>CM066032.1:917674726-920227354 GCA_033557465.1 Ichthyophis bannanicus
GTGTAGGAGGGTAGATTGCTGTGGTTTTTAAGATTCACAGGGCAGGCCATAAAAACAAGGGAATCTCAATCTACCCTTCAAACTCTCTCTCCCCCCATCTGCTCTCTCAGAATCTGGAGTTTTTATGGCCTGTGAATCTGAGACAGCAGATGGGGGGTGGTTAATTGGGGGGGGGGGGTGATTGCGGTGTTTTTTATGGCCTGTGAATCTGAGACAGCAGAGGAGAGTGGGGGTATGGGGGTAGATTACTGACAGCAATCTACCGCCACATTCCCCCCCCTCATTTACTTCCTCAATTTGCCATGATTTTATGGCCTGTGAATCTGAGACAGCAGATGTGGGGGGTAATGGGGGGATGATCGCAGTGCTTTTTATGGCCTATGAATCTGAGAGAGAAAATGAGGGGGGTAATGGGGGGATGATTGCGATGTTTTTTATGGCCTGTGAATCTGAGAGAGCGGATGAGGGGGGTATGGGGGGTAGATTACTGACGGCAATCTACCCCCATTGCCCCCCTCTTTTGCTCTCAAATTTCATGGCCTGTGAATCAGAGAGCAGATGAGGGGGAGGGGGTAATGGGGTGATTGCAGTGTTTTTATGGCCTGTGAAACAGAGAGCAGGTTGATATGTCTCTTTCTAATCTGTGGTTCCTTGTTCAGTATTTGGTGACAGTCTGTTATGCTTGTGATGGAGGCACAGAAAAGAATTCTCAATGTGGAGTTTCTATGTACGAACCTGTAGTAGTCCCACTTGTTCTATGTTACCAGTAGTAGGTGTATTGGGTTCTAGGGCCCAATATAATGTTGTAGTAGCTATCTATTAATGGATAAGGTTAATGGTGTGTGACTCTTAGGAATTAGTGCTACTATGGCAAGTTTGCTACATGAGCATTCCTTGGGAATTTTTTTTCAGGCTTGTATTATTTAACATGCATGGTAATGGAGAGATTTATGTTGCAGTTATTCAGATTTTCATGTTATCTGAGTATCTTTGGTATGATCCTGATCTGCTTAGTCTCCTATGCATTTCCTTACAATTTCCCTATATGTATCCTTGTCTTCAGCTATTGTGTTATTTGTCTTGACTAGATTATAAACTCTGATGTGCAGGAACAGTGTGTTTAGATTTACAGATTCAAATTTGTGAACTTAGGGAATGTGAATATGTAGTATCTAGCTCTATCTTTTGCAGAAATTTGCATGAAGTATATATATTGTGCAGTCATCTCAGGAATCTTTTTCTCTGACTTGTTTGCAGAGAGACTTCTTGCAGTTTTCAGACTGTGGCAAATTTGTGAGGGTTCAGATGCATCTGTAGCGCTTCTTCTAGTTACTTGTAAATCAGACAAATCCTACCTCCTCTGGAAATTGGAGGTGCTTGTGAGTGAACAAAAGTCCTGTGCTTCAGTCTACCCTGAAATTTGAGATAAGAGGTGGCTATACTCCATGGAGGTTGGGCTGGCTTGTATGGGGGTAGGGGGCAAGTATAGCAGAAGAGAGAGAGATTGAATGGGACAGGGTATGTGGGCATGAGAGAGAGGGGGAAGGGGCATATGAGAGAGAGGGAGGGTATGGGGTAGAAAATAGAAGTGCAGAGGCACAAGGGAGAGGGAGTGCAGGGAATATAAGAGTACTTTATTTTTAGTCTAGGTGCGAAGCAGAGTTTTTCCACTGCCGGTTACAATGGCATCAAAAAAGAAACTCTTAGGTTGCGAAAACAGGAAAAGGAAGGCAGCTAAAAAACAAGACATCCAGAGGCAAGCTGGAGCACTTTATCATTATATCAAACGATCGAAAGTGCCCGCAGATCACCCTCAGGCAGAAGACCTACCGAGTACAAGTACTGCTGGAGCAAGTCCAACAGAGAACCAAGAATCAGAGACTTCTACTTCATTCACTATCCCTGATTATGATGAAGGTTCCTCAAGGGGAACATCAGTGAAAGAGCAAAGTGAGCAACCATGTGCTTTAGAAACCTTTGGGGAAGAGCATCTTAGAACAAAAGAACCATCTGCTTCATCAACTTCAAACTCATTGGCACTTGAACTAGCAGACCCATCAAAGTGGCCAAAACTCACTTACAAAAATAAGAATTATTCTTACAGAATCAGGACCTGTTCAAAAGAGAGGCATTTTGTATCCTACAAATTTTAGTGGACGCAAGTTCAGTGACACATATGATAATAGAAAAATGGAAAATGGTGAACTACTGCCCAGGCTGTGGTTAGTGTACTCAGTTTCTGCAGACTGCATGTTCTGTTTCTTCTGCAAACTGTTTTCACCACTGGAACCAAGTGAATCACCCAGCAGATTTGTATCAACTGTCTCCAATAACTGGAGGAGTGTATCCAAGGCACTGCATACACATAAAACAAGTCTTTGCCGTATTAAGCATTTGAAAATGTGGGTCGACTTAAGAAAGGAACTCACAAACAGGACTACACTTGACTCACAAAATCAAAGACTGTGTGAACTAGAAAAAAAACATTGGTCAGATGTGATTGCAAGGCTCATTGAAATAACTGAATTTCTTGGATCTCAAAGTATGGCTCTGCGGGGCTCATCAGACAAGCTTTTTGAAAGAAACAATGGCAACTTTCTGAAACTGGTAAAACTATTTGGGAAGTTTGATCCTGTCATGGCAACACACATAGGGAGGGCCATAAGACAGGAATCCAAATACCATTATTTGAGCAAAGACATACAAAATTAAATTATTGTAATTTTGGGCAAAGCCATCACTGAAAACATCTTGTCTTCAGTCAAAAAAAACAAAATACTATTCTATAATAATGGACTGCACTGTGGATGTCAGTCACACTGAGCAGATGACGTTTATTATTTGTTTTGTTTCCTACAAAGAAGGCACTGTAGACATTGCAGAACATTTCCTAGGCTTCCTGGATGGTGCATGATTTAACTGGAGAAAGTTTGTGTGACACTGTCGTCAATCAACTACACACCTGGAATCTTGATATTCGTGATATGAAGGGCCAAGGTTACGACAACAGCGCCAACATGAAATGGAAAAGGAATGGGCTACAGTGACTGATTTTAAATATAAACCCTTGTGCTTTCTACGTACCATGTGGTGCTCACAGCCTGAATTTAGTAGTAAATGATGCTGCCAAAGTGAATCACGAGACAATTGGCTTCTTTGGAACAGTTCAAGAGCTATACAAAATCTTCTCATCATCATCGAAGAGTTAGGCAGTTCTCAAGAAGCACATTACTTCTCTGATACTGAAATCTCTTTCAGAAACTCATTAGGAAAGTTGCTTTGATGCGCTGCAGCCTCTCAGGTACCAAATTGGAGAAAGCACAGTTACTTACCTGTAACAGGTGATCTCTGGGAACAGCAGGAATAAGTCTTCATATATGGGGTTTCGTCGGTACCGACGGAGCCTGCACGGGAACGCTCCCCAGCGTCCAATCAGAAAGCCTTTGGGAGCATCCCACAGCGCCTGCGTGCTGCCTTCCCACCTTTCCCAACTGTCTCTCCTCAGTTGCATTTTAAGCTGAGACAAAGAGAGAGAGAGAGAGAGAGAGAGAGAGAAGGAAAGGAAAGATAAATCAAGAGATTCAACTCCTAGGGGAGGTGGGTGGGTTGTGAAGATTTATTCCTGCTGTTCCCAGAGATCACCTGTTACAGGTAAGTAACTGTGCTATCTCCAGGAACAAGCAGGAATGAGTCTTCACATATGGGGACTCCCTAGCTTTAGATGCCAGGGAGAGATCCCAGAAGTTGTGTGTCCCTGGAACAGGGCTGCACTTACCCACATGGATCTCTGGCATCCCATGAGGGATGGTGGGTAGGAGTTGATTAAGTATGGAACAGGTGCTTAAGAACAGCCTGACCAAACAAGGCATCCCGGCGGGAGTCCTTGTCCAAGCAGTAATGGGCTGTGAAGGTATGAACCGAGGCCCAAGTGGCTTCTCGACAGATGTTGTCGATAGACACAGAGTTCAGATGAGCCATTGAGGCTGCCATGGCTCTCACATTGTGAGCTGTGACATGGCCCTCCAGAGAAAGGTTCTTGCTCTGATAGGCGAAAGAAATACACTGGGCAATCCAGTTAGAAAGTGTTCTCTTGGAGACTGGTTGTCCGAGATGAGAAGGATCAAAGGCAACAAAGAGTTGGGAAGACTTTCTATGTTGCTGTGTCCTTTGTAAGTAAAAAGCTAGAGCTCTTTTACAGTCCAGGGTATGAAGATTCCTCTCTGCACTTGATGCATGAGGCCCTGGAAAAAAAGACAGGTAGGTAGACCTCCTGGTTGAGGTGAAAAGGCGAGACCACCTTAGGCATAAAGTGAGGATTAATCCTAAGGACCACCTTGTCATGATGGAACCTTGTATAAGGTGGATTAGCTACGAGTGCTTGCAATTCACTAATGCGGCGAGCTGATGTGATTGCAATGAGAAAGATAACCTTCCAAGAAAGATATTTCAAGGAGGTGGTAGCTAAAGGTTCAAAAGGCGGCTTCATAAGCTGACCAAGAACCAAGTTTAAGTCCCATGCCAATGGGGGTGGTTTAATGGGAGGCTTTGTTAAAAGGAGGCCTCTCATGAATCTTGCTACAAGAGGATGAGAGGAAATAGGTTGTCCATTTAGAGGCTTAAGGGAAGCTGCAATAGCACTCAAATGGATCCTTACTGAATTTGTCTTAAGGCCTGCATTAGACAGATGAAGGAGATACTCCAGCAAAGATTCCAGAGGTATGGCAAGGGGGTTAAGACCCTTCCCAGAACACCAGATGGTAAACCTCTTCCACTTGAAAGCATAAGAACGTCTAGTGGAAGGTTTTCTGGAAGCATAAAGAACATCTTTCACTTGTGGAGAAAGATGAAGATCCTGGATATCTAGGCCTTCAGCAACCAAGCCCTGAGATGCAGACACTGGGGATTGGGATGCCATAACTTTCCGTCCTCTTGGGAGAGGAGGTCTGGAGCAGACCCTAACTCCAGGGAGGGTGCTTGAGAGAGATGTAGAAGCAGAGGGTACCACACTTGCCGTGGCCAATGTGGAGCTATGAGAATCATGTGGCCTCTGTCTCTCTAAAGCTTGAACAGGGTTTGGGGAATTAGGGGAATGGGTGGAAAGGCATCAAGGAAGTCTTGACCCCAGTGAAGGAGGAAAGCATCCCTTGCCTGAGCTCCCTGAGCCAGAGTTCTGGAACAGAACCGGGGAAGTTTGGCATTCCACAGACTTGCAAAGAGGTCTATGTCCGGGGTTCCCCAAATTTGAAAAATCTTGGATACCTGGTCCATATGTAGGGACCACTCGTGTGGAAGCAGAACTCGACTGAGTCTGTCTGCCCAAGAGTTTTGGACACCTGGAAGATAAACTGCCAGAAGATGAATGTGATGCTCTCTGGCGAGGGCCCACAGTCGCAAAACTTCGTTGCAAAGCAACAGAGAGCCAGTTCCTCCCTGCTTGTTTACAGAGAACATGGCTACCTGATTGTCCGTGTGGATAAGGACTGTCTTGTGGCTGAGCAGGGTGTGGAACACCTGCAGAGCAAGGAAGATTGCTCTGAGCTCCAAGAGATTGATATGTAGACAACTCTCTTGTGGAGTCCAGGTGCCTTGGGTGGAGAGGTCTTGCAGATGCGCTTCCCAATCTACTGGAGAAGCATCTGTTGTAAGAGTTGCTTGGGGCAGAGGCTATTGAAAGGGGGACCCCAGCAACAGGTTTTGAGGGGACTTCCACCACTGGAGGGACAAAATGAGGCGACTTGTGTTTGCTATTTTGTCTGACAGGCAGCCTAATGCCTGGGTCCATTGGGTGGATAAAGTCCACTGAGCTGCCCTCATGTGAAGGCGAGCATATGGTACCACATGTACGGTGGATGCCATGTGGCCTAACAACTGTAACATCTCTCGAGCAGTTAGTAGGGGCTTCAACTCTGCTTGAGAAGCTAACTGCACTAAGCGAAGGCAACGGGCCTGGGGAAGATAGGCCCTTGCTCTTGTGGTATCCAGCAATGCCCATATAAACTCCAGGGACTGAGTAGGGATCAAATTGGATTTTGGGATGTTTATTACCAGTCCTAAATACTGAAGGATATGCATTGTGCAGGTTAGAGAAGTCTTGGCCTCTGATTGAGTGGGAGCTCGAATGAGCCAGTCGTCCAGGTAAGGGAAGACGAATATCCTCAGGGTGCGCAGAAAAGCAGCTACCACTGCCATGCATTTCGTGAACACCCTTGGTGCAGAGGCCAGACCAAAAGGGAGCACTCTGTATTGATAGTGCTTCTCCTGAAAAAGGAACCGAAGGAACCTTCTGCGAGTTGGATGGATGAGAACATGAGTGTACGCATCCTTGAGATCTAGAGAACAAAGCCAATCCTGACTTTGAAGGTATGGCAGCAGAGTTCCTAGAGAAACCATCTTGAATTTTTCCTTGACTAGGAATCTGTTCAATTCTCTGATATCTAAGATGGGTCTGAAGCCCCTGTTTTCTTTGGAATAAGAAAATAGGGGGAGTAGAACCCTGTGCCCTGTTGTTGAAAAGGCACTTCCTCTATTGCCCCCTGGGCGAGAAGAGTGGCAACCTCCTGCTCCAACAGGCTGAGGAGGGAGGTTTGGAGAATTGAACTGGTGCATTCTTGTGAGAGGGGGCAAGCTTGAGAAATGAAGTTTGTACCCCTCTCTTATGATGGAGAGTGTCCAATGCTCTGCTGTAATTTGCCCTCACCTGGGAGCAAAGTGACATAACCTTCCTGGAATGGTGGAGGGCTCTGGTCCTTCTAGAGCCAGGAAGGCTAAGTTCTCTAGCGGAAAGTCAAAGGTCCTGAGGGGGCTGAGGTTGCTGGGCTGGAGCAGGCCTCGCATCCTTTGCTTTGCTCTGTTTGGAGGATTGCTGACGTTTGGAAGGGAACTGAGCTGCAGAAGATGCCCGCTGACCATAAGTCGGATAGAATCTTCCCTTTTTAGAAAAAGGTGTTTTCTTGAACAAACCTTTCTTAGCAGGAACAGCTGTGGATTTGGATAATCTATCCAAAGCAGAATTTTCAGCATCCATCTGATTGGCTTTTGCTTGCCAATCCTTACCAAACAGGTTCTCACCTGTACAAGGGATATTTCCCAATTCATCTTGAACCCAGATCTCCAAATCAGATGCTTGAAGCCAAGCAATCCTACGTGCACCTATGGCAATAGCTGAGGCTCTGCTTACGCATTCAAAGGAGTCGAAAGCTGCACAGTTGGAGAATTTGGAGATATCTTGGGCATGTTTGAGCCCAGTGAGAAAGTCTTGCCTTTTATCTTCAGACATAAAAGGACTTAAAGTCTGCAAAAGGTCAGTGACTTCTTTTAAGAACATTCCCATGTAGAGACTATAAGAATTAATTCTTGCAGCAAGCATGGAAGCTTGGAAGACTCTTCTTCCAAAAGCATCCAGGGTTCTACATTCACGTCCTGGAGGATTAGAGGCATGTCTTTTGGCACTTCTAATCTTTCTCATTGCAGACTCAACCACAATAGAGTGGTGAGGAAGTTGAGTTTTATGGAAACCAGGACAAGGAGGGACACGATACATGGTGTCCAACCTGCGAGAATGAGGAGAGGTGGTTAGAGGTGCTTCCCACATCCTCAACATGAGATCATACAGAATCTCATGAATAGGTAAGGTAGCTGCCTCTTTAGGAGTTTTAGGATATTGTAAAATATCTAACTCCTTGGCTCTGGGCTCTGTCTCAGGGGCCACTGTAATAGAGAGACCCCAAGCCACCTCTCTGATAAAGTCTTGAAAAGACAAATCCTCTGGAGGAGACATCCTTCGTTTAGGAGAGGACTCTTCCTGTGGAAGAAGCATCGACCGACTCTTCAGAATCCTCAGAGTCCTCAGAGGAATCGAAGTATCGTCTGTCCGGATGCTCTTGCAGAGCCCGATACCCTACCGACCGGGATCGGTATCGGCAATAACCGGTACCGGGGTATCGGTACCGGAGGGCTTCAGAGGACAGAGTACCGGCACAGTGGACACCGATGCCGATGTCGATGCCACCGGTACCGATGGTGATGCTAGAGCCGGTACCGGCGGAGTAGACTGTTGCGGTATCACTGGTGTCGATGCCACAAGGAAAGCCGCCAGACTGCGTTCTATGGACAGAATCCTCTGATCCATCGACGCCGCGAATGCCTGGAAGTCGGTACCAGTGGTATCCCAGAGCATGGCACCAGGAGATCTGTCGAGGCCACGCCATCGAGATCATCCTGGAACCCCGATGATGATGCTTTAGAGGCCAAAGCCTCCCGCCGGGGTAATTTTGCCGGTGCAGAATCCTCGAGGGCAAGGCCAGAGGCATCTCAATGCTTAGAAGGAGATCTACCCTTCGAGGACCGGCTGAATTTATGTTTAGTTACCTGTGATCCATGTGAGGAAGAAGCAGCCCTGGAAGACGTCGATGCCACCGAAGCCACATCAGAGGGAAACAGGGTATTGAGCTTGGCAGCTCTTTATCTTTATCTTTATTTAAGCGCTTGATAGACCGCCCAGGCCTGAGCATCAGGGCGGTGTACAAAATAAAATGGCGACTGCAGAAACAAAAGATAGAGGTGAACGCCAATAAACGATAGGACAGGGAGAGACAGTAAATAGGTTAGAAGACAGAAAAGCCCCAAAAGAGGGATAGAGGGGGGAGAGGGAGGGAGAGGGAAGGAAAGGGGAGAGGAGAGAATCACGGGGGATGGAGGGCGCGACTGGGGGATGGGGCGCCATCGGTAGGAGGAGGGAGATCAAAGGCTTGACAGAAAAGGTGAGTTTTAAGGAGGACTTTGAAGCGAGTGTATGATAGCTCAGTGCAGAGGGAAAGGGGAAGGGAGTTCCAGAGGGCGGGTCCTAGGAAGAAAAAAGCAGAACGGCGGGTAGACTCCAGGTGGGCGTGATTAGGGGAGGGGAGGAAGAGACGGTTACCGTGAGAAGAGCGAAGAAGGCGGGGGGAGGGCTGGAGGTGAATAATGTTGGCCAGATACTGGGGGGGTGTCGGTGTGAAGAACCCGGTGCGTGGTAATGAGCAGTTTGTAGATGAACCTAAACTTGATCGGAAGCCAATGCAGAGCGAGAAGGCAAGGGGACACATGAGAGCGAACAGGGGAAAAAGTGACAAGACGAGCGGCGGCGTTCTGGACAAGCTGGAGACGGCGAAGCTGGGAAGACGGGAGACCTGCATAGATGACGTTACAATAATCCAGGCGTGAAATTACTAAAGACAGGACAAGGGTAGCAACAGAAGAGGGGGGAAGAATGGAACGGATGGCCTTAATGCGACGAAGATGGAAAAAGGAAGTACGAATAACAGAGGAGATATGTTCATGAAAAGAAAGGGAAGGGTCTAGGGTAACTCCCAAGTAGCGAAGGGTTTGCACTAGAGGGATAGAGTGAGAGCCCATGGTGGGAGAGAGCTGAGGATGAGGAAGACCGAGTGAAATCCAGATAGCAGAAGACTTAGCAGGATTAGCATGTAGGAAATTGGACTCGAACCAGGAGGCAATAGAGGAGAGACAGTGGTTAAGTGGGCCGAGATCCGGGGAGGAGGGGGAGGTGTGGTGAACTAGAAGGATATCGTCGGCGTAGATGTAGAAAGAGACAGTGGACTGTTGGATAAGAAGGGCTAAGGGGGCGAGAAAAACATTGAAAAAGCAGAGGAGCAAGAATGGAACCCTGAGGAACACCACAAATTGAGGGGGATGGGGGAGAGACTGAGACACCAGAGTGAACGGAGGAGGTACGACAAGATAAAAAAAGAGCGAAACCACCGAAGTACGGTGCGCCATGAACACCGAAGTCGGACAGACGAGACAGGAGTGTGTGATGATCGACCATATCGAATGCAGAGGACAGATCCAAAGAAACCACCAAAGAAATATCACCACGGTCGTGAGAGTGATGAAGTTCTGAGAGCAGTGCTGTGAGAATAGTTTCAGTGCTGTTACCGCTGCGGAAACCAGATTGACGGGGGTGGAGGGCACAAGTGGAATTGAGATGTGAGGCTAGCTGGGAAAAGACAAGTTTCTCAAGGACCTTAGATAAGAAGGGGAGGTTAGCGACAGGACGCCAGTTTGCGGGAGAAGAGGGATCAAGGGTGGGTTTCTTCAAGAGGGGGCGGATGATGGCGTGTTTCCAGCTGGAGGGGAAAAGACCAGAGGAGAGGCTAGAGTTGAAGATAGAGAGAATAAAAGGCACGAGGGAAATGTTAGGGTTGAGTAGCCAGGGAGAGGGGAAAGGATCGAGGGGGCAGGTAGTCTGATGGGCAGATGAGATGGCCTGGATGAGTTCAGAGGAAGAGATAAGAGAAAAGGAGGACCAGATGGGGGAAACGTGTGGGAGGGGGATGGGGAATGGACATCTGGGGAAGGAGGGGAATCCGGAGAGGGAGAGAGGGGAGGAGGGCAGGCGGAGAAAGAAGAGCGAAGAGAGAGGATTTTGTTGGAGAAAAAGGAGGCAAGAGTGGAAGGGCTGGGAGCGGGGTTAGAGGGGGCGGAAGGGAGGGTGGAAGTAGAAGAAAGAGATTTAAGAACAAGATAAAGGCGCCGGGTAGAGTTTGAAGAGGAGGTGATAAGATGGGAATAATAGGAGTGTCTTTTAGACATCATGGAACAGGACACACAATCTGTTATGGAATGGTCAGGACCTAAACATTTTAGACACCAGTCATGGGTGTCGGTGACGGAAATAGTACCGCCACATTTTGTGCACTTTTTAAAACCTGAGGCAGGCTTTTCCATATTTAAGGAAAAAAAAGTTTTGGGCCTAAGGCCCAAAACTCAAGTGAAGAAAAAGAATGGAAAAAAGGTTTTTGGGGTTTTTTTACAAGAAGAAAAGAACAAAGACCGGCGGTACCGGTACAGGGTCGAAGAAGACAGACGCGACACAAAAGAAATAAAGAAAAAATAAGGAAATTCTTCTGCGGTGACAGGAACACGACCTGCTGGCTCCGCGGAAAAAGAAGAACTGAGGAGAGACAGTTGGGAAAGGTGGGAAGGCAGCACGCAGGCGCTGTGGGATGCTCCCAAAGGCTTTCTGATTGGACGCTGGGGAGCGTTCCCGCGCAGGCTCCGTCGAAACCCCATATGTGAAGACTCATTCCTGCTTGTTCCTGGAGATATCTATGATGCTCTGTATGAGATACTTAGTGATGATAAGCATGAGAGTGAATCTAAGTATGAAGGAGGGGGCGCTGATCTATAGGTTGTAGGGGGCACCAGGAACCCTAGCACCAGCAATGAAATCAAGTGATCCATCTGTGCAGCTCATTATAGGTGACTGCCATCAGTAGACTGAGCATTCTCCTCCGCTCTCCTACTGGAGGCTTCAGTGAAACAAAGACAGACACAGAACACCATTTCTTCTGGAATCCAGTATGAGTGCACTCTAGTATCACCATTGTGCAGCGGCTGAGATTCCTTCTTACCCAAGGGCAAGGCTTCTAAAACGTATCCCAGTGAATATTCAGCCAGTCAGGTTTTCAGGAAATCCAGAGTGAACAAGCATGAGATTGGTTTGCATACACTGTAGGTTAGCAAATGCAAATTTATTTTAATATCTTCATGGTGGATTTCCTGAAATTCTAAACAGCCATGGGGTCACTAGGACATGTTTGTGAAACCCCAGTTTAAGGAGATTTGTGACTTGTCCTTATGTAAATAGCACAGAGTTGTTATGTCTTTGAAGGTCCTTCTTTTCTGGCCATATTTTAGAATTCTGAAGGAAACAAAGCAGGAGAAAAGTTTCTCTAAAGATGGACATTGCTGACAGCTATCCATATAGCAGCAATATTCAGCTATCGACTTTCATACTTTGGACACATCATGCGAAGAGAGAGATCATTAGAGAAAGACATCATGCTTGGCAAGGTGGAAGGTCAATGCAAAAGAGGAAGGCCAGCAATGAGATGGATCGATACAATAACAGAAGCTATGGGTGCCAGTCTGTCAACAATGAGCCGCCTGACTGAAGATCAAACACAGCTTGGGACAACTATCCAGAGGATCACCATGAGTTGACACCGACTTGACGGCACTTAACAACATCAACATAATAAAGCAGTTTAATTTAGCACTGCTTTTCTTCAGGCCTAAATTACACCACTTAGCAGTACAGACAACTGCTGAATATCACAGTTATAAGTACAGCCAGTCGTTCTACCTTCACCCTGCTCTAACTCTGCCCTGGCACAATACAAATAGCATTAAGGTGGGCTGAGACATTTTTGCTAACTTTATCCAGATAGCACTGTTATACATCCACAGATAGTGGCCATTCACATTTTGTGGTGGCCACCAAACCTATCAGCTCATTTGAAAATTGGTTTCCATCTTTTGAATTCAAGCTATTTACTTTTTGGCTACTTCTGTATGATTTAATGGCCAGAATCTGACATTCTAGAAAATCGGAATAATACATTTCCTAGTACAAGAGCCATTACTGTGGATACAAACATCTCTGTATTGTTACTAGTGCTTCCATTTTTTTACTCCATGGAGGAGGTTGCGAGTGCCATGTTTCTTGGAAGTTCAGTCATCTCTTCTGCACCTCTCTCAGAGCAGTTATTTTATGAGACACTGTGCCATAGGACAAGCTTCGCTACTTCACCCACCCTTTTCAATATACTCCTCAGTTCTTTGGCAATGTTCATACAAGACTCTGGGCTCAAAGGATATTACTGTGCCAATGATATCCAGATTATTACATACCCTAACTATTTGAACTCAAAATTTCTCACACAAACTCCTGTCTTGATTCCATTAGCTTATGACTCACTACACATCTGTGCTATTTACAAAAGGACAAGTCACAAATCTCCTTAAACTGGGGTTTCACAAACATGTCCTAGTGACCCCATGGCTGTCTGTCCTTTGTGATTTGCAGTTCTGTCTAATTATTGTTTATGATTTACTGTTTGTCTCTAGTGGCCCCTTCGGCCCTTCTTTCCTTTATTTTAATGGAGTTCCTTTCTTTTCTGACGCTAGCATTTATATTTTATTGTAAACCGCCCTCATGTCTTGACAAGGGCAGTATATAAAGTGTTAAATAAAGATAAAGATAAAGAAAGATAAACTAAACCTGTCAAAGACAGAAGCAGTGTGGACCATGGGCATAGCCGCAGGTCCAACTCTGTTACCTAGTCAACCAACATATAGCAGCTTTAAACAAAAAATAGTTCTGTACTCTTTATAAACCTTTCTCTATCAAGAGATTTCTAACCTCTTCAGCTATCCAGACTCTCCTCATCACACTAATAATGTCATGACTGGACTACTGCAATAGCCTTTTACATGGCATTTCAGCAGCCAATTAATCTAAATTACATCATCTTCGGAACATGGCTATAAAATTGCTCCATAACATCTCTAAATTTGAACACGGGGACCCTTTCAAAAGACACTGGCTCCCTATCAACTACCAAATTGAATTCAAGGTGTTGATCCTGGCCCATAGAGCCTTCTAAGTCAGATGTGGAGCAAGGCGGAACAACCCATAAAAGACAATGTGTAGAATTCAAAACTTTATTGGCTTTTCAATAGATTCTACCCTATACGGGTTGTGTTTCGGTGGTAGGCCTTCGTCAGTGGTATGAGAACCCTTAATGAGAAATATAATCATAAGATACATTAGGAAAAAATAAAATCAAAAGAACAATGAATAAAAAAATTGAAACAGATAGTCAAACAAAATAATTTAAACCATCAAAACAATATAGGACAAGACTAAAAACATACATCTCAGATCAATTAAAAGGTCTTTAAAAGAACTTAAAAAATTGTTTAAAAAAAAAAAAGAGCATCAAAGAGATTAAGAACATAAAAGGGGTAATAAACGCCAGAAAACATATATGCACAGAAAAACATGCAGCATTGCATTTATAAAATATGTGAATTATATAAGAAAAAGCAAACTAGAAACATGGTATAACATTATATAAAAAGTATATATAAAAAATGTATAGAAAGGTATGTGCAACAATATATAAAAAGGATAAAAATACGAAGGAACACAGTTGTAAGGAGGGGGAGGGGAAGGGAGAGAAGGGAGGAGGAGAGGAGGGGAGGGGAGGGAAGGGAGAGGAAGGGAAGATGAACAAAGGAAAGAGGAAGAGGGATTAAAAGAGTTCTTAAAAGTATAAAAAAAGTAGTAAAAAAGAAGTATAAAAAAGCAAATGGTAACTTGAACAACTACTGCCTAGACCAGCTCTGTAAATAATTGAATGCACTGTAAATAGTTAAGAGTGCACTGCATGCTTTATACTGTTCCAATGTTACCTTGTTACATGGTTCTAGTTCCTTGTACAAGTGTGACCACCACGACCCTGTCTCAAATTTAGTTAGCTGTGAACCGCCTTGAATGGTAGAAAGGCGGTATAAAAGTAAGTTTATATCAATCAATCATAACTACTGTGAAAAGCATTCAAAGGGGAACAGTAATATGTCTCAAAGAAACAGAGAAATCTTGGTCCATATTGAGTCCCTTTGGATATAAGGGACCCAATTGGAAAATATATCTGTGTCCAACCAGGGTAAGATGGTGTCTATATAGCCACTCCTCCAGTTAGGTTTCACAACTTTTATTATCAAAAATTTGAGATCAGAGATTTTGTGATCTTTTTCCAACCAATGGTTTTCTGTTCCAACCTCTTCTTTAAACATCTATGATGCCCTATAATCCTATTTTTAATGCTACAACTTGTCTTACCTATATATAATAAGTTGCAAGGGCACATGACAATATATATCATGTGGGTTGTGTTGCAATTTGAGAAGTAGGTGAAATAATACTTGTTTTGCGTGTGTCGTCGGGTGGGCATCTCCCACATTTATTGTGTCCTACTACTTTAGGAGGGGCTAGGTGAATAGGAAGAGCTGAAGGAACCAAAATATTTGCCAGATTACTATTATGTTTATGTGCTATTGTGACTTCTTGGTCAGAGAACACAGGGAAAGTCTGAAAAATATGTTATTCATCCTTAATTATTCTAGTGATGGCCCTAGATAGGTTAGAAAAAAAGCAGTGGACAGATTATAAGAACATAAGATATGCCAGACTGGGTCAGACCAACAGTCAATCAAGCCCAATATCCTGTTTCCAACAGTGGCCAATACAGGTCACAATTACCTGTCAGGTTCCTAAAACGTATACAGATGCCATGCTGCTTGTACAATGGACCAACAGTGGATTTCCCCGGTCCTCTTGAATAATGGTTTATGGAGGTTTCCTCCAGAAACGTCTCCAAACTTCTTAAATCAAGGATTAGACAGGTTTCTGGTTCCTCCATTTCTGGCAGGAGGGTTTGCCGCTTTGTCCCGGGGACCCACAGTGACTTTGCTTGACTAGCCGGAAAGGCACAGGGGAATCAGCCAATCAGCGATGCCCGAGGTGCTCAGGGGGAGGTGTGCTTGGTCAGCAACCACTGTGGCAGGACAAACTCTGGAGCTGGGGGCATTTAAACAATCGGTTTTGCACTGTCCTCTGTTTTCACGCGATTGGTGAGACGTCGGTCGGGTTTCCCTGGTGGGTCGTGCTGGTGCAGGTAGGGGTGAGAAAGGAAAGGGGAGGGCCTGTGTGGGTCCTGACTGGATGTTGGCATGGCGGTTAGGGTTGTTGCTGTCTCTGTATGGGTTGGTTTGTCTTTGCTTTGCTTTTGGTTCGGCCTTCACTGCAGAGGGTCTTTACGATCGCACTATATATATTGTATTTTTCTTTTTTGGATTTTATTAATGTAAACCACTCTGATACTAAGTAATGGACAGTATATCAAATAATAAATAAACTATAAACCACAGGCAAGTTCCACCTGGTCTTTCCACATACCCGAGATGCATCTAAAGTTTTGCTGTAATATTCTGCTGGCATTATATTTTCAACAATATCAACCAGGCACCAAAATGCACTCTCTTCCTCTTCTAGGACCAACAGTGCCAGGGCTGCCAGTCTATAAGAGAACAAAGACAGACATGGGGTAATTAAAAGTTATTATCACAAATTTTTTTCTTAAAGGCTAAAATGCAACGTCATAATTTGGTGTACCTATTATCGGAATTACTAGAGAGCATAAAGCGTAGTTACTCACCTGTAACAGGTGTTCTCCAGGAGCAGCAGGAATCAGTCCTCACATATGGGTGACGTCGGCGCCAACGGAGCCCTCGCGGAGCAATTTTCCCCAGCTTTCAAAGAAAGCCTTTGGGAATTGCAGCGCGCATGCGCGGTCCCCTTCCCGCCCAAAGGTGCCATCTTGGCCAGTCTGATGACATAGCAAAAAGACAGCAAAAAAAGTGCAAAAGCTAAATCATAGGATTGCAACTCCAAAGGGAGGAGGGAGTGTTGTGAGGACTGATTCCTGCTGCTCCTAGAGAACACCTGTTACAGGTGAGTAACTACGCTTTCTCCAGGACCAAGCAGGAAGTCAGTCCTCACATATGGGACTCCCCAGCTTAAGGCTACCGGAGACCCTAAGCACAAAAATGAGCTCCCTCTAGCTCAGCAGCACAGAAGGAAGGAATCTTCTCTGAATAATCTCCAACCGGTAGCCCAACATCCGGGATGGAGGGTAGGAGTTGCTTAAACCTCAAAGAGATTACGGAGGACTGCCTGTCCGAAAGCACTGTCCCTGCGGGACTCCCTCTCGAGGCAGTAATGGGCCGCAAAAGTCTGGCCCGAAGACCAAGTAGCGGCCCGGCAGATGTCTGCCAACGGAACAGAGCGGAGGTAAGCCACTGACGCAGCCTTCGCCCGAACCCGATGAGCGGTGACTCGACTCTCCAGCGAGAGGCCTGCCGCCGCATAAGTCCAAGCGATACAGTCAGCTACCCAGATGGACAGAGTACGCTTAGAGACAGGGAGCCCTAATTTATTAGGGTCGTAAGACAGGAAGAGCTGGACAGTCTTACGGTGCTCCCGCGTACGATCAAGGTAGAAGTTCAGCGCCCTTCTACAGTCCAGGGTATGCAAGACCATCTCAGCTCGGCTGGAGTGTGGCCTGGGAAAGAAGGTCGGAAGCACCACCTCCTGATTGATGTGAAAAGGGGAGACCACCTTTGGAAGAAACTTAGGGTGAGTCCGCAGGACTACCCTGTTCTTGTAGAACCGAGTGTAGGGAGGATCAGACACCAGGGCCTGCAGTTCACTAACGCGTCTAGCGGAAGTGAGGGCCACCAGGAATAAGGTTTTCCAAGAGAGAAAACGAAGAGGACAGGTAGCCATGGGTTCAAAAGGCCGGCAGGTGATCCGCTGTAAAACCACGTTCAGGTCCCAGTCAGGGGCTGGGGGGCGCAACGGTGGTTTGAGGAGAAGGCGGCCCCGGGAGAACCGAGCCCCGAGGGGGTGGCCGGAAAGAGGCCTGCCTTCCACTGACACATGATGTGCCGAAATAGCACTGAGGTGAACCTTGACCGAGTTGGACTTGAGCCCAAGATTGGAGAGGGAAAGCAAGTACTGCAAGACCACCAACACCGAGCAGGAGAAGGGATCTTGAGACCGTTGAGTACACCAGTTGGAAAAGCGACGCCATTTAAGGGCGTAGGATTTCCTGGTAGAGGGTCGCCTGGAAGCCAGTACGACTTCCTCCACCTCCGGAGGTAACAGGAAGGGAGCAAGGACTACCCTTTCAGCAGCCAGGCCATCAGATGAAGAGCTCTGAGGTTGGGGTGTAGGAGAGACCCCTGATCCTGAGTCAGGAGATCGGGTTGAAACCCCAGAGGCAACGGGGTATCCACCGCCAGCTGCATCAGAAGCGGGAACCACGGTTGCCGGGGCCACCGGGGAGCGATCAGGATCACGGAGGCCTTGTCCTGGAGAACCTTGAAAAGAGTTCGAGACACCAGCGGCATGGGAGGAAAGGCATACAGAAGGCCCGTGGACCACGAGAGCAGAAAAGCATCCGCCGCTACTCGGAGGGGGTGCGGTTCCCGAGAGCAGAATTGAGGAAGTTGCCTGTTCAGAGGACTGGCGAAGAGATCCAGCGTGGGGAGGCCCCACCGCAGGAAGATCCGTTGGACCACCAACGGGTCCAATCTCCACTCGTGCGGTTGGAGGATTCTGCTCAGTTTGTCTGCCAGGTGATTTTCTTGACCTGGGAGATAGACAGCTTTGAGGAGGATTCCCCGGCTGACGGCCCAAGCGCAGAGCTTTTGTGCTTCCCGGCAGAGAAGGAAGGAGCCCGTGCCCCCCTGCTTGTTCACGTAGAACATAGCAACTTGATTGTCCGTCTGGACCAGCACAGACTGGTGAGACGTGAGGTGGGAGAAGGCCTTCAGAGCCAGGCGAATGGCCCTGAGCTCCAGGAAGTTGATCTGCTGGGCAGATTCCCACGGGGACCAGAGATCCTGAGTACATGTCCCTTGGCAATGTGCTCCCCAACCCAAGAGAGAAGCATCGGTCGTCAGTAACTGGACCGGCGGAGGAGACTGGAAAAGCATTCCGAGCACTAGGTTGGGTAGGTGAAGCCACCATCGTAGGGAAGAGACTAGCGGGCCGGAGATGCGTACCGAGTCCGCCAGTCTCCCCAAGGCCTGACGCCATTGAGAGCGAAGGCACCACTGAGCTGGCCGCATGTTCAGGCGGGCATTGGGGGTCACATGGACCGTGGACGCCATATGGCCGAGCAGTTTCAGGAAGAGCCGGGCCGAGACCCGGGGATGGCTGCGAAAACGGCTGGCGAGAGCCATGAGCCGGTGAGCCCTGTCGAGCGGCAGAAACGCCTGCGCCTGAAGCGTGTCCAGTCTGGCGCCGATGAACTCGAGGTCCTGAGAGGGGAGCAAAGTGGACTTTTCGAAGTTTATGACAAAGCCCAAGTACTGGAGCAGAGTTACAGTACGTTTTGTGGCGTGAGTGGCCTCCGTGGCGGACAGGGCCCTGATAAGCCAGTCGTCCAGGTAAGGAAAGACGAAGAGGCCTTGAAGCCGGAGATAAGCCGCAACCACTGCGAGACATTTTGTGAAGACTCGTGGTGCGGAGGATAGGCCAAAGGGCAGTACTCTGTATTGGTAATGATTGCCCGCCACCACAAACCTTAGGTATTGGCGGTGGCTTGGGTGGATGAGGATGTGAGTGTAGGCATCCTTTAGATCCAAGGAGCATAGCCAATCTCCCTGCCGGAGGTAGGGCAGCAGGATTCCAAGGGTAAGCATCTTGAACTTTTCCCTCTCCAGGAACTTGTTGAGGTTCCGCAAGTCTAGGATGGGTCTGAGGCCTCCAGTCCGCTTTGGTACCAGGAAGTACCGGGAATAAAAACCATGACCCCGCAGGTGGTGGGGCACCGGCTCCACTGCCTGTTCCCGAGTAAGACTTGCCAACTCCTGAAGGAGTAAGTCCCGGTGAAGAGGGGGTCGCAGAGGCTCCCCTGGAAAGTAGGGGGGAGGTACCTGGTGGAAGTGCAGAAGATAGCCCTCTCGGACTATGTGGAGCACCCAGGCGTCTGACGTGATGTTGGACCACCTGTGGTCAAAAACCCCCACCCTGCGGAGCAGGGGCCGGTGGCGGAGGCTTGGGGGCTTGCTGCCTACGGGATCCGTTACCCCGTCCCTTGGCCTGCTGACCCTGATGGGGAGCTGCGGAGGCCTGATAATGGGGGTAGTGTTTATAGGCAGCCGCCTTCCTCGGGTAAAAGGGCTTCTTCCCCGAGCCCTTCTTCTTTTCGGAAGGGGCAGAGGTTTTCCTGGAGAGCCGAGTCCTGGTGAGAGTCTCTGTCTCGAGCTGAGCAGCCTTCTCGTCCATAGGTTTACCAAAGAGGTTTTCACCTCTGCAGGGGACATCGACCAACTTGTCCTGCACCCAGGGCTCGAGGTCGGATGACTGGAGATAAGCCTGGCGGCGGGCTCTGATGCCGGCTGCGGTTACTCGAGCCGATGCCTCGAAGCCATCATAGGCTGCTCGAGAAATGAACTTGGAGCACTCACGAATACCAGTGGACAAGGCCAGGAACCTCCGCAAAGGTTCCTCGGAGAGACCAGCAGAGAATCCGGCTAGTTCTTTAGCCAGGTCCCGGAGATACATGCCCATGTAGAGCTGGTAAGTCTGGACCCGACAAGCAAGCATAGAGCCCTGAAAACACTTCTTACCGATGCCATCCAGGCTGCGGGCTTCCCTGCCGGGAGGCACCGAGGAGTGCATCTTCTGGCTCTTGAGCCGATGCATGGCCGATTCCACCACCATGGAATGGTGCGGCAGCTGTGCTTTCTGGAAGCCAGGGCTCTTGCGGACTCGATATATGGCATCGACCCGCTTGCTTAAGACCGGCGACGCCGCCGGACTCTCCCACATGCGGAAGAGAAGTCGTTCCAGCAACGGAGGAACCGGTACAGTAAAGTGTTCCTTCGCAGGAGAGTCATACTGGAGGGCATCGAGCTCCTCGGCTCGAGGCTCCTCCTCGGGATCCGCAGGGAAGGCCAAGGCCTTGGCCATATCCCTTACGAAGTCCAAGAACCGGGCATCCTCCGGGGGGGACTGTCTCCGAGGCTCGGACTCGGGGGAGTCAGAAGGGACACACCGAGTCCGGAAAGAACCAGGTGACTCATCCACCTCGGATTCCCAGGCAGACTCCTCGGAGGAGTCGTCGAGCGGCTCCGGTTGGGCGGGCACAGACACCGTCCGCCCCGACGCCGAGGGAGTCGGCGTCGACGACCTCGGCCCCGAACGGGAGGCCGAAGGTGACCTCGACCAAGGATCGACTCGAGCCCGCATGGACTCGAGGATCAGCTCGGTCTCCGGGGTCGACTTAGACGTTGACGTCCCGGCGGTCAGGGCAGACGCACCAGCGAGGCCAGCGATCAATGCCCGCTGCTGGTCCATGAAGGCAGTCAAGCTGCGCTCCAAGGCCGTCAACCTGAGTCCGAACTCAGGAGACCCAGCAGCCCCCGACTCGGGCCCCGACGGCGTCGGGCCCGACGTCGGACCACTCGGAGGCGAGTCTACGAAGACAACAGCACTTACGTGAGCAGAGGAGTCCATCTCCAGACGAGGCTGTTTGGACGGCCGCTCCAGCTCCAAAGACCCGGGACGGCTGTCGGGGCTATGCGACCTGGCCCTCGAGGAGCCAGGAGCGTCCACCGACGCCGCCCTCGCGGGTTTCTTCTTCCGCTGATGTTCCCGGTTAGGGGACCCCCTCTCAGAAGAGCTCCGGCGGTGTTCAGAGCCAGATTCTCTGGACACCGAAGCTTCTGACGAGGTCCGGGTACGGCTGGGGTCAGAGAAGATTCTCTCCCGCTGATGCTGCCGACTCCGCAAAGACTTCGCGGACATCTTGCTACAGGGCCCACAGATCATTTCTTCATGATCGGGGCCCAGGCAACGGAGGCAGCAATCATGTGTGTCGGTAAGAGACATAAGTTTCTTACACTTAACACACTTTTTAAAGCCACTGGGGGAAAAAGGGCCCCTGCGAGGTCGAACGAACGGGCCGCCAGGGAAAAATGAAAAAAGGCGCGAAGTAGTCGCGAAGGACATAAAAAAACGAAAAAGAAGGGGAGGCCTCGCAACCGGCGTCGCGAGGCCGGGCAGAAAAAGGACCGGCGTCGAACCGAAGAAATACTGAAAATAATAAGGAAAAAATCAACTTTTCGGCGGTGACTATTAGACAACGTCTGTAGGGCTCCGCGGAAAAAAGAAGACTGGCCAAGATGGCACCTTTGGGCGGGAAGGGGACCGCGCATGCGCGCTGCAATTCCCAAAGGCTTTCTTTGAAAGCTGGGGAAAATTGCTCCGCGAGGGCTCCGTCGGCGCCGACGTCACCCATATGTGAGGACTGACTTCCTGCTTGGTCCTGGAGAAATTGCTTTTTCCCTTTTCACTACCACAGAAATGCAAAGGTTGCATACTAACCAGAAGGCAAGATGCAAACTATGAACATGTATGCATTTCTGTCTCCTCCAGATCTATCTGCAAGAAAATCCTTATGAAAATGTTCAAAGAAACAATCCTGGAATTTTAAGAACTGTTCCCCAGCAAGCACAAGAACTTTTTAATGAAACTATTTTTAATGGTGGAGGGGGAAGGGGCAGGAGGAGGATATTCAGCTGTGGTAGCTAGTGCTAGCCATTACCACTAAACCTTGTACCCAGATATTCAATGCCAGGGCCATATCTGGCCACTGGCATTGAATATCCAGGTTGGCTGAATAGCATGTTATTCAGTCATTGGCCGGTTAGCTAAACTGGCTAAAGTTAGGCCAGTCTTTCACGTGCCTAACTTCAAACACTATAGCATACGTGGCTAGCGGCTGAATATCACCACTAGTTTGCTATCTTCGGAACATATAGACACTAGCTGGTTAGCATCGGGGCATTTAGGTGCAAAAATTGGGGATATTCAGTTAGTGCCACTGAAAATCCTGTTGAGTGCCATTTAGGTGGTTTGCAAGTGTGCAAACCATCTAAATGGCTTTGAATATCCCTCCCTTCCAAAGTATTGATGATTGTAACAGGTGTTCGTCTGAATTCTTCAAACATATGTATTTCTTGGCAACAGCCCAGCACACTTCCTAGAAGAGTAAAACGGTTTATTGTTGTTATCTAACTACACCAGTAATTTAAAAATCACTTAGGAATAAACTTTGCAAACACTAATTTGTACTTACAAACCACAAGTCTGCAAGCAGGTTTTGAAAGGGAAATTCACAGGGGCACTTCTTCACAATCTGGCTGGCTGGCTGGTGCTGCTGGGATCTTTGATGCGCATGTGCAAATTATGCAAGGTGCAGAATGTGCCAGAAATTTAGCTCAGTTCATACTTTTCCCACTTATGCCAGCCCTGACCCCATCTCAGCTCCACTTTGTTTCCTCCTATACTATTCACAAGGCAGGTAACTTTTTCCTGCAGAAAGGCAGTGCAATTTTAAGAGAGGTATTTTTCATGGGTAAATACATATTTACCTGCAGAAATCCCCGTCAAAACCCTCCTCATGTAGAGTGTAATTTTATAACAGGGTGGGCTAACAAGGTACATAGCTGCGCATGTGGTGCCTATTTTATAAAGGCACAAATCACAAAGGAGAACTGTGCAAAGATATTTAAACTTAAACCAACATCTGCTTATATGTTCACAGGTTTATTAAATAAACAAAATAAGAGGATTTCCTTTAAAAATGAAGTGTGCCATAAGTTTGGATCATCCAAGTTTGGATCATTGGGGTGATATTTTTAAATGTCAGCTGCTGCAGTTACCTAGAATTCGGATATCCAATGCCAATAGACAAATACTGGTTGGCACCAAATATCTGGAATCAATGGCCAGGATGGTCACTATTTGATTTGCAGTAATATTCTGCCACTATGCGGATAGCCAAGCTGCATATATTTAGGAAAGATAACAGATAATCAATCTGCACCCCATTTGTGCCCATAGACTGCCCCAGTACCAAGGGGGTCAGAGATAATATTCAGTGGCACTATCTGGATAGTAACTCTGAATATTGCTTTCACCAGCACTTATCAGCAGAACCATTCAAAGGCCCTGCTATGTAATTGCAAATTTTCCCAGATTTGAGCTTATAAAGACCCCTACTTTTTTAGGTTCTTTTCCATAAAATTCTCTTATTTGGTTTACTTTTTATAGACCTTTGCATATTGATTTCAACTCATCAAAGCATAGTGGGCTATTGAATAGTTTTGTCCACAAATTCAACATTAAGTATATTGATGTTCTGGATTTATTCCTCTGTTTTTTTATATTTTTCATAGTTTTAAATTATGTTTAGCTATTAATTGCTAGGGCTATGCAAGCAAAAAAATGTAATTTTAGTTTCCTGTGTCGCTTGCAGTGATCATCACTAATTGGGCAACCAGGATCAGGATTAGGCTTGGTAAATGTCTTTGATAGCATACTTAGACATAATTTTCACAGAATTTCTGGCACAAAAAACATGGCAAAAGAAGAACAGGAATCAATAGATTCACAAAGCAAAAAATCCAGGAAGGTTTTGACAGAGCTCCAGACCAGACAAACTTTGGGCCAATCAGGAAACAGGAATGAAGATTACTAAGAACATAAGAACATAAGATATGCCATACTGGGTCAGACCAAGGTCCATCAAGCCCAGTATCCTGTTTCCAACTGTGGCCAATCTAGGTCACAAGTACCTAGTAGTTTCCCCAAAAGACACAGATTCCACAAAGCTTGTATTGGGTCAAGCAGCGATATCCTGGGTCCCTTTTAATAATGGTTTATGGACCTTTCCTCCACGAACTTGTCCAAATCTTTTACTACATACTCCGGTAACAAATTCCAGAATTTGATTACACGTTGAGCGAAAAAATATTTTCTCTTACTAGTCTTAAATAGTTTGCCCAAGGAAGTCTCAACAGTCCAGAGAAACCAGTTTGCATCTCGACTAATGCAGTAAACGTATGTGCTGTTCAAAGTGAAACTTTCTTACCTCATGGTATATCACCCACTGGCAGATGGGCTTGTTGAGTGCTTTTTTTTTTTTTTTTTTTTTTTTTTTAAGTGCCATCAAGTCAGTGCTGACTCTTGGCAACCCAGCAGCCTCTGGGTTTTCTTGGCAATGTATAACTGGCCTTTTTTTCAGAGGCAATGGAGGGTTAAGTGACTTGCCCAAGGACACAAGAAGCACCAGTGGGAATCAAACCCTTGATCATTTGGGTACCTAGACAGTTGCTCTAACCACCAGGCTACTCTTCCACTTCATTCAAACCCTCAAAAAAATGTTGAGGAAGTTTGTCGCCTGCAGATGACAAGAACTGGGACTCCTTGCTACCATATGTGCTATTTGCCACCTGAGAAGTTTCCAGAGCTCAATAAGTTTCTCTGAGTTGCTTTACAGGAGGAGATTCAGGGGAATCCTAAATGCTGCTTTAAGGGCTTGGGAAGAGGAGCAGAGCTCAGGGCACATTTCCTTTGAATGTAAAGGCAGCTGAGAAATCTAGCGAAGCCTCCAGGTTATATCTGGAGAAAGCATAAGCTATACAATCCCAGGAATATAATCACTCCATGGCCCCTTGAGTCTTCAAAATAAGATTGAATCTTGATAATGATAACTGTGTTACTGTGTTGGGTGGCAGAACTCTTATAAGGTCACTTATATTCATATTCATATTCATTTATTTGATTGACCGCCCTTCATGGATAGGCAGAGCGGTTTACAATAAAATATAGATAGAGTGGCGCAAGCCAGAAAGTTGGAAAGGAAGTTACAATTGAAATAGAGAAAGAGACAGACACATGAATAAGTAGGGCAGAGGGAGGGACGGTGGGTCAGGGCTAGGGAGGGGGGAGGTCGAAAGCAAGGGAGAATAGATAAGTTTTAAGTGAGCGTTTGAAGGTAGGGTAGTGGGGTTCGAGCCGAAGGGGGGGGGGGGGGGAGAGAGTTCCAAAGTGCAGGGGCTACAAAGAAGAAGGCTGAGGAGCGTGTGGTCTGAAGGTGTGCATGAGAGGGGGAAGGCAGAGCTAGTCGGTTGAGGTGGAAAAAGCGAGGGGTATGACGAGGAGTGTGGAAGTGGAGCAGATCGGCCAGATATTGGGGGGTAGAGGTGTGTAGCGCCTTGTGAGTTAACGTGAGGAGCTTGAATCGAATACGAAAGGAAACAGGGAGCCAGTGAAGTCGGAAAAGAAGAGGGGTGACGTGGTCCCTGACAGAAGAATGGGTAACAAGACGGGCGGCAGTGTTCTGAATACGTTGTAAGTGGGAGAGCTGTAGTTTGGAAATACCAGAGAGAATGGAGTTAGAAAAATCAACACGAGAGATAACAAGGGTGAGTAGCAGAGTGGTTAAAGCTGAGGAGGAGAGGAAGGGGCGAATAGCACGAATCTGTCGTAGGTGGAAGAAGGAGAGTTTAGAAATGTGGGAGACGTGCTGAGAAGGAGAGATCTGAGTCGAAGAGGACCCCAAGATAGCGAAAAGTAGTAACCAGTGGGACAGGTGCATTAGAGAAAGATGGGGCCAGAGAGGGGGGCTGGCGACCGGGAGAGAACCAGATGGCAATGGTTTTTGAGAGGTTAAGATGCAAGCAGTTTTGAATTAACCAGTCAGAAACAGCAGCTAAGCAGGCATTCAGGGGGGCTAGGTCAGGGGAGACAGGAGAGGTGTGGTGGAGGAGAAGGATGTCATCGGCGTAGTAAAAGGCTGTAATCCCAAACTGTTGGACAAGCAATGTGAGAGGAGTGAGAAAGATGTTGAAAAGAAGGGGAGCTAACACAGAACCTTGAGGAACCCCACAGACTAGGGGGAAGGGGAGTGGGAGGAAGATGAGGGGAGAACAGTAGCAGAGCGAGAATAGAGGAAAGAGTGAAACCAACGCAAGACAGTGCTACGAAGGCCGATATGCAAGCGAGAGAGGAGGAGTGAATGGTCAACTAGGTCAAAGGCAGCGGAGAGATCGAGTGCTACCGCCACCGAGATGTCACCCCGGTCGTGAGCAGTATGCAGGGAGTTGGTGAAAGCTAGAAGAATAGTCTCAACGCTGTGCCCAGAGCAGAAACCAGATTAACGAGGGTGAAGAAGATTGGTGGAGTCAAGATGGTGGGTGAGTTGTGCAAAGACAAGTTTTTCAAGTAATTTAGAAAGGAAAGGAAGATTGGAGACAGGACGGTAATTATTGGGATCCAGAGGGTCTAAGGTAGATTTCTTAAGTAGTGGTCTGATGAGAGCGTGTTTCCAGGGGGTAGGAAAGGATCCAGAGGAGAGACTATTCATCATGGTTTGAAGGTGGGGAAGGAGAGATAGAGATGGGACAAGAAGCCAGGAGGATGGAATAGGGTCAAGGGAGCAGAAAGTTAGAAAGTAGGGTGTGTGAATTACAAGGCGACCCAACCAAGTGGAAAAACGTAGTTACTCACCTGTAACATGTGTCAGCGACAGGGACCCCAGTTTGGGGTACAGGAGAGAGCCCTCCTCCTGAGATAGGAGTCCCGGGGCGGTTCTCAAGGGGATGGGGACCTCCACCGCCAACTGTAGACGCAGCGGGAACCACGGCTGCCTGGAACTCCGAGGCGCTATCAGGATGAGCGAGGCCTTCTCGCAGAGGGTCCTGAACAAGGTCTTGGCAATCAGCAGGGTCAGAGGGAAGATGTACATGAGTCCTTCTGACCATGAGACTAGAATGCATCCCACTGCCACCCTGGAAGGGTGGGCCTGCCAGGAGCAGAAGCGGGGCAACTGAAAGTTGTCCAGGCTGGCAAACAGGTCTATCACGGGTTCCCCCCAGGTACAGAAAAGCCGACTGGCTACCCTGGGGTTCAGCTGCCACTCATGCAGCTGGAGAACTCTGCTGAGGGCAGGTTGTCCTGGCCTGGCAGGTACACTGCCCACAGAAGGATACCCTGTTGAATTGCGTGTGAGCAGAGGACCAATGCCTCCTGACAGGGGGCACGTAGAACATCGTCACCTGGATGGTGAAGCAGGTGGTGACAGAAGACCCTCAGGGCTAGGTGTATGGCTCAGAGCTCCAGGAGGTTGATCTGCTGGGTGCTCTCGTCCGGTGACCAGTTGCCCGAGTGCAGAGATCTCCACAATGGGCTCCGCAGCCGAGCAGGGAGGTGTCCATGGTGAGGACTCTCGAGTGGCTTGGGGCCTGAAAGGGCAGTTTCGCCTCAAGATGCTGGGGCGACTGCCACCAGTCTAGGAAGTCCGCCAATTGGCGGGTCACTGAAATTATGTCTCGAAGGTACCAACGATAACCATATTTGAAGAATAAATTCTTGCTGTTCCTGGAGATCACCTGTTACAAGTGAGTAACTACGCCTTACCATTGGTGTGCCCCAGGGATCTGTCCTTGGTCTAATTCTCTTTAACATCTTTGTTAGTGATGTTGTGGAAGGGCTGTCGGGTAAGGTTTGCCTCTTTGCAGATGATACCAAAATCTGAAATAGAGTAGACACCCAGAAAGAAGTAGATAACATGCGGAGGGATCTAACTAAGCTTGAAGAGTGGTCTAGAACTTGGCATCTGAGATTTAATGCTAAAAAATGTAGCGTCATACATTTGGGCTGCAAAAATCTAAGGGAGAGGTACAGTGTAGGGGGTGAAGTACTTCTGTCCACCAGAGAAGAGCAGGATCTGGGCATAAGAACATAACAACATAAGATATGCCATACTGGGTCAGACCAAGGTCCATCAAGCCCAGTATCCTGTTTCCAACAGTGGCTAATCTAGGTCATACTTAAGTAGAAGTTTCCCCAAAAGACACAGGCTCCACAATGCTTGTACTGGGTCAAGCACTGATATCCTGGGTCCTTTCTTAATAATGGTTTATCGGCCTTTCCTCCAGGAACTTGTCCAAACCTTTTTTAAACCCAGCTACACTAACAGCCTTTACTACATCCTCCGGTAACAAATTCCAGAGTTTGATTACACGTTGAGTGAAAAAATATTTTCTTTTATTAGTCTTAAATAGTTTACCTTGTAGTTTCATTGCATGTCCCCTAGTATTTCTATATTCTGATAACGTAAACAATCGATCTACGTTTACCCGTTCCACTCAGTTCAATAATTTATAGACTTCTAGAGCCCTAACCTTTTTAGCCTTTCTTCATAGGAGTATCCTTCCATCCCCTTTACCATTTTGGTGGCTCTTCTCTGAACCTTTTCTAATAACGCTATATCCTTTTTAAGATACGGCGACCAGAATTGCACACAATATTCAAGGTGCGGTCTCACCATGGAACGATATAAAGGCATTATAATATCTTTTGTTTTATTTTCCATTCCTTTCCTTATGATATCTAGCATTCTATTTGCTCTCTTGGCCGCCCACTGCACACTGGGCTGAGAGTTTTAACATGTTATCCACAATGACGCCTAAATCTTTTTCCTGGGTGGTGGTTCCTAATGTGGAACCTTGCATCGTGTAACCATAGTTTGGGTTGTTCTTCCCTAGGTGCATAACTTTGCACTTGTCCACATTAAATTTCATCTGCCATTTTGATGCCCAGTCTTCCAATTTATCAGGATCCTCTTGCAATTTTCCACAATCCTCTTGGGTTTTAACAACTTTAAATAGTTTTGTGTCATCTGCAAATTTGATAACCTCACTCGTTATTCCCCTTTCCAGGTCATTTATGAATATGTCAAAAAGCAGCAGACCCAGCACAGATCACTGGGGTACACCACTATTCACCTTTCTCCATTGGGAAAATTGGCCATTTAGCCCTACCCTCTGCTTTCTATCTTTTAACCAGTTCCCGATCCACAATAGTACACTGCCTCCTATCCCATGACTCTTTAGTTTTGCCAAAAGTCTCTGATGAGGGACCTTGTCAAAGGCTTTCTGAAAGTCCAGATACACTATATCAACCAACTCACCTTTGTCCATCTGTTTATTCACACCTTCAAAAAAACATAACAGATTAGTAAGACAAGATCTTCCTTGTCTAAATCCATGTTGGCTGTCTCCCATTAGGACATGACTATCTACATGCTGAGTAATTTTATTCTTTATGATGGTTTCTACCATTTTTCCCGGTACTGACGTCAGGCTCACCGGTCTGTAGTTTCCCGGATCACCCCTGGAACCCTTTTTAAAAATTGGCGTTACATTAGCAGTCCTCCAATCTTCAGGTATTAGAGATGATTTTAAAGATAGTTCACAGATTACTAATAGCAGGTCTGCAATCTCATATTTCAGTTCTTTCAACACCCTTGGATGTATATCATCCGGCCCAGGTGATTTGCTACTCTTGAGTTTATCTAATAGTTGTAATACATCTTCCCGGTGTATCGATATTTTCTTCAATTCTTCCGCACCTTTAAATACCACTTCAGTCATGAATAACATCCCTACATCTTCCTCAGTAAAGACCGAAGCAAAGAATTCATTCAGTCTCTCCGCTATCGCCTTGTTGCCTCTTAGTGCCCCTTTAACCCCTCTATCATCTAATGGACCAACTGACTCTCTCACAGGCTTTTTGCTACGAATGTACTTGAAAAAGTCTTTATTTTGCGTTTTTGCTTCCACAGCAAGCTTCTTCTCAAATTCTCCCTTTGCCTGCCACACATGATTGTGTCTGACGATCTTAAAGTAGCTAAACAGGTAGAAAAGGCAATGGCAAAAGCTAGAAAGATGCTTGGGTGCATAGGGAGAGGAATGGCCAGCAGAAAAAAAAGGAGGTGATAGTGCCTCTGTATAAGTCTTTGGTGTAACCTTGTTTGAAGTACTTTGTGCAATCCTGGAGATCACCTCTTCTAGCGGACTCCCTACAGTGGTGGCTTTCTCTTTTTTCAACCTTCTTGCAGGGTTACCTTTTCAGATGCCTCCATCTCAGATGCTAACAACTGATGCATCCAAATAGGGCTAGGGAGCTCATCTCGATCACCTGGGCACACAGGGCCCATGGCCTCAACAGCAAGCCTTGCATGAGATCAACTTCCTGGAGTTGAGAACGATAACCAATGCCCTTCTGGTGTTTCGCCATCAGTTATCACATCAATTTATCCTGGTTCAGACAGAGAACCAGGTTGCTATATTTTATGTCAACAAGCAGAGAGGCACTCCAAAAACCAAGTTTCCGCCAACTCCAATGAAATCAAAGCAGATCAGCTAAAATTACCCGAACTGGTCCTATAGCTTTGCAAGAAGCTACCAGCGCCTGCTGCACCCAGCTTTCTTTCCCCCCTTATCCTGAGGGACTTAGCATTGCAGGACGCGTTGCGCACCCCCTGCCAGCCTGCTGCGTCTGCCAGGGAGCTGAAGAGCGAAATAGAGAGTAGAACCCCTGGAAGAAAACAGTGTCCCGACCTTGGGGTTCAGGACGCAAAAGGCCACTGAATAAATCAACAGTGTTAGCTAAAAATGAACAAGGCTATCTCTCACTAAAGAGAGTTTCTTTTTTCTTTTTGAAATCCCACCGAAGTCCTTGGGACCCAAGCCTTCGAACACAGCCCCTTAACGCTGTGCATTAACCATAACCAGAGAAATGAAATGAAATGAAATCCTGCTCTAGAAATAGATGAGAATTTCCTGGGAAGGGCATGCTAAGTGGAGCTATGAAACACACAGGCACCCACCCCCCCCCCCCCCCCGGTCTTCCTGCAGTCAGAGAAATAGCAGTGGGATACACCGACAACCTTGCTAATGGAGGTCTTAGAGGTTGCTGCCTGTGTGAACCTGATGAGTAATACGATTTTGTATTTTACCACTCCCCCCCCTCCAGGGATGGGGGTACTGAATACTGTATGTGATTCATGAGCAGCGCTGCCATCCGGTGGCCTTTAGGGCACCAGAGCCCGACAAACGATACTGAAGTTAAGAGCTTTAATTCTTGGTCATATAATCTTGATTTGCAGAACATTACAGTTGCTAGTTTAGTCACTAACCCCTGACAGCCCATGAGGTGGCCCTGTGGTTATTTCTTCCCTGACTTGCAGAGAATGATCAATCTGATATGGCTGCAAACACACTGTCACAGAAAGGCACTATTGAGTGTACCAGCTGCCCTCTGGTGGCCATAGACCATAGCACAGGCACTTCTTGGTTGACAGTTAACAGTTATATACTTTTTTATATCCTAAGGTATCCTAAACCTGTCCCTGTGAAACCACAGGCATTTGGGCAACTTTCACTACAGAATACACAAAGGCACACTTCCAGCCTGTCCCTCCTTCCAACTACAAGTTAGGCTCTGCTCTTGAACCTAAAAGCTGGCAATCTGCCTAATTTCCCGGGAAATGGGAAATACCAGCAGGTGCTTGAACTACTAGGATTTATCATAGATTTTCCAAAGTCGCACCTTTCTCCCACTCACAAGCTAGACTTTATAGGTGCTCTACTCGACACCACTCAGGCTCAAGCATTTCTGCCTGAGGACCATCTCAAATGCCTCATAGAACAGGCAGACATCATTAGAGTGCAGTCTTCACACCATGGCAAGAGGCATGCTTCACCTGTTGGGTCACATGGCCTTGATAGTCCATGTGGCCCCTTACGCTCATCTCCACATGTGCCAAACATAGTGGACCCTCTCCTCCCAATGGAAGCACCTCCTCCTGCAGCTTGGAGACTGGGCATGTCAAAGTCGTGACATCAATGGATATAGCCTGCTGGTATCTCCCATCAGCCCCCAGTGTACTATTGACAAAGCAAACTCAAAGGAACAACAAATAAAGCGTAGTTACTCACCTGTAACAGGTGTTCTCCAGGAGCAGCAGGAATCAGTCCTCACTTATGGGTGACGTCGGCGCCGACGGAGCCCTCGCGGAGCAATTTTCCCCAGCTTTCAAAGAAAGCCTTTGGGAATTGCAGCGCGCATGCGCGGTCCCCTTCCCGCCCAAGGGTGCCATCTTAGCCAGTCAGATGACATAGCTAAAAAAGACAGCATAAAAATTTGCAAAAAAACTAAAGCAGATGATTGCAACTCCACGGGGAGGAGGGAGGGTTGTGAGGACTGATTCCTGCTGCTCCTGGAGAACACCTGTTACAGGTGAGTAACTACGCTTTCTCCAGGACCAAGCAGGAAGTCAGTCCTCACTTATGGGACTCCCAAGCTCAAGGCTACCGGAGACCCTAAGCACAAAAATGAGCTCCCTCTAGCTCAGCAGCACAGAAGGAAAGAATCTTCGCTGAATTATTACCCACCGATAGCCCACATCCGGGATGGAGGGTAGGAGTTGCTCAGACCTCGAAGAGATTACGGAGGACTGCCTGTCCGAAAGCACTGTCCCTGCGGGACTCCCTCTCGAGACAGTAATGGACCGCAAAAGTCTGGCTCGAAGACCAAGTAGCGGCCCGGCAGATGTCTGCCAGTGGAACAGAGCGGAGGTAAGCCACTGACGTAGCCTTTGCCCGAACGCAATGAGCCGTGACTCGACCTTCCAAGGAGAGTCCGGCTGCCCCATAAGCCCAAGAGATACAGTCCGCAACCCAGATGGACAGAGTACGCTTGGAGACCGGGAGCCCCAATTTATTGGGGTCAAAAGACACAAAAAGCTGAGCAGCTTTACGGTGCTCCCGCGTACGGTCAAGGTAGAAGTTCAAAGCCCTTCTACAGTCCAGGGTATGGAGGACCGTTTCAGCTCGGCTGGAGTGTGGTCTGGGAAAGAAGGTGGGAAGTACCACCTCCTGATTGATGTGAAAGGGGGAGACCACTTTTGGAAGAAATTTTGGGTGAGTCCGTAGGACTACCCTATTTTTGTAGAACCGAGTGTAAGGGGGATCAGACACGAGGGCCTGCAATTCACTTACGCGTCTAGCGGAAGTGAGGGCTATCAAGAACAGTGTTTTCCAAGAAAGAAAACAGAGAGAACAGGTAGCCATAGGTTCAAAAGGCGGACAGGTGATCCGCTGTAAAACCACATTCAGGTCCCAGTCAGGCACTGGCGGGCGCAGAGGTGGTTTAAGTAGAAGGAGACCTCGGAGAAACCTCGCTACGAGAGGGTCGTTGGAGAGAGGTCTGCCGTCCACCGGCACATGATGTGCTGAAAGAGCACTGAGGTGAACTTTGACGGAGTTGGACTTAAGTCCCAGATTAGAGAGGTAAAGCAAGTACTGCAAGACCACCGACACCGGGCAGGAGAAGGGATCCTGAGACTGTCGGGTACACCAAACGGAAAAAACGACGCCATTTAAGGGCGTAGCATTTGCGGGTAGAAGGTCGTCGCGAAGCTAGGACGACCTCCTCCACCTCTGCCGGCAGGAGAAGGGGAGCAAGGACTACCCTCTCAGCAGCCAGGCCATTAGGTTGAGAGACCTGAGGTTGGGGTGTAGCAGAGACCCCTGATCCTGAGTGAGGAGATCCGGTTGTAACCCCAGAGGGAGTGGATCCTCCACCGCTAATTGCAGCAGGAGCGGAAACCACGGCTGTCTGGGCCAGCGAGGGGCCACCAGGATCATGAAGGCTTTGTCTCGGAGAACCTTGAAAAGAGTCCGAGAGACTAGCGGGATGGGAGGGAAAGCGTACAGAAGGCTCCCCGACCATGAGAGTAGAAAAGCGTCCGCCGCAACCCGAAGGGGGTGTGGCTGACGAGAGCAGAAGCGAGGAAGTTGCCGGTTGTGAGGACTGGCAAAGAGATCCACCGTGGGGAGACCCCACATTAGAAAGAGCTTCTGAACTACCAAGGGATCCAGACGCAAATCGTGCGGCTGAAGGATCCTGCTGAGTTTGTCCGCCAGGCAATTCTCTTGGCCTGGGAGATAAACTGCCTTGAGGAGAACGCCGTGACTGACGGCCCAAGAGCAGAGCTTCTGTGCCTCCCGGCAGAGGAGGAAGGAGCCCGTGCCCCCCTGCTTGTTCACGTAGAACATGGCAACTTGATTGTCCGTCTGGACAAGGACGGACTGGTGAGAAGTCAGGTGGGAGAAGGCCTTGAGAGCCAGGCGGATCGCCCTGAGCTCCAGGAAGTTGATCTGCTGAGCAGACTCCCACGTGGTCCAGAGGCCCTGAGTACGTGCCCCTTGGCAATGCGTTCCCCAGCCCAGGAGGGATGCATCTGTTGTCAGCACCCGGGCCGGCTGAGGTGACTGGAAAGGCATGCCGAATGTCAGGTTCGGCCGCTGAAGCCACCACCGGAGAGACGAGATCAGCGGCTCGGAGACGCGCACTAGGTCTGCTAGGCCGCCTGTGGCTTGTCGCCACTGCTGGGGGAGACACCATTGAGCAGGCCGCATATTCAGGCGGGCATTGGGGGTCACATGGATGGTGGAAGCCATATGGCCGAGTAGTCTCAGGAAGCGCCTGGCGGAGACCAGGGGCTGGCTGCGAAAACGGTCGGCTAGGTCCATGAGCCGTTGAGCCCTGTCGAGCGGTAGGTACGCTCGTGCCTGAGGAGTGTGCAGCCTTGCGCCGATGAACTCGAGATCCTGTGAGGGGAGCAAAGTGGACTTTGCGAAGTTTATAACAAAGCCCAAGTACTGCAGAAGAGTCACCGTGCGGCGCGTGGCGTTGGTGACCTCCAGAGCGGACGCTGCCCTGATGAGCCAGTCGTCGAGGTACGGAAAGACATAGAGGCCGTGAAGCCTGAGATGGGCCGCCACCACCGCGAGACATTTTGTGAAGACTCGCGGTGCGGAGGACAGGCCAAAGGGCAGTACTCTGTACTGGTAATGATTTCCTGCCACCACAAACCTTAGGTATTGGCGGTGGCTTGGGTGGATGAGGATGTGCGTGTAGGCATCCTTTAGATCCAAGGAGCATAGCCAATCTCCCTGCTGGAGGTAGGGCAGAAGGATTCCAAGGGTAAGCATCTTGAACTTCTCCCGCACGAGGAACTTGTTGAGGTTGCGCAAGTCCAGGATGGGTCTGAGGCCTCCTGTTCTTTTTGGTATTAGAAAATACCTGGAATAAAAGCCTTGACCTTTCAGGTGGTGGGGCACCGGTTCCACCGCCTGTTCCTGTAGAAGACCTGCTAACTCCTGAAGGAGTAATTCCCTGTGCAGAGGGGGTCGTGGAGGTTCTCCCAGAAAATAGGAGGGAGGGACCTGGTGGAAGTGGAGAAGATAGCCTTCTCGCACGACTTGAAGCACCCAGGCATCTGAGGTGATGCTGAACCACCTGTGGGCGAAGTGAACCAGCCGGCCTCCGGTGCTGGGAGGAACCAGCGGGGGGGGAGAGGCTATGCTTAAGGAGTCAAAAAACCCCACCCTGCGGAGCAGGGGCTGGTGGTGCAGGCTTGGGGGCTTGCTGCCTACGGGACCCGTTACCCCGTCCCTTGGCCTGCTGGCCCTGTTGGGGAGCAGTAGGGGCCTGATAGTGGGGGTACTGTTTGTAGGCAGCCGCCTTCCTCGGGTAAAAGGACTTCTTTCCCGAGCCCTTCTTTTTCTGGGAAGGGGCGGAGGTCTTCCTAGAAAGCCTAGTCCTGGTGAGAGTCTCCGTCTCAATTTGTGCAGCCTTATCAGCCATGGGCTTGCCAAAGAGGTTTTCGCCTCGGCAAGGGACATCGACCAACTTGTCCTGCACCCAGGGCTCAAGGTCAGACGACTGAAGCCAAGCCTGTCGGCGGGCACCGATGCCGGCTGCGGCCACTCGAGCCGATCCTTCAAAGCCATCATAGGCTGCTCGGGACATGAATTTTGAGCATTCCCGAATGCCAGTGGACAAGGCCAGGAACCTCCGCAAGGGTTCCTCGGACAAACCAGCGGAGAAGAAGCCGGCTAGCTCTTTAGCCAGGTCTCGGAGATACATGCCCATGTATAGCTGGTAGGTCTGGACACGACATGCGAGCATAGAGCCCTGGAAACACTTCTTACCAAGGCCATCCAGGTTACGGGCCTCCCTGCCAGGAGGCACCGAGGAGTGCATCTTCTGGCTCTTAAGACGATGCATGGCCGATTCCACTACCATGGAATGGTGTGGTAGCTGTGCTTTTTGGAAGCCAGGGCTCTTGCGGACTCGATAGATAGAATCGACCCGCTTGCTCAGGACCGGCGAGGTGGCCGGACTCTCCCACATGCGGAAGAGTAGTCGTTCCAGCATGGGAGGAACCGGTACAGTAAAGTGTTCCCTGGCGGGAGAGTCATACTGGAGGGCGTCGAGCTCTTCGGCTCGAGGCTCCTCCTCGGGGTCCGCAGGGAAGGCCAAAGCCTTGGCCATATCCCTGACGAAGTCCGAGAACCGGGCATCCTCCGGGGGGGACTGCTTCCGAGGTTCGGACTCAGGTGAGTCCGAGGGGACACACCGAGTCCGAAAAGAATCAGGCGACTCTTCCTCTTCAGACTCCCAGACCGACTCCGACGAGGACTCGGTGGGGTCGGCCCGGGCAGGGCGCGGCGCCTGTCGCCCCGACGCCGAGGGAGTCGGCGTCGGCGACCTCGGTCCTGAACGGGAGGCCGAGGGTGACCTCGACCGAGGATCGGCTCGGTCTCCGGGGTCGACTTGGACGTCGACGTCCCGGCGGTCGGGGCAGCGGCGCCAGCGAAGCCAGCGAGCAGTGCCCGCTGCTGGTCCATGAAGGCAGACAGTCTGCTCTCCAAGGCCGTCAACCTGAGTCCGAGCTCAGGTGACCCAGCAGCCCCCGACTCGGGCCCCGACGGCGTCGGGCCCGACGTCGGCTGTCGCGGAGGCGAGTCCAGAAGGACCACAGGACTTACCCGAGCAGGCAGCTCCGACTCCAGGCGAGGTCGCTTCGTGAGGTGCTCCTTCTCCAAGGACCCGGGGCGGCTATCGGGGCTATGCGACCTGGCCCTCGCGGAGCCAGGAGCGTCCACCAACGCCGCCCTCACGGGTTTCACCTTCCGTCGATGGTCCCCGGAGGGAGAACCCCTGTCGGAGGAACTCCGGCGACGGTCCGAGCTGGAACCCCTGGACGCGGAGGCCTCCGACGAGGTCCGGGTACGGCTGGGGTCAGCGAAGATTCTATCCCGCTGATGCCGCCGACTTCTCAACGCTTTGGAGGAAAGTTTGCCACAAGGCCCACAGATCATTTCTTCATGATCCGGGCCCAGGCAGCGGAGGCAATTGTCGTGTGTGTCAGTTAGTGACATATTTCGGTCACACTGACCACACCGCTTGAAACCACTGGCAGCCATCGGTGGAAAAAGGGCCCCGGCGAGGTCAAAGGACCGGGCTGCCAGGGAAAAACCGAAACGAAAACTGACTAAGTCAGAAAAAACCGAAAAAGAAGGAGAGGACTCGTGACCGGCGTCGCGAGTCCGGGCGGGAAAAAGACCGGCGTCGAACCGAAGGAAAAAAGAGTAATTATGAAGAAAAATCAACTTTTTCGCGGGGACACGACGGGTACGTCTGTAGGGCTCCGCGGAAAAAAAAAGAAGACTGGCTAAGATGGCACCCTTGGGCGGGAAGGGGACCGCGCATGCGCGCTGCAATTCCCAAAGGCTTTCTTTGAAAGCTGGGGAAAATTGTTCCGCGAGGGCTCCGTCGGCGCCGACGTCACCCATAAGTGAGGACTGACTTCCTGCTTGGTCCTGGAGAAGTAACTATACCATAGCTTTAAATAACTCTCCATTCCTCAACTTGAGGAACCTTTTTAACCTTATCAGTCTTTTTTTTTTTTTTTACTTTACATTCACGTCCCCCCCTATGCAAACAGGTTTCCTATACCATCCCCTCATTTAAATAAGAGAGAAGGAAGAAACAACAGAGAGGGATACTCACTGAGATCTAGAATCTGAAAGGATCTGTCTACTCCTTGAGATTGATGCTCCACTCCGCCTGAAAATAAACTCTGAAGAAATCACACCCCTGGGCGGGAATGAGGACTAAACTGTCATCACTCAAGGAACGACAATTACCAGGTAAGTGTAATTTCTATTTCCTTATTGTTCCTCCAGTTTAGTCCTCCACCTCTGGGTTTGTTTTGGTGTGTTGGGTGGAGGTCCCCGTGAAGGGGAAGCAGCAGCGAAGGCGGCCATTTCGCACTGGGTTAAGGCAGTGGTTGCCTCAGCATTCTGGTGGCGAGGTTGTACGATTCCGGGGGGCTTTCTGACTCTTGCTACCAGGGCACAAGCAGCTTCATGGGTGGATCACTGTCATTCCACCAGGGGGGATTGGTACAGCAGCTTCCAGGTTGTCTCTTCATTCCCTCAGTAACCATAACAACATAAGAACATAAGATATGCCATACTGGGTCAGACCGAGGTCCATCACGCCCAGTATCCTGTTTCCAGCAGTTGCCAATTTAGGTCATACATACCTAGCAATATCCCCAAAAGACACAGGTTCCACAATGCTTGTACTTTTTCTCTTATTTGTCTTAAATAGTTTACCCTGTAGCTTCATTGCATGTCCCCTAGTCTTTCTATATTCTGATAGCGTAAACAATTGATCCACGTTTACCCACTCCACTCCATTCATTAATTTATAGACCTCTATCATATCTCCCCTCAGCCGTCTCTTTTCCAGGTTGAAGAGCCCCAACCTTTGTAGCCTCTCTTCATAGGAGTAGCCTTCCATCCCCTTCACCATTTTGGTGGCTCTTCTCTGTACTTTTTCTAATAATGCTATGTCCTTTTTAAGATACGGTGACCAGAACTGCACACAATATTCAAGGTGCGGTCGTACCATGGAACGATACAGAGGCATTATAATATCCTTTGTTTTATTTTCCATCCCTTTCTTTATGATACCTAGCATTCTATTTGCTTTCTTGGCTGCCGCTGCACACTGGGCAGAGGGTTTTAACATGTTACCCACGATGACTCCTAAATCTTTTTCCTGGGTGGTGGTTCCCAATGTGGAACCTTGCATTGTGTAAATATAGTGTGGGTTGTTCTTTCCTAGGTGCATAACTTTGCACTTGTCCACACTGAATTTCATCTGCCATTTGGATGCCCAGTCTTCCAATTTATCCAGATCCTCCTGCAGTTTTCCACAATCCTCTTGGGTTTTAACAACTTTAAACAGTTTTGTATCATCTGCAAATTTGATAACCTCACTCGTTATTCCCTTTTCCAGGTCATTTATGAATATGTCAAAAAGTAGCAGACCCAGTACAGATCCCTGGGGTACTCCACTATTCACCTTTTTCCATTGGGAATATTGGCCATTTAGCCCTACCCTCTGCTTTCTATCTTTTAACCAGTTCCCGATCCACAATAGTACACTGCCTCCTATCCCATGACTTTTTAGTTTCGCCAAAAGTCTCTGATGAGGGACCTTATCAAAAGCTTTCTGAAAGTCCAGATACACTATATCAACTGACTCACCTTTGTCTACCTGTTTATGCACACCTTCAAAAAAACATATCAGATTAGTAAGACAAGATCTTCCTTGTCTAAAGCCATGTTGGCTGTCTCCCATTAGGCCATGACTATCTATGTGCTGTGTAATTTTGTTCTTTATGATGGTTTCTACCATTTTCCCCGGTACTGACGTCAGACTCACCGGTCTGTAATTTCCCGGGTCACCCCTGGAACCCTTTTTAAAGATTGGTGTTACGCTGGCGACCCTCCAATCTTCAGGTATTACAGATGATTTTAATGAAAGTTCACAGATTACCAATAGCAGGTCCGCAATCTCATATTTCAGTTCTTTCAACACTCTTGGATGTATACCATCCGGTCCAGGTGATTTGCTACTATTCAGTTTATCAAATAGTTGTAATATATCTTCCCGGTGTAGCGATATTTCTCTCAATTCCTCTGCAGTATCACCTTTAAATACCACTTCAGTTTTGGGTAAAATCCCTACATCTTCCTCAGTAAAGACCGAAGCAAAGAATTCATTCAGTCTCTCTGCTATAGCCTCGTCTCCTCTTACTGCCCCTTTTACCCCTCTATCATCTAATGGCCCAACGGACTGTCTCACAGGCCTTTTGCTACGAATGTACTTGAAAAAGTCTTTATTTCGTGTTTTTGCTTCCGTAGCAAGTTCCTTCTCAATTTCTCGCTTTGCGTGCCTTATCAATGCTTTGCATTTAACTTGCCAGTGCTTGTGCTGTTTCCAGTTTTCTTCGTTTGACTCTTTTTTGCATTTCCTGAAGGATTCTTTTTTGGCAGCAACAGCCTCTCTGACCTCACCTTTAAACCATGCTGGCAGTTTTTTGGACTTTCTTCCACTTTTCTTAATGCGTGGAATACAGCTGGTCTGGGCTTCAAGGATAGTATTTTAAACACCCAAGCTTGCTGTAAGTCTTTAACCTTTGCAACTGCTCCTTTTAATTTTTTCTTAACTATATTCCTCATTTTATCATAGTCTCCTTTTTGAAAGTTAAAAGGTAGTACTGTGGATTTCTTTACTATCCCTCCTCCACTAATTAAATCAAACACGATCATGCTATGATCACTATTGCCAAGTGGTCCCAACACCCTTATTTCTTGCACCAGATCTGGCGTTCCACTAAGGACTAGGTCCAGAATGGCTTCCCCTCTGGTTGGTTCATGAACCAGCTGCTCCAAGAAGCAGTCATTTATTTCATCTAGAAACTTTATCTCCCTAGCTTGTCCTGCCGTAACACTGACCCAGTCGATACCAGGGTAATTGAAATCACCCATTATTACTACTCTGCTGTGACTTTTGTTAGCTTCCTTGATTTCTTTGAGCATTTCATCATCCATTTGTTCATTCTGGCCAGGCGGTCGATAGTACACTCCCACTGCCATCGCCTTCCCTTTTTTACATGTAATTTCAATCCATAGATATTCTACAGCAAATTTTGTTTCCTGCAAAACTTTAATCCTTTCTGACTCAATGCCCTCTCTAACATAGAGCGCAACTCCTCCACCAATTTGATCAGTTCTGTCATTACGATATAGTTTGTATCCAGGTATCACAGTGTCCCACTGGTTATCCTCCTTCCACCATGTCTCTGAGATTGCAATCATATCTAACCTCTCATTTAGTGCTATATATTCTAACTCTCCCATCTTATTGTTTAGACTTCTAGCATTTGCATACAAGCATTTTAGAGACTGTACTTTATTAATATTAATTTGGCTATTGGTAGGCATGGGTAATTTGGAATCTTTACGCTCTGTCTGCACCTTACTCAAGGGCATTTGGGCTACTATACTCTTTTTTGGAACCTCACTGCTTTTGGTAGTATCCTTCAAGGATACCTTCGTCCGAACCATGCGCTCCTGGGCGACTGTCGGCTTTCCCCTCTTTTCTAGTTTAAAAGCTTCTCTATCTCCTTTTTAAAGGTTAATGCCAGCAGTCTGGTTCCATCCTGATTAAGGTGAAGCCCATCGCTTCGGAAGAGCCCCTCCTTTCCCCAGAATGTTCCCCAGTTCCTAACAAATCCAAAACCCTCATCCTTGCACCATTGTCTCATCCACGCATTGAGACTCCGGAGCTCTGCCTGTCTTTTGGGTCCTGCACGTGGAACAGGAAGCATTTCGGAGAACGCTATCCTGGAAGTTCTGGATTTCAACTTCCTACCTAAAAGCTTAAATTTAGCCTCCAGAACTTCCCTACCACATTTTCCTATGTCATTGGTACCAACATGTACCAAGACAGCAGACTCCTCCCCAGCACTATCTATGATCCTATCTAGGCGGTGCGTGAGGTCCGCTACCTTCGCACCAGGCAGGCATGCTACCAGGCGATCCTCACGTCCACCAGCCACCCAGCTATCTACATTCCTAATGATTGAATCACCAACTATGACAGCTGTCCTGAATCTCCTCTCATGGGGACATGGCCCTGGAGAAACGTCCTCGGTGCGAGAGGGTTTTACATCACCTGGAGAACAGGTCCTAGTTACAGGATTCACTTCCTGCCACACCAGGGTGATGCTCTCCTGTCACGTGACCTCTCTCCTCCATGGCAACAGGGATGCTGCCCGACTGGAGGTGGGACTTGTGATAAGGAAGCTTATCATAGCTCAGGAAGGAGCTATAGGAAAGGTGAAGTGACTCTGAACAAGCAACCTGTCAGTTCTGGTAGAAATAAGAAAACAGAATTTTCCCATAAAAGACTACCAGTCCCAGAATGCACCAGGTTTCCAGCAGCCATTAGAGGAGCTGAAGGGGGGAAACGTGTGTTCAATCAGGAGGGCTATGAGGTAATCCCTAAGCACTCATCTCAAAGGGCAGGGCCTGATTCAGCACAGCTGCGCTGTATTAGGGAGGAGCACTCATTTAAGCAGAATAAAGGTAGAGTTTATTCTAAAGAGAATTATCCTGAGGATCATCATCATCTTCATGATCAGCTTGGATATCCTCAGTTTTATCTGAAGGATCATCAGAAGCAGAAGCCAAACCGGACGGACAGAGAGGGAAAGAAACCCTTTGGAAGAAAGAGGAGAAAAGCCTTTGAGAGGTCTAGAAGAGTCCAGAGCAGTACGTATACTGGGAGGCATTCCAAGGGCCAGCATACACCATTGGACTGGGGAAAGCCAGAGGAATGGTGCTGCAGAGCTAGGAATCTCCAAACAGTACCTGTGAGAGAGACGGCTGCACGTGGAAGGGACCCTAAGACCCGTGCCAGAAGGTATGTGAAGAGTGATCCAGTGTCCAGGGATCTGGATTGGAAGGCTGGACATAAGAACTGGACTACATATTGGCCAGGCTATATAGAGAGGCTCTAACAGCAAAGGAAGCTCAGGTATGAACACTGATCTATGCCCTAGCTATAACCTTGAAAGACAGCAGGGAAACAAGTATTCTCCTGAAAGTGCTCCATTGGGAGATTCATCTGTGCCAATCCATGATATTGAACCCATGCTTGTTGAAGAAGAGGGAATGATAGCAGATGAAGAATCTGTTTACATGGACTGCTCTCTGTCTAAACTCCTTTGGTGATTTTCTGTTATAAAGTACAGCAACCATCACAAAGAAATACAAACTTGTTCTTTAATCTACTCAGAAAAGCTCCTGAGTAAGATTTCTAGCCACGCAGTAGAAAGCAAGCCAGCTAAGGGGTTTCAGCTGGATAACTGCTAGCAATTGAGCCTTACCTAATTGCTTGTGAGCTCTGTGAGAATCACTTCTGAATCTATGTGGGAAGATATAAGACGTTTACCTGAAAAGAACAGTTTTTTTCCTTTCTTTGTGGCTTTTGGTTTGTTGTTTGATATATGCTAAGAAAACATTAGCTAATGCCTACAGAAAAGACCAGTTTGTTGCCAACCAGGTCTTATTTCTTTTCCTTTGATTGCCTGACAAGTTCAAATGTTGTTTTCCTTATTTTGTTTTTTCAAGTTTAACACTGAAAGCAAGTAACCTGATTTATGTGCTACCAAGCATATCTGTGTTGGGAGAAATAACCCCATAAATAAATATCTTATTGGCTTTACCCAAAAGCACAACTAATTAATGTGAGCAGCTGTGTCTGGTGTGAATGAACTGCATTGCCCACAATCCCTTGCAAATCATAGAGATATATGCACTTGCCAAGACTGTGAAGATTCTCACCCAGGCAGCCGTCTGACAGACTTCAGGTCTATATCCCTGTAGGTCTCGTCCATGTACGTCTCTGTCTTTCTTATGTCTTCCAGGTCTGCTACTCTAGCCTCTAGAGAACGGACTTGTTCCCTGAGAGCAAAGAGCTCCTTGCACTTAGTGCATACGTAAGACCTCTCACCAACTGGGAGAAAATCATACATGTGACACTCAATGCAAAAGACTGGAAAGCCCCCATCTCGCTGCTGGACTTTTGTCTGCATCTTAGTTTAAAGCTTGTGTTTAGGTCTTTTAAATTCTGTATATAATAAGGACTGGTGTAGATGCTTATACTAATAAAAGTGTATCTAACACCCCCAATACACCTTGTTCACCTGAAGCTTAATTAATCTCAGGTCCTCAGTGTATGACTGATTTGGATAAAGAGCTGCACCTGAGAGCAGCCCCTTTCCTTCAAGATGTGTAGGTACCTATAAAGCTACAATTACCCCAGGGGTGGGTGGGTGCTGGGGAGGGAGGGAGGGAAATACGTCCTATTAAAGAGGGCAGTTACAAGGTACCCTGTCCTGAACCCTCAGCAGGGGGGGAGGGGGTACCACACAAAGCCCAGTTAGTTGAGAGAGGCAAGGTAAGTTATACACCAATAAGACAAACAATAAATAATTAAATAAACAGCTAGAACTCACTGCAAGTTGTCACAGGAGGTAATATCCACTACTGCCTAAATGTTCTGGCAGTAAAGGATGCCTGTTTTGGGTCGACGGTGTGGTGAGTTGGCTGGATAGGTCCCTCCCAATGATTACTGCTCTGTTACATCCCAGAGGTGGAGGACTAAACTGGAGGAACGGATAAGGAAATAGAAATTACACTTACCTGGTAATTGTCATTCCTTGAGTGACGACAGTTTAGTCCTCATTCCCGCCCAGGGGTGTGATTTCTTCAGAGTTTATTTTCAGGCGGAGTGGAGCATCAATCTCAAGGAGTAGACAGATCCTTTCAGATTCTAGATCGCAGTGAGTATCCCTCTCTGTTGTTTCTTCCTACTCTCTTATTTAAACGAGGGGATGGTATAGGAAATGTGTTTGCATAGGGGGGACGTGAATGTAAAGTTAAAAAAAAATAAGACTGATAAGGTTAAAAAGGTTCCTCAAGTTGAGGAATGGAGAGTTATTTAAAGCTATGGTATAGTTACTTATTTTTTGTTTCTTTGAGTTTGCTTTGTCAACAGTACAATGGGGGCTGATGGGAGATACCAGCAGGCTATATCCAGTGATGTCACGACTTTGACATGCCCAGTCTCCAAGCTGCAGGAGGAGGTGCACAACCGCTTGTGGACCTTTGCCCTGACTCATGGAACGGTTCTCAGAGCAGTTTACCTGCTGGGCGATCAGAATGTTCTCGTGAACTGTCTCAGTTGGGTTTTTTGACCTCACAAATGAACTCTTCATTGCAGAATCATCGATCACATCTTCGGATTATGTGGAATCCCGAAGATCGACATTTTTGCCACCCCGCTCAATGCGCAGGTCCCTCGCTTTTGCTCCAGGATGCTGTCCACGCACCAACAAGCCCCGGATGTTTTCCTTCTTCACTAGGGAACAGGTCTGCTATATGCTTTCTTGCCATTTCTGCTAATAGCCAAACACTGTTCAAACTGTAGGCCGACAGGGGCACCATTCTGGCCCCGACAGCCATGGTCTCCCCTGCTTCTTCATCTAGCTCAGTATCAGCCTCTTCATCGGATGAGCACCAGACCTGATTTTGCAGAATCAGGGGGCACTGCTTCATCCCAATGTCTGCGCACTGCACCTGACGACTTGGATGCTGAGAGGGCAGTCTTTTCTGAACTCAATTTGCTGGACACTGTTAAGGATATCCTCCTGGCATCCTGAAAGAACGCCACGTATTGCACCTATAAGTGGCACTGGTTTGTGGTTTTGTGTGCTCAGCACACCCTCAACCCCTTCAATCCCGTTGGAATCTCTCCTGCTGTAACTCCTCTATCTCTCTTCCATGAGTCTCAAAACTAATTCCATTCATGTCCACCTTGGTGCCATTTCGGCTTCTCATCGGGGGATTGATGGAAAACCTGTTTCCATAGATCCATTGGTAGCTCGCTTCATGTGGGGTCTCATCTTGACTAAGCCACTGATAAGGGCCCCTGCCTGTTGCCTGGGAGCTTAATGTGGTTCTTACTCAGCTTCTCAAGCCTCCTTTTGAGCCTCTTGGCACCACCTCTCTCACGTTCCTTACTAGGTTTCCTTCCTAGTTGCGCTCATCTCAGTTCGCCAGGTCAGTGAACTACAGGCCTTAGTGGCGCATGATCTTTATACACATTTTCACCACGACAAGGTGGTCCTGAGAACGCATCTGCGTTTCCTTCCAAAGGTTGTCTCTCCTTTCCACCTCAACCAGTTGGTTATTCGTCTGACCTTTTTTCCCAAACCATATGCATCATGGGCTGAGGCTACGCTTCATACCCTAGATTGTAAACAAGCTTTAGCATATTACCTTGACAGAAAATCTGGGCAATTATTAATTTATTTTGACCCTAATCATCTTGGTCTTCCCGTGACCAAACGTACTCTTTTGTTTTGGATATTAGACTGCATATCCTTTGCATACGCTCAAGCAGCTATAACATTGGAGGGTCATGTTACTGCTCACAAAGTCCAGGCCTTGGCCACATCAATAGCCAACTTACGCTCTGTCTCCTTAGCAGAGATCTGCCATGCTGCCACATGGTTCTCAATTCACATCTTTGCAGCCCATTATTGCCTGGATAAGGACTCTCGTAAGAACAGTGAATTTGGCCAAGATGTACTCCGGCATCTCTTTGGGACTTAGCTACACTTCCTTCCCTCTGGCCCTCTGCCCATCCAGGCTATTGCCTTGCCACTGTCATCATGAATGGGGTCTGCTGGGGATGCAGAGTCTATTAGATCCTCTGGGTTCCCCATATTGTTGTTCTTCAGTGTTTTTTCCCAGTTTGCAATGGGCCTTACTCCTCGCCATTTTCTGAGAGCTTGGGGCTGGAGAGTCCCATTTGTGAAGACTGCATTCCTGCTTGTTTCTGGAGATAGCATAGTTACTCACCTACAGAGCAGGTGATCTCTGAGAATAGCAGCAATCAGTCTTCACAATCCACCCTCCTCCCCAAGGAATTGTAGGATTTTTTTCTTTTCTCTGCTATGAACCTTACTGAAGACAACCATTTGGGAAGGTGGGAAGGAATGCACGGAGGCACAGACTGATGCTCCCAAAGGCTTCCTATTGGAAGCTAGGGAGTGTTCCCATGCAGGCTCCGTCGGCGAACGTCATCCATATATGAAGACTGATTCCTGCTGTTCCAGAGATCACATGCTGCAGGTGAGTTAACTACGCTTTTTGATCTGTCATCATCCATTTTCTAAACCCATGATTATTTTATTTTGCTATATAAACCATTTTGAATGATCTACATCACAAAGATGGTATATAAATATTTTAAAATAAATAATGGATCACTGAGGCAGGTGAAGCTATGGCTCAGTGTGAAGAAATTACAATTCAAGGTGAAAGAGGTCTGTCTCCATGGATATATCCTGTTTTCACATGGCCTGAAAGCAGATCCAGATAAGATTAAAGCTATACAGGATATGACACCACCTACAGATGTAAAATTGGTGCAGTGCTTTGTGGGGTTTTTAACATCCTGAGCAAAATTCATGCCATGCCTGAGATATCTGAGCCCTTGAGAAGATTTATGATTGAGGATGCAGTTTGGCACTGGTCTTCAAAACATAACCAGGCAGTACAGGAAATAAAGGGCTTGGTCACAGATAACCCTGTACTGCTGTTTCTATGATATCACTAATCTCATTGTGATACAGCATGACTAACAAAAATGGGCTTGGCTACTACTTAAAGAAAGAAGGTCCACAGATGGCTTTTGCATCCAGGGAGCTTAACCCAGGTGAGCAAAATTATGCACAAATTGAAAGGGAATGTATCCACATTGTTTGCCTGCCAGCACTTTCATTACCTCTATGGCCAAAATATAATTACAACAGAAACTGATACAAACAACTGTTAGCAATCTTCAAAAAACCCCTAACTTCAAAGTATGTTGCTAACATTACAACCTCATAACCTTGAAGTTGTTTATAGGTTGGGACCTGAGATGTTTGTTAGTGACACACTCAGCAAAACCACAGCAGATGACCATCAGACTAGTACTGAACATCTTGTTGCATCCAGCAAACTTTGAGAACATACTGACATTGCACAAATCAACTAGGCAAATTATCTCAACGTCACAGATCAGAGACTGCAAGTACTGAAGTCTGTAGATGTCATTAAATGGCCAAACTCAAAGGAGGAAACGACAGTTGAAATTAGAGAATACTGGTCATTCAGCATACAAAAATGGCATCATATACAAAGGGTCCAGGGTTATTATAACACAATCACTGTGATCAGAGATATTAACACAAATATATTCAAGCCACAATGGTGGTGAAAGCATAGTTACTCACCTGCAACAAATCAATCCACACATGGGTGTCATTGGCATCAACAGAGCCCTCGCAGAAGCATCTTCCCAGCTTTCAAAGAAAGCCTTTTAGAGATGCCACTATGCATGCATGGTCCCCTTCTCGCCCAAGGGTGCCATCTTGCCTCAGTCTCATGACATAGCTAAGATGGCAAAAATAAAACATCATGGAAGCAATTCCATAGGAAGGAGGAAGGATTGTGAGGACTGATTTGCGCTGTCCCCGGAAAACACCTGTTACAGGTGAGTAACTTCGCTTTCTCCAGGAACAAGCAGGAAGTCAGTCCTCACATATGGGATTCCCTAGCTACAGGCTACCAAAAGCCTGTAGAAAACACGGATGTCCCCAAGAGGAGCCATGAGCAGCAGCAATTGAGTCTAAGGATAAAGACTCCAGAATGGCCTGTGTGCCCAGTGAGGAACCAGCACTCTGGTAGACTGAAAACAGAAAGGTCAGAGGGCAGGAGTTGCCTAAACCCCGAACAGATTACAGAGTACAGCCTAGCTGAAGGCACTGTCCTGTCGGGACTCCCTCTCCAGGCAATAATGAGCTGCAAAGGTATGGACCAAAGACCAAGTGGCAGCTTGGCAGATGTTCGTCATCAGGAAGGAGCGCAGGTTTGCCACAGAGGCCGCCATCCCTGATGCTGTGCGCCATGACCCAATACTCCAACAAGAGCTCAGCCTGCTCATAGGCGAGGGCAATGAAATCTGCTAGCCAGGTGAACAGAGTCCGCTTGGTCACCGCCTCCACAAGCCGACTGGGGTCATGGGAAACAAAAAGCTGTGAAGCTTTACAGTGGCCCTGGGTATGTTGAAGGTAGATGGACAGAGCCCTCTCACAGTCCAGAGTATGGAGGATGGCTTCTGCCCTGCTGGCATGGGGCTGTGGAAAGAAGGTGGGGAGTACCATTTCCTGATTAAGGTGGAATGGGGACACCGCCTTCAGAAGGAATTTGGGGTGCGTGCGGAGCACAACCCTGTTCTTGTAGAAACTGGTGTAGGGTGACACTGCCACCAAGGCTTGAAGCTTGCTGACCCTGCAAGAGGATGTGAGCACCACCAGGAAGATGACTTTCCATGAGAGATACCTCAGGTGGCAGGTAGCCAGGGGCTCGAATGGTGGCCCAGTGAACTGCGACACCACCACGTTGAGGTCCCACCATCACTGGTGGGCAGATGGGGGGCTTGGACAACAGAAGACCCCGCAGGAAGCAGGTTACTAGAGGCTGCACAGAGAGGGACTTGCGCTCTATGAGCTGGTGGTGTGCCGCAAGAGCATTCAGGTGCACCCTGACAGAGTTAGATTTGAGCCTAGCTTGTGAGAGATGAAGCATGCATTGCAGCACCAGCTGCACTGAACATGAGAACAGATTCACTCAACGCGCCGTGCACCATACCGAGAACCTATACCATTTGGAGGTGTAGGCCCATCTGGTGGAGGTCTTATGGGAAGCCAAGAGGACCTCCTCCACCTCGCCTGGGAGGATGAAAGGGGCCAGGGCTACCCTTTCAGCAGCCTTGCTGTCAGCGACAGGGACCCCAGGTTGGTGTGCAGGAGGGAGCCCCCTCCTGAGATAGTAACCCCGGGGCATTCCCCAGACAGACCAGGGCTTCCACAGACAAGCGGAGAAGCAGCAGGAACCATGGATGCCTGGGCCACCTGTCACAAAGAGCCTTGAAATGCTTCTTGGCAATCAATGGCGTGGGCGGGAAGGCATACAAAAAGCCTTCTGACCACGGGATGAGGAATGCATCCGCAGCCACCCAGGATGGGTGGGACTGCCAAGAGGAGAAGCAGGGCAACTGGGAGTTGTCCGGGCTGGCAAAGAAATCCACTAGTAGGGTCCCCCAGAGTTGGAAGAGCTGACTGGCAATCTAGGGTCTAACTGCCACTCATGCAGCTGAAGGACCCTGCTCAGTCTGTCCGCCAGGGCATTGTCTTGGCCCGGAAGGTACACCGCCCACAGAAGCATATCTTGGTAGATCGCATAGAAACAGAGAGCCACTGCTTCCTGGCAGGTGCGGGACCCTATGCCCCTTGTTTGTTATGTAGAACATTGCACCTGATTGTCCATTTGTACCAGCACTGACTGGTGCTGCAGACAGTGGCAGAAGCCCGGAGAGCCAGGAATATGACCCAGAGCTCCAGGAGATTGATCTGCTGCTGGCTTTCCACCTTGGAACAACTTCCCTGAGTGCAGTATTCCTCACAATGTGCTCCCCAGTCCAGCAAGGAGGCTTCCATAGTGAGGACAATCTGGGGAGTGGGGTCTGAAAGGGCATCCCCGCTTGAAAATGCTATGTGGCCTGCCATCAGCCAAGGGAGATTGCCATTTGGCAGGTCACTGACACTGTCTCGCAGCCATCCCATGGCCTGTGTCCACTGGGAGCAGAGGCACCACTGGGTCGCCCTCATATGAAGATGGGTGTCCAGGGTAACATGGACCATGGAGGTCATGTGGCTGAGTAGGTGTAGCAGGAGGGGAGCAGACACCGAGGGTCAGTGCTGTATGTCTGCAGCCAGTGCCCTGAGATGGTTGGCCCTGTCCAGAGGGAGGAAGGCTCTGGCCTGAACAGTGTCTAGCCTTGCCCCAATGAACTCGAGACACTGTGTCAGGAGGAGGTGGGGAGACTTGGGGTGGTTTATCACAAACCCCAGAAGTTGCAGGACATGGATGGTGTGGACCGTGGCCTGCTGCACCTCGAAGCCGTGTTCCCTTTTATGAGCCAATCATTCAGGTAGCAAAAGATGAAGGCCCCTTGGAGGTGGAGGTAGGCCACAACTACCACCAGGTATTTGGTGAAGACTCTGGGAAGGGAGGCAAGGCTGAAGGGCAGCATCCTGTACTAGTAGTGGCCATCCCCCACCATTTATTTAACTGCATTTATATCCCGCTTTTCACCGGGTCAAAGCGGTGTAACATATAACATAGGGGGGGGGGGAAATTTTTTTTTAGGGTGGGGCCATCACCAGGGAGCAACATTTAGTGATTTGGGTGGACATGGACATGTATACTTCTGCTGAATCTAAATATTAGTCATGGTGGTGTTTCCGTTCAGAGATGGTCTGCTGAATCTAAATATTAGGTCATGGTGGTGTTTCCGTTCAGAGATGGTCTCGGAATAGGATTGTTTTCAGCTGTTTCTTGAATGACGCGGTGTCGGCATTGTTCCTGATGTGACTTGGTAGAGAATTCCAGAGGGATGGAGCATAAAGTTCAAATGCTCTGTTGCATGTCCGTTGTGTGGATTTGGTTCTTTTGTGGGGGACAACGACAGAGTTATTGGAGGACTGTCTGGTTGGTCTGTTGTGGGATGGGCGAGGCAGTAAGGATTGGAGTGAGGTGTTCCGTATTTGGTGGATAGTTTTGTGGATGAGCAGGATAGCTTTGTACTTGATTCTTGCTTGCAGTGGAAGGAGGTGAAGGTCTCTTAGGATTGGGGTGATGTGCTCACGTTTCTTTGCATTCTGAATAATCCTTGCTGTAGTATTTAAGGCAGTACGGAGGGGGTTGGTGTGTGAGGCAGGAAGTCCATGATAGATTATGTTGCAGAAATCCAGATGAGGGAGTGTCACAGCTTGCATTACTGTCCTGAAGTCATGATGTTCTAGGAGGGGCCGGAGGCGTTGAACAGTTTTGGCTTTGTGGAATATTGTCCCAGTGGTTTTGTTGATTTGTTGTTTAAAGGTGAGAGCTTGATCAATAATGACGCCTAGATATCTTATTTGGGGTTGGATTTTGATTTGTGTGGTTCCCATGTTGAGGTGGGTAGGAGGTTTGAAGTCAGGTTCTTTTGTTACTATTAGGGCTTCGGTTTTCTTCATGTTGATGGATAGATTGTTCTCCTGTAGCCAGTTGGCCACGTCGTTGAAGCAGGCCGATAGCTGGTCGTTTTTTGGGTTGGTGGTTGTAATTGGTGCGTAGAGCATTATGTCGTCCGCGTAAATGTGGAAGTTGATGTTGTGGGTGCGTATGATTGAGCATAGCGGACGGAGATATATGTTGAACAACATGGCTGACAGGGTGGGTCCTTGGGGTACTCCTTGGAGTTGTTGGTAGGGGGGCGAGGTTGAGGAGAGGGTGCGGATCCGTTGTTGTCTGTTGGATAAATAGGAGCTGAACCATTGGAGTACGGTGTCTTTGATTCCAATTGTTTGTAGTCTGTGTGTGAGGATTTCGTGGGAGATTGTGTCAAAGGCTGCTGATATATCTAGGAAGATGAGGATGTATCTGAGATACTGCCTGTGGCTGGGATGGATGAGGATGTCAGTATAGGCATCCTTCAGATCCAAGAAGCATAGCCAATCTCCCTGATGGAGTTAAGGCAGCAGTGTTCCAAGGGAGAGCATCTTGAACTTCTCCCTCACCAGGAACCTGTTTCGGTCCCGCAGGTCCAGGATGGACTGAAGGCCCTCGGTTCTCTCAGGTAAGAGCAATTAACGGGAATAGAACCCTTTGCCCCAGAGATACTGGGGCACCGGTTCTACCACCCTGTCCTCGAGGATACCTGCAAGTTCTTGCAGTAGTAGATCCTAGTGAAGGGGAGTCCTGGGGGCTCTCCCAGGAAAAAAAGGGGAGGTGCCCAAGTGTCAGTAGTGATGGCTGGCCACCAGTGGGCAAAGTGGATCAGATGTCCCTCTATGGGCTGCTGACTCCCTGGAGGTGGAGAGGCTATGTCGGGGCCTGGGGTTTAGGAGCCTTTTGAATACGAGGGCCATGCCCATGTCCCTTGGCCTGCTGGGGAGGCCTGATACTGTGAGCAGTTTCTGTAAGCAGTTCCCTTCCTCGAGTAAGGGGGCTTTTTACTTGAGCCCTTCTATCAGGAAAGGGTAGTGGTCTTCTTGAAGAGCCTGGTCCTCATCGTGAACTCTGTCTCCAACTCTGCAGCTTTATCGGTCATGGGTTTGCCAAAGATGTTTTCTCCCTTGCAGGGGACATCGACCAATTTGTCCTGAACCCACTGCTCCAGGTCGGACAACTGTAGCCAAGTCTGGCGTTGGGCACTGGAAGCCCGCCATGGCTACTTTAGATGCCGACTCAAAACAGTCATAGGCTGCTCGAATCATTTTATTTATTTATTTGTTCTTTTATACTGCCTTTCAGGAATCACAGCAGTTTACAATGAACTCAAAAACAATAACAGAAAATTACATAGAACAAAATAGATAAAATGCAAATAAACCAAAATTACAAAATTATTAAATTTAAATTTAAAAACATTATACAGGAGATATAGATATTGGACACTCATGAAAAACTAAATAAATAGAAACAGATTAAGTGGATATCTCCACAAAATGTTCCTTAAACAAATAAGTCTTTAGTAGTCTACGGAAAGTGACTGGATCCTTAGTGTCTTTAAGACATGAGGCAGAGAATTCCATAGGATTGGTGCGTAGAGAGAAAAAGCTCTCTTTGTAGTGGAGGCTTTACAAGTTCTGTATTCATTTGGTACCAAGAGAGAATTTTTATTTCCGCTTCTCCGAGATCTGTTTTCTGGAGGTTAGAATAAGCATCTTTAGTTGGTTTCGTGTTTCTGACTGAAGGATTTTCAAGATAGTATGGATAGTACGAATAGCACGAATAGCATTAAATTTTAATCTGTTCTCTAATGGAAACCAATGTAAATATCTTAGAATTGGAGTGTTATGATTTTTGAGTAGAGCTTGTGCAATAATTCTGGCCGCTGTATTTTGTGATAATTGCAGTCGATGGATAATTTGTTTTGGGAGCCCAGTGAGTAAAACATTGCAAAAATCCAAGTGTGGAAAGATCATTGCTTGTACTGTTGATCTGAAGTCCCTTGAGGAGAGAAGAGGTCTTAAAAGCTGTAACATTTTTAACTTCGAATAGATTGACTTGATTATGTTACTTATATGCTTGGTGAATTTGAGTTGGGGGTCTAGAGTGACTCCTAAATATTTAACTTCTCTTTTAACATGGATCCTTTCTTCAGGAGTGAAGGCGTTGTCTTTTGTAATGAATAATATTTCCGTTTTTGAGTGATTTAAATGAAGGTTGTGTTCCCCCAACCAGAAGCTGATGTTGATGAAGCATTCATCTATTTTTTCCAGAGAAGGTTGAATGGGGTTAATCTGTGTATAAATCATAATATCATCAGCATACAAATGGTAAAATATGCCGTGGTCTTTAATTAAGCCGCATATAGGCTGTATATACAGATTAAAGAGAAGAGCTAAAAGTGCTGATCCTTGGGGTATGCCTATCTTTTGGATGAATGGGTTAGATATGAGGTTACCAATTTTAACTTGGATACTTCGGTTTGATAGATAAGACTTAAACCACTGTAAAACGTTGCCTTTTAGACCTATTTCCTGAAGCCTGATTAAAAGGTAATCATGTATTATGGAATCGTAAGCTGCTGTAATATCCAGGAATATTAACCCATTTTGGACAGCTCGCATATTCTTTCTCTGTTCTGGATGATTTATTAGCTTTCTTACACTCAAACAACTATGAAATACTGGCAATAATAAAAAATATTAAAACTTTGCAGAAATAGAAGTTTCACATGTTGTTGTTGTTAAGTGCCGTCGAGTCGGAGTCGACTCATGGCGACCCTCTGGATAGCTATCCTAAATTGTGTTCGGTCTTCAGTCAGGCGGCTCATTGTTGACAGACTGGTACCCGTGGCTGCTGTTATTGTATCGATCCATCTCATTGCTGGCCTTCCTCTTTTGCGTTGATCTTCTATCTTGCCAAGCATAATTTCTTTCTCTAATGATCTCTCTCTTCGCATGATGTGTCCAAAGTATGAAAGTCAAAGTCTTGTCATCTGAGCTTCTAAAGAAAGCTTAGGTTTGATCTCCTCTAGTACCGACTGGTTTGTTCTTCGGGCAGTCCATGGTATACACAGTATTCGCCGCCAGCACCATAATTCAAAGGCATCAATTTTCTTTCTGTCTATCTTTTTCACTGTCCAGCTTTCACATCCATATGATGTTATTGAAAATACCATGGCTTGAACAAGTTGAATCTTTGTATGGAGAGACATCTCTGCTCTTGAGAATCTTATCTAGGTCTTTCATAGCCATTCTGCCAAGAGCAATGCGTCGTCTCATTTCTTGACTGCTTGTTGCTTCTTTATTGATAGTTGATCCAAGTAGGTTAAAGTTGTTCACAATTTCAATTTCTTCTCCTTCAACGATGAACCTGTTGATTATGCCAGTTGTCATGATCTTTGTCTTCTTTACATTAAGGTGCAGGCCCATTTTGAGACTATGTTCTTTGATTGTGAGAAGCAAATGTTTCAGATCATCTTCACTTTCAGCCAGTAATGTGGTATCATCAGCATAGTGAAGGTTGTTGATGAGTCTTCCACCAATCTTCACACCTCTGTTGTCTTCATACAATCCTGCTTCTCTGATGATTTGTTCTGCATATAAATTAAACAGGTAGGGGGAAAGTATGCAGCCTTGTCTTACACCTTTGCTTATTTTAAACCATTCTGTTTCTCCTTGTTCCGTTCAAACTGTTGCTTCTTGATCAAAGTACAGATTGCGCAAGAGAACGATCAGGTGTTCTGGTATATGGTAAGTTTCACATAGTGTATGTTTTTCATACACTGGTCCAATATAGTATATCATCCGTCTTCAGAAAAGATAGGATTCAGTTCCAATATTCACTGACATAAACATACTGTATGATACTATTGAAACTGCAGCTTTCAGTTAAAACACTTTATTATGATATAATATAGTTTGTCAACAGTCCATTATGACGGCGGAATATGATACACATGAAAACACTTCTGATGCAGTGCGTCGATATTGCACCATTGAAACACCTAGAACACAATGCTTGACAGCAATTAGTTTCAACATCATATTAGCCCAGCGTATGAAAAACATACAAGGCCGATATACACACCAATAACTCTAACACTAAGTAACTTACAGTTATCTAAACCTATTTTCTAAAGTCTACAAATACTTTTATTTGCAAAATAGTAGCTATTACAGCATTATAAGCTACTTACTAATTTTTGTGATCTTTTTATGTTGAGCCGCCAGTACCGTCAAAATCAGAAAACTTTGAATACCTATTAAACTAACTAGATCTCAGATAAAAATCTGTATATAATGCTTTTTGACATAATGATAATAGCTAAACATTGAATTTATAATCATTAATTAGTAAACAGTTGAGTAGTAAGTATGGAAACCTTATGTATGTAAAACATACGCTGGTCCAAAACGGGTTAAGATGTAACCTGTATTAGGTGATTCAAGCTTTTAAGAGCCTATCAGTTAAAGTAAGAAGGAGAGTCTCTACTCCATGTTCTTTTCTAAAGCCGTGTTGCTGAGGATCAAGCGGAGTGAAGCTGTCAACGTGGCTTTGAAGTTGGAGTTGAATTGACTTTTCTAATATTTTTGTCATATATGAAAGACTTGAAATAGGTCTGTAAGAACTTGGTGATGATTTGTCAAGGTTTTTGCCCTTATAGATGGGACGGACAGAAGCCCTTTTTAGATCTTCTGGAATTAAACCTTGTTCAAGAGAAGACTTGATTAAATTAAGGGGCTAGCCAGTCGCAAGATACACATATCCAAGTGGCAGGACAGGGGTCAAGATTCGAAGTTGATGTATTTAAAGTTTTAATTATATCTTCCAGCTGCCTATCAAGTAAAGGAGTAAACTGATTCCAGATTTTTTTGGTAGAACCACCATTAGACATGAATTGATAACTACATTGTGGCATCCTTCCTATCTTTTCTTTGTAGAATTTGGCCATTGTGTTAGCATTAGGGGCTATGATGGAATTATATTCCTTTGGCATGGAAGTGAGTGATTTTACTATATTAAATAATTCTCTAGGTCTGTTAATCGAAGACATAAGCAGCTTGGTATGAAAATCACATTTGTTGTTGTTTATTAGGGATTTATAATTTTCCAGAATAGATAGGAATGATATATTATCATCTGCGTTTTTTGATTTCTTCCAAATTCTTTCTAACTTTCTTAATTGTCTTTTTAAAGTACATACTTCTTTTGTGTACCAAACAGCGCTTAACCTTCGATGAGTGTTGAGGGCTAAGGTATTATTTGAGACAGTAGCTGCATTGTAAATTGTTGAATTCCATCTGTTTATGAATAGTTTGGTGTCTTTGGAATCAATTTGCAGATGCGGAAGGAGTTCCTTAAGGAAGTTGTCTTTTTCGAATTTGCAAATTTTCCTGTGTAGATAGATTATTTGGTTTGTATTTGACTTACTGGGAATGACTGGGATGAAGAATTGGATAGCATAGTGGTCAGACCAAGGGGTTTGTTGATCTGTAATTTTGGATTGAAGAAATCATCAAAATCTTGTGGAATAAAAATGAGGTCCAAAATATTACCCTTAATATGCATAGGCTCTTGGATTATTTGTTTAAATCCTAAAGCTTCCATTGCTTTCAAAAACCTTAGGGCTAAATAAGATGAAGTAGAAGGCAAATTCAGATCACCAAGAACAGCTGTAAGTTTGTTTGAGATGTTTTTGTTAAATAGGAAATCTGTTAAGTTAGTAAGCTCTTGTCCTTTTGAAGACGGGGGTCTGTAGATTAAACAAAGGTTCATATTTTTGTTTTCTAAAAAGATAATGTCCATACTTTGCGAAATTTCATTTGAAGATTTTGAAAATTGTAGATCTTTCTTTGCTAGTATGGTTACTCCTCCTCCTCTTTTATTTAACCTTTGATGACTGAATATATTATATCCTTTTGGTTTAAATTGATTAATTAAAACTGTGTCATTGGATGTTAACCATGATTCAGTTATGAATAGGATGTCCAGATTGTTATCAACAATGTAATCAGATATAAGAGGGATTTTGTTCCTGACTGAACGAGGATTGATGACTCAGTGGCAAATGCCTGCACCTTTGACATGTCCCGCATGAAGTCAAGGAATGCCAAGTCCTCGGGCGGGAACCAGCATAGAGTCTTGCAGAGGGATGGATCCAAGGGCACGTCGCAAGTGTCCAGAGATTCCTCATCATCTCAGTCCGAGTAATCGGTGAAGGAGTTGAGGGAGGGCTGGGATGGACAATCCGGCCCCTAAGACCAAAAGTCCAGGTCCCTCAGAGGCTCCATGACTGGAGCCGCAGGCACTCGCAAGGGAGAACGTCAGTCCTGTAGAACGGGACTGGGATACAGATGTCAAGGATCGACTCGAGGCTGCAGGTTCTCGAGGATCAGCTTGACATCCCGGAATGTCCTTGAGGTTGAGGTCCAGGTGTCTGGGCAGATGACCCGGCAGAGCAGGGCATCATGGCCCGCTGTTGGGCCATGAAGGCATACAAGCTGCACTCCAAGGCTGTCATTCTGGTCTCCAGTCCAGAAGGCTCCACAGCAGTAAGAGTGGGCAACAAGGGGCTCTGGTCTGGTGCCAGTTCCACTGAAGAGGAGTCCTCGACTAGGATGGACTCAGGGGTCCGAGACTGATCACCAGAAGCCAATGATTCTTTTTGGGATACCTTGGTAGGCCATTCCTGCTCCAAGCCCTTGGATGAGTGGCGTGAACTACGGGATCTGGCTCGGGACTTACCTGCCTTCCGGGATCCGTCCATGGATGCAGCCCTCGAGGGTTTCTTCTTCTTCTATTCCCCTTCCAGAGAGCTCCTCTCAGAGGACTCGGGGCCTGCGGAGTCACCACGCATGTCCGAGGCCTCAGAGGGGGCCTTGGAGCATGGTGTCACTGCAGACTCCGGGAAAATTTTGTAATGCTGCTGCTGACGGCTCTTTATGGCCTTGGATGACATTTTCTTGCACAGGCCACAGCCTTAAGGATCATGGTCCAGGCCAAGGCACCAGATGCAGCAGTCATGCGTGTTGGTGAAGGGCATGGTCCTTGAGCACTGATCACACATTTTGAAGCCGCTGGCGGAAGCCATGGGGGGAAAAAGGGTCCCAGCTAGGTCAAACACCTGAGGCTCTACCAGTGGAAAAGAAAAGCACGAAACCGCACCTGGGGGGGGGGGGGTAGGGGAGATGAAGCAGAGATGCAATGCCAAGGCAAGCGAGCTCAAAGGCAGGAAATGTACGGGTGCAAGACTGGAGGAAAGAGAAACTCAAGAAGAAAACACTTTGTACTGCGAAAAAACAGACAGACATCTGGTGGGCGCCACGGAAAAGAGGAGATTGAGGCAAGATGGCACTCTTGGGTGGGAAGCGGACCACGCATGCGTGGTGGTATCTCCCAAAGGCTTTCTTTGAAAGCTGGGGAGATGCTTCAGCGAGGGCTCAGTCAGTGCCAATGTCACCCATATGTGAGGACTGAGTTCCTGTCTGTTCCCAGAGAAGCATTTTACCAGCCGGCCCATGATATTCTTTATTGGCCTAAAATGCAAGGCAAGATCAAAGACTGTGAACAATTGTTCTACCTGTGATGAATATGCACCTAAGTAGCAGAAAGAAATAATGATGTCATGTGACGTACTGATGTAGCCTTGGCAGATTGTTTGCATGGTCTTATTTAACTTTGCTAGGAAAGAGTTCCTGTTGACAGTGGATCATTAATTAGACTTCTGGAAAATTGCACTGCTCCCACATATGTCTGCTGAAACTATAATCAAGTAAAAGTATAGTTTGCACACTATGGAAAACCCGATTGAGTGACCTCAGATAATGATCTTCAATTTACTTGTATGCATTTTTAAAAGTTTTTAGATGAGTGGGGTTTTGAACATGTTACTACATCAACAAGACTCCCAGAAGCTAATGTCAAAGCTGAATCTGATATAAAGATAGCGAAGAACCTGTGCAAGAAAACAAAAGGGATGGTGAATACCCACAGAAAGCTATACCTCATTGGAGAAACACACAAGCGAAGGGCACGGATAGCAGTTCAGCGCAGAGCCTGATGTCAAGAAGACTAAAAACATCTCTACCAATAACCAGCTAGCTAGTTTCCTACACCATGGGATGATGTTCCAAGGGCTGCAGAGCACAGATGGCATCCATATGTCCAAGAAGGGTCGCTATGTCTTCAGTAGCAGACTGGCTAACCTACTGAAGAGGGCTTTAAACTCAATTCATTGGGGATGAGTGGAAAAAACCCTCAGGTGAGTGAAAGACCCCAGGTAAGTGAAACATTAAACACCTTTATAGAAATAGATAAAAGGGGCAACATCTGGAAAGCAGTGTCTATAATTGTCCATAGCATAGAAAATAAGATCCCAGATGTTGAGGCTATAATGGGAGAGGCTGACTTGGATTTACTGGCAGTTACAGAAACATGGTTCACGGACAACCATGACTGGGATATTATAGCATACTATACGTTAGTCAGAAAGGACAGGGTAGGAAGAAGAGGAGGAGGAATGGCACTATATTTAAAAAATAATATTAAAGTTATTGAAATACAAGGCTTAAAAGGGAGAGAGAGAAGGCAGTGTGGGTTAAGCTAAAAGAGGGAAAGAGAAATCCATTTGCATTGGCATGATATACAGACCTCCATCACAGGGAGATGTGGACAGAGATTTAATAGAAGATATATGCAACATTGCCAGGAAAGGGGAAATGCTACTGATAGGAGATTTCAATACACCAGATGTTGACTGGTGCATTCCTGCTGCGGTGTCATCGAGAATCAAGGAGATTCTGGATTCTTTACAGGAAGAAGTATTTAGGCAACTGGTAACAGAACCCACACATGAAGGGGCCATACTGGACTTGGTGCTTACCAATGGAAAAAGTATTTCTGATACTATAGTGGGAGATCATCTCGCATCCAGTATCACCAGATGGTGTGGTTCAATATTAGGATTACAGCTGATAAAATCCATTCAAAAGCGAGAGTCTTAGACTTTAGCAAAATTAACTTTGCCAAGATGGGCCAATACCTTAAGGAGTCATTAGCGGGATGGGAACAGCTGGGGAATGAAGAAAAACAGCAGGCAAAACTGAAGGGGGATATTTTAAGGGCAACCAATGGTAAATAAAAGGAAAAGGAAAAGGAGGCTGCTATGGTTCTCAAAAAAGGTAGCTGAAAAGGTCAAGAAAAAGAGGGAGGCCTTTATGAACTACAAGAGATCACAGAGACAGGAAGACAGGCATCTATATTTGGAAAAACGTAGAGAGGCTGGCAAAGAAGTCAGAAAAGCAAAGGTACAAAAAGAAGAAGAAATAGCCAGTGCTATAAAATGGCAGGATAAGATATTTTTCAGATATGTTAGTGAGAGGAAGAAGAGCAAAAGTGGTATTGTCAGACTCAAGGGTGAAGGGGAGGAATATGTAGAAGCTAATGAGGACAAAGCAGAATTGCTTAACAAATATTTCTGTTCTGTGTTCGCAGATGAAGGGCCAGGAACAGGACCTCAGACAACACCTACAAACAGGAACAAAAGCGAGGGCCATCTCAAACAATTTTCAGAAGACTGTGTTCGTGAGGAACTAGCTAAACTAAAAGTGGACAAAGTGATGGGACCAGAATACTAAAGGAACTTGGAGACGTTCTTGCAGATCCAATGACTGACCTTTTCAATGCCTCTTTGGAGTCGGGGATGGTGCCAGAGTATTGGAGAGAGGCACATGTGGTCCCTTTACACAATAGCGGATGTAAGGATGTGTTTGAAAACTACAGGCCGGTTAGTTTAACTTCAGTGGTGAGTAAATTATTGAAAATGCTACTGAAAGAGAAAACAGTGAGGTTTCTGGAGTCCAACGCATTGTAGGATCCGAGGCAGAATGGATTCACCTGGGGCAGGTCTTGTCAGACAAATTGGATTGATTTCTTTGACTGGGTGACCAGGGATTTGGACCGTGGGAGTGCCCTAGATGTGGTGTATTTAGATTTCAGTAAAGCATTTGACACTGTTCCGCAAAGGTGATTTATAAACAAACTAAGCATCCTTGGAATGGACCCGAAAGTTACTGCTTGGGTTAGAAATTGGTTGAGTGGGAGATAAAGGGTACAGTAAATGGAGTTCACTCTGAGGAGAAGGAGGTTACCAGTGGACTGCCGCAGGGGTCTGTCGTTGGTTTGATTATTTTTAACATCTTTGTTAGTGATATTTTGGAAGAGCTGTCTCTCTTCTACTGGGTTGTATGGGACAGTAATGCACTGGTTTGAATTTTTTCTTTCATCCCTCTCATTCTACGTATCCTTTCAAGCCATTTCTTCTTCTTGGCTTCCCTTACCATATGGTGTTCCCCAGGGTTCAGTCCTGACCCCCCTTCTGTTTAATGTTTTTCTTGCCCATCTGGCTATCCTTGTCCAGCAGCAGGGTGTCTCTGCATATAACTATGCAGATGACATCCTGCTGCTCTTTCACCTTTCTTCAACTTCTCCCAACTTGACCCCTGTTAACTAGTAGCGTTTTGGCTGTGTGACAATCATCTCAAGCTTAACTCCACTAAAACCTCTGCTATCTGGCTTACAGGTCCCCTCACTCCTCTATCTCCTTCTCTAGAAGGTTTTTTCAGTTCTCAGCGTCCCCTCTGTTAAATATCTCAAGGTTATCTTGGATTCTTCACTCACATTCAATGAATACATTTGGCTCTGTTGTTAAACAATCTTTCTTTGCACGCCATCATATATGCTCCATCCGGTCACTTTCCGGTTCTTTGTGTAACCAGTAGGTAAAGAGAGAATAAAGTTTACTTGGTTGTGAGGCTTCAGAAGGGCTTGGGACTGCTTGCCAGGGCTGCCGATGGAAGCTTGTGGGATTTTTTGTGCCTCTGGGGTTTTTGATGCTGCTCAAGGTAGACAGCATGTTTTTTTTCCCTTCTCCTTAACTGTGGGGAAGGCAGAGAAGTGCTGCATTTTTGCTTTTTTTTATTTTATAAACAGAAAATGAAATTTTTAATGACATCAGCTTTGGAAGGAAGATTGGAATGTTGGTGTGGTGATTTGTAGAGTGAATGAGAGAGAGAGTTGATGCATTTCAGTGTGTCTGTGATCAGGGCCCTGAAAGAGTGATTTTTTGAGGCATGTTTGAAGAATACATGAGAGTTTGAGTGATATTATGTTGGAACTGAGTGTATCTGAGTGAATTTGACTGGTTTTAATTTATTTTCTATGTTTATGAGTAAATGAGGTGTGGCTGTGGAATGAAAGACTGAATGAAACTGAGATCTGGTATTGGAAGGTAAGGAAGGATAAATTTGAGGTATAGAAATTTGGAAAGAAAATTGGGAGATTTTTTATTGTTTTATTTAGGTAATTTTGAGAAGTAGGTAAGGAAAGGTTTGGCATAAAAAGAACCTTGCACTGCATGTAAGAAAATGGTCCTTTGTCAGGTCAGGTTGTAAGGAAAAATGCAGTTGGAATTTTTAAGATTACTTTTAGGGTTTCAGAGTCCTCAGGAACAGGATTCAGGTAAAGGGTGTCAGGGCAAAGTGTGAGAGTGATAGTGGAAGTGAAGAGCAGTTGGGAGATATTTGTTTTGTAAGGTAGAGGGATGTTAAAGGGGGTGGGGGTTCATGAAGTGAGGGAACAAGTGTTGAGAGACTAGGAGAAAAGGTAAGTGTGGATTGGATAAAGATTTATTGGTAAGCTGAATAAGTCCTTTTTATAAGCTGGTCAGAATACAATTTATATTCCATTAGTTTAACCTTTTTTAGTTCACACAGATTTTTAGGGTAGAGTATAAGAATAGGTACTAGAGTTAAGCATAGGCATACAGAGATAATGCCAGCTGAAGATTCTGTTGAGTTCCTGTCTTGTCCTCGGTGGAGAACATCATAGCATCTGCATCAGGAGGAGGAGATGATTTCCTGGGCCCCAACAAAGAAGACTGCTCTCTGATAAATAATTAACCTGAACCGAAAACATGGTTATTTGAGCTCAAATAAGGGGTATTCTCTGAAAAAATCTTATAAACATTTTATTGCTTAAACTTTAACTTGTTTATTACCAAAGAACACTTATATCAACAATACTTACCTGTAGATACATTCTATACATATTCCCAGTGTTGAGCTGCTTGGAGAATAAATTATTTTTGCCTAACACCTAAACGCTCCAAGTCCTGTAGTTTGAAGGGGTATCTTTGGGCATGGGCAGTTGTGGGACATTATTTCTTGGGATGGGCAGTTTGCAGTTGGTGGGGCGGGGTTGCAGTTTTTGAGAGTGGGGGAGTCTACAGTGTGCTGAGGCAGTTGTGTGGTGGTATTTTTTTTTATGGTGGTGGCGTCTGGCAGGTTAGGATACTTGTGAGGGAGTAGCCTTTAAGGGGAGGGCAGTGTGTGGGGGTGGGACAATTGTAAGGGCAGACAGATTTTGGGAATCGGGAAAATGTGGAGGTTAGGAGATTAGAGAACCGGGAGAGGGCGTTTGAAAGAAGCAATTCTCTAACTGATATATTTCAGTGTATGTAAGTGGTATAAACAGTTCCTTCCTTGCCTCCACGGTTTTTACTGGGTCTGCTGTTGGTACGTGGATTGTGCTTTTCTGTTGGACTGTAAGTTTCTATGCTACAGAACCTGGAACTCCTTCACCCATAGAAATACATCAGGCTAGTGTTTTGAGGGGCTTATTTCTCTGGAACCCTTAGTCAGATTTGGTCCATTTTTGAACTCAATGTCTTTTAACGAGCTGTCCCACATGCCAATTTTCACCCACTTTCATTAAATTTTTGGATAGTTATTTTGCCTCTAGATAGATAGGTGATAGAAAACAGACAAAGTGATGGACAGACAGACATTCTTGACCCATTTTGTGTAATTATTTCCAACTTGCATTGGGCGTAGAGAATAGAAAGGATGAGCTGGAGTGGCTATAGATCTGTGCAGCGTTTACACACTAACAGAATTCCTCACCTCAGTTACACATGCAGAAAACAGATTCTCCCCAAATACAGAATAAGTCATCACAAATTAGAAATAGAAATATGCAGACAAAAACAATTTTTCTTTGCTCTCCTATCCAGTCTGGCTACACCTTCCCCTTCCTGTTCCCTGCAGACAAAGGGGGAGAAGGGAGTGTGGGGAGGGAGAGAAGAGGAAAAAGGGAAGCTAAATTAGGGAGCAGAATGTATCTTCTTTAATGTGCACTATGCACTTTCTGACCTAACTTCAACACCTCTTATTCTGTTTCCTGTAGCTGCCTGAGAAAGAGGACCTGTGGCTGATAGCAGAGGACTGTTCTCTACCTAAGACAGTGTCATCAGGACAGAGCATTGTGTGCACATTCAGTGGGGCCCCTAACATGCAGAATGCAGGGTAACTGCTCCTTTTACCCATAGATAAAAGCAGCCTTGCCTTTTCTCCCTCCATAGGCTCTTGAGATACACTGCAGAGATAGGACATGATCAACTTCACCTGCCCAAACCCAAGGCCTGTATCTTAGAGTCACTGAACTAGCCCCATTCTGTGTTCATGTTTAAAGCTCTTCTATGGTACCCTCTGCACATTCCCTTGTCTTACACCAAAGTACCAAGCTTACAGTACCTGTTCAGTCCCTGGCAGTAACCTATTGTGGGGTTATGCCAAGAAAAGGCAAGCAGAACACGTCGGAGATTTTGCACAAGCTCGGAGGTAGGACAGGAGAAGTATCTGTTGCTAGTTAGGGTGCGATGCAGGTCCAGCTCAATCTGCCGGAAAGCTGGGTTCTCTGTACTTTCACACTTCCGCAGCAGGCTCTCATAGCAGCTGGTAGAGCGGAGATGCCGCAGCCGGTGGCCAGTAACCCACTTCCATACACGCTGGCGGTGCTCCCCTGGGATGCCGCATCGTATCAGGTTCTTCAGCTCCACAGAGGGCGTCAGTTCAGCCAAGCTGTTCCACCGGACTTGCAGCGGCTTCTCCACTTCCTCATGGCTCAACAAGTTATTAGACCTGATCTCCAGTGCCTGGATTTTCGCTAGAATCTTCAAGTGCTCAACTTCATATTCAGGGATTATCATAAACCCATAGTCATCATAGTCACTGGAAAGAGGACAAAGAAATGTCATTACTATTCAAGAACTGTTTTATCAGGGGCATTGCCTTTGCCTCTCTGTCCCCTGAACTGAATCTCTTCTCAGGAAATGACACAAATATAGCATGCTTTAACTCACTGCAGGACTCCTCAGCTTAGGGTTCCCAGCACAACGCCTATAGGACTATGACCAAAACAAAGCCAGAGTCAGGAGAGAACAAGGAAAAGCAGTAAGGGGAAGGCAGAGCCCAAAGATCCAAACAGAATAAAGAAATTTTATAAAGAGTCACCTAAAGTTACACGCCACCATGCGTAAATCCTGCTTTTTTAATAATTTACCCACATAAATGGGTATTTATGCACATAGTCGCTATTTTGTATGTTTGCGTACCACTCTAGTGGCATGTACTTTCCCTGTGGGCGTGTATGCGGGCAGAATATAGGCAGACTGCACAAGCAAGTGTGTATCTTGTAAAATATTATACTTTACATGCATTCTTTACAAATCTAGGTGTGGGCATCTATACTACCTCTAAGACTAGTGTAAGGGTTCATGCTTTAAATCAGTATGCGTATTTGGCCACTAATACTAGTGCATTATAAAGAAAAGTAAGCACCTAAAATATAGTAGCATGGCAGTAGGCACTTAGGAGGGGACTTTCAAAGTGATTAAAATGATTAGCAGGTCTGCTAACAGCGTTAATTGCAGCGAGTGGGATATTCAGCAGCACTATGTGGAGGCGGCACCAACAAAAATCAGCTAGCAACAATATTCAGCCATTGCCCAGTTATCCATAAGCAGCGAAAGTTAGGCACTGAAATGCTCACCTAGAGTTCGCTGCTGAAGCTAATCGGGCATTGAATATCTGGCTTCAGAGTTCAGCAGCAGTGGCTAGCTGCTTTATCAGCATTAGCTGTCAGCATGAATATTTGCCTTTTTTTTCCTTTTTTAAATAAAACAGGCTTCCCAAGACGCCTTAAAAAGTGCCCCCTTATAAAATTTTCAATGTGTTTTCTTGCTTGACAGAATCATTCTGATAGAGAGCAGAATTATAGCACTTGCTGCCAGGTCATCCTATGGGACAAGGGAGAGAGCAGATTGGGATTATCTTTGACCTGTTTACAGTATTTCTGCATAACCTAATGGGTCCATTCAAAGTGAGTTATATGTTTGCTGGCAGACGCCAAATACATACCTTGCTTAGCCACATATTTTTTTAAAATTATATGGATAATACTGGGTTGTTTAACACACTAAAACAGCCAAATACGAGGTGCGATGAAAAAGTATCGAGACTTGTACAACAGAAGAAGTGTAACACTGATAGTTATTGCACTCAGTCTCCTTCAAAGTAGTCCCCTTCCGATAAAACACACTTCCTCCAGTGTTTCTGCTACTGCTGGAAACAATGTAGAAATGCCTCTTTCTTTATGCTGTCAAATTTTGCTTATTGGTCTCTAAGTTGTCGAATATCCTTCCTTTCAATGGTAATTTCAGTTTTGGAAACAAGAAAAAGTCACAGGGTGTGAGATCAGGTGAGTACAGAGGCTGACGGACTTGCCGATTTGGTGTTTGGCTGAGAACTACTGGACAAGATGTGATGTGTGAGCTGGGGCGTTATCGTGATGAAGCAACCATTCACCATTCCTGTGCAACTCTGGCCTTTTACAAAAAACTGCATCTCTCAAACAAGTCAGGACTTGGACGTAGTACTTCTTATTGATGGTTTGGCCTTTTGGAGCATATTCATGATGAACAATACTCTGGTAATCAAAGAAAACTGTGAGCATGACCTTCATATTGCTCCTCATCTGACAAGCTTTCTGGGGTCTGGGAGAGTCAAGTCTTCCATTGTGAGCCTTAGTTTCCGGGTCAAAAGCATAAACCCATGATTCATCACCAGTAATCTTTTGATGAAACCCGAGTCATTTTCTGTGCATTCCAACAACTCCCTGGATGCAGACAGTCAATTTTCTTTTTGGTCAGAGGACAGGCGTTTCGGCATGAATTTTGCAGACACACATCTCATCCCCAAATCAACAGTAAGAATGGACTGTATCAACCTGAAACTGATATGTCTTCAGCAAGCTCCTTGATCGTCAATCGATGATTTGAGCGCATTGCAGCATGCACTGCTTCAACTTTGTCTTCATTCCTACTCGTGGATGGCCTTCCAGAATGTCTGTCACTGTCAACACTTTGGTGGCCCTCTTGGAAACGTTTATTCCAGTCATAATCTCGAGCATGGCTCATGCATTCATTGCCATACACTTGCTGTAATGTGTCATAAAGTCTCTTTGCATGAATCTCCAAGTTTCTGGCAGAATTTAATGCAAATTTGCTGTTCAATTTTTTCACACATCATAAATCTGATGAACTGCTTTTATACGATACCAAACATCACATGATTAAAAAAAAAGTACAGATGTGCTGCAGCCTTGCTACACTCTGCAATGCAGAGCAGATAACTAGGTCACTGCATGCTTAATAGCATCATGGTGTGACATATTGTTATATAGCTACACAAGTCTCGATACTTTTTGATCACACCTCGTATTCTTTGCATAAAAAGGGGCCAGGTTCGGGAAGGGGCAGAGGTGCTAAACAGAAAAGTTATTTGTTTAATTTAGGTCTGTGGAATAGTAGGCCTGAATCTAACTATATAGTGCTGGTATGGTCACAGCTTAGACATATATTCAACAGATTACTTAAACAGATAATGCCACTGAATGTAGGTGTCTTGGTGAATCCTCAGTCTTGCCCACTCTGACTCATGCCCCCACTCCCATACTCACCATCATTGCTGCTGCCGCCACTGTCATATCTCCCTGGGGCTAACAGCAATAAAAGAGAAAGAAGTGCCGTGCCATGCCTCTGAACCCCTGGCATGCTGCACTCTGAAAGGCCAGCCAGTCCCACTCTCTCTTCCTGTATGCATGGGGGAGGACCAGTTGGACTTTAAGAGCACAACACACAGCAGTTCTGAGGCCCCACATCACACTTCTTCCTATTTTATTGCCATTGCCACTGCTGGTCCCAGGGAGATGTGAAAGTGGCGGCAGTCCAGTGTCGATAAATAGTGGGAAGCAGAGATTGGGGACAGTTTCTGCCACCCTCCAAAGTTTGGTTCTCTAAGCAACTGCAGAGATATAAAATCAAACACATTGGGCATGTGATACAGGCAACTGGAGGGGATATCATACACACCATACAAAGCTCCTCTTCTCTCATGCACGTCCAATTCCCCTTCCTTGGCTCCCTGAAGCACTGTGTATTAGGCTCTGCACGTTGCAGGGCCTCAGGGCACAGACATGAGCTACGACTTTTCCAGGTCCCACTCCCCCAGTAGCAAGTTTGTCATGCAGTAAGCTGGGCTCGGCAGAGTTTGAGCATGTGTCAGATCTGGGAGGGTCCATAGTCTGTAGTGCTTCGGGGAGCCAGCAAGAAGAGGTAGAGTGAGTGATGGAAACAAGGCAGGAGAAGGGGGAGATGTGCTGCATATGGTGGAGAGGAGGGGGGACATGCTGGGCATGAAGGAGAAGGGTGAAGAGAAGGAGAGTTGCTACCCTACCTGGGGTGGGGTAGAGAGAAAGGGAGTTGCTGGCCACATTGGATAGGATGATTGGGAAGAGAAGTAGAGTTACTGGACACCTTGGGGAGAGGGGGAGGTAGGGAGGAAAACGGGAGATGCTGGACATCTTGGGAGAGGGGGTATTTAAGGTCAAGAAGGAATCCTGGAGGAAAGTGATTGACTGAGGCCAATGAGAAGGAATTGCTTGGGGGAGAGAATTTGTGTGCATAAATGTGTACTCTTGAAACTCCACTGGAAAAATCTCTTTGGCCTTCAGGCTCACTCACTGGACAGTAAATCTCACTCTTTGGACCCTTTGGCTCCTCTGCGACTGCATAGTTTATCTAATGGTGGTGCTGGCTGTGACTCAGGGACAGGCACTTAACTTTGAATGTCGGCCACCTCAGCTGAATATCAGATCCTGATTGTTTTCTCTTCCTCTTGCTACAGAGGTGGAAGGTGCTGGGACTGCCTTGTTACTATGTTTTATTTTCAATTTCTACCCATCATACACTGAAAGGTGATATGGGCAGGTTCCCAGTAGAAATTTCCATTGTCTGAGGAGCACGCACTAAATTTATCAGCCACTTTTCAACATTCTTAATGTGTTGTCGCTGCCCAGGGAATATTTAAAATGGAATTGCTAGTACTTCTGTGCAAGGTGTGGCTTAGAAGTTCAGACAGAGAGGGCTCAATGCAGAAACCCTGCGCTAGAGTCCAGTGCTAAAGCTCTAGTGCATGGTTTCCTTAGGCAAGTTTAGCACAGACATTTTTTTCAGCAATGCTGAAAGTAAACAGCATGTAAATGATCTGCACTAAACAAGGAAAGCAAGCCAGGCAAATGCACACAGAGATCTGCATTAGCAGCACCTAGTTCATATGCACCAAAAATACAATGCAATGCAGCACATAGAAGAAATATTATTCTGCGCAGGTTTGCTTAGAATAATATTAGTTTTCACAAACACCAATATTATTCTGCATACAACCTCTGTGCAGGATAATATTGCTGTCATATGCTGCATAGCATTCCAGCACACTTTACCAGCAGAAATAGACTGTGGGTGCTGTACACTCAAGAAAGGACCATAAATTCCTCACCATCACTGACCGCAGACCTGCGAGCTAATCGCTAATCTCTCCTCAGACCTCTTATTAAAATCCCAGTGCTGAGATCAGCCTTTTGGTCTTCTGCACACTCCCCCTGCATTTGCGCTACATGGCTAATTCCTTCATTATCATCCATTTAAATAGATTTAAATGCACTGTGCTCTGCCGCTAGGGCAGGTAATAGTGCATTGATTACACTCATGTTCAACCCTACCTGCATGCTGAACTCACACTAGCCTCAGAGTTAGTGCAGAGGGAAGGAGAATGTGCTCAATAGTGCTACCCACTGTCCACAGAGGGAAACAAGAGGGATGTCAGTTCTATAAGCACCAAGACAGGGTAAGCAAGAGAACAGGGTGTGATTCCCACTAACACTCCTTGTGGCCTTGAGAAAGTCACTTAACCCTCCTTTGCCTCGGAAGAAAGGCCTGGCAATCTACTTCCATTCACACTGCCAAGAAAACCCAGGAGTCAGCACTGGCTCAAAGGCACAAAAGAAGAAGAGCAAAACAAGATGGGTGGGTCAAAATGACACAAAGGGGTTAAAAAATAAGCCAAAATGAGGAAAACTGTAAGAAACCAAAACCAGTCATTCAGAAAGCAGAAATTATGTCCAAATGAGGAAAACAGCTGTACAAACTCTTTATAATAAAACATAAAACTGCAATAGGAATATGGGAAGCTTCTTTGGGGATGCCAATAAGCAGGTGAATTTCTATCTTAGACTTACATTACAGAGTTAATTTATTTCTATATCAAAGTTATACACTGTCTTTCTAGTCCAAAAGACAATCCAAACTGGGTTGCAGGTAATACATATCAAAATATATTGTTTCACTCTGACAAACTGCCATGAACAACTGTATAAAAGGGGAATCCAGCAGTTTTCTAAAAAGCTTCTGATAAAGTTCCTCAACCAAGGCTGTTACGATGGAACAGGCTGGCATGATTCTCCTGTTGACAGACTTCGGCTCCAAATGATTCAAAACTGACTCAAGCATTGATAGCAAAGACCAGCAACTCCTCTCCTTTTACCTCCAAAGAATTTACAAATTTTTATGACAAACAGCAAACTGATATTCCACAATAGGCAGTGAGAGAGACGTTGGCTGCCCACTGCACCTCTTCTACAGAGAAATGGGGACGTCAGCTTCCTGTGCTGATCAATCTTTCACCAGAATCAAATTCAGTATCCAATATAAATATAAATACATTCTCCAAAGTTATTTGGTAAAACTCTGAAGCAAAGCTTCTCAACCCATCCTGGTGATCCAGTCAGCCAGATTTTTAGGAAACCCACAATGAAAATGCAAGAGAAATTTGCATCCTTGGAAACTCAGTATAAGCAAACATTTACCTCATGTATATCGTAAAATCCAAGCCTGGTGCAAGGTCACCAGGACAAGTTTGGGGAACCTGACTCTGCAAGCTAACCAGTACTTGATTTCTCACAGAGTAGGTGAGCAGAAAAGTGCTGTGAACAGCAGGCCATGACCCCACCCTTGCACTTCACCTGACCATATTCAGCCGAGATATGGACTGCTCCGCTCCCTCCTTGCCAGCTCCCTGCAGTGCATCCTCAATCAGGCTCTTCACCATGTCACGATACTCCGTATCCAGGTCAGGCAAGGCTTCCTGCAGCTTCCGTAGAACTACCAGGTACTTGCTCTCTAGCTGGCAATTTTTGGCTTCCAGGTAGGCGGACTGTAAGAAAAGACAGTCATTGCGATCACTATGAAGGACATGAGGAGGTGGAGGAGAAGGCTACAAAGTACAACCTTCCTGCCCCCAATAAACAAATTAATCAGTAGCAAATGGAATCCCTGCATCAAAGCTACTGTGAGTGGTACAGCATTAACCAGAGAAAAGCAACTTACAGAAAATAAGGTGCTTTACTTTTTAATGTAAAATTCCATATTGCTATATTTATGAAAACTATTACTTTCCATTTTCTGAAGCAGATTGTCTCCTTGTTGCTGGTCCTTCTTTAAGCTGACAAAATCATTGTTTTTAACCTGCAGATAATCTAACCTCATTTTCAGCACTTAAGGCTAAAAGGACTTGTCCAGAAAATACAGGACAATTAGAGACCTTACAAGGGAGTTAGAGGGGATGAAAGAGGCCAACAACAGATTTATATGGGCTTGGAAATGAGAATAAAGGCTACTTGTTCTGTTATTTTAATGCCTGGACATCACTGACAAGCATGAGAGGAGACATGAGTGTGGCAGTTTACTTTTGATTTTGCTATGCTAACGTTACTCCCTATGCAGTAAAGGTTTTCGCATTGAAAAATCCACAATAAAACCATTGCATTAAAGGTTAGAGCATGCAAATTGCATACAAATCCGCAGTATTAGAGCTGAAGATCCTGTGGGGGAACACCAGTATGCACCTCAGAGAACTCATAACTCAAGTGGCCCAGTAGTTACCCCACCCCAAGGCTATTTGGTCCATTGCCTTATGTGGCAGACTGACCCCTAGTGGTGCAACCTGAGGCACTAGGCACCACCATTTTACAAAATGGCAGTGTTGAGAGAAAGGCATTTCTGGATACTTCCCCCGGCCAGGTAAAGCATAGTTACTCACCTGTAATAGGTGATCTCCGGGAACAGCAGGAATTTAGTCTTCACATATGGGTATCGTCGGTACCGACGGAGCCTGCGTGGGAACGCTCCCCAGCATCCAAATAGGAAGCTTTTGGGAGCATTCCACAGCGCCTGCATGTTGCCTTCCTGCCTTTCCCAACTGCCTTTCTCCAGTTGAGTTTTAAAGCTGAGACAAAGAGAGAGAGAGGGAAAAAGAAAGAGATAGATAGAGAGCTATAACTCCTAGGGGAGGTGGGTGGGTTGTGAAGACTAAATTCCTGCTGTTCCCGGAGATCACCTGTTACAGGTGAGTAACTATGCTATCTCCAGGAACAAGCAGGAATGTAATCTTCACATATGGGGACTCCCTAGCTTTAGATGTCAGGGAGAGATCCCAGAAGTTGTGTGCCCCTGTGAAAGGGCTCCACTTCCCCCCATGGATCTCTGGCATCCAACCAGGGATGGTGGGTAAGAGTTGATTAGGTATGGAACAGGTGTTGGAGAACAGCCAGACCAAACAAGGCATCCTGGCGGGAGTCCTTGTCCAAGCAGTAATGGGCTGTGAAGGTATGAACAGAGGCCCAGGTAGCTGCTCAACAGATGTCGTCGATAGACACAGAGTGCAGATGAGCCATTGAAGCTGCCATGGCTCTCACATTGTGAGCTGTGACATGGCCCTCCAGAGAAAGGTTCTTACTCTGATAGGCAAAGGAAATACACTGTGCAATCAAGTTGGACAGTGTTCTCTTGGAGACTGGAAGTCCCAAATGAGAAGAATCAAAAGCAACAAAAAGTTGAGAGGGCTTTCTATGTTGCTGTGTTCTTTGCAAGTAAAAGGCTAAGGCTCTTTTACAGTCCAAAGTATAAAGATTCCTTTCTGCATTTGATGCATGAGGTCTTGGAAAGAACACAGGCAGGTAGACCGCTTGGTTAAGATGAAAAGGCGAGACCACCTTTGGCATAAAGTGTGGATGGGTCCTAAGGACTACCTTCTCATGATGGAACCTTGTATAAGGTGGATCAGCCACTAGTGCCTGCAACTCACTGATGCGACATGCTGATGTGATTGCAATGAGAAAGATAACTTTCCAAGAAAGGAATTTCAATGAGGTAGTAGCTAGGGGTTCGAAAGGTGGCTTCATGAGCTGACCAAGAACCAGGTTTAAGTCCCATGCCACCGGTGGTGGCCTAATGGGAGGCTTAGTTAGAAGGCGGCCTCTCATAAATTTTGCTATAAGAGGATGGGAGGAAATAGGTTGCCCATTTAGAGGCTTGAAAGAAGCTGCAATAGCACTGAAATGGACTCTTACTGAGTTAGTCTTAAGTCCTGCATTGGATAAATGAAGGACATACTCCAGTAATGATTCCAGGGGTATCGCAAGGGGGTTAAGACCCTTCTGCGAGCACCATATGGTAAACCTCTTCCACTTAAAAGCATAAGAGCGTCTTGTGGAAGGCTTCCTGGAAGCATGAAGGACATCCTTTACTTGCTGAGAGAGGTTAAGATCATGAAGATCTAGGCCTTCAGCAACCAAGCTCTGAGATGCAGAGACTGGGGAATGGGATGCCATAACATTCCGTCCTCCTGTGACAGGAGATCTGGAGCAGATCCTAACTCCAGGGAGGGAGTCTGAGAGAGATGTAGAAGCAGAGGGTACCACACTTGCCGTGGCCAATGTCGAGCTATGAGAATCATACGCCCCTGTCTCTCTGAAGCTTGAACAGGGTTTTGAGAATTAGGGGAATGGGTGGAAAGGCATAAAGGAAGTCTTGCCCCCAGTGATGGAGGAAAGCACCCCTGGCCTGAGAGCCCTGAGCCGGAATTCTGGAACAGAACCGGGGAAGTTTGGCATTCAACGGACTTGCAAAGAGGTCTATGTCCAGGGTTCACCAAAGTTGAAAGATCTTGGCCACCTGGTCTGCATGTAGAGACCATTCGTGTGGAAGCAAAACTCGACTGAGTCTGTCTGCCCAAGAGTTCTGTATGCCTGGAAGAAACACTGCCAGGAGATGAATCTGATGCTCTCTGGCGAGGGCCCATAGTCGCAAAGCTTCGTTGCAAAACGACAGAGAGCCTGTTCCCCCCTGCTTGTTCACATAGAAAATGGCTACTTGATTGTCCGTATGAATGAGGACTGTCTTGTAGCTGAGCAGGGTGTGGAACACTCGAAGAGCAAGGAAGATTGCTCTGAGCTCCAAGACATTGATATGTAGATGAGTCTCCTGTGGAGTCCGGGTGCCTTTGGTGGAGAGGTCCTGCAGATGAGCTCCCCAACCCATTGGAGAAGCATCTGTTGTGAGAGTTGCCTGGGGTAAAGGATGTTGAAATGGGGACCCCACCAACAGGTTTTGAGTGGACTGCCACCATTGGAGGGACAAAATAAGGTGATTTGTGTTTGCTATTTTGTCTGACAGGCACCCTGATGCCTGGGTCCACTGAGTGGATAAAGTCCACTGGGCCGCTCTCATATGGAGGCGAGCATAAGGAACCATATGCACGGTAGATGCCATGTGGCCTAGTAGTTGTAGCATTTCTCTGGCAGTGGATGAGGCTTTAGCACTGCTTGAGAAGCTAACTGCACCATGCGAAGGCAACAGGCCTGGGGAAGATAGGCCATTGCCTTTCTGGTATCCAGCAAAGCTCCTATGAACTCTAGAGACTGAGTGGGAGTTAGACTGGATTTTGGGATGTTTATGACCAGACCCAAATACTGAAGGATACGCATTGTGCAAGATAGAGAAGTCCTGGCCTCTGACTCTGATGGGGCTCGAATGAGCCAGTCGTCTAAGTAGGGGAAGACGAATATCCCTAGAGTGCGGAGAAATGCTGCTACCACAGCCATGCATTTCGTGAACGCCCTTGGTGCTGAGGCCAGGCTAAAAGGAAGCACCCTGTATTGATAGTGCTTTCCTTGAAAAAGGAACCTGTGATAAGGAAGCTTATCATGACAGAGGAGAAAGGGATAAAGGAAAGGAATTCACCCTTATAAAATGACCTATCTTGCAAGGTCAGAGAAACAGAACCCCAATCACACCTAGAAAGCAGGAAATTCCCAGATGGGATAGGTTTCAGAGTTCCCCTAGTGGAGAAAAGGAGAGGGAATACAGACCCAGGGTAAAGGACCCTTATGTCACTGAGTTCCCTAATTACCCAGCTGCCAGGAGGCAAGCTGATCTCAGTCACCTGAGAGGAGAAGAGGTGGGGCTGGAGCCTTGGGGATTTAAGTCTACGATAGAGAAAGAAGCAGGAGAGAGGAGGAGAAGAGTCCCAGAGAGAGTCTCAGGGAGAGACCCAAGCAGAAACACAAGCTGGAGGACAGGACAAGGAAGCACAGAAGAATGGTGGCCCGAGCATGAGGGAGGAGAAGCTGCTACAAGCCCAGGCCCAGGTATGAGCCTTGAAAGCTTGTCTAATACAGAGCAATACAGAGTTGCAAGGGATACTCTCAGCTCTAACGGAAGGCAGTCAGCTGAACCCTGTGAACTGGAAGGAGAGGTAGAGCCTATGCAACTAGGTGAACCAGACCTAGCTGTAAATGACGAAGACTCATATATGGAATGCTCCTTGTGCCAATCCTTTACTGCAGAGGGATTGAAAGAAAACCACCCTTAAGAGAAAACCTTCAGAGTCAGGTAACCTTGAAAGCCTGTGGATGGTTTTGTGCATGTCCTGTGTTAAAGAAGAAATACGTTTGCTGAGAAAGCAAGAGCAAGCTGAAGCTCTCTGATTGTGCTTGATAAACACCTGATATCCAGAGCAGTGCACCGGCAAGAAGCCGAGCTAATAGTGAAAGGAAGTAAAGTTTTTGGCTTTGTTTTTGAATATTCCTAAAGCCTTGAATAGAGCATTATTTTCTTATGAGAAGATTTTGTCCTGTTAAATGTTTTACTTTGTTTGTAAGGAGACAAACCAGCCTGGAAGTGTTTGGGACTATGAGAACAGAAAACTGCCATTGAGAAATGCTGTTTTGTTTGCTTTAAACAGCAATGCTAGCCGAGCTGGTAGCATTGACTGTTAAAAGGCTTTACCTTTGAGCTGAAGAACACTATAAGCTGAAAGTTTGCTTTGAGTTTATTTATGTCCTGATGTGTATTGTGAAGAATCCTGGAGAAAGTATCCAAGAGTAGTATTTGTGAACTTTGCGTTTGAGTCAATAAATTCTGTCATTGCCTTATCATTCGAGCCAACTACAAGTGTTTTTCTACCTGAAGCCAAGTGGATTGTGACTGAACTACCTTTCCCAAGGGGCATGGCAAAGGAACCAGTCAGCTAAAGGCAAAAAGGTGAAACTTTTTATGATAACCACGCCCCTCCATACTGGAAGTAAGGGGCAAGGGCGTGACAAACCGAAGGAACTTTCTGTGAGTTGGATGGATGAGAACATGGGTGTACGCATCCTTGAGATCTACAGAACAAAGCCAATCCTGACCCTGAAGATATGGCAGCAGAGTTCCTAGAGAAATCTTGAATTTCTCTTTGAACAGGAATTTGTTCAATTCTCTGGAGGTCCAAGATATCCCCCTGTTTTCTTAGGAATAAGGAAATAGGGGGAGTAAAACCCTGTACCCTGTTGGTGGATGGGTACTTCTTCTATTGCCCCTTGGGCAAGAAGCATAGTGACCTCTTGATCTAACAGGTTGATGAGAGAGGTCTGAGAATTGAACTGTCTTACCATTGTGGGAGGGGGCATGCACAGAAAGTGCAGCTTGTACCCCTCTCTTATAATGGAGTGTTCAATGCTCTGCTGTTATCTGCTCCCACCTGGGGGCAAAGTGACATAACCTTCCTGGAATGGTGGAAGGCTCTGGTCCATTGAGGGCCAGGAAGGCTAAGTTCTCTAGATGAAAGTCAAAGGCCTTGTGGAGGCTGAGACTGCTGAGACGGTTGAGGCTTAGCAGTCTTTGCTTTCCTTTGTTTAGGTGGTTGCTGACTTTTCCAGGAAGGCTGACCTGCAGAACGTCCCTGCTGGGAATAAGAGGGATAAAACCTCTTCTTTTTTGAGAAGAAAGAAATCTTTCAAGAAGCCTTTCTCGCAGGATCAGCTGTGCCTTTGGATAGCCTATCCAAAGTGGAGTTGTCAGCATTTTCTTTTTCTTGCCAATTTTTGCCAAATAGATTCTCACCTGTACAAGGGATATTGCCCAGTTTGTCCTGCACCCAGAGCTCCAAATCGGATACCTGGAGCCAGGCAATTCTACGTGCACCTATGGCAATGGCAGAGGTTCTGCTTATGCACTCAAAACAGTCAAAAGCTACACGAACGACAAACTTAGACACATCCTGGGTATGTTTGACCAATGTGAGAAAATCCTGCCTTCTATCCTCAGGAAGAACAGGGCTCAAAACCTCTAAATCACCTGTGACTTCTTTAAGTAACATTCCAATATATAAAATATAGGAACTGATCCTGGCAGAAAGCATGGAAGCCTGGAAAGTACGACGTCCAAAGGCATCCAAAGTTCTACACTCATGTCCTGGAGGATTAGAGGCATGCCTCTTTGCACTCCTGATCCTTCTCATAGCTGATTCCACTACAATAGAGTGGTGAGGAAGCTGAGTTTTCTGGAAGCCAGGACAAGGAGGGACTCGATACATGGTATCCAGTCTGCGAGAGTGAGGAGAGGTGGTGAGAAGTGTCTCCCACATTCTTAACATGAGATCATGTAAAATCTCATGGATAGGCAAGGTAGCTGCCTCCTTAGGAGCTTTGGGATATTGTAAAATCTCCAACTCCTTCGCTCTGGGCTCTGTCTCAGGAGTCACAGTAATGGACAACTCATGAGCCACCTCCCTGATAAAATCTTGAAAGGAGATATCTTCTGGAGGAGACATCCTTCATTTAGGCGAGGAAGGCTCCTCCAGGAGAAGTATCCCGGTACCGGCAGAGCTATCAGAATCCTCCGAGGATTCGAAGTATCGTCTGTCCGGATGCTCTTGAAGAGCCCGATACCCGTACCGACCGAAGTCAGTACCGGGGGTAATCGGTACCTATCTTCCCCAGACCTGTTGCTTTCGCATGGTGCAGTTAGCTTCTCAAGCAGTGCTAAAGCCTCATCTCACTGTTCGAGAAATGTTACAACTACTAGGCCACATGGCATCTACCGTGCATGTGGTTCCTTATGCTCGCCTCCATATGAGAGCAGCCCAGTGGACTTTATCCACTCAATGGACCCAGGCATCAGGGTGCCTGTCAGACAAAATAGCAAACACAAATCGTCTTATTTTGTCCCTCCAATGTTGGCAGTCCACGCAAAACCTGTTGGTGGGGTCCCCTTTTCAACAACCTTTACCCCAGGCAACTCTCACAACAGATGCTTCACCAATGGGTTGGGGAGCTCATCTACAAGACCTCTCCACCCAAGGCACTTGGACTCCACAGGAGACTCATCTACACATCAATCTCTTAGAGCTCAGAGCAATATTCCTTGCTCTTCGAGTGTTCCACACCTTGCTCAGCTACAAGTCAGTCCTCATTCATACGGACAATCAAGTAGCCATGTTCTACGTGACCAAGCAGGGGGGAACAGGCTCTCTGTTGCTTTGCAACGAGGCTTTGCGACTATGGGCCCTCGCCAGAGAGCATCGGATTCATCTCCTGGCAGTGTATCTTCCAGGCATTCAAAACTCTTGGGCAGACAGACTCAGTCAAGTTCTGCTTCCACACGAATGGTCTCTACATGCAGACCAGGTGGCCAAGATTTTTCAAATTTGGGGAACTCCGGAAATAGACCTCTTTGCAATTTCGTTGAATGACAAACTTCCCCGGTTCTGTTCCAGAATTCCGGCTCAGGGCTCTCAGGCTAGGGATGCTTTCCTCCTTCATTGGGGTCAAAACTTCCTTTATGCCTTTCCACCCATTCCCCTAATTCCCAAAACCCTGTTCAAGCTTCAGAGAGACAGAGGCCGTATGATTCTCATCGCTCCACATTGGCCACGGCAAGTGTGGTACCCTCTGCTTCTACATCTCTCTCAAGCTCCCTCTCTGGAGTTAGGGTCTGCTCCAGATCTCCTGTCTCAGGAGGACGGAATGTTATGGCATCCCAATCCCCAGTCTCTGCATCTCAGGGCTTGGTTGCTGAAGGCCTAGATCTTCATGATCTGAACCTTTATCAACAAGTAAAGGATATCCTTTATGCTTCCAGAAAACCTTCCACAAGACGCTCTTATGCTTTCAAGTGGAAAAGATTTACCATATGGTGCTCGCGGAAGGGTCTGGAATCATTACTGGAGTATCTCCTTCATTTATCCAATACAGGACTTAAAACTAACTCAGTAAGAGTCCATTTGAGTGCTATTGCAGCTTCTTTCAAGCCTTTAAATGGACAACCTATTTCCTCCCATCCTCTTATAGCAAGATTTATGAGAGGCCTTCTTCTAACTAAGCCTCCCATTAGGCCACCACTGGTGGCATGGGACTTAAACCCGGTTCTTGGCCAGCTCATGAAGCCACCTTTCGAACCCTTAGCTACTACCTCATTGAAATTCCTTTCCTGGAAAGTTATCTTTCTCATTGCAATCACATCAGCACGTCGCATCAGTGAGTTGCAGGCACTAGTGGCTGATCCACCTTATACAAGGTTCCATCATGACAAGATAGTCCTTAGGACTCATCCACACTTTATGCCAAAGGTGGTCTCGCCTTTTCATCTTAACCAAGCGGTCTACCTGCCTGTGTTTTTTCCAAGGCCTCATGCATCAAATGCAGAAAGGAATCTTCATACTTTGGACTGTAAAAGAGCTTTAGCCTTTTACTTACAAAGAACACAGCAACATAGAAAATCCTCTCAACTCTTTGTTGCTTTTGATCCTTCTCATTTGTGACTTCCAGTCTCCAAGAGAACAATGTCCAACTGGATTGCACAATGTATTTCATTTCCCTATCAGAGTAAGAATCTTCCTCTGGAGGGCCATGTCACAGCTCACAATGTGAGAGCCATGGCAGCTTCAATGGCTCATCTGCACTCTGTGTCTATCGATGACATCTGTCGAGCAGCCACTTGGGCCTCGCTTCATACCTTCACAGCCCATTACTGCTTGGACAAGGACTCCCGCCGGGATGCCTTGTTTGGTCAGGCTGCTCTCCAACACCTGTTCCATACCTAATCAACTCCTACCTACCATCCCTGGTTGGATGCCAGAGATCCATGGGGGGAAGTGGAGCCCTTTCACAGGGACACACAACTTCTGGGTTCTCTCCCTGGCATCTAAACTAGGGAGTCCCCATATGTGAAGACTACATTCCTGCTTGTTTTTGGAGATAGCATAGTTACTCACCTGTAAAGGTGATCTCCGGGAACAGCAGGAATTTAGTCTTCACAACCCACCCACCTCCCCTAGGAGTTATAGCTCTCTATCTATCTCTTTCTCTTTCCCTCTCTCTCTCTTTGTCTCAGCTTTAAACTCAACTGGAGAGAGGCAGTTGGGAAAGGTGGGAAGGCAGCACGCAGGCGCTGTGGGATGCTCCCAAAAGCATTCTAATTGGATGCTGGGGAGCATTCTCATGCAGGCTCCGTCGGTACCAACGATACCCATATGTGAAGACTAAATTCCTGCTGTTCCCGGAGATCACCTGTTACAGATGAGTAACTATGCTATCTGGCAAAGGGAACAGAAGGAGTGGCGGATTATGGAAGACAAATGTCAAAGTGGGAGATCATCTCGCATCCAGTGATCATTAGATGGTGTGGTTCAGTATTAGTACTAAGGCTGATAAAATCCATTCAAAAGCGAGAGTCTTAAACTTTAGGAAGACTAATTGTGAAGATGGGACAATACCTCAGAGAGTCGTTAGTGTGATGGGAACAGTTGAGGGATATAGAAAAACAGTGGGCAAAACTGAAAGCATAGTTACTCATCTGTAACAAGTGTTCTCCAGGGACAGCAGGAATCAGTCCTCACATATGGGTGACATCAGCACTGAGGAGCCCATGTGGAGCATTTCCGCAGCTTTCAAAGAAAGCCACTGGGACATGCTACCACACATGCGTGGTCTCCTTCCCGCCCAAGAGTGCCATCTTGCTCAGTCAGATGACATAGCTAGGACAGCAGTAAACTAAAACAAGGTAGGGAGGCAACTCCCAGGAGAGGAGGGAGAGTTGTGAGAAAACCTGTTACAGGTGAGTAACTACGCTTTCTTCATCAATAAACAGGAAGTCAGTCCTCACATACGGGACTCCCTAGCTCCAGGCTGCTGAGGACCAAATCAAGACAGCACCAACAGTGACTAATCAGTTAGCCATGAGTTGCAGAAGGTGAGACTCAACAGACTCTGCAAGACTCTAGCATCCAGCGACACTATCACTCCGGTAGCCTGAACACAGAAGGGTCGAAAGGCAGGAGTTGCCTACACCCTGAGAATATTACTGCCTGGCCAAAGGCACTGCCCCTGCGGGACTCGCTCTCCAGGCAGTAGTGAGCTGCGAATGTATGAAATGAAGACCACGTGGTGGCCTTGCAGATCTCAGTCACCGGCACTGAGCGGAGGTTGGCCACCGACATAGCCATCACCCTCACGTGATGTGCTGTGATCCAGTGCTAAAGGGAGAGGCCAGCTTGCTTATAATCGAGAGCAATACAGTCTGCCACCCAAGTAGACAGAGTTCACTAAGTCACGGGGAGCCCCAGTCTGCTGGGCCAAAAGACACAAAAGGCTGAGGAGCTTTGTGATGGGCCTGTAAGTAGAAGGATAGGGCCCATTTGCAATCCAGTGTATGATGCACTAGTTACTCCCTTCCGGCATGAGGCCGTGGAAAGAAGGTGGGGAGGACCATCTCTTGGTTGAGGTAGAAAGAAGATACCACCTTAGGGAGGAATTTGGGTTGTATGTGGAGCACTACCCTGTTCTTGTAGAGCCTTGTATATGGTGGATCTACCACCAGGGCCTGGAGTTCGCTCACTCTTTGAACAGACATATGGACCACCAGAAAAGTCACTGTCCAAGGCAGGTATCGCAGGTGACAAATGTCCAGAGGTTCGAACGATGGTTTGGTGAGCTGGGAGAGCATCATATTGAGGTTTGTGATAAGGAAGCTTATCATAGCTCAGGAAGGGGCTATAGAAAAGGTGAAGTGTCTCTGAACAAGCAACCTGTCAGTGCTGGTAGAAATGAGAAAACAGAATTTTGCCATAAAAGACTACCAGTCCCAGAATGCACCAGGTTTCCAACAGCCATGACAGGAGCTGAAGTGAGAAAACGTGTGTTCAATCAAAAGGGCTATGAGGTAATCCCCAAGCACTCATTGCAAAGGGCAGGGCTTGATTCAGCACAGCTACGCTGTGCTAGGATGGAACACTCATCTCAAAGGGCAAGGCCTGATTCAGTACAGCTGCGCTGTATTAGGGAGGAGCACTCATCTAAGCAGAATAAGAGTAGAGTTTATTCTACAGATGACCAGCTTCATGATCACCTTGGATATCCAGAGAATTGTCCTCAGTATCCTGAGAATCAGCTTGAGTTTGATCATCAGTTTCATCTGAAGGATCATCAGAAGCAGAAGCCGAACCGGACGGACAGAGAGGGAAAGAGACCCTTTGGAAGAAGGAAGAGAAAAGCCTTTGAGAGGTCTAGAAGAGTCCAAAGCAGTACGTATACTGGGAGGTATTCCAAGGGCCAGCATACACCATTGGACTGGGGAAAGCCAGAGGAATGTTGCTGCAGAGCTAGGAATCACCAGAGGCTACCTGTGAGGGAGACGGCTGCACGTGGATGGGACCCTAAGACCCGTGCCAGAAGGTATGTGAAGAGAGATCCAGTGTCCAGGGATCTGGATTGGAAGGCTGGACATAAGAACTGGACTACATACTGGCCAGGCTATATAGAGGGGAACTCTAGCAGCAATGGAAGCTCAGGTATGAACACTGATCTATGCCCTAGCTATAACCTTGAAAGACAGCAGGGAAACAAGTATTCTCCTGAAAGTGCTCCATTGAAAGATTCATCTGTGCCAATCCATGATATTGAACCCATGCTTGTTGAACAAGGGGGAATAATAGCAGATGAGGATCCTATTTATATGGACTGCTCTCTATCTAAACTCCGTTGGTAACTTTCTGTTATAAAGTACAGCAACCATCATAAAGAAACACAAATTTGTTCTTTAAGCTACTCAGAAAAGCTCCTGAAGCAGGATTTGACCCACACAGTGGAAGGCAAGCCAGCTAAGGGGTTTCAGCTGGTGGCTGCTAGCAATTAAGCCTTACCTAATTGCTTGTGAGCTAGAAGAGAATCACTTCTGTATTTATGTGGGAAGTAATCAGAAGTTAATCTGAAAAGAACAGTTTGTTTCTTGCTTTGTGGCTTTTCATTTGTTGTTTTCCTGATTTTGACTTTGTTTTTCCAAGTTAACACTGAAAGCAAGTTACCTAATTTATGTGCTACCAAGCATATCTGTGTTGGGAGAAATAACCCCATAAATAAAAATCTTATTGGCTTTACCCAAGAGCACAACTAAATTATTGTCAGCAGCTGTGTCTGGTGTGAATGAACTACATTGCCCACAATACCTTGCAAATCATAGAGATATATGCACTTGTCAAGACTTTGAAGATTTTCACCCAGGCAGCCATCTGACAGGTTCCACTCTGCCGCTGAAGGGCGGAAAAGGGGCTTGGATAACAGGAAGCCCCGGAGGAACCTGGAAACCAGGGGTGGACTTGAGATTGGTTTTCCCTCGATAGCATGGTGGTGAGCGGCTATGGCACTCAGATGCACCCTCACCGAGTTAGATTTCAGCCCGGTGTGTGACAGGTGCAGTAGGGACTGAAGTACTAGTTGAACTTGGCAGGAATAGGGATTCTCCTCCCTTTCCACACAGCAGACAGAGAACCTCCTCCACATAAGCCCGTCTGGTGGAGGGTTTTCGGGAGGCCAGTAGGATCTCCTCGACTTCTCCTGGGAGATTGAAAGGAGCCAACACTACCCTTTCAATAGCCATGCTGTTAGCTTTAGAAACCCCAAATTGGAATACAGGAGTGAACCCTCCTCCTGGGGAAAGGAGATCCAGGGCTCGGCCCAGAGGGACTGGGAGTGCCACCAACAGGGAAAGCAGCAGAGGGAACCAAAGTTGCCTGGGCCACCTGCAGACAATCAGTACGACTGATGTCCCTTCATTCTGGACCTTGAAGGTGGTCCTGGTGACCAGGAAAAGGGGGGGGGGGTGTCGATGGGAATGCATAGAGTAGGCCCTCAGACCATGAGATCAGGAAGGCATCTGCCGCCACTCTCTCCAGGTGCAGCTGACAAGAGCAGAAGCGAGGTAACTGCATGTTGTCCGGAGAGCACTGTTCCCTCTAAGCTGTGCACGTGTGCGTGCGCAAACACCTCGCCGAGCGAGCGCACATACTTTACAACAGAGCGCACAAAAATTACGGTTCTGATTCTGATAGAAAACAACACAGACGTCTTAAAATTTAAAAGTTGTGATTGTAATTACTAGAACTTTTCCGCTTCATTTAGTAATCGTCTATTTTCATTTGATTAAAATCAATGTGGTGTACATACTGTATTCTGACATGTAGTCAAATTTTAAAGTATATAACTCCGTGTGTCGTTATGTGGCGCACAAAAATTTAACCTTCCTTCAAAAGCTGCACAGCTGATATTTTATGCGCACACAGCCTACAGAAAATTAGAGGGAACATTGCCGGAGAGGCATCCATTATGGTCCTGCCCCAGAGGTGGAAGAGCCGCTTCATTACTTTGGGGTTTAAGCACCATTAGTGTGGGTGAAGGACTCTGCTCAGCCTGTCTGTTAGACAGATATCATGGCCTGGGAGGTACACTACTCGCAGAAGCAGGCTGTTGCATGCTGTGAAGGAGAGGAGGGCCACCACCTCCTGGCAGAGGGAGTACGAGCCCATGCCCCCTGCTTGTTGATATAAAATCATGGCGACCTGGTTGTCTGTCTGGATCAGCACAGATCGATGTCGCAGGCGGTGGCGGACTGCTCGTAGGGCTAAGAAGATTGCCCTGAGCTCCAGGAGACTGATCTGTAGGAGTGACTCTTCCTGAGACTAGTTGTCTTGTGTGTGGCAGTCTCCGCAATGTGCCCCCCAACCCAGGAAGGAGGCATCCGTAGTCAGTATCCTCTGCGGTGCGGGTGCCTGGAAGGGCATTCCCACCTGGAGATGGTGCAAGTTTCGCCACCAGTTGAAGGACTCCGCCAGCTGGTGGGTAATCCTGACCCTGTCCCATAGCCTGCCCATGGCCCGAGTCCACTGTGAGCATAGGCACCATTGGGCTGTCCGCATGTGTAAGTGGACCAAGGACGTGACATGGAACGTCGAGGTCATATGGCCCAGTAAACAGAGGAGGAGACGAGCTAGCGCTGTACCTCTTCTGCCAGTTGCCTGAGGCGTTCTGCTCTCTCTCTTGTGAGGACGGCCTTATCCTGTAGCATGTTCAACCAAGCACCTATGAACTCCAGGCTTTGGGATGGAGAGAAATGGGATTTGGGGTAGTTTATGATGAACCCCAGGTGCTGCAGAAGGAGGGCTGCACACTCTGTGGCCTGACTGACCTCTGAGGCCGTGCTGCCCCTGATGAGCCAGTCATCCAGGTAGGGGAAGATGAAAGCCCCTTGTAGACGCAGGTAGGTGGCTACTACCACTAGGCATTTGGTAAAGACCTTGGCGAGGAGGCCAGATTGAAGGGGAGCACACTGTACTAGTAGTGCCCACCTCCACCCACGAACCGTAGGTACTGCCTGTGGGAGGGGTGGATCAGGATGTGAGTATACGCATCCTTTAGGTCCAAGGAGCACTGCCAGTCTCCCTGGTGGAGGTAAGCTAGCAGTGTTCCAAGGGAGAGCGTCTTGAACTTCTCCCTCACCAGAAACTTGTTTAAGTTTCTCAGGTCTAGTATGGGCCTGAGGCCTCCAGTTCTCTTTGGACAAGGAAGTAACTGGAGTAAAAGCCTTTTCCCCATAGGTGTTTGGGTACAGACTCCACTGCATTGTCCCTGAGCAGACCTTCAAGCTCTGAGAGCAGAAGGGTCTGGTGAAGGAAAGGTCGCACTGGCTCTCCTGGAAAGAACCTGAGTGGTACCTGCTGTAGGTGGAGGAGGTATCCTTCCCTTACCACCTGCAGTATCCACTGGTCCAAGGTGATAATGGCTCACTTGTGGGTGAAGAGTGCCAGGCAGCCACCTGTGGACTGGTGAAGATCTCCCGGGGGAGGGGAGGCCCTGCCCCAGGAGTCAAAAGCTCCTCCTGGGCTGGGCAGGAGCTGGGGCCTGGGGTTTCTTGTGCCTTCGGCTTCTGAACTCCATGGCTTTGCCTTTTAGGGCGAGAACCCTGTTGCTGGGCCGAGAAAGGGCTGGTAGTGGTGACTCTGCTGAAAAGGCCCCTTTTTCCTCGGGAACAGGGGTCTTTTCCCCCGATGGTTTCTTACAGGGAAAAGGATGAGATCTTCTTGGAGAGCCTCTGTTGTGTCACCATGTCAGCCTCTATCTCGGCCGCCTTGTCGGCCATAGGTTTGCCGAACAGGTTCTCCTCAATGCAGGGGACATTGAGCAGCTTTTCTTGGACCCATTGCTTGAGGCCTGAAGACTGCAGCCAGGCTTGTCATCAGGCACCAATGCTCACCACTGCTACCTGAGCCACCCGGGAAAGGAACTTAGAAAAGTCCTTGATCCCAGAGGTCAGGGATTGGAATCTCTGGAGAGTTCCCCAGTAAGCCCTGCTGAAAACCAGGATAACTCCTGGGTTAGGGCCTTTAGGTACATGCCTATGTACAATTCATAGGCTTGAATCCTACAACCCAGCATGGAGCCCTGGTAACACTTGCACCCGAGGGCATCAAGGGCTCTAGCGTCCCTTCCAGAAGGGACTGAAGAGTAGGTCTTTTGGCTCTTACGTTTCTGCATGGTCGACTCGATAACCATGGATTTATGTGGGAGTTGGGGCTTGTGGAACTCGGGGCCCTTCTGGATGTAGTCAATGGCGTCAAGGCACTGGCTCACCACCAGCACCGAGGTCGGCATCTCCCACATTCTGAGTAGCAGGGGCTCGAGAATCAGCTGTACAGGCACCACGAGAGTTTCCTTGGGTGGAGACTCATACTAGAGAATCTCCAGTTCCTTGGTGCACAGATCTTCCTCCTCCTTGGTTTGCACCGAGCGTGCTCTGGCCATATCCTTGACAAAGTCATGGAAGGCCACATCTTCCAGAGGAGAATGGTGCCAGGGACAACGGGTCCGAGAGAATATCTCGGTGCTGCTTGGTTTCTGAGGATGCCTTGTCGCCTATCTCCCACTCAGAGTTAAGCGGTGATGAGTCCGAGGCCCTGTGACTCATAACATCAAGGCTGGAACAAAGTTGCTGGCAGCCTCCAGAGGACCTGGAGTCCGAATCATGGAAACTGGCCGGGGAGGAACAGATGCCTGAGGAATGGAACCAAAACCTAAACCAGCACCAAGGGCATACCCGAGGCAGATGGTGCTCGGAGCTCGGCTTGACAACCAGGGACTCCCCCCAGTCAGGGGCCCAGTCATCAGGGAAGATGATGTGGATGAACCAGCCATCACTGCCTGCTGCAGGGCCAGGATAGCAGTGATGTTATGCTCCAAAACCACCACTCTCGTTTCCAAGCCTGAAGGAACCGCAGTTCTCGGCATGGTCACCGAGGACCTCGGGCCTGGCAACGGCACTCTTGTGAGTATGTCCTCGACAAGGACTACGGTCTCGAGGAACATTGCACGGTCTCCGCCGGCCAAGGAATCCTTCTTAAGGACCTTGGTAGAGCGCTTCTTGGGTTCTCTGGTGCAACCTCGACAGACTTTGAGGTAAATAAATGTAAAAGGAAAATGAGGTTCCTATGGTTCTCAAAAGAAGTAGCTGAAAAGGTGAAGAAAAAGAGTGAGGCCTTCATGAAATACAAGAGATCACAGAGAGAGGAAGATAGCATCTATATTTGGAAAAACTTAGAGAAGCTGGCAAAGTAGTCAGAAAAGCAAAGGTACAAAAAGAAGAACAAATAGTCAATGCAATAAGATGCGGGGATAAGACTTTTTCAGATATGTTAGTGAGAGGAGGAAGGGCAAAAGTAATAGTCAGATTTAAGGATGAAGGGGAGGAATATGCAGAAACTGATGAGGATAAAGCACAATTGCTTAACAAATATTTCTGTTCTGTGTTCACAGATGAAGGGTTAGGAGCAGGACCTCAGAAAACACCCACGAATAGGAAACAAAGTGACGGGGATCTCAAGCTATTTTCAGAAGACTGTGTTTGTGAGGAACTAGCTAAACTAAAAGTAAACAAAGCCATGGGTCCGGATGGGATACATCCAAAATTAATGAGGGAACTTGGGGTTGTTCTAGCGGCTCTACTGTCTGACCTTTTCAATGCCTCTTTGGAATCAGAAGTGGTGTCAGAGGACTGGAGAAAGGCACATGCAGTCCCTTTACAGAAAAGCGGACATGAGGATGACACTGAGAACTACAGGCCGGTTAATCTAACCTCTGTGGTTAGTAGATTATTGGAAAGCCTATTAAAGGAGAGAATAGTGAGGTTTCTGGAGCCCAATGGATTGCAAGATCCGAGGCAGCATGGATTCACCAGAGGCAGATCTTGTCAGACCTATTTAATAGCTTTCTTTGACTGGGTGACCAGGGAGTTGGACCAAGGGAGAGCTCTAGATGTGGTGTATTTAGGATTCAATAAAGCCTTTGACACCATTCCACATAGGAGACTTATAAACAAACTGAGCACCCTAGGCATGGACCCTAAATTTACTGATTGGGTTAGAAAGTGGTTGAGTGGGAAGCGACATAGGGTACAGGTAAATGGAGCTCACTCTGAGGAGAAGGTTACCAGTGGTATTCCACAGGGATCTGTCGTGGTCCAATTCTGTTTAACATCTATGTTAGTGATATTGCAGAAGGACTGTTGGGTAAGGTTTGCTTGTTTACGGATGATACCAAAATCTGCAATAGAGTAGACACACAGAAAGGAATCAATAACATGAGGGGGGATCTAGCTAAGCTTGAAGAATGGTCTAGAACTTGGCAACTGAATTTTAATGCTAAAAAATGCAGGGTCATGCATATAGGCTGCAAAACTCCAAAGGAGTTGTACAGTGTAGGGGATGAGGTACTTCTGTCCAATAAAGATGAGCAGGACCGTGGCGTAATTGTGTCCAATGACCTTAAAGTAGCTAAACAGGTAGAAAAGGCGACTATGAAAGCCAGAAGGATGCTTGGATGCATAGGGAGAGGAATGGCCAGCAGAAAAAAAGAGGCAATAATACCTCTGTATAAGTCTCTGGTGCAATCTAATTTGGAGCATTGTGTGCAATTTTGGAGACCGCACCTTCAAAAGGATATAAGCAGGTTGGAGTTGGTGCAGAGGGTAGCTACTTAAATGGTTAGAGGTCTTTGTTATGAAGCATATGAGGGCAGACTTAAAGATCTTAATATGTATACTTTAGAGGAAAGGCGGGATAGGGGCAATATGATAGAGACATTTAAGTACCTCCATGGTATAAATGCACAGGAGGGTCTCTTTCAATTGAAGGCAAGCTGTGCTACGAGAGGACATAGGATGAGAGCAAAAGGGCATAAGTTCAGAAATAATACGTAGAAATATTTCTTTATGGAAAGAGTGATAGATGCGTGGAATAGTCTCCCAGTGGAAGTGGCAGAGATGAGGACAGTATCTGAATTCAAAAAAGCATGAGACAAACACAGAGGATCTCTAAAGGTAAAAAGGAGATTATTGTAGCTTATATGGAAGAGCAGGCTAGCTAGGACAAGTGGTCTTTTTCTGCCGTCATGTTTCTAGGTTTCTAAATGAAAAATTAGTTCAGAATCATCAGCATCTTGAAAATGGCATATAGTCTGCCCAAGTTAAGTAATTTCTGTTGCTTCTGGTGAGAGTATAAAGCACAGTTACTTACCTGTAACAGGTGATCTCTGGGAACAGCAGGAATTAGTCATCACATATGGGTACGTCGGTACCGACGGAGCCCGCGCGGGAAAGCTCCCCAGCTTTTCAGATTAAAAGCTTTTGGGGCCTCCCACTGCACATGCGCGCTGCCTTCCCGCCTTCCTGACCAGCTCTCGTCAGTTCGAGTTTAAAGCTGAGACAATAGAGAGAGAGGACAGGAAGATAGATAGATAGAGATACAACTCCTAGGGGAGGTGGGTGGGTTGTGATGACTAATTCCTGCTGTTCCCAGAGATCACCTGTTACAGGTAAGTAACTGTGCTATCTCCAGGAACAAGCAGGAATAAGTCATCACATATGGGGACTCCCTAGCTAAGATGCCTGGGAGATCCCCCTCCAAGGGTAAACCATCTTCGCATGGATCTCAGGCATCCATCCAGGGAAGGTGGGCAGGAGTTGTTTAAGTATGGAACAGGTGTTTGAGGACAGCCTGACCAAACAAGGCATCCCGGCGGGAGTCCTTGTCCAAGCAGTAATGGGCTGTGAAGGTATGAACCGAGGCCCAAGTGGCTGCTCGACAGATCTGATCTATGGACACAGAGTGAAGATGAGCCATAGAAGTGGCCATGGCTCTCACATTGTGAGCTGTGACATGGCCCTCCAGAGAAATGTTCTTACTCTGGTAAGCAAAAGAAATACACTGAGCGATCCAATTGGAAAGTGTACGCTTGGTGACTGGAAGTCCCAAATGAGAAGGATCAAAAGCCACGAAAAGTTGGGAAGACTTTCGATGTGGTTGAGTCCTGTTGAGGTAAAAGGCAAGAGCTCTTTTACAATCCAGAGTATGAAGGTTCCTCTCTGCACTGGATGCATGAGGAGCCGGGAAAAAGATAGGTAGATATACCTCTTGATTAAGATGAAAAGGCGAGACCACTTTGGGCATAAAGTGGGGATTCGTCCTAAGGACCACCTTATCATGATGAAACCTAGTATAAGGTGGATGAGCCACTAAAGCCTGCAGTTCACTGATGCGGCGAGCCGAAGTGACTGCAATAAGGAAAACAACCTTCCAGGAAAGAAATTTGAAGGAGGTAGAGTCCAAAGGCTCAAAAGGTGGCTTCATAAGCTGACCTAGAACTAGGTTCAAATCCCATGCTACCGGAGGAGGTCAGATGGGAGGTTTAGTTAGAGTCAGGCCTCTCATGAAACGTGAAACAAGAGGATGAGAGGAGACAGGTTGTCCATTTATAGGTTTTAAGGATGCTGCAATAGCACTCAAATGGACCCTTACTGAATTCGTCTTAAGGCCTGCATTTGAAAGATGCAGGAGATAGTCCAAGAGGGAATTCAAAGGAAGTGCTAGAGGGTCAAGACCCTGCTGAGCACACCAAATGGAAAAACGTTTCCATTTGAAAGCATAAGAACGCCTCGTGGAAGGTTTCCTAGAGGCATGAAGGATATCTGTCACAGGTTGAGAAAGATTAAAGTCTTGAAGACTTAGGCCTTCAGTAACCAAGCTCTGAGATGTAGGGATTTGGGGTTTGGGTGCCACAAAGTCCCCTCCTCCTGAGACAGAAGGTCTGGCGCAGCTCCCAGGTCCAGGGAGGATCCCTGGGAGAGATGCAGAAGTAGAGGGAACCACACCTGGCGTGGCCAGCGGGGAGCTATGAGGATCATAGTCCCGTGATCCCTCTGGAGCTTGAACAGAGTCTTGGATATTAGAGGAATGGGTGGAAAGGCATAGAGGAATTCCTGACCCCAATGCAGGAGGAAGGCATCGTGGGCCTGAGCTCCCTGACACTGAGTTCTGGAACAGAACCGGGGAAGTTTGGCATTCCACGGACTTGCAAAGAAGTCTATGTCCGGGGTCCCCCATTCCTGAAAGATTCTGCATATCTGGTCCATATGTAGGGACCATTCGTGTGGAAGCAGAACTCGACTGAGTCTGTCTGCACGAGAGTTTTGAACTCCTGGAAGATACACTGCAAGAAGGTGAATTTGATGCTCTCTGGCGAAGGCCCATAATCTGAGAGCTTCGTTGCAAAGCGACAGAGAGCCTGTCCCTCCTTGTTTGTTTATATAGAACATGGCTACCTGATTGTCTGTCTGAACTAGGACAGTCAGGTTGACAAGGAGGGTATAGAAGACCTTGAGGGCAAGGTAAATTGCTCGCAGTTCCAGGAGGTTGATATGAAGGGTGGCCTCCTGTGGAGACCAAGTGCCCTGAGTGGAGAGGTTCTGAAGATGAGCTCCCCACCCTGTCTGGGAGGCATCTGTTGTGAGGGTTGCTTGGGGCAACAAAGGTTGGAAGGGGGCCCCCAACAACAGATTCTTGGTGGATGTCCACCATTGGAGGGACCAAAATAGACGGCTTGAGGTGAGTATTTGGTCGGAGAGCGCTCCAGATGCTTGAGTCCACTGGGTGGCCAAGGTCCATTGAGCTGCTCTCATATGCAGACGAGCGTAGGGCACCACATGTACCGTGGAGGCCATGTGGCCCAGAAGTCGCAGCATTTCCCGGGCTGTCAAATGACTGCTGGACTGAGCTTGGGAGGCCAAACTCAGTAGGCGTTGGGCCCTGACCTGAGGCAGGTAGGCCCTTGCAGTGATGGTGTCTAACTGGGCCCCTATGAACTCGAGAGACTGAGTAGGGATTAGTTGAGACTTGGGAAGGTTTACTACCAGTCCTAGATACTGCAGAAGACGCCTTGTGCGGTCCAGGGAAAATTGGGCCTGGGACTGAGAGGGAGCTCGGATGAGCCAGTCGTCCAGGTATGGGAATATGAAAATTCCCAGGCCTCTTAGAAAGGCAGCTACGACTGCCATGCATTTGGTGAACACTCGTGGAGCAGAGGCTAGACCGAAGGGGAGTACTCTGTACTGGAAATGTTTTCCCTGAAACAGAAATCGAAGGTATTTTCTGTGGGATGGGTGGATGAGTATGTGTGTATACGCATCCTTTAGGTCTAGAGAACAAAGCCAATCCAGACTCTGAAGGTATGGAAGGAGAATGCCCAGAGAAAGCATTTTGAATTTCTCCTTGAAAAGAAATTTGTTCAATTCTCTCAGATCCAGAATTGGTCTGAAGCCCTCTGTCTTCTTTGGTATTAGAAAATAAGGGGAGTAGAATCCCGTCCCCTGTTGAAGAAGAGGGACCTCCTCTATTGCCCCCTGGGCAAGGAGGGAGGAGAATTCCTGACCCAAGAGGGCCAGGAGAGATGGGGGAGAATTGAACTGCCTCACCATAGTATAAGGAGGAAGGTCGGAAAAATGGAGTTTGTAGCCCTCTCTGATGATAGAGAGGGTCCATTGCTCTGATGTAATTTGCTCCCATCTGGGAGCAAAGTGAGCTAACCTTCCGGGTATGGTGAGGGGCTCTGGTTGTTCTAGAGCCAGAAAACTTAAGTTCTCTAGGGGCAAGTCAAAACCCCTGAGGGGGTGGAGCCTGCTGAGGCGTAGCAGACGCCGCAGGCTTTGACCTTGCCTGTTTAGGTTGCTGACGTTTAGCAGCAAAACGAGGCTGAGAGGATTGTTGGCCAGTATTTGTGGAAAATCTGGACTTCTTGTAATAAGGCCTCTTAAAAGACTTCTTCTTGGCAGGAGTGGAGGTAGACTTAGAAAGTCTATCTAAGGTGGCATTTTCTGCATCCATTTGAGTGGCCTTAATTTGCCACTCCTCACCAAATAAGTTCTCACCTGTACAGGGCAGATTTCGTAAGCCATCTAGGACCCAAGGTTCTAGATCAGAAGCCTGGAGCCAAGCAAGACGTCGGGCTGCTATAGCAATGCCCGAAGCCCTACCAGCACCCTCAAAGGAATCAAAAGCTGCCCTGTTGGAGAACTTTGAAATATCCAAAAGGTGTTTCACTAAGGAAATGAACTGCTCCCTCTTATCCTCAGGGAGAAAGGGGGCAAAATGCCGAACTTTTAGAGCGATTTCACTGAGAAACATGCCCATGTAAAGACTATAGGAATTAATCCTGGCTATAAGCATAGTAGCCTGGAAAATTTTCCTGCCAAAAGAGTCTAGAGTCTTACATTCTCGCCCTGGAGGAGTAGAAGAGTGCCTTTTGGTACTCTTTATCTTCTTCATTGCAGACTTCACCACAATAGAATGGTGAGGCAACTGGGTTTTTTGGAAACCAGGAGAAGGGGGGACACGGTACATGGTGTCCAACCTGCGAGAAGAAGGAGACAATGTTAGAGGAGCCTCCCATAAGTCCATCAAGTGTTCTTGAAGGATTTCATGGATAGGCAGGGTGACTGCCTCTTTAGGAGACTTAGAGTATCCTAAAATATCCAGTTTCTTTGATCTGGGTTCCTTTTCAGAGGATGAAGCAATAGAAAGACCTTTAGCCATTTCTATGATGAAGTCCTGAAAGGACAAATCCTCTGGTGGAGACATTCTCCTGTTAGGAGAAGAAGGCTCCTCAGGAAGATCAAGGGAGAACTCATCATAATCATCAGAGGAGTTAAAATCCTCTGAAGAAGCAGAGTATCCTCTATGTGCTTCCAACGCACGATACGCATACCGTTCGGTATCGACATCGGGCGTACCGGGTATGGGATCGGTACCGGGCAAAAGCCCGGATCCGGCATGCGGAACCGATCTGCGTTTGGAAGACGATGGCCTCGGTTCCGGTATGGAAGCCATTACCGGAACCGGACCCGGTACCGCTGGCTGCGGTACCGAGGGCGTAGCAGCATTAATAAAAGCCAGAATGGCCTGCTGCATGACTTGGACAGTATTGCCCATAGACGCCACTGCTGCCTGGATGTCGGTACCGGTATGGGCCGGTACCCCAGAGCAGTACAACAGGTGATCTGTCGAGGCCGCCCATCGATGTCAACCTGTGACCCCATGATTGCTTTAGAGGCCGGAACCTCCCGCTGGGGTTTTTTGGCCTGGGCAGAATCCTCGAACTCAGAATTGAGAGCCTCTCGATCTTTAGAAAGAGATTTGCTTTTAGAGGATTTGCCCACTGGAGTTTTGGTTACCTGAGATCCATCCGGAGAGGAAGACCTGGATGACTGTGATGCTTCTGAAGGAAACAGCACATGGAACTTGTTGGCCCGGTTCTGCAATCCATGTTTCGACATCTGGGAGCAGGATGGGCAGTCCGGTATGGAATGGTCAGGTCCTAAACATTTAAGACACCATTCATGGGTGTCTGTAAGAGGAATGACAGCACTGCACTTGGTACACTTTTTAAAACCAGGAACTGGCTTCTCCATGAGGAGAATTTGTGTAGGCCTGAAGGCCTAACAAAGTACCAAGCTGTGCTGAAGAAAAGAAAAATTTTTTTTTTTTTTTTTTAAAGAAAGAAAGAGAGACCGGCAGTACCGGTTTCAGAATGGGGAAGGCAGGTACGCGGTCTAAAGAAAACAATAAAATTAACAATTTCTTCAGCGGTGACAGGAACACGACCTGCTGGCTCCACGGAAAAAAAGAAACTGACGAGAGCTGGTCAGGAAGGCGGGAAGGCAGCGCGCATGTGCAGTGGGAGGCCCCAAAAGCTTTTAATCTGAAAAGCTGGGGAGCTTTCCCGCGCGGGCTCCGTCGGTACCGACGTACCCATATGTGATGACTTATTCCTGCTTGTTCCTGGAGATATGGTTTTCTGACAGTGCAGGAAGAATTCCAACTTAAGAACATGGCAAAAAATGTGCAAGCCAGGACCCAGTCCAGTTTCACTTCATGACATTATGGGTTAACAACATTTCCTGCTACAGAAATTCTACTAGTCCATTCTATGATGAGAGTTTGCACCTCACTGCCTGTGGGTTCCTGCTTCTTTCCTACCCTCACCTTGCCTTTCTTCCCTTTAGTTCCTTATTGTGAATAGACTAAACTTACAGGAGAAAGCAGAAATCTGTGCAGTGTGGGCAGCTGGCTCCTTTAGTCAGCTTGGCTGCTGCGTATGCCTACTAATGTTCCTTTGTTGTTTCTGCTCCTCAAACTCAGAACGAGTCCCCTCTTCTGCTCAGTGCATACTCTCCATATCTCACCTAGTCTAGGGACGTCAGGCTAACCAAAAATCATATCCACAACCATGGGGATCAGAGACTAGTAGCTTGCAGTTGGAGTCACAGAGGCCACTCAACCTGAAATGATTCCAATGAAGTAAATACCTAGAGGCGATTGAAGAATCTCACTCCTAGAGATGTGTCCCATCAGTGAATGTCTATAAAGAGAGCAAGGCAGATACACCCTTGCTGGTTCAATAGTTTTCGATGGGCCTATCCTGTAACTACTGTCTGACCAGCTCCCGTCACTCTTCCTACTGGAGTGTACGCTTCCAAGTGTTTCACCTGCTTCTTCCTGCAACTCACTTCTAAGATGTCAGGCTCCTGACTCTTGCCTGGTTCCTGCTCCAATACTGCTCCCTGCTTACGACTCCTGGTTCCTGGTCCTGCCTGACACCTGCACTATTCTTCCACACAGACTAGACCCCGACAAGGGATAAGACTGGAAGAGAAAGAGGTGCTATGCGCAGTGTGTTTCTTGCACAAAGCAGGGCCTGCCTGTCCATGCTCTGCATAATGCCTGTCAATTCCCGTACTCTGGAGTTCATGCTGAACTAAGAGCTCCTGCTTGTTCTAAGAGCCCCTGCTGGTGTCTTTTGTTGCTGTGAACTTTGGAAAGCACAGTCTGGGCGCTGGTCTAAATCAAAGCACCAGGCACTGGTGACTTTTCCATAACCTCGCTGATCGGTTTTGTTGGTACATTAGTTGGAAAACACCTCATTAAAATGTATGGTGCTGTTAGGCCATCTAAAGATATTGGGGACAGGCTGTGTACAGTGTGTATAAGTGGGGAAACAGATCCCAAACTGAAGAAACCTGAGCACCGTAATCCTAACTGTCAGGGTCAGTCCCAGGACTGGTGCAAAGTAGTAGGTGCCCTGGGCCTAGACAAACCATCAGCCCCCTCTCCTCGATTTTAACAATTTAAAATCAACAGTCATGATCATATACTCTTCCAACAATAACCCTGTAAAAATGCTTAAATGGGACATGATACTTTTAAATATGAAATTTTGCTTTGTATGTATGTGTGTGCCCGCTCTCCCTGCAGGTACAAGAAAGTGCTGATGGCTCTGAGTCTGTGTGACTGTCAGGATCTATTGTTTTACTTTGACTTCTGCTGCTCCCCAGAAGCTGCTGCCCTAGGTAGCTGCCTAGTCATGCCTAATGGTTGGGCCAGCCTTGCTCACTGTCCCCCGCATTGTTTATGTTTATTGCATTTGATATACCGCCCTTCACATGTGCAACGGAGCGATGAGCAATTAAAAAAACAAGAACAAACAGAAAGGAACACCATAGTTTGATAGAAAAGTCAGTGCAGCCACACAGGGGTGTGAGAGGACAGGGGAGCCATTGATAGAGGGGTGGTAACGCAAAGGCGGGTTTTGTGCATGTGTTTGAATTTGATGTAGCTGTGGTTAAGGTTACATGATATTCAGCATTTCCTTCCATTAAAATCTAACGTAGCTTAGACACTGCAGACTAGCTGGAGATCTTAGTGCAGTCGGTCTGGTTGCAGATCTGTAAGTTTGCCCTAAACTGGAAAAAGACTGAGGTATTTTTGATCAGTCACTCTTCTCAGCCTAAGATGGTGGAATTTTTTTTTTTTTTTTAAGAAATATTGTCACATTGCTCTCTTTCCCAAGAAATGAGTGATCTAGAAATGGTGTTAGATGGAAAGGCGACAATGAAATCACAGGTTTGAGATTTGGTCAGGCAGCCTGTTTATTCTAACTCAACAGAATGTTGGAAAGAAATTATACAGAAAGAGTTGAAAACTATAACCATCTGGAGTGGGGGTTCTTGGCCCAGTCCTTGGGACACACCTAGCGCATCAGGTTTTCGGAGTGGCCACAGTGAATATGCACAAGAGAGATTTGTGTACAATAAAGGCAATGCATGTAAATCTCTCGTGCATGTTCATTGTGGTTGTTCTGGGGGCATGACTGGCTGGGAGGCAAAACAACTCTCTGAAAACTGAATGGGATGGGCCATTTTTGGCAAGGGGAAAGAACAGGGAAAAAGATGTATCAACTTTGAAAATGGGCCGGATTGCTTTGGGGGATCTAGAAGTCTAAAGTCCACCCCTAAAAAAAAAAAAAATAAAAAAATAAATAAATAAATAAAGACTAGCCCATTGCATTACTTCCCAAACCTGTTCTGGGGGCTCCCCAGTCAGTCGGATTTTCAAGATATTTACAAAGAATGTGCAGAAGGTAGATTTGCATGCAGTGAAGGCAGTATATGTAGATCTAATCTCATGAGTGTTTAAGGTGGATATCCCAAAGGCCTGAATGACTGGGGAACCGCTGGCCCAGTGCATTTCTATGGGAAAAACAGTTGCAGCAGCTGCTGAATAGAAACACTGATGCTTTGAAACATAGCAGTTTCTAAACTGCTCTATTTGGTTTGCCTCTACCCTCCCAGTCATAGAGCCTGAGTCAACTCAGACACACCTATATGCATGCACTAAATATTTTTTTTTACAATGATATCCCCACTCCCTGTCACCAGAAACACCTCTGCTGTCACAGTCCCTTCCTTTTATTTGTGGTGACTGATCCATATAGCTTTCTTAACGTACAGTAACACCTAATGATTGAATATTGTAGTTTGCTACTGAATGAGATGTGTATTGACTGCTAGTGAATGAGGTGCACAGCAATCTCTGTTGCCTTGATACAGTGACATCCTGTAGTTAAAATATAAAATACATCCTTTGAAATCTATTGATAGTGACATCTAATGGTTAGAAATATTATCATACTTTATTTCATTTTTTTTCCTTTCCATTCTGAGTGCTCCATTCAAACCATGCTGCCTCTCTCCCCCTCATGGTCACAGACGCATGAGAGACGACACATATGCACATGCAGGGGGCTTTCCCTCCTTGTTTAAACTGAGGTGCATACAGAGACTGTAGCCTTTTCTGGAGCTGCTGGGAGGTGATGCAGGCTTTGATTGTTTTCGGTCTGGTTAAAGCATAGTTACTCACCTGTAACAGGTATTCTCTGGGAACAGCAGGAATCAGTCCTCACATATGAGTGACATTGGTGTCGATGGAGCCCACGTGGAGAATTTCCCCAGCTTTCAAAGAAGGTCATTGGGGCATGCTACCACACATGTGTGGTCCCCTTCCCACCCAAGGGTGCCATCTAACTCAGTCAGATGACATAACTAGGACGGAATTAAAAACTAACACAAGGTAGAGAGGCAACTCCCAGGAGAGGAGGTAGCATTCTGAGGACTGATTCCTGCTGTTCCCGGAGAACACCTTTTACAGGTGAGTAACCACGCTTTCTCCAGGAACAAGCAGGAATCAGTCCTCACATATAGGACTTCCTAGCTCCAGGCTGCCGAGGACCGAACCAGAACAGCACCACCAGTGACCAGTCAGGTAGCTGTGAGTTGCAAAAGGTGAATCCCCACTGAGAGACTCTGCAGGACCCTAGCATCCAGCGACACTATCACTCCGATAGCCTGAACACAGAAGGGTCGGAGGACAGGAGTTGTCTACATCCCGAAAATATTACAGAGTACTGGCCTGGCCAAAGGCACTGTCCCTGCGGGACTCACTCTCCAGGCAGTAGTGAGCTGCGAACATGTGAACTGAAGACCATGTGGCGGCCTTGCAAATCTCCATTAACGGCACTGAGCAGAGGTTGGCCACTGACGTTGCCATCGCCTTCACGAGATGCGCTGTGATCCAGTGCTCAAGGGAGAGGCCTGCTCGCTCATAGGCAAGGGCAATACAGTCCGCCACCCAAGTGAACAGAATTTGCTTAGTCACAGGGAGCCCCAGTCTACTGTGGTTAAAAGACATGAAAAGCTGAGGAGCTTTCTGATGGGCCTGGGTCCGCTATAAGTAGAAGGGCAGGGCCCTTTTGCAATCCAGTGTATGAAGCACCAGTCTGCTGCAAGTAGAAGACAGGGCCCGCTTGCAATCTAGTGTATGAAGTATTAGTTCCTCCCTGCCAGTATGAGGCCATGGAAAGAAGGTGGGAAGGACCACCTCTTGGTTGAGGTGGAAAGGGGATACCACCTTCGGGAGGAATTTGGGGTGTGTGCAGAGCACCACCCTGTTCTTACAGAACCTTGATCCATCACCAGGGTCTGGTCTGGTCACCATGCGAGCGGACGTGAGGGCCACCAGGAAGGCCACTTTCCAAGGTAGGTATCTCAGGTGGCAAGTGGCTAATGGCTCAATGAGCTGGGAGAGCACCACACTGAGGTCTTATTCTGCTGCTAGAGGGGGTTTGGACAATAGGAGGTCCCGAAGGAACCTAGACCAGGAGTTGGCTTGAGAGCAGCTTTCCCTCGATAGGGTGGTGGTACGCAGCTATGGCGCTCAGATGTACCCTCACAGAGTTAGATTTCAGTCTTGTGTGTGACAGTTGCAGTAGGTACTGAAGAACCTGTTGCATATAACAGGAGAAGGGAGTCACCTCCTTCTCTGCACGTCAGGCAGAGAACCTTCTCCACTTAAAGGCGTAAGCCCATCTGGTGGAGGGTTTTCGGGAGGCCTTGACTTCCCCTGGAAGATTGAAAGGGGCCAACACTACCCTTTCAGCAGCCACGCCGTTAGCGTTAGTGACCCCAGGTTGGGGTGCAGGAGGGAGCCTTCTTTCTAGGACAGGAGGACCGGGGTCTGGCCCAGTAGGACTGGGAGTGCCACCAACAGGGAAAGCACCAGAGGGAACCAGGTTTTCCTGGGCCACTTGGCTGCGATCAGTATAACTCACACCCTCTCGTTCTGGACCTTGAAGAGGGTCTTGGTGATCAGGGGCAGGAGGGGGGAGGGTCAGTGGGAACGCATAGAGTAGGCCCTATGATCACAATATCAGGAAGGCGTCTGCTGTCACTCTCCCCAGGTGCAGCTGGCACGAGCAGAAGCAGGGCAGCTGCGTATTGTCAGGGGAGGCAAAAAGGTCTATCACAGGCCTGCCACAGAGGTGGAAGAGTTGCTCCGTTACCATGCGGTTCAAGTGCCATTTATGTGGGTGAAGGACTCTGCTCAGCCTGTCATAAGAACATAAGATATGCCATACTGGGTCAGACCAAGGTCCATCAAGCACAGTATCCTGTTTCCAACAGTGGCCAATATAGGTCATACGTACCTAGCAGTTTCCCCAAAAGACACAGGTTCCGCAATGCTTGTACTCGGTCAAGCACTGATATCCTGGTTCCCTCCTTAATAATGGTTTATGGACCTTTCCTCCAGGAACTTGTCCAAACCTTTTTTAAACCCAGCTACACTAACAGCCTTTACTACATCCTCCAGTAATAAATTCCAGAGTTTGATTATACGTTGAGCGAAAAAATATTTTCTTTTATTAGTCTTAAATAGTTTACCCTGTAGCTTCATTGTATGTCCCCTAGTCTTTCTATATTCTAATAACGTAAACAATCGATCTACGTTTACTCGTTCCACTCCGTTCATTAATTTATAGACTTCTATCATATCTCCCCTCAGCCGTCTCTTTTCCAGGTTTAAGAGCCCTAACCTTTATGGCCTTTCTTCATAGGAATATCCTTCCATCCCCTTTACCATTTTGGTGGCTCTTCTCTGAACCTTTTCTAATAACGCTATATCCTTTTTAAGATACGGCGACCAGAATTGCAGCCAATATTCAAGGTGCGGTCTCACCATGGAACGGTATAGAGGCATTATAATATCTTTTGTTTTATTTTCCATTCCTTTCCTTATGATACCTAGCATTCTATTTGCTCTCTTGGCTGCCGCTGCACACTGGGCTGAGGGTTTTAACATGTTATCCACAATGACGCCTAAATATTTTTCCTGGGTGGTGGTTCCTAATGTGGAACCTTGCCTGGTGTAACCATAGTTTGGGTTGTTCTTCCCTAGGTGCATAACTTTGCACTTGTCCACATTAAATTTCATCTGCCATTTTGATGCCCAGTCTTCCAATTTATCAAGATCCTCTTGCAATTTTCCACAATCCTCTTGGGTTTTAACAACTTTAAATAGTTTTGTGTCATCTGCAAATCTGATAACCTCACTCGTTATTCTTCTTTCCAGGTCATTTACGAATATGTCAAAAAGCAGCGGACCCACCACTATTCACCTTTCTCCACTGGAAAAATTGGCCATTTAGCCCAACCCTCTGCTTTCTATCTTTTAACCAGTTCCTGATCCACAGTAGTACACTGCCTCCTATCCCATGACTCTTTAGTTTTGCCAAAAGTCTCTGATGAGGGACCTTGTCAAAGGCTTTCTGAAAGTCTAGATACACTATATCAACCAACTCACCTTTGTCCACCTGTTTATTCACACTTTCAAAAAAACATAACAGATTAGTAAGACAAGATCTTCCTTGTCTAAAACCATGTTGGCTGTCTCCCAGTAGGCCATGACTATCTACAAGCTGAGTAATTATATTCTTTATGATGGTTTCTACCATTTTTCCCGGTACTGACGTGAGGCTCACCGGTCTGTAGTTTCCCGGATCACCCCTCAAACCCTTTTTAAAAATTGGTGTTACATTGGCGATCCTGAAATCTTCAGGTATTAGCGATGATTTTAATGATAGTTCACAGATTACTAATAGCAGGTCTGCAATCTCCTATTTCAGTTCTTTCAACACCCTTGGATGTATACCATCCGGCCCAGGTGATTTGCTACTCTTCAGTTTATCTAATAGTTGTAATACATCTTCCCGATGTATCAATATTTCCTTCAATTCTTCCGCACCTTTAAATACCACTTCAGTCATGGGTAATATCCCTACATCTTCCTCAGTAAAGACCAAAGCAAAGAATTCATTCAGTCTCTCCACTATCGCCTTGTCACCTCTTAGTGCCCCTTTAACTCCTCTATCATCTAATGGACCAACTGACTCTCACAGGTTTTTTGCTACGAATGTACTTGAAAAAAATCTTTATTTCACGTTTTTGATTCCGCAGCAAGCTTCTTCTCAAGTTCTCCCTTTGCCTGCTTTATCAATGCCTTGCATTTGACCTGCCAATTCTTGTGCTGCTTCCAGGTTTCGTCGTTTGGCTCTTTTTTCCATTTCCTGAAAGATGCTTTTTTGGCAACAGCCTCTCTGACCTCACCTTTAAACCATGCTGGCAGTTTTTTGGACTTCCTTCCACTTTTCTTAAAGCGTGGAATACAGCTGGTCTGGGCTTCCAAGATAGTATTTTTCAACAACACCCAAGCTTGATGTAAGTCTTTAACCTTTGCAACTGCTCCTTTTAGCTTTTTCTTAACTATTATCCTCATTCTATCATAGTCTCCCTTTCGAAAGTTAAAAGGTAGTACTGTGGATTTCCTTAATATCCCTCCTCCACTAATTAAATCAAAGGCGATCATGCTATGATCACTATTGCCATGTGGTCCCAACACCCTTATCTCTTGCACTAGATCTGGTGTTCCACTAAGGACTAGGTCTAATATGGCTTCCCCTCTGGTCGGTTCATGAACCAGCTGCTCCAAGAAGCAGTCATTTATTTCATCTATGAACTTTATCTCCCTAGCATGTCCTGCCGTGACACTGACCCAGTCGATACCGGGGTAATTGAAATCACCCATTATTATTACCACGCTGTAACTTTTGCTAGCTCCCTTGATTTCTTTGAGCATTTCATCATCCATTTGTTCATTCTGGCCAGGCGGTCGATAGTACACCCCCACTGCCATCGCCCTCCCCTTTTTACATGGAATTTCAATCCATAGAGATTCTACAGCAAATTTTGTTTCCTGCAAAACTTTAATCCTTTCTGACTCAATGCCCTCTCTAACATAGAGCGCAACCTCTCCACCAATTTGATCAGCTCTATCATTACAAAATAGTTTGTACCCAGGTATCACAGTGTCCCACTGGTTGTCCTCCTTCCACCATGTCTCTGATATTCCAATCATATCTAACCTCTCATTTAGTGCTATATATTTTAACTCTCCCATCTTATTTTTTAGACTTCTAGCATTTGCATACAAGCATTTTAGAGACTGTATTTTATTCATATTAATTTGGCTATTGGTAGACATGGGTAATTTGGGATCTTTAAGCTCTGTCTGATCCATACTCGAGGGCATTTGGGCTACTTTACTCTTTTTTGGAACCTCTCTGCTTTTGGTAGTATCCTTCAAGGATACATTCTTCCGAACCATCCGCTCTTGGGCGACTGTCGGCTTTCCCCTATTATCTAGTTTAAAAGCTGCTCTATCTCCTTTTTAAAAGTTAATGCCAGCAGCCTGGTTCCATCCCGGTTAAGGTGAAGCCCATCCCTTGGGAAGAGCCCCTCCTTTCCCCAGAATGTTCCCCAGTTCCTAACAAATCCAAACCCCTCATCTCTGCACCATTGTCTCATCCACGCATTGAGACTCCGGAGCTCTGCCTGCCTTTTGGGCCCTGCACATGGAACAGGAAGCATTTCGGAGAACGCTACCCTGGAAGTTCTGGATTTCAACTTCCTACCTAAAAGCCTAAATTTAGCCTCCAGAACCTCCCTACCACATTTTCCTATGTTATTGGTACTGACATGTACCACGACAGCAGACTCCTCCCCAGCACTATCTAAGACCTTATCTAGGTGGCACGTGAGGTCCGCTACCTTCACACCAGGCAGGCATGTTACCAGGCGATCCTCACGTCCACCAGTGACCCAGCTATCTTCATGCCTAATGATCGAATCACCAACTATAACGGCTGTCCTAACCCTTCCCTCATGGGCACATGGCCCTAGAGAAACTTCCTCGGTGCAAGAGGGTTTTTACATCACCTGGAGGACAGGTCCTAGTTACAGGATCACTTCCTGCCACACCAGGGTGATGCTCTCCTGTCACGTGACCTCTCTCCTCCATGGCAACAGGGATGCTGCCAGACTGGAGGTGGGACTTCAGGACTATATCCCTGTAGGTCTCGTCTATGTACCTCTCTGTCTTTCTTATGTTTTTCAAGTCTGCTACTCTAGCCTCTAGAGAACGGACTCGTTCCCTGAGAGCAAAGAGCTCCTTGCACCTAGTGCACACGTAAGACCTCTCACCAACTGGGAGAAAATCATACATGTGACACTCAATGCAAAAGACTGGAAAGCCCCCATCTCGTTGCTGGACTGCTGTCTGCATCTTAGTTTGTAGTTTTTGTTTAGATCTTTAAGTTCTTTACTTACTAAGGGTTGCTATGGATATTTATACCAATAAAACTGTACCTAATACGTTTAATATACTTTGTTAAACTGAAGCTTAATTGATCTCAGGTCCTTAGTGTATGACTGATTTGGGTAATGAGCTTCACCTGAGAGCACCTCCTGTCTTTTAAGATGCGTAAGTACCTATAAAGCTACGATTATCCCAGGGGTGGGTGGGAAATAACACTTATTAAAAGAGGGCTGCTACACAGTACCCTGTCCTGTGCTGCTGAGGTAAGCTATATTCTTATTTGATTTAAATTATAGCTCTTTGCTTCTGCTAGGCTTTAACTTATTATGAAATTTAAACTACAAGCTCTCTGCTGGGTTCTAAATTTAACCAGAAAGCTCTCTTCTGTGTTTTTAAATTTAAACTAAAAGTACTTTGCTGATACTAGGCCCTAAGTGACTATTAAATTAAAACTACAAGCTCTCTGCTGGGTATTTAATGTAACCAGACAGTTCTCTTCTGTATTTTAAATTTAAATTTAAACTGCTGCTACTAGGCCCTGACTGATTTAACAAAAATAGTGGGTTCACAGATTAAATAGTTTTAATAGAAAGAATTCCTTTCAGAAAATTCCCAGAAATATATACTCACAATTGCAGATCTCTCTCCAGAAGTAACAATTCCCTTTTCTAGTCTTTCAGCTGGTTCTGTTCGCTAAGCAGTTGTCCTGGCCTGGCAGGTATACCGCTTGCAGGAGCATGCTGTTGTGCACTGCAAAGGAGAGGAGGGCTGCCACTTCCTGGCAGAGGGAGTACGAGCCCGTGTCCCCCTGCTTGGTTGTTCATCTGGATCAGAACAGGTCAGTGCCACAGGTAGTGGCGGAACACCCCAGAGCAAGGAAAATTGCCCTTAGTTCTAGGAGGTTGATCTGCAAGAGTGACTCCTCCTGGGACCAGCTGCCTTGTGTGCGGTGGTCCCCGCAATGTGCCCCCCCAACCCAGGAGGGAAGCATCCATAGTCAGGGTCCTCTGTGGTGCGAGTGACTGGAATGGCATTCCCGCTTGGAGGTGGTGCAAGTTTTGCCACCAGGTAAGGGACTCTGCCAGTTGGCGGGTGACTTTGACCCTGTCCCGTAGTCTGCACGTGGCTCGAGTCCACTGTGAGCAGAGGCATCATTGAGCTGTCCGCATGTGTATGCGGGCTAATGCTGTGATGTGGACTGTTGAGGCCATGTGGCCCAACTAGTGGAGGAGGCGGTGAGCCGGTACCAACCAGTGGGCGCTGTAACTCTCCTGCCAGTTTTATGAAGCAGTCTGCCCTTTCCCTTGGGAAAATGGTCTTGACCTGTAATGTGTCTAACTGAGCCCCCTATAAATTCCAGACTTTGCGATGGAGAGAGGTGGGATTTGGAGTAGTTGATGACGTACCCCAGGTGCTGCATTAGGAGGGTTGTACGCTCTGTGGCCTGACCGATTTCGGAGGCCATACCACCCTTGATAAGCCAGTCGTCCAGGTAGAGGAAGATGTAAGCCCCTTGTAGGCACAAGTTGGCGGCTACCACTGCCAAGCACTTGGTAAAGACCCTTGGCGAGGAAGTTAGGCCAAAGGGCAGCACTTTGTTCTGGTAGTGTCCTCCTCCCACCACAAACCGTAGGTTCTGCCTGTGGGAGGGGTGGATCAGGATGTCCGTGTACGCGTCCTTTAGATCCAAGGAGCACAGACAATCTTCCTGGTGGAGGTAGGACATCAGTGTTTCAAGGGAGAGCATCTTGAATGTCTCCCTCACCAGAAACTTGTTTACGTTTCTCAAGTCTAGTATGGGCCTGAGGCCCCCTGTTCTTTTGGGGACAAGGAAGTACCTTGAGTAGAAGACCTTTTCCCACAGATTATTGGGTATAGGCTCCACTGCGCTGTTCTTGAGCACACCTGCGAGCTCTGAGAGCAGAAGGGTCTGATGAAGAAGAGGTCACACTGGCTCTCCTGGAAAGAACCTGGGTGGCACCTGTTGTAAGTGGAGGAGGTATTCCTCCTTCACCACCTGCAGCACCCACTAGTCTGAGGTGATCTTGGCCCACATGTGGGCAAAATGTGCAAGGCAGCCCCCCTGTCGGCTGGTGAGAGTCTCTTGGGGGGGGGGGGTGGGGAGGCCCTGCCCTGGGAGTCAAAAGCAACCCCCTGGTTGGGTTGGAGCCAGAGCCTGGAGCTTCTGAGTTTTGTGCTTCTGAGCTCCTTGGCCCTGCCTCTTAGGGTGAGAAACCTGCTGCTGGCCCAAGAAGGACTGGTAGCGGTGACTTTGCTGGAAATGCCCCTTTTTCCCCGGGAATAGGGGCCTTTTCCACAAGGGATTTTTGAGGGGAAAGGATGAGAGTCTCTGGCAGGTCTCCACCTCGACCTCTATGTTGGTCGCCTTGTCGGCCATGAGTTTGCCGAACAGGTTCTCACTGGTGCAGGGGACATTGAGCAGCTTGTCCTGGATCCACTGCTTGAGGTCCAAGGACTGTAGCCAGGCTTGGCATCATGCCCCAATGCCGACAGCTGCTACTCAGGCCGATGAGTCGAAGTAGTCGTAGGCCACCAGGGAGAGGAACTTTGAGCAGTTCTTGATCCTGGAGGTCAGAGCCTGGATTTGATAGAAAGGTTCCTTGGCCAGCCCCGCTGGGAACCCAGACAATTCCAGGGTCAGGGACTTCAAATACATGCCTATGTACAGCTCATAGGCCTGGATTAAACATCCCAACATCGAGCCCTGGTAGCACTTGCGCCCAAGGGCGTCAAGGATCCTAGCATCTCTTCCAGGGGGGACAGATGAGTAAGTCTTCCGGCTTTTGAGTTTTTACATAGTTGACTCGACAACCATGGAGTTATGTTGGAGTTGGGGCTTGTGTAACCCCAACCCCTTCCTGACGTGGTATATGGCGTTGTCGGCTGACCACTGACACAGACGCTGGGGTCTCCCACATTCGTAACTTGAGAATCGGCTGCATCAGCACCATGACATTTTTCCTTGGGTGGAGACTCAAACTGGAGGATCTCCAGTTCCTCGGTGCGTGGATCCTCCTTAGCCTTGGTTTGCACCGAGAGGGCTCTGACCATATCCCTGACAAAGTCGTGGAAGGACATGTCCTCCGGAGGAGAATGGTGCCGGTGGAGACAGGTCCGAGGGGATATCTCGGTGCCATCTGGTTTCCAGGGAGATCTCATCGTTGGTCTCCCACTCGGAGTCGAGGGGGATGACGAGTCCGAGGCTCTGCGACTCCTTGGCTCGAGGCCCATGCCAAAGGGCTGGGGCTCTCCTGAGGACCTGGGGTCCGAGTCTTGGAAACAGGTCCGGGAGGAATGGGACCAGGACCGGGACCTTGATCAGGGCCGAGGACTTACCTGAGGCCTGTGGCGCTCAGAGCTCGGCTCGACGACTGGGGACTCCCCCGCAATCAAGGGCCCAGTTGTCGAGGCAGATCATGCGGACGAATCTGCCATCATTGCCTGGCCAGGATAGCAGTGATGTTCTGCTCCATGGCTGCCATTCTGGATTCCAAGTCAGAAGGCACCGAGGATCTTGGGCCTGGCGCCGGCACTCCCGCATCAAACTTTTGAGACTAATATTACTTTGTATATTTATTTATTTATTTAACAGTCTTTTCTATACCGCCCCTTCCAGAGATCAGGGGCGGTTTACATTGAACATTAAACAGAACAATTGTATACTTCTGTATATATTTACAAGGAACATTATGCTTTAACTATATACAAGTGTACTTACAGGGAACATATTTTGAACATTATTTTGAACATATTTTGAACATAGATGTATATATATGTGTACCCACTCTCCCAGCAGGTACAGTCATATGCTGTTGGCTCTAGTTATTATGGCTGTCAGGATCTATTGTTTTGCTGTCCTGACTACTGCACATTGCTGCCCCTTAGATGCTTATATGCTGGGTGACCACCTAGTTCAACTATGGACAGGGCTGGCCATGGCTGTCCAGGATGATATATGTATGGGATGGCTCAGGGCTGGTTAACTGTATGGGAATTTCACCCATACTGTGCATTTGAAATGCTCCAGCATTAAGAGCACAATTAGCACCGGGTCAGAGGCAGTCATTATCTGCGCCTACTTTAACGGTGTCTTTCATGGTCACAAGCTGATCATGCCCAATCTCCACCCCAGATCTGTCCTAACCCCATCTTTTTTCACAGTACTCAGATGCATTGCTGCTGTGTGCTCCAGACTACCACAGGGTCAGAACTGGGCTTTAATAAAATGTGCCCCTCTGACTCCAAAAAGACAAGATCAGCAGGAAGCAAGATGATATCACAGCCAGGTCCGCCAGTGTGCCAGTGAGGGCACAGCATTTATGGATGCCCGTAGCCTGCCTCAGTGATTCATCAGTTGAAGCAGACAATTTAAACAGCTGTGGGAGCACTTGTTATTGACTTTAGAAAGACCGCAGTCCAGAAGCTTGTATGGCAGAACAGCTGCAGAAGCAAAGAAAAAAGCTCCTGCAGTTTAAATTGACTGTGAGAGAAGATGAAGAACGACACTGGGAATGCAGCTGATGCAGAGGGGGGGATGAGACTGGAAAAGAGCTGATCCCTGGGGATAGGACTGGAAGGGAGCTGATACCTGGGGATAGGACTGGAAGGTAGCTGACTCCTGGGGATAGCACTGGAAGGGAGCTGACACTTTGGGATAGGGATAGGACTGGGACTGGAAAGGGGCTGGACAGTAGAGGGGGTCTGGAAGAGGGCCGACTTCTGGGGATGGGACTAGGAATGGAAAAGAGCTGACATCTCAGGATGGTACTGAAAGGGAGCTGGAGTGGGGGGGGGGGGGGTCTGGAAAGGAGCTGACACCTGGCAATGGGACTGGGAATGAAAGAAGGCTGGACAGTGGGGGGGGGGGACTGGAAGGGAGTTAACACTAGGGGGGACTGGGACTGGAAGGAAACTGACATTTTGGGATGGTACTGGGACTGGTAGGGAGCTGACACTGGGGGGGGGGGGGGACTAGGAATGCAAGTGGCTGATATTAGAAGATACTGGGAAGAGGGACTGGAAGGCGGTTAACGCTAGAGAGGGGTTACTGAGAATGGAAGGGGACTGATGATGGTAGATCCTGGAGTTAGGGTGGGGAAAGAGGCAGAAACTGGGAAAGTGAAAAGGGAGAAGGGGCAGAAATTGTGTGTGGAGGGGGAAAGAAATAAAGTAATATATAGGGGAAGATTGAGAGGGAAGGATACAAGAATGGATGCTGAGATATGGAGGAGGAAAGGAAGGGTTCATTTATTTTGAAGGAGGAAGTAGATGGGTGAGTGCTGGGAAAGAGGATTGGGAGGCAGAGGGCAGGTATTGGGGATATAGGGATGCAGGACAGCAGGAGATGCTAAAATTGGGTGGGAGAACAGAAGAAGACTGATTCTAATATTAGCTGGGTATTGTGAGTGTAAGTGAGAACTGAAGGACAGGGTAAAGTGTAAGAGTATGGATGAGTGCAGCTGGGGGAAGGGGGAGATTGGGGACTTGGAAACTGACCAGAGATTAGAAGGACAATGAGACTAGATGGTGTTGGTTATGAGTAAGTCTGTGAGAAATATGGAGAGGGGAGAAGGTTTGAAGGACCTGAAGAGTACTGGGAGGAGTTGAGAGGCAACTGAAAAAGGGTGAGAGACAAAGGAAGGGGACATGTCTTTGAAAGTGAGAGGGGGCAGAAATGGGGGAGGTGAAAGGGGAAATGGAAGCCTAGATGGAGTAAGATGTAAGAAAGGGATTGGAGATAGGGAGGGGATGAGTGATAGGGAAGGGGCTGATTAAGGGATGAGAAACAGAAGAAAGTAGATGAGGCTGGAGGGGGGATAAGTACAAAGGGCAGAATTGGGGGACTAGAAAGTGGGTAATAGATGGGGGAAAAGGAGGCTAGGGAAAGAATGAGACAGAGGTGGGTAATGGGAGGAATCAGGTGGCAAGAGTAGGAAATGGAAAGCCGGTAAATGGTGCAAGTTGAAAAGAGGGCGACCAAAAGAAAGACAAGGAGGAATGAAATCTAGCTATAGGTTAGGTAAAAAGGCAGATGAAAGAAAAAAATATAAGCCGGAAGGATCAACATTAGAGAGAGATGTTGGAAAGGAAGGAAAGAAGACAGGGAGAGTGAAGAAAGAGAAAATGGAAATGAGATCCTAGAAAAGGATGTAGGAGACAATCAAGAAGAGGAAGTGGTATAGTAACATACATAGTAACATAGTAAGTGACAGCAGATAAAGACCAGCATGGTCCATCTAGTCTGCCCAGCAAGATGGCAAGAGTAGGTGCAACCTGTCGCTCTGTGCAGGCCACCCCTCCCCATGCTTTTGTTTCTGTTTAGGGGTGAACCCACCACTCCATATAGGACACCCTTATTTGTTCAGACGCTAGATAGTTCAGAAGTTAGATGGTACCGTTTATTTTGCTTTTATCCCGTTTTATCCCAGAGCCATCCCAGTTGGAAAAATAAAATTATTGGATAATAAATGTACAAAAGAATGCCAGTCTTTATAGAATGAAATATATCTGCTTTGAAAAAGCATAGTTACTCACTTGTAGTAGGTGTTCTCCAGGGACAGCAGGAATCAGTCCTCACTTATGGGTGACATCGGCACCAACGGAGCCCGCGTGGAGCAATTCAAAGAAAGCCTCTTCCCACCCAAGGGTGCCATCTTGCTCAGTCAGGTCCCTTAGCTCAAGCCCTACCAAGCAGATGACACGGGAAGGACAAAAATTCAGCAACTCATTAGGGGATGTGGGAGGATAGTGAGGACGGATTCCTGCTATCCCTGTTGAACACCTGTTACTGGTGAGTAACTTACGCTTTCTCCAGGAACAAGCAGGAAGTCAGTCCTCACTTATGGGACTCCCTAGCTACAGGCTACCGAACCTGTAACTAAAAAACGCCTCCGCGAGGCCATAAGCAGAAGCCGAAGCCCGAAGGAGCCCAAGTCCTCGGGTCGAAGCCCTTGGTTGCTGTGAAGAAGGGTCGGAGGCAGGAGTTGCTTATACCCCGAACAGGTTACGGAATACAGCCTGGCCGAAGGCGCTGTCCTGGCAGGACTCCCTCTCCAGGCAGTAGTGGACAGCGAAGGTATTCGTAGAAGACCAGGTTGCCGCCCGGCAGATGTCCATCATGGGCATGGAGTGCAGTGAGGTCACCTAGGCCGCTTTGGCTCGGACCCCATGTGCGGTGTCCTAATGATCCAGGGGGACGCCCGCCTTCGCATGGGCGAACACGATGCAGTCCGCCACCCAAACAGAGAGGGTGCACTTGGTGTCTGCTTGTCCCTGCCTATTGGGATTGTAGGTCACAAAGAGCCAGTCAGACTTGCAATGAGTCTGGGTACGCTGCAAGTAGAAGGTGAGGGCTTGCTTGCAGTCGAGGGTGTGGAGAGTCACCGATGCCTGATCGGCATGGGGCCTTGGGAAGAAGGTCGAGAGCACTATCTCCTGATTGAGATGAAAAGCCGACATGACCTTAGGTAAGAATTTTGGATGGGTCCGGAGGACCACCCTGTTCCGATAAAACCTGGTGTAGGGGGCGCCAGCCATGAGCGCCTGAAGCTCACTGACGCGGCGAGCCGAGGTCAGTGCCACCAGGAAGGCCACCTTCCAGGACAAATGCCGGAGCAAACACGTCACCATCTGCTCGAAAGGCGGGCGAGTGAGCTGTGTGAGCACCATGTTCAAGTCCCATTCTGCCGGAGGGGGACGGATGGGTGGCTTGGACACCAGAAGGCCCCACATGAAGCGGGAGACTAGTGGTTGCCCCGAAAGAGGCTTTCCCTCGATAGGGAGGTGATTAGTCGATATAGCACTCAGATGAACTCTAACAGAGTTCGACTTCAGTCCATCCCTCGAGAGGTGGAGAAGGTACTGGAGAACCCACTGAAATGGGCACGAGAAGGGGTCGATCTGGTGCTCTGAGCACCAGACGGAGAAGCGTATCCACTTAAAGGCATAAGCCCGCCTAGTGGAGTCCTTCCTCGAGGCAAGGAGGATTTCCTCGACCTCCTCTGAGAGAGCCAGCAAGGCTAGAGAGACCCATTCAGCTGCCAGGCTGCGAGGGAGAGGAAGGGTAGATTCGGGTGTAGTACCCGACCCTCCTCCTATGTCAGCAGGTCCCTGCAGAGCCCAGGGGGATCAGAGGCTCCGATGACAGCTGGAATAGGAGTGGAAACCAAGGCTACTGAGACCACGAGGGGGCCATAAGGATCAGCGATCCCCCGTCCCGTTGAGCCTTGAACAGAGTCCTCGCAATGAGGGGGAAAGGAGGGAATGCATAGAGAAGACTGGAAGACCAATCCAGGAAAAATGCATCAGGGCCCTCCCTGCTCAGGTGTGGCACAAGGCCACAGAAGCAAGGGAGTTGAGCAATCTGAGGGCTGGCAAAGAGGTCCATTGCTGGAGTGCCTCAGCGTAGAAACAACAAGCTTGCCACTCTGGGATTGAGGCGCCACTCGTGGGGGTGAAGGATTCTGCTGAGCCTGTCCGCAAGGCCATTCTCCTGACCCGGAAGGTACATCATCTTGAGAGACATCCTCCTCCAGGCGGCAAATGAGCAGATGAGGACTGCTTCCCTGCAGAGGGTGCGCGACCCCGTGCCCCCCTCTTTGTTGATATAGAATATCGCTACCCGGTTGTCGGTCTGCACCAGAACCAACTTCCCACTGAGGACATTCTTGAAGGCCTTCAGGGCCCACCGAATGGCCCAGAGCTCGAGCAGATTTATCTGCTGTTGAGCCTCCACCGGCGACCACTGCCCCTGCGTGCAGAGAGACCTGCAATGGGTTCCCCACCCTAACAGGGAAGCATCCGTGGTAAGTACCACATCATGCTATGGGGCTTGGAAGGATGATCCCCACAGGAGATTGCAGGGGTTTTGTCACCAGTTCAGGGACAAACGAAGGTCGGGAAGAACCCTGATGGGGTCCCTGAGGTGACCGAGGTATTGGCTCCATTGGGAGCTGAGGCACCACTGGGTCACCCGCATGTGCAGTCATGAGTGAGGAACCACATGCACGGTTGAGGCCATATGGAGTGAGCGGTGACTTGGTGGGCACTCTGGACGCGTGCCGCCAGAGCCCGGAGGCGGGTGGAGTGATCCACCGGCAGGAAGGCCATGGCCTGCCGAGTATCAAGGTGCACCCCGATGAATTTGAGAGTATGTGCCAGCTCGAGATGAGATTTTGGGTAGTTGACCAAGAACCCCAAACTCTCCAACAGGAGGACAGTGCGCGACATTGCTTGCAGGGCCTCCTCAACGGAAGAGCCTGTAATGAGCCAGTTGTCGAGGTAGGGAAACACCGACATGCCCTGGCGCTGCAGGTGAGCGGTGGCCATGAGGAGGCACTCTGTGAAGACCCGTGGGGCGGATGCAAGGCCGAAGGGGAGCACCCTGTACTGGAACTGCTCTCCCTGCATCCTGAAATGAAGGTACTGCCTGTGCTGGGGATGGATCAGGATATGGGTGTAAGTGCCTTTAAATCCAAGGAACATAGCCAGTCGCCCTGCCGGAGGAATGGCAGCAGCACGCCAAGAGATAACATCTTGAATTTCTCCTGTACCAGAAACTTGTTCAGCTTGCAGAGGTCAAGGATGGGCCGCAGACCCCCCGTCTTTTTCGGGACGAGGAAGTACCAGGAATAAAAGCCCCGACCTCGAAGGTGGGGAGGGACCTTCTCAACTGCCCGTTGGGCGAGGAGGGCGTGTAATTCCCGCCGCAGCAAGAGCTGGTGTGCGGGGAATCGAGGAGGCTCCGCCGGGGAGATAGGGGGCGGGAGCCTGTCAAAGTGAAGGTGATAGCCTTCCCGGATGACCTGAAGGACCCAGAGGTGATAAGTGCCCACGCCTGGGCGAAATGAGACAGGCATCCCCCCACTGGCTGCTGCACCACCGGAGGGTGAGGGGCCATGCCACTGGCATCAAAACCCCTGAGGGGGTTGTAGGGGAGCCGTCATCTGGGCCTTCGGGCCCTTTGGCTTGCGGTGACCCTGGCCAGACTTCCCCTGCGCTAGAGTGGTCGGTGTGGGGGTAGCCGGGTATGGCGGGTAGCCACGGTACTGGAGGTCTTTCCTGGGGAAAAAGGATTTCTTGTCAGGCTGCTTCTTCTGAGGCAGCGTCGAGGTCTTGCGGAAGAGACAGGTCCTAGTGACGTACTCCGTCTCAATCTCTGCAGCCTTCTCCTCCATCAGCTTACCAAAAAGTTGTTCGCCAAGGCAGGGCACATCCAGGAGCTTCTCCTGCACCCACTGCTTCAGATCTGAAGATTGAAGCCAAGCCTGGAGGCAGGCTCCGATGCCTGTGACCGCCACCCAAGCCGATGTCTCAAAGCCATCTTAGGAGGCTCGAGAAATATACTTGGAGCAATCCGCCACTAATTTCAACAGGGTGCGGAACCTGCGAAAGGGCTTGCCCTCGAGACCCGCGGAGAAACTTCCCAGTTCTTTTGCCAAGTTGCGGAGGAACATACCCATATATAATTGGTATGCCTGGATGCAACAAGAGAGCATGGAACGTTGGTAGGCCTTGCGGTCCAGAGCATCAAGGGCTCTCGATTCTCGGCCCGGTGGGACCGATGAGTGGGACTTCGGGCTTTTCTGCTTCCACATGGCTGATTCCACCACCATCGAGGTGTGTGGAAGTTGGATCTTTCGGAAGCCTGGTCCTCGCTGTGCCTTGTACATTGTGTCAAGGCGCTTGCTCACAAAGGGGACCGAGGCCAAGAGAGGATCGGCGGCACCAGCATGGTGAGGGATTCCCTGGGTGGGGCCCTGTCCGATGGCTGGCAGCCTGGAGCCGGAAGCCCTGGACGATCTCACCCCCGAAGAATGGGAAGGCAAGCAAGACTGAGGCCTGCAGCTCTTGGGAATTTCCTGGACGGATCTGGGTGTCCCACGTGAGGGACCCGCAGTCTCTGGGCGCAAGTCAGCGAAGCTGGCCGTGAGCGCCTGCTGGGAAGCAATGAACGCAGAAATGCTGCGTTCTAGCGCCAGCATATCGGACTCCCACATGGGCATGGGGCCCTGGGACACCGATACCTGGGTCACCTGATCAGGCGTTGAGGAGGTCCTCACCAGGATGGCCCTCAGGAGACTGGGTGCCTTTGCCGGAGGCCTTCATTTCTCTGCAAGGTACCTTGCGGGGCCGTTCCTTGTCTGACTCACGGGAAGGCTGAATGGAGCTAATCGACTGGGCTCGGGAGCGTTCAGGCTTGTCGGGGGCCCAAGACAGCGACTTCAAGGCCACCTTCTTTTTGCGCCGTTCCACCTCGGGGGACCCCTGGTCCGAATGCCGTCTGGAACGTGGAGCCGCAGGGGGAGAACCCACCAGAGGGGAGACAACCGAGGGCGCCACCGGGGACTCCGAGGCAGCCTTTCGAAAAATGTCTTCAGACTTCTGCTTACAGCTGAGCAGGGCCTCAGAGGACATTTTCTTGCAGAGCGAACAGAGCTCTGGGTCATGGTTGGCTCCCAGATACCTTAGACAGCAGTCATGAGTGCCCGTAAGCAACATGTTCCTAGAGCATCTATCGCATTTTTTAAACCCGGTTGCCATGGAGGCAAAAATGGCCCCTGCGAGGTTGACGACCCACGCAGCCAGCGGTTGAAGAGAAAAAAAGGGCACGAAGCCCAGGAAGAAAAAATTTAGAAGGGGTATCCCCGCAAGCTCCAAAAGAGAGCAAGGGGAGGACGGGTAGAGGACCGGTGCAACCAGAAAACAGAGAAATAGCCCGTTAAGGCGAGGAAAACAAAAACTTTTTCTGAGGGATAAGGACGTGTGTCCAAAGGGCTCCGCAGAAAAAGGGAGACTGAGCAAGATGGCACCCTTGGGCGGGAAGAGGACCACGCATGCGTGGTAGCAATCTAAAAGGCTTTCTTTGAAAGCTGGGGAATTGCTCCGCGCGGGCTCCGTCGGTGCCGACGTCATCCATAAGTGAGGACTGACTTCCTGCTTGTTCCTGGAAAATGTGTATTTCTTTTAGCTCACTACAGGAGGAAATGTATCTCTGTTTCTCTTCTTCAGTGTTTCACTGCTCAGATCTTGTTTTTGGTCTTCCATTTCAATTTTTGTCTGCATATTTGTTTCTAACTTGTAGTTCATTCTTCTTTACAAGATGATGATCTGTTTTCCATGTGCAGCTGAAGTGAGTGATTCTGTTAACATGTTGATTCTAGGTAGGAATCTGTAGAAGTCTGACCTGCTCTCTTTTCTCTACTGCAGGTGTGCTGATGTACTAGAATGTTTGCACTACTGACTTTTGATTGGTAGGGTTAGTGCAGTTAGAATTTTTGGACTTAGTACTGGTGTGGCATAATCAAGACTTTGAGTGTTCATTTGCAGGGTTTTGTGTTACCAGACACAATGTCTTCCAGGGGCGGGAGTTTGTTTTATCACTGATGTGATAACACCACAAACCAGAATTTGAACCAAATCTATATTGAGTTGTAAAGTGAAACACCCTACTTCTGCTCTGCATCTGTTGTTGGAAGATTTACTGGTTAGTCTGAGAATGATCTACATGAATGAATAATTATACTGTATTGGACTGTAAAGGTGATTATGCGTTCACCTATCCGTTGTCAGACGGCTGCCTGGGTGAGAATGTTCACAGTCTTGGCAAGTGCATATATCAATATGATTTGCAAGGGATTGTGGGAAATGCAGTCCATTCACACCAGACACAGCTGCTCACAATAATTAGTTGTGCTTGAGTGTAAAGCCAATAAGATATTTATTTATGGGGTTATTTCTCCCAACACAGATATGCTTGGTAGCACATAAAACAGGATACTTGCTTTCAGTGTTAAACTTAGAAAAACAAAATCAGGAAAACAACAGATGAACTTGTCAGGCAATCAAAGCAAAATAATAAAGACCTGGTTGGTAACAAACTGGTCTTTTCTGTAGGCTTTAGCTAATATTTTCTTAGCAGTGTATCAAACAACAAGCAAAACCCACAAAGAAGGGAAAAACTGTTCTTTTCAGGTTAACTTCTTATATCTTCACACAGATTCAGAAGTGATTCCCTCAGAGCTCACAAGCAATTAGGTAAGGCTCAATTGCTAGCAGTTACCCAGCTGAAACCCCTTAGCTGGCTTGCTTTCTACTGCGTGGCTCAAATTCTACTTCAGGAGCTTTTCTGAGTAGATTAAAGAACAAGTTTGTATTTCTTTGTGATGGTGGTTGTACTTTGTAACAGAAAATTACCAAAGGAGTTTAGACAGAGAGCAATCCATATATTCACAGCCTGTATCTAAGACCGCTCCCCCTTCTTCAACAATCATGGGTTCAATATCATGGATTGGCACAGAGGAATTTCTCAATGTAGCACTCTCAGGAGAATACTTGTTTCCCTGCTGTCTTTCAAGGTTATAGCTAGGGCATAGATCAATGTTCATACCTGAGCTTCCATTGCTGTTAGAGTTCCTCTCTAAATAGCCTGGCCAGTATGTAGTCCAGTTCTTATGTCCAGCCTTCCAATCCAGATCCCTGGACACTGGATCTCTCTTCACATACCTTCTGGCACGGGTCTTAGGGTCCCTTCCAAGTGCAGCCGTCTCCCTCACAGGTACCGTCTGGAGATTCCTAGCTCTGCAGCACCACTCCTCTGGTTTTCCCCAGTCCAATGGTGTATGCTTGCCTTTTGAATGCCTTCCAGTATACGTACTGCTATGGACTCCTTTAGACCTCCCAAATGCTTTTCTCTTCTTTCTTCCAAAGGGTTTCTTGCCCTCTCTGTCCGTCCGCTCTGGCTTCTGCTTCTGATGATCCTCCAGATGATGAAGCTGTCCAAGATCATGAAGATGTCCAAGCTGAGGATATCCAAGCTGATTCTGAGGATCTCCCAGATGATGAGGATAATTCTCTGTAGAATAAACTCTACCTTTATTCTGCTTTGATGAGTGCTCCACCCTAGCACAGCGCAGCTGTGCTGAATCAGGCCCTGCCCTTTGAGATGAGTGCTTGGGGATTACCTCATAGCCCTCCTGATTGAACACACGTTTCCCCACTTCAGCTCCTCTAATGGCTGTTGGAAACCTGGTGCATTCTGGGACTGGTAGTCTTTTATAGAAAAATTCTGTTTTCTTATTTCTACCAGAACTGACAGGTTGCTTGTTCAGAGTCACTTCACCTTTACTATAGCTCCTTCCTGAGCTATGATAAGCTTTCTTATCACACCATGCATCTTCAAAAAAATGTATGGATAATATCAAGCCATTTAAAATAGCCAAACAATCAGGTATTATCTGTATATTCGTGGACCATGCTAGGGAAGAGCGAGGTCAGGCCAGAAAGTTATCCAGACAGCAGTGATATTCAACCACTATTTGGTTAAGTTATAGGTTTAATTTAAGCCTGACGAATAGTAGACAAACTAAAGACAAATTGCCAATGGCCACTGTACTATCCATATACTGAGCACTGCTACCTATATGGACAGTGGCACTGAATATCCGATTAAGTTAAACGGCAGCACAGTGACAGCACCAGCTGAAAATTTACCCCTATTTGTCCAGCTCATACTGCAAGGTTGGCCCTGGGGTAGAGGATTCAAAAGCAAAAAATTAGCCAAGGCACCACAACTGCCTGACCGCAACATCAAAGCAGAAAGCCAGAGAGCTTCAAGTATGCACTAAATTCATGCCTAATGATGTGAACTGCTTTAATTGTTATCGTCAGTACCTAACAGACTTTCGAGCTAACATTCAAATAAAGTGATCCATTCATCTGTGGCCACTGAACATATGACTTCAACATATGACAATGAAACTACCATGATGTATTTGACTAAAACACAGGTTCCAGCCTTTTTGGTTGTGTGAACCTCTTAATCTCCAAAATGTACAGGAATGCTCAGTTTATCTCCCCACTCTTCCCAGACCCTCTCCCCTTAGCGCCAAGACTGTTCCCATTAGCCCTCTGTATCTCCCTTTCCCTTCCTGTCTCCACCAGTCTCTCCCTCCAGCCAGTCCCCATCAGTCTCAGTTTCTCTTTTTCTCTCTCCCTCCCATCAGTCAGTTTCCTCCCATCTCTCTCTCTTCCCCCCCCCCCAGCCAATCACCACCAGTCTGTCTGTTTTCTCATTTCTATGTCCTGCAGACCCCCCCCCCCTTTAATGGTCTCAGGTACTACCACTGGACTACAACCTGTAGCAGATATCTATAATCAGCTGAAGCGGTGAAACCTCTGCAGTAGCCACCTGTATAATAAAAACAGAAAACACAACACCTTGTGATACAACTTTTTACCTTCATCAGAAGAACCTTCTCTTTCTCTGCAACACTTCTCCAAATATTAGTTACTTGGTGGATCTCAGAGTTCAGAAATTTGTTCTGAGTCTTGTAAGCTTCAATGTCATCCTAATAAAGAAAGAAAAAGTTTAAGCTAAGCGTCTTTATGTCTTCATAAAATACCAGGGACAAACTGCCTGAAACTGCAATTAGATTGAAGCTGCAGACATTTACACCTGCTCAGGGAGCAGAAGGAAATGCTTGCGTATATTTTATAAAATATGAGTGTAAATCACGACAGCGTCTACACTCTGCCCAAATGTTGCCCTAGAACATGGGTTGCGTTAGCATACATGCCTTCCTGGGAAATGGCATATTTTTAAGCAAGTATTCTTTGAGGTAATTTATTGAAAACCATTTTACATGCCAAAAAGGTTTATAGAAGTACTCCCAATGTGCTGTAGAAAAGACGAGGCACAAGGTCTTGTTGGACTGTTGAAAAAGATTCTCTTTGTGTCTCTTTCCTTCCCACTTTTGTGCACAAAGGATGCCACGTAGGGCTGGAATAAAGCAGGCACTTTAAATTCAGTGGCTGGTGCCTATCACCACAGCAGGCCTGTGAAAATGTTGCAGATATTATGTGCAGGTCATGGTTCAAGAAACCTATCACACCATTGTCAGATGCAAGACCCTGCCTGGTAAGCCACTCATGATGTTGGGAGGGAAGGTCCTGAGTCTAGAAGTCCTGCTACAACTGAGAATGATTTCAGACTGAGAAATGCTGGCCCCCGCTAGTGGGGCTCTGGTTGAGATATCATAGGCCAGAGTTGCCTTATGCTCTAAGGAACATCTCTACGTACTGTGCTAGAAGAGTGGGAGAAGAGTGAGAAGGGAAGAGGGAATGGAGGTGGAGGACAGAGGGACTGGAGGGAGGGAAAATGGATGATTTAATGCTAAAACATGCAGGGCCGTGCATTTGGGCTGCACAAACCTAAGGGAGTGGTATGGCATAGGTGGTGAAGGTCTTCTGTGCCTAAAGAGCAGGAGATGGGGCTGATTGTATATGATGATCTTAAGGTGGCCAAACAGGTAGTAAAGGTGACAGGATGTGTAGGGAGAGGAATGGCCAGCAGGAAAAAGGAGGTGATTGTGATTCTGTATAAGTTTCTGGTGAGATTTCATTTGGAGTACTCTGTACAATTTTGTAGAATCCATGTTCAAAAGGATATAAACAGGATGATGTGTGCCAGAAGAAACCAACTAAAATGGTCATTGGTCTTCATCATAAAGCATATGAAGACGACTTAAAAGTCTAAAGATGTATACTTTAGAAGAAAAGTGGGACACAGGAGATATATGAGAGACATTTAAATACATCCAAGGTATACATACACAGAAAGCAGGACTCTTTCAGTTGACAGAGAGCTCTGTGACAAAGATGAAGGTGAAAGGAGAGCAGGCTCAGAAGTAATCGAAAGAAATATTTCTGTATGGAAAAGGTGAGGGACACATAGAATAGCTTTCAAGTGGAGATGGCAGAGATGAGGATTGTTTCTGGATTCAAGAACACATGGGAGAAGCACAGAGGATCTCCAAGGGAGAGCTTAGTAGTTGTTATGGAAGAGCAGATTGGATAGACCATATGATCTTTATCTGACATCATTTTTCTATGTTTATCTAAGTAGGTTGCTCAGGGGTCTAAATACTAAGGTGCACTAATATTAACGTGCATTAATTCACCGTCAACTTGTGTTATTTTAGCACAGGTCCCATGTTATTGACTGGGACCTGGCTACTACCAACACACGTTAATATTAATGCACCATAGTAACCAGACCCTTCAGTTGGCAAACATCTCCTGCCTATGATTCTGGGAGAGTTTCAGCAGAAGTGGGAATAAAGCAGTTTGACAGTTACTCTGCCAGTTCCAGGGAAGCTTTTCCACCAACATTTTTTCAGAAAATTTAAATGAAAAACAAAGCTCCTCCCATTTTTCTTATAGAGTACCTACAAAGAAAGTTCATGTGTAATTCATAAGAAGATACTGGGTTTGGTTTTCAGTCTGTCTTACAGTTTAAGCCTGTCATCATTGTTTTGCTCATCCTCCTCTCACAATCCTAATGGACAAGGCTGCACATGGTGACCACTAAACAGTAAGACATACCAGTAGAAACATCTAGTAACTGATAAAAACCTCTCTCTCCCCACTTTGGGATCAGAGTGCAGTACCTGCAGATGTTCTATCTTTTCAAACTGCTGACGGACACTCTCATTGGCGAGATCCTCAGTGTCTCTCCCAGGGCAGAGGTTGGTGCTGCAGACATGCTCTGTCAGCTTGACGATGTACTGCTGTTTGACACTGTTCTTCTCCATCAGCAGCTGTACGTGCTCGGTCAGCTCACTAATGTGTTCTTCCTTCAGTTTGACACTTTCGCTCAGCTCTCGACGGTCCCTTTCTAAATCCTCCACTTGTTTCCCCAAATCCTCAATCTGTCTGACTTTGTGCCGCACCAGCTCGAGACGGTCTTTCTCTTCCGATGCAGCCAGATAGGCACTGCAGGCTCTCTTTTCCTGCTGTGCTGCTTCTAGAGCTTTGTGCAGAAGTCTGACAAGTTCCTGGTTGAAAATTCAAAACGGGGATTATTAAATTAGAAAAAGCTGCTTACAATAAGGTCAGTCCTCAGTATTTGAATGATAGGATTAAGCAGTATGTTCCTACTCAATCTCGTTAATTTATGGCTAGCCAGAATTTAGCATGATCATCAATGTGGGAATTTAATTCTGTGGTTTTACAAAGACGTATGTTTTCAGAAGCAGCCCAAGAAATGCAGAAAAAACTCCAAGATGATGATTTAAAATGTATGACAAATTCAGCACACTTCCATAAAGCCTTAAAAAACATAGCTTTTTGAATCTTTTGGGGGAATTAGGGAGAGAAGTACTTAGGAGTTTTAGGTTCTTTTAATTATTGTTTGGTGTGTATTATGTGATGATAATGTTTTTAACTTGTGTCTGTATAAGCTGTATGTTTGTGTTATATATTACTGTATGTGCATGTTGTTCTTTTAATTTACATTGTAACTTTCATTGCAACTTTCATTGCTTAGCGCTCTTTAGTAAGAGGGCCCCTTTATGTAACTGAACTCCTTTTAATATAATGAACTAGTTGCACCCACTGAAAAGCTAAAATAAGTGGGAGGTAATATTTATCAACCAGCTTTGGAAAAGATAATAAAACCTTATTTTCCGCCAGCTGGTCTGTCCCCCAAATATTCCTCTCCTGCCACTTTGACCAGGATATCACTATTACTTATTTTGAGCTGTGGATTACACCAGATAGCCACACTAACTTAGTCCTGTTCAGGACATCTCTGAACTTATATCAAGCTCAAGTGCCTTCATGATTGTCTGGACCATAGCTACCGTATTTCATCCTTCGTATCTGGGAGAGTTATACAAGCCAACAAGTTGAATGGGAAAGGAGAAACAAGCCTTTTACCCACTAGCAACTACATAGGGGGGAGGGGGATCTAGGGTCCACAGACATCCAGCACATACCACAGCCCAACAAAGACATCAGGTGAGAAAGAAAAATCAAGGGTTTTGTCCTCGCCAGATAAATTTGGTCAAAAGCTTTTCTACCAGAGCATAAAACCTCTTAGGACACAAACAGGAGACCATGCTGAATGTATAATTAATCTGAGGGACAATAACCATTTTAGCTGCTTCCACCCTTCCTCATCAAGACAATATAAGGTGGGACCAATGCTTCAGAGTATCAGTTGACAAAGTATGACATCCAGAATTTGTTCTGGGTCCTTGTTGAACCATACACCCAGATTTTTAAGCTGAAATAGTGTCCATTAGACACCCAAATCGCTGCTAACTGCTACAACGGTAACAGCATTCTTAGGCATGATCTCAAACTTTTCCAGATTTACTTTATAATCAGAAAACTGTGAGAAATTCTAAACTATAGTCATCAAAAAGGGCAACAATACATCCAGATTGTCTAAAACCAAGAGATCATCGGTATAGGTTGCCAATTTGCACTCCAACTGGGGCAGCCTGACTCCTTTAATACTTGTTGCTTGCCTGATGCTAATCAAACGAGGCTCCAGACCCGTATTAAAAAAGAGAGGGAAAAGCAGACACCCCATCCTGTGCCTCTACCAAGGGGCAACAACTCTGAAAGAGCATGACCCTCGAGAAAGAATTTGAATATAGAACCCATAACCAGTTTATAAACCCTATCTGACAACCAAACCATTCCAACACTTTGATTAAATAAGGCCATTCTACACAAAGACTTTCTTGGAGCAGCCTATAGAAGAGCATGAAACACTCCACTATTTCTTCTTTGCATGAACCCAACTTGATTTTTAAAGATAAAATCATCCAATACCTTGTTATGCCTGATGGCCAAAGCCTTAGCCAGGATTTTATAATCTATGTTAAGCAAAAACATAGGCAGATATCTGTTGACCCATTCAGATATCTGTCTGGTTTAGGTATATAGGCCTGAGAAAACCTTCCTGAACACCCTAGGGAAAAATTAAGGAATTGATATAGATCAGCATGTCTTAAGGATATCATCAAGTCAAAATCCCTTTAAAATTCAGTGGCATAGCTGTGTGGCCCGAGTGACTTAAAGCTGGGCAGGGATTTAATAGCTTGTGCAATCTCCTACTCTGTGACTATAGTTCCCAAGGCTGACCCTCATTGTATCAGACACCATGGGATGTAGCAAGGAATTCAGAAACTCATCACAAGAGCCCTCACAGTCAGCATTCTAAGATTAGCATAGTTCAGTATAGAATTTTACAAAATGTGTAACCACCTCTCTTTTCTCAGTATGAAGACAGGCAATATGATGCCTTTTCTTACTGGCCTTAAAATATTGCGCTAGCAGTCGATTCACCTTATTACTCTCAGTATTATACAGAAAGAGGTCTTACCCCACCTACTTACTTAGTAGCTTGACATAGGAGTATTTCAAATGAATGAGGTCATGATAATAAAAAGGGGCACAAGAAGCTAGCTATATGGACTTACTCCAAATGAAACATTTCATGTTCAAGCAGGATGATCTCTTGTTTGCATTTCTTCTTCCAGAGAGAAGCCTTAAATGCCTCCTAAACTATAACAGGGGACCTGCCACTCTGATCATGCCTCTAAAAGAAATTGACTCTTAATAGCTTTGACGTGCTTCAAAAACAGTCACAATCACACTCAATCACAATCAATTCTAGGGATAAAAAAGGATTGTCCAAAAAAAAAATAGGATGCACTTTTGTATTAGACACCCTCCCCCCATACTATATTTTGAAAAAAGAAAAAAAATTAGCCTAGAGTAAAATGTATTAATTACCATGGATCCATGAGCCCCAATGTGGACATCAGATTTTGTAACTCACTCCATGTCTTAGTTTTAATCACCCATGATTGAGACTGTCTATCTAATATTAGGTCTAAGGGCTGCTTGAAATTGCTAGCTACAATCTTTTCCACATCTCCATGTTCATGAAGGACTGCTCCAATCTCACAAATTCAGAACAGTCACTAATGAGCACAACAACCACTACCCATCTGCTGTTTACATCCAACTGTCAATGTAAAATCTGAGTTTGAAACGTCTTCCTAAACAGGATAGACGCACATATTTTTTATGAGTAGCAGGAGAAAAAACATGATCAGACATCCAAACAGCAAGGGTTTACTCACAGGCTATCAAGGACAAGTGGGTTTTCTGTAGAAATGTGGTATCAGTGCCTCCCCCTTAAAATAATTAAAAACCTTCTTGCACTTAATTGAGTGGTTCAACCTGTTAACATTCAAAAATAGCATTTTAAACTAGCAATATTGTTTTGGCCCAACCTTTAACAAACTACAAAAACACATGCTCAGACAAAGCACAGTTACTTACCTGTAACAGGTGATCTCTGGGAACAGCAGGAATAAGTCTTCACATATGGGTATCGTCGGTACCGACAGAGCCTGCGCGGGAACGCTCCCCAGCGTCCTGAAAGAAAGCTTTTGGGAGCATCCCACAGCGCCTGCGCGCTGCCTTCCCGCCTTTCCCAACTGCCTCTCTACAGTTCGAGTTTTAAAGCTGAGACAAAGAGAGAGAGAGGAAAGGAAAGATAGATAGAGAGATACAACTCCTAGGGGAGGTGGGTGGGTTGTGAAGACTTATTCCTGCTGTTCCCAGAGATCACCTGTTACAGGTAAGTAACTGTGCTATCTCCAGGAACAAGCAGGAATGAGTCTTCACATATGGGGACTCCCCAGCTAGAGATGCCTGGGAGATCACCCAGACTGAGTCCCTGGGAAGGGCTCTACCTGTACCCATGAATCTCAGGCATCCAGTTCAGGGATGGAGGGTAGGAGTTGATTAGGTATGGAACAGGTGTTTGAGAACAGCCTGACCAAACAAGGCATCCCGGCGGGAGTCCTTGTCCAAGCAGTAATGGGCTGTGAAGGTATGAACCGATGCCAAAGTGGCCGCTCGACAGATTTGGTCGATGGACACAGAGTTTAGATGAGCCATAGAGGTTGCCATAGCCCTCACATTGTGAGCTGTGACATGGCCCTCCAGAGAAAGGTTCTTACTTTGGTAGGCGAAGGAAATACACTGAGCAATCCAATTGGACAGAGTTCTCTTAGAGACTGGAAGTCCTAAATGAGAAGGATCAAAAGCAACAAAAAGTTGAGAGGACTTTCTATGTTGCTGTGTCCTGTGTAAGTAGAAAGCAAGTGCTCTTTTACAATCCAGGGTATGAAGATTCCTCTCTGCACTTGATGCATGAGGTCCTGGAAAAAAGACAGGTAAAAAGACCTCCTGGTTCAGATGAAAAGGTGAGACCACTTTAGGCATAAAGTGTGGATTAGTTCTGAGGACTACCTTGTCATGATGGAACCTTGTATAAGGAGGATTAGCCACTAAATCTTGCAACTCACTGATACGGCGAGCTGAGGTGACTGCAATGAGAAAAATAACCTTCCAGGAAAGGAATTTTAAGGAGGTAGTGGCTAAGGGTTCAAAGGGTGGCTTCATAAGCTGGCCAAGAACCATATTCAAGTCCCAGGCCACTGGAGGTGGTCTAATCGGAGGTTTAGTCAAAAGAAGGCCTCTCATGAATCTTGCTATAAGAGGATGAGAGGAAATAGGTTGTCCATTGAGAGGTTTAAGGGATGCTGCAATAGCACTCAAATGGACTCTGATCTAATTTGTTTTAAGGCCTGCATGGGATAAATGCAGCAAATAGTCTACTAAAGAATGCAAAGGTATTGCCAGAGGGTTGAGACCCTTCTGTGCACACCAAATGGAAAACCTTTTCCATTTAAAAGCATATGAACGTCTGGTGGAAGGCTTTCTGGAAGCATGAAGGATATCCTTCACTTGCTGAGAAAGTTGTAAATCTTGAAGGTCTAGGCCTTCAGCAACCAGGTCCTGAGATGAAGAGACTGAGGATTTGGGTGCCACAAGGTTCCCTCCTCCTGGGAGAGGAGATCTGGAGCAGACCCCAGGTCTAGGGAGGGAGCTTGAGAGAGATGTAGAAGTAGAGGTTACCACACTTGGCGTGGCCAAAGTGGTGCTATGAGGATCATAGTTCCTTTGTCTCTCTGAAGCTTGAACAGAGTCTTGGGGATTAGGGGAAAAGGTGGAAAGGCATAGATGAAGTCTTGCCCCCAATGAAGGAGGAAGGCATCCTTGGCCTGAACTCCTTGACATGGAATCCTGGAACAGAACCGGGGAAGTTTGGCATTCCACGGACTTGCAAACAGGTCTATGTCTGGGGTACCCCAAGCCCGAAAAATTCTGGCTATCTGGTCCCAATGGAGGGACCATTCGTGCGGAAGCAGAACTCGACTGAGTCTGTCTGCCCAAGAGTTTTGAACTCCTGGAAGATATACTGCCAGGAGATGGATTTGATGCTCTCTGGCGAAGGCCCACAATCTCAGAGCTTCGTTGCAAAGCGACAGAGAGCCAGTTCCTCCCTGCTTGTTCACATAGAACATAGCTACCTGGTTGCCCGTGTGGATTAGGACTGTCTTGTAGCTAAGCAGGGTGTGGAAGACTCAGAGCCAGAAAGATTGCTCTGAGCTCTAAGAGGTTGATATGAAGATATGTCTCCTGTGGAGACCAGATGCCTTGGGTCGAGAGATCTTGTAGATGAGCCCCCCAACCCTTTGGAGAGGCATCTGTTGTAAGGGTTGCTTGGGGTAACACCTGTTGAAAGGGGGACCCCAGCAACAGATTCTGAGTGGACTTCCACCAGTGGAGGGACGAAAATAGGCGACTGGAGGTTGCTATCTTGTCTGACAGGCAACCTGATGCCTGGGTCCATTGGGTGGATAGGGTCCACTGAACTGCTCTCATGTGAAGGCGAGCATAGGGAACCACATGCACCGTGGATGCCATGTGGCCTAAAAGTTAAGAACATAAGCCATGCCATACTGGGTCAGACCGAGGTCCATCAAGCCCAGTATCCTGTTTCCAACAGTGGCCAATCTAGGTTATACATACCTAGCAATATCCCCAAAGACACAGGTTCCACAATGCTTGTACTGGGTCAAGCATTGATATCCTGGGTCCCTTTTTAATAGTGGTTTATGGACCTTTCCTCCAGGAACTTGTCCAAACCTTTTTTAAACCCAGCTATACTAACAGCCCTTACTACATCCTCCGGTAACAGATTCCAGAGTTTGATTACACATTGAGTGAAAAAATATTTTCTCTTATTTGTCTTAAATAGTTTACCCTGTAGCTTCATTACATGTCCCCTAGTCTTTCTATACTCTGATAGCATAAACAATTGATCCACGTTTATCCGTTCCACTCCATTCATTAATTTATAGACCTCTATCATATCTCCCCTCAGCCGTCTCTTCTCCAGGCTAAAGAGCCCTAACCTCCTTAGCCTCTCTTCATAGGAGTAGCCTTCCATCCCCTTCACCAATTTGGTGGCTCTTCTCTGTACTTTTTCTAATAACGCTATGTCCTTTTTAAGATACGGTGACCAGAACTGCACACAATATTCAAGGTGCGGTCGTACCATGGAGCGATACAGAGGCATTATAATATCCTTTGTTTTGTTCTCCATCCCTTTCCTTATGATACCTAGCATTCTATTTGCTTTCTTGGCTGCCGCTGCACACTGGGCGGAGGGTTTTAACATGTTATCCACAATGACTCCTAAATCTTTTTCCTGGGTGGTGGTTTCTAATGTGGAGCCTTGCATCATGTAACTATAGTGTGGGTTGTTCTTTCCTAGGTGCATAACTTTGCACTTGTCCACATTAAATTTCATCTGCCATTTGGATGCCCAGTCTTCCAATTTATCCAGATCCTCCTGCAGTTTTCCACAATCCTCTTGGGTTTTAACAACTTTAAACAATTTTGTGTCATCTGCAAATTTGATAATCTCACTAGTTATTCCCTTTTCCAGGTCATTTATGAATATGTCAAAAAGCAGCGGACCCAGTACAGATCCCTGGGGTACTCCACTATTCACCTTTTTCCATTGGGAATATTGGCCATTTAGCCCTACCCTCTGCTTTCTATCTTTTAACCAGTTCCCGATTCACAATAGTACACTGCCTCCTATCCCATGACTTTTTAGCTTCGCCAAAAGTCTCTGATGGGGGACTTTGTCAAAAGCTTTCTGAAAGTCCAGATACACTATATCAACCGACTCACCTTTGTCTACCTGTTTATGCACACCTTCAAAAAAACATATCAGATTAGTAAGACAAGATCTTCCTTGTCTAAAGCCATGTTGGCTGTCTCCCATTAGGCCATGACTATCTACATGCTGTGTAATTTTGTTCTTTATGATGGTTTCTACCATTTTCCCTGGTACTGACGTCAGGCTCACCGGTCTGTAATTTCCTGGGTCACCCCTGGAACCCTTTTTAAAAATTGGTGTTACGTTGGCGACCCTCCAATCTTCAGGTATTACAGATGATTTTAATGAAAGTTGATTTTAATGAAAGTTGCAACATCTCACGAGCAGTTAAATGGGATTTTAACTGAATCTGGGAGGCTAACTGCACCAAGCGTAGGCAACAGGCCTGGGGAAGATAGGCCATTGCAGTTGTGGTATCCAGTAAGGCCTCTATGAACTCTAGAGACTGAGTAGGGGTAAGATGGGATTTTGGAATGTTGATTACCAGTCCCAGATACTGAAGAACACGCCTTGTGCAGGCTAGAGAAGTCTGGGCCTCTGACTGGGATGGAGCTCGGATGAGCCAGTCGTCCAGATATGGGAATACGAATATTCCCAGAGTGCGTAGAAATGCAGCCACTACTGCCATGCATTTTGTGAACACTCTTGGAGCAGATGCCAGACCGAAAGGAAGCACTTTGTATTGGTAGTGCTTTCCTTGGTACAGGAAGCGAAGGAATCTTCAGTGTGTTGGATGGATGAGAACATGGGTGTACGCATCCTTGAGATCTAGAGAACAAAGCCAGTCCTGACTCTGTAGGTATGGAAGGAGAGTTCCGAGAGAAGTCATCTTGAATTTCTCCTTGCACAGAAACTTGTTCAATTCTCTGAGATCTAATATGGGTCTGTAGCCCCCTGTTTTCTTTGGAATGAGAAAATAGGGGGAGTAGAACCCTGAGCCCTGTTGAAAAAGGGGTACTTCTTCTATTGCCCCTTGGGCAAGAAGGGTAGTAATCTCCTGACCTAGAAGGTCGAGGAGAGATGTTGGAGAATTGAACTGTTTCACCATGGTGTGAGGAGGAAGGTTTAAGAAATGAAGTTTGTACCCTTCCCTTATGATGGAGAGGGTCCACTGCTCTGCTGTGATTTGTTCCCATCTGGGAGCAAAGTGAGCTAACCTTCCTGGGATGGTGAGGGGGCTCTGGATTTTCTAGAGCCAGAAAGGCTAAGTTCTCTAGTGGAAAGTCAAAGGCCCTGAGGAGGCTGAGGCTGTTGGGCCGTGGCAGTCCTCGCAGCCTGGTTTTTGGCCTGTTTTGGTTGTTGCTGTCTCTTTGTAGCAAAACGACCTTGAGAAGAGGCCTGACCATAAGAAGAAAATTTTCCTTTCTTTGGGAAAGATCCCTTTTTGAACAACCTCTTTTTGAAAGGAGCAGTAGTAGACTTTGAAAGTCTATCTAAAGCAGAATTTTCAGCATCCATCTGGTTGGCCTTTGCTTGCCAATCTTTGCCAAACAGGTTTTCGCCTGTAAAGGGAAGGTTACCTAGACCATCCTGTACCCAGGATTCCAAATCAGAGGCTTGCACACAAGCAACTCTGCGTGCACCTATGGCAATAGCCGAGGCTCTACTGGCTCCCTCAAAAGAGTCAAAGGCTGCACGGTTGGAAAACTTGGATACATCCTGTGCCTGTTTAAGCCAGGTGATAAATTCTTCTCTCTTATCTTCTGACATAAAAGGAGATAAGGTATGCAGATGATCTGTAACTTCTTTTAGAAACATCCCCATATAGAGACTATAGGAGTTGATTCTGGCTACAAGCATACTGGCCTGGAAGATTTTCCTGCCAAAGGCATCTAGGGTTCTGCATTCTCTTCCTGGAGGAGCAGAAGAGTGCCTTTTTGTACTCTTGATCTTTTTCATAGCAGACTCTACCACAATGGAGTGGTGAGGAAGCTGAGTTTTATGAAACCCAGGACAAGGAGGAACACGATACATGGTGTCCAACCGCCTGGAATGAGGGGAGGTGGAAAGAGGAGTCTCCCAAATGCCCAACATGTGTTCATAAAGAATCTCATGTATTGGTAAGGTGGCTGTCTCTTTAGGAGCCTTAGGATATTGTAGGATATCTAATTTTTTGGCTCTAGGTTCAGTCTCAGAGGTCACTGAGATGGACAGGCCTTTGGCCACCTCCCTAATAAAGTCCTGAAAAGACAAGTCTTCAGGAGGAGACATTCTCCTTTTTGGAGAAGAGGGTTCCTGAGGAAGGATCCCCGATGCTTCAATTGAGGCCTCTGAAGAATCAGAGTCTTCAGAAGAATCAAAGTATCGACTGTCTGGATGCTCTCGTAGAGCCCGATACGCGTACCGGGAGGTATCGACATCGGGAGTAATCGGTACCGGGCCGGTACTGATAGGCATCACTGGATAGTGTACCGCTGATGTCGATGCAAGCGGTACTGGTATCGGAACCGGAATCGGATCCTGTACCGGGATCGATACGGGTACTGACAACGGGTTTTGTTGCAGTACCGTAGGTGTTGCAGCTTGAATGAATGCCGTGATGGCACGCTGCATGGTCAGAATATTCTGATCCATTGACGCCACCAATGTCTGGATATCGGTACCAGTAGAGACAGCCGGTACCCCAGAACATTGTAACAGGTGATCGGTCGAGGCCGAGCCATCGATGTCAACCTGTGACCCCATAGGTAGTGCTTTGGAAGCGGGAGTTAGAGGGAGATGAACTCTTTGAGGTCCGGCCAGATTTAAGTTTGGTTACCTGAGATCCATGGGATGAAGAAGCAGCCCTGGAAGACGTTGATGCCACGGAAGCTGCATCGGAGGGAAACAGGGTACTGAGCTTAGCTGCCCGATTCTGTAACCCTCTTTTGGACATCATGGAACAGGACTCACTATCCGCAATGGAGTGGTTAGGACCTAAACATTTTAGACACCGTCATGGGTGTCGGTAACAGAGATAGTGCTACTGCACTTTGTGCATTTTTTAAACCCGGAGGCGGGTTTTTCCATGAGGGAAAAATATCTCTGTAGGCCTAAGGCCCCAGAAGAAAATGCACTGAAAAAAGTAGAAGTTTTTTGTTTTGTTTTTAAAGAAAGAAAAAGAACCGGTGGTACCGGTGCGGAATCGAGAAGGCAGACACGCGACTAAAGAAAAATAAAAGAAAATAAGAAATTCTTCAGCGGTGACAGGAAACACGACCTGCTGGCTCCGCGGAAAAGAAGAACTGGAGAGAGGCAGTTGGGAAAGGCGGGAAGGCAGCGCACAGGCGCTGTGGGATGCTCCCAAAAGCTTTCTTTCAGGACGCTGGGGAGCGTTCCTGCGCAGGCTCCGTCGGTACCGACGATACCCATATGTGAAGACTCATTCCTGCTTGTTCCTGGAGATTGTATTTGACACTCTTTATAGAAGAAATGAGTATACAACCCTCTATTTATTTAAGCATATTTGGTATGCCGCCAACTGAAGTAAACTGACATCTTGGCGAAGTCAACCAACAAACACAAAATGACAGATAATATTCAAAATATTAGCAACAATTGGGAAGGGATGAATCACTATAAAACCCAGACAGCAAATGTGGAATACCTATCAGCAGAACATATAAGTAACACAGAATTAAGGAAACCTATTCAAAGGCATTGAAGAAGCTATGCTTTCACCAGTTTTTTAAATTTCTTGCATGAGCTTTCTTGACGGGTAGCAAATAGGAGGAAATTCTATAGTGCAGGGGCAAGATAAGTAAAAGTGGAATTGCGTAGCTCAATTTTCAAAAGGAGGGGACTACCAATAAATGGGCTTGTGATGATTTCAATTGTCATTGTGGTTTATTTGGTATGAGAAGAAGCGCCCTCTTTTCTTCCATTTCTATTTTAAGATGCTGGGTTTAGCGCATAGAGCAGGGGTGGCTTTATAATGAGGCCGAATGAGGCGGTGGCCTCAGGTGGCAACTTTTTGGGGACAGCAAAAAATGCCCCCAAAAAGGCCGCCTCACTCGGCCTTCAAAATTTAAACAAAAACAAACAAACAAAAAAAAAACCCTGGCTGGAGCAGCTGCTGCCGCTACTGCCACAGCGGCAGAATCAAGTACCCAGCAGCTCCCCGCTGCCCCAGAAGAGCCCTGCCATTATTTTCCCAGCGCCGACTCAGCTTTGCAGAGCCACAAAGGGAGAGCGTTTCCCTTTCCCACGGCTCTGTTAAAATTGAGCCCACCAGAGCTGATGGAGGAGGCTGGAAGGGAGCTGACATGTGCGAATGGCACTGGAAGGGGGATGGACAGAGGATAGGGTGACTAGAAGGGAGCTGACTGGGAGAGTGGCTGAGAGTGGACGTGAGCTGATACCTGCAATGGCATTTGGACTAGAAGAAGCTGGACAGTGGAGAAGGAGAGGAAATGGAAGGGAATGGACCCCAGAGGCAGTCCTGGGAATGCAAGGCGGTTGACACTGGAAAGTACTGGGAGGGGGGAGGACTGGAAAGGGGGCTGATACTGGGGAGGGTTACTGGGACTGAAAATAGGCTGATGGAAAGAAGTGAAGAAAACAAAAGAAGAGATAAGAAATGGCAGATGGCCCATAGACCACAGAAAGAGGGTTAAGAGAAGACAGGAAAGCAGAAGCCTCAGATTGGGTCCAGCATGATCAGAGAATAAAAGGTCAGACAACAAAGGTAGAAAAAATAATTTTATTTAATTTTAGTGATTGGACTTTGTGCTATCTTTATATTTTACACAGTATGGGGGAACTGCATCTCTTATTTATCCGATGTTGCACTGCATGTGGAGTCTGGCTTCTTGGGGTTTCAGTTTAAATTTTGCCTACATATTTTTATTTTTTACTTTAGATTGTAAACAAAGAAACGAGAGCACGCACCATGGTATACTAAAGAGCTCCGAGCATCACTCCTGTACCTGCGCAAGCTCGAGAGAAGATGGCGTCAGGCACGCTCCACTGAAGCACAAAGTACTTACAACGCTCACCTGAGAGTACACCGAGATGAATTAACGAAGAAGCGGAAACAATATCATTCAGACATCTTGAAGCGGTCGTTAAACAAGCCTCACGACCTGTTCAATATAGTGAAATCTCTTATAAGAGAACCTCCTGCAGACCAATCACATATGCCACAGCCCCAGACATACTCCAACTACCTACAATCAAAAATGATCCAGACTGGTGCAACCTCAAGCCCCACAGACAACACCCTACAGCATAATTTGTCCCAACCATCGTCACTATCCAAATTTGACAAAATATCACGCAGAGAGATTGAAGACACTATCGCTGCAATCAACCCCACCACTGCGCCCAATGACCCATGCCCAGCTCTATGGATAAAGGAGTTACGCTGCGACTTAAGCCAATATCTGAGCGAATTAGTAAACCAATCCCTCACAACCGGATTGTTCCCACAGAGTCTGAAACAAACTTCAATCAGACCACTGCTGAAGAATAACAAGCTGGACCCAACGAAAGTCGAATCATACAGACCAATTTCAAGTATTCCCATGCTCGCCAAAGTAATCGAAAAGTTAGTACAGAGACAAATTCAACAGCATATTGACACTGAAGCCCCACTGGATCCATCCCAACATGGGTTCAGAGAAGCACACGGGGTGGAAACCCTCCTCACCACCCTATTTGACAACCTAGTCTCTGGAACCGACAGAATTCACCAAGGATTCGCCCTCATCTTCCTCGACATCGCAGCGGCCTTCGACTCGGTGAGCCACGAGATCCTCCTACAACGCCTCAGCGAGAAAGGAATACAAGGAACCGCTCTAGACTGGTGCAAGTCATACTTGACTAATAGATGGCAACATGTAAGATCTGGCTCCACGACCTCAGAATCGTTTTTGCAAAACCAGGGTGTGCCACAGGGTTCGTCACTATCTGCATTGATGTTTAACATCTACATGCAGCCCATATGCACCCTAGTACGCTCGTTCAAGGTCAACTGTCTGGCCTACGCAGACGATATCCTGCTATACATCCCATTCAGGACTGACCAACCAGACTTCTCCCCTCTAACAAGATGTTTTGAGGCAGTAGCAGACTGGCTCAACACGCAAAATTTGTGAATCAACTACAGCAAGGAACCAGGACTTCACCCCCCCACCCTCTTTAAAAATCGGCAACACAGAACTGAAAACTAAGCCCACAGCTGGACCTGAAAACTCACATAAAAAACACCGTAAAAACAGTATACCTGAAAATAAGGACCTTAAAACACCTTCGACCACTACTCGACTTCAGCGACTATCGATCAATCTATCAAGCATTAATATTACCACATTTCGACTACGCCAACATAATTCTACACGGTCTCCCTCAAGCACCGCTCCAGCTCGCAATGAACACTGCCGCGAGAGTACTAACAGGAGCCTCACGGAGAGAGCATATAACGCCAATCTTGATGAACCTCCACTGGTTACCTGTTCAAGCAAGAATCCTCTACAAAGTACTAACCCTGACCTTCAAAGCCTTAAACACCCCGACCCCCACAGCTATCAGCAAGATGTTACACAACGTACCACATAACAGAAACAGAAGACCCACGATGCAAAACACCCTAGAGGTCCCAAAAGCAATGATGAAATGTACAAAAGCAATGACGAATAGGGCCTTTACGATTTACGCACCTAGAGCATGGAATGCCCTCCCCACTTATATTCGAAACATCACCAACCTAACCCACTTCAGGAAGGCATTAAAGCATCACCTGTTCACTACATACTACCCCGAACCCAGCCTTAGTAAACATGCATGGTGCCCCTCAGACAATCACCCACTGCACCTAACTAATCAGACCCAGCATGAAAAAGGATAATCAGCTCTGTCTCCCGACAGTACACCCTGAAACAGAATTTAGACACCCAATGTAAATAAGATGTAGATAGACCCTGCCTGAAAGTAGGTACCAGTGTAAATACAATGTAGATAGTTTCCCCAGTTATTTCCAAGTTGATCTCCCCGTTCATTGTAATTACAACTCAGAGTGCCTGCGTTGTATAGTTGATGTTGAATGTAAACCGCACTGCTCTAAAATAGCGCGGTATAGAAGACATGTAAAATAAATAAATAAATAAATAAATAAAATAAAGTCACTTATTCTGTACTTGGTGAGGGTCTGTTCTGAGTATGTGACTGAGGCCAGGTGTTCTGTTAACATGGAGTTTGTACATAAAGACCTATATTGTACTGTAGTAATTTGACTTGTTCAGCTTTTCAAATACAGGTGTATGGATGTTCTAGGGCCCACTGTATTATTTACAGTGATGCTTTTTTTGGATGGGCTCCTTATGTGAGTTTTGGAAATTGGTGCTAATATGGTATGGTACGGTAGATTTCCTCTATAGACTCAGTGACTTTGTTGTAGGGTTTTGTATTAGTTCACAATATGCCTGGTACTGGAGAATGTTTGTTGTTGTTGTTAGTGAGATGATCAAAATCAGATTTTTTTTTTTAAGATATTGAGTTCTGTGGGTGAATGTCCTGGTTCTGCTCTGCATCCACTGTTGAAGAGGGTTCTGTGGATGCAAAATATATGTTGAAAAAGAAAAAGCAAGAACCACAACGCAGTTTATAACTCATTTTTGTTTTGTTGTTATAATCTAGTTTTATAGACTGTACTGTGGTTCTCACTCTCTTTTAGTTTCTTGGTGTGCAAATATCTTGCATTTCCTCCATATAATCTAATAATCGGCTTTTTGGTTTGGTTTGCTTCAGGCACTGATTGGAGTTCTGAAAAAACCTTGCCCCCCTCTATGGGGGGAGGGGGGCACCATCTCATCCTTCGCCTCAGGCAGCAGATTGCCTTGAGCCACCCCTAGCAAGGAGCTTTCTACACCGGTTTTCCTATTTATCTCTACATTTTTGATCCTATACTGTCCAGCTAGGCGCCTCAGGTCATAAAATCCTAATCTTTTGGTTCTTCCCTCAGTCCAACGTGGCAGATATGAATCCACTCGCCATTCTACTTTTTATTTTTTTAATTTTCTAGTCCCTTACTTCTGGAATGCATTCCCTGATTACATCTGCCTAGAATCCAGGTCCTGTGTTAGAGTGAGGTGGGATTTGGGATGGTTCATCATGAAACCCAGATGTTGTATTACCTTGATGGTATGGGCCTTGGTCTGCTGCACCTCTGAGGCTGCGTCCCCTTTTACGAGCCAGTCATCCAGGTATGGGAAGACGAACGACCTTTGGAGATGAAGGTAGGCAGTTACCACTGCCAAGCATTTGGTGAAGATCCTTGGTGGGGAGGCTAGGCCAAAGGGTAGTACTCTGAGCTGGTAGTATTCGCCCCCAACCATAAACCTTAGATACTGCCTGTGGCTGGGGTGGATAAGGATGTGGGTATAAGCATTCTTTAGGTCCAAAGAGCATAGCCAATCTTTCTGCTGGAGGTAGGGCAGCAATATTCCAAGGGAGAGCATTTTGAACTTCTCCCGCACCAGGAATTTGTTCAGATTTCTCAGGCCCAGGATGGGCCTTAGGCCTCCTGTTCTTTTTGGGAGCAGAAAGTACCTAGAGTAGAACCCCTTTCCTTTTAGGTGGTGTGGTACGGGCTCCAAGGGATTGTCCCTTAGAAGACCTGGATGTTCCTGCAGTAGCAGGGCCTGGTGTAAGAGAGTCCAAGGAAAGATAGCCTGGTCTGGTCCAGGTAGAGGAGGTAACCCTCCATGACCACCTGAAGTGCCCAGGAGTCGGTGGTGATGACAGACCACTAGTGGGCAAAATGAGCCAGACATCCCCCTGTTAGTAGCTGGTCCCCATGGGTAGAGAGGCTATGCTCTGTGAGTCAATACCCCGACCCAGTCTGGGCAGGGGCCAGTGTCTGAGGCTTGGGGTCCTTAGGCTTGCATGGGCCCTGGCCTGCTCCCTTGCCCTGATGACTCTGCTGAGGGGTCTGAGGGGCTTGATATGAGGGATAGCCTCAGTAAGGCTGACCTTTCCAGTGGAAGGGAGGCCTTCTCCCTGGTGGTTTCTTCTTGGAAAGAGTGGAGGTGGTTTCCCTGGTGGTTTCTTCTTGGAAAGAGTGGAGGTTTCTTCCTGGAGTCCTGGTGACATACTCTGTCTCGATCTCTGTGCCTTATCCTTCATCGGCTTGCCGAAAAGGTTTTCACTGAGGAAAGTGATGTCGAGGAGTTTCTCCTGGACCCACTGCTCGAGGTCCAATGCCTGGAGCCAGGCCTGGCATCAGTCACCGATGCCTGCAGTGGCCACCATTGCATTAGACAAGTACTTCGAGCACTTTGTGACTTTGTGAGGATTTGAAATCGCTGGAGGTGATCCCCGCTGAGAAAACTGAGTTCCTTAGTGAGATCTCAGAGATACATGCCGATATACAGCTGATATGCTTGTATTCGGCAGGCCAGCATCGAGCCCTGCCTGGGGACACTGAAGAGTGAGGCTTCGGGCTTGTTTGTTGATGCATGGTCAACTCAAACACCATGGAGGTGTGAGGGAGTCATGCCTTCCTGAAGCTGGGGCCCCACTGGACCCAATACATAGTGTCCAGGCACCGGCTAACACTTGGCACCATAACAGCCTCCTTAGGTGGGACTTCGTATTGGAGAATTTCGAGTTCTTCCGTGTGAGGATCCTTCTCCGACTCCGTGGTGAGGGACAATGCCTTTGCTATGTCCTGGAAAAACCCGAGGAATGAGGTCCGATCCGAGGTGAGATCATGGTGTGCTCGTGTCTCCGGGGAAGCCTCTCCTCGGACTCCCAATCTGAGCAGTCCGTCGAGGACTCGAAGCCTGACGACTCTAGGGGGGTCATCAGATCCAGTCTTCAGTGAACTGTGGCTGTTGCTTGACCAAAGCCAGAAGCGTTTGCCGGGAGGATCTTGCCCTCGAGGACCAGGAGTGGGATAGAGACCCTTGCCAAGGAATGACTTGAGGCATGGGGCTCTCGAAGATCTATTCGAGGGCCCGGGGCGTCCTCGGCATCGAGGTTCCTGTGATCTCAGCATGTGCGCTGGTGGGGCTGGGCATCAACACTTGCTGCGAGGCAAGGAAGGCAGAAACACTGCATTCCAGCGCCATCTTCCTGGCTTCTACTCAGGAGTTCCAGCCTTCGACACCGATGCCTGGGTTGGGTGTTGGTTAGGAGGGAGTTTTCAATAGGACGAGTCTCGGGGGTCTGAAATCTGTCGCTGGAAGCCTCGACATCTGTTCTGGGTACCTTCGCCAGCTGCTCTGACTCCTCGGATACCTCTGGGGACTGTGGGACCTCGCACGGGACTTGTCATGCGTGTCCCCTTCCCAGGAAGAGGTCCTCGAGGATTTCTTCTTTTTCTTACGCTCTCAATCCAGGGAACCCTTATCAGAGTATCCGTGTGCCCACTTGGGCACCACGGGGGCTTTACGTGACTCTGAGGATCCGTGCACTGACCTGTGGAAGATGTCATCTTCCTTTTGCCAGCGACTCTGGATGGCCTTAGCGGATATCTTTTTGCAGAGGGAGCATGCCTCTGGGTCGTGGTTGGCACCTAGACACCTGAGGCAACAGTCATGTGTGTCGATAAGGGCCATGTTCTTCAAGCATCAATCACATTTCTTAAACCTACTAGCCATTGAGACAAAAAGGACCCTGGCGAGGTCGAATATCCGACGCGGAGCGGTTAGATAAGATGCAAAACTGCGCAGGATGAAAAAAAACTAAACTAACAGGTTCCGAGTCGCGATGCAAAGGCAATGGGGCTCTGAGGCGGGAAAGGGACCGGTGCTAACCGGTCGATACATTTAGTGCACAAGAAAATCAACTTTTTTCCGGGGAAGGAAGACGCGAGTCTATAGGGCTCCGCGGAAAAAGGGAGACCAAGTAAGATGGCACCCTTGGGCAGTAACAGGACCACACATGTGTGACAGCATCTCCCAAAGGCTTTCTTGGAAAGCTGGGGAGATGCTTCTGTGGGGGCTCCATCGGCATCAACGTCACCCATATGCGAGTATTGACTTCCTGCTTGTTCCTGAAGAAAAGGTTAAATCCTTATCAAGTATGATTCCTAAGATCATGATAGTAACTAATTGCAACCAGGGTTCCAGCAATTTCAGAAAAGAATTTGCAAGATGCACTGGATTTGGAAAACCAAATTGCAGATGATTTTGAGACACTGCGAAAGAGGTTCTGTATTTTAATCCAAATGGCGATCTTCCCCAGGTGATTCGAAGTGGACTGAAAAAAGGTATCCTAAGTGTCATCTTGGATTATTATTTGAATGTCTTCTGCATATGTCTGTATGCTGAGACTAAGATCTTGAATAAAAGTGGCAAGTGGAGGAGTGAAAATATTGAATAGGAGACAAAATAGAGCCCTGAAGGACAATGAAGGTTATGGGAAATTCATCTGAGAAGTTATTACCAACAGAAACCCTATATACAAACATCCAGAGATAGTATCTGAACCAATCTAAGGTAATATAAGCTAGACCTATTTCAGCTAGCCTAGATGGTCCTCATGTTAGTCCTTGAGGCATACTCAGCCAGTCGGGTTTTCAGGATTCCCACAATCAATATTCATGAGACAGATTTGCATACAACAGAGGTGGTACATGAAAATCTGTCTTATAACAACATAAGAAATGTCATACTGGGTCAGACCAAGGTCCATCATCCTATTTCCAACAGTGGCCAATCCAGGTCACAAGTACATGGCAGGTTTCCAAAAAAGATATACAGGTTCCACAACGTTTGTCTCAGGATAAGCAGTGGATTTCCCAGGTCCCCTTTAATAATGGTTTATGGACCTTTCACCAGGAATTTGAACACATCTTTTTTAAACCCAGCTACACTAACATCTTTTAGTACATCCTCTGGCAACGAATTCCAAAGTTTGATTACGAGTTGAGTGAAAAAATATTCTCTTATTACTCTTAAATGGGTTACATTGTAGCTTCATTGTGTGTCCCCTTGTCTTTCTACTTTTTGATGGTGTAAACAACTGATATAAATTTACCTGTTCCACTCCATCCATTAATTTATAGACCTCTATCATATCTCCCCTCTGCTGTCTCTTTTCCAAGTTGAACAGTCCTAACATTTAAAGCCTTTCCTCATAGGGGTATCCTTCCATCTCTTTTCCCTTTTGGTGGCTCTTCTCTGTACCTTTTCTAGAAACATAGAAACATGATGGTAGAAAAAGACCACATGGCCTAGCTAGTCTGCTCATCCATATCAACTACAATAGTGCCCTTTTTTTGTTTAGAGATCCTCTGTGTTTGTCCCATGCTTTTTTGAATTTCGATACTGTCCTCGTCTCTGCCACCTCCACTGGGAGACTATTCCATTCATCTACCACTCTTTCCGTAAAAAAAATATTTCCACATATTAATCCTGAGTCTATCCCCTTTCACTCTCATCCTATTTCCACTCTTAGCAAAGCTTGTTTTCAATCGGAAAAGACTCTCCTGTGCATTTATGCCATGGAGGTATTTAAACATGTCTATCATATCTCCCCAATCCTGCCATTCTTCCAAAGTATGCATAATAAGATCTTTAAGTCTATCCTCATATGCTTCATAATGTAGACTATTAACCATTTTAGTAGCCACCCTTTGAACTGACTCCAACCTGCCTATATCCTTTTGAAGGTGCGGTCTCCAGAAATGTACACAATACTCAAAATGAGTATTGCCTTTTTTCTGTTGGCCATTCGTCTTCCTATACACCCAAGCATCCTTCTGGCTCTCACAGATGCTTTTTCTACCTGTTTAGCTACTTTAAGATTGTCAGACACAAATATGTCCAGGTCCCACACTTCATTCATGGACAGAAGTACTTCACCCCCTACAACCCAAATGCATGACCCTGCAATTTTTAGCATTAAATTTCAGCTACAGACGTCCGGTGACGTCACGGAGCAAATGGCCGCAGTATAGCCAAGCTCCGTCGGTGTCCTGCTAAATAGAGGGGAAAAGTACTGAACCCAGTGCCGGAGGAGATTTGAGAGAAGGAAGGTGGAATGGCCCAAGCAGCGCGCAAGAAGTTGGCGGGATTCCAATCCCCCTACGTGCAGAAAGGGGAGAAAGAGGAGCATGAGGGTGATGGAGCGGAGGGGCCTGGAGGATCGGGGAGCTTGGAGGAGGAAGAGGAGCGAGAGAAGCTCAGGGGGGAAGAAGTGCTGATACGGTCCTGGTTGATGGACTTTAAAAAGGACTTACACGCGGAGCTGGTGGAGATGAAGTGAGAAATAAAGGAGTCGTTGGCAAGTATACAACAGGACCTGAACAGCCTAGGAGACCGAGTGGCGGAGCTGGAGGACCACGTGGAGGAGTGCGCAGGAGAGGTGCAGGCGATGGTGGTGGAGCAGAGCAAATTGAAGAGGCAACAGGAGAAGATGATGGAGAAGATGGAGGAGATTGAGGACCGTGCACGCAGGAACAGCTTGAGGGTGAAGGGGATTGGAGAGATGGTGGCATTTAAAGACTGTGCACAGGTGGTCAGAAAGCTCTGCGCTCATATGCTGGCCCTGGAGGGGGGAGCAGAGGAGGGTGAGAGAGCGATCGGAGTGGAATGGGCACATCGCAGTCTGGGGCCGCGGAGAGACAAGCAGCCCAGGGACATTATTGCATGCATGAGCAGCTTCCCTTTGAAGGAGAAAATTTTGCAGATCGCACGAAAATATGGGCTGATTGCCTGGGAAGGTAACGAGGTGGACATTTTCAATAATCTGTCAAAGAGGACTCTGAGAGAGGTTACTGCTTATCTCCGGGGGAAAAACCTGAGATACAGATGGTTGTATCCCTTTGGTTTGCTGGTGACTGTCAATGGGGTGTCCCGGAGAGTGCAAGTGGCGGAAGAAGCCTGGGCAGTGCTGAGTGAACTGGGCTGTGAGCAGTTGCCCAAAGGTGTGGGAGAGGAGAGGGCTGAGCAAGCTGGAGGAGCAGTGGAGCAGCGTAAGGAGGGCACCAGATGGCAGAGGGTCGCAGAGAGAGGACGACGGCTGCAGAGGAGAGTGGAGGATGGCGGTGCGGGGAAGAGAGTGACCTCTAAGGACTGAGGGCTATCCTGGAAAGATGGAACTTTGCTGAGAGACTCGGGCGGTAGGCCCTATGGACAGTGGACTCATAGGGCATTGGGGAAGGGGGAGGAGGAGGGGGTTGTATGGGGTAGGAGGAGCAGGCAAGGGAGGTGGCGGGAGAGGGGAGGCGCAGGGGGATGCGGGAGGGTGGAAGTAAGGAGGCGGGGCAGGACAGACACACTCGGAAGGATGGTAAGGGGGGAGAGAGGGGGTAGAGGGGTGGGGCGGGGGGTGGGGGGAGGTAGGGGGAGGAGGGGAGGGGGATGGGGGAAGGATACGGATAGGGGAAGGGGGGAGAGATAGGGGGCTCCGAGAATGACGCTGCGAGTGGGAATGATTAATGTGAGGGGTTTGAATTCGCCCACAAAGAGGCGATTGCTGTTCTGGGAGGCGGTGAAGAATGAATGGGATCTGGTTATGGTTCAGGAGACGCATTTGTGTCAAAGAGACATGGGATTGATGAGGAATGCCCGGTATGCAGAGCTATTTTATTCATGCAATCGGGAGGGGAGGAAGAGGAGGGGCGTAGCGGTGTTGATAAAGGGGGGTGTGGGGTCCAGATAGAGCGAAGCTTTGAGGATGGGGAGGGGCATGTGGTGGGGGTGGTGGGGAGTTGGGGGGGAGGAGATAGTCCTGGTGTCAATCTATGGGCCAAATGGGGAACAAGCCAGTTTTTGGAGGAAGGTGCGAACGTTGCTGGAGAAGCAAGGGGGGGGGGGAAGAGGATGGTGAGAGGGGACTTTATCATAGGTTCCAGCACCACATTAGATAGGGAGCCAGGGCGGAGGGAGGGGAGTGGGCATAATAGGAAGGAGTTGAATGCGCTGATGAAACGATTGAACTTGGTGGATGTATGGCGAGTGCTTCATTCCCGGAAAAGGGAATATACACATTATTCAGTGCCTCATAACAGCTGGAGTAGGATAGACATGGTGTTAGGAGTGGATGTTGGGGGTGCGGGAGGGGGAGATTATCCCGATAGCTTGGTCGGATCATAGGGCGGTGGAGGTGGGGCTGAAGGGGAGGAGACGAGGGGGGTTGAGGTTTTGGTGGCTTAATGAGGGCTTGTTGAAATATCCCGAGGTGGTGCAAGATATTAGGGAGGGGATTAAGGAATATTTATCACTGAATGATAATGGAGAGGTTAGGGTGGCAATGGTGTGGGAGGGGTTGAAGGTGGTCATTAGGGGGAAGTTTATTCAATGGGGGGCAAGAAAGAAAAGGGCATTGGGGATAGCGTTGAAAGAGGCAGAGGAGATATACCGGAGATCAGGGAGAAGAGGGGATAGAGATGCGATGGAGCGGATAAGGGGGGAGTTGCAGGGGTTGCAGGTGGAGAAGGTGGCGTTTGAGCTGGCTTGGGTAAAACAGCGGTATTATGAATTTGGTAATAGGGCAGGGAGGATGTTGGCGCAGCGGTTACGGAAACGTACCGTGGCCTCTAGGATATATCAAATTAAGGGGAAGGGGGGGGGGAGGTCTATTACAGTGATGGGGAGATACAGGAGAGATTTCGGCAGTTTTACCAGGAACTTTATTTACAAGACGAGAGGGTGGAAGTGGGGCAAATAGCTTGGTACCTAGAGAAGATAGAGCTCAGTAAATTACCGGAGGAAGCACAGGAGGAGTTGGAGGCACCAATTACGAGAGAGGAAGTGGCTAGGACGATTAAGGGGATGCCAAGGGGGAAGGCTCTGGGGTTAGACGGGCTGCCGAGTTCTTTCTATAGAGTATTTAGCGAGGAGTGGCGGAGTTAATGTGCCGGGTGTATAACGGAATGCTGGAGGAGGGAGGGGATCTGCAAGTGGGGATGTGGACTGCTGGGATTACGGTGTTGCCAAAAGGGGGAAGAGATCTGAGGGAATGTGGCTCTTATAGGCCCATTTCTCTATTGAATGTGGATGTCAAGGTCCTGGCCAAGGTATTGGCGGGAAGACTGGGGCCCTGGCTACCGAAGGTGATAAAAGATGATCAGACGGGGTTTATCCCGGGGCGACAAGCAGCAGATAATATAAAGAGGACAATGGGGGTGGCATGGGAAGCGCGGCAGGGGCAAGAAGAGTTAATTTTACTATCTGTTGATGCTGAGAAGGTGCTTGATAGGGTAAATTGGGACTTCTTGATGGAGGTGATGAAGAAAATGGGGGTGGGAGAGAATTTGGAGAAATGGATTAAGGGGTTATATGCCGGACCAAGGGCGAGCGTGAAAGTAAATGGGGGCTATTCAAGGGACTTTAGCCTGGGGAGGGGAACGAGGCAGGGGTACCCTTTATCGCCGCTTTTATTTGCAATGAGCGTGGAGCCTCTAGCGGAGGTGATTCGGACTAATGAGAGGATTAGAGGGCTGGAGAGAGGGGGGATTAGTCATAAAATCTCTCTGTACGTGGATGACATTCTGTTATACCTTAGTCAACCACAGGGTTCTCTCCCGGAGGTAATGGAGGTAGTGGCGAGATTTGGGGAAGTATCGGGGTTTAAAATGAATGTTGATAAGATAGAGGTTTTGAGGGTCAGAGTGACGCCGAGGGTGGAAGGGCAGCTGAGGGGTATGTACCCGTTGAGGTGGGTCAATCACTCCTTGAAGTATTTGGGGGTTCACCTCACGGCAAAGTACGGGGATCTGTATCAATATAATTACCCGGGTGTGGTGAGGGACCTGGAGCGGGATCTTGAGGGGTGGATGAAGCAGGAGGTATTGTGGCTCGGTCGAATGGCAGGGGTTAAAATGAATGTGTTACAGAGGTTGTTGTATCTATTCCAAGCATTACCAGTGAGAGTGCCGGAGGAGGTGTTGTGGAGAGTGCAACGGAAAGTATTTCAGTGCATATGGAATAGGAGACCGCCGAGGATTGCGAGAGAGGTGTTGTACGCTCCGAAAGTGGAGGAGGAGTTAGGGGTGCCTAATATTAAGGATTACTATAGGGCAGCGCAAATCCGACATGTAATGGATTGGAGAAAGAGGGGGGAACCGAAGCCATGGGTGACATTAGAGCGCACGTTGGTAAAGGGGGGTAGATTAGAGGTTTGGCTGTGGGCGGGGGAGAAGAACCGTAGGGCTTTGGGAGAGGGGTCGCCGGCAATGCAGCAGGTAGTAGGGGTGTGGGATGCGGTAAGGGCAAGAAGGGATGGAGGGAAGATAGGTCAATTCTCAGTGATGATGCCATGGAGGGAGTGGAGACCCTTTACACCGGGGTGGGAAGGGGGGAGGTTTGACACTTGGGCGGGGAAGGGGTTGGAGTGTTTCTATCAATTACTGGATGAGAGGGAGATACGGCCCTTCGAGGAGGTTAGAGAAGAATATGGGTTAGAAGATCAGGATAGGTCCTCCTACATCCAGGTGAGCTCCTTTTTTCAGGGGGGCGGAGGGGCCGGAGGGGCGGGGGAAAAGGGGAGGTGTCGGAGATAGAGGCCGTCTGGTATGGGAAATTTGGGTCGAAGGGGATGATATCAAGGTTATATAAAGGAGTGCGGGAGGGGGCAGGGGTAAGGTTTCAATATATGGTGAAGTGGGAGAGGGAGCTGGGGGGGCCATTGACACAGGCAGAATGGAAACAGATTTGGGATAGGGTAAGGGGACTTCCTTGGGCGAGTAGTATTAGGGAAAATTGGTATAAAATTTTGTTCCGGTGGTGTTATATGCCGGAGAGGTTGCATAGGATATTTCCAGGGGGTGTCGGCGGATTGCTGGAGGGAGTGCGGGGAGGTGGGCTCTTTTTGGCACATTTGGTGGGGATGTAGTAAGGTACAAAGCTACTGGGAGACGGTGGTGAGATGGATCCAGCGGCACTTGGGGGTGGAGGTGAGGAAGGACCCAAGGGTCTGTTTACTATCGTGGTGGGGGGAAGGGCATCAGGAGGGGGGACCAATGGTACGAGCCTGTTTGAGTGCTGCGAGATGTGAGTTGGCAGCAGTATGGAAGCATGTGGAGGTACCAACGATAGGGGAGTTCAAGTGGAGGATAAGACATGCGTTTTAATGGAGAAGTTGACTGCAGCGAGACGGGAGAGAATGGATAGATTTAGGAGCAAGTGGGGAGATCTATGGCGTGTCCTTGGGGAAGGGAATGGGGCGGAGGGGGGGCAGGGGGTTTCATGGTCTGTGGGCCCTTTAATATATAGGGGTTGAATAATTTAGTGAGAATGTGTAGTGTGGAATGTTGGATTTTGGAAGGGGGAGTGGGGGAATTGGTTGCGGCTGGGTCTGGTTTCGTACGGATGTGCTCTGTGGTTAGAGCTGATGTAGCATGTTGAGTTTAATAATGCTGTACAAAACCAATTTAAAAATAAAAATACAAAAAAAAAAAAAAGAAATTCTGCTACCAAATTCCAGACCAAGCTTAGCTAGATCCTTCCTCATGTTATCTACAACTTCATGGATGTCAACTCTTTTGCAGATTTTGATATCATCCACAAACAAGCAAACCTTACCTGACAGCCCTTCTGTAATATCACCTTTTTTTTTGTGCCATCAAGTCAGTGTTGACTCATAGCAATCCAGCTACCTCTGGGCTTTCTTAGCAATGTATCACCAGAAGTAGATTGCCAGCCTTTTATTCCAAGACAATGGAGGGTAAAGTGACTTGACCAAGGTCACAAGGCGTGCCAGTGGGAATTGAACCCTTGATCTTCTGGGTACTAGGCAGTTGCTCTAACCACTAGGCTATTCCTCCACATAGTTCGATACACCACTGGTAACCTCCTTCTCCTCAGAATGAGCTCCATTTACCTGTACCCTTTGTTGTCTCCCACTCAACCAATTTCTAACCCAATCAGTAATTTTAGGGTCCATCCAAAGAGTGCTCAATTTGTTTATAAGTCGCCTGTGTGAAACGGTGTCAAAGGCTTTGCTGAAATCTAGGTAGATCACATCCATCACATGCCCTTGATCTAGTTCTCTGGTCACCCGGTCAAAGAACTCAATCAGATTTGTTTGGCAAGATCCTCCTTTGGTAAAACCATGTTGCCTCGGATCATGCAACCTGTTGGTTTGGAGGAAGTCCATTATTTGCTCTTTCAGGAGCGCCTCCATTACTTTTCCCGCCACCAAGGTAAGGCTTACTGGCCTGTAGTTTGTCACTTCTTCCCTATTACCACTTTTGTGAAGAGGTACCACATCAGGCATTCTCCAATCCTGCGGAACTTCTCCTGCCTCCAAGGATCTATTAAAAACATCCTTTAAAAGGCCCTGCAAGAATCTCTCTCAGCTCTTTCAGTATCCTGGGGTGTATCCCATCTGGTCCCATAGACTTGTCTACTTTCAGTTTTGCAAGCTGTTCTAATACATCGTCTTTTGTGAATGGTGTGGTATCTACTCCATTCCCATTGTATATTTGTCAATCACAGGTGGTCCTTCTCCAGGATTTTATCTAGTGAAAACAGAGCAGAAGTATTTGTTTAGCATTGTCACTTTTTCAATGTCACTTTCCACAAATCCGTTCCCAGCACTTTTGAGTCCTGCAATTCCACCTCTGATTTTCCTCCTTTCCCAAATATAGCTGAAAAATGTCTTCTCGCCACACTTCACATTGTAAAACAGGGAAATCAACTTTGAAGATCATTGATACATGTATTTGGGAATAACTATGTACATTTGTAAATGTATGAAGATTTATTCTGGAAGGGACAGGGTAGGAAGAAGGGGAGATGGAGTGAAACTATATGTAAAAAATAATATCAAAGCTATAGAATTGCAAAGCTTAAAAGGAAGAGAGGAGGCCCTGTGGGTTAAACTAGAAATAGAGAAAGGGAAATCCATTTGCATTGGAGTTATATACAGAACCCCCTCACAGGGAGTAGAGGTGGACGAAGATTTAATAGAAGACATACACAGTATTGCCATGAAAGGAGAAGTGCTACTGACAGGTGATTTCAATATGCCAGATGTGGATTGGCACATCTCTGCTACAGTCTCCTCTAGAAGTAAGGAGATCCTGGATTCTCTACAGGGAGAACTATTCAGGCAGCTGGTAACAGAACCCACACTTAATGGGGTCATAACTGGATTTGGTACTTACCAATGGGGAAAGTTTTTCTGATGTTACAGTGGGATATCATCTCACATCCAGTGATCACCAAATGGTTTGGTTCAGTATTAGGACTAGGGCTGATAAAATCTATTCAAAAGTGAGGGTCTTAGACTTTAGGAAAACTAACTTTGCCAAGATGGGACAATACCTCAAGGAGTCATTAGTGGGATGGAAACAGCTGGGGAATGTAGAAAACAGTGGGCAAAACTGAAAGGGGCTATTTTAAGGGCAACAAACCAAGGTAAATAAATACAAAAGGAAAAGAAGGCTGCTATGGTTCTCAAAATAAATAGCTGAAAATGTGAAAAAAAGAGGGAGGCCTTCATGAAATATAAGAGATCACAGAGAGAAGACGACAGGCATCTATATTTGGAAAAACTTAGAGAAGCTGGCAAAGTAGTCAGGAAAGCAAAAGGTACAAAAAGAAGAAGAAATAGTCAATGCAATAAAATGTGGGGATAAGACTTTTTTCTGATATGTTAGTGAGAGGAGGAAGGGCAAAAGTGGTATTGCCAGACTCAAGGGTAAAGGGGAGGAATATGTAGAAGCTGAGGAGGATAAAGCGGAATTGCTTAACAAATATTTCTGTTCTGTGTTCGCAGATGAAGGGACGGGAGCTGGACCTCAGACAACACCCACAAACAGGAACAAAAGTGAGGGACAAACTATTTTCAGAAGACTGTGTTCGTGAGGAACTAGCCAAACTAAATGTGGACAAAGCGAAAGGACCAGATGGGATACATCCAAGAATACTGAAGGAACTTGAGGACGTTCTAGCAGCTCCACTGCTCAATGTCTCTTAGAGTCGGGGGTGATGCCAGAGGACTGGCGAAAGGCATATGTGGTCTCTTTACACAAAAGGGGAAGTAAGGATGTGATTGAAAACTACAGGCTGGTTAGTTTAAACTCAGTGGTGAGTAAATTGTTGTAAGCACTGCTGAAAGAGAAAATAGTGAGGTTTCTGAAGTCCAACAGATTGCAGGATCCGAGACAGCATAGATTCACCAGGCGCAGGTCTTGTCAGACAAATCTGATTGATTTCTTTGACTGGGTGACCAGGGAGATGGACCGAGGGAGAGTCCTAGATGTGGTGTATTTAGATTTCAGCAAAGCATTTGACACTGTTCCACACAGGTGACTTATAAACAAACTAAGCACCCTAGGGATGGACCCGAAAGTTAATGCTTGGGTTAGAAATTGGTTGAGTAAGAGGCGACAAAGAGTACAAATAAATGGAGTTCACCCTGAAGAAAAGGAGGTTATGAGTGGAGTGCCCCAGGGATCTGTCCCTGGTCCGATTCTTTTTAACATCTTTGTTAGTGATATTGCGGAAGGGTTGTCGGGTAAGGCTTGCCTCTTTGCTGATGAAACCAAAATCTGCAACAGAGTAGACACCCTGGAAGGTGTAGATAACATGAGGAGGGATCTAGCTAAGCTTGGTATAGAATTTGGCAGCTGAGATTTAATGCTAAAAAATGTAAGGTCATGCATTTGGGCTGCAACAATCCAAGGGAGCGGTACAGTATAGGAGGTGTCCATGAAAAAAGAACGGGACATAGGCGTGATTGTGTCTGACAATTTCAAAGTAGCTAAACAGGTAGAAAAGACAATGGCGAAAGCTAAAAGGATGCTTGTGTTCATAGAGAGAGGAATGGCCAGCAGAAGAAAGGAGGTGATAGTGTCTCTGTATAAGTCTTTGGTGTGACCTCATTTGCAGTATTGTGTGCAATTCTGGAGACTGCACTTTCAATCTGTTGGTCCATCTTACTGAGCCCGTGGGTTCCTTGAGAGCTCTCCTTGCTGAGATTGACAGATTCGGCCTCTTCTCAGGCTACAAACAATTTAGACAAGTCGTAAGCCATGGCAATTGAGGAATCTATGCGTAAGACATGGTTGGGCATATTCCCGCTTAAATGGGCACAAATTTCTTTTTGGTATCTGGGTGTTATTCCGGTGGCCCTGGGAGATTTATATAGTTCTAACGTGGGACCCCTGATGGCACAGACTGCATAGCTCTTGGGGAGATGGCAGGATTTGCCCTTATCACTTGGAGGTAGGATAGCCCTCTTTAAGAAGTCACTTTTCCCAAAATGGCTTTATATGCTCCAGATGTTGCCGCTCTGGCGTCTCCGCAAAGATCTTGTTAAATTGGAATGTCTTATATGCAAATTCCTGTGGCAAGGGAAACGCGTGCGAATAATGCTACAGGCCTTAAAGGGATCATGGTGTCGGGGTGCAATGGGGGTACTGGATTTCTGGGCTTATAACCTGACATGCATATTGTGCCACTTGAAAGACTGGATCTTTGACCCCAAGGAATACACACATTTGGGTGCGACTGCACCCTGGTTGTACCAATTGCACTGCACTATGTATTACATGCAACTTTAAACAGGCTGACCCCCCAGGCAAGAACTCCCCAGTTGTTTGGACAACTTGGCAGGCCTGGCAATGGATTTGTCGACAACTTGACCTCTCTTATTCTATTTATCTTTGTACGGCAATCCTGACTTGCCCCTGGGGATGTCTTCTGCCCGTCTGTGTCAGTGGCGACACAAAGGAATCCTAACTTTGGACCAAGCCTTAATCACTGATGAGGAGATCCTTTTGTTTGAAGAACTCCAAACACAATTTGAATTAGGCGGGAGAGACCTTTTTTCCTATTACCAATTGAGAAGCTATATCAAGGGCTTAGACAAGGGTAACTTATCGAGCGAGTTTTGCACAGAACTTGAAAACTTCTTTTTGCGTGAGGAATCTGGCCAGATACAGGTGGATAGCGTACAATCTTTCTTTGCAATCCACACTTCTCGAACTTCTTGTCATCACTTAGGTGAAATGTGGAATGCTGACCTGGGTACGACTCTCACAGAGGAAGCCATAAGGAAACTTATTAGTGTGATCCCGAGATTCACAGCGATGGTCTCCTTACGCGATATGGAATACCGTATAATCAGGTGGGCATATCTATCTCCAGGTCAGTTGTGTGTGATTGGATATAGTGGGTGGATCCATTGCCCTAAATGCAAAAAGGGGAGGGGGGGCATTTGCTGTGGTCTTGCACATACATACAAGAATATTGACACCAGATACACTCCTTTCTTGAGTTGGTCCTCACTCAGAGATGCAGCCTGACACCATAGTCCACCCTTCTCCATGTAATGGAGGGAGTAAAGGTTTGCGGACCACGGCCGAAGATGCTGGCTGAAATCTGGCGTGGGCCTTAGCTTTGCGGGCGATTGTGGGTCAAGGTTGAAAGCCAGCGGATACCACGCTTTCATGAAGTATGAGATGACTATGTGCAATTGTTGCCCCCGTGTAGTCGCAGCTATGTCTGGAACGACCTTTAAGGTGACCAGCAGACACACGTGTGGGGTACAGGGGAGGGAGGGGTAAGTAGTAGTGACAGAGTGCGTAAGGAACACCGCTCTCTGTCTGAGGAATAGATTAAGTTCGCCCCTCTACCCTGAGGGGATGGGAGGGACTTAAGGTAACTTGGGGGGGGGAGGTAAGGGGTGGTTAGGGCGGGAGGGGAGGGGGCAAGGGAGGAGGGGAAGGGGGGGCAAAACAGAGAAAAAGTTGGGAAACGAACAAAATATACTGAATTATCTAACTCATGGAAATTGAATATGTATACCTTTCTTTGTATGTTGATGTTTCTTTAATAAAATTAGTTTTGAACTAAAAATTAAGCTGTGAAATCTGTTGCTGGATGATGTAGTTAAGGCGACTAACATAGCATAGCATAGAGGTTTAGACAAGTTCCTGGGGTAAAGTCCATAAAAAATTATTAGCCAGGAAGACTTGGGGGAGCCATAGCTCAGCTTTGAAATGTGGTATGAGAAACCGATCTATGCTTTGGGATCTGCCACGTTTGATTACTAGGACAGTCATTGTCAAAGACAGGATGCTGACCTTGGTTTGACTCAGTATGGCTTTTCTTATGTTCTTAGTCTGAAAAAGGATATAAGAATTTATAAATCTTCATATTCCCATATGTTGTGCATTTTCTTCAACACTTGGGATAACCCTTTTGAGGACACAGTGTGGATGCCTTCAAATAAATTTAAACATTATTTTTAAGAAGCTACATTATCAGTAAAAGATCTTCCTTCTCATGAAGGCAGCAAATTCCTGGAAAATTAAAATAGCTGTTAATAAGAAGCAAATATGGTTTTGCCTGTACATTTCATTTACAGAAATATTATGCCCAACTTCACTAGCACAGTGAGGTCACATGCAGCCTGGCCATGAGTCAACTCATTTACACCTCACTGCATGAGAGTTTGTTTTCTTATTCATCTCATGTAATTTTACTGCTGATTAAAAGACTTTTGCTTCTATGATAAAAATCTATTTGTGACTTCCAATCTACTTCTATCTAGTAATGACAATTGCACAAAAAGGAAGAGTGCAGAGGGGGAAGACACAACCATCATTTGCTGGCAGATGTCTCTGCAGTTTCATGTTCAGTATATTTTCTTCATTTGGTCACCTTCTCTCCAATTGCTAGTCTAATGTGCAGTTACATCACATATTCTGATCACCCAATGCAGTAGCAGTGTGACTCCCAGAAAGAACACTATGCCCAACTATAAGAGGGTGGATGGCAGCATGTAGGAGAGTCTGGTTTGTTTTTAGGGTTTAGTACTATTCATTGTTTTACTAGAAAATGCAAAAAAAAAAAAAAACCCCCAAACCAGGCCTCCAGGCTTTTTAACAAGCAAATGTGTTCCTTAGTTTCAGGGATGTTTTAGAGTTGTTAGAACACGAAGTAATATTCTGGCCCTGGAGTTAGGCCTCCAGAAAACCTGCCCTGCTGTGATTCTCTAGCAGAGTGAAGCCTTTAGTTCTATCCCCACAGAATAAACACTTCTCCTGGCTCAGGAAATACAAGTAAGAACCTTAATCATCGTAAGGTCTAATGTTTGCTAGTTCTTTAACAACTATGTGACTTCAGCTAGATCTCCTTTTCCTTTCTTCTCTCCTATATAGTCCACAAACAGTTTTATTTTCTGTTAATTACACAATCAAAAACACTTGTGTGAGAGTTCTGAAACCATCCTCTTTGCACAATTCATCTCAGGAATTCATCCAAACATAGTGTTACCTTATTTAGTCAGCATGAATATCTCTTCACTCCTCCATAGAGCTGTGTTGTCAAGCTTCTAGTATTACCTTATATGCAGTACAAAAGACTTTGTCCAATTTTCACACTTTCTGGTCCAGTTCTCCTAGTGCAGGAATTACCCATCCTCTCATACCCCGCAACCTCCATCCTGACCTTGGCCTACCTTTTGAGACTTGAGTTCCTCGGAGAGGGTGAAGACCTGCTGTTGCAGATTGGTGACTTTATCCGGAAAGTTTCTCTCCGGCATGGTCATTTCCAGCTTCCTCGCCATCCTGGCAAAGTTTGCCAATGGAGGTGATTTCTGTACAGCAGGCTTTATTACATCCTCTGACCTGTTCTCTTCCTCAGCTGGGGTGGGGAGGGGGAGAACACATGATTGTTCATTATATTATCCACGTCATCTTCACAAAGAACTCAAGCTGGCTAAAAACAATATAATATTAAGATTAGTGTTTCAGCTAATCATCACTTGCAAATTATGCCACTCCCAAAGAGTGTGTAATAATTCTCCAAAAAATAGAGAGTAAAAGTATTTGACTTCCAGATAGTAATCTTTTCATGTTAAGATTATTTTGACTTTCAATAATATGAAAACACATCATCAGTTAGATAAAAAAATTTTTTAGTTCCAAACTGAAAACATAATGGAACTGCTGATTAATTTCTTCTTTTATCACACTGAGTGGGATAACACAAGTGCTTAAAGCTAAGAATCTTTAAAGTAGCTAATATCTGGGTCATGTGATGGCAACCTAAATGACAGATGTACCCTTCTGAGCTCCAATCCTCATCGTTTCATTTCTCTTCTTCTTTCAGCAATTCATCAGACTAACCTGCCTCTAAATATTCCCAAATCCAGCCTCGACTCAATGACAAGTTCAGAAGAGAAAAGCGTTGCTCACACTACAGTAATGCCACAAAAACAATGGTGGATGATGGCAGAATGCATGTCACAAAGCTCTCTGCAGAACCATCTCATAACCCAGGCCAGGTTTCGCCCACATCACATGCTCCCCTGCTGTCAAGCATAGAGACTCTAATACTAGAAATACAGTCAGTGAATACTTCAGTTACGATATTTGGAGTTTTCCGGGTCATGGCGGGTCTTAATAAGTGGAACCAAGGTTTCAAGCATCATGTTGTGGCTTTCTTCAGGTGAAGTGGTTATGCAGTGGACATGGCTGACTTAAGAGGTGAGCCAGTGAGGCACTGGCTCGGGGCACACCATAGTAGGGGTGCAGGAAGACTGCCTCACTGGCTCACTTGCAGCCTGCTCTCCGCCTTCCCAGCTGCAGCTGTGTTAAACATTAACATAGCTGTGGGAGAATTTGCTTTTGATACCATGACTGTGCTATACTCAAGCCATTACTATAAAGTTCTTAAACCTATTTGGTCCCCCACATATATTAACCAGAAGTTCAGAGAGACACACAAAATAAAACATTTTTTGTCGGAAACAGCACCTTGAAGAGAGAACCTCCTCTCGTGGTGCAATGTTCCTTTTTATTCTTTTAATTGGGGACACAATCCCATCAGAGGGTTCAAAGGGGACACAACCCCTCGATACCAAACATTATCACTTGATTTTCAGGCTTTCTCCCTAAACAATCCATGCAATGGATAAAAAATTAAAGGTCACTTATCTGGATGTAGAACATATCCTCATGCTGTAAACCTCCCTTTGAAAAACCTTTTCAACTGGGTCGACCATGCCAACTGTCCAACTGCCCGGTCTCCAACAAAACGGGAGGTAGATCTTCAAAAGTTCTTGTTCAAGGGTAATCTCTCCCTCAGAGAGTGAAAGCAGAAAGAACATCCACAAGGACCTTAGACACAAATTTTCTCAAAAGGCAACCCCACGAGGCTCCCACCTCGTCCTAGAACCTCGTGGGGTTGCCTTTTGAGAAAGTTTGTGTCTAAGGTCCTTGTGGATGTTTTTTCTGCTTTCACTCTCTGAGGGAGAGATTACCCTTGAACAAGAACTTTTGAAGATCTGCTACCTCCCGTTTTGTTGTTGGAGACCAGGCCGTTGGACAGTTGGCGTGGTCGACCCAGTTGAAAACGTTTTTCAAAGAGAGGTTTACAGCATGAGGATATGTTCTACATCCAGATAAGTAACCTTTGATTTTTTATCCATTGCATGGATTGTTTAGGAAGAAAGCCTGAAAATCAAGTGATAATGTTTGGTATCGAGGGGTTGTGTCCCCTTTGAACCCTTTGATGGGGTTGTGTCCCCAATTGAAAGAATAAAAAGGAACATTGCACCACAAGAGGAGGTTCTCCCTTCAAGGTGCTGGTTCCGACAAAAAATACTCAAGCCATTGGCACCATGACTTCAGTATAGCACAGCCGCAGGAGCAAAAGTAAATTCTCCCATGGCCGTGCTGAGCATTAATACAACCATGAGAGCAAAATGTTCCTTCGGGTGTTTTAATGTTCAATACAGCTGGAGGAGCATTGGCTTTTGCTCCCGCAGCTGTATTAATGTTTAATATAGCCATAGGGGCTGGGACTGGAAATGGGTTGATACTAGGTCTGCAAACTGGTACTGGAAAAATTGATAGAGGGGTCAGGAGGGCTGACTGATACTGCAAATGGGCCAATACTAGGAATCGGGGGCTGGGACTGGAAATGAGCTGATATTGGGGCTGGCGGATCTGGAAATGGGCTGATACTGGACATGGGGGGCTTGGCTTATACTGGGGCCAAGGACTGGTACTGGAAACTTACTTATTTATTTAACCAGTTTTATATACCACCTTATCCTTCAATCAAAGTGGTTTACAAATATAACTTGTTGGGATACATTTTACAGGTGGGGGAGGGGATGGTTATGAACAAATATACAAACTATATACAGTTAGTTCTTTTGTGATTGCGTATGTTGTCGTCGGGCCATTTGGGACAGTATTCTGCTGCTGGCACTGATTATGTTACGTGTCTGAAGTATTCCATGAACAGGAGGGTCTTGAGTGTCTTGCGGAAGTCTTTGATGTCTTTCAGGGCTCTTATTTCTTCAGGAAGGGAGTTCCATATGGCAAGTGCCGAGAGTGAGGGTGCTCTTTGGGACGTTGATTGATTTGTTCTATGATATCTCATCGGAGTGTCAAGCATGTTTTCCTTGTTGTTTCTCCTGGGTCTGTTACTTATGTCTTCAATTATTGTGTTCTGGAGTGCATCTACTGAAAAATGGTGAATGATTTTAAAGAAGTTCAAGGTTGCTTTGAATTTTGCACTTGCGTGGATTGGTAGCCAGTGCAATTGTTGTAGTATGGGCGTGATGTGCTCATTTTTGGTGATACCTGCGATGATACATGCTGCTGTATTCTGCACCAGTTGGAGTGGGCGAATGGTCTATTTGGGGAGACTTTAGCATAATGAATTTCCGTAGTCCAAAACTGGAGTGACAACAGCCTGGCACGCAGTACGGAAATGGTCCTGGCTTAGAATTGGTTTGAGTCTCCTAATGAGTTTTAATCTGTGGTAGGCTTTTGCCGCAGTTTTGTTGATGTGCATTTGTAGGTTGAGGTTTTTGTCCAGGTTGATGCTCAAGTATTTTACTTTGTCCTTTAGTGTTATTGTCTAGTGTAGGACGTTGATTGTTTGCAGTGGGATGAACATAGAGTTTCTAGAGATGAACAGCGCCTCTGTCTTGTCGAAGTTGACAGTTATTGTTGGTGAGCCAGGAGTTCATGTCTTCAAGGCATTTGGTTATAGGGATCAGGTTGGGGGCAAGCAGGTCTATTGGAGTATAGACCACAATATCGTCAACATATATGTGGTAATGTAACTTGTGCTGTTTAATGATGCTACATATGGGCTGTATGTATAAGTTACAGAATATAGATGAAAGTGCAGATCCCTGTGGGAGTCCTTGCGTGGGAGCGAACTGTGATGACTTCTTCTCACCGCATTTTACTTGCTGTGTTCGGTTGCTCAGGTAGGAGCTAAACCATTTTAGGATGTTATTGCGGAGCCCGATCTCTTGGAGCCATTGTAGCAGTATGGTGTGGGATACCATATCGAAGGTCACCGAAATATCCATGAAGACCAGGAGGAATCTGTTCTTTATGTTGTCAATGCCTTTTATGAGGTTGTCAAAGAGGGAGGTTAACAGGGATTCCACATTGTGTTGTGGCTTGAAACTGTGCTGGTGGGTATCTAGTAAAGCATTAGGGTCGATGTGGTGCTGTAGTTGTTTCTGCACTGTTTTTTCAATGATCTTTGAGATGAATGGCAGGCTTGAGATAGGGCAATAGGATTTTGGGTCTGATGGGTTTAGTGTGGCATTTTTGAGGGTTGGGCGAATCATTGCCTGCTTGAGGGGCTGCGGCATATATCCTTGTCGGAGGGACTCTTTTACAATCTTGTGGAGGTGTTGGCTGAGGTGGTCCTTAGAGGCTTTAATCCAAGTCACTGGACATGAGTCGGCTGGGAAGGTTGTTGTGTTCAGGGTGTTCATGAAGTTTTCTATCTGATGGGTCGTAGGTATGATGAAGTCATACCAGGTTTGCTGAGTTCTGGCACTGTCTGATTGTTCATTGAAGCGGATGAGATCTGTGTGTGACTGGATTGTTTGTTAATTATGTAGTTTGGAAATTCTTGAGGGTGTATTCACTGCACATTTTGATGTGTAGTGTCTCTGGTGAGCTCTTGTACAATGTTAAATAGTTCTCTCGGTTTGTTAACTGATTTCAGGATTAGGTTGGAATGGTGTTGTTGCTTGCAGTTATTGATCAGGTTATTGTATTCTTGCTGTTTGACTCTGTATTGGAGCATGGTGTCTGGTGACTTGTCACATCTTCATTTCCTTTCCAACTTTCTAAGTGCATGCTTTGCTTCTCTGACTGTATTGGAGTACCAGGAAGCATTGGTTCTCCTGCGAGTGTGCGAAAGTTCCTTGCTTAGAACTGATGCTGCTTTAGATATTATGAGGTTCCAGTTTTCTATGGTTATGTCCAGGTTGTCATAATCTTGGTGGATTTGTGGCATTACTTCCTTCAGGAATGCTTCTTTGTGGAAGGCTTTGAATCTTCTGTAATTGCACTCACCTTCTGTGGGTTTTGTGGGGTCGCCAAGCAGCATTGTGAAGCTGAGTACATGATGATCCGTCCAAGGCACTGGGGTGATTGTTGGAGTTGTGATATGATCTTATTCTGTTAGTTGCTTTGGTATGAAAATGAGGTTTGGCGTTGTACCATGAAGATGTGCTGGTGTGTTGACTTTCTGTATATATTGTAATGATTCCATAGCTTTGGGGAATGATCTGGTCTCTTTGCTGGATGTAGAGCTTAAATTATATTCACCTAAGGCAAGGAGTGGTTTGTGTTGGGCGCCATGTGCGCAAATTGATTCAAGTATTGTTGAGAGTTCTTCGCCCTTGGCATTAGGGGGCCTATAGGCAAGGTTAATGCTGAGGTGTTTATTAAATATGGTGATCATGCTGGTATCCGTTGAGTTGCTTGTGGAGATCGTTTTAAATTTGTAGCTTTTTCTGGCCAGTATTAGGGCTCCACCTCCTCTTTTGTGTGTTCTGGGACAGTTGAATGCTGAGTAGTCTGGAAGGGTAATTTGGTTCAGGATGACCTGGTCTGTGTCAGTAAGCCAGGTCTCGGTGATGCATATGATGTCCAGCTTTTCTGCCTGGATGTAGTCATAGATGGTGTTTGGTTTATTTCTGACCAACCTGACGTTCACCAGGGCACATTTGGTAGTGGATGCAGCGATAGGATTGCTGTTTGAGGCTTGAGGAGGGTGCATGAGAGGCAGTATACGAATGTTGTTGTGTGTTTTGCGTGTTGTGTGCTTGGAGTGCTGGTACAATTGAGACGGGGTCGGTAGGAGCATTGGTAGTGGAGGGATAGGAAGGAGGGGGCATATGGGGTATGTGATTTGGTTTGGGTGCAATCTGTTTGGGGTGTTAGGATGTACAGCAATATGAGGCACATGGTGAGGTGGCGATGGTTGGCATGCATGTTGGCAGTGCTACTAACCTTGACCAAGTTTATCCTTTTGCTGGTGTGGGGTGGATTGGCGAGGATGTTTGTAGTTTACCTTCTGTCCTCTGCCTTCCTGCATAATTAATGAACGGAGTGGAACGGGTAAACGTAGATTGATTGTTTACGTTATCAGAATATAGAAAGACTAGGGGACATGCAATGAAGCTACAGGGTAAACTATTTAAGACTAATAAAAGAAAATATTTTTTCACTCAACCTGTAATCAAACTCTGGAATTTGTTACCTGAGGATGTAGTAAAGGCTGTTAGTGTAGCTGGGTTTAAAAAAGGTTTGGACAAGTTCCTGGAGGAAAGGTCCATAAACCATTATTAAGAAGGGACCCAGGATACCAATGCTTGACCCAGTACAAGCATTGCGGAACCTGTGTCTTTTGGGGAAACTGCTAGGTACGTATGACCTAGATTGGCCACTGTTGGAAACAGGATACTGAGCTTGATGGACCTTGGTCTGACCCAGTATGGCATATCTTATGTTCTTATGTCCTTCATATGTTCTTGGGCCACTCCTAAGGGCCACGCCAAAGGTTCCTCTGGCTTGGCCCTTAGGTGCGGGGTGCCTAGGGTAGCTCCTTTAAATGTGTATCTGTGTCACTGGGTGATGATGCCTGCAGGCGGAGCTTGGCGGTAGTGATGTGCGTCGCAGAGGATCGTGTGGCTCACTTAGTGCGGGTGCACTTGGGCTAGGTCTGGTGAGTGCTGCATGGTGCTTTAAGTCCTTCCCGCATGGTGGATTCGTCCGGCAGGGTGTCCGATGCCATGCGCTGTGGTTTGAAAGTCTTCCTGCTTTGTGAATCTCCTGTAAATGTGGATCTGTGTTGCCGGGTGATGATGTCTGTGGGTAGAGCATGGTGGTAGCAATGTGCGTCGGTGGAAGCCCGTGTGGCTTACCTTTAGTGCGGGTGCACTTGGGCTGGTCTGGTGAGTGCTGCACGGTGCTCACCAGAAATGGGTTGATAGTGGGGCTGAGGGGACTGGGGATGATTGTAATGTTTGTAATAAGTTAACCTTATGTTACCCAAGTTTATATACCTGTTTGCTGTAAACACGGAATAGCCTGTTATTCTGTTGATGTTGTTGTATGTGAACCGCGCTGATACCAAATAGCGCGGTATATAAAAGATTGTAATAAATAAATAAATGAGCTGATGCAGGGGCTGGGGGGGGGACGGGACTGGAAATAGGCTGATACTAGGTCTGGAGAGATGGGGCTGGAAAAGGACTGGGACTGGAAGGAAGCTAATTCTAGGGCTGGCATTAAAAGTGGGCTAATGCTGGCAAATGCTAGAGTCAGAGTAACATTGAAACATAGAAATATGACAGAAAAAGACCACATGGCCTATCTAGTCTGTCCTTCCATATCAACAACTACAACAGTCCCCTTTTTCCCTTTAGAGATCCTCTGTGTTTGTCCCATGCTTTTTTGAATTCAGATACTGTCCTCATCTCTACCACCTCCACTGGGAGACTATTCCACGGATCCATCACTCTTTCTGTAAAAAAAATATTTCTGCATATGACTCCTGAACCTATCCCCTTTCACCCTCAAACCATGTCCCCTTGTAGCAGTATTTGCTTTCAATCGAAAGAGGCTCTCCCCCTGTGCATTTATGCCAAGGAGGTATTTAAACGTCTCAATCATATCACCTCTATCCCGCCTTTCCTCTAATGTGTACATATTAAGATCCTTAAGTCTGTCCACATATGCTTTATAATGAAGACCACTAACCATTTTAGTAGACACCCTCTGTACCGACTCCATCCTGTTTATATCCCTTTGAAGGTGCGGTCTCCAAAATTGCACACTATACTCCAAATGAGGCCACACCAAAGACTTATACAGAGGCACTATCACTTCCTTTTTTCTGCTAGCCATTCCTCTCCGTATGCACCCAAACATCCTTCTAGCTTTTGCTGTCGCCTTTTCTACCTGTTTAGGCACTTTAAGATCAGAAACAACCACGCCTAGGCCCTGCTCTTCCTTAGTGGACAAAAGTACTTCACCCCTATACTATATTGCTCCCTTGGATTGCTGCAGCCCAAATGCATGACCTTGCATTTTTTAACATTAAATCCCAGCTGCCAAATTCTAGACCATTCTTCAAGCTTAGCTAGAGCCCTCCTCATGTTATCTACACCTTCCTGGGTGTCTACTCTATTGCAGATTTTGGTATCATCCACAAAGAGGCAAACCTTACCCAACAGTCCTTCCGCTATATCACTAACAAAGATGTTAAAAAGAATCGGACCAAGGACAGATCCCTGGGGCACACCACTGGTAACTTCCTTCTCCTCAGAGTGAGCTCCATTTACCTGTACTCTTTGTCGCCTCCCACTCAACCAATTTCTAACCCAAACAGTAACTTTAGGGTCTATCCCTAGGGTGCTCAGTTTGTTTATAAGTTGCCTGTGAGGGACAGTGTCAAAGGCTTTACTGAAATCTAAATACACCACATCTAGGGCTCTCCCTCGGTCCAACTCCCTGGTCACCCAGTCAAAGAAATCAATCAGATTTGTCTGACAAGACCTGCCTCTGGTGAATCTATGCTGACTCGGATCCTGTAATCCGCTGGACTCCAGAAACCTCACTAATTTTCTCTTTCATCAGCATTTCCAATAATTTACTCACCACCGAAGTTAAACTAACCGGCCTGTAGTTTTCAACCACATCCTTACTTCTGCTTTTGTGTAAAGGCACCACATGAGCCTCTCGCCAGTCCTTTGGCACCACTCCTGACTATAACGAGGCATTGAAAAGGTCAGTCAGTGGAGCTACTAGAACGTCCCCCAAGTTCCCTCAGTATTCTAGGGTGTATCCCATCCGGTCCCATCGCTTTGTTTAAGTTTAGCTAGTTTTTCACGAACACAGTCTTCTGAAAATTGTTCAAGACGCCCCTCGCTTCTGTTCCTGTTTGTGGGTGTTTTCTGAGGTCCTGTTCCTGGTTCTTTATCTGTTATTTGTTAAGCAATTCTGCTTTATCTTCATCATCTTCTACATATTCCTCTCCTTCACCCTTGAGTCTGACAATACCATTTTTGCCCTTCCTCTTCTCACTAACATATCTGAAAAATGTCTTATCCCCCCATTTTATTGCATTGGCTATTTCCTCCTCTTTTTGAATCTTTGCTTTCCTAACTACTTTGCTAGCTTCTCTTTTTCCAAATATAGTTGTCTGTCTTCCTCTCTCTTTGATCTCTTGTATTTCGTGAAGGCCTCCCTCTTTTTCTTCACTTTTTTCTTCACCTTTTCAGCTACTTCTTTCGAAAGCCATAGCGGTCTCCTTTTCCTTTTACCTTTATTTACCATTTTAACAAAAAGGTTGGTTGCCCTTAAAATATCCCCTTTCCGTTTTGCCCACTGTTTTTCTACATCCCCCAGCTGGTCCCATCCCACTAACTCCTCCCTGAGGTATTGGCCCATCTTGGCAAAGTTAGTTTTCCTAAAGTCTAAGACCGTCACTTTTGAATGGAAAAAGTAGGAAAAAGAGGGAGATGCTGGGGGAATAAGAAGGGAGAGGACGACAGATATTGTGAGGCATGGGCAAGAAGCAAAGTTAACCAAGGGAAACTTGAGAGGGAAAGATATAAGAACTCATACTGAGGTAAGAAGGAGGAAAGACAAGGTTAACGAATATTAAAGGAAGAAGTAAATGGGCGATTACTGGGGATGAGGAGTAGCAGGCAGAAGGGCAGCTATTAGGGACATGGGAAAGCAGGGACTCTGAAGGTGGAGACTCTAAGACTGGGTGAGAAAACAAAACAAAAGACACTATGATAGACTGGGTATTAGAATTTTAAGTGGGGATTCGGGGGCTTGGAGTTGCTTGGGAGGATAGTGTGGACTAAGAAATTGACATAGATTAAGAGGACAGTGAGAACAAGGTGACTGGGTGGGAGGTATGAATAGGGCTGTGAAACCAAGTGTAGAAATAGGGGGAGGAGAGAAGGTTAGAAGGACCTGGAGGGTTTGGGATGGGTTTCGGGTAGTTGAAAAGGACAACATGCTATGGAGTGGATGAGAGCCCCAAGAAGGGACAGGTCTTCCTTGAAGCAGGTGAAAGAGGGTAGAAATGGGAGAAATAAAGGGGAAATGGAAGTCTGGATGGGTGTAAGATATAAGAAAGGGCCTGGAGGTGGAGAGATGATAAGTGTTAGGGAATGAGCTGGGGCTGATAAAGGGATGAGAAGCAGAAGATGGTAAGAGAGACAGGATTAGATGAGTACAGAGGGAGGAAATGGTAGACTAGAAAGTGGGTGAAAGACGAGGGGGAGTAGGATGCTAGCAAAGGAATGAGACAGATGTGGAATCAGTAAATAAGATTAGGAAATGGAAAACTGGTAAGTAGGTTAACAGTGAAAGATGAAGACTGAAGATTGTAGGAAAGAGAAAGAGAAATGGAAAGAAGCTACAGTTAGGTAAAAGGCAAATGAGAGAAAAAGAAGGATCAGTGTCAGAAAGAGATATAGTGAAGGAAAGGACAAAGACAGTGAGTGTGAAGAAACAGAAAATGGAAATGGGATCTTGGAAAAAGACTTAGAAGAAAATCTGCAAGAGGAAGTAGTAAAGAGAGATTGGGACCAACCCAAATGGAAAAATAAAATGATCAGACATGAAAGATACAAAAGAGTGTCAGTTTTTAGAGAATAAAATGTCAGCTTTGAAAATGTGCATTATTTTTATAGTTCATTACAGGAAGAAATGCATTTCTATTCCTCTTTCTTTCATGTTTCACAGTTTGGTGTCTGGACACTACCCCAGTTGCTCCCATGGACTGACCATTCCTGTGTCCACTTTTCTATAAAGCTCCCATCTCCCTCTGGTCCCCTCCTCCCGCCCCCTCCTCAGGCTAAACGTCATATTACCCTCCTCACTTTGCAGCATTTTCCCCCAGCTGACCATATTTTCCCCTCAGACTTCGCTCTCTTGTCCCCTGATTCCCAGGCCCTTGCTTGGCATTCTTCCCTTTCCACAGCCCTTGACCTCCTGGCTCCTCGCAGCACTCCACCTGTTGCCATTCTTCCCCATCGACATCCCTGATATCATCTTGGTCTGCGACTTTTGCAATCTCACCTGCGATGTGCTGAGCGCCTCTGGCATGCACATCCCTCTGCCGATACTCTCTATGTGTTTCGCCAGAGCCATCGGGAGTATCACTCCTCTGTTAATCAAGCTAAGCGTGACTATTTTTCTCAGTGCATTATCTCTTCCACTCAGTCAACTCTACTCTGTTTTCGGATCTCTCTCCTTTTGGCCGTCATTCTCCTCCTCCGCCTCATCTGTCCCAGATTCCTCTGAGCTGGCTGGCTTTTTTGCAGATAAGGTTCTCTCTCTTTGTTCATCATTTCCTTCTTGCCCTCCACCACTTTCCCCTTCCTATCTTCCCCTGCTCCCTCCCCCTCCTTGCCCCCTTTCGAACTTAGTCTTTTTTCCGCTCCAGCTCTGCTACTGAACTAACAACTACCCTGTCCTCTACCTGTAAAACTACCTGTTCCCTAGATCCTGAACCCTCCTCCTGGCTCCTTGAGCCTTCCCTTGCCCTCCTTCCACCTTTTGACTATGCTCAACACAAGTCTTTCCTCTGGTTCCTTCCCTGCCCCCTAGAAGCACACAGTGGCTCGCCCCATCCTTAAGAAACCCTCCCTTGACCCTTCTGTCCTGGCTAACTGGTGCCCGGTGTCTAACCTATGTTTTCTTTCCAAAGTACTTGAACGTTTTGTTTTCGCCTAGCTTTTCTCTCACCTCCACTCGACTAATGCTCTTCACCCTCGTCAATCTGGGTTCCGTGAGCGTCATAGTACAGAATCTATCCTTCTTTCCCTTTTAAATGAACATGATCACAGTGACCTTACTCTTATAGTGTCCCTTGATCTGTTGTCAGCGTTTGATCTTGTAGATCATCGCATCCTCCTCTCTCGCCTCTGAGACTTTGGTGTTTCTGGCAACCCACTAGCCTGGATCAGGTCCTGTCTCTCTGCACGTTCCTTTTCTGTCCTCTCCACAGCTTCTGCCTCTCCTTCTACCACCTTGTCCTGCAGTGTCCCACAGGGTTTGATATTGTCCCATCTCCTATTTAATGTCTTCTTAGTCCCCCTGTGTCTACTTATACAGCAATTTGGTATTTCTGCTTACTATTACGTGGACGATATCCTTCTTCTGAATCGTACTAATTCCCTCGCGCCTGATCTCTATGTGCTAAACTCTTGCCTGGCTAGTACTCACTCCTGGCTGACCTCCAACTTTCTACACCTGAACCCGTCAAAATCATCCACTTGGATTATCTTTGGCACCACCTCCCCACTTCTTTGGCCCCCTCTCTTGCTTCCACCCCCGTTCCCCTGGTGTCTTCTTTTAGATACCTTAGGGTCATTTTAGATTCTTCTCTTTCCTTCACTGAACATATTTCCTCTGTTTCTTGTCGCTCCTTTTTTCATCTTCAGCAGATTCACTCTGTCCATCTATTCCTTTCCCCTGATGCCCTTTTTACACTCCTTCTGTCCCTAGTACTCTCCAGAATTGATTATTGCAATGTTGTTCTCGCTGGCCTCCCCCATTATCAACTGCACTGCTTACAACAGCTCCAGAACACAGCTGTTGCATTCTCACTCACTCCTCTCATTTCGACCATGTCTCACCTCTTCTTGCCAATCTCCACTGGTTACCTGTCCATTTTAGGGTCCAATACAAAATCTTAATCTTTGTGCACAAGGTTCTCCACACCTTCACGCCTCAAAATCTGGCTGACTTACTCCACTCATCATCCTCATCGACGTCTCTGTTCTATTCACACCCATCGCCTAGCCCTCCTTGCAATTTCCCAGGCACACCTTTAATGCACACGAGGTGCTGCTTTTTTTCGTGGGTCCTGCCTTGTGAAACTCTCTTCCCTTCTCCCTCCGCTCCAAGTCCTCCTTCCCCAGGTTTAAAGCTGCATTAAAAACCCATCTTTTCCATCTTGCATTTGACATACTCCATAACCACTCCTAAGTGACCAGTCCAGCATGATTGACTTCCCTGGTTTGTTGCCTTTGCTTCATATGTCTTTGCTTGCTAACCTCTAGCCTTTTCTCCTCCTATCCTTTTGTGTCTCTTATCTGTCCTATCTGAAAATTGGCGTTTCGCTCTTTTTCTTTCTGTTGGCAGCCCGCTTTTATGCTCCAGCCCTAGCAGTATATCCAAAGCCAAATAAATAACCCCTACAAATCGATCATCCACTGAAGGTCCCAAGGATGTCAACAACCACTCCCGATGTAGTTGGAAGCTCTTTTATAAGCTTTTGAAACCACATCCATCGGAAGTGGTTGAGGACAACCCAGGAATCTTCAGTGGATGATCAATTTGTGGGGGTTCTCCCTTACATGGATAGAGTGACTGGGGGAGTGTCCATCCTCAAAAAACACTGGCACATTATTTTCAAAATAATCTAATCATGAAGTTGTACAGTGTGCCAATATTTTTGGAGGACAGACACTATCCCAGTTGCTCTATCCATGTAAGGGAGAATCCTCACAAATTGATCATCCACTGGAGGTGCCCGGGTTGTCAACAACCACGCCCAATGGAAGTGGTTTCAAAAGCCTATAAAAGAGCTTTTAACTCCATCGGGAGTGGTTGTTGACAACCCGGGCACCTTCAGTGGATAATCAATTTGTGGGGGTTCTCCCCTACATGGATAGAGGAAAGAACTTGAGACGTTCAAGTTTGGCGGAGATGGCGGTCATAAAAGGCTCAGGCTTGGGCCCACCGGGGTGCCACGACACAATAAAATATCAGCAGCAGGTCACAACTCAGAAAGTGAAAGCAGCATAGAGGACCAAGGAGATATGAGCCCAATTACTAGGAGCAAACTGTGAAACTGGTATATTGAATTAAAATCTGACCTCAAAAAAGAACTTTTTGCAGTCAAAAAAGAGCTGCTGGAAGTGGTCACAGTTCTTAAAGAGGAGGTCATAGAGATGGGAGCGCACCCAGCTGACCATAATGTTAGAGTGGATGGGCAGGCTGAAATCACATCTGAGATGCAGAGGCAATACAGCAGCTGAAGGAGGCATAATAAACTTATCATCAAAGACACACCCCACAGCGCTTATAGAAGAAGCAATGCCAATAAACTAAGAATACCAAAAGAATTCACAAAGTCCACGAAGACAACAAATAAAAAGGCATTCTCCCATGCAGCCCCATGCTCTGGAACTCACTACCAGAAGACATCCGATCCATAACTGATATCAAAGACCTACGCAAAAACTTAAAAACACACCTATTTACCTCCTACTATGGCACGCTAAATAACTCCCAACAAGACGAAAAAGGATAAGCCAGACAATACATACATACAGACCATCACCCCAAGACTTAAACACATCTAGACTTCACTACCGCTTACACCGCTGAACTCCTCCTTCCACGCCTGTACATAGTTATGTGTACATAGTTACTAATGAAAGTTCAAATGATAAAAAGTTAAATGTAATATGTACTTAGATTAGGTTATTGTTCTATTGTTCTATGTAAAAAACAGAAATGTCACTCTGTTTCTTTAATTGTTCTATGTAAACCGCACCTGATCTTCGGAAGGTTGCGGTATATAAAAATTTGTTAAATAAATAAATAAATAAATATACAGAAAGCATAGATTAATTGGAGGACTTGGACAATAGGTCCTGCTGGAGTAACATCTGGGTGCCTGGTGTCCCGGAAAAGGAAGATTTTGCTGATGCAACAGCTGTGGTGCAAGAAATTTGCAGCCTTCTCAAGGATTTTGCTGATGCAACAGCTCTGGTGCAAGAAATTTGCAGCCTTCTCAAGGATGGCAATGATATCAGCATAGAAGACCATAGCTGGATCAAGATTGAGCAGGCTCATTGGCGTCTGGCACTATGAAGAGCTACTCAAAAACTTGAAAACTTAAACTATCCTGAGGGGTGAGCGGCATCAATTACTGGGCTGAACCAAACTATTTCCAATTTTTGTGTTTCTTTTTTTTCCCCTTTTAATGTATTTGAAATATCTTTATTTAAATTGTATACTGCTTTGTTGGCGTTCACTAAAGGCGTATAATAAATGAAAACTAAGCTAAACTAACCAGTCCCGGGGCATCATGGCCTGCCTACATGACTTCAAACTCAAAGAGAGTGTAATGCTACAGGCAATGAGGGCACTTTGAATGGTGTGGACATCAAGTAGAGATTTTCCAGGACTTGTCAGTGACAACTTTTCTGAGAAGACAGGACCTGAGAGAGGTCACACAGTTTTTGTGCTCTGAAAATATCCAGCATCGATATCAATTTCCCTTTGTGCTGCACTTTTCGGTGATGGGTACTTCACGCAAAGCAAAAACAGCAGCAGAAGCATTGCAGATCCTTTTGGAGCAGGTGTACATAAATTGCAGGAAAGTGTCAAGTAACAGGCCCCTCAACACAAGGAGATCGGTGAGGGTCTATGATGGAAACTTGTGTCGGGGCAGAAGGCAACTGAGATCTTCTTTCGGACAGCTGGACAAAGCTGAAGATGGTGAAGACAGAGAGACAGGCAATGCCCATCCTACATGAGAAGGGACATTTAAGGATTTGTGGCTTAGTGTCTCTTTTTCTAATGGTTGGAGTACTTGTGTAGTCTAAGGCCAAGTGGCGTGGAAGATATGGATGATAGGATGAATGGGGATGGAGGAGTGATGAAAGTATGAGGGGTAAACATGAGCATGCTTGTGGTGGTGATAAGGAATAAGGGGCAGCGGTGAGTTCTGTGCACTGTAGGCCTGGTGGGCACGTCCTTTCTTGCCACTATGGTGGCATTCCAACAAGGGATGAGGAGGGGCAGGGGGGATTTGGAGAGAAGAGGGTGGGGATGGTTAAAATGAGTGAGAAGTGCTCTTGCATTGAACTAAGGTTTTTGACTTTTAAAGTTAAAGGTCTTAACTCGCCCTATAAGCAAAAAATGCTTTTAGGGAATAGGGTTGATCTAACATCGAAGTGGGCTTGATCCAAGAGACATCTGTGGAAAAGAATTGAGAGGTTAATGAGGGTAAAACAATTCTCTGGGCAATACTTTGCCTCATCCAGTCAGGGGAGGAAGGTCACGGTGGTAAGATAGTATTTTCTAGGAATTTGGGGGGGGGGGAGTCCAGGTGGGTCAAGTGGTGTGGGATGTTGATGCGAGATATCTTATGGTAAAAACCCAAAGAGCCCAGGAGAAATTTAATCTAGTAAACATATATGCCCCCAATGCAACCCAGGGGGACTTCTTTAAAAGAGGTAATTTTAGGAAGTGGCACATTTATTATAGGAGGAGACTTTAGTATTAGTTTAGACCCGGGAATGGACAGTACAGAGGGAAAGGGAAGGGTATGGGATTGAAGAAGAGTTAAATAAAGTTTCATTAAAGAGTGGGATTTGTGGGATCTCTGGTATGCATTATACCCTAGAGGGAGAAACTATACTTTTTTCTTGGGTCCCCATGGACCCTAATCAAGGATTGACTACTTATTGTACTTCAATTCTCTAAATGATGGAGGATGTATAATAGACTGCATTAGCTGGTCCAGCCATGTGCCTGTAAGCCTAAGAATTTAGAGGGAAGAGGTGGCAGGGGTGTAAATTTTGGCATCTGAATGATGGTTTGCTGAGGGACACCAGAATGGTGGAGGACGTGGGCATTTAACAGACATAAAAACCCTCTGTTAAATAATATGTATAAAGGAATACTTCGAGATGAATTGGGGGGAGTGAGGTTTCGAAATGAGGATTCTGAGATGGATTTAAGATGGTGGCATGAAGATGGCTAATGAAGGAGCCCTTAAGAAAAAAAAGGAACAGAAGGTAGGGGGAGATGCAAGATGAGATTAAATGGCTAGAACTAATTGATAAACAGTGCCAGAGCCAGAGAATCCAGTGTAAGCTAGAAGAAGTGAGGGGACAACTTAGGGCTGAGCTCATGGATGAGGTGGAGGGGCAACTATTGCGGGGCAGATCATCTTCTATGAGCATGGGAATAAGGTGGGGCATGTCTTTAGGTGAATAAACTGCTGTAGTGCTGTGAATAAGGCAGGTGAGGACACTTCTAGGAAGCAGGAGGAGGTGATAAGAACAGCGGAACACCTGACAGTGCATTTCCATGAATCCTAATGTGGGGCTCTACGAGACACAAGGAGAGGTAAATAGAGAGGTGCTCTTCAACTATTTGGACTTGGATCCATTACAAAAGCTGACACCAGAGGTGATTCATATCCTTGATAGGGATATAGAGGAGGATGATATGCACCAGGGGATTAAGTCACTGAAATTAGGGAAATCTCCAGGTTTTGATGTCCTGACTATTAAGTTTTATAAGATGTTTGCAGACCATCTTGTGAGCTTGTTTAATGGGGTGAAAGGAGGGGAAGATTAGCTGAGACTGTGGGCAGGGATCTCAGTGATCCTTAAGGAGGGAAAAGACCTGCGGGACTGTGGGGGATATCAATCTCATTGCTAAATATAGATGTTAAGATTCTGGCACAACACACACCAAAAATACTGGGACATCCTAAAATGTGCTGTGCTTGCTGCCTGAGGGGAGATAATATATAACTGAAAGACTGCTGTGCTCCCGGGCCTGAGAGGCCTCCATGCATGTCTCCATGAGCTGTAGAGCTTGCAGAGGCTTACAGCAATTTGCAAAGCAGCTCTGGACCTGTTATTGGCGGAGGGGAGGAAAGGAAGGAGGGAGGGAAGGAGGGAGAAATAGGTATATGAATGTTAGATTTGTACAAGGTTTTGATGGGTGAGCCCCTTTGTGTATGTTTGTGAGGTTTGTAATATCTTAAAAATGTTAAAAAATAAATTACAAAAAAAAAAAATGAATAAAAACAAAAACAGAAAATAATGTGATGCCTTTTTACTGGACTAACTTAATACATTATTGGGACTAGCTTTCAAAAGTTAAAACATTCTTCTTCAGGTCAGGACATATGAGCAACTAATCACAACATCATAATATATAAGAGCATCACAAAAGCATTCCACGGACAGTCTCAGGGGAAGGGGAGAGGAAGGGGAAGAGATGGATGGGTGATCAGAGGGTGACCAGGCTATAAATATTTATAGTTTATAATGTGATAGAAAGCCCATATCTTTTTTATACCATGTCTGGTCTGAATGAAATCATCTTATCTTAATTTCAAAAGTTTTACGTTCTTAGACTGGTTTGAACATTCCTCTTAGGACTCTCACTATAAAATCACTAATGCTGTGTTCTGGTCCTGAGAAGTGCAGTCCAGCAAAAGAAGTGATACGTTGTCTGTTCTGTGCTATATGATCTTATATCTGTGTGAACTGATTCTCCCTCTTTAATATTTGGCTTGTACCTGCAACGTAGCATCCCTTCTCACATTTTTCTCCAACACACATGTTCTGCCAACACGTATCAGAGAGCGCCACAGTGATCCACATATGAAAAACATTCAACATAAGGAATCCTACTCATGCTCCCTCTCTAAGGTGGCCCTATATTATCCCATGCAGAAAATGTGAAAAGGGATGCTATGTCGGAGAAGAAGGTCAAATGTTAAACTGACCACAATCACTGATCGCTGGACTGAAAATTTGCCCCCTCCCATTCCCTCAGAGTTTTCAAACGATAAAAAATTTTGTTTTGATAAATACATATCCTTACACATCCCACCTGTGCTTTCTTCCTCTCCTTGTGCTTTTATTCCCTCCTCCTGCTTCTCGATGCTCTTGTTGAGTTCATCTACATGGAAAATGCTCCTCACGTTTGCTTGACCTGACCGGCTGGCATAGATGTTACGCACTGTATTTCTGAAAATGCAAAACCACAGTGAGTCATAGTCACAGCCTTAAATGAGCTTAAATCAGATTCAGACAGACAGGAAAGCAGTCAGCAATTATTAACTGGCCACTTAGGGCCTGCCAATGCATGATTACAGAGCAGATGACTTCCAGAAAAAATGAATCTCCACATTTTGGCATTCTGTATGTCACTGAAGCTGTGTACTCAGTACAGCAGAGCCATAGCCAGGCAATTACATAAGCTATGACCAAGGCCTCTGATCTCCCTTGATTTCATATCTGTGGGGATAGACAAAATCTGGCTTTGCCTGCAAAATTCTACATCCTTTGTAGCAACACCATGGAAAGACAGGGAGCCGAGTCCTGCCAAGTTAGGTTTTGAAGGACTGGTTGCCCCCATTCTCTCAACTCCTCCTGGCCCCTTCCCTGCCTTCTACTACATTCCCCATCTCCCAAACATAACCCCAGACCTCAGCCTCCCTATTCCAAATTCTTCCCCAAAGAATCTTCCTGGGCCCCCCCCTATCCCAACTCTTTTCCTGATCTCAATCTCTCACCTGGCCCTTACTCTACCCCATGCCCTGATCACATACAAGGGGAAAAGTATTATTACTACTACTACTACCGAGCATTTGTATAGCGCTACAAGACGTACGTAGCACTGCATAGATATGTAAAAGATGGTCCCTGCTCATCAGAGCTCACAATTTAGTCAACACAGACAACACAATAGCTGTAGACATGGGATACATCTAGGGGAAATGGTAAGGAAACACAAAGGAGAACTGGTGAGTCAAGATCCAAAGCAGCAGCGAAGAGGTGAGTTTTTAGTCTGGATTTGAAAAGGGTCAGAGAAGACGTCTGACGTACAGACTCAGGAAGTTTGTTCCAGACATAAGGAGCAGCAAGGTGAAAGGAGCGAAGTCTGGAGTTAGCAATAGAAGAGAAGGGAACAGATAGAAGCGAATTGCAGGAAGAGCGAAGTTCCCGAGGAGGGGTGTAGGGAGAGATAAGAGAGGAAGGTAGTGAGGAGCTGCAGAGTGAATGCACATACATCAGCAGGAGAAGTTTGAACTGGATGTGGAAACAGATAGAGAGCCAATGAAGTGACTTGAGAAGAGGGGTAATATGAGCATGACGAAGCTGGCGGAAGATTAGCCATGCAGCAGACTGTTGAACAGATTGAAGGGGAGAGAGATGATTCTGAGGGATACCAGCAAGGAGTAGGTTACAATAGTCAAGATGGGAGGTTAAAGAGTGGATAAGTGTCTTAGTAGTGTATTCAGAAAGGAATGGGCAGATTTTGTTGATGTTATACAGAAAAAAATGGCAGGTTTTATCTAAAGAGAGTAAGGAGTCAAACACAACCCCAAGGAGAGAAACTGCTGATTGGGTCATGCCTCCTCCACCTATTCCCCAGATCTGACTGCTGATTTAATCCACGTGGAGAGTAAATAAAAGGGGAGGGGCTGTAGCAGCAGATAAGCATGCAATAAATAAAACCAGGAGTCGTTTCAAGGATCCAAGCCAGTTTAATGTGCACATGGCTCAAGCAAAGTCAATTTCAAAATGGCTGAGCAATGGTTTCTAGCAAAACAACAGCTTCTATAGCTTTCTTGTCCATTCTAAGCATAGGCAAACTTTTCATTGGTCCCAGTACCCCTCTCACCCATCTATTGGTCCCGGTACTGATATGGCTACCCAATCGGGACTCTGGTCTGGGCTCAGCACCTCATTGCCCCCCTTCTAGTCCCAATTACAATGGTCAGTGTCTCTAACTTGTTACATCTTTCCTCCAAGGTCACTTAGCTTGTTAAAACATATGGGAAGCAGGGCACTGTAACCTTGCTTTTTGCAGAGTTAATTAATTCTATAGAAGCTGTGCTCTCTTATCAGTACCAATTAGAGCTGTTTTCTGTCTTTTATAAGTTTCGTTTCTGCTTAGCTATGTTCAGTTAAACTGAGTTAAGTTTCGATTCTATGGTGTCATCATTCAGGGGGGTTTTCATTCCTCTGGGCCTAACTACAGGCTTCAGTTACAGGTCAAGCTGCTCAGGCCTGTCTGCTTAGTTCAATTAGCATGGATCATAGGCCGTCGCCTACCACATTCCCCCCTTTGATTATTCTCACCCGCATGTTAATAAGGTGTGAGAATCAAATCACATAATACTAGGTAAAGGTATCACTCTGTGGTATAGGGTAGTAAGTTCACATAGCTAGTATCTTTGTAGCTGCCTTATGCTCTACAGTGTTATTAATAACTGAAGTTATCATTCGCAAGCAAAGTGGCAAGAAACAAGGGAGCAACAGGCAGATGGTCAAAGTCCATAGTTTGGCAAGAGTGGGAAAAAGAACTAAAGGATTAGAAGGTTCAGTTGCATCTTTGTTGTGCTGTCGTAAAGCTTCTGATTTAGACAGACCAGCTGTCCATCCTTCGTAGTAGATTGTGGTCCAGTCCAAACAAAACACAAACTGTCAACAATGGGGTGGGCCAATACCCACTCACTAGTAGTATTATGTAAATCAGTCTGATTGTATAGGATAGAATAGTTCAGTTCTTGCGTCTCCCAGGGCCACTGATCTCCCATCTTAGTTCCTCCACAATAGAAACAGTCAGAAGTGTGGAGACTAGATGCTATTGCTCCAGCAAGTTCAAGAAACAAGTTCTGGTGGTGGTATGAGGAATTGCAACGGTGGCTTGCATAGCCTTGTAGAAAGTCAAGATCTAGAACAACTTTTGGATTGGAGAGTATACCAATGCAAGTATAGGAAGAATGATAAAACAAGGTCTGAGTGACCTTCGGTCCAGTTCATGTTGTACTTATACAGGCTGCCCAGGGAGATAAGGCAAAAGTCATTTCAAAGCACTCCAAAACTGTTGCCAGAATAAAGCAATAATAATAATAATTCATAATGGGCATAGTCTCTGGAAAATTGGAGGAACTGTCGGATTTCACAAAGGTAGAGTTGATTGTAGATCCTCAAGCTTCTGCCGTACGTAGACCTACCAACTTTTTGGCAGGAGTAGGGCTGTAGATTCCAAAGTATCACTGTCCTCTGGGATGTCTCAATTTCTTAAAATATCATAGCATAGTCTCTTAGGCTATTATTGCTTCTTTAGAGCAGTTCACTCTTTAGGAGATCAAAACAGTCTTTTCAGAGTATTTAAACACAGTCTCTTAGAAGATTCAATTTCTTAACACAACACAGTCTCTTTCTGATGATTGCAGTTTTCTCCAGATGCGAAGCTTACTTTCAGATAAACAGACAGTCTCGAAACAGTGCAGTTTCTAAGGGACCAATAAGTCTTAGGTCCGTGGCTGTTGTCGTAGGGTGAGGTGCAATGGAGTCTCAGGATGCTGTACAGTAGTCCAGTGATCAGGTTCAAGAGCAGCTGCTGGCTTCACTTGATTATGGTGGATCCAAGGTTCAAATTCTGCGACTTTTACTGCAGTTGGAGTTGACAAGATGACAACATAGGGTCCCCTCCAAAGCAGGGCTAACAGTATCTTTCTCCACTCTTTGATCCACACCGAGACTCCAGGCTTGAAAGGATGCAGGGGTGCAGGCAAATTGATGAGTAATCGATTTTGTACTCAGGTATGAAGACTTCTGCAAAACAGAACTTAAAACCAATAGTTCATGTCTAATAATTTCAGATCCTATCTGTCTCATATCTCCTTTTATTTCCTATACAATAGGCAGGGGTTGCCCATACAAAATTTCAAAAAAGGGAAACTCCTAAAGACTTAGCAGGGGCTAAGTATATCCTAAGAAGGGCTATGGGAAGAACCTGGCCACTTCAGGTAAACCTCTTGGCAAAGTTTGGACAACTGAGATTTCAGGGTTCTATTCATACATTCTACTTTTCCTAAATTCTGAGATCTATAGGCAGTATGTATCTGTTAATATCAATATCTTGGGGCTATACTTAATGGACTTGCTTCCTAAGGTTATCCACCCTCATTCTTTGTACAGGGTCCCATGTGCATGCAAGGTTGTAAGGGCATACTTGAAATCTGGGTACACATTTAGACAGGGCTCTTTTCCTATTGTTAGTGCTCTGGTGAGGACTATCAGTTCAGCTTTCTGTGGTGAAGTTTCTAGGGCCAGGGCTGAGGACTCAACTACCAAATCAGGGGTCACCACTGCATATCTAGCACAACAATGTCCATTGATGATGAAACTGCCTTCAGCCACAAAGAAAGTCTGTTCAGGATTCTCCATAGGGACATCAGTCAAATCCAGGTGGATTGAGAATACAGTGTCCATAATTTCTAAACAGTCATGATCAGGGTATCAAGACCAACTGATAACAACATAGCAGGATTGAAAGCTTGACTGACCCTTCAGTTGTATCTGGGGTTTTCACACAACATACTCTAATACTTCAACATTCATAGATTTGTTAGCTAGTAATTTCCTTTGTATTTCATATTGGTTAGAACAGAGTGTGGTACAGTAACTTGAAGATTCTGTCTCAAAGGGATTTTTCTTTTAGTTTTTGCTTACTAGGAAGGCTGTAGCTGTAACAGCTTCTCAAATAAGGTCCAAGAGATTGAGTCAACACTCCTAGACATCTGGTAGACCCAGAGCTGGTGATAACATCAGAGCGGTTTTCAAAGATCAAAAGACTGCATTCCTATTCAAGTCCCCATTCCAATGGAGACTTTTTCATTCCTTTGGTAGCTTGATACAATGTGATACAATGGTTTTGCTAGCAGCGCAAAATTGGGGATCCATATACAACAGTACCCTGTGGCACCCAAGAAGGCTCTCACTTGCCTCCTGGTGGTTGGAGTAGGAATACTGCATACAGCTGCTTTGCGTTCTGGTAAGGGTTCCAGGCGTCGAATTCCGCTGGACAACTGGAATCCTAGGTATTTAACTCGTTTGACATAATTATGCTTTGGCTCTTGAGACTTTGTATCCAGCCTCATTAAAAAGGTGCAAGAGTTCACTGGTGGCTTGTGGACATTCACTTTCTGAGTTGGTGGCTATAAGCAAGTTGTCCACATATTGAAGTAGAATTTTTTTTTTTTTTTGGAGTTTCTGGATAACTTGTCAAATCTTTTGCTGAGTGAGGCGAGTTCTTGAATTCTTGAGGTAATCTTGTCCAGATGAGTTGGCCCCCCCTCCTTGTAGTGGGGTCTTGGGCTAAGCGTATGCAGAAAAAGGCATCTTTTTAAGTCCAGAATGATGAAATGTATAGCTTCAGCAGAGATCAGTTCCAAGAAAATATAAGGATTTTGGTACCACTGGTTGTATAGTTTCAGCTGCATCATTCATTCTTCTTAGATCCTGCACTGGGCGGTAATCACCTGTCCCAGGCTTCTTGACTGGCTTGAGGGTGACAATGACAGGGGCTATGTTCTTCGCTAGGCCAGGTGGATTATCTTCTGCCCATCCTCCAGGTGGGGCTATGAGGTTGGTAAGTGTACAGCTTGTTGCTTTGGATGCAGGTGAATAGAACCGCCATTCTTCTTCTTGGGGGACAGTTAACACCATCAGGCCAGCAGATTTTGAGTTTCATTTTTCCCCCTTCAACAAAGGATATCTGTGCTTGAAGCTTTGCAAGCAGGTCTCGGCTCCAAAAATGGAATAGGGCATTCAGGCATATACAGGAACTGGTACATTATTATTATTATTTTTTTTAGTTCACACATGCGGTTCTGCAGAAAAGGCTTTGTGGCCTTAGCCCCAGTAGCTCTGATAATGGTGGTGCATCTAGAAAAACACAGGGGCTACTGGCTTTAGTATTCTGCTCCTGTATCCCCCATAAAAGTCCATATATTGGTCCCCTATTTTTCAGACTGACTCCTGGGGACCCAGGGAAACTGGAGAGTCCGGTCTGGCCTAGTCTTCATCCATGCTGTAGCCCTCTTCGGCTGCCACTCACGCTATAGCTGCTTCACTCTCGTGCTGAAACACTGTGCTTGGTTTTATTCTATGACTCTGCAATCAAGTACTCCCTCCTCCCCTCCTGGGGTGGAGTCAAGATACGGGCATTCACTTCTCTAATGTCCTTCTTTTTCTATAATGGGTGCACTGATTTGCACCCAGTGGAGGCCTGCTACTTCTGCGGCCTCTTACACGTTCTCTGGTCCTTTGATTAGGAGAATCACCTCCACGTCGTTCAATGAAAGCAGCACCAAGCTGATCTGCTTTCTCTTTATTTTACATTCACTTTCTCTGCCACATTCAGTCTTACATTTCACATACTTTCAAATCAACTCTTCCAGTAACTATAATGTCCGCAAATCCATCCAGTTTCATTTCTGTTTTATATCTCTCTGGGACTGACTGACAAAAACACAACTTCTCCTGGGCTACTGGTCTGCATTATACTGTTCATTAGTTCAATCAAATCCTAAGGCTTCTCAGTGTATAATGCAGTTTTTTTCAGTTCTAAACAAGTCTGGTCAGCTGACTTTCACTTCTGGTTCAGAGGGGGTGCACATCCCCCTCCTGCAGAGGTGGCTGGCAAACTAGGGAATCTACAGGGTGGATTCCCCCCCCCCCCCCCTCTCCTGGGTTTCTCCTAGCAACGCTCTATCCAGGAGGTTGTTTTTTTTTTTTTTTTAAATGATCTACTTCTCTGCTGTGGGCACATTAGTTCACGCCTACCGGGGGGTGACATCATCGGTGGAATGGGCTCCATCCCCCCCTTAAGCACTCTAAACGGAGCTACTTACAGAGAGAGAGAGAGAGAGAGAGACAGGATATCTAGAGATTCTGGGGCAAAATATAGTGAACTAAGGAAATATAACTAGCAGAAGTCACTCCCTTTCACATAGCATTCCTGATTGGGACAGAGACATTTCATAGTCTTCAGTAAATCCCTTACTGAAATTCTTGATCATACTTGAAAAGACACTTATTATTTCTGTAAACATAGGGCAGGCAGGAAACACTTAGATTGAGCACATACATCCATTATGCTTATTGCAACTTATTCCAAACAGGAACAATTTAGATACAGTTAGAATAAAAATAACTATCTGCCAGCCGTAATCAGCATGTCTCTGCAAAAGAAATTATTACTTTTTTTTAGTTCAGAAAGCAAATATTCAAAAGACATTCCGGATATTTTTCATAAAGTACAGCACACCTTTCCCTTTTTTCAAATACAGAAAAACAGATTAATTTATCTTAAAAGCCAATATTGTAAAGGTCAGTGTAGCTAACTGATTTGTTCATTAGTAACTAGTACAGAGTTTCAAATGACTTATACTTGTTCATAAAAAGGTTAGTGCAAACACTCCGCAAGATAAACTTTTTTTTTTTTTTTAAACTTTGATTGAATGAATCCTTTATTTTAAACAAGCAAAAGAGACTGCTCGCTCAATCGGGAACGGCTGTCTCATTCCCTAGTAAGCTGTGTGAGCCACACCTCTCCGCTCACTGGAAATGAAATAATCACAGTTTCACACACACACACACAGAGACACAGACAGAGACATGCCGGCATTCGAATAAGAACGTAACCCTTTCTAGGCTAAGTACCAAAAACTATTGGGACCCACAATCCTGACTAAACATTCTTATTAAATGATATATAAATGATATATATATTACATAACCATAGCAGAACAGGTACAATTATCCTGAAATAAGCACAAACTAACAGCACTGAGATTTAAACCTGCACAGGTTTAGAAAGACGACACTGTACATTCTTTCTTCAGACACGCCCCCTGTCAGCTTTCACACTGTCTGTGCTCTAGGAAAACAGAATGAGGGAGAGAAGTCCTTGATTTTAAAGTAGCGTTTTACGTCTTCTTTCTTCCTTTCTTAATACTATTTTCTTAACCGGTAAACTGTCACAAATTACCCAACAGAATAATCTCACATTTATAACAGAAGGGAAACTCGTGGTTTCAACAGAGAACAAAAAACAGATACACAGTAGGACGGACAATACACCAAACGCTTCCTCCGTTTCGCGACCTAGACGCAGTCACCCGGCTAGGAACTGCGCTAGTCCAGAGTCCACTCTCGCTTGGTCCGTGCTGCCAGACCTCTCATTCACACTTCATTCACACAGTCATGCTAGCAACGTATCTCAGAATGCATTCCTTTCTATCTATTCTGACTAGTCTTATCCAATTTCCCAATTACAAAAAGGATGGGGGTTTCACCCGGCGAATACCCATGCGGGGTTACTCGGCCCTTCCTTGAGAGGTGATCATGCTCTCTTACCAATTCCCAATATCTCGAGATTACAAATTCCAAGTTCCTGTCTGTTCTGACTAGGCTAAATCATGATTATTTTTTTTTTAACAGCTGTACCTCGCGAATACTCATGCAAGGATTTTCAAACAAAGACTTAAGTCTTACCAAACAAAAAGGACGATGGCTTCGCCTTGCGCATACTCATGCAAGGGTAATAGGACCGTCCTTGAGAGGGGATCAGTGCTCTCATTACCAAATTCCAAATTCCAAGTTCTCGAGATTACAAGTTACAAGTTTCAAATTCTTACCAAAGTTTTACAAGTTGCAAACTGCAGTTCTAACTCATCTGTCTAGACAGGTTTTCAAAACTATACTTACCAGATCTGGTTCCCAAGCTTCTGAGTTGGATCCTGGACTCCCCCGGGTCGGAAGTGTTGGCCAGCTGGACCCAGTGCCTGCCGAGGCCAGGCAGAACCCCCTCCGATACAAGGGGATCGGTGGGCCCAGGGAAATTCCCCTGCGTCGGATTGGCATGGCTCCAACTGGACCAAACCTCAAGGCGAATTACGTGGATTTATTCACTTGAACACCATCCACCACTCGCACTTCCAGGCCAAACGCACCAAGAAATGTAGCAGCAGATAAGCATGCAATAAATAAAACCAGGAGTCATTTCAAGGATCCAAGCCAGTTTAATGTGCACATGGCTCAAGCAAAGTCAATTTCAAAATGGCTGAGCAATGGTTTCTAGCAAAACAACAGCTTTTATAGCTTTCTTGTCCATTCTAAGCATAGGCAAACTTTTCATTGGTCCCAGTACCCCTCTCACCCATCTATTGGTCCCGGTACTGATATGGCTACCCAATCGGGACTCTGGTCTGGGCTCAGCACCTGGTTGCCCCCCTTCTAGTCCCAATTACAATGGTCAGTGTCTCTAACTTGTTACATCTTTCCTCCAAGGTCACTTAGCTTGTTAAAACATATGGGAAGCAGGGCACTGTAACCTTGCTTTTTGCAGAGTTAATTAATTCTATAGAAGCTGTGCTCTCTTATCAGTACCAATTAGAGCTGTTTTCTGTCTTTTATAAGTTTCGTTTCTGCTTAGCTATGTTCAGTTAAACTGAGTTAAGTTTCGATTCTATGGTGTCATCATTCAGGGGGGTTTTCATTCCTCTGGGCCTAACTACAGGCTTCAGTTACAGGTCAAGCTGCTCAGGCCTGTCTGCTTAGTTCAATTAGCATGGATCATAGGCCGTCGCCTACCACAGGGCTTTATCACAGCAGTTGTAACACCTCACCAGCAAAAGAAAGCATGACACGTGAACAAATTTGCTCAAGTGCTATTGGATAGCGGGGCTGCCTGGACTAGTTATGACCAGTTACTTTAGTGGTCCAGGCTCCCAACGGGATCCGGGCAAGTACCATGATAAAATTTAGAGTTTACTCAGACTGTGGTAGGGTGGTGTGAGGTAGGCCAACTGTTGTCACGTGCCCTTAGACCTAGCATCAAAACTACAAAAACATTATAAAATACATACGTAAAACACAACAATTTATTAAAATTAAATCATTCAACATTATTTCATTAAGCTTCCTAAAAACTAAAACACATTGACTCTTCAAAATAAACTTATTCAATAGCATTATACAGTTGGTGAAATAAAATCATTTATTTTTGGAATAATTAATTGCTGTAAGACTCCAAGTTAAGCCTCCCATAATGAAAGTTACACTGTTAGCATCCAAGTTATAATGTATGTTATATGTGCGCTGAAATGTAAACCGCTTTGAATCTATGATACGGTGGTATAAAAAAAAAAACCTAATAAATAAATATCATTTTCAACTGTTTCCTAAATTGCATCACAATTGCTTCCAATCTAAGTGAAAAATAAAAAGGCCTTCCACAGAAGAGTCCCTGCCACTGAAAAAGCAGATCTCTATGTTGACACCAACCTTGTAGGCACACACAATAAATTAGTAACATTAGATCTAAAATTTCTAAGAACATAAGATATGCCCATATTGGGTCAGACCAAAGGTCCATCAAACCCAGTATCCTCTTTCCAAATGTGACTAATCCAGGTCACAAGTACTGTCAGGGTCCCAAAAAATACACAGATTCCATGCTGCTCATCCCAGGGATAAGCAGTGGATTTCCCCAGTGCACTTTAATAAGGTTTATGGATCTTTCCTTTAGGAACTTGTCCAGTCTCTTGTCTAATTAATATCTTAGCCAAATAACTAGGGCAACCATTTTGAAAAATACAATGAATCAAGCAACAAATCATAAACACAATCCACTAAGTAATAGACAACAATGTGGATCTCTCAAAATTGAATGGATATATTGTCTTGGACTACAAGAGATTCACAGCCTAATCACTATATTTTGCACTAACTGCTATGCTCTGAGAGTGGCAACAGGAAGGCTGCATAGGAAGGCACTGCAGTAGTCCATATGACAAAATATTGAGTGCAAAACTGTACAAAAAAATCGGATTCTGCTGCACAACCACATTATTGAGGTTAGTAAGTTTCAAGTTCCAATAGTTATGTCCCCATCTTGCTGATGGAAGTATTAAACTGTGTTATGTAAAGAACAATGGGGAGTGGGATTTTCAAAACCATTTAGGTGGTTTGTAGACCTGCAAATAACCTAAACGGAGCTTAGCGGACTATCCCCAGGGGCCATTACTAAAGGTCCTGTCGCTAGCCAGCTAGCATTGGGCTGTTCTGGGAGTGGAGTGGAAGTAGCACCCAGGGATAACCAGCTAGTGACAATTCAACCACTGGCCACTTATTCCAAAGCGGCGAAAGTTAGGCACCTGAAAAGCTTTCCTAACTTTTGCCAGCATAGCTAACTGGGCTGAATATCGCCATTGTCCAGTTAACTATGGCATTATCTGGGAGATGATGATGGAGGAAGTGACGTCACTGACTAAGATGATAGCTGCAGTGTGAAGCTCCCGATGTCAGGAAGACAAGATCCCCCAAAATAGCGTGAACTCCCTGAAAAAAGTTCTGAAAGTGGAGTGCTCAAGCAGGAAATGGCACAAAAAAAACAAGCCCGGACCTGAAAACCTTCGGGTTTATGGCGACCCCAGGGGCAACGGGAACCAGAGAAAAAATGGCACTGACTGGCACAGCGGGGGAACAGAAGAAAAATTTGCTGCCTGAGGCCCTTGAGCCGGTGGATGGTGATTTAAACACATTCAAGGAGAAGCTGAAAGAGTGGTTTGGGACTATTCGCCAGGATTTGGCCAACTTTAAGGCAGAAGCAAAACTGTGGATCAGAGAGTTAAGTGATGATATTCATGAGCTTGGACAACAAGTAGAAACAATGGAACAGAAAGTAGAGGATCATGAGGGGCTGCTTCATAATATAAAAGAGGGCAGCGAGCTTGCTAAAGTGGAGATGGGGGAATTATGGACAAAGTTGGAGATCCTGGAAAATAGAACGCAACGCTCTAACATACGCCTGAGAGGTATTCCAGAGAAAGAGAAGACCCATAACTACAAAACACTGGTAAAACAGCTATGCAAAGCTATCCTGAGATAAGCTGAAACACCAGTGGATAATTTGTGTTTTAACATAGACAGAGCACATAAGGCGTTGGGCCCAAGGCGAGAAGGCCAGCCATTGTGGCATGCTTCCATGATTTCAGTACAAAAGAGGCGGTCATGCATGCTGCGCGGAAAGTGGGCAAAGGTCATTGGGAGGATCAACCAGTGGAACTATACGCTGACATTTCTGCAATAACCATCAGGAGGAGGACAGCATTCAAGGATATCACCACAAGACTGAGAAGAACGGATCCGCTACAAGTGGCTCCTTCCCTTTGGCCTGCAATTTAACATTATGGGGAAAACTACCATTGCGTGCAACATAAAGGAGGCCATTAAAGGAATGGAGGCAGCAGGGTGGTCGGATCTGCCGGAGGTCCCTGTGGGAAAAGAAAGTGAGCAGAAGAGTCTGGGGCATGCGAGCACGGAATGGCAGCGAGCGACACAGGGGAGCCGGCGCCTGAGACGCCAGAAATCCAAAAATGTCAAGCACCCGGGTGAAATATGAATAAGGACAATGCAAACTTGTAAAAATATGGTGCTTGTTTAGAGTAATAGAACAGGGAAGTTCTGGGATTTGTGAGAAATGTAAAAGAAGAAAAAGAAAAGGGGGGGAGGTGTAATATAATAATATCTTGGCAGTATCCCACACCTCAAATGCATGGAGAGGGGTGGATTCTTTGTAAAAGGAAGGTTGGGGTGCGGGGGAGGGGAGGGGGGAGGGAAAGGGGGGGGGGGGAGGTGAGGGGGGAAAGGGGGGAGGGGAGTGAGACCTTATAGTCTGGAGATAAGGTTCTACCCGAAGGAATATGGCAGATATTATAAGACATGATTTTCGAATTGTATCCTTGAATGTAAGGGGCCTAAACTCATATAGGAAAAGGCAGTTGTGCTACAAAGAAGCTATTAGGTTAAACGGTGATATAATTTTATTGAAAGAAACGCACTTAACGTGTGGGGTGGAGAGGAGAATGATAAATCGAAAATTCCCAAACCAGTGGTTTGCATCTAATCTCCAGGAAAAGAAGAAAGGGGGAGTGGGCATATTGATAAGTGCGAGAATTCAGTACCAATGCTTGGGGCTTAAAAAAGATAAGGGAGGCAGATATTTACTTCTAAAAATGTAATATCTGGAATAGTTATATTCAATAGTGAATTTATATGGGCCCAACTATGCCCGAGGGGACTTTTATGAAGAACTGAAATCTACAATAATTAACTTCAGTGAAGGTCATTTAATAGTTGGGGGTGATTTCAATCTAACAGTAAATCCAGAATTAGATTCCTTATGGGGACAGTCGGGTGGTACAGCGAAACAGAGGAAAAAATTAAAAACTTTTATAGGGACTTGGGATTAATTGATGTATGGCGGGATATGCATGGGCGGGAAAGAGATTATACTTTCTACTCACCTGTGCATGGGTCCTACAGTAGGATTGATGTTATTGGTTCACAAGGGAATAATGGCTTGGGTAGTAGGGAGTGCAATTGGCGATAGTTCATGGTCGGACCATGCGCCAGTGTGGAGAGACTTCTGGGATCCTGTGGCTCAGAGAGGGAGGGGACAATGGATGTTGAATGAGGCACTTTTAGAAGAGCCTTGGATTGTCCAACAGGTTGCTGACTCCATTTTGGAGTAGTTGCAGTATAATGATAATGGTCAATGCTCACTGAGGGTGGTTTGGGATTGTTTGAAAGCAGTGGTTAGAGGAACGCTTATTGCAATAGGAACTCACATTAAAAAAGAGAAAGAGGCTAAAAAAGATAAACTGAGGGAAAGTTTAAGAATGTGGGAGAGGAGGCGAAAACAGGGCAACCTAAATAAAGAAGACAATAAAAAGTTATTGAGCATCATGAAACGGTTAAACGAGTTGGAGCTGGGGGAAATAAAATTTGCGCAAGAGAAACTCAAACAAACGCACTTTGAGTTTGGGAACAAGCCCAGTCTATTATTAGCACATCAACTTTAAAAACTTCAAGTGCGGAACCGTATCCACAAAATAAGAGATAGATATGGTAAGGAATTGAGGCAAAGTGAGGCGATTAAAGCTAGATTTGTGGAGCTTTATAGGGAACTATATATGCCTGAAGAGACAGTGCCCCAGGAGATGATTTAAAAATATCTAGAGGGGGTCCAATTACCTAAAATAGGGGAGGAGGAGAACTTAGCTATGTCCAGGCTTATCACATCCCAGGACGTGCTTGGGGTTATCAAGGAGCTACCGTTGCACAAGGCTCCTAGAAGGGATGAGTTCCCAAACAGATTCTACAAGGTTTTTGCCCAGGTATTGGCTGACCCCCTAACTCGATTATATAATGCAATTGGATCGGAGGAGCTCTTGCCCCAGTCAATGAGAATGGCAGGAGTAACTTTAAATACAAAAGAGGGTAAAGATCCTACTCAATATGGTTCCTACCGCCCGATTTCCTTACTGGGATCGGATTTAAAAATCTTGAGTACTGGCCAATAGATTGCTCTCACATATGCCGCAGTTAATAAATATGGTCCAATTTGGGTTTATTCCTGGAAGACAGGCAACAGATAATTTAAGAAGGGTCTTGAACGTAATCTGGAAAGGTAAGAGTAGGAAAGATGAGTTACTGTTGTTGGCGATAGATGCAGAGAAAGCTTTTGACAGTGTCCTGGCCCTTTTTGATCCAGACCTTGGCAAAAGTAGATATTGAAGGCAAATATTTAGAATGGATTGGATCGCTTTACAAGAACCCCCTAGCGGCCTTATGAATAAACTGAGAGTATATGGAGGCCTTTGGACTTATGAGAGGGACTAGGCAGGGCTGTCCACTGTCCCCATTACTATTTGTCTTATCAATGGAGCTCCTAGCACACAGAGTGAGAGCAGCGGAAGAGATTCAGGGGTTGAAATGGGAACGGGGGGAGTGTAAAGTGTCCTTGTTCACTGATGACTTGTTGTTTATAATTACATCCCCTGAACAGATGCTGAGCGCCCTGATGAGGGAGCTAGAGAGTTTTGGGAAAGTATCTGGCTTTAAGATGAACGCATCCAAATCAGAGATTTTAAATATCTCGATCTCAGAAAAAATAAGTGAACGGTTGATGAGCCTTTTAAATGGGCTAAGAGAAGTATTTGATATTTGGGAGTCCAGCTAACTCCATTGATCTCAGATCTCTTTAGAGCGAATTATATCCCACTGGAGGAAAGGATTAGGAGAGACCTAGAAGGTTGGGAAAGGGTGAAGTTAACATGGCCAGGAAGAATAGCAGCAGTGAAAATGATGATTCTGCCCAGGCTATTATTTTTATTTAGTACATTGCCTGGTGCTGTCCCAGGGGGCTACTTGAAAAAATGCAAAGGTTTTTGTGGAAATTTGTTTGGGGGGGGGAAAGAGAGCGAGAATCCCTAAAAATATTTTGACAAGGAGCAAAGCAAATGGGGGGCTGTCCCAAACTTAATAAAATATTATAGTGCGGCAAAGTTGAGGGCTGTTTTTGTGTGGGGGATACATGAAAGTTAGGACTGGGTCCAAATGGAGAAAGCGGCTTTGGGAGTGCCCTCACTGAAAGAAGTCTTGTGGGTGCCTAGGGGGGAATAGGATGTTAGCAAAGTGTTCTAACCCTTTTGTATATGTAACATTACAGATATGGTTTCAATGGCGAACCAAATGGTTGGGAGCCGAATGTGTGACTAAAGAGTCCCTATCAGGGGCAATATTGATTTTTCACCGGGGATGTGTGGGGGATTTTCTGAAAGATGGGCCCAAAGTAATCTGTGTTATGCTGGACAATTTCTAGACGGGGGGAGGATTAGGCCTTTTGAAAACCTCAAGGAAGAATTTTCATTGAGGAATTCAGATTATTATTATGTACAGATTTCTAATTATTCAAAGGAAAATCATCCCTGGATTAAGGGAGAAAGTATTACCAATCGAAAGGCTGTTCTTGAGGGAATCATTACTCAACTATATAAAATTATGGATATAACCAAGGGAGAGAGAATTATTTCAAAGAAAATGGGAAGCAGACCTGGGCCTGGTACTGACGGAGCAGACTTGGGCTGCGATCTTTGCCCAGAGGTACAAAGGGCTATTGGCCACCAATTTAAGAGAACATAATTACAAGATCATGTACAGATGGTATGTGACACCTGATGTAATTCAAAAAATGTATGGAATGACCAATGGGCTATGTTGGCGCAAGTGCAGAGCTAGAGGTTCTTTCTTCCACATATGGTGGTCTTGTCCAAAAATACAAGTGTTCTGGAGCGCAGTATTTCAGGCTATAGATAAGATTTTGGGGAAGAAAATAGTGGCCGACTCCGCAGTGTGGCACTACTGGGCATCCACAGAAGGGGAATGAAAAAAAGAGGAGGAGAGCTTTATAAATTTGGGCTGTTTGTCTGCCCGCTTAGAGATAGCTAAGAGGTGGAGGCATGAAGCCCCACCAATAGTGGGAGAATGGGAGAGAGGAGTGAATCATATATATTTGATGAGTAAACTGACAGCCCTAAAACAAGTGAAAATGATGCCGTTTGAGAGGATATGGTCCAAGTATTCTACCTGGCTCGCAGAGGATTTATCTGTGAAAGCTTAAGAGGAAGTAGAGATGTATTAAAGTGTTAACAATCATGTAAGGGAGAGGGGGCAGAGTAATAGGGGCAAGTGGGAGGTAGGAGGAGGGGGGACTAAAAGGAGGAGTGGCCTAATGGTTGGGGCAAGTTACCTCAGGCCAGAAGGTCAGGAGTTCAAATCCCACTAGAGGACAGCAACCTTGGGCCAGAAGGACTAGGGTTTCTAGTCCCACAGGTGCTCCTTGTGGTCTTGGGCAAGCCATTTAACCCTCCATTGCCCATGTTCCCTGTAAAATAGTTATCTCCAAGTTATAATGCCCTGTTCAATGTAATTTCAATTTGTTCAATGTAAACCACCTTGATATCATGAAAGGCAGTATATAAGAAATGTTAAATAAATAAATAAAATAAAAAAACTGTCAAGGGGAAAGGATAATACCTGTTAAGGGGAGCACTGTTTAGTTATCATGGTGGGGGAGATATAATGGTCTTGAAACTGTTATGGTTGTTAACTCCCAATGATGTATATTCTCTTGACAAAAATAAAAAAAACCCTATGGCATTACCTAGCCAGCCTAGGCATCCAATGCCAGTGGCTGAATATGGCCCTAGCACTGAATACCCAGGTGCAGAGTTCAGAGCAATGGCTAGCCACTGTAGAAATGCTAGCAGCAGCTGCCACTGAATATCAATCCCCACCCTCCACTGCCAATGTGCTCCATATATGGTGAAATAAAGCAGTTGTGATGATTTTCATCCAGTGAATAAAGATGCCTGTGTGGTTGCTGTCTTAAGGTTTAAGAAAATATGAGGTGATGTTGTGGTTGAGTGAGTCAGGCATACCAGGTGAAGGATCTAGCATGCCCACGTTATGAATTCTGCCCTATGCGACTTGCACATCATGCGCGCACCCCCCACCCCTCCACCCCCACACCTCCATCCAGCCACTTTCTGCTCTCACCTTGCGGCTGCCACCCTCTGTTTTCTCCACAGAGGCGCCAGCAGCAGGGCGAGAGCAGAAAGTGGATGGACAGAGGGGGAGGAGAGGGAGTGCGCCTGATGTGCTAGTTGCCAGCACTTTAAGCAGATCTGTCCCTCCCTGCTCTGAAGTCGTGTCAGAGGAGGGAAGGACCAGACCTGCTTAAAGTGCCGTGAAAAGGCTTAAAGGGTGCATTGTGGCTGCCTGCTGTTGCCCTGCCACCGCTGAGAAGTGGCGGCAGGGCAACAGCAAGGAGACAAAATGCACTCCACTCTTCCTAAAAAGAAACCACGGGGAAAAAGGCCTCCCTTCCACTGGAAAGGCCAGCCTTACTGAGGCTATCCCCCATACCAAGTCCACCAGACCCAACAGCAAGGTCATCAGGGCAAGAGAGCAGGCCAGAGCCTATGCAAGCCTAAGGACCCTAAGCCCCAGACACCAGCTCCAGCCCAGAGTGGGTCGAGGTTTTGACTCCCAGAGCATAGCCTCTCTACCCACAGGGGAACCAGCTGTCAATAGGGGGGGGGGGGAAGGGGGCACATGATTCTTTTTGCCCACCGTGGGCTGCTATCACCACCGACTCCTGAGCACTTCAGATGGTTAGGGAGGATTACTTCCTTCACCTGGTCCAGTGCCTCCCCTTTTCTTCCCAGGAGATCCCCCTCAGACTCCCCTGCTACTGCAGGAACTTGCAGGCCTTCTCAGGGACAGGGCCGTGGAGTCTATACCACACCACCTAAAAGGAAAGGGGTTCTACTCCAGGTACGTTCTGGTCCCAAAAAGAACAGGAAGCCTAAGGCCCATCCTGGACTTGGAGAAACCTGAACAAATTCCTGGTGCGGGAGAAGTTAAAATGCTCTCCCTTGGAATATTGCTACCCTACCTCCAGCAGGGAGATTGGCTATGGTCCTTGGACCTAAAGAATGCTTATACCCACATCCTTATTCACCCCAACCACAGACAGTACCTAAAGTTCATGGTCAGAGGCGACCACTACCAGTACAAGGTACTGCCCTTCGACCTAGCCTCCGCATCAACAGTCTTCACCAAATGCCTGGCTACCTCTGTCTCCAAGTTGCCTTCATCTCCCCCTACCTGGATGACTGACTAGTAAAAGGGGACACAGTCTCAGAGGTGCAACAGGCCATGGCCTGCGCCATCAAGGTCCTACAACATCTGGGGTTCATGATAAGCCACCCCAAATCCCACCTCACTCCAACACAGGACCTGAAGTTCATAGGGGCTTGTCTGGACACCCTCCAAGCCAGGGCCTTCCTCCCCCTGGACAGGGTGAATTGCCTAAGGGCCCTGGTGACAGAGGTGCAGCGCCATCATGCTGTCTCAGCGCGGTCCATGCTATGCCTGCTAGGCCACCTGGCTTCCACAGTCCATGTGATGTCCAACACCCACCTCCACATGTGGGCAGCTCAGTGGTTCCTCCGCTCACAGTGGACTCGAGCGGGCTCCAGGACAGGGTCTCGGCGTCCCACCAACTAGCAGAGTCACTTGATTGGTGGCAGGACACACAGCACCTGCAGAAGGGCATGTCCTTCAACACCCAACCCCCAGAAGGTCCTCACTATGGATGCTTCACTACTGGGCTGGGGTGCCCACTTCAAGAAATGGTGCACACAGGGCAACTGGTTTCTCAAGGAAAGCCAGCAGCAGATCAATCTGCTGGAGCTCAGAGCCATTTTTCTGGTGATCAGGGCCTTTCAACACCGCCTGCAGCACCAGTCTGTGCTATTCCAAATGGATAGCCACAACGCAATGTTCTACCTGAACAAACAAGGGGGCACAGGGTCTTACCACCTCTGCCAGGAGGCAGTAGCCCTCTGCTCGTACACAATCAGCCAGGGAATGCTCCTCAGGATGGTATACGTTCTGGGCCAAGACAATGCCCTAGTGGATAGACTGAACAGGGCCCTCCAACCGCACGAGTGATGCCTAGACCCCAGGATGACACATCAGCTATTCAGACTATGGAGAACCCCAAGTTTGGACTTCTTTGCCAGCCCAGCCAATGTTCAGCTGACCCACTTCTGCTGTCCCCAACTGCACCCGTCCCAGATAGAGGCAGACGCCTTCCTAATCTCGTGGTCGGAAAGCCTCCTGCATGCCTTCCCTTCCATGCCACTAATTGCCCAGACCCTTTTCAGAGTCCTGTAGGACAAGGCTTCCATGATTCTAGTGGCTCCGTGGTGGCCCAGACAGCCTTGGTTTCCCCTGTTGCTCCGCCTCTCAACAGAGCTCCCTCTGGGGAGTGCCCCAGGACTACTGACTCAGGAGGAGGGCTTGCTTCTGCACCCCAACCTGGGGTCACTGTCTCTAACAGCATGGCTGCTGAATGGGTCACCCTAGCACCCTTGAACCTCCCCATAAAAGTGGAAGATATCCTTCTGGCCTCTCGTAAGGACTCCACAAGATAAGCCTATGCCTTCAAGTGGCACAGGTTCTCAGTATGGTGTGTGGAACAACACGTTGATCCATTCTCCTGCCAGGTGCACATGGTGCTGCAGTATTTGCTCCACCTCTCGCAGACTGGACTCAAGCCCAACTCCATGAAAACACAACAGCCCGCATCATAACCAGCACAGCCAAGAATGAGCACATTATACCTGTGCTCCAACAACTATACTGACTCCCAATAAATGTAAGGGCAAGATTCAAAACAACTACAAACATATACAAAATCATGCACTAATGCACAGCAGATGTACTCCACAGCCTGATAACCAAAGACACAACCAACCGACCCAGACGAACCGGCAACAACAACAAACTACACACACCAGTGTATATCATAAAACATTGCATACAAAGAGGAATTATCAGCAGAAAGGAAGAGGTACTAATGCCACTATATAAACAACTAGTGAGGCCTCACTTGTGTTCAGTTTTGGAGACCATATCTTGCAAAGGATGTAAAAAGACTGGAAACTATTCAGAAGAAGGCGACCAAAATGATTTGGAGCCTGCGTCAGAAGCCTTATGAGAAGAGACTTGAAGACCTAAATATGTACACTCTGGAGGAGAGGAGGGATAGGGGAGATATGATTCAGACCTTTAAATACTTAAAGATAAATAATGAACAAACAAACCTCTTCCAAAGACGTGGAAGCTATAAAACTAGAGGGCATAACATGAAGCTGCAAGGGGGTAAATTGAAAGGCAATGTCAGGAAATATTTTTTTTACTGAAAGGGTGGTGGATGCTTGGATTGCCCTCCCGATGGAAGTGGTGGGGGCAAATACAGTGACAGAATTCAAAATGGCATGGGATAGACACAGTGGATCCCTTTACAGCAACAGGATAAAATCAAAATAAACTTAACTATCTAATTTCTCAACAAATAGGGGTGTCCAACATGGAGCGGAGGGTTCACCCCTAAACAAAGACATGGGGAGAGGTGGCCTGCACAGAGCGGCAGGTGCACCTACTCTTGCCATCTTACTGGGCAGACTAGATGGACCATACTGGTCTTTATCTGCCATCATTTACTATGTTACTATGAAACAAGTAACTTCCAGCAGAGCCCTATCCCTCTCAGCACCGGCCCTCTGGAATACTCTACCAGATGAAATGAGGGAGTTAAATGACCTCAAAGACTTCCGCAAATCTCTTAAGACCTTCTTATTCAGAGACTACTACGACCATTCAGACAAAGGATCATCTAACTGTGCTTGAACATAATGATAACCCACGTCTCTAAATTTTATGTATGTAGTGTCCAACCTTTATGTACGTAGTGTCACCCTACTCAATGTAAACCCAATGTGTGTAGCCCATCACTTTGATTGAAGGAGAAAGTGGAATACAAATCTGGATAAATAAATAAAATCAGGGTACACCTGAGCGCGCTCTCTGCGCACCATCACTCCATAGAGGGCAATTCTCTTTTAGTGCAACCCCTCATTACCCATTTTTATATGTATTTTTTAGACTGGTTTTAATATGATTTATTTATTATTTATATAATGATGTGTACTATTTTATGTTATTTTTATGCTATTTTCAATGTTCTTAAGCCGAAATACCCCTGAAGAAGCGTAGCCGAAACACAGCTTGTGTTGAGAGTTCGGCAGTTGCTTTTCTCCCTGGTACCCCTGTACATCTCTTCAAATAAAGTTCCTTTTTACCACGCATAGACTGAGTTTCTTTAGACATGAGAGAGGGCATGGAGTGAGGGACTGTGTGCATGCAGTTGGCAGGTAGGACTGGAGGGGATGTGCCCCAAAGATCCAAAGTCTTATTATGGAAGTGTACGGCTCATTGCTTTGCATTGGGAAAGTTGTTTCTAGAGGTTTCCAGAGAAATGGGATGAAGTAAGTGTGTTACCTCTGAATACAGAGTTTTTGAGGGGTTCATAGAATTGGTGATATGTTTGGAAAAATAGTCCTTTTTGGCAGTGTTAACTGTAGTCCTGTAATAGGCGTGCAGGTCTTTGAAAGCTTTTAATGTGTCTGGTGTACGCAGCTTATGCCAGGCACGCTCAGTTCTGCACAATTGTTGGCAAATGAGGAGAAGGCCTTGGTGGTATCATGGATGGTGGCAGTTTTGTTTAGTCTGCTGGGTCTACAGGGGGGCAAGAGAGTCTAAAGCAGAGTGGAGCAAGTTGTACCAGGATTCTGCCTGAGTATTGATTTGAAAGGACTCAGTCTGATAGAAAAAGGGTATCTGAAGGCAGAACCATGAGGAAGCAGGAAAGATTTTAGATAGAACACTTGTCAGAGAATGAGAGCTAGAGACAAGAAATTGGAAGAAGATGCAGAAGTGATCCATTCAAGGTAGCGCCAGCATGGAAAAAGACAATAGAAGAATGGGAGGGGCTGCTGTGGACATAATAAGGCCAGAGTATGACCAACTACATGAGTTGGGAGGTAGACATGTTGATGAAAGGATAGGTCTGACAGGAAAGAGAATTTATCACATAACTTCGACTTTGAAATCACCCAAGATGATCAGTTTATTTATTTATTTGAACATATTTTTATACCACCCCTGCCAAAGATCAGTGGCGGTTTACATTATAACAAACCAAACTTTTACATGGAATAGTACTAGTGAACTTTATACAAAGAACAGAGTGAATGAGGGGCAACCTTTAAGTATTTACATAGAGTAGTAATGAAAAGTACAAATTCTAACTACAACAAGCTATGTATAGGTGTATTTAAGTTCGCAAATTGTATTCTTATTAGCAAACAGACAATGGTTTCTGAGATAGTAAGGAGCAGAGAGTCCCATAGGGAGGAGTTTAGTGTGTGTGGGGGGGGGGGGCATATAGAAGAAGAAGAAGAAAATGGAGAGCAGGGTATGATGCCAGCTTAATTAGTAGAGTAGTAGAGACTCAGAGTACATAAGAACATAAGATAATTCTTGTGGAGTAAGGCAACGCCTCCCCTTCCCGATCTAATGGTGTGAGAAGTGAATAGGGCATCATAGTTAGGGTGGAGGCAGCAATAGAGAAAGTTTCTGTTAGGAATAGGAGATATAGAGAATGCTGGAGAATAAGATCTGAGAGAAGGGAAGACTTTGAACTGGGAGTGATCTGCAGTTAAGGAAAGCAGAATAGCAGCAGACAGGAGGAAAGGGAAGAGAAGCCTGAGAAGGATCAGGAGAGGAGATACAAGGGATTAGGTTACCCACATTCCTGTGGGAAGAGGTCCTGGAGGGAGCAGTAGGGCAGCTGCCTCAATGAACTGGGATGGAACAAATCGCAGTAGCAAAGTGACACAGGACAAGAAAGCAGTTACTTACCTGTAACAGGTGATCTCTGGGAACAGCAGGAATAAGTCTTCACATATGGGTACCGACGGAGCCTGCGCGGGAATGCTCCCCAGCGTCCAAAAGGAAAGCTTTTGGGAGCATCCCACAGCGCCTGCGTGCTGCCTTCCCGCCTTTCCCAACCGCCTCTCTCCAGTTCGAGTTTTGAGCTGAGACAAAGAGAGAGAGAGAAAGGAAAGGAAAGATAGATAGAGAGATACATAGAAACATGATGACAGAAAAAGACCACAAGGCCCATCTAGTCTGTCCTTCCATAACAACAACTACAACAGTCCACTTTCTACCTTTAGAGATCCTCTGTGTTGGTCCCATGCTTTTTTGAATTCAGTTACTGTCCTCATCTCTACCACCTCCACTGGGAGACTATTCCATGGATCCACTACTCTTTCCGTAAAGAAATATTTCCGCATATCACTCCTGAATCTATCTCCCTTCACCCTCATCCCATGTCCCCTCGTAGCAGAACTTGCTTTCAATTGAAAGAGGCTCTCTCCCTGAACATTTATGCCACGGAGGTATTTAAACATCTCAATCATATCACCTCTATCCCGCCTTTCCTCTAAGGTGTACATATTAAGATCCTTAAGTCTGTCCTCATATGCTTTATAATGAAGCCCATTAATCATTTTAGTAGCAACCCTCTGCACCAACTCCATCCTGTTCACATCCTTTTGAAGGTGCGGTCTCCAGAATTGCACACCATACTCCAAATGAGGTCGCACCAAAGACTTATACAGAGGTATTATCACCTCCTTTTTTCTGCTAGCCATTCCTCTCCGTATGCACCCAAGCATCCTTCTAGCTTTTGCCGTCGCCTTTTCTACCTGTTTAGCTACTTTAAGATCATCAGACACAACCACGCCTAGGTCCCGCTCTTCTTTAGTGGACAAAAGTACTTCACCTCCTATACTGTATTGCTCCCTTGGATTGCTGCAGCCCAAATGCATGACCTTACATTTTTTAACATTAAATCCCAGCTGCCAAATTCTAGACCATTCTTCAAGCTTAGCTAGATCCCTCCTCATGTTATCTACACCTTCCTGGGTGTCTACTCTATTACAGATTTTGGTATAATCCGCAAAGAGGCAAACCTTACCCGACAGCCCTTCCGCTATATCACTAACAAAGATGTTAAAAAGAATCGGACCAAGGACAGATCCCTGGGGCACACCACTGGTAACATCCTTCTCCTCAGAGTGAGCTCCATTTACTTGTACTCTTTGTCGCCTCCCAACCAATTTCTAACCCAAGCAGTAACTTTAGGGTCCATCCCTAGGGTGCTCAGTTTGTTTATAAGTCGCCTGTGAGGAACAGTGTCAAAGGCTTTACTGAAATCTAAATACACCACATCTAGAGCTCTCCCTCGGTCCAACTCCCTGGTCACCCAGTCAAAGAAATCGATCAGATTTCTCTGACAAGACCGGCCTCTGGTGAATCCATGCTGCCTCGGATCCTGTAATCCGCCGGACTCCAGAAACCTCACTATTTTCTCTTTCAGCAGCGTTTCCAATAATTTACTTACCACTGAAGTTAAACTAACCGGCCTGTAGTTTTCAACCACATCCTTACTTCCGCTTTTGTGTAAAGGCACCACATGAGCCTCTCTCCAGTCCTTTGGCACCACTCCCGACTCCGAGGCATTGAAAAGGTCAGTCAGTGGAGTTGCTAGAACGTCCCCAAGTTCCCTCAGTATTCTAGGGTGTATCCCATCCGGTCCCATCGCTTTGTCTACTTTAAGTTGAGCTAGTTTCTCACGAACACAGTCTTCTGAAAATTGTTCAAGATGTCCCTCGCTTCTGTTCTTATTTGTGGGTGTTTTCTGAGGTCCTGCTCCTGGTTCTTCATCTGTGAACACAGAACAAAAATATTTGTTCAGCAATTCCGCTTTATCCTTATCAGCTTCTACATATTCCCCCCCTGCACCCTTGAGTCTGACAATACCACTTTTGCCCTTCCTCTTCTCACTAATATATCTGAAAAATGTCTTATCCCCCCATTTTATTGCATTGGCTATTTCCTCCTCCTTTTGAATCTTTGCCTTCTTGACTACTTTGCTAGCTTCTCTAAGTTTTTCCAAATACAGATGCCTGTCTTCCTCTCTCTGTGATCTCTTGTATTTCATGAAGGCCTCCCTCTTTTTCTTCACTTTTTCAGCTACTTCCTTCGAAAACCATAGCGGTCTCCTGTTCCTTTTGCCTTTATTTACCATTTTAACAAAAAGGTTGGTTGCCTTTAAAATACCCCCTTTCAGTTTTGCCCACTGTTTTTCTACATCCCCCAGCTGTTCCCATCCCACTAACGACTCCCTGAGGTATTGGCCCATCTTCGCAAAGTTAGTCTTCCTAAAGTCTAAGATCTTCACCTTGGAATGGATTCTAACAGCCCTAGTCCTAATACTGAACCACACCATCTGGTGATCACTGGATGCAAAATGATCTCCCACTACAACATCAGAAACACTCTCACCATTGGTAAGCACCAAGTCCAGTATGGCCCCTTCACGTGTGGGGTCTGTTACCAATTGCCTGAATAGTTCTCCCTGTAGAGAATCCAGGATCTCCTTACTTCTAGATGATACTGCAGCAGGAATGTGCCAATCAACATCTGACATATTGAAATCTCCTAGCAGTAGCACTTCCCCTTTCCTAGCAATGCTGCGTATGTCTTCAATTAACTCTCTGTCCACCTCTTCCTCTTGTGAGGGAGGTCTGTATATCACACCAATGCAAATAGATTTCTCTTTCCCTCTTTCTAGTTTAACCCACAATGCCTCCTCTCTCCCTTTTAAGCTCTGTAATTCCAAAGCTTTAATAGTAGTTTTTACATATAGTGCCACTCCTCCTCCCCTTCTTCCTACCCTGCCCTTTCTGAATAAAGTATAGCCAGGTATAGTTACATCCCAGTCATGGTTTTCTGTGAACCATGTTTCTGTAACTGCCACTAAATCCAAGTCAGCCACTCCCACCAAAGCTTCAACTTCAGGGATCTTATTTCCCATGCTACGGGCATTAATACACACTGCTTTCCATGTGTTACCCCTGTTACCCATTTCCATAAAGGTATTTAATGTATCACCTACATGGGGGCTTTCACTTACCTGGGGGCTTTTTTCACCCATCCCCAACGAATCTAGTTTAAAGCCCTCTTCAGTAGATTAGCCAGTCTACTACCAAAGATGCGTTGACCTTTCTTGGACAGATGGATGCCATCTCTGCTCTGCAACCCTTGGAACAGCATCCCATGGTCTAGGAAACCAAAACGCTCTCGAAGACACCATCCACGCAGCCATGCATTCATCTCCAGGATGCGAGCCTCTCTGCCTTGGCCTTTACCCTCAACAGGGAGGATTGAAGAGAACACTACCTATGCACCTACCTGCTTCACCCTCTGTCCCAGAGCCATGAAGTCACTTTTGATACGTTCCGAGATATACCTGGCAGCATCATTTGTTCCAACATGGATTAGCAACATTGGGTAATAGTCAGTGAGCTTGATGAGTCTCGGCAAACTCTCCGTAACATCTTGGATCTTGGCACCAGGCAGACAGCACACTTCTCTGGACATCAAGTCTGGTCGGCAGATGGATGCCTCAGTACCCCTCAGAAGAGAGTCTCCAACAACCACTACCCTTCGTTTCCTTCTGGTCACTGATTCCGCAACTATGGGGTACTTGAACTCTGGTTCTTCCCTTTCCAGGGATGCTTTCACCTCCTCCACTTCCAGGGCTGCATAATGGTTCTTCAATTCAAGGGCTGGAGAAGTTGGATTGGTGATTTTGCAGGCTCTGGTGACTGTTGTCCAACCATCGACATTCTGTTGGCACCCATCTTCTCCTGTGCTGGAGAGCCTGGTTGCTGCAAGAAGCATCTCATCAATGTACTTCTTACTGTCTTGAATGCTCCTCAGCCTTGCCACCTCCTCTCTGAGTTCCTCCACTTGTTTCCTCAGAGCTTCAGCATGCAGGCACCCTGCACATGGAACCGGTTCTTCAACTGGCATGAGGACCTCTGTCTGGACCGAGGCAGAAGCTGTAACGGGGGCAACAGCTTTAGCAATACGATTTTTCCCAGCCATTGTTCTGTTTGTGGAGCTTAGGTATCTGTTAAAGCAAAAGAGAGAGATCTACCAAGTACCAGCTGGTTTCGCAGCTGTCCTTTCAGAGAAAAAGCAGTTAAATCTCTTTAATTATATTCAATATGTGCTGGTCCAATTCACTGTGATTTGCTAAAGGGGGAGGTGCCCTATAAAGCAAGACTGCTCACTAGGGGTGGGTGGGAGCCGGGGTGGGTAGGGAGGGAACTAACACCTGATTAGGTGTTAGCAGTTTCTGAATCTGAGGAGGTTACAGAGTTCAGCAACCTACTGTGCTCCAGTAAAGTTCCCCTAAATACAACTCCTAGAGGAGGTGGGTGGGTTGTGAAGACTTATTCCTGCTGTTCCCAGAGATCACCTGTTACAGGTAAGTAACTGTGCTATCTCCAGGAACAAGCAGGAATGAGTCTTCACATATGGGGACTCCCCAGCTAGAGATGCCAGGGAGATCCTCAAGGTTGTGAGTCCCTGAGAAGGGCTCTACCTCCCCCCATGGATCTCGGGCATCCAACCAGGGATGGGGGGTAGGAGTTGATTAGGTATGGAACAGGTCTTTGAGAACAGCCTGACCAAACAAGGCATCCAGGCGGGAGTCCTTGTCCAAGCAGTAATGGGCTGTAAAGGTATGAACCGAGGCCCAGGTGGCCGCTCGACAGATTTGGGCGATGGACACAGAGTTTAGATGAGCCATAGAGGCTGCCATGGCCCTCACATTGTGAGCTGTGACATGGCCCTCCAGAGAAAGGTTCTTACTCTGGTAGGCGAAAGAAATACACTGAGCAATCCAAATGGACAGAGTTCTCTTAGAGACTGGAAGTCCTAAATGAGAGGGATCAAAAGCAACAAAGAGTTGAGAGGACTTCCTATGTTGCTGTGTCCTTTGTAAGTAAAAGGCAAGTGCTCTCTTACAATCCAGGGTATGGAGATTCCTCTCTGCACTTGATGCATGAGGTCCTGGAAAAAAGACAGGAAAATACACCTCCTGGTTCAGATGAAAAGGTGAGACCACTTTAGGCATAAAGTGTGGATTGGTCCTGAGGACTACCTTGTCATGATGGAACCTTGTATAAGGAGGATTAGCCACCAAGGCTTGCAGCTCACTGATGCGGCGAGCTGAAGTGACTGCAATGAGAAAAATAACCTTCCAGGAAAGAAATTTCAAGGAGGTAGTGGCTAAGGGTTCAAAGGGTGGCTTCATAAGCTGGCCAAGAACCAGATTCAAGTCCCATGCCACTGGAGGTGGTCTAATGGGAGGTTTAGTTAAAAGAAGGCTTCTCATGAATCTTGCTATAAGAGAATGATAGGAAATAGGCTGTCCATTGAGAGGCTTAAGGGATGCTGCAATAGCACTCAAATGGACTCTTACTGAATTCGTTTTAAGGCCTGCATGGGATAAATGCAGCAAATACTCTAGTAAAGAATTCAGAGGTATTGCAAGAGGGTTAAGACCCTTCTCTGCACACCAAATGGTAAACCTTTTCCATTTAAAAGCATAGGAACGTCTAGTGCAGGTGTCGGCAACCCGCGGCTCCGGAGCCGCATGCGGCTCTTTTTCACCTTTGCCGCGGCTCCGGAGCACACTGCCCGCCCGGTGACAGCTTATTGGTTGAGACCTCGCGTCAATCAAAGAGACGGGAAGTGAACTGTTCAAGTTGAGGGAGTCTCGCGATATTTCTTGCGCGGCATGGCAAAAATGACTCCTCCATTTTCCCCATAAATTTCGATGGCTATGGCTTTGTTGCCACACCATCCCCTGCCCCAGGTAAGTTGTTCTTAGCTCTTGCTTTTGGGTTGCTGGAAAGGTTTGTGCAGAAAAAAGGTCCATAGCAAGTCCCTAGTGTCTGAGAAGAGCCCAGTGAGTGGAGAATCTTTCTAGCTGCTCTCTGCTGCATTCAGGGTATTATAAGACTTTATGAATCTGCGTATTCCCTTCATTATCCCTCCAGGATGCAGGTATTCTCAGGAAAACACCACCTAAGAAACACTGCCTTTTTACAGCCCATTCTCACAATGTCTCTTGTATTCGAAACAGACTCATTACGTATTGTTCAATTCAACCATGTTACAGGACTTTTGCGTCATGCATGTAACCTATCTCATGTATATATTTCATGTATATAGTTCATCCCCCCCCTGTTATCCAAGTTCATACCCTTGTTCGATGTAAAACCAAACAGAACGTGTGTTTTGGTCATTTTGTTATACTGTGAACCGCGCTGATGCCGAATAGTGCGGTATATAAGCAACTGTAATAAATAAAATAAATAAAAGTAGTACAAAGTGTGTTCTGGTTTTTTTTCTGTATGTGTTACATCTGCAAGAGCTCTCTATTTTTCTGGTAAGCACGAGAATATAGTCCAAAAATGACATTTACAATTCAGATCAGCAATATGCTAAAAATCTTCTTGTACGCTGCTTGGTCATAGTCTTTCTCATCAACAGGTGTAACGGACTCTCCGCTGATGACGTGGGGCGAGATAGAGAGCACGCCTTTCCGCCTGGATGTGTCAGACACTCCTTACATAGACAAGACCCCTGATTTTGGAGCCAGGACTCCTCCATTTTCACCATAAATTTCAGTGTCCAGAAGCACCATTTGAGCTCTCTTGCTGCGTAGACAAAGGTGAGGTGGGCAGAGATGAATGGGAGATAGGGGGGTGACAGAAAATAGAAATCTGGGATCATACTCTGATGTGTGGGTAGATGACTTGTTGAAGGAATACTGGAAGATAGCATTGACCAGTCATGATTCTTCGAGACCAAAATCAATAAAAGCTGAATAATCGCTTTTGGAAAAGAACAGGTTCCATATTTTTCCTGTAAAAAATCATTAGAAACTGAACTTGAAAAGACCTAAATGTAGTCCATTTGCAGGTCACTAGATTTTGTGCTTTCTTCTTTGCCCACCTTTTGGAAAATGAAAACTGAGCAAAACAGGATCATTTCAGATAAACTTTTTTTTAAAACTGGAATTTTATTGAAGATCAAAAATAGGGGTACATTTGGGGATGCTGGCTTTGGCTTCCCTCCACACTGCCTGCCCTTGCCTCACAGCTGCTTTTAGGATTCTCTTGCTGGTGGCGGGACCTCCAATTGAAAAAAAAAATCACACGGGTCTCTCAGACTCCACACTTGCATGATCCCTCTCCTTTAACATATGCTTGCATCAGAGGAAGGAGGGACCAGACCAGCCATTCAAATGTGGGTCTTTGCAACTCTGCGTTTGAATGACTGGTTTGGAGTCAGCGAGACTTGCTTGTTTTTTTTTTCCAAAATGGAGGTCGTGCTGCGGTCGCCATGGTAACCCTAAAAATGGTGGGGTAAGGACAGGCCAGGTGGGGAGCTGGCTGGAGACCTGGAGGTAAGATGGGGAGATGCTAGGCATGGAGCAAAGGGCAAACTGGGGAGGTGGGCATAGCAAATTTTGGTATGGGGCCTTGTGATTTCTACTTACGTCGCTGTTTTCGACCCCCTGGTAGGCCAGCCATGGATAAAGGCAAGAAGAGAAAAATTTCTGAAGAAAACAGAGTGTTTAATGATAAATGGACAGAATCATTTGCATTCTCTACTGACGAGACTGGTTTACCAGTATGCTTAATATGTGGTGAGAAATTAGCAAACCACAAAAAGTCCAATATTGAAAGACATTTCCAGAATAAACACACAGCCTTTGCTGAAAAATATCCAGATGGAGATGAGAGACGAAAAGCCGTTGCAGAACTTATGAGGAAGGTTAATATGAGCAAAAATAATTTCAAGAAGTGGGTGAAGTCTGCAAATTTCACAACATATGCTAGTTTTGTGGCTGCTCAGGAAATACTCAAGCACGGGAAGCCCTTCACAGATGGAGAGTATATAAAAGAAACATTCATTAAGATTTCGGAACATCTATTCATGGACGTCAAAAACAAGAATGAAATTGTGCAGAAAATCAAAGACATGCCACTCTCTGCGAAGACTGTCAAAGACAGAACCCTAAAAATGGCAGAAAACATTAGCAAACAGCAAATTCAAGACATTAATTCAGCTGTGGCGTACTCCATCGCCTGTGATGAGTCCAAAGATAAAGGTGATATTGAACAAATAGCGCTGTTCTGCCGATATGTGACCTCTTTTGGGCCACAGGAAGAACTGATTGAGCTGATACCACTAAAAGACCAAACAAGGGGTGAGGATATCTGTAAGGCTGTCCTGGACTTTTTAACTGCTAAAAAAATAAACACCAAACACCTGGTCTCAGTGGCTACTGATGGGGCACCGAGAATGAGAGGAGCACAGAAGGGCTTTGTGGCTCTACTGCAGAAGGCGCTTGGTAGAACGCTGCTGTCATTTCATTGCATCCTGCACCAAGAGGCATTGTGTGCTCAAACATTTCCGCCGGAATGCACAAAAGTGATGGATGTGGTCATTCAGATTGTTAATAAGATAATGGCAAAGGGTTTAAACCACCGCCAGTTCCGTTTGTTATTGGATGAGGTGCAAAGCATATATTCTGACCTCCTGCTCCACAACAAGGTCCGGTGGCTGTCCAGAGGCGAGGTGCTAAAACGCTTTGTCACATGTTTGGAAGAAGTAAAAACCTTCCTGGCCAGCAAAGAGCTCACCTTTGCTGAGCTGGAACAGCCAGAGTGGCTGGAAAAATTACATTTTATGGTAGACATGACAGCACATCTAAACACGCTAAATACAACCCTTCAGGGGAAAGGAGGCACGGCCCTGCACATGCTGGAGGAGGTTTTGGCATTCGAGCGCAAGTTGACAGTGTTTGTCAAAGATTTACAGAGAGGTACACTGTCTCACTTTCCCTCTTTGAGAGAGTTCAAACAAAGTCATGATACGATCAATTTGGAATATTTCAAGTCTGCAATCACCGCAATGCAAAGTTCGTTTGGGAAACGATTCTGTGAGTTCAGAGAGGAAAAAACCACATTATCCTTCCCTGTCATTCCCCTGGCGATCGATTCATCCCTATTGAATATGACTGCATTTGCAGGTGTAAGTCAACCTGATCTTGAGATGGAATTGGCCGATATAGCCGACAAAGATATATGGGTGTCCAAGTTCAAATGCTTGACCGCTACTCTTGAGGATGTTGCCCGTCAGAAGGCCATTCTGGCTCAGAATCATAAATGAAGTGATATTGAAAACCTTCCCAAACAGGACAAACTTGTATTCGAAACATGGAATGCCATCCCCAACACTTATGTAAACATGAAAAAGTATGCATTTGGAGTGCTGTCGATCTTCGGCTCCACATATGTATGTGAGCAGGTCTTCTCCAACATAAACTATATTAAAAACAAACATCGAACACGCCTCACAGATGACAGCTTGCAAGCCTGTGTGAAAATGAAGGTGACGTCTTACAGCCCTGATGTGCAGACACTGTGCACTGAGGTTCAGGAGCAAAAATCCCATTAACCAGGTAAATTAAATATTTTAATTAGCTATTAATGTGCAAAAATATATTTTACATTGTTAAGTGAAAAAGTCCTTTTTGTCTTCAGATTGACAGCTGACTGCACGATCCTGTATATAGCATTAAGGTAAGAAACAATATATGCAGTGTTAGATTTGTTTTAAATGTCGCAATGGTTTTGCGGCTCCCAGTTTTTTTTGTCCCTTCGGAAACGGGTCCAAGTGGCTCTTTATGTCTTAAAGGTTGCAGACCCCTGGTCTAGTGGAAGGCTTTCTGGAAGCATGAAGGATATCCTTCACTTGCTGAGAAAGATGCAAATCCTGAAGGTCTAGGCCTTCAGCAACCAGGCCCTGAGATGAAGAGACTGGGGATTTGGGTGCCACAACGTTCCCTCCTCCTGGGACAGGAGGTCTGGAGCAGACCCCAAGTCCAGGGAGGGAGCTTGAGAGAGATGCAGAAGTAGAGGGTACCACACCTGGCGTGGCCAATGTGGTGCTATGAGGATCATAGACCCCTTGTCTCTCTGAAGTTTGAACAGTGTCTTGGGAATTAGGGGAATGGGTGGAAAGGCAAAGAGAAAGTCTTGCCCCCAATGAAGGAGGAAGGCATCTCTGGCCTGAACTCCCTGACACGGAATCCTGGAACAGAAACGGGGAAGTTTGGCATTCCACGAACTTTCAAACAGGTCTATGTCCGGGGTTCCCCAAATTCGAAAGATCCTGGCTATTTGATCCACATGGAGGGACCATTCGTGTGGAAGCAGAACTCGACTGAGTCTGTCTGCCCAAGAGTTTTGAACCCCTGGAAGATACACTGCCATGAGATGAATTTGATGCTCTCTGGCGAAGGCCCACAATCTCAGAGCTTCGTTGTAAAGCGACAGAGAGCCAGTCCCGCCCTGCTTGTTCACGTAGAACATGGCTACTTGGTTGTCCGTGTGGATGAGGACTGTCTTGTAGCTGAGCAGGGTGTGGAAGACTGAGAGCTAGAAGAATTGCTCTGAGCTCCAAGAGGTTGATATGTAGAGATGTCTCCTGTGGAGACCAGATGCCTTGAGTGGAGAGATCTTGTAGATGAGCTCCCCAACCCCTTGGAGAGGCATCTGTTGTAAGGGTTGCTTGGGGTAACACCTGTTGAAAGGGGGACCCCAGCAACAGATTTTGAGTGGACTTCCACCACTGGAGAGACCAAAAGAGGCGACTGGAGGTTGCTATTTTGTCTGACAGGCACCCTGATGCCTGGGTCCATTGGGTGGACACAGTCCATTGAGCTGCCCTCATGTAAAGGCGAGCGTAAGGAATCACATGCACGGTGGATGCCATGTGGCCTAACAGTTGTAACATCTCTCGAGCAGTTAAATGGGACTTTAACTGAATTTGTGAGGCTAACTGCACCAAGCGTAGGCAACGGGCCTGGGGGAGATAGGCCCTTGCAGTTGTGGTATCCAGCAAGGCCCCTATGAACTCTAGAGACTGAGTAGGGGTAAGATGAGATTTTGGGATGTTTATAACAAGTCCCAGAGACTGAAGAACACGCCTTGTGCAGGCTAGGGAAGTCTGGGCCTCTGACTGGGATGGAGCTTGGATGAGCCAGTCGTCCAGATATGGGAATACGAATATCCCTAGAGTGCGTAGAAATGCAGCTACTACTGCCATGCATTTTGTGAACACTCTTGGTGCAGAGGCCAGACCGAAAGGAAGCACTCTGTATTGGTAGTGCTTTCCTTGATAAAGGAACCGAAGGAACCTTCTGTGTGTTGGATGGATGAGGACATGGGTGTACGCATCCTTGAGGTCTAGAGAACAAAGCCAATCCTGACTCTGAAGGTATGGAAGGAGAGCACCAAGAGAAATCATCTTGAATTTCTCCTTGCATAGAAACTTGTTCAATTCTCTGAGATCTGAGTCTGTAGCCCCCTGTTTTCTTTGGGATAAGAAAGTAGGGGGAGTAAAACCCCGAGCCCTGTTGAAGAAGGGGTACTTCTTCTATTGCCCCTTGGGCAAGAAGGGTAGCAATCTCCTGACCCAGAAGGTCGAGGAGAGATGTTGGAGAATTGAACTGTCTCACCATGGTGTGAGGAGGAAGGTTTAAGAAATGAAGCTTGTACCCCTTCCTTATGATGGAGAGGGTCCATTGCTCTGCTGTGATTTGTTCCCATCTGGGAGCAAAGTGAGCTAACCTTCCTGGAATGGTGAGAGGCTCTGGTTCTTTTAGAGCCAGAAAGGCTAGTTGAAAGTCAAAGGCCCTGAGGAGGCTGAGGCTGTTGGGCTGTAGCAGCCCTTGCAGCCTTAGGCTTGGCCTGTTTAGGTTGTTGCTGTCGCTTTGCAGCAAAACAATCTGCAGAAGATGCCTGTTGACCATAGACAGGATAATATCTCCCCTTTTTGGAAAAAAAACCCTTTTTGAACAACCTTTTCTTAACAGGAGCAGAAGTAGACTTTGAAAGTCTATCTAAAGCAGAATTTTCAGCATCCATCTGAGTGGCCTTTGCTTGCCAATCTTTGCCAAAAAGGTTTTCACCTGTACAAGGAAAATTTCCTAGTCCATCCTGAACCCAAGGTTCCAAATCAGAAGCTTGTAGCCAAGCAACTCTGCGTGCACCTATGGCAATAGCCGAGGCTCTGCTGGCACACTCAAAAGAGTCAAAGGCTGCACGGTTGGAAAACTTGTAAACATCCTGGGCATGTTTAAGCCAGGTGAGAAACACCTCCCTTTTATCTTCTGAAATAAAAGGAGATAAAGTTTGCAGGTGATCTGTAACTTCTTTTAGAAACATCCCCATATAGAGACTATAGGAGTTGATTCTGGCAGCAAGCATATTGGCCTGGAAAATTCTCCTGCCAAAAGCATCTAAGGTTCTGCATTCTCTTCCTGGAGGATTAGATGAGTGCCTTTTTGCACTCTTTATCTTCTTCATAGCAGACTCCACCACAATAGAGTGGTGAGGAAGCTGAGTCTTATGAAAGCCAGGACAAGGAGGAACACGGTACATGGTGTCCAACCTACGAGAACGAGGGGAGGTGGTTAGAGGAGTCTCCCATATGCCCAACATGTGATCATAAAGGATCTCATGAATTGGTAAAGTAGCTGCCTCTTTAGGAGCCTTAGGATATTGCAAAATATCCAATTTCTTGGCTCTAGGTTCTGGTTCAGGGGCCACTGAAATAGAGAGGCCCCTGGCCACTTCCCTAATGAAGTCTTGAAAAGACAAGTCCTCTGGAGGAGACATTCTCCTTTTTGGAGAAGAGGGCTCCTGAGGAAGGAGTACCGATGCTTCGACACAAGCCTCTGATTCATCAGAGTCTTCGGAGGAATCAAAGTATCGCCTGTCTGGATGCTCCTGCAGAGCCCGATATGCGTACCGAGTGGTATCGACATCGGGAGTGATGGGCATCACAGGACAGGGAACCGCTGCAGTCGACACCGAAGCCGATGTCGATGCAATCGGTGCCGGAACCGGTACCGACAATGGAGTTTGTTGCTGTACCGGAGGCGTCGCAGCCTGTATGAATGCCGTAATGGCACGCTGCATGGTCAGAATATTCTGATCCATCGATGCCACCAATGTCTGGATGTGGGAACACAGTGGGAAGCACCGGTACCCCAGAACATGGCAACAGGTGATCGGTCGAGGCCGAGCCATCGATGTCAACCTGTGACGTCATAGATAAAGCTTTGGAAGCTGGAGCCTCCCGCTGGGGTAATTTTACTGGTGCAGGATCCTCGAGAGCAAGCCCGGAGGCATCTCGATACTTAGAGGGAGATCTACCCTTCGAGGACCGGCTGGACTTATGTTTGGTTACCTGAGATCCATGGGAGGAATAAGAAGCCCTGGAAGACGTCGATGCCACCGTAGCTGCATCAGAGGGAAACAGGATACTGAGCTTGGCTGCTTGATTCTGTCGACCCCTTTTAGACATCATGGCACAGGACTCACAGTCCGTGATGGAGTGGTCAGGACCCAAACATTTTTAGACACCACTCATGGGTGTCGGTGACAGAAATAGTGCCGCTGCACTTTGTGCACTTTTTAAACCCGGAAGCGGGCTTTTCCATGAGGAAAATTTTTCCTAGGCCTAAGGCCCAAAAGAAAAAAGCACAGAAGTGGCAACGGTAGTGTTTTTGTTTTTTATTTTAAAGAAAGGAAGAAAGAAAGAAAGAAAGACCGGCGGTACCGGTCCGACGTCGAAGAAGGCAGACGCGCGACCAAAGAAATAAAATAAAATAAAGAACTTCTTCAGCGGTGACAGGAACACGACCTGCTGGCTCCGCGGAAAAGAAGAACTGGAGAGAGGCGGTTAGGAAAGGCAGGAAGGCAGCGCTCAGGCGCTGTGGTATGCTCCCAAAAGCTTTCCTTTTGGACGCTGGGGAGCGTTCCCGCGCAGGCTCCGTCGGTACCGACGATACCCATATGTGAAGACTCATTCCTGCTTGTTCCTGGAGATAAATCTGAAAACCATGGTAGTGAAAAGGAGTAGATGGCATGGCATGGCATGGCATTGACAAGTGGATATGCTGAAGAGCCCCACGAGCCTCTCCAAGGAGTGGGACCTAGTAGTACTGAAGTCTCACTTCCAGTCTTGCAGCCTCTCAGTTGCCATGGAGGAAAAAGGTCACGTGAAAGGAAAGCATAGCCTTGGTGTGGCAGGAAGTGATCCTGTAGCTAAGACCTGTCCTCCAGGTGATATAAAACCCTCTTGCTTTGAGGAGGTTTCTCCAGGGCCATATGCCCATGAGGGAAGGATCAGGATGGCCGTTATAGTTGGCGATTCGATCATTAGGCATGTAGATAGCTGGGTGGCTGGTGGACATGAGGATCACCTGATAACATGCCTGCCTGTTGTGAAGGTGTATTGGACCTAATGCGCAACTAGACAAGGTTTTAGATAGATAGTGCTGGGGAAGAGTCTGCTGTCTAGGTATGTTGGTACCAATGACAAAGGAAAGTTGGTACCAATGACAAAGGAAAGTTCTGGAGGCCAAATTTAGGCTTTTAGATAGGAAGTTGAAATCTAGAACTTCCAGGGTAGCATTCTCCGAAATGCTTCCCATTGCATATGCAGGACCCAAAAGGCAGGCAGAGTTCTGGAGTCTCAATACATGATGGTGCAAAGAAGAGGGTTTTGGATTCGTAAGGAACAGGGCCATTCTGGGGAAAGGAGGGCCCCTTCCGAAGGGATGGGCTTCACCTTAACCGGGATGGAACCAGGCTGCTGGCATTAACCTTTAAAAGGGAGATAGAGCAGCTTTTAAACTAGATAATAGGGGAAAGCCGACAGTCGCCCAAGAGTGGATGATTCGGAAGAATGTATCCTTGAAGGATACTACCAAGAGCAGAGAGGTTCCAAAAAAGAGTAAAGTAGCCCAAATGCCCTTGAGTATGGAGCAGACAGAGCTTAAAGATCCCAAATTACCCATGTCTACCAATAGCCAAATTAAAAAATAAGATGGGAGACTTAGAATATATAGCACTAAATGAAAGGTTAGATATGAGTGGAATATCAGAGACATGGTGGAAGGAGGACCATTAGTGGGACACTGTGATACCTGGGTACAAACTATATCGTAATGATAGAGCTGATCAAATTGGTGGAGGGGTTGCGCTCTATGTTAGAGAGGGCATTGAGTCAGAAAGGATTAAGGTTTTGCCGGAAACAAAATTTGCTGTAGAATCTCTATGGATTGAAATTCCATGTAAAAAGGGGAAGGCGATGGCAGTGGGGGTGTACTATCAACCGCCTGGCCAGAATGAACAAATGGATGATGAAATGCTCAAAGAAATCAAGGAAGCTAACAAAAGTTACAGCGCAGTAATAATGGGTGATTTCAATTACCCCATTATCGACTGGGTCAGTGTCACGGCAGGACATGCTAGGGAGATAAAGTTCCTAGATGAAATAAATGACTGCTTCTTGGAGCAGCTGGTTCATGAACCGACCAGAGGGGAAGCCATATTAGACCTAGTCCTTAGTGGCAAACCAGATCTAGTGCAAGAGATAAGGTGGTTGGGGACACTTGGAAATAGTGATCATAGCATGATCGCCTTTGATTTAATTAGTGGAGGAGGGATAGTAAGGAAATCCACAGTACTACCTTTTAACTTTCGAAAGGGAGACTATGATAAAATGAGGAAAATAGTTAAGAAAAAATTAAAAGGAGCAGTTGCAAAGGTTAAAGACTTACATCAAGCTTGGGTGTTGTTGAAAAATACTATCTTGGAAGCCCAGACCAGCTGTATTCCACGCTTTAAGAAAAGTGGAAGGAAGTCCAAAAAACTGCCAGCATGGTTTAAAGGTGAGGTCAGAGAGGCTATTGTTGCCAAAAAAGCTTCTTTCAGGAAATGGAAAAAAGAGCCAAACGGCAAAACCTGGAAACGGCACAAGCACTGGCAAGTCAAATGCAAGGCATTGATAAGGCAGGCAAAGGGAGAATTTGAGAAAGCACAGTTACTCACCTGTAACAGGTGATCTCCGGGGACAGCAGGAATAAGTCTTCACATATGGGTAAACGTCGGCACTGACGGAGCCTGCGTGGGAACGCTCCCCAGCGTCCAAAAAAGAAAGCCTTTGGGAACATGCCCACACGCATGCGCGCTGCCTTCCCGCCTAACCACTTCCTTCACATCAGTTGGGTTTGTAGCTGAGACTGAAGGAGGGAAGTAGACAAATTAGAAAGAGAGAGAAAGAAAGAGAAAGAGAGAACAACTCCTAGGGGAGGTGGGTGGGTTGTGAAGACTTATTCCTGCTGTTCCCGGAGATCACCTGTTACAGGTGAGTAACTATGCTATCTCCAGGAACAAGCAGGAATGAGTCTTCACATATGGGGAGTCCCAAGCTAAAAGATGCCTAGAGGAGACCCCAGCATGTGATGCTTCTTCCCCAGAACCTCAGGCACCCAAAAGGGATGGAGGGTAGGAGTTGAACTAAAAGGGTGCTGTGGAACAGCTTGACTAAACAAGATATCCGGGGGGGGGAGGTGGGGGTCCTTGTGTAGACAATAACTGTTAGTAAGTGAATACTAAGTCCCAATTCTTGAATGTGGATCTTACCCAAGGTATTGCGAAAGTATTTGTTGAGGCTGATATGGGTCTGTTGTAAAGAGCCATCATATTATCCTCACAAGGAATTCGTTTACTGTGAGAAGTACAGGAAATAAAATTTGCAATACAGGTAGATATAAGAAACCTTAATGGCTAGAATCAACCCCAGAAAAAAACTGGGTGAGTTTTATATGAGGTTGGGACTTTGGAGAAAATATTGTATTAGGGGTTTAACCCCAATTTCCGAAGATCAGTAATGTGTCTTTCATAAGTAATGGCACTTAGGATGACTTTACATTGAGAGCTTCAGATGTAACGTAACCGAATTATGACAGTAAATGTAGGAGGTGGTTACGGTAAAAGGTGTTTACCTATTTTACCAGAGAAGTTGGTTGTCCACTTAATAATTGATGGTATGCCTTAACAGCATTAACCTGGACAGTAAACAAATATTTCGGAGTCAGATTTTATAAAGAGATTCGTGTGATAACAAGAAGGGTTAGACCTTCTTGAGAATACTCATGAAGAATCACTTATTAGTGAAAAGTGTAAGAATCATCTGTAAGGTTTCATGGAAACCAGTAGGATATTCTTACTTGTAACGAGAGGTCTAGGTCTTAAGAGTCTAGTCCTTGAATAACCAGGTCTTGAGATGTACGTGAAGGAGTGCAGAGGAGATCCTTAATCTTAAGACAGAGGATCTGGATCCTTCTATAACGTCAGTGTAGTAGCTGGAAAGAAAGACGGATACCATATTTGCCTCTCTATGAGGGCAGTATGAGTATCATGCGTTCTTTGTTCATTATCAGCTTCAATGAAGTATAGGAAATTAGAAGAAATGCACCATATAAGGACCGACTGTAGTGATCAGGAATGCATCCCTGTTGTAAGAGTTCCACTGAAGAAGTGGAACAACCTAGGGCAGCGATGGCGAACCTATGGCACGCGTGCCAGCTGTGGCACACGAAGGCCTTGCAGCTGGCACGCGGGAAGGTCCGCAAAAAAAGAAAAAGCTGGCTCTGACTGCTGCCGCGGACGCGGCAAGGGCAGAATGCAGCGTCCCGCGGGGCCCCCTCCGCCCGCTATGCCCCTCTGCAAGGGCTTTCAGATTCGCGAGGGAGAGCGTCTCCCTCGCGTCTCTGTTAAGCCCGCAGGGGCTAATGGGAAATTTCCCATCAGCCCCGCGAGGGACTGATGGGAAATTTCCCATTAGCCCCAGCGGGCTTAACAGAGACGCGAGGGAGACGCTCTCCCTCGCGAATGTGAAAGCCCTTGCAGAGGGGCTGAGCGGGCGGAGGGGGCCCCGCGGGACCTGGCAATCTGCCGCGGCAGCAGCCAGCGCCTGCTTTTTTAAAAAAAAAATTTGCCAGGGGGGGTTAGGACTGCTAATGGGCAGGGAGGGAGGGAGGGGGGGGTTAGGACTGCTAATGGGCAGGGAGGAGGAGGGGGGGGTTAGGACTGCTAATGGGCAGGGAGGGGGGGTTAGGACTGCTAATGGGCAGGGAGGGAGGGGGGTTAGGACTGCTAATGGGCAGGGCAGGGAGGGAGGGAGGGAGGGGGGGTTAGGACTGCTAATGGGCAGGGAGGGAGGGGGGTTAGGACAGCTAATGGGCAGGGAGGGAGGGGGGTTAGGACTGCTAATTGTCAGGGCAGGGAGGGAGGGAGGGGGGGTTAGAACTGCTAATGGGCAGGGAGGGAGGGAGGGAGGGGGGGTTAGGACTGCTAATGGGCAGGGAGGGAGGGAGGGAGGGGGGGTTAGGACTGCTAATGGGCAGGGAGGGAGGGAGGGAGGGAGGGGGGGTTAGGACTGCTAATGGGCAGGGAGGGAGGGAGGGAGGGAGGGAGGGGGGGTTAGGACTGCTAATGGGCAGGGAGGGAGGGGGGGGTTAGGACTGCTAATGGGCGGGCAGGGAGGGAGGGAGGGGGGGTTAGGACTGCTAATGGGCAGGGAGGGAGGGGGGGTTAGGACTGCTAATGGGCGGGCGGGCGGGCGGGGGGGGGGGTAGGACTGCTAATGGGCTGGGGGGGTAGGACTGCTAATGGGCTGTGGGCTGATGGGGGCTGTCTGGAAATGGGGTGATGGGGGTTAGGACTGGTAATGGGTTATAGGTGGGGCTTAAACTGAAAATGGGGTGATGGGGGTTTAGGACTGGAAGTGGGTTGATGGGGGGGGCTAGGACTGGTATTGGGTTGGGGGGTTGCTAGGACTGGAAATGGGCTGATGGGGGGCTAGGACTGGAAATGGGCTGATGCAGGGACTAGAAGGGAATGGATGCTGGGTGAGGCTGGAACTAGAAGGGAGCTGGTGTTGGGGGAGGATTAGAATGGGATGGGGCTGGGAGAGTAAAATGGAGAGGGGAAAAATATTTTGTGTGGGAGGGATAAAAAATCTACAATTGGCCGGGTATTGGGAGAATAAGTGGGGATTGAGGATGGAGGGGTAAATTTTGAGTAGATGAAATAGGAATGAGGAAAGAGCAAAAGGAGAAAGATTAGTATGTTAAAGCAGATGTAGAGAGAGAATGGAAAAAAAAAAACAAGACAGAAGAAAGGACAAATGGACAGCAGATGGAGAGTTAGCAGAAGACACGAAGAAACCAGAAGAAAGTGGCTGGAACAATTGCAACTGAAAAAAAATGCACAAAAGGTAGAAAAATATCTCTTTATTTTGAATTTATTAACTGGAATATGTCAGCTCTGGGAAATGTGCATCATTAATTTTTGCGCTTTGTTTAGTACAAGAGGAAATTAATTTATAGTTTTATTTCTACAGTGTTGTTGTATATTCCAAGTTTGGCTTTTGGGGTTCCCAGTTTAATTATTGTCTTCCTGTTTCTAAATTGTGATTCCTTGTTTGGTGATGGTCTGTTCTGCATGTGTAACTGAGCTGAGGTATTCTGTTTATATAATTCCTATTTGACATTGCCACTTGTTCTTTCCCCAGTAGGTCATGTATTGTTGTTCTCTGAAATGTATTGGTTTAATATTTGCAGTGTTGCCTTTTGATAGTTAGGGTATGGTGCTTTGTGAGTCCTGGTAGTGCTGTTAGGATACGGCGGGTATGCTATGGGTTCTAAATGGGCAGCGTTTGTAGTAGTTCCTAATGTGCCTGGCGGTTGGTACTGGATTATAGTAATGTAGAAACCTTTTAGTCTTTCTTTATCCATATACTCATTAAGAGGCATGTTTACTAAAAGTTAGTGTATGGTAACATTATGCAAATATTTATGCAAATGAGGCACCTTATGCAAATGAGGCTTTAATTGACGTGCTGGCACTTTGAGGAAATTCTTTGGTTTTGTGCGGCAGTTTGGGCACTCGGGCTCAAAAAGGTTAGCCATCACTGACCTAGGGAGTTGTGCAATTCCTTAAGCTTTCACGTCGTCTAGGCCCTGGTTCCCCTTCCTTAAATGAAAATAATGAAAATTTAAGGAAGATGGAAAGGATAGGAGAACCAGTCATGCAGAAACATGACTGGGTAGAGCCTAGCAGCTGAAGCTTTTTGAACCACCTGAAAGCTATCTACCAGGGGTGAACTCTTGACGCTCTCTGGCAAAGGCCCATAGTTGCAGAGCTTTATTGTATAGTTGCAGAGAGCATGTTGTAGGTTGCTTAGGTGAGGACCTGGCTGTTTGATTGCCAGTGTGCAACCGAATCTATTCTGCTTGAGCTAAAATAGAATTGAAGATGGCTAAGAATAGAAAACAGGCTTCTTGACCTGCAACGATAAACTGTCCAAGTGGGTTCTGGACCCTCTCTTGGAGCCATCTGTTAAGACAGCAGAAAAAAATCAGGTCTTATAGCCGACAGACAAAATTAGGAGTGGTAATACTAAAATTTTGTCTAATTTGTCTTAAAAAGAACTATTTAACAGGTCAGCTCAAAGATACGCAGGCAGCGTAGATTAAGCAGAAACCCATGTGAGCTATATGTTGAAGCGAGCTCGTATAACCCACATGGTGGGTTTTTCGTTTTTCTTAATATAGGGTTTCGTAAGCCTTTTGAGCTGACTGTGCTCTAATGAACCGAATAAACCTGGTAGGGATTTTCAGAATGCTATTGTGCATTTTGTAATAACCCTAGTGCAAAAAGAACCCCAAAGGGGGAAAACTCTGTATTGGAAAGACTTACTGGAGTAGGAATGGAAGAAATTCCAATAGCTTTAGTGAAAAAGCTCTCCAGTTGAATAATGTTCCCCTTGGAGACTAAGGGGTATGTTTACTAAACCGGGCTAACGGTTAACCCGGGCTATCTGTCACTAGGTCCCATATTATTCAATGGGACCTAGATGCAGATAGCCCGGGTTAACCGTTAGCCCGGTTTAGTAAACATACCCCTAAATGTCCCAAATGAAAGGGATAGAAAGCAATACAGAGTTGAGAGGACCTACAATTTGGTAAGTCCTTGTAGCCCTCTCTCCCCTTTTTTTTTTTTTTTTTAAAAAGGGGGAGCAGAAACTTGTTACCTTTAGAGCATGATTGTCCTCAATAGCTCTTGGAGCTAGAAGAATGGATTTCTCTTGTAGCAAGAGATTCATGCCTAGAGGTTGAGTGTTGACTCAGTGTGTCACTGCTGCCTCAGCCTGGATGAGATCAAGTTCAAATGCCTGTTTTGATAAAAAGGCAGGTTTACAGGTTGCGAACCTCATACAGGAAGAAAAAAAGAGTAAGCAAATAAAATATCAGAAACCCTGCAGTTACTGGGTTTGCTGAGCCTGTTGAGGTTTTGGTTTGCTTAGCCTGGTTTGATGTTGCCCTTTTTGGAGAACATCTGTGTGATGGGTAGAAGATGGATAAAACTTCTTTCCTCTAGGGGAATAAAGTCTTTTAGAAGATCTTTTATTAGCTGAGATAGAGGAAAGTTTTGATAATCCTCTGAAAGTAGCCTTATCAGTGTCTAACTGATTAGCCTGAAATAGACAATCCTTGTTGAAGAGATTCTCTCCAGTACAAGGACTATTTCCCAGCTTTTCTTGTACCCATTTATCCAAGTCTGAAGCTTGGAGCCAGACAATACGTCGTGCTCCTATGGCTATAGCAGAAGTTCTGCTAATAGACTCAAAACAGTCCAAGGAAGCAAGATTAAGGAACCTAGAGATATTTTGAGCATGTTTGACTAATAATAATCTGCTCTTTTATGTTCTTGAAGAAAAGGGTTCAAAAGCTTTAAGTTCTTTGTAATCTCTTCAAGAGAGAATCCCATATAGAAAATATATGAGATGATTCTTGCTGAAAGCATGGATGCTTGGAAGCATCGACGCCCAAAGGCATCTAAGGTTCTAGACTCATGACCTGGCGGGTAAGAAGAGTGCTTTTTTGCACTCTTAATGCGCCTCATTGCTGATTCTACTACTATAGAATGATGAGGAAGTTGAGTCTTTTGAAAACCTGGAGAAGATGGCACTTTATACATAGTGTCAAGTCTTTCAGAATGTGGGGATACCGTTAAGGGGGTTTCCCACATTCTTAATAATAGATCCTGTAAGACAGGGGTTCTCAACCCTGTCCTCGGGACCCACCTAGCCAGTCGGATTTTCAGAATAACCACAATGAATATGTATGAGAGAGATTTGCATAAACTGCCTCCATTATATGCAAATGTCTTTCATGCATATTCATTGTGGTTATCCTGAAAACCCGACTGGCTAGGTGGGTCCCGAGGACTGGGTTGAGAACCCCTGCTGTAAGATCTGATGTAAAGGAAGCATAAGCATCTCCTTTGAAGCCCAGGGGTATTGCAGAGTTCCTGAATCCCTTGGTATAGACTCTTTTTCAGGTATAGAAATGGCAAGTAGCTTTGCCTATCAAGCACAAAAGCTTGAAAGGAAATCTCTTCTGAGGGGTAAAAGCTGGAAATGGTGAAACTTCAGCTGTGGTACCGATGGATTCATCCCAGTCATCGCAATCGGAAGACTTGAAAGGATGAAGCATCGGATTTTCTTTAAAGAGATGTCCTTGGTACCGCTCGAGGACAGTACCGAGCCGAGTCAGTACCGAATCCTCTATGCTCGAGAGCGATTCGAGGCTCGGCATAGGAGGAAGCCAGCCCGAAGGAAACATCGACGGTACCAGTGGCAAAGTCGATACCGGTACGTGTACCGATGCCGATGGCAATGCCAGCACTGGTACTGATGCCAATACCGGCACCGACACTGATGCTGATACCAACACCGATGCCGGTACGACACCGATGCCGACACCGGCATTCGGGGAACGGTCTGCAGCGACTCTAGCGGTACCGTAGTAGCTGAGAGATTCTCTAGACCACGTTCGATGGCAAGGAGTCTATCACCATAGCCGATGCCGGTGTATCGGTACCGCTCGAAGCGGCCAGAACCACCGAGTATGGCACAGGTGTGTCCATGGAGGTAAAAACCTCGGGAACAACCTGAAGCCCCAATAATGCTTTGGAGCCCGAAGACTCTCGCCGGGACTGTATTGCCATGATGTCCTTGAGGGCAATGCCAGAGGCATCTCGATGCTTAGAAGGAGATCTACCTCTCAAGGACTGGCTAGTCTTAGCAGACTTTTGTTTGGTTACCTGACCCTGGGAGGAAGAAGAAATTCTGGCTGGTGACATCAGGCCTGATGTGAACCGGGTATCGAGTTGTACTCGATTTTGAAGATTTCTTCTAGTTAAACTCCTGCAAGCGAGACACTCCATCGAGTAATGGTCAGGACCTAAACATTTTAGACACCAGTTATGAGTGTCTATTAATTTAGTTGTACCACCACACTTTGAGCATTTCGTAAGGATAGTGGCTGGCTTTTCCACAAAGGAAAGGATAGAGGTCTAGTGGCCAAAATACGTCAGGCACCAAATAGGAAAAATTTCTTTAGTAAAAAAGAAACATTTTCAGTAAAAAGAAATAAAAGCACCGGCGGTACCGGTGGGCGTCGAACGAAGGCAGGCGTGACCACAAAAAATAAAAATAAAAAAGAATAATTTTCTGCGGTGACAAGGACACGCCCTGTCGGCTCCATGGAAAATGAAGAACTGATGTGAGGGAAGTGGTTAGGTGGGAAGGCAGCGCGCATGCGTGTGGGCATGCTCCCAAAGGCTTTCTTTTTTGGACACCCGATGTTTACCCATATGTAAAGACTCATTCCTGCTTGTTCCTGGAGATGAAGCTTGCTGCGGAAGCAAAAACGCAAAATAAAGACTTTTTCAAGTACATTCGTAGCAAAAAACCTGTGAGAGAGTCAGTTGGTCAATTAGATGATAGATGGGTTAAAGGGGCACTAAGAGGCGACAAGGCGATAGCGGAGAGACTGAATGAATTCTTTCCTTCGATCTTTACTGAGGAAGATGTAGGGATTTTACCCATGACTAAAGTGGTATTTAAAGGTGCAGAAGAATTGAAGGAAATATCGACACATCGGGAAGATGTATTACAACTATTAGATAAACTGAAGAGTAGCAAATCACCTGGGCCGGATGGTATGCATCCAACGGTGTTGAAAGAACTGAAATATGAGATTGCAGACCCGCTATTAGTAATCTGTGAACTATCATTAAAATCATCTCTAATACCTGAAGATTGGAAGATCGCCAATTTAACACCAATTTTTAAAAAGGTTTCCAGGGGTGATCCGGGAAACTACAAACCGGTGAGCCTGACGTCAGTACCGGGAAAAATGGTAGAAACCATAATAAAGAAAAAAATTACTCAGCATGTAGACAGTCATGGCCTAATGGGAGACAGCCAACATGGCTTTGGACAAGGAAGATCTTGTCTTACTAATCTGTTATGTTTTTTGGAAGGAGTGAATAAACAGGTGGACAAAGGTGAGTCGGTTGATATAGTGTATCTGGACTTTCAGAAAGCCTTTGACAGGGTCCCTCATCAGAGACTTTTGGCAAAACTAAAGAGTCATGGGATAGGAGGCAGTGTACTATTGTGGATCAGGAACTGGTTAAAAGATAGAAAGCAGAGGGTAGGGCTAAATGGTCAATTTTCCCAATGGAGAAAGGTGAATAGTGGTGTACCCCAGGCATCTGTGCTGGGTCCGCTGCTTTTTGACATATTCATAAATGACCTGGAAAGTGGAATAACGAGTGAGGTTATCAAATTTGCAGATGACAAAACTATTTAAAGTTGTTAAAACCCAAGAGGATTCTGGAAAATTGCAAATCTTGATAAATTGGAAGACTGGGAATCAAAATGGCAGATGAAATTTAATGTGGACAAGTGCAAAGTTATGCATCTAGGGAAGAACAACCCAAACTATGTTTACACGATGCAAGGTTCCACATTAGGAACCACCACCCAGGAAAAAGATTTAGGCGTCATTGTGGATAACATGTTAAAACCCTCGGCCCAGTGTGCAGCGGCGCCCAAGAGAGCAAATAGAATGCTAGCTATCATTAGGAAAGGAATGGAAAATAAAACAAAAGATATTATAATGCCTCTATATCGTTCCATGGTGAGACCGCACCTTGAATATTGTGTGCAATTCTGGTTGCTATATCTTAAAAATGATATAGCGATTTTAGAAAAGGTTCAGAGAAGAGACACCAAAATGGTAAAGGGGCTGGAAGGATACTCCTATGAAGAATGGCTAAAAAGGTTAGGGCTCTTTAATCTGGAAAAGAGACGGCTGAGGGGAGATATGATAGAAGTCTATAAATTAATGAACGGAGTGGAACGGGTTAACGTAGATTGATTGTTTACGTCATCAGAATATAGAGAGACTAAGGGACATTTATTTATTTTTATTTATTTATATAGTTTTGTATACCGCCTTATCCTTCAATCAAAGCGGTCACAATACAATTGGGGATACATTTAACACACGGAGATATGAGACACATACACTAATACTTACAGGGAACATGGGCAATGGAGGGTTAAGTGGCTTGCGCAAGACCACAAGGAGCATCTGTGGGACTAGAAACCCCAGTCCTTCCGGCCCAAGGTTGATGTCCTCTAGTGGGATTTGAACCCCCGACCTTCCGGCCTGAAGTACCTTGCCCCAACCACTAGGCTACTCCTCCCTCCAATGAAGCTATAGAGTAAACTATTTAAGACTAATAAAAGAAAATATTTTTTCACTCAACGTGTAATCAAACTCTGGAATTTGTTACCAGAGGATGTAGTAAAGGCTGTTAGTGTAGCTGGGTTTAAAAAAGGGTTGGACAAGTTCCTGGAGGAAAGGTCCATAAACCATTATTAAGAAGGGAGCCAGGATAACAATGCTTGACCCAGTACAAGCATTGTGGAACCTGTGTCTTTTGGGGAAACTGCTAGGTACATATGACCTAGATTGGTCACTGTTGGAAACAGAATACTGGGCTTGATGGACCTTGGTCTGACCCAGTATGGCATATCTTATGTTCTTATACTTAGAAGAAGAGGGAAGTTAGAGCATCCTGACAAAGAGGGTCCAATAAAGATAAAGTAGCCCAGATGTCCTTAAGTACAGAGCTGAAAGATACTTGGTCTTGATCTCCGCCGCCTTGTTCTCCATCGGCTTGCCAAAAAGGTTTTCACGGAAGCAAGGGACATCAAGGAGTTTTTCCTGGACCTATTGCTTGAGTTCCGATGCCTGGAGCCAGGCCTGGTGTCAGGCACAGATGCCTGCAGAGGCCACCCTCGCATTAGACTCAAAGCTGTCATAGGCTGTTTGAGACAAGTACTTCAAGCACTCCCCAACAGACTTTGTGAGGGTTTGGAAGCACTGGAGGGGGTCCCTACTGAGACCCGCTGAGAAACTCCCAAGTTCCTTAGCTAGGTCTCGGAGGTACATGTCGATATACAATGGATATGCTTGTATGCAGCAAGCCATCATCGAGCCCTAGTAACATTTAAGCCCAAGGGCGTCGAGGCACATGGGAATCCCTGCCCGGGGAACTGAAAAGTGAGCCTTTGGGCTTTTTTGTCGATGCATAACTGACTTGATCACCATGTAAGTATGAGGGAGTTGGACCTTCCTGAAGCTGGGCCTGCACTAGACCCGGTACATAGTGTCCAGGCACTGGCTAACAATTGGCACCGATGCCGGTGTTTCCCACATTCGGAGAAGGAGGCGCCTGAGGATGGAGGGATGGAGACCATAAGGGCCTCCTTAGGTAGGGCCTCGTACTGGAGGATTTCCTCTGTGCATGGATCCTCCTCTGACACCGTAGTGAGGGACAATGCCTTTGCCATGTCCTGGACAAACTCGAGGAATGAGGTGTCCTCGGCTGGGGGACACTAGCAGGGGCAGATTCGAGGAGAGGTCATGATGTGCTTATGTCTCAGGGAAAGCCTTGTCCTCAGACTCCCAGTCCAAGTAGTCCATCGAGGACTCGAGGCCTGACGGCTCTAAGGGCATCATCAGGTCCGGCCTTCGGTGAACTGTAGCTGAAGCCAGAAGTGCTTGCCGGGGAGGATCTCGCTCCTGAGGATCAGGAGCAGGATCTAGACGCTTGCCGAAGATCAGCTCGAGGCATGAGGCTCTACAGGATTGCTTCAGCAGCTCAGTTAGTCCTTGGCATCGAGTTCCCTGTGGTCTCAGCATGTGCACCGGCGGAGCTGGTCATCGACGCTTGCTTAGAGACGAGGAATACAGAAACACTGCATTCCGAAGGCCATCATCCTGGCTTCCCACTCAGGGGTTGCAGCCTTTGACACCAACGCCAGGGTGACCAGGTCAGGTGTCGGGGAGGAGAGGGAGTCCTCGACGGGACAAGCCTCAGTGGTCCAAGACAGATCACCTGAGGCCTCAGCATTTGTTCTGGGTACCGTGGCCAACCGCTCCCACTCAGACTCCTCGGATACCCTCCAGGGGTTGTAGGACTTGCCGTTTATGTCCGCTTCCTAGGAAGCGGCCCTCGAGGATTTCTTCTTTTTCTTACACTCTCACTCCAGGGAACCCTTGTCAGAGTGCCCACATGCCCACTCATGCACCATGGGGGCTTTACGCGACTCCGAGAATCCATGTGGGACCTTAGAGCACATGGCTACCAGGGATACCGGAGCTGAATCTGACCTGTGGTAGATGTCATCCTGCTTCTGCCAGCGACTCGGGATGCCCTTAGTGGACACCTTTTTGCACAGGGAACACGCCTCTGGGTCATGGTTGGCATCTAGACACCTGAGACAACAGTCATGTGTGTCGATAAGGGACATATCATCCAATGCCTATAAACCCAAACCCTTCATTAGTTAAATAAACCTTTTATTGGCATGGCTTTCAATGGCATTCCAGGATAATGACCAGATATCTAGCTTAAGTCCCAGTGGGAGTCAGATAATAGGTCAATGGCTCTATTTGATTGAGTTATGTAAAAAGAAAAAATGACCAATACACCTAGGAGTTGATTAAGCTGAAATTAGACCTCACATGCTAATTATCTTTCCTTGAGTCCCTGCAGTACAGTCCAGATGCGTGGATTATGCACTCCCACCAGCAGACGGAGTTTGAGAATCATTGACTTGATCTTTTTGACATCATATTACCCCTGTTATCCAAGTTTGTACCCCTGTTCGATGTAAAAACCAAACAGCTTGTTGTTATGGTCGTTGTGTTATAATGTGAACCGTGCTGATGCCGAATAGTGCGGTATATAAGAAACTGTAATAATAATAATAAAATATTACAGAGGGCTCTGTGCAGCCTCTATCTCACCAATATTTCTTAACAAAGCAGATCTCAAAAGAACATCAAATGCTCCTACATCTTCAAAACTACATATCAGACTCGCTGCTGCCATCTTCTAGCTCATACGAGTATGAGTGAGGAACAGAAGATAGAGAGCGATGCCCTCAAGCCCATATCGTCCATGTTATGCACCATTGCAGAGTCGTCACCAACTGGAAACCCCTAAACTAAAGAAATGGAACCCCAGAAAACTGCAACCAATTGAGAGTCCCCCAAAAGAAACGAGGAAAAGAGCAGAGAATCGACTGACTAGTCCCATGCAATACCTTTGCCAAAATGGAAAGCCAGGAAAACAATATGAGGAACAGAGGGCGGGTCCTGAACTGGACTCAAGGGACTCAAGGAAAGATAATTAGCAGGTAAGGTTTAATTTCACCTTCCTTATCGTCCCTCCAGTCCAGTCCAGATATGTGTGATATAACAGAGCAATACCCACAATGGAGAGAGGACCAAAACAGCCCAGCCTGGAGACAAAACGCATAGCGCTCACTATGCTAGGGCTCTGCAAATCCAGGTAAACCTGAAGCACATACTACCGAATTGGCCCCTGCTAATGAGGCCAAGCCTTCCATGGCAGCTGCCAACAGCACTTTTGACTGAAGAGCCTGACCTTCTACACTATGAGCCCAGCAAGGTTAAATAAACCACAAGGACAATGAGACTGGTCAGGACACCGCTGATGGGCTCAGACCCTTCTTAGCAATAGCGCCCCCTTGACTTGCGCCAGAAAGGGCCATCCTTCTCTGTCTTCTGCCCTGTAGCGATAGGAGCACCTGCCGGACATGGAACAGGAAGGACATATCACTGACCCAGATAAGGCCATATGCTCATGGGATTCAGCCAGCAAAAATTGGATCAGAATGCTCCATCCCACCAAGTTTGTGATCCAGATCATCTTGGAACAACTGCAATGCTCAATGTTGGAGCCATAAGTACATGAGACACACTTGTGCCCTAGAAATAGACGTGTCTCACAGCGATTATGTGATCATATCAGAGGTGAGAAAAAAAAAAAAAAAAGATATCCAGTAGACCCTGCTGACTAGTGGAGGGGACCGAAACAGAACCTAAGGAAGCTATGTATTATCTAGTGACTGAAAGGGAAATCGAGCGTCTCAACCTCCTCTACCCAAAACAGGTTCACCACCTGTCCTTCGAGAAACAGCAATTAAACCAAGGAACGATATTCAATAACCGCAACCAGAGGTGTCCCCATCATTCCTCTGGTTTTTTTTTAAATCAAGACAAACAGAGCATGAAAAAAACTATAGGATGGAGGATGGCCGGGAATCCCCTTACCATCCACCAGCATACTTGCAAGCAGAACTCGGCGCATCATCAAACTAACTACTCTGTCCCCACTCTCTCAAACGACCAGCACCAAGCTGAGGAGAAGGCAGATAGCTCCATGATTCCACTACCAAATCGATCAATAGGTACCTCAGTAAGGCACAGTTCCAAGGTTCGACAGGAGCGCCTGAGATGCCACATAGGTAAGGAGCTCTTCCTACCCCAGGCTAAGAGCCCGAGGGCACCAAGTCTATGCCATGCAGCGTGACTAGTCCACCAGCTCCGAACCAGCTGGACACAAAAAACCCTGAGGCTACAGTCCTCAGAACAGACTAGGTAAATTGCGCAAACTCCACTTGGTGCACTGAAGACCCAGAAAATCTCAAGCCAGCATGCACTTAATTGAAAAATTCTTATTGAGCCTGGAGTCTCTCACCCTTCAAAGGTGATGACTCATTAAGGAGCCCCAGACGGATCTGAATCTGAAGGACAGAAGCACATCCTCTGACTTCAGGGACAGCACTCATAGAGATCTGGTGTTGGAAATTGAACCAACTGAGTATCCGGCTAGAGCAACTCCTGGATACCGAAAGCCTTTGTCCCTTCCGAACATCACTGCTGCCTCATCCAGATGAGGAAGCCTAGAGACCACAACTTATGAGACTCTGCTGGATCGGTAGCAGTGGAACATCCAGCCCCAATAAGTAAGGCAGCAGTCACCAACTTGCATGACCCAAAACGCTACAACCATAAGGGCTGAACAAAAACTTGAAAAAACATGCATTGCTAAGGCTTTCTCTTGGTAAGAAAAACCAGAGGGACACAGCCAAATGTGTGTGCCTCCATATGAGACCACGATACACCGTTCATGTGGCAATCCGCAATGCTCTTTCTTTCTTTTTTTTTTTTTTTTTTTTAAACAACCTAACCCGCAGTCAGGGAGAAGTGCTGACCATTCCATCAGAATGAAATGTAGGTGGGAGACAAAGTCAGCACTATGATATGCCCACTTAGGGCTGATGTTGTACTATTATACGTACTGTCATACCCCTTGCCTAGGGCCAATGGCTGAACAGCAAAAGGGCTGCCTTATTTGTTTTCGAGCAATGTCTCAAACCTAGTGCGCCAGCAATGGATGCTGGGACTTGTAGTTTAATTACTCTCCAACAAAGTATTGTGACCTCACGGGGTTCAAGGCAAACAAATACATTTTATTCAGGGTTTTCCCCCTCGCATAGAATTTTTAACACAAGACATGGCATGGATTATTTCTCCAAAATAATAGGATAACAGGAACAACTGAAAGTTGAGAATCAAAGGACAGTAGTACTGTTTCATTCACAGCTCTGCTCAGGCTTCTCTGCTATACCAGCTTTCCACAGCCAAGGCTGAAGAACTGAACAGACAAACTTAAAGTTTCAACAAAATGTCTTTCTTTCTCAGGTTTAGCAACAGCTATGCACTTCTCTCATGCAGAGGTAACTCAGCGTAAGTCCAAGCTGTTTGCTTCACATAAAGAGCAATCCATTTCACATACGTCACTATCAACAGGTACTTCATTAACATCTATTATCATATCTTCACAAGCTCCATTAGCATTCCCTTCTAAGGAACTTTTATAATCAGGTTTAAACTGAAGCTTATTTAGAATCTCTTGCAGTTGTCCTATCAACTGTTCTCTCTGGTTTTCACGTACACTGCTTAGGGAAGGAGTTTGATTCTCTTGTAAGAATTTGAACACAGAATCTGAAGCTGTCTCAGGGCACTTACTTGGAATACTTTCACTCCTGGCTGGAGTTGGTTTTACTGCGTTCCTGTCCTGACTTTGCTCAGCGCTGAACCTTAGCTTCTTAACAATATCCTCAGCACAGCTCTTGTTAGGGACTGAAGCACACGTACCTTTCCAACGTGCAATGCTTTCTCTACAGTCAGAGCTCTTTCCCCGGGTAAAGGTAAGCCTTTCTACCTTCTCTCTGGGTTGCTTTGGCAGAAGCTTCAGATTTGCTTTCAGCGCTCCTTGAGAATAGGGATCAGCAGCCTCTCCAGAATCCTCCTTAGCTTCCTTAGCTTCTTCTGAGTTCTGTGATTTCCCTGCTAGTTCACTTCCTGGTTCACCTCCTGGCTTCCTTTCTCCTGGCCTCCTCCCCTTACTAAACTCTGAGGCAGCTTTAAAACGGCTTTTCTCACCAGTCACTCCCTCCTTGCTGCACATGTGAAGTTCGTTAGGGCTCAAACTAGCTCTTACGTCACTGCTGGGGCAGGGTTTAGCTCTAGCTAGTACATGCTCTGAAAGCTTGTGGTTTCCATGGGAACCCTGTTTGCCTTTACTTTTAAAGGTGTATCCCTCATTTCCTTCCCATTTGGTCCACACAACTCTCCTTATCACAGTACCATGCTGCTTAAACCATGTAGCACTATCCAAATGAACAATGCAACCGAGAAAAAAAGATGCTGAAAACAAATAAACCCTAGTGACTGCTGAGCTCACCTGGCCCCAGGCAAGGCAGAAGATGGAACAAGGCCCTGCGGCAGCTCTCCCCACAGACCCAGGCAGGGAACTGGAGAAGCTACACTAGGGGCACTTGCTCTCACCCTCTACAGCAGCAACATCCTTCTGTGCCCCCAGAAGGGAACTGTTCCAAAAACTGCCAATAGATGCTAGACTCCATCCAAACTCTATGCGACAAACCACAGGACATTCAACCAATGCTGGAAGCAGAAGTCAGAAAACTGTCTCCTGAAAGCCTTGCCGAAGCTGGGACTCCTAACCCAAGCTAGCCTAAACAGTGGACACCATATCTACATCATTAGCTCCATATGCTATTAGAGCTGCCCTGGGGGAAACGGCCAACTACACCTGCTCAGAGTGAGAAGTGACTGTGCAAAGAAATATTGTGAGACCTCTGGCAAACTCTTCACTGAAACGCCCCAGAATACAATTTTTTTTTCTAAGCCAGCTGCCTCACTGACCCAGGAACACCTGGGAAGTGATCAAGTTATGCCCGAAGTGGGTAGCCAGGCCTACAGGAAAAAGTCATCCTCCAAAATCGCCAAGAGTGCCAGAGAGCTCCAAACTTCGGCTCCTAGCCACCAGACCACAGCCCCAACTAAGGCGCCCAAACCATGTTGCTGAAAACACAGTCACCAAATAACCCATCAGATGGATGGGAGAAAGAAGTAGCTCAGCTATCCAGCCTTATGGCTGGGCTAAAGGATGCACCCATCGTATTCGGCAAGAACAGGGAAACTGTTTCTAAGTTACCCGAGCTGTCCAGGCCATCTTAACAAGACCACAAGCCCCTATGTATCGCAAGCACTTCAGTCGAAGCTAGACTCGGCACATAATACCGCACTACACTGTGCAACCATGCAGCGGCTCAAAATTAAAGGGACGCTGTAAGGAAACGATACCGTAGTCACTGCTGCCCTAAAAAATAGAATGACTAGGAATCCCTTAACCAATCGAAGACCTAAAATCTGAACAGTCATGAGCTCTATCCTGGAAGTCATTCCTGGCCTTAACCTCCCCATCTTACTTATTTTCTTTCTTTATTGGTAGGTTTTTCTTTCCTTTTGGCAGCGAAACACTCAGATCCAAAGTCCCCCAAATCAAGAGCTATCAAAGTTGTTGTTGTTAAGTGCCATCGAGTCGGAGTTGACTCATGGCGACCCTCTGGATGCCTATCCTAAATTGTGTTCGATCTTCAGTCAGGCGGCTCATTGTTGACAGACTGGTACCCGTAGCTGCTGTTATTGTATTGATCCATCTCATTGCTGGCCTTCCTCTTTTGCGTTGACCTTGTGATAAGGAAGCTTATCATAGTTCAGGAGGGAGCTATAAAAGAGGTGAATTGGCTTTGAACAAGCAACCTGTCTTTGCTGGTAGAAATACTAAAACAGAATGTTTTCATAAAAGACTACCAGTCCCAGAATGCAACAGGTTTCAAACAGCCTCTAGAAAGGCTGAAGTGGGGAAACGTGTGTTCAATCAGGAGAGCTATGAGGTAATCCCCAATCACTCATCTCCAAGGGCAGGGCTTGATTCAGCACAGCTGGGCTGTGCTAGGGTGGAGTGTCCCTCTAAGCACGTTAAAAGTAAAACATATTCTTCACAGAGACAGAGCAGAGGGAGCCAGGAGAGCAGAGAGAGCAGACAGAGCCAGCAGCAGCAACGTGGAAGGAAGAAGAGAAAGACATCTTGGAGGTCTAAAGAAGGAGCCCACAGCAGTACGTGTGTTGGGAGTCATTTCAGAGGCAAGCATACTCCATTGGACTGGAGGAAGCCAGAGAAATGGGGTTATAGAGCCAGGAATTCCCAGACGGCACCTTTGAAGGAGACGGCTGCAGGTGGAAGACCATTGCAAGAAGGTATGTGAAGAGAGACCCAGTATCCAGGGATCTTCATTGGAAGGTTGGACATAAAAGCTGGACTACTTACTGGCCAGGATACCTGAAGAGGAAACCTAACAGCAAAGGAAGCTCAGGTATGAACTTTGATCTATGCCCTAGCTCTTCTCCAGGAAGACAGCAGGGAAACAAATATTATCCTGAGAGTGAACAATTGAGGAATTCCTCTGAGCCAGACCAGGATATTGATTCCATGATATTTGAGGAAGAAGGAGATATATTAAATGATCAGAATGAATACATGGATTGCTCTCTGTCTAGGCTGCTGTGGTAAAATACTTTCTCACTAATACAAAAACCACCAAAAGGAACTGTAATTTGTTCTTTTATCTACCCAGAAAAGTCTGCAAGAAAGCTTTTGGGTAGGATTGAGCCACGTAGAGAAAGTGAACCAGCAAAGGGGTTTGCAGCTGGCTAATTAGTGATAATTGAGCCAGGCACAAGTGCACGTGAGCTCTGAAAGGAAACTTTTCTTTTGTGTGTGTGTAAATAGAAGAAAGTTATCCTTGATAAAGAACAGTTTTTGTTACTTTTGGGTTTTGTTTTTGCTTTTGGAGCAATGCTAAGAAAGTTATTAGCATGAGCCATCAAAAAGACCTTTTCTGTTTCCAATCAAGGTCTTATTTGATTTTTGCTTAAGAAGTTCAGTTACCTTATTTCATGTTTTGTTTTCCTGAATGCAATACTGAAAGCAAGGGTCCTTTTTGTGTTACCAAGTAAATCTGTGTGGGAGAATTAATCCCATGAATAAAATCCATTTTTCTTTGCTTACATTCGTGCATCACAACTCATTATTTTGTGAACGGCTGATTCTGGTATAAGTGAACTACATTCCCCACAATCCTTTGCAAGTCATAATAATATTTTTGCCTCTGCTAAGACTGTGGCCATTCACGACCAGCGCCCCTGTTTACAACCTTCTATCTTACCAAGCATGATGTCTTTCTCTAATGATCTCTCTTTTCGCATGATGTGTCCAAAGTATGAAAGTCGAAGTCTTGTCATCTGAGCTTCTAAAGAAAGCTTAGGTTTGATCTCCACTAGTACCGACTGGTTTGTTCTTCGGGCAGTCCATGGTATACACAGTATTCGCCGCCAGCACCATAATTCAAAGGCATCAATTTTCTTCCTATCTGTCTTTTTCACTGTCCAGATTTCACATCCATATGATGTTATTGAAAATACTATGGCCTGAACAAGTCGAATCTTTGTATGGAGAGAGACATCTCTGCTCTTCAGAATCTTATCTAGGTCTTTCATAGCCATTCTGCCAAGAGCAATGCATCGTCTGATTTCTTGACTGCTTGTTGCTTCTTTATTGATAGTTGATCCAAGTAGGTTAAAGTTGTTCACAATTTCAATTTCTTCTCCTTCAAAGATGAACCTGTTGATTATGTCAGTTGTCATGATCTTTGTCTTCTTTACATTAAGGTGCAGGCCCATTTTGAGACTATGTTCTTTGATTGTGAGACAACTTGTGGGAAACATTCTTTTGATTTCAAACGTGGGCAGTATCAACTAAAGATTTTAGGTATGGGGGTTTTTAGATATGTTGTGAAGAACTGTATACCAAAACCTTTTTTTAAAAAGTGCACAAATATGAGGGAAGTCATGGAGTTGGTGGTTTAAACGATTTTTTACTTGTTTGCAGCGGTAAATTCCCCTGAAGAAACTCAAATTTATTGAGTGAAACGCAATGGATGGCGCCAATACAACTGGCGTTGGGAAACACTAAATCAAGTTAAGTACAATTGATACACGAGTATTTTGCAAAAGTTGAGGGTGTGCTGGAAAAAGAAAAAATAATAAAATAGAGATTGCTTGAGCTGGTGGACAGTCATTGATGCTATCGGGGCACAGTTTGATACATAGTATCTTAGTTTCGTGCCGATTTGTCTGAGACGTCCCTGTGCTTTAGTATTGTGCACAACCCTTTATTTTGCTTTTTCTCATATTAAACGTTGTTTACAATAGAGTAATTACCAAACTTTGATTGTGAGAAGCAAATGTTTCAGATCTTCACTTTCATCCAGTAATATGGTATCATCAGCACAGCGAAGGTTGTTGATGAGTCTTCCACCAATCTTCACACCTCTGTTGTCTTCATACAATCCTGCTTCTCTGATGATTTGTTCTGCATATAAATTAAACAGGTAGGGGGAAAGTATGCAGCCTTGTCTTACACCTTTGCTTATTTTAAACCATTCTGTTTCTCCTCGTTCCATTCGAACCGTTGCTTCTTGATCAATGTACAGATTGTGCAAGAGAACGATCAGGTGTTATGGTATACCCATGCTTCTTAATGTGGCCCAGAGTTTCTCATGGTTTACACAGTCAAAAGCCTTGCTATAGTCGATAAAGCACAAATAGATATCCTTTTAGTATTCTTTAGTCTTTTCAAGGATCCATTTCACATCCGCAATGATGTCTCTCGTTCCTCGCCCTTTCCTGAACCCTGCTTGCACTTCAGGTAGTTCTTGTTCCAGGTATGGTTATAGTCTCTTTTGAATAATCTTCAGTAGAATCTTGCTGGCATGTGGGATCAGAGCGATTGTGCGATAATTTCCAGTCAGTTGGATCACCTTTCTTTAGTATTGGTATAAACACAGATCTTTTCCAGTCAGTTGGCCATTATGTTGTCTTCCATATTTCTTGGCAGAGCCTTGTAAGTATGGTAACAGCTGCATCAGATTGCTGTAATACTTCTATGGAAATGCTATCAATGCCTGGTGCTTTGTTCTTTGATAAGGCTTTCAATGCTGCTTCAACTTCTTCTTTCATCACCAATGATTCCCGATCATAAGATACAGGTTGAAACGGCTGTTGGTCCACTTGATCTTTATCATATAAAAACTCTGCATATTCCTTCCAACTTTTCTTGATCTTCTCAGCATCATTCAACATAGAACCTTGAGCATCTTGTAGCATTCCAATTCGAGGCTAGAACTTTTTCTTTAACTCTCATAGCTTTAGGAAAGCCAATCTTCTTCCTCTAATAGTTTCTGCTTCTATTTCCTTGCAAGCATCATTGTAGTACTTTTCCTTGTCCTGTCTTGCTGCACGTTGGAAATCTCTGCTGAGTTCTGCGATTGTCTTTCTTTCTCCTCTGGCTTTAGCTTCTCTGCGTTTATGGGCAATTTTCAGAGTTTCTTCCATCATCCATTTTGGCCGTTTTTGCTTTTTCACCTTTTGTAGAGTGTCATGGGGTAGAGCAGTCAGAGCCTATGCAGATAGGAAACTCTGAGCAAAACAGAGCTAACACTGACAGCTCAGATCTGCACATGGCCCAAGGTTGCTATAAGCAACGTACACAAGCTGCTTCACGAGGTGTGAGGGAACGCCCAAACACTAGGCTAGCTCATAGCTCATTAGGGAATGAAGGGCAGCTGGGAAGGGGTGGAGCCCAAACAAACACCAGAACATACGCAGTTAAAAATCACTTACCAGAGAGTAGTGAAGAGAGACCACCAGGGAATTCAAGACCCGTTGGTAACAGAGAGAGACCACCAGGGAATTCAAGAACCTTTGCTGACAGAGAGAGACTACCAGGGAAGTACAGAGCTGTTGAACCCACGAGGGACTGCTTTGGAAAGCAGTGCACAGCTGAACAGTATCCCAGGGAACCTTGCTATGGAGGGAGCAGAGGAGGTAGTCCTGGAACCAGGCTGAGGAAAGCCAAGTTGCCCAGCATCAGGTACCATGAGGGAGAGAGTCTCTATCCTGAAGATAGTTTTATGCCAAGAGGAAAGCTGAAAGAGAAACATAGTAAAAGGCTTTCGTACGGGCAAAGCTCTGCTCGGCTGAGAAACTCTGAAGAGAGAGTGCTGGAAGGTAGGCTTATTGATCCTAATAGAAGAGGAATAGAGTATAACGAATTGCCCTGTACTTATCAAGAATTGTGTGGCTCTCCTAAAAGAAACTACAGAGAATATGGTAGTTACCCATTCCACTCTAGTCGGGAGGAGGAAGGGAACTCTCTAAGCTGTAGGGAGGAACTCTAACAATAACGGAAGTTTCAGTCCAAGGGAAACTTACTCCGGTGTTGAAGAAATGCAATGTGATTCCTATGAGGAACCTGCTTATGATAATTGCATGGACTGTACGTATACCATGGCTGATGCCATCACTTCTTTGTGCTGAAGTGCTGTAAAAAGTGTTTGTGAAGAAAACAGGAAGAAAGTTGTTTCGTTTGAAAGAGACTGTTTTCTTTTCCTTTTTGTCCATTGCAAAGCTGAAGTTAAGCAGAGTTTTTGTTCTAGTGTTTCTTTAATTTGGTACCAGACGAATGGTCTTTATGTTACTTTGTTTCATTGTGCTGGAAATCCAACCCCGAGAAGGGGAATAAAAAGTCCTGTCTTTAAGCCTTACCACTTGACTGCAACTACATTCTTTTGCTAGTTTGTGGAAAGCACAGTTACTTACCTGTAACAGGTGATCTCTGGGAACAGCAGGAATTAGTCCTCACTTATGGGTACGTCGGAACCGACGGAGCCTGCGCGGGAAAGCTCCCCAGCTTCCCAGGAAGGAAGCTTTTGGGGTCTCCCACTGCACATGCGCGCTGCCTTCCCGCCTTCCTGACCAGCTCTCCTCAGTTTGAGTTTATAGCTGAGACAATAGAGAGAGGAAAGGAAGATAGATAGAAGATACAACTCCTAGGGGAGGTGGGTGGGTTGTGAGGACTAATTCCTGCTGCTCCCAGAGATCACCTGTTACAGGTAAGTAACTGTGCTATCTCCAGGAACAAGCAGGAATAAGTCCTCACTTATGGGGACTCCCTAGCTAAGATGCCTGGGAGATCCCCTTCCAAGGGTTCGCCATCTTCGTATGGATCTCAGGCATCCATCCTGGGAAGGTGGGCAGGAGTTGATCAAGTATGGAACAGGTGTTTGAGGACAGCCTGACCAAACAAGGCATCCCGGCGGGAGTCCTTGTCCAAGCAGTAATGGGCTGTGAAGGTATGAACCGAGGCCCATGTGGCGGCTCGACAGATCTGATCAATGGATACAGAGTGAAGATGAGCCATAGAAGTGGCCATAGCTCTCACATTGTGAGCTGTGACATGGCCTTCCAGAGGAATATTTTTACTCTGGTAAGCAAAGGAAATACACTGAGCAATCCAATTGGAAAGTGTACGTTTGGAGACTGGAAGTCCCAAATGAGAAGGATCAAAAGCCACAAAAAGCTGGGAAGACTTTCGATGTGGCTGAGTCCTGTTGAGGTAAAAGGCAAGAGCTCTTTTACAATCTAAAGTATGAAGGTTCCTCTCTGCACTGGATGCATGAGGAGCTGGAAAAAAGACAGGTAGATATACCTCTTGATTAAGATGAAAAGGCGAGACCACTTTGGGCATAAAGTGGGGATTCGTCCTAAGGACCACCTTATCATGATGAAACCTGGTATAAGGTGGATGAGCCACCAAGGCTTGTAGTTCACTGATGCGGCGAGCCGAAGTGACTGCAATAAGGAAAAGGACCTTCCAGGAAAGAAATTTCAAGGAGGTACAAACCAACGGTTCAAAAGGTGGCTTCATAAGCTGACCCAGAACTAGGTTCAAGTCCCATGCTACCGGAGGAGGTCGGATGGGAGGTTTAGTTAGAGTCAGGCCTCTCATGAATCTTGCAACAAGCGGATGAGAGGAGACAGGTTGTCCATTTATAGGTTTTAAGGATGCTGCAATAGCACTCAAATGGACTCTTACTGAATTCGTCTTAAGGCCTGCATTAGAAAGATGCAGGAGATAGTCTAGTAGAGAATTCAAAGGAAGTGCTAGAGGGTCAAGACCCTGTTGAGCACACCAAATGGAAAAGCGTTTCCATTTGAAAGCATAGGAACGCCTCGTGGAGGGTTTCCTAGAGGCATGAAGGATATCTTTCACTGGTTGAGAAAGATTGAAGTCATGAAGGCTTAGGCCTTCAGTAACCAAGCTCTGAGGTGTAGGGACTTGGGGTTTGGGTGCCACAAAGTCCCTTCCTCCTGAGAGAGAAGGTCTGGCGCAGCTCCTAGGTCCAGGGAGGGTCCCTGGGAGAGATGCAGAAGTAGAGGGAACCACACTTGGCGTGGCCAGCGTGGAGCTATGAGGATCATCGATCCGTGATCCCTCTGGAGTTTGAACAGAGTCTTGGGAATCAAAGGAATGGGTGGAAAGGCATATAGGAATTCCTGACCCCAATGCAAGAGAAAGGCGTCGTTGGCCTGAGCTCCCTGACACGGAGTCCTGGAACAGAACCGGGGAAGTTTGGCATTCCACGGACTTGCAAAGAGGTCTATGTCCGGGGTTCCCCATTCCTGAAAGATTCTGCCTATCTGGTCCATATGTAGGGACCATTCGTGTTGAAGCAGAACTCGACTGAGTCTGTCTGCCCGAGAGTTTTGAACCCCTGGAAGATATACTGCCAGAAGTTGAATTTGATGCTCTCTGGCGAAGGCCCATAATCTGAGAGCTTCGTTGCAAAGCGACAGAGAGCCTGTCCCTCCTTGTTTGTTTACGTAGAACATGGCCACCTGATTGTCTGTCTGAACTAGGACGGTCAGGTTGACAAGGAGGGTATGGAAGACTTTGAGGGCAAAGAAGATTGCTCGCAGTTCCACGAGGTTGATGTGAAGGGTGGTCTCCTGTGGAGACCAAGTACCCTGAGTGGAGAGGGATTGTAGATGGGCTCCCCACCCTGTTTGGGAGGCATCTGTTGTGAGGGTTGCTTGGGGCAACAAAGGTTGGAAGGGGGCCCCCAACAACAGATTCTTGGTGGACATCCACCATTGGAGGGACCAAAACAGACGCTTTGAGGTGATGATTTGGTCGGAGAGCGCTCCTGATGCTTGAGTCCACTGGGTGGCCAAGGTCCATTGAGCTGCTCTCATGTGAAGACGAGCGTAGGGCACCACGTGAACCGTGGAGGCCATGTGGCCCAGAAGTCGCAGCATTTCTCTGGCTGTCAAGTGACTGCTGGACTGAGCTTGGGAGGCCAAGCACACCAGACGTTGGCCCCGGACTTGAGGTAGGTAGGCCCTTGCAGTGGTGGTGTCCAACTGGGCCCCTATGAACTCCAGAGACTGAGTAGGGATAAGTTGAGATTTGGTGAACTCCAGAGACTGAGTAGGGATAAGTTGAGATTTGGGAAGGTTTATCACCAGTCCCAGATACTGCAGAATGTGCCTTGTGCGGTCCAGGGAAATCTGGGCCTCTGACTGAGATGGAGCTCGGATGAGCCAGTCGTCCAGATATGGGAATACAAAAATTCCCAGACCTCTTAGAAATGCGGCACCTGCCATGCATTTGGTGAACACTCTTGGAGCAGAGGCCAGACCGAAGGGAAGTACTCTGTACTGGAAATGTTTTCCCTGAAACAGAAATCTTAGATATTTTCTGTGGGATGGGTGGATGAGTATATGTGTGTACGCATCCTTGAGATCTAGAGAACAAAGCCAATCCTGACTCTGAAGGTATGGAAGGAGAATGCCTAGAGAAAGCATTTTGAATTTCTCCTTGTACAGAAATTTATTCAATTCTCTCAGATCTAGGATAGGTCTGAATCCCCCTGTCTTCTTTGGTATGAGAAAATAAGGGGAGTAGAATCCTGTCCCTTGTTGAAGAAGAAGAGGAACCTCTTCTATTGCCCCTTGGGCAAGGAGAGAAGAGACCTCCTGATCCAACAAGCCCAGGAGAGATGGGGGAGAATTGAAGTGCCTCACCATGGTATATGGAGGAAGGTCGGAAAAATGAAGTTTGTAGCCCTCTCTGATGATAGAGAGGGTCCATTGCTCTGATGTAATTTGCCCCCATCTGGGAGCAAAGTGAGCTAACCTTCCGGGAATGGTGAGGGGCTCTGGTTGTTCTAGAGCCAGAAATGTTAAGTTCTCTAGGGGCAAGTCAAAACCCCTGAGGGGGTTGAGCCTGCTGAGGAGTGGCAGACGCTGCAGGATTTGAACTTGCCTGTTTAGGTTGCTGACGTTTAGCAGCAAAGCGAGGCTGAGAAGATTGTTGGCCAGTATTTGTGGAAAATCTGGCCTTCTTGTAGTAAGGCCTCTTGAAAGACTTTTTCTTGGCAGGAGTAGAGGTAGACTTAGAAAGTCTATCCAATGTAGCATTTTCTGCGTCCATTTGAGTGGCTTTAATTTGCCAGTCTTTACCAAATAAGTTCTCACCTGTACAGGGCAGATTCCGTAAGCCATCCAGGACCCAGGGTTCTAGGTCAGAGGCCTGGAGCCAAGCAAGTCATCGGGCTGCAATGGCAATGCCCGAAGCTCTACCGGCACCTTCAAAGGAATCAAAGGCTGCTCTGTTGGAGAACTTAGAAACATCTAGAAGATGTTTCACCAGAGAAATGAACTCCTCCTTTCTATCCTCAGGGATAAAGGTGGCAAAATGCTTTACCTTTAGGGCAAGTTCCCTTAGAAACATGCCCATATACAGACTGTAAGAATTAATCCTGGCTATAAGCATACTAGCCTGGAAAATGTTTCTGCCAAAAGAGTCGAGGGTCTTACATTCTCGCCCTGGAGGGGTAGAAGAGTGCCTTTTGGTGCTCTTAATCTTTTTCAGCGCAGACTTCACCACAATGGAATGGTGAGGCAGCTGAGTCTTTTGAAACCCAGGAGGAGGGGGGACCCGGTACATGGTGTCCAACCTACGAGAGTAAGGAGACAACGTTAGAGGAGCCTCCCATAAGTCCATCAAGTGTTCTTGAAGGATTTCATGGATAGGCAGGGTGACTGCCTCTTTAGGAACCTTAGGGTATCCTAAAATATCCAATTTCTTTGACCTAGGTTCTTTTTCAGAGGATGTGGTAATAGAAAGTCCTTTAGCTAGCTCTATAATGAAGTCTTGAAAGGACAAATCCTCTGGTGGAGACATTCTCCTCTTTGGGGAAGAGGGGTCTTCCTGAAGAACTAGAGACAGCTCATCAGAGTCCTCAGAGGAGTCAAAATCCTCAGAAGAATCAGAGTATTCTCTATTTGCTTCCAACGCACGATACGCATACCGATCGGTATCGACATCGGGCGTACCGGGTATGGGATCGGTATCGGGTGAAAACCCGGATCCGGCATGCGGAACCGATCTGCGTTTGGAAGTCGATGGTCGCGGTTCCGGTATGGGAGACGATACCGGAACCGGACCCGGTACCGAGGGCGTCGCAGCTGTAATAAAAGCCAGCATGGCCTGCTGCATGGTCTGAACAGTATTGCTCATAGACGCCACTGCTGCCTGGATGTCGGTACCGGTATGGGCCGGTACCCCAGAGCAGTCTAACAGGTGATCAGTCGAGGCCGTGCCATCGATGTCAACCTGTAACCCCATAGATGGTGCTTTGGAAGTCAGAGCTTCCCGCCGGGGTTGTTTGGCTGGGGCATGGTCCTCAGATTCAAAATTGAGAGCCTCTCGATGCTTTGAAGGAGATTTGCTCTTTGAGGACCTGCCCGAAGAAGGTTTGGTTACCTGAGATCCATCCGGAGAGGAAGACCTGGATGACTGTGATGCTGGATTATCTGAAGCAAACAGCACATGGAATTTGTTGGCCCGGTTCTGCAAACCACGTTTAGACATCTGGGAGCAGGATGGGCAGTCCGGAATGGAGTGGTCAGGTCCCAAACATTTAAGACACCATTCATGGGTGTCTGTGACAGAAATAACAGCACTACACTTGGTACACTTCTTAAAACCAGGGGCTGGTTTCTCCATGAGGAGAATTTGTGTAGGCCTGAGGCCTAACCGAAGTCACCAAGTTGTGCAAGATAAAGATTTTTTTTTTTTTTTTTAAAGAAAAGAAAAGAGAGACCGGCAGTACCGGTTTCGGTATGGGGAAGGCAGGTACGCGGTCTAAAGAAACAAACAAACAATAATTTCTTCAGCGGTGACAGGAACACGACCTGCTGGCTCCGCGGAAAAAGAGAAACTGAGGAGAGCTGGTCAGGAAGGCGGGAAGGCAGCGCGCATGTGCAGTGGGAGACCCCAAAAGCTTCCTTCCTGGGAAGCTGGGGAGCTTTCCCGCGCAGGCTCCGTCGGTTCCGACGTACCCATAAGTGAGGACTTATTCCTGCTTGTTCCTGGAGATCCACAAATCCCAGGGGGCACTGCAACGCCTTTCTATGAAGAACATACCCCGATGAATTACCCATGCTTCTGGCCTTTGGGGACCTTCACGGGTGACAGGCTGGCGTAGTTTTTAGGATTTTGCCTTGAAATAAAAGGACATTATTAAAGAAACTACTGCTGTACCAGGAGACCCTTAGAAGCAAGTTAGCTGGCAGACCGGCCAGGTGAAGAGCACAGTGACCTTTCTTGCATGCCTGACTCTACACGAAGGCTAAGGTAAAGCTTACCTAGGGCATACGTGTAGGAGGATTCGGGTGAGAAAGGGGGCGCTGCTGTGCTAGAGGAATAAGGGGTGAAAGAACATAAGTGCCGCACTTGGTGGGCCTTTTTCTCTTTCTTTTCTCCACAGGGTCGCAGACGGAAAGAATGGACGCCAGAGAGATGATGCACTGGATGCAGCTGCAGTGGGACAAGCAGCTTGAATTGGCTCGACATATCCAGGAGCAGAGTGTCATCATGATGAGAGAGCAGCAGAAGCCACTCTTGGACACTATGGAAGCACTCCTGAAAAAGCCACAGGAGCTAACCCCTCTATGATTCCAGGGGTAGGACTAAGTGCTTGTCATGCATTTTCTTTGGGACAGTTAAGTCCTCATGATAATTTAGACGACTTTATAGACGCCTTTGAGCGAATAGGGGAAGCTTTGAAGTGGCCTAGAGAGCAGTGGGCAACCCGCTTCGCGGTGTCGCTCACTGGCGAAGCTCTCTCTGCCTACAAGGCAATGCCTGCTGCCCTTGCCGCTGACTATAATGAGATAAAAAGAGCAGTGAAGGACAGACTAGGGCTAACTACCTTACATTACAGGAGAATGTTTAGGGAAGCCAGAATAAAGTTTCAGGAGACCCCTAAAGCCTTGCATCAAAGGTTGAAAAATTTAGCATGGAAATGGCTGACTCCTGAGAGAAGAACCCTAGAATCAGTAGTGGACACAGTCATATTGGAGCAGTTTATGCAGGCTGTGCATATTGAGGTGAAAACTTTCCTTACCCTACAAAACTGCCAAACCACTGATGAGGCAGCCAGTCTGGCGGAGAGATATTTTGAGGCGCAGATGGCTGACACCTCAGGGCTTGGTGTATTAAAGGCAGCTGGAATGGCAGATTTTAAAAAGGAAAGTATCCCAAGGGGAAAATGTATAATGTGGATGTTAAAAATATTAATGATAATGTTTTGTTTACATGTAAGGGGAAATGTTATACATGCGGGAAAGCGGGACATTTCCAGAAGGACTGCACAGAGCGGACTGTCCTCGTGTCTGGAGCTGAGAAGCCCGTTCAAGATGGATTCCTTCTACATGTACAGGTAGAGGGGGTAGAGGCACTGGCACTACTTAACTCGGGGGCTGACCAGAGCATGGTTTCACGCAAGCTCTGGGAAGCCATTGAGGAGCGCCGTCAGTCAGCCCCGAGTCAAGCAGAGAGCCAGGTGCGGATAAAATGTGTGCACGGCGCATTTTTATATTATCCCTTGCAGAAGCTGTCTGTGCATGGGTTGGGCACTGAACAAGCAGTACAAGTAGCCATAATCCCAACATTGCCCAGAGACATTATCCTAGGCAGGGACTGGCCACCCTTTTTTAAGGGGCTGGTAGCAGGTTTGAGCTCCAGAACAGGCCTAGTTTCCACCCGGTCGCAAGCCGGAACCTCAGGGGTGGGGAGGATGTCATCTAGGGCACAGAAAAGCCTGAAGGGGAGGAAGAATCCCAAGAGGAGGAATTGAATAAGGGAGAATTAGGCATTCTTCCTACACACGACGATTTAATCCACAAGCCAGTTAACGAGGGTAAAAAGGCGAAAGCCAAGAAACGTCAAGAGAGGCGTTATAGGACCCGAGGGAGGGTCGAGATAGAGGCCGGAGCAGGATTGCCCTGGGTGCCTGCAGAACTAGTGCAAAAGTTCCCATCGTTCCCAGCGGAACAGCAGGCTGACCCAGCTCTTAAGAGAGCATTTGAATGGGCCCAGGAAACTCGACCTACACTGCCCAGGTTTTTCTTAGAAAGAGAAATTCTATATAGGGAGAGCATTGACCCATACACTGATGCCGTAAGAAAACAGTTGGTGGTGCCAACGATGTTTAAGGCCACGGTATTACGTTTGGCACATGACCACCCAATAGGTAGCCACAAGGGGATCCAAGGCACCCTGGACCAGATATTGGCCCGCTTTACCCATGCTTCTGACCTCTGGGGACCTTCACGGGTGACAAGAGACTTCTCGCTTTCTTCCAACACAACCTTCTTAATGTCATTCCATAACTCTTCCGGAGCTCTGTCATTTGTATCTAAAGCAGCAAATCGATTTTGCAGACAGTCTTTAAATTCCAGCGGTATATTATCAAGGTCATATTTTGCTGCATTCATGAGTGTTTTTCTCTTTTTTAACTTTAGCTTGAGTTTGCATACTAGTAGTTGATGATCTGTACCACAGTCAGCTCCAGGTTTTGTCTTTGTTGGTGTTACAGAGCTTTTCCATCATTGACTTCCACAGATGTAGTCAATTTGATTTTTATACAATCCATTGGGTGAAGACCATGTGTACAGTCGCCGCTTGTGTTGCTGGAAGAAGGTGTTTGAGATGAATAGATCGTTGGTCTTGCAGAATTCTATCAGTCTTTCTCCAGATTCATTTCTGTTGCCAAGTCCATATTTTCCAACTACTTTGCCTTCTTCGTTGTTGCCAACTTTTGCGTTCCAGTCACCCATGACTATCAGGATATCCTGTTTGCATGTTCTGTCAATTTCAGCTTGTACTTGTTCATAGAACTCTTCAATTTCATTCTCTTCTGCAGCTGTTGTTGGGGCATATACTTGAATTATAGTTGTGTTGATAGGCATTCCTCGTAGACGAATAGAGATTAAGCGTTCGCTGACTGCATTGTATTTCATTACAGTTCTTGCAAGTTTCTTCTTTATTATAAATGCAACACCATTTCTTCTTTGTCTTTCATTTCCAGCACAGTAGACCATGTGATCATCTGATGCAAAGTGCCCGATGCAAGTCCATTTCAGTTCGCTGACATCCAACAGATCAAGTTGTACATGTTCCATTTCATTCTTGACCACTTCCAACTTCCCTTGGTTCATGCTTTGTACGTTCCATGTTCCAATGTGTAAGACATCTTTACAGCTTCTGACTCATTTCATGCACAGCTACATCAGCAGTCAGACTTCCCAAGGGCTTTTACCAACCACATCATAAATGCTGGCTTTACTCTGAAAAGTCTTCAGCTCTTCCCCAGTAGCTAGTTGAGTGCCTTCCGACCTGGGGGTCTCATCTTCCAGCACCATAGCACAATTTGTTTTGTTGTAACTATCCATTTGGTTTTCATGGCAAGATACAGAAGTAGATTGCCAGGCCTTCCGCGCAGTTTAAGTTTGGTGTTGTTGCCATTGTCACAGAAATGTGATCCTCCGCCGTCAACACTATCCCATTCTGCTGCTGCCCAGATGGATGGTTTGTCTTGGTCTGGCACCTCAGCTGAGACCTGTCCATCTTGGGAGACCCTGCCAGTAGTTAAACTACGGATAGTTTAGCTCTCAGCATCACTGATGCACACAAGACCTCACAGCACGACAAGCTGCAAACCAAAGTACTTGACCAGAAAAGGACACACAAATAGCTAAGCTGAGGACTAAACCATTATTAAGAAGTGACCGAAGATATCAATGCTTGACCCAGTACAAGCATTGTGGAACTTGTGTCTCTTGGGGAAACTGCTAGGTACATATGACCTAGATTGGCCACTGTTGGAAACAGAATACTGGGCTTGATGGACCTTGGTCTGACCCAGTATGGCATATCTTATGTTATGTTCTTATACCAGCGAAAACCACAACACATGAACTAGGCTAAGAAAAAGTGCAAAGAAACTAGACTTCCCAGTCCCAAGCCACCAGAGAGCTGAAAGAAGCTGTACAAGAAAACCTGAGTGGAGACAAACCAAGGGTCTCTTTTTTTTTTTTTTTTTTTTTTGAGGCAATGGAAAGTAAAGTGACTGCCCAAGATATGCTAGGGGGACTTGAACCCCCTGATCTCTTCAATACAACACTGCAGCCCTAACCACTAGGCTACTTTATTTATTTAACATTTAGAATAGTTACTTACCTGTAACAGGTGATCTCTGGGAACAGCAGGAATAAGTCTTCACATATGGGTATCGTCGGTACCGACGGAGCCTGCGCGGGAACGCTCCCCAGCATCCAAAAGGAAAGCTTTTGGGAGCATCCCACAGCGCCTGTGCGCTGCCTTCCCGCCTTTCCCAACCGCCTCTCTCCAGTTCAAGTTTTGAGGTGAGACAAAGAGAGAGAGAGAAAGGAAAGGAAAGATAGATAGAGCTACAACTCCTAGGGGAGGTGGGTGGGTTGTGAAGACTTATTCCTGCTGTTCCCAGAGATCACCTGTTACAGGTAGTAACTGTGCTATCTCCAGGAACAAGCAGGAATGAGTCTTCACATATGGGGACTCCCCAGCTAGAGATGCCAGGGAGATCCTCAAGGTTGTGAGTCCCTGAGAAGGGCTATACCTCCCCCCATGGATCTCGGGCATCCAACCAGGGATGGGGGGTAGGAGTTGATTAGGTATGGAACAGGTGTTTGAGAACAGCCTGACCAAACAAGGCATCCAGGCGGGAGTCCTTGTCCAAGCAGTAATGGGCTGTAAAGGTATGAACCGAGGTCCAGGTGGCCGCTCGACAGATTTGGTCGATGGACACAGTTTAGATGAGCCATAGAGGCTGTCATGGCCCTCACATTGTGAGCTGTGACATGGCCCTCCAGAGAAAGGTTCTTACTCTGGTAGGCGAAAGAAATACACTGAGCAATCCAATTTGAAAGTGTTCTCTTAGAGACTGGAAGTCCTAAATGAGAGGGATCAAAAGCAACAAAGAGTTGAGAGGACTTTCTATGTTGCTGTGTCCTTTGTAAGTAAAAAGCAAGAGCACTTTTACAATCCAGGGTATGAAGATTCCTCTCTGCACTTGAAGCATAAGGTCCTGGAAAAAAGACAGGTAAATAAACCTCTTGGTTCAGATGAAAAGGCATAAAGTGTGGATTAGTCCTGAGGACTACCTTGTCATGATGGAACCTTGTATAAGGAGGATTAGCCACTGATGCGGCGAGCTGAAGTGACTGCAATGAGAAAAATAACCTTCCAGGAAAGGAATTTCAAGGAGGTAGTGGCTAAGGGTTCAAAGGGTGGCTGCATAAGCTGGCCAAGAACCAGATTCAAGTCCCATGCCACTGGAGGTGGTCTGATGGGAGGTTTAGTCAAAAGAAGGCCTCTCATGAATCTTGCTATAAGAGGATGAGAGGAAATAGGCTGTCCATTGAGAGTTTTAAGGGATGCTGCAATAGCACTCAAATGGACTCTTACTGAATTCGTTTTAAGGCCTGCATGGGATAAATGCAGCAAATACTCTAGTAAAGAATTCAGAGGTATTGCAGAAGGGTTAAGACCCTTTTCTGCACACCAAATGGTAAACCTTTTCCATTTAAAAGCATAGGAACATCTAGTGGAAAGCTTTCTGGAAGCATGAAGGATATCCTTCACTTGCTGAGAAAGATGCAAATCTTGAAGGTCTAAGCCTTCAGCAACCAGGCTCTGAGGTGAAGAGACTGGGGATTTGGGTGCCACAACGTTCCCTCCTCCTGGGACAGGAGGTCTGGAGCAGATCCCAAGTCCAGGGAAGGAGCTTGAGAGAGATGCAGAAGTAGAGGGTACCACACACTTGGCATGGCCAATGTGGTGCTATGAGGATCATAGACCCCTTGTCTCTCTGAAGTTTGAAGAGTGTCTTGGGAATTAGGGGAATGGGTGGAAAGGCATAGAGGAAGTCTTGCCCCCAGTGGAGGAGGAAGGCATCCCTGGCCTGAACTCCCTGACACGGAATTCTGGAACAGAACCGGGGAAGTTTGGCATTCCACGGACTTGCAAACAAGTCTATGTCTGGGGTTCCCCAAATTCGAAAGATCCTGGCTATCTGGTCCCCATGGAGGGACCATTCGTGCGGAAGCAGAACTCGACTGAGTCTGTCTGCCCAAGAGTTTTCAGCCCCTGGAAAATATACTGCCATGAGATGAATTTGATGCTCTCTGGCGAAGGCCCACAATCTCAGAGCTTCGTTGCAAAGCGACAGAGAGCCAGTCCCGCCCTGCTTGTTCACGTAGAACATGGCTACTTGGTTGTCCGTGTGGATGAGGACTGTCTTGTAGCTGAGCAGGGTGTGGAAGACTCTGAGAGCTAGAAAAATTGCTCTGAGCTCTAAGAGGTTGATATGTAGAGATGTCTCTTCTAGAGACCAGATGCCCTGAGTGGAGAGATCTTGAAGATGAGCTCCCCAACCTCTTGGAGAGGCATCTGTTGTAAGGGTTACTTGGGGTAACACCTGTTGAAAGGGGGACCCCAACAACAGATTTTGAGTGGACTTCCACCAGTGAAGGGACCAAAAGAGGCGACTGGAGGTTGCTATTTTGTCTGACAGGCAACCTGATGCCTGGGTTCCTTTGGGTGGATAGAGTCCACTGAGCTGCCTCATGTGAAGGCGAGCGTAAGGAACCACATGCACAGTGGATGCCATGTAGCCTAACAGTTGTAACATCTCTCGAGCAGTTAAATGGGATTTTAACTGAATCTGTGAGGCTAACTGCACCAAGCATAGGCAACGGGCCTGGGGAAGATAGGCCCTTGCAGTTGTGGTATCCAGTAAGGCCCCTATGAATTCTAGAGATTGAGTAGGGGTCAGATGGGATTTTGGAAAGTTTATTACAAGTCCCAGATACTGAAGGATACGGCTTGTGCAGGTTAGAGAAATCTGGGCCTCTGACTGGGATGGAGCTTGAATGAGCCAGTCGTCCAGATATGGGAATACGAATATCCCCAGAGTGCGTAGAAATGCAGCTACTACTGCCATGCATTTTGTGAACACCCTTGGTGCAGAGGCCAGACCGAAGGGAAGCACTCTGTATTGACAGTGCTTCCCCTGATAAAGGAACCAAAGGAACCCCTCTGTGTGTTGGATGGATGAGGACATGGGTGTACGCATCCTTGAGATCTAGAGAGCAAAGCCAATCCTGACTCTGAAGGTATGGAAGGAGAGTACTGAGAGAAATCATCTTGAATTTCTCCTTGCATAGAAACTTGTTCAATTCTCTGAGATCTAATATGAGTCTGTAGCCCCCTGTTTTCTTTGGGATAAGAAAATAGGGGGAGTAGAACCCTGAACCCTGTTGAAGAAGGGGTACTTCTTCTATTGCCCCTTGGGCAAGAAGGGTAGTAATCTCCTGACCCAAAAGGTCGAGGAGAGATGTCTGAGAATTGAACTATCTCACCATGGTGTGAGGAGGAAGGTTTAAGAAATGAAGCTTGTACCCCTCCCTTATGATGGAGAGGGTCCACTGCTCTGCTGTGATTTGTTCCCATCTGGGAGCAAAGTAAGCCAGCCTTCCTGGAATGGTGAGAGGCTCTGGATGTTCTAGAGCCCGAAAGGCTAAGCTCTCTAGTTGTAAGTCAAAGGCCCCGAGGAGGCTGAGGCTGTTGAGCTGTAGTAGTCCTAGCAGTCTTAGGCTTGGTCTGTTTCGGTTGTTGCTGTCTCTTTGCAGAGGATGATGGCTGACCATAAACAGAATAATATTTCCCTTTTTTGGGAAAAAATTCCTTTTTGAACAACCTTTTCTTAAAGGGAGCAGAAGTAGACTTTGAAAGTCTATCTAAAGCAGAATTTTCAGCATCCATTTGGGTGGCCTTTGCTTGCCAATCCTTGCCAAAAAGGTTTTCACCTATACAAGGAAGATTTCCTAGTCCATCTTGAACCCAAGGTTCCAAATCAGAAGCTTGTAACCAAGCAACTCTGCATGCACCTATGGCAATGGCCGAGGCTCTGCTGGCACCTTCAAAAGAGTCAAAGGCTGCACAGTTGGAGAACTTAAAAATATCCTGGGCATGTTTGAGCCAGGTGAGGAACTCTTCCCTTTTATCTTCTGCAATAAAAGGAGATAAAGTTTGCAGGTGATCTGTAACTTCTTTTAGAAACATCCCCATATAGAGACTATAGGAGTTGATTCTGGCAACAAGCATGCTAGCCTGGAAAATTCTCCTGCCAAAGGCATCTAAGGTTCTGCATTCCCTCCCTGGAGGAGCAGAAGAGTGCCTTTTGGTACTTTTTATCTTCTTCATAGCAGACTCCACCACAATGGAGTGGTGAGGAAGCTGAGTCTTATGGAAGTCAGGACAAGGAGGAACACGATACATGATGTCCAACCTGCGAGAATGAGGGGAAGTGGTGAGAGGAGTCTCCCATATGCCCAACATGTGATCATAAAGAATCTCATGTATTGGTAAAGTGGCTGCCTCTTTAGGAGCCTTAGGATATTGTAAAATATCTAATTTTTTGGCTCTACGCTCTGTCTCAGGGGCCACTGAGATAGAGAGGCCCCTGGCCACTTCCCTAATGAAGTCTTGAAAAGACAAGTCTTCTGGAGGAGACATTCTCCTTTTTGGAGAAGAGGGCTCCTGAGGATGAATCACCGATGCTTCGACAGAGACCTCTGATTCATCAGAGTCTTCAGAGGAATCGAAGTATCGCCTGTCTGGATGCTCCTGCAGAGCCCGATACGCATACCGGGTGGCATCGACATTGGGAGTGATCAGTACCGGTTCGGTACCGATGGGCATCACAGGACAGTGTACCAATGCAGCAGACATCGAAGCGGATGTCGATGCCATCAGTGCTGGCACCGGAACCGATGTCGGTACCGGTGCTAGAATCGGTACCGGCAACGATGTTTGTTGCGGTACCAAAGGCGTCGCAGCTTGTATGAATGTTGTGATGGCACGCTGCATGGTCAGGATATTCTGATCCATTGACGCAACCAATGTCTGGATGTCGGTACCAGTGGGAACCACCGGTACCCCAGAACATGGCAACAGGTGATCGGTCGAGGCCGTGCCATCGATGACAACCTGTGACCCCATAGATAAAGCTTTGGAAGCCGGAGCCTCCCGCCGGGGTAATTTTGCCGGTGCAGGTTCATCTCGATACTTTGAGGGAGATCTACCCTTCGAGGACCGGCTGGATTTAAGTTTGGTTACCTGAGATCCATGTGAGGAAGAAGCAGCCCTGGAAGACGTCGATGCAACCGAAGCTGCATCCGAGTATAACAGGGTACTGAGCTTAGCTGCTTGATTCTGTAGACCTCTTTTAGACATCATGGAGCAGGACTCACAATCCGCAATGGAGTGGTCAGGACCTAAACATTTTAGACACCATTCATGGGTGTCAGTGACAGAAATAGTGCCGCTGCACTTCGTGCATTTTTTAAACCCAGAGGCGGGCTTTTCCATGGGGAAAAGATTTCTTAGGCCTAAGGCCAAAGAAGAAAAAGCACTGAAGTGAGAAAAAACAGCATTTTTTTTTTTTAAAATAAAGAAAGAAAAGACCGGCGGTACCGGTCCAGCATCGAGAAGGCAGACGCGCGACCAAAGAAATAAAATAAAATAAAGAAATTCTTCAGCGGTGATAGGAACACGACCTGCTGGCTCCGCGGAAAAGAAGAACTGGAGAGAGGCGGTTAGGAAAGGCACTGTGGGATGCTCCCAAAAGCTTTCCTTTTGGACGCTGGGGAGCGTTCCCGCGCAGGTTCCGTCGGTACCGACGATACCCATATGTGAAGACTCATTCCTGCTTGTTCCTGGAGATATTATATACCGCCTTTCATGATATCAAGGCAGTTTACATTGAACAAACTGAAATTACATTGAACTTGGAGATACATTAACTTGGAGATAACTATTTTACTGGTTTTTACTATTTTACTACATGAACCCAAACCATGATACTCACGCCTTTGCCCAGAAACAGGCTGACAGAGAACCAATACGGAAAAGGCAGTCTTCCCACCAAAATGCAACAAAAATAGTAATCTACTCACCTCATTTAAGCACAACATAGGTTCCCTTTTGTCTCTCCGATAAAGTGTTCCAAACACGTGGAAGAAACAGGGTCCCCCCAAGAGCTGGAAGGCAGAATAATGGCTGTTGGCACCCCAAAGTTTCCTGCTAAAGAGAGAGCCGCAGCCATTCTAGTTCATCATCCTGTAGCTTCTTCCCTGTTATAAACTTCCTTTTAACACAAAAATAAACCATAGCCTCCAACAGCGAACAAATATTCCTGACTACTGGAAATAAAAGCACGGCACTACTTACGTGCCAAAAACTATAAGCAACACCACCAAAGAAACCGAAGCTAGAGAGAGAGAGGAGCTCCAGCAAACTGAAAACATTGCCGCGAAAATCCTAGAGGAGTCAGACCAAACAACATTACCCAAGGCCTGCCCTCACAATGGTCGACAGACACCAAGGCACTGGAGTAACACTTACAGGCACAGTCGCGACTTAAAAGTTACCTCCTGAACTGCCAGCCTGAAGAAACTGCCTGATATCCCACTGCCAGCCCACAAAGGGGTACGTGACCTGAAGCCAGCTAATTCAACAGCTCCATTCTTGACAACAAAAGGAAAATAGCCATGGGTCCTAACCATAAAAACATAAGATATGCCATACAGGGTCAGACCAAGGTCCATCAAGCCCAGTATCCTGTTTCCAACAGTGAACAATCTAGGTCATAAGTACCTAGCAGTTTCCCCAAAAGACACAGGCTCCTCAATGCTTGTATTGGGTCAAGCAATGATATCCTGTGTCCCTTTTAATAATGGTTATGGACCTTTCCTCCAGGAACTTGTCCAAATCTTTTTTAAACCCAGCTACACTAACAGCTTTTACTACATCCTCCAGTAACGAATTCCAGAGTTTGATTACAGGTTGAGTGAAAAATATTTTCTCTTACTAGTCTTAAATAGGTTACCCTGTAGCTTCATTGCATGTCCTCTTGTCTTTTTATATTCTGATGACGTAAACAATCGATCTACATTTACCCATCCCACTCCATTCATTAATTTATAGATCTCTATTATATCTCCCCTCAGTCGTTTCTTTTCAAGGTTGAAGAGCCCTAACCTGTTTAGCCTCTCTTCATAGGAGTATCCTTCCATCCCCTTTACCATTTTGATGGCTCTTTTCTGTACCTTTTCTAATAACGCTATATCCTTTTTAAGATACGGCAACCAGAATTGCACACAATATTAGAGGTGCGGTTGCACCATGGAACGATACAGAGGCATTATGATATCATTTTTTTATTTTCCATTCCTTTCCTTATGATACCTAGCATTCTATTTGCTCTCTTGGCCGCCGCTGCATATTGGGTGGAAGGTTTTAACATGTTATCCACGATGACGCTTAAATCTTTTTCCTGGGTGGTGGTTCCCAATGTGGAACCTTGCATCGTGTAATCATAGTTTGGGTTGTTCTTTCCTAGGTGCATAACTTTGCACTTGTCCACATTAAATTTAATCTCCCATTTGGATGCCCAGTCTTCCAATTTATCAAGATCCTCTTGCAGTTTTCTACAATCCTCTTGGGTTTTAATAACTTTAAATAGTTTTGTGTCATCTGCAAATTTGATAACCTCACTCGTTATTCCCTTTTCCAGGTCATTTATGAATATGTTAAAAAGCAGCGGACACAGCACAGATCCCTGGAGTATTCCACTGTTCACCTTTATCTTTATCTTTATTCACAGGATTTGATACACCGCCCAAGCCGAGGCGTCAGGGCAGTGTACAATACAAAAAGGCAATGGCTACAGAAAAAAAACAAAGTCAGAAAAGAACGCCAATAATAACAGGACAGAAAGGGACAGATAAAAGATAGAAAACAAAGGTGGTCCAAAAGTGGAAAGGACGACTGTAGATGGGAGAAACACAAGGGAAGGGGCGAGTAAGGAGTCTGAGGGGGTGCTATGAAGAATGGGGGGCGCGGCTGGGGGGGCAAAGCGTCACCGGCGGGAGGGGAGAAATCAAAGGCTTGACAGAAAAGATGGGTTTTGAGAAGAGCTCTAAAGCAGGGGTGGGACAGTTCAAGACGGAGAGAAAGAGGTAGCGAATTCCACAAAGCAGGGCCAAGAAAGAAGAAAGCGGAATGACGAGTGAGTTCCAGACGAGCCTGGGAAGGGGAGGGGAGGAAGAGGCGGTTACCGTGCGCTGAACGAAGAAGGCGTGGGGAGGGTTGGAGATGAATGATGTCTGCCAAGTACTGGAGGGTGCCAGAATGAAGGGCTCTGTGCGTGATGATGAGTAATTTGTACATGAATCTGAACTTCACCGGAAGCCAGTGAAGGTGAAAAGGCAGGGTGTGACGTGAGCACGGGCAGGAGAGTAGGTGATGAGACGGGCTGCAGTATTTTGGATTAATTGAAGACGGCAAAGCTGGGAGGAGGGGAGGCCGGCGTAGATAGCGTTACAGTAATCCAGACGTGTGATCACCAGTGACATAACCAGTGACAACCGACGAAGGGGGAAGAAATGAACGAATAGCTCTTATCTGACGGAGGTGGAGGAAGGAAGTACGTACGACAGAGGAGATGTGTTGATGGAAGGAAAGAGAAGAGTCCAAAGTGACACCCAGGTAACGAAGAGTTGATACCAAGGGGATAGGATGGGAGGACATAGAAGGGGCCAAAGCAGGGGGAGGAAGTCCAAAAGAAAACCAAATTTCAGAAGATTTGGTGGGATTGGCGTGAAGAAAGTTGAGATCAAACCAAGAGGCAATAGAAGCCAGACAGAGGTTGAGTGGGGCAAGCTCAGGGGAGGAGGACGATGTATGGTGGACCAAGAGAATATCGTCGGCGTATATGTAAGCAGAGATACCAGACCGCTGAATGAGCAGGGCAAGAGGGGCAAGAAATATGTTGAAGAGCAGGGGGGCGAGAATAGAACCTTTTTCCATTGGGAAAATTGGCCATTTAGCCCTACCCTCTGCTTTCTATCTTTTAACCAGTTCCTGATCCACAATAGTATATCACCTCCTATCCCATGACATTTCAGTTTTGCCAAAAGACTCTGATGAGGGAACTTGTCAAAGGCTTTCTGAAAGTCCAGATACACTATATCAACCAACTCACCTTTGTCTACCTTTTTATTAACACCTTCAAAAAAAACATAACAGATTAGTAAGACAAGATCTTCCTTGTCTAAAGCCATGTTGGCTGTCTCCCATTAAGCCATGACTATCTACATGCTGAGTAATTTTGTTCTTTATGATGGTTTCTACCATTTTTCCCGGTACTGACGTCAGGCTCACCGGTCTGTAGTTTCCAGGATCACCCCTGGAACCCTTTTAAAAAATTGGCGTTACATTGGCGATCCTCCAACTTTCAGGTATTACAGATGATTTTAATGACAGTTCACAGATTACTAATAGCAGGTCTGTAATCACATATTTCAGTTCTTTCAACACCCTTGGATGTATACCATCTAGTCCAGGTGATTTGCTACTCGTCAGTTTATCAAACAGTTGCAATACATCTTCCCGGTGTAGCGATATTTCTTTCAATTCTTCCACAGTATCACCTTTAAATACCACTTCAGTCATGGGTAACATCCCTACTGTACATCTTCCTCAGTAAAGACCGAAGCAAAGAATTCATTCAATCTCTCCACTATGGCCTTGTCCCCTCTTAGTGCCCCTTTTATCCCTCTCAAAAATAAAGCCAGTAAAACTCTGTAATATAATTAGACAAACTGGTATGTTCACTCAGACTAGAAACCTCTGTGGATCGAGTGTTTGTACACCAACATTCTATAATGGTAGCTAACGTGGTCTCAGTATTTGTTGACAGGACAGAAATGCTTCTAATTCACTGTCACGGACTTCACATCAACGACCACTCTATCATAGCGACCAATTTTCAAATGTGTTACTTAAAAAATTCTCTCTCCATTTGCATGAAACAGTCCAAAAAATTATTCTAATTTTGCTTAGCTTATGGTGACCGGACTTCTCATCACACGTTGCTGCTGAACTGCTAAAACAAGAGTGAGGGACGCCGCACATTCGATTCATTAAATAGGCAGGAATTAGCATTGAATGGGAACAGCTGACCATCACGTCATAGACATGCTTCCCATTCAATCCGGGCATTCAGGCCCAGAGGTATCACTGTGTTCAACGAATGAATCCATTTTTGTTCCATGTATAGCAAAGTCTCGTCCTTAGTCTTCCCAACATGTGCGCGTTGTATTTGTAATACACAGAAACACCGTAGATCTTCAAAACGATGTTGTTGAGCTAGACAGTGTTCTACAATTGGTGCTTCGAGCCGTCTACATTTTAGCTTGCTTTTATGTTCATTCATCCGCAAGCGAAAGGCGCGATTGGTTTTTCCTTCGGTGGCCAATTTGTACATGCAACAATTTGAACATCACAACGTGTGATGAGAACGCTAGCAGGATACAGAAAAAGTGAGTAACTCTAGTTCCTGGCAGTTGGCAATACAATGTTTTATTGATTGGAGACAATGGTATTAATGTGAACTATATTCTTTATTATAACAGCTTAGCAATTCCCCTGAAGAACCCTGAATGGCGAAACGCCTAGCGCTGGTTAGCGTCGGGAACAACAAGTGGCGAGAGCTTGGGAAGCAAATCTAACATTTGTGTTAGTGGACCGAAGTTGAAGTCCGGTCACCATAAGCTAAGGGAACAACAAATGGCGAGAGCTTGGGAAGCAAATCTAACATTTGTGTTAGTGGACCGAAGTTGAAGTCCGGTCACCATAAGCTAAGCAAAATTAGAATAATTTTTTGGACTGTTTCATGCAAATGGAGAGAGAATATTTTAAGTAACACATTTGAAAATTGGTCGCTATGATAGAGTGGTCGTTGATGTGAAGTCCGTGACAGTGAATTAGAAGCATTTCTGTCCTGTCAACAAATACTGAGACCACGTTAGCTACCATTATAGAATGTTGGTGTACAAACACTCGATCCACAGAGGTTTCTAGTCTATGAGTGAACATACCAGTCTGTCTAATTATATTACAGAGTTTTACTGGCTTTATTTTTGATATCTACTCTGTGAAAGTTGTGACCACAAAATCATTTGTAACCTTTTATCCCTCTAACATCTAATGGTCCAACTGTCTCTCTCACAGGTTTTTTTGCTACAAATGTACTTGAAAGAGTCTTTATTACGCGTTTTTGCTTCCACATCAAGCTTCTTCTCAAATTTTCTCTTGTCCTGCCTTATCAATGCCTTACATCTAACTTGCCATTGCTTGTGCTATTTCCAGTTTTCATCATTTGGCTCTTTTTTCCGTTTCCTGAAAGATGCTTTTTGGCCACAACAACCTCTCTGACCTCATCTTTAAACCATGCTGTCAGTTTTTTGGACTTCCTTCCACTTTTCTTAAAGCGTGGAATACAGCTGGTCTAGGCTTCCAAGATAGTATTTTTAAACACCAACCAAGCTTGATGTATGTCTTTAACCTTTGCAACTGCTCCTTTTAGTTTTTTCTTAACTATTTTCCTCATTTTATCATAGTCTCCATTTCAAAAGTTAAAAGGTAGTACTGTGGATTTCCTTACCATCCCTCCTCCATTAATTAAATCAAAGGCGATCATGCTATGATCACTATTGCCAAGTGGCCCCAACACCCTTATCTCTTGCACCAGATCTGATGTTCCACTAAGGGCTACGTCCAAAATGGCTTTCCCTCTGGTCGGTTCATGAACCAGCTTCTCCAAGAAGCAGTCATTTATTTCTTCTAGAAACTTTATCTCCCTAGCATGTCCTGCCATGACACTGACCCAGTCAATACCGGGGTAACTGAAATCACCCATTATTATTACCGTTCTGTAACTTTTGTTAGCTTCCCTGATTTCTTTGAGCATTTCATCATCCATTTGTTCATTCTGGCCAGGCGGTCAATAGTACAATCTCACTGCCATCGCCTTCCCACTTTTACATGGAATTTCAATCCATAGAGATTCTACAGAGAATTTTGTTTCCTGTAGAACTTTAATCCTTTGTGACTCAATGCCCTCTCTAACATAGAGTGCAACCCCTCCACCAATTTGATCAGCCCTATCATTACGATGTAGTTTGTACCCAGGTATCACAGTGTCCCACTGGTTGTCCTCCTTCCACCATCTCTCTGAGACAGAATATATAGCTCTAAATGAGATATGATTGGTAACTCTCCCATCTTATTTTTTAGACTTCTAGCATTTGCATACAAGCGTTTTAGAGACTGTATTTTATTCATATTAATCTGGTTATCGGTAGGCAGGGGTAATTTGGAATCTTTAAGCTCTGTCTGCTCTGTAATCAAGCGCATTTGGGCTACCTTCGTCTTTATTGGAACCTCTCTGCTGATGTGCCCTAGCTTCATTTTTTTGGTAGTATCCTTCAAGGATACATTGTTCCGAACCATGCGCTCTTGGGCGACTGTCGGCTCTTCCCTATTATCTAGTTTAAAAGCTGCTCTATCTCCTTTTTAAAGGTTAATGCCAGCAGCCTGGTTCCATCCCAGTTAAGGTGAAGCCCATCCCTTCAGAAGAGCCCCTTCTTTCCCCAGAATGCTCCCCAGTTCCTAACAAATCCAAAATCCTCATCCTTGAACCATTGTCTCATCCACGCATTGAGACTCTGGAACTCTGACTGCCTTTTGGGTCCTGCATGTTGAACGGGAAGCATTTCGGAGAACACTACCCTGGAAGTTCTGGATTTCAACTTCCTACCTAAAAGCTTAAATTTAGCCTCCAGAACCTCCCTACCACATTTTCCTATGTCATTAGTACCGTCATGTACCAAGACAGAAGACTCCTCCCCAGCACTATCTAAGACCCTGTCTAGGTGGCACCTAAGGCCTGCTACCGTCGCACCAGGCAGGCATGTTACCAAGCGATCCTCATGTCCACCAGCCACCTACATGCCTAATGATCGAATCACCAAGTATAACGGCTGTCCTAACCCTTCCCTCATGGGCACATGGCCCTGGAGAAACTTCCTCGGTGCGAGAGGGTATTACATCACCTGGAGGACAGGTCCTAGCTATAGGATCACTTCCTGCCACACCAGGGTGATGCTCTCATGTAACGTGACATCTCTCCTCCATGGAAACAGGGATGCTGCCAGACTGGAGGACTATATCCCTGTAGGTCTCATCTATGTACCTCTCTGTCTTCCTTGTGTCTTCCAAGTCTGCTACTCTTGCCTCCAGAGATCGGACTCGTTCCCTGAGAGCAAAGAACTCCTTGCACCTTGTGCACACATAAGACCCCTCACCAACTGGGAGAAAATCATACCCGCGACACTCAGTGCAAAAGAATGGAAAGCCCCCACACCAGCATACACTCCAGTCAAGTGGAGTTCATCTGCACAAACCAGCTTTCTCCCCACTCAAGAGGATGTCAGCCAAGGGACTACAGGTAGCTGTAGTTTGTCATTCTTTTGGTTTTGTTTTTTAAATAGCCACCCAAAACTGAGGAGGGGTGTGCAGGCAAAGATGGGGGAGGGACCAGCCACCAGCAGGTAATACACCACAAGGACCAAGCAGTCTGAAATCCAAAATCATCCACACCATTTCAAAAGAGATTAGACCACTTCCATACGCTAGTGACTGAGAAATACTGGCGAGATAGAGGCTGCACAGACCCCATGATGTCAAAAAGATCAAGCCAAAGAGTCTCAGTGGGAGGCGACAAAGGGTACAGGTAAATGGAGTTTACTCTGAGGAGGAGGAGGTTACCAGTGGAGTGCCACAGGAATCAGTCCTTGGTCCAATTCTTTTTAACAACTTTGTTAGTGATATAGTGGAAGGGCTGTCGGGTAAGGTTTGCCTCTTTGCAGATGATACCAAAATCTGCAACAGAATAGACACCCAGGAAGATGTAGATAACATGAGGAATGATCTAGCTAATCTTGAAGAATGGTCTAGAATTTGGCAGCTAAGATTTAATAATAAAAAAATGTATGGTCATGCATTTGGGCTGCAACAATCCAGGGAGTGGTACAGTATAAGGGGTGACCTACTTCTGTCCACAAAAGAAGAAATGGACTTAGGCGTGATTGTGTCTGATGAACTCAAAGTAGCTAAACAAGTAAAAAAGGCAATGGTGAAAGCTGGAAGTATGCTTGGGTGCATCGGGAGAGGAATGGCCAGCAAAAGAAAGGAGGTGTTTGTGCCTCTATATAAGCCTTTCGTGCAACCTCATGTGGAGTACTGTGTGCAGTTCAAAAGGATATAAACAGGTTGGAGTCGGTGCAGAGGGTGACTACTAAAATGGTTAATGGTCTTTGTTATAATGCATATGAGGACAGACTTAAGGACCTTAATATGTATACTTTAGAGGAAAGGCGGGACAGAGGTGATATGATTGAGATGTTTAAATACCTCTGTGGCATAAATGTACAGGAGTAGAGCCTCTTTTGACTGAAAGCAAGCTCTGCTACCAGAGGACATAGGAAGAGGGGGAAAGGGGATAGACTCAGGAGTAATATGTGGAAATATTTCTTTACAGAAAGAGTGGTAGATAAGTGGAATAGTCTCCCAGTGGAGGTGGTAGAGATGAGGATAGTATATAAATTCAAAAAAGCATGGGACAAACACAGAGGATCTCTAAAGGTAAAAAGGGGACTACTGTAGTTGATATGGTAGGGTAGACTAGATAGGCCATGTAGTCTTTTTCTGCCATCATATTTCAATGTTTCAGTCTCCGTTTGCTGGTAGTCGTGCATAACCTATGCATCTGGACCGGACTTGGAGGGATAAGGAAAGTGCATTTCACTGTTGTTGAGTACCATGATCTGAACAGCTACTTTGACAAATGTCCCTGTCAAAATTACTACCACTTTTCAATTATGAGCTGTGCAAATGAATCTTGCCAGGAAATCATTTTAAACCATACCTAGACACTACTATCTAGCCACAGGGTTGCACAAAACAGCTCCCCAGTAAGTCAAAAAAATGAGATGTGCCAATATCCCCCAAACAGCACTTGCATGTTGGGGTGATCCTAGCAATATACGACAACACCAGATGTCATTTCATGCGTGATTTATTCTAAAGTTAAAATTTATTTGTGAGTTCAAGTTTGTGTCTGAACTCCCGGATGAGATGTAAGAGCTCTTACTGTATTTCCGTAAGTGGATGCTTCAGGGAGATGTTCTGCAAGGCAGATGACTGAGGAGGAACTAGCATGGAAGCTAATGTGACACCCACCACTTCTGTCGGGGTTTTCACAGGAGGCAGAAAATCCACTCCTTCTGGGGGTAAAAACATAAATGGTTACAATCATAACTCCTGAACAAAATGTCATATTTATTTTCTGTAGTTTATTGCTACTGTAACTGGATGTCAGGTAACTTACAGGCTAAAGGCACTACTCTAATATAAGTAGACAGAAGCTGGGGAGACATAAGACATTGTATCCGAGTTACTTTGTGTTCTTCGCATGCAACTAAGGCCATGATAGCTCCACATAATTATTAGGGTGGGTCAGAGTCAGGGCCCATGGTTGGAAGGCCCCAAAAGGAATCAAGCCCCATCTCAGGATTATCAGTGCGAAGACCCTGCAGAATATCTTGGGAGGTGGTGACAGAAAATATAAAAATGGGAAAAATTTCCCTGGGTAGTATGAATGAAGGCTCATGGTACCAGATCCCAGCCTAGTTCTGACTGAAATTGAAAGAAAATGAATAGAAAAGATTAGCCAGGGCCTCAGAAAATAATAAAACCTATTGGGGATTACAGGCCTTGGGTACATAAGAGAGGATCTGCACTTGGGCTACTGGGTTGTAGAGGTAGCAACAACCTCTACTCAAGTCACCTCTGCTAGTAGAGAGAGGGTATAGAGACTTTCAGAACTGCAATAGGCTTTTCCTCCAAACTTTGCCCAGCAGTGCAGGTGATCGGGGCTCCTGCATGGAGCCACGTTGCCATGGTGATGCCAAGCCATGGCACCGCAGCTCCATGAACTACCCAGGGAAATATCTGAAGGCAAGAATCAGGGCACGTCCTGCCCACCCAGACCTGTTGCACCCGATTCTGATCCCGCGGGGACGTCTAGCCCCTGCAGGTTCAGAATCGGGTGCAAATCCAGCCCGTCCAAATTTTGGATGGGCCAGATAAGCCCAGATCAGAAGTGGCCTCTGTGTCTTCAACTGCTGTAGTGGCCTACTGTATTGAAGGCTGCTGTGAGATCTAGCATAATAGGAGTCATAGCTCTAATCTGTTGCCATTAAGATGCCATGCTGGACAGAAATCAAAAGAGTTTCTGTTCAATGACCTTCCCCTGAATCCAGACTGAAAAGAGCACAGAATATTATTAACCTCACAATAATCCACATTGGCAATACACAAATTTCTCTATAAATTTGCCTAAAAATACAAATGTTGTTTTACAGGCAGCAGGTGAATTTAGATCTAATTCAGATTGATTCCTTAAACAAAGATTAACTATTGCAGTTTTACACAAGAACCAAACTCCAAGAACAGATTTATTATATGATGTAAAGACAGTACCATAAATTGTTTACGTCATTTGATATAACATGATGGAATAGGATCCGATGAATAAGGTAGTTTCAACTCCATAAGGGTCTTCTCAACTTTTGAGTAAGTTACCAGGGTAAACAACTTAGAAAACCTTGGTGGTATTAACCGATTCCCTATTGTATTAAGGCAGTCTAATGACTCAATTTCAGTTCCTTTAGTTCCAGAGTTCTCATTATTCAGTAACTCAAGAAACCCATCATTATTCCACAAAGCAAACATCAAGATACTTAAAGGTTTTCAAACTCAAGTACAAAAGAGTGCAAGCACTAGTACCCAAAGAGAGCCTGCAGACCAAACAAACCGATTCAGCAGATAAGTCTAAGTGAGAATAGCAATACAAAATACCCAAAATATCCCACCAACATTACTTCACAAGAGACATCTTCTCAGATAACATTGTCTGACACAGGAGCTGCTGAGCATAGTAAAATAGAAAAGTCAAAACAGATTATCTCCACAGGCAATGGAAACAAACTCACATAATGATGATAGAGATAAACTACAAACCAAAAACAAAGAAATCTCAACAACAGTTTCAAAATGGCATTCCAGACAGAAAGACCCAATCATCACTGCTAAGGCGGGTAATAGGGGGAGATGAAAGACAGAGAGTGTAGCTACATAAAACAAAAGACATATTAATGATTATACAAGGGAGCTCAAAATCCTAATAAGAGAGTCCAGCCACCCCTGCAGCATACAAGTGAACTTGCCCCAACCCATCATCTCCTGTAACTTAACCTTCCACTCCCCCAAGCTGGGCCCAGTAGCAGATCTCCATTGCCTGGCAATTACTACATGAGCTGCCAGCAAAGAGTGCTGAGTAAATCGAGAGGGAGATCTTGCCAGATCTGTTTGGGAAGAGTACCCCAGGAAAAAAAACACCTCAGGGTCCAGAGACAGCCCACAAGCCATGAGCTGCAAGATACATTCTCTTAACCCAGCCCAAAAGGACTGTACAATCCCGAAGACCAACAAAATATGAAAAAAGAACCATCTACAGCCTCACATCTCCAGCACAAGAGGGTTGGAAAAAATTCCATTTTAGAAAGCCGGAAATAGGTAAGGTAAGCGAACAAGGGAGTCACAAGGAGCAAAAGACGTATGGCGGTCAAAGATGATTTTATTGAAAAAGACCCCAACGTGTTTCGGCAAATGCCTTCCTCAGGGGGCATGCAGCTTGAACAATAAAATAATTGAAACAATTAAAAACAACATAACATGAATAAGTAAATAAAAACATGTGAAACAACCTTTATAAATGTCAAACATATAAAAATAAAATAATCATAATCGAGATAGTTGTCACAACACTTCTTTTAAGAACAATTTTCCCATCAGCCAAGGTTGTATACTGAAAACACAGATTTTGAACGCCATGCAAGAGATATGTACCAGAGGTTTAAACAGCATGGCTACCCCACTAAATGTATCCAAAATGCCTATTTGAGAGCCTGTGCCACAGATCGTTCTACACTCTTAAAAAACACAGAACGCAGTCACACAGACAAGGTTGTCTGTGTCTCACATTTTCAGTTCATTCGAAAGCAATTACAGACATTTTAAGACAAGAGTGGCACCTCTTAACGTCACTACCTTCTTTTTCATCTAAACGCCTAATGGTGGCATACAAACGCACTTCCAATTTGACCAATCTTTTAGTGCCGTCTGCTCTCACATTTTCCAAACCTCTGTCCAAAATTAGAGGACATTACAGCTGTGGAAACTGCTCAGTATGCACACACGTCATTACTGTTAAAGACAGTTTCACATACTTGCCTACAGGACACAAAGTATATTTACAGAATTATTCAAATTGCAAAACAGTAAAATGCAGTTTATTTGATCCGGTGCCCGTGCAATTTGATTTACATTGGTAAAACCAAAAGGCAAATCCGAACACGCGTTATAGAACACAGGAGTTGTGTTCAAAGAAAAATTCTTGAAAAACCATTGGTCGCACATTGGCTAGCAAAGGGACACACAATCAGTGATGTAAAATTTTTGATATTAAGGACTGTAATTCCACATTGGAGAGGAGGGAACATTGACAACATCTTATTAAAGTTGGAACAACGGTACATATATGAATTCAACAGTTTAGAACCACATGGCTTAAATCAGGAAACAGATCTCTCAGTATTTCTGTAATCAATTAGTCCTAGTGGGTTCTATCCTTTGATTTTAATTTAAGTTTTTATTAGTGGCATTTTACATCGCTTCACAATATCCACACCCACTGTTAATTTTAATATGGTTTACAGGGTCTCATTTTATTTCATATAGGCTTACATAATACGTTGATCATGTAAGCAATTTTAAGAGTTGTTCATATTTTATTTTTATCAGTCACATGTATCATATCCCAGTTTGCTCCATATTACTAATAATATTTCATATTTTATAATAATGCTTCACATTCATTTTTCTAGATGTCTACCTATTATTTTTTACTTTTGTTATTGTCAGGTCCAGCACATTTAGTTTTTTCATTATTTGTTTAACTTTTTTTAGTAATAAGATCTCACCACAATGCAATCCCTGGTTTCATTCATGTTTTATTCAGCACATTTTAAGTACAATACTCTCCTGTTTAAGCCACATTCATACTAATTGTTCAACATTACAAGCATTTGTGACTCACATCACTTTCCCTTCTCTCCAGTCTTTGATTTTGTCTTTAGTCCCGACTATTAATCACATTCACATGATTACAATATTGATAGATCCAATGTTTTTTCAAAAAGTTTTTTAAAAGTTTTTATCCACAACAAGTTCATCTTACATTTCTCGAACATGTCACCAGTTTGATATGATCTCTTTCGAACTAATTCACTCAACATCATACCTCGGCGTCCATTACAATTTGATTATTTATGCGCCTCTCAATACACTCTTACAATCATTTCTCAACAACTTTGATCGTGGCATACATTTTAACTTATGTGACATTTGTTATTTATTTATTTATATTTTTATATATATTTTTTTAACACATGCTTTTTTTTAACACATGCTTCACATATGTTCATGCTTCACAGCTGTTCATTGTAAGCACTGATCAATATTTGGTAAGTGTAGTTTCTGTTCATTGTAAACCGCGCTGATGTCGAATAGTGCGGTATAAAAGAAACTGTAAATAAATAAATAAATAAATATCCAGATTTGTAGTGGTTTATTTAGTTCATTACCAAAGATTCGTTCCTCGATACAGTTCTTGTTTACATTACTGCTTTATTTAGTAAGTAAAGGTTACTGTCAGCTACTGTTTCAAGTATACACACGATGTCTGTTCCCACTTGATATTTTTATATATACAACACACATCACTTCCATATCCCAAATCTGTTTGGGAACCCATCATCTCTTCAATACATCCTACTCTGCCCATGAGATCAAGTTTCCTCTTTTCGGCATGAAATCCGGCGTCTACAAATACCGAGTTCTTTCCACCTCCTCCCTTTTCAACTAGAATCAGCTTTGATAGATAGCAGACGCTCCTTCTGCTCAAGGTTAGTTTATCTGTGCAATTTACTGCAGGATTTCATATAGTCTGAAGGGTTGTATCAGTATTTAGCTTTGAATCATTTTATTTATGTTTCAGCTATACATAGCTCTTCTTTGGAAGCACGCATTTGAGATATCATATGCCGTTGGTTTGACTCAGGTGAGTCTTCCGATAACACATATCGTTTACGCAACATACATAACACACTGAGTTACACTGTTCCGGTTCTCATCTACACTCTTTAATATTTAACAACTTTAACTTGCTGTTGCACGATATTCATGGTTCATGTATTCCTTTTGAGATTATGTTTTTTAACAAACTTTGAATATACCCGCTCTACTGTTCAAGTTATATTTCTCTTTCTATACATATGTAAACTTTCTTATAAGATAAGATTACAAAGTTCTGCGGGTTCACAAATGTGACACAGTATTTCTATGTTTTGTATTTCAAAGATGTTCACAGTAACTTTTCCACTGAGGTTCTTGTCATGCACGATGTTATTATTCATATTTTCTCTATACATCTGGTATTTTATTCATCACAGCATTATTTACAAGGTTTTTTATATATATTTGAGAATTCATTTTTAAGTATTTTAATATTCTCCATGCTCTCCTTTCCCTTCCCCTTTCCCTCTCCCTTTCCTCCCCCTCCCCCCGTTCCCCTCCCCCTCCCATCCCCTACCCCCAAATTTTGTTGGAAAGTATACTGATTTATTATAATTGTTTGGAATAACATTCATTTTAATTCCTTGGTTCTAACCTTCATGTACCATTTGTCTTTTAAGTATTATAACATTCATCTTACATTACGTCCTGCATGTGTTCAACTATACAGACAATCCTAGTAAGTATTTATTTTCTTTTACAAGCCTACAGTCATCACTGTTCCCAAGTATCATAGGTTTTTATCCTTTCTTGTTGCCCTGCATTTTTTACTTATTTTTTACTTTTTAGTTCAATCATTGTAATGTGATCTCGATTATGATTATTTTATTTTTATATGTTTGACATTTATAAAGGTTGTTTCACATGTTTTTATTTACTTATTCATGTTATGTTGTTTTTAATTGTTTCAATTATTTTATTGGTCAAGCTGCATGCCCCCTGAGGAAGACGTTTGCCGAAACACGTTGGGGTCTTTTTCAATAAGATCATCTTTGACCACCATACATCTATTGCTCCTTGTGACTCCATGGACGTTACTGCAAGAGCGCGTGCTCTTTTCTGTGTTTTCCTGACAAGGTAAGCGAACAAGGACACCTTACACTCCCCCCGTTCCCATTTCAACCCCTGAATCTCTTCCGCTCTCACTCTGTGTGCTAGGGGCTCCATTGATAAGACAAATAGTAATGGGGACAGTAGACAGCCCTGCCTAGCCCCTCTCATAAGTCCAAAGGTCTCCATAAGGTAAGCCAAAGGTAATGATTTATACTGCCGACACGTGACATTAAATGAGCATTTATGACAATAACTATAAACTCCTTTCTACCTCACCCAAGGGCATGCCAACCAGCTCTCCCACATCCACCTATGTAAGGCCACTGCCTCACTCCTCCCTGAGAAGAAACACTTATACAAGTGAGACAAGAGACCATGCTGCCTCTTATCCAGATATAGTACTGAAGTCCCCCCTCCAGTCTGGCAGCATTCCTGTTGCCATGGAGGAGAGAGAGGTCACGTTGCCATGGAGGAGATACCCTGCCAGATTAATATGAATAAAATGCTTGTATGCAAATGCCAGAAGTCTAAAAAATAAGATGGGAAAGTTAGAATACATAGCACTAAATGAGAGGATAGATATGATTGGTATCTCAGATGGTGAAGGAGGACAACCAGTGCGACACTGTGATACCTGGGTACAGCACAGTTACTTACCTGTAACAGGTGATCTCTGGGAACAGCAGGAATAAGTCTTCACATATGGGTACGTCGGTACCGACGGAGCCTGCGCGGGAACGCTCCCCAGCTTCCCAAAAAGGAAAGCTTTTGGGAGCATCCCACAGCACCTGCGCGCTGCCTTCCCGCCTTTCCTCAGTTCAAGTTTTAAAGCTGAGACAAAGAGAGAGAGGAAAGGAAAGATAGAGAGATACAACTCCTAGGGGAAGTGGGTGGGTTGTGAAGACTTATTCCTGCTGCTCCCAGAGATCACCTGTTACAGGTAAGTAACTGTGCTATCTCCAGGAACAAGCAGGAATGAGTCTTCACATATGGGGACTCCCTAGCTAGAGATGCCTGGGAGATCCCCAAGGATATGAGACCCTGGGAAGGGCTCTACCTCCTCCTATGGATCTCAGGCATCCATCCTGGGAAGAAGGGCAGGAGTTGATTAAGTATGGAACAGGTGTTTGAGAACAGCCTGACCAAACAAGGCATCCCGGCGGGAGTCCTTGTCCAAGCAGTAATGGGCTGTGAAGGTATGAACCGAGGCCCAGGTGGCCGCTCGAAAGATCTGGTCGATGGACACAGAATTTAGATGAGCCATAGAGGTGGCCATGGCCCTCACATTATGAGCTGTGACATGGCCCTCCATAGAAAGGTTCTTACTCTGGTAGGCGAAAGAAATACACTGAGCAATCCAATTGGACAGTGTCCTCTTAGAGACTGGAAGTCCCAAATGAGAGTGATCAATAGCAACAAAGAGTTGAGAAGACTTTCTATGTTGCTGTGTCCTTTGTAAGTAAAAGGCAAGAGCTCTCTTACAATCCAGAGTATGAAGATTCCTCTCTGCACTTGATGCATGAGGACCTGGAAAAAAGACAGGTAAATACACCTCTTGATTAAGATGAAAAGGTGAGACCACTTTAGGCATAAAGTGTGGATTGGTACTAAGAACTACCTTATCATGATGGAACCTTGTATAAGGTGGATTAGCCACTAAGGCCTGCAGTTCACTGATGCGGCGAGCTGAGGTGACTGCAATGAGGAAAATAACCTTCCAGGAAAGAAATTTCAAGGAGGTAGTGGCTAAGGGTTCAAAAGGTGGCTCCATAAGCTGACCAAGAACTAGATTTAAGTCCCATGCCACCGGAGGAGGCCGAATGGGAGGCTTAGTTAAAGTTAGGCCTCTCATGAATCTTGCAATAAGAGGATGAGAGGAAATAGGCTGTCCATTGATAGGCTTAAGGGATGCTGCAATAGTACTCAAATGGACCCTTACTGAATTCGTCTTAAGGCCTGCATTGGAGAGATGCAGGAGATATTCCAATAGAGAATTCAAAGGTAGTGCTAGAGGGTCAAGACCCTTCTCTGTACACCAAATGGAAAACCTTTTCCATTTAAAAGCATAGGAACGTCTAGTAGAAGGTTTTCTGGAAGCATGGAGGATATCCTTCACTTGTTGAGAAAGATTCCAACCTTGAAAGTCTAGGCCTTCAGCAACCAAGCTCTGAGGTGAAGGGATTTGGGGTTTGGGTGCCACAAAGTCCCCTCCTCCTGGGACAGAAGGTCTGGAGCAGCAACCAAGTCCAGGGAGGTAGCTTGAGAGAGATGCAGAAGTAGAGGGTACCACACTTGGCGTGGCCAGCGTGGAGCTATGAGGACCATAGATCCTTGATCCCTCTGGAGCTTGAACAGAGTCTTAGGAATCAAGGGAATGGGTGGAAAGGCATACAGGAAGTCTTGACCCCAGTGAAGGAGGAAGGCATCCTTGGCCTGAACTCCCTGACACGGAATTCTGGAACAGAACCGGGGAAGTTTGGCATTCCACGGACTTGAAAAGAGGTCTATGTCCGGGGTTCCCCATTCTTGGAAGATCCTGAGTACCTGGTCCATGTGCAGGGACCATTCATGTGGAAGCAGAACTCGACTGAGTCTGTCTGCCCAAGAGTTTTGGATTCCTGGAAGGTATACGGCCAGGAGATGGATTTGATGCTCTCTGGCGAAGGCCCACAATCTTAAAGCTTCATTGCAAAGCGACAGAGAGCTAGTTCCTCCTTGCTTGTTTATGTAAAACATGGCTACCTGATTGTCCGTATGAATGAGGACTGTCTTGTAGCTGAGCAGGGTATGGAAGACCTTGAGAGCTAGAAAAACTGCTCAGAACTCCAAGTGGTTGATATGTAGAGAGGTCTCCTGTGGAGACCAAGTGCCTTGAGTGGAGAGGTCTTGCAGATGAGCTCCCCAACCTGTTTGGGAGGCATCTGTTGTGAGGGTTGCCTGGGGCAACAACTGTTGGAAGGGGGACCCCAGCAACAGATTTTGGGTGGAAATCCACCACTGGAGAGACCAAATGAGTCGTTTGGAGGTTGCTATTTGGTCTGAGAGAGCTTCTGATGCTTGAGTCCACTGGGTGGACAACGTCCATTGAGCTGCTCTCATGTGAAGGCGAGCATAGGGTACCACATGCACTATGGATGCCATGTGGCCTAGCAGTTGTAGCATCTCCCCGGCAGTTAAATGGTTCTTTGACTGAATCTGGGAGGCTAACTGCACTAGGCGTTGGCAACGGGCCTGAGGAAGATAGGCCCTTGCAGTGGTAGTATCTAGCAAGGCCCCTATGAACTCTAGGGACTGAGTAGGGGTGAGCTGGGACTTTGGGAGGTTTACCACAAGTCCCAGATACTGCAGAATGCGCCTTGTGCATTCCAGGGAAGTCTGGGCCTCTGATTGAGATGGAGCTCGGATGAGCCAGTCGTCCAGGTATGGGAATACAAATATTCCCAGAGTGCATAGAAATGCAGCTACTACTGCCATGCATTTGGTGAACACTCTTGGAGCAGAGGCCAGACCGAAAGGAAGCACCCTGTATTGGTAATGCTTTCCTTGGAAAAGAAAACGGAGGAACCTTCTGTGAGAAGGATGGATGAGGACATTTGTGTACGCATCCTTGAGATCTAGAGAACAAAGCCAATCCTGACTCTGAAGGTATGGAAGGAGAGTGCCCAGAGAAAGCATCTTGAATTTCTCCTTGTATAGAAATTTGTTCAATTCTCTGAGATCTAATATGGGTCTGTAGCCCCCTGTTTTCTTTGGGATCAGAAAATAGGGGGAGTAAAACCCTGACCCTTGTTGAAGAAGAGGTACTTCTTCTATTGCCCCTTGGGCAAGAAGGGTAGCCACCTCCTGACCTAGAAGGTCGAGAAGAGATGTTGGAGAATTGAAGTGTCTCACCATGGTATGGGGAGGAAGGTTTGAGAAATGAAGTTTGTAGCCCTCCCTTATGATGGAGAGGGTCCACTGTTCTGCTGTAATTTGCTCCCATCTGGGAGTAAAATGAGCTAACCTTCCTGGAATGGTGAGAGGCTCTGGCTGTTTTAGAGCCAGAAAGGCTAAGTTCTCTAGCATCAAGTCAAAAGCCCTGAGGAGGCTGGGTCTGCTGAGCTGCAGCAGCCCCTGTAGGCTTAGGCTTGGCCTGTTTAGGTTGCTGACGCTTAGTAGCAAAGCGACCTGTAGATGATTGTTGGCCAGAAGCAGGATGGAATCTGCCTTTTTTGAAAAAAGACTTCTTGAAAGGTTTTTTTCTTAACAGGAATGGAGGTTGACTTTGAAAATCTAACCAAAGCAGAATTTTCTGCATCCATTTGAGTGGCTTTTATTTGCCATTCATTGCCAAACAGGTTTTCACCTGTACAGGGAAGATTTCCTAAGCCATCCTGGACCCAAGATTCTAGATCAGAAGCCTGGAGCCAAGCAATTCTGCGAGCAGCTATGGCAATGGCCGAAGCTCTGCTGGCACCTTCAAAGGAGTCAAAAGCTGCACGGTTGGAAAACTTTGAAATATCTTGAGTATACTTAAGCCAAATAAGGAATTCTTCCCTTTTATCCTCTGGAAGAAAAGGGAGGAAAGTGTGCAGTTTATCTGCAACTTCTTTCAGAAACATACCCATATAAAGACTATAGGAGTTGATTCTGGCAATGAGCATACTGGCCTGGAAGATTTTCCTACCAAAAGCATCCAAGGTCCTGCATTCTCTTCCTGGAGGAACAGAGGAGTGTCTTTTTGCACTTTTTATCCTTTTCATAGCTGACTGCACCACAATAGATGGTGAGGAAGCTGTGTTTTATGAAAACAGGACAAGGAGGGACACAGTACATAGTGTCCAATCTATGAGAATGAGGAAAGATAAAGAATCTCATGAATTGGCAAGGTGACTGCCTCCTTAGGAGCCTTAGAACAACCTAAAATATCCAATTTTTTAGCTCTAGGCTCTGATTCAGAGGTTATTTTTATTTATTTTATTTATTTAGTAAATACTTATATACCGCTACTTCCAGCGATCAGCACCAGTTTGATTACAAGTTTGGGATTTGTCAAAAAAATCAAGACAGAAAATTTGGGGCATAGATAGAGAGAACAGGGGTAATACACAGCACACATATTAGGGTCTATATTTAGACCATAATTACTATCACAATCGATTATATATTTATACAAGCAATTATACATTTACACACGCGATTATCCGATTAGAAATAGAAAGTCCTTCAGCCACTTCTCTTATGAAGTCTTGAAAGGACAAGTCCTCTGGAGGAGACATTCTTCTTTTTGGAGAAGAAGGCTCTTCAGGAAGGGCTATGGATACTTCAGCAGACTCCTCCGATGCATCAGAATCTTCAGAGGAATCAAAGTATCGCCCGTCAGGGTGCCCTTCTAAAGCTCGATATGCGTATCGAGCGGTATCGACATCGGGCGTCATCGGTACCGGTTTGGTACCGATGGGCATCCCTGGACAGGGAACCGCTGCAGTCGGCATCCTGATCGATGTCGATGCAGTCGGTACCGGTACCGGAGCTGATACCGACAACGGAGTTTGTTATGGTATTAGCGGCGTCGCAGCTTGAATAAAGGCCGTGATAGCCTGCTGCATGGATAGGACATTCTGATCCATCGACGCCATGAATGCCTGGAATTCGGTACCGGAAGGTTGCGCCGGTACCCCAGAGCATTCTAACAGGCGATCGGTCGAGGCCGTGCCATCGATTTCAACCTGTAACCCCATAGGTGGAGCTTTGGAAGCCGGAGCTTCCCGCCGGGGTTGTTTTGCCGGTGCAGGATCCTCGAGGGCAAGCCCGGAGGCATCTCGATGCTTGGAAGGAGATCTACCCTTCGAGGACCGGCTGGATTTATGTTTGGTTACCTGAGATCCATGGGAGGAAGAAGCAGCCCTGGAAGACGTCGATGCCACTAAAGCTGCATCAGAGGGAAACAGTACATGGAGCTTGGCTGCTCGGTTCTGTAAACCTCGTTTAGACATCAAGGAGCAGGACGAACAATCCAAAATGGAGTGGTCAGGACCCAAACATTTAAGACACCATTCATGGGTGTCGGTAACAGAAATAGTACCGCTGCACTTAGTGCATTTCTTAAACCCGGAGGCTGGTTTTTCCATGAGGAAAAATTCTTTGTGAGGCCTAAGGCCCAAAAGAGGAAAAACACACTAAGTGAGGGAAAAATATGTTCTTTTTTTTTTTTTAATAAGAAAATAAAGAAAGACCGGCGGTACCAGTCCGACGTCGGGGAAGGCAGATGCGCGACCAAAGAAATAAAATAAAACAAAGAACTTCTTCAGCGGTGACAGGAACACGACCTGCTGGCTCCGTGGCAAAGAAGAACTGAGGAGAGGCGGTTAGGAAAGGCGGGAAAGCAGCGCGCAGGCGCTGTGGGATGCTCCCAAAAGCTTTCCTTTTTGGGAAGCTGGCGAGTGTTCCCGCGCAGGCTCCGTCGGTAACGACGTACCCATATGTGAAGACTCATTCCTGCTTGTTCCTGGAGATAAACTATATCGTAATGATAGAGCTGATCAAATTGGTGGGAGGGTTGCGATGTATGTTAGAGAGGGCATTGAGTCACAAAGGATTCAAGTTTTGCAGGAAACAATTTTCTGTAGAATCTCTATGGATTGAAATTCCATGTAAAAAGTGGAAAGCGATGGCAGTGGGAGTATACTATCGACCGCATGGCCAGAATGAACAAATGGAAGATGAAATGTTAAAAGAAATTAGGGAAGCTAACAATTACAGAACAGTAATAATAATCGGTGATTTCAATTACCCCGGTATTGACTGGGTCAGTGTCACGGCAGGACATGATAGGGAGATAAAATTTCTAGATTAAATAAATGACTGTTTCTTGGAGCAGCTGGTTCAAAAACCAACCAGAGGGGAAGCCATTTTGGTCCTAGTCCTTAATGGAACACCAGATCTGGTGCAAGAGATAAGGGTGTTGGGGCCACTTGGCAATAGTGATCATAGCATGATCGCGTTTGATTTAATTAATGGAAGAGGGATGGTAAGGAAATCCACAGTACTACCTTTTAACTTTCGAAAGGGAGACTATGATAAAATGAGGAAAATAGTTAAGAAAAAAACTAAAAGGAGCAGTTGCAAAGGTTAAAGACTTACATCAAGCTTGGGTGGTGTTTAAAAATACTATCTGTGAAGCCCAGACCAGCTGTATTCCATGCTTTAAGAAAAGTGGAAGGAAGTCCACTTTTCTTAAAGCCGCTTTGACCCGGTGAAAAGCAGGATATAAATACAGTTAAATAAATAAATGAAATAAATAAATAAGTCCAAAAAACTGCCAGAATGGTTTAAAGGTGAGATCAGATATGCTGTTGTGGCCAAAAAAGCATCTTTCAGGAATTAGAAAAAAAGAGCCAAATGACGAAAACTCGAAATAGCACAAGCACTGGCAAGTTAGATGCAAGGCATTGATAAGGCAGGCAAAGAGAGAATTTGAGAAGAAGCTTGCTGTGGAAGCAAAAATGCATAATAAAGACTTTAAGTACATTCGTAGCAAAAATCCTGTGAGAGAGTCAGTTGGACCATTAGATGATAGAGGGATAAAAGGGGCACTAAGAGGGGACAAGGTCATAGCGGAGAGACTGAATGAATTCTTTGCTTCTGTCTTTATTGAGGAAGATGTAGGGACGTTATTCATGAATGAAGTGGTATTTAAAGGTGATACTTTGGAAGAATTGAAAGAAATATCAATACACCGGGAAATGTATTATAACTATTTGATAAACTGAAGAGTAGCAAATCATCTGGACCAGATGGCATACATCCAAGGGTGTTGAAAGAACTGAAATATGAGATTGCAGACCTGATATTATCTGTGAGCTATCATTAAAATCATCGGTAATACCTGAAGATTGGAGGATGGCCAATGTAAAGCCAATTTTCAAAAAGGGTTCCAGGGGTGATCTGGGAAACTACAGACCGGTGAGCCTGACATCAGAACTGGGAAAAAGGGTAGAAACCATCATAATTAATTAATTTGGCAAAACTAAAAAGTCATGGGATAGGAGGCAGTGTACTATTGTGGATCAGGAACTGGTTAAAAGATAAAAAGCAGAGGGTAGAGCTAAATGGCCAATTTTCCCATTGGAGAAAGGTGACTAGTGGAGTACCACAGGGATCTGTGCTGGGTCCACTGCTTTTTGACATATTCATAAATGACCTGAAGGGAACAACAAGTGAGGTTATCAAATTTGCAGATGATACAAAACTATTTAAAGTTAAGAACATAAGATATGCCATACTGGGTTAGACCAAGGTCCATCAAGCCCAGTATCCTGTTTCCAACAGTGGCCAACCTAGTTCATACTTACCTAGCCGTATCCCCAAAAGACACAGGTTCCACAGTGCTTGTATTGGGTCAAGCATTGCTATCCTGGGTCCCTTTTTAATAATTTATCCAGATCCTCCTGCAATTTTCCACAATCCTATTGGGTTTTAACAACTTTAAACAGTTTTGTGTTGTCTGCAAATTTGATAACCTCACTAGTTATTCCCTTTTCTAGGTCATTTATGTTTATGTTTATGTTTATTGGATTTGATATACCGCTGAGGAAAATACATCACAGCGGTTTACATAACAAAACAAAGTCCAGAAAGGAAAGGAAGTTACAATATAAGACAGGAAAGCATACAAGCAGAGTCACACAACAAGACAGGAAGGGGAATATGAATATGTCAAAAAGTAGCGGACCCAGTACAGATCCCTGGGGTACTTTTTCCATTGGGAAAATTGGCCATTTAGCCCCACCCTCTGCTTTCTATCTTTTAACCAGTTCACGATCCACAATAGTACTCTGCCTCCTATCCCATGACTTTTTAGTTTTGCCAAAAGTCTCTGATGAGGGACCTTGTCAAAGGCTTTCTGAAAGTCCTGATACACTATATCAACTGACTCACCTTTGTCTACCTGTTTATTCACACCTTCAAAAAAACATATCAGATTAGTAAGACAAGATCTTCCTTGTCTAAAGCCATGTTGGCTGTCTCACATTAGGCCATGACTATCTACATGCTGTGTAATTTTATGATGGTTTCTACCACTTTCCCCCAGTACTGACATCAGGCTCACCGGTCTGTAATTTCCCGGATCACCCCTGAAACCCTTTTTAAAAATTGGCGTTACATTGGCGAACCTCCAATCTTCAGGTATTACAGATGATTTTAATGAAAGTTCACAGATTACTAATAGCAGGTCTGCAATCTCATCTTTCAGTTCTTTCAACACTCCTGGATGTATACCATCCGGTCCAGGTGATTTGCTACTATTCAGTTTATCAAATAGTTGTAATACATCTTCCCGGTGTAGCGATATTTCTCTCAATTCCTCTGCAGTATCACCTTTAAATACCACTTCAGTCTTGGGTAACATCCCTACATCTTCCTCAGTAAAGACAGAAGCAAAGAATTCATTCAGTCTCTCTGCTATAGCCTTGTCTCCTCTTACTGCCCCTTTTACCCCTCTATCATCTAATGGTCCAACTGACTCTCACAGGCCTTTTGCTACGAATGTATTTGAAAAAGCCTTTATTTCATGTTTTTGCTTCCGTAGCAAGTTCCTTCTCAAATTCTCGGATTGCCTGCTTTATCAATGCTTTGCATTTAACTTGGCAGTGCTTGTGCTGTTTCCAGTTTTCGTCATTTGGCTCTTTTTTCCAATTTCCTGAAAGATGCTTTTTTGGCAGCAACAGCCTCTCTGACCTCACCTTTAAACCATGCTGGCAGTTCTTTGGACTTTCTTCCACTTTTCTTAATGCGTGGAATACAGCTGGTCTGGGCTTCCAGGATAGTATTTTTAAACACCCAAGCTTGATGTAAGTCTTTAACCTTTGCAACCGCTCCTTTTCGTTTTTTCTTAACTATATTCCTCATTTTATCATAGTCTCCCTTTCGAAAGTTAAAAGGTAGTACTGTGGATTTCTTTACTATCCCTTCTCCACTAATTAAATCAAACATGATCATGCTATGATCACTATTGCCAAGTGGTCCCAACACCCTTATTTCTTGCACCAGATCTGGTGTTACACTAAGGACTAGGTCCAGTATGGCTTCCCTTCTGGTCAGTTCATGAACCAGCTGCTCTAAGAAGCAGTCATTTATTTCATCTAGAAACTTTATCTCCCTAGCATGTCCTGCCGTGACACTGACCCAGTCGATACCGGGGTAATTGAAATCACCCATTATTACTACTCTGCTGTGACTTTTGTTAGCTTCCTTGATTTCTTTGAGCATTTCATCATCCATTTGTTCATTCTGGCCAGGCGGTCAATAGTACAATCCCACTGCCATCGCCTTCCCCTTCATACATGGAATTTCAATCCATGGAGATTCTACAGCAAATGTTGTTTCCTGCAAAACTTTAATCCTTTCTGACTCAATGCCCTCTCTAACAGAGCGCAACCCCTCCACCAATTTGATCAGTTCTATCATTACGATATAGTTTGTATCCAGATATCACACTGTCCCACTGGTTATCATCCTTCCACCATGTGTCTGAGATTGCAATCATATCTAACCTCTCATTTAGTGCTATATATTCTAACTCTCCCATCTTATTGTTTAGACTTCCAGCATTTGCATACAAGCATTTTAGAGAATATATTTTATTAATATTAATTTTGCTATTGGTAGGCATGGGTAATTTGGAATCTTTACGCTCTGCACCATACTCATGTTTAAACCCCATGAGGATTGTGGGAAATTGCAAGAGATTCTTGATAAATTGGAAGACTGGGCATCCAAATGGCAGATTAAATTTAATGTGGACAAGAGCAAAGTTATGCACCTAGGAAAGAACAACCCAAACTATGGTTACACGATGCAAGGTTCCACATTAGGAACCACAACCACCCAGGAAAAAAGATTTAGATGTCATCGTGGATAACATGTTAAAACACCCCACCCATTGTACAGCAGCAGCAGCCAAGAGAGCAAATAGAATGCTAGGTAACATAAGGAAAGGAACGGAAAATAAAACAAAGGATGTTATAATGCCTCTGTATCATTCCATGGTGCGACCACACCATGAATATTGTGTGCAATTCTGGTCGCCATATCTTAAAAAGGATACAGCGTTATTAGAAAAGGTACAGAAAAGAGCCACCAAAATGGTAAAGGGGATGGAAGGATACTCCTATGAAGAGAGGTTAAAAAGGTTAGGGCTCTTCAACCTTGAAAAGAGACAACTGAGGGGAGATATGATAGAGGTCTCTAAATTAATGGAGTGGAACGGGTAAACAGATCAATTGTTTACGTTATCAGAATATAGAAAGACTAGGGGGCATGCAATGAAGCTGTAGGGTAACCTGTTTAAGACTAATAACAGAAAATATTTTTTTCACTCAATGTGTAATCAAACTCGGGAATTTGTTACCGGAGGATGTAGTAAAAACTGTTAGTGTAGCTGGGTTTAAAAAATTTTGGACAAGTTCCTGGAGGAAAGGTCCATAAACCATTATTAAAAAGGGACTCAGGATATCAATGCTTGACCCAATACAAGCATTGTGGAACCTGTGTCTTTTGGAGAAACTGCTAGGTACATATGACCTAGATTAGCCACTGTTGGAAACAGGATACTGGGCTCGATGGACCTTGGTCTGACCCAGTAAGGCATATTTTATGTTCTCATCCCTGTAGAATGTAAACTCCAGGTCGTGCACTCTCCTACCCAGTTTAGCCTTATATAATATAATGAAATGTTGCAACTGAAAATACTGGAAGAAAGGGAGTCTTCCACGCAATCTAATCTCTATCTCCCACATGTAGAGACATGCTTGATAAGACCTTGGAATCTAACCAAACCAAAAGCAGCACACGGAGCCAAACGTTTCCAGTTTGAGAGATTTTTCAAGAACTCGAAAAAGAGGTTTTGGCCTACTAAGTGAAAGCTGTAATTCAGAACACCGATAACACAGGTACACTAAAAAAAAATTTTTTTAAACTGCCTCTAATGTTTCGATGGATTTTTACGTTTTTTGGTGCGCTGAATCCAAATCTGGTAACCAATTTGCTCCATCACATACAGATTTTTTGCTACATTGGGTTAGCAGTTTGAGGTGAACGTTTCAGATTGAGTGCGATCGAGATAAAAGTTTCTTGGATGAATTCTTTATACTAATTGTTTAGTAGTTATTCAAATAAGAATAAAGAAAATTGTAACAAGGCAGCACATAAGAATAGAGTAATGTCAACAAAACACACTGTGATGGTAGCAAAATTGTCTGCACTTAAAACAGCCACATACATGTGCACAAACATTGAGCATATAAGAGCGAGGTTAGACACAAAGCAAAGCAAAGAAATGTGCAAAAAATGTTGTACAGGTATGTATGTAAGAATAGAAAACGCAAACCGCACCATTGCAATACATGAAGACAAACACCCGATGGTGTGAAAATAAAATTCTAATAAATGAGATCCGACACTGTGGTAATAACTAGCAAATTTTTATTTCAAAGTTTAGTAAAAACACGATATTTGTCAACACAGTTTAGATTTTAAAGTCATTCTTGGGTCAATCAATCTCCTGGTGGGCCCGTTTCTTCTTCCCCCGAATGCTTCTCTTGGTGCGCTGCTTGGCGTATTTTTCATCTGGGGTTTCCCGCAGCAGCAACCAGCAGAAATCAGCCATCATAGTGGTGTTCCATCTTCCTTGGTACCTTCTCTCTGCATCCTTGATGTCCTGGTGAAACATTTCACCTTGTTCTTCACTGTACGCCCCCAAGGTTTCGGGAAAGTAGTTCACATGGGAGTGCAAGAAATGGACTTTCAGGCTCATGTTACAGCCTTGTTCTTTGAAGGCATTGAGCATCCTGGCAACAATATCCTTATAGTTCTCATCCCGCCTGTTCCCCAAGAATTTGAGAACAACATCCTTGAAGGAATCCCAGGCTTCTTTTTCCTTCTCAGACATCGTTTCAGTGAATGCTCCATCTGAAATGAGTTTCCTTATATCAGGGCCAACAAACACTCCTTCCTTTAGCTTTGCTTCAGAAAGTCGGGGGAACTTTGAGCAAAGGTACCGAAAGCACTCACCATCTTTTGGAAGGGACTTGATGAATTGCTTAATGAGACCCAACTTAATGTGGAGAGGTGGTAATAGAATTTTATCACGAGGTACCAAGCTCTCATGAAGAACATTTTTCTCACCGGGTCTCAAATACTCCCGAATTGGCCAGTCTTTTTTCCCCCAGTGTAGGTCGCGGGCCCAGCTATCCCACAAGCAAAGGAAGCAGGGATATTTGGTGAAACCGGATTGCTGCCCTAATAGCATGGATAGAATTTTAAAGTCTCCACAAATCATCCACTTATGCTCATCATAACGAATCTTCTGAAGAATCAGGGCCAAATTCTCGTATTTTTCTTGGAGAATAACCGAGTGAGCAATAGGAACTGAAGCGAATGTGTTGCCATTATGAAGAACACCTTTTATGCTGTCTTTTGACAAATCAATGAACAGCCGCCATTCAGCAGGATCATACTTGAGTTTAAACTTTTCCATCACTCCGTATATATCGTTGCAAAATACCAAATCTTCCTCTTTGCTGAAATACTTCAAAAATTGTGTCTCGCGGTTGCGGTACCAATAAAAAGTTGTTCCTGGTGACAATAGATTTTTCTGTTTAAGCCCGAGAACCTAGCAGTTGGGCAGCATCTTTTGGGAGTCCTAAATCCCGGACTAAATCATTCAATTCAGCTTGAGAGAAAAGTTCAGGTTTCGGATCTGGTTCAGTTTCAAACTCGGAAGTACTGGACTCATCGGGAAAAGCCATCTGATGAGTCTCATCATGATCAGAACCGTCCACACAAATATGATCCAAAGATTTTGGTGGTTCAGGCACAGGTACTTCGTTGCTATGAGGCATAGGCCTAATTGCTGAGGGAAGGTTGGGGTAACTTATTACGTTCTTATTTTTTTTAAGTTGTATCCCTTCACAATGCAAGAGCAAAAATAGCAGTCACTGCTGTGGTCTCTTTGTTCACGCCACATCATAGGTATTCCGAAACGAAATGCTTGTTTTTTACCTTTCATCCATAAGCGTAGATCTTCCTCACATGTCTTGCACACTTTGTGAGGAGCCCACGGTTTGTCTTGATCGCCTAACTTCAAACCGAAATAGGCGAAATATACTTTTTTAATAAATGCAGAAATGTTCCTCTGCCGCTTTTTCACGGTATATTCCCCACAAATAAAACAAAAACTGTCCGGAGAGTTGAAGCAACCTCTGGCTCTGTGAGCCATCACAAATACACAGCACTGCAAACTACAACTGTAGTGAACCACTTCGGAATAAAGCTGGATTACGACTGAGCAAACAAAAGGTAATAATGAACTTGCAAGAAACTGAAATTTGACAGGAACGTTCATGTCGCAACTACCGTGTTTGAGCGAGCGAACGAGGCGAGGCGAACAGGAAAGAACATGCGCCAGCGCGAGTACTGGATTTAGCCCCCGCCTCCCAATTGTCCTGTTAATGTATAAAATGAAAACAAAACACTCTAAAATATCATGAGGGAGTGTTTCTAGTTAGTTAACCATTACAACCTCTATTTTGGGCCAAGAAAATAAACTGCAGGGCTAAAAAGAAATTATGTGAACATTCCTTATATGGGTAAGAAATCTAATTTTGCAAGAAAACGTGACGTGATGGAACATTTTGGCTATTTTTCCTGGATTCAGCACCCCAAAATCTATAGGAATCAGTTGCAAAACTGGAGGCAGTTTTTTGGTAGTGTACCTGTGTAATCTCTTAGCTTTCAGAGTCTCTTCCCTATAAATTCTTTTCTGGGACCTACAGTATGTCTGCCATTTTTTATATGTGTTTTAATCAGTCTTTGAAGTTGTCATCTTGCTGTTTTGGAAAACTCAAGCCTGCATGGTACCAAGGGATAACGGAGTCTCTTTGCATAATTTCCTATATTTAAAATCTTTTGTATACCATCTTTCTATAAGTCAAGATGGTTTACAGAGAATGATGTGCTCTATAACATTAAACATTTAACTTCTTTGGAGCAAGAGTTTCCAAAATCTGATCATCTAAATTTAAAGAACCCAACACTAACAATTTTGATTCTAACTGTGATAAAACAGATTCCCCTGAAACCTGCTTCCAATCACACCTAACAATTACTCTCTTGAGAAAGTGACCCAAAGGCTATGGTACCTTTAATTTTAAAGTTATCAGGTGATAGTTTAATACTGTCCCACCATCATGGACCTATTGGATACTCTTCTCCAACAGCTCTATCAATTAAAATCAAATCTAAGGTATGACATTCTGTTGAGTAGTGCAAGACAATCTGAGCTAGATTCTGGTCAGACGTCAGTTGATAAGTTAGGATGTATCTACGTGGAGTTGGTCGATCAACAGTGGAGAAGATTAAGCTGGAGAAGTTATGATGCATGTTATTCAGTTTCTAGTCTCCTGGTGAGATTCGGTATAATTCTGATCGAGCTGGATAAGTAAGTAGAAAGTATCCTGTTTCAGTTTGGATAAAAGGTTTTTTTCGTGATTTGTGGTATGTATATTAAGCAATATTTTTTGCTTTTCAGTTTGATCCCCTTGAAAAAGCTGACGCGAAACGCATGAAAAGATGTCTGAGTGGGCGTCGGGGTTTTTTTAGCCTGCTGTTTTAGTACGAAGGTCATGTGCCATTTGTGAATCATTTGTGAATTATGTAATATGAATTTTGAGTAATGTTGTAAGAATTTGTTTGTGAAATGTATTATGGCCATTGAACTTTGTCTATGGAAGGTGGTTTAGGTAGTAGCAGACCGTTGATGTATTTAACTCTGCTTCATGTCAGTTCTCCGGAAGGTGATAACTGGGGATTCACTGAGTTTTCTGAGGTTTGCTTTCTACCTTGCTATTGCTGAGTAAAAGATTACTGCAATATGGTTAATTAAGTAAAGCTAATTATTTTATTGGATGAAGGATGTATCTTTCGACAGGGATGTAACTAACATAAGTTAAGATCCCCTAGCACCTAGAGGACATTTAGCTAAGCATGTGCTTCTATAATGCATTCTATAAGAGATTGCAAAGAATCAGAGGGACAATTTGGTGCTCTATACACAAGAATACCTATAAATATCTTTTTTTTAAATCATAAAATACCTTCACATCATAAAATGATAAATAGTTGTTTTAAAACAATTATCTAATACTGGCTTTTAAAAGCACTGCTAACCCTCCTTCCTCTTTGTCTTGACAAATGACTTGATGGTAATTATAACCTGGGTAGCAGGCTTGAAATAGAGAGGACCATATCCCCCTCCCCCATTCTGTAACACAAAAAATGTCAACAGAATTCTCTAAGATAAAATCCCTTATCATGATTTTTCCCTAAAGAGCGAACATTTAACAAGTCCAACATAAAATAATAAGTGTCCCCTTAGAAACAGTTATTTCTCTTTGTACAGGAATCAAATATCTACTTGCATAGGAGTGCTTCCACTATATTGTCCCTTATGCATGCAAAAGGGAATAAACACATCTTTGAAACAAATTAAAAGCAACCATTAGTACTTACAAACGTACAATCATTAACTCACTCCCAGAGAAGTCCCCAAAGTCACCCAGAAAGGGGCACGGTAAAGGGCAAACATACCCCTTTGGCATGCCCCTTCAGCAGCATGCCTGGGGTGGAACACCTCAGAATTTGGCACAATGGAAAGCACCAGGTGTATGTTGATGACATCTATCCTCAGGGTGGAGTTCACTATCATTTGATGGCTCCGACTTCTGGTGATAAAGTCCCTTTAGATCTAGATATTAGCAGGAAGATATAATACCAGGACATCATAAATGTGGGAACTGTAATAGTTGTCAAATATCCGATGATATCACAAAGTTTGTCCACAATGGCAGAAAATATAAATTGAGACAAACAAAGCACATCCTGCAATTCTAGCTTTGTCGTTTATTGTATTAGATGTCCATGTGACCTGCTGTACATCGGTAAGACCGTTAGATCTTTCAAGATTCGTATGAACGAACATCGTAGTAGACTACACAAGAAGCTCCTATAGTGTCTCACTGTTTGAACCACTCTCATGGATTTGAAGAATTACGTTGTTTCTGTATAGATAGAATTACCACAGGATAGGGCGGAAAGCCTAAAGAACAAACATTATTAATTTGTGAGCAGAAATGGATATATCGGCTTCAAACCGTCGTTCCGGGGGGCCTCAATACTGCAGTGGAATGGGGTGTATGTATACGATAAACACATACCAAGCCACCTCTCGGTGGAGGGGTGGGATTGAAGTCCATATGACATAATATCCTATTTATCCCATCGGACCGGAGGAAATTTAAATGAACTTGGGATACGCATCCGCATGCGCAGCGTTTTTTTAGAAGCCGGTGGGCTCGCAGTTATCTTTATCTTTATTCGGTTTCTTGATAAACCGCCTAAACCATAAGGCATCAAAGCGGTGTATAATAAATGGGCTGCAGGGAAGAAAGATAGAAAAGAACGCCATGGTATGACAGGAAAGAAAAGAAAAAGGAGAAGAGGAGAGAGAGTAAAAAGGGCAGAGTGACACAAATAGAAACTTACAACAAGAGAGAGGGGACTGAGGGGGGTAAACGAGGGTAAAGGGTACTGAAGTGAAGGGTTCTATGAATGGTGATGAAATATTATATGCCGGGCAACGAAGATTTTCTTAGCGACATTCATAACAAAGGTACATTATCATTACATAAATGCCCTGAGATTTGTAAGAATGAAATGTAGGCATGCTAATGTGAGTTATAACGAAGTGATTTTGTTGACAGTGCTTAAACGAACCCCCTGAAGAAACTCGTAGCGGTGAAACGCAAGTGTGGCGCCCGACAGTGGCGTTGGGGAAAACTGAAGACTCTTAAGATAAGCACTCTTTTTGATGTTTGAGAGATTTGGCAACATTAACGAGAAATATGGACCAGGCTCATTGATGCAATAACGGCACTATGCGAGACGATTTCTCTGATAAAGGTCTCAGACTTCCATGGCACTTAAGTCCATAATAAGTAAAATATTAGGGAAGGTTAAGTAACCAATGCCTAGCAATTTAGCCTTAAAGAGCATTAGAGGATATATTATATAGTAGAGCATCAGTATCAGTCCTCTGCGAAAACGACCAATATAATTTAGTGCTTTCAAAATGGCATTATTCATCCCTAGCAATAGTCTCATGGTTCTACGACCAGTTCAATCTCCTTTCTAAGGGGGGGGGGGTGGTCTTTACTTGCATAAAGTTGAGGATGCAGGGTGCTAGGGGGTAAGGAAGAGCTGCCAGGTTGGGAAGTGCTGTTGCATCTGGTGTGAGGAGAGGGAAATGAACCAGATGATTTCATTTAGCAATTTGATAGTGGATCAGATCTGAGGGGGGCATATTTAAAGAGAAGGTATGTGATGTTGGGAGGGGGAGGGGGAAGGGGGCAGGGAAGTCCTTGTAGTAACTGCACCTGAAAACTGTTCGAAAAGGGCCTGGTAGCTGTCGTGCTACCAAATTGCTATTAGCACGGCTGCACTTAATGATACCTCATGAAGCTGAGCTATTGGTAGTTGTGACAGCTAATGTATGGCAACACTTGAATCACTACTGGTTGTCCATTCATTATAAGATACGATACATAATCTTGACATTGGTACATAAAGCTTTACATACTGATCTTCCTGGGTATCTCACCACCTTAATGCTCACGCTCCTCATAGGGTTCTCTGCTCAATTCATGCTAATCACCCTTTCCTCCCTTCTGCACATGCTAGGTGCAAGTCCACCAGACATTCTGCCTTCTGTTTTCTTATACCAAGTCTATGGAACAACCTTCCCCTCAGAACTCCATTTAGAACTCTCCTACACTAAATGGAAAGCCTCTCTCAAAACCCACTTGTTTCAGCAAGCCTTTTACCTTTCTACATAGACCAAGCAGATGTTGATTGGACCCTTCTCTTCCTGAGCTCCTTCTGCTCTACCCATCCATTTGTTTTTCCCCCTTCTCTTGTTGCAAATAGCTCTCTCTTTTCTGTCAGTTGATGGGAGTTCCTTTCTTTATTTTTCATTACTATTTTAATTGTAAGCCACTTTCCTGGCTCAGAGCAGTATATCAAATTTTAAATAAACTAAACTAAACTAAAACCAAGCTGCCATTAACCGCCTCCTCCCTGTTCCTGTTGCTAAAAGCGCACCACCTTCCTCTGCTCTCCCCAGCCCGGGGATCGAGCATCCAGCGACAGGAGGAGCAGCGGCAACATCCTGCCCAATCGGGGCTCAACATCGGGACTTTAAAAGTTCGCACCAGCCGGCGCAGCCGCGCCTGAGGGCCTCGCCAGAGGGCCCTTTGGCGTGGACCGGGGCGGAAGACTACGCTAACTGAATTTAGCCCCAGAATACGAACCCATATCTCCAGAATTCAATCACTACAACACGGAAGCTCAGCACCACCTCAGAGAAATACTCCAACCTGGGACATGATCGTAATCTTCAGAGGTACTGAATGTAACAGCTGTACATATCCTTACCAGTCTGTTCCCTCGTGGTAGCGTATACTCTGCATTTAAATTGTTTTAGCACGATCTCCTCAACACATCCCTTATGACTGTATCATTGTTGCATAGTCTACTGTTTGCACTGATAAGAGTACCAACACTTTCTGCCACTATTGATTTACCTATTGTGCATGTATGTACAATTCACCACCCCATTACAGCATGTAAGCATGTTTGCATGTGCAATCGCATGACCTCATTAACGACTGCTTTATGCTCCTTATCAGCACTTTATTTCTGGTCCCACTATTGCTGTTTAAATTGCAGTGAGACCTTTTCTATAACGCAATCACACACCCCTAGCCACACAATATGGCCTCTCACTTCCTGGCCCTCTTTAGCCTGTATCTCCTTACACATTGGCTGGGAACTTCCAATGCACTTTCTCAAGCCCAGAACCACATCCCCATCTTAAGCAACCATGGAAAAAGATGGTCTGGACCCCACCCAGGAGGAGACACTCACACACGCCGTTCTCACCTTATACACATTCCACTCCAACTATCCAGGCCACCCAACCTTGAGAAACTCAAGTACTGCCACAACCTAAAATGTGCTATGATAAATTTGCGTTCCATACGCAAGAAATGGCCCGTTGTCCTAGATATGATATCCCTTTATGTCCTGGATCTATTTATGATCACAGAAACCTGGCTATCCTCGGAGGATAACGTCATCCTCAATCAACTCCTACCTCCCAACTTCTCTATTCATATAAGACACAGAGAAACCAAAAAAGGAGGTGGAGCACTAATAATCACTAAATCAGATCTTCATTTCCACATTACCGAATCATCCAGTACAAGTAACTTAGATTCTCTTTCCATCAAAAACCAGCAATGCACTATCAATCTAATATACAGAACACCGTCTTCATCTCTTGAGGACCTCCCCACAATTATTGACCTCGCCGCTAACGCCCACAACCCTAATTCACCTATCTGGATAATGGGAGATTTTAATCTCCCCTCACTTCATCAAAGTCATGCAACTGCATTCCTTGAAGCCATTGAAGACATGGGTTTTAAACAAATCATCGAAAAACCCACACATAGAAAGAGTAATATCCTGGACATGGTGTTCGCACCGCTTACGGCCCTCGAGCAAAACCACAACCTGATGATGTCTGTTATTGACGTACCCTGGTCGGACCATAAACTTATCACCTTCCAGATACCCACTAGAGACAGCCAGCAGCATAGTAACCGGAGATGTAACAGCACAGCTCGAATCTCATCAAGAAACTTCCGCACATTTAACAGAGAGTTAATCCTCTCTCAAACCCTCTCACTCTTTAGCAAAACCACATCCGATCCTGAAGAACTAGTCTCCGCCTGGAATCTCAACAAGACTATCTCACAACGCCCACAATCCAATAACGCATCCAGTAGAACAAGAAATACGTCCCCATGGTTCTCCCAAGAGTTGAGAGCTTCTCTAACACAACTACGCAGACTTGAGAAAAAATGGCGCAGATCACTCTCCACAGAAGATTTGACAGCATACCAAGTTCACCTAACAAGGCACAGAGAAGCAATCTCAATGAAAATGAAACACCACCACACCGAAACTCTGAAGAGATCCCTGAACAAACCACGGGATCTTTTCAAATTGGTTCAAGCCCTTTCAAAGGAACCATCTCCGGAACAACACATTGATATCCAACCACAAAAATTCGCTGACTACCTCCAATCAAAGATCATACAGACCGACAAATATCAACAGCCTCGTTCCAAGATCCTACCGGCTTAACCCCATTACTCAAGTTCTCCACACCATCCCGAAAAAGCATTGAAGTTACAATAGCTTCTCTCAATACCTCCACAGCGCAAACCGACCCTTACCCAGCGTTTTGGATCAAGGAACTACGTAAGGAATTCAGCCTATTCATCGTAAAACTGATAAACCATTCCTTCTCTACTGGTTCCTTCCCCACAACCCTCAAACAAACCTCAATCAGGCCCTTATTGAAGAACCCCAAACTTGACCCCCATAAGGTCGATTCCTACAGGCCAATAGCTAGTATTCCCCTACTAGCAAAAATAATTGAGAAAGAGGTCCAAAGGCAAATTCAGGATCATATAGACTCCACAGCTCCCCTGGATGACTGCCAACACGGGTTCAGAGAGTATCACGGAGTCGAGACACTTCTCACCTTCCTATTCAATAACATAATTACAGGTACTGATAACATCCGACAAGGCTTTGTGCTCATTTTTTTAGACATTGCTGCGGCCTTTGACTCGGTACATCATGAGATTCTCCTCGGGCGACTGAAAGAAAAGGGAATATGCAATACCGCGCTCGAATGGTGTAAGTCCTATCTAGCTGATCGGTGGCAGTATGTCAAATCCGGAGCAGAAGAATCGAAGCATTTCCATCAAACACAAGGTGTGCCTCAAGGATCCTCATTGTCATCTTTACTGTTCAACATATATATGCAGCCCATCTGCAATATCATTAGATCATTTAACGTGAACTGTTTGATATATGCGGATGACATCCTCTTATATATGCCTTTCTCGACTGTTCAAATGGACCTTACACCACTTGTAGAGTGTTTCAATACCATATAAGATTGGCTACAATCACAAAACCTCCGCATCCAGCACAAAAAAACGGAGGTACTGTTCATCTCCAGAGACCCTGACTTCACCCCACCACCCCACATAAGAGTCAAGGAAGCGTAATTACAAACCAAACAAACAATAAAATACCTGGGGGTCACCTTAGACCAACACCTGGACATGAAACGTCATATAAGCAGCATAGTCAAAGCTGTTTACTTAAAAATCCGTTCACTCAGACATCTACGCTCCCTGCTGGACCCGGATGATTTTCGTACCATATACCAAGCACTGATTCTACCGCATTTTGACTTTGCCAATTCCATTTTCAAAAGGTCTCCCTCAAGCTACATTAAATCCGTTACAACTGGCCATGAATGCTGCAGCAAGGGTCCTCTATGGAGCCTCCAGAAGCGACCATGTGACACCTATATTAAAACAGCTTCATTGGCTACCAATACACGGAAGGATTATCTTCAAAACACTACTCCTTTCATTCAAAGCCATCAAATGCCTATCCTCTACTGCCCTTACTGAGCTTATCCACACAGTGCCCCCCAACAGATCCAGGAGGTCAACAGCACTAAATCTACTAATAACCCCGAAAACCATGACTAAATGCAATAGTACAACAGCAAACAGGGCTTTCAGTCTTTACGTTCCCAAACACTGGAATGCGCTCCCCACCAGACATTCGAGCTATTGCAGACCTAACCCAATTCAGGAAGGCAATCAAACTTCACCTATTCCTACAATGCTACCCTGCCAGCAATGAATCTAAGTAACCCCTCCTAAGAAACATCCATTCTTAGTCTCATTATAGTCTCAACCCCCATCCTGCAGATCAGGCTCACACTGTCTTAAGTTCCCATGGTATTACATATAGCTCATCGGTCTCATTATTATTGTATATAGTTCAACCCTGTTATAGGTTTATTATTTCATGTACATAGTTCAACCCTGTTATCCAAGTTTGTACCCCTGTTCGATGTAAAACCAAACAGAGTGTTGTCTTGGTCGTTTTGTTATACTGTAAACCGCGCTGATACCGAATAGTGCGGTATATAAGCAACTGTAATAAAATAAAATAAAAATAAACAAACACAGGATTTTTACTACATTGACTGCTTTTCGCGCATAGTAGCTGTTCTTGTGGGCTACTAGTGTGCCCTAAAGCCCGCGGTAACCACTATAGAACTTTAGCAAAAAGACCACATATTGTACAGTATACTTGGAACAACTGAGTAATATCACATTAAAATATTTAAACTAGACCCGAGAAAGTGACGTCACCCGCTATGATGGCCGCGTGAGTGGCGAGCTCTGGACCCACCCCAGAGAAATACAGAGATTTTAGCCCCAAACAGGTCAGTAGGGATAAAGGAAAAGAAGAGGAGGAGAGCGCAGAGGTTGGTGAGCATGGCGACACAAAAGGCGGCGGCAGACCTGCGAGATTACGCATTCGGGGCTCCGAGTGCAGCAGCGGGGGAAGCAAAGATGGCGCTGGAGGAGCACATGAGGCGAGGGCAGGCCAAATCGACCGGGAAGGTGAGGCAAGGAGGAGATGCTAGGGACAGCGTGGTAAAGGCGGTAACAAGAGAGGAATTACGAGAGTAGTTCAAGGAGTTAAAAACGGAGGTACAGTCAGCGAAAAAGGCTCTGGGAGAACTTATGAGCAACTGAAAAGAGGAGGTGGAGGAGGTTACCCATAGGATGGGAGATCACGAGAATCGGCTGAAAACACTGGAGCTACAACAGGAGGAGTAGGAAACAAGGCACAGAGGTGAGGAGGAATGGAGGGAGCAAATAGCGTTAAAGCTGGAGGACCTGGAAAACTGCTCCAGGAGAAATAACTTGAGGATCAAAGGAGTTCCAGAGGAAGTGGAATTTCGGGACTGTGCAAAGATGGCAGAGGCAGTGTGCCTGGAGGCATTAAGACAAGGAGGTGAGGAGGTCGTGGATGAAAGAATACAATTGGATAGGGCTCATCGGGCCCTGGGACCGATGCGGAATAACAGGCCCAGAGAATTAATAATTTGTTTAAAGGACTACAAAGTAAAAGAGAAAATAGCAGCAAAGATGAGAGGACTCAGCACCTTTATGTGGCAGGGCTATTCGGTGGCTATATATGCTGACTTATCTTTAGGGACTCTTCAGAGACGGAGGGCTTTGGCTCCCATAACTAAAATACTCAGAAAGGAGGAGATGAGATATTGATGGCTGTATCCCTTTGGGTTGGCATTTTCAAAGGAGGAAAAGACATGGAGAGTGCAGACTCTGGAGGCAGCATGGACTGCATTGAAAGCGGCAGGCATGGAGGTGCAAGCTGCGGAGGTATGTGTGGAGTGGTCTCAAAAGGAGCAGGAGGGAGAGCGGATGAAGCAGCAAGGAAAAGAACCAAGGGAGCGGCATAGGGAGACTGACGGAGATCACAGAAGATCGTAGCGCAGAGGAGCCAAACGGTGATGGACAGTAAAGAAACATCAGGATATAGCACTGTTTTGAATGTGGTGTGTTGCCAATGGACAAAGGGAATAGAGCTGGGGGTGGCAGGTGGTGCACGACTCTGAGATAGCCTTGGTCTGGGACAAGGCAGGGGGACAGGGGAGGGAGGGAGGGCCTAAGCGGGGGCAGAGAGAAGGAGGGGAGAGGTGGGGATAGAGAACAGTTAATAGTGGGTATGGTGAATGTTAAAGGGCTACAAACCTGGCGTAAGTGATGCATGTTGCAGAGGGAAGGTGCGAGATTAAAAGCAGGTATCCTGTGTATACAGGAGACACACTTTAAAGTGGGGCAAGAGGGGTTGATATGCTCGAAGAAATACCCCAGGGTGCTGCTGGGACAAAGGAGTCATCCAAGGAAAGGGGTGGGGCTATTGCTAGGGACTGAGTATAAAGAGGAGGTAGTAGAGGAAAGGAGGGACAAAAAAGGAAGATGGGTGGCAGTACGGATGAAGCTAAAGGAGGAGCAGGTGTGGATAATAAATATTTATGTTCCCAATACACAAAGAGAGGAATTCTATGAAAAGTTGCTGTCGGAGCTTGAGGGGTGGGGGGATACGCCTATCATAATGGGGTGGGGGATTTTAATTTCACAGTAAACCCAAGGTTTGGGGGGGAGGAGAAGGAGGGCAGAAAGACAGAAGGAGCCTCTTGCGGTTGAAGGAACGCCTGGGGCTGGTGGATGTGTGGAGATGTCAGCATCAGGGGAAAAAGAGTTACACTTTTTACTCCCAAGTACATGGAACAAACAGCAGGTTAGATATGCTGTGGGTGAGTGGGCATTGGGTGTCTAGAAACCAAAAAGAGTGAGGGAGGTGATATGCGACTATATGGAGCATAATTTAAATGGGGAGGTCCCAGTGGGGATAGTTTGGGATGGGATGAAGGCGGTGGTGAGAGGGCACCTGATAAGTATAGCTGCACAGGAGAGGAGAAAGAAAAAAAGAAGCAGAGGAGGAGTTGATGCAGAAGATTGGGGTGTTGGAGAGGAGGCATCAAGAGAGAGTGGATCCAAGGGTGTTAACAGAACTGCAGAAACTGCGAGGGGAGTTGAACCAGCTAGGGGCGGCAGAAATTGTGCATAATTTGGTAAGGCTAAAACAGGCGTGGTACGAGGGAGGAAATAAAGTGGGAAGGAGGCTAGCTAGGAGGTTGAAAGAGAAACAGCAGTCGAGTATTGTGGGAATGCACAACCAACAGGGTAAAATGGTGTATATGCCTACGGAAATTAGGAGTGCTTTTGTGGCATATTATGAAAAGTTATACCGCAGTGAAGTCAAAGGGGAGAGTATGAAGGGAGAGGAATTTCTGGAGGACTGTAAGCTGCAGAGGCTATCCGAAGAAGAAGCGAAAGAGTTGGGCAGACCGGTAAGCCCATAGGTGGTGAGGGTAGCAATTAAATCTCTCAAAGAGGGAAAAACACCAGGGTTAGACGGGTTTACTGCCAAATTCTATAAACTGATGCAGGAAAATATTCTGGGATTATTAACAAAGATGTTTAATGAGGTGCTTCAGGGGGAGGCATTGCCAGGGTCAATGGCGAAAGCAGGCATAACAGTTATACCCAAGCCAGGGAAAGATCATACCACATGTGGAGCATATAGGCCTATCTCGCTCATAAATTTTTATGGCAGCTAGGCTACAGAAGGTAATGTTGCAACTAGTCCACAAGGATCAGACAGGGTTCATAAAGGGAAGGCAGGGAGGGGATAATATCAGTAAGTTGCTGAACGTTATCTGGTCCTTGCAGGAAACGGGGAGGGAGGCAGTTTTTCTAACAGTGGATGCTGAAAAGGCATTTGACAGAGTTGAGTGGAACTTCATGTTGCAAGTGCTGGGGAGAATGGGATTAGGGGAGAAGTTTCTGAGCTGGGTGAAGGCACTGTATGCTAATTCCAGGGCCAGGATACGGGTAAACATCAGGTATTCTGAAAGTTTTCAATTAGGTAGGGGAACACGCCAGGGTTGCCCGTTGGCGCCCTTGCTGTTCACCCTAGTAATAGAGCCATTAGCTGAGTATATAAGGAAGCAGACATATATCATGGGAGTGGAGGTGGGAGAGCAATTAAGTAAGGTGGTATTATTTGCGGAAGATGTGATTTTTACCCTAAGTCGGCCGTTTGTTAGTCTGCCAAATTTATTGAAAGCTATAGAGCACTATAGTGAGGTAGCTGGGTATAAGAGTAACATGAGTAAAACTGAAATTGTGGGGTTTAATCTGGCAAAGGACACAGAACAGAGGCTGCGAGATGGGTTCGCTTTCAAGTGGGTACGAAGTAGTTTCAGATATCTGGGAATACAAATGGGAAATTCAGTAGACAATTTGCATGAATGGAACTATTGACTTTTGATTAGGGCTTGTGACGTAGAAGCTTCTCAAGAAGCAATGGAGATAGACGGAGATCTGGTGGAGAAAACTGGTACTGCAAGGGAAAGCAGGATTTTCTCTTCAGAAAGAAAAAAAAAACAGGTAGCTGATCAGGAACCACACCTCACCTTAGGGGAGGAGATAGGTCAAGTCCCTGATTGGGCACGCCCAAGCAGGAGGCGGGCAGTGCAACACACGGGGAGCTTGTTAAGCAATCAAACACAGAAACAGTGGGTGGAGAGACAGGAAGAGTTGGAGAAGGAGAGAGAGAAACAGCAACGGCAAGGAGAGCAACAAGGCAGCTGTGTTCCACGGAGGAGCAGTTTGGAGTCACGAAGCAAGTACTTGGGAGACTCAGGGGCAGTGAGAGACTTCTATGGGAAGAAGGGATCAAGAACACTGAGAGACCTGAAGATACAGCCCATGATTCCAGAGAACCAAGCAGGACCTTGGAGCAGAAACCAGAGGGATAAAGATTTCTCCTGGAGACACTCTCAGCACAAGGTACGAAGTGGGGTTGAAGCAGCTATCAGCTATAATATTGGGAAGCAAGAAAGCTGGAAGGATAACTTTAAAAGCCAGAACAAAGTCAGACAAAACTGTGGCAGTTTGGTGCAGTCTGAAAAGCATTCAAGCAGCACAAGATATTCTAATAAGCCAGCTGAAGCCTACAGCCTAGAAGCTAATAGAAAGAAAACTGCTGAGCCTTATTGGAGAGATGTGAGCCAAGATAAACCTGACGTTTCTACTTTTAAAAACCTGTTCAGAAACTCTCCAGAGCCAGTTGAAGTTTTAAAGGAAATCCCAGCACTTACTTTTAGAGATAAGTGGGGGAAGGGTTTTATTAGCACACCGAACTGTGGTGCTGACAAAAGCAGCCTTGCTAATTACCATGAGATAGACATCTTAAGCCAATGTTTACCTGAAGCAGGAGAAAGACTTCAGTGTAGCAAAGGGAAAACGCAGGCTGAATTACTGCTAACAGAGTTCAGGGAATTCCTAGAAAGAAAGGCAGTTTCTCCTTCTAATTCAGCACAGCATGCAAACAGCTGTGAAGAGGAGATGCCCTTAGATGTTTCCCTGTCTTCCACAGAGCAAGAGATAGCGATGGATTGCTCAACTTGTACCATTGAAAAGGACATTAATTAAAGTGCTTTAAAAGTTATATGAAAGAAATATAACAGAAGTTACCTTACTTGTTAACATGCTGAGAAAACTTATGAAAGTTGAATAAGTTAAAGCATTTTTCTGGATATAAGAAGCTTTGCTGTTGTACCAGACTCTTTTTAGTTTCAGTTCATGAAAGAGTCACGTGACAATTGGAATGTGAATCCAGAAGCTAATGGACACTTAGCCCAGCATTGCAAACCCTGTATATTTTGGTTTTCTCACTCTTGTTTTTGTGCTATAAAGCTTCTTAGCGTCTGTTTGCACTAAACTGCAAAGCGGGAAATAAACCTCATAAAAAGAAATTTCTTTGCCTGCCTTTAACTACTTGAGCACACAACTACAATCTCAACCCCTTCAGGAGGCTCAGGACTACATCACCCAGAATCCCTAGGGTCTCATCGTAGTACCTCACCCCTGAAGGGCACCAAAGGCCACCTCCTCCTGGAAACCCTCAAGGTCCAGGTAGTGGGTGGGTGGCAGGCTATAAGGCAGGATTTAGCTAGATGGCATCTGTCTTGGTTGGAGAGGATAGCAACGATAAAGATGAATGTACTATCAAGGATCTTGTTTGTATTTATGGCATTGCCGTGTAAAGTTACAAGAGCCTGTCTCAAACAACTCCAGAATATGATTATGAGACTTATTTGGGAGGGGGAAGGTCCCAAGAGTGGGGAAAACCACGATGTTTAGGGTGAGGGAGGAGGGAGGGCTGGGGGTGCCGAACTTAGTAAATTATTATGAGGCAGAACAGCTGAGAGCAGTGTTTGTATGGACGGAGAGGGGTGAGACACCACAATGGGTGTATATGGAAAAACAGCGAGGGGAACATTTAGAAGCAATAGTGTGGGATAGCCTAGGAAAAGGGTTGGGGTGAATGGGGAGGAACCCACAAAAGGAATTAACGTGGCAAATTTGGGGGAAGTGGAAGAACTACTTGACTCAGGGGAAGCGCCTGTCATGGGAGAGACATATACAGAGAATGGGGGACTTTCCACCTGGGAGGATGGGAGAGGTTTTTAAAGAATGGGCAGCTAGGGGGATTAGTAAGGGTGGGTCAGGTGGTTGATAAGAAAGGGAGGATCAGATCCTATAGCGAACTTAAGGAGACATATGGGGTAAAAGATACGCAATACTATGCATATATGCAATTATGGTATTTTTTGCAGCAAGAAGGGGCAAAGAGGGACTTACTAAGCGGCAATACCGAGTTTGAGGAATTAATGGAAAAGAAGGAAAATGTAAAGGGGTTGGTTTCAAAGCTGTATAAGATTCTTAATGCTAAGCATGAGTGTAAAGCTACTGTAGGTGGCAGGAACAGTGGGAAAAGGAAATAGAAGGCCCATGGGAGGAAGGAAAGTGGAGGGGCATTTACGAGGGGGAAAGAAAATTGGTGTGGGGTACAGTCCTGGTGGAAAATTTCCTGAAATTCAGATTAAGGATGGTGTGGACACCGGTCAGGGTACAAGCTATATACAAGGATAGGAATGCAAATTGTTGGAGGGGGTGTGAGGACCAGGGGGTATCTGCTACATGATCTGGGGATGCCCCAAAATCCAGAATTTGTGGAGGGAGCTGGTGAGGCTTTACGGTGAGGTAACAAAGATACAGGTACAGTTGAATGTAGCAAGAATAGTCCTAACTGAGGGAAACGAGGGAGTGAATATAATGCTAAATACTTTCTGACATTATTGTGTGGTGGCTGGTCGAATGGCAGTTTTGCAAAGGTGGAAAGGGAGAGAGGCACCCTCTATGCGGGAAGTAATTGGGAGAGTAGAGTTCTTCTGGCATATGAGCTTGGTGGGTGCAATTAGACATAATAGGAGAGCAAGGCATGAGGTGGTTTGGCAAATGTATGAAGAATGGCAGGAGAGGGGATGGAGAAATAGTAGATCACAGAGGAGGGGAGGGACTGGGGGATATGGGGGGAATGGAAAAAAAATTTAGGCATAAAGGGGGTAGAAGATATTTAGAATCGGAAGAGAAGGTGTTCTCAGTGTACGTACTCTGTTACAATAATGGGGCTAAGTTAAAGGTTTGGAAGAGGGGAGGTGAGGAGAGGAAGGGAAGGGAAGGGAAGGGAAGAACGAGATGTAGGAGCCGAGGGGTTGTTCTCCCTGTAAGGTTACGGTTTATGTTAAAGTTTCAAGCTAAGGGTTGAAGTTAAAGACTTCAGCAGGGGGTGGACGAAGGGAGAGGGGATGAAAGAGTGGTGGAAATGTGTGGGAATGGTAAGGGAGGGTTATGAGGATCCTTTATGATGTAAGCATCCACATAAAAGGGTGGATGGATGGAGGAGAATGTTATTGTCTTGACCTTATTAATGTTACTAGTGTTAACGTTAGTATCAGTATTAATTCATAAATGTGTGGGAAGAGTCTTTATAGGATGTGTTATTGTAATATAATAGGGTGCTTTGTAGTATGTACAATAGGGTGGGTTGTAGCAGAAAATAACAAAGTTGGAGGTTGTAAGCTATGATGTATGTCAATAAAAATTTTTAAATATAAAAAATATATATATTTAAACTACAAAGAGCCATGGTCGCCACAATAAAATACGCACCTACTTCATAATTCTGTATGCACGCCACCCAAAACTATGCACTTAAGAATTCCTAAGTGCAGACTGATAGACGTAGGTGCTCTCTTTCCAAGCATCTACTTTTTACAAACATATGGGATCATGTAATTTTATGGAAGCCCTTTTTGGCATGTAAACAGGCTTTAGTATGGAAATAGCTTACCCATCATATGTGGTGGTTCAGCATGAAAGCGTTTGATGCCTTCCTACAGGAGCTTCCATTTTGGGTAATTTCATAACAGGCTGCGTAACCTCTGTGGCAAGAACGCACCCAAGTTACACCAAGTGGACATGGGAACATATGAATATTCTCTCCCTTTTAAAGTTATCCCAAAGAAAGCACACACACATACAGATATATACACCTGGCCTCAGGCACCCACAAATTTGCCAACTTATTTAGCATGCTTACATGCATATTTTATAACTTCACCAAAAAGTGTCTGATTTTAGCTGAATTAGTGAGTTCTGAAGATGGCCCTTCAGGATACGTGTGGTAATTAATTTTGAGGGTGAATTAATTGGACTTCAACCTGGTTCATGTTTAACAAAATCTATAGGAAAACTCTGAATGATTCCATAGAAACATAGAAAAATGACAACAGAAAAATCACATGGCCTATCTAGTCTGTCCTTCCATATCAACAACTACAACAGCCCCCTTTTTTCCTTTAGAATAGAAACAGAAAAATGACGACAGAAAAAGAATTGTTCAAAGGGATAGGGAAAGGAAATAATAGGAAAAAAGGATGGAAATAAAACCAAAAGGTCCCATATGCAATCCAGGGAGTAATCTGTTGGTTAAGAATATAAGATATGCCTTACTAGGTCACACCAAGGTCCATCAAGCCCAGTATCCTGTTTCCAACAGTGGCCAATCCAGGTCACAAATACCAAGCAGTTTCCCAAAAAGACACACAGGTTCCACAATGCTTGCATTGGGGCAAGCAGTGAATTTCCCAGGTCCTCTTTAATAATGGATTATGGACCTTTCCTCCAGGAACCTGTCCAAACCTTTTTTAAACCCAGCTACACTAAAAGCTTTTTCTAGATCCTCCGGTAACAAATTCCAGAGTTTGATTACGCGCTGAGGGAAAAAATATTTCTCTTATTAGTCTTAAACGGGTTACACTGTAGCTTCCTTGCATGTCCCCTAGTCTTTCTACTTTTTGGTTGTTTAAACAATCAATCTACATTTACTCCATTCATTAATTTATAGACTTCTATCATATCTCCCCTCAGCTGTCTCTTTTCCAAGTTGAAAAGCCCTAACCTTTTAAGCCTCTCTCATATGGGTATCCTTCCATCCCCCTTTACCATTTTGGTGGTTCTTCTCTGTACCTTTTCTAATTCTGCTATATCCTTTTTAAGAAACGGTGAACAGAACTGCACACAACATTAAAGGTGCGGTTGCACCATGGAACGATACAGAGACATTATAATATCCTTTGTTTTATTCTCCATTCCTTTCCTTATTATTCCTAGCATTTTATTTGCTTTCTTTGCTGACGCTGCACACTGCGCAGAGGGTTTCAACATGTTATCCACGATAATGCCTAAATCTTTTTCCTGGGTGGTGGTTCCTGATGTGGAACCTTGCATCGTCTAACCATAGTTTGGGTTGTCCTTTCTTAGGTACATAACTTTGCACTTGTCCACATTAAATTTCATCTGCCATTTGAATGTCCAGTCTTCCAATTTATCAAGGTTCTCTTGCAATTTTTCACAATCTTCATGGATTTTAACAACTTTGAATAATTTTGTCTCATCTGCAAATTCGATTACCTCACTCGTTATTCCCATTTCCAGGTCATTTACGAATATGTTAAAAAGCAGCAGATGCAGCACAGATCACTGGGGTACTCCACTATTCACCTTTCTCCAATGGGAAAATTGGCCATTTAGACCCACCCTCTGCTTTCTATCTTTTAACCAGTTCCTGTTCTACAATAGTACACTGACTCCTAATCCCATGACTTTTTAATTTCAACAAAAGTCTCTCAAGTGACCTCGTCAAAGGCTTTCTGAAAATCCAGATATACTAGATCAATCGGCTCACCTTTGTCCACCTGTTTTTTCACACTTTCAAAAAATATAACAGATTGAATTCTACAAATTCGCTTTGGACATTAGCAGCCATTGGCCTGACTAAAAAGAGAAAAAAAAAGCGGTGAACAGGTTTAATGAGTCTGCAAATTTTATACAGGTTTGTTTAACTGGTTTACAAACCCCAATTAAAGAGGCTTGAACATCTCTACATGTGGCTGCCATTGAAGGGCAAAAAGAAAGAAAGAGTGAGAAAGAGAAAGAAATGAAACCTGAGTCAACCATGCCACCTGGATATTTAATCCATACTATTTCATCAATTTTCTTTCCTCTTTCTCCCCCCCCCCTCCCCCCTTTTTTAAGTTTTAACCCTCTCCTAAGTATTTTTTCCAGTCTCTCTCTCCTTCATTTTATTCTTCTCTCCCAGCAGTGACTACCTGTGTGCCTTCCCTCTTCATGCTGTTAGGGGTAAGAAAAGCAGCAGATCTTCTAGACGAGACACTAATCTCATCCAAAGTTCTTTCCTACTTAGTGAAGCAGATTTCATTCAATATATAACGGATGACATTAATTATTCAAATGGTATGAGAAAGAGAACCACTGCTGTTGATGGGATAGGCAAATGGGACATGTTCTGGGGGTCATGGGGCAAACAAGAGGACACAACAGGGTTAAACAATTAACAGAAATGATAACCTAACAGAGTAACCAGTTTGGTTAGAGTTTCATAGCTTGAGTAAAGTCAAACAGTTGAATCACTCAGGAAAGGAACAGCATTACTGTAGGATTAAGGCAAAGCACACATACAGACTTGTAAATACTTATGTACTTATGTGTATATACAGGACACGGTGGGCCTGATACTCAGCACTTACGGCTAATGCTGCTAAAGCAGCTAGCCACTGGTGCTGAACATTAAACCTGGATATTCAATGCTGGGTCATATCTGACCCTGGCACTGAATAGCCAGGTCATATCCGGCCCTGGCACTGAATAGTCAGGTTCACAACATTTACTGATCGCTAACTGGGCAGTGGCGATATTGAGTCACTACTCGATTAGCGATATGCAGCAAACGTTAGGCCAGATGCAGAAAACCCTGGCCTTCACTGCATATCGTTAACTGGATAGCAGCTCACTATCTCCGCTGCCTGGTTAGCGATTGGTGCCGCCTCTGCTCTGCCCTGGAGCACCCCCAACACACCCTCATGCTAACTGGATAGCATTGGGGCATGTAGCACCAGCACCCACGAATATCCAGCTCAGCTGCATTTACATGGTTTGTAGGTCTGCAAACCATGTAAATGCCTTTGAATATTGGGCTTGGTATGTTTGCACAAAGGTAGTTCAGCCTACCACTCAGTTACTGTGCTTTGATGTCTGTCTCGAAATAAGCCTGCACTGAAAGGAGAGAGAGGCCAAAAGATGACATCTTAGATACTCTATTTGTGCATCTATTTTGGGTTAATTGGTTTTTATGATTTCAGTGTAATTTTAGATGGCTGTATGTCTATTATGATTTATTTTTATATTATATTGTACACCACTTAGAGTAATTCAGTACAAAGCATATAAATGAGAGAAATGAAAATCTTGGAGGAAGTCCATAAAACATGATTAGCCCAGTCAACTTGGGAAGCCATTGCTCATTGCTGGAAATGAACTGCAAGTAATAGATCTACTTTTTGGTATCTGCAGGGTACCTGAAAGTCAAACTGGCCACTGTTGGAGACAGGATGCTAGGCTCGATAGACCTCGGTCTGATATAGCATGGCTTTTCTTATGTTCTTATAAACCGTTTCACATCTAAATTTAATAAATCATATAACACCAGTGGAAATCAAAAAAGAATAATCATTCATTATTCCATTCCAATATAGAGAAAATATAAAAAAGTGTACTGTTACACATCTAATAAAGGCAATGCCACTGGATTCAGAGTCCTCAGGTTTTCCAGCGAAATGCAAGAGGATTTGTGCTGCCATCTTGCCTTTCAAAAAGTTTAACAAATAGCATATTTAAAGTTTGTTAAGTAGTTACTGAGGGAATTAGTGTGAGGCATTAGCTCACACCCATGCTAACAGTTAATGTGACAGTCTGACACTTAACATGCACTAATTCCTGTTACGTGCATAACACAGAATGGGACATGGACTGTGCCTTGAAATTAACATACATTAATTGTTAAAGCAGCACGAGACAGAGGAATTAACACCACCTCAAGAGGTGGCATTAAATGCCCCTGTATTATCCGCAATGCAGTTAACACGTGGCAGGTGTATTACCTCTGCATTTACTGTATGGGAAGATACTGGGCACACTCCAAAGATTAAACATAGAAGCTTTGCATTTACTGTGAATTAATTCTAGCAGAACCCTCCTTTCAAACTAAAATACTCCTCAAAACTCATCTGTTCCACAAAGCCTATAATCTCCCACCCTGAATCCTCTCCTCATTCTTATTGTCCTGTCCTTAATGCTTACCCTCTACTTGTCTTGTGCATTATTTGCCTGTTTGTGTTACTGCAGGGTTTGCCCGCTCCACCAGGGCCATCCCCTCCTTGGTTGCTGCCTGACTCCTCCCCACCCAGAAGTGAAGCGGTCGCGGGAACGCGGCCGCGAGCTGCGAGGGTTTGCTCGCTCCACCAGGGCCATCCCCTCCTTGGTTGCTGCCTGACTCCTCCCCACCCGGAAGTGAAGCGGTCGCGGGAACGCAGCCGCGAGCTGCGAGGTACACTTCTCCAGGGGCGCGGCACCGAAGGAGCGCACCTAAGGAGCATGACGTGCTCCTTAGGGGCGCTACTTGGGGCCGCTCCGGTAGCGGAGGCCACACCATTAAGACTAATCTTCTTTCCCTTTTAGTCCTGGTGCTCTTCTCTTATCCGCTTCCTGGGACAGATCACCGGTCTATCCTGCCCTTTTCGTCTCTCGGGACTCCAATTCATCTGCCTGAGGTACGATCCTTCCCTTGCACCCCTGCCCTTTCCACTCTATCCTTCCCTTGCTCCATGGCTTCGATCCCCGTCTTGTGGGGCAGACGTCCAGACAAACCCTCCTCTATGCGCTCTCGCTGTCTTGCCAATCTTCGCCTCTGCCCGTCCTCGATGCCTCTCCCTTGTCCTGCTCCAGCCTCTTCTGCTCCTCCCACCCCCCCCTCGAGCCTCCTCCTTTAAACTGGGTCTCCTGAATTGCCGTTCTCTAAGATCGAAAACCCTGCTTATTCAGGATCTCATCCTTCAGATGTCTCTTGATATTCTCCTCCTCACCGAGACCTGGTTGAGGGAGGGGGAAGATGCCCTTCTTGCCCGCTGCCTTCCTGCTGGCTTTTCTGCCGCCTCTGTCTCTCGCCAAGGCCGTTCCGGCGGCGGTGTGGCAGCTATACTACACCCATCTCTCTCTTTCACCCAGGTCCCCTCTCCTCTATTACACTACCCCGAGTCCCTCCTGCTTCATTTACATACCTCACCCTCTATACATATTCTTCTTGTCTACTCCCCTCCAGCGCTCCGCTCTTATTTGTGGGATTCCCTCCTTTTAACCATTTCTGATCTTTCTCTAGCCTTCCCACACCTGCTCATAGCTGGCGATTTCAACATCCGCCTGGACTCCCCCGTCTCTTCCAGAGATCACGCCTTCATCTCTCTCTTGCATGATTTATCTCTTTCGCAACACGTTCCCTTCCCCACCCATCTTGTCGGTCATACTCTAGATCTACTTCTAACTTCCTCTTCCCTTCCTCTCATCCTCCATAACCTTTGTTCACGCCCATTGCCTTGGTCGGACCATTTTTGTCTCTCTGCCTCCTGTGCTTTTCCCAGGACACTTCCCCCCCCCCCTCATTCCCCTAAGTCTCCTCCCCCCCCCCCCCCCGTTATTCACGTCTCTTAACCCCGCTCACTATTCAGCAATTCCCTCCTGCCACCCAACTATTGCCTACTAACTTTACCTCCCTCTCCCCCAACTCTCAGGCCTCTCTCTGGTCCTCTACCCTTTCTGCCACTCTCGACCACCTTGCCCCTTTGCGCCCCCGTCCACCACTTCGCCACCCTGTCCATCCCTGGTACCACAGTGGTTTGCGTCTCCTTCGCACTCACCTCCGCAGGGCGGAGCGGTTATGGCGTAAGGCCCCCTCCCCAACCTCTCTTGCCTTTTTCAAGGCAAACTCGTCACACTACCGGTCACAAGTTCATCTAGCCAAACGTTCTTACTTTTCCGACGCCATTGCTAGGGCCCCGAATCAGACTCGACACCTTTATGCCACACTTAAGTCTCTCTCTTCTCTCCATTCCACAACTCCTGCTATTATCATTCAGCCTTCTCCTCCTCCTTCACTTCTGGCATCCTTCTTCAGTGACAAAATTTCAACCTTGCAAACCTCTTTGCCCCACTGCCCCTCTCCCATTCATTCACCTCCCCCTGTTGCGTCTCCCCCTCCTACCTTCCACCTCTCTCACACCTGGGCCTCCTTTTCCCTGCCTACTACCTCTGAATTGCATCATCTTATTTCCTCCTCTAGGAAGACTTCCTGTTCTCTCGATCCCATCCCTTCCTCCTGGCTACTAACTCCCTCCCTCTCACTCCTTCCCTATATCCTTTCTATTTTCCATTCTAGTCTTTCCACCGGGACCTTCCCCCGTCCCTGGAAACACGCCCTAATCCGTCCCATCCTAAAGAACCCCTCTTTGGATCCTCTGGTTCCTGCCCACTACCGCCCAGTTTCTAACCTCCCCTTTCTTTCCAAACTTTTAGAAAAACTGGTCTTTGCACAGCTCACTCACCACCTCGACTCTATCCACTTCCTTCATCCCCGACAGTCAGGATTTCGTCCCGGTCACAGTGTTGAAACTATCTTACTCGCCTTCACCAATGCACTGCATGTTGCCCATGAACATAGGGATATCTCGGTGGCAGTAGCACTTGATCTATCCGCTGCCTTCGATTTAGTGGACCACTCCCTTCTTCTTCTTCGCCTATGGGAAGCAGGTCTTTGTAGTGTTGTCTATCGCTGGTTTCACTCCTTTCTTTCCTCCCGGTCCTGCACCGTCCTCTCTTCCTCCCCTTCAACCCCCTCTTCTGACCCATTCCCACTTACCTGTGGCGTCCCCCAAGGTTCAGTCTTGGCACCTTTGCTTTTTAACCTCTTCCTGGCCCCCCTCACTCTGTTAATTCAGTAATCGGGAATATCGGCATTCTACTATGCTGACGATATAGTCCTCCTTCATCACACCTCCCCTTCTTGTCCAGATCTTTCCCCGCTAAATTCATGCCTCTCTACGGTAGCCACCTAGTTGACACAAAACTGCCTTCATCTTAATCTCACCAAAACTATTGCAATTTGGTTTTCTTATGGCAATCCACCCCCTTTGTTAGCACCTTCTTTTTCCGGCACCCCTGTTCCCCTAGTCTCCACTTTTCGGTATTTAGGAGTGCACTTCGATTCGGACCTTTCCTTCCAAGCCCACGTCTCTCACCTTACTAAGACTTCCTTTTTTTTTCTCCGCCTAATCCGAGCAATACGCCCCTTCCTCTCCCCATCGGCCCTCACTACCTTACTGCTGTCACTGGTCATGTCACGGGTGGACTTCTCCAATTCAGTTCTCATAGGCCTCTCTAAATCCCAGCTAACCCGTCTCCAGAGGATCCAAAACACCGCTGCCCGCCTTCTTACTCACTTTTCCCCCCAGGATCACATAACACCTTTGCTCCTCCACCTCCATTGGTTACCTGTCTCCTTCCGCACCCAGTATAAGCTGCTTTCTCTTGTGCATAACATCCTCCATACAAATACTCCACAATATCTAAATGACCTCATTTCTTTCCACACTCCCAGGCACACCCCCCGTTCTTTTCACCTCAATCGCCTCACCCTTCCTTCACCCTCCCTCGCCCATCTGCAATTTACACGATCCTCCGCTTTCTTTTTCATAGGACCCGCCCTGTGGAATTCCCTTCCCTCATCCCTTCGCCTGGAGTCCAATCACAACACTTTCAAAAAAGACCTGAAAACTCACCTCTTCTCCACAGCCTTCGACCTTCCCTCCCCCTTGTGTGACCCGCCTTAAGTTCTATCTCCTCCTGTGTTTATCCCCTCCTTGTCCTGTCCTGTCTTCCTCTTCTCTCTTTTCTCATGAAACCATTGTAAACTTCCTTTTCATTTTACTGGCCCTGAGCCTTTCCTTTAGTTTGTATATTGTACACCGCCTTGCTTGTTTCAGAAAGGCGGTTTATCAAATAAAATTACCATAAACCATAAACCATTTCATAGCCCTCTCCTTCTTTCTGTTGTGAGAATGCTCCCTAACTGTCCTATCTGATTTTGTAGCTCCTTTCACTTTTTTCTCTTTGTTTGGCATTTTAATTGTACACCGACTCAATTCGTTCTTGAGAGGCGTTGTATCAAGTTTTAATAAACTATAAAGCATGGTAATAGGAAAGTTTTAGATAGCTTAGCAAAAGGGGAGGGGCTTTAGTACCTTTGATGTACTGATCTGAAAAGGTAAGGCAGAAGAACACATTTGCTCAGCTCTGAAATGATGCTGTTATCTGAGAACTACATGCTGCCTAAAAGGGAAATACAAGTGGCTTGCATGCTTCTGCTCCAAGAAAAAAGTGTTCAGTAAAAAAAGACAGCAACAAGGTGTCCAGGTATGAGGTTAAAAGAGGACAATCCGATATTACATAAGGAAATACTTCTTCAGAGAAAGGGCAGTCAGCTGTGAGCAATGGTGGGCCACTCGTAGCGTGCAGCATTGCCACTTCTATCATGCCACAGCACAGAAGGAAGGACCCAGAAGTACTGTGACTTTTTTAATTCCAGGAGGTTGTTGCTGTGGTGAACTCTCCAGAGGCACTAACCACAAGTTCCGATGGGGAGAGCGACTGTAATAAACATGAGTGCTGCCAAGATAACTTCCCACAGTTACCCTCTGGAATGAGATGAGTTATTTTTGTTCACTGTATGCGCTATGAATTTTTTAAAACTGCATTTAAAGTTTAACATTTCTCATTTCAGGAATACACTGACAGATGGTGCAGACAATGCAGCAAGAGAAGTCAGCAACAAGAGAACCGAGATGTAATCATTGTAAACCACTCTGCTGTGACAAATGGCAGTATATCAAGTTTTTTAATAAACCATAAACTTGACACAAATTATTTTAATTTGCAGACAGAATGAAAGACTGAATTTATTGGAGTATATATAGCATTATATATTCCTAATCTATTTGGTTATGACATTAAGAGGATAATTGTAAAAGACATTTCTGACGGTAAAACAGTGTTTTTACGTGCATACATAGCAATGTTGCTCACCAATAACATATTTTCCATAGACAGCTGTATTGATCAAGCATATGAATGGGTGGGAGTCATCCAACAGCACTAGGACAGAACATTTTCTCAGAGTTCTAGTGTAAAATTCTGAGTGTGCACGGCCCTTCCTGCATGCAGCAGTCTCCTCAGCTCCTCAGTTACTGCCTGATCAATTCTGCCATCTACAGAAAACACCTATCACAGATAAGCAACATTGGGCCCACTTTTCAAAAAGGCTGATATTTGAATGTTATGTCAATCCGCCACAGCACTTAAATATTGGTGGGATATTTGGTGGCAATAACCAGATAGGAGCTGCTGCTGAATAAGTGCAACTTTTTCCAATTAGAAAGATTTTCAGCCAGCACTTATTCAGACTGCAATTTAGGCCTGATTTTCATGTGGTCTTAGTTGCCCTTGCTTTGCTCACAGACCATCCCAGCACTAACTGGATAGTGCCGGGGTGGTCTGTGGAGAAAATGAGTTTATTTACCTGTAACAGGACTGCTCCGTGGACAACAGGATAAGTCTGCCACAGCTGGTGATATCATCCAACAGTGCCACAGACGGAAGTGCTAGGTAATAGCTCAGAAAGGGTGCCTTTCTGAGCATTTGCCTAGTTGCCCATCCCCTGACCTGCCCCATCCCCTGGCCCGCCCCATCCCCTGGCCCACCTCTATCTGGCTCAGTCAATCCAGAGCCTAAACTGCTTCTCAGGAAGGGTGCGCCTCGGCCTCTCCCCATGTGCTGGATTTGCTCATTTGCCTCGCCCATAGGCAAGGCAGGCGGGTACGTGTGGCTGACTTATCCTGCTGTCCACAGAGAACTCCCACTACAGGTAGGCAACCTAGTTTTCTCTATGGACAAGTAGGATGCATCAGCCACACCTGGCGACTCCCTAACAGTGATAAGGCTGTGGTAGGGCAAGTTCTACCGATTAAATGAATAGCCAACACAGAGTATTGCCGTAAAGAGTTTATCAATGGAATCGTACCAAGCAGAACATAACAGTCGGCTAACATAGCTTGGATATAAGCAGGGTATCAACAACAACAGCTGGCTAACATAGGCCAGATGTAAGCAAGGTATCAAACAGGCTATTACAACTTTAATGTAATTGGCAATTTTAACAGTGGAACAGGGCAGGGTATCAACAACAACACAGGGCTAACATAGCCCGGATGTAAGCAAGGTACCAAACAGGCAACTGTGACTAACACAATAGGCACTTTAACACATCGTGATGGAAAAACAGTTGGCTTAGCCAGTGAACCAAGTCCAATAACACAGATGCAGAATTTCAGGGCTAAGGTCCTGCTGCCATAGGGTCAGAGTTCAGTCCAGGATACCCCTGCCTCACCCTTCTCGGACAGAGGAGACCCCAGCCTGGTCCTGGCAGGCAGATAATTCAAGGATGTTGTGGTTGAAGGAGCTATCAGACTGTGCGAGTAAGGTGGCAGCCCTGCAGATGTATTGCACAGTTATGGCTCCCAGGTTTGCCAGGTAGCTGTCATGGCTCACTGTTGGGGGCTGACTGCCTTACCAGGATAAGCAGAAGGCAATGAAGGAAGTGACCAATTGTGAGATTGTCCTCTTTGTGACAGGGTGGCCCAGGCAGTTAGGGTCAAAAGAGACAAAGGGCTGGTCCCCTTGTTGTATCTCAGCCATTCTGTTGAGGTAGGTGCCCAGCACCCTCACACAGTCCAGGTGTACAGGTGATGTTCTTCTGGTGTGCTGTGTGGTTCCAGGTAGAAGGTGGGTAGTTCAATGGTCTGGTTGATGTGGAAAGGGGACGCCATCTTGGGAAGGAACCTGGGGTACGTCTTGAGAGGGTCTAGCCCTGTCCTGGCACACCAAGCATCAAAGCATTTACACTTCACTGAGTAGGATCACTGGGTAGACTCCCATCTGGCTGTGAGGATGACATACTGGACATCTATGGTGAGGTGGAGGGCGGACAGCCATGCCCCCTCAATTTCCAAGCAGTTAGCATGAGCATCACCAGATTGGGATGGAGAATTCTCCCTTCATCCTGGGTGATGAGGTCAGGTGTCAGAGTCAGACGTATCGTTGGGGCAAGCGTGAGGTGTTGTAAATAGGGAAACCATATCTGCCTCAACCAGTAAGGCATGATGAGGATGACTGTCACTCCATCGGAGATATCTTCTGGATGGTCTTGGCAATGAACAGAATCGGGGGTGGTAGGTATATAGGAGGCCTAGGTTGCCCCACTGAAGATTGAAGGCATCTGTCACTAGGCTGTGAGCGGAGAGGTACCTGGAGCAGAATTCCCAGCACTTTACACTGGCTCGGTGAGCAAAGAGGTTGATTCTGGCCCTTCCTCGCCATTGTAACAGTGGCAGGCACAGGAGCATTCTTGCTGAAGCGTCAGCTCAGGTCGACACAGATCGTGTTAAGGAGGCGACGATGGTGTCTGCTCTGTGTTGCGGCAGGAAGGCCCTCACTCGGGGCATTCTAGGGCAGCGACAATGAACTTGAATGACTGTGTGGGCTGGAGGTGGGACTTTTTGAAGTTGATCAAGAAGCCCAGTGACGTCAATGTATCATTAGACTGAGTTAACTGCCCAGCTCTGTGAGGGGGCCATGATGAGCCAGTCATCCAGATACAGAAACATGCAGACCACAGACTTGTGTGGGTGAGCGGTTGTGACTGCAAAGCACTTTGTGAATACAGGCGGGGATGGAGAGAGTCCGAAGGGGAGCACTTTGTATTGGTAGTGCTGGTTCATGACACAGAAATACAAGTACTGGTGGTTATCCGGGTGGATGGGAATATGGGTATAGGCGTCTTGTAGGTCCAATGATGCAAGCCACTCGTTGGGTTGCAGGAATGATAGGATGGAACCCCAAGAAGTACATGTGGAACCGCTCCTTGTAAACTTATTGAGTCAATAGAAGTTGAAGATGGGGTATACGCCCCCGGGCTTCTTAGGAATGAGGAAGTATTTGGAGTAAAAGCCAGAGTTGGTCTCGCTGGGTGGTACCTGCTCTATGGCCTTTGCCAAGAGCAGGTCACGGATCTCTGCCTCCATGGCAGCAAGCAGCTGCGCAGGTGTATGGCTGTGGGGAACCTTGTTTTAGTGAGGGGTTTTGGTAAATCTGATGCAGTATCCTTGGTTGATCATTTCCAGAACCCACTTGTCGATCGTTAGTGTTGCCCATATGACCCTGAAAAGGGAGAGGTGACCCCCACTGGTGTGCCTCCCTGGGCAGGGGCATCAAAAGGAGGGTGTATTCTTTCCAAAGTATGTTGTGGATGTCTTCTGCAGCCAAAGATCTCTCTGTTGCGGTTTTTGATGGTATTGTTGGTAGGACTGCTGCTTGTTGCGCTGTGGCTGCCATTGGTGGTATGGCTGGTATGAATGATAGCGCTTCAGTGTGGAATAGGAATTTTTGTGGTAAGCACTTTGCGTCTTCCTGTCACCAGGGTTGTGCTTGAGATTATCAAATGACAATGTCTGGAGGGTCATGACATGGTCCTTCAGATTGTTCACAGTCTCTTCGACTTTATCTCTGAAGAGATTGTCTCCTGTGCAAAAAGGTTTCAGTTAGGCGCTTGATTGTTCCTGGAGCCCTGAGGCCCTGAGCCAAGCAGTGCGTCTGGCTACAATGGCTGTGGCTGCCGTGTGCGTGTGGCCAAATCGAAAATGTCAAAAACTGCATGGATCAGATGCTTGCCACATTCTCCCAGGTCTCCTAAGAGGGGTGAGAATGCAGCTTTGAATTCCAGGGGTAGTGGGTTGACTGTGCTCTTGAGGTTTTTGATCAGTCTGTCTTGATACAGTAAATGCTGAAAGTGATGGGAGGTGATTCTTGCACTGAGCATTGATGCTTAGGAGGTCTTTTTTCTTTAGTCATCCAGGGGTTTGTGATCCTTGCCAGGTGGGGCACTGGCATACATGCAGGATGTCTTCGCCCACTTCAGGGCGGATTCCACCATGATGCATTGGTGGGGAAGTTACGTCTTCTAGAATCCTGGAATGGCTTGAACTTGATATTTCGCATCAACCCATCTGGAGATGGAAGGAGTCTGGCATTTGCCAGATACATGCGAGGTCATCAAGTAGTAGTTTGTGGACCAAATGGGGATGACATGTGTGTCCAGGTATTTTTGGAGACTGAGAACCTTGTTCCTGGGATCCGGTGTGCCGGCCGGGGACAGTGAAAGGCGGGCAGAAAGTTTTTGGAGGAACTTCGGGTATATCAGGTCTTCTTGGGGTGAAGGAGGGGGTGGGTAAAGTTCCTAGATGAAATAAATGACTGCTTCTTGGAGCAGCTTGTTCATGAACCGACCAGAGGGGAAACCATATTAGACCTAGTCCTTAGTGGTACACCAGATCTAGTGCAAGAGATAAGGGTGTTGGGGCCACTTGGCAATAGTGATCATAGCATGATCACCTTTAATTTAATTAGTGGAGGAGGGATAGTAAGGAAATCCACAGTACTACCTTTTAACTTTCGAAAGGGAGACTATGATAAAATGAGGAAAATAGTTAACAAAAAGCTAAAAGGAGCAGTTGCAAAGGTTAACGACTTACATCAAGCTTGGGTGTTGTTGAAAAATACTATCTTGGAAGCCCAGGCCAGCTGTATTCCATGCTTTAAGAAAAGTGGAAGGAAGTCCAAAAAACTGCCAGCATGGTTTAAAGGTGAGGTCAGAAAGGCTGTTGTTGCCAAAAAAGCATCTTTCAGGAAATGGAAAAAAGAGCCAAACGCCAAAACCTGGAAACAGCACAAGCACTGGCAAGTCAAATGCAAGGCATTGATAAGGCAAGCAAAGGGAGAATTTAAGAAGCTTGCTGCGGAAGCAAAAATGCGAAATAAAGACTTTTTCAAGTACATTCATAGCAAAAAACCTGTGAGTCAGTTGGTGCATTAGATGATAGAGGGGTTAAAGGGGCACTAAGAGGCGACAAGGCAATAGCGGAGAGACTGAATGAATTCTTTGCTTCGGTCTTTACTGAGGAAGATGTAGGGATGTTACCCATGACTGAAGTGATATTTAAAGGTGTGGAAGAATTGAAGGAAATATCGATACATCGGGAAGATGTATTACAACTATTAGATAAACTGAAGAGTAGCAAATCACCTGGGCCGGATGGTATACATCCGAGGGTGTTGAAGGAACTGAAATATGAGATTGCAGACCTGTTATTAGTAATCTGTGAACTATCATTAAAAGATTGGAGGATCGCCAATGTAACACCAATTTTTAAAAAGGATTCCAGGGGTGATCCGGGAAACTACAGACCGGTGAGTCTGACATCAGTACTGGGAAAAATGGTAGAAACCATCATAAAGAATAAAATTACTCAGCATGTAGATAGTCATGGCCTAATGGGAGACAGCCAACATGGCTTTAGACAAGGAAGATCTTGTTTTACTAATCTGTTATGTTTTTTTGAAGGTGTGAATAAACAGGTGGACAAAGGTGAGTCGGTTGATATAGTGTATCTGGATTTTCAGAAAGCCTTTGACAAGGTCCCTCATCAGAGACTTCTGGCAAAACTAAAGAGTCATGGGATAGGAGGTAGTGTATTACTGTGGATCAGGAACTGGTTAAAAGATAGAAAGCAGAAGGTAGGGCTAACTGGCCAATTTTACCAATGGAGAAAGGTGAATAGTGGTGTACCCCAGGGATCTGTGTTGGGTCCGCTGCTTTTTGACATATTCATAAACGACCTGGAAAGTGGAATAACGAGTGAGGTTATCAAATTTGCATGTGACACAAAACTATTTAAAGCTGTTAAAATCCAAGAGGACTGTGGAAAATTGCAAGAGGATCTTGATAGATTGGAAGACTGGGCATCAAAATGGCAGATGAAATTTAATGTGGACAAGTGCAAAGTTATGCACCTAGGGAAGAACAACCCAAACTATGGTTACACGATGCAAGGTTCCACATTAGGAACCAGCACCCAGGAAAAAGATTTAGGCATCATTGTGGAAACCATGTTAAAACCCTTGGCCCAGTGTGCAGCAGCAGCCAAGAGAGCAAATAGAATGCTAGCTATCATAAGGAAAGGAATGGAAAATAAAACGAAAGATATTATAATGCCTCTACATCGTTCCATGGTGAGACCGCACCTTGAATATTGTGTGCAATTCTGGTCGCCGTATCTTAAAAAGGATATAGTAATATTAGAAAAGGTTCAGAGAAGAGCCACCAAAATGGTAAAGGGGATGGAAGGATACTCCTATGAAGAAAGGTTAAAAAGGTTAGGGCTCTTTAACCTGGAAATGAGACGGCTGAGGGGAGATATGATAGAAGTCTATAAATTAATGAACGGAGTGGAACGAGTAAACGTAGATTGATTGTATACGTTATCAGAATATAGAAAGACTAGGGGACATGCAATGAAGCTACAGGGTAAACTATTTAAGACTAATAAAAGAAAATATTTTTTCACTCAATGTTGTAATCAAACTCTGGAATTTGTTACCGGAGGATGTAGTAAAGGCTGTTAGTGTAGCTGGGTTAAAAAAGGTTTGGACAAGTTCCTGGAGGAAAGGTCCATAAAATGGAAATTACACTAACCTGGTAATTGTAGTTCCTGTAGGATCCAGTTTAGTCCTCCACAATCGGGTAGTGCACCTTCTACTGCAGCCTGGAGACTGGACCAATCAAATCTTCTGTAGTACATATCCAGCTGGAGCTCCCAGAAGCCCCCCAGTGTACTAGTAACAAAGCATACATAACGAAGCAACACTTCATATTATGAAACAATATACTTCCCCCCCTGGAATAACCAACTCCCTCCCCAAACGAGGAAGTCAGACAGTGCATGGCGCCTGCCACGACGCCATTAACTTTACACAGAGTCCCCCCCAGAAACTATGGAGCTAACTAAACGCCCATAGAAAGGGAAGAGCCATAGCGATAAGCACCGCTGTCGACAGAGTCCGAACGGGACGAAAAACCGTCCCATAGTCACCCGCTCGGGACAGCGCGCCGCCAGAGCATACAGATAGTCGGGAGGGAAGGAGGACTAAACTGGATCCTACAGGAACTACAATTACCAGGTTAGTGTAATTTCCATTTCCTGTGCGGATATCCAGTTTAGTCCTCCACAATCGGGATGTAACAGAGCAGTTAAGACCGGGCGGGACCTTGCCAGCCGGCGCGCAAAACCGCCGAACCAAAACAGGAATCCCGAGCCGCTGACACCTCCAAGCGATAGTGCCTGCTGAAAGCATGCAGAGACTACCAAGTGGCCGCCTTACAGATCTCTGCCGGCGGCACCAGGCTATGCTCCGCCCAAGAGGTCGCCTGAGCCCGAGTAGAATGAGCTCGGAGCCCCTCCGGAACCGGCCGCCGCTGCAACAGATACGCGGACGCGATCGCTTCCTTGAGCCATCGAGCAATGGAGGCCTTAGCCGCCGCCTCACCTTTCCTTGTACCCCCAAAGAGCACAAAGAGCCGATCAGTCTTCCGAAAGGGCTCGGTAGACTGTAAATACCGACGCAGCGTGCGGCCCACATCAAGCCGGTGAAGACCCTTGTCCACCGACTCGACCGAACTCGCCGAAAGCACTGGCAGAAACACCGCCTGATTCAGGTGAAAAGGAGACACTACCTTTGGCAGAAAGGAAGGAACCGGACGGAGCACAATCCGCTCCTCGGAAAAAGACAAGAACTAGATTCAAATCCCACGGAGGAATCAACGCTGTGCGGGAAGGCCGTAAATGAAAAACGGCGGTCAAGAAACGCCGCACATCCGCATGAGCGCCGAGAAGGCGGCCCAAGACCTTGCCTCTATAACAAGAGATCGCTGCCAACTGAACCTTCAGGGAACTGGCCGCGAGACCTTTCTCGAACCCATCCTGAAGAAAACTTAACACGACGGGCACAGAAGCCATCGCCGCCCGGACTCCCCGCCGGGAGCACCAGTTCTTAAAAATCCTCCAAATTTGAACATAAGTAAGAGAAGTGGATGACTTTCTTGCCCGCAGTAAGGTGGAAATCACCGCGGGCGAATAGCCCTGCTTTTTCAGCCGAGCCCTCTCAATGGCCAAACCGTAAGCGAGAATCGAGCCACCTGGAGCATCCGCAAGGGCCCCTGAAGGAGAAGGTCCGGCAGCGCAGGCAGGCGCCACGGAACGCCATCTCGAAGCCGGACGAGGTCGGCATACCAGGGTCTCCGGGGCCAATCCGGAGCCACCAACAGCACTCGACCCCGATGGCACCCGACGCGCTGAACGACCCGGCCGATGAGTGCCCACGGAAGGAAGACATACAGGAGCCCGGACGTCGGCCACGGCTGAATGAGAGCGTCGAGTCCCTCGGACATTCGCTCCCGCCGTCTGCTGAAGAAGCGACTCGTCTTGGCCGTTTGGAAGGTCGCCATGAGATCCATGATGGGCGGACCCCACCGCCGAACTATTTGCGCATATACCTGTGGATTTAACTCCCACTCTCCGGGGTCCACCCGCACTCTGCTGAGAAAGTCTGCCTGGACATTTTCTGCGCCTGCGATGTGTGCCGCCGAGATTGCCGGCAGACGAGTCTGCACCCAACTGAACAAGGCCGTCGCCTCTGTTTCCAGTGCCACGCTCCCTGTGCCCCCTTGGCGATTGATGTACGCCACCGTGGTCGCATTGTCCGACCAGACTCGGACCGCCCGACCCAGGACCAGAGGCTCCAGGGCCAATAAGGCAAGCCTGACCGCCCGTAGCTCGAGACGGTTGATCGACCAAGAAGCTTCCCGGGAAGACCACACCCCCTGTGTGAAGCGGGTCTCGCAGTGCGGTCCCCAGCCGGCTAAGCTCGCATCCGTAGTGAGAGGAACCCACCGAGGAGGCTCCAAGGGAATCCCCCGCGTCAAATTCTCGGAGGAGAGCCACCATCGGAGCGACCGTCGCACTGTCTGCGGGCAGGGCAATCTCCTGTTCAAAGAGTCGCACTAGTTGGACCAACGGCGAAGGAGTGCCCTCTGTAGCGGGCGCATGTGGAACCGCGCCCACGGCACCACCTCCAAGGTCGCCGCCATCGTTCCGAGGAGCCGCAAGTACCCCCACGCCGACGGGGCGGGCATCCCCCGAAAAAGTCAGACAAGAGCCCGCAACGCCAGGACGCGGCGCTCGGGGAGACATACCAGTCCCCGGGCGGTGTCAAAACGCACCCCCAGATACTTGAGGTCCTGCGAGGGACGCAGACAACTCTTTCGTTCGTTCACCACCCAGCCGAGAGATCGCAGCAGAGCCACAACCCTGCTTGTGACTCGCATGCACTCCCGACTGGATTTTGCTCGCATTAACCAGTCGTCGAGATATGGATGGACCAAAACGCCCTCCTTGCGCAAGGCCGCCGCGACGACCACCATCACCTTGGTGAAGGTGCGCGGAGCCGTAGCTAAGCCGAACGGCATGGCCCGGAACTGGAAGTGGCCCCACGGAAACGCAAAGCGGAGAAACCGCTGATGAGATGGATGTATCGGAATGTGCAGATAGGCCTCGGTAAGATCGAGGGACGTTAAAAACTCCCCCTGTCACACTGCTACAAAGACTGACCGTAGGGTTTCCATACGGAAATGCGGCACCTTGAGTGCGCGATTCACGCCTTTGAGGTCCAAGATCGGACGCATGGAGTCGCCCTGTTTCGGGACCACAAAATAGATGGAGTAGCGACCGGCGCCTCTTTCCAAGGGAGGAACCGGGATCACAGCTCCCAGAGCTAACAACCGATCCAGGGTCACGCGGATGTCCCGCGTCTTTTGCTCGCCCCTGCTGGGAGACAGAACCAGGGAATCTGGAAGCGGGAACGCAAACTCCAGAGCATAACCTTCTTCCATATCTGTAGCACCCAGCGATCTGACGTAATTTGGGCCCAAGAAGGAAGAAAGTCGCGCAAGCGACCCCCGATAATCGGGCCCCCCTCCAGAGCCTGCCTCGCGTCATTGTGGCTTGCGCCCAAAGGAAGAGACCGAGGAAGAGGCGGCTCCGGAAAAACCACTGCCGGATCCTCGGAAACCACGAAAGCCTTGATTACGGGCTCCAAACCGGCTCCGCTGCGATGCCCACAGGCGGGAGGAACGAAACCGGCGCTGATCCCGAAAGGACCCCCGCGCCGAAGAGGAGGGCCTGTTGGACCTTGGCTTATCCTCCGGAAGCCGGCCCCCCTTGGACTCACCGAGATCCTTTACCAATTTCACGAGAGCCTCCCCAAATAACAATCTGCCCTTAAAGGGCAGTTTACTGAGGCGGGACTTGGAAGAACCGTCCGCCGCCCAGTTGCGCAACCAGAGGGACCGGCGCGCCGCAACCGCGGATGCCATACTATTAGCCAACGCGCGGATTAAATCATAAAACAGATCCGCCAAATAGGCCGAGCCGGGCTCCAACCGGGTAACCTCCAACAGGCCCTGCTGGTCTAGCCCGGGGCTCGAGCGCAATCGCTGCGACCACCGCAGACACGACCGAGCCACCCAAGCCCCACAAATAGAGGCTTGCAATGACACGGCATCCGTATCGAAGGTTTGCTTGAGCAAATTATCCACCTTCTTATCCTGACCGTCCTTGAGGGCCGCCGCTCCCTCAACCGGGATGGTGGTTTTCTTGGTCACTGCGGAAACCGCAGCATCCACCCGTGGGGACTTGAACCAGTCCCTGTCCTTGTCGGCAAGGGGATAAAGCCGATTCATGGCCCGAATCCCCTTCAAACCGGATTCCGGGTGCTCCCACTCCGCTTGTAACATCTGTTCGACCACGCGGTGGACGGGAAAAACCACCTGGGCATCTCTGACTGCCTGAATCAGGGGATCCTCAAGACCCTCCTCCTCCAGGGACCGCACCGCCGAAAGGTTAAGCGCCTGAAGGGACTCCGTTACCAGAGGAACCAGCTCGTCCCTACGGAACACTCGAATGACCCGAGCCTGATCCTCCAGCTCAGGGATCTCCCCATCCTCCAACTCCTCCGCTTCAGTCTCAGGATCGCCCTCCGCCTCGGATCCAGCAGACCTAGGGCATCCTGCTCCTGTTCCCCCAACCGAAGCCGCTTGACCCCGGGTTGTGAGGAACACTGAGCCGCCCCCGAGGACCCCGATGGAAGAGAGGGGGGCCAAACTTCCGGCAACTGACCGGACCTGCTCAAGCGGAACGCCTGATGTATGAGGAGCACAAAATCAGGGGAGAATTCCATAGGTGGGACAACTGTAGCCGCCTGCTGCAGCGCAGCCACCGACCCAGACTGAGGGATGCTCGGAGAAAGAATACTGTCCCCTGAAGTAGAAGCATCCCCAGGGGTAGCCTGCTCCTGAACATTCACAGATTGCTCTATCTCTGCGGGCACTGCAGCACAGCCCCTGCAGATGCCAGAGTCAGTCCCTGCCGCTCTGCGGGACCCACAAATCACACATTGGGGTATGGAAGCCATCCCAAGGCCACCTCCGCCAACGGGATAGAATGGAACAGTCACAGGGAAACCCACAGCCCAGGGGCCATCCTATGCAAATCAGCGCCGGATTAAAATTAAAACTTTTTTTTTTTTTTTTTTACAAGAAATAAAATACTCCCCAGACTCCCTGGGGTGCCCTGAGCAAAATCGCCAGCAAAAGGAACCCCAAAAACACTAGGGGAACCTGCACAAGTGATCAAAAGTGCCTTAAAAGCACACTTTAAAAATCCAAAATGGCCGCCGCACTGTTTCACCCGCGGTAAAAAACGGCGCGAAAATACAACGGCAACCAAATAATATGGAAAATAAATAAAACGACCCTGTAATGCAGGGCAAACGACCAATTTGAAGAAAAATTGCCAAATGGGCTCAGGAGAGCCTACAGAAACGCTGGCAGCTCTGACAGAGCACTGCTCACAAATAAGAAGTGAAAACTCCTACCAGCTCAGGAACAGCAAGGACACAGTCAACATCTCCCAGTGCCAGTCACTGCTGTATCAGGTATGGCAATTCCCCGTACTGTCCAGGGAAAGCTCACCCAGGGCTGTTAAAATTTGCCAGGCAGGAAGGCAGGAGCCTGCAGGTCTGCCTTCCGCCTAGTCTCCTGTGACAATGCTCCAGGGAGCCAGGCTTCTGTTCCTCTTCCTTTTAAAGATACAGCTAGCTATTAAATAAATAGTAAGTAAATGTCCCAAAAACAAACCCTAAAAGACTAACTAACAATTGTTGCTCCTGCAAGAGTCACTCAGTGTGCCCAGGAGGACACACTTTTACGTCTTCAAGCTGCAAGAGACTGGACACACACTGGGGGGCTTCTGGGAGCTCCAGCTGGATATGTACTACAGAAGATTTGATTGGTCCAGTCTCCAGGCTGCAGTAGAAGGTGCACTACCCGATTGTGGAGGACTAAACTGGATATCCGCACAGGAACCATTATTAAGAAGGGACCCAGGATATCAATGCTTGACCGAGTACAAGCATTGTGGAACCTGTGTCTTTTGGGGAAACTGCTAGGTAGGTATGACCTAGATTGGCCACTGTTGGAAACAGGATACTGGGCTTGATGGACCTTGGTCTGACCAAGTATGGCATATCTTATGTTCTTATGTGGTGGCGAGTGTTCTGATGGGGAGCCACCAGAGTCTGAGGAGTGCTCGTAGTTCTCGGAGGAGCCTATGAAAGCAGGCCTCAACCCCCTTGCTGTCCATCAACAGAGTGCCAGGCGAGAACCCGGTGGGGAGGGAGAAGACGATGGCGAGGAAGTCCTGGGGGTTAGCACTCATTACATCAGTGGTGGTAATGAGACTGAGTCGTGCCGCGGAGGCTGGGGTGGATGCACCGAGTGCTCTGCCAGGAACTTGGTCAGCAGATCTAGCATGGTCGAAGAGTTAATATGCCATACTGGATAAGAACAAGGTCCATCAAGCCCAGTATCCTGTTTCCAACTTGGTCACAAGTACCTAGCAGTTTCCCCAAAAGACACAGGTTCCACAATGTTTGTAATGGGGCAAGCAGTAGATATCCCAGGTCCCCTTTAATAATGGTTTATGGACCTTTCCTCCAGGAACTTGTCCAAACGTTTTTTTAAACCCGGCTACACTAACAGCTTTTACTACATCCTCCAGTAATGAATTCCAGAGTTTGATTACACATTATTAGTCTTAAATAGGTTACACTGTAGCTTCATTGCACGTACCCTGGCTTTTCTATATTTTGATGGTGTAAACAATCAATCTACATTTACTCGTTCCACTCCATTTATTAATTTATAAACCTCTATCATGGGGCTTCCGGTGACATCACAGAGCTAATGGCAGCTTTGTTGCCTAGCTCCTGTCCGAACCCCGAGTTGGAGCGAGTTTAAAGTATCCCCCCCGGATGAAAAGTGGAAGGGAGGCGATCACTTAACCTCTGCTGTGGCAACGCGGAAGAAGCTGGCGAGTTTCCAATCCCCATATGTGAGGCGGGAACTGATGGAGGCGGCAGAGGCGGCGGGCTCGGAAGAGGGGGCCAAGGCGGGGAGCTCAGAAGAAGAGCGGGAAGTGAATGTCGAGGAGTCGGAGGAGCTACCGCTGAAAGCTTGGCTGAAAGCCTTTAAAGTGGAAATGCAAAGTGAGATCAAGGCAATGAGAAAGGATTTGAAAGAGACTCTGATGGCGATACAGACAGAGGTGAGCGGTCTCGGACAGCGGGTGGAAGACCTGGAAAGCTGCATGGAGCAGTATGAAGAAGAGACCAGAGAAATGGCAGCGGTGCAGGGTAAAATCAAGGCCCAGCAGGAGGAGATGCAGGAGAAACTAGAGGAGATAGAAGACAGAGCACGCCGGAATAACTTGTGGATAAGGGGAGTGCCAGAAGTGGAGGCGTTTAAAGACTGTGTACAGATAGTGCAACGCCTGTGCAACCATATATTGCGATTGGGAGAGGAAGGTGGTGCACGTACAGATCCAATCGGTGTGGAGCGGGCGCACAGGAGCTTGGGCCCGAGGCGGGAGAAGCAGGCAAGAGACATTATTGCCTGCATGAGCGGTTTCCCCATTAAAGAACAAATATTACAGACGGCTCGTAAGTTTGGCAGGATCGCATGGGAAGGAAGTGAAGTGGAGGTGTTCAACGATTTGTCAAGAGGAACGCTGGAGCGGAGGAGAAATATGAAGGAAGTTACTGCCTACATGAGGGGGAATGGTCTACGCTACTGATGGATGTTTCCATTTGGGATCCTGCTGACGGTGAATGGGGTATCCAGGAAAGTCAAAACTGTGGAGAGAGCATGGTCGGCGCTGGAAGAGCTGGGCTGTGAGAATTTGCCCCAGACAGCTGGGAGGGGAGGAGGGGGCAGAATAAAGTTGTGATTAGTAAACAGCAATCGAACCTGCAGTGGCAGAGAGTGGGGGAAAAGGAAGAGACTGAAGCGGTTGCCCCAAGAACGGAAGAGCGCGACAGAGGCGGCAGACCCATGAAGTGATGGTGTGGTGTGGCAGAGTTTGAAAGAGGTAGTGAGTATGGGGCGGTAGAGCTCTATTACTCACAAGTAATGGACACTGGACTTATAGGGCTGCAAAGGGGGAGGGTAGGGGTGAGTGGGGGTGGTATAAAGAGGGGCAAATGGTTGGTGGGGTGGTGGAGACAGAAGGAGGGAGGGGGTGATTACCGAGTTTTAAGTCTAAGTTGGGGGGGATGAGTAAAGAGGTAGGATAAGATGGTCACGGAAGGGAAGGAGGGAGGTAAAAGAATAGGATGAGGGGAGGTGGAGGGGGAGGGGGAGGTGGGAAGTGGAGGGGTGGGGGGAGGGGGAGAAGGGGGAGGGAGGGGGGTGGGGGCAGGAGGTGGGGTAAAGAGGGGAGGGGAAAGGGAACAACAACACAGCACCAGGGAGGGGGTGAGGGTGATTGAAAGGGGATGCTGCAGATAGGGACAGTAAATGTGAAAGGGTTGAATTCCCCTGCTAAGCGAAGTTTGCTGTATAGGGAGGTGCGGAAGAAAACGGGGTTACTTACCTGTAACTGGAGTTCTCCGTGGACAGCAGGATAAGTCAGCCACACCTGGTGACGTCCTCCGGGCGGCGCCATAGTACGGAAGTGCTCTCTAGAGCTCAGAAAGATGAGACTTTCTGAGCCCACCCAGGTAGCCCACCTCACCGTTCCGCCCCCTAGCCACCAGTATTGTTCCAAGCTAGTCCACAGGCTAGGGAGCGGTCCCTTCAGGAGGGCCTCTTCCAGGGGAGGCGGGTGGGATTGTGTGGCTGACTTATCCTGCTGTCCACGGAGAACTCCAGTTACAGGTAAGTAACCCCGTTTTCTCCATGGACAAGCAGGATTGCGTCAGCCACACCTGGTGTCTCCCTAGCTAGATATGCTGGGGGGAGGAGGCCCAAGTTGGCGTAGAACCTGGGATGATAATTAGACCCTTAGTCCAACAGATCAACAACTGTATGTATTTATTAAGAACAGATGAAAGTGCAACCGTGCTACACTAACAGGTTAGTGCACCGAGGTGCGAGCAGCATAACAGTGTCAACAGTGCAACGACAATAACAGTGCAATAAGCAAACAGTGCGAACAGCAAAAGGTAGTGCAAACAGTGCAACAGTAAAGTCCATTGTCCCGTGTAGCAGAGCGCTAGAGCAGCTGCATACAGGCGACATGACCAATTGGTCGGAGTCCGTTCCTGATAGTCGCTGTCCGAGTTGGGAAGAATCAGTGCTCAATCGCGCCTGGTGGCCGTGGAGAGGATGGCCGTGCCGAGAGCACACTCCTCCTGGGAGCGGAGGTCAAGGCAATAGTGTCTCTGGAACGTGTGTGGGGAGGACCAGGTGGCCGCCCTGCAGACATCGGCCAGTGGCACTGCGCGGAGATTGGCAATTGAAGTGGCCATAGCCCTGAGATGGTGGGGGCCCACTCTGGTGCCTGAGGGATCAAGGCAATAGGCGACACAGGCGGAGACCCAGTGGGACAGTGTCCTCTTGTTGACGGGTCTTCCGGGTCTGTTCGGGTTGAATGAAATGAAGTGCTGCTCACCCTGCCGGATAGCTTGCGTTCTTTGCAGGTAGATCCGGAGGGCTCTGAGACAGTCGAGTGTGTGCAGGCGTCCTTCCTCGCCCGAAGAGTGAGGTTCCGGGAAGAAAGATGGAAGCTCTATGGACTGGTTAACGTGGAAAGCCGAAGACACTTTCGGCACGAACTTGGGATTGGTCCGTAGGGAAGCACGGTTCTGGTGCAGCTGTGTGAAAGGGGGATGTGCTACTAGAGCATGCAGTTCGCTAATCCTCCTTGCGGATGTGATGGCCACAAGAAATAGCGTCTTCCAGGAGGCGAATTTCATGTCGGTTGACTGGAGGGGCTCAAAAGGTTCTTGTGTTAGGCGTTGTAGGATTGTGTTGAGATCCCAAGGCGGTACAGGTCGTCGTATCGGAGGTCTCAGATTCGACAGTCCCTTCATGAAGCGTGATGTAAGGGGCAGTGCCCCGATGGAAGTGGCCCCTGTTGGCGGTGAGTGGAAGGCCGCTATTGCGGAGAGGTGCACTCGGATTGACTGAGTCTGCAGGCCAACGTTAGACAGGGACTTGAGGTACTGCAGGACATTGGGAAGTGGGCACGTGGTGGGCTCAAGGCCTTGGTTTGCGCACCAGGTGCTGAATCTTTTCCATTTGAGGCCATAGGACTTCCTGGTGGAGGGTCGCCTGGCCGCTAACATCACGTCCTGCACATCGGAGGGCAGCTGGAGTCTGGACAGACTTAGCCGTCAACCTCCTGGCAGTGAGAGACAGGGTTCCGAGGTTGGGGTGTCGTATACTGCCCTCGTCCTGCGTCAGCAGGTCCGGTCTGAGAGGTAGTCGCTCCGGGGCTCCATGCGCTAGGCGTAGTAGTAGGGCAAACCACATCTGTCGCGGCCAGTGGGGAACTACCAGGATGGCGTTGGCTTTGTCCTGTGCAATCCGTTGCAGCGTCGCTGGGATGAGAGTTGTTGGCGGAAAAGCATACACCAGAGACCACTCCCCCCAGAACACGTCGAATGCATCCGCCGCCAGCCTCCTGGTTGACGGGTGCCTGGAGCAGAACAGGGGGCATTTGGCGTTCCGTTCTGTGGCAAAGAGGTCGATGTTCGGGGACCCCCAGTGCCGAAAAAGATTGTTCGAGACCTCCGGGTGCAGGGTCCATTCGTGGGGCTGGAGTTGTCTGCTCGGTCTGTCTGCCAGGACATTCTGATCCCCTGGGAGATAGGACGCCCAAAGGTAGCACTCATTTCTCAAGGCCAGGGTCCATATCAGTGTAGCCTCCTTGCAGAGGGAACGTGAGCCGGTGCCCCCTTGTTTGTTGATATAGAACATGGCCACCTGGTTGTCCGTCTGAATGAGGATTGACTTCCCGCACAATTGTGGGAGAAACGCTTTAAGAGCATATCTCATGGCCTTTAGTTCGAGGAGGTTGATGTGCAGAAGCTTCTCGTGCTGGGACCACTCCCCTTGAGTGCTTAGGGATCACGTATGAGCACCCCAGCCAGTGTTCGATGCATCCATAGTGAGGACAACCTGGTGATTGCGGGGGTGGATGTTCTTGCCCACCGACAGGTTGACTGGTACCGTCCACCAGCGGAGCTGGGTCCAGATCTGAGGGTTCATCGTGATTATGGTGGAAAGAGGTTGACAATGTTGATTCCAGTGAACGCGTAGGTGCCATTGAAGTGGGCGCATCCGCAACCTCGCCATGGGAAGGACTGAAGTGGTGGCCGACATGTGTCCCAGGAGGCGCAGGATGGATCTCGCTGAGGAAGTCGCCGCCTCCTCAGACGCCCTGCATGCCAGCGTCATGATGGCAGACAGTCTGCGTTCTGGGAGGTAGGCTTTCGACACCTTGGTGTCGATCACGGCCCCTATGAATTCCAGTCCCTGGGTCGGAGAGAGGTGCGACTTCTTGGAGTTGACGACAAACCCCAGGGAGGATAACAGTGCCATAGTTGTCTGAAGGGCCGCCTGCAGCTCCGGGGCTGAAGGGGCCGTGAGGAGCCAGTCGTCCAGGTACGGGAAAACCGCTATGTTCTGTCTGCGGAGGTGGGCTGCAGCCACGGCCACACACTTCGTGAAGACCCGCGGGGCGGGGGACAGGCCAAAGGGTAGTACTCTGTACTGGTAGTGCTGGCCTAGCACTTGGAAACGGAGGTACTTCCTGTGCGATTTGTGGATGCGGATGTGAGTGTATGCGTCCTGCAGATCCAGTGACGCCATCCAGTCGCCGGGCTGAATCAGGGGAAGGATGGCGTTCAGGGAGTACATCCTGAATTTCTCTTTGTTGATGAACAGGTTGAGCCGGCGTAGATCTAGTATGGGCCGGAAGCCACCAGTCCGTTTGGGGATGAGAAAGTACCTGGAGTAAAACCCCCGAGTCCTTCTCGGGCGAGGGGACTTCCTCTATGGCCCGAGAGTGCAACAGATGTAGCAGTTCCGCAGCCATGGCCATGCGCAGCTGTTGAGGCGTGTCGCTGACTGGATGAGTGTTCTGGTGGGGAGGGGCTACAAAGCGTATGCGGTAGCCCTCTCGGATGACCCGCAAGACCCAGGAGTCGGAGGATATTCGCTGCCACTCTGGTAATAAATAAGTCAGGTGCCCCCCCCCGATCCGGTGGGTTGCCTGAGGTCTGGCGTCAAAAGGAGGGCCCACCTTTGTTGGTGGGCGCGTTGGTCTTTTGTTTCCGGTCCCTCTGCGAGTTTCGCTGGTGAGTGGGACCTTGGTAAGAGTTGCTCTTGTATCTGTTGTTCTGCCATTTGTGATTTGAAGGGTACCTCTTGTTGGAGGAGTAGTAAGGCTTCCTCTGGAATTTGCTCCTCAGAGCCGCTGTGGCGCTCGAAACCGTCCTCCGCCAGGGTCTGTAGCGTGGTACAGTGCTCCTTCATATCATTGACAGTGTCCTTTACTTTGTCGCCGAAGAGGGACTCGCCGGAGCAGGGTGCATCTGCGATCCAGTCATGGGTGTCGTCGCGTAGGCCAGAGGCCCTCAGCCATGCCCATCGCCTCGCTGAAATGGCCGTGCCAGCGTTTCTCAGTGCTGTGTCGAAGGAGTCAAATGTAGCGCAGGCCAGGTACTTGCTGCAATCGGACATGTCGGCCAGTGCGCTGGACGCCAGAGTCTGGGATTCCCTCGGGAGGGACGCTACAGCGGTTTTGAGTTTTGCCATGCATGTGTCCTGGAAGAGGACTTGTTGGAACTGGTGCGCCGCTATTTTTGCATTAAGGATGGCTCCTTGGAAAACCTTCTTCCCAACATCGTCCAGGAGTTTATGATCCCGACCGGGCGGGCTGTTGGCGTGTGTGCGCGACGATTTAACGTGCTTGAGAGCGGAAGATACCACAATGGATTGGTGTGTCAGTTGCGGAGATGAGAATCCTGGGACTGGCTGTATTTAGTCTCGAGCCTCCTGGGAAAGGGGCGGCCGCACGCTGGCGTCTGCCACAGCCTTAAGTGGTTGTCCCTGAGTGTCTGGTGTATAGGCAGCGCGAAGGCGGGCTTCGGGGTTGCGAGGTACTTTAGAACCTCCGGTACTGGCTCCTGCTTGTCGTCCAGGCCTTGCAATGTCAAGGCGGAGGCAAGCTTCACCAAGAATTTGGGGTAGGAGAGATCCTCTGGAGGGGAAGGTTCCTCCGGCTCCGGGGAGCGCCTTTCATCAGGGAGAGACTGTTCGTGCTCATGTGCCACTGACCCCACAATCGCCACCCCGAGATCTTGCTCCTCCGTATTGTTGTCATGGGACGGAGTACCCAGGGGCCTGTTGCCTGGGGTCGATGCCCGCTCATCAAGAATGGGTGGATCAGCCTCCCGGGTGTGGTGCTCTGCAGAGGGAGTCTCCTGGGGCACAGGCGAAGGGGGTACAGCAGATGAAGACTGCCTCAATAGCTGGGACAGCAGATTCACAATAGCTGTGGAGCTAGATGCAGAATTACTGCGGTACCTGTGATGAGGACTGGAGGATGTGGACGGGCTTCTCCTGCGCTCCTGGCGCCGGGACCGATGGCTGCCGCGGTACCGTGAGTGGCAGCTGCTTTTCTGGCATTTGGAGCGTCGCTGTCGGTGGCAGGAAGAACTGCTGCTGCTGCAGCTGCTGCTTGAATAGCGTTGCCTCTTGCTCCTGTCTCTGCCGTGCCGTCTGTGCCTCTGGCTTGAGGAGCTGCTGCTGGAGGTGTCGCGCCTATGGTCCTTGCGCCGGGCTCTCCGTCCGGAGCTGGCCTCGCTGCGGGTGTTCTGTCGGCGCCGGGGAGATCCGGCGCTGAGCAATGGGGAGGCGTCGTTATGGCTCCTTAGCGACGCTGACCGGGAGAGCGGCTGGTTGGCAGGGCTTGGGGATCGGCGCCGGCAAGCCTCCATCTCAACAGGCGTTTGCAGAGGCTGCACACTGGAGGGCCTGCTTCCGGAGTGGGCGGGCCCGGAGGACCGAGGCCCTGGCTGGGAGGAACGAGGACGGCCGCCATCTTCAGAGCCCACATAGCTTCCCGGGGCCTCTGTAGTAGACCGGGAGCTGGCAGGCGTTGTCTCTACCGCTGGAGGCAGGTGAGGCGGCGAAAACGCTTCAGTCGAGGACTCAACACCGCGGCAGGGGACGGAGGCCGCAGCGGGCACGTCCAGAGCCGGGCTTTGCCGAGAGGGTGCTGCAGGAGCCGGAGCAGCAGGTATTGCGGGGTAAATAGTAGGAGTACTTGCTTTTTGTGATAGAAAGTCCTTGAGATTGTAGCCCCATATTTTCATTGCTCGAGGGGACATCCTCCCGCAGTGAATACAGTCCTCGGGCTTGTGTTCCGGTCCCAGGCAACGCAGGCAGATTTCGTGGGTGTCCGTGACACTCATTTTTATTTTGCATTGGCAGCATTTTTTAAAGCCAGGCTTGGTCATTTCTTCTCCCAGCTGGATGCAGGTAAAAACAAAAAAAGAAAAGAAAGGAAATTTATGGAAAAAGGTAGAAGAGAGCAGGGTCCGTCTTGCTGGCAAGGCGGAAGGAAGAATACTGGTGGCTAGGGGGCGGAGCGGTGAGGTGGGCTACCTGGGTGGGCTCAGAAAGTCTCATCTTTCTGAGCTCTAGAGAGCACTTCCATACTATGGCGCCGCCCGGAGGATGTCACCAGGTGTGGCTGACGCAATCCTGCTTGTCCATGGAGAATCAGTGGGACGTGGTGCTGATTCAAGAGACTCATTTGAGGAGAGGAGATGTAGGGAGGATGTGGAACAGGTATTACCCAGAGCAATTTTACTCCTGTAACAAAGAGGAGGTAAAGAAGGGGGGGGGGTAGCTCTTTTGGTGAGGACTGGGAGTGGGATTCAAGTAGAGGGGAACTTTAAGGATTCGGAAGGGAGAGTAGTGGTGATTAGAGGGAAGATGGGGACTGAGGACATCGTCATAGTGTCGGTGTATGGGCCAAACGGTAACCAAGGAGCTTTCTGGAAAGAGGTGGGGAAGTTTATTATTTATTTATTTAACAGCTTTTATATACCGCGCTCTTTATTATCAGTGCGGTTTACAATTAACAATTCTTGCTCAATTCAGTCGAAACTGTTTTGTGCTTACATTTTAACAGGATATGTAACTTGGAGCATTAACTGGGTAAACTATTTACATATTAGACATAAAATATAGTAAGTAATAGAGGGGGAAGGAGGGGGGAAATTGGTGATGGGGGGGGACTTCAATTTGGTACTAGACCCGGGGGTAGATAGAGAGCCAAAAGGGGGGGGGGGGGGGGAATAAGAACAGACAAGGCTTACGAAAGTTGATGAAACAACAGAATTTGGTGGATGCTTGGAGGGCGCTCAATCCCAAAGGGAGGGAATACACGTACTACTCATTGCTGCATAACAACTGGAGTAGGATAGACATGATTTTATTAGATAGGGAATGGATTTGGACGTGCAGAGGGGGAGAATTGTTCCGATAGGCTGGTCGGATCACGGGGCGGTAGAAATGGCATTTAGGCGCCCGCGGCAGGGAGGGGTGGTGTTCTGGAGATTGAACGAAAGTTTACTTAAGAACGGGGAGGTGGTAGAGGATATTAGGAAGGCTATACGGAAATATTTGAGCTTTAATGATACGGGGGAGGTGGGAGAGGGGATGGTGTGGGAGGGATTGAAAGCGGTTATTAGAGGGAGGTTTATCATGTGGGGGGCTAGGAAGAAACGGGAAAGAGGGAAGAAGGAGGAGGGGTTAGCGAAAGAGTTAAAGGAGGCGGAGGAGAGATTTCGAAGGTCAGGGGCAAAGAGCGATAGGGTGGCGAGAGTGAAAGGAGAGTTACATGCCCTGCAGATGGATCAGGTGGCTTTTGCCTTACAGAGGGTGAAGCAGGTGTACTATGAGTTCGGGGATAAAGCAGGTCGGCTGCTAGCCCATCGGCTAAGGCAGCAAAAAGGGGCATCAACGATATATCAGATTAAAGGGCAAGGTGGGAAGATTTGCAGGGGGGATGAAGAGATAAGGGAACAATTTAAGGAATTTTACCATGACTTATACACGGGAATGGAAGGGGTAGGGAGGAGGAGATCTCAGAATATTTAGATGGGATACAGTTAACAGAGTTTCCGGAGGGAGCTCAAGCGGATTTAGAGGCCAGTATCACGGAGGAAGAAATAGGGAGGGTAGTGAAGGGGATTGTGGGAGGGAAGGCCCCGGGATTAGACAGGTTGCCGGGGAGTTTTTATAAGGTCTTCTTGGGGGAGATGGGGGTATTTTAGTGAGGGTTTTTAATGGCGTACTGAATCAGGGAGGGGAGCTGACACAGGAAATGTTAACAGCGGGGATTACTGTCCTATTGAAACCGGGGAAAGACCCATTAAGATGTGGATCGTATAGACCTATTTCTCTCCTTAACGTGGACGTGAAAATTCTGGCCAAGATCTTAGCGGATAGATTGGCAGGGTGGTTACCAGGGATAATTAAGGAGGATCCAGCGGGGTTCATTATGGGTCGGCAGGCAGCTGATAATATAGAGAGCGGTAAGGGTGGTATGGGAAGCAAGAGAGGATCGGGAGGATTTCCTACTGATGTCAATAGACACTGAGAAGGCATTTGATAGAGTTCATTGGGGATTCTTAATGAAGGTGTTGGAAAAAGTGGGGTGTGGGCCAAATTTCTTGAAATGGGTGAAGGGCCTATATAGGGGGCCAAGGGCATGGGTTAAGGTTAACGGGCGATACTCCCGGGATTTTGAGCTGAAGAGGGGGACAAGGCAGGGTTGCCCTTCATCCCCGCTGTTATTTGCATTGGTGGTGGAACAACTGGCAGAAAGGATTACAGCAAATGAGAGGATAGTGGGATTAGAAAGAGGGGGGGGGGGCGAAGCCATAAGATATCACTGTATGCGGATGATATCCTTCTTTATATTAGTAAGCCCCAGCTAACGGTACCGGAGGTGATACGGGAGGTGGAAAGGTACGGGGCTGTGTCAGGTTTTAAAATGAATATAGATAAGATAGAAGTAATGAAGGTGCAAATGAATGGAGAGACAGAGGAGAGGTTGAGGAGGTTATATCCTCTACGTTGAGTTAGTAAGTCCCTGGACTACCTGGGGGTGAATATTATGGATAGATATGCGGATCTATATAAGGATAATTACTCAAGGCTTATTAGAGACATTGGTAAGGATTTAGAGGGGTGGATGAGGTTGGAGATATCATGGCTAGGAAGGATAGCTGCCATTAAAATGAATATCCTACCCTGCTTGCTATATTTGTTTCAGGCTGAATGTAAGCTGCTCTGTACAGGGCGGTGTACACAACCAGACTGTCTAAGAAAACCTGAGAAAGAGTTAATTTTGTTCAGAACTTTGCTTAGAAATAAACTTCATATATTTGCTTACTAAGTAGGTGAAGAGGTACAAGTCCTGTAAATAAGAAAAGGGGCAGGTTGTCCTCCAGCCTTTCAGTCTCAGGGCTACTAGATATCAAGCAGTCAGCAGTAAACAGTTATGTCTTGGAATACATGCATGTCTCCTCATACTGACCTATGCTGATTAGAAATTGACCTATGATGTGATGAATACGTAATACCTGATGTAGAACAATAAAGTGAAATTATGCTGTATCCTCCAAAAGAGCCTTATAAATAAAGTAAACCATAGCTAATAGTTAAACAAAGAGAACTTGTTTCTATTTGTTTCTCTCCGCAAAGCTTTGGTGTATCTATTTAGAAGTGTGTGGTATTTTATTGCTGTCTCTTAGATTTCCTTCTCATTGCTTTGAGTGTGGTTTTCTGTGACTCCAAGAGCCCTGCAGGTTGCTGGTGAGGGGGGGCAAAGAGAAGCCCTTCAGTTGGTACCATGCCGGTCTACAGATTTCTCCATTCCTGGCAAGGGCAGAAGGTGGTTTTTTTGAAGGTGTGCATGTTTTTTTTGAAGGTGTGCATAAACAGGTAGACAAAGGTGAGTCGGTTGATATAGTGTATCTGGACTTTCAGAAAGCTTTTGACAAAGTCCCCCATCAGAGACTTTTGGCGAAGCTAAAAAGTCATGGGATAGGAGGCAGTGTACTATTGTGGATCGGGAACTGGTTAAAAGATAGAAAGCAGAGGGTAGGGCTAAATGGCCAATATTCCCAATGGAAAAAGGTGAATAGTGGAGTACCCCAGGGATCTGTACTGGGTCCGCTGCTTTTTGACATATTCATAAATGACTTGGAAAAGGGAATAACTAGTGAGGTTATCAAATTTGCAGATGACACAAAACTGTTTAAAGTTGTTAAAACCCAAGAGGATTGTGGAAAACTGCAGGAGGATCTGGATAAATTGGAAGACTGGGCATCCAAATGGCAGATGAAATTTAATGTGGACAAGTGCAAAGTTATGCACCTAGGAAAGAACAACCCACACTATGAAGCTACAGGGTAAACTATTTAAGACAAATAAGAGAAAATATTTTTTCACTCAACGTGTAATCAAACTCTGGAATCTGTTACCGGAGGATGTAGTAAGGGCTGTTAGTATAGCTGGGTTTAAAAAAGGTTTGGACAAGTTCCTGGAGGAAAGGTCCATAAACCACTATTAAAAAGGGACCCAGGATATCAATGCTTGACCCAGTACAAGCATTGTGGAACCTGTGTCTTTTGGGGATATTGCTAGGTACGTATGACCTAGATTGGCCACTGTTGGAAACAGGATACTGGGCTTGATGGACCTCGGTCTGACCCAGTATGGCATGTCTTATGTTCTTATGTGTTTGTGAGTATTGTATGGTGACAGCAATGGGTAATCTGTTAGGTAGACGAGAGTTATCGCAGTTGCGTGAATGGCATGACAAAGCTAAGGGTTTAGCTGTTCAGAAAGGTAGCCTTCTTATTGTATGCGTGAGAAGTATGGGGATATGGCTACTAATTATATTGTACACTGGCATGCAGTGACTAGTGATCACCAACAAATACCGCCTCCCTCCTCTGGCACAGGGCAAATCAGTAAAATCAAGCTGCAAAATTAGAAATGGGCCAGAGGGCTTGGGAAGAGCAGCAGCAATCTTCAGAAGGGGCCCCACCCTGCCAGCCTGCATGCAATCCAAGCAAGCAGCATACACAGCCTGTGCCACAGAAACAAACTTCGGGTGATACCACAAAACCGCAAAGGCATGAGTCATGGCCGCAGCGGATAAGTGAAGTTTATGATGCAGGAACAGAGCAAGTGGAAACAAAAGAGAGTCAGGGCAAATGAGTAGGTGCTCCTTCTTCCAGTAGCCCTGAGTATCACAGGATGCACCTCATGAAGTCCATAGAGTTTTGGTTTCAAGGGAAGTGTCTTTATACTGCTGTAAAAGAGAGGACAGGGAGAACAAAGTCATGTTAGAAGTTTTTAAATACAGCAGCGTTGGTGACACTAATGCCTGAAGAGCAGCCTTCCGTGCTTCTTGGTCTGCAAAACGATTGCCCTTAGAAACTAAATCACCAGCAGAGGAATGTCCTTTACATTTCAAAACTGCAACCTGTGCTGGCAAAAGAACGGCTTGTAACAAGCGGTGAATGTGTTCAGCATGTTTAATTGGTTTATTAGCAGAAGTTAAAAATCCTCGTTGCAACCAAATATTACCAAAATCCCATAGCACACTCATTGCATAGTGCACTGAATATATATTTTCTAGAAGATATCTAGAGAGTTCAAGAGCACGTGTCAATGTAAAAACGTCTGCTAACTGGGCACTAGAAAATGGCAGAGAAGCTGATTCAACCACGTCATCAATTGTGGTTACTGCATAGCCCACACAAAGTTTTCCCATTTCATCTCTGAAGGCTGAACCATCCACAAATAAGGTTACATCCGGGGCTGGCAGGGGTACAGGTGAGAGATCAGGTCTAGCACGGGAAGAAGTTAAAATACTTCGAAAACAATCATGGGACCCATCCTCCTCCACCAGATCTGCCAAAGGAGCCAGGAGCGTAGATGGATTGCATATGGATGTAGTATATATTTTTACATGAAACTGAGAAACTATCAATTCAAGAGTCAATAGACGTGTGGAAGATAAAGGTTGTGTGGAAGATAAAGGTTAAATGGAGCAACCTAGAAATGGAATGTGCCACATATACCTCAAGAGGGTGCTGTAGCACTAAAAAATCTGTAATTTCAATTGCAAATGCCACCGATATTAAACTGCGCAGGCAGGGCGGAAGTCCCAAAGTCACTGAATCAAACCGCTTTGAAAAATATCCTATCTGCTTGCGACCAGTTGGAAATGCTTGCAAAAGCACACAGGTGGCAGATATAGCTGAACTAGCCACATATAATTTGAATGTTAACAAATAGTCTGGAAAAGACAAACATGGAGCAGAGCTTAGTGCAGTCTTCAAATTTACAAAAGCTTCCCACTGTGATAATGTAGGTATAATGAGACCCTGTGGACCCTCTTTCCCAATTAACGCATAAAGCGGAGCTGTGAGGTCTGAAAAATTAGCTATCCACTGTTTACAGAAAATCAATAATCCCAGGAATCTACGTAATAACACTGGTGTCGCTGGAAAAGATAATGACAAAATAGGTTTCAATCTGGCAGAAGTAATTTCACGACCAGCTGGAGTTAGAACACCACCCAGAAAAGTAACATTTTGAAATACAAATTGCAATTTAGACAAATTGACTTTCAGTCCTAATTTGGCAGTATGAGCTAACAAAGATAATGAGTCTGCTAAACAGATCTCATAACTTGGTGAACATAAAAGCAAATCATCCACATATTGAATCAAAGAGGATTGGTCAAGCTTCACATCTAATAACGCAGTTCTTAGAGCCTGCGAAAAGTACGCAAGACTGTCCGTGTAGCCCTGGCATAGTCTAGTCCATGTGTACTGCTGATTGTCAAAATGAAAAGCAAATAAAAATTGGTTTTCTTTGCTAATTTGCACTGAAAAATAAGCAGAACTCAAATCTACAACAGAAAACCACGTAGATTTTGGAGGTACCTGTGTCCAGATATCATGCGGATTAGGTATCAAGGGAAAGATTGGCATAATTACCTTGATAACAGCTCGCAGATCTTGCACAAATCGATAAGTCTCGCCGTCAGCTTTCAGTACAGAAAGAATTGGAGTATTACACGGCGACGTAGTAGGATAGATGACACCTTGCATCTGTAAATCTTCAATTACCGGTCGAATTCCATCTATAGCAGCTGCTGATAGTGGATACTGTTTGAGTCTAGGAAGTTGTACACCAGGTTTTACGGTAATCTTCACAGGAGGAATTGAGAGACATCTGACATTTGATCCTGGGACTGCCCACAGAGTAGATGGAAGTCTTTCGAGATCAGGGTGAATAGCTGTGACATCCACAGGGGGCTGCACTTCAGAAAGAGAATACAACTGAAAATGTAACTTTCCACTCATCCAAGATAAAGCTGCATGATGTGAAGCCAGGAAATCACGACCCAAAAGATTCACTGGAAATGTGTCTCCTACCAGAAAGTTAGTAGGGTATACAGTCTCTCCAATCTGCAAAGGCAAAGCTTCAAGTTTACAGTGAGGAATTATCTTACCTTCAATGCCTTCACAATGCACTGTTGGAGCATGTGCTAGAAGAGTTTGATAAACTGCAGGCAGATCCTGTAGACGCAACGCAGATGTAGTAGCTCCCGAATCAATGATGAATTTCACAGTAGAGCCTCCCAGTTTAGCTTCTAACTCACCCTGAGAAGTTACATTCAGATTCAATAATAGTCATGCATCCCAAGAATCACAGTCTTCTGGGTTAGAAAAACATTGATATACAGGAGTGAACTCAGCAGGTGGGGGAGGAAGGCACGCAGCTCTCTGGCCATCCAAATTCCGATTCTGTGGACAGTCTCGCTGTAAATGGCCACACTCACCACATGTATAACAAGCACGCATTCCTCTGGCTTGTCCACGCCCTCGCTGAGAAATGCCTTGCTGAGAATTGCCTCGCTGAGAATTCCCATAGTTTCCTCTGAACCTGTCTCTCCCCCGCCCCCTTCCCAGGGCTGGATGCATAGAAGCAATTTGTAAATTAAGCAGTTTAGTCTTCTTTACATCTAATCTGGCTTGTTGTTCCTGCAATTCCTTGTGATATTTCAATTCACTGTACCGTGCACCCTCCAAAATTGCATCAGCTGATCTAGCAGGCCAATCTATTATTGAAGTTTCCAAAAATTCCTTTATTCTTGGAATCAAACTATTTACAAAAATATTAGTAAATCCTGAAGGTGTATCCTCTGTCTCGCCAGAATAATCCTTAAACGCTAGCATACACCTAGTGTGGAAAGCCGTAACTTTCTCACCCCTTTCCTGTGTTAAAGAAGTAAGCTTTGACTAATCCCTCACAGACTTACATTCTACTTTAAGAGATTCTAACAATTTCTCTCTACACAGAACAAAACTATCTCTTTGTGTCTGTTCTTGAAAATCTGTTACAGGGTCTGTCTGTGGCCATACCCAATTATCATCTCTAATTGGATGAGTTACCTTATAAAAGTCAGCTGGATTAATAAAAACAGCTCTAAGCAGATTATCTAGATCTGCCCAAGTAGGATTATAACTATTAATTATTTGAGACCATAAGGACACAAATCTACCTGAATTTTCCCTGTAATCAGGAAAGGTTTTAGCCAAATCAAATACTTCTTTAGGACTCCAATTTGCAGGTACAGTCATTGCACCTGTAGGTCCTGTTGGATATACACGAAAAGGATATGCAGGTACTATATCCTCTTCTACAGGTTTTGTATTAAGTAAATTCTGAATGGACCATTCATGCAAAATACTCTTGTTCGGCATTTATAGTATTGCTTAGAGGGCTGAGGTCATTTTAGATTATTTATTTATTTAACTGTATTTATATACCGCCTTATCATACAATCAAGGCGGTGTAAGAAACAAAACAGACAAAACTTAATGAGAGTGAAAGATATACATGGAATGAGTTAATTGAATTGTAAGAAAAATAAAATCATTAAAACATATAATCATTAAAACATTGCACATTAATCATTACAACATGACATGTGCCAAACTACAAGGTAATATAAAATAAAAATATCATATGACAATATAAACTACTTAAAGAGCTTTGAAGTGGTGGGTAGGTATATCAGACGATTACGTGATAGGTCCATAATGCTCAATGAAAAGCAATGTTTTTAACAGCTTACGGAAGTCTTTAAGTTCCGTTGATGATCTCAATTCGTCTGGGAGTGAATTCCAGATTATTGGGGCAGCCATGGAAAATGCTCTCTCTGTAGTATCCTTTCGCAAAGTTCTGAAATTAATAGAAGAGCTTACTCTGTGAGAAGTTCCCTTTCTTCTTGGTTGGGAGCTGGGGTCTGGAAGAATGAGGGAGTGGAGACTGTTAGCTGAGATATGATGTTTTATTTTGAATATGTTAATTATTGTTTTATATTTTATGCGTAAACGGATTGGGAGCCAATGAAGATCCTTCATAACTGGAGTAATGTGGTCATAAATAGATGTTCCAGATATAATACGGGCTGCGGTATTCTGTGCTAATTGAAGAGGTTTGAGAGTTTGCAACGCTAGACCAAGGAAGATGGGATTGCAAAAATCCAGTAAAGGAGTGATTAGCGCTTGACATACAGTACGAAAAAGATCAGAGGCAAGAAGTGGTTTTAGTCTTCTTAAAATTCTCATCCTAAAATACGCATTCTTGATTGTTTTATTAATGTGAGCTTTAAGATTTAATTCACTGTCCAGAGTAACACCAAGGTATTTAACTTCTGTTTTAATTGGAATGGTTGTGCCAGCAACTCTGATGTTCGGTGGATGTAAGAAATCAGAGTTACGAGTGATTATAAGGGCCTCAGTTTTGCTATAATTGATTGAAAAATTATTTTCCTTACACCATCTTGTCATTTCAGTTAAGCAGACTGAGATATTGGAATATACAGGGTTGTCAATAGAAAAAGGCGTAAAAATCAAAATGTCGTCTGCATAAATAGTGTATTGGATGTTATGAGCTTTCATGATATCACAAATTGGTTGTATGTAAATATTAAAAAGAAGAGATGAGAGGGCGGACCCTTGAGGGACTCCTTGCAGTACATTAAATGATTGGGAAGTATTATACCCTACTTTTACTCTAATCTGCCTGTCAGAAAGGTAAGATTGAAACCATTTGAGAGTATTACCATGAATACCAATCTTCTGTAATCTTTCCAGGAGAATTTGGTGGTCAACTGTGTCAAAAGCTGAGGAAATGTCTACAAAGATCATTAGAATCCCTTTTTTGTTGTTGTCTATAATACGGAGGATATTGTCAAAGAGATATATCAAAAGAGTTTCAACTCCATGATTAGGACGAAAACCATGTTGGTTATCATCTAGGGGGGCATGATTGTCAATGTACTCCTGTAATTGCTGTTGGACTGATTTTTCTATGATTTTTGCTAGAAATGGTATACTAGAAATTGGTCTGTATGCAGCAGGATTACTTTTGTCGCGAGTTGTTTTCTTTGGTATTGGTCTAACTGTAGCTTGCTTTAGTTGTATTGGCATAATACCTTGGGAAAGTGAATTAAGCACAATCTTGTTTATATAAGGTATCAAGCTAGATTTGGTAGCTTTAATCCATGAAACTGGGCAAGGGTCCGTAGGAGCGGTGCTTGTATTGATTGCTGAGATGATATGAGAAAGTTGTTCATTTGAGGGAGAGCAAAACTTATCCCATGTTTTAGGCTGAGAGACTTGTGATCTTATAAAGCTGTGCATAGTTGTACTTGTGGAGTGAAATTTTTCCTTGATGTAGTCAGCAAAGTTTTGTGGATCAATTTGGACAATCTCATCTGTACTTTTCTCTTTTGTGAGTATCTTAACTATATCGAATAATTCTCTTGGCTTAAGGATGTGTTTATAAAATTTGTATGGAATTCCTTTTTGGCATGATTGATAATATCCATGTACTGTTTTTGCATTTCTATATATAACTTCTGTATATTTGTTGCCTTATATTTCCGCCATTTCCGTTCTGTCTTTCTGAGGTTTCTTTTTAACTTCCGTAGGTAAGCAGAGAACCAAGGTTTGTTTTGTCTCTTTTTGTAATGGAAATTCTTTGGGCTGCTAGGTGGTGCTGAGGCAGCATTAGATAATGTGTTGTTCCAGTTGAGAATTTGAGCCTCAAGATTGTTCGACTCAGTATTCAGATGTTGTATAGTATCCTGTCAAATTTCTTGAAGCGCCTTTGTGCGAGAGCGTTAACAGAATGCATGTTGAACATATTTTTCTGTAAAAGTAGCCTTATCTTAATTAAGTAGTGGTCTGACCAAGGTACTGGTAATAACTGTAGGAGTTGATAAAGAGCCATTAGAAATTAGGTCGCTGTTTGCAAAGATAAGATCAGGTGTAGAGCCGTGAATGTGCATTGGGACATCAATGATTTGGGTGAAATTGAGAGAGGACATTGCTTGGAGGAAGGCTTCTGCATCTTTAAGGTTAGTGGACTTAAGGTTAAAGTCACCTAACAGAAGTGTGGGTTTATTTAGAGCAGAAATGTCACAAACAATTTCAAGCGTTGAAGCTAGTTCCTCAGGCGGGGCTCTTGGCGCTCTATAAGTCAGGCAAAGTGACATATATTTGTTCACGATGCTAATTGCGTTGCCATGAGGAGTGTCTGAGATGCTATGCATTTTGAAGTTTAGGCACTTCTTTGCAATTATCAAAACTCCTCCTCCACGCTTATGAGATCGTGGGCAGTTGTAAGCTATGTAGCTGTCTGAAACGAGTTGATTAATTAGCACATTATCAGTTGCATGGAGCCAAGATTCTGTGTTGCAAAGAATATCTGAATGATGGTCTTCTATGAGATCAACTATTGTGTGAATCTTGTTACAAACAGATCTTGCATTAATAAGTTCAATAGTTACATGCTCAAAAGGCATTGATGTAATGTGTGAATTCTTTAAATGATGTGTGCGGGATTGAAATTTGTGAGTGTTGTTTTTTCTTGAATTATAAATGTTGTGAGAGGAAGAATGAGAGCATTGTGGTTGTAAAACATAATAGGTTGGAGGTATCCAAGGTGGGAAAACGTAAGGGAAGGGGAAGTGAGGGTTTATAGGAAAGAAGTAAATGAGTAGGAGGCCGTACGGAATAACCAATGTTAAGAACATATTGGCTTGTGGAAAGGGTTTTGTATAACAGACGAAATTACCTTATTTTCTGATATGTGGAGTTTTTATTGTTGAATTTATCTTCCAAACGCCTACGTGCCCCACCTAAGGGCGCGCCCCGGCAACGGCGGTTTAAATGCCGACTAAATCAATCAGCTGTGCAGTGATGTCACAGAGGCTGGTGGAAACAAGGGGAGCTCCTGCTCTCACCGTGTCTAAAAAACAGATTAGTATTTTTCCTGATATATATGTAATGACCTTTAGGTACTTAACCTCTACTTCCTAAATTTATTGAGCCTTAGAGGCTAATCATAGCTGCAGTATATATCTTCATTATATAAAGGAGAGTATTAAGAAGAGTAGGTATATTTTCAGTTTTGATTTAGTATATTTTTAAGTAATTATAGTTTTAGATATTTAAAAGTTTTGCTAAGAATGTTTTTATATCTAATCTTAGTTGTGCTGAGGCATATTAGTAGTAGTAAAGCAATGCTGCAGTTAGAACCTTGGGAATGTTATGATGAATATTCAATTCAAATATTTTCGAGTCACAGGTACACTCAGTGACAAAACATTTTAATTTATCAGACTATGCAGTGTGTCTTCCATCTGTGACAGCTACTCAGCATGGATTTCTGCCTAGGGTTAGGCCTAGGACCTTTGAGGAGTTCCGTGACATGGCCTTTAATCTAACTTCCGTACAATGGTCTCATACAAGCCCAGAACCTAGAATAGTTAGTCCTATGCCTCTGCAACATCCTCCAATATGTTTTATGGCTCAGGGTAAGGGGAGAAAGGTAGGGGATACTCCATGGAATGTTTGTAGAATAGTAATGCTGCATAATTCTTCTATCTGGTATAAGAAATCCCTTGTAGGAAACTCTTACATTTCAGTGGTACAATTAATGTCAGTTCAAGGGAACCAGGTGCATGATTATGAATTACTACAATATAATAGTTCTGGCTACCCTTTGAATGCCTCTAGTTCAGACCTAGGCATACCTAACTGGAGTTTCCCTTTACTAGGGTATTATCATCCCTGGAAACGTAATTTGTCTGGAGGGCTTAATGAAATGGCCATGACTCAGTGGGCTTTGAATAATTGTATCCAGAATATATCTTGTCCTCGGAATTTGACAATCTGGGAAGATGGCTTAGTGGCTTTAGAAGGGGATTATTTTGTGTGCGGTACGTTTGCGTATACAGAGCTTCCCAGAGGTTGGTCAGGTACTTGTTATATAGCCCAATTAGATACCCCGTGGCGATTTGTACCTTACCAGAACATTACATTATTATCAACCCTGAACAATTCTGTTAGAAGAAAAAGGGATGTTTCTTCACAGGATAAGGCCATAGAGGCTGCTCAACAACTGGTAGACACTACAAAACCTTTAACTAAATTTCAAATAGATGCATTCACAGGTACTGTGTGGCTTTCAACTTTTGGAGCTATAGCACCCACCAGAGAATATGGTACCCAGATTATGCGACTACAGGCAGTTGTTGAACTTACAGCCCTAGATCTCACTGAAGAAATTAGTGTCTTGCAAGGTGCAGTGAACAAAGTGTCAGCTTATGCAGCCCAGAACCGAATGGCTTTAGACTATCTCCTAGCAAAGGAAAATGGTGTGTGTGGAGTAATAGTTGGTTTTTGTTGTAGTATGCTTGATAATAATGGAAAAATAGTAAAAGGCCTATTAGATAAAGTTAGAAACCGTACTTTTGTTTCAAGTGATAGTTATGTAAGTTCTTTTTCAGCTTTATTTGATTCTGTTTCTTCATTTTGAAATTCATTATCCAGGCCTTTGCAAGACTTATTAGCATCATTGCTTGGCATTTTGGGGATTCTCATTTTAGGAGCATTAATTCTCTGTGTACTATCAGCTTGCTGTAAGAAATCAGTGGAATCACTGACCCCTACAATGATGTTACAGACTGACCCGGAAACTAGTTTTAATTCCACTTTAATAGCAATGTCTGAGTTTCCTTACTTTGGGAATGATTCTTTACAGAATCAGAGGAGGGACTGAATGTAAGCTGGTCTGTACAGGGCAGTGTACACAACCAGACTGTCTAAGAAAACCTGAGAAAGAGTTAATTTTGTTCAGAACTTTGCTTAGAAATAAACTTCATATATTTGCTTACTAAGTAGGTGAAGAGGTACAAGTCCTGTAAATAAGAAAAGGGGCAGGTTGTCCTCCAGCCTTTCAGTCTCAGGGCTACTAGATATCAAGCAGTCAGCAGTAAACAGTTATGTCTTGGAATACATGTATGTCTCCTCATACTGACCTATGCTGATTAGAAATTGACCTATGATGTGATGAATACGTAATACCTGACGTAGAACAATAAAGTGAAATTATGCTGTATCCTCCAAAAGAGCCTTATAAATAAAGTAAACCATAGCTAATAGAGTAAACAAAGAAAACTTGTTTCTATTTGTTTCTCTCCGCAAAGCTTTGGTGTATCTATATAGAAGTGTGTGGTATTTTATTGCTGTCTCTTAGATTTCCTTCTCATTGCTTTGAGTGTGGTTTTCTGTGACTCCAAGAGCCCTGCAGGTTGCTGGTGAGGGGGGGGCAAAGAGAAGCCCTTCACAGGCTCTCCCAGTAGAGATACCGGAGGGGGCGATGAGAGCCTTGCAAAGACGGGTATTTGGCTATATCTGGAAACGGAAGCCTCCAAGAATTTTCAGAAGGGTTATGTATGCAGCGAAGGAGGAGGGGGGGCTAGGGGTACCAAATCTGCTGGATTATTATAGAGCTGCACAGTTAAAACACATAATGAATTGGAGAGGGGGGAATGAAACCTTGGGTGTGTCTGGAAAGAACGAGGGTGCTGGGGGGGCAGTTAGATGCTTGGTTATGGGCTCCGAAAGGGGAGAGAGAGAGAGAGAGAGAGGAGTTAGGGGGTGGCACGCCAGCAATGAGGCAGGTGGTGAGGATCTGGGACAAGATCAGAGGACCGAAGGTCAAAAGCAGAGGGACCCGGTTCTCAGTAATGACCCCTTGGAGAGGGTGGAGAGCTTTCAAACCCGGATGGGAGGGAGGACGCTTTGATATTTGGAGGGGAAAAGGGTTAGGTTGTAGATTTTAGTTGCTGGAAGAGGGGGTGTTAAAGAGCTTTGAAGCAGTGAAGGAGGAGTTTGGATTGGAGGAAGGTGATAGGTTTGCTTATTTGCAGGTGAACTCTTATCTACAAAGAGTGCTAGGGAGGGAGGGGATGGGTAGGGGGTTTTCAGGTATGGAGGTTATATGGTATGGGAGGAGAGGGTCGAGGGGTATGATTTCGGGATTATATAAAGAGGTGAAAGGACAGTGGGGAGGGAAATTTAGGTATATGTTAGAACGGGAGGGGGATTTGGGGCTGACGTTGACAACCACAGAATAGAAGAGGGTGTGGGACCAGATAAAGAGGGGGCCTTGTTCGAGTAAGATTAAAGAAAATAGCTATAAAGTTTTGCTGCGCTGGTATTATACGCCAGAGAGATTACATCGGTTGTACCCAGAGATGTCTCCCCTTTGCTGGCGGGAGTGTGGGGTGGTAGGGACATTCTGGCACATCTGGTGGGGGTGCAGAAAGGCCCAGGGTTATTGGGGACAGATCCAGAAGTGGATTCAGCTGAAATTAGGGGTGGGGTGGATTTATCACCGAGTATCTTTTTGCTTTCATGATGGGGGGAGGGTCAAGAGCAACGGGGGGGTAGGATGGTGTAGGCATGTCTAAGTGTGGCCAGATGTGAGGTGGCCGCGGCTTGGAGGCAAAAGGAGATGCCCTCGGTGGAGCAGAATGAGAGGAAGCTCAGGAATGTTGTCCTAATGGAGAGACTAACTGTGGCAAGGCAGCTGAGGGTGGCGTGGTTTGAGGAGGTGTGGGGAAGGCTGTGTAGGGTATTAGGTGGTGAGTAGAGGGGGGAGGGTTAGGGGGGAGAGGGGGAAGGAGGCGAGGGGGGGGAGGAGGGGGAAGAAAACAAAGAATGGAGACACGGTTTAGATGTATGGGTTATCATAGTTATAGATACGTGGGGGGGTACAAGGTTATAATAAGGAATAAAAGTCAACATATGTTAGGGAGTGCATTGTATAGAAATCAGGATGTTAGTAACCAATTGTATAGAAGGGGGACGGTGACTTATTTGTATTTGACTAGGTTATTGAAATGTTGATAATAAAAATTTAAATAATAAAAAAAATAAACCTCTATCATATCTCCCCTTAGCCATCTCTTTTCCAGGTTGAAGAGCCCTGACCTTTTTAGCCTCAGTTCATAGGGGTATCCCCTTCCATCCCCTTTACCATTTTGGTGGCTCTTCTTTGTACCTTTTCTAATAACGCTATATCCTTTTTAACATACGGCGACCAGAATTGCACACAACATTCAAGGTGCAGTAGCACCATGGAGCGATACAGAGGCATTATAATATCCTTTGTTTTATTCTCCGTTCCTTTCCTTATGATAACTAGCATTTATTTATTTATTTAACATTCATTTATAACCCGCATCTCCCAGAGTTCAGTTGCGGTTCACAATAAAACAACAATCCACAAAGCAAGAGCTTAGTTTTACATCGAACATTTTGTAACAATAAAAAGTAATAGTTAACAGCATGAACTAATGCATAACAGCACAAAACTGGCTTGTAAACTATGTACAATAAACTATATACAATTACAAGTTGTAAGTACTTTAGAATTGATTCATAGTGTTTTTAGAATAGTGTATTGTCTGTTAAGTTGTTGGAAATAGTATTATTTGCTTTCTTGGTCACTGCTGCACACTGAGCGGAGGGTTACAACAGGTTATCCACGATGACGCCTAAATCTTTTTCCTGGGTTGTGGTTCCCAATGTGGAACTTTGCATCATGTAACCATAGTCTGGGGTGTTCTTTCCTAGGTACATAACTTTGCACTTGTCCACATTAAATTTCATCTGCCATTTGAACATCCAATCTTCCAATTTATCAACGTCCTCTTGCAATTTTTCACAATCCTCATGGATTTTAACAATAATGAATAATTTTGTGTCAACTGCAAATTTGATTACCTCACTCGTTATTCCCATTTCCAGGTCATTTATGAATATGTTAAAAAGCAGCAGACCCAGCACAGATATCTAGAGTACTCCACTATTCACCTTTCTCAATTGGGAAAATTGGCCATTTAGCCCTACCCTCTGCTTTCTATCTTTTAACCAATTACTGATCCACAATAGTACACTGCCTCCTATTCCCTGACTTTTGAATTTTACCAAAAGTTTCTCATGAGGGACCTTGTGAAAGGCTTTCTGAAAATCCATATACACTATATCAACCGACTCGCCTTTGTCTACCTGTTTATTCAGACTTTTAAAAAAACATAACAAATTAGTAAGACAAGACCTTCCTTGGATAAAGCCAAGTTGGCTGTCTCCCATTAAGCCATGACTATCTACATATTCAATAATTTTGTCCTGTATAAACGGTTTCTACCATTTGTCATGGTACTGACGTCAGGCTCACTGGTCTCTTGTTTCCCGGATCACCCCTGGAACCCTTTTTTAAAAAAATTGGCGTTACATTGGCAATCCTCCGATCTTCAGGTATTACGGATGATTTTAATGATAGTTCACAGAATACTAATAGTAGGTCTAGAATCTCATATTTCAGTTCTTTCAACACCCTTGGATGTATACCATCCGGTCCAGGTGATTTGCTACCGTTCAGTTTATCATATAGTTGTAATCTTTCTCGGTGTATCGATATTTCTTTCAATTCTTCTGCGGCATCACCTTTAAATACCATTTCAGTTATGGGTAACATCCCTACTCTTCCTCAGTAAAGACCAAAACAAAGAATTCATTCAGTCTCTCCGCTATGGCCTTGTCCCCTCTTAGTGCCCTTTTTATCCCTCTATCATCTAATGGTCCAACTGACTCACAGGTTTTTTGCTACGAATGTACTTGAAAGTCTTTATTACATGTTTTTGCTGCCACAGCAAGTTTCTTCTCAAATTCTCTCTTTGCCTGCCTTATCAATGCCTTGCATCTAACTTGCCATTGCTTATGTTGTTTCCAGTTTTTGTCATTTGGCTCCTTTTTCTATTTCCTGAAAGATGCTTTTTTGGCAACAGCCTCTCTGACCTCACCTTTAAACCATGCTGGCAGTTTTTTGGATTTCCTTCTACTTTTCTTAAAGCGTGAAATACAGCTGGTCTGGACTTCCAAGATAGTATTTTTAAACTACACCCAAGTTTAATGTAAACCTTTAATCTTTGAAACTGCTCCGTTTAGTTTTTTCTTAACTATTTTCCTCATTTTATCATAGTCTCCCTTTTGAAAGTTAAAAGGTAGTACTGTGGATTTCCTTACCATCCTTCCTCCATTTATTAAATCGAACGCGATCATGCTACGATCACTATTGCCAAGTGGCCCCAACACCCTCATCTCTTGCACTAGATCTGGTGTTCCACTAAGGACTAGGTCCAAAATGGCTTCCCCTCTGGTCAGTTCATAAACCAGCTGCTCCAAGCAGCAGTCATTTATTTCTTCTAGAAACTTTATCTCCCTAGCATGTCCTGCCTTGACACTGACCCAGTCGATACCGGGGTAATTGAAATCACCCATTATTATTACTGTACTGTAACTTTTGTTAGCTTCCCTGATTTCTTTGAGCATTTCATCATCCATTTGTTCACTCTGGCCAGGTGGTCTATAGCACCCCCCCCCCCCCCCCCCACTGCCATTGCTTTTGTCTTCCCCTTTCTACATGGAATTTCAATCCATAGAGATTTTATAGTGAGTTTTGTTTCCTGCAAAACTTTAATCTTTCTGAGGTATGGAGGAAGAGGAGGAGGAAGAGGGGGCCGGCCAGGCTCAGGCCAGGGTTACAGGCCGACTTACTATCCTGCTGCTTTTGTCCATGTGTGGCTGTTGCTTGAGCGTTCTGCTGGTGGTAGATGGGCTGTTCCAGATAGAGGGACCGCTCCTCCCCCTCCTTTTCCTTTGTTTTCTGCGCTGTTCCGTCCTGTCCTTTCTTGCCAGTAGATGCAGTCAAAGCCACTGGTGCTGGAGCTACTGCTAAGCCGGCATTTTTTCTTCCTGAAACTGTGGAGGGGCAAAGGGCTCTAGTCAACACTGACATGACTGGTGCACCATCTGTCGGCACTGCACCCACCTCCACTCCATTTCTCTACACTGTGGCTGTTCCTGTGCCTTTTTGTGCTGCCTCTGTCAGCTCAGTGAAGCTGCATGTCGTCATGGTGCCGACCCGTAATGCCAGCAGTAGGCAGGGTTTGAGCTGCAGAGGCAGGATCCCATGCTGGGGTTGCTGGTAGAGCATCGGGGAGTCAGCAATCAGTCCCTCTTCCTTCTGCAGCCAGCAGAGAACCTGAAGGCCGTGTCATGCAGGCCCCGGAAGGCACTTCTCATGCGGTGACTGGGAGCGGTGTCAGCATTCCCAGAGAGACCAAGATGGTGGCAGCCTTGCGGTCTCCTTGGTGTGCCGGATCCTGCCGAATCTCTTTCTCAGGTGTCTTGCAGAGCTTAGGAGGTAGCATGCTCACAATGCAGAGGAATTCAGGAAGTCATGGAGGACATGGCATCTAGAGCGATGAGCTCTGGGAGACATCTATGCACAGTGGGTGCAGTCCTCCATGTGATAATATTTTCCCAGGCATTGGACACATCTGTCATGATCGTTGGTGGAATTCATCTTTTTTTTTTTTTTTTTAATTTATTAAACATTTTCCACAAGTAAACAAATACAACTTTCACACTATAACCAACTAAGTGTCACACAGTAGGAAAATGTGGTTTTCTGTTTTATAACACAATTTCACCCCATGAACCTTGGGGTCATCAGATCCGAGGAACCCCATCCATGATATTCTCCCCCCCCCCCTACAGGCTCCCCTCCAAAATACCCCCCCAGCCATGTACCCCCCCCCCCCGTGCCCCTACCATATGCAACTAACCCTCCCCCTCCTACCCTCCCCCCCAACCCTTTGTTAATCACCGTGACTCAGAGTGGGCCTTTCCCCCCCCCCTTCAAATAGTTTAGCAGCAAGCACCATTGGTCCTGAAATTTCTCACCCTGCCGACGTCTAACTGCTGTCAGCTGCTCCATCAATACAATCCGTCGGAGCCTATGCTGCCAGGCTACTAATCCCGGCAACTGGGGTTGCTTCCAGGCCCGGGCTATCTCACTTCGGGCCGCCTGAATGCAAGCCCGTATCGGGTGTGCGAAACCCCGGGGCCATACAGCCCCCCGAATCCCCAACAGGCCTAGTCCCATATCCTCCTCCACCCTCTGCCCCAGAATAGTCTCCAACTGGCCCTCTACCAGAGCCCAGTATTCACGCACACTTGGACAGGACCACCAAATATGCACTAAATGTCCCCCGTTCCTCACACCCCCGCCAGCACTGGAGCAGAAGACCCGGGAAACATCCTATGTAGCCGCTCTGGAGTATAGTACCATCGAAACAGAAGCTTATAGGACGTTTCTCGGATAGCGACTGAAATGCCAGCAGTAGGTGGGGTTTGAGCTGCAGAGGCAGGATCCCAGTGTGCAGCGGCGGCCAAGAAAGCAAATAAAATGCTAGGTATCATAAGGAAAGGGATGGAGAATAAAACAAAGGATATTATAATGCCTCTGTATCGCTCCATGGTACGACCGCACCTTGAATATTGTGTGCAATTCTGGTCACCGTATCTTAAAAAGAAACATAGCGTTATTAGAAAAAGTACAGAGAAGAGCCACCAAATTGGTGAAGGGGATGGAAGGCTACTCCTATGAAGAGAGGCTAAAAAGGTTAGGGCTCTTTAACCTGGAAAAGAGACGGCTGAGGGGAGATATGATAGAGGTCTATAAATTAATGAATGGAGTGGAACGGATAAACGTGGATCAATTGTTTACGCTATCAGAATATAGAAAGACTAGGGGACATGTAATGAAGCTACAGGGTAAACTATTTAAGACAAATAAGAGAAAATATTTTTTCACTCAACGTGTAATCAAACTCTGGAATCTGTTACCGGAGGATGTAGTAAGGGCTGTTAGTATAGCTGGGTTTAAAAAAGGTTTGGACAAGTTCCTGGAGGAAAGGTCCATAAATCACTATTAAAAAGGGACCCAGGATATCAATGCTTGACCCAGTACAAGCATTGTGGAACCTGTGTCTTTTGGGGATATTGCTAGGTACGTATGACCTAGATTGGCCACTGTTGGAAACAGGATACTGGGCTTGATGGACCTCGGTCTGACCCAGTATGGCATGTCTTATGTTCTTATGTTCTTATGTTCTTATCGCTTGGCGTCCAATATCTACATGCACCTTCCGCCACTCCTGCGCCTCCAACTCCCTGCCCAAATCCTTTTCCCATTGCTCCTGATGGGGAAGTTCCCAGGCAACTCCACCTCCAGGTCCTGGTACAGTCGGGAAATCAAACCCCGGGAACCCTCCCAGTCCTGCCACAATGTCTCCCCAGGGCCTTGGGCTCCCTCCCAACCTGCTCGAATCTGGCACTGGAGCAAAAAGTGGCACACCTGAAAGTAGGGAAAGAAGTCGCTCCCCCTCAATTGATACTGCACCCGGAGATCGGAAAAAGGAAACAACATTCCATCCTTAACAAACTTCCCAAAGGTATCCAACCCCTTTCTTTCCCACCTACTAAACACCCCTTCCCTGCCGGGCACAAACTCACTCGTCACTCGCACTGGGGACAACAAGGAGAACTCCCCCGCAGGGGCCGCCCATCGGCGGCGTGCCTTCCGCCATTGCATAGTAAGATGCCACATAAAGGGATTAGCCTTCCATCTACCCGGGGGCAGCTTACCAAAAATCCAGGGTAAATGCTGTAACCGAATCTCCTCAGCCCAATACTGCTCAATCTCTCGAAACCGCTTCTTTACGCCGCCCCTGTCGCGCCACTCAAATACCTGCCTCAATTGGGCTGCCCTATAGTACCGAGCTAAGTCAGGGACCCCCAGACCCCCGGCCTCCCGATTTGCATACATTACGCGTCTACTTACTCGCGGCCGAGAGCCCCCACACACAAATGCAAAAATCTGATTCTGCAAGTCCGGATGTCCCCAGCCGGGATCCCCACAGGAAGCGTCTGAAAAAGGTATAACAATCGCGGCAGAAGGTTCATCTTCAAAACAGCCACCCTGCCCAACCAGGAAAGTTCTACCGTCCGCCACCGAGCCATGTCCTTCCTCAACTCCCGAAAGAGCCCTGGGTAGTTGGCCTTATATAATCATAAGGGATGGGCAGTAATCTGCACTCCCAAGTACTTTATGGACCCCGTTGCCCACCTGAAGGGGAAGGAACTTCGCAAGCTATCAATCACCTTCGGGTCCAAGGATAGAGACATTGCCTCCGTTTTATCCCAGTTCACCTTGAACCCTGATAGACCCCCATATTTCTGGAGCTCTCCCATTAATGTTGGGAGCGACACAATGGGTCGGGTCAACGCAAATAGTACGTCATCCGCAAAAAGTGCCAGTTTATGTTGTTCAGGTCCAACCGCTACCCATGAGATATCATCATTAGAGCGAATTCGAGCTGCCAGGGGCTCCATAACCAATGCAAACAACAACAGGGAGAGCGGACAGCCCTGGCGGGTACCCCTACCCAGGGGAAAAAACTCAGAAAAGCCACCGTTGACATTCACTGCAGCTACCGGAGCTGCATAGAGTGCTCTTATCCAAGCCCGAAAGCGAGGTCCCAGACCTACATACTTCAACACCTCCTGTAAGAAGGTGAAGCTGACTCTATCGAAAGCCTTTTCGGCATCGATTGAGAGGAACATAGCTGGTTGCTGAACCTGCCGCGCAAGCCCCCCAAGCTGAATCACCCTCCGAATCCCATCAGCCGGTTGCCTCCCCATGATAAAACCCGATTGATCAGGATGGACCAGGTCCAGCATATACGGAGCCAATCGCAAGGCGAGCACTTTGGACAAGATCTTAACATCTAGGTTTAACAGCGAGATAGGGCGGTATGACCCACAGACCGCCGGGTCACGTCTGGACTTATGTATCACCACAATTGCAGCTTGAGTCATAGAGGGTGGTAAATCCTCCCCACGCAAAACAGCATTAAACACCCGCACCAGCAGGGGGGCCACCGTCGCTACCATCACTTTATAGAAGGATCCCGTAAACCCATCGAGGCCCGGGGCCTTCCCAGGGACCAGGGCCCTAATAGCTCCCTGCACTTCCTCAAGAGTGATGTCCACCTCCAACGAGTCTCGCTCTCCCTCACCCAACTTAGCGCTCCCTTTCCCCTCATTTTCCAAATAACTCGCTACATCTCCCCCCACCGCCGGGAAATCTGCTGCATAGAGCTTCTGGTAGTAAGCTTTAAAACACTCACGGATCTCCTCCGCCTTATAAAGCAGTTTATCTCGAGGCCCCTTGATTTTAACAACCGTACGCTTCTGCTGCTGGACACGAAGCTTGTTAGCCAAGAGCCGCCCTGATTTATTATCAAATTCATAGTATCTTTGCCCTACCTGTCCAGAAATCTTTTCCAGTTGGAGGGCATTCAATTGTTTACGTACCTCCTCCACCTGGCGTTGTAAGGTCCTCCCCCCTTTCATTTTATGCTCCCGTTCCAACTCCATTAAGCGCCCCTGGAGTAATCGTTCTGCCTCTTCTCTATCCCTTTTCCGCCGTGCCCCTAACTGAACCAGATGGCCGCGCACCACCGCCTTGAGCCCATCCCAAAGGATACCAGTCGAGACATCATCAGTATCATTATGAGCCATATAATCCAAGATCACTTCCCGAAGTTTCGGTTCCGCTCCCCCCTCCCGCAACAAGTAGTCATTTAACCTCCAAAACGTCCTCCTCCCGCTATCCCCAGGACCCCCCTTAACAGCCTGCACTGGGGCATGGTCCAACCAGGTCACCGGGCCAATGCTAGCACCGTCCAGCCGTCCACTCCAATAACTATCGCCCAGCACATAATCGATACGGCTGTAAGAGCCATGTACAGGCGAGAAAAAGGTGAAGTCCCTAGCCGATGGATTCGCCATCTTCCAGAGGTCTACCACTCCCAACTCCTTCATCCACTGTCTTAACACTCTTCCACCTCCCTCCCCTCCCCTCCCCCAGGGCTCCCCCTCTTATCATCCAACGCCACATTGCAATCACCTCCTACCAACACCCTCCCCTGGACCCGCCCACCCAACCAGGAGCCTAGTTCCCTCCAAAAAAAAACCCTCCCGGAATTGGGGCTGTATACTGAGATCAATGACACTTTTCCCCCCCCCCCCAGGTCACCCACCACTACTACCGCCCTCCCATCCGTTTTTTGGTGCAAATACTCCACTGTAAGGGGAACCCCCTGCCCCACGAGAATGGCAACCCCCAACTTTTTCCTCCCCCCCCTCCTCAGCTGCAAAGTAGCCCTGATAAGCCCCCGAGCACAGCAGCCGCTCGTCGGCCTTACGCAAATGAGTTTCCTGGAGGAAAACTACCTCCCACTTTCGTGACCTAAGCTCCTTCCACAGCAGCTTATGTTTATGAGGAGAATTCAGGCCCCGCACATTAAGGCTCCCCATAATCAATCCCGCCACCATGGTGCTTGTTCACCCCTCCCAAAACACCCCAAAAAATGCCCAAAACACCCCCTCCAAGTTTGAAGCCCTCCTTCCCACCCCCCCCCCACCTCCCCCCCATGAATACAGACCTCTTGTCTGACCACCATCGAGGAAGTGGCTCTCCCAAAGACGCTGCCCCCCTCCCCCCTAGCCATCCCTCCCTATCCCTATCCCCCTCCACCAACAAGAAAAAACATTTTTATGCATCCCCCCACCGCCTATAAAGATAAACATTAACATTGCTCATAAATGCATAAATCACAACCCCAACATTTACCATATCAAAACCCCTCCGACTCCCCCCTCCCCCTGCCCGCCATTGTCAAAAAGCATCTCAGCCCCTGCACAAACAAGACCCCACATGGCACAGGTCCTGGACAAACTGAGTCTTTCACCCAGACCCAGACCCATTAGAGGGTCCGCCTGAGTGTCCCACTGGGTGATCCTCCAGCTCCGCTTCTCCAGATCTCCTCCGCAGCCGCTGGCCCCGCACTGGCACCCGTTCCCACACCGACTTCCTCTCCTTGCTTGCACCAGCTCCCGAGGCAACGCTCATCTCCGGGAGCCTAGGGGCCCCCTCCCTGCGCAATATGGCCCAGGCCTCTTCCACTGTCCGTGCCCGAAAGCTGCGGCCATTAACATCCAGCATTAGCGCAAAGGGAAATAGCCACCGATAGCGCTTCTTTTCTGACTTCAGGTAAGATGTCACAGCTTTCATCTCTCGCCTCCTCTGTAGTGTGGCCGCTGAAAGATCGTGGAACACCTCCACCTTCTGACCTTCCCATTGGAATGTTCTCCAGGCCGCTGCCACTCGCATCACCTGCTCCTTCACCGCAAAGGATCCCAAACAGGCCACTATATCCCGGGGCTGGCCCCGGCGAGCAGGACCCAAGGCCCGATGTGCCCTCTCCACTGCCACCTCACAGGTCTCCACAGCTTCCCCCTGCTCCAACAGGAAGTGGCAAATTTTCTTTATCACCGCCGTGGCATCGCCAAACTCCTCTGTTTCAGGAAGGCCCTGCACTCTCAGGTTGTTCCGCCTGGAGCGGTTCTCCAAATCCTCGATTTTATCCCGCAGCAGCCCTTGCTCCAAAAGGCACTGTTGCATGCGGGCCTCCACCTCCGTATCTTTTTCGGCGCGTCGCTCCGCCTGTTCCTCCAGGGCCTCAACCCGATTGCCAAGGTCTCTAAGATCTTCCTTGATGGCTCCTAGGGTTTCTTTTAACTCACTCCTCATAGCACCAATGTCTCTTTTGAGGGAGCACATCCAACCCCAAATGTCGCCCCGTGTACAGGTGTCTCCTGCTCGCTCCGGCTCGTCCTCCATTTCCTCTGCAGATTCCACGTGCTCAGATGCCTCACGGCCCGTTCTCTCCACTTTTGCGGCATAGGAGGATTGAAATCGGGCCAATTTTTTGGTGACCGACATCCTGCCACCTTCTCACCTCCGTGCACCAAAAGAACAGGTTGGGGGGAAAAGACTTGCTGCTAAATTCACCGCTTTAACTGCGTCCCAGCGGGAGCTCCAAAATCAGGCAGCCATCTCCGAGATGACGTCACTTTCTCCTGGAATTCATCTTTTTACTGCAGCAAGGACACTTTTTGAAGCCAGGTTTGGTTTGTTCTTTCTTGTCTTTGGTCATTCTTGCAGAATGGTTGCTAGATGTAAGATAGAGAGCTGGTATTCTGTCCCAGCTGGGCGGAAGAAACAAGACTGAGCAAGGACTGGACCAGGGGATGGGACAACTTGGCACATGGGAGAGCATTTCCATCCATGGCACTATCGGATGACATCACCAAGTGTAGCTGACACATCCTACTTGCCCATGGAGAAATTTAGCAACTTATCCAGATAGTGCCACCGACGATATATGTATTCTATATGTATTGCAACACATGAGCACCATTGCACATTGTCCACAGCAGCCCATAGACTATACCCAATGCACATCCCAATGGCACATGCTGTCAGACGGCTGCCTGGGTGAGAATCTTCACAGTCTTGGCAAGTGCATATATCTATATGATTTGCAAGGGATTGTGGGCAATGCAGTTCATTCACACCAGACACAGCTGCTGACAATAATTTAGTTGTGCTCAAGTGTTAAAGCCAATAAGATAATTATTTATGGGGTTATTTCTGCCAACACAGATATGCTTGGTCGCACATAAATCAGGTTACTTGCTTTCAGTGTTAAACTTGAAAAAAACAAAATCAGGAAAACAACCTTTAAACTTATCAGGCAATCAAAGCAAAAGAAATAAGACCTGGTTGGTACAAACTGGTCTTTTCTGTAGGCATTAGCTAATGTTTTCTTAGCATATATCAAACAACAAACCAAAAGCCACAAAGAAAGAAAAAAAAACTGTTCTTTTCAGGTAAACTTCTTATATCTTCCCACATAGATTCAGAAGTGATTCTCTCCTAGCTCACAAGCAATTAGGTAAGGCTCAATTGCTAGCAGTTATCCAGCTGAAACCCCTTAGCCGGCTTGCTTTCTACTGCGTGGCTAGAAATCCTACACAGGAGCTTTTCTGAGTAGATTAAAGAACAAGTTTGTATTTCTTTGTGATGGTTGCTGTACTTTGTAACAGAAAATCACCAAAGGAGTTTAGACAGAGAGCAGTCCATGTAAATAGATTCTTCATCTGCTATCACCCCCTCTTCAACAAGCATGGGTTCAATATCATGGATTGGCACAGATGAATCTCCCAATGGAGCACTTTCAGGAGAATACTTGTTTCCCTGCTGTCATTCAAGGTTATAGCTAGGGCATAAATCAGTGTTCATACCTGAGCTTCCATTGCTGTTAGAGTTCCTCTCTAAATAGCCTGGCCAGTATGTAGTCCAGTTCTTATGTCCAGCCTTCCAATCCAGATCCCTGGACACTGGATCTCTCTTCACATACCTTCTGGCACGGGTCTTAGGGTCCCTTCCACGTGCAGCCGTCTCCCTCACAGGTACCGTCTGGAGATTCCTAGCTCTACAGCACCATTCCTCTGGCTTTCCCCAGTCCAATGGTGTATGCTGGCCCTTGGAATGCCTCCCAGTATACGTACTGCTCTGGACTCTTCTAGACCTCTCAAAAGCTTTTCTCCTCTTTCTTCCAAAGGGTTTCTTTCCCTCTCTGTCCGTCCGGTTTGGCTTCTGCTTCTGATGATCCTCTTGATGATGAAGATGATCAGGCTCAAGCTGATTCTCTGTAGAATAAACTCTACCTTTATTCTGCTTGGATGAGTGCTCCTCCCTAACACAGCGCAGCTGTGCTGAATCAGGCCCTGCCCTTTGAGATGAGTGCTTAGGGATTACCTCATAGACCTCCTGATTGAACACACATTTCCCCACTTCAGCTCCTCTAATGGCTGCTGGAAACCTGGTGCATTCTGGGACTGGTAGTCTTTTATGGGAAAATTCTGTTTTCTTATTTCTACCAGAACTGACAGGTTGCTTGTTCAGAGTCACTTCACCTTTTCTATAGCTCCTTCCTGAGCTATGATAAGCTTCCTTATCACAATGCTCACAGCTCATATCGCTCCCACAGGTGACTGTGGATACTCCCTGAGTACATGGTTGCTGACCCCAGTGTGACACCCCGCGAGCCAGCAGGAGTGGTACAATAATGCCCATCAGCAGACACAGATGGGTGTGGAGCGTGCAACTGGGATACTGAAGAGCCACTTCTGGTGCCTCGATGGGAGCGGTGGGCAACTCCTCTACAGCCCGGAGCAGATATGTCAGATATTTGCTGCATGCTGCATACACCACAACCTGGCACGAATGCGAGGCGTGATGGACTCAGAGCCAGCAGTTGTGGAGGAGTGGGAGGCTGCAGAGGCAGCAGATGGTGCAGAATCTGGGAGCCAGCAGCAGGCCAGGGCACTGGCCCACCGTGCACAGGTGATACGTGACAGCTTCTGAGATGACTAACCTGCACCAGCACCAGGGTTGTACACACACAATCACCAATAATGTGCCCAGTACCACGCAATGTATATAGTGTTCTTTATTCCCCGCCCCCACACACACATGATCCCCTGCTCCATGGGCACTTGCTAACATGTGCACTGCAACGCAGCAGAGCATTGCCAGAGGACGGGCTGTCAATGTCACCACCCTCCCCAGCAGGGTGGGCTGAAGGACATGGCTCAGGGCTAGCAGGTGGCTATGCTATTGCATTGGCAGCCCCAGCACCCCCCCCCCCCCAATACCTGCATGAGGCCTACCAAATTGTGCAGGGAGCCAGCAACAGATAACTGTAAGCTGCCATCTCCCTCATCAGCCAGAGGTGCCCCTCCATGTAGGCTCCACATGCAATCTGTGGTCCCACAACTCCTCGCACTCAGCCTCCCTGACCTGTTCTGCAGCCTGCAGGCCTGCCGGATATCCTGCAACTCGGACAGCATGCCCTCTGTGCCTGCCACCAGGTGTGTACTCTCCTGTCATAACTCCTGGTCCAGGTCATCGTCTCCTGAACCCAATGGCTCCTCCAGGATGGTGAACTGTAGCTCAGCAAGTGGTGCATCATCTACAGCCAGCTCCCCAACACTGGCAGTCACACAGGCCTGCCCCACTGCCCTAGGTGGAAAACTCAACAGCTCCTCTGAACTGGCCATCGCAGTGAGCCACTCCACTGCACTGGCAGGCACACTGACAACGAAGGCTGTGCTTCACTCTGGTTGGACACTGGCATCCTCCATGGTGGGCACTGAGGCTCCCCCTGATGCATCGGTCCCAGACTGGGAAGGTGGCATCCCTGGCAGGTCTGTGGGAGAGCAAAGGTGGCAGAGGTTAGTGACCTGGTATGCTGGCTTGGCATATGGGGTGGCACCCAGTCCACCTCAGAATTGGCAGGTGGTGCACAGCCCACACTGTACCCACCCCACACAGCACCCAAGGTCTAACAGACAGACATGCATGGGCTGGGTCAATGGAGGCATGGTGGGGACACACATATGGCTGTCATGGCCATACCTGGTCTATGGGCACCCCTACTCACCCTCCTGTGTGCCTGTGGTGGAGATGTCAAAGCCCGCAACCCCTGAGATGGTGACCTTCTCCACATATTGCAGCACCTGCTCCTCAAGTAGGGTAAGGCTGTGCTTCTGTGCAGGCAGAAGCTTGCTGTTGCTGGCTCTCTTCACCTTCACTGCCTGCTGGACCATGCGCCACTTCTTCTTGAGGTTTTCCACATCCTGGTTGTGGTGATAAGAACATAAGAACATAAGATATGCCATACTGGGTCAGACCAAGGTCCATCAAGCCCAGTATTCTGTTTCCAACAGTGGCCAATCTAGGTCATATGTACCAAGCAGTTTCCCCAAGAGACACAAGTTCCACAATGCTTGTACTGGGTCAAGCATTGATATCTTCGGTCACTTCTTAATAATGGTTTATGGACCTTTCCTCCAGGAACTTGTCCAAACCTTTTTTAAACCCAGCTACACTAACAGCCTTTACTACATCCTCCGGTAACAAATTCCAGAGTTTGATTACACATTGAGTGAAAAAATATTTTCTTTTATTAGTCTTAAATAGTTTACCCTGTAGCTTCATTGCATGTCCCCTAGTCTTTCTATATTCTGATAACGTAAACAATCGATCTACGTTTACCCGTTCCACTCCGTTCATTAATGTACTGCATTGACCTTGTTCACAATGTCATGCCATGCTGCCTGCTGGATGTTGGCATCCTCAGCCGTGAAGAGGGCAGTGTGCCGCTGCAGAATGAGCCCCAGGGCCATAGCCATCTCAGATGGTATGAAGTTCGCCCTCCTCGTTCACTTTGCCGCTGCCTTGTCAGCCATTGTGAAGCAGCAACACACTAATGCGGCATTCACCTACCTGCGTAGGTCCTCTTATGCATATGCGGATAGAGTATGCAGCAGGGCCACGTCCCATCCAAATGCATATCTGGTACCCACATAGGTCCCTGGATGCCATTTTGAATATCTGTGTGAGAGAGCTCATCGCCACAGGACGCCATAAATGCACAGCACTGTGCAATGGCAACATAGGCGTGCAGGGACGCCCAGACTGCAATACCCAGGTAGGTCGCATAACAAAGTAAGCAGACATGTCTACCACGGCATGCGCCCCCCCAATGGTGTGCTTTCATGGAGCAGGGGCATCCTGCGCATGCAGCGCTGCTGGGCCACACCCATGGTACTAGGTACGTATGACCTAGATTGGCCACTGTTGGAAACAGAATACTGGGCTTGATGGACCGTGGTCTGACCCAGTATGGCATCTCTTATGTTCTTATGTTCTTATGCCACAGCTATGTTGCCCGGGAATGGCAGGGGTTGCTGCCACAGCTGTACTGAGTAGGTATGGTAGGGGGTGCTACCTGCGCTGGCTCTACCTGTGACAGTCTGCTTGGGTAGTAGCCCTCTGTCATACCCGTGCAGGATGAGCATGCACACTTCCCATGCCCATTGACTCCAAGTCTCCCTCCCCTAGGTCCCCCGCATCACCCGCACAGACAATGCCCTGCTCCCACAATGCCCTGCTCCCACAAAATGGACAACACAACTTTTGCAAACATTAACAATTTATTAAACAAATGTGCCAAACATATTTACGACACTGCCAACAGTGGCAGCCAATGTGCATATGTACATTTGTTGACTGCCCCAGCCCAGGGCATACCTGCCATGGGGATTCCCTATAATGCAGGGGAGCCCAGCTGGTGCTCTGACACTGCTGCAGTGAGGGCATCCAGGTGCACGGTGATGGTCCGTGCCACGGTCCACACCTCCTCCCTGAGGAGATGCACCTCCACCACCAGGGCGGCCAGGAACCAGTCACTCGATGGACGAGGAGTGGTGGCACAGAGGGGTCAGGTGTGGCACGGCCAGAGTGCACCCATGGGTGCTGGGGTGGCTGTGGAGGATACCAGCTGCAGGAGGTGGACCATGACCCTGCTGCGTGTCGCATCTGACCTGTGCTGAGCCATGTGGTGGGTACATGGCCCCTTGGTAGAGTAGTGGGTGGGCGTGCCTGTGGGCTGCAGGGTTCAGCTGGGAGGGTGCTGCTCTTGGCTCCCCGCTTGTTGCCTGCTGGTGGTGCCCTGTGCCACTTTGCCATACCTGGGAGGCTTGGTCAGTGGTTCCCGCATCCCCCCTGCTACCCCTTCTACTTCCTCCTTCTCTGACTCCTCATCCTCCCCACCTTGCCCCTGGCCCCCCCATCCCTCCTTCTCTGACCGCTCATCCTCTCCACCCTGCCCATGGCCCTCAGATCCCGTCCTCCCACTGTGCCATGGTCCCCTCACTTCCCCCTCCTCGGATGTGATGTCCTCAGGTGCAGTGTCACCGGACAATGACATCACCTCACCCCCATCATTGCTGGTGGTACTGCTGCTGCTCTGCTCAGGTGGTGCATCCCTGCCACTCCTGGGTGGTCAGTGTGTTGGGCCAGCAGTATCCTGGGCACCCCTGGAGCCAGCTATGGAGAAAAAGAGGAGGGGGGTTACTGGTCCGCACAGGCATGGCCCTGGGGTGGGACTGGCACACCCCTGGGGGGCCCACACAAGCATTGCTCGACTCACTTTCATCCCACAGGGGCCTGCTTCCCCCACATTGCACGCCCTCCCCTTTGCCCACCTTGAGCCAGCTCTGTTCTCCTCCTCACATGTCATGCTGTGCCCTGCTGGCCCCTCCCAGGCGATGGGCATGCATAGGAGGCAGCATGAGCTGGTGCACATTGTGCTCCTGAGGCCTCCGCTGGGGGTGTGTGTGTCTGTACTGCCTTTCTGTGCCATGCATACCTGCATGCCTTGGGTGCCAGCTGGTGCACACACAGGATGGTGGCACCGGGGGATGGCACAGCTGTCCATAGCACATTCCCATCACTGCATACAGGAAGTGTCCACCACCAGGTGGTTTGCCTGCACCAGTCTGGCAGCCATGGCTGCCACCCCCTGCATCTTCTGGGTGCCACTGTGTACCCCACTGACCTTCCTAAGTCGCCAGCCGCTCCCTGATCCGCTGGAGTTGGTTGGGTCTCCTCCAGTGCAGCATATGGAAGTGGCACTTGAGAGCCTCCGAAGTACGACATACACCATATTGCCTGTGGGAGGGGGGACACACATGAGCTCAGTTGGCCACTACCGTATTGCTTGTTGTGCATACCTTTATCCTGCAACAGTCTGGTGACATGCCCATCCTGGGGGCAGCGGCATACCCATGGGTGGCAGAGCCGCTTTCAGGGACAGAAAAGCAACATGTGTGGTTTCTGCCACTGTTCCCCCCAGATCCCAGCACCAGGGCACAGGGGTTAGGGGTGGGGCAGGTGTCCGGGGCATCCACACTGGCTGCCAGTGTCCCCTGCAGTGCCCAGCCCAGCCACAGCTCCCTCTACATTGGGCTTTTCCATTGCTGTGCATGCCCTGTGGCATTGCTACCAATCGCCCTAGGGGGTGCAGCTCCCTTACCACCTGCTGTATGTGGGTATGCCCCCTGCTGCAGGCAATTGGGGCTGACACCTGTACCAATGCATGCCCTGTCCCCCCACCACCATCTGATAGGCACACATTGGGGCAGCCACCAGCATGTGGCTTGGCATCATCCCCTGTCTCCCTGTGCAAACACACAGCTGTGCCTTTCAGGGTGTGTCTGCCTAGTATGGTGTTCAGCCAACCCCCCCCCCCCCCAGCCTATTGTGGCCTCCTTACCTGCATAGCTGGAGTTGGATTCCCCTCCATATGGCTGTTGCTAGTCTCAGGTTTGGACAACGGCCCCATCCAGGGTAAAGGACCCCCTCGTGCTGCAGCACAGAGCGGACAAGGCACTCTCTTTCATCAGGGCTGAAGTTTGCACTTCTCCTCGCTGCCATGCCACTGATTTCTGTATGCTCAGCCACAGGGGGCTCCTGCACAGGCAGCCCATGGGGCCTGCATGATGGTGCCATCTATGCCTGGGTACACCAGATGGGCAATGCCGGACAGGCAATACATGGGTTCCTGACCCCATACCATCCTGCTTTTCTGGCTGATGTTGTGCTGGTTACATCCACGGGTATCGCCTGTGCCTTGGGCAGAGTGCCCGGGTTATGCACCCTGCACTTATCCGCTTGTGCCACAGTGGATGCCTGCCACTGCACTCAGTTTGTGCTGCATTTTCGTTGCTTGGTCATTTTGTCGGCACATGACTCACGATGCAGGCACTTTCCTGAACTGGTACCTTTCTGCGGGTATGGCCGGATTCAGCGCCTTGTTGAATATCGGGTCCCCTGTGTTAAGATCTCACTCACTCTACCAACAGAGGCAACAGCAACAACTGGAAGAACACTTTCCATGCAAGGTGCTTCAGATAGGCAGAGTCCAGAAGCTGAAAAAGTTCTTCATAAGAGAAATTAAACAAGGTTAAAGTCCCATGAAACAGGGGAGCTTCTGCAGACGTAGTTTGGAATGAAGAAAACCTTTCATAAAGCATGAAATATGGGACACTGAGAAAAGGAGAAATTTTCACTTACCATTATTTATTTATTTTATTTATTTGAGGTTTTTCTATACCACGCTCTTTAAAATCAGTTCGGTTTACAGTTAAAACAAATTTGTACAGTGCAGGCGGCATCCGCACTGTAATTACAAGGAATAGGGTTTACAACTTGGCTAACTGGGGAGACTATGTTTAGGCTACTCAGTAACAGGCTACTGTTAAGCAACTATATGCAGGCGAGACAGTTGGGCCAGTGGGGGCAGGCGGCAACATGACTGCTTGATGGCTAGTTACAACAAATTGTAATTTCCTTTCCTGGAATCCTGCTCTACCAGTCCAGACAAGCGGGTTTAGTCCCCCTACCAGCAGATGTTGGAGACAGAGACATAGAAAAAAATACCAGTAGCCTAATTGGCTGTTCCCTAGTAATATCTAGCTATCCCCAGTAGAGGGCGCTCCAGTATTGTAACAAGCCATAATGAAAACAGATGCAACCATGAAGCAAAAAACTTAAGGAACCAGAAAACCCAAAAAAACAAAAATTAATATTTACAAGAGGTGATAGCACTCCGCTGCAAAGTCTTCGCTCCTCAGCAATACACCTCTGAACCAGATAGTCAGAATAGGGAGGGTCCTGGACTGGTCTAGCAGGATTCCAGGAAAGGAAATTAACAGTAAGTGAAAATTTCTCCTTCCAGTACATCCTGCTAGACCAGTCCAGACAAGCGGGAAGTACCCAAGCTAACTGCTCTTTGGGTGGGAAGACGCAGCCGCCGAGACAACCTTTGCTCCGAACTGCGCTTCTTCCCAAGCTTGAGTATCGAGCCGATAGTGACACACAAAAGTAGACAGGGAGGACCAGGTGGCCACCCAACAGATATCAAGAGGATGAACCTGAAAGTGTTCCGCCCAAGACGTAGCTTGCGCCCGCATAGAGTGCGCTCGGAAACAGAGGAACAGGCTTCCCCTTAAGGATGTACGCCGATTCAATTGCTAACCGCAACCACCAAGCGATTGTGCGCTTGGAAGCAGCTTGACCCTTACAGGGTGCTGCAAAAAGCACGAAAAGGTGATCAGAGATAGGGAAAGGATTCGTTACCGGAAGATAACTACAAAGAGCCCTGCCAAGATCCAGAAAATGGAGTCCCTTATTTTCACCCGCAACCTGATCCTCCCAAAAACACAGTAGGAAAATTGGCTCATTGATATGAAAAGATATAAGTACCTTTGGAAGGAATGAAGGAACAGTACCCAAGAGAACGCCTTCATTTGAGAAGGAAATATAGGGATCCCTGCAGGACAGTGCTTGCAATTCTGATACTCTCCGTGCCAAAGTCATTGCTACTAGAAACACTGTTTTAAGCGTCAAATCTCTCAATGTGATGTGTTTAAGCGGCTCAAAAGGAGCCTGCATCAAAACCTTTAAGACGAGGGACAGATCCCATGTCGATACCAGAGGGCAAACCGGAGGACGAACCACCTTAACTGCCTTAAGGAAACGGGACACATCCGCATGGGACGCTATAGAGCGACCCCCAACAGGCCCCCGAAAACAAGTCAATGCAGCTACTTGCACCCGGAGGGACCCCAACACTAGTCCTTTATCCAGACCCTCCTGGAGGAAAGTAAGGATCTTCGGGATTCCCGTCTTCCAAGGAGAGATACGGCGCTGAGTGCACCAGGCCTCAAATACGCGCCAAACGCGGGCATACACTGATGAAGTCAACGGACGGCATGCTTTTAGAAGGGTTGCGATCACGCTACTCGAATAACCTTTACTGCTTAGACAGCAGTGTTCAAGAGCCAGGCCGTAAGCGAGTAGAGAGCCGGGTCATCCATCAAAATTGGACTCTGATGCAGCAGGTCCCGACGAACACCCAGATGCAATAGTGGTACTCAAGTTAAGCGGACAAGGTCCGCATACCAGGGCCTCCGAGGCCAGTCTAGAGCTACCAGGATCACTTGCCCCCAGTATGCAAGAATTCTCCAGAGTACTCTGCCGATGAGAACCCATGGAGGAAAAACATATAATAGTTCCCCCTGAGGCCATGGTTGAGCCAGGGCATCCAACCCGGAGGACTGAAACTCCCTCCTGCGACTGAAAAATTCTGGTACCTTGGTATTCGCCGACGTCACCATTAGATCCATTATCGGTTACCCCCATGCTCGCACAATCCTCTGAAAAGCCCAAGGGGCTAGCTCCCACTCTCTGGGAAAGAGAGTGTGTCAGCTGAGGAAGTCGGCTTGCAAGTTTTGCACCCCAGCGATATGTTATGCCGAGAGAGCCTGCAGATGTGCTTCTGCCCAGGGAAGAAGGGCCATTTCCTTGGATACCTCTAGGGACTTGGTGCCGCCCTGGCAGTTGATATATTTCACTGTTGTTGCGTTGTCGCATAGAACTCATACCACCTGGGCCTCGAGGAGAGGCAGAAAATGTCGTAGAGCCAGGTGAACAGCCTGCACTTCCAATCAATTTATGGACCATTGCACTTCCTGAGTCAACCACGTCCCCTGCGTCGATTGATGCTGACAGAGAGCACCCCACCCGGAGAGACTCGCGTCTGTTGTCACTAGAACCCAACGAGGAGTCTCCAGGGAAAACCTTTGAGTAGATGACAGGGCGCCAGCCACCAATGCAGGCTGCGTCAGGTCTCCGGGAGGAGCGGCAGTCGGATGTCATAGACGTCCGACACAGGGGACCAGCGTGAAAGAAGAGCCCTTTGGAGTACTCTCATGTGCGCTCTAGCCCAAGGTATGATCTCGATAGTAGCCGCCATGGACACCAGAATCTGTAGGTAATCCCAGACCCTCAGAGCTGTCTGAAGAAGGAACAAACACAGCAAAGCTGTGAGTTTGCGAAGCCTTTCGTGTGTCAGAAAGACTTTTCCCTTCGCTGTGTCGAAGCGGGCTCCTAGAAACTCAAGTTTTTGTGATGGTTGAAGATGACGTTTGGCAACATTTACCACCCAGCCAAGTTTCTCGAGGAAAGAAACCACTGGAGTCACTGCCCGCCACGCTTCCAGCAGGGAGTCCGCTCGAATTAACCAGTTGTCTAGGTAAGGATGCACTCGGATTCCCTGTTTGCGCAGAGCCGCTGCAACTACTATCATGACCTTTGAGAAGGTACGCAGAGCTGAGGCCAGGCCAAAAGGCATTGCCCAAAACTGAAAGTGCTGACCCAATACCGCAAAGCAGAGGAAATGCTGCTGGTCGTCCTTTATGAGAATATGGAAGTAAGCTTCTGCCAGATCTAGAGAGGCGAGGAACTCTTCTACGCACCGTCTGGAGAACCGATCGAAGTGTTTCCATCTGGAAATTGTGGCACCCGCAGACACCAATTTACACCCTTGAGGTCTAGAATTGGGCGGAAGGACCCATCTTTCTTGGGCACTATGAAATAAATGGAGTAACGCCCGCAGCCTCTTTCTTCGCGAGGGACATGTTGAATAGCCCTCAAAAGAAGCAGGCGGCACATGGTGGAATGAATCACCTCTCTCATCAGGGATCTTCCCCCTGGTGAAACGACAAACGCCTCAGGAATGGGCTGGGAACATTCGAGAACATAACCGTGGGAGACTATGTCGAGGACCCATTGCACCTTAATCTCACTAAGACCGTTGCCATTTGGTTCTCCCATGGGTCTACACCCCCTACACTTGCCCCCTCTTTTTCTGGGTCCCCTGTCCCGTTAGTTTCTACCTTTCGTTACCTTGGTGTCCACTTTGATTCTGATCTTTCTTTCCAGTCCCACCTCTCTCACATTACCAAATCCTCTTTCTTTTTCCTCCGGCAAATACGTGCAGTACGCCCCTTTTTGTCCTCAGCAGCCCTCACCACCCTGGTGTTGTCTTTGGTTATCTCACGTGTCGACTTTGCAAACTCAGTTCTTGTCGGTCTTCCTAAGTCTCGCTTATCCCGTTTACAACGCATACACCACACTGCCGCTCGTCTTATTTGTCATGCTTCTCCCCGCGATCACATCACTCCCCTCCTGTTTCACCTCCACTGGTTACCCCTCCCTTACCGTTCCCAATTTAAGCTTCTCACTCTGGTACACAAAGTACTTCACACTGGCTCCCCCCAATACCTTGCTGACTTACTTTCTATCCACTCCCCCCGATATACTCCCCGCTCCTTTCATCTTCACCGTCTAGCCCTTCCTTCCCCTTCCCGTGCTCATCTACAGACTATCCGCTCCTCTGCTTTCTTCTTTATCGGCCCCGCCCTCTGAAACTCTCTACCTCCCTCCCTCTGTCTCGAACCACTTTTCTCAACCTTTAAACAAAACCTAAAAACACACCTTTTCTCTTTGGCTTTCGATGTGCCCTCTCCTTTTGTGTAATCTCCTTTTTCCCGTCCCTAACCTTCCCTTGTTGTTTCTTCCTTCCCCGCCCTCTCCATGTCTCTCTTGTCTACTCTTTTAAACAGAAATTGTACTTTTTAAACAGATATTGTATTTCTTTTCCTTTCCAGGCTTCGGCCTTTTTTTTAGACAATTGTTTTTATATTGTACATCGCTTTGATTTCTGTAGAAAGGCGATTTTATCAAAAACTAATAAACATAAACATAAACATAAGCATTGATCTGAAGTAATGAGAGACCACTGTCGAGAAAACAGAGCTAAACATCCCCCTATTGGAGGGGTCCCTCCGGACGGACCGCCCTCCAGAAGAGACTCCTGAGGCAGACTGTCCGGCCAGTCAGCGGGAAGATTTCACGAGGCCGGAGAACTTGAAAGATGCCAAATAGTTCTCCATGCCCTTACGGGCACCCCGAAAAGACTGCATCCTCTGGCCAAAACATAGAGAAGTCGAAGAGGTGGGAGCTTTCCAGGGCGGTAGTGACGAGCGTCCCAAAATCTGAAGGGGTGTCACGATGCAGGCGAGTACCGTTGAGAGGAACGCCTAGTAGCAAATTTAGGCTTATCTTCCAGGAGCCGCTGGGGTCGAACTTCCCCTAGGTTTTTGACCAATTTGTCCAGATCCTCCCCAAAAAGAAGCTTTCCCCTGAAGAGAAGCTTGGAGAGGCGTGCTTTAGATGCCGAGTCTGCTGACCATTGACGAAGCCAGAGCCATCTGCGAGATGTGCAAGAGCCATCTGCGAGAGGTGCAAGAGATCGTAAAAGGTATCTGCCAAGAACGCTGTGATCGATTCCAGACGAGCCAGAGCTGGATCCTCCAGCAGACGTTGAATCCACTGGAGAAGGGCTCGGGTCGCTAGACCCCTGCAAACAGAGGCCTGGAGAGATAATGAAGAAGCCGAAAAGGCCGTCTTGAGAAGGACTCTCCACTTTCCTATCTTGTTGGTCACGAAGTGCTGCACCACCCTCCACGGGAATGGTAGTGTGCTTTGTTACTCCGGTCATAATGGCATTCACTTTGGGGTATGTCAGCCATTTATCTAAGTCCGGCAGTGCCCAGAGATAAATCTGCCCTAGGGGAATATCTGGAGTGTCCCATTCTTGTGACACCATTTGTTGCAGCTCTGCCAGGAATGTAAAAGCTCAAGAGGGCTTACGAATGCCTTGTAATATCGAGCCTGGCTGAGAAATAGTAGCAGACTGTGGATTTTGCTGTTCCGGCTGATCCGTCAAACGTAGGGCTTCAACTACCTGCATAATTAGTGCCGGCAATTCCTCTTTGTGAAACAGGCATATGTCCTGTGTCTCGCCTTGGCCCTCCACAGAAAACTCTGAGGGTGATCATTTCCCATCCTCCCGGTCTGACAAGCATTCGCTCTCCTCACCAGAAGATGGCCCGTCCTCTGGCGCTTTTGGCCAAGAACTAGTAGCCCAGGAAACCTCCTTAGGAGACCGAGCATCTATCCTGGATATCTCCTCTTGTCTAGAGTGCTGCGGGAGGCTGTAATTGGCAAACTAATTCTTCCAGCAATACGGTGGATACCCTGATTCAGATCCCTCAGTCTTCAGAGATCCCAGGCTTGCCTAAAAAGGGCCAAAAACTGGTATCGGAGGCATACAGTGGCTCCTGCTGACTGAAAGGCTCTGGAGCAGGAAGAGATAAGTGAGGAGGAGAGACAGGTTCGCCCACTGGAGGAAGCTGTCTGGGTCCCTCTAGCCCCTGAGAACGCGCAGCAGGACTGGCTCTGTCCTGAGCCCCCTTGGCCAATGTAGCTGAAGTCTCCCCAGGGTGATCAAGGCACACAGTACAAATGCCATCCCTTAAATCCTTATGTTTCTTCATGCAGACCGTGCACCATTGCAGTGAAGGCATAACAGAGGAGATCAGCGACGGACCACAGTCCCCGTCCAGCACAAAAAACAAAAAAATGTCGTAAAGGACCGCTGAAATGACCTCAGAGAGGCAAAGACTGGTAGGGAGGGCAGAAAGTAAGAAAATGTGCCCACATAAAGCTCGCCAAATACAGAGCTGTTCTGTAAAATCCTGCCGAAACAAAATGGCCACCGCTAAAAACCCCGTCGAGAAAAAGAACACCCTGAACACTTAGAACAAGTGAAAAAATTAAAAAATAAATAAATTCAAGGAGCTAGGGCTGCAGGGACCCTAGAAAAGAAGCTTATTCCCAAATCCTGGACCAAGGCTTCCCCGACGGCATCCTGATCCAAATTGGGAGAGAGGGGGGAACTTTAGCGATTAACTCACTGTGTCTGGATCAGAAGAAAGGCAGAGAAGCCAAGGCAAACTGAAACTCAAGCCACAGCAGAGGAGAGATGATGCTGTCAAGAAAGAGACTGCTGGCTCCCCCGATGACCGGCTGTTGAGCTCCTCATGAGCTGATGCCGGTTTACTCCCCGACAGAGAGGGAAGCTCAACTGATCCTCCTGACCGTGAGTTAAACCTCAATCTGCCTGCACAAAATCTCTCTCTCTCTCTCTCTCTCTTCCTCTAGATATAGATATATATAGATATAGATATAAAAGAAGTTTAAATAAAAAAAAAATCTGAGAGAAAAAAAAACTACACTCTACCACATCTGCTGGAGACAGAGAAATACTGGAGCGCCCTCTACTGGGGGTAGCTAGATATTACCAGGGAACAGCCAATCAGGCTACTGGTATTTTTTTTCTATGTCTGTGTCTCCAACATCTGCTGGTAGGGGGACTAAACCCGCTTGTCTGGACTGGTCTAGCAGGATGTACTGGAATGAGAGGCTATTGACTGGATGGTGATAAGCATAGAGGGTACCAAAATGCACTCTGAATACAGACATCTGGAGTCCAAGATAGCAAAACTGATATAAAGATTGAAGAATGGTGTCAAATGGACTGGATGGTGTCCCTTGGTAAAACTCCAGGTGCAAATCTTTTCCATTTGAGGTCTATGCACACCTAGTTTTCAGCTTTCTTGCAGTTATAAAGTAAACAGTGCTCCATTTCCACATTGTAAGACCTAGAAACTTCAAATGTGGTAAAGAAGCTGGCTCTCATATTGAGTGATTAACTTCACACTTGCTTGGAGCCTGAGAGGTGGTAAAATTATTAGCTTATTGAGGAGAGGAAACCAGTTCAGTTGAAGCTAATATGGCACAAATGAGATCATGGTGTTGTGGATGGTGTGCAAGCTTTTCAGTATGAGGGAAACAACAGGCATGCATACCATATCAAGTCCAGAGGATTACTACGTTGAGCTAGAAGGCCAAGAAAAATTGATAGATAGAGCACTATGAAGGGAACTTGACATTCTTTCTGCTAGAGAAGAGGTCGACCTGAGGGGTTCCTATTCCCAAAAAAAGGTCTGCAGGATTGCAGCATCTAGGTACCACTCAAAGATGGTGAACTCTATAGAATCTGTCAGCTATGTATTTTTGAATCCTGGAGATATAGGCAACTTATATTTGAATGCAATTGGTCAGAACGACATGCCCAACATTTGCTGCTTCTTGACAAAGATGTAGGGATCCTATCCCTCCATGTTTGTTTACATAAAACATTGCCACTTGATTGCTGTTTGCATTAAAACTAATGAGCCCTGGAGCAGATGAAGAAAGACTATAAATGATTGATATGGAGAAACCTCTCAGACCTTGAGCACTTTCCTTGCCATATGGTGAGCTTCACACCTTTCTACTAGTAGTTCAAGGTGAGTTACAACCAGAAACACTAGGTATTTCCCTGTCCCCAGAAGGCTTACAATCTAAGTGCCCAATTGTCAGATGGATAATCTGCAGTGGTATCGAGATAGGAGCTACTGCTCCTATCCAGATATCCAGGCCGAGTGACACAATGGAGGTCAGTGCAACTGGCATGTATTCAGAATGCCATTTAGGATGGCTTTTCATGTAACTTACGATGGCTGGATATGTGCCAACTCCATATCACACTGATTGGATAAATGCTGGCATTTATCCGGATTGCACCATCATGCCCTTACTCTGCCCATATACTAACTCCTGCACTAGGATTGTCTATGGAGGTATTCAGCAGCACTATCCAGATAGTGCCACTAAACATTATGGTCAGCACCCTGAACTGAACAGCTAACAGTTCTAAATATCAGCCCTTAAGTTTGTACTATACGTACTTGAGACAATGGAAGATTAAGTGATTTGTCCAAGACCACAAGGAGTGTCAGTGGAATTTGAACCTAGAGCCAGTAGGATTTAAAACCTGGTCTCTTTGATGATCAGGCTGCTGTTATAACCACTAGGCTACTCCACTCCTCTATATATTGAAACAGATCCACAAGATGGTCTCTCTGAACAGCAATGGACATAAATGGAGCAGAAGACAGTGATACAAATTATGGCTTGCACCCAAGCAATGGCAGCAGACTGGCCGAAGATCTGCATTGTGAAATGTTCTGGCACACTCAGGACATGAGTGATCCACAGTGCTTGACATAATTTTAAATTTAAAACATTTTTGACAGAACAATATTGGAAAAAGAAACCAAAAACAAAACCAATTTATGGGAAAACTTTGTTTCGTGTCTGTTTGGCAGAGTGGAAAGAATAAAAAGCTGAGATCACTGCATACAGGAAGGGTCACACATGCTCAGAACTTTACATTAGAGTTCTCAGCTCTGGGACAGCACTTCCATCTCAGTGCCATCAGATGACATCACCTTCTTGTTTGCAGTGCCAGCCCAACCACTAGGTAAACTAGTCGGTCATCTAGGGCAGCAACAGCAGGCTATTCAAAGCCAAATAATAGAGTCTGACAGCCAGAGTGGGGTGTAAAGCTTGAGGTTTGCCTAGAGTGCCAACACTTTGGACCAAGTCTAGTGCTGGCCCTGCTTGTTTGTCTGATCAATCCAGCTCGAGCTATCTGCTGCATGGCCATTTTATTCCTATGGGCTGTGTGGCAGATAGCTTGTTATAGTTTATTAAAATTTGATATACTGCCCTTCAATTAACCAGAGAGGTTTATAATAAAAACATAAATTAAATAAAAGTAACAGAAAAGAACATTAAAAATCAGAGAAAGCATGGATAGGGGGTAAGAGGGAAGCATGGATAGGGGGGTAAGAGGGAGAGAGGGAGGGAACGAAGCAGAACCAAGTCACTGGAGAGACAAAACACTAGTCTTGAGCTAAGTATTAGTAAAAGGTACCCTTTGTTTGGCACCCATGGTTTTTAATTTTGTCCGTTCCATACATGAAGCATAACTATCTTTCAGTACTTATAAATTAGATGTGGAAACTTATCTTGCTAAGTCATATAATGCCTTTAGAAATGAAAAAAAAAGATTGCCAAAGAGAAAATATGAGAGCATGTACTGTTACATACTGCACTTAAACAATGCCCCTGGATTCAGATTTTGCAGTGAAATGCAGAAAGACGGGTTACATGATTGGAGCCATCTTGCCTTTCGAAAGTTTAATCTGTGCCAATATTATTAATTTTTGGCAGTGACATTTATTAAACATAAAAAGTGAGATGTGGGATTTATTTTAGCCATTACTTGAACTTCCAGTGCTACACAAAAAAAATCATAACATATAAATGAAAATATAGCCACTCTTGAAATAAGGCAAACTTTCTTCAAAGTTAGTAACATCGGCTTCAAAAATATTCTCATTGTTTGCTGGTAAAGCATAGTTACTCACCTGTAACAGATGATCTCCGGGAACAGCAGGAATTTAGTCTTCACATATGGGGTATCATCGGTACTGATGGAGCCTGCACGAGAACGCTCCCCAGCGTCCAATAGGAAAGCTTTTGGGAGCATCCCACAGCGCCTGCTGCTGCATTCCCGCCTTTCCCAACTGTCCCTCTCCAATTGAGTTTAAAGCTGAGACAAAGAGAGAGGGAAAGAGAGAAAGAAAGAGAGATAGAGAGATACAACTCCTAGGGGAGGTGGGTGGGTTGTGAAGACTAAATTCCTGCTGTACCCAGAGATCACCTGTTACAGGTGAGTAACTATGCTATCTCCAGGAACAAGCAGGAATGTAGTCTTCATATATGGGGACTCCCTAGCTGCAGATGCCAGGGAGAAGGCCCCAGAAATTGTGTGCCCCTGTGAAAGGGCTCCACTTCCCCCCATGGATCTCTGGCATCCTACCAGGGATGGTGGGTAGGAGTTGATTAAGTATGGAACAGGTGTTGTAGAACAGCCTGACCAAACAAGGCATCCCGGTGGAAGTCCTTGTCTAAGCAATAATGAGCTGTAAAGGTATGAACCGAAGCCAAGAAGCTGTTCGACAGATGTCGTCGATAGACACAGAATGAAGATAAGCCATAGAGGCTGCCACGGCTCTCACATTGTGAGCTGTGACATGGCCTTCAAGAGGAATGTTTTCACTCTCATAGGCAAAAGATATACACTGTGCAATCCAGCTGGACAGTGTACTTTTGGAGACTGGAAGTCCCAAATAACTAGGGTCAAAAGCAACAAAGAGTTGGGAAGACTTTCTTTGTTGCTGTGTCCTTTGTAAGTAAAAGGCCAAAGCCCTTTTAACATTCCCATATATAAGTATGAAGATTCCTTTCTGCATTTGAGGCGTGAGGCCTTGGGAAGAATACAGGAAGGTAAACCGCTTGGTTTAAAGGAAAAGATGACACCACCTTTGGCATAAAGTGTGGATAAGTCCTAAGGACTACCTTATCATGATGGAACCTTGTATAAGGAGGATCAGCCACCAAAGCTTGCAATTCACTGATGCGACGTGCTGATGTGATTGCAATAAGAAAAATGACTTTCCAGGAAAGGAATTTCAAAGAGGTAGTGGCTAATGGTTCAAAGGGCGATTTCATGAGCTGCCCAAGAACCAGATTTAAGTCCCATGCCACCGGTGGTGACTTAATGGGAGGCTTAGTTAAAAGAAGGCCTCTCATAAATGTCGCTATAAGAGGATGAGAGGAAATAGGTTGTCCATTTAGAGGCTTGAAAGACGCTGCAATAGCACTCAAATGAACTCTCACTGAATTTGTCTTAAGCCCTGCATTTGATAAATGAAGGAGATGATGATCCCAGTAATGATCCCAGTAATGATCCCAGAGGTATCGCAAGAGGGTTAAGACCCTTCTGCGAGCACCACTTAAATGCATAAGAGCGTCTTGTGGAAGGCTTCCTGGAAGCATAAAGGATATCCTTTACCTGCTGGGAAAGGTTAAGATCGTGAACGTCTAGGCTTTCAGCAACCAGGCCCTGAGATGCAGAGACTGGGGATTGGGATGCCACAGCATCCCGTCCTCTTGAGAAAGGAGATTTGGAGCAGATCCTAACTCCAAAGGCGGAGCTTGAGAAAGATGTAGGAGCAGAGGGTACCACATTTGCCGTGGCCAATGTGGAGCTTTGAGAATCATATGACCTCTGTCTCTCTGAAGCTTGAACAGGGTTTTGGGAATTAGGGGAATGGGTGGAAAGGCATACAGGAAGTCCTGACCCCAATGGAGGATGAAAGCATCCCTGGCCTGACAACCCTGAGCCGGAATTCTGGAAAAGAACCGGGGAAATTTGGCATTCAGTGGACTTGCAAAGAGGTCTATGTCCGGGGCTCCCCAAATTTGAAAAGTTTTGGCCACCTGGTCTGCATGGAGAGACCATTTGTGTGGAAGCAGAACTCGACTGAGTCTGTCTGCCCAAGAGTTTTGAATGCCTGGAAGATTCATCTCCTTGCGGTATATCTGATGTTCTCTGGCGAGGGCCCATAGTCGCAAAGCTTCGTTGCAGAGCGACAGAGAGCTTGTTCCGCCCTGCTTGTTCACATAGAACATGGCTACTTGATTGTCCGCTTGAACTAGGACTGTCTTGTAGCTGAGCTGGGTGTGGAATACTCGAAGAGCAAGGAAGATTGCTCTGAGTTCCAGGAGACTGATGTGTAGATAGGCCTCCTGTGCAGTCCAGGTACCCTGGGTAGAGAGGCCTTGCAGGTGGGCTCCCCAACCCATCTGTGAAGCATATGTGGTTAGAGTGGCTTGGGGTGGGGGTTGCTGAAAAGGAGAACCCACCAGAAGGTTTTTGGGTGGCTGCCACCATTGGAGGGACAAACTAAGGCGATCTGAGTTTGCTATTTTGTCTGACAGGCAACCTGACGGCTGAGTCCATTGAGTGGATGAAGTCCACTGGGCTGCCCTCATATGGAGGCAAGCATAAGGAACCACATGCACGGTGGATGCCATGTGGCCTAGCAAGTGTAACATTTCCCGAGCAGTGAGGTGAGGTTTTAGCACTGCTTGGGAAGCTAACTGCACAATGCGAAGGCAGCGGGGCTGTGGAAGGTAGGCCCTTGTCTATCTGGTAGCCAGCAAAGCTCCTATAAACTCTAGGGACTGAGTGGGAGCAAGGTTGGATTTTGGGAAGTTTATGACAAGTCCCAAATACTGAAGGATGTGCATTGTGCGAGAGACAGCAACCCTGACCTCTGGCTCTGAAGGGGCTCGAATGAGCCAGTTGTCTAAGTAAGGGAAGACGAAAATTCCTAGGGTGCGGAGAAATGCTGCCACCACAGCCATTCATTTTGTGAACACCTTTGGTGCAGAAGCCAGGCCAAAAGGAAGAACCCTGTATTGGTAGTGCTTCCCTTGAAAAAGAAAACAAAGGAACGTTCGATGAGTTGGATGGATGAGAACATGAGATCTAGAGAACAAAACTAATCCTGACTCTGAAGGTATGGCAGCAGAGTTCCTAGAGAAATAATTTTGAATTTCTCTTTGAACAGGAATTTGTTCAATTCTCTGAGGTCTAAAATGGGTCTGTGTCCTCCTGTTTTCTTTGGAATAAGGAAATAGGGGGGAGTAAAACCCTGTAACCCATTGGGGAATGGGTATCTCTATTGCCCCTTGGGCAAAAAGCACAGTGACCTCTTGACCTAACTGGTCATTGAGAAAGGTCTGAGAATTGAATTGTCTTACCATTGTAGGAGGGGGCATGCTGAGGAAATGAAGCTTGTACCCCTCTCTTACAATAGACAGAGTCCAATTTTCTGCTGTTATCTGACCTCATCTGGGGGAAAATGACATAATCTTCCTGGGATGGTGGAGGGTTCTGGCCCGTTTAGGGCCAGGAAGACAAAGTTCTCTAGATAGGAGTCAAAGTCCCTGTGGAGGCTGAATCTGCTGAGCCGGTTGAGGCTTAGCTGCTTTTGTCTTTCTTTGCCTAGGTTGTTGCTGCTGTCCCTTTTGGGCAGACTGACCTGAGCGATGCCCCTGTTGGGTATAGGAGAGATAAAACTTCTTCTTCTTACCGAAGAATGGTTTCTTAGAGGATTTTTCCTCGCAGGATCAGCTGTAGATTTAGACAATCTATCCAAAGTGATATTATCATCATCTATCTCATTAGCTTTTTCCTGCCAATTCTTGCCAAAGAGATTCTCTCCTGTTCAAGGAATATTCCCTAGTTTATCCTGTACCCAAATTTCCAAGTCAGATGCCTGGAGCCAGGCAATCCTATGTGCACCTATGGCAATGGCAGAGGTTCTGCTTATGCAATCAAAGCAGTCAAAGGCTGCACGATTCACAAACTTGGAAACATTCTGAGCATGTTTGACAAGGGTGAGGTAATCTTGCGTCTTATCATCAGGAAGGAGAGGGCTCATAAGCTCTAAATCTCCTGTGACCTCCTTAAGGAACATTCCCATATATAAGATATAGGAACTGATCCTAGCAGAAAGCATGGAAGCCTGGAAGGTTCGACGTCAAAAGTCCTACACTCATGTCCTGGAGGATTAGATGCATGCCTTTTTGCACTCTTTATCCTTCTCATAGCTGATTCCACCACCATGGAATGGTGTGGTAACTGAGTCTTCTGAAACCCAGGACAAGGAGGAACTCGATACATGGTGTCGAGATTTCGAGAGTGAGGAGATGTGGTTAGAGGTGTTTCCCACATCCTTAACATGAGATCATGCAAGATCTCATGAATAGGTAAGGTAGCTGCCTCCTTGGGCGCTTTAGGGTATTGCAGGATTTCTAATTCCTTTGCCCTAGGCTCCTTTTCAGGAGCCACTGTGATGGAAAGACCTCAGGCCACATCTCGGATAAAATCCTGAAAGGACATATCCTCTGGTGGAGACATCCTACGCTGAGGAGAAAAAGAATCTTCAGAAAGAAGTACTCAGAAAGCTCTGCCGATACCAGTGTCTTCAGACTCATCCGAGGATTTGAAGTATCTCCAATCCGGGTGATCGTGCAAAGCACAGTACCGGTACCGATCGGAGTGGTCTGGTACCAACTTGTCGATGCCGGATGGATACGCATGACTCGGTCCCGGTAGAATACCTGCCGATGTCGATGCAATCGCTGCCGGCACCGGAGTTGGTGCCAGTACCAGTTTCAGAGGCATCGAGGCCGTGAGAAGAGCAGCCAGACTGCACTCAATAGCCAAGAATCTCTGGTCTATCGACACTGCCGATGGTTGGTGTGATAAGGAAGCTTATCATAGCTCAGGAAGGGGCTATAGAAAAGGTGAAGTGTCTCTGAACAAGCAACCTGTCAGTGCTGGTAGAAATGAGAAAACAGAATTTTGCCATAAAAGACTACCAGTCCCAGAATGCACCAGGTTTCCAACAGCCATTAGAGGAGCTGAAGTGAGGAAATGTGTGTTCAATCAGGAGGGCTATGAGGTAATCCCTAAGCACTCATCTCAAAGGGCAGGGCCTGATTCAGCACAGCTGCGCTGTATTAGGGAGGAGCACTCATCCAAGCAGAATAAGAGTAGAGTTTATTCTACAGATGATCATCTTCATGATCACCTTGGATATCCAGAGAATTGTCCTCAGTATCCTGGGAATCAGCTTGAGTTTGATCATCAGTTTCATCTGAAGGATCATCAGAAGCAGAATCCAAACCGGACGGACAGAGAGGGAAAGAGACCCTCTGGAAGAAAGAGGAGAAAAGCCTTTGAGAGGTCTAGAAGAGTCCAAAGCAGTACGTATACTGGGAGGTATTCCAAGGGCCAGCATACACCATTGGACTGGGGAAAGCCAGAGGAATGGTGCTGCAGAGCTAGGAATCACCAGAGGCTACCTGTGAGGGAGACGGCTGCACGTGGAAGGGACCCCAAGACCTGTGCCAGAAGGTATGTGAAGAGAGATCCAGTGTCCAGGGATCTGGATTGGAAGGCTGGACATAAGAACTGGACTACATACTGGCCAGGCTATATAGAGAGGAACTCTAGCAGCAATGGAAGCTCAGGTATGAACACTGATCTATGCCCTAGCTATAACCTTGAAAGACAGCAAGGAAACAAGTATTCTCCTGAAAATGCTCCATTGAGAGATTCATCTGTGCCAATCCATGATATTGAACCCATGCTTGTTGAACAAGGGGGAATAATAGCAGATGAGGATCCTGTTTATATGGACTGCTCTCTATCTAAACTCCGTTGGTAACTTTCTGTTATAAAGTACAGCAACCATCACAAAGAAATACAAATTTGTTCTTTAATCTACTCAGAAAAGCTCCTGAAGCAGGATTTGACCCACACAGTGGAAGGCAAGCCAGCTAAGGGGTTTCAGCTGGTAACTGCTAGCAATTAAGCCTTACCTAATTGCTTGTGAGCTAGGAGAGAATCACTTCTGTATCTATGTGAGAAGTAATCAGAAGTTAACCTGAAAAGAACAGTTTGTTTCTTGCTTTGTGGCTTTTCATTTGTTGTTTTCCTGATTTTAACTTTGTTTTTCCAAGTTAACACTGAAAGCAAGTAACCTAATTTATGTGCTACCAAGCATATCTGTGTTGGGAGAAATAACCCCATAAATAAATATCTTATTGGCTTTACCCAAGAGCACAACTAAATTATTGTCAGCAGCTGTGTCTGGTGTGAATGAACTACATTGCCCACAATACCTTGCAAATCATATAGATATATGCACTTGACAAGACTGTGAAGATTCTCACCCAGGCAGCCGTCTGACATTGGGTATCGGTACCGGATGAAGCAGCCGGTACCCCAGAGCATGGCACCAGTAGTTCTGCCGAGGTTGAAGTCTTGAGAACATCCTGGAGCCCCATTAGTGCTTTGGAAGCCGAAGCCTCCAGCCGGGGCAATTTTGCCGGTTAAAGTCCCTCAAGGGCAACGCCAGAGGCATCTCGCTGTCTAGAAGGAGATCTATCCTTTGAGGACCGGCTAGATTTATGTTTAGTTACCTGAGATCCATGGGAGGAAGACGAAGCCTTGGAAGACGTCGATGCCACGGAGGCTGCATCAAAGGGAAAAAGGGTGCTAAGTTTAGCAGCTCGGTTCTGCTGGCCCCTTTTCGACATCATCCCACAGGCAACACACTCTGAAATAGAGTGGTCAGGACCTAAACATTTGGAGGCACCACTCATGGGTGTCGGTGACGGAGATGGTACTGCCACACTTAGAACACTTTTTAAAACCCAAAGCGGGTTTTTCCATTCTAAAGGAAAAGTTGGGCCTAGTGCCCAAAATGGCGCGTGGCACCTGAGAGAAAAATTACTGGACAGACTCCAGAAAAAAGTTTTTGGGTTTTTTTTTTTAGAAGAAAAGAAAGAAGAACCGGCGGTACCAGTATAGCGTCGAGGAAAGGCAGACACAACCACAAAAAAGAAGAATAAGAAGGGAATTTTTTCTGCAGTGACAGGATGTGCGACCTGTCAGCTCCGCGGAAAACGAAGAACTGGAGAGGGACAGTTGGGAAAGACAGGAAGGCAGCACGCAGGCATTGTGGGATGCTCCCAAAAGCTTTCCAACGATACCCCATATGTGAAGACTACATTCCTGCTTGTTCCTGGAAATATGATTTTCAGTTGTTCCCTTCCTCTGGCATACTTCCCAGCCCTTACTACTGCTTCACAACACTTATCTGCATTTTTCCCCCCCTACTCCCACTCCTATGCTTATCCACCGCCCAATCGCCTAGTCTCCACTTCTTCTTAATAAGTCCTCTCTCCCCCCACCCAAGCTCCGAGTCCCCATGCTCTCAAACTAACCAATACCTAGCCAACTCCCGAATCTGTGCTCTTCTTCTAACCAATCCCAAGTCCCTGCTTAACACTGATTCTTTGTTCTCCCTATTCCCATGTCTCTAGCACCCACCCATCCACTTTCTTCCTCTACATCCATCCACCTGCTTCCGCCTCTCCTAGCATCTACTTCTGTCTGACTATTTCTCTCCTTATTACATCTGACCCCCACCTACTCCCCCCCTACATCCATTCCTTCTACCTCTCTCCTGACTATCTTGCTGTTTTGAATGAAGAGTGGTCAAGGAAATCCTTAAATTAAATCTCTCCCTAGCATCTGCCCCTTGCATCTCCTTTCTCCCCCCCCCCCATCCCCGTGCCTCTCCTTTTCACCTCGACCAGGCCTCTTTCCCTCCCTCCACAGAATCAACCCTCTTTCCTTCCTCCCCTTGACATCTGCTCACTGCCACTTCCTGGTCACATCTTTATCTGTCATCTCCCTTTCTCCTCCAAGGAATATGCCCTGGTCTCTCCTCTTCTCTTCGAATCACCCCTAAAATCAATGCTGCTCCTTTCAAATAGCAGCTGCCAGCAGGAACCTATCCCTCGCATCCTGCTGCTCTGCCTCTCTTGATGTCCAGCAGCCACCATGTGCATGTCGAAGCCTCACAGGTTAGCTCATTCTGTTCATTATCTTGTGAAATCATGAACTGGAAGCCATAACTTAGCTTTTATCACACATATGGTGCCTGCTGAACATCAGGGAAGGCTGCAAGGCAAAGGGGATAGCGGGGTTTGGAAACCCCCACCAGCTATGGTAATAGAAGGCTGGCTAGGTCATGGCCAAAGAGGGGGTGCATGTGCATCGAGGGTGCCACTGGGAAAGAGGCATGAAAGAGGAGAGGAGTGCAAGCCACAGGGTACATGCACATCAGGGCCTTATTACAGCCATTCAATGAGATGAGGCCGAGGCAGGCAACATGCTGGCTATAATGGATTTCAATTGGGCCGCGACTCCAATATTACACGGAGTCCGCTACCGCGGTTTAGTAAACATACCCTTTAGTTGCTAGATTTACCATCAATGACTGCAGGGCTCTGGAACCAGCCCTGGTACATATATGCCAGCCAAAGAACTATCACTGCAACACCAGAAAAAATACTGGAAAAATACTAGCCCTGGTTCTGATGGAGCTGGAGGCCCAAAGGAAGAGGAGGAAATTTATGGATCAAAAAAAATCTCACAGTAGTTTTGCACAAACACCCAAGCTTGTGGCATCTACCTAATCAGCATGGAGTGAGAAGTGAGTGCAGATGGACCAGATCTAAATCAGATAGTATTGCAGTTGCTACCACAGATAGCCCAAGTTTCCCAAATCTTTTTGAAGCCCTCCCGGACTTTGCCATCTCTAATGGCATACTTTAGTCTTTAAATGTATTCAGGTCATTGATAAGTGCTACTGCTCGTTAGCTCATTTCTTGTACACTTTGGCTTTTTTAGCGGTTTTAGGAAGGGGATAGAGACTGAAGGTATCACTGTCCACTGCCAATCTCCCTAAAGTCAAGGGACCAAACGTGGGCCATCTGCAGTCAGAGCTCAACACAGCCCAACCATGGGCTGCTGTTAGTAGTGCATCATATGACCAACTATGATCTATAAAATAGTTTTAAAAAAAGTTACAGGCGCTCTCTCTCTCAATTTTACATTTATTCATTCTGTAACTCTCAAGTTCGCTGCTAATAATGCTCATGAAATTAATGATACCTTGATAAGTTTATCTAGGTATAATACATATTTTTTCTGCTTACAATGACGTTCAGTGCAAAAGAGGAAGGCCAGCAATGCGATGGATTGATACAACAGCAGCAGCTATGGAAGCCACTCTACCAACAATTAGCCACCTGACTGAAGACTGAACACAGTTTAGGAAAACTATCCAGAGGGTCACTATGAGTCTGCACCAATTCGACGATACTTAACATGGCTTCTTTAAACATGCTTTCTGGCTCAATAACAAGATTAGTTCATAAAAAGAGAACAGATGACAAGTTAATTCTCTGTTAACTGAATTCATAGTCACCTATACAATACCCTTTATACTATAGACAAACACCACCACCATAATCAGATACGTACGTTGAATATGCTCATGGGGCAAGGCAGAGGAAATGTTGCTTCCAAAAGGAACTGCAATTTGGCTGTTGCAAAACTCCCAACGCTTCTTTTGCAGCTGCTGCAGCCAGTACATCATTGCATGATTGTTGACCGCCTGCAGAATATTCAGTAAAGGTTAGAATTAATGTCGAACATAAGCTGCTAATCAGATGCTAACAAGGCAGCAATCAATATTCCACAAGCTTCTGAGAGAGTACCTGGGAAGCTCAGATATGGGCCCCACTGCCCCCCTGAAGAAGTACACAAGCAGAACCTCCATGCCTATCCTTCACCGGTCATATGTTTAATGTTTATTACATTTAATATACTGCTCAGGCCAAAGCATCAGAGCGGTTTACAATACAATATAAATGTTACAGAAAATATGAAAAGAACGCCATTTATAAGATAGGACAGAAGGTGAAATTAGACTTACCTGCTAATTGTAGTTCCTGTAGTGTAGCCAGGCTAGTCCCGGACCTCTGGGTTCCCTATCTCATCCAGCAGCTTTGGAGACTGAGAAAACTCCTCCTCTTTTTCGTGATGTCACCGGTATATCCCCTCAGGATCTGCCTCCTGCCATCAGTAACCTATTGACAAAGCAGACTCACCGGAGACACAACTAAGCGTGGAAGCACTATAGAAAGTAGTCAAACATTAACTCAAAAGGGAAACTATATACAAATGGAATGGAAAGTACTGTTAGCACCGTGACTTTAAGCGTTGCAGGTCTCTCACAGAGCAAGCAAAGAAGAGGAATATGTAAAGAACTCTCACCTGTAAAGCAGACATGTACTTCTGGCTATTATGTCACAAACCACAGGGGAGGGATACGGGACTAGCCTGGCTACACTACAGGAACTACAATTAGCAGGTAAGTCTAATTTCACCTTCCTGTTCGTGTAACCAGGCTAGTCCCGGACCTCTGGGTAAGTACCAGAGCAGTGAGTCATCTGAGCACGGGAGGGAGTTTAAACACCCGCCTGAAGTACAGCAGCCCCGAACGCCGTATCACTTGCTCTTTGAACATCCAGGCGATAATGGCGCACAAAGGTGTGCAAGGAAGACCAAGTAGCTGCTTTACAAATATCCAGTGGCGGAACCCAGCGAAATTCCGCCCAAGAAGAAGCCTGAGCTCTGGTGGAATGAGCTCGAAGACCCTCCGGCACGGACTTACCTGCCAACATGTAAGCCGAAGCAATAGCTTCTTTGATCCATCGGGCAATAGACGCTTTGGAAGCCGCCTCGCCCTTCCTAGGCCCCGCAAAAAGAATGAAAAGTCTATCCGACTTACGAAAACCCGCCGTCCGAGAAAGATACTGCTTTAAGGATCGACGGACATCCAAACTGTGGAAATTGCCGGTAGAAGACGCCTCAGAGGATCGCGAAAACACAGGCAACGAAATCTCCTGATTCATATGGAAAGGCGAGACCACCTTCGGAAGGAACGAAGGGACAGTCCGTAGAACCACCTTCGACGGAAAAAATAGCAGATATGGCTCTCTGCAAGAGAGAGCTTGTAACTCGGAAATACGTCGTGCAGAGCAAATAGCCACCAGAAATACGACCTTCAGAGTGAGGTCCTTGAGCGACGCCCGAGAAAGGGGTTCGAAGGGTTCACCCTGTAACGCATCCAAGACGGAAGGCAGGTGCCATTGAGGGACCACGGAACGCGAAGGAGGCCGTAACAGCGATCCCGCTCGGAGAAAACGTTTGATATCACCATGACAAGCAATAGTCTGCCCTCCAACCTTGCCCCTATAGCAGGAAAGGGCCGCGACGTGTACACGCAACGATGCAGGGGCCAACCCCTTATCAAAACCATGCTGAAGAAAATCTAAAATTTGCGCAATGGAGGACTTTAATGCCACATAGCTCCTGTCCGCACACCACGACTCAAAAATTCGCCAGACGCGCACATAAGCCAAGGATGTAGATCTTCTCCTGGCCTTCAAAAGTGTGGCGATCACCGACGACGAGTAGCCTCTGTGTAGCAATCTTGCCCGCTCAAGAGCCAAGCCGTAAGCGAGAACCGATCCACGTGAGGCATGAAGAGAGGACCCTGCGACAGCAGATCCGGCCGGTTCGGAAGCCGCCACGGCTTCGCCACCAGCATTCTCACCAGATCCGCATACCAAGGGCGGCGGGGCCAATCTGGCGCTATGAGAAGGACGCGACCGGTGTACAATTGGACCCGCTGCAGAACTCTTCCGATGAGAACCCAGGGGGGGAACACATAGAGAAGCTGTTCCGGAGGCCAAACTTGACTGAGAGCATCGAGGCCTTCTGACATGCGTTCCCGACGCCTGCTGAAAAACCGGTCCACCTTCGCTGACGCGAACGTCGCCATTAAGTCCATGACCGGCGTGCCCCACCTGCGGACGAGCATCTGGAAGACGTCGGGATGGAGAATCATTCTCCGGGATCCACCCGAACGCGACTGAGAAAATCCGCCTGGACATTTTCTACCCCGGCGACATGCGCCGCCGACAGCGCCAGCAGGTTCGCTTCCACCCAGTTGAAGAGGGCTGCGGCTTCGGCTGCTAGCGCGGTGCTGGAGGTACCTCCCTGTCGGTTGACGTACGATACTGCCGTGGCATTGTCGGAAAACACGCGGACTGCCGCCTGATTGATCAGTGAGAGAAACGCTTGAAGTGCTAGGAAAATCGCTCGCAGCTCCAGGCGGTTGATGGACCATCGGCTCTCTTGGGGAGACCAGGTCCCTTGCGCGAAACGGCCTTGACAGTGAGCACCCCAGCCCAGGAGACTGGCATCGGTCATCACCGTGACCCAGGTCGGGGCTACCAACGTTTGGCCCGCCCCCAGGGACGTGGGACACAACCACCACAGGAGCGAGCGGCGCGTGTCCAGCGGACACGGTAACCTTCGAGACAGTGGATCCTCCTGATGAGACCACCGGTGAAGCAGGGCACTCTGCAACGGACGCATGTGCGCTCTCGCCCAGGGCACCGTTTCTATGGACGCAGCCATCGTACCCAGCAATTGAAGATAAGTCCAGGCCGACGGCGCTCGGAAGCGCAGGAACCGGGACACTCGACTCCGGAGACTCTGAGCTCTGTCGCGGGTGAGAAACACCCGACCGACCTTGGTGTTGAAGCGAGCCCCGAGATATTCCAGATTTTGAGAAGGGATCAAATGACTCTTCGCCCGGTTGATTACCCAGCCGAGCTCCTCCAAGAAGGCCACAACTCGGGCCGTGGCCGACAGGCTCTCGGCACGCGACTTTGCTCGAATAAGCCAGTCGTCGAGGTATGGATGCACGAGAATCCCTTCCCGTCTCAACGCCGCTGCCACCACCACCATGACCTTGGTGAAGGTCCGAGGAGCAGTTGCCAAACCAAATGGTAGGGCGCGAAACTGGAAATGCCCGAACGGAACCGCGAACCGGAGAAACTGATGATGGTCGGATCTGATGGGAATGTGGAGGTACGCCTCCGATAGGTCGAGAGAGGTAAGGAACTCTCCTTGCTGGACTGCCACTATCACCGATCGCAGTGTCTCCATATGGAAATGAGACACGCGGAGGCACCGATTCACTCCCTTGAGGTCCAAGATCGGACGGACCCCGCCATCTTTCTTTGAGACTATGAAATAAATGGAGTATCGACCTTCGCCGCGTTGGTCGTGCGGAACCGGGACGATGGCCTTGAGATGCAGCAACCGCTGGACCGTTGCTCTCATCGCAGCGATCTTGAAAGGAGATTTGCCGGGGGAGAGAACAAAGGCGGGACGCACGGGCTTCAGCAGCTCCAGCGCGTAACCCTCTCGAATCACTTCCAGGACCCACATGTCTGAAGTTACCCGGGTCCAGGCAGGATAAAAGTCTCGCAACCGGCCTCCTACTGGCACTAAGGTTGCCTGGACCCCCCGTATATCATTGCTGCTTCTTGGCCTGGAAGGCAGAGGACGAGGAAGGTCCAAATCCCCGACCTGCTCCTCGAAACCCCCGGAAACCCTGACTCCGGTTAGAGTAACGTCCTCTCTGGCTGGCAGGGAAACGCTGCGACCGAAAACGCCGAAAATCCCGTAACTGGCCCCTACCCGGTTGAAACGGACGGGCAGGCTTAGCCTTATCTTCGGGCAGTCTACCTCCTTTAGACTCACCCAAATCTTTGACCAACTTCTCTAAGTCCTCTCCAAACAAAAGCTTCCCTTTAAAAGGAAGCTTGCTTAAGCGAGCCTTGGAGGACACATCTGCAGACCAGTTTCGAAGCCACAAATATCGCCTTGCCGCCACGGCGGATGCCATGCTGTTAGCCAAGCTACGCATCAGGTCATACTGCACATCGGCCAGATATGCCGCCCCTGATTCCAATTTAGCCAATTCACCAGATCCTTCCGCGACTTTGCTGGTCTGCACCCGCTGGGACCAGCGGAGACAGGCCCTAGCCACCCATGCTCCGCACATGGCGGCCTGGAGAGACAACGCATTGACATCAAAAATCTGACGCAAAAGCACATCCAACTTCCGATCCTGCGGGTCCTTGAGAGCCGCACTACCTTCCACCGGAATGGTAGTCTTCTTGGTGACCGCTGATACGGCGGCATCAACTTTCGGAGACTTAAAAACCTCTTTATCCTGATCCGACAACGGATAAAGGCGGCCCATGACTCTCGCCCCTTTCAGCGGGCCCTCAGGGACATTCCACTCCTCCTGAATCATCTCCCGGAACACCCGGTGCACTGGGAAGGCCCTCTGCGTCTTACGGAAAACCTGAAGCAAAGGATCTTCCAGGGTGTCATCCTCCAACGTACCGGGAACCGGAATATTGAGCACTTTAAGAGACTCCACAATTAAGGCTGGAAGTTCTTCCCGGCGGAAAACCCGAACCACTCTGGCTTGGTCTTCCGTCTCTGCCAGTTCGCCTTCCTCCAACTCCTCCTCTGCCTCATACTCACAGACCTCATCTTCTGAACAGGGACCTTCAGAGGGAGGAGCATAATCCGTCGGTAAGGCATCCAAACGCGGCCTCTTGGTGGAGGCGGAAGGCTCCTCAAGCGGGACCTCTATGGCGGATCGCTTCAGTCCCGCGAGCGGCTCCTGGCGCTGGCCCGAGAGCAAGGCCTGTTGGAGTAGAGTGACAAACTCACTCGAAAAAATAGCGGACCAGTCCTTGGGTAAAGGAGCGGCCGACCTAACCGTATCCGGGGCCGAGGACGGCCCGGCCACAGGCTCGTCGCGAACCGCCTCCACCACCGGTAGGACCGAAGCGGCGGCCTCAGGGACCTGGACCTCCCCCTTATCAGCCTTGGAGGAGTCCAGGGGTGGAGAATCTCTCACACAGGCCTTGCACACGCCTGAAGAGCTTTTCCTTAGGCCACACACTAAGCAAAGCGTCTTGGAGGACATTGTCCCTCTGAGAATCGAGAGAGACCCAGGCCTGCCTGCTGATCAGAAAAAAAACAACTCTCTTCTCCGAACCGCCCGACCCTCGAGGGCAAGCTAAGGCCTTGAAGTCCCTAGGACAGGGTATGGCAAGCTGTGTCTTAAATTTTTTTTTTTTTTTTTTTTTTTTTTAAATTTAACGCACAGCCGTGAAAGCAAAACCAAACCCCCCCCCCCGAGAGCAAAACCGCCGCCAAAAAACGGCCGGCAAAGACTCCCGTACAAAGGAAATAGAGGGAGGGAGAGTAGGCCGAGAAGCGCTAGTCAAAGTACCTGAAAGCGCGTTCCCCGCCGCGCGCGCCACGTGGCTAGGCCCGACGGACCTAAAAGCGCGCCAAAACGGAAGCGCCGTTCCCAAAGGCCCGAATCGAGCCCGCTTACCTGGCACTACTGAAAAGAAAGGAGCCAGACGAAATTCAGGCAGGCAACACAGTAGCCGCAGCCTCGGAGGAAGACTGACCCCTCGAGCAGTCCGCTCCGGCAGTGAGACAGAGAGTGATCTCCCGAGCCTGCCAGCACACGTACAGGCAGCCTTCTGTGTGGTGCTGGCTAGGCTGAGCTGAGTGCCTGCCCCAACCGGGACTGTCGGGCAAAGACTTCCGAGTCCCTTAAGACAGCGGAGCGCTGTGCAGGTAAGACCTCTGCAGACCCCGAAAGGGAGGGAGGGAGGGGGGAGGGGGGGAAAAATTAGGAAGACACCTGCAGGCAAACTCTTAAAGGCACAAAGCTTTCACCTCCCTTTTTTTTTTTTTTTTTTTTTAAATTGCTCAGTTTAAATGAAAAAAACTAAAGAAAATCTTAAACAAATTAACAAAAGAAAAGTAAAAACACTTAATTAAATCTCCAGTGAGCCCGGCTCTCCGGGCTCCTATCTCACAAGCTGCTTGGAGACTGAGGTAACTGATGGCAGGAGGCAGATCCTGAGGGGATATACCGGTGACATCACGAAAAAGAGGAGGAGTTTTCTCAGTCTCCAAAGCTGCTGGATGAGATAGGGAACCCAGAGGTCCGGGACTAGCCTGGTTACACGAACAGGAATAAGAGATACAGTGATAGTCAAAGGGATAGAAGAGACAAGAGGGAAGGAAAAAGCAGGTTACAACCATGAACATACCAGCATGACAGTTCAGCCCAAGCTGTAATGTATGATGTTAAATGCCACAGACTCACGCCTGAGGGCCACGCCAAAGGGCCCTCTGGTGAGGCCCTCAGGACGCGGGCCCGTAAGGCGCGGGCACGCCTCAGAAGCAGTGGTTTTAAGCCATTACAAAGGGCTGCTGATTGGCAGGCTCCGAAGGTGACGAGGAGCTCCTGCACCCCCCGCTGCTGACAGCCGCTGCTCTCCCCGATCTTGCTGGCACCTCAGAAGCGGCGGTTTTAAGCCGTTACAAAGGGCTGCTGATTCATATAAGAAAACAGCCCAGCATGATTATGTCTGATGGACTCATTCTCAAGAAATCTATTAGGCTTGTCTGAAGGGAAGTCAATCCTAATGCTTTCAATAACAGTTGCAAGCCTAAAGCCACTACACAAAAATTTAAGTATTTACGACAACTTATGTATAAGGAACAATTTTCCAAAAAAACTTTTGTCATGGTATATTACGTTATACTGTCTTTACTGTCTTCTTCAAAACAAGTTCAACCAAAAGTGGTTAAACATCACACAATAAGTACAATAATCAAAATACATCATAAAAATAATATTTATTTTATTTATTCAACTATTTTTCATACTGCTTTTCGCTGGGTCAAAGCGGTGTACATTTAACAATGATTATATTATGGTTACATTCAACAATCACTTATGTACAGGGGTGATTGATGAGAACAGAATAATTGAGCATAGTAATTAGATAATTTACATTGATCAGGTATTTACAAAATACAGTCCTAAAAAAATAAATATATTTATAAATGCAAAAAAAGCATTAATAATCTAGAGTTATAATGCAAAACCATCCAGGGGCAGATCTACTATGAAACTAATGTTGTTTAAGCTTTAGGACCCCTAATCCTGGAGGAGCCCCTGAACGACTTTAGCCCACATTGCTTAAAAATTTTGGGTCCACTGTATGAGAAGAGGATTTTTAGACCTAAACATTTTTCTTTTCAAAGCATGCAACAATTGTCACACGACTCAAATTAATTGATATTTTATTGTATCTATTTCAACAATCCTAAAGTTTGAGAGTCAGTCGCACAGATGTTGTAAAGGTAGAGTGTCACGGTAAGTTGACTGTTCTGCTGTGGCTATTGGCTAATGTAATTTTTTTCCCTTTTTAAACAGAGGTCAAGACCCTAGAGCAGGGGTGGACAACTCCGGTCCTGGAGGGCCGCAGACCACTCAGGTTTTCATTATGTCCCTAATGAATATTCATGACCTATTTCCATACAATGGAAGGCAGTGGATACAAAAAGATCTCATGAATATTCACTAGGGATATCATGAAAACCTGACTAGTCTGCGGCCCTCCAGGACCGGAGTTGCCCACCCCTGCCCTAGAGGAATAACAATGAGTTCACAAAAGTAGTTAAGTGGATACCAAAAAACGCAAACTCAAGGAAAAGTGATCTGACAAAATTTCTAAATGTCAAAAACAAACTATTTTGCAATGTCAAGTTTGTCAGCACCAACAGTTGAAATAAGCCAAGCAAACACCATTGAAGCTAATGATAGTGCACAAAACGAGGGAGCTCTTTCTAGCAATATTCAAACCACTGTTGACGCTTTTGATACAGACGACGATCACAGTGGTCAACATGAAAGTACAGCGGAACAGACAGACACAGAGCAGAAACATGAAACAAGAAGCAAATTCAGTGATTTCAGAGAATACAGTGACCTCGCAAACTGGCCCATAACAATTGATAATGATTTCATACAGAATTGTTTAATTTATTTATTATTTATTTATTTATTTACATTTCTTATATACCGCGCTATTATAATCAGTGCGGTTTACAGTTGAAACAAACGTACTACAATGTAGTGGTACATTGAGCTTACATAGAACAGGGTATTCAAAACCTGGAGGAACTAGGGGGGAACTATATACAGCTTATGTAAATGTTACAATAACGATAAATCTCAATGGGTATGTAAGGGGTCTGTAAGCATACTAGTACATATGAGTCAGGATGGAGAGAGGGAAATGTGATTAACCATTATCAGTGGGGGGATGTTCAGTGGGGGGGGGTTAGATGGGGGGTCCGAGGGGTGGGTGCATGCTTTTCAAACTGGGGAGACTGGATAGTGCTGCATGAACAGATGGTGTTTTAGGGCTTTTCGGAACACCACCAGGTTTTGGGTAGCTCGGAGTTCTGCTGGGAGGGCATTCCAGGCAATCGGTGCAAAAATGGAAAATGCTCTGTTGGCTGTTGACTTTGTACATTTTGTTAGGAACTTAGAGACTTTAATTGTGTTCATCTGCGTAGTTCTCCTTATTCTGTTAATTGTGGTACGGTGGAGAAGTGCATTGATGGGTGTAGAGGGCTGGTTCTTGAGGGCTTTGAAGGTTAGTATTAAGATTTTGTATGTGATTCTGGCAGGTAGTGGCAGCCAGTGTAGGTTTATCAAGATAGGCGTTATATGATCCGACCTTGATGCACCAACTAGAACCCTTGCAGCTGCATTCATGGCAAGTCTGAGTGGGTTTAAAGTTGATTGTGGAAGTCCATGTAGGATGACATTCGCAAAGTCGAGATGAGGGATGATTAGAGCTTGGAATATTGATCTATAGTCAGAGAAGTCGAGTAAAGGGCGAAGGTGTCTTAGCGTTCGGATCTTGTGATAAATTGCTTTTGTGGTGTTTGTAACATGGGCTGACATATCGAGGCGTTGATCGAGGGTAATGCCTAGGTATCGGATTGTGGATTTTGTCTTCAATTCTATATTATTGACCTGAAGTGAGGGGGAGGCGTGAAACTCCGATTTCTTGTGACGAATAGGACGTCTGTTTTGCTATTGTTGATCCGGAGATTTTGAGATAAAAGCCAGTCAGAAACTGCTTCAAAACATCTCTTACAAGCAGGTGGATTTTCTGATTGGATGAATGTACTCAGAACTCTGGCGAATCATGAAGACAACATGAAACATAAGAGGGCAATATTGTGTTGAATAACAAGAAAGTCAAATAAAAATACTGTGGATCAGTAACTTGAAGAATAGATGAGAAAAACCATACAGTACTATTTTGAAGTACTGAAAAGAGTTGTAGCTGTTACAAAGTTTTTAAGTGAAAGTGGTTTGGCATTTAGAGGTCATGAGGAGAAGTGGGACTCAACAAATAATGGAAACCTCATGGGGGCCATTGAACTTATTGCAGAGTACGACCCATTTCTACATGAACATACTGAGAAATGTAAAAATAAAAAAAGTAAATGCTACTTATCTATCCAAAACAGTGTATGAAGAATTGATAGAAATCATGGAAAAACATGTGCAAGATGAAATACTACTACTCTATTGTTGACTCTAGGCCTGACCTGACACATGTTGACCAGCTGGTAACTGTGGTTCGATAATGCTATAATAAAAATCTTTCACAAGGTTTTCCAACATTTTTACAAATAGAAAACTATATGCATCTAACATGAAGGGCTCGGAGAAAGGGCTGCAAGCACTCTTTAAAAACATTAACAGGTACGCAGACTATGTAATATGTGCAGCCCATTCACTTAACTTTGTTGGAGCATCTGTAGCATATACAGCAATTTTGGCCATAGCTCCATGCGATATGCTGCCACACGGCCCATTAAAGACAGCGGAAAGGGGGTCCAATCTTTTAAGCGAGTTCGCATATGTAATAACACCTTATTGCAGTTACATTTGTAAAGCTGGTATGGATCTCGAGTTAATTGAATGCCCAAGTAAGTAAATGCGGCATCTGCCCACCGCACGGGAAAAGAGGGTCCCCAAGCAGGACGTAGCCCACCCCCCAACATGTCTAAGGCTTCAGATTTATCTTTGTTTATCTTAAGGCCTGCTATCTCTCCAAACTTGGCAAATTCCTCTAGCACCAACGGTAGAGCCGTTCACAGAGAGGTGAGAAAGACTAACATATCTGCAAAGGCAGAAATCTTGAACTCTGTCCGCCCAATCTGGATACCAGGTGCCTCTTTTTTTTTTTTTTTTTTTTTTATAAATTTTTTATTATCCACCTTTTCATATACATTATCAACCTTTCCATGTACATTACTATCAACCTTTTCGTGTACATTAAACAAATCCTTTCACCTCTTATACCAAAGGACTGGCTAGCATCCTGTACATAGAACCATAACATAATTCCCACAAACTTAAAGAAAACACATGTCCAGCCCTAATTAACCACAGTGCCCTCAGCTCCCTTTCCCCCATTCGTATGTCCATGGTCAGAGATTACATACAGGGCACCTGACCACCTTATAATCAACAGCCATCTGGTACAGAATATCATTAACATGTCCTTTTCAACATTCCCTTGTACCCCTTAATCCGTTAAGGTTAATTCCCCTCCAACCCCCTTATTTTCCCGCATTTCCACCCCCCCATACCCCTCCTCCCTCCACCCTCCTTCTCACAGCCATTTCCAAACCCCCGCCCACCGCTTCTCAACTTGCTCCCCTCGTCCCCTCCTCTCACCCGTCAATTTATACATTGCATACAGAAAAGACACTCTTCCTGCAAAGCTAGCTATGGAAGGCAAATTCGGCCGCTTCCAGTACCATGCTATTTCGCATCTTGCCGCTGTTACACAATACCAAATGATTCTCCAGTCCCCTTCCCACCTCCCATCAGGTTTATGCAGAAGACACATCTCAGGACCAAGCACAATATTTGCCCCCACCATTTTATTAATGATCTCCCCTATTTTGCGCCAATACTCTCTCACTACTGGGCACGTCCACCACATATGCAACCAAGAACCGCGCTCCCCACACATACGCCAACATTCATCCGTCTGTCGCACTCCTGCCCTACACAATCTCTCCGGTGTGAGATACCATCGAGACAACACCTTATAGCCATTCTCTCGTAAGGATGTGGCTATAGAGAACCTAGCTATACCCATTACTATCGTCTCCCACTCTTCCACCCCCCACGCTACCCCTAAATCCTTTTCCCACTCTTCCATATACTTCAGCTTTCGTTCCCCTCTGGCTATCAATCCTCTGTAAATCCTAGAGAGCATCCCTTGTTGCCCCATGGAGCCTAAACATGCTCCTTCAAACCACTCCCCTCCCCCCCGTCCTCCCTGCTCTCTCCCCTTTTTTCGAATCACCGAGCACATCTGCATATACGCGTACCTATCCGACTCCCCCAAGCGATATAAATCTCGCATTCCCTCAAAACCTCTGCACTGCGTTCCGACCACTATCTGGGACGCCTGGGACAGGCCAAGTACTGCCCAGCGCTGGAGTACTGCCGCATTCGGGCCTATGCCCTCCGCGCAGCAGGCCTGCAGGGACGTGGTGGGTGACCATTTCTTTTCTCCCACTAACCGCTTCTTATACTGTTGCCACACCTTCAGTGTGTGTCACACTATCGGATTCTGACCCCTATCTCCCCCCCCCCTCCCACACTATTCGTTCTAATTCCCCTGGTCGATACTCGTCCACCTCCATCCTTACCCACTGCTTATATGGCTCCCGCATCCACGCATAGACGGCTCGCAATTGCGCTGCCGCATAGTACAAACTAAAGTTGGGGATCCCCATCCCCCCCTCCCCTACCGACACTTGCATCCTTCTGGCCGCCACCCGTGGCCTTTCCCCCCCCCCCCCCCAGATAAATCTCTCCACCTGCCGTTGTACCCTCCGTAATACTCTTCGGGGTATCGGTATAGGCAGCACTTGGAAGAGGAATAGAAACTGGGGAAGAAGCATCATCTTCACCGATGCCATCCTCCCAAACCACGAATAATACCCTCTACTCCAGCCCTGTAGTCGCTCCTCCACCCGCCCCACCAGTTTGTTATAGTTCAGCGCGTATAAGGCCTCCAAGTTCCTCCCCAGCTGTACTCCGAGGTATCGAGTCGATGTCTGTGCCCATTTAAATGGGAAACCCTGTTGCCACTCCCGCTGCCCCTCCTCCTCGCCCACTATTCTTAATATCTCCGATTTCCCCCAATTAATCCGAAAACCCGCCCTCTCGCCGTATTCCTGTATCTCACTCATCACTGCCTGTAGCGTTTCTCTGGGGTTCGTGATAGTCAATAGAATGTCATCCGCGAAAAGGGAGACTTTGTATTCCTGGCCTCCCACCCTAACCCCCGCTACCTCGGTGTTAGCCCTCAACCTCGCCGCTAAGGGCTCGAGGGAGAGCGCAAATAATAATGGGGATAACAGGCATCCCTGCCTAGTCCCACGTTCCAGTGGAAAGAACTCAGAATAGCCCCCATTTACTCGTACACATGCTGTTGGTCTATGACAGGGGTCTCAAACACGCGGCCCGCGGGCCGCATGCGGCCCGCGAGACAACTTTGTGCGGCCCGCGACGGCGGAAAACCAAAAATCCCCCAAAACCCTGGCTTCTGCTGCTGCCGTTGCCGCCGTGGCAGCAGCAGAATCAATTGTCAAATTTAAAAAAAAAACTGACTTCTGCTGCTCAAGCAGCTGTCCTGCGGCCCCTTTCCCTCTGCCCGGAGATCCGACTCTGCTCTCAGCGGCGTGCTTTTCAAGCCGCGAAGAGAGTATTCCCCTCTCGCGCGGCTTGAAAAACCGCGCGAGAGGGGAATACTCTCGTCGCGGCTTGAAAAGCACGCCGCTGATAGAGCAGAGTCGGATCTCCGGGCAGAGGGAAAGGGGCCGCAGGACAGCTGCTTGAGCAGCAGAAGTCAGTTTTTTTTTTTAATTTGACAATTGATTCTGCTGCTGCCACGGCGGCAACGGCAGCAGCAGAAGCCAGGGTTTTGGGGGTTTTTTTGTTGGCCGGTAATGAGCTATGGAGGGGCTGACTGAACTGGAAGTGGGCTATTGGCAGAGGGGGGAGGGGGGGGTTATGACTGGTAATGGGCTGGGGGGGGGTTATAACTGGTAATGGGCTATGGTGGGGGCCAGGACTGGAAATGGGCAGATGGGGGTTAGGACTGGAAGTGGGCTATTGGCAGGGGGGGTTATGACTGGTAATGGGCTGGGGGGGGGTTATAACTAGTAATGGGCTATGGTGGGGGCTAGGACTGGAAATGGGCAGATGGGGGTTAGGACTGGAAGTGGGCTATTGGCAGGGGGGGGATATCACTCGTAATGGGCTATGGTGGGGGCTAGGACTGGAAATGGGCAGATGGGGGTTAGGACTGGAAGTGGGCTATTGGCAGGGGGGGGTTATGACTGGTAATGGGCTATGGTGGGGGCTAGGACTGAAAATGGGGTGATGGGGGTTAGGACTGGAGGTGGGCTGATTGGGGGGACTAGAACTGGTAAGGGGGAATGGGGGGCTAAGACTGAAAATGGGGTGATGGGGGATACGACAGCAAGTGGGCTATGGGGGGGACTAGGACTGGTAATGGGCTATGGGGGGGTAAGACTGAAAATGGGGTGATTGGGGGTAAGACTGGAAGTGCGCTATGGGGAGGTTAGGACTGGTTATGGGCTATGGGGGGTCTAGGACTGGTAATGGGCTGGGGGGGTTGCTAGGACTGGAAATGGGCTGAGTGGAAGGGGGGCTTGAACTGCAAATGGCTGATGGGGAGGGGGGCTTGGAATGGAAATGGGCTGTGAGGGGAGGGAGCTAGGATTGGAAATGGGCTGATGGGGGGCTAGGATTGGAAATGGGCTGATGGTGAGGCTAGGATAGGACTGGAAATGGACTGATGCAGGGACTAGAAAGGAGCAGATGCTGGGTGGGGCTGGAACTAGAAGGGAGCTGATGTTGGGGGAGGATTAGAATGGGATGGAGCTGGGAAAGTGAAATGGAGAGGGGGAAAAATATTTTGTCTGGAAGAGAAGACAAATCTACAATTGGCCAGGTATTGGGAGAGTAAGTGGGGATTGAGGATGGAGGGGTAAAATTTGAGTGGATGAAATAGGAATGAGGAAAGAGCAAAAGGAGAAAGATTAGTATGTTAAAGCAGATGTAGAGAGAGAATGGAAAAAAACTAGAAGAGAGAAGAAAGGACAAATGGACAGCAGACGATGGAGATAGCAGAAGACACGAAGAAACCAGAAGTGGCTGGAGCAATTGCAACTGAAAAAAAATGCACAAAAGGTAGAAAAATATCTCTTTATTTTGAATTTATTAACTGGAATATGTCAGCTCTGGGAAATGTGCATCATTAATGTCTGTGCTTTGGTACAAGAAATTATTTATAGTTTTATTTCTACAGTGCTGAGGTATTCTGTGTAATTCCTATTTGACATTGCTACTTGTTCTCTTTTCCCAGTAGGTCATGTATTGTTCTCTGAAATGTATTGATTTAATATTTGCAGTGTTGCCTTTTGATAGGTAGGGTCTGGTGCTTTGTGAGTCCTGGTAGTGCTGTTATGATACGGGGGGTTTGCTATGGGTTCCAAATGGACAGTGTTAGTAGTAGTTCCTAATGTGCCTGGCGGTTGGCACTGGATTATAGTAATATAGAAATTTTCTAGTCTTTCTTTATCCATGCACTCATTATGCAACATTATGCAAATATTTATGCAAATGAGGCCCCTTATGCAAATGAGGCCCGTGTCTTATGCGGCCCCCGGGTTACTTTACAAGTCCTCATTCGGCCCTCAAAGCAATTTGAGTTTGAGACCCCTGGTCTATGATATAGAGCCCTTATCCACTGCACAAACCCTGGCCCAAACCCCAGTTGTTTCAGTACTGAGTATAAAAATGACCAAGACACTTGGTCAAAGGCCTTTTCGGCATCCAATGAGACCAACAGAGTCTCCTTCCCCTTCTTTTGTGCCGACCAGATCACATTCAGCACTTTCCGTATGTTGTCTGCCACCTGCCGGCCCGGCACAAACCCCGCTTGGTCGGCATGCACCAATTTCCCCAAATGCTTATTAAGTCTAGTCGCCAGCACTTTTGCCAGTAACTTCGCATCAACATTCAACAAAGAAATGGGCCGGTATGAGGCACACTCCTGAGCGTCCTTCCCTTCCTTATGGATAAGTGTAATACCTGCCCATCCCATTGTATCCGCCAATTTCTCCCCCCTGCTCGGCCCATTAAAAACCCTAGTCAACGGCCGCACCACCAGACTGCCAAACTGTTTATAGAAGCGTGCCGTTAGGCCGTCGAGCCCTGGGGCTTTACCGGTCTTTAAGGCCTTAATGGCCTGCAAGACTTCCTCAGTTTGGATTTCCCTATCCAGCCCTTTCTGCTCATCCGCCGTCAATCCCGGGAGCCCTGCTCCCCTCACATACTCTAGAAGATCCTCCCGCGACCCCGCCTCCCGTGCCTTATACAAGTTGCTATAGAAGGCTACGAATTCCTCTCGGATGCGCCGGACGTCCCGCATCACTTCCCCCCTGCTCTTAATCTGGGAAATCCTATTCCACTCCCTTCGCTTCTGCAGCTGCCTCGCGAGGTATTTCCCCGCTTTGTTACCCCCTTCAAAGAATCGCTGCTTCATCAGCTGTAGGCGGAACTGTATCCTTTCTGCCTCTATTGCATTAACTTTGGCTCTAAGTTCTAAGACTACCCCTCGGTGCTGTCCTCCCCCCTCCCCCCTCCTGCATATCCCTCTCCTCCGCCTCGCATAGTTGCTGCCTCAACTGCTCCTCCCGCTCTGCCCGCTCTCGCTTAATGCGTGCCCCCCACTTAATGAACACCCCCCTTATAACTGCCTTAAAAGCATCCCAGAGCACTCCCTCTTTTACTTCTCCACCCCCGTTCTGCCCAAAATACTCTGGGATTAGGCTCCGTATTTCTGTTACCACCCTCGCATCCTCCAACAGACCCTCATTCAATTTCCAAAATTGTCGTCCCTTATCCTCCCCTGCCACCCGCACTTGTACCACTACTGGAGCATGATCGGACCAGGTAATTGGGTCTATTACGGAGACCTGGTTGAAGGAGGGCGATAGCCCTGTCTTGGCCAGCTCCTTGCCCCCTGGTTTCTCGGCTCTCTCTGCTCCTCGATTAGGTAGAGGGGGGGGGGGTGGCATTGCTCTATCGTTCTGCTCTTCTTCTGGAAGAAATAACGTCCCCCTCTGCTGTACTTTCTGAGTCTCTGTTCCTCCGTTTTTCTTCTTCTCCCCCACTTTATTTCCTTCTTCTTTACCTCCCGCCTTCCCTCTCCACTGAGCGCTGGGAAGGAATTCTTCAGTTTCTTTCTGATATTGTTTTGCAGTTCCCAAATGTTATCATCTTAGGGGATTTTAATATCCATGCAAACAACCCCAGTCGGCAAAAAGATTTCGCTTTCTTAAATTTCTTTCAGGATATTGCTTTTCACCTGCATGTTACAGGTCCTACCCACGCTGCTGGTCACACCTTAGACCTCGTGGTATCTTCCCCCACGTTGACAGCTCAGATTTCTTCTCCCTCCATGATTGATGTCCCGTGGTCGGACCATCGCTGCGTTTTATTCTCTATCACTGTTCCCTCTGCTCAAACGCCCCCTTCTGTGGTGTCCCCTACACTCCCCCCCCCTTCGCCGTCATTTAACTCCTGACACTTTATGTTCTTTTCCCCCTGCCTCTTCTGTTTTCCCTCCGGACTTTGCATTATTGTCATCTGATTGTCAGGCTTCTCTCTGGGACTCTCTCCTTACGGATGCCCTAGATCAGCTAGCGCCTTTGCGTCCCTGTCTACGTCTGCCTAATCCTGGTCATTCTTTCTGGTTTCATTCTGGCCTGCGGCTCCAACGGGCTCAACTCCGTCAGGTTCAACGCCGCTGGTCCCGCCATCCCTCAGTTGATTTATCCATCCGTTTCAAACAACTCTATGCTGCATACCGCTTGGCTATTCAAACTGCCAAGCGGACTTACTATGAGGCTGAAATTAAAGATGCAACAAATTCCTCTCGCAGACTTTTTCAGATTTTGCATAAACTTTCATCTACCGGCTCTTCATCTACATCGATTTCTCGGTCTCCTGACCCTCATTCACTGGCTACCTACTTTTCCCAGAAAGTTCTAGACCTTCGTGCTTCTTTTCCTACTTCCCCTCCACCTCCACCTTCACCACCTTTTTCCCCTCGTAGCTCAGCTGCTATTGATCTCGCACCTCGGTCTCCTCTTACTATGCCCAATCAGGCTCTTTCCCATACATGGTCCTCATTTCATCTGATCTGTTCTGCTGAAATCCTTTCAATACTGTCTGCCTCTCGTAAGACTACTTGTTCCCTTGACCCGATTCCCTCCCGTTGGCTGTCTGTTCCTTCCCTACAATTAGTCCCTATTATTACCACAATCATTAACACAAGTTTTTCCTCTGGTTTGTTCCCTTCTTCCTGGAAGTCTGCTGTTGTTCACCCTCTTCTAAAGCAATCATCTTTGGATCCCTCTGTTCTTGCAAATTGGTGCCCTGTCTCTAACCTTCCTTTTCTGGCTAAACTTCTCGAACGCTTTGCATTTCTTCAGTTGTCTGCTCATGTCGAATCCACAAACACATTACATCCTCGTCAGGCCGGTTTTCGCCAGGGCCATAGCACTGAGACTGTTCTTCTTGCTGTTCTTAATGAAATCCATGTTGCACATGATCGTGGTGATCTTACTCTCTTAGTCTCTCTCGACCTATCGGCAGCTTTTGATTTAATTGACCACACTCTTCTTCTCTCGTCTTGCTGAGGTGGGTTTGCGTGGTGCTGTTCTTCTCTGGTTTCGTTCTTTTCTCACTTCTCGTTCCTTTTCTGTTACTCTGAATAATAAATCCTCTGGTTCCTTTCCTCTCACTTGTGGTGTTCCTCAAGGGTCTGTTTTGTCCCCTTTGTTATTTAACATTTTCCTTGCCCCTCTACTTTTGGTATTACAACAATATCCTGTGTCTTGCTATGTTTACGCGGATGACATTATTTTACTCTTTCATACTTCTCCTCTCTTTCTGGATCTTTCTACTTTTAATGCCTGTCTTTCTCACGTGGCTCTTTGGCTTTCACAGCACTTTCTTCGTCTAAACCCGTCTAAGTCTATTGCTATGTGGGTTTCACTTTCGGGGTCATGTCCATCTGTCGCACCTATGATTGACTCTGTCCCTGTCCCTCTGGTTTCTTCCTTTCGGTATCTTGGGGTGATTCTGGATTCCTCTCTCTCTTTCCATGATCACATTTCTTCCTTGGTTCGGCGTTCTTTTGCCATTCTTCGTCGTCTTCGTGCTGTTCGGTCATTTCTTCCCCTTGGATCCCTGGTCACTCTTGCACTTTCCCTTGTTATTAGTCGTCTTGACTACTGTAACGTCTTTCTGGCTAATCTTCCCAAGTATCAACTTAAGCGCCTACAACTTATTCAAAACACTGCTGCCCGTCTCATCACCTTCTCCCGCCGTTCGGATCATATTACACCTATTCTTATTCAGCTTCACTGGTTACCCCTCTGTGTTAGGTTCCACTATAAATTCTTGATCCTCATTCATCGTGCACTTCACACCCATAACCCTTTATACTTAGCTGACTTAATCCTGCTTCATACACCTTACCGCCAGCTTCGCTCTCTTCATGCAAATCGTCTGGTTCTACCGTCCCCATCTCAGGCTCATTTGGAAAAAACACGCCATGCTGCTTTCTTTTTTCTTGGCCCCAGTTTATGGAATGCCCTGCCCTCATCCCTCCGCTTAGAGTCTTCATATTCACAGTTCAAATCTGCCCTCAAAACCCACCTGTTCCAGACAGTGTTCAATCTCCCTTCCTGACTCCCCCCCTTCCTCTGGTTTTTCCTCTTGTCATTATCCCCGGTTATTGGTTTTGTCTTAGTCTATTAGTCTTGTCTTTTACCCTCTGTCTGTTTGTGTTTGAGTGGTCTTGCCTCTTTTATTGTTGTAAATCATTGTTTCTTATTTTGTATATTGTTAATTTGTAAACCATTTTTATGGTTTTTATAGTATGATTTTATTGTTTTAAATATTTTATGTTTTGATATTGTACATAGTTTGTGTCTTATTTATTATTACTTATTGTCTTTTGTATTGTTGTTATGCTTTTCTTTCTTTTCTATTTACTTTGGCGTTCTTTTCCGTAGTTTGCAGTGCCGCTTTTTTATATTGTTTGTACACCGCTTAAATGTTTCTTTTAACGTAAGCGGTTTATCAAATTTGAAATAAAGTTAATGTTAAAGTTATTTCCCCCCCCTTGATCCTCTCCGCTAGCTCCTTCCCCACCCATATAGCATCCAATCTAGAGTATGTTCCATGGGCCGCTGAGAAGAAGGTAAATTGCCTTCGGCCCGGATTGAGCATCCTCCACACATCAATCAGGTCATTCTCCTGCACAAATCTCTGGTAACACTTCCTATCCTTCCCCCTCCCTTCCCGTTGGCCCGTCGTGTCTCTCCCCACCTCCCAGGCCAGGTTGAAATCCCCCCCACAAATCAGCACACCTTCCCCCATTGCCGCTACCTGCTCACCCAATTCTTTCCAAAACTCGGTTTGGGTTCCCGTAGGGGCATACACATTCACCACACACAACCATTCCTCCCCCTGCTTCACCCGCAGCAAGAGATAGCGTCCCCCTTTATCCCGGGATAGCAGCTGGACCTCAGTTTGGGCTTCCCCCTTAATGAGCACCACCACCCCGCCTTTCTTTTTCTCTCCAAGATTAGAAGCGAATAGACGATGCTTATACCCCCTGGGTTGCACCAATGCCTCATGCTTTTTCTGCAAATGTGTCTCCTGCAACATTACTATGTCAGCTTTGTGCCTTGTTTATTCTTTATACAGTTTCTGTCTTTTCCATGGTGAATTTAATCCTTTAACATTCAACGTTAGTATTTTCAATTCCCCTCCTGCTCCCCTTCCCCCCCTTCCACCCCGCTGGTCCTGCCTCCCCCCCCTTCCCCCCCACCCCCCCCTCCTCCCCCCCTTCCCCCTTCCTTCCTCCTCTTCTCCCCCCTCCCCCCCTCTCAGAGCTCTCCTCTGTGGAGACTCGACTTCCATATCAGTGACCTCCTCCACCTCACCACCAATTCTTCCCCAGTTACCCCTCGTCCCCCCGTTCCCCCAGTCTCATCCCGCACCCCCCACTAATCCTTACCTCTCCTATCCCCCACCGCTCCCCTCCCCTCTTAACACCTCCCCTCTCCCCCTGCACATTGCCTGCCCCTCCCTCCCTACCCCCCGTAGCCTACTACCCTGGCCTCCCCCTCCCTCCAAGCCTGCCAACCAACATATTTAAAGATACCAGTCCTTTGGTGGAACACCACCGCTCAGCCAGTCTCTTGCTCTGATGCCGGACTCCGGTGACCTCCTTTAGCCGTCCTGGCCAATCTCCTGCCACTTGCCCTCTGCCATTTCGCACTCTCCATCCTCCCTGGTCTGGATTCCGGGCGTTGTGGAGTAGCGGTGCTGTCGATAATCTCCGGTAGATGCTCTGCTCCAAGCTCTCGCAAGGCTTTCCAAGCCTCCGCACTGGATCTCACCGTCCGCGATCTCCCTTTCACCGTGATCAATAAGCCAAATGGAAACAGCCACTTGTATCGTAGTTCTGCTCTCCTCAGATAGGCCGTTATTTCTCTGATCTCTCTCCTGCGCTGCAGCGTTCCCTGGGACAGATCTTGATACAACTCCACTTTGTGGCCCTCCCAGTGGAAGCTTTTCAGCTTGCGGTTGGCTCCTAGCAGCAGTTCCTTGCTCTTGTAGGAACTCAGGCACACTACTATGTCTCTTGGCCTATTTTCTCGAATGGGCCCCAGGCCTTTATGCGCTCTTTCTATGTTCGGGTGGTAATCATCCACTGCATCCCCATGTCCAGCTGCCACTAGGAGGTCTTGGAATATCTTTTGGACCACTTCCTCACTATTCTTGTACTTAGGCTCTTCCGGCACTCCGCGCACTCGGAGATTACATCGCCGTGATCGATCTTCGAGATCCTCTGCTTTGGCTTTGAGGGCCTCTTGCGCCGACTGCAGTTCTTCCCAGCTATGCTGGAGCTGCGTCAGGGTCTCCCCTTGACTATCCAGCTTGGTTTCGGCCTCGTCAACTCGTTCTCCCAGCTCCAGGATGTCTTGACGCACTGTCCGCACGGCCTCCTTGATCTCGTTTTTCACCCCACACATCTCCACCTTCAGTTCCTCCTTTAACTCGAGGAGCCACTGCTTAATCTGTTCCGCTGCAGTCAGGCACTCCTCTCCACCTTCACTCTCACCCGGGCTGTGTGGGGTTTCCATCACCGTTTTGCCGGATTTCTCCCCTTCCTTCCCGCCTTTGGACGTAGCATATGGGGATCGAAACTCAGCCAGTTTCTTTTTCATCAGGCCCTCTTTTTTTGCGTTTGTTTTCTCCATTATGAGCCTGTGCCAGATTCCCCCAGCCGGCAGTATTGCCTGCACTCCGGGATCACCTCCCTCCTTTTGCTCTTATATAGGGGCAGTGGCTAGGCTTTACACCCGGACCTCCACAGCGTCTGCTGCCCGTCCTAGTTGATTTCTGGCTTCGGAGGGCTCCCCGGGGGGCACACTTCTTCTCCTCACCCGGCTGGCACCAACTCTCCCACTGCTCCCCTCTTCAAGTGAGGTGCGGCCTGTCTGCAGGTCTTCCACTGCTCTGCCCCCACCACGTTGCCATCTTCTCACCACCGGCAACGCTATGCACCACAGCGCTATGAAGGGAGATTTTATTTTAGTACTTTGCTTGTTAGCTGCCCCAAATTAAGTCGGGCTTCTCCCAACGATAGGCGCTCCCCTTCAGCCGTCTCTCAGTCGGCCTACCTCCCGGCAAACTCCACTCTCCCGTGGTTGTCTCACCGCCTCTTTGGGCCGCACTTCCCACGCGGTGTTGGGCTGCCGCTCCGGCTGCGTGCTCGGCTCCCCGCTCTCCGTTCCGCTCTCTTGGGCCTCCCCGTTCACTCACGCTCGCCTTTCCGCCCAATTTAATGCCCGTAGGGGCTATTACAGTGTTATTCGATGCATTGGTGGCGGAGCTCCCGCACTACGCCGCCATTCAGGTGGGTGACGTCACCGGAAGTCACCAGGTGCCTCTTGACATGCCACCAGTTTACGTATCATCGGATCTAGGGATAAAACAAACAAGGTGGACAGGGGGCAGCCCTGCCGTGTCCCTCTTCCCAAGCTGATACCCGCCAATATCATTCCATTCACCAACACCGCTGCTACAGTTTGTGTGTATTATAGCTGAACCATACGGAGAAACTGGTCCCCTATTCCGTACCAGGGTAAACGTTGGAACAGCTAGTCCCAATTCCACCCGGTCAAAAGCCTTTTCAGCACCAAAGCTCACCTGAAGGGACTCCAAGCAATGTTCATGTGCCCACTCAAGGGAGGCTATGATCTTACGCAAATTGCAAGAAGCACATAGGCCCCGGACAAATCTCACTTGAGATTCCTGCACGAGACACGGCAACAGTGGGGCTAATCATTCCATTAAAATTTTAGCTAGGAGTTTCAGGTCAAAATGAATCAGGGAGATTGGTCTATAGGATGCCGCCTGTAGTGGGTTTTTCCCAGGCTTGGGAATTAAAACAATATGGGCTTTGTTACTACTCCAAACCATCTCGCCTCTCTCTATCTGCTCCTGGTACACTTCCACTAAAGTAGGTGTCACCATGTTGTGCAAAAGTTTGTAAAACTCTGCACTAAATCCGTCCAGGCCAGGCGCCCGGCAGCACTGGGTGGCCTGTATGGTTTGTTGCACTTCCTAGATTGAGATGGGCAATTCTAGCAATGCCACCTGCTGTGAAATGAGGCTTGGCAGTGATAGATCCTGCAGATACTCCTTTATGCATGTTATAGGGGCACCTTCGTCCGTATACAAAGCTTGATAAAAAAAACTCAAGAGATGAGTAATCTCCTCAGCCTCTTTGTGGATTTTCCCTTTTCGTCCTGCAAGGCAGCTACTGTTCTTGGGCCCCTTCCTCCTCTGAGGCAGCGGGTCAGCAGTCGCCCTGATTTATCACTATACCTATAAAGCTGATATTGATAGTACAGCAGTGATTTTTTTGCCCATTGGTATAACATTTCATTGCGGGCAGCTTATGTTTCAAGATGTCTGGACCTTGTCTCCTGTGTGGAATTCCTGGCATAACCTCTCCATTCTAGCATGACCTGCCTCTCTAACCTAATTATTATAGCATTCAACTGGTGTCATCTTCTGGCAGCATAAGCTATAATATCTCCTCTGAGGAAGGCCTTAGCGGTCTCCCAGAAGAGTTCTGGGGTCTCTTTATGTTGCATGTTCTGTGACATATGATTGCCACTGTTCCTGAAGATAAACTTGGAAATGATTATCCCTACATAGGTATGAGGGAAACGCCATCATCTGTTGGGCCACTGGTCTCTGCCAAGTTAAGTCTACCCACACCGGAGAGTGATCAGAAATTTCGTTGGGACCAATATTCGCCTCAGTCACCTGTGCGAATAAAGGTTCCGAGATCAGAACAAAATCAATACATGCACTTGTCCCATGGGCTCGGGATCTGTGTGAGTAGTCTCGCTCTGAGGGGTGCAACAACTGCCATGAGTCTGCCACGCTTAGATGGTGCTTGAAATTACCTAATATCCGCATCGTGGCTTTACGGGCCTCCATTCCCCCTCGGCCTGATATTTCCATCTCTGAATCAAGGACACCATTAAAGTCTCCTTCCAGCACGAGAGGATCCTCCGGGAAATCATCAATCTCAGAGGCCAGCCTTGCATAGAAAGGGGTATCGGCACTATTGGGACCACATATATTGCATAAAATGACTGGTTTGCTTTCTAAATCTCCCCTCAAAAGAAGATAGCACCCTGTTTTAATGCTAATGTGGGTGAACCAAAGGCTCTTGCAGAACAGGATGACCATCCCCCCTTCTTCCCCTGCACGGGGGCTCCAAATACTTGGCCTACCCACTTTCAGCTTAGCTTAGCATGCTCGGCTGCTGTCTGGTGCATTTCCTGTAGAAACGCTATATCACACATGTCGTGCCAGAGCTTGTAGCACTTTGTAGCGTTTAATGGGACAGACATTCCAAGATATAATCCTTAGGGGGACTTCCCACATCCTATGGCTATAGTTTGCTTGAGCTCTTTTCCCATCTTGCGCAGGGGTCCCCCCAACCTAGAACTACTACTGATAGTTGTCATCAGAACTGTGCCCCCAGAGTACTTTGTCATTGCAGAAGTGTGAGCCACTTCCCCCCCCTCCAATACCCCCAAGTCCCTTCCCCTCTCCCTTATCCCCTTCCCTCTCTAGTCTACCCCGCCCCCACAAATGGATCTTCAGGTCCCATCTCTGATGCTTCAGGCCTTCCCCTCCTATATTTTTAACCCACCCTCTGTCCTCATCGGCAAGTCGTCCCATCCCTAGCCGTCCCATCATTCTCCATCACCAACTCTCTAGTCACCAATCCCACTCAGTCTCCCTTGCTTTCACTCAGTATCTTGTTGATAAACTTCTCCATTCAGTATCTTGGCCCTGACTGCTTATGGGTTCCCCATGGCCTTGAGCCTTCCAGCTCCTCGCTCTGCTTCTTTGTGGGAAGCCAACGATACATGCCTCCAGCGCCGGAGGGGACTCCTTGTCCTAACTGTCTCAATATGTGGGAAATGTATTATTTGTCTTTAGTGTTTCTAAACCCTCTATCAGCTCCCCTAACTCTTAATACTTAAAGCTGACTACCAGGGAGGGAGGCTCATTCACTAACGCCAGTCAGTCAATTTTAGCGTAACCAGAGCTACCCCACAAGGTAGGGAGACCCCAACCGCACCAGGGCTCAAGGTCTCCCCCCCCACTTCTGGGTCGCTCCTTAGCCGCACCTCCCTCACTTTTCACCCCTGCCCCTACTGAGCCTGTCCCAGGAACTTCATCAGGGAACCATTGGATGTTTCCCCCCTCCTTCCTGTTACTGCATTTCAACCTACTCTTTCATTGCAGTCCCACACGTGTTCCTCCCTCCTGCCGTCCTGATCCTCCCCCTTCCTCGGCCTATATGTCACATACCACCCCCCCCCCCCCAAAAACAACTTCTAACACCGGCCCCCTGCCAATGGGGACAGCTGAAATAATAGCATTAACATCTAAAATCGTATAACAATTTAATTATATAAACTGCAAGTAGCTGTCTCAATCCTTAGCACCGTACCCCGCTAAGGCAATCCAGGTTCCCGCAAGGAGTGCTCCAATGTCTCTTGGGGAGAGCCAATGGCACAACGCCAACCCCTCTCTCCAGTCTACCTGGACATTAAGGTTATACCGTCTCTCCCGTGGTCCTTGCTTCGAATCTCACTCCATTCCTGCTGGCTCTTTCATTACTCGGAGGACATGTTAGTGAGGGCATCATTATGCGTTCAAGGAGACCCCACCAGAAGGTTTTTGGGTGACTGCCACCATTGGAGGGACAAAATAAGGCGATCTGAGTTTGTTGGGGAGGCAGTGGACCATGTGCCAGATGGGACTAATGTGGTCACTTGGGTGGGCTTTACAAATAATCCTGGCTGACACATTTTGTGCTATTTGAAGCTGGTTGTCTTTTTTGGCAGTCCTTGGAGTATTCCATTGCAAATGTTGAGGTGAAGCATGACCAGTGCTTGCACGACTGTCCTAAAGTCATGTGGTTCAAGTAGGAGGTCTGAGATGTTGCAATGTTCTTAGTTTGAAGAAGATGTTTCTTGTGACTATTTGTATATGTGAAGCCATATTTAGGGCCTGATCTGAAAGGACACCTAAATATTTCACTTCTTTTTTGACTGGTATGTCTGTTTCGTGTGGGGAGAGTTGGTGGTGAGGTGAAGTTTAGGTTCTTTGTTATGTACAGTGCTTCGGTTATGTTAAGGTTTATTCAGAGGTTCACTGAGTCTAGCCAGGTTTGTGTTTCTTTGATGCAGGAAGCGAGTGTCTGATGGTTAGGACTGGCAATATCTGCAGGTACATAAAGTATGATATCATCAGGGTAAATGTGGTATCCTACTTTGAACTTCTTGAATATGTTGCATACCGGGTTGAATGTAAAGGTTAAATAATAATGCAGATAAGAGCAAGGTATCCCGCAAGGTTCTGCCCTGTTTGAAGCTTGAGGAAGTTTCAGTGCCTATTTGGACCTTTTGTGTGCCGTTATCTAGATAAGAAATGAACCATTGTAGTGCAGTTCCTGAGATTCCTATTTGTATTAGTCTTTTAATTAATGTATGATGATTTACATTGTCAAAAGCAGATGCAATGTCGTGGAAAATTAGTATGAATGCATTTTTTTAGTTATCTAGACATGTATAAGTTTATCCATGAGACTTAGAAGTAGATTTCAGCACCATGGTGGGGGCAAAAGCCAAATTCGTCCAGTGGAGCACTGTGGTCTGTATAGTCCTGCAATTGGATTTGTACCACCTTCTCAATTATCTTGGAGATAAATGGGATGCTTGCTATCGGCCTGTATGAGTTGGGGTTATTCTTGGCTAGGGTTTTGTTTTTCAAGATAAGATGAATCATGGATTGTTTGAGTTGGTTTGGCATGTATCCTTGAGTAAGGGATTGGTTTACTATTGGTAGTATAGAGGAGCTAGTTTGGTTTAGTTTGCCTTGATCCAGCTGACTGGGCATGGGTCAAGTGATGAAGTAGTGGTGTTGATTGATGTGATATTTGGTGGTTGATCAATTGAGTAGAAGGTGTTCCAAGAGTTGTGGCTTGCAGTGTAATCCTGTGTGGGTGCAGTGTCTTCAGATGTCCTGCATTTTAACTTGTCTGCAAAGTGGTTTGCAAGTGCTCGAAGTGCAATGGTGGAGCTATTTGTGTCATTGTTGGGGAATTGTGTTAGAGATTTGACTATTTCAAAAAGCTCTCTTGGACAATTGAGTGAGTTGGTGAGTATTTTGGTGTGGTGGTCTTTTCTACGGTTGAAGATTACTACCTTATGAAACTATAAAGAAGCAATGTATGACATTCTGTTGTCAGGAGATTGGCTTGTTCTCCATTTATGCTCATTCTCTTAATACTTTTTTGAGATTTGCCAGTTATCTGGTGAACCATGTTTTTGTGGATTTGTACAATGGGTATCTTTGGGGCTTAGTGCAAACCGATGCCTTTGTTATAGTAGAGTTTCCGTTGTTAATAGATGTGTTCAAGTCTGCAGATGGGTTGTCTAAATGTGGTAGTATGCTGTTTAGGAAGGTTCATTGTCATATTTGGTGAATTGTCTTTTCTGTGTAGATCTATGGTTATTTGGGAGATGGGAGGAGTCATGGAAATGAGGAATTCAATTATAAAGTGATCAGACCATGGGACTTGTTTTGCCTGAGGAGATGCGAAAAGCGTGTGGTTTTTGATTAGTTCTGGGAGGAAGAATTACTGTTTGGTGAAATCCCATATCGTTCATGGAGTTTAGGAATTGGGTGGATTGAGTTTCATGTAAGGACAGTAAGTTAAAGTCCCCTAGGAGTATGTGGGGTTTTCTTAGGGATGTTGCACATGCAGTTTCAAGGATAATGGTGAGGTTGTTGTGATTGGATGTGGGTGGTCTGTAAACTAAAGCGATGGACAGGTTTTTATTTTCTAACATTAAGTCCATGCCATCTACATTGTTGCTGATGCTTAGTGTGAAATTTAGGGTTTTTTTTTTTTTGGGGGGGGGGTTGTTGTTTTTTTTTTACTTAGGATGAGGACAACAACTCCTCTTTTATTGTCTTTCAGACAATTGAAAAGGAGGCATTCCTTTAAGTTTAGTTGGTTTATCAAGACAGTGTCTGTCTGCTATCCAAATTTCAGTTATACATAAGGTTTTTCATCTCTCACTAAGTCAAGTATGATCAGGATCTTATTTCTGATGAATCTTGCATTTATTAGCATGCATTTTATTTGTGTGTGTGTGGAGGGTGGTTGATATGTTTGGTGAAGATTTTGTGCGTGAAGGTGGCGTTGTACTATGGGTGACGTGTTCTGTTGTGGGTATATCTATTTGCATGGCGAACAAAGTTAGTCTTGTAGTGTATAATGGGGATGTGGAATTGCTGTGGTGATTCTGTAAGGGGGATGAGAGGAGAGGGTTGTAGCGATGGCAATAGAGAGTAGCAGCAGTGTGGAAAAAAGCATTTTTATGATTTTCATGGTGGATGGGGATAGAGAAATCTTGGGTTATTGAGGGTGAGTTGGGGATTACCGTAGGTGAAAGTTTAATCAAAAGTATTTTAGTGATAAGTTGCCCTGTTTTAATTCAAGTTGTAAGATGGGAATGGGAGGTTAAGTATTTCTATTCTTTAATGTAGAAGGAGGTGGTAACGGAGTTCAATAGTAGACAATAATATAATTACAAAGGTGAATATTATAAATGTGATCATATACTTACAGAAATTGACAATAAGGAGAACATTTAATTAGCTAGAAGAGTCGTAATTGTCTAAGTTCATCTAGAGTCTTTACCAGATTAGGATGCTATTGAGTAATTTTGAGTCTGGCAATGGGGAGGAAGGCTCACTTCAGGGGATATATTCTTTGGCTTCTTTCAAGTAACTGGTATGGTCCTTTGCTTGAAGTTATTTTTGTGCATCTGATATCTTGCCAAGGACTAGTTGCTATGCGGCAGTTATGTTTACACTAATGGACCTCTGTTGCAGGATGCATGGTACAATGGGGTGTGTACTAGCAGATCTCTGCTTCGGTGCTGTTTGGAGTCGGGGCCACTGTGGTGATTGGACTGGAGAATGCAGAATTATATGTGCCCAGTTTGAAGCTGATGTCTTGGACTGTGTTGGTGAGGGGTGCTGCTGGAGAAGTTATGTCGGGTTTGAGGTTGCTTGGAGCGCAGTGAGGATTGATGAATGGAGTAGAACGGGTAAACGTGGATCGATTGTTTACGCCATCAGAATATAGAAAGACTAGGGGACATGCAATGAAGCTACAGGGTAACCTATTTAAGACTAATAAGAGAAAATATTTTTTCACTCAATGTGTAATCAAACTCTGGAATTTGTTAGCGGAGGATGTAGTAAAAGCTATTAGTGTAGCCGGGTTTAAAAATGGTTTAGACAAGTTCCTGGAGGAAAGATCCATAAACCATTATTGAGGTGGACCCAGAATATCCACTACTTGCCCCGATACAAGCATTGTGGAACCTGTGTCTTTTGGGGAAACTGCTAGGTACTTGTGACCTGGATTGACTACTGTTGGAAACAGGATACTGGGCTTGATGGACCATGGTCTGACCCAGTATGGCATATCTTATGTTCTTATGCCATGGGACATATCTGCTTAGTGTCCCGCCTAAGCGCCCTCTAGCAAGACCCTCAGGCACGGGCGCGCCTCCCACCTTCACTTTTAAATATCTGTTACAGCGGCCTGATTGGTGCTTGGTGCATGAGGCAGAAGCTGGCATGCTCCCTGCTGCTGCGTGCTGATCGGGGTGCAAGAGAAGATGAAGGGACAGAGAGATGGGTTAAAGTGGAGGAAAGGCAAAATGAATGAAAATTAGAGAAGGAAATAGGCTGGGAAAGGGGAGAAGAAAGAATGGGAAAAAGAGCAGGGGCAACAGATACCAGGGGAAGAAAAAAAAGAGGCAGAGTACTGTGAAGAGGGAGTGAGTCAAAAATATGGGGGTAGGTCTTTGAAGGAGCTGACAAACGGTGGAAACAGGGGAAGTAAAAGGAGGAAAAGGAACCTACGTAGGGGTTAAGACACAATTTTATTTATTTTATTTTAGTATACATTTGTATACCGCTACTTCCAGCGATCAGCAGCGGTTTGATTACAGATTGGAAATTGTCAAATCATGACAGGAAATTTTTGAGGTATAAACACATTGATTAGACAGGAAAGCACAGCACACAGAGAACTATTTTACAGGGAACATGGGCTATGGAGGGCTATGGAGGGTTAAGTGGCTTGCCCAAGACCACAAGGAGCACCTGTGGGACTAGAAACCCCAGTCCTTCCGGCCCAAGGTTGCTGTCCTCTAGTGGGATTTGAACCCCCGACCTTCCGGCCCAAAGTACATTGCCCCAACCACTAGGCCACTCCTCCACTCCACAAGAAGAGGACTGAAGGGTGAGAGGAGATGAATGGCTGGGAAGGAGTTGGAATTGGTGAGGAAATGAGAGGCAATGAGTACAGAGGGCTGAAAGCTTGGTAGGCATAGAGTTTAAATGGAAGAACATATAAAACAGGTTTAAGGGGATAGAGGTGCAGAGATGAGAGGGGTAAGACAGGGAGGAGAGGAGTGTAAAAGGATGAGTGTCCAACTGTGAGATTTGTGCTTGCTGCACTCGAGGAATGCTTGATGAGAAGGGTAGGGGGGTAGGAGTCTGACTAGGAGGCCCCATAACCACATGTTGGGGGTGTAGCAGGATTATTGATATATACAAATAATAGATACAATGACTGGCCTAAAAATGTAATGCAATTTGTGCCTTCGAACCAATGCAGAGTCCTGGCAATCAGCAGCTCCTGAATTTTCTTGGCATTTGCCACGCCTTTCTTCTGAATTAATCACCCAAATATCTGACCATTTACAAAGTAAAAAAAACCGATCTGATCATCCAAATGCAAAATATCTCACTCTACTCTTCACAGACACAAAAAGGAGCATTTTAAAATAAGGAGAAAAGAATCTCAGACCATCAGAGCATCAGTCATAAAAACATAAGATATGCCATACTGGGCAGACTAGTATGGCATATCTTATGTAACTAGCAGTTTCCTCAAAGGATACAGGTTCCACAATGCTTGTATTAGGTCAAGCAGTGAATTTCCCAGGTTCCCTTTAATAATGTTTTATGGACCTTTCCTCCAGGAACTTGTCCAAACCTGTGGATCAAGAACTGGTTAAAAGATAGAAAGCAGAGGGTTGGGCTAAATGGCCAATATTCCCAATGTACCCGCTGCTTTTTGACATATTCATAAATGACCTAGAAAGTGGAATAACGAGCGAGGTTATCAAATTTTCAGATGACACAAAACTATTTAAAGTTGTTAAAACCCAAGAGGATTGTGGAAAATTGCAAGAGGATCTTGATAAATTGGAAGACTGGGCATCAAAATGGCAGATGAAATTTAATGTGGACACGTGCAAAGTTATGCACCTAGGGAAGAACAACCCAAACTATGGTTACACGATGCAAGGTTCCACATTAGGAACCACCACCCAGGAAAAAGATTTAGGTGTCATTGTGGATAACATGTTCAAACCCTCGGCCCAGTGTGCAGCGGCAGCCAAGAGAGCAAATAGAATGCTAGCTATCATAAGGAAAGGAATGGAAAATAAAACAAAAGATATTATAATGCCTCTATATCTTTCCATGGTGAGACCGCACCTTGAATATTGTGTGCAATTCTGGTGGCCGTTTCTTAAAAAGGATATAGCATTATTAGAAAAGGTTCAGAGAAGAGCCATCAAAATGGTAAAGGAGATGGAAGGATACTCCTATGAAGAAAGGCTAAAAAGGCTAAAAAAAAAAAAAAAAAAAAAAGGCTAAAAAGGCTAAAAATGTTAGGGCTCTTTAACCTGGAAAAGAGACGGCTGAGGGGAGATATGATAGAAGTCTATAAATTAATGAACGGAGTGGAACGGGTAAACGTGGATCGATTGTTTACGTTATCAGAATACAGAAAGACTAGGGGACATGCAATGAAGCTACAGGGTGAACTATTTAAGACTAATAAAAGAAAATATTTTTTCACTCAACGTGTAATCAAACTCTGGAATTTGTTACCGGAGGATGTAGTAAAGGCTGTTAGTGTAGCTGGGTTTAAAAAAGGTTTGGACAAGTTCCTGGAGGAAAGGTCCATAAACCATTATTAAGAAGGGACCCAGGATATCAATGCTTGACCCAGTACAAGCATTGCGGAACCTGTGTCTTTTGGGGAAACTGCTAGGTATGTATGACCTAGATTGGCCACTGCTGGAAACAAGATACTGGGCTTGATGGACCTTGGTCTGACCCAGTATGGCATATCTTATGTTCTTATGTTTTTTTAAACACAGCTACACTAACAGCTTTTACTAAATCCTCCGGTAAAGAATTCCAGAGTTTGATTAAGAGTTGAGTGAAAAAATATTTTCTCTTATTAGTCTTAAATAGATTACACTGTAGCTTTATTGCATGTCCCCATGTCTTTCTATATAGTGATGGCATAAACAAATCGATCTACATTTACCTTTCTACTCCATTCATTAATTTATAAACCTCTATCATATCTCCCCTCAGCCGTCTCTTTTCCAGGATGAAGTGCCCTAACCTTTTTAGCCTCTCCTCATAGGGGTATCCTTCCATCCTCTTTACCATTTTGGTGGCTCTTCTCTGTACCTTTTCTAATAACCCGATAGCCTTTTTAAGATATGGCGACCAGAATTGCACACAATATTCAAGGTGCAGTTGCAACATGGAATGATACAGAGGCATTATAAAATCCTTTGTTTTTATTCTCCATTTCTTTCCTTATGATTTCTAGCATTCTATTTGCTTTCTTGGCCGCCGCTGCACACTGGGCGGAGGGTTTCAACATGTTATCCACGATGACGCCCAAATCTTTTCCTGGGTGATTCTTCCTAATATAGAACCTTGTATCGTGTAAAGCATAGTTACCCACCTGTAACAGGTGATCCCCAGTAACAGCAGGAATTTAGTCTTCACATATGTGTATCATCAGTACCAAAGTAGCCTGCGCGGAAACGCTCTCCAGCGTCCAATAGGAAAGCTTTTGGGAGTATCCCACAGCGCCTGCGTGCTGCCTTCCCGCCTTTCCCAACTGTCCCTCTCCAGTTGAGTTTAAAACTGAAAAAAAAGAGAGAAAAAGAGAGAAAGAGAGAGAGATAGAAAGATACAACTCCTAGGGGAGGTGGGTGGGTTGTGAAGACTACATTCCTGCTGCTCCCAGAGATCACCTGTTACAGGTGAGTAACTATGCTATCTCCAGGAACAACAGGAATGTACTCTTCACATATGGGGACTCCCTAGTTGCAGATGCCAGGGAGATGGCCCCAGAAAGTTGTGTGCCCTTGTGAAAGGGCTCCACTTCCCCCCCATGGATCTCTGTCATCCTACCAGGGATGGTGGGTAGGAGTTGACTAAGTCTGAAACAGGTGTTGAAGAAGAGCCTGACCAAACAAGGCATCCCGGCGGGAGTCCTTGTCTAAGCAGTAATGGGCTGTGAAGGCATGTACTGAAGCCCAAGTAGCTGCTCGACAGATGTCATCGATAGACACAGAGTGAAGATGAGCCATTGAGGCTGCCATGGCTCTCACATTGTGAGCTGTGACATGGCCTTCAAGAGGAAGGTTCTTACTCTCATAGGTAAAAGATATACACTGTGCAATCCAGCTGGACAGTGTCAAATGACTAGGGATCAAAAGCAACAAAGAGATGAGAAGATTTTCTATGTTGCTGTGTCCTTTGCAAGTAAAAGGCCAAAGCTCTTTTACAGTCCAAAGTTCCTTTCTGCATTTGAGGCGTGAGGCTTTGGAAAGAATACAGGAAGGTAAACCGCTTGGTTTAAATGAAAGGGCGAAATCACCTTTGGCATAAAGTGTGGATGAGTCCTAAGGACTACCTTATAATGATGGAACCTTGTATAAGGAGGATCAGCCACCAATGCTTGCAATTCACTGATGCGAAGTGCTGATATGATTGCAATGAGAAAGATAACCTTCCAGGAAAGGAATTTCAAAGAGGTAGTGGCTAATGGTTCAAAGGGCGGTTTTATGAGCTGCCCAAGTACCAGATTCAAGTCCCATGCCACCGGTGGTGGCTTAATGGGAGGCTTTGTTAAAAGAAGGCCTCTCATAAATCTCGCTATGAGAGGATGAGAGGAAATAGATTGTCCATTTAGAGGATTGAAAGAAGCTGCAATAGCACTCAAATGGACTCTCACTGAATTGGTCTTAAACCCTGCATTTGATAAATGAAGGAGGTACTCCAGTAATGATTCCAGAGGTATCGCAAGAGGGTTAAGACCCTTCTGCGAGCACCATATGGAAAACCTTTCCCACCTAAATGCATAAGAGCGTCTTGTGGAAGGTTTCCTGGAAGCATGAAGGATATCCTTTACCTGCTGGGAAAGGTTAAGACCGTGAAGTTCTAGGCTTTCAGCAACCAGGCCCTGAGACGCATACACTGGGGATTGAGATGCCACAGCATCCCGTCCTCTTGAGAAAGGAGATTTGGAGCAGATCCTAACTCCAGAGGCGGAGCTTGAGAAAGATGTAGGAGCAGAGGGTACCACATTTATTTATTTTTATTTATTTATTTATTTATTTTTCTTATATACCGCGCTATTATAATCAGTGCGGTTTACATTATAACTGAATACAACAATGTATTAAATAACACAAAGTGCTTACATAGAACAGGGGACAATGATAAAGGAGAGAGAACGGGGGAAACTATTTACACAATATATGCATAGTAAATACATGGAAGCTATATAACTAATGCTTAAACTTAAACTCTTCGTATGATCATAGTTGGTACAGCCAAGGGAGCGGGGTGACTAACCATTCTCATGTTGGGTTAGAGCGTTGGGATAGTTGGAGCAAGGAGTGAATGCCTGTGACTTGTGGTTTCCGGGACTGGTTTCAGGATAGTAGATTTGAAATAGATGTTGTTTTATTGCTTTTCTGAATGTGGTGAGGTTTGGTATGGATTGAATCCAGGTAGGAAGTTCATTCCAGGCTATCGGAGCAAAAATCGAAAAGGCTCTATTAGAAGTTGCCTTTATGCACCTTGTGGTAAATTTAGGTACTGATAGCATGTTCAGTAGTGCGGGCCGTCTTCTTCTGTTGTCAGGTATGTTGTGTATCAGATTGCTGATTGGTGTGGGAGACTGATTGTTCATTGGAGACTGATTGTTCAATGCCTTGAAAGTCATGACTAGTACCTTGTATTGAATTCGAGCTTGTAGCGGTAGCCAGTGTAACTCTTTCATTACTGGCGTTATATGATCCAATCTTGATACACCTGTTAGAACCCTTGCAGCTGAGTTCATGGCCAGCCGAAGCGGGCTGAGGGTTGCCTGTGGGAGACCATGGAGGATGATGTTCGCAAAATCCAGGTGTGGGATCACTAAGGCCTGAAATATCATTCGATAGTCCGAAAAATCGAGTAGTGGGCGGAGGTGGCGTAGGGTTCGTATCTTGTGGTAAACTGATCTTGTAACATTCTTAATGTGGGTTGTCATATCTAGGTGCCGATCTAGAGTGATGCCGAGGTATCGGATTGTATCTTTTGTAGTGAGTTTGGCATTTTTAACTTGAAGGTAGGGAGGTGGGACAAACTTCTGATTCCTTGTGACAAAGAGGACGTCGGTCTTGCTATGATTGATCCACGTTGGCCACATTTGCCATGGCCAACGTGGAGCTATGAGAATCATATAACCTCTGTCTCTCTGAAGCTTCAATGGGGTTTTGGGAATTAGGAGAATGGGTGGAAAGGCATACAGGAAGTCCTGACCCCAATGAAGGAGGAAAGCATCCCTGGCCTGACAACCTCGAGACGGAATTCTGGAACAGAACCGGGGAAGTTTGGCATTCAGCGGACTTGCAAAGAGGTCTATGTCCGGGGTTCCCCAAATTTGAAAAATTTGGGCCACCTGGTCTGCATGGAGAGAACATGCGTGTGGAAGCAGAACTCAACTGAGTTTGCCTGCCCAAGAGTTTTGAATGCCTGGAAGATACACCACAAGGAGATGAATCTGATGCTCTTTGGCGAGGGCCCATAGTCGCAAAGCTTCGTTGCACAACGACAGGGAGTCTGTTCCGCCCTGCTTGTTCACATAGAACTAGGACTGTCTTGTAGCTGAGCTGGGTGTGAAATACTCAAAGAGCAAGGAAGATTGCTCTGAGCTCCAGGAGGTTGATATGCAGATAGGCCTCCTTTGGTGTCCAGGTACCCTGGGTAGAGAGGCCGTGCAGGTGGGCTCCCCAACCCACCTGTGAAGCATCTGTTGTTAGAGTGGCTTGGGGTGGGGGTTGCTGAAAAGGAGACTCCACCAGAAGTTTTTTGGGTGATTGCTACCATTGGAGGGACAAAATAAGGTGATCTGAGTTTGCTATTTTGTCTGACAGGCAACCTGACACCTGAGTCCACTAAGTGGATAAGGTCCACTGGGCTGCCCTCATATGGAGGCGAGCATAAGGAACCACATGCACGGTGGATGCTATGTGGCCTAGCAACTGTAACATTTCCCGAGCAGTGAGGTGAGGTTTTAGTACTGCTTGGGAAGCTAACTGCACAATAAGCAGGCAGTGGGGCAGTGGAAGGAAGGCCCTTGTCTGTCTGGTATCCAGAAGAGCCGGTCCGATAAACTCTAGGGATTGACTGGGAGCAAGGTTGGACTTTGGGAAGTTTATGACAAGTCCCAAATACTGAAGGACGTGCATTGTGCGAGACAGAGCCATCCTGGCCTCTGGCTCTGAAGGGGCTCGAATGAGCCAGTCGTCTAAGTAAGGAAAGATGAATATTCCCAGGGTGCGGAGAAAGCATAGTTAATCACCTGTAACAGGTGATCTCGGGGAACAGCAGGAATTTAGTCCTCACATATGGGTATCATCGGTACCGATGGAGCCTGCGCAGGAACGCTCCCCAGCGTCCAATTAGGAAGCTTTTGGGAGCATCGCACAACGCCTGCGTGCTGCCTTCCCGCCTTTCCCAACTGCCTCTCTCCAGTTGAGTTTTATATATGTATATAGCTCATCATGTAAATAGTTCACCGATATAATCTAAAGCACTGCCCCACACACTACACTTCTCAGTTCTCACACTGCATGCCACAAACCACACTTTATTATTGATTTTGATTGATGTGCCACACCGCCTTGATTTAACGATAAGGCGGTATACTAAATCCTTCTAAATAAATAAATAAAAAATAAATAAAGCTGAGACAAAGTCAGAGAGAGGGAAAGGGAAAGAGATAGATAGAGAGATACAACTCCTAGGGGAGGTGGGTGGGTTATGAGGACTAAATTCCTGCTGTTCCCGGAGATCACCTGTTACAGGTGAGTAACTATTTATTTATTTATTTATTTAACTGCATTTATATACCGCTTTTCACCGGGTCAAAGCGGTGTAACATATAACATAAGGGGGGGCAATTTTTCAGGGTGGGGCCATCACCAAGGGGCAACAATTAATGATTTGGGTAGACAGACATGTATACTTCTGCTGAATCTAATTATTAGATCATGCGGATAGGGTGGTATTTCTGTTCAGAGATGTTCACGGAATAGGATTGTCTTCAGCTGTTTTTTAAATGATGTGATGTCAGCGTTGTTCCTGATGTGGTTTGGTAGAGAGTTCCAGAGGGATGGAGCATAAAGTTCGAAGGCTCTGTTGCAGGTCCGTTGTGTGGATTTGGTTCTTTTGTGGGGGACGACGATGGAGTTATTGGAGGAATGTCTGGTTGATCTGTTGTGGGATGGGCGAGGCAAGGCAGTAGGGGGTGGAGTGAGGTGTTCCGTGTTTGGTGGATAGTCTTGTGGATAAGTAGGATAGCTTTGTACTTGATTCTTGCTTGTATTGGAAGGAAGTGGAGGTCACTTAGGATTGGGGTGATGTGATCCCGTTTTTTTTGCATTCTGAATAATCCTTGCTGTAGTATTTAAGGCAGTTCGGAGGGGGTTGGTGTGTGAGGCAGGAAGTCCATGGTAGATTATGTTGCAGAAATCCAGATGAGGGAGTGTCACAGCTTGCATTACTGTCCTGAAGTCATGAGGTTCTAGGAGGGGTCGGAGGCGTTGAACAGTTTTAGCTTTGTGGAATATCGTCCCAGCGGTTTTGTTGATTTGTTGTTTAAAGGTGAGAGCTTGGTCAATGATAACGCCTAGATATCTTATTTGGGGCTGGATTTGGATTTGCGTGGTTCCCATGTTGAGGTGGGTAGGTGGTTTGAAATCAGGTTCTTTTGTCACTATAAGGGCTTCGGTTTTCTTTATGTTGATGGATAGATTGTTCTCCTGTAGCCAGTTGGCCACGTCGGTGAAGCAGGCTGATAGCTGGTCGTTTTTTGGGTTGGTGGTTGTAATCGGTGCGTAGAGCATTATGTCGTCTGCGTATATGTGGAAGTTGATGTTGTGGGTGCGTATGATTGAGCATAGCGGACGGAGATATATATTGAACAACATGGCTGATAGGGTGGATCCTTGGGGTACTCGAAGTTGTTGGTAGGGGGGCGAGGTTGTGGAGAAGGTGCGGATCCGTTGCTGTCTGTTGGTTAAATATGATCTGAACCATTGGAGTACAGTGTCTTTGATTCCAATTGATTGTAGTCTGCGTATGAGGATTTCGTGGAAGATTGTGTCAAAGGCCGCTGATATATCTAGGAAGATCAGGATGTATCCTGATTGTTTCTCTTGGGTTCCAATGATAAGAGTGTTCATTAGAATGGTCATGAGGGTCTCGACTCCATGTAGTGGCCGGAAACCGTGTTGCTGCGGGTCAAGTATGTCGTTGGTGTCCAGATGATCTTGAAGCTGGCGTTGGACTATCTTTTCTATTATCTTGGTGGCGAGGGGGAGGCTTACAACTGGTCTGTAGGAGGTGGGGTCCAGGGGGTCCAGGTTGTTCTTCTTTATGGTTGGTCGAATGATTGATGTTTTGAGGGCATCTGGTATGTATCCTTGTTTAAAGGATTCGTTTATGATGTGGGTTAATGGGGCACTCAGGTCTCCCTTGGTTTTCTTTATCCATTCCGTAGGGCAGGGGTCTAGTAGGGAGGTAGTGGTGTTCAGACAGGAGATGGTGGAAGATATCTCTTCTTTTGAGGTTTCATTGAATGTATTCCAGTCTGCGTTTATGGTGGTGCAGGGATATGTCTTTGTGGTTGTAGCGCAGAGGTGGGGTTGTTGAGGTTGCTGAGATTGTTTGTATTGTCGGGCCAAAAGATCCGAGGGGATATCTGGGAGTTGATCGGAAGTGGTCGGTGCCTTTGTCAGTTTTTTGGCAATTTGGAAGAGTTCTCGAGGTTTGTTTACAGCTGTCGTGATGATTTTGGTGTGGTAGTTTCTCTTCGCATTGTCGGTCTCCGAGTGGTAGGTAGTGAGTTCACAGAGGTATTGCTTTTTGTCCATTTCATTTTTGGTTTTCCTCCATTTTCTTTATGCTCTTCTATGCTATCTCCAGGAACAAGCAGGAATGTAGTCATCTCATATGGGGACTCCCTAGCTTTAGATGCCAAGGAGAGACCCCAGAAGTTGAGTGCCCCTGAGAAGGGCTCCACTTCCCCCCATGGATCTCTGGCATCCTACCAGGGATGGTGGGTAGGAGTTGATTAGGTATGGAACATGTGTTGGAGAACAGCCTGACCAAACAAGGCATCCCGGCGGGAGTCCTTGTCCAAGCAGTAATGGGCTGTGAAGGTATGAACCGAGGCCCAGGTGGCTGCGCAACAGATGTCGTCGATAGACACAGAGTGCAGATGAGCCATTGAAGCTGCCATGACTCTCACATTGTGAGCCGTGACATGGCCCTCCACAGGAAGATTCTTACTCTGATAAGCAAAGGATATACACTGAGCAATCCAGTTGGATAGTGTTCTCTTGGAGACTGGAAGTCCCAAATGAGAAGGATCAAAAGCAACAAAGAGTTGAGAGGACTTTCTATGTTGCTGTGTTCTTTGTAAGTAAAAGGCTAAAGCTCTTTTACACTCCAGGGTATGAAGATTCCTCTCTGCATTTGATGCATGAGGCCTAGGAAAAAAACACAGGTAGGTAGACCTCTTGGTTTAGATGAAAAGGCGAGACCACCATTGGCATAAAGTGTGGATGAGTCCTAAGGACTACCTTGTCATGATGGAACCTTGTATAAGGTGGATCAGCTACTAGCGTTTGCAACTCACTAATGCAACGTGATGTGATTGCAATGAGAAAGATAACCTTCCAAGAAAGGAATTTCAAGGAGGTAGTAGCTAAGGGTTGAAAAGGTGGCTTCATGAGCTGCCCAAGAACCAGGTTTAAGTCCCATGCCACCGGTGGTGGCCTAATGGGAGGCTTAGTTAGAAGAAGGCCTCTCATAAATCTTGCCATAAGAGGATGAGAGGAAATAGGCTGTCCATTCAGAGACTTAAAGGAAGCTGTAATAGCACTCAAATGGACTCTTACTGAGTTAGTCTTAAGACCTGCATTGGACAAATGAAGGAGATACTCCAGCAATGATTCCAGAGGTATCGCAAGGGGGTTAAGACCCTTCTGCGAACACCATATGGTAAACCTTTTCCACTTGAAAGCATAAGAGTGTCTCGTGGAAGGTTTCCTGGAAGCAAAAAGAATATCTTTTACCTGCTGAGGGAGATTAAGATCATGGAGATCTAGGCCTTCAGCAACTAAGCCCTGAGACGCAGAGACTGGGGATTGGGATGCCATAACATTCCGTCCTCCTGGGATAGGAGATCTGGAGCAGACCCTAACTCCAGGGAGGGAGCTTGAGAGAGATGTAGAAGCAGAGGGTACCACACTTGCCTTGGCCAATGTGGAGCTATGAGAATCATACAGCCTCTGTCTCTCTGAAGCTTGAAAAGGGTTTTGGGAATTAGTGGAATGGGTGGAAAGGCATAAAGGAAGTCTTGACCCCAGTAAAGGAGGAAAGCATCCCTGGCCTGAGCCTTCTGAGCCGGAATTCTGAACAGAACCGGGGAAGTTTGGCATTCCACGGACTTGCAAAGAGGTCTATGTCCAGGGTTCCCCAAATTTGAAAAATCTTGGCCTCCTGGTCTGCATTCAGAGACCACTCGTGTGGAAGCAAAACTCGACTGAGTCTGTCTGCCCAAGAGTTTTGTATGCCTGGAAGATACACTGCCAGGAGATGAATCTGATGCTCTCTGGCGAGGGCCCATAGTCGCAAAGCTTCGTTGCAAAGCGACAGAGAGCCTGTTCCCCACTGCTTGTTCACGTAGATTGTCCATATGAATGAGGACTGTCTTGTAGCTGAGCAGGGTGTGGAACACTCGAAGAGCAAGGAAGATTGCTCTGAGCTCCAAGAGATTGATATGTAGATGAGTCTCCTGTGGAGACCAGGTGCCTTGGGTGGAGAGGTCTTGCAGATGTGCTCCCCAACACATCGGAGAAGCATCTGTTGTGAGAGCTGCTTGGGGTAAGGGTTGTTGAAAAGGGGACCCCAACAACAGGTTTTGAGTGGACTTCCACCATTGGAGGGACAAAATAAGGCGACTTGTGTTTGCTATTTTGTCTGACAGGCATCCTGATACCTGGGTCCATTGAGTGCATAAAGTCCACTGGGCTGCCCTCATATGAAGGCGAGCATAGGGAACCACATGCACAGTAGATGCCATGTGGCCTAGTAGTTGTAGCATTTCTTGGGCAGTGAGATGAGGCTTTAAGCACTGCTTGAGAAGCTAACTGCACAATGTGAAGGCAGCGGGCCTGGGGGAGATAGGCCCTTGCCTTTCTGGTATCCAGCAAAGCTCCTATGAACTCCAAAGACTGAGTGGGAGTTAAGACTGGATTTTGGGATGTTTATTACCAGATCCAAATACTGAAGGATACGGATTGTGCAGGATAGAGAAGTCCTGGCCTCTGACTCTGTTGGGGCTCGAATGAGCCAGTCATCTAAGTAGGGGAAGACGAATATCCCTAGAGTGCGTAGAAATGCTGCTACTACAGCCATGCATTTCGTGAACATCCTTGGAGCTGCCAGGCCAAAAGGAAGCACCCTGTATTGGTAGTGCTTTCCTTGAAAAAGGAAACGAAGGAACCTTCTGCGAGTTGGATGGATGAGAACACGGGTGTACGCATCCTTGAGATCTAGAGAACAAAGCCAATCCTGACTCTGAAGGTATGGCAGCAGAGTTCCGAGAGAAATCTTGAATTTCTCTTGGACAAGGAATTTGTTCAATTCTCTGAGGTCCAAGATAGGTCTGTATCCCCCTGTTTTCTTTGGGATAAGGAAATAGGGAGAGTAAAACCCTGTACCCTGCTGATGGATGGGTACTACTTCTATTGCCCTTTGGGCAAGAAGCATAGTGACCTCCTGACCTAGCAGGTTGATGACAGAGGTCGGAGAATTGAACTGCCTTATTGTGGGAGGGGGCATGCTTGAAAAATGAAGCTTGTACCCCTCCTTTATGATGGAGAGTGTCCAATGCTCTGCTATTATTTGCCCCCATCTGGGGGCAAAGTGACATAACCTTCCTGGAATGGTGAAAGGCTCTGGTCCCACGAGAACCAGCAAGGCTAAGTTCTCTAGCTGAAAGTCAAAGGCCTTGTGGAGGCTGAGACTGCTGGGACGGCTTTTCCTGCCATTCTCTACCAAACAGGTTCCCACCAGTACAAGGGATATTTCCCAATTTGTCTTGTACCCAGAGCTCCAGATCAGATGCCTGGAGCCAAGCAATTCTACGTGCACCTATGGCAATGGCAGAGGTTCTGCTTATGCACTCAAAACAGTCAAAAGCTGCACGGTTGACAAATTTAGAAACATCTTGGGCATGTTTGACCAATGTGAGAAAATCCTGTCTTCTATCCTCAGGAAGAATAGGACTCAAAGCCTCTAAATCACCTGTGACCTCCTTCAGGAACATTCCCATGTATAGACTATAGGAACTGATCCTGGCAGAAAGCATGGAAGCTTGGCAGACACGATGTCCAAAAGCATCCAGAGTTCTGCACTCACGTCCTGGAGGATTAGAGGCATGCCTCTTTGCACTCTTGATCCTTCTCATAGCTGATTCCACTACAATAGAGTGGTGAGGAAGCTGAGTTTTCTGGAAACCAGGACAAGGAGGGACTCGATACAGAGTATCCAGTCTACGAGAATGAGGAGAGGTGGTAAGAGGTGTCTCCCACATTCTTAACATGAGATCATGCAGAATCTTATGAATGGGCAAGGTAGCTGCCTCCTTGGGAGTTTGGGGATATTGTAAAATTTCCAACTCCTTTGCTCTGGGCTCTGTTTCAGGGGCAACAGTAATGGACAGACCCCCAGCCACCTCCCTGATAAAATCCTGAAAGGAAATATCCTCTGGAGGATACATCCTATGCTTAGGGGAGGAGGGCTCCTCTGGGAGAAGCACTGCTGCATCGACAGAACTATCAGAATCCTCAGATTCTTCTGAGGACTCGAAGTACCGTCTGTCCGGATGCTCTTGAAGAGCCCGATACCCGTACCGACCGAATTCGGTACCGGGAGTAATCGGTACCGGAGTATCAGTACCGGAAGGCATCGGATGACTGGGTACCGGCAATGTTATCGGTACCGGTTGGATTGTCTGTCGCGGTTCCGAGGGCGTCGATGCCGCAAGGAGAGCCGCCAGACTGCGCTCAATAGCCAGGACTCTCTGGTCTATCGACACTGCCGATGCCTGTATGTCGGTACCGGAGAAGATCGCCGGTACCCCAGAGCATGGCACCAGTAGTTCTGCCAAGGTCAAGGCCTCAAGAACATCCTGGAGCCCCGATAATGCTTTGGAAGCCGAAGCCTCCCGGCAGGGCAATTTTGCCAGTGCAGAATCCTCAACGGCAACGCCAGAGGCATCTCGATGCTTAGAAGGAGATCTACCCTTCGAGAACCGGCTAGACTTATGTTTAGTTACCTGAGATCCACGGGAGGAAGACGAAACCCTGGAAGACGTCAATGCCACCGAAGCTGCATCAGAGGGAAACAGGGTACTGAGCTTGGCAGCTCAGTTCTGTTGACTTCTCTTGGACATCATCGCAGAGGCCATACATTCCGAGATGGAATGGTCAGGACCTAAACATTTCAGACACCACTCATGGGTGTCGGTGACGGAGATGGTACCGCCACACTTGGTGCACTTTTTAAAACCCAAGGAGGGTTTCTCCATTATGGAAAAAATCCTGGGCCTAAGGCCCAAAATGGCGCGTGCACCTGAAAAGAAAAGGAAAAAATACTAAGAATTTTTTTTTTTTTTTAAAGAAAAGAATGAAGAAAGAAAAAAACGGCGGTACCGGTAAAGCATCGAGGAAGGCAGACGCGACCACAAAAAAGAAGAAAACTTTCTGCGGTGACAGGAACACGACCTGCTGGCTCCTCGGAAAACGAAGAACTGGAGACAGGCAGTTGGGAAAGGAGGAAAGGCAGCACGCAGGCACTGTGGGATGCTCCCAAAAGCTTCCTAATTGGAAGCTGGGGAGCGTTCCCCGCAGGCTCCGTCAGTACCGATACCCATATGTGATGACTACATTCCTGCTTGTTCCTGGAGATATACTGCTACCACAGCCATGCATTTTGTGAACACCCTTAGTGCAGAAGCCAGGCCAAAAGGAAGAACCCTGTATTGGTAGTGCTTCCCTTGAAACAGGAATCGAAGGAACCTTCGGTGAGTTGGATGGATGAGAACATGAGTGTACGAATCCTTGAGATCTAGAGAACAAAGCCAATCCTGACTCTGAAGATATGGCAGCAGAGTTCCTAGAGAAATCATTTTGAACTTCTCTCTGAACAGGAATTTGTTCAGTTCTCTGAGGTCTAGAATGGGTCTGTGTCCTCCTGTTTTCTTTGGAATAAGGAAATAGGGGGAGTAAAACCCTGTACCCCGTTGGGGAATGGGCACCTCTTCTATTGCTCCTTGAGCAAGGAGCAGTGTGACTTCTTGACCTAACCCGTCGTTGGGAGAGGTCTGAGAATTGAACTGTCTTAGTATTGTAGGAGGGGGCATGCTGAGGAAATGAAGCTTGTACCTCTCTCGTATAATAGATAGAGTCCAATTTTTTGCTGTTATCCGACACCATCTGGGGGCAAAATGACATAACCTTCCTGGGATGGTGGAGGGTTCTGGGCCGTTCAGGGCCAGGAAGCCAAAGTTCTCTAGATAGAAGTCAAAGCCCCTGTGGAAGCTGAATCTGCTGAGCCGGTTGAGGCTTAGCTGCTTTTGGCTTCCTTTGTTGCCTAGGTTGTTGCTGCTGTCCCTTTTAGGCAGACTGACCTGAACGATGTCCCTGCTGGGTATAGGAGGGATAAAACTTCTTCTTCTTACTGAAGAATGGTTTCTTAGAGGATCTTTTCCTCGCAGGATCAGCTGTAGATTTGGACAATCTATCCAAGGTGAAATTGTCAGCATCTTTCTCATTAGCTTTTCCTTGCCAATTCTTGCCAAAGAGATTCTCTCCTGTGAAAGGTATATTCCCCAGTTTGTCCTGCACCCATATTTCTAAGTCAGATGTCTGAAGCCAGGAAATTCTGCATGCACCTATGGCAATAACAGAGGTTCTGCTTATGCATTCAAAGCAGTCAAAGGCTGCACGATTCACAAAATTGGAAGCATCCTGAGCATATTTAACAAGAGTAAGATAATCTTGCCTTTTATCATCAGGAAGGAGAGGGCTCATAAGCTCTAAGTCTCCTGTGTCTTCCTTAAGGAACATTCCCATATACAAGATATAGGAACTGATCCTAGCAGAAAGCATGGAAGCCTGGAAGGATCAACGTCCAAAGGCGTCAAGAGTCCTACACTCACGTCCTGGAGGATTAGATGCATGCCTTTTTGCACTCTTCATCCGTCTCATGGCTGTTTCCACCACCATGGAATGGTGTGGTAATTGAGTCTTTTGAAACCCAGGACAAGGAGGAACTCGATACATGGTGTTGAGTTTTCGAGAATGAGGAGATGTGGTTAGAGGTGTTTCCCACAACCTTAACATAAGACCATGCAAGATCTCATGAATAGGTAAGGTAGCTACCTCCTTGGGAGCTTTAGGGTATTGTAGGATTTCTAATTCCTTTGCCCTAGGCTCTTTTTCAGGAGCCACTGTGATGGAAAGACCTTGGGCCACATCTCTGATAAAATCCTGAAAGGACATATCCTCTGGTGGAGACATCCTACGCTGAGGAGAAGAGGAATCCTCAGGAAGAAGTACTCTGGTATCGGCAGAGCCTTCGGAGTCTTCAGACTCATACAAAGATTCGAAGTATCTCCGATCCGGGTGATCGTGCAAGGCATGGTACCGGTACCAATCGATGTCGGCATCGGAGTGGTCTGGAACCGACTTGTCGATGCCGGATAGAGACGCATGACTCAGTCCCGATAGAATACCTGCCAATGTTGATGCAGTCGGTGCCGGTACTGGTTGAATTGTCTGAAGCGGTTTCAGGGGCATCGAGGCCGTGAGAAGAGCCGCCAGACTGCACTCAATAGCCAAGAATCTCTGGTCTATCAACGCTGCCGATGCTTGGGTATTGGTGCCGGTTAAAGCGGCCGGAACTCCAGAGCATGGCACCAGTAGTTCTGCTGAGGTTGAAGCCTCGAGAACATCCTGGAGCCCCGTTAGTGCTTTGGAAGCCGAAGCTGAAGCCTCCCGCCGGGGCAATTTTGCCGGTGAAAGTCCCTCAAGGGCAACGCCAGAGGCATCTCGATGTTTAGAAGGAGATCTACCCTTTGAGGACTGGCTAGATTTATGTTTAGTTACCTTAGATCCATGGGAGGAGGATGAAGCCCTGGAGGACGTCGATGCCACGGAGGCTGCATCGGAGGGAAAAAGGGTACTGAGCTTAGCAGCTCGGTTTTGCCGGCCTCTTTTTGACATCATTCCACAGGCAACACACTCTGAAATAGAGTGGTCAGGACCTAAACATTTGAGGCACCACTCATGGGTGTCAGTGACGGAGATGGTACCGCCACACTTAGAACACTTTTTAAAACCCGAAGCGGGTTTTTCCATTCTGAGGGAAAAAGTTGGGCCTAGTGCCCAAAATGGCGCATGGCACCCGAGAAGAAGATTACTGGAGAAAGACTCCAGAAACAAAGATTTGGGGGGGGGGGGGGTTAGAAAAAAGAAAAGAACCACCGGCGGTACCAGTATAGCGTCGAGGGAAGGCAGACGTGACCACAAAAAAAGGAGTATAAGAAGGGAACTGTTCTGCGGTGACAGGATGTGCGACCTGTCGGCTCCGCGGAAAACGAAGAACTAGAGAAGGAAAGTTGGGAAAGGCAGGAAGGCAGCACTCAGGCGCTGTGGGATGCTCCCAAAAGCTTTCCTATTGGACGCTGGGGAGCGTTCCCACTCAGGCTCCGTCGGTACCGATGATACCCATATGTGAAGACTACATTCCTGCTTGTTCCTGGAGATCCATAATTTGGGTTGTTCTTTCCTAGATACATAAACGTTGCACTTGTCCACATTAAATTTCATCTGTCATTTGAACATCCAGTCTTCCAATTTATCAAGGTCCTCTTTAAATTTTTCACAATCCTCTTGGGTTTTAACAACTTTGAATAATTTTGTCTCATCTGCAAATTTGATTACCTCACTCGTTATTCCCATTTTCAGGTCATTTACGAATATGGTGAAAAGCAGCAGACCAAGCACAAATTCCTGGAGTAATCCATTATTCACCTTTCTCCATTGGAAAAATTGGCCATTTAGCCCTACCCTCTGCTTTCTTTTAACCAGTTCCTGATCCAAAATAGTACACTGCCTCCTATCCCATGAATTTTTAATTTCGCCAAGGGTCTCATGAGGGACCTTGCCAAAGGCTTTCTGAAAATCCAGATACATTATATCGACCAGTTCACCCTTGTCTACCTGTTTATTCACACCTTCCAAAAAACATAACAGTTTAGTAAGACAAGACCTTCCTTGACTAAAGCCATGTTGGCTGTCTCCCATTAAGCCAAGACAATCTACATATTGTCACCCACTAACGTACCCAGAGGCTAAAAAGCGCTTGGGTCGTTTGATGGGGCAGTATTTTTATGGCTAGAGCTCCTATGAAGGCTTTAGCAAGGCCTTCTGGATCCTGTAGTTTTCACCGTTAGCCAAAGAAGTGTAGTTGAAGCAGAGGGTAAGGTTTAAACTCAGGCTTTATTCCCCGTCCGGGGTGGATTCATAACAGTGGAACTTAAAGCAGGTCAGACCCTTCGTCTGATAACACAATTAAAGAAAAATACTTTCAACAAAACTTAGCTTTCTTCAGCATTAAACCATGAACAAAAAGTAACAGAAAACAGTTCCTTTTACTCACAGAACTCTGGCACCTGTTTCTTCTCATAAACAGTTCTGGCTGCTTTTTAACATAGAGATGCTATACAATCAGATAATGTGTACATGCAGTCCATCTCATTTTCCTCTAAAGATTCCTCAAGAGGTTCAATCTGCATCTCCTCTTCATCAGAATAAACTTCTGGCTCCCAATTGCTGTTAAAGTTATAAGGTTCTTGTCGGGGAGTTAAAACACTCTCCTCCCCCACTATACCAGTGGCCCGTGGGTAACTACCGTATTTCCTGTAGTTGGGTTCCTGAGAACTACAGAGCTCTTGGTACGTGCATAGAAAGTCAGGGTATTGCAAACCTCTCTTATTAGGGTAAATACGCCTACCTTTAGGCACTGCTGTTTCCTGCTCTCTCGGATAAGCACAGCTCTGCTTGGAAGCCCCTTTTCCACGGTGTTTCTCTGACTCATTCAAATGTGCTTCAGGGTAAAAGTTTTCCCCTTCTGTATTTCTGGTGTTAGGTAATTTATATCTTAAAGCCTTGGCTGTTGGACTGCCTTCTCTGCTTGCCTCACAGCAACGCTCCTGGGAATATCGAGAGGCTGTGCACTGCTGTTCCCAACAGCTTCTCTGAGAATCACCAACTTCATGTACTCTGGATAATCCCCTTGGCTCCGTCCTCACAGCTCCACGGACACTGCTCTCAAGCTCAGCAGTTCCTAACGGTTCTCGCATAGTTCCAACTACAGCCCTTGTACTTCTTACTACTTCTCTCTCCAGTCTACTTTCTCCTTCAGTTCCCTCTCTACCTCCCGGTAAGTGATTTTTAAGTACGTTCAAATTGGTGTTAGCCTGGGCTCCTCCTCCATGCAGGTGCTCTTCATTTTCTAATGAATTCTGTGCTCCCTTTCTGTTCGGGCGTTCCCTAACACCACGTGGCTTTGTTTTCATCTGTTGCTCATAGCAACCTTCCCCCATGTGTGAACCTGAGCTGTCAGTTTCCCTTACATTTTGCTCACAATCCCCTACTTCCATGGGTTCTGATGGCGCTACCTTATGACAATATTCAATAATTTTGTTCTTTATAATGATTTCTACCATTTTTCCCAGTACTGACATCAGGCTCACCGGTCTGTAGTTTCCCGGATCACCCCTGGAACCCTTTTTAAAAACCCGCATTACACTGGCCATCCTTTAATCTTCAGGTATTTCAGATGATTTTAATGATAGTTCACAGATTACTAATGCAATCTCATATTTCAGTTCTTTCAACACCCTTGCATGTATACCATCTGGTCCAGGTGATTTGCTACTCTTCAGTTTATCAAATAGTTTTAATTCATCTTCCTCAAGTACTGATATTTCTTTCAATTCTTCTGCAGTATCACCTTTAAATACCATTTCATCTTCTTCACTAAAGACCGAAGCAAAGAATTCATTCGGTCTCTCCGCTATGGCCTTATCCCCTCTTAGTGTCCCTTTTACCCCTCTATCATCTAATGATCCAAATGACTCTCACAGGTTTTTTGCTACGAATGTACTTGAAAAAGTGTTTATTATATGTTTTTGCTTCCACAGTAAGCTTCTTCTCAAATTCTCTCTTTGCCTGCCTTATCAATGGCTTGCATCTAACTTGCCAGTGCTTATATTGTTTCCATTTTTCGTCATTTAGCTCCTTTTTACATTTCCTAAGAGATGCTTTTTTGGTAACTACAGCTTCCCTGACTTCACCTTTAAACCATGCTGGCAATTTTTTGAACTTCCTTCCACTTTTCTTAAAGTGTGGAATACAGCTTGTTTGGGCTTCTAAGACAGTATTTTTAAACAATGCCCATGTTTGATTGAAATCTTTAACCTTTGCAACTGCTCCTTTTAGTTTTTTCTTAACTATTTTCCTCATTTTATCATAGTCTCCATTTTGAATGTTAAATGGTAGTACTGTGGATTTCCTTGCAATCCTTACTCTATTTATTAAATCAAATGAGATCATGCTATGATCACTACACCCAAGTGGCCCCAACACTCATCTCTTGCACCAGATCTTGTGTTCCACTAAGGACTAGATTCAAAATGGCTTCCCCTCTTGTCGGTTCATTTACCAGCTGCTCCAAGAAGCAGTCACTTATTTCATCTAGAAACTTTATTTCCCTAGCATGTCCTGCCTTGACACTGACCAGGTCGATACCGGGGTAATTGAAACCACCCATTATTATTACTGTGCTGTAACCTTTTTTAGCTTCCTTGATTTCTTTGAGCATTTCATCATCCATTTGTTCATTCTGGCCAGGCAGTCAATAGTACACCCCCTTCCCCTTTTTACATGGAATTTCAATCCATGAGATTTATCATGGGCTGGCCCCATCATCAAACCACCTGCTCAAAGACCTTCTTGTCTAGGACCCATTCACCCGGATCCAAGCACTTCTGACTCAGGAAATCTACTTGGATGTTGTCTCTGCCGGCCGCGTGAACTGCTGAAAGAGCAAGTAGATTAGTTTCTGCCCACTGCAATATCAGAGCCACTTCATCCTTCAGCATATGGCTGCCTGTGTTCCCTTGCCAATTCAGGTAGGCCACTGTTGCTGTGTTGTCTAAGACCACTTAAACCACTTTGCCGTGCACCAGTGGCCGGAAGAACCTTAGAGCCAAGAACAATGCCCTCATCTCTAAATGGTTGATGGGCCATTCACTCTGCTCTGCTATTGTCCTCCAATCACCTGCCGCTGACAATGAGCATCCCTAGCCTTACAGACTGGCATCCGTTGTGATCAACACCCAGTCGTATGCCTCTAATGGCATTCTGGCCAGTAAATTCTTCTGTACTAGCCACCACTGCAGCGCTATCCTGAGTTTCATTGGACAGACCAGCTTTCAAGTCAGCATTTACTTCTGCGGAGACCATCTCCTCAGCAAGGCTCTCTGTAAGGGCTTCATATGCACTCTTGCCCAAGGTACTAGGTCCAGCATGGCTGTCATTGACCCCAGTAGTTGTATGTAGAGCCACACTGATGGTGCTACCAAGAAAATGCTGCACCCGAGTCTGTATTTTCTCTACTCTCTCCATCGGCAGAGACACCTGTCCCTCACCATTTGAAAAGACGCCCCTAGATGTACGAGGTACTGCTGCAAAGGATCCACATGTATCTTGGTTACGTTGATCCCTCAATTAGCCACTGGAGCAGCAGATTGACTTGTTGCATTGCCCACTGACTCTCCTGATATGACTTCGCTCGAATCAGCCAATCACCGAGGTAAGGGTGCACCAATACTCCCCTTCTTCTCAATTTGGCAGCTATTACCAGCATAACCTTGCTGAAAATCCGAGGAGCTGTCGCGAAGCCTAATCACAAAGCCTGAAACTGAAAATGCCCCATAGAAATGGTGAATCTCAGGAAACAGTGGTGTTCTGGGAGCATGGGAATATGCAAATAGGCCTCCGCTAGATCCAGGTCCATCATAAACTTGCCGTGTCGCCCGCTACTATGATGGACTATACGAAAGTGCAGAACCTTCAATGTCCGGTTGACATGCTTTAGATTGAGGATTGGTCTGTAAGTTATTTTATTTATTTTATTTCATTAACAGTGTTTATATACCACCTTTTCCTTAAATCAAAATAGTTTACAATGAACTCAATTTTACCAGCCAGTGATTTACATTACAACTCCATTTTGAAAGCAACTATTTACATTGTAACAAAGTGTTTTAAGCTCTATAACATAACCCAATCTGTAAATAGCATGAACCAACTGTATATAAATCAAGCACATTGTAAATAGTTGTCACCCTGTTAAGCTCCCTGCATGCCGACTATATACCCAGTTTGAAGTTGTGTTGCAAGGTAAACCACTTTGATTTAAGGATAAGGTGGTATAGAAGTCAGGTTGGTTAAATAAATAAATAAATAAATAAATAAATAGATTGTAACAGAGTATTTTTGTAATTTTTACATAAATAATTTATTTACAGTTAGTGGTTATGTTGCATGATTGTTGGCACTGATCCTTAGTCATTGTCCAGGTCTGGTATGGATGGATGTATAGCTATTTTATGTGATGTTGTTGAAATGCTCAATAAATAGGAATGTCTTCAGCAGTTTCCTGAATTCTTTAGTGTCCTTAGTGCATCTGATATTGTTTGGTAGGGAATTCCATAGGTTTGATGCATGTGGGTGAAAAGGCTCTATTTGAAGTGCATTGTTCGGCTTTGGAGAAATCCTTAGGTGTAGTTAGCATGTTTCTATTTGTTCTTGACGGGCAGTTTTCTGGGTATATTTTTATTAGGTCTTGGAGTGATTCAACTGATTCATTCTGGAGTATTTTGAATATGTTGATAATAGCTTTGTATTTTGCACGACTCCTGATTTGGAGCCAGTGAAGTTGTGCCAAGATTGGTGTTATGTGTTCACATTTGTTTGTTCCTGTGAGTATACGAGCAACAGTGTTTTTACCATATGAAGAGGATGGATTGTTGTTGCTGGCAGGCCTTGGTAGATTAAGTTACAAAAGTCCAATCTTGGTGTGATGATGGCCTGTAGGACTGTTCTGAAATCATTGTAACTTAGTAGGGGCTTTAGTTTCCGGATGATTCTTAACTTATGGTAAGTGCTCTGTGTTGTCCTCTTAATATGAGCTTGTAAGTTTAAGTTTTGATTGAGGATGACCCCTAGGTATTTAATTTCACTTTTGACAGAATGCGTCCATTCTTTGTATCTATTGTGGAGGGATGGTTGAAGGTTTTGTTTCTTGTTATTTTGAATGCTTCCATTTTGCTGTCATTTAGACTGAGAATGTGAGAGTTTAGCCAATTGAATATTTCTGTGACGCATTCAGTTATAGCTGTGTAGTCTAGGGTTCTGACATCAAATGATGGGTATATCATGATATCATCAGCATAGATTTTGTAATGTATATTATGTTTCTGTATGACTATACATAGTGGCAGGATGTATATGTTAAATAGGATGGATGATAGTGCTGACCCCTGGGGGACTCCTTGCATTAGTGTGAATAGAGGGGATTTGTTTCTTCCGCATCTGATGTACTGTTGTCTATCATTTAAGTATGATTGGAACCATTTTAATGTACTTTTGCAGAGACCGATTTTTTGTAAGCATCTTATTAGTATGGGGTGTCTTACTGAGTCATTAGAATGATGCCATTTTTTATATTGTCATTTTCTCTGATGATGTGGTTGAAGGCAGCCATAATTAATGTTTCCACCCCATGGTGTTGCTTGAATCCATGTTGGTGTGAGTCGGGTGCATACGAGTTGATATGGTCCTGTAGTTGTAACTGGACTACCTTCTCTACCATTTTGGCCATGAAAGGTAAGCTGAAGACTGGTCGGTGTGATATTGCTTTGTCGGATTTGGGTATTTTTAAGGATGGGCCTGATTGATACTAATTTGAGGGATGCAGGCATTTGCCCCTGTGTAAGGGATGTGCATATGATGTGATGTATAAAAGGAATGAGTGGTTCCTTAGCTGATTTTATCCATGTCATTGGACAAGGGTCGGTTGGTGAGGTTGTTGTATTTAGGGTTGTTATGATGTGTTCCACTTGCTTGAGTGCTGGAATAGTAAAGTCTCCCCCATGTATCAGTGTGTCATATGTTATTGGATTCAATTGGTGCTGTCTTTATTTTGGCTGATTGCTGAGCTGCTTCAGCATTAGGTGGTCTGCTATTCATTGCGGATGTATGTCAGTGGAGTTTTCTTGTGAGGGTTCTTTTGTTAGCATGTGGACTATTCCAAAAAGTTCTCTTGGTTTGTTCGCTGCCTTCATTACCAGGTTTGTGTTATATTCCTGTTTGCATCTGTTGATCATGTTGCTATAATCATGTTGCATAGTTCTGTATTTTTATAATGTATTGTGATCTTTTGTCCATCTCCATTTTCTCTCTATTCTCCTGAGATTCCTTTTGGTTTCTTTGATTTCTTTTGAGTACCAAGGGGTTTGTGGTTTCTTTGGTGCTGTAGTCATTTTATATTGTTTTCCCTCCTTTTTGGGAACCACAAAATAAATGGAATAGAGCCCTTTTCCTACCTAACCCAATGGAACTGGGACCACTGCCTCTAGGAGCGGTAGCTTTTGGAGGGTCTCCAGCACCATGCTGGCCTTTCTCACCGACTGACAAGGGGACTCCACAAAATGTCTTTGACAACGGTCTAGCAAATTCCAGCACACAACCTTCTCGAATCACCTCCAGCACCCACTGGTCAGAGATGATCTGGACGCAGATGGACAGAAACCTCCGCAATTGATCCCCCACCAGCTTTGCCTGACCCTGGGTCCCCCTCACTTCATAGGGTGGTCTTAGGAGCTGCGGAGGCGGCCAAATAGTATCCTCTGCCAACCCCCTATTGTGGTTTGAAATTAAATAGGAAATATCATCGACTCTTCTTATTTCATTCCTTTTCTGAAATGAAAGGAAAAAACAAAATATTGCTCATTTTCTCTTTTGTTTCAGCTGCCATTTTTAAGATGGGGTGGGGGGTGTTGTATCACTGATGGCCTCCCCTCCCCTCAAAACTGCCACCACCTTTACGTAAATCCTTTGTGCTCACACCTACTTTCCAGATTCCCCTCATAACATTTATGGTCCTCTTAGGACAGACGTGATCCTCTTTCACTCCTGTCCCACCTCTTTGACAAAATGGCTCTGCGCAGCAAAATGGTACCATCCTCATGCCAGCTGGCATCTTGAGAAAGAGAAGCAACAGGGCAGGAGCAAAAGGGCACCTTCTGCCCTATGAAGATTGTAAATGGTAAGAGGAGTCAGGGGCAAAGATGGGTGGAGGTCCGAGAGAGGTGTAAGGAATGGCTTTTTGTTTTTAAACAATTTAAGTGAGAGTCTGGCAGATAGTGGGGGGGCGGATATCCAAAGTGATTAATGCGTTAATTGCGTTGACCGGGATATGCAGCAGCACCAATATAGTTAGTGCCGCTGAATATCCGTAGGCATCACCGCTGCACGTCCTGATACTAGCCAGCTAGCATTGAGGCGCTCTGGGGCGATAAAAGCTAGGCACCTGAAAAGGGGCCTAATGTTTGCCGCCGAAGCTAAATAAGCAGCAGCTGAATATCACTGCTGCCTGGTTAGCTTCCTTGCTATCCAGCCTATCTGGATATTCAATGCCGGTGACTGGATGCGACTCCAGCATTGAATATCTGGGTCTTAGCTTCAGCGGTGACAGCTATCCACGTTAGAACGTTAGCTGCCACTGCTGAATATCCCCCCTTTATTTTTTTGGTTCCTTTTTTCATGTTTATTTTTTTTATTTTGGTTTTAAAAAAATTAAACCAACATATGAAAAAAGCCAAAATAAGGAAAGAACAGGAAAAAAAGAGAAATGAAACATATCCCATGCACACCTCTAATTGCTACTACCTGTACTGATAAGCCATTATAAACTAATGTAACTACATTGCAACAACCACTGCAAGCCTCCAGTAACTTCAGTCTTTTCTCATACTCATGGTCCAATGAGCTGCTTCATCTATGGAAGCTTCTAACAAATATACACTCTGCAGAATCACGCCTATGTCTCCAACTCAAAAAATAATAGAGATGAAACTCTTCTTTAAGTGCCATCCAGATTACTAAAAATCACTTCTTATCAAGGAATTTTAACATATTAAAGAAATAAATCAAACATCTTGCAACCTAACTCAGAAACAGAACCCCAAAGGCAGACGACAGCAAATGCATACCTTAAGTATAAAAACTCGGTCCGGAGTCTGGATTTCAAATGTCCCCTTTTCTGCTTCCACCTTGTAATCAAAGACAGCAGTGCAAAGATCGATGCTTCCCAGAGGCACAACATCCCTTGCTGTCCTGTAGTAGTGTAGCTGACACTTCTTGTCATCATAGGAGAACCAGCGATACTTCCAAGCCTTTATTGGTCCCTTCACACCAAATTTGCTTAAATATCCACAAAGTTTCTTTCCGGGCACCTGGCTGCCTTCTGTGGTAAGTTTCAGATGCACAGTTTCTGGGGGTAGGTCTTTATAAGTCTGTTCGCTCAAAACAGCAGTGTCACTGCCAGACTGGGCCAGAGCAGAGTCACCAGGGATCACAGCCACAGTGCAGTTTTCAGCTCCACTGGCTTCCATTTTTCCTAAAGCAAAGATGAATATAAGTTAAAAAACAAATATTAACTTTGTTAAAATGGTAAATAAAGGTAGAAGGAAAAGGAGATTGCTATGGTTTTCGAAAGAAGTAGCTGAAAAGGTGAAGAAAAAGAGAAAAACCTTCATGAAATACAAGAGATCACAGAGAGGAAGACAGACATCTATATTTGGAAAAACTTAAAGAAGCAAGCAAAATAGTCAGGAAAGCAAAGATTTAAAAAGAGGAGGAAATAGCCAAGGGTGAAGGGGCAGAATATATATTAGCTGATGAGAATAAAGCAAAATTGCTTAACAAATATTACTGTTCTGTGTTCACAGATGAAGAACCAGGAGCAGGACCTCAGAAAACACCCACAAACAGGAACAGAAGGAATTTTCAGAAGACTGTGTTCATGAGGAACTAGCTAAAATTAAAGTAGACAAAGCGATGGGACTGGATGGGATATACCCGAGAATACTGAGGGAACTTGGGGATGTTCTAACAGCAAAACTGACTGACATTTTCAATGCCTTGTTGGAATCAGGAGTGGTGCCAGAGGACTGGAGAGGCGCACACGTGTCCCTTTACACAAAAACGGAAGGAAGGATATGGTTAAAAACTACAGGCTGGTTAGTTTAACCTCGGTGGTGAGTAAATTATTGGAAGCACTGCTGAAAGAGAAAATAGTGAGGTTTCTGGAGTCCAACGGATTACCGGATCCAAGGCAGCATGGATTCATCAGAGGTGGGTCTTGTCAAACAAATCTGATTGATTTCTTTGACTGGGTGACCAGGGAGTTGGACCGAGGGAGAGGCCTCGATGTGGTGTATCTAGATTTCAGTAAAGCTTTTGACACCATTCCATAAAGGTAACTTATAAACAAACTGAGCACCCTAGGGATGGACCCTAAAATTACTGCTTGGGTTAGAAATTACTTGAGTGGGAGGCGACAAAGGATACAAAGTAAATGCAGCTCACTCTAAGGAGAATGAGGATACCTGTGGAGTGCCCCAGGGATCTGTCCTTGATCTGATTCTTTTTAACGTCTTTGTTAGTGATATTGCGGAAGGGCTGTCGGGTAAGGTTTCCCTCTTTGCAGATGATAACAAAATCTGCAATAGAGTAGACACCCAGGAAGGTGTAGATAACAAGAGGAGGGATCTAGCTAATCTTGAAGAATGGTCTAGAATTTGGCAGCTGAGATTTAATGTTAAAAAAAAGTAAGGTCATGCATTTGGGCTGCAGCAATCCAAGGGAGCAATATAGTATAAGGGGTGAAGAAGAGCAGGACCTAGGTGTGATTGTGTCTGATGATTTAAAGTAGCTGAACAGATAGAAAAGGCAACGGTGAAAGCTAGAAGGATGCTTGGGTGCATAGGGAGAGGAATGGCCAGCAGAAGAAAGGAGGTGATACTGCCGCTTAATAAGGTTTTGGTACGACCTCATTTGGCGTATTGTGTGCAATCCTGGTGACCACACCTTCAAAAGGATATAAACAGGTTGGAGTCAGTGCAGAGGGTTGTTATAATGACAGACTTAAGGATCTTAATATGTATACTTTATAGGAAAGGCGGGACAAAGGTGATATGATTTAGCTGTTTAAATACCTCTATGACATAAATGAACAGGAGGAGAGCCTCTTTTGATTGAAAGCAAGCTCTGCTACAAGGGGACTTAGGATGAAGGTGAAAGGAGACAGACTCTGGAGTAATCAGCAAAAATATTTCTTTATGGGAAGAGTGGTAGATGCATGGAATAGTCTCCCAGTAGAGGTGGTAGAGATGAGGACAGTATCTAAATTCAAAAAAGCATGGGACAAACACAGAGGATCTCTAAAGGAAAAAAGGGGACTATTGTAATAGTTGATATGGAAGGGAAGACTAGATAGGCCATGTGGTCTTTTTCTGCAGTGCTGTTTCTATGTCTATAGGCAAAATTATCTTGCTTTTAATTAATCCAAATGCGATAAACCTCAGAGCTAGTCTATGTACAAGGTTCACTCCTTCTTTTGTATTCATGTTATTCTGCTGCGAATTTTCAAATAGAAACCATGCAGGATATGCAAGTGTAAAGTCCCTGGTGATTTTGCATCTGTGAATGCCATAGTGTTAAAAATGGGTTTGAGAGAAACTCAAGCTCATTGTTAACACAGTAGCATTCTCAGAAGTTCTACTTGTTCTTGTTAAGGGGGCAGAAAGGCTGCATCGCATAAACAACTTTAATACATGGCTCCAAATCTGGTGCAAACAAGAAGGATTTAGATATTTTTGCAACTAGGGAAACAGATGAAACAACAAGAGACTATACTGTGCTGATGGACTACATCTCTCTGTCACAGGGAAAAGGATCCTAAGTGAAAAATTCAAGTACCGTAGTATGTGGACAGGCATTTAAACAAGGGAAAGGGGGTGATGGATGTAGAAGGACAAGTTCAGGATGTCACTCCCAGCAAAAGCATAAAAACGGAAACAGACACACTTTTAAACCACACATCAATGGCAAGTGGGAAGAGGCATGTAGAACAAAATCCATGCAAAATAGAGGCAAGCCAGTCACAAATGCTGGAAAGCAATGAGCACGAATGCTCAAAGCCTAGCCAACCAAGTTCCTGACCTCGAAGCCCTAATGGTGGAACTGGACGGACATTGTGGCCATTACAAAAACATGGTTTAACGAGTCACATGAATGGGATATAACCATAGCTAGCTATAAATTCATTTAGGAGAGATAGAGAAGGCAGAAAAGGAGGAGTAGCAGCCCTATATGTCAAAAGCAATATTAAAGCTGCTGGAATGCAGGGGATGTGAAGAAAAGAAGAAGTGCTGTGGATTGTATTGGAATGAGCAGATGGCACTGTCATCCATGTCATCCATGCTGGTGTAGTCTACAGGCCTCTACTCAAACCAAAGAAATGTATAGAGACTTGATTATTGATATTGCAAAGGTAGCCATGAAGGGGGAAGAGATCATACTGGGTGATTTTAATATACCCGATGTGGATTGGACTATTCCTTCTGCAAATCTGGAAAGAAGCAACAAAATTGTGGATGCCTTCCAAGATGCATTGCTTAGACAAATGATGATGGAACAGACCAGGGAAAGTTTGATGCTGGATTTAGTACTCACCAATGGAGAAAGTGTGTGTCGAATGTTCGGGTGGGTGCCCATGTGAACAGCCGCATCATCATGGTGCGGTTTGAGATAAAAGCCAAGGCAGGGTCCCCTCACAGAAAGCTCAAAACCCTAGACTTCAAAAACGCTGACTTCAGGAAGATGGCCAAGTGCCTGAAGAAGGAGTTGGCAGGGTGGGAGAAGGTAAGGGAAGTGGAATTGCAGTGGGCTAAATTAAAGGAGGCAATAAAAGGGGTAACAGATACATATGGAGTTTAGGAAAAAACTCAAAACATACTTATTCTCAACACATTATGCCTCCGTATCAAACTCTCCAATACAACAAGAAAAGGGATAGCCGCACCAGCAATAAGTGACCCTCGAACTGGAATATGTACTAAAACCTTGTAAGATATCCAGAGATTCTATTTAAAATTGTATTATAGTTCTAAACATGTTCACTGTATATAGTTCTCAATTCTATCAATCTGTTACTGATAGATTGAACCCATTATTGTTTACACTGTTATATGTAAAAACAGCATTGATGTTTACTGCCGTTCCTTGTAAAACAGCCTTGCTTGTTCATTGTTGTTCATTGTAAACCGCAACTGATCTATGGAAGTTGCGGTATATAAAAACCTGCTAATTAAATTAAATTAAATGTAAGGAAAGTAAATAAAAACAAGAGGAAAAGGAAACCTATTTGGTTTTCTAAAGAAGTGGCCGCACAAATAAAGGCAAAAAAATAGTAATTACACTTACCTGGTAATTGTAGTTCCTTGAGAGACGACAGCTTAGTCCTCCACGTATGGGTAGTGCACCTCCTCCTGCAGCATGAAGACTAGACCAATCAAATTTCAGCATCACTGGAAACAGCATACTGGCTACCCCTTCAACTCCAGTGAACTACTGTCAAAGCAAACTCAAAGAGATAGCTAACCTTTAAGAAGATATGTAATGGGGGTTTTTTTGTTTGTTTTTTTAATTTTTAATTTTTTTTTTATTTTAGTCAATTGAAAAACCATACGGAAGCCATCCCGAAAAAAACAGGAAGGAGAAAAAGAAAAACAACCCAAACAGAGTGTCCCGCACCTGCCGCAGCATAAGCAGTCAGCGAGAGAAAAGAGCAAAAACTGGAGAGAAACGAAAAGACAATTGACACACTCACCTGTGAATACTCTCTCCCGAACTAAATGCGTGCCGAGCCAAAGCACCTGAGGGAGGAAAGGAAGACTAAGCCGTCATCTCTCTACAAGTAAGTGTAATTACTATTTCCTTATCGTTCCTCCAGCTTAGTCCTCCACGTATGGGATGTAACAAAGCAGCCTTAACGGGAGGGATTTTGCCAGCCGGCACGCAAGACAGCGGAACCAAAGCAGGCATCGCCTGCCGCCAAGACATCAAGTCGATAGTGCTTACTGAAAGTGTGCAGGGAAGACCACGTCGCCACTTTACAAATTTCCACCGGCGAAACCAAGCTAAACTCAGCCCAGGACGCCGCTTGTGCTCTCGTAGAATGAGCCTGCAGACCGACTGGCGCCACTCGTCCCTGCAACAGATAGGCCGAGGCAATTGCCTCCTTAATCCACCGAGAAATGGATGCTTTCGCCGCCGCCGCCTCACCTTTCCTGGAACCCCCAAACGGGACAAACAAATGATCCGACCTGCGGAAAGCTTTGGTGACCTCCAAATACCGACGCAAAACTCTCTTAAGGTCCAAGCGACTAAGACCGCGATCGGAAGCCTGCTCCCCGGACGCGTGCAACACCGGGAGCGACACCACCTGATTCAAATGAAAGGGGGAAGACACTGGCCGCAGCACCACCTTCTGATCCGAGAAAGAGAGGAAGGGCTCCCTGCAAGAGCGAGCTTGAAGCTCCGAAATGCGTCGTGCCGAACAAATCACCACTAAGAACACCGTCTTAAGGGTCAAATCCTTCACCAAAATCCGAGAGAGAGGCTCAAACGGAGCCGTAGTGAGCGCTCGCAAGACCAAATTGAGATCCCATGAAGGAACAGAAAGTCTGCGCACCAGGCGCAGTCTAGAGACCGCCTTCAGGAAACGTACAACATCGGCATGGGCACCCAGCGCTACGCCCTGTACCTTACCTCTAACAGGAAAGCGCAGTTAACTGCACCCTCAAGGAACTGGTGGCCAAGCCTTTATCAAAACCGTCTTGCAAAAAATCTAATACCACAGGAAGAGAGGCCGTAGCCGCCCGAACCTGACACCTGGAACACCAATCCTCAAAAATACGCCAAACTCGGACATAAGCTAGCGAAGTGGACCTCTTCCGTGCTTGAAGCAAAGTCGCCACGACGGATTTCGAATAACCTTTCTTCCTTAGCCTCAATAGCCAGGCCATAAGAGAGAAACTGTCGAAGACGGCCCCCGATCACTGATCTCTGCCTGGACCCGCTGCCCTTCATTGGGACTTGCGAGTGGCTGCAGGGGTTGCGGCTGCGAATCCCCTACTGACTCCTCGAAAGCCCCGAAAACTCAGAGACCTCGAGAGATACCGTCCTCTCTGGGATCCCCCAAAGCGGGGCGACAGAAATCTACAAAAGTCCCGAAACTGACCCCGAGTGGATGGAAGGGACCTCCCTCTCTTTGGGCGATCCTCCAGCAGGCGATCGCCTTTGGATTCTCCCAAATCCTTGACCAACTTTGTCAAGATCCTCACCGAACAACAGTTTACCTTTAAAGGGCAACTTGCCCAGACGCGACTTGGAAGATCCATCCGCCGCCCAATTCTTTAACCAAAGGGCTCTGCGCGTTGCCACCAAGGAAGCCATGCTATTGGAAAGTGCCCTGATAAGGTCATAATGGACATCCGCCAAATACGCCGAACCAGACTCCAAGCGCTGGAGCTCGCTTAACTCCTCGGCTTCCAAGGATGGCGCCTGCCGAAGACGCTGAACCCAGCGAAGACAGGCACGAGCAACCCAAGCTCCACAAACGGAGGCCTGCAACGCTATCGCGTCCGCCTCAAAGGACTGCTTCAACAGGCCGTCCATCTTTCTGTCCTGTGGCTCCTTCAATGCCGCACTACCTTCCACAGGGATCGTGGTCTTCTTAGTCACAGCCGAAACCGCCGCATCAACTTTAGGGGAGCGGAACCGTTCGAGGTCCTTGTCCACCATAGGATACAGCCTGTGCATGATCTTTACACCCTTGAGACCAGATTCAGGAGTATCCCACTCTGCTTGAATCATCTGATCAATGACTCTGTGAATGGGGAAAACCACCTGAGTTTGACGCAACGCCTGAATGATGGGGTCCGCACCATCCGCCTCCTCGACCGTCGGCGCAGGGGCCAGGCCAAGAGTCTGAAGTGCTTCTGAAATGAGCGCGGGCAACTCCTCCCGGCGAAACACTCGTATGATCTTTGCCTGATCTTCTGGCTCAGGGAGCTCGCCTTCCTCTAAGGCCTCCCCATCCGCCTCCATGTCCAATTCCGGATCCTCACCCTCCGGCCAATCCGCTTCAGACTGGAAGGGCTCCTGTCGCTTGGGCGCCTTGACGCCGGACAACACACTCTCCGCTGCAGCAGGCTGCGCGGTTGCTACTGGAACAGGAAGGGAACCTACTCCAACTCCCTGGCGCCGACGACAGAACGCCTGATGCATCAGTAAAATGAAATCTGGGGAAAATTCCTCCAAGAGCAAAGCACCCCCGAGGTCTGACTGCTCCCCTGCGCCTAAAGAAATAGCGGGAGCCGTCCCCGATGGACCTTCTAAGGGCGAGTCCATCTCCACAGCGGCGGGACCTGGCTGAGCAGAAGACGCCAAGGAGCTCTCCAGCCGCTGCTCCATACTGAGGGATACGGAGGCACAGCGCTGACAGATGCCTGTCTCTGTAGAAGCGCCCCTCCGAGATCCACAAATAACACACACAGTAAAAAACAAAGAAAATAATACTAAAGAAATGAAGGAAAAGAAAGAAAAACGCGATAGAGCCCAGGCAAGGAACAGTTTTCTAACCGACTCTGCCCCAAGAAACTCGCCGGCACTTCCAAGCGCACAGACTCCTACCTCACCGGAGATGTGTCGCTGGACAGCCGCCGCAGGAGCTCTGCCCCGAACAGCCCTGGGAACAGAGATCCTACCAAGGTACTACTTAAAAGCAAGCAAAGGGAAAGCGGCTTAGGCTGGGCAGGAGAGAGACCTCCCCCGGGTCCCCCCCTCCTCCGGAGTGCCGGTTCTCAATAAAAATTTAAACAAACAGGTACTCTTTCCTATATCAAAGAAAAAGAAGAACCAATAGGGACAAATAAAGAAAAAACAAAAGGTTAGCTAGAAATGTAATCCCTAAACTGACTAACTAGTGAGCCCAGCCCGGCTCACTAACATCTTCCTGCTGCATGAAGACTGGACACACACTGGAGTTGAAGGGGTAGCCAGTATGCTGTTTCCAGTGATGCTGAAATTTGATTGGTCCAGTCTTCATGCTGCAGGAGGAGGTGCACTACCCATACGTGGAGGACTAAGCTGGAGGAACGATAAGGAACACAGCTTTCACAAAATTCAGAAGTTCGCAAACAGAGGAATACCGAAAAGAATACAGGATAAAGCTAAAAGAGACAAAAAGGGAAATACGGACGGCACAATCAAAGGCAGCAGAAAAGATGGCTAAAGATCTCAAGCGTGGTGATAAAACTTTTCAGATATATTCAGGAGGATAGGAAGATTAGAGGTTTAATTGCAAGACTCAAAAGTGCTGAGAACAGATTCATGGAAAGTGACGTTGAAAAAGCAGAAATGCTATACAAAAACGTCTGTTCTGTTTTTAATAAAGAAAATCCTGGAGAAGGACCATCTGTGATTGAGAAATATACACATGGAAATGGAGTAGATACTACACCATTCATAGAAGATGATGTGTTTGAACAGCTTGAAAAACTGAAAGTGGACAAAGCCATGGGACCAGATGGGATACATCCCAGGATACTGAAAGATCTCAGAGAGGTTCTTGCAGGGTCTTTAAACGATGCTTTTAATAGATCCTTGGAGACAGGGGAAGTTCCACAGGACTGGAAAAGGGCCAATGTGGTACCTCTTCACAAAAGTGGTAAAAGGGAAGAAGTGGCAAACTACAGTCCAGTAAGCCTTACCTCGGTGGCAGGAAAAGAAATGGAGGCACTCCTGAAAGAGAGAACTTTCTCGAAACCAATAGGATGCATGATCCGAGGCAACATGGTTTTAGCAAAGGACGATCATGCCAAACAAATCCGGTGTAGTTCTCTGGTTACCCAAAGAACTCAATCAAGGGCCATGCAATGGATGTGATCTACCTACATTTCAGCAAAGTCTTTGATACTGTTCCTTATAGGAGGCTTATGAATAAGCTGACCAGACTGGGGATGGGTCCCAAGGTGGTGAACTGGATCAGAAATTGGTTGACTGACAGATGACAGAAGGTGATGGTAAACGCAACCCACTCGGATGAAAGGAAGGTGATTAGTGGCATGCCCCAGGGATCGATCCTGCGGCTAATACTGTTCAAAGTATTTGCGTGATATTGCTGAAGGATTGAATGGAAAAGTCTGTCTTTTTGCAGCTGATACAAAAATTTGCAACAGAGTGGATTCCCCTGAGGGAGTGGATAACATGAAGAAAGATATGCAAAAGCTGGAAGAATGGTCTAATGCTTGGCAGTTGCAATTTAATGTGAAGAAGTGCAGTGTCATGCACTTGGGATGCAGAAATCCCAGGGAATTGTATGAGATGGGGGGGGGGGGGGCAATAGGTTGGTGTGCAAAGGCCAGGAGAAGGACCTCGGAGTGATTATTTCTGAGGAACTCAAAGTAGCAAAACAGTATGACAAGACGGTGGCCAAAGCCAGAAGGATGCTGGGTTACATACAGAGAGGAATTACCAGCAGAAAGGAGGAGGTATTAATGCCACTGTACAAGTCGCTGGTGAGGATTCACTTGGAATACTGTGTTCAGTTTTAAGACCATATCTCCAAAAGGATATAAAAAAGGACTGGAAACAGTTCAGAGACAGGCAACTAAAATAATTTGGAGCCTGCTCCAGAAAACATATGAAAAGAGAATCCAAGACCTAAATATATATACTCTAGAGGAGAGGAGAGGAGGGACAGGGGAGATATGATACAGACCTTTAAAACCTTGAGTATTAATGAACCAACCAACCTTTTTCAAAGGCAAGGAGCTGTAAAACTAGAGGGCATAACATGAAGCTGCAAGGGGGTAAACTGAAAGGCAACGTCAGGAAATACCTTTTCACTGAAAGGGTGGTGGATGCTTGGAATACCCTCTCGATCAAAGTGGTGGGGGCAAATACACTGACAGAATTCAAAATGGCATGGGACAGACACAGTGGTTCCCTTTTTAGAAACAAGATAAAATCAAAATAAACTTAACTGTCTCTGATATCTCAACAAGTAGAGGTAACCTGCACGGAGAGCACAGTTACTTACCTGTAACAGGTGATCTCTGGGAACAGCAGGAATAAGTCTTCACATATGGGTATCGTCGGTACCGACAGAGCCTGCGCGGGAACGCTCCCCAGCATCCAGAAAGAAAGCTTTTGAGAGCATCCCACAGCGCCTGCGTGCTGCCTTCCCGCCTTTCCTAACCGCCTCTCTCCAGTTCAAGTTTTAAGCTGAGACAAAGAGAGAGAGAGAGAGAGAGGAAAGGAAAGATAGATAGAGAGATACAACTCCTAGGGGAGGTGGGTGGGTTGTGAAGACTTATTCCTGCTGTTCCCAGAGATCACCTGTTACAGGTAAGTAACTGTGCTATCTCCAGGAACAAGCAGGAATGAGTCTTCACATATGGGGGACTCCCCAGCTAGAGATGCCAGGGAGATCTCCAAGGTTGTGAGTCCCTGAGAAGGGCTCTACCTCCCCCCATGGATCTCGGGCATCCAACCAGGGATGGAGGTAGGAGTTGATTAGGTATGGAACAGGTGTTTAAGAACAGCCTGACCAAACAAAGCATCCCGGCGGGAGTCCTTGTCCAAGCAGTAATGGGCTGTAAAGGTATGAACCGAGGCCCAGGTGGCCGCTCGACAGATTTGGTCGAAGGACACAGTTTAGATGAGCCATAGAGGCTGCCATGGCCCTCACATTGTCAGCTGTGACATGACCCTCCAGAGAAAGGTTCTTACTCTGGTAGGCAAAGGAAATACACTGAGCAATCCAATTGGACAGAGTTCTCTTAGAGACTGGAAGTCCTAAATGAGAGGGATCAAAAGCAACAAAGAGTTGAGAGGACTTTCTATGTTGCTGTGTCCTTTGTAAGTAAAAAGCCAGTGCTCTCTTACAATCCAGGGTATGAAGATTCCTCTCTGCACTTGATGCATGAGGTCCTGGAAAAAGACAGGTAAATACACCTCCTGGTTCAGATGAAAAGGTGAGACCATTTTAGGCATAAAGTGTGGATTAGTCCTGAGGACTACCTTGTCATGATGGAACCTTGTATAAGGAGGATTAGCCACCAAGGCTTGCAGCTCACTGATACGGCGAGCTGAGGTGACTGCAATGAGAAAAATAACCTTCCAGGAAAGGAATTTCAAGGAGGTAGTGGCTAAGGGTTCAAAGGGTGGCTTGATAAGCTGGCCAAGAACCAAATTCAAATCCAATGCCACTTGAGGTGGTGTAATGGGAGGTTTAGTTAAAAGAAGGCCTCTCATGAATCTTGCAATAAGAGGATGAGAGGAAATAGGATGTCCATTGAGAGGCTTAAGGGATGCTGTAATAGCACTCAAATGGACTCTTACTGAATTTGTTTTAAGGCCTGCATGGGATAAATGCAGCAAATACTCTAGTAAAGAATTCAGAGGTATTGCAAGAGGGTTAAGACCCTTCTCTGCACACCAAATGGTAAACCTTTTCCATTTAAAAGCATAGGAAAGTCTAGTGGAAGGCTTTCTGGAAGCATGAAGGATATCCTTCACCTGCTGAGAAAGATGCAAATCTTGAAGGTCTAGGCCTTCAGCAACCAGGCTCTGAGATGAAGAGACTGGGGATTTGGGTGCCACAACGTTCCCTCCTCCTGGGACAGGAGGTCTGGAGCAGATCCCAAGTCCAGGGAGGGAGCTTGAGAGAGATGAAGAAGTAGAGGGTACCACACTTGGTGTGGCCAACGTGGAGCTATGAGGATCATAGACCCCTTGTCTCTCTGAAGCTTGAAAAGTGTCTTGGAAATTAGGGGAATGGGTGGAAAGGCATAGAGGAAGTCTTGCCCCCAGTGGAGAAGGAAGGCATCCCTGGCCTGAACTCCCTGACACGGAATCCTGGAACAGAACCGGGGAAGTTTGGCATTCCATGGACTTGCAAAGAGGTCTATGTCCGGGATTCCCCAAATTCGAAAGATCCTGGCTATCTGGTCCCCATGGAGGGACCATTCATGTGGAAGCAGAACTCAACTGAGTCTGTCTGCCCAAGAGCTTTGAACCCCTGGAAGATACACTGCCATGAGATGAATTTGATGCTCTCTGGCGAAGGCCCACAATCTCAAAGCTTCATTGCAAATCGACAGAGAGCCAGTCCCGCCCTTCTTGTTCACGTAGAACATGGCTACTTGGTTGTCCGTATGGATGAGGACTGTCTTGTAGCTGAGCAGGGTGTGGAAGACTCCGAGAGCTAGAAGAATTGCTCTGAGCTCTAAGAGGTTGATATGAAGAGATGTCTCCTGTGGAGACCAGATGCCCTGGGTGGAGAGATCTTGTAGATGAGCTCCTCAACCCTTTGGGGAGGCATCTGTTGTAAGGGTTGCTTGGGGTAGTAACTGTTGAAAGGGGGACCCCAGCAACAGATTTTGAGTGGACTTCCACCTCTGGAGGGACCAAAAGAGGCGACTGGAGGTTGCTATTTTGTCTGACAGGCAACCTGATGCCTGGGTCCATTGGGTGGACAGAGTACACTGAGCTGCCCTCATGTGAAGGCGAGCATAAGGAACCACATGCACGGTGGATGCCATGTGGCCTAACAGTTGTAAAATCTCTCGAGCAGTTAAATGGGACTTTAACTGAATTTGAGAGGCTAACTGCACCAAGCGTAGGCAACGGGCCTGGGGAAGATAGGCCCTTGCAGTTGTGGTATCCAGCAAGGCCCCTATGAACTCCAATGACTGAGTAGGGGTGAGTTGTGATTTTGGGATGTTTATTACAAGTCCCAGATACTGAAGAAACGCCTTGTGCAGGCTAGGGAAGCCTGGGCCTCTGACTGGGATGGAGCTCGAATGAGCCAGTCATCCAGATATGGGAATACAAATATTCCTAGAGTGTGTAGAAATGCAGCTACTACTGCCATGCATTTTGTGAACACTCTTGGAGCAGAGGCCAGACCGAAAGGAAAAGGAAGCACTCTGTATTGGTAGTGCTTTCCCTGATAAAGGAACCGAAGGAACCTTCTGTGTGTTGGATGGATGAGGACATGGGTGTACGCATCCTTGAGATCTAGAGAACAAAGCCAATCCTGACTCTGAAGGTATGGAAGGAGAGCTCCGAGAGAAATCATCTTGAATTTCTCCTTGCATAGAAACTTGTTCAATTCTCTGAGATCTAATATGGGTCTGTAGCCCCCTGTTTTCTTTGGGATAAGAAAATAGGGGGAGTAGAACCCTGAACCCTGCTGAAGAAGGGGTACTTCTTCTATTGCCCTTTGGGCAAGAAGGGTAGCAATCTCCTGACCCAGAAGGTCGAGGAGAGATGTTGGAGAATTGAACTGTCTCACCATGGTGTGAGGAGGAAGGTTTAAGAAATGAAGCTTGTACCCCTCCCTTATGATGGAGAGGGTCCATTGCTCTGCTGTGATTTGTTCCCATCTGGGAGCAAAATGAGCTAACCTTCCTGGAATGGTGAGAGGCTCTGGTTCTTCTAGAGCCAGAAAGGCTAAGTTCTCTAGTTGTAAGTCAAAGGCCCTGAGGAGGCTGAGGCTGTTGGGCCATAGCAGTCCTTGCAGCCTTAGGCTTGGCTTGTTTGGGTTGTTGCTGACGCTTTGCAGCAAAACGACCTGCAGAAGATGCCTGGTGACCATAACCAGGATAATATTTCCCTTTTTTGGGAAAGAAAGCCTTTTTGAATAACCTTTTTCTAGCAGGAGCAGAAGTAGACTTTGAAAGTCTATCTAAGGCAGAATTTTCAGCATCCATCTGAGTGGCCTTTGCTTGCCAATCCTTGCCAAAAAGGTTTTCACCTGTACAAGGAAGATTTCCTAATCCATCCTGGACCCAGGGTTCCAAATCAGAAGCTTGTAACCAAGCAAGTCTGCGTGCACCTGTGGCAATAGCCGAGGCTCTGCTGGCACACTCAAAAGAGTCAAAGGCTGCACGGTTAGAAAATTTGGAAATATCCTGGGCATGTTTAAGCCAGGTGAGAAACTCCTCCCTTTTATCTTCTGAGATAAAAGGAGATAAAGTTAGCAGATGATCTGTAACTTCCTTTAGAAACATCCCCATATAGAGACTATAGGAGTTGATTCTGGCAGTAAGCATATTGGCCTGGAAAATTCTCCTGCCAAAAGCATCCAAGGTTCTGCATTCTCTTCCTGGAGGATTAGATGAGTGTCTTTTTGCACTCTTTATCTTTTTCATAGCAGACTCCACCACAATAGAGTGGTGAGGAAGCTGAGTCTTATGAAAGCCAGGACAAGAAGGAACACGGTACATGGTGTTCAACCTGCGAGAACGAGGGGAAGTAGTAAGAGGTGTCTCCCATATGCCCAACATGTGATCATAAAGGATCTCATGAATTGGTAAAGTAGCTGCCTCTTTAGGAGCCTTAGGATATTGTAAAATATCTAATTTCTTGGCTCTAGGCTCTGGTTCAGGGGCCACTGAAATAGAGAGGACCTTGGCCACTTCCCTAATGAAGTCTTGAAAAGACAAGTTTTCTGGAGGAGACATTCTTCTTTTTGGAAAAGAGGGCTCCTGAGGAAGGAGTACCGATGCTTCGACAGAAGTCTCTGATTCATCAGAGTCTTCGGAGGAATCGAAGTATCGCCTGTCTGGATGCTCTTGCAGAGCCCGATACGCGTACCGAGTGGTATCGACATCGGGAGTGATCGGTACCGATGGGCATCACAGGACAGGGTAACACTGCAGTCGACACCGAAGCCGATGTCTATGCAATCGGTACCGGCACCGGAACCGATATCGGTGCCGGTGCCGGAACCGGTACCGACAACGGAGTTTGTTGCGGTACCGGAGGCGTCGCAGCTTGTAAGAATGCCGTGATGGCACGCTGCATGGTCAGAATATTCTGATCCATCGACGCAGCCAATGTCTGAATATCAGTACCAGTGGAAACCACCGGTACCCCAGAACATGGCAACAGGTGATCGGTCGAGGCCACGCCATCGATGTCAACCTGTGACCCCATAGATGAAGCTTTGGAAGCCGGAGCTTCCCGCCGGGGTAATTTTGCCGGTGCAGGATCCTCGAGAGCAAGCCCGGAGGTATCTCGATACTTAGAGGGAGATCTACCCTTTGAGGACCAGCTGGACTTATGTTTGGTTACCTGAGATCCATGGGAGGAAGAAGAAGCCCTGGAAGATGTTGATGCAACCGAAGCTGCATCAGAGGGAAACAGGGTACTGAGCTTTGCCGCTCGATTCTGTCGACCTCTTTTAGACATCATGGAACAGGACTCACAATCGGTGATGGAGTGGTCAGGACCCAAACATTTTAGACACCAGTCATGGGTGTCGGTGATAGAAAGAGTACCGCTGCACTTCGTGCACTTTTTAAACCCGAAAGCGGGCTTTTACATGAGGAAAATTCTTCTAGGCCTAAGGCCCAAAAGGAAAAAATTGCACAGAAGTGGGAAACGGTAGGTTGTTTTTTTTTTTTTTTAAAGAAGAAAGAAGAAAAGACTGGCGGTACCGGTCCGACGTCGAAGAAGGCAGACGCGCGACCAAAGAAATAAAGAAAAATAAAGAACTTCTTCAGGAACATGATCTGCTGGCTCCGCGGAAAAGAAGAACTGGAGAGAGGTGGTTAGGAAAGGCGGGAAGGCAGCGCGCAGGCGCTGTGGGATGCTCCCAAAAGCTTTCTTTCTGGACGCTGGGAAGCGTTCCCGCACAGGCTCCGTCGGTACCGACGATACCCATATGTGAAGACTCATTCCTGCTTGTTCCTGGAGATCAGTGGGTACACTGCTAAACAAAGGCATGGGGAGGGGTTATCTGCATGGAGCGGCGGGTGGACCTACTCTTGCCAACTTGCTGGGCAGACTAGATGGACCATGCTGGTCTTTATCTGCTCTCATATACCTTGTTACTATCTGTGTAGGTGAGCTGAGCAGTGAGAAATATGTAATGAAAATTAAATGTGTTGTGGGGGACCCTAGCCCAGGCCGCGGCCTATAGGCGTAGGGCTGCCCTTGTTAGTCTTTAAATAAAAGATTATGTTATCCTTGTCCAGAGCCTGGGTTTCTGGGACTTGTAGTTGTGTTATTTGTTCAAAAACAGAAGTATGGAAACCGAAGGTTTTTTCCAAAGGCAAACAGGAATTTATTTCTTCTTTTTTTCCCAAAAACACTAAGGCTTAACAGAAGGCAACAGGATTCTTCTCCAAACAATATTCCTCAGGAAATTCCATGAAACCAAAGACTGAAACTGCTTTAGAAGGCTCTCTTAACACATGCATCTGTCTCTCAATATATAACAAACAAATACGTCCCTTTTTTTTTTCAAACAAAAGTAAATGTCTTCTCTGCATTAAACAGGGTTCTTAGCTTTCCTGGCTAGAGTAATTCTCCCCGTTTCCTTAATGCTTTGGGGTTTTCAAGTTACAGGGTTTTCTTTCTCCAGAAGCTTTTATTCAGCTCTCTGACACCATGAACAGTCCATTAATGAATCTTCAGACATAGAAACAGGTTCAGAACAATCTACCTGCATTTCCTCTGGATCTCCTGCCAGTACGTCGGACTCTAAAGCTCCATGCAATGCTTCTGGCTCAATGCACTCCAAAAGCTCCTGAACTTTTCTCCACTGAGGCTTTCCACTACGAGCAAGGTTTTCACCTGGAAGGTGAAGATTCTTTTTCCAATTTAAATGCCACAGTGCCTCTAACTGTTTCAGGTCACTGTTAGCTGTCCTTTTGTTCACCCACCTTCTGGGAGCTTGAACCCTTAGAGCTGGTTCATGAACTGTAGCAACTGCACTCTGCTGCTGGCCAGTAATTCTCCCAGCCACACCTCTGCTGGCTTCAAAACTACTTGTACTTTTCCTGCAAGCCTGACTTTCTCTTGGGGTGTTGCCTTCACCTCTGAAGTCCCCACGGAAGTCTCCACCGGTCTCCTCCCCGGTGAACTCTCTGGGTCTTTCTTGGGTGCTTCTCTCCCCAGCAGTCTCTGTGGTCAACTCCAACTCCACGGTCAATTCCCCGATCGAATCCACAATCGAATTCCTGGTCGAACTCCCCGGTGAACTCCCTTTCCTTCCTGTTCCTCTGGGTTTATAAAGCTGTTTTTTTCCTATCGTGCACTGCCCCCTGCTCAGGTGTTTTTCATTAGTTTCCAAGCCTGCCCTTAGGTTAGCAGAGCTTGGGTGTGGCCTGCCTTCAGCAACTGCATGTTTTTTCTCTTTTCCTGCACTCTGCAAGCTATGGATTCGCTGTGTCTCTTTCCTTAAAGCAGAGGTACTCAAATCCAGTCCTGGAGGGATGCAAACCAGTCAGGTTTTTGGGATATCCCTAATGAATATGCATGAGATATATTTGCATGCACTGCCTCCATTGTATTTGAATTTATCTCTTGCATATTCATTAGGGATATCCCGAAAACCTGACTGGTTTGCGGCCCTCCAGGACCGGATTTGAGTACCTCTGCCTTAAAGGTAGATTTTTGATTTTCCTCTATTTCCATGGGCTCAGCCATACTCTCCTCATCACAGTGTGTGCATTTTTCCTCCCTGATCCATGGCGTGGCCCCCTTCTCTCGGTATATAGATATAGCCACCTAGTGAAACTTGATAGCTATAGTTACCCACGCAGAGGACGACAATTTCTAGCTCTGGGAAATGCCTTAGTTACCTAGTTACATCCTTCAGAAAATTGTCCTGTGTTCATGGTGCATTTCCCTCTCACGTTGCTTTCCCATTGGCCACATGCTGGAATTTTCCTTACATTCTTCTCCTGCATGTTATCTGCATTTATTTCACATCCCAAAAGTCTCTCATTGGCTGTTTCCTCCATGGTACCTTCTGCCTCCTAGAGCCCTTCTGTCTGCTGTGCTGCCCTGCTTTCCCTTCCCATTCTTAAAAGTGACAAGAAGATTGTTTCTAGTATTTTTTTATTTTCATTCTGGCAGACGAACCAGCTGAACCAGGACCAGAACAGTTTCAACTGGGGCTGCAGAATTATTAGCAACTACTCAGGACTTTCCCCCAATATTTTAATGTTCTTCTCATTCTGGGATAATTCTAGCACACATGCTCCTTGCATCTAACCAGCAAGTTCACTGTCGAATGGTGGTTTGAGTTCTCTCCCCCCCCCCCCACCCCCGCCCCACTCCCCCCTGGGGTTGTGAATGCTGCTTTCACAGCACTTTTTTTTTAACAGTTTGAAGCTAGTGGTTGGTTTTATTTCTCTTTTGGAATGCCAGCACCTGATATGCTTGTACTTTCTCAGACCTATTAGCTGCCCCTTCATCATTTATTGTTCTAAGCTCTACTCCAGACCATCACAGAACTTGCTCCACCCTGTCCTTCCTACTGCTACTGCTGCTGCAGACATGCGCTGTGGCATCCCAAACATCTGCATTCAGGTGAATGTTGGGTCCAGATCTACCATTAACAAGTCTAAAGGAGCCCAAGGACATAAGTTCCAGACTCCCTTCTGCCACTGGCTCTCTGTCAAGCTGGGCAGTGTAAAGCAAGTATAAACTGGATATAGCCAGAATCCAATTACAACCCAGTAAAACAGAAACATGATGACAGAAAAAGACCACATGCCCTCTCTAGTCTGTCCTTCCATATCAACCGTTACAATATCCCCCTTTTTTCCTTTAGAGATCCTCTGTGTTTGTCCCATGCTTCTTTGAATTCCGTTACTGTCCTCATCTCTACCACCTCCACTGGGAGACTATTCCACGGATCCAGTACTCTTTCCGTAAAGAAATATTTCCGCATATCACTCCTGAATCTATCTCCCTTCACCCTCATCTCATGTCCCCTCGTTGCAGAACTTGCTTTCAATTGAAAGAGGCTCTCTCCCTGAACATTTATGCCACGGAGGTATTTAAACATCTCAATCATATCACCTCTATCCCGCCTTTCCTCTAAGGTGTACATATTAAGATCCTTAAGTCTGTCCTCATATGCTTTATAATGAAGACCACTAATCATTTTAGTAGTCACCCTCTGCACTGACTCCATCCTGTTCACATCCTTTTGAAGGTGCGGTCTCCAGAATTGCACACTATACTCCAAACAGGCTCCAAACCATTTTATTCCACTATACTCCACTGCATCACTATACTCCAAACCATTTTAGTAGCCACCCTCTGTACAGGCTCCAGCCTGTTAGAGGTGGACTTGTTGGGAGGTCGATAAATAACAGCTACCCAGAGAGGCAGTGGAAAAAGTAGGCAGATGGCATGGACTTCAAAAGTAAGCAAAGGAATTAGATGGAGGCAGAAGGAGGGGCTGGAACCCAACACCACCACCACGGCCAATGGGCCAAAGTCTATGGGGAAAAATAGGTCTCAACCCTCCGTGACAGAGGGCAGTGACTGAAGGTGAATCTTCAGAGAGAATACAAGTTTCAGTAAGTACCAAAAGATGTAGAATATTAGAGATAAAGAAGTCATGAATGAAGGCAAGTTTATTGGAGACATAATGTGCATTCCACAATGCGCATGAAAAAGGAAGAGAAGAGGGAGAGAGGAGACTGATATGAACAAGATTAGAAAGGTTATGTACCTGCCCTGGAAGTATGAAAAATGTCTAGGGTATCCATAGCTGGGGTGGACATCTCCAGATGAAAGCAGAAGTAGAAGAGAACGGGGGAGAGATCAGGCATCACGACGGAAGTCAGGGTTAGGTTCCCTCAGTGAGAGTGAAGATGGCTGAGAGGAAGAAGGTGGTGAAATTCAAGGGCAAATGATAAGGTAGAAGACAAAATGGTAGGGGAGATGGGGACAATAAGGAGTGGGCAATGAGAAGTAGGGCCATGGAACTGAAGGAATGAATGTAAAAGATTAGGGAGAGTTAACATTAAGAATAAAAAGTGATCTGGAGCCATGGGAGGAGGAGGAAGAGGAGAGAATATAAATCAAAGGAGATACAGATTGGGGGGGCGGGGGAGAGGGGGAGTCGTTGTGGCTTTAGGTACACCTGAGTAATTGTGTCAATGAGCAGAGGAAGGCTGGGGTGGGTAGGTAGGTAATAAAGTGTTGAGAAGACACAGCACTGCAGAGGGCAGAAGCTGGGTAAAGGAAAGACAGAAGATTGTACATATTTCTGTTTTGTCATTGTGTGTCCTTATAGAACAATAAATAAACTATATTCTAAACCAGCCTGTCCTTCCAACTACCAACCTCTCTCTCTCCTCCCCTTTGTTTCAAAACTACTTGAATGAGCAGTTCACCACTACTGTCTTGACATTATTTCCTCTCAAGCCCTTCTGGGTCTGCTGCAGTCTGGCTTTCATCTTCTACATTCCACAGAAACGGCTCTTGCCAAAGTCTCCAGTGACTTGTTCTTCACCAAATCCAAAGGCCTTTACTCTCTCCTCCTAATTCTTTTTTTTTCTCAATCTTTTTATTAAAGGTGAATTTCAACCATACAATTTACACAAACAGAAATATATGCTGGGCACAGCCCCAGTACTGGCAAACAACCCAATAATAGGTGATTCATCTTAAAACAATACCTTGTTGATTCAAGACCTTGTTCATCAGGAATCCTTGGATTTCCTTTTCCTCTCGGAAACATGGCTGAAGGAAGGGGAGGAACCTCTTCTCACATGATGCCTCCCTACAGATTTCTCGGCTTTCTGCCCCTCACCTTGGCCGCACTGGAGATGGGGTTGCGGTACTCTACCACTCCTCTCTCCCACGCTGACACAGGTCTGCTCCTCCCTACATTATCCAGAGTCTCTCCCTTCTTTGTTTGCACAAATCCCACTCGGTTCACTTCCTCCTGATATACTCTCTGCCTTCTCTTCGCCCACATCTTTCGGATGTGCTGTCCTTGACTATATCCAAAACCTCTCTTCAGTTCTCCCACCCAGTACCCCTAGATGATTTCAATGTTCATTATGAATCACCCTCCTCCCCCAGGGATAACTATTTTCTCACTCTCCTTCGTGATCTCATACTCTCCCAGCATGTGAGTATGCCAAACCACGCAGAAGGGCATACCCTCGATCTCATTATCACCCACCCTCCTGCCTTTTGGTTTGTCTACCAGGCCCTTACCCTGGACTGACCATTTTTATCTTAAATTTCTCTCTGCAACTTCCTTTGCCCACAGTCTCGCCGGTCTCTCCACCTCACCCTGGTCAGTCTCCCATGCATTCCTCTCACTGCAGTACGCCTCCTACCCTCCAGCTTTTTCACGCTGCTGACCAACTCTTTCCCCGATTCACAGGTTTCCTTATAGAACTCCAGTCTTTCCTCTGCTATTGATCAGATAGCCCCATTGAGGCCACGTCTCACTTCCCATCCCTCCCACCAATCCTGGCATCACTCCGGACTATGTCTGCATCGTTCCTATCTCCATTGGTCTGAGTATCTCTGGTGAAAATCCCAGTCCCCCATAGCTCTCCAATGTTTTGAAGCCTGCCATCAACAGTACCCACTCTCAAGTCCACCTGGCCAAGCACACTTATTTCTCTAGGGTCATCTCCACTGCAACAAATTCCACACGCCAACTATATTCTGTCCTTAGGACCCTTTTCAATCTGCATCCTAGCTTTTCCTCTGCTACTCCCAGCTCATCTCCCAGCCCTTCCTGATTGTGGACTTTGGAGGCAAAAAAAAAAAAAAGAGACCAATCTTCACTCCACGTTGCCTACATGTCTGTCTTCCCTGTCTTCTCCCCTACTTACTTCCCATCCTCCCTCTTCCCCGCTCTCCCATGTCTGGGCCACTTTTTGCTTTTTGCCCTCTTACCCCTGCAGAACTCACAAAATCCATCTCTACATCTTGCAAGACTAACTGCCCTTCAGATCCTGTACTCTCATCTTGGCTACTGGAACCTTCCCTTGCCCTTTATACTCACCATGTTGAACTTTAGTCTTTCCTCCTGTACTTTTCCCATTCCCTGGAAACATGCCCTAATTCGCCCACTTCTCAAGAAAACATCCCTTGATTCCCTTGTCCCTGCTCACTATTGTCCAGTCTCTAATCTCCCCTTTCACTCATAAATTCTTGAAAAAGCTGTCTTATCTCAGCTCTGTCACCATCTCAACTCCATACACTTTCTCCATCCAGGTCAATCTGGATTTCACCCTGGTCATAGTATTGAAACTATTCTATTTTCTTGCGTCATACCTCACACGATCTTGGTGAAGTCTCTTTGGCAGTGTCTCTAGATCTATCTGCAGCCTTAGATCTTGTGGACCACTCTCTCGTCTATATGATACTGATCTTTAGGGCTTGGTATTTCGTTGGTTTCACCCATTTCTCTTCTCTCGGTGTTTCTCGGTCACCCTTGGGGACATTGGGGGTATATAGATTCAAAATGATACCTCATCTTGATCCACTCTCCCCACCATCTAAACCATCCTTCCCATACCATCTGCTCCCAGTAGAGAATAGGACAAAGGGAATTCTCTTATGGATCAGGGTCGCCACTCTGCGTTTCTTGGAGTTGTAGGCCAAGCAATACAACTGCTCATATCCCTGGCCTCTGTTTACCATGCTTGTCCTTCTTATCCAGTCACTCTTTGATGTGGAGTCCACCAGGGTTCCGTTCTGGCATCCCACCTGTTCAAATGTCTTTCGCACCACTCGCTTTGCTTATCCAGCAATCTGTGACTGTCAGCATATTATGCCGACGCTATCATCCTGCTTCACCACACATATCCATTTCAACCTGATCTTTCTTCCCTCAACACTTGCTTGTCCCAAGTTTCCAACTGGTTAATTGCTGTCTTCACCTCAATTTGTCTAAAACAATCAGCTATATGGTTCGCACTTGGTGGCCCCTGTCCCTCGACAGCCCCAGTCCTCTCCAACTCCCCCATTCCTCTGGTATCTTCTCTCTGCTATCTTGGAGTAACTCTTGACCGATCTGTCTTTTCACAACCATCTCTCTCTGCTCCTTTTTCTATCTTCGTCAAATTTGCACAATCCTTCCTTTCCTCACACCTCCAGCATTGAACAACCCTTCTTCTATCTTTAGTCATGTCCCGTCTCAATTTCTGTAATCTTGCCCTTGCTGGTATACCCCAGGTCAGACTTCACCACCTTCAACTGATTAAAAATACAGCAGCCAGAATCATTACACACACCACATGTCGGTATCATATCACACCACTCTTCTTTCAGCTTCATTGGTTCCTCATGGAATATCTCATCCACTATAAGATTCTCACACTAGTACATCAGCTATTTATACCACACCCCGCAATACCTGGCAGACTCCCTCCAATTTCATACTCCCACACGCAGCCTCCGCTCAGTACACATTAACAGTCTTCATCTCCCTTCACCATCCTGTGCTCACTTACAATCCACACGTCAGTCATCTTTCTTCTTTCTACGTCCATCCCTATGGAACCCTATCCCCACCACCCTCTGTTTGGAACAAATTTACTTTAGATTTAAGACCCTTCTAAAAACCCATCTCTTCTGCTCTGTATTTGGCCTTTCCCCCTCCAATACCTGATCTTACTTTATCTCTGTCCTCTGGTCTTCCTCCTTCAAATGATTGAGTTATCCTTTCCCCTTCCTAGCCAGCATTGTAGTTCCTTTCGTTTTCTTGCTTTGGCCACATCTGCATGTTTTATCAACTGTACACTGCCCTAGTGTCATGAAGGAGCGTATATCAATAAATCAACAAACCTCTGCTGAGTCCTACTCTGTAAGCAGAATTCCCCCGAACAGTGTCCATTAACCAACACCTGGGCTAGGGGACTGGAGTAAAGTGCCTGTACCCCCTGTCCCCAGATTAATTTTATCCAGCATAGCAAACAAAAACCCCCATCCACCCTGTCAAATGCTTTTTCTGTGTCCAATGCCACACATAAGGCCTTTTCTTTGCTGATTTGGACAAGGTGGAGCAGGTTAAGCACCTTGCGGACATTGTCTGAGATAACTCTATCCTCAATGAATCCAGTTTGGTCTGGGATGTATCAGCTGTGGAAGCACCCGCTTCAAACGCAAGGCTAGTATCCTGGCAAAAAAATTTGCGTCACTGTTAATAAGAGCAATAGGGCGATAACTTCCATAACTCCCACACTGGTCCCACGGTCTCCCTTCCTTGTGCAAAACTATAAAAGATTTGCCTGAGCCATGGTGTTGAGCAGAGGTAGTCCCTGAAGGACTCCAGAGAAGAAATCCTTCTTTTAGTGCATGATAATATTCTGCAGAGAACCCGTCTGTGCCTGCTGTCTTCCCCCTAGACAAGAGTCCTATCGCATGGACCACCTCAGCCTCTGTCACTGGTCGGCCGGGCGCTGCCACCTCCTCTTCCCCTAGCTGAGGGAGGTTGATCTCCTCTAGGTACTGTGCCAACTGCTCCGGATGGCTCCCCCCCTCCATGCTACAAAAGATGTTTATAGAATTTCCTAAATTCCTTACAGATTCCTGCATTCGTGTACACCCTCCCCCCCCCCCCCCCCCCCCCCCGTGTGGCAATCTCTGCAACAAGTTGCGCCTCCTGCTGCTGCCGTAGCTGTCAGGCTAGCAACTTCCCAGCCCTGTTCCCATTTTCCATATAATTTCGTTTAGTAGCTCGCAGCAAGTAAGCCATCCTCTCGGTATCCTGGGTGCTAAACTGCACCTGGGCACCACACAGACGGTGAAATACCTGCTTACCCCCTCCCCCCCAACAATGTTCCTTCTGGAGCTTCCCAATTAGCTCTGTAAGTCTCAACCCCTCCATCTCTCTATCCTGTTTCTGCTGCACATTGAGCTGGATCAAAACCCCTCTCATTTAGGCCACCCCTGTGTCCCAAAGGGTACTCTCTGCCACCTCCCTGATGATATTCAGCAGCAGGAAATCCCTCCATGTCTTCTTAATTTGACCCAGCACCTCTGTACTCAGCAGGAGAGCGGCATTCACCCTCCAGACCTGATCCCCCTCTTCCCAATACCCCTTCTCAAGATTCCACTGGTGCTCCATCCAATCATCCTGTCTGACTATGGGATGGAGCACCAAGTCCCCATTCATCCCCTTCTGGTCCCGCTTCCCCCCAAAAAAGGTCCAACCTAGAGTATGTATGTGTCAGTGCATGTGGCATAACAACATGTATAGTCTCTACATTCCCTATTTTTGGTCCTCCATATATCCACCAAATCCCACCATTTCAAGTATTTCCACAACCCCTCCCCTTCCATCCTATGTTTCTAGGCAGACCTATTCTCTGCTCTGACAACACCATTCATATCCTTTGCAATCAACCAGTTCACCCTAATCACCTTCCCAAAGGCCTGAAGCACCCCCTTAAAAAATAACCTTTGGGGCCATTGGGGATAGATTAAAAAATGATCTCTCATCTTGATCCACTCTCCTCTCCCCATTCGCCCCTGGTAGAGAACTGAATAAAGGGAATTCTCTTATAGATCAGAATCACCACTCTGCGTTTCTTGGAGTTGTAGGCCATGCATACAATTACTCATATCCCTGGCCTCTGTTTACCATGCTTGTCCTGCATGAGGTGTGTATCTTGTAAAAAGGCAAAGTCAATCTGGCTAGGATCAGTTTCCTTTTAATGGGGCTATGAATCCCACATATGTTCAGAGATGCTATTTTGTACCCCCCATCTATCCATATAATCCATACCCTGCGCCCTCAACCCATCCATCCTTCCCTCACTGTTCCTCCCCTGGGCACACAGTGTGAGTCATATACACTGGGCATTATCATCAGCTACCCACCTCAGGTAATTCACACATTTTGTAATTATAGACTTCCATTGACGTCCCTCCCTCCCCCATACCATCTTCCTCCCTTGCTCTGGTCCACAGGCCCCTCCTGCCACCTCCCCCCTCTCCCCCCTCCACCTAATTGTAGCCACTTATTCTTCAACATTCACTCTCATCGGCGAAAAGGGGAGAAGGATGTGGTAAATTTCCCCTCTTTGCCAGCATCCCCTCCACTACTATCCGTATATACACCACCACACTGGTCATCAACATTCTCCATAAGAAAATACACCACCATTTCAGCATTCCATTAACACCCCAGTCCACACAAAAGTCTCTCAGGTCTCCACTACTTCCTTGGAACTCTCTCCTCGAACTGGATCCTCTGTGCTCTCCACCTCTACTCTAGAGGTCTCTGCACACTGCATCTCGGCTCCACCATCTGAGCTCTCCGATCCACTCCGCATCCTGCTCCCCGGGCGCCATCGGGGAAACACCAGCCATGTCTCTGTTCCTCTTGCCTACCAACATTTGCAGAAGGGCTGCCATGTCCTTGGGAGCTGGAGGGCTCGGCCTGGGTGTGCACAGTAAGTATTTCTCAAGCACCTCCAGGGTGGAAAAGAATTTACGAGTCCCATTCTCCAGTATGGTGATCTTTGCCGGGTAGCAGAAGGCCACCTTGATCCCCTGCAGCAAAGAGTCCCTTAATTTGAAAAGTTTGTTGCGCAGTCTGACAATCTTAGCCACAAGACCTGGGAAAATGTAGACTTTCAAATTTTTATATAACACATGGCCAGTTTTACAGGCTTCTTTAATATATTCTTTGTCCTGAGAGCGGAGAAGTTTAGCAATAAATGCCTTCAGCCACCCTGAGGCTTCTGATGTGCTCTCAGCTCCCTATGCACTTGCTCGATTTTGTAGGCTTGGGGTGGGCAGCAGCCTGGAAAACAAGTCTCAAAAAGTCCACACACACATACGATGGGATCCTGCCCCTGGGACCCCGAATATCCTAACATTAGAGCAGCGCTCGCGATTCTCTTGATTTTGTAACCAGCCACCTGTTGAAGGCACCAAACAGAGCTTTTGAGCAGAATATGGAAATTACACTAACCTGGTAATTGTAGTTCCTGGAGGGTCCAGTTTAGTCCTCCAACATCGGGTAGTGCCCCTCCTCCTGCAGCCTGGAGACTGGACCAATCAAGTCTTCTGTAGTATATATGCAGACGGAGCTCCCAGAAGCCCCCAGTGTACTAGTAACAAAGCATACTTAACGAAGCAACACATTAGATTAATATACAAAATGACATAATGAAAATGACATAATTAAAGAACAATTTGTTTCCCCCCCACAAAAATATCCAACTTTCTCTCCAAACGAGGAAGTCAGAACACTGTATTGCACTGGAACCAACGCCCCAGAAATCAAAATACAGCTCCGTATCAGAAATCTCAGGAGCTGACTGAACACCTGAGAAAGGAAGAGCCATAGCCAAAAACGCGGCTGCAAAAAAGGTTCGAACGGCAAGAGAAACCGTCTTATGATCCACCGTTCGGAAAGCGCGCCGCATTTTTATAACAGATAGTCGGGAGGGAAGGAGGACTAAACTGGACCCTCCAGGAACTACAATTACCAGGTTAGTGTAATTTCCATTTCCTGTTCGGTAATCCAGTTTAGTCCTCCAACATCGGGATGTAACAGAGCAGTTAAGACCGGGCGGGACCTTGCCATCCGGCGCGCAGAACCGCCGAACAAATGAGGAATCCCGAGCCGCTGACACATCTAAACGATAGTGTGTACTGAAAGCATGCAGAGACGACCAGGTGGCCGCCTTACAGATATCTGCTGGCGGAACTAGGGTATACTCCGCCCAAGCGGTAGCCCGAGCCCTAGTGGAATGATCCAGGAGCCCCTCCGGAACAGACCGCTGCTGCAACAGATACGCAGACGCGAACGCTTCCTTGAGCCATCTTGCAACGGAGGCCTTAGCCGCCGCTTCCACTTTACGTGCACCACCGAAGAGCACGAATAACCGGTCAGTCTTCCGAAAAGATTCGGTAGCCTTCAAAGAACGACAAAGTGCACGACCCACATCGAGACGGTGAAGACTTTTGTCCGCCGACCCGACAGAGTGGGAAGAAAGAACTGGAAGAAACACTGCCTGATTCACATGAATAGGGGAAACCACCTTCGGCAAAAAGGAAGGGACCGGGGAAAAAGTCAAAAAAGGTTCTCGGCAGGACAACGCATGTAGATCTGAAATACGCCGTGCCGAACAGATGGCTACAAGAAAAACCGTCTTCAGCGTAAAATCTTTCAGAAACGCCCTACTCAGGGGTTCAAAAGGTTCACGAACCAGGGCCCGCATCACTAGATTCAAGTCCCCCGGGAGGGCCGCAAATGAAAAACAGTCGTAAGAAAACGACGTACGTCCGGATAAGAACCGTAGAGACGGCCTAAAACTTAGCCTCGATAACAAGAGATAGCCGCCAACCGGACTTTCAGAGAACTAGCCGCAAGGCCCTTATCAAACGCAACCTGAAGAAACTTAAAACGACGGAAACGGAAACCGTCGCCGCCCGGACTCCACGCCGGGAGCACCAGTCTTCAAAGATCCCCCAAATCCGAACGTAAGTAAGAGAAGTGGACGTTTTTCCCCCCCGCCCGCAGTAGGGTAGAAATCACCACGGGGGGAGTAACCCTTCTTTTTCAGCCGAGCCCTCTCCATGGCCAAACCGTAAGCGAGAATTGACCCACTTGGGGCATCCGCAAGGGTCCCTGAAAAAGAAGATTCGGCAGCGTGGATAGGAGCTCAGCCGGACCAGATCGGCATACCAGGGCCACCCAGGCCAGTCCGGGTCCACCAGTAAAACTCGACCCCGATGGCCCTCGATGCGCTGAACGACCCGGCCAATCAGAACCCACGGAGGAAAGACATAAAGAAGGCCAGACGTTGGCCACGGCTGAAGGAGAGCGTCGAGCCCCTCGGACATACGCTCCCTTTGCCTGCTGAAGAAGCGTCCTGTCTCAGCCGATTGAAATGTCGCCATGAGATCCATGAAGGGCGGCCCCCCCCGACGAACTATTTGCGCGTAAACTTGCGGGTTTAGCTCCCACTCTCCGGGGTCCACCCGCACTCTGCAGAGAAAATCGGCCTGAACATTGTCTGCGCCTGCAATAGGCGCTGCCGAGATGGCCGGAAGACGAGACTGCACCCAATTGACCAAGGCCATCGCTTCTGATTCCAGGGCCATGCTGCCGGTGCCCCCTTGGCGATTGATGTAAGCTACGGTGGTCGCAATGTCCTCTCGACTCGCACCGGCCGGTCGAGAACTAGGGCTTTGAGGCCAAGAGGGCTAGCCGCACCGCCCGCAATTCGAGGAGGTTGATCGACCAAGAAGTCTCCAGGGGAGACCATTCCCCTTGAGCGAAGCGGGTCTCGCAGTGAGCCCCCCAGCCGGTTAAGCTGGCATCCGTTGTGAACGGAACCCAAAGTGGAGGCTCCAGGGAATCCCCCGCGCCAGGTTCTCGGAGGAGAGCCACCACCGGAGTGATCGGCGAACCGCCCTTGGGCAAGTCAATCTCCTGTTCAACGAGTCGAATTGGTTGGACCAACGGCGCAGCAGAGCACTCTGCAGCCGGGCGCATGTGGAAGCGCGCCCAGGGCACCACCTCCAAGGTTGCTGCCATCGTACCGAGGAACTGTAGCTATCACCATGCAGACGGAGCGGGCATCCCCCTGAAGAGTCGGACAAGAGACCGAATGCGGCGCTCCGGCAGGCACACCAAGCCCCGTGCTGTGTCGAGGCTCACTCCCAGATACTCGAGATCCTGAGTCGGGCACAGACAACTCTTGCATTCTTTCACCACCCAGCCGAGGGACCGCAGCAGAGCCACCACCCTGCTCGTGACGTGCACACACTCCCGACTGGACTTTGCCCGAATCCACCAGTCGTCGAGATACGGATGGACCAGGATGCCCTCTGTGCACAAGGCCTCCGCGACCACTACCATCACGTTTGTGAAGGTGCGGGGGGCCGTGGCGAGACCAAACGGCATGGCCGGAAATTGGAAGTGGCCCCACGGAAGAGCGAAGTGGAGAAACCGTTGATGAGACGGCCGGATGGGAATGTGTAATGTGGTCTGCAGCGGCTGTGGAAGATCCTGCAGCAGGGGCTCTGAGGAGGGGGGAGATAAGGTGCTGGGGGACCCAACTAGCAACGCAGTGGGTATGGGGAAAGCCTCCGGGATGCAGCGTGCAGGTGTAACACAAGCAAGCTATTAATGTACCCTTCGGCTGATTACATTTCACATATAATACAGCCATAGAAAAAAGCATTGTAGAGACTTAAACCACCTTTCCTCTTCTTGTGTGGGGATTCATTCATTCATTCATTTATTTATTTATTTATTTATTTATTTATTTTGCATTTAAAACAAAAAGCAAGGAAGGCTCAGGGAAACCCAAGACTGTTTAAGAAAAGGATTTTGAAACTGCACGTGCCTCCACAGCATGATTAAGTGTGTGGAAACTGCTGTTTAGAGCTGTTTCCTCTAAAAAGAAACACTGAAGAGAAAAACAAAACAGCCGCTGGCACCGAAAAACTGTCAGGTATTCGCAGAACTGAGAAGGGAACTGTCAGTCATTCACTGTGCTGGCATAGAGAAACTTTCAAGGTCAGGGTAAGGCAATTACAGTGACTGAAAGTAGGGAAATTAGAGTGGGATCCCTCCGCAGCCATTCAGACCTCCATGGTAGGGGCTGAAAGGTGTTTCTGGGGGGGATGTAGAAGCTCAATCCAGCCATAGGAAAATTACAGTGAGCATGCTTAATTAGGCCGAGCCCAAAACAGTCAGGATCCAAAACACTGACTTAAAACCTCAACCAAATGGTATATTGAATAAGACAGGTACAATAATCAGTAGGACGTACAAAGTAACCCGGCTGCAGTTTGTGGACTAAAAAGTCAAAGTAGGCACTTCCAAACTCAGGGGCAGCCGGTCCGGATACAGCTGAAAGCATCCCAGAGCAGCTGAGGCAAGGAAGAAAAAACAAAAACAGAGTACGCACAGTTTTCTTACAGAAAATGATACCTGAACTTCCTGGAGGTATTCAAACTCTCGTGGTAAAGACTCAGTGCAGCGTAAAGCCAATGGAGAGCTCCCCCGAAGCCAAGCTCCGGAGTTCCCAAGTGCCTCGGGGAAGAGCAGAGCTGATGCCTGAGGTCCCTGTGTTTCTTCTGACAGCCTATGCAGCGTAAACCTGAATAAGGCACAGGGAGAACTAAAAAGAAATAACTGCGTCCCGCCGGAACAGGCATTTAACAATATTCCCCATAATAGGTAATGCCACAGCCAGCCTTCTTTGTTGGGCACAGTGGGGAATGGAAGCCATGAGCCCTGCACCCTTCGTCAGTGACTCAGCATTGTACTGTGGCTCTGAATTGCATACTGTTCTCTATCCATGCCTTCTGTACTTTTTATCCATTATGTTCATACAGAGGCAGAGAAAAAAGTAACCTCTGCACAACTGACATCTAGCAAGTGTTGTGGAAAGAAGAAAAAAAACTGAAACAACAATATAGCTTTTAGAAGCCAGCAGAGAAGTAATCTGGCTTCCCGCCAAAACCGAGGCTCATTAGCTATTCAAAATGGCCACCAGCAAAAATAAAACACCAAAAGAGTGAATTAAAACCCCCAAAAGCTAAGGAATTAACTTAAAAAGTCAAAGAAGAAGGTGGGAGGGTTGCAGGCATGAGAGAAATGCCTAAAATCGCTGAAAAATCAAGAAAAATCAATCGAGTTACCACAGAGCTGCAAACAGCAGAGGGAGAAGACATTCTAGTTCTGAAGAAACTGCAGCACAGCTCTTGCAGATGCCAGAGTCAGTCATTGTACCTCTGCGGGACCCACAAATCACACATTGAGGTTTGGCAGCCATGCTAAGGCAACCTGCTTCCAGGGGAAAAGAAGGAAACAGGAACAGGGAAGCCCACAGCAAAGGGACTAACCATATTCAAATCAGTACAGCTTTAAATTTAAAACGTTTTTTTTTTTTTTTTACAGAAAACAAAATACTCCCCAGAATCCTAGGGGTGCCCTGAGCAAAATCGCCAGCAAAAGAAACCCCAAAAATGCCAGGGGAACCCGTGCACAAGTGTTAAAAAGTGCCCTTAAAAAGCACACTTTAGAAATCCAAAATGGTCGCCGCACCTTTCCACCCACAATAAAAAAAGGCGCGAAAATACAAAGGTAACCAAATAATATGGAAAAGAAAGAAAACGACCCTCTAATACAGGGCAAGCGAAAAAAATCAGGAAAAAGTGCAATTCGGAAGCCAGGGGAGCCGACAGAGCCTCTGACAATGCAAAAAACAACAGAGCTGAAAAGATAAAGCAAGGAAAATTCCTACCAGCTCAGTGAACAGCAAGGAACTCAGCCAACTTCTCCAAGTGACAGGCAATGCTGTAGCAGGTATGGCTCTTCCCCGAACAGTCTTGGGGAGAGCTCAACCCAGGTTTCAGATATTCCCAGGCAGGAAGGCAGGAGCCCAATGCAGGTCTGGCTTCCCCCAGGATGTCCCCTTTTTTTTTTTTTTTAAAGATACAGCTACCTAGCAAAGAAATGGTAAATAAAGGACCCAAAATAAAACCCCAAAAGAACTAACTAACTAGTGTTGCTCCTTCAAGTGTCACTTAGTGTGCCCAGAAAGGGCACAGAAGTCTGCAAGCTGCAAGGAGACTGGACACACTGGGGGCTTCTGGGAGCTCCGTCTGCATATATACTACAGAAGACTTGATTGGTCCAGTCTCCAGGCTGCAGGAGGAGGGGCACTACCCGATGTTGGAGGACTAAACTGGATTACCAAACAGGAACTGTGCATCTTCAATGTGGCTTATGTGCCTCAGTCTTCTCAAAACGAGCACCCACCACTTCCTTTCCTCTTTTTTCCCCAAAAATCTGTCTTCAATCTCATTCTTGGAGTCTCGGATCTCCCAAAGGATCATAAGCAAGTCCGTATCGGTCGCTTCCCCACTTTCCTCTTCCCTGCTCATTATGGAAGATGTCGGGGAGGTGGGGGCTTGCGCTGGAGCTTTCATAGATCCTGCCGCTTTCACCTTCACAGCACAGAGATCCTGAAATATCTTGGCAGTCTTTAGTTTCACCGATTTTGACATCTCTAGTTGAGAAGTGATGGCTACCCGATGCGCTGACACCAGTGTCCCAGCAGCCTGCGGACCTGAGGAGCTAGCTCACAAGTCTGAATGTCATGCTGGTCAAACCAAAGATGATCCTCATACTTCTTGAGCTTTCTGCTGCCTTTGACACCATTGATCACCACCTTCTCCTCGATACACTGTCCTCGCTTGGATTCAGGGGCTCTGTTCTGTCCTGGTTTTCTTCTTATCTCTCCCATCGCACTTTTAGTGAGTGTTCTGGTGGTTCCTCCTCTACTGCTTTCACTTAGTGTAGTACCTCAGAGCTCTGCCTTAGGACCTCTCCTTTCCTCTCTTTTGGTGCAGTTATTTCCTCCCATGGTTTTCAGTACCAACTCTCAGATCTACATTTCTGTGCCTGAAATCTCTCCAGGAACCCAGGCCCGGATCTTTGCCTGCTTATCCAAAGTTGCTGCCTGGATGTCTCACCGTTGTCTGAAATTCAATATGGCCAAAACTGAGCTCCTTATTTTTCCCCCTAAACCCACCTCCCCCATTCCTCCCTTCTCTAATTCTATGGATGACACTAAACTCCTCTCCGTTTCCTCAGCTCACAACCTGGCAGATGAAATTTAATGTGGACAACTGCAAAGATATCCACCTAGGAAAGAACCCCCCAAACTATGGTTACACAACGCAAGGTTCCACATTGGGAACCACCACCCAGGAAAAAGATTTAGGCGTAATCGTGAATAACATGTTAAAACCCTCCACCCAGTGTGCAGCGGCAGCCAAGAGAGCAAACAGAATGCTAGATTTCATAAGGAAAGGAATGGAAAATAAAACAAAGGATATTATAATTCCTCTGTATCGTTCCATGGCGCGACCACACCTTGAATATTGTGTGCAATTCTGGTCACCGTATCTTAAAAAAAAGGATATAGCATTATTAGAAAAGGTACAGAGAAAAGCCACTAAAATGGTAAAGGGAATGGAAGGATACTATGAAGAGAGGCTAAAAAGGTTAGGGCTCTTCAACCTGGAAAAGAAACGGCTGAGGGGAGATATGATAGAGGTCTATAAATTAATGAATGGAGTGGAACGGGTAAACATAGATAGCACGAATCATAACAGGCGCCCCAAGGCATGAGCACATAACTCCCCTGCTAAAACAACTACACTAGGTCCCAATGTGTTCACACATAAAATTCAAAACACTCAGAATTCTACACCTTAACTCCGTCAACTCACCCCAACCACTCATCCAAAGAGATCCACAGAGAACCAGCAACAAACACTAAATCACTACCCCAACATGAAAACAAGAAGCAAACCAAATAACATGCAACACAGCATTCAACATGCGCAGAACAAGCGCACGTGCAACACGAGCAATGCCACGCCCCCGGCCAAAAAAGCATAAATAGGCATGCACATGTGGTACATGGCGAGGGTTTTCTGTAGGCGAGGTGCAGAGCAGGCGAGTGAGGATTAGGTGAGGTTTACAGCAGGTGAGGAGCAGGCGAGAGGTGGAGTAGGCGAGAGGGGGAGGAGATGAGGTGAGGAGCAGGCGAGAGGTGGGGCAGATGAGATGAGGAGCAGGCGAGAGGTGGGGCAGATGAGATGAGGAGCAGGCGAGAGGTGGGGCAGATGAGATGAGGAGCAGGCGAGAGGTGGGGCAGATGAGGTGAGGAGCAGGGATGGGTGACCCTGAGGTAGAGGTTGCAGGGCTATCGGGTGTGTCCCAGCCCACCCAGGAGCAGCCTGAGAGGCCATACAGTGTCAAACGTAAGCGCAAGCCAGTACCGGACGATGAAAGGAAGAAGGCCCTCAGATTCAGCCAGCAGGAGAATCATAACCTGCTGGCCAGTGTCCTTGAACATTATGAGGTGCTGTATGGCCGTCTCGCTCCAGAACAACAGTGAGCACAAGGACACAGGTGTGGGTGGAGGTCCAGGAGGCCATAGCCCAGGCCAGGGGACCACCCAGGGACCTGGACAGTCTCCGCAAGCGCTTCAACGATATAAAGGGAGGGGTTCATGCACACATGACAGCGGAGAGTCAACATACCATGGGCACTGGTGGTGGTGGTCCCTTTGTCCCCAGCCTGACACCCCTGGAGCAGCAACTCGCTGAACATCTGGGCCCAGTTTATCTTCATGGACTGTCCCCAGCGCTGGACACCGCCCATCCACAGGCAGGTAGGTCTGAGATATGCAGCACACATACAGCTAACGACACAACACATGCTGGGTCAGGGCCGGGGTGGTGCCGGCCCATGTCCTGTGATCATGTGTGGCCCAACAGAGGCAAAGGAGGACAAGAAGCAGCAACAGTTGCCAAGGTGTTTCCAGGGAGGCTAGTACAGGTACCTGGGGGTGTGTGACAGACATTCACAGTGATGCCCATTGTATAACAATGACCAGATGTACGGAACCAGGGGACAGGGGGCAGGGGGCATGCCAGCTGTCGAGCAGGCGGATTGGCACCCCTCCTCTACTGTGCAAGAAAGGAAACCAAGACTGTACAGACAGGGAGGGCCAACCACCCCCTCCCAAACCATAGCACCTCATGCAGCTGACATTCGTACCTGCCACATAGGTCACACGGAATCATCCTACAAATAAAGCCAGTTATGCATTCCAATAATACAGAAGCAAACATACAGGAATGGCAACCAGACACAACTATGTACAGAGTGACATGGAAATTCCCCCACCCACTACCTGTAATAGCTATTACGTACATGAGATATATCCTGTCCATAGACACATTCCAGCACAGTGAAAGTGAACGACCTATGACAGTTTGATTGCAAGCTACATGCAAGGAGAAGTTACCAAGCATTTCACACAGATAGACACAAACTACTCTCTCATTAGCAGACATACAGTAGGAATATGCAATCAACCCACCCCAGAGACTGGGGTGTACATTCCAATATCATCATGAGTTATGTCCTGATCTGGAGTGTACCATCCAAATAGTCCCTTGGATTACAATGTCATGCATCTGCCATTTCCCTCTAATTCCTTTCCTGGTCCTGACACAGCTGCACTCCCTATATCTGCTGATGTGTGATCATTTCATGCCTTGTGTATCAACAAGTACCTAGGCTGTGCCAGATCTATTCCATGTCATGTCACCACATCTCCCGCCAGCCACCATCCCACCTTGTCTGTGTTTCCATCTCCTAGTTTCAGAAAACAGTGAACATATATAACCTAGTAGGTCTCTGCTACACTGACAGTTTGCATACTAGACGTACCTAGGCTGTGCCCGATGTCATTGCTATCATGATGACAGGTAGTACCCACACCACCCCACACCACATATTCAGTACATTGCCAACACATTTACGGTGTTATTTGTGCCAACACCTTTCCCTCCAGCTCCCACACAGGACAACAGTGGCAATGTCTCATCGGCGTCATCCATGACAGCAACCAGAACATAAGAACATAAGATATGCCATACTGGGTCAGACCAAAGTCCATCAAGCCCAGTATCCTGTTTACAACAGTGGCCAACCTAGGTCATACGCACCTAGCAGTTTCCCCAAGAGACACAGATTCCGCAATACTTATACTGAGTCAAGCATTGATATCCTGGGTCCCTTCTTAATAATGGTTTATGGACCTTTCCTCCAGGAACTTGTCCAAACCTTTTTTAAAACCAGCTACACTAACAGCCTTTACTACATCCTCCGGTAACAAAATTCCAGAGTTTGATTACACGTTGATTTGCTACTCTTCAGTTTATCTAATAGTTGTAATACATCTTCCCGATGTATCGATATTTCCTTCAATTCTTCCACATCCTTAAATACCACTTCAGTCATCGGTGACATCCCTGCATCTTGCTCAGTAAAGACCAAAGCAAAGAATTCATTCAGTCTCTCCGCTATCGCCTTGTCGCCTCTTAGTGCCCCTTTAACCCCTCTATCATCTAATGCAGTGTTTTTCAACCTTTTTTGTGCAAAGGCACACTTTTTTCATGAAAAAAATCATGAGGCACACCACCATTAGAAAATGTTAAAAAAATTTACCTCTGTGCCTATATTGACTATATATAAAGTAATTCTCTTGAATAGGAATCAAACACTCACACCACCCCCCCTCCCGTGGTGGTTCACTCACACAACCCCACCACATCCATTTCTGGTTAACTCACCCACCCCCATGTAACTTACTCACCCCTCATTCTGGGTCACTCACTCACTTACCCCCCCTCCCCTGCTGGTTCACTCACACCATCGCCCCCCCCCCCTTGCTAGTTCACTCACACCACCCCCCCCCCTCCACGGTGGGTTAACTAACACCCCCCCCCCCCCTTGCTGGTTCACTCACACTCCCCGCCCCCCTTGCTGGTTCACACACACACACACACACACACACTCCCCCCCCCCCTCTGCACAAGCCGCTGCTTCTGCTTTGTACAGAGCAGCGGCTGCACTACACTTACATTGAAAAGTAAAGAGAAACTGTGTCAGGAGCCCTCCGGTCATCGCAGAGCCCGAGGAAGTGATGTCATGGGGGCGGGCTCCTCACAGGCTGTCTTTCCTTTTCAAATTAACTTTATTGCAGCTAAAGTTAATTTGAAAAGGAAAGACAGCCTGTGAGGAGCCCGCCCCCATGACATCACTTCCTCGGGCTCTGCATGATCGGAGGGCTCCTGACACAGTTTCTCTTTACTTTTCAATGTAAGTGTAGTGCAGCCGCTGCTCTGTACAAAGCAGAACCAGCGGCTGCACTGCTATAGGGAATCGCGATCGCTTTCGCACCGCGGACTTCGGCACAAAAGCCGTTTTTTTGCTCTGGCCGCTCCCGATCTTGCGGCCAGAGCAAAAAACCGGCTTTTCAATGGCCGGTTTTACAACTGTGCCGGCAGCTGGCCTGGCCATGGAAAAACCGGCCAGGCCGGCTGAAAACCGGCCGGTTGGCAACCCTAAATTTGTGTATTAGCTCATTAATATTATCGCTCCAAAAAATGAAAAATCAAGTTCCCTTCAATGCTTAATAAACTTTTCTCTATTACTTGTTCGTATGATGTATGGCTAGGTCTCAGACTTCCCGACACTCATATGGCTAACTGCTAATAACTTTGGTTAGCAGGGCCGTGCCATCTAGCATCAATGACCTGCCAGAATCAGAAACCGAACAAGGTATAAAAATGAATATGTGTAGAGTATCACCAAAAATCAGTAAAATTCTATCAAAGCTTCTTGCCATGTAGGGGTGAATCTGTACACATTCCAATGGATAAAAGACTTATCTTGAGTAGTCAAAGTCCCAAGGATTTCCCTATGTAGCGCTCCAACGCGTTTCTCCGTTACTGGATTCTTCAGGGGAATTTCCTTTAGAAACACAGCTCCGACATCCCCATAAGAATGAAGTTGAATTCGAAAGAAAAGCTCTCAATTCCCATGGCACTCATCGAATGTCGACAGACTCAAAATAATGCTGAGAGATGCTGCCCGCGTTTCCAATAATGGTATCTCTTACATCAAGAAAGAAAGACGCCGCGCAAGAAGCAGCTTGCTGCGGAAGCAAAAACGCGAAATAAAGACTTTTTCAAGTACATTCGTAGCAAAAAACCTGTGATAGTCAGTTGGTCCATTAGATCAGCGTTTTTCAACCACTGTGCCGCGGCACAGTGGTTGAAAAACGCTGCTCTAATGGACCAACTGACTATCACAGGTTTTTTGCTACGAATGTACTTGAAAAAGTCTTTATTTCGCGTTTTTGCTTCCGCAGCAAGCTTCTTCTCAAATTCTCCCTTTGCCTGCTTTATCAATGCCTTGCATTTGACTTGCCAGTGCTTGTGCTGTTTCCAGGTTCCGTCATTTGGCTCTTTTTTCCATTTCCTGAAAGATGCTTTTTTGGCAACAGCCGCCTCTCTGACCTCACCTTTAAACCATGCTGGCAGTTTTTTGAACTTTATTCCATGCTTTAAGAAAAGTGGAAGGAAGCTGGCCTGGGCTTCCAAGATAGTATTTTTCAACAACACCCAAGCTTGATGTAAGTCTTTAACCTTTGCAACTGCTCCTTTTAGCTTTTTCTTAACTATTTTCCTCATTTTATCATAGTCTCCCTTTTGAAAGTTAAAAGGTAGTACTGTGGATTTCCTTATTATCCCTCTTCCACTAATTAAATCAAAGGCGATCATGCTATGATCACTATTGCCAAGTGGCCCCAACACCCTTATCTCCTGCACTAGATCTGGTGTTCCACTAAGGACTAGGTCTAATATGGCTTCCCCTCTGGTCGGTTCATGAACTAGCTGCTCCAGGAAGCAGTCAATTATTTCATCTAGGAACTTTATCTCCCTAGCATGTCCTGACGTGACACTGACCCAGTCAATACCAGGGTAATTGAAATCACCCATTATTATTACTGCGCTGTAACATTTGTTAGCTTCCTTGATTTCTTTGAGCATTACTAAAAGAGGGCTGCTACACAGTACCCTGTCTTGTGCTGCTGAGGTAAGCTATATTCTGACTTGATTTAAATTATAGCTCTTTGCTGCTGCTAGTCTCTAACTTATTATGAAATTTAAACTACAAGCTCTCTGCTGGGTATGAAATGTAACCAGAAAGCTCTCTTCTGTGTTTTAAATTTAAACTAAAAGTACTTTGCTAGGCCCTGAGTGACTATTAAATTTAAACTACACTCTTGTTCACAGAATATTATTTAGGAACCATCACATAAGCCATCTCAACCCCTCACACTACCTGAACAGTTCACCCCTGTAACCCAATCCAATCACCCCCAACTCCCCATGTTCTGTTTCCCCCACCCATACAAAGCCATGTTTCACCCCGGTTATACTTGTTCACTAATACCCCAAGTTTCTGTTCCTGTTTAATGTATTTGCAAAGTTGTATTGTAATGTAAACCGCTTTGACTATATGATAAAGCGTTATAGAAAACCTGTTAAATAAATATGCACAACTAATGCACAAAAGATATAGCCAGTAGATAAAGGGCAGTACACAAACTTCACTACGCATGGAAGCTCATGACAATAAGCTAAGACAGATGAGCCAAAATGTTTACTTTACAGATAGCGATCTACATAATATTAAGCATTATTATACTAATCACATATGTGGAATCTTTAATCACATCACACAAGATATTTCCCAAATCATCCAAGGCTACGGCATCAAAGTATACTAAAAAAAGAAGCAGAAACACACACCCCCTAATTCAAATTCAATGCGTAGAGTCCTCAAAACAAAATAGAAAAGAACGAAAAGATAAAGTACAGGACATAAAATGCACACTCATCAATGAAAGATCAGCTCAGAATAAAAAAACAATTCTAACAGAATATCTGAAAACCCACTCTCTAGACATAATGTGCATCACAGAAACATGCTGCCACGAGAGCAACCTATAGGAACCAGTCTGGAAACGTGGCAGTAGAAACAAATACAACCTTTATTAATTGTTAGAGGATGAGTGTGCCAATAACCCGTGTAATGGGGAAGAGATATCCTATGATAGAAAAACAGAGGAACCTAAATGCAATAGGGCTGTTTCTAGCAGGAAGGAAGAGATCAGGACTCCCAGTTGCCAAGGGCAACATAAACATTCCCAGCCACGAGGGCAGGAATCCCACCCAGCTGACAAACAATCCCGAGCTCCTAGGTCTAATAGCTTTCACCTAATAGGGGGAAGGGCCAGATTAGATCCCCAGCAAACATATAAGAGACGTTCACTAGAGTTTGAGGGGGAGGAGGAAGAGAAGGAGAGGAAGGAAGGAGAGGACGAGGAAACAGCTGCAGCAGATGCAAAGAAAGAAAGAACCACGAGTGACAGAGTTCTAAGAAACAACGTAAGAAGCAGGAAAGACGCTGTAGATCAGAACCAGCTGAAAGGTGTGTGTAAGCTGAGGTCTGGATCTTGGAGGCAACGTCTGCCCTGGTGTGAAAGAGAACCTTACGTGAGTGATTCAGTAGATTCTGATACTGATTGTGAGAGAGGAAGGCAGAAGGCAGCTGACAGTGATAATTGGAGGAGAAAGGCACAGAAACCTTTTAACCAAGCCTCCCAACATTTATCTTATGGTGAAAGTAGCATAAGAGAGAAAATACCAGTGAGGATAACTGGGAAGCATTTACAAGCACAAGGGAGTGCAAGACATTTGTATGTCTGAAGAGGAGGGTGAACAGACAATATGCAGAGAGAAGCCTCTGAGGTTTAAACCCCTTCCTAAAGGAGCAGTGCACAGACCTCCCTTTGTCTCAAAGCCAGAAGGTAGGCTAATTAACCCTTGTAAAGGTGCTCATAAGACTTTCTCTCGTAGAAGCTATAAAGGATATAATTCTCCTGTGAACTATGTACAGAGATATGCTGAGACTGATCCTTACCTGTTAGAGGAAATATTAGGGAAGTCTCGGGAACTGGCAGAGGAAAGTAAGCTGCCAACACTTTATATGCAGCAGAAGTTTTATTCAGATGATTGTCAGAGTGAATCCATGATAATTGATCCTCCAGAAGCTGAATTATCTGACAATCAGATGGACTGTACATTAGCTGTATTAAATGATATGATTTCTCTGTGCTGAAGCCAAACAGTTTGTGGAAGTTATCTAACTGCCTGTTAAGAAGCACAAGACTTTACTTTTTCTTACTTTATGCCAGAGTGCATGGCTTATGTTCTTTTGTTATCCTGTGTTTGAATCCAACCCCGGGAGGGGAATTAAAAGCCTGTTTTGACCTTAACCACTCGACCCACGACTATCACTTATTGAAAGGCCCACAACTACACTCCTAAACCTTTCAATAAAAGGTCTCCAAGCAGCCTACCCTGTATGCTAAGTCTACAGGTGGACCAATTGGTAACACCCGACACTGGTCGTGTTTCGTTTGCACTTCTTCAGGGGTATTTAGCTTACTATAAATAAATACTGTGACAAGAAAGCCTGTTTTGAGCCTATGAGCATAGAAAAGGCCAATGACTAACTTAGAGAAAGGTGAAATCCCTGCAGGGCATGGATTTCAGGCCCCTCATAGAGAAAGAAACCCGAGGGAGAGAAAGTTCAGGCAGCCACACCCTAACTCCTATGACATAACTGCAGGCTTGAGAGGTGATTACAATCACCTGGGAGGAGTGGAGGAAGGGCTGGAGCCCTGGAGAGGGAAATATAAACCCCTGCTAAAGCAGAGGAAAGAGGAAGCTCAGAGGGAAGCTCAGAGGAAAGGAGAAACTCAGAGGAAGGAAGAAGCTCTGGGGAGGCAAAGGTCTCAGGAAGTTCAGAAGACTCAGAGGATTCAGGGGAATCAGGAGTGGAACCAGGAGCACCGGCAGACCTCCAGGAGAGAACCCAGAGAAGAATACAGAGAGCTGTTCCAGAGAGGCTGGACGGAGACAAGGAACCGTAGCGAGCACAACCAGGGAGAACTGCCCAGTGCTTCAGGTACTGACCGTCTTTATCGGGGAGAGTTAAGCTCAGGAGAGACATTAGAACCCCCAAAGAGGTTGTATTCTGAGCACTGTGTCCAGAGCTCAGAACAGGACACTGCCCTAACACCACCAGAGGATATGCAGATTGAGTTGGCAGGGGAGTGCAAGATCTAGATACCCCCATGGACTGTACCCTGTGTCAAGCTACAAGCATGGAATCATTATGCTAATGGCTAGCATTGAATGAGAAAGTCTCCTAGAAGCAGGTAACTGGAATTGAGCCAGGAATTGGGTTTGAAGAAAACTCCACGTGTTTGCATTTCTCAGGCAAAGTGCTGAGTCACGCTGAAGAGAAAGCTTGTGATGTGATGTATATAGCTCATTATGTAAATAGTTCACCGATATAATCTAACGCACTGTCCCACACACTACACTTCTCAGTTCTCACACTGCATGCTACAAACCACACTTTATTATTGATTTTGATTGATGTGTCACACCGCCTTGATTTAACGATAAGGCGGTATACTAAATACTTCTAAATAAATAAATAAAAGCTTGTGAATATTTGTTACTTGTTTTTTTATTTTGATTTTAAAAACCTATCCTGAAAGGAAGGAGGGAAAGAAGAGGTTGTTCCAGAGGAACTACGTTATTCTTTTGTTGTTGCTTCACAAACACAAGGTTAAAGAGAGGTATTTTTACCTTGCTGAGCAGAGCTGTTTTCTCTAGAACTGAGCAACATTGTTAACTAGCTGCATGCATTTAAAAGACTGTGAAGCAGTTATACTGTACTAAATGCTTTATGGCAAACAATCCTGAATGGACAAAATTCCTGTGTACAGTTGACAGAATTTATTTTAAAGTAAAGGTTCAAGTAATTTGCCTTAACATCGGACCATGACTACACTTCTTCTTAAGAGCCAAACTACATGTCCCAGAATCCACCTGAGGAAAAGCTAGTTTATTTGAGCTTACCAAGAGAAGTTCTCCGTTACCTTGCCCCTCTAAGCCAATGGCCAGGGGCAAGGGCGTGACAATACATAAATAATTAAAAACAGTATGTATAAAAACAAACGCTTAAAAATGTCCAACTTTAAAAACAAACACAAGGACTAAAATGACTAAGAACAGCCACCAAAATAATTTAATTATTGCAACATAAAACTTTCATAATAAACAAATAAATCATATAACTAAATATATACATATAAAAGCACAACACTAAATTACAAATATAAAGAGTGCATGTTAGCATCAGGAAATGAGGGAACAAACAAAGCAAGAGAAGAGGGCAGGTTTGGAACAGACTGCTTTATTGAAGATGGTCCCTACGCGTTTCGGCTTGCGCCTTCTTCGGGGGACATACAGCTACCATAGGGTTAAATAAATAAAGTTAAAATCAAACAAATCAAAGGATAGATATGCAACATTTAAAATAAAATAAATAATTAATTATGGTACATTTAAAAAAAAAAATAAAATAAAAATAAATAAATAAATGAATCTGATGAGATATAAAAAATATGATAAATATAAATAAAAAATATATATATCTAAACTGATAATATATGCATATAGGTTTACATATAAATTATAAAAAGACTATCCAGAGGACACAATGAAAAATCAGAGATATTACTACAATTACTGTATAGTTAAAATAAAATAAAATAAAAATTGACAATAATTAAATTAAATTAAGTATAACTTTAGAAACGAGGGCCGAGACAGAGACAGATAATTAAAATATGAATGAAACATTAATGAATGGTGGACAGATTGATTACAAAAGCATGAAGCAGCAACCTAAGAAGCTATATAGATATGAATATGTTCATAATAAATAAAAATAAAACAAACAAAAAATCTTAAAAGGTATAAATCAAGAAAGCACATACCACAGTTGTATACAATGAAGTGTCTCATAAAGACAGTTTGGTGAATACACTATGTGTAGGTAGTGCCGTATCTGATGAGCTTGTCACCAAGTACAAAAAAAGTAGCAGCACTATATAACGGCTATAAAAAGAAAAATAGTATAATAACATGCTTGGACAGACAAACAATTTATATACAAGATTTCTATCATTTATAAATAATAAATAAATAAAAACAATGAGATGAATCCATAATACATAATAAATAAATAATACTTAATAAATAATAGGAATATAAACTGTAAAATATTAAAAAATTATAAAATTAAAAAATTAATTAAATAAACAGTTATTGCACATGTTAGTAAAAAAATAGTAATAAATAATAATAGATTCAAAAGAGACTGTTAATGAGAGGACGTATAAATAGAACATTTATATATTAATTAGATCATAAAGGAGACCACAAAGCATCGGATGGTCAAGGACTATTATGTGAGCAGTGTAGAACTAATAATCTAATGTGAGAGAAAGGAGCAACTTGGGTAAACTGATAAGCGTGGGAAATGGAGACCTAAAAGGAAAAGATTGAAGACAACTGATTTTGTAAATGTACTGATGGAATTTGAGGAACAACATATGACCACAATTTAAAATCAATCATCTACATGACAGCATGTATTATTACAACTGATGCTCTCATGTAGATGATTGATTTTAAATTGTGGTCATATGTTGTTCCTCAAATTCCATCAGTACATTTACAAAATCAGTTGTCTTCAATCTTTTCCTTTTAGGTCTCCATTTCCCACGCTTATCAGTTTACCCAAGTTGCTCCTTTCTCTCACATTAGATTATTAGTTCTACACTGCTCACATAATAGTCCTTGACCATCCGATGCTTTGTGGTCTCCTTTATGATCTAATTAATATATAAATGTTCTATTTATACGTCCTCTCATTAACAGTCTCTTTTGAATCTATTATTATTTATTACTATTTTTTTACTAACATGTGCAATAACTGTTTATTTAATTAATTTTTTAATTTTATAATTTTTTAATATTTTACAGTTTATATTCCTATTATATTTATTAAGTATTATTTATTTATTATGTATTATGGATTCATCTCATTGTTTTTATTTATTTATTATTTATAAATGATAGAAATCTTGTATATAAATTGTTTGTCTGTCCAAGCATGTTGTTATACTATTTTTCTTTTTATAGCCGTTATATAGTGCTACAACTTGTTTGTACTTGGTGACAAGCTCATCAGATACGGCACTACCTACACATAGTGTATTCACCAAACTGTCTTTATGAGACACTTCATTGTATACAACTGTGGTATGTGCTTTCTTGATTTATACCTTTTAAGATTTTTTGTTTGTTTTATTTTTATTTATTATAAACATATTCATATCTATATAGCTTCTTAGGTTGCTGCTTCATGCTTTTGTAATCAATCTGTCCACCATTCATTAATGTTTCATTCATATTTTAATTATCTGTCTCTGTCTCGGCCCTCGTTTCTAAAGTTATACTTAATTTAATTTAATTATTGTCAATTTTTATTTTATTTTATTTTATTTTAACTATAATTGTAGTAATATCTCTGATTTTTCATTGTGTCCTCTGGATAGTCTTTTTATAATTTATATGTAAACCTATACGCATATATTATCAGTTTAGATATATATATTTTTTATTTATATTTATCATATTTTTTATATCTCATCAGATTCATTTATTTATTTATTTTTTTTAAATGTACCATAATTAATTATTTATTTTATTTTAAATGTTGCATATCTATCCTTTGATTTGTTTGATTTTAACTTTATTTATTTAACCCTATGGTAGCTGTATGTCCCCCGAAGAAAGCGCAAGCCGAAACGCGTAGGGACCATCTTCAATAAAGCAGTCTGTTCCAAACCTGCCCTCTTCTCTTGCTTTGTTTGTTCCCTCAAACACCTGCAAGAGTCACGCTCCTCCTTTGTACCAGCATCAGGAAATGAGACATAAATACATAATAAAAGGCATCTATTCCAAAATATCTAAAAACTTCTAATCAAACGGAGAGAAAGGAGGAGCAAGAGTGAATCAAAAAAAAGGGGAGAACTCATAACACATACAAATTAAGGGTAGTAAACCATGTGTCTATATGTTATATCAATGAGCTTCGAAAAAAACTTCTAATCTGAGAAAAACGAGGAGGAAAAGGAGTGAATCAGATAGGACTTATATCACATATAATTAGATGGTAATAATCTATGTATTTATGTATGTTTGTGTACCGAAAGACCTTTATAAAACCTGACTGATAAATGAAGTGCCCAAGCGTTAAAAACATATCTCAAATTCAATTGGAAACCTTAAATAAATATTAAATAAATATACAAATTTTCTAAAAATCTTAAATAAATATATTGAATAAATAAATGTACTAAAACCTACCACTAAAACACGAGCTTGTGTATGAAAATCCCTTCTAAAATCATTACAGGAAACCTTTGTCGCCACGGTGTTATGTATCACTAGCATCCACCTTTAGGCTTTACTGTGGGGATTTGATTAACAAAGAGATATAGTAGTTAAAGTACTGCATGTAAAGTGATGTGAAAATTAAAACATTGCAAAAAAAAAAAAAAAGGTCACAAGTTGAACTCTGCATTACTACAAACTTTCAATACTCCTTGCGATGTTGTAACCAAGCAACCAGGGTTCGATTCCCACTAGCACTCCTTGTGGCCTTGGGCAAGTCACTTAACCCTCCATTGCCTCGGAAGAAAGGCCTGGCAATCTACTTCCGGTGACACTGCCAAGAAACCCCAGGAGCTTCTGGGTCGCCAGGAGTCAGGACTGACTCGAAGGCACACATTGCATTTTTTGCGATGTTGTACTGTATACAAAAACGGTGGAAGTGCATTTATAAGAGAAAACGTAGCCTCCACGCTATTGCACATCCCTATCAACCACTTATGGGTTTCACTAAAAAATAAACCCTTAATGGGAAAACAAATGACCTTAAAAACCAGAGCATTTAAAAACGGAAAATAAACCTTACTTGATCATCAATGCTCCAAAAATTCTCAAAATCGCTCAAACAATAAGGATAAAGCCAAATAAAAGACCTCCGTGCGGAGGATACCTATAAACAGAATGAAAACTTTCACAAAGAATGCCCGCATATGTGCTGTAGTGTTTAAAGCCTCTGTAAGCGGGAAAACCACAATCAGCGATCCTATTGGATAATCACAAATGCCATACAACCATTTAAAATATTCCAAAAGACAGCGTAGGGGGTCTAACAATATTACACATTATCAAATAAACATTAAAGCAGATGTTAAAGGATTTTGACAACTGGATGATCTAAATGGTATGCCGTTTAAACCAACAATAGAAAAGGCCCATCCTAACGCAATTCGAAACTGCCAAGACTAACAAATTTGTGAATAATGATTTGCATCCAAAAATATATAAAAAAACTCTCATATATGCGTGTATCAAGCATTTCACGATGATTATGATAAACATCTGTGGATCTAGTCAACTGAGATAAACAAACACTTCGGCAAGAGAAAATGCATCACACCGCTAGGAAAATAAAAGACTGCAACCGCTAATAGAGTTACAAAAAATATTATAACTCAATCTGGGATATGGAATTCAATTGAATAAATAACTATCAAATCCACCGTATAATGGATTTGTTAAAAAATAAGAATGAAAATGAACATGAAAATTTACCCGTGTAAGACATGAAACCATTAAAAACCCTTTAACCTTAGAAATTAATCACTCAAACTGTCTTCTTAAGTAGTCATAGTGAGATGAAAAACAGGGAGGGGAGGGAGAAGATGGGGGGGGAAGGGGGAGGAGGGGGGAAAGGGGAAAAAGGGGGGAAAAGGTGGGAGGGAGAGGGGAGAGGGGAAGGAGGAAGGAGGAAGGAGGGGGAGGTGGGAAAGGGGAAAGGGAAAGGGGAAGGGAAAGGGGGGAAGGGGGGAGAGGAGAGGGAGGGTGGAAAAAGGGGTAGAAAGAAGGAGAGGAAAAGGAATGGAAAAGAGGGGGGAAAAGGGGGAGGAAAAGGGGAGGGAAAGGAGGAAAGGGGAATGAAGGAAGGGGAAAGAGAAGGGAGGGAGAGAAGGAAAAGGGAGGGAGAGGGGAAAGGGGAAGGGAAAGAAAGGATGGGGAAAAAGGGGGAGAAAGGAAAGAACTTATCAAAGTTTCAATTTATAAATTCACTAGTTATATCCCAGATCAAAAACAGTAATCTATAAAAACACGAAAAACTATAAAAATACCAAACAGATCTTTATCTAAATTAAACCCATGTGGAACCAGTGTGTTGAGTAGAAATATATATCTTTGTTCCAAACGTAAAGTTGTTTTTTTGAGGTCGCCCCCTCTCCAATTAAGTTGAATTTTCTTTATAACAAAAAACTTTACGTCTGTAATTTTATGTTCCATCTCTAACCAATGTTGTACTAACGGCTTATCTACCAGTTTCCTTTTTATACAACTTTTATGTTCTATTATACGCGTGCGTATGCTCTGATTTGTTTTGCCCACGTATAGTTTATTACAAGGACACTGGACTACATAGATAACATGAAATATCTCGCAATTCGCAGAATCATTGATGTAAAAATTTTTTTGGGTACCTGGATGAATAAAGACATCACGCACTGGTAAGGTGTGTAGACAAACTGAACAATGACCACATTGGAACTTATTACTCAAGAACCATTGGTTGATCATGAAGACGACGATACTGAAGATATATATAACCAATGGGAAGATGTAGTACGATCGACACAGAAGTTAGTAAAAGAAGAATTGCATGCAGCCTACCTCCTCGAATGCTGCAAATCCAAAATTATACCAAGAGGATTGAGGATGAATAAGGCGCCAGGGCTCTATCAAAGTTAACAAGGATTTGTAAATTGCTGGAACACCATCTTAAATAAGTGTTCGTTGGATTTGATGATTTTATTAATAACCACAGCTAACAAAAAATCTGAATTGTACAAAGTAGAATTGGATGAGAAATTAAGGGAATTGAAAAAGTGTGATATTAATTTTGACAAAGTGCATGCAGATTATGATAGAAATATTGTACAATTTAAGAAGGAAATAAAAAACAAAAAAATGGAGAAGTTCGAGAGAGATGAGGATTATAGAGTTGGATATGTATACCATTGGTGTAGAAAAGTAGAAAACGATAGGATTTGGGTGAAGAGAAAATCCACATTCTTTGATCATAGAGACAGCATTTCAGAAGTACCCCACAAAGGTTCTCCTGTGGAACAAAAGAAAAAAAGAAGCAGGAGTGAATCAGCGGATAAACCAGATGCTTCAGCCCCCCCTTTTTTCTAATTACCAAGATAAGTCTGAACATCATAAACAAAAAAGGAAAGAAAATAATAAGAATTTTTAAAATATGGATCAGTTATGGAAAGGAGGCGGTCGGGATTCCTCCCGCACTCGCCCGCCACCATTTACAGATCAAGACAGAAGGCAGGGTCAGAATCAGGACAGGATGTACAACGATTACAATTCATACAGAGGTCAAGGTCGAGGTCGGGGTCGAGGGAGAGGCCAGCGGATAACAGATCACTCCCACAAGAGGAGACTTTGAAGTGTGATAATGTTATAAACATTTCAAGCTATTCCCTCACGTCTGAAGAGATATCAGTGTTAAATAAAGGTTTATCGTTTGTTCCTGTCAAAAAGTACGATCCCTTTGAGACTCAGGTAGATCTGTACAAGTTTTTTAGGAAGATTCGTATTCAATATTTTTTTACTAATCAAGAGACGCCTTTAGAAAACGTATCTGTTATTAGTAGAAAATCCAAGTGGAATCCACCCTCGCAAACTGACCCTCTTATTGAAGCATTTGAGCGAGTAGTAATGCAGCAAGTAGGTGAGATTGTTGAAAATAAAAAATTACCATTTCAGAATCTGACACAGGGTGAAAAACACGCCATTAAGTCTTTACTAGAAAATACCAGTATTATCATCAAACCAGATGATAAAGGGGGTGCGGTAGTGGTCTTAGATAAATATAAATATATAGAAGAAGTAAATAGACAACTTACTGATAAGGCCTTTTACCTTCGGTTGGATGGTGATCCAACAGAGAAACTAAAAGGTAAAATTGATAATTTAGTTATGAATGCTTATGAATTTGGGCATATTACAAAGAAGGAGAAAGAATTTTTGATTGTGAATAAACCTATTATACCAACGATCTATATTATCCCAAAGATACATAAGTCCTTGGAGAATCCACCAGGTCGACCCATTGTGTCAGCAATTGGTTCCCTTTTAGAACCTCTTTCCCAGTTGTTAGATGTAATCTTACGTCCGTTTGTCATGAAGATGTGATCCTATGTACGAGATTCCTCCCATGCAATAGACATTCTTTCCTCATTTCAGGACCTTGGTCCGCACGTACTATTGGTTACATTGGATGTAGAGTCATTATATACTAACATTCCACAAACTGAAGCTTTAGGCATTATTGAACAATGTCTTTTGACAAGACAGGAACACAAGCGGATTCCTACCAAGTTTATTTTATCACTGGCTGAAATTGCAATGTGCAAAAGCTTCTTTTGTTTCAGAGAATTGTTTTACCAGCAGATCAAGGGGGTAGCCATGGGGTCTTCCATGGCTCCTGATATTGCCAACCTATATATGTTCCAATTTGAAGAAAAGTTTTTGAAGGATCATTTATCTAAAGATGAGGTTAAACTATGGATTTGTTACACTGACAGATATTTTTATCCTTTGGGATGGGTCTGTGGAACGTCTGTCTGATTTTAATATATGGATCAATGATTTAGATATAAACTTACGGTTTCAGATAACTTCCGATCCTATACAAATACCCTATTTGGATCGTTTGGTCAGAAAAGATGATAAAAAAATTATTACTGTATAGAAAGTCCACCGACAGAAATCAACTATTGCATTACACCAGTTTTCACAACCCCTCCTTGAAAAAGAATTTACCTGTGGGACAATTTCTCAGGGCTAAAAGAGTGTGTACGTTGGAGCAAGACTTTGAACATCACGCTAAAGATATGAAAGATAGGTTCAAGAAACGACAATATCCCAACCGTCACATTGAGAAGGCTTACAAAGGAGCCCGTGATGAACCTCGTGAGATGTTGTTAAAATTAAAGGAAAAGAAAAAACAAACAAACAATCAAATATAGTTTGCCCTCTTCTATATTAATTACAGTCATGTAGGATTTCGAAAATCCTCAAAAAAGAGTGGCATCTTATGCAGATCCTTTCTGGATTTCAGAATACTTCTTTAATAATAGCCCACAAAAGAAATGTAAATTTGCGGAATCTTCTGGTACCTTCTGCTCTTACAGAACGTAAAGCATTATCTCGATACAAAGGACAGTTCCAATGTGGTCATTGTTCAGTTTGTCTACACACCTTACCAATGCGTGATGTCTTTATTCATCCAGGTACCCAAAAAAATTTTTACATCAATGATTTTGCGGATTGCGAGACATCTCATGTTATCTATGTAGTCCAGTGTCCTTGTAATAAACTATACGTGGGCAAAACAAATCGGAGCATACGCACGCATATAATAGAACATAAAAGTTGTATAAAAAGGAAACTGGTAGATAAGCCATTAGTACAACATTGGTTAGAGATGGAACAAATAATTACAGACGTAAAGTTTTTTTGTTATAAAGAAAATTCAACTTAATTGGAGAGGGGGTGACCTCGAAAAAACAACTTTACGTTTGGAACAAAGATATTTCTACTCAACACACTGGTTCCGCATGAGCTTAGTGTAGCCTAGTGGTTGGGGCAAGGTACTTCAGGCCAGAAGGTCAGGGGTTCAAATCCCACTAGAGGACAGCAACCTTGGGCCGGAAGGACTGGGGTTTCTAGTCCCACAGGTGCTCCTTGTGGTCTTGGGCAAGCCACTTAACCCTCCATAGCCCATGTTTCCTGTAAGTATTAGTGTATGTGTCTCATATCCCTCTCCTTCTCCCCCTCCCTTCTCTTTCCCCTTCCTTCATTCCCCTTCCCTCCTTTCCCTCCCCTTTTTCCCCCTTTTCCATCCCTTTTCCTCTCTTTCCTTCTTTCTACCCCTTTTTCCACCCTCCCTCTCCTCTCCCCCCTTTCCATTCCCCCTCCCTTCTTCCCTCTTTTCCCCTTTCCATTCTCCCTCCCTTCTTCCTCCCCTTTTTCCCCTTTCCCCTCTCCCCCCTCCTTCCTCTTTCCCCTCTCCCTTCCCCCCTTTTTCTCCTTTCCCCCTCCTCCCCCTTCCCCCTCTCTTCTCCCTCCCCTCCTTGTTTTTCATCTCACTATGACTACTTAAGACGACAGTTTATGAGTGATTAATTTCTAAGGTTAAAGGGTTTTTAATGGTTTCATGTCTTACACGGGTAAATTTTCATGTTCATTTTCATTCTTATTTTTTAACAAGTCCATTATACGGTGGATTTGATAATTATTTATTCAATTGAATTCCATATCCCAGATTGAGTTAATATTTTTTGTAACTCTATTAGCGGTTGCAGTCTTTTATTTTCCTAGCGGTGTGATGCATTTTCTCTTGCCGAAGTGTTTGTTTATCGCGATTGACTAGATTCACAGATGTTTATCATAATCATCGTGAAATGCTTGATACACGCATATATGAGAGATATTTATCCCTTGAGCTTTTTATATATTTTCGGATGCAAATCATTATTCACAAATTTGTTAGTCTTGGCAGTTTCGAATTGCGTTAGGTTGGGCCTTTTCTATTGTTGGTTTAAACGGCATACCATTTAGATCATCCGGTTGTCAAAATCCTTTAACATCTGCTTTAATGTTTATTTGATAATGTGTAATATTGTTAGACCCCTACGCTGTCTTTTGGAATTTTTTAGATGGTTGTATGGCATTTGTGATTATCCAATAGGATCGCTGATTGTGGTTTTCCCGCTTACGGAGGCTTTAAACACTACAGCGCATATGCGGGTGTTCTTTGTGAAAGTTTTCTTTCTGTTTATAGGTATCCTCCGCACGGAGGTCTTTTATTTGGCTTTATCCTTATTGTTTGAGTGATTTCGAGAATTTTTGGAGCATTGAAGATCAAGTAAGGTTTATTTTCCGTTTTTAAATGCTCTGGTTTTTAAGGTTATTTGTTTTCCCATTAAGGGTTTATTTTTTAGTGAAACCCATAAGTGGTTGATAGGGATGTGCAATAGCGTGGAGGCTACGTTTTCTCTTATAAATGCACTTCCACCGTTTTTGTATACCATACAACATCGTATGGAGTTGAAGATCTGCATTTAATGATTAATGATTTTCAAAGTTGAAGTTCAACAATTAAGAATTTTAAAATTGGTTGTTAAGTAGCATTGGGTAATGCAATTACTTCACAGGTTTTATACGGTGGTTTGGTTTTATACGGTGGTTTGGTTACCATAAAAGTAATTAAAAGGGAAGTCACGCTTCAAGAGGGAGCAATCTCTCAAGGCAATAACTTCCGACAAAAAAAATAACATACGGTATTTAGTAGTTTACATCAGTCACTATTGAATCACTCGTTGGATGGGTATAAATTAGCTTTAAAGTAAGCTTTAAGAATACGCTGCTTAGTGGCCACCGACAAAAAGGTGACCAGCAGAGTAGACCGGACAGTAATAATTTCTAAAGAATCCTCTATAAAGGCAGTGAGATTAGAGATACAGGGAATCACCTCATCCAATTCACCCTCCGAGGGATTTACCTTTTTCACAGATGAGGGGATGTAATAAATCTGAGAAACCTCAATAGAGTCAGATATAGCTAAAACCTCTTTAAGATATTTATCCAAAAGAATCTTTGGGGATAACAGGGAAGAATGAGGAAAATTTAAAAACCGTAAATTGCATACCCTCATAGAATTTTTCAATGATTCCAATTTAGAATGTACAATCAAGGAATCCTTGATACCAGCAACATTAACTGAATGCAAAGGAAGCACCTGTGATTCTATTTTAGAAACAGCCACATCTAAAGAGGAAACTCTTTCATCCAAAGACCGCACAGATTCTGTAGCCTCTTGGGTGAAAGTACATAAAGAATTTAATTTCAAGGAAACTTTCAAATCTATACATTTTAAAGCACCCCACAGATCCTTCAAGGTTACATCTCCCTCAGGGGGTAACTCCGGGAGCTCCAAAGATACTCCCGGAGTTAAACCCTGAACTGGAGTCGGCAAAGAAATCACACCCCTCAAATCTCTATTCGCCAAAGAAAAAATACCAGAGGACGGCAGATAAACCAGACCCAGGGCAAGGGGGAGGAGATCTCCCATCAGGGCTTAGCGACACCCCATCAGGAGAGGACTGAGCCAGAGGAGTAGGTACAGACACTAAATGCTTATCAATGGGACCCACCGGCTTAGACCCGCCGGTATCGGCCCCCGTGGATTTGTTACTCGCCTTTGCCTTCCTCTTCCCCATAGTCACAATACTAAGGAAAATGAAATTACAAACACAAAAAGGGAGGGTAAGACAAAAGCAGGTAAAATGGTTATACTCCACCTATCCCATGAGGCTTTGCCAAAGGAAACAAACCATTCCCAAGAAATCAGAATGGCGTTCGAATGGTGTCTAAGGGGCAGATCCTGCCCCTTTAGACACGCCTCTTCAGAGCACGCCCCGGCGGTCACGGTCCACGGTCGCAAAAGGAGAGAGAAATATAAAGAGAATAAAGACCCCTCCAGAAGGAGACTATCCCGGGCGTGCCTGCCCGATGTTGCATTCGGCAGCGTCGCCTCCACCAGCACAGTCCAGCAGTCTCAGGTCTCGCTCTCACAGACCAGCTCCCTCCACACACTCTCCAGGTTCACTCCCCTCCCCTTTTTTTTTGATTCACTCTTGCTCCTCCTCTCTCTCCGTTTGATTAGAGGTTTTTAGATATTTTGGTATAGATGCCTTTTATTATGTATTTATGTCTCATTTCCTGATGCTAAGCACTCTTTATATTTGTAATTTAGTGTTGTGCTTTTATATGTATATATCTATTTATACGATTTGTTTATTATGAAAGTTTTATGTTGCAATACTTAAATTATTTTGGTGGCTGTTCTTAGTCATTTCAGTCCTTGTGTTTGTTTTTAAAGTTGGAAATTTTTAAGTGTTTGTTTTTATACATACTGTTTTTAATTATTTATGTATTTATTTATAGTAAGCTAAATACCCCTGAAGTGCAAACGAATCACTGCCATTGTCGGGTTATTGGCACACTCATCCTCTAACAATTAATAAAGGTTGTATTTGTTTCTACTGCCACGTTTCCAGACTAGTTCCTATACATCACAGAAACATAGCCAGCAGAAAATGACATGGCACTAATGAACCAACTAAAACCAACAAACCATGATGTTTTAAACTGCCCTAGAACAGAAAGGAGAGGAGGAGGAGTGTTAATCCTAACAAAAATCAACCTACACTTTAATAAACTGACTGCGGAAAGCACAGATGGAATTGATTTGTTAACCATCTCAAACAAAAACATAACAATTTGCCTTATATATTAGAGCCCCCCACATCCAATGATGACCTCTCTGCTGTTCTAGAAACAGTATGCAAAAGCACAACACTGAAGGAAAACCTCATTCTCCTAGGAGATTTCAATCTTGCCTTAGCTCCAACTATGCAAGCTAGCTCATTTCTGGAAGCCATGAGAGCATTAGGCTATACACAGACTATTAACAAACCCACTCACGAAAAAGGGGCCTCACTTGATCTTATCTTTATCCCCAACAAGTTGATAGAACAGAACATTGCAACATTCCAACTGACAGTCCATAAACAAAGCAACCACACCTGCGCGCTACAAGACAAGATACAACAGAGCAGGGCGATGAATCACACCATGGAATGGATTGAAATAGCCTTTTATTAAGTTATCCAGAAGTCCCTCCCTACATGTGTCATGTTTCGGCTGGCGGAAGCCTTTGTCAGGAGTTATGGGACATTATTTAAACTATAATAAGATAACATATTAAACATTGACATACACATATAAAATCTTTATAGAGTGGAATACATAAATAAAAAAGTCTTGCTAGAAAACCATACTACCACAAAAATCTAATCATGACTTCACTCAATCACACAAGAGAACTATTTAACATTGTAAACTCACTGGTGAGACCCCCCAAGCAAAACAATGAAGATAGTCTGATAAGTCCACAAATTATGGCTGAACATATACAGAGGACCAACATGTAGGGGTTCAATAAAAGGGGTTTGTTTAAACCTGAAATCCGCCAGTCTGTGCACCCGCTCCTTTGATGTCCATGAACATATACAGAGACAGCTCACAAATCCACACACCAAACTGACAACACTACTACTACTGAGCATTTGTATAGCGCTACAAGACGTATGCAGCACTGCACACACATGTAAGAGACAATCCCTGCTCATCAGATCTTACAATCTAGTCAAGACAGACAACACAATAAGTGTAGACAGGGATACATCTAGGGGAATAATAAAGAAACAAAAAGGAGATCTGGTGAGTCAAGATCCGAAAACAGCAATGAAGGTGAGTTTTCAGTCTGGATTTGAAAAGGGTCAGAGAAGGCGCCTGACGTACAGACTCAAGAAGTTTGTTCCAGGCATAAGGAGCAGCAAGGTAAAAGGAGTGAAGTCTGTAGTTAGCAATAGAAGAGAAGAGCACAGATAGAAGCAATTTGCCAGAAGCGCGGAGTTTCCGGGGAAGGGTGTAGGGAGGTATAAGAGAGGAAAGGTAGTGAGGAGCTGCAGAGTGAATGCACTTATAGGTCAGCAGGAGAAGTTTGAACTGGATGCAGAAATGGATAGGGAACCAATGAAGTGACTTGAGAAGAGGGGTAATATGAGCATGATGAGGCTGGTGGAAGATTAGCCACGCAACAGAATGATGAACAAATTGAAGGGGAGAGAAATGATTCAGAGGGAGATCAGCATCGAGGAGGTTACAATAGTTAAGATGGGAGGTGATTTAAGGAGTGGATAAGTGTCTTAGTAGTGTGTTCAGAAAGGAATGGCAGGTTTTACCTATCGGATGGATGCATGTGGAGAAGGAGAGAGAGGAGTGAAAGACGACCCCAAGATTTCGAGCCAAGGAAACAGGGATGAGTAGAGAGTTATCCACGGAGACTGAGAAAGGAGGAAGGGGAGAGTAGTTTTTAGGGGGAAAAATAAGAAGCTCAGTTTTGACCATGCTCAATTTCAAGTGGTGGTGAGACATCCAAACAGCAATGTCAGAAAGGTAGGAACAGATCCGGGTCTGGATTGCTGGAGAGATTTCAAGTGTAGAGAGGTAGATCTGGGAGTTGTCAGCATAAAGGTGGTATTGAAAGCCATGGGAAGAGATGAGTGCACCAAAGGAGAAAAGGAGTGGACCCAAGACAGATCCTTGGGGTACACCAATTGAGAGCGGTTTAGCAGCAGAGGAGGATCCACCAGAACAAACACTCATAAAGCGATGGGTGAGAAGAGGAGAACCAGGATAGTACAGAGCCCTTAAAACCAAGAGCGAACAAGGTATCAAGAAGGTTGTGGTCAACAGTGTTAAAAGCAGCAGAGAGGTCAAGAAGGATGAGGACTGAGTAAAGGCCCTTGGATTTTGCGATGAACAAGTCACTGGAGACTTTCGAAAGAGCTGTTTCAGTAGAATGTAAAGGACCCAGAAGGGCTTGAGAGGAGAGAAAGTCAAGGCAACTGCAGTGAACCACATGTTCAAGTAGTTTAGAAACAAAGGAGAAGAGGGAGATGGATCGATAGTTAGGAGGACAGGTAGGATCAAGTGAGGGTTTCTTGAGGAGAGGTAACTACAGCACTAGAACATAAGATATGCCATACTGGGTCACACCAAGGTCCATCAAGCCCAATATCCTGTTTCCAACAGTGGCCAATCCAGATCATACGTACCTAGCAGTTTCCCCAAAAGACACAGGTTCCGCAATGCTTGTACTGGGTCAAACATTGATATCCTGGGTCCCTTTTTTATAATGGTTTATGGACCTTTCCTCCAGGAACTTGTTCAAACCTTTTCTAACCCCAGCTACATTAACAGCCTTTACTACATCCTCCAGTAACAAATTCCAGAGTTTGATTAGACGTTGAGTGAAAAAATATTTTCTCTTATTTGTCTTAAATAGTTTACCCTGTAGCTTCATTGCATGTCCCCCTAGTCTTTCTATATTCTAATAACGTAAACAATCAATCTACGTTTACCCATTCCACTCCGTTCATTAATTTATAGACCTCTATCATATCTCCCCTCAGCCGTCTCTTTTCCAGGTTAAAGAGCCCTAACCTTTTTAGCTTTTCTTAATAGAGGTATCCTTCCATCCCCTTTAACATTTTGGTGGCTCTTCTCTGTACGTTTTCTAATAACGCTATATCCTTTTTAAGATATGGCAAGCAGAATTGCACACAATATTCAAGGTGCAGTGGCACCATGGAATGATACAGATGCATTATAATATCCTTTGTTTTTTGTTTTATTTTCCATTCCTAGCACTCTATTTGCTCTCTTGGCTGCCGCTGCACACTGGGCGGAGGGTTTTAAAATGTTAACCACAATGACGCCTAAATCTATTTCCTGGGTAGTGGTTCCTAATGTGAAACCTTGCATCGTGTAACCATAGTTTGGGTTGTTCTTCCTTAGGTGCATAACTTTGTACTTGTTCACATTAAATTTCATCTGCCATTTTGATGCCCAGTCTTCCAATTTATCAAGATCCTCTTGCAATTTTCCACAATACTCATGGGTTTTAACAACTTTAAATAGTTTTGTGTCATCTGCTAATTTGATAACCTCACTCATTATTCCCTTTTACAGGTCATTTATGTATATGTCAAAAAGCAGCGGACCCAGCACAGATCCCTGGGATATACCACTATTCACCTTTCTCCATTGGGAAAATTGGCCATTTAGCCCTACCCTCTGCTTTCTATCTTGTAACCAGTTCCTGATCCACAATAATACACTGCCTCCTATCCCATCACTTTTTAGTTTTGCCAAAAGTCTCTGATGAGGGACCTTGTCAAAGGCTTTCTGAAAGTCCAGATAGACAAAGGTGAGTCGGTTGATATAGTATACCTGTTTATTCACACCTTCAAAAAACATAACAGATTAGTAAGACAAGATCTTCCTTGTCTAAAGCCATGTTGGCTGTCTCCCATTAAGCCATGACTATCTATATGTTCAGCAATTTTGTTCTTTATCTTTTATCTTTATCTTTATCTTTATTGTCACATTTAATATACCGCTCTTTACCAGTGGCACCAGAGCAGTGTACAACAATAAAAATATATAGGCTGCTGAAAAGGAAAAGGAACGCCAAAAATAATGAAGAGACAGTATAGGGTGAAGAGAGAGAGTAAAGCAACAGATAAAGCAACAAAGCAGACAAAACAAAAAATTACGAATATTCTGGTTCAACGGGGTGGGGGAGAAAGGGGAGCAGGAGGAGGAGGAGGAAGGTTAAAAGCGGTGCAAAAAAGGAGGGTCTTCAGCCTAGCCTTAAAAGTCTTGTAGGAGGGTTCTAGACAGAGGGCGACGGGGAGCGAGTTCCAGAGTCGCGGGCCCAAAAAGAAAAATGCTGAGGAGCAGGTGGACTCCAGGTGGGCCTGTGATGGGGAGGGGAGGGACATGCAATTCAGATGGACCGATCTAAGGGAGCGGTGAGACAAGTGAAGATGTATTAGATCGGCAAGGTAGAGGGGAATACCGGTATGGATGGTTTTGTGCACATATATAAGGATTTTGTGCACATATATAAGGATTTTTGGCATCAGGAGCCTCTCTGACCTCACCTTTAAACCATGCTGGCAGTTTTTTTGACTTCCTTCCACTTTTCTTAAAGCGTGGAATACAGCAGGTCAGGGCTTCCAAGATAGTATTTTTCAACACCACCCAAGCTTGATGTAAGTTGTTAGCCTTTCCAACTGCTCCTTTTAGTTTGTTCTTAACACTTTCCAAGCCAAGCCCAAAACTCTCGGGATCCAAAATTCTGACTAAATATTCCTATCAAATGGTATATAATACATGACCATAGCAGAAGGAAAATCACCATTAGAACATATTGAATAAGACAGGTACAATTTTCCTGAAATATGTAAAAATTAACCCGGCTGCAGAATGTGGATTAAAATTCTAAAGTAGGCCTTCAAAGGGTTAACTATTTTCCTCATTTTATCATAGTCTCCCTTTCGAAAATTAAAAGGTTGTACTGTGGATTTCCTTACCATCCCTCCTCCATTAATTAAATCAAACACAATCATGCTATGATCACTATTCCCAAGTGGCCCCAACACCCTTATCTCTTGCACCAGATCTGGTGTTCCACTAAGGACTAGGTCCAATATGGCTTCCCCTCTGGTCGGTTCATGAACCAGCTACTCCAAGAAGCAGTCATTTATTTCATCTAGGAACTTTATCTCCCTATTTATTTATTTTTATTTTATTTACATTCTTTTATATACCGCGCTATTCTGCATCAGTGTGGTTTACAGTGAACAAACTGAAATTACATTGAATAGGGCATTATAACTTGGAGATAACCCTCCATGTTCCCTGTAAAATAGTTAAGTGTATGTCCTGCCGTGACACTGACCCAGTCGATACCGGGGTAATTGAAATCACCCATTATTATTACTGTGCTGTAACTTTTGTTAGCTTCCTTGATTTCTTTGAGCATTTCATCATCCATTTGTTCATTCTGGCCAGGCGGTCGTTAGTATACCCCCACTGCCATCGCCTTCCCCTTTTTACATGGAATTTCAATCCATAGAGATTCTACAGCAAATTTTGTTTCCTGCAAAACTTTAATCCTTTCTGACTCAATGCCCTCTCTAACATACAGCACAACCCCTCCACCAATTTGATCAGCTCTATCATTACGATATAGTTTGTACCCAGGTATCACAGTGTCCCACTGGTTATCCTCCTTCCACCATGTCTCTAAGATTCCAATCATATCTAACCTCTCATTTAGTGCTATATATTCTAAACTCTCCCATCTTATTTTTTAGACTGCTAGCATTTGCATACAAGCATTTTAGAGACGGCATTTTATTCATATTAATCTGGCTATTGGTAGGCATGGGTAATTTGGAATCTTTAAGCTCTATCTGCTCCATACTCAAGGGCATTTGAGCTACTTTACTCTTTTTTGGAACCTTTCTGCTTTTGGTAGTATCCTTCAAGGATACATTCTTCCAAACCATGCGCTCTTGGGCGACTGTCGGCTTTCCCCTGTTATCTAGTTTAAAAGCTGCTCTCTCTCCTTTTTAGAGGTTAATGCCAGCAGCCTGGTTCCATCCCGGTTAAGGTGAAGCCCATCCCTTCGGAAGAGCCCCTCCTTTCCCCAGAATATTCCCCAGTTCCTAACAAATACATGCTTGAAGGCTGCAGGGATAGTTTATTTAATTATTTAACAGGGTTTTTTTATACCGCTCTATCCTTCAATCTGAGCGGTTTACATTAAACAATAATTTATGCAGACGACAAGGGGGATAATCACGATGTTGACTGCTACATTAAAGATATTCAATAACATAGTAACATTTATGAAACTTATAAACTTGGAATAGCAAGGAACTATATACAATGCATAGGGTGGACATTGGTCTTTGTACTAATCTGTTGGTGTGGTCTGGGGTCTATTATTTCTGTATGGTTTATGTGACGTGACCAAAGTATTCAGTGTAGAGGTAAGTCTTTAGATTTTTGCAGAAGCTCTTAATATCCATGGTCAACCTGATGTCTTCCAGTAGGGTGTTCCATAGAGCTGGGGTGGAAAGGGAAAGTCCTCTGGTGGATGTAGTCTGGTTGGATTTCTTGTATTCCGGAAGGGTGACGATCATATTTTTATTGTTTGTTCTCTTGAAACGTGTGCTGGTATCTTGATTGATCAGTTCCTGTAGAATATTTGCAGATGCTTTGTATATAATCTTGAAGATTATTAGCAATGTTTTGCACTTGATCCGGGAGCGCACGGGGAGCCAGTGTAAGTAGTTAAGTAAGGGGGTAATGTGGTTTTATTTGTGGGTACCAGTGAGAAAATGGGTGGCTGTGTTTTGTGCTAGTTGTAAGGGGTGAATGGAACTTCTTGGTAAGTCTGGTATATTGAATTGCAGTAATTCCAGGTTGGTGTAACAATTGCTTGAAACACAGTGTGAAATAGTTCTTGGCTGAGTAACAGCTTCAAATTTTTGAGGAGCCTCATTTTGTGGTAGGTATTTGCAGTGGTTTTCTTTATTTGAGGCTGTAGTGTCAGGTTTTGGTCTATGATGATGCCAAGATACTTGACTTCTTTTTGTACTTTAATGGTGTGGTGTAACAAGGGATTTCTTGTGGGGGTGTGAATGATGGGTCTTTAGTGATGAACAATGTCTCAGTTTTGTGGACGTTTACTGCAAGGTTGTTGGTGCCTAGCCAGTTGATCATTTCTTCCTTACAGTTTGTTATGGGCAGGATGTCAGGGGTTTGAATGTTAATTGGTGCGAAAATCATGATATAATCGGCATATATTCTCTATTGTAAGTTGTGGTGCTGGATTATGCTACAGATGGGTTGTATGTAGATACTGAAGAGCATAGATGAGACCGACGATCCTTGGGGAATGCCCTGGATTAGGGTGAAGGGAGAGGATTTGTGCTTGCCACATTTTACTTACTGTTGCCTGTTGCTCAAATAGGACTGGAATTGTTTTAGCGCTGTGCCTTGTAGGCCAATTTCCTGAAGTCATCGCAACAAGATACTATTGGATATTGTGTCGAAGGCAGCTGATATGTCCATAAATATGACAAGTAATCCGGATCTGATGTTGTCGATTCCCCTGATGATGGTATCCTGAAGTGAGGTTAATAGTGTTTCAGTGTTATGATTTGATTTAAAACCATGCTGGTGGGAGTTCATGGGGGCGTGTAGGTCTAGATGGTTCTGTAGCTGTCTTTGTACCACCTTTTCAATAATCTTCACCATGAGAGGTAGACTGGAAATAGGGCGATAGGACTTAGGGTCTGATTTGTTGAGTGATGAGTTTTTTAGAACTGGACGTATGGTAGTGTGTTTGAGCACATTTGACATATATCCTTGGTCGAGGGCGGTTATTACTCCTTCGTAAATTTAATCCAGGATGTAGGGCATGGGTCAGATGGTGAGGTGGGGGTGTTGAGGGAGTGATGATGCATTCTAATTGTTGGCAGCTTTGTTTATGAAATTCGTTTCATGTTGTTGTGGTAGATGTACTGGGGTTGATTGGGGTTGGGGGTGGAAGGGCTTTCATAGGTTGTTGATTTTTTGTCATTAGATGGTTTGCAAATACTTGCAGCGGAGAGTAATAGGTTGAGAATATGAGAGATGGAAGGGACAACAGTGGAGGAGATGGGTCTTGGGAGATGGGTGGGAATAGGATCAGAGGAGCAGGTAGTGGGTTTGGAGGAGGAAAGGTGGTGTGCAGTTTCCTCCTCAGAGATCATAGAAAAGGAAGAAAGGGTAGCAGAGGTAGAGGGGGAAACAATGTAATAATAGATTCTGTGGCATTTACAAGCTCGTGATGAAGTCTATCTGGCAGTTAAGATTTTTCTGCAGCTAAGTGTTTTAAAATTATTACATTGTTTCTGTCAGCATACATTTCATGCAGCTTTGTACTCTGGTGATTTCAGTCTCCAAAGGTAATAGGACAGTTTACAAGATGAGATTAACTCTGACCCCCTGGTGATTTCAGTCTCCAGGGCCTGTCTGCAGCCCCTCTTTGCTAAATCAAGAATGGCAGACCTCAAAGGGAGTGGCTAAAAACAATAGCAGACCTCAAGGGGAAGTGCTGGAGAGGATTCAATTCACTATAAAGGACAGAAACACTTCCTCTTGCTCTCTCTCTTCCACTATTCATCGGAAATGAAGGACAGGAGGCTCTGATAATCAATTCTCTCCACCCCTCCCCCCCCCCCTCTCTCTCTCTTGCCATGAGGCTCTGACCCACATGTTCTGGCCTCTCTCTCTCACACACTTCACATGCACACAGATTCATTGATGCACACTGAAACAGCTCTGTAACAATCACTATATACCTCTGTTCAATACCTATGCAATAAGCCTATTTCTACATTAAAAAAATAAAAACCTTTCTCCAAGCCACACCTGTTTGTTTTATTGTGGTAGCCAAGACCTATAGACTAGGCCATAAGCCTGAACCTGAAAAATGACAGGCCTAAGAACCAAGCCTGGATTTCAGTAGTGCTGAGACATAAAATTAAAAGACAGAACTAAAATGCTGCTTTAGAATGAAATGTTGCTATTGCAAAGTTTGCACAAAGAGAATACAATGCCTGTATGTTAAATCGTTACTCCAGAATTGTTACTTACACATTTTAGGAGCTAGATATGACCTTGATGAAGGAAAGTAACCAGGTTTGAACCAAGCCATTGTGCACCTAGCTGGAGAAAGCAGAGCAAAGGGCATAGATCCTGATTGGTCAAATTCAGGGAAATGTCAGACCAATAGAAAGTTTGTAGAAAATAGCATGAGACCAATAGAATGTTTTCATGTATCAAAATGTTTAAACTGTATAAAATGAACATGTTTCCGCTAAAGCGGGGCTCTGTCACTTTTAGACTGCCTTGTGCACAATAAACTGGCTTGAACCTTGATAAAGACTCCTGGTGTAATTGGTTTGGTTGGCTTCCACCGCTACATATTCTTGGTGCGTTGGCCGGGAAGGTGTAGTGGTAGAGAGTGATCAAACTGATTTACCACGAAATTCGCCTCAAGGTTTGTCCTCGTTGGGACCGCGTCTGACCGACGTGTGAATTCTCAGGCGCCAATCGGTCCATTGCATCGGAGAGGGTTCTAGCCTCGACGGGCATTGGGTCCGGCTAGGCCAACACCTTTGAACCCGAGGAGGGGAGTCCAGGCTTCAACCCATGCGCTGGCTTGGAGGACGGGTACCAGATCTGGGTGAGTATAGAGTTTTTGTATTATTAAGTCAGACAGTACTGGAACCTGGAACCATATGGTAATGGGAAAAATGGGAAAAGGACACTGATCACGTCCGGAGCGGTCCGAGTACTCTTGCAAGGGCTATTAAGAGCGCAAGAGGAAACCACTGACTCCTTCTGGTAATAAAATCATGATTAACGGTAATGGTAAAATTTTTTGGTAAGCCTAGATAGTCAGGATTGGGCTTTTGGGAAATGCAATTGTGTTTGTGTGTGAGATGTGTGAGTGAGAGGTCTTGAAAAGGCCGAGCGAGAGTGGACTTCGGACTAGTGCAGTTCCTGGCCGGGCGACCGCGTCCAGGTCGCAAAACGGAGGAAGTGATTGCTGTTTGTGTTCCTATCTGTCTCCAGAGCTGTGAGGATCCCTTACCCCACAGTTCGACCTCCCTCTCCTACTGTTTGAAGTAATAATTTGTTGAACGTGATTACGTAGCACAGACGCACCACATTACATGTAAAAATGGGTGGGATAGAGTCTACGCAAACTCCGCTAGAAATCATGATCAAGAACTTTAATAAAGGGTTTACTGGGGATTATGGTATTACAATGTCTCCTAATAGAAAGAGTAGTTACTCACCTGTAACAGGTGTTCTCCAAGAGCAGCAGGAATCAGTCCTCACTTATGGGCGAAGTCGGCGCCGACGGAGCCCTCGCGGAGCAATTTTCCCCAGCTTTCGCAGAAAGCCTTTGAGAATTGCAGCGCGCATGCGCGGTCCCCTTCCCGCCCAGGGATGCCATCTTGCTCAGTCTGATGACATAGCGGAAAGACAGCAAAAAAGTTAGCAAAGCTATGCAATAAGAATGACTGCAACTCCAAGGGGAGGAGGGAGGGTAGTGAGGACTGATTCCTGCTGCTCCTGGAGAACACCTGTTACAGGTGAGTAACTACTCTTTCTCCAGGACCAAGCAGGAAGTCAGTCCTCACTTATGGGACTCCCAAGCTTAAGGCTACCGGAGACCTCAAGCCTAAAGAGCTCCCCCAAGCTCAACAGTACAGAGGAAGGAATCTTCTCTGAATACGAATCCGGCCGGTAGCCCAACACCAGGGCCGGAGGGTAGGAGTTGCCTAAACCTCAAAGAGATTGTGGAGGACTGCCTGACCGAAAGCACTGTCCCTGCGGGACTCCCTCTCCAGGCAGTAATGAGCCGCAAAGGTCTGGCTTGTAGACCAAGTAGCGGCCCGGCAGATGTCTGCCAATGGAACAGAGCGAAGATGAGCCACGGACGCAGCCTTCGCCCGGACACGATGAGCCGTGACGCGACTCTCCAAGGAGAGGCCAGCTGCCCCGTAAGCCCAGGCGATACAGTTGGCCACCCAGATGGACAGGGTACGTTTAGAGACAGGTACCCCCAACCGATTGGGGTCAAAAGATACGAAAAGCTGGACCGCTTTTCTATGCTCTCGTGTACGATCAAGGTAGAAGGACAAGGCTCTTCGACAGTCCAGGGTATGCAGAACAGACTCAGCTCGGCTGGTATGCGGCCTGGGAAAGAAGGTCGGAAGAACCACCTCCTGGTTGATGTGAAAGTGGGAGACCACCTTTGGAAGAAACTTAGGGTGGGTCCTTAGGACTACCCTATTCCTGTAGAACCTAGTGTACGGGGGCTCCGACACTAGGGCTTGTAGCTCACGCGCCTCGCGGAAGTAAGGGCTACCAAGAAGAGAGTTTTCCCAGGAGAGGAAACGAAGAGGGCAGGTAGCCATGGGTTCAAAAGGCGGACAGGTAAGCCTTTGCAGAACCACATTGAGGTCCCAGTCAGGGGCTGGAGGGCGCAACGGAGGTTTAAGCAGAAAGAGGCCTCTAAGAAAACACGCCACCAAGGGGTGCGAGGAAAGAGGCTGGCCTTCCACCGGTGAATGGTGCGTGGAGAGAGCTGACAGAGTTGGATTTGAGGCCTAGATCGGAGAGGTGAAGCAAATACTGCAGTACCATCGATACTAAACAGGCGAAGGGGTCCTCAGATCGCTGAGAACACCAGACCGAGAAGCGACGCCATTTAAGGGCGTAAGACTTCCGGGTGGAAGGACGCCGAGATGCTAGGACGACGGCTTCCACCTCCAGGGGTAGCAGAAGCGGAGCTAGGACTACCCTTTCAGCAGCCAGGCCATCAGGTGCAGGGCCCGGAGGTTGGGGTACAGAAGAGTACCCTGATCCTGGGTCAGGAGATCGGGCCGAAACCCCAGAGGAAGAGGGGTGTCCACTGCTAGCTGTAGAAGCAGAGGGAACCACGGTTGTCTCGGCCACCGGGGCGCTACCAGGATCACGGAGGCCCTGTCCTGGACAACTTTGAACAATGTCCGGGACACAAGTGGTGTGGGAGGGAAGGCATACAGCAGACCCGTGGACCACGAGATGAGGAAAGCATCCGGCGCTACTCTGAGCGGATGCGGGTGCCGGGAGCAGAACCTGGGAAGCTGCCGGTTCAGGGGACTGGCAAAGAGATCCACGGTGGGAGAGCCCCACCGGCGGAAGAGCTGCTGGACCACTGCGGGGTTCAACCTCCATTCGTGCAGCTGCAGAATCCGGCTCAGCTTGTCCGCCAAGCAATTGTCCTGCCCTGGCAGGTAAACCGCCTTGAGGAGGATGTCGTGACCGACTGCCCAAGAGCACAGTCTCCGAGCCTCCTGGCATAGAAGGAGGGAGCCCGTGCCCCCCTGTTTGTTCACATAGAACATTGCAACCTGACTGTCCGTCTGCACCAGTACAGACTGACAAAACGTGAGGTGAGAGAAGGCCCGCAGAGCTAGACGGATCGCCCGGAGCTCCAGGAAGTTTATCTGCTGGGCGGCTTCCCAAGGTGTCCAAAGGCCTTGAGTGCATGTCCCTTGACAATGCGCCCCCCATCCCAGGAGAGAGGCATCTGTCGTGAGCACCCGGGATGGTGGGGGAGACTGAAAGGTCATGCCGAGCACCAGGTTGGGCAGGTGAAGCCACCATTGCAGGGAGGAGACCAGACGGTCGGAAATCTGTATCAGGTCCGACAGCCTCCCTGTGGCCTGATGCCATTGAGTGCGAAGGCTCCACTGAGCAGGTCTCATATGTAGACGGGCATTCGGGGTGACATGGACCGTGGAGGCCATGTGCCCGAGCAGCTGCAGGAACTGTCTGGCAGAGACCGGCGACATGCTGTTGAACCTGCCAGCTAGAGCTATGAGCCTGTTGGCCCGTTCCAGAGGCAAGAAGGCATGAGCCTGCAGAGTGTCCAGCCGTGCCCCTATGAACTCGAGATCCTGAGAGGGGAGCAAAGCGGACTTTTCGAAGTTTATGACGAAGCCCAAGTGCTGAAGCAGAGCCACTGTGCGTTGAGTGGCCCGAGTAACCTCTGGAGCAGACGATGCCCGGATGAGCCAGTCGTCCAGGTATGGAAAGACGAAGAGGCCTTGAAGCCTCAGGAAGGCTGCCACCACTGCCAGGCACTTCGTGAATACCCTGGGAGCGGAGGACAGTCCAAAGGGCAGTACGTGGTACTGATAATGATTCCCTGCCACCACAAATCTTAGATATTGCCGGTGGTCCGGATGAATAAGGATGTGTGTATAAGCATCCTTTTGATCCAAGGAGCATAGCCAATCTCCCTGCTGGAGGTAGGGCAGTAGGGTTCCAAGGGTAAGCATCTTGAACTTTTCCCGCTGCAGGAACTCGTTGAGGTTGCGCAGGTCCAGAATGGGTCTGAGGCCTCCTGTTCTCTTTGGAATCAGGAAGTATCTCGAGTAAAACCCGTGACCCCACAGGTGTTGGGGCACTGGCTCCACAGCCCGTTCTTGAAGCAGACCTTGCAGCTCCTGAAGGAGTAAGTCCCTGTGCAGAGGGGGTCTGGGAGGCTCCCCTGGAAAGTAGGGGGGAGGCACCTGGTGAAAATGTAAGAGGTAGCCCCTTTGAACCACCTGCAGCACCCAGGAATCGGATGTTATGGCTGACCACCTGTGGGCAAAGTGGGTCAGCCGGCCCCCCGTGCTGGGCGAAGGCCCCTGAGGGGGAGAGGCTATGCGGGCATAGTCAAAAAACCCCACCCTGCTGGGCCGGGGCCTGCATAGCGGGCTTGGGGGCTTTCTGCCTCCGGGATCAGTTACCCTGCCCCTTAGGCTGCTGCCCCTGACGGGGGGTTGCTGAGGCCTGATATTGTGGGTGGTGTTGCTTATAAGCAAACACCTTCCTCGGGTAAAAAGGCTTTTTTCCCGAGCCCTTCTTCTTCTGTGAAGGGGCAGAGGTCTTTCTGGAAAGGAGAGTCCTGGTGAGGGTCTCTGACTCGAGCTCCGCCGCCTTTTCGGCCATGGGTTTGCCGAAGAGGTTTTCACCTCTGCAAGGAACATCGACCAACTTGTCCTGCACCCATGGCTCGAGGTCGGATGACTGAAGCCACGCCTAGCGGCGAGCCCCGATGCCGGCTCCGGCCACCCGAGCCGATGCTTCGAATCCATCGTAGGCCGCTCGAGAAATGAACTTTGAACACACTCGAATCCCTGTGGACAAGGCCTGGAACCACTGCAAAGGTTCCTCGGAGAGACCGGCCGAGAACTCCGCAATTTCTTTCGCCAGGTCTCGAAGATACATGCCCATATACAGCTGATATGTCTGGACTCGACAAGCAAGCATAGAGCCCTGGAAGCACTTTCTACCGAGGGCATCCAGGTTCCGGGCCTCCTTACCCGGAGGCACCGAGGAGTGCATCTTTTGACTCTTAAGCCGATGCATGGCCGATTCCACCACCATGGAATGGTGTGGTAGTTGCGCCTTCTGGAACCCGGGGCTCTTGCGGACTCGATACATGGAATCGACCCGCTTGCTCAACACCAGCGTCGAGGCCGGGCTCTCCCACATGCGGAAGAGAAGTCGCTCCAGCATCGGGGGAACCGGTACAGTAAAGGCCTCCTTCGGGGGAGAGTCATATTGAAGGGCCTCGAGCTCTTCGGCTCGAGGTTCCTCCTCCGGATCCGCGGGGAAGGCCAAAGCCCTGGCCATATCCCTCACGAAATCTGAGAACCGGATATCCTCCAGGGGGGACCGCCTCCGAGGCTCCGACTCGGGCGAGTCGGAGGGGACGCACCGAGTCTGAAAAAAACCGGGTGACTCGTCCTCCTCCGTGTCCCAGCCCGATTCCTCCGAGGAGGAATCGAGCTCCGTGCGGGCGGGGGCCGGAGACCTCCGCCCCGATGCCGAGGCCGGTGTCGAGGACCTCGGTCCCGAACGGGAAGCCGAGGGACACCTAGGTCGAGGATCGACTCAAGCTCGTATGGACTCGAGGATCGACTCGGCCTCCGGGGTCGACTTGGGCGTCGACGTCCCGGTGGTCAGGGCAGATGCACTGGCGAGGCCGGTGATCAATGCCCGCTGCTGGTCCATGAAGGCAGCGATACTGCGCTCCAAGGTCGTCAGTCTGAGACCAAGCTCAGAACACCCAGCAGCCGCCGACTCGGACCCCGACGGCGTCGCGCCCGACGTCGGTTCTCCCGGGGGAGAGTCCAGGAGGACTATAGCACTCACGTGTCCAGACGACTCCATCTCAAAATGAGGAAGCTTCGCAGGCCTCTCCCTCTCCGAGGACCCGGGGCGTCCGACGGGGCTGAGCGACCTGGCCCTCGAGGGACCAGGAGCATCCTCCGACGCCACCCTCGCGGGCCTCTTCTCCCGACGGTGTTCCCGGCCGGGGGACCCCCGCTCAGAAGAACTCCGACGATGCTCGGAGCCGGAGCCACGAGACGTCGAGGCCTCTGACGAGGTCCGGGCCCGACCGGACGGACACGGAGTCAGAGAAGATTCTATCCCTTTGCGACTGCCGACTCCTTAGTGCCTTCGAGGACATCTTGCTGCACAGACTGCAACTCATAGGGTCATGTTCGGGCCCGAGGCAGCGGAGGCAGCAGTCATGCGTGTCAGTAAGAGACATGAGTTTGACACAACGATCACACTTTTTAAACCCGCTGGCAGCCATCGGGGGAAAAAGGGCCCCTGGCAAGGTCAAAAGACCGCGCTGCCAGGGAAGAAGGAGAAACAGGCGGGAACGCCAGTTGGAGAGAAAAAAAGAAAATAAAAACTGTGAACGGGCCCCTTAGGCGAGGCCCGGCGGGAAGAGGACACACGAACCGAGAAAATAACAGAATAAACTAAAGAAATCAACTTTTTCAGCGGCGACAAACAAACTACGTCTGTAGGGCTCCGCGGAAAAAAGGAGACTGAGCAAGATGGCATCCCTGGGCGGGAAGGGGACTGCGCATGCGCGCTGCAATTCCCAAAGGCTTTCTGCGAAAGCTGTGGAAAATTGCTCCGCGATGGCTCCGCCGGCGCCGACGTCACCCATAAGTGAGTACTGACTTCCTGCTTGATCCTGGAGAATGGCTGTGCTGTGTGAAAGAGAGTGGCCGTTAATAAACAGTGCATGGCCCTGTGAGGGCACTTTCAATATGAGAATTATTTCTTCTGTGCATAAGAGTGTGAGAGAACGTTATCCAGATCAGTTTCCTTACATAGACTCTTGGTTAGATATTTGTGAGAAGCAGCCACCCTGGATAAGACAGTATTATGAGTTAAGAAAAATTATGCTAGCAAAAGGATTAGAGACAGCTGAACAGAAACCCGGGAAGGGGGGATTGCCTATATGCTCTGCTCCAGAGTCCCCAGATATTTTAGCATGATCACTGCAGCATTCTGTTACACTAGCACTGCCTAGACCTGATGTGCCGCCTCTGCAGCTGGGGGAAGGGCAGACTTCCCCAATTGAAAGTCCTAGCACTTCGGGGAGACAGACTACTGACGAAACTGAGAGTGCAGAATCATCCACAAGTATAGAATCTCCTGCAGCTATAGAAAGTTTTTCTCAGAAAACATACGATTTAAGAAGTATTGGCGGTGCCAGTAAAAAAGTAATGCCCTTACGTCAGGTACCTCGCCTGCCTATCAGGGATGATCAGAGACAGATGGCTTTAGGACCTACCAGCCTGATTTATGTACCATTTTCTACAACTGACTTGTTAAATTGGAAAACACATTATGCATCCTATACTAGCAAGCCTCAAGATTTAACTTTATTAATGAGCAGTATTATGCAAACGCACCAGCCTACCTGGTCAGATTGTCGTCAGCTCTTGTCTACTCTATTTACTACTGAAGAAAGAGTAAGAATTGTGCAGGCATCCACAAAGTGGCTAGAAGAAAACTTTGTTGAAAGAGCAAATTTAAATCCTCAACAAGCAGCAGCTGCAGCTTTTCCAAATGAAGATCCTGGATGGGATCCAAATAGTGAAGGGGGGGGGGGGCGAGAGCTTTAACACAGTTTCGCCAAGCCCTATTACAAGGCCTAAAAAAGGGAGGCCAAAAAGCAATGAATATTGGAAAAGTAGCAGAAGTAATACAAAGTCCAACTGAAAGTCCTGCAGCTTTTTATGAGCGATTATCTGAAGCATATAGACTGTATACCCCATATGATCCAGCAGCTATGGAAAATTTGCGCATGGTAAATGCAGCTTTTGTAAGTCAGTCCCAAGGGGATATTAAACGAAAATTGCAGAAAATGGATGGCTTTGCAGGTATGAATACAGCACAATTGATGGAAGTTGCTCAAAAAGTATTTATAAATCGTGATAATGAAAGAGAGAGAATGTGAACGAAAAATGAAAAAGAAAGCAGATCTTTTAGCCACAGCGTTGGTAGAGCAGCGAGGGAGAAGTTTTTCCAACAGAAGAATGAGGGGGCGTGGGAGAAGTCGAGGAAATAGCCTACCCCCACTAGGTGAGAACCAATGTGCCTATTGCAAGGAGGAGGGGCACTGGAGAAAGGAATGCCCGCAGAGAAACCCTGCCTCACAGAGGGGAGGAGGGAGCTGGAGAGGAAGAAGAGGGCGTAACCAGAATCAAGCAGGAACAGGTCGTATGCAGTTTCAGCAAAAAAGAGAAGAAACTATTGAAGCAGTTGCAGTGGCAGAAGCAGAATACAATAGTGATGAAGATTAGGACAGACCGGGCTCTGAGTTTACTCTGGGTCCCCAAGAGCCTATGGTCTGCATGAAGACAGGGGATCAATACATGAACTTTATGATAGATACAGGAGCTGAACATTCAGTAGTAGCAAAACCAGTAGCTCCTTTATCTAAACGAACTGTCACTATTGTTGGAGCCACTGGGACAAAAGCAACTAAACCATTTTTACAGAATCGCATGTGTGAATTAGGACGACAAAAGATAACACATCAATTTTTATACATACCAGAATGCCCTATTCCACTTTTAGGTCGAGACATGCTTGCTAAACTGCAGGCACAGATAACTTTCACTGAAGAAGGAGAAATGCAAATGTCTGTAAACACAAATCCCAAACCTGCAGGATTAATGACACTAACAGTTCCACGAGAAGAAGAATGGAGATTCTACAGCATTTTTCCTGTCAAGAAAGCAACTATTCCTATTGAAATTTCAGCAACACCTGGAGTATGGGCAGAAGATAATTCACCTGGCCTAGTAAAGAATATAGCCCCAATTCTTGTAACTCTCAAATCAGGAGCAGAACCTGTGCATGTGAAGCATTATCCTCTTCCACGACCAGCAATAGAAGGGATTCATATCCATTTGAAGAGATTATTGAAACATGGATTACTAAAAGAATGCCAATCATGGAATACTCCTTTAATTCCAATCAAGAAACCTGGAGGTGACTACAGACCAGTGCAAGATCTGAGAAGAGTCAATGATGCAATTGAAACTATACATCCAGTAGTACCAAATCCATACACACTGCTGGGATTAATTCATACTGAAGCCACTCACTTCACTGTTCTAGATTTAAAGGATGCTTTCTTCTGTATACGGCTTGCCCCTGCCAGTCAGCTTTTATTTGCATTTGAATGGAGAGATCCAACAACAGGAAGAGGAGGCCAACTTACCTGGACAAGATTACCACAAGGATTCATAAATTCACCAACAATCTTCAGTACTTCACTCAGCAAGGATTTATCAAGTTATCCAGTTATCCCAGGAGAGAGAATTCTTCTTCAATACGTAGATGATTTGCTGATTGCCACCAACTCAGAAGAAGAATGTTTGCAAGCCACAAGTGAACTTCTACATCTCTTGAATGAAGCAGGATACAAAGTCTCCAGAGCAAAAGCACAACTATGCCAAAAAGAAGTCAAATACTTAGGTTTCCAGCTATCCAATGGAACACGACGACTGGGACCAGAACGCAAAGAAGCAGTATGCAGCATTCCAATTCCAACTACCAGAAGACAAGTAAGAGCTTTTTTAGGTGCAGTAGGATACTGTCGAATATGGATACCTAACTTTGCTCTAATTGCAAAACCACTATATCAAGCCATCAAGGGATTGGAACAATCTCCATTAGAATGGGGACCTGAACAAGAAACAGCATTCAAGACTCTGAAGACAGCGCTGATGACATCACCAGCTCTTGGACTACCAGATGTACAGATGCCATTTCGTCTATATGTTCATGAGTCACAAGGAAATGCCTTAGGAGTGTTAACTCAGCCACTTGGATCTTGGCAGCGACCTATAGCATATCTATCTAAGCAATTGGACATTGTGGCAAAAGGATGGCCACCTTGTCTAAGAGTCATCGCAGCTACAGCACTTCTAGTAACAGAAGCAGACAAGCTCACTCTAGGACAAAATCTCTGTGTAATAGTGCCACATTCTGTTCAAACCCTCATGGACCACAAAGGAAATTACTGGTTCACCAACTCACAAATGCTAAAGTACCAGAGCATGTTGTGTGAAAATCCTTGATTGCAATTGATGGTCAGTCAGGCCTTGAACCCAGCTACACTGTTACCAATTGGAACTGACCCTCCTGATCATGACTGCATAGAAGTCATGGATACTGTATTCTCAAGTCAACCAGACCTGACAGATGTACCTTTTGAAGATCCAGAACAAATGTTCTTCGTGGATGGAAGCAGTCTTGTAGTCAATGGACATCGTTGTGCTGGATATGCAGTAGTAACCCTGGATCTTGTAATTGAATCTTCAGCCCTAGCCTCAGGAACATCAGCACAGAAAGCAGAATTGATAGCACTCACAAGAGCACTAATACTGGGAAAAGGACTCTGTATAAATATATACACAGATTCTAAGTATGCATTCACAACATTGCATGCTCATGGAGCCTTGTATAGAGAACGGGGATTGATAACTTCAGGAGGAAAATCTATCAAATATGGCCCAGAGATATTGACATTGTTAGATGCTGTATGGGCCCCCGAGCAAGTTGCAGTTATGCACTGTCGAGGACATCAAGCAGGAAAAGGAGAAATTGCACAAGGGAACAGATTTGCAGATGCCTCTGCTCGTAAAGCAGCCATTACTGGACAGACTAACTCAGAATACAACAATTCAAGCAGTTCTATTTCCTGTACCTCTTAATTCATGGGATCCCCGATATTCTACAAAAGAATTGGACTATTATTGTGAACAAGAAGGGGGAGTACTCAGAAATGGATGGATAGAACTTCCACCACAGGAGGGGAGTCAACCTCCTGGACAAATAGTGATTCCTGAAGCATTATGTTTAGCCTTTGTTCAAGCATTTCATCAAGCAACACATTATGGAAAAACTGCAATGACAAAAGCCTTGAAACCTCATTTTTATATTTCTTTGTTAGGACCTTTGACAGCTTCAGTAGCTCGTCAATGTAAAACATGTGCCAAAAACAATGCCAAGCAAGGTCCTAATCTACCAATAAGAATTCAATCAACAGGAGTTACTCCCATGAGTAATTTTCAAGTGGACTTTATTGAAATGCCAAAAGCAAATGGATACCGTTACTTGCTTGTTCTAGTGTGTACCTACTTTGGGTGGGTAGAAGCTTTTCCCACCAGGACTGAGAAAGCCAGAGAGGTCACTAAAGTCCTACATCGTGAAATTGTTCCAAGATTTGGAATACCATTAGTTATAGGATCAGATAATGGGCCCTCATTTATATCCCAAGTAACTCAACAGTTAGCTAAAGCTCTACAGATACAATGGAAGTTACACACAGCATACAGACCTCAGAGTTCAGGGAAAGTACCCTTGTTACCCAAGTTTATTGCCCTGTTATCTGTAACTCATACGTGTTTTCAAATGTACTGAGATTGTTTTGTTCCATGTAAACCGCGCTGATGCTGAATAGCGCGGTAAAAAAAAAAAAAAAGTAGAGCGAATGATTAGAACTCTGAAATCTCAATTGTCCAAACTTTGTCAGGAAACACATTTAAAATGGCCACAGGTACTTCCAATAGCTCTTTTACGGATACGCTCAGCACCTACTAAGTCATTAGGACTTTCTCCCTATGAGATTTTGAATGGTAGACCTTCAACTATTGTCAAAGGGATCAAAGGGGATATGAAGCAGATAGGATCTGAAATTACTAGGCAAGAATTATTAGCACTAAGTTCTGTTTTGCAGAATCTTCACAAATGGGTACAAGACCAATTACCTATGGAACCTGACTGAACCGCTGCATCCTTACAAGCCCGGTACTTCGGTGTGGGTCAAAGACTGGAAGAAGACACCGTTAGAACCATACTGGAGAGGACCATATGTCGTCATCCTGTCAACACCTACAGCAGTGAAAGTTGCAGAACTCGAACCCTGGATTCATCACAGCAGAGTGAAATCAGCAGCAGCTCCAGAGTCAGACCAGTGGACATCAAAACATGATCCAAAAGTTCCATTGCGGCTAACTTTGCGAAGACAAGCAAACTGAAAAATTCAGGAATTTAAAAAAAAAAAAAAAAGAGAGACTGTGCTAATATAGAATTCCTGAATCCTAAGAGACTATTTGTTTATTCTGAAGAGATTATTATCAACAGAAAGAGACTGTATTATGGACTATATTATTTGAAAATCTTTGTACCATTTTGATCAACAGTGCAAACTAAAAGGACTTTGTCTATTTAAATACACTGGAATCTACAGCTCTACACACCTACCAATGATATTGGTAAGGTCGAGTACAGCGGAAGCCTGAGGATTGTCAGACAGCTGCCTGGCTGAAAATCTTCAGTCTTGGCAAGTGCATATATCTGTATGATTTGCAAGGTATTGTGGGCAATGTAGTTCATTCACACCAGACACAGCTGCTGACAATAATTTAGTTGTGCTCTTGGGTAAAGCCAATAAGATATTTATTTATGGGGTTATTTCTCCCAACACAGATATGCTTGGTAGCACATAAATTAGGTTACTTGCTTTCAGTGTTAACTTGGAAAAACAAAGTCAAAATCAGGAAAACAACAAATGAAAAGCCACAAAGCAAGAAACAAACTGTTCTTTTCAGATTAACTTCTGATTACTTCCTACACAGATACAGAAGTGATTCTCTCCTAGCTCACAAGCAATTAGGTAAGGCTTAATTGCTAACAGTCACCAGCTGAAACCTCTTAGCTGGCTTGCCTTCCACTGTGTGGGTCAAATCCTGCTTCAGGAGCTTTTCTGAGTAGCTTAAAGAACAAATTTGTATTTCTTTATGATGGTTGCTGTACTTTATAACAGAAAGTTACCAACGGAGTTTAGATAGAGAGCAGTCCATATAAACAGGATCCTCATCTGCTATTATTCCCCCTTGTTCAACAAGCATGGGTTCAATATCATGGATTGGCACAGATGAATCTCTCAATGGATCATTTTCAGGAGAATACTTGTTTCCCTGCTGTCTTTCAAGGTTATAGCTAGGGCATAGATCAGTGTTCATACCTGAGCTTCCATTGCTGCTAGAGTTCCTCTCTATATAGCCTGGCCAGTATGTAGTCCAGTTCTTATGTCCAGCCTTCCAATCCAGATCCCTGGACACTGGATCTCTCTTCACATACCTTCTGGCACAGGTCTTAGAGTCCCTTCCACGTGCAGCCATCTCCCTCACAGGTAGCCTCTGGTGATTCCTAGCTCTGCAGCACCATTCCTCTGGCTTTCCCCAGTCCAATGGTGTATGCTGGCCCTTGGAATACCTCCCAGTATACGTACTGCTTTGGACTCTTCTAGACCTCTCAAAGGCTTTTCTCCTCTTTCTTCCAGAGGGTCTCTTTCCCTCTCTGTCCGTCCGGTTTGGCTTCTGCTTCTGATAATCCTTCAGATGAAATTGAGGATAATTCTCTGGATATCCAAGGTGATCATGAAGATCATGAAGATGGTCATCTGTGGAATAAACTCTACTCTTATTCTGTTTAGATGAGTGCTCCTCCCTAACACAGCGCAGCTGTGCTGAATCAGGCCCTGCCCTTTGAGATGAGTGCTTAGGGATTACCTCATAGCCCTTTTGATTGAACACACGTTTTCTCACTTCAGCTCCTCTCATGGCTGTTGGAAACCTGGTGCATTCTGGGACTGGTAGTCTTTTATGGCAAAATTCTGCTTTCTCATTTCTACCAGCACTGACAGGTTGCTTGTTCAGAGACACTTCACCTTTTCTATAGCTCCTTCCTGAGCTATGATAAGCTTCCTTATCACAGGATCTACAATCAACGCTACACCTGTTGCATGCTACTGAGAAAAAAACAGGTCAACGTACAGTAAAGACGACGACAACTTCGTGGTCAAGAATTATCAACAGTTGCACTGGTTTTTCAAAGACTTGCACTAATTCTTCAGAGACTTTTCATCATGATTCTCTGTTTCATCTTGATAGCAGCCTTAAGATGCTTTGAACTGACTTTTGCCTTGCCACCCTGTGCTGCATGCATAACTACTACTCGTACTGGAGAAAAGATTACACAGACTTTGCTTTATCATACCTACTATACTTGTACAGGTATAGTGAGTCAATGCATATATAATGGCACGGAACTGAACATTTGCACAAAAGGAAAGAACAGAACTTGTTTTCACCCACGACAGAATCCATCCTATTATGTGCTAAAAATACGATGGAATGATGAAGATGGAGCTCTCTTAAATACTACTCAACTTGAAGACCCTACAAAACCTGCAGCTCTATACTTTGATGCTTGTGATGCCATAAACAGAAACTATAATCAGAAATGTGGGACTTGGGAGAGAAATTATGTTGATGATAAATATATGTGTCCTGAAGGAGCATATAAATGGGGAATATGTACAGGGGTACACTCTCCAACACATTATGGTAAACCTTCAAAAGCTGATTATTACTGTCCAAAATGGGAATGTGTATACTATGCTACATGGTCAGGTAGCCCTACAGGACAGGAAGGAGATAATCGTAGAGCCAACTTAGAAAAACTGTCTTTATCTGATCCAAAGACGTGTAAGAAAGGTGCCTGTAATCCTTTAAGGCTCCTAGTCATAAATCCTAGTCAATGGAAACAAGAGCATAAATTTGGCTTACGCGTAGCAGCGGGAGGATCAGATCCTGGAACTTTTGTATATATACAACTTAACACTAAAACTCATGTATCATCACCATATAGAATACACCATGTTGTTGTTAAGTGCCGTCGAGTCGAAGTCGACTCATGGCGACCCTCTGGATAGCTATCCTAAATTGTATTCGGTCTTCAGTCAGGCGGCTCATTGTTGACTGACTGGTACCCGTAGCTGCTGTTATTGTATTGAGCCAGCTCATTGCTGGCCTTCCTCTTTTGCGTTGACCTTCTATCTTGCCAAGCATGATGTCTTTCTCTAATGATCTCTCTCTTCGCATGATGTGTCCAAAGTATGAAAGTCGAAGTCTTGTCATCTGAGCTTCTAAAGAAAGCTTAGGTTTGATCTCCTCTAGTACCGACTGGTTTGTTCTTCGGGCAGTCCATGGGTATGCACAGTATTCGCCGCCAGCACCATAATTCAAAAGCATCAATTTTCTTCCTGTCTGTCTTTTTCACTGTCCAGCTTTCACATCCATATGATGTTATTGAAAATACCATGGCTTGAACATGTCAAATCTTTGTATGGAGAGAGACATCTCTGCTCTTGAGAATCTTATCTAGGTCTTTCATAGCCATTCTGCCAAGAGCAATGCGTCGTTTGATTTCTTGACTGCTTGTTGCTTCTTTATTGATAGTTGATCCAAGTAGGTTAAAGTTGTTCACGATTTCAATTTCTTCTCCTTCAACGATGAACCTGTTGATTATGCCAGTTGTCATGATCTTTGTCTTCTTTACATTAAGGTGCAGGCCCATTTTGAGACTATGTTCTTTGATTGTGAGAAGCAAATGTTTCAGATCATCTTCACTTTCAGCCAGTAATGTGGTATCATCAGCATAGCGAAGGTTATTGATGAGTCTTCCACCAATCTTCACACCTCTGTTGTCTTCATACAATCCTGCTTCTCTGATAATTTGTTCTGCATATAAATTAAACAGGTAGGGGGAAAGTATGCAGCCTCGTCTTACACCTTTGCTTATTTTAAACCATTCTGTTTCTCCTTGTTCCGTTCGAACTGTTGCTTCTTGATCAATGTACAGATTGCGCAAGAGAACGATCAGGTGTTCTGGTATACCCATGCTTCTTAATGTGGCCCAGAGTTTCTCATGGTTTACACAGTCAAAAGCCTTGCTATAGTCGATAAAGCACAAATAGATATCCTTTTGGTATTCTTTAGTCTTTTCAAGGATCCATCTCACATCCGCAATGTCTCTCGTTCCTCGCCCTTTCCTGAACCCTGCTTGCACTTCAGGTAGTTCTTGTTCCAGGTATGGTTGTAGTCTCTTTTGAATAATCTCCAGTAGAATCTTGCTGGCATGTGGGATCAGAGCGATTGTTCGATAATTTCCACAGTCAGTTGAATCACCTTTCTTTAGTATTGGTATAAACACAGATCTTTTCCAGTCAGTTGGCCATGATGTTGTCTTCCATATTTCTTGGCAGAGCCTTGTAAGTATGGTAACAGCTGCATCAGATTGCTATCAATGCCTGGTGCTTTGTTCTTTGATAAGGCTTTCAATGCTGCTTCAACTTCTTCTTTCATCACCAATGGTTCCCGATCATAAGGTACAGGTTGAAACGGCTGTTGGTCCACTTGATCTTTATCATATAAAAACTCTGTATATTCCTTCCACCTTTTCTTGATCTTCTCAGCATCATTCAACATAGAACCTTGGGCATCTTGTAACATTCCAATTCGAGGCTGGAACTTTTTCTTTAACTCTCGTAGCTTCAGGAAAGCCGATCTTGTTCTTCCTCTAACAGTTTCTGCTTCTATTTCCTTGCAAGTGTCATTGTAGTACTTTTCCTTGTCCTGTCTTGCTGCACGTTGGAAATCTCTGTTGAGTTCTGCGATTGTCTTTCTTTCTCCTCTGGCTTTAGCTTCTCTGCATTTCTGGGCAATTTTCAGAGTTTCTTCCGTCATCCATTTGGCCGTTTTTGCTTTTTTGCCTTTTGTAGAGACCTCTCACTTTCTTCCAACACAACCTTCTTAATGTCATTCCATAACTCTTCCGGAGCTCTGTCATTTGTATCTAAAGCAGCAAATCGATTTTGCAGGCAGTCTTTAAATTCCAGTGGTATATTCTCAAGGTCATATTTTGCTGCATTCATGAGTGGTTTGCTCTGTTTCAACTTTAGCTTGAGTTTGCATACTAGTAGTTGATGATCTGTACCACAGTCAGCTCCAGGTTTTGTCTTTGTTGATGTTATAGAGCTTTTCCATCGTTGACTTCCACAGATGTAGTCAATTTGATTTTTATACAATCCATTGGGTGAAGTCCATGTGTACAGTCGCCGCTTGTGTTGCTGGAAGAAGGTGTTTGAGATGAATAGATCATTGGTCTTGCAGAATTCTATCAGTCTTTCTCCAGCTTCATTTCCATTGCCAAGTCCATATTTTCCAACTACTTTGCCTTCTTCTTTGTTGCCAACTTTTGCATTCCAGTCACCCATGACTATCAGGATATCCTGTTTGCATGTTCTGTCAATTTCAGCTTGTACTTGTTCATAGAACTCTTCAATTTCATTCTCTTCTGCAGCTGTTGTTGAGGCATATACTTGAATTATAGTTGTGTTGATAGGCAATCCTCATAGACGAATAGAGATTAGGCGTTTGCTGACTGCATTGTATTTCATTACAGTTCTTGCAAGTTTCTTCTTTATTATAAATGCAACACCATTTCTTCTTTGTCTTTCATTTCCAGCATAGTAGACCATGTGATCATCTGATGCAAAGTGCCCGATGCCAGTCCATTTCAGTTCGCTGACACCCAACAGATCAAGTTGTACACGTTCCATTTCATTCTTGACCACCTCCAACTTCCCTTGGTTCATGCTTCGTACGTTCCATGTTCCAATGTGTAAGACATCTTTACACCATACATTCTATGAAACTATGAAATCACAGTTTGAAGTTCCTCATGCCATAGAATTTGTTTCTTGAATTAGCTGGAGCCGTGGTAACCAGTCTCAATATAACTAATTCTTACTTCTGTGGAGGAACCAAAATGGGAGATCAATGGCCATGGGAAGCACAAGAATTAAACTTTTCTGTATCATATAATTATACAAATATTCATAAAGCTACAAGTGAATGGGTATTAGCTAACCCCATTGTCGGACGTCTGTGTTTTGCACGTATTGGGCCACAATTTACTGCAAAGGTTGGACAGCTGGTCTGTCTCAGCCAGAAGTTTTACAATGCCTCAACGAAAAAGACGTCCTGGTGGTCAGGAGTAAAAGATCCTGAACCCACAAATCCTCTAGCTATTTTTCCTGAACTTGCTAAATTATGGACAAATCTAGTATCACCTAATACCTGGCAAGCTCCACCAGGGCTTTACTGGATTTGTGGAACTAGAGCATATGCTAAACTTCCTCCTAATTGGGGAGGAGCATGTGTATTGGGAACAATAAGACCGTCCTTCTTTCTTCTATCCACTGCCCAGGGAGAACAGTTAGGATACCCACTATACAGAACACGACAGAAAAGAGAAGCCTTAAAAATAGGTCAATGGGACAAATGGGGTGGTACAGATGAGTGGCCACCTGAAAGAATTATTTCCTACTATGGACCTGCCACTTGGGAGCAAGATGGCACATGGGGATATCGTACCCCAGTTTATATGTTGAATAGAATTATACGTTTGCAAGCTGTTGTAGAAATAATAACTAATGAAACAAGTAGAGCACTAACGCTCTTAGCCAGGCAAAGTACTCAAATGCGTACAGCTATATATCAAAATCGTTTATCACTTGATTATTTACTAGCAGCTGAAGGAGGAGTATGTGGAAAATTGAATTTAACCAATTGTTGTTTACAAATAGATAATGAAGGTCATGTAGTAGAAGAAATTGCTGAACATATGCGCAAACATACATACCAGTTCAGACCTGGCATGGACTAGAGTTAAATGGATGGTTTGGTTCTGTGAGTAGTAGTGAGTAGCTTGAATGGAGTATGGTGGAATAGAGGGAGCCAGTGGGATTTAACAAAAAGTGGGGTGACGTGATCATGTCGGGTGGCATGATGAAGAAGGCGGATTGCAGTATTTTGAAATATTGGAGGCATTTAATTTGATAGTGAGGGAGCCCAGAGTAAAACAACATTACAGTAATCGAGTCTTGAAATGACCAGCGACAACAAGAATGTGACAATGGAAGAAGGGAGGAAGGACTGAACAGAGCGAATCTGTCGAAGTCTGAAGAATGACTGCCTAACAATATTGCTGATATGTGTGCGGAAGATGAGAGATGAGTCCAAAGTGACTCCCGGGTATTTAAGGGAGGGAACAACAGAAACAGGGAAGTCATCGAGGGAGGGTGTCACAGAGGATGGCGTGGAGGACCCAGTAAGTCAGATTGCAGAGGTTTTTGAAGGGTTAAGTTTTAGGCAATTAGGGTGAAGCCAGGAACCAATCAAGGATAAACATGAATTAATAGAGGTGAGATCCAGTGAAGTGGGGCGAGTATGGAATAGCAGCAGGATGTCATCCATGTAGAATTACATGAACATACCCTGTTGCTGACTAATTGTAGTGAGAGGTACAAGACATATATTAAAGAGAAAGAGGGCCAAGATGGCGCCTTGGGGGACTCCACAGGGAAGGGGTAAAAGAGAGGAGGCTGAAACCTGAAAAGACACATAAGAACGTGATGCAAGAAAAGAGCAAAAGCAATGTAGAACCATAGAACCCAGACCAGCAGAGGTGAGATGCGAGAGAAGAAGAGAGTATCTGACAAGATCGAAAGCACAGGAGAGATCTAGAGCAACAGACAGTGGAATATTATCCCTATCCAAAGAAGCCCGTGTCTCGTTAAGAACTGACAACAGGTGGTTTGTGCTGTGACCAACCTGAAAGCCCAATTGGTGTGGGTGTAGAAAAATTAGTAAGTTCAAGATGCTAGGAGAGTTGATAGAATGCTGTTTTTCCAGAATTTTCTAAAGAAAGGGAAGACTGGAAACAGGCCAATAGTAGATAGAAGAGTGGGTTCCCGTGTGGGAACAATGGCAGTTTTCCAGTATTGGGGGAAAACACCAGAGGAGAGGTTGTTGCTAAAGAGAGACAAAACAAGTGGTAGGAGTGCTAGGGAAGTCTAAGAAAGTCATGCTGAAGGAATGGGATCAGCAACACAGGTAGTCTTAAAGGAGGATTGGGTGGTTTTGGCAAGAGAATATAATGTAATAGGACTGAACCGGGACCAGGTATGGGAGAGCGTTGTGCCGGTGAACTCAACAGGAAGATCAGTAGCGAGTACGTCCTAGAAGGGAAGAAAAGAGTCTTTGTCAGAGGGAGGTGAGGCTGAAGTTGCATTGTGCCTGATAGACCTTATTGGCGAAGAACTGAGTGAACTGAGTGAGCTGATCAGAAATAGAAATATTTGTAGGAGGAGTTGAGGAGGGTGGGCAAAGAAGGTGTGAGACCAGAAAATAGAGCTTCTTGGGTTGATTACCAGATGTAAAGATGAGGTGGCTGTAGTACTCAGTTTTGGAGACCATATCTCAAAGGGTATAAAAAGACTGGAAATGGTTCAGAGGAGGGCGACCAAAATGATTTGGAGCCTGTGCCAGAAGATGTATGAGAAGCGACTTGAAGACCTAAATATGTATACACTAGCAGAGAGGAAGGACAGGGGAGATATGATACAGACCTTTTAATACTTAAAGCGTATTAATGAACAAACAAATCTTTTCAAAGACAGGGAAACTGTAAAACTAGAGGGCATAACATGAAGCTGCAAGAAAGTGAACTGAAAGGCAAAGTCAGGAAATGCTTATTCACTGAAAGGGTGGTAGATGTTCGGAATGCCTTGCCGATGGAAGTGGTGGGAGCAAATACAGTGACAGAATTCAAAATGGCATGGGACAGACAAAGTCCTGCACGGAGCGGTAGGTACACCCCTAAACAAAGGCATGGGGAGGGGCGACTCCTACTCTTGCCACTTTGCTGGGCAGATTAGATGGACCATGCTGGTCTTTATCTGCCATTATATACTATGTTACTCTTTCTTGGCCAAAAGAATGGCCTGACGGTAGCTGGAGTGCACCTATTGGAAAGAGGCAAGAGCTGACCTGGTGTAAAGATGGCACCAGAAATGCTCTGCTCTGCACATCTGATGTCTAAGGACGTGAAAACTTGCATGGAACAAAGGATGCCAATGGGGATGGTGCGGGTGAGGTTTGGAGACAAGAGGAGCCAGGGAGTCCAATGCCGTACCAAGGACAGAGTTCCAGGTAGGTACCTGTTCAACAGAAAAGGGAAATGAAGTCCGATAGAAAAAGAGAATCCGATGATGGGAAAGCTTGAATAGTGGAAGTAGTAATTGACCACTGTGGGGGAAGGGAAGGATGTGAGACAGCTTGTGTACCAGAGGATGCAAGATGGAAAGGTCTGAAGAGGATGCCGTAATAGTCTGTCCAGGGAAGGGGTAAACTTTGCAAACCAAAGCATCATATGCAGGAGGTGGCAGCAGTTAGGAGCAGATCCAGGATGTGACCCACAGTCTGTATGGGGAAGGGGACATGTTGAAATAAAGATAGATCAGGTGGGGGGTGGGGTGGGGGGGGGGGGGAATCCACATGAACATTAAAATCACCAAGTATGAGCAGGTCAGAATACATGATAGCGCCTCTATTACAGTGATCAGAAGGGAGTCCCAGGGATTTGGAGGGGGGGAAATAGAGGGGGAGACAGAGCAATAAAGCTTGAAAAGCATGTGGAGATGGGAACTGAATGAGAAGTAACTGAGTAATGAATGAAAGCGGAGCAAACTTGAGAGACATTCAGGGGCTCCCGGATACAAGAGTGCTAAGGCACCCCAGACCTAGAAGAGCGGGATGTTGACAGAGCTGAAAAACAGGGAGACAAGCATCGATATAGGAAGGCTTCCTCCCCATTCTAGAGCCATGCCTCTGAGAGAAACAGGAGATCAAGGGAGGAATGCAGCACAAAGTCGTGGATCAAGGTAGATTTGGACCTCAGAGAGCAGCAATTAAGAAGCACACAAGAAACATGTAAAGGAGGCGGCATAGGAGCAGGGGATCTAGAAACCAATTACAATGGACAAGGTACAAGGTAGGAAGGGGGCGATTACTTCACAGGATGGCTGGTATTGAGAGGGTTTCTGTTGCTGCTAATGAGATGAAACTAGATTGAGACTTTTTTTTGTATGCTAAATTCTGCAGGGAAAATGTTCTAGCTCTGTTCTATACCAATTTATTGGTTTATTGTTGGGGGAGGAGCAGGGGAGTCCTGTGGATGCAGAATATAGGCTTTCATTTAACACTGTATGGGGAATATGTGTGTGTTGGGGAACTAAGGAGGGGATCATAGCTCAATGGGGGCTGAAGAGTACAACCTCTTGTACCCCCTTCTCCTGCCCCAGTATAACCTGCAGGCACTAAAGCCGGCACATTTGCTGTCACGGAAGTTACTCCTGAGAGCAGAGTAGGGGAAGAGCACGGGCAGCGGCAAGTGTTGGGTTTTTCTCATTCAAAACGTGGCCAATATTCTCAATAGAGAAAGGTGAATAGCGGAGTACCCCAGGGATCTATCCTGGGAATGGTGTTTTATCAAATGGGAAAAACAAGCGAGGTGATCGAATCTGCAGATGACTCCAAATTATTCAAAGTTATTAAATTGCATGCAGATTGTGAAAAATTGCAGGAGGAACTTGCAAGACTGGGAAACTGGGCACCCAAATGGCAGAAGAAATTTGATGTGGACAATTGAAAAGTGATGCACATAGGGAAAAATAGCCAATATTATAGTTACATAAAGCTAGATTCCACATTGGGAGTTACCAACCAGGAAAAGAATCTAGGCATCATCGTGAATAATATGTTGACATGTTCAGTGTGCTGCAAGGACCAAAAAAGCAAACAGAATATTAGGAATTATTAGGAATACAAAATAAAACAGAGAAAATCATGAAGCCTCTGAATTCCTAAATAACACAATTCTGGTCTTTACATCTCAGAAAAGAAACAGCAGAATTAGAAAAGATATAGTGACTGGTGACGAAAATGATAATGCAGATGGAAGGACTGCCCTATGAGAAAAGACTAAAAGGTTAGGGCACTTCAGCTTGGAGAATAGAAGGCTAAGAGGAGATATGATAGAGGTCTATAAAACCCTGCATGGAGTGGAACGGATAGATTGTATCGTTATCGCATGATCCCTAGTCTTGGTACCTTTCGAAAGCAAGTAGTACATTAAAACAAATAGGAAAAAATATATTTTTTTTACTCAACACATAATTAAGCACTAGATTCGTTGGGGATGGGTGAAGAAAGCCCCCAGGTAGGTGAAAGTCCCCAGGCAGGTGATACATTAAATACCTTTATGGAAATGGGTAACAGGGGTAACATATGGAAAGCAGTGTGTATAAATGCCCGTAGCATAGGAAATAAGATCCCTGATGTTGAAGCTTTGGTGGGAGTGGCTGACTTGGATATAGTGGCAGTTACAGAAACATGGTTCACAGAAAACCATGATTGGGATGTAACTATATCTGGCTATACTTTATTCAGAAAGGACAGGGTAGGAAGAAGAGGAGGAGGAGTGGCACTATATGTAAAAACTACTATTAAAGCTTTGGAATTACAGAGCTTAGAGAGGAGGCATTGTGGGTTAAACTGAAAGAGGCAAAGAGAAATCTATTTGCATTGGTGTGATATACAGACCTCTCTCACAAGAGGAAGAGGTTGACAGAGAGTTAATAGAAGACATATGCAGCATTGCTAGGAAAGGGGAAGTGCTACTGATAGGAGATTTCAATATGCCAGATGTTGATTGGCACATTCCTGCTGCAGTATCATCTAGAAGTAACGAGATCCTGGATTCTCTACAGGGAGAACTATTCAAGCAATTGGTAACAGACCCCACACGTGAAGGGGCCATAATGGACTTGGTGCTTACCAATGGTGAAAGTATTTCTGATGATGTAGTGGGAGATCATTTCGCATCCAGTGATCACCAGATGGGGTGGTTCAGTATTAAGACTAGGGCTGTTAGAATCCATTCAAAGGTGAGGATCTTAGACTTTAGGAAGACTAACTTTGCGAAGATGGGCCAATACCCTCAGGGAATCGTTAGCGGGATGGGAACAGCTGGGGGATGTAGAAAAACAGTGGGTAAAACTGAAAGGGGATATTTTAAGGGCAACCAACCTTTTTGTTAAAATGGGAAATAAAGGTAAAAGGAAAAGGAGACCACTATGGTTTTCGAAAGAAGTAGCTGAAAAAGTGAAGAAAAAAAAGGGAGACCTTCATGAAATACAAGAGATAACAGAGAGAGGAAGACAGGCATCTGTATTTGGAAAAACTTAGAGAAGCTAGCAAAGTAGTCAAGAAGGCAAAGATTCAAAAGGAGGAGGAAACAGCCAATGCAATAAAATGGGGGGATAAGACATTTTTCAGATATATTAATGAGAAGAGGAAGGGCAAAAGTGGTATTGTCAGACTCAAGGATGCAGGGGAGGAATATGTAGAAGCTGATAAGGATAAAGCGGAATTGCTTAACAAATATTTTTGTTCTGTGTTCACAGATGAAGAACCAGGAGCAGGACCTCAGAAAAAACCCACAAATAGGAACAGAAGCGAGGGACATCTTGAACAATTTTCAGAAGACTGTGTTCGTGAGAAACTAGCTCAACTTAAAGTAGACAAAGCGATGGGACCGGATGGGATACACCCTAGAATACTGAGGGAACTTGGGGACGTTCTAGCAGCTCCATTGACTGACCTTTTCAATGCCTCGTTGGAATCAGGAGTGGTGCCCAAGGACTGGAGAGAGGCTCCTGTGGTGCCTTTACACAAAAGCGGAAGTAAGAATGTGGTTGAAAACTACAGGCTGGTTAGTTTAACTTCGGTGGTGAGTAAATTATTGGAAACGCTGCTGAAAGAGAAAATAGTGAGGTTTCTGGACTCCAGCGGATTACAGGATCCGAGGCAGCATGGATTCACCAGAGGCAGGTCTTGTCAGACAAATCTGATTGATTTCCTTGACTGGGTGACCAGGGAGTTGAACCGAGGGAGAGCCCTAGATGTGGTATATTTAGATTTCAGTAAAGCCTTTGACACTGTTCCTCAAAGAGTACAGGTAAATGGAGCTCACTCTGAGGAGAGGGATGTTACCAGTGGTGTGCCCAAGGGATCTGTCCTTGGTCCGATTCTTTTTAACATCTTTGTTAGTGATATAGCAGAAGGGCTGTCGGGTAAGGTTTGCATCTTTGCGGATGATACCAAAATCTGCAATAGAGTAGACACCCAGGAAGGTGTAGATAACAAGAGGAGGGATCTAGCTAATCTTGAAGAATGGTCTAGAATTTGGCAGCTGGGATTTAATGTTAAAAAATGTAAGGTCATGCATTTGGGTTGCAGCAATTCAAGGGAAGTAGTATAATGGGTACACTACTTGTCAAACTGATTGACAGGTGAGATAAGGATGGCAGGAGCCAATCAGCGTCCACTTCCGGTGCATGTCCCACCTTAGGCCACACCCCCTCCCATAGAAGTGAAAGGTGAGTTAGCCCTGCCCACTCCTGCCCCCAGGCGTGGCCACCGCCCCCACTTGACACGCCTCCACCCTGCCCCAAGGATGACATCATCCAATCAGCATCCACTTCCGGGTTTGTGACACACCCACAGCCTCCTCACCCTCAACCACGCCCCTGCCTACGTATTTCCAGAATCTATTAGTTGAACATACAGATGAACAAAAATTATATGTATGCCTTTATATTTTTTATTTTTTTAAACTTGTAAATACTCAAATGAATCATTTCACAAGATGAAAACATATTATTTGAAATAAAACATTTTGAACCTATGTGTGGTGTGTTTTAGGAATGCTTAGTTAATTAAACCTACAATGGGGTTGTCTGGGAAAACAAAATGGGGTATCTAGATGTGTCCTAAACAATAGGCCATAAGATTTATTTTATTTATTTAACAAATTTTATATACCGTCTTTCTACAAGTCAAGACGGTTTACATAGAACATATTAGCAGTATGTTTCAACTGTTTACATGGAATAAGATAACGATGAATACATATGGTAACGAGAAGAACTATATACAAAGATCAACTATTTACATGTGAATTTACAATAAGCCATATGGTTGTGTTAAGAATTTGAGTTTTGCAGAGGAATAGGGAGGAAGGTGTAAGGTTATGAGCTAAGGTGGAAGGGAGAAATGTTCAAGGACTAAGATAAGAATGTGCAGAGCTCTGATGTAGAACAAAAATCCCCTTAAGACGTCTGGGAAATGGGTGGGAATGTGTATTAGTCACATACACAATATATAGCATCTATTACAATGTACTGTCTGTGAAAAACCCAGCTACACTAACAGCCTTTACTACATCCTCCAGGAACAAATTCCAGAGTTTGATTACAGGTTGAGTGAAAAAATATTTTCTTTTATTAGTCTTAAATAGTTTACCCTGTAGCTTCATTGCATGTCCCCTAGTCTTTCTATATTCTGATAAGGTAAACAATCGATCTACGTTTACCCGTTCCATTCTGTTCATTAATTTATAGACTTCTATCATATCTCCCCTCAGCCGTCTCTTTTCCAGGTTAAAGAGCCCTAACCTTTTTAGCCTTTCTTCATAGGAGTATCCTTCCATCCCCTTTACCATTTTGGTGGCTCTTCTCTGAACCTTTTCTAAAATCGCTATATCCTTTTTAAGATATGGCAACCAGAATTGCACACAATATTCAAGGTGCGGTCTCACCATGGAATGATATAGAGGCATTATAATATCTTTTGTTTTATTTTCCATTCCTTTCCTTTCCTTATGATACCTAGCATTCTATTTGCTCTCTTGGCTGCCGCTGCACACTGGGCCGAGGGTTTTAACATGGTATCCACAATGACGCCTAAATCTTTTTCCTGGGTGGTGGTTCCTAATGTGGAACCTTGCATCGTGTAACCATAGTTTGGGTTGTTCTTCCCTAGGTGCATAACCTTGCACTTGTCCACATTAAATTTCATCTGCCATTTTGATGCCCAGTCTTCCAGTTTATCAAGATCCTCTTGCAATTTTCCACAATCCTCTTGGGTTTTAACAACTTTAAATAGTTTTGTGTCATCTGCAAATTTGATAACCATGCGATAGGCGATGGCCTAGTTCATCCTGTAGGTAGCCGAGGCCCATATATTAGGCCTGAGTCCCCCTCCCTTACTTTAGAATATTATAACTGACTCTGGAATATTATAGCAAAACCAGACAGAAAATACCAGTAGCTGTTACACTGCTTTGCTTTGCTCTGCTTTTGATAATAAAGTGCTCTGCTTCTGATAAGCAAAAGTAAAACTTTTCCACTGTTATGATAATCACAGCTGTGCTTTCCACTATCTTTGCTGTAACTGACCTTGCTAAAGTAGCGAAATGTACTACAACAGAAGTATTATGTCTAGAGATTTGAGCCACTGTTAGAAAAGCCTGCATAGGGAGAAAACAGGTTCAAGCCGGATCAGAGATGGCTATTGGGAGAGGGAGGGGGGCCACCAAGACCAATGAGGAGTTTTGCCTGTATTAGACTGGAGAAGAACAGTATATAACCTGTCGTTTTTCTGAGCTCAGGGCTCAGACATTTTGTATGTGACATGGGCCTGAGACTGTGCACATTAAACTGGTTTGAATTCTAGTCAATAGACTCCTGGTTTTATTCGTTGTGGGCCCTTCGCTATTACATATTCTTGGTGCATTGGCCGGGAAGGCGTAATACGCGAATAGTAGGCAAATGAATACTACCACGTATTACCGCCTCCAGGTTTGGTCCGGCTGGGCCCACAGCCGACCGACGTGGAGAAGATCCCAGGCGCCGACCGGTTCCTTGCATCGGAGGGTTCCGCCCTGCCTCAGCGGCCTGATGGGTCCAGCTGGCCAACACCTCGAACCCAGGGGAGTCCAGGATTCAACCCAAGGTGTAACTGGTTGCGCAGCGCATTAGCTACCGGATCCGGTGAGTATTGATTTTTCTGGTTCTTAGTCAGTTAGCTCTGGGAGAGTCTCGAGACTGATATGGTATGGTAACAGGTAAAGGAAGTCTGATCAACTTCCAGGGCGATCCTAGTACCCCTGCATGAGTATGCGCGGGGCGAAGCCATCGACCCTTTTGGTTTGGTAAATTTAGGTTCAGTCAGTTAGCCCGGGAATTTGGAATTTGGGAAATGCTAGCAAGTTTGGTTGTGTGAAGTGTGATTGAGAGGTCTTGCAATACAGGCCAAGTGAGAGCGGAGTCCTAAGTAGCGCAGTTCCTGACCGGGCGACCGCGTTCAGGTCGCGAACAGGAGGAAGCATTTGGTGTTTGTCCCCCTCATTGTTTTGTGGGCTGCGCGGACCCCTTACCCGTAGCCATCCTACCTACCCTTTCTGTTTGCTGTCTTGTACGTTATACGTTATAATGGGAGGGGCGGAGTCCGTACAAACTCCGCTGAACTGTATGATCACGAATTTTAAGAAAGGATTTAGTGGTGATTATGGAGTGAAAATGTCACCGACCCACTTAGAAATATTGTGTAGTAGGGTGTGGCCGGCGCTGGACGCCGGGTGGCCACCAGAAGGTACTTTTGATATCCAAATTGTGCCCCGTGTGCACAAGGTAGTGCGCAGCTATAGTCCCGAACAGTTTTCCTATATAGACTCCTGGTTAGGTATCTGTGAGAAACAGCCCTCTTGGATGAAGCATTGCTATGAGGGACAGAGTAAAATTATGTTAGCAACTGCCACGAGAGTCCCTGCCAAGAAAGAAAAAAACCCTATTTATGTGGCCCAAGAGTCTCCAGAGATTCCAAGGTATCCACCCGCCTTTCTGTATACTCCTGTCCCATCAGCTCCGCCATACTCCAAGAACCCCCGCCAATACCCCGAGTAGAGCCAGAGGAAGCGAGCGTACCTCCAGTCGTGGTGCCTCCACCCGATCATCCGCCTCCAAAATCTGAAGTGCGGACCAGTCCCCTAAGAAGTCGGAGCCCTAGTCCTGAGCAGCGCTCTGAGGTGGAACAATCATCCCCTGAAGAATCCGCTAGTGGAGAGTTAGATGCCAATCCAGGGTCATCTACTAGTCCAGATACCAGTAGCGGTGTCACCCCAAAGCCCACTGAAATGCGCTATGATTTCCGAAGTAAAACAAGAGAAGCTCACCAACTGCCGCTGCGGCAGGTCCCGGGATTACCCACTCGAGACAACAATGGTCAGGTTGTGGTCGGACCGACCAGTCTAGTGTATGTGCCCTTCTCCACAACAGATTTATTAAACTGGAAAACGCATTATGCCTCCTATGCTGAAAAGCCCCAAGATTTAACAGAGTTAATGACTAGTATTATGCAAACCCATCAGCCCACCTGGTCTAACTGTCGCCAGCTTTTGGCTACCCTCTTTACTACCGAAGAGCGGGCATGGATAGTGTGAGCGACCACTCGATGGTTGGAAGAGAACCCTGAAGTGGGAAGAAACCTAGATCCGACAGGCGGCAGCCGCAGATTTCCCAAATGAAGATCCCAGATGGGACCCAAATAGTGATATAGGAGAAAAGGCCCTCACCCGGTTCCGCCAGGCTCTACTGCAGGGCCTAAAGAAAGGAGGCCAGAGAGCTATGAATATTGGGAAAGTAGCAGACGTTCTTCAGCGTCCAGATGAGAGTCCAGCTGCTTTCTATGAACGATTAACTGAAGCTTATAGACTTTACACCCCCTATGACCCAGCAGCTCAGGAGAATTTACGCATGGTGAATGCCGCTTTTGTGAGTCAGTCCCAGGGAGACATAAAATGAAAACTGCCCCCCCTCCTGCAATCCTCCTGCAAAAATTAGAAGGATTTGCGGGCATGAACGCAACACAGTTAATGGAAGTCGCACAAAAGGTATATGTGAATCGTGATCAAGAAAGCAAACGGAAAAGTGAAAGAAGGATGAAGAAAAAAGTGGATCTGCTCGCTGCAGCACTAGTTGAAGGACGCGGAGGAGGATATCCTAACAGAAGAGCCAGAGGATGGGGAAGGGGCCGAGGGAGCGCTCGGCCCCCCTTAGGTGCAAAAGGAGGAAGGACATTGGAAGGATGCATGCCCGAACATGAGCTCCACTTCCTGGAGGGGACGCGGGAGCGCCAGGAGAGCGGAGGGGGCAATTCCAGCAGCGAGGGGGGATGCAGCGTGCACAGTTTCAACAGTTTCAGCAAAATGAGACTGCCATGCAGGGAGTGGCAGTCACCGAAGCAGATTTCATGGATGATGAGGAATAGGCCAAACCGGGCTCCAAATTCTTCTTAGGTCTCCAGGAGCCTATGGTCAATGTAAAATTTGGAGACCAGCATATGGACTTTATGGTAGACACAGGGGCCGAGCATTCAGTAGTAGCCAAGCCGGTGGCCCCTGTGTCCTCTCGATCTGTTACAATCGTGGGAGCTACAGGAACAAGAACCACGAGACCCTTTCTGCAGAACCGCGCCTGTGAATTAGGGGGACAGAAGATAACACACCAGTTCTTGTACATGCCTGAATGCCCAGTTCCCCTGTTGGGCCGAGACATGCTTGCAAAGCTTCAAGCACAGATCTCCTTTGTTGAAGGGGGAAAAATGGAAAGGACTATAAACTCAAAACCTGCCGGCCTGATGGTGTTAGCTGTCCCCCGAGAAGAAGAATGGCGGTTCTATTCATCTGCATCCAAAGCAGTAAGACTCTGTACACCTCTCAGCATTGCAGCCCCGCCTGGAGTATGGGCGGAGAATAATCCACCTGGCCTAGCGAAGAATATAGCTCCTGTACTTGTTACCCTTAAGCCAGGAGCAGAACCAGTGCATGTGCGTCAGTATCCCCTCCCACGACCAGCAATTGAAGGTATTCATCGCCACCTGAAGAAATTACTGCAGTATGGACTTCTTAGAGAATGCCAATCACCCTGGAACACCCCCCTTCTCCCAATCAAGAAGCCTGGGACAGGTGACTACCGCCCAGTGCAGGATCTACGACAAGTAAACAGTGCAGTTGAAACCATACATCCAGTAGTACCAAATCCTTACACCCTCCTGGGACTGATTCCAGCAGAAGCCACTCATTTCACTGTTTTGGACTTGAAAGATGCCTTTTTCTGTATACGCCTGGCAGAGGCCAGTCAGCTTTTGTTTGCATTTAAATGGGAAAACCCTACCACAGGAAGACGAGGACAACTCACTTGGACTCGCTTGCCACAAGGATTCAAGAATTCACCCACCATCTTCAGTGCAGTCCTCAGTCAAGATCTGTCAAGTTACCCTGTAACTCCGGGAAAGAGAATCCTACTCCAATATGTGGATGATTTGCTCATAGCCACCAACAATGAAACTGATTGTGTACAAGCTACTAGTGATCTGTTGCACCTTTTGAATGAAGCTGGATACAAGGTCTCAAGAGCCAAGGCGCAATTATGCCAGACAGAAGTGAAATACCTAGGGTTCCATTTGTCAAAGGGAACCCGGAAATTAGGACTTGAGCGAAAGGAAGCAGTATGCCGCATCCCAACCCCCACTACCAGAAAACAGGTGTGAGCTTTCTTGGGAGCCGCAGGCTATTGCCGAATATGGATACCAAATTTTGCACTCATAACAAAACCCTTGTACCAAGTCACACAGGGAGCTGAACGATCGCCCTTGGAATGGGGCCCAGAACAAGATAAAGCATTCAATCATTGAAAATAGCATTAATGTCATCCCCAGCCTTGGGACTACCGGATGTGCAGAAGCCATTTCGTTTAAGGTGGAAATGCATTGGGAGTTTTAACCCAGCCTCTTGGGTCTTGGCAGCGACCCGTAGCCTATCTGTCAAAACAACTGGATCCTGTTGCCAAAGGATGGCCACCTTGCTTGAGAGCAGTAGCAGCCACAGCCCTCTTAGTAAGCGAAGCTGACAAGCTCACCTTAGGACAAAATTTGCGAGTCACTGTACCACACTCTGTTCTAACCCTGATGGAACACAAAGGAAACCACTGGCTCACCAACGCTCGAATGTTGAAGTATCAAAGTATGCTATGTGAGAATCCGCGATTGCAATTGAGCGTCAGCCAAACTCTGAACCCAGCTACCCTGCTGCCAGCCGGTCCAGGCCCTCCTGACCATGATTGCCTAGAAGTAATGGACACTATATATTCAAGTCGCCCAGACTTAACTGATATTCCCTTGAGCCACCCAGACAAAACTTTCTTTGTGGATGGAAGTAGCCTCATAATGGAAGGAAAGCGATGTGCGGGGTATGCAGTGGTGACCCTAGACATGGTAGTAGAATCATCAGCCCTGGCCCCAGGAACCTCAGCACAGAAGGCTGAATTGATAGCTCTAACACGAGCACTCAAACTTGGAACAGGAATCAGCCTGAATGTATACACGGACTCTAAATATGCTTTTACAACACTGCATGCCCATGGGGCCCTGTACAAGGAACGTGGATTGATCACCTCAGGAGGCAAGTCTATCAAGTATGGTCCAGAAATATTGACTTTGCTGGAAGCAGTATGGGCCCCCAAACATGTAGCAGTGATGCATTGTCGAGGCCATCAAACTGGAGATGGAGATGTATCCCGCGGAAATAGATTTGCTGATGCCTCAGCCCGAGAAGCAGCCATTGCAGGACAAATTACTACCCCAAATGTAACAATTCAAGCAGCCATATTTCCAGTACCTTTGAGTGTATGGACACCCAGATATACCCAAGTAGAGAAGGACCATTACTGTCAAAAGGAGGGGGGCAGTTATCAGAAACTGGATGGATAGTGTTGCCCCCGCCTGAAGGGAGCTCAACCCCTGGTATGACCGTGATCCCTGAAGCCCTAGGCCCTGCCTTTGTCCAAGCCTTTCATCAAGCCACTCACTATGGAAAAACAAAGATGGCCAATGCTTTGAAGCCATACTTCTATATCTCCCTGCTGGGACCTTTGACCACCTCAGTAGCCCGAAGATGTGTGACCTGTGCCAAGAACAATGCCCAAGGTCCTGTACCTCCCCCAAGAGTTCAGTCAATAGGAGTGACCCCCATGGGAAATATCCAAATAGACTTTGCAGAAATGCCACGAGCAGGAGGGAGGAGTGGTCTAGTGGTTAGGACAAGGTACTTCAGGCCGGAGGGCCGGGGGTTCAAGTCCCACCTGGGGACAGCAATCTCAGGCCGGAGGGACTGGGATTTCTAGTCCTATAGGCACTCCTTGTGGTCTTGGGCAAGCCACTTAACCCTCCATTGCCCATGTTCCCTGTAAGTATTAACGTATGTGTGTCATATCCCCTCGTGTTAAACATATCCCCCAATTGACCGCTTTGACCCGGTGAAAAGCAGAATATAAATACAGCTAAATAAATAAATAAAATAAATATCGCTACTTGCTAGTCCTAGTTTGTACCTTTTCTGGATGGGTGGAAGCTTTTCCCACCAGAACTGAGAAGGCCAGAGAGGTCACTAAAGCCTTGCTCCATGAGATTATCCCCCGATTCGGAATACCTTTGACAATGGGCCCTCTTTTATATCACAAGTAACTCAGCAGCTAGCCCATGCCCTGCAAATACAATGGAAGTTACACACAGCCTACAGGCCCCAGAGTTCAGGGAAAGTAGAGAGAATGAACCGAACCCTAAAATCTCAGTTATCCAAACTTTGTCAGGAAGCCCACTTGAAGTGGCCCCAAGCTCTTCCCATAGCCCTTCTCCGAATACGTTCAGCCCCCACCACGCCATTAGGGGTATCCCCATTTGAGATTTTGTATGGGAGGCCCCCGCCCATAGTACAGGGGATAAGAGGAGATATGAATCAAATTGGATCCGTAATTACTAGGCAAGAATTGTTGGCTCTAAGTTCTGTTTTGCAGAGCCTTCATACCTGGGTGCAGGACCAGTTGCCTATCAATCTAACAGCCCTTGCATTGCATCCTTTCAAGCCTGGAGCCTCGGTGTGGGTAAAGGAGTGGAAGAAGACACCGTTGGCACCTCATTGGAAGGGACCGTATATCGTTTTGCTATCAACCCCAACAGCAGTTAAAGTGGCCGAGATCGACTCCTGGATCCATCACAGTCGAGTGAAACCAGCAGCAGTTCCTGAGAGTCGCCCCTGGACTTCGATCGCTAATCGTGCATCACCGTTGCGACTCACGCTGCGAAGACAAGATCCATCATCAAAGATTTTGCCAGCTTGCTCCTGAACATCTATATTTCAGACTCTATCCTCTATCTATCTACCTCAATCAACCACTATCTACCTCATTAATCATCAGAGACTATAATCATGATGATTACTAATTGCTGCTATTTCCTTCTTGCGGTAGCCCTGGGACACTTGAGAACCACTCTTGCTTTGCCCCCTTGTGCAGCTTATATAACCACCACCCACACTGGTATGCAAGTTACTCAGACTTTGCTTTATCACTCTTATTATACTTGTACTGGTATAGTCAGCAGGTGTATCTATAATGATACAGAACTGAACGTCTGCACTAAGGGAAAGACTCGTACTTGCTTTAGACCTCGCCAGAATCCATCTTACTATGTCCTGGAACTGAGATGGAATGATGAAGATGGAGCCCTCATCAACGCCACAAGTCAACTCTCTGATCCTAACCAACCTGCTTACCTGTATTTTGATGCTTGTGACTTGATTAATAGAAATAATTACTACAGGTGTGGATCCTGGGAACAAACTTACTATTATGATGAGAAGTATATGTGTCCTGAAGGTGCGTACAACTGGGGAATATGCACTGGGATACATTCCCCAACAACATATAGCAAATCAGCAGAAGCAGACTATTTCTGTCCGAAATGGGATTGTGTGTACTATGCTACCTGGTCTGGTAGCCCTACAGGACAGACTGGAGATATTCGTAAGGCGCTGCTGGAAAGATTACCCTTACTGAAACCTGAACAGTGCAAGAAAAGCGCCTGCAATCCTCTACGGCTTCAGATCTTCGACCCCAGCCAGTGGAAGCAAGGATTTCGATTCGGCCTGCGCATAGCAGGAGGTGGAACTGATCCTGGAACCATTGTATTCATCCAGCTGAATGTAAAGACTCATGTTTCTTCACCTTATCGTATACATCATACCTTCCATGAGGCCATGAAGGCAGAATTTGTTGTTCCCCATGCTTCGCAGAATTTGTTCATCGAACTAGCTGGAGCTGTGGCATCCAGCCTCCATGTTTCGGACTGTCTCTTTTGTGGAGGAACTCAGATGGGAGACCACTGGCCTTGGGAAGCACAAGAATTGAACTATTACGTACCATATAACCAAACTGATGTGCATAACACTACCAATGAATGGGTCCTCGCCCACTCCATAGTGGGTAAACTATGTTTTGCACGGGCAGGACCACAATTGAATGCACCTGCAGTCTGTTTGAACCAAAAACATTACAATGCCACAACTGGAAAGACTTCTTGGTGGTCAGGTGCCAATACTCCGGAACCGTCTAACCCTCTGATCATTTTTCCTTATTTGGCCAGGATATGGACAAATCTGGCTACACACAGCACTTGGCAAGCTCCACCTGGACTATATTGGATTTGTGGCACCAGAGCATATGCTAAACTCCCTGCCAATTGGGGAGGAGCGGGTGTTCTAGGAACTATACGACCATCTTTCTTTCTTTTGCCCCTTTCCCACGGAGAACAATTGGGGTTCCCTGTATATAAAAGTCGACAGAAACGAGAAGCTCTGAAAATCGGCCAGTGGGACAAATGGGATGCAACCTCTGAAGAATGGCCACCGGAGCGAACTGTTTCTTACTATGGACCTGCTACCTGGGCACAAGATGGTTCTTGGGGCTATCGCACCCCTGTATATATGTTAGACCGTATTATACATTTGCAAGCTGTTGTTGAAATTATAACCAATGAAACTAGTAGAGCGCTAACCTTGTTAGCTAAACAAGCCACACAGATGCGTACAGCCATTTACCAGAACCGCTTAGCTTTAGATTATTTGCTTGCAGCTGAAGGAGGAGTATGTGGCAAGCTGAATTTAACTAACTGCTGCTTGCAAATAGATAATGAAGGACAGGTTGTAGAAGATATAGCCAATCACATGAAAGCAAACTTATGTCCCAGTCCAAACGTGGCATGGCTTGCAACTAGATGGCTGGTTTGGTTCTTGGTTTTCAGGCCTAGGTGGCCTGAAGACACTTATAGTGCTTGTATTTTTGATTGTGACTGTTTGCTTATGTATCCCATGCATCCTTCCCCTATGCTTGCGTATGCTACGCTCCATTATTGATAATATTATTGACCGCAAGGCAGCAGCACAAATATTAGCAACGTGGGACTACTACCCTATACCACGGAGTGATCCCTCTACCATAGTTTAAAGTACTTTCATATATATGTGTGATTTGATTCTCACCCTCTCTCACTTGCGGGTGTGAATAATCAAAAGGGGGGAATGTGATAGGCGATGGCCTAGTTCATCCTGTAGGTAGCCGAGGCCCCCTCCCTTACTTTAGAATATTATAACCGACTCTGGAATATTATAGCAAAACCAGACAGACAGAAAATACCAGTAGCTGTTACACTGCTTTGCTTTGCTCTGCTTTTGATAATAAAGTGCTCTGCTTCTGATAAGCAAAAGTAAAACTTTTCCACTGTTATGATAATCACAGCTGTGCTTTCCACTATCCTTGCTGTAACTGACCTTGCTAAAGTATCGAAATGTACTACAACAGAAGTATTATGTCTAGAGATTTGAGCCACTGTTAGAAAAGCCTGCATAGGGAGAAAACAGGTTCAAGCCAGATCAGAGATGGCTATTGGGAGAGGGAGGGGGACCACCAAGACCAATGAGGAGTTTTGCCTGTATTAGACTGGAGAAGAACAGTATAAAACCTGTCGTTTTTCTGAGCTCAGGGCTCAGACATTTTGTATGTGACATTGGCCTGAGACTGTGCACATTAAACTGGTTTGAATTCTAGTCAATAGACTCCTGGTTTTATTCGTTGTGGGCCCTTCGCTATTACAACCTCACTCGTTATTCCACTTTCCAGGTCATTTATGAATATGTCAAACAGCAGCGGACCCAGCACAGATCCCTGGGGTACACCACTATTCACCTTTCTCCATTGGGAAAATTGGCCATTTAGCCCTACCCTCTGCTTTCTATCTTTTAACCAGGTCCTGATCCACAATAGTACACTGCCTCCTATCCCATGACTCTTTAGTTTTGCCAAAAGTCTCTGATGAGGGACCTTGTCAAAGGCTTTCTGAAAGTCCAGATACACAATATCAACTGACTCACCTTTGTCCACTTGTTTATTCACTCCTTACTAATCTGTTATGTTTTTCAAGACAAGATCTTCCTTGTCTAAAGCCATGTTGGCTGTCTCCCATTAGGTCATGACTATCTACATGCTGAGTAATTTTATTCTTTATGATGGTTTCTACCATTTTTCCCGGTACTGACGTCAGGCTCACCGGTCTGTAGTTTCCCAGATCACCCCTGGAACCCTTTTTAAAAATTGGCGTTACATAGGCGATCCTCTAATCTTCAGGTATTAGAGATGATTTTAATGATAGTTCACAGATTGCAGACCTGCTATTAGTAATCTCATATTTCAGTTCTTTCAACACCCTTGGATGTATACCATCCGGCCCAGGTGATTTGCTACTCTTCAGTTTATCTAATAGTTGTAATACATCTTCCCGATGTGTCGATATTTCCTTCAATTCTTCCGCACCTTTAAATATCACTTCAGTCATGGGTAACATCCCTACATCTTCCTCAGTAAAGACCGAAGCAAAGAATTCATTCAGTCTCTCCGCTATCGCCTTGTCGCCTCTTAGTGCTCCTTTAACCCCTTGATCATCTAATGGACCAACTGACTCTCTCACAGGTTTTTTGCTATGAATGTACTTGAAAAGGTCTTTATTTCACATTTTTGCTTCCGCAGCAAGCTTCTTCTCAAATTCTCTCTTTGCCTGCCTTATCAATGCCTTGCATTTGACTTGCCAGTGCTTTTGCTGTTTCCAGGTTTCGTCGTTTGGCTCTTTTTTCCATTTCCTGAAAGATGCTTTTTTGGCAACAACAGCCTCTCTGACCTCACCTTTAAACCATGCTGGCAGTTTTTTGAACTTCCTTCCCCTTTTCTTAAAGCGTGGAATACAGCTGGTCTGGGCTTCCAAGATAGTATTTTTCAACAACACCCAAGCTTGATGTACGTCTTTAACCTTTGAAACTGCTCCTTTTAGTTTTTTCTTAACTGTTTTCCTCATTTTATCATAGTCTCCCTTTCGAAAGTTAAAAGGTAGAACTGTGGATTTCCTTACTATCCCTCCTCCACTAATTAAATCAAAGGTGATCATGCTATGATCACTATTGCCAAGTGGCCCCAACACCCTTATCTCTTGCACTAGATCTGGTGTTCCACTAAGGACTAGGTCTAATATGGCTTCCCCTCTGGTCGGTTCATGAACCAGCTGCTCCAAGAAGCAGTCATTTATTTCATCTAGGAACTTTATCTCCCTAGCATGTCCTGACGTGACACTGACCCAGTCGATACCGGGGTAATTGAAATCACCCATTATTATTACTGCGCTGTAACTTTTGTTAGCTTTCTTGATTTCTTTGAGCATTTCATCATTCATTTGGTCATTCTGGCCAGGCGCTCGATAGTACACCCCCACTGCCATTGCCTTCCCCCTTTTACATGGAATTTCAATCCATATAGATTCTACAGCAGATTTTGTTTCCTGCAAAACTTTAATCCTTTCTGACTCAATGCCCTCTCTAACAGAGAGCAACCCCTCCACCAATTTGATCAGTTCTATCATTACGATATAGTTTGTACCCAGGTATCACAGTGTCCCACTGGTTGTCCTCCTTCCACCATGTCTGTGATATTCCAATCATATCTGACCTTTCATTTAGTGCTATATATTCTAACTCTCCCATCTTATTTTTTAGACTTCTAGCATTTGCATACAAGCATTTTAGAGAATGTATTTTATTCATATTAAATTTGGCTATTGTTAGACATGGGTAATTTGGGATCTTTAAGCTCTGTCTGCTCCATACCTGAGGGCATTTGGGCTACTTTACTCTTTTGTGGAACCTCTCTGCTTTTGGTAGTATCCTTCAAAGATACATTCTTCCGAACCATCCGCTCTTGGGCAACTGTCGGCTTTCCCCTAATATCTAGTTTAAAAGCTGCTCTATCTCCTTTTTAAAGGTTAATGCCAGCAGCCTGGTTCCATCCCGGTTAAGCCCATCCCTTCGGAAGCCCATCCCTTCAGAAGAGACCCTCCTTTCCACAGAATGTTCCCCAGTTCCTAACAAATCCAAAACCCTCATCTCTGCACCATTGTCTCATCCACACATTGAGACTCCGGAGCTCTGCCTGCCTTTTGGGTCCTGCGCGTGAAACAGGAAGCATTTCGGAGAATGCTATCCTGGAAGTTCTGGATTTCAACTTCCTACCTAAAAGCCTAAATTTAGCCTCCAGAACCTACCTACCACATTTTCCTATGTCATTGGTACCGACATGTACCAAGACAGCAGACTCCTCCCCAGCACTATCTAAGACCTTATCTAGGTGGCGCGTGAGGTCCGCTACCTTCACACCAGGCAGGCATGTTACCAGGCAATCCTCACGTCCACCAGCCACCCAGCTATCTACATGCCTAATGATCAAATCACCAACTATAACTGCTGTCCTAACCCTTCCCTCATGGGCACATGGCCCTGGAGAAACTTCCTCGGTGCAAGAGGGTTTTACATCACCTGGAGGACAGGTCCTAGTTACAGGATCACTTCCTGCCACACCAGGGTGATGCTCTCCTGTCACGTGACCTCTCTCCTCCATGGCAACAGGGATGCTGCCAGACTGGAGGTGGGACTTCAGGACTATATCCCTGTAGGTCTCGTCTATGTACCTCTCTGTCTGTCTTATGCTTTCCAAGTCTGCTACTCTAGCCTCTAGAGAACGGACTCGTTTCCTGAGAGCAAAGAGCTCCTTGCACCTAGTGCACATATAAGACCTCTCGCCAACTGGGAGAAAATCATACATGTGACACTCAATGCAAAAGACTGGAAAGCCCACATCCCGCTGCTGGACTGCTGTCTGCATCTTAGTTTTAAGTATGTGTTTAGATCTAAGTTCTTTACTTACTAAGGGTTGCTATGGATATTTATACTAATAAAACTGTACCTAATACGTGCAATATACCTTGTTCACCTGAAGCTTGAGTAATCTCAGGTCCTTAGTGTATGACTGATTTGGGTAATGAGCTTCACCTGAGAGCACCTCCTGTCTTTTAAGATGTGTAAGTAACTATAAAGCTACAATTATCCCAGGGGTGGGTGGGTGTGGGGAGGGAGGGAGGGAAATAACACTTAGTAAAAGAGGGCTGCTACACAGTACACTGTCTTGTGCTGCTGAGGTAAGCTAAATTCTGATTTGATTTAAATTATAGCTCTTAGCTGCTGCTAGGCTCTAACTTCTTATGAAATTTAAACTACAAGCTCTCTGCTGGGTATGAAATGTAATCTGAAAGTTCTCCTCGGTGTTTTAAATTTAAACTTAAACTGCTGCTACTAGGCCCTGACTGATTTAACAAAAAAATAGTGGGTTCACAGATTAATTAGCTTTAATTCAAAGAATTCCTTTTAGAAAATTACCAGAAGTATATACTCACAGTTGCAGATCTCTCTCCAGAAGTAACAGTCCCTTTTTCTAGTCCTTCAAGACTGTGTTCTTGTTGCTACACGATGACCATTTCTATGGTATAACCGATGTCAAAAAATTCTATGGGGAGCGCAACTTCTGTAGTTACTGTCAGAAACCATACAGTCACGATCATAATTGCACATTATGGTGCCGTCTTTGTTTGACACTAACGTGTGCGAATAATGTTGGTGTAGAACAGAGATGCCCTAATTGCAAACTCTTTTGTCGTTCTAAAGAGTGTTTAGATAGACACGCGTATCTGTCTCTGAAAAAAGAAGTGGTGTGTTTATCTAAGATACTGTGCCAGGAACACTTCTTTCTCTGTCATTTTCATGATTTCAGCTCGGTAGAGAACACAGGCCTGCCGCAAAATAGATACATCCTGCTGACAGTAATAAGCCAACTCTTTTTGCAAATTAAAAGTTTTATGCTGATTGTCCTTGTACCATTATAAAAATTCCTCTTTTTCTTCAGGCAACATGTTACTCACACCGTAATGTTCAACACCCGGCATGGGGCCCACATAATTTTGATTTTCCAGCGTATTAAAAAAGTGCGGCTTATGGAAGTTTGCTAAGTTTGCTAAGTTTCATAGGCAGGAAATTTAGAGAGTCTATAAAACGGATAGTCAAAGGTTCAAAAGGTAATTTGTAAAAGTTTAGCACCTTGAACCAGCAGCCCTGTGTCCATCTTTTCCTTAAGCAGTTGTTTAAGAACAAAATATCCGTCATAACCTTTCGAATTATGGGCTATAAAGGTGTAGCCTTTAAATTTTTTTGTCACAAAAAAAAAAATCTGTATAAAGGCAAAAATACATTCGAGACCCTTGAATTCCCAGTTTCTTTCATCATTTAAGTCCGTCGCATATATGTAATTAGGGACATGCCAGCCTGTTTCTTGCATACATTCACAATCATAAAAAATATACTTTTCAGATGTTTCAGTTTTACCAATAGGGGTCATAAAACATAAGTGGACGCCATCCCCGGTTAGGGGCTCGCAACAAAGTTTACAATGCCGGCCCCTGCACTTATGTTTCTTGTCCACATAAGACTCACATTTCTGGCACAGTATCTTAGATAAACACACCACATCTTTTTTCAGAGACAGATACGCGTGTCTATCTAAACACTCTTTAGAACGACAAAAGAGTTTGCAATTAGGGCATCTCTGTTGTACACCAACATTATTCGCACACGTTAGTGTCAAACAAAGACGGCACCATAATGTACAATTATGATCGTGACTGTACGGTTTCTGACAGTAACTACAGAAGTTGCGCTCCCCATAGAATTTTTTTGACATCGGTTATACCATAGAAATGGTCATCGTGTAGCAACAAGAACACAGTCTTAGGGAACACAGCTCTGTCTGATGTCTTAAAACAAACCCATGAATTTGTGTAAAGCACAACGCGTATGTTTATCTTTAAATGCTGTTCAAATATTGCTACATCATCGAGCATAACTTTTCTATGTACCGGCCACCCCAATTCATTATGTAGTTTTTTAGCACCTTCTAACAATTCGACATCTGTCGTTTTTACCTGTGACATGAGGGCTATGAGGCTACCTGCAAAACACAGGTTATTATCAGTGTTGTTCAAGTCTATCAAATACATCCTTTTCTTATGAATAATATGGCTAAACGGTATAGTCTTTAAGACCCTACGAGCTCCCCCACCCCGATTTCTTATGACAACTACAACAACACAGAACATATCACAAGCTTGGATTTCTCTGTGACTATGAAGGAGTTTAGCGATCTGATTTAAGAAATCGTCAGCGTCTAATGCTTCTGGGTTTAACTTTCCAGAATACAAGGAATTGTGAAAAAGAGATGAGTGTAGATACACCTGTACATAATCACCAGGTGAAACCCTGCTGCTAACCTCATCCAGAATATGTTGAATACCTTGCCGAATTCTCCATTCGCCATTGAGCCTCAGATAATGATGCTACCCTGTCTAAATTAATAAACCGAAATTCCTCTGAATAAATTACATCATTAAACTTGTCCAATTTACGATCCCACCTTTTCACAAACTGAACATAGCTAACTGGTTCTGATTCTTCAGCGGGGCCTAATGCAAGATTATTTGCTCTGTCCTCTGAAACACTGTGATCAAAGACACGGCTTTCACCACGCCCTCCTTATTCTGTACCGGCGTGTGTAGATTCACCAGCAGAAAAACTTTTGCTGTGTGATCTTTTCCTGTTAGACTTCGCTCCCATAGCCGTTGGTTTTTTAACATTTTCTCGATCTGAAAAAGAAAAACGTAGGGGCTAATACTTTTTTTTTCCTTTTACAGTGGCCTTAAAATTTAGGAGCTGGATAAAACCGGAATACTCACGATTCTGCTTGTCTTTTGGTTTTCTGTAAGGTGCCGTCTGTTGATTAGGCTAGTCATCTTGTTTTGTAGCATCTTCTTGGTCTAAAATAAAAAAGGTTGAGGCTGTCCTCTGAAACACTGTGAGACACATTATAAAGAGCATAGCTGCTGGAAAAATTAACCACCACCAGACATACCTTGTAACATTCTTTGTTGCCTTCTTTTTGTAAGAGAAAGTTTATTTGCAACCCCCTTTTTCTGCTCCTATTTTTTTTAAAAGACAATCATAAGAGACAGAAACATTACATAGCCAACAATATTTTTTTTTTTTTTTAAAAGTAAGACTCATATCTACCCACCATGTCTGAAGAGGAGTTGCAAGCTGTAGAGAGAGACTATGGGGTATGTTTACTAAAATCCCGTTAGGTGCGCGCCGCGCTAGTGTGCGGGATGCCATATAAGGAATGGGCGTTTCAGTCTGAAAAAGCAAACCAGGATTAATCATGCGCTAATGTGCGCTGTGCGCTCATGTGCGCCGCGCACATTAGCGCATGAGAAACTTGCACGGGAAGCATAAGCGGCGCGCTGATGTGCAAGCACAGGAACAGAGCCACAGTACAATGGTGAAGATACTGACCGATGGTGCAGGGATCATGGGTTCAATACCCCACTGTGCCCAATGAAGAAGGCTGGCTGAGGCATTACCTGTTAAAGGTAATATTACAGTCTGACGCATATTAATTTTATTTTAATTACTGCTACTAGCAAACGCACTCTGAAAGCACTGTAACATAAGGCACCCCATAGGGCACATTTTAAAGTGCACTGTCCGCCAAGGCACCCTAGAATGTTGCTTATAGGGCGCTTTATAGGGTGCCGTATGAGGTACCGCAAGGTCACAGCACTGTTTTTGATGGCAGCACTGTGCAGTTTAAGGAATGAAAATCATAAGTAGGTGTGCTGACATGCAAAGAGGAGCAGCAGTGTAGCACAATGGTTAAGACACTGACCAATGATGCAGGAGTCATGGGTTCAATCCCCCACTGTGCCTAATGAAGAAGGCTGGCTGAGGCATTACCTGTTATAGGTAATATTGCTTTAGGAGGCATTTTATTTTTATTTTAAATTAGTGCGGCCAGCAAACACACCCTCAAAGTATTGTAACATAAGGTGCTGCATAAGGCGCCTCATAGGGTACCCCAAAGGGCACATTTTAAAGTGCACTGTCCGCCACGGCACCCTACAATGTTGCTGAAAGGGTGGCATATAGGGTGCCCTATCAGGCACAGCAAGGTCATAGCACTGTGTTTGATGGCAGAACTGTGCATTTAAACGCATGGAAATCTGCAGTAGGTGCGCTGACATGCAAGGAGGAACAGCAGTGTAGCACAATGGTTAAGGCACTGACTGCTGATACAGGGGTCATGAGTTTGATCCCCAGTGTGCCTAATACGTAAGGCTGGCTGAGGCATCAGCTTTGACATGTACGTACTGTTTCCTGCAGCACTTTATTTGTATTTTATTAATTGCTGCCTGCAAACACACACACCCTCACGTGCCGTAACTGAAGGCGCCGCATAAGGCACCCTATAAGGCACTCCATAGGGCACATTATAAAGTGCACTGTCCGCCAAGGCACCCTATAATGTCCCCTATAGGGCACCCTATAAGTCGCTCCACAGGATAACGTATAGTGCACCTTATATGGACGGTAACCATAAGGTGCCTTATAGGGCGCCCTATAAAGCGCCCTCTGAGGCACCTTATGGGTACAGTACGCCGCAAGTGTTTTTGCTGGCAGCAATAATGTACATTAAAAAGAGATAATGCTTTGGGCAGCCCTATCAAATAACCCCACTGTGGGTTTGAACCCATGACCTCTGGCTCCACAGGCAGTGAAGTAACCAGTGGGCTACAGCTCTATAGCTGCTAGCAAGCCCCTGACTGGCTGCAGAGGGACTGCACGTCACCACACAGACAGTCTGCTGTGGTCACCAGGATAGGGTTAGCCCACCCGTACCCATGATGCACTGCACATGCAAATCAGCTGTCTACAGATGAACACAAGAGGGAGGAGTGGCCTAGTGGTTGGAGCAAGGTACTACAGGCCGGAAGGTCAGTGGTTCAAATCCCACTAAAGGACAGCAACCTTGGGCCGGAAGGACTGGGGTCCCGCAGGTGCTCCTTGTGGTCTTGGGCAAGCCACTTAACCCTCCATTGCCCATGTTCCCTGTAAGTATTAGTGTATGTGTCTCATATCCCCTCGTGTTAAATGTATCCCCCAACTGCTTTGACCCGGTGAAAAGCGGGATATAAATGCAGCTAAAATAAATAAGATCGGGTATGCACCCCCACAGCCCCTCGGCCTGGTAGGGGGAATTGACCATGTGTGTTACTGGCACAGAGTAGCTACACACCGTCACATTGTGCGGGTACTGTGCTCACCCTGAGTGTGCGGTGGGGCGCCCAGCACCAGGTCCACAGCACCTTCCATGGCAGAAATAGGCCATGCTGCAGGTCCCCAGCAGTGCTAATGTGTGAGAGATAGGTAGTTTATGCAGAAACACCTTGGATATATCTGTATGTCTCAGTCAGGTGTAGCCCCTATGGACCCCTAGGAGGATTATGTACCACCACCCTCCTCCTCCAGGGCTGAGGGTGGTAAACAGGGTCTCCCATCAACAGATCCACATTCTACCTCCCTGCAATGGTGGCAGTAGAGGGGACCATCAACCCTGGTCCTGCTGGGGAACAGACACCCTACAGGGCAGTCAATGCAGCTCTGTACACATCCATAACGCAATAGCAGACAGACATTAGGCCTGGATATGCTAAGCTGCACCCCACCACTATCCGATATTCTCCTGCAGCAAGCCTTCAGCCGCTGCACCCTGCAAGGCGCTCCATCAAGACACATACCAGCTGCAAACAGTCTGCTAGATAGTCCATAGTGCATGTTCCTGGTGGAAATGCGTGCACCCAGAACTGGGATGTCAGCATACACAACAAGCAGATAAGTCAGTGACTGGGCCCCAAAAGGAAACCCATAAATATCACATGAAAGAAATACTATATAGCACTATGGGGGTGCCTAGCCATGCTGTGGTCACTGCACAGTCAGGGTGAGAGTGATCTCCCAGCAGGACATACTGATGTCACTCTGTCTGTGTAGGTGGTGGCCAGGCACTACAATGTCCCAGCCAGTGCCCTATGCAGATGCATCCTTGCCAAGCCACCCTGTCCAGGCTATACCCATGGTACCTTGCTCCTCATTATGCACATTGGCAGGCCAATACTGGCAACAGTGCTGGCAGTGTGGGCTGTGGAGGGTGTTTGCAGCCACCACACACTGGATAGACAGACACATACTCCCACACCTATGCCAGCATTGTGCTACTATAGAGGAGTTTAGCAGCCCTGGCCACCACACCAGTCCTGGGCACAGTGCAGGCATGGATATGGTATGCAATACTGTTGGGGGTCACTCCCCAGGGTGGTAAACACTGTCAGAGACCAGACCTGCAGCACACTCCACAGACATCAGAAAGGTTGTTATGATGGAGCTCAATCAGCAAACTGTGCTTAACGTAGGAATTGCTATCTGCCAGTAATCATAGGAAACGTTTGATAGCTGTGTACCATATACCCAGGTGTAGGGTGGCATTGCTAAGGTATGCAAGTGCTAGTATTGGGAGATGCACGCAGGGCCCAATGTCCTGCCTCTCAAGGAGGCATTGGCTAATTGAGCCTATGGGTGTGGGTGTGGCTGCTGCTTTACGGCAGATGTTCCCAACTCAAGTCCTGGTGTGCCAAACACTGTTCGGGTTTTCATGCTGTCCCTCATGAATATGCATGAGATACATCTGCATACCATGGGGGTGGTGCATAGATATGCAGCACAGACATCTTTATTAGAGGCAGCATGGAACCTGAATGGTGTTTGGCCCTCAAGGACTGCATTTGGGAGACTCTGCTCTAGGTAATGCGCCTATTTATGGTGTCTTTGCTCTGTAGGGTAAAATGTAGGTGTTTTAGGCAGGTTTAAGTCATCTGCAATAAACGTTCTGTCTGTATTAGCACGTTGTAGTAGTGGGTAAAATATGGGGACTGGGTTGGCAGGCACCATAGCTGGGACTTGAACCTGTGACCTTCTGCCTCCAAACACACTGGTTGCGTGCACTGCACCACTGTGTTGCCACAGAGACAGCGCATTCCCTGATGATAGGCTCTGTCTGACAAACAGTCATGCTATCTGTTGCAGTGCATTGCACCCACCTACACAGGGCTAGGCCATGGTCTGCTCTGGGCAGCTGCCACTGCCCCCTCCAACACCAGTACCCCTGTGCCACCATGCTGACATGCCCTTCTGCTGGTGGTGCTGGTGGTATGCAGTCTCAGGCCATCCTGTGTGCGGGTAGGCGGCTGTCTATTGTGCGGGTTCTGGGGTAGGGGTGCCTGCATATCTGTCCGCATGTCCCCCAATCACTGCCTGCCAATGTTCTGTGCCCTTGGGGGTACTTGCTGGGTACTATCCCCTGTGATAAACACTCTCGTGCCCATGCTGGGCTCTCATCAGTTGCTGTCTGGCTGCTGTTCAGTTTCAGCATTCCTAAGTGCCACCTAGGCATCTGCCTAGTCCGCACTGTGCCCCAGCTGCACCACAGCATGTGCAGCCTGCAGCCCTCTGTATCCCCTTTCCCAGCATCTGTCCAGTTGCCCATTCTGACCTGCCCGCCCTGCTGTTGTGGAACATGTGCATGCCATAGGTAATCTGTCCAATGGAGAGGGAAATCCTGATCAGTGCTATTTCACTGTGGGATCATTCACCTTGTAAGGGGACGGAGCGTAGACCTTCCAAAATTCATATTTATTTTTTGCGGCTTTCTTGGGAGTGTTTTTTGATGTTTCCCATTACTATCACTTTTGCCCAGCTTGATTATAATTTTATTTTATTTTTTGGGGTCATTTTCAATGTTTATGTGCACTTTTGTACCATGCACATGTATCACATTTATCACTGTTTTGTAGGTTTCCCTGGTTTTGCTGTACATTGCCGACAGAAATGGTTTCTCTTCCCTTTAAATCAGCTCTACCGCGAGGTTTTCACTCGCAGTATTTTTTGCCTTGAATTTCAGCCCCGCTAGTGTGCGGGGAGAGCCTCTCCTCTCCCCTCCCACTCTCCACCCATTGACCCCTTCTCTCCGCCCCTGGGGAGCCTTCCTCCGCCCTCCGGGAGCCTTTCCACGCCTTTATTGCACATTAGCGCGCCGCGCACATGAGCGTGCACTTTAGTGTGCCGCGCACCTGTGCCCCATAACGCAACATTAGCGCAGTTTAGTAAACATACCCCTAAGTGATCTTTTCTGGCTGCTGAAAATGTACTGGATCTCATAATCTTATCATATGACCTGGCTAATTCACAATGCCTTTTTTTCGCAGACAGTACATTGTAATAGATGCTATATATTGTGTATGTGGCTAATATACATTCCCACCCATTTCCCAGACGTCTTAAGGGGATTTTAGTTCTACATCAGAGCTCTGCACATTCTTATCTTATGGCCTATTGTTTAGGACACACCTAGATGCCCCATTTTTTTTCCAGACAACCCCATTGTAGGTTTAATTAACTAAGCATTCCTAAAACACACCACACATAGGTTCAAAATGTTTTATTTCAAATAAAATGTTTTCATCTTGTGAAATGATTCATTTGAGCATTACAAGTTTAAAAAAATATAAAGGTATACATATAATTTTTGTTCATCTGTATGTTCAACTAATAGATTCTGGAAATACATACATGTTCTTTCATTTTATGATCAACAATCATGGCAACATTTTTTAAAGAACGATCTATAATCTCTGTCACAGATTAAACCTTCTACTAGCTACATATCACATTTTCCCCAGATTTAAGCAAAATAGTGAACAGTTGTACTGGATTTCTACTGGTATTAAAATCTCTGATGAGTTCAAACAAAAAAAATCAAATTTTCATAAACTAGGGCAGTTGCTTTCATTTTATGACCAACAATCATGGCAACATTTACAATAGGTCCTAGACACACCCTGTTACAAGTTTTATGGATTTTCTGTTGTATTTTCTTGTGTCACACAATCATGATGTCTTTGCCATGGAGCATGTATTATACAAGCTGCACAGTCTCTATGCATAACGCCCTGCCAGCATTTCCTGATAATACAGTCCACCATTGCTTGTATAGCAGATTTCAATGTGTTTATTTCATCAGGTTTTGTGTAGTCCTTTTGACTGGCTATGACATCAAATGCCTCCCTTTGATATGTACAGAGAAAGCACAAACATTTGAACTCGGGTCTCTCTCTCTCTGAATTTCAGTCTGAACTTACACTGTGTTTGCCAGAATATTTCTCTCTAACCATGAGGTCTTAAAAGCAAAATTCTATCACATGGACAGCAGTGGTTTCTCTAACAAAAGATGTGTTAATTGAGGTTTAACATTTGTAAAGAAAAGCTTCTATCCTGTCTGTGCCTCTGTGAAAAGCCCTGTGCTGTGTTAAGAATCATTTGTGAGAAAAAAAAAACTGGGGCAGTGGGAGAGAGAAAAGCATTTTTTGTTTTCCAGGGTTCCTGCTTTTTGCAAATGTAAACATTAACCAGAAGCACCACACATTTCCGGAGTCAGTCACTCTGCTTCCGCTGAGGTCATCGGAAAAGGACACGGCCCTTTTCTGATGACGCCCTGTTTCCAGTGATGTCATTTCCGATGATGTAGGCAGGGGCGTGGTTGAGGGTGGGAGGCTGTGGGTGGGGCACAAACCCGGAAGTGGGTGCTGATTGGCTAATGCCATATTGTGGGGCGGGGCGTGGGTGTGGCACAAACCCAGAGGTGGATGCTGATTGGATGATGTCATCCTTGTGGCGGGGTGGAGGCGTGTCAAGTGGGGGCAGTGGCCATGACTGGGGGTGGGAGTGGGCGGGGCTAACTCACCATTCACTTCTATGGGAGGGGCGTGGCCTAAGGCGGGACATGCACCGGAAGCGGACGCTGATTGGTACCTGTCAACTGTTTGGGGGTGGGAGTGGGCGGGGCTAACTCACCATTCACTTCTATGGGAGAGGGCGTGGCCTAAGGCAGGACATACACCGGACGTGAACACTGATTGACAGGTGAGATAAGGATGGCAGGAGCCAATCGGTTTGACAAGTAGTGTACCCATTATACTACTAAGAGAGCAATATAGTATAAGGGGTGAAGTACTTTTGTCCACTAAAGAAGAGCGGGACCTAGGCGTGGTTGTGTCTGATGATCTTAAAGTAGCTAAACAGGTAGAAAAGGCGACGGCAAAAGCTAGAGGGATGCTTGGGTGCATACGGAGGGGAATGGCTAGCAGAAAAAAGGAGGTGATAATGCCTCTGTATAAGTCTTTGGTGCGATCTCATTTGGAGTATAGTGTGCAATTCTGGAGACCGCACTTTCAAAAGGATGTGAACAGGATGGAGTTGGTGCAGAGGGTGGCTACTAAAGTGATTAGTGGTCTTCATTATAAAGCATATGAGGACAGACTGAAGGATCTTAATATGTACACCTTAGAGGAAAGGCGGGATAGAGGTGATATGATTGAGATGTTTAAATACCTCCGTGGCATAAATGTTCAGGGAGAGAGCCTCTTTCAATTGAAAGCAAGTTCTGCTACGAGGGGACATGGGAAGAGGGTGAAGGGAGATAAATATTTCCGCATATCACTCCTGAATCTCTTTATGGAAAGAGTAGTGGATCCGTGGCATAGTCTCCCAGTGGACGTGGTAGAGATGAGGACAGTAACTGAATTCAAAAAAGCATGGGACAAACACAGAGGATCTCTAAAGGTAAAAAGGGGACTGTTGTAGTTGTTGATATGGAAGGACAGACTAGATGATAGGCCATGTGGTCTTTTTCTGTCATCATATTTCTATGTTTCTATGTTTAAAAGCAGATAATCATGCAGCAGCAATATTCAGCCGCTGCCCGGTTATCCCTCAGCAGAGAAAGTTAGGTACAGCAAATGTTGTCCTAACTCTCGCTGCCGAAGCTAACCGGGCAGCAGCTGAATATCGCCGCTGCACGGTTAGCTTCGGCACCATGAGCGGATGTGTGGAGACCCTGGATATTCAATGCTGGTGACTGGATATGGCCCCAGATTGACTATCTGGGGTTAAAGTTCGGCGGCAATGTCTATTGTCACGTCCACTCCTTGGTATAGGCAGATGCCTAGTAGAAATGGACGGACCACATTTATATATCCTTATAAGTGCTGCGGGTCTTATGTTCCATGTAGTTGTGGTCAAGACGGAAACAGCCAAGGATTTTGGGGTAACAATAAGTTTTATTGTTGCACAGGTATTTTCTACTACCCCTATTGAACAGAAATAAAAGGATTCTGCTCCAAACCAAAATCAAGTTCACTGATACAGCCAAGTCCATGTGTTATACATGCAAGCATGCCTGTTTTAAAACACTTTCTTAAACCTTCTTTCAGTTGCCAAATATTAACTGCTTTTCCTTCCAGCAACAATGCCTTCATACAACTATCAATAAAACAGTAGCGTTCTCTTCTTTCACAGTTGCCAAATTGGCTAGACTTTACACTTCTGGCAGTTCACTGCCTTCCCCAGAGTAAAGCCCACCAGCACAGTTTCAGGTTTCTTCCAGCACTTATATCATCAGCATAAACATTTAACAGCTTTACTCTCTTTGGCAATAAGCACAGTCTGTCTCCATATCAGAACATTCACTTTCTACAGGGGCTTCCTCAGTTTGCATGGCTTCACCCTCTGAGTCTGATATAACCTGCCTATTTACAGGGTTCTCCACAGACGGCTTCCATTGCTCTAACAGAGCTTTAAGCTGTCTCCATCGGGACTCTTCCTTAATCTGAGGTATGAGGGAGGAAGCAAGGATACCAGTCTCCTTTAACACTGATTTAAGAGTTTCAAAATGGCTCACCTTTTTCCTAGCACTTCTTGTCTTCTCTGGTAGTGCTAAAGGCAACCACTTGTCCCCAGACTGCTTCACCTGGTCTCTTGCGACATGCTTCTCAGCAGGGTCTGGCTCTGACTCCTGTCTCCCAAGCTTCCGGTCAGCTAACTGCTTTCTATCAGCTGTGCTTCTCTCAGAACTGGAGCTACAGACACGCTGCCTGCAATAAGAGCGTTTATGCAGCTTCTCAAAAGGAGCTTTGTTTCTGCCTATTCTCCCACCTTCCAGAACAGCTTCAACAGAGGACTCCTGAGAAGAACTCCTCTGACTCCTGGGCAAACTTTCCAGCCTTTCCTCTCGAGGATTATTTCTTCTTCTCTCTTCCTTCTCTCTGCTGCTTGTCCCATGGTTTTTCCTCTCTCTCTCTCTCCACACCCCTCTCACTAACTAACTGTTTCTTGTTTATGTTTATGTTTATTTAAATTTGATATACCGCTCAGGCCAAAAAGGCATTAGAGCGGTTTACAATACTATATCATTCAAGGAAATAAGAAAAGAATGCCATTTATTTGATAGGACAGAATAGGGGACAGAGACAGTCAAACAGATGAGAGAAGAACACAGAACAGCAAGTTACCATGATATATAGACACGACAACCCAGACCATGCCATCAGCGAAACTCCAGAAACAGACGCCACAGACCAACGCCTAATCCTGCTTAAGTGTTTGGGGCTGTCCTATGGGCTTTGACTCCGCCCACTTGCCTCTCACGTCAGCTCCCTTGGTCACCATGGAGCTGAGGTGTGGCTCCCTCTCTAGCTTTCGGTGCATAGAGTATTTTTCATTTGTTGGAGGTTTAACCCCTTCCCTTCCTGCACTGCTCTTTGCTTCAGGGGAAAAAGACTGGTTTCTCCTCCTTTCTCTAGGGTTTAACCCAGCTGCGCCATCACACTATGCACCTTAGAGGCACTTAGCCATCACTACCCTTGACCTGATATTCCTGAACTCCCAAAACACCATCTCATGCAAAAACACAAAGATCACATGTGTACCATGGTCTGACTACCATCTCATCAACATCACCTACATCTACCAACACACTAACGTCAAAGAGAACATTCAACTCACAAGAAGATTTAAGCCATTTAACAAAGAGGACTTTTTAGCACAAATATTACCTAAACTCGAAACTCCACCAAAATCGAAAACCTGATCAACACCTGGAATACTACAATCTCTTCCACATCATGTACAATGACAAACAGCGCCACAACCAGAGCTACTGCAACAAGAGCCCCATGGTACATCCCCGACCTATGGAGACTAAAGACTCAGGAGAACCGAGCGAAAATGGAGAAAGACAAAAAAAGAAGCCAACAAAGCAAAATACATTACTGAACTGGACACTTACCACACAGAAACAGACAAAGCAAAAAAGGACCTACCACTCGAAAATCATAAATATTTCAATAAACAAACCACAGGAGCTCTTTGAGATTGTCAAAAAGTTAACAAAAAGACACCAAACGACTCCAATCAGCTCCCGAACATCCCACTGGAACTACTAGCACGCCAATACAAACATCTCCAACAACCACCCAACCCACAATTGAACACAACAACCACCTACCCTGTTACAAAAGGCACAGACTGGAGTACATTTGATTCAGACACCAAAGGAAACATAGAATCCACTATCTCCTGCCTTAACACCACTACCTCTCCATTAGATCTCTGCCTGTGGAATGGATAAAGAAATCTAAAGAAGACATAAGCGCAGCACTAACCCACATTGTCAACGAATCTCTCAAGGACACATGCCAGACATCCTCAAAACCTCCATCATTCGCCCAACCCTAAAAAAACCCAACCTGGACCCCCTCGACTCCGCCTCCTTCAGGCTTATAGCAAGCCTCCCATTCACCACCAAAGTCATCAAGAAGATAATCCAACAGCAGCTCCAAGACCACCTGGCTACCAACAACATACTGGACCCACAACACCACGGATTCCGCCCACTACATGGAGTCGATACCCTCATGACATCACTAATGAACATCCTCATCAAAAGGTACACAGACCAAACACTCTGGATATGCCATGCTCTTCCTAGACATATCTGCAGCCTTTGACACCATCTCCCACAACACCCTCCTACACAGACTCCAGGAAAATGGCATCAAAGACGTTGTACTTCAATGGTTCCGCGCCTACCTGACCAAAAGACAACAGCTGATCCGCACAAGCATGGCAGCCAGCACCAAGGAGTACCTGAAGGCTCCACACTATCCGCCATGCTCTTCAATATCTACCTGCAGCCACTCTGCTCGATAATACGTGCTCATAACATCAACTACCACATCTATGCAGACGACATAATGCTATATTTTATTTATTTAGACATACGTGTATACCACCTTATCTTACAATCAAAGTGGTTAAATCACATGACAATTGGGTTACATTCAACATGTGGGTGCTTTACAACATTTAACATGAGGGTATTTAACAACATTAAGACAACACAATTTGAGGGTTAGATTCATCATGATGGTGTCGTGAGTCTAGCTGGGTTGGTTAAGTATTGAGTTTGCAGTGGGATGTACGTTGCAGTCCCGCTCAGGTGGGGGATGTTGTGTATCTGGTGGGGACTGCTGTCTATCTGCTCGTAAGTTTCTGTGAAGAGCAGGGTTTTAAGGGCCTTGTGGAAATCTGTGATGTCCTCTAATTCCCTTAGGCTCGTTGGGAGGGAGTTCCATAGTGCGGATGCCATTAGTGATGGAGCTGCTCTTGACGTATTTTTTTTAGTCTTGTGATATCCTGAAGGTGTGCTGATCATATTGTCATAATTGTTCCTATATGCTCTCATCACAACCACCAACCCAACAAATAGTCACCTGTCAGACTGCTTCATTGAGATCTCCAGCTGGCTACAAGAGAACAACCTATCCATCAACATTAAAAAAACAGAAGCCCTCATAGTGACCAAAGACCCTAACTTCACCCCGCCACCACACCTCATTAGGAACCACCCAAATACAAATTTAACCCCAAATAAAATATCTAGGAATCATCATCAAGCACTTACATTCAACCAACAGATAAAAAAAAAAAAAAAAGACTACCAGAACAATATTCCACAAAACAAAGATGGTACAACGGCTCAGACCACTCATCGACCCAAAGGACTTCAGAACAGTCATGCAGGCTATGACGCTCCACCACCTGGACTACTGTAATACGATTTATCATGGGCTACCCGCCACCCACATCAACCCCCTACGAATAGCCTTTAAACACCACAGCAAGAATCATCCAGAAAGCGAAAAACAAATGATCACATCACTCCAATCCTAAGAAAACTTCACATCCTTCCTCTCGAAGCAAGGATTAAATACAAATCTATCCTGCTCATCCACAAAGCCCTCCATCAGACGCAATCTTCTCAACTCCGAACTCTACTATCCTAGCCTACCCTCAACAAACCAACCTGTCAGAACACCAGCAACACACTCACTATCCCCCACAAATGAACTAAGTTCAATCAACAGACCTGCAACAGGGCATTCGAACTGTACGCACCCTCCCTCTGGAACTCCCTCCCGAACCTGATCCAAAACAACAGAGACCTCTGTACATTCTGGAAACAACTAAAAACCATCCTATTTCAAGAATATCTTGGACGAGAAAAAATATTTTTCTCACCGATTGCACTTCCAGCCCCCCTGAACTACCCTCTCTACCACCAACTAAGAAACTTACGTCTTTCTGTCTAATTTGTTACTTTCTGTTTGAATCATTAATGTTGACCCTCTTGGTGACGGCCCCCCTTTTCTGTCGACTTGATTACTGTCCCCCCCCTGTTTTTGTTAAACCGCTCTGACCCGGTGAAAAGTGGGATATAAATGTAGCTAAATAAATCAATCAATATCGGGCCCTGAGTTTTTAGCCTGGATTGAACAGGGCCATAGATGAAACCTGATGTTCTGACTCAGGTAGTTTATTTCCGGCATAAGAAGCAGCAAGATAGAAAGATTGAAATTTGGAGTTGGCAGTGGAAGAGAAGGGCACATATCAAAGGGATCTGCCAGAAGAGCAGAGTCCCGAGGAGGGGTATAGCGAGAGCTCAGAGAGGAAAGGTAGTAACAGCAGCAGAATGAAGGCACTTATAAGTCAGTAGTAGAAGTTTGAACTGAAACGTGGAAATGGATAGGGAGCCAATTAAGTGACTTAAGAGGGGGGACATGAGCACAGAGGCACTGGTGGAAGATTAGCTGTGCAGCTGAGTTTTGAACAGACTGAAGTGGGGAGAGGTAATTCAGAGGAAGACCAGCGAAGAGGAGGTTGCAATAGTCTAGATGGGAGGTGACTAGAGAATATAGGAGGGTCTTAGTAGTGTGTTCAGAAAGGAAAGGACAAAATTTGTCATTACAGAGAAATAAGGGACAGGTTTTAGCTATCTGTTAGATGTGTAGAGAGGAGAGGAAGGAGTCAAAGATAACCCCAAGGTTGCGAGACGAGAAAACACGGAACAGTAAAGTGTTATCCACAGCAGTAGAGAAAGGAGGAAAGGGGGAAGTGGGCTTAGGACAGGGGTTCCCAAACCTAACCTGACTGGCTGGGGAGGCCTCAGGACTTCAGGATATCCAAATGAATATACATGAGAGAGAGCTGCATACACTGACTCCATTGTATGCAAATCTCTCTCATGCCTATTCATTGTGGATATACTGGAAACCTGACTTGTTGAGGAGGCCCCAGGACAGGTCTGGGAACCACTGGCTTAGCGGGAAAGGAGCTCAGTTTTGGCCATGTTCAATTTCAGATGGCGATGGGACATCCAAGTACCAATGTAAGATAAGCAGGCAGAGAATTGGGCCTGGATTCCCAGAGAGATTTCAGGTGTGGAGAGGTAGATCTGAGAGTCATCAGTATAGAGATGCTACTGAAAACCATGGGAGAAGATGAGTGCACTAGGGGACTGAGTGTAGAGAGAGAAAAATAGTAAATAGTTATGAAATGTTACTCAGCAAGCTAAAGTTACTGTTATTGTAAATAGTTTTGAAGAACCTGTTCCTTGTAAAACGCCTTGATAAAAATGAAAGGCGGTATATAAATAATGTCAAATAAATGGAAATTACACTTACCTGGTAATTGATGTTCCTTGAGGGAGTACAGTTCAGTCCTCCACCACTGGGTAGTGCACCTCCTCCTGCAACATGGAGACTGGACAAGTCAAACTTGTGACATCACCGGATATATCCTGCTGGTCTTCTCCCATGATCCCCCAGTGAGCTACTGTCAAAGCAGACTCAAAGGAGCAAACAAACAACCAGTTAAAGTACTAAATACAAAGCTATGCTCAAACCAAAATCACAGGGCCCCAAAAAGAAAGGCCGAAAACACCCTCCTCCGTGCCCCTGTCCCCCTGCGCACCAAACAGCGGAAGACAGAGAGCTAGAAGGAAGGAGAACTAAGGAAGAGTATAGGCAGAAAAGGTTGCTCTCGCGATTACCTGCCAATCAGAGCCCGTTGCTGACTCTAGGATCCGAAAGCATACTCGGAAATGACGCCTCGTGTCTGAAACATCCATCCCCAGGCGGGAATGAGGACTGAACTGTACTCCCTCAAGGAACATCAATTACCAGGTAAGTGTAATTTCCATTTCCTTATCGGTCCTACAGTTCAGTCCTCCACCACTGGGATGTACCAGAGCAGTAATCATTGGGAGGGACCTATCCAGTCGGCTCGGCCCCTAAACGAACAGAGCAGGCACCGACCCCAGCCCGCTCCTCACGTCAAACAGGCGGTAAGCCAACCAGGAAGACACGACCGAGAGCCCACTTGGATCCTCTTCACTGGTGAAAACAGCACAGAACTCTGCCCCAAGCAGCGCTAGTGCTTCAGAAAGACAAACTCGCCATCGCAAACACACTGAACGCCCTAGAAACAGACCTACTGAGGAGGCTACCGGAGCTCCGCCTGAAAAATCCGCTTGAGCTCCCCCTTGGCTCTCGACCCCACCAGGGTGTCAAGTGTTAGCAACCGCTGCTCTCCCGCAGAACCCGCCTCCATGGAGGGACAGGCAGCGAAGAGACCTCCCAGAAAGCGATGGAACCTCACCTAAGGTCCAAGGAACGCAGGTTACAAGCAAAGTGTTCTTGCGTAAGTCCCAAACCGACAACTAGACAGGCACAGCCGGATTCCACGAGGGAGAACGGAACCGAGGTCCATCCAGACAGAGGTGGGAAGCAAAATGAGGGAAATGGAAAAACCACCAGCGTCAAACACCCTATTTGTCACACCTCTTAAGGGCTTTATTCTTTGCAACACAAAGTAGCTCTACAGCTATGTCCTGGACCAGTTGGAGTCTTTTTAATTGAGAATGTGGAATGCAGCTAAGCAATGAGTTGCAATAAACCAAGCGTGATCCACCAAGGGCATATAAGAGGGTGTCAAGTGCCCCAGAGTCCAGCGTTGTTTCAGAAGATGTGGAGTCTTACATGGTGTGACAAAAAAGAAAGGAGACTCTGGTAGCCACGCCCACGACGCAATGCCAATAGGCCAACCGCCTACATCACCTGGATATGCCCTCCGGAATTGGAGGAACCATGCAGAAGTAGCAATCGCCGACGTGATCCATGGGCCCTCTCCAGATCATTGGAACCGCAAAAGACTTTGATGGTCTTTTCCCATCCATCCACAGCCTGAGATCTGCTACACATGTATTGCAGCATATGTGTGGCACCTAGCTTTTATCCTGATCTTTTATTCTGCAGCCAAAATATAAATTGTAGGCTTTCTGAACCGCCACAGTCATATGCCATTTTTGTGATGTAAAAGTCACATCACCACAACTAGAGCAGAAATTATCTGCATGATTAACACCAGGACGAGGAATCGCCAAATATGCTGTGAGTGACCTATCGGTATAAAATAAATATGTTTTTTTTTTTTACTGTCAAGCGAGGCAAATTTAAGTAGTGACTGCATCAACTGGTTTTGGACAGTTATTTCGATTGGTTGCAAGTAAAGATTATGCAAGCTCACGCAAATGTTGCAGAATACACTGGTAATGGTCCCAACTGACTAATGAAGAGCACATATCTTAGCAACCAGACCCAGTCGACCATTTTCACTATGACCTCTGAAAGGCATAGAATGGACCGGGCCACGGTCCCGTACCAATGCGTCGACGCTATCCAGTAGCTTCATATGTCCTCTGCTAAACATCGACCCGTCGCCGCAGACTGACAGGTCGCCATGAGGTCCAATATGGGCTGACCGCATCTGAGCACACGCGGCGCGCCACACCGCCTGATGCAATCTCACTCCTCCGGCAAACACTCGGACCCCGCTAAGGACATTCGCCACCACAGTGTCCCCACCGAAACGCAGGCCGCCAAGGCTTCAACCGCACACGCTGTCCCTTCGCTCGGGCCACCCTGACCACCCGACCGACTCCACCCTGCCAATCGAAATAGGCCACCATCCCGGAGATCTCAGACAGCACCTACAGCGCTCGATCCGCTACCGTGTCCGTGAACGCCTGCCACGGCTGACATACCGCGTACCGTTCCAGTCAGACGATGGAACACTGGGCGTGCTGCGTACACTAAAACGCCTTGTACCTAAAGGATCCCCAAAATGTAGCTGAGTCTAACCACGCTCCGGCCAAGCTCCCGGAAGAAAGGGACAGAACCTTATAAAAAAGAAGTGGGGACAATTAGGAAGGCTTTCCTGTTTGATTATTCTTTTTTTTTTTCTTTCCTTTTTACAACTCCATAAGGGCCACAAGGCACACAACCGAACAGGGCATTGTCCAGAGAACGCAAGGCCCCTCCTCCAGGCTGACTCCCCAGCCTAAACCGGCAGTCACCTTGGCTGATGCCGAGCAGCGCGGAAGCCAACTTGTAAGCCCAGCATATGAAGTATGCCTACTAGTACAGCATTCCACAATGGAGGGACATGTAACCGGACGGCTTTGAATATGAACCTACAGATATCCCGCACTTGCTCCAAGACAAGCACTGTGCAGCCTACTGGTCTTCTCGGAGCACCGCCACAACCCGAAGACCTAAACTGGCCAGCAAAAGACGACGTACGCTGGGCCCGAAGGAACCTGGTTGAACGGATCCCAGCACTCCCTGTATCGTTAGGATCGGAGCCTCCCCCCCAAGGACTCAGCCCTGGCTGGAACCGGCTGAGCATAACTCCAGGCCCTGCGGCGAGCCCCCACGAAGAAGTGGGACGCAACAATGCCCTGAGGAAAGGGAAGGCCCAATGGGTGAAGCAAGTTGCTAGCCGACCAAGGGAGTAAACCCCACACGCGCACCTCAACGGAAGGTCGGAAGAACCGAGGATTCTGGTCCCACAGGTGCGCCTGCTAGCCTTTAACAACATACACCTCCGCAGGTACAAAAAAACTTAAATTGTGAGCACCTTCAGGGGTAAGGGGAATAGACGACAGCCTCCGACTGTTGACCACCTTGTCTTGCACAACAGACAGCAGCACCCCACCAAACAAATGATTGGGAATATATGACCTCAGAACCCCAAGACAGAGGTAAAACAGTAGAACGTGCAGTGGACGTGAATTTCCAGATCTGCCAGCCCCCCTGCCCACATTGAGAAGAGGCAGAGAAGAACTGGACCGGCGGATCTGGAGGGGTGCCTCCTGGACAGCCGGGCCATCGAAGGGAAAGCTGATGACTGAGGCCCAAACTCCTCAGGATGGCCCCGTCTTGCATTGGCAACCCCATGCAACACCATGACAACCCCGCTCACGATATCCCAAGCGATCTCTGTCATTGCTGCAACAATCACCTGAGCATGAGATCACAGACGGAACATGGACATGCAGACACACTCAAGGAGAGTGCACCTAAGAAGTATGAGCCTATCCAACATCCAGCACCACATGTCCAGGTGTCCCACTCCTGTCACCCAAAACACAGGACGCTTGAACCTAGGTGACCGTCATAGCAAAGACAGGGAGGCCTGACTGCCGCTATCAACCCTTCCAGGACCCTGGAACACTAAGCCCCGGTCTGTGCCATCCAGCAACACTTCTCACGATCCCCAGCAGGGGCCTTTCCCCAGATGGCCCAGATGGGCAGTGTTCCCGCCAAATGGGCAAGCTGCGGTCTGATAACATAGTGCAGAAAACCAAATCAAAGTGTCTTAACCTAGCTAATTTTTGTCTAATAGTGATCATTCATAATATCAGCCAGGCTCAATCATAACATTAGTATTAATGATCTCTAAAGATTGAAGAGTTACTAATGTAACACTAATTGTTTTTTTTTTTTTTTTTAAAGAGCTTCAAAGGCGATCTTGGAAACTACAGACCAATGAATCTGAGTTCAGTGCCAGTTAAATGATAGAACTTGTTCTGAAAAGCAGCACCAAGCTGTCTTTTCAAAGGGTTAATAAACATGTGAGTAAGCCAAATGATATGTATATGGATGTTTTAGAAGGTACTTGACAAAGCCCCTTATGAACTTCTCTTGAGGAAGGAGATGATGTGCTATTATAGAATGGGAAATGGATCAAAAACAGGAACACAATAGGACTAAATGGCCAGTTTTCTCACAGGAGACCCGTAAATAGTGGAATGTCTCGGGATCTGCACTGGAACTGGCATCTGGTAACATCTACTGCACTGAAATGATCTGGAAAAGAGATCAGCAAGCATGGCGATCAAATTTGCAGATGGCATAACGACATTTAGAGGCTGTCTGCACAATTTCCAAGCGTATAAACATGGAAATAGCATCCTTATGTAAATGACAATTTCAGAAAGGGCTCAATTTGTAGGTGTTTGTGCCGCCGATGACCCTGAATGGCCAAATCCTAGCACGGAAACCTGCTGCTGACAGACGTCGCTAACTGCCAGAATGCAGACAAAGGTAAAGGCACCCCCAAGAAGTAAAACCCAAACCAATCACATTGCATTCAAAGAACTATAAACTATCATGAAATTAAAAGGAAATTAAAATTAGAATTAAAATTAAAAGTAACAGCAAAAGGAAGTCCTTATCTGGGTGTAGCCGCGTGGAACAGCGTCATCTGCTCAAACGCGGGGCTGCTCCGCTCTCCGCCACGAGGCCTCAGCCCTGCCGAGAAAATGGCGTCAATCCGAAGCAGGCCCGTTTGGCGCCAAACACCACAGAGGCGGCAAGAGCTCAGAGCCCCTCCATGCGGACTCGAGAGACTCCCTTGTGGCGTCGGGATGCAGCAGTTACCCCACTGTAGCTGCGGGGTGAAGAGCTGTCCAGACACGCTGCTGCCTCGCGCCACCAGAAGTAGCAGACGCTGCGAGCCCCGGCCCACCGGCTAAAGAACCTCGAACGGCCTGAGGCTCCCGCCGCGATGGGAATCTGCCGCATGGACACTGCCAAAATGCAGGTGTTCCACAGAGCTCTCCCCCGTACAGTCCTGGGGGAGAGATCATCACCGGGCACAGAGACCGAAGAATCCCAAGCAGAGAGGCTAGCTGGCAACGTGAACTTTGAAAAGGGACAGAACCCCCCTTTACACTAAGGCAGACTAGGTGAAAATAAATAAAGTAAAAGTAAATGAAATTAAATGAAAATGAATTCAATTTACAGGATTACACCTAAAGAAGGGCAAAAGAAATGCAAGGTAAATCAAATCCTGATTAACTGCTCCTAAACTGCTTCTCAAGTGAGCCCAGCACCTAGGCTCACTACGTCCTCATGCTGCATGGAGACTGGACACACTGGGGGATCATGGGAGAAGACCAGCAGGATATACCCGGTGATGTCACAAGTTTGACTTGTCCAGTCTCCATGTTGCAGGAGGAGGTGCACTACCCAGTGGTGGAGGACTGAACTGTAGGACCGATAAGGAAATAAATAAATAAAAAGGAAAGGTCCCAAGACAGAGCCCTGAGGTACACCAACTGAAAGCAGGACAGCAGTAGAGGATGATCCATCAGAACATACACTAAAAAAGATAGGAAGAAAACCAGGACAGGACAGAACCCCTAAATCCAAGCAAGGACAGGGCTCTTCAACTTGGAAAAGAGACTGCTAAGGGGAGATACGACAAAGGTCTATAAAATAATGAATGGAGTGGAATGGGTAAGCATAGATCAGATGTTTACTCCTTCAAAAGAATGCAAATACTAAGGGACACTTAATGAAGCTGCAATGTAGCACAGTTAAGACAAATTGGAAAAAATATATATTTTTTATGCAACACAAACTCTGGAATTCGTTACCAGAGGATGTAGTAAAAGCTGTTAGTGTAGCTGGGTTTAAAAGAGGTTTGGACGAGTTCCTGGAGGAAACGTCAATAAACCATTATTGAAGTAGACTGGGGAGATCCACGGTTTATCCCTAGGACAAGCAGCATGGAATCTGTGTACATTCTGGGAACCCGATAGGTACTTGTGACCTGGATTGGCCACTGTTGGAAATGGCATACTAGCTTAATGGATCCTTAGTCTGATCTAGTATGGCATATCTTATGTTGTTATGTTCTAAGAGGAGAACACCACATCTTACCTGGACCTATTCCCTCCACCGGATTTATTCTGGTGTTTGAATAGGCAGTACCAGTATATTCAGATTTCAGAGAAGCCAGCACAGGAGGAGAGAGAGATAACATTAAGCACCACTTCCCCCCAAAGTTCCCAAGAAGTTGCGCAGGCATCCTGCTCCTGACAACTAAAAGTGCAATATCCCAGCACCTCTCACCCTACCAGCAGCAGTGCGGGCGGAGGATTCCTGTGCAGCTTCACGAGAAAGTTGGAGGAGTGTAGATCATTTGACTGAGGCTACACTATGGCAGCACAGGAAGGACTATACCGTGGTACACCAGTTGCTACTACTACACTGTCAGCCCCGCATTCAAATATTATCCATAGAGGGATTCGTGGTATAGTAGCACACACTCGTGATCATGACCCTGCCCTCATGATGCTCGCTCTCTTTCCCCTCCTCCCTATCTGGCACAAGGAGTGGTTAGAAATTTTCCCATTGCTGCCACAGTATCTGTTCCAGCATCATAGACAAGTTCAAAGCTCATAGGCATGCAGATTGTACATGTGGCTCTCATGATGAGGAGATGACTGCACAAGATCTGCAGGCTTGTGTGTAGTAAGCTGCTCCTTCTCATGATGCTGGCACTGATGCTGCAGAAAGTGCTGCGCAGTTGCAGGACACATCCCATTCAGCAAACACATGGATATAGCTGGGGGAGGGGGTGCAATTCCCCTCGCAAAGAAGTTGGCATCAGCACCACAGGCTGGAAGATGATGAATACATATATTTATTGTGGATATCCTGAAAATCAGATGTCACAGGTAAGCCAAGGACCAGCGTGGGAACAGTAGGATGAGAAGATAGAAATCCTGCATCATACTCTTGTAACTGGACCAGTCATGGTCGAGTGTATAAACAAGGCCTGGTACCAGAACAATCCAGTCACAGAAATTAAGTTGCTCTGGATCAAATATATGCAAATATAGGTCATGAATATTCATTATGGAAATGCTGTAATTCAGACTTCCTGATGGCCACTGCAGAGGGGCTTACAGCTTTCCTGCACTAGGTTGACCTCACCACCTTACTTATTCATGCACGTGAAATGCAAAAGATGCTGCCTTTGCACAACGTATGTATTAGGTCAGTGGTTTTCAACCCAGTCCTCGAAACACAGCTAGGCCAATCAGGATTTCAGGATTCCCACAATGAATATGCATGAGATAGATTTGCATACAATGAAGGCAGTATATGCACATCTATCTCATGTATATTCATTGAGAAACCCTGAAAAACCAACTAGCCTAGGTGTGCCCTAAAGGACTGGGTTGAGAACCATTGTATTAGATTACAAATATGAAATGGGCTTAAAACGAACAGCTCGAACAGCTGCTGACAAAATTCAGTAGAAGTATGTTAAAACCTGTTACAGTATAATGAAATGCTACAGTTGCCTACCTAACTGACCTCTTGTATTCTAAGTTATGAATTCTTTGTGAAATCTGAAGCAGCAGCTACAACAAGGAAGTACTGATATGTTTAGTTAATAACCAAAGGATAGATAACAACAGCCCTTGGAAACTCAAGAATCCATGGGTTTGTTTAAGATAACTAACTGGAGATTTATGCCTCTCTCAAATTCCAGTAGTATGGTATTAACTATTGGATCTTTAATCGTATTCCTTGGCTAAATTATCCAGTTTTCTAAACTGAGATTACTCCAGGTTAGCTCCTCCCAGTTACTATAGTCCCTGCTTATCTTTCCCATTAACCCCACCTCCCTCCTTTCTCTCTTTCTGTGAACACTACCATCCTCCATTTCCTTGGTTTTCAACCTTGGGGTCATCTTTGATTCTTCTTTCTCTGCATATATTCAACAGATATAGAAAAAGCTAACACCTATTGTTTCTAATATCAGCAAAATGTGTTCTTTCCTTTTTGAACACACTCTGTAGCCACCTCGTGTTGAGATTATTGCAACCTTCTCCTTGTTGGTCTTCCCCCAAATTATCTCTCTCCCCTGAAATCCATTCAAAACTCAGCTGCACAGCTAATCTTCAGCGGTATCACTAGGCTCACATAACCCCACTTCTCAAGTCACTTCATTGGTTCTCCGTTTCCACATATGGTTCAAACTTCTACTGACCTACAAATACATTCATTATGCTGCTCCTGGCTCTCCTCTCTCTCCCTACACCCAGGGCCATTAGACGAATTAGGCAGTCGCCTAGAGCACCAGCCCTCAGGGGAAGGGGGGTGCCAGTGCCCACTGCCGCTACTGGCACCCTCTCCAAGGTCAATAACAGCAGCAATTGCCCCTGAAACTGCGATGCACACTTCGCCTGTCTCTGGGGCTGTGTCGCAGTTTCATTCTTTACAATCAGCCGCTTTAGCGCCCTCTCTGGGGCCGAGGCAGCATTTTGAATAGAATGAAACCGGGATGCAGCCCCAGAGATGATGGGGGGGGGATGGGGGGGGAACACTACCATGAAGAGCCCACCTAGGACATTTCCAGTCCTTGCACCAGCCCTGCCTACACACCTCCTTGGGAACTCCACTCATCAGGCAAATCATTTTTAAACTATGCCCTTTTTCCACTGCCAACTCCAGACTTCCTTTGTTCTAGTTGGTTACAGCTTATGCTTGAAACAAACTACCTAACTTAGTACATCAGGCTCCATCTCTGGCCCTATTCAAATCCAGGCTAAAACCCCTCCTTTTGGAGACTGCTTTTTTTGTTTCTGACCCCCTTATTTTCCTGTTTGCCACCCATGTGTATCATAACCATTTCCCCTTAGTTTTACTCTAATCCATTGTCTGTTCTGTTTGTCAATCTTCAACAGACTGTAAGCTTTTATCTTTATTTGCAACATTTGATATACCGCCCTTACCGAGGTGTCAGTGTACAATAAAAAATCAAAACTGCTAGAAACAAAAGACGAAAAAAAGAACGCCATCAAATTGATAGAAAAGCAAATAGAAAAGGCAGAGAGAAAGATAGCAAAGGATAGCAATGGACAAAAGACACCATGGATATTAGACACAACTGTAGTGATTGTGAACAAAATTGAGTCATGAGAGTAGGGACTGTCTCTTACTTACATGTGTGCAGCATTGTCTATGCCCTGTAGTCCTATACAAATTATAAGTAGCGGTATGGCCTCGTTATTGCTTCTCTCTGCAGTCCTCCTGTCCATGGGAATGGCTGAAACCCAGTCTGGCTACTTTAGAGGAAAAGTGGGGAAGTTCCCCCTAAGATTTTACAGTCAAGAGTTCAACAAAGCAAAGTGCTCAGAAGTTGTTGACACGCCAAGAGAAAGCTTCCGTTGCCATCAAACTGAAAATATTTAAAAGTAAAGAAAGTGGAAGTGCACAGCTTGCAAAATCTCATCGCACATATCATCACGTGAGGAATCTTCTTAAATATCGTTAAGAAAGAAAATGCTAATATGTGTAAACTGAACCGCCTGGCTGTCTCTCCCCCATCCAATAAAGTGAACCAACACCCATCCTCACTACTTGTTTCAATATCCTCCAACCCCTAGTGCCAATTAGCCCCTAAAAATGTAGCAGAATGCGCGAATCGAACCCCCAACGCCAGCCGCAGGTTGCACAACGCATGCTTGGAAGTAAGAAGCAGCAGTGTCCCGCTGCTTTAGACACACTTTTCAAACCAAAACCTGCCAAGGAAGAAGGCAAAGAATCCGCCGACTGTACCTCGCCGGTGAGATCTTCATAGGATCCGTCTGGGGCTGTGCCCTGCCCGAGCCTGTCTCTCTCTGACAGCAGCCGCTTCGCTTCCTGCTTCTCCCCTGCCGGTTTCCCTGAGATTTCCTCCGAGCACCGACGGAAGCGCTACTCAGGAAGGGAATATCGGTTGAAACATTTCCCCCTACCTCCTACCAAGCTTTTTATTATTTTAATAACTGGCACTCCTTGGCCTGACTTTCTTCTCTGACTCCCAAGCCCTCCCCTACCTCTCCACCGCCACGCCTTCTCTGCTTGGCTCCACAGCCCCACCTTCTTTCACACGGGCAGCCAAAGAAAAGAGGTCACAGGGATCCAGGTAGTGAGTACAAGGCAGCCCGGCTGGACCTGGGGATGCTGCTGAACAGGGCAGTCCTATCCTATATGTACTGTCTAACACCTATTGTATTCTTTAAAAAGTTAAGAACTTTAAAATGCCACGATCTGTAATCAAAATTGTAAATAAATGTTTTCCTACTTTTATTTTCTGACCTTTTTTGTCCCTTATTATGTTGTTCTTAGTCTCATATCTGCTTTCTTCTTGTGCTTCCTTTTTTCCTCTCTTAATTTTTAGGTATTTATTTTATTGTGTTCCTCTCTGAGCCTTTGTAGATTAAGTGAAATAAATTAGATTTTAGCTCATGCCTTTTCTCAGAAGTTCAAGCCATGTTACATTCAGTTACCAAAGGTATTTTCCTAACCTTGGAGGATTTACAATCAAACAGGTGGATGCAGAAAGCCAGTGCTGAAGTCACATGCTATTAGCTGTGTACCTGTTTTGCAGCATGCTGACACCGCAAAACTTCAACACTGGTATGCAGCAAAGGGTATAATGCAAATGAACTGTGCACAAAACATCAGCATGAAGACGAAAGGAGGTCAGTCAACCCATACGCAAAGAACAAATGCGCTACAAGTGGCCATATACGCATGCGTGTAAATGTCAAATGCTCTCGTTATATGCACAGGACGTGCAGGTTCTTTGGGCACTCACCCCATGAGAATCTACACTATTTCGCCCCAAACCATTTTTTTATGAAATCACAAGAGAGCTAAAAAAAAAGATTACACACAACGATAAGAAGCAGAAAACATTTCTTCTTGAATACCAAACTTTTACTTATAGGCTGAAAAGTTACTCATCAACTATACATCAAGACATATCCTGAAACAGTCTTTCCCTATACATGCAAGACGTTTAACCCACCTCAGACTAGACGTAGTGATATTGGTGCTTCTGCTGGTCTGGTAATCCTCTACGCGTTTCTCTGCATCGGGTGCAGACCTTATTAGCATGCCATTTTAATATATGCAGCTCATTTGCATACAATTTAAGTACTGTTGGCAGGCCAATACCTAGCCCTGTGCGAGCAGTGCGGCCGCACAGGGTGCAAAGGCTTAAGGTGTGTATTTTAGCTGTCTGCCGTTGCCTGCCACCACCACTTTTTCTTCTCTCAGTGGTGGCAGGCAACGGAAGACAGCTAAAATGCGCCCCTTAGCCTTCTCGCCATCATGGTAAGCAGATTTATTTATTTATTTATTTCAGTGCTTTTCTATACCGCCCCTTCCAGAGATCAGGGGCGGTTTACAAGGAACTTAAACAACAATATAGCAGAACATTGCAATATTGAATTACATTAAACATTAGTTGAGCAAAAACAAGGAACTTAAACAACAATATAGCAGAACAGTGCAATATTGAATTACATTAAATATTAGGTGAACATAAACTAGGTTACATAATAACTAGGTTAAATGGAAAACAATGTGAGGGTTATTAACATAAAAGGAAATATAAAACTATGTTACAAGGAGTCATAAAACTATGTTACAAGGAACCAGAAGGGTAGATTTACATGGTTAGTAAGAGACTATAATAGTTATTTGTGATCATAAATAAAGTATTGGGAGTAGACTAACTTGGGTGGATGAGAAATGAAGTCCGGCATTAGGTGGGGTAGACCTGTGTTTGGTTTGTTGCATGTTTTTGTGTAGTAAATTTGGTTCCAGGTTGTAGGTTGCTATAGTGTTGACTAAATAGGTAGGTTTTAAGTTCCTTCCTGAAAGATGTAAGGTCTTTAATCTCTCTGAGGTATAGTGGGAGTTTATTCCATTGGCTGGGAGCGTAATATGAAAAAGCAGTGTTGGTGGTTATTTGCTTTGATTTTGTCACTGCAATGGGAATTAATAGCATGTTGAGGTTAGTTTTTCTTCTGGTTCTGTTTTCTTGTGGGGTTTGGAGTAGAGTGGCCAACTGTGATGGGGCTAGGTCATTAATGAGTTTAAAAGTGGTGACAAGTGTTTTATATTGAATCCTACTATAGATAGGAAGCCAGTGGAGAGAGTATAGGATAGGAGAGATGTCCCTCCCTGCTCTTGCAGGGAGGGACATCTGCTTAGCATGCCGGCGACTTGCACATCGGGCATGCCTGTTCTTTCCCGCCACGGGGGGGAGGTGCACGCGCCCAATGTGCAAGTCGCACAGGGCGCAATTTACACTCGATACGGTCCTGACTGTTGGCATTGCTGTGTGCGCATACTTTTCCTTTGCTGTTTACGTATGTTGTCAACACCTTCACTCACTCCCCAACTTTGTGGGTTAAGGAGGGAAAGGGCTTGTGTAGTTGTGGGGGCCCAAATGAATAATATGGGTGACAAGAAATTTATTTTTCAAAAGGATGTTTATTTTCCCCACTCCGTGAGGCACACAGAAACAGAAAAGTCATTAACTCAGGATTCTGCAAACAGAGGGTTTCCAATAAAGTGCTTTAACAAAACTTCTTCAGTAGAAAACACATTGCTTCATGTGTCTTTCTCCTGGTCATGTACAGGTGAGTGGATATAAAGTATAATGGTTCCCTTGAACAGTTAACTCACAGTCCAGGATACAGTTTATGCACAATAGCCTTTTCTTGCAATTACCCAATCACAGTCCTGGTGGGTAAATTTCAGCAATTCTGGCTCAACAATAAACAGAATTAAATTCAGGAATAATCACTCAAGCTTTGGTTTCCTTAGGCTTATCAATCAGTCCTATCGAGCAGTCCATCGGCTGATTGATTTCTCTCATCGGCAAAGGGACGTGGGGTAAAATCCTTTCTTCAGGATTGTTCCCTGCTTGAATATTGGCTGGTAACAAAATGTCTCTTTTATTCAATAGTTTTCTCAGCTCAGTTAGGAGGTATTCTGCTTGGCTGCTAGCAGGGGTTAGGGGCAAAGCTTGCTGTTGTTTAAACAGCTGATTAACAGGCTGTAATGAGGCAGCAGGGCTTTCCCTTATTAAACATTCTGGTCCCGAGGTGGAGATTCCCTGCCCCCACTGCTCTCTGCTATCGAGTGGAGGAATCTCACATCTGTTGGTAGCAGTCCTAGCTTTTAGCACAGCTTCAAAAGTAGGTCCTCCTAAACCTGGATAGTTTAATCTATCTGTAAACCCTTTTGCTGTGTTTATCTCCTCAGCTTCTCTATTAAGCACAGGAATTACAGGCTGAGTAAAAGTTGGTTTACAGGGAGAGCTTTCAGGGTAAAATAAACTCCCTTTATATTCCCTGAAACTGTCCTGTCCTCTGCACACAGGATTCTCTCTTTTTGGTTTATAAAAGTTTGCATAAGGATTAAGAACAGCAGATACCTTGTGTTGAGAGTGCTCAGGAACTATCTTGCCAGCATATCTTTCTCTCCATGGAAGGAAATTGCTTCTCAGAAACGTGAGCTTTTCTCCTGCTGAGGAATTAGCTTCCTTCCTGGTGCAGCTGGGCAGAGGTTGTGAAGTCAGGTCACAGGGTTCTGCAGTCAGAGGAACTTCCTGCCTTCCCCGTAGCTTCTGCTTACTCTCTCGTGGGTAAAAAGGAACTTCCTTTCTCCAACCACTTGCAGCATTCACTCCTTCATTCCTTTTCCATACGCTCTCAAATGGTCCTGTTTCTGCATTCGTTCTAGTGCTTCTCCTTCTTCTTCCACTCTCTCTCTCTCTCTCACTGTGTTCCCTCTCTTTGTTTAAGAAGGGACCCTTGCTCTGGGAAACCCGCCTCCTCCTAGGGCGTGCCCAATCCATGGGTTCACTTCTCTCCTCCTCTGAGGTGAACTGATTGGCTGCCTGCAGGCTATGCTGAGAGTGTGAATCTCTTCTTTTGCCTGCAGTACCGGACTCTACCAGGGGGTCACTATCGGTCTCCATGGCTTCGGTGCTTGGCACTGCGTCACAATGTGTCAATCTCTGCATTTGGCGTGGCGGAACTTGTGTGTATAAGTTGCATTGTCTGCTCACAAAGGGTGCATTAATCTTTCTGCATCAGCCCAAAAGTTTGTATCTGAGGCAATTAAAGCCAGTCCAACCATTAGGCAAGCTAAGTGAGTGCCTGGGCAACAGCTTCTGGGGGCAGAAAAAAGCAGCTAAAGTCAAAGCAAAATAATGGGGCCTAACAGCCACATAAACTCAAAGAGAGTATTTTATTAATGGGTGCAACCTGGCAGCATGTGTTCTGGAGCAAAGGAACATGCATTGCCAACTAGCACAGGGCCATGAGAGCACAGGATGATTCCTGTGCAAACTTTGCAACCCATATTAAGGTTGTGAGTGGGTAGGATAGGGGCAGAGAGTGGATATGGTGAGCTTGGCCCAGTTGGCACTGTGATCATGCTAATGCAGCACATGCTATGGGACAAGGCTCCATGTTAACTGTCAGGGAAATGCTTTCTATGCCACCGACAGATAACACAAGGGTGTTGCACTTAAAATATGGTTTCAGTGCTATTCGCGCATTAGGTGCAACACCTTAGTTCCTGTTAGTAAAAGATCTCCAAAGACTCTTCACTGCTTACTTTTACCCAACAGAAGAATGGGCAATTTGCAAATAGTCCATTTATCTTTGATGTGCAAACATGCATTTTTATAAGATCTTCTGGGAGAGATGGTGTTAAGATGATTATGATAGAACTTACTTATACAATTCTTTGGGAGGGGGAGGTGTTAGGGGTCTAAAAGCTAATTGTGAGGGGGCACAAGGCTGAAGGTTCACCTTGGCCATCTAGGACTGATGATGGGACAATATCTAAAGGAGTCATTAGTGAGGTAGGAATAGCTGGAGGATGTAGGAAAGCAATGGGCAAAATTGAAAGGGATATTTCAAGGGCAACAACCCTTTTTGTTAGGAAAAGGAGGCCACTATGGTTTTCAAAAGAAGTAGCTGAAAAGGTGAAGAAAAAGAGAGTGGCCTTCATAAAATACAAGAGATCGCAGAAAGAGGAAGACAAGCATCAATATTTGGAAAAACCTAGAGAAGCTAGGAAAGTAGTCAGGAAAGCAAAGATACAAATAGAAGAAAAAACGCCAATGCAGTAAAATGGGCGGACAAGATATTTTTCAGGTATTTTACTGAGAGGAAGAAGTGCAAAAGTGATATTGTCAGACCCAAAGATGAAGGGGAGGAATATGTAGAAGCTGATGAGGATAAAGTGTAAAATGAAGGGTCAGGAGCGAGACCTCAGAAAACACCGACAAATAGGAACAGACGAGAAGGGGATCTTGAACGTTTTTCCAGAAGACTGTTAGGAACTAGCTAAATAAAAGTAGATAAAACGATATGGCCAGATAGGATACATCCGAGAGTAATGAAGGAACTTGAAGACATTCTAGTGGCTCCACTCTCTGACCTTCTCAATGCTTGTTTAGAGTCAGGAGTGATCCCAGAGGACTGGGAAAGGCACATGTGGTCCTTTTACCCAAAAGTGTAAGTAAGGATGAGGTTGAGAACTACAGGCCAGTTAATCTGACTTCTGTGGTGAGTAAATTAATGGAAACGCTGATAAAACAGCAGATACTGAAGTTTCTGGAATCCAGTGGATCCGAGGCAGCATGGTTTTACTCAGAGGTAGTCCAAGGGGGGTGCGGGGCCATGTGCGGAGACTCAATGTGGGGCTATTTGCATGAGGAGTCTCATTTGCATAAATATTTGCATAATGTTAACATGCACTAACTTTTAGTAAACATGCCTCTTAATGAGTGTCTGGATAAAGAAAGATTACCAGATTTCTACATTACTATACTCCAATGCCAACTTCCAGACACATTAGGAAGTACTATAAACACTGCCCATTTAGAACCCATAGCAAACCCACCATATCATAACAGCACTACCAGGATTCAAAGCATCATACACTACCTATCAAAAGATAGCACTGCAAATATTAAAACAATACATCTCAGAGAATACCAACATACTAATGACTCAATGTTCATATCTTCTGTAAATCACAATACCCTTCCTCCACATGATATTACAACATCACACAGCCTCTCTATGGGGTATGTTTACTAAACAGTGCTAATGTCGCAGCGGCGACGTTATCGCATGATACGTAGCGTTATCGCACGATAAAGTAATGTTATCGTGCGATAAAGTAATGCTATTGCGCGATAACGTCTCTGGCGGCGTTAAGGCACACAGAGGGTGGAGTAAGTCTTTCCAGAGGTTGGAGAGAAGGAGTCAATGGGCGGAGAGTGGGCAGTGAGAGGCTCCAGGCACACTAACGCTGTGAAATGTAGGGCAGAACATTACCGTGATTGAAAACCTCACGTTAGAGGCACAATTCCAGGAGAGAGAAACCATTTCAGACAGCAAAGGCAGGGAGACCCAGAAAAGTAATAGTAGTGATACATGTGCAGCAACAGCATAGTGGCCAAGTACGAAAGGGCACTATGGTGAGGCTGCAAATGGGGTACAGGGGGCTGCAGGCGGGACATGCAGTGGGGCAGCTGGGGCACAGGGTGGGCTAGGCAGATGCCTAAGTGCCACATAGGAAGGCAGAAATGGAGAATCAGCAAGACAGCAACTGACCAAGGGCAAACATGTCCACGAGTGTGTGTCCTACAGTGCCCCAATGGACATTACCCAGCAGGTACCCAAAAGGGCACATAACATTGGCAGGCAGTGCTGGTGGGAAGCATGGATGTCTATGTAGGCACCCCTACCCCAGATCCCACACCATAGGCAGCTGCCTACCGGCACACTGGATGGCCTGGGACTGCACACCACCAGCACCACTGGCAGAAGGGCATGTCAGCATGGTGGCGGAGGGGTGCTGGTGGTGGAGGAGGCAGTGGCATCTGCCCACAGCAGAACAAGGCCAAGCCCCGATTAGGTGGGTGGCGTGCACTGCAACAGACAAGGTCTGTCTGCAGAACAGTCATGGTGTCCACAGGGACTGACCTGCCTCTGTGGCAACAGTTTGGTGCAGTACACACAGCCAGTGTGTTCAGGGGCAGAAGGTCACAGGTTCAAGTCCCAGCTGTGGCTCCTGTAGACCCTGTCCCCATATTTTGCCCTACAGAACAAATACACCATAAATATGTGCACTCCGTACAGCTGAGGTTCCCAACTGCAGTCCTGGAGGGAAAAACACCAGTCAGGTCTTCAGGCTGTCCATAATAAATATGCATGAGATGCATTTGTATGCACTGCCCCCATTGTATGCAAATGTATCCATGTATATTGTCACGCCCTTGCCCCTTACTTCCAGTATGGAGGGGCATGGTTATCATAGAAAGTTTCACCTTTTAGCCTTTAGCTGACTGGTTCCTTTGCCATGCCCTTTGGGAAAGGTAGTTCAGTCACAATCCACTTGGCTTCAGGTAGAGAAAAAGACTTGTAGTTGGCTCGAATGATAAGGCAATGACAGAATTTATTGACTCAAACGCAAGGTTCACAAATACTACCCTTGGATACTTTCTCCAGGATTCTTCACAATACACATCAGGACATAAATAAACTCAAAGCAAACTTTCAGCTTATAGTGTTCTTCAGCTCAAAGGTAAAGCCTTTTAATAGTCAATGCTATCAGCTTGGCTAGCATTGCTGTTTAAAGCAAACAAAAACAGCATTTCTTAATGGCAGTTTTCTGTTCTCATAGTCCCAAACACTTCCAGGCTGCTTTGTCTCCTTACAAACAAAGTGAAACTTTTTAACAGGACAAAAACTTCTCATAAGCAAATAATGCTCTATTCCATGCTTTAGGAATATTCAAAAACAAAGCCAAAAACTTTACTTCCTTTCACCATTAGCTCGGCCTCTTGCAGGTGTACTGCTCTGGATATCAGCTGTTTATCAAGCACAATCAGAGAGCTTCAGCTTGCTCTTGCTTTCTCAGCAAACATATTTCTTCTTTAACACAGGACATGCACAAAACCATCTACAGGCTTTCAAGGTTACCTGACTCTGAAGGTTTTCTCTTAAGGGTGGTTTTCTTTCAATCCCTCTGCAGTAAAGGATTGTGTGACAATGCAGAGGTTGCAGAACCTGATAAGGAAGGTTTAAAACACTTTTTCTCTTCAGAAGCTGTCAGTGAAACTGGGCAAGAAGGGGTTAATGATACAGCCCTGAAAGCTGTGCTACACAGGAAAGTGGAAAGAGAGCCACACCCTAGCTTGAAGCAAACCCAGGGAGCTGACGTGGGAGGAAAAGGGGCGGAGTCACACCCGATAGGGCAGCTTGCTTCACTTAACCAGGAAGCAACTGCCAGTAGGCAGAAAGAGTTGCAGAGGAGAAGGAAGGAGAGGGAGTACGAGAACAGACGGGAGAACAGAAACAAGTCCGAGAGCAGGACTGGGACCAGGAGAGAGTCCGAGAGAAAGTCTGCAGAGACCAAGAGAGAGTCTGGGAAGCAGAGGCAAAGGGAGCCAAGGAGAGAGGCCAGGCCTCAGAGGAACCTTCCAAGGAGGAACTACTTGGAGCTCATTAGCCAAGGAAAGCAGGTCAGAGACTATTTAAAACTCCAGGGGAGAAGGTCAGATACCTTGCCTGTAAGGGAGAGAAATAGCTCTCAGGAATCTTCTCTCAGGAATGAAAGATTGGGCAGAGAGAAGATCCCTTTCAGTAAGCTAAAGAAAGTTGCTTGTCACAGACAACGTTATAGAAGCTCTAGCTCTGAGTGCAACCCAGGTGCCTATCAGCATGCTCTTGATTACAAGCAGCACAGACACGGGCAGGAGCTAGGCTCTGACGAAGACGCTGTAATACAAGATTTAGTGAAACAGTATCACAGGAAATGTTTACCTCCCTGCCAGAGAACACAGTCTAGGCGTACCAGAAATCAGGTGAGCCCTTTTTATAAGCTTTTAAAAGGTGCTGATAACTTAGAGCCTGTACAGGTGCCTAGGTATGTTAAGGAGAACAAAAGAAGACAGCTTAAGGATTTAATTAAGCAATGGCAGTCTGTAGACTCTCTTAACCAAAGCCTCAAAGATGTATCAGACCCAGAAGAGATGTTAATTGATCCACCTTTATCAGTTAGCAGTGATTTGCCTATGGAATGTGGGATCTGTTATAAGGATTGAAGTTACATTAAGTGAATCCTATAAGAGGAGAGAAGCTGTATCAAAAGCTTATATGTGAAGTGCTGAGAAGCCTATTTGAAGGAATCTGAGTTTCATTGAGAAAGGCAGCCTTCTGCCGTGGGAAACTCAGATGTAATTATTGCACCTGTGAAGTAAAGCTCAACGCTGGAGAATGTCCTATGTTTAAAGAGAGCATACTAGTGCAATGTTTAATGGAAGAAATCAAGGCTTCTATTGGAAGCTAATGGAAGTTAATTGCTGAACTTTGTACTTTGAATTGTACCTGAGAAGCATCAGGATTTTCATGGACTTTTTATTTGACACAATTGAGTACCACTACTTTTTGTTTGTGCCTGGGGACGTAGTGCTCCAAATTCCTGTGTGTGGAAATAAAGTTATTATTGGAACTCACAGAAGGCCTTCGCTCTGTTACTTGGCCCACAACTACAATGGACACCAGACAGCAGCACTTAGGTATATAAATTTGCTTTCCTCTTTGCCCCACCTGCTAACCCCTCATAGGCAACTGCCTATACCTACGCCGGAGGGCGCTGCAGTGTGACAATTGGCACAAGGAGCAATCCATGTATGAGTCTTCGTCATTCACAGCTAGGTCTGGTTCACCTAGTTGCATAGGCTCTACCTCTCCTTCCGGTTCACAGGGTTCAGCTGACTGCCTTCCGTTAGAGCTGAGTGTATCTCTTGCAACTCTGCACTGCTCTGTATTAGACAAGCTTTCAAGGCTCATACCTGGGCCTGGGCTTGTAGCAGCTTCTCCTCCCTCATGCTCTGGCCACCATTCTCCTGTGCTTCCTCGTCCTGTCCTCCAGCTTGTGTTTCTGCTTGGGTCTCTCCCTGAGACTCTCTCTGGGACTCTCCTCCTTCTCTATCCTGCTTCTTTCTCTATCCTAGACTTAAATCCCCAAGGCTCCACCCCACCTCTTCTCCTCTCAGGTGACGGAGATCAGCTTGCCTCCTGGCAGCTGGGTAATTAGGGAACTCAGTGACGTAAGGGTCCTTTACCCTTGGTCTGTATTCCCTCTCCTTTTCTCCACTAGGGGAACTCTGAAACCTATCCCATCTGGGAATTTCCTGCTTTCTAGGTGTGATTGGGGTTTTGTTTCTCTGCCCTTGCAAAATAGGTCCTTTTATAAGGGTGAATTCCTTTCCTTTATCCCTTTCTCCTCTGTCATGATAAGCTTCCTTATCACAATATTCATTAGGGACATCCTGAAAACCTGAATGGTGGTTGGCCCCCCAGGACCCGAGTTGGTAACTTCTGCCCTAGAGCATCAGCCAACAGGGGCACAAACACCCACACCCACAGGCTTCCCTATCCAAAGCCTTATGGAGAGTCAGGCTATTAGGCCCTGCGTGGAGCAGCGGCTACCACGACTAGCATCTCCATACCTTAGCAATGCCGTCATAAACATGAAACATGCTCCATATATCTCAAAAGGTTGCTATGATGAATTTCATATAACAAATCCAAAATTCAACACAATTTGTTAATACAGATTCATCATAGCAACCTTTCTGATATATGTGGAGTGTGATTACTGTTTTTGTTGTCTGACAGTGTTTACCACCCTGGACAGTGACCATAACAGTAATGAGTACCTTAGCAATGCCTGCACTGTGTCCAGGACTGGTGTTGCGGCCAGGGCTGCCAACAACCTCTATCTTTGCACAATGCTGAAATAGGTGTGGGAGTGTGTGTATGTCTAATCAATGTTTTGTGGCTGCCTACACCTTACACAGCCCACAATGCTTGCACAGTTTCCATTGTTAGCCTGCCAATTTGCATAATAAGGAGCAAAGTAATGTGGGTATGGGCAGGAATGCATCGGCATAGGGCAATGGCTGGGACATTGTAGTGGGTGACCACCACCTGCACGGACAGGGTGGTCACAGCATGTCATGCTGGGAGGTCACTCTCACCCTGACTGAGCAGTGACCATAGCATGTCTAGGTTCTCACATAGTGCTATACAGTGTATCTCTCAAGTGATCTCTGTGAGTTCCTTTTCCTGGGGACCAATCACTGACACACCTGCTTGGTGTTTGTGCTTACATCCCACTTTTGGGAGCACATAGTTCCTCTAGGAACATGCACTATGTACTGGCTAGCAGACTGTCTGCAGTTAGCATCTGTATGTCTGTAACACCTTGCAGGGTGCAGCAGGTGCAGACTGACTGTGTCCTCTGCTCTGCTGGTTAATGTCAGATTGTGGTGGGGGGGCAGTTGATCTGACCAGGCCTACTACCAGTCTGCCATTGGCCCTGTCACAAGTACTGATCTGCATCAACTGCCCGTTTGCCAGCAGGACGGAGGTTGCTGGTCCCACAGGCCATCATCATGTATCTCTACTGTCCCCATTGCAACCATTGAGAGTGTGGGTGTGTTGGTGGCAGATGATGTCCCCCACCCTGACCCAGAGAGGGTGGTTTGCTATGTACATCATCATTATGTGAGTCCAGACACACCCCTGCCCCTAAAACCAGTGATCATAGCAAGCACACATGATACGCACTATTTTGAGTTGTCATGCAGCGAGGGCTGATGAAAGCCAAGATGAAAAAAAAGAAGCTGTTTGTCAGAAAGGAAAAGATGTGCACAAGGTGCAATATTCACAGGGACCAGCTAGAGGGAGCAGGAGTACATTCAGAGAGACTGAAGGGCCACGCCCAGCTGGTCAAGAGCATCTGACAAACAGTTCACATTCCTCAAAGGCAGGAGTGCTTTATAAGGAGAGGAAGGAAGACTGGAAAGAAGGACCACCAGGAGCTAAAGAGGAACCAGCTCAAGCTAGGAGAGGACCACCAGGAGTTAAAGAAGAACAAATGTTATAGCAAACGCTGTGAAAAGCTCTTATTCTATCACTCACCCACAGAAGGAAAACTCTCAGACAGGCTGGAATGCAAACAGGAACTTTTAATGTGCGCACAGGCCAGACAGAGATACCAGCAACCTCCACAAGAGTCTGAGCCCCGAGGGACGTCCTACAAAGCTTTATATACAGTACAGTTTTAAACTCATTCTACAATCCCATTTGCCACAGGTATTTCCTGCCCACCAATCAGCAGCCCCTGGGGAAGGTACCTGGGTGACCTGTCCAAACCGGTGTGCTTTGGTCTATTGATTTCTGGGCTAGGGGATATTGTGCTCAGACCTGAAGTGGGGGAAGGGTGTCCACTGAAATAGCAGGCTGATTACTTGTAAGGGCTACCTACAGCTAAACCACATGGCTTGCCGCATGGCTTGGGGGAAGGGCTACCTACAGCTAAACCTCATGGCTGCCTCACCACCAGGAGCTGAAGAAGGACCGGCTAAGGAAGGATCGGGTCAAGCTCGAGAGAAAGCTGTTTGCTGGCAGAGGCGAAAGCAATGCACTAATTGCAAGCAGGAACCAAAGGAGAATCAGCTGGGAAAGCAGAGCCAGGCTGAGCAGGGAAGCCAGGAACTGGGCTTATGCAGAAGCAGGCGCTTACCAGGGGAGCTGGTTCCAAGGCTGAAAGGCAAACCAAACTTTCAAAGAAAAGATTGGCACCAAGCTTCTGAGTGGGGGAAGCAAGCAAAAGGAGAAAACCTCTCGTCTTCATGCTGCTGCAATACAAGGTATGCTAACTACATTCCTAGGAGGAAAGCTGTACCTTTTAAAAGTTCTTGTGAAGGTAGTGTAAAACCTTTGAGAAGAGAAAGCACAGCTAATCCTAATATAGCACATGGCCAACGCCTCAGGCTAGGCCCAAGACACTGGCAAGTGCTTCAGGAGATGTATAAACCTCCAGAATGTATTATCCAAGAAAGTGATGACACAGAGTTAGACATATCTTCTTCAGAGCCGATGCAAGTGGAACTGGTTGAACAGTTATCAGAGGAAGAGATGGATTGCTCTCTCTGTGTTTCCAGTAGCATAGAGTCTTTGCTAGACTTATGAACTGCCTGTACTGTCTTCAGAGTGTCTTTAATTTGTTAAGCTGAAGAATAATGAAAATGTGGTTTCAAGCTGGAAGCTGTTTTTGAGCACTGCTAATACTGTGAAGTTTAAGAGTTTTTCCTTAAACACCGAGTTTCTTTCATTCCTGAATTTAAGGACATTTGCTTTGAGTTGTAGCCCAATTTTGAACCCATGCGTAAAGGGAATAAATGCCTTTTTCTTCCCACCACTCTGCTTTCATGGATTTCTTTAAAGATTGGAGCTAAAAACCACTAAGATAAAGTTCCACTTGGTTCTTAAAGGACTCTCCTATCGTAACAATAATATTTTATGTCCCACCTGCCCTTGCGACCACTGGCCACCAGGGGGGTACGCGACAGAGTGCAGCATGGTCCACAAGGGCCAGACATGACTGGCAAATACAAATGGACACAGAAAGTTCATAGGCGTGTCTGCAAAGAATACCTATCACACACTGGCAGTGATGGAGACCCGCAGCAAAGCCTACCTCAACCAACCCAGGTACTGTGGACCTGGTGCTGGCCACCCCACCTCACCCTTAGGGTGAGCACAGAACACGCAAAATGGCATGGCCTGTAGGTACTCTGTGGCAGTAACACACACAGTCAGTACCCCCAAACCAAGCATACCCCATCTGGTGAGCAGATGTAGACTGCTGTTCTGCATGTGATTTGCATTATGGGTAGTGTTGGTTATATCCTATCCTGGTAACCACAGCAGACAGTTTGTTTGGTGACCTGCACTCTTTCTCTACCCAGCCATTTGCCTGCTACAATCCATATTAATGTAGCACACTGGTTAATACAATGACTTTAGTGCCAGAGGTCATGGGTTCGATCCCACAGTGGGTTTCCTTTAGTAAGACTGGTTGAGGCAACTCCCTTTTAAGCCTGTAACAGTCAGACATATTTATGAAATCAGTTTTCCCAGCCAAAAACACCCTTACCTCAGTTGGCTAACCTAAGGTGCCCTGTAAAGTGCCTTTGCTGTGGTTTTGCCCTATCCCGGAAAGCACAGCATAATGTTTGTGCTGTGACCTGCAGTTGTTGTGTAGCCAGCCATTGCTATGATTAGAGCCATAGAGGCATAGCACACTGGTTAATACATTGACCTCCCAACCAGCCATCATGGCTTCACATTCCTCAGTACTACAACGTCAAGAAGAGTGTCTGAGGCAGGTTTTTTTCATGGCTGTAACAGTCAGACACATTTCTGTAGTCTGTGGTTCAAGCGAAATACGCCCTCACCCTAGTCCTGTACCCTAAGGTGGCTCAGAGCATGGCCTGGCAGAAGGTGCATCACAAGGCGCCGTAAGCTAAGGCGCCCTAAGTTGCTGCCGAGGCCCAAATGCCTGAAAGCCTGCGATGCCATAATGTAAAGAGCCAGGCACCAATTCAATGGAATCAATGGGTCCGCGGCTCCGATATTGGGCAGATGGGGATTGTAAACATGCCCCATACCGTTTCCGCCACGTATCACTGCACTGCTATGGATAGGTTGCCGTGTACCGGACGTGGCAATGTTACATGTTGATCTAGCACGTGTTAGTGCGTGCCACGGAGCATGCGCGACGTGTGTCATCAAGCCATACACATCAGAAAAAATGGACGGGCATTCCAGGAAGTCAGCATTTACCAGCAGGGAGCTGAAGATGCTTGCCAAACTTATATGCACAAGGCAGAGGCGCCTTTTCCCTGGCTCTTCCAAGCGGCAGGACCTTGGCAGGGTGAAGAGGGCATGGGGGCGCCTCACCAGGCACTATAAGCGATCTGCAGACTACCCATGTGAAGAAAGTGTATGGGGACAGGTCACACAATGGCAGTTGTGCAACACAATATCCAGCAATCATCACACATCATACATGCACAACATGGTAGAAATACCAGTCTGTGGGCCAACCTGTCGCCAATGTAGGTGCGTATGCTGTTGTGTGCAAGTCTGCCCTATCCACAGGAGCCCTCAGACCTGATTACAGAGGTCTACTATACATCCTGGTGTTATGGTACCTGCTTCTGTTGCGGTTGCACAGATCTGCACTATCCCCAGGAGTCCCTAGACCTGATTACAGAGGTCTACTATACATCCAGTTGTTATGGTACCTGCTCCTGTTGCAGTTTCACAGATCTACCCTATCCCCAGGCGTCCCTAGACCTGATTACAGAGGTCTAATATTCATCCTGGTGTTATGGTATTTTCCCCTGTTGATGTGTTTAAGTCCACCCTATCCCTAGGAGGCCTTAGACCTGATCACATAGGTCTATTCTTCATCCTGGTGGAATGGTACCTGCTTTTGTTGCAGTTGCACAGATCTGCACTATCCCCAGGAGTCCCTAGACCTGATTACAGAGGTCTATTATTCATCCTGGTGTTATCGTAGTTGTTCCTGTTGCAGCTTCACAGATCTGCCCTATCCCCAGGAGGTCTTAGACCTGATCACATAGGTCTATTCTTCATCCTGGTGGTATGGTACCTGCTTCTTTTGCAGTTTCACACATCCACCCTACTCCCAGGAGTCCCTAGACCTGATTACAGAGGTCTAATATTCATCCTGGTGTTATGGTAAGAACATAAGATATGCCATACTGGGTCAGACCAAGGACCATCAAGCCCAGTATCCTGTTTCCAACAGTGGCCAATCTAGGTCATACGTACCTAGCAGTTCCCCCAAAAGACACAGGTTCCACAATGCTTGTACTGGGTCAAGCATTGATATCCTGGGTCCCTTCTTAATAATGGTTTATGGACCTTAGCTCCAGGAACTTGTCCAAACCTTTTTTAAACCCAGCTACACTAACAGCCTTCACTACATCCTCCGGTAACAAATTCCAAAATTTGATTACATGTTGAGTGAAAAAATATTTTCTTTTACTAGTCTTAAATAGTTTACCCTGTAGCTTCATTGCATGTCCCCTAGTCTTTCTATATTCTGATAACATAAACAATCGATCTACGTTTACCCGTTCCACTCCGTTCATTAATTTATAGACTTCTATCATATCTCCCCTCAGCCGTCTCTTTTCCAGGTTAAAGAACCCTAACCTTTTTAGCCTTTCTTCATAGGAGTATCCTTCCATCCCCTTTACCATTTTGATGGCTCTTCTCTAAACCTTTTCTAATAGCGCTATATCCTTTTTAAGATACGGCGACCAGAATTGCACACAATATTCAAGGTGCAGTCTCACCATGGAACGATATAGAGGCATTATAATATCGTTTGTTTTATTTTCCTATCCTTTCCTTATGATACCTAGCATTCTATTTGCTCTCTTGGCCGCCGCTGCACACTGGACAGAGGGTTTTAACATGTTATCCACAATGACGCCTAAATCTTTTTCCTGGGTGGTGGTTCCTAATGTGGAACCTTGCATCGTGTAACTATAGTTTGGGTTGTTCTTCCCTAGGTGCATAACTTTGCACTTGTCCACATTCAATTTCAGATAAATAAAATCTGCCATTTTGATGCCCAGTCTTCCAATTTATCAAGATCCTCTTGCAATTATCCACAATCCTCTTGATTTTGACAACTTTAAATAGTTTTGTGTCATCTGCAAATTTGATAACCTCACTCGTTATTCCCTTTTCCAGGTCATTTATGTATATGTCAAAAAGCAGCGGACCCAGCACAGATCCCTGGGGTACACCACAATTCACCTTACTCCATTGGGAAAATTGGCCATTTAGCCCTACCCTCTGCTTTCTGTCTTTTAACCAGTTCCTGATCCACAATAGTACACTGCCTCCTATCCCATGACTCTTTAGTTTTGCCAAAAGGCTCTGATGAGGGACCTTGTCAAAGGCTTTCTGAAAGTCCAGATACACTATATCAACTGACTCACCTTTGTCCACCTGTTTATTCACACCTTCAAAAAAACATAACAGATTAGTAAGACAAGATCTTCCTTGTCTAAAGCCATGTTGGCTGTCTCCCATTAGGCCATGACTATAGCGACGTTTCCACTGGGGCCCGAGAGCTTACCAGCTGGAAGTGGCCTTTGAATGTCCTCTTCTGAATAAAGTTATTCCTATTGTCGCCAGGGATTCTGGGACTTGTAGTTTTGCTTATTTCTTTAAGGACAAAATTGTAGTTATGACACGAGTGTTTCAAGGCTGCAAGAATATTTATTGTGGGGAATTTCCAGCGCATCAAAGCTCAAACACAAACAAGCATAAAGGATGCATCTCCAACATATAGGTATTTCAGGAACAGAAGAAAAACGTAACAGAAATATCTCAGCACTGCTCAGCTGTTTCTCAGTCCCACAAACTTTCCACAGGACACTGCCCCGTGTGGTTATTCAACGGAAAACAATTAAACTGCAACAGCTGATTTTCTTTCTCACAGCACGGCTTCTTATCCTCAGAAGACACTTAAGCTTATTAAACATAAAACAAGCCTTTCCAATTCTTCAGCAGGTATGGCAAGTACTTTCTATATTATTTAGTTCCATCACTAATATCATTTCATTCAGAAAGGCCATCAAACATCATCTGTTCCTAAAATACTATTCCAATCTCATTCCCCCCAGCCAATCCCAACACAATACACATCTTCACCAAAATTCACACTTAACACAACCCCAACTAGAAAATTTGTTAGCCTGACATTCCTCCTGTTACTTATCCGTTTTACACATTACAATGCCTAACCATGCCCTTCATATGATGTTTAAACCTCTACTTACATAACACTGTACATAGTTTTTCTCCCCTGTTCATCCAAGTTTGCATCCCCGTTTATTGTAAACTCAGTGTAACATGTTACATTGTTGTATACTTTGTTCAAATGTAAACCGCACTGATTGTAATAGCATGGTATATAAGAAATGCAAATAAATAAATAAAATAAATAAATTTCATACAGTTTCAGTGCTGTTCAACAATGCCTTCTTCCTTGAAACATAAAAAGAGCAATCCATGGGAGAAGATTCACTTTCTAAAGCTGGCAAAAAAAAGTCTATTTGCATTCTTTCAACAGTGTTAGAATTACTGGCATCTCTATCAGGTTTAACAGTTCTCCCTGACTTTCTTTCCTCCAGAAATTCCTTGAACTGGTTCAGGAGCAATTCAGCGTGTACAGGCACATTAGCATTAGGAAAGAAAACTTTTCCTTCTGACAACACCTTGCTTATAGTTTCTAACTCTGAAGGCTCGGCTGTCTTGCTTCTGTCAGTGTTATAGTTTTCCCCGTATGTAAGACTCTCCCCCCACCTATTATCAGTTAAAGGTGTTGGGTCTGCCTTCTGGACAGTAGCAAAGGCAAATGGCTTCTCTAACAATGATTAAGCATTAGAAATGGTAGCTTTACCTTCGGCAGGGTTTCTTAGACAACTGCTGAACCCTTTTCTCCTGCTATCCTCCAGGTTCTGGAATTCAGCTTCCTTATGTCTATTTCCAGTGCCAGTTAGGTACCTGCTCTGAAGAGGCTTTTCTTCCTTCTTTCCTCTACAGCTGCTATAGCCCTTGTTGCTATATGTCCAATTGCTGTCTCTCCAATGGCTTCCCTTGCTAGCTCTCTTGCTCCAAGGTTCTCTCTCTCCTTCACCTTCTTCATAAGGTTCCTTTCTTGCTTGCTCTTTTCCTTCCTCTCCATGTCCTTTGCTCCTTCCCTTGCCTGTTTCCTTGCCACTTCTCGTCCTCCTTCCCGTGCTTACTCTCTGCTCTGTTTGTGGATTTAAAAAGCATTTGCTTCCCAGCACTCCCTGTCCTTCCCCCAGGTGTGACCAATCAGTGAGGAAGCCTGTCTCTCCCTCTGAGCTGGAGCGTGGCATGAGCTCAGCAGAGAGCTGTGTTTTTTCCTTATCTGGCTTGGAAATCCTGTGCACAAGTGCAGTATCATTTATTTCAACAGGATTTTCCTCCACCTCCATCTCCTCCTGGGGACTTTCACCATTACACTATCTACATGCTGAGTAATTTTGTTCTTTATGATGGTTTCTACCATTTTTCCCGGTACTGACGTCAGGCTCACTGGTCTGTAGTTTCCCGGATCACACCTGGAACCCTTTTTAAAAATTGGCGTTACATTGGCGATCCTCCAATCTTCAGGTATTACTGATGATTTTAATGAAAGTTCACAGATTACTAATAGCAGGTCTGCAATCTCATATTTCAGTTTTTTCAACACCCTTGGATGTATACCACCCGGCACAGGTGATTTGCTACTTTTCAGTTTATCTAATAGTTGTAATACATCTTCCCGATGTATCGATGTTTCCTTCAATTCTTCCGCACCTTTAAATACCACTTCAGTCATGGGTAACAACCCTACATCTTCCTCAGTAAAGACTGAAGCAAATAATTCATTCAGTCTCTCCACTATCGCCTTGTCACCTCTTAGTGCCCCTTTAACCCCTCTATCATCTAATGGAACAACTGACTCTCTCATAGGTTTTTTGCTATGAATGTAATTGAAAAAGTCTTTATTTCACGTTTTTGCTTCCCCCGCAAGCTTCTTCTCAAATTCTCCTTTTGCCTGCCTTATGTCAAACACCTTGCTGGCCCACAAGGCGGGATCCTGGGGCTTCGGTGTTGCTCCTCTTCTAACAGCAAGGACTTTATGTTGCCCTCAGGGATTTTGGGTCCCAATAGCTAATCGAAATAAGGAGGCAGTTGTGGTCGAGTAGCTATGCTTAAAGAGTTTTTATTTCCCGTCCCGGGAGAATTCTTGCAACACAGATCAAAAAGCAAATAAACCATACAGCTGGTACAACACAAGTGAGGGACTACAAATTGAACAAAAATGCTTGTTGTCAGCTTTAACTGAACAAAAAGAGGGAAAACAGGGTTTTCAATCACACACTTTGAACTGTGAAATCTGTGCTCTCCCACAGATTTCACTCCAGCAGGCTTTCTTAGGCCCCTAACAAAAAGAGGTTATGCTATCAGAGAAAACAAGTGTACAGTCCATTTTGCACATATCAGAATTATCATCACCAAAGTCACAATCCATATCTTCAGGTGCTTCTTGATAATTATAACTTGCAGGGCTGTATTGTGGATTAGTGTTTGTTTCTCTCCTCTCGGCTGGGTCAGAGCACCACCCCCCCCTATCACTGCAGAAAGGTTCTTTACCACACACTATGGAATCTTTCCTTAGTGGGCTACACACTTCCTGACCACTGGGGGTAAAACTCAGTGCTCCTCTAGTCCAGGTACTTTGGCTTTCAGGCTGAGCTCTGCCTGGCTGGTGTGTAAACGGGAAGTGGAAACTTTTCTTCCCCTCTCTTCCTTTCACAGGACGTCTCACTAAAGCATGGGAATTATCTCTTGGACAAGTATTCTGGCTCCCCAGGTTCCTGCTATTGTGGTTATCTCTTCTCCCTGCTCCTCATGGTTTATATCCTGGAGTCTCCCTCTGGCCCCACATGGACCTTGGCTTAGTGCAGCCTAACTTCCCAGCACTAACCTTCGTGAACTCCTCTTGGATAAACCCCTCTGAGGTGCAGATTGATTCCACGTCTGAACCTTCCAGGTATGGCTCCTGGTTTTTCTGAGCGCTGTACTTTCCTTTCCCTCGAGTCCTCTCAATGTCTCCTTCTCTCTCCGCCTCAGAGACTGAGACTGACTCCTGGCTTGCGTCTCTGTGTTTCCTTCCTTCTCCACGTGTGCCTGTACGTGAATCTGCTCGTATCCCTGTACGTTTCTCTACACGTGTCTCTGCTCTGCTCAAGACTGACCTTTTTTTATCTGCGTCATTCCTTGAGACTTGCGTTAGCTCAACTCTCTGCAGCTGTCTCTGCTTCCTTGATGAGCTATGACGTAATGGTATCTCTGGGTGTTTCTCTACAGCCTGTGCTCTTGTTTTGCTTGGTTGCCCCTGACAACCCCTAGCCATGTGCTCTGCACTGCTGTTTTTAAAACTGCCCTGTGTGTTTTTCTCCACTTTTACAGGCGCTATCTGCCTGGCGCCATGATAGATCCCCCCCCCTTAAAATATTACGGGCTGCAGTTTTTACCTGACAGCCCGGAATCTCCATTCGGGACCTCTCTCGGGGCAACTCTGCCTGGGACCTTTCACGGTAAATAACAGTAACTAGGCTGGCATTGGCAGACCTGTCCTTCCACAGCTTGAGTACGTTTATGTGATAGGTCTGTTGGCGGCCCCTCTCATTTTCTACCCGGTAGGATAGTGGACCAACCTTCCTTATGACTGTACCCGGGCCCTTCCACAAGGACTCGAATTTCGGTCCGGGGTCGGCTACTTGTATAAGCACTTTATCGCCTATATTTAGCTGCCTTGGTCTGGTGCCCCTGTCGTAATACTGTTTCTGCTTATTCTTAGAGGCTTGCAAATTTTCTCTAGAGGCCCTAGATGTCCTCTCTAGGCGTTGTCGTAGTTCCTTAAGGAATTGGGGTACCCCAACCTCCTGCATGCTCGGCTCTACCCATTGCTCTTGCAGGATGTACAGGACACCTCTCGGAGCACGGCCGAACAGCAACTCATATGGAGATGCCCCCAGGGACGCCTGTATGCGCTCCCTCCATGCGTACAGCGTGAATGGCAGCAATGTGTCCCATTCATTCATTTCCCCCGTCTTCAGCCCTCTGCGTAATAGTTGTTTTATGGACTGGTTCATACGTTCTACTATCCCATTAGCCTGCGGATGGTAGGCGGATGTTTTTATATGGCGGATGCCGAAGGCTTCCCAGACCATCGCCAGATGTTTTGACAGGAAGTTACTCCCTTGATCCGTCAGGACTTCCCTGGGAAAGCCTACCTCACAGAAGAGTCTTATTAACTCTAAGGCTATCAACTTGGCTGATGTGTTTCTTAGGGGAATGGCCCAAGGAAACCGGGTGGCGTGGTCAACTATGACCAGGATATATTTGAAACCTCTTGGTGTCTTCACCATAGGCTCTATTATATCGATACCTATTCGGCTTATAGGAGCCGCTATGGTGGGAGTCGGCACCACGGGTACTGCCTTAGGCTTTGTGACTGTCACTCTTTGACAGCTGGGGCATGCCTCACAGAATTGACGTGTCTCCTTGAAGACCCCGGGCCAATAAAATCTAGCTAAGATTTGGTCCAGCGTCCCCTGGATCCCCTTGTGACACCCCACTGGGTGGTCATGTGCTAATCTTAATACGCTAGCTTTAAAGGTCACGGGTACTACTAATTGTTTGCGAATGGCCCCGTTATGAGGGTTTACACACTCTCGGTATAGGAGATCATTCTCCAAGAAAAACCTTGGTAGGGTTTGTCTAACTTCCTCCGCCCACTGAAACGCCCTTTTAAGCGCTGGATCAGCTCTCTGTTCCATTGGGAATGAAGGGAATTTCCTTACGACCTCCGCTGGTACCCAGGGTAACCCTACAGCATCCTCTAGCTCGGCCCTCCCCCGGGTCCTAGCGTACTTCTCCCTACGCTTCCTAGGTTTGTCTTTCTTCCCTACTTTAACAGGAGGATGTACAAGGTCATCGTGATTAGGGAGAATAGCTAGCCCTTCCTCATCTGGGTCCTCCCTTTGGGCATTTTCCTCCCCTTCGGGTTCCTCTGTATTTTCCACTGCCTCCTCTCCCCTCCCCGAGGGTTCCGCTTGAGAGCGAGTGGATACTAGCCCAAGTTTAATACCCCAGTCTTTTCCCAGTACACTATGGAAGGGAGGCCAATCTTTCCCCAGTATCACATCCTCGAGCAGTTCGGGAACTACGGCCACCTTCTTCTCTTTGAGGGTGCCCAACCCTTGTACTACAACATTGTGTATGGGATAAGGGACAAATGCGCCGTGCACGCACTTAACCCTAACTTGTCCCTCTGCTTGACTCGGGGGCGACTGATGGTGCCCCTCAATGGCTGCCCAGAGCCTCTCCGAAATCATGCTCTGGTCAGCCCCCGAGTCAAGTAGAGCCAGTGTGTAAGTACCTTCTATTTGGACCTGTATGCGGTATTCATCCTGTTCTGTTTCCTCTGTCCCTGTCACCAGGACTGTGCGTTCTGTGCAGGATCTCTGATAGTGCCCAATTTTTCCACACCGAAAACATTTACCTTTGGGTACAGAACAGACATTCTCATCAGAGACATTCACATTCAACTTGGCAGGTTTATACATCCTATCAGACACATATTTTCCTTTGCTGCTACTTTTCCTCCTCCCAGCTGCCAACCAACTACCTTGGCCTGGGGTGTCAGTCCTCTCAGCCGCAAAATATCGCTCGGCTAGAGAGGCTGCATCCTCTGAGGACTGGCAGTGCTGGAGGGTCAGAAAAGTCTTAAGCCCTTTTGGAACAGCCTCCATAAATTGTTCTAATACAATTTTGTCAATCACTGTTTCCACTGAACTTCCCTCAGCTAACAACCATTTTTTGGCTATACTTTTCAACCTCTGGGCTAGAGCTTTGGGAGTTTCTTGAGGCCCAATTACTGCCTCTCTAAACATACACTGATAGTGAAGTGGGGTAAGCCCCAATCTATCTTTTACCGCTTTCTTTACTTCACTATAATTGGAAGCTAATTCTGCAGGCATAGCTTTGTACGCTGAAAGAGCCTCTCCTGTGAGCGATAGGGCAAAGCGGGTGGCCCACTGCTCCTCTGGCCATTTCAAGGTAGTAACTATCCTTTCAAATGCGTCCAAGTAATCGTCCACATTGTCCTGTGGTTGTAGCTGTCCTAATGCAAAGGCACCATACGACCTTAGACCAGCGGCTTGGAGAGCCATGGGGACGTCCTCAGTGACATCTCGGGGCTTCTTTAAAAGCGCGTCCAATGTTTCTAATAATGGCCGCTGCTGCTCCTGTATGGTCCTAGCTGTTTGCTGCTGCAGGAAATGGATAAGCTCGACTTGCTTATCCCATTGCGTCTTCATCCATCCCGCTACATCCAATGGCTCCATCCTTCTGCCTTGGTATACCTAGTGTCATGAGGTAGACAGCGCAGAGTCTAAAGTATTAAAAGGGTTTAGAAATGAAGAGCTTACCTCACAGTCACAGGGTCAGTGGAGACATTCACAGTGCAAGGGGGCAGGGAGTGAAGAAACAAACATTCCTCATGGCTGCAGTGACGCAGAGAGAATTCAGAGCTCTAATCAGGCTCACCTGTGGGAACAGTCACGTTCCACGTCCAATAGGCAGCTCAATAAAACCAGGGGAAAATCAAGTGAAGAGGAGGGTGAACTCACAGGCAGAGTCAGACTGAGACCCAGATGCAGTTTCAGATTCAGAGACGGAACAAGCTTTCCCCAAGCAAGGGAAACAAGCCTAGAGCACAGCCAGAGTGTGGAGGAGAGTCTGGAACCTAGCCTGGAGAAACAGACAAGGAGCAGAGAGATCCTCAGAGAGGCTGAGTTGGGAACTCCAGACCAAACAGTAAGAGACCCGCTGTCTTGGAGATCCAGGTTTGAGCAGAAGCAGTCTGACGAACCCGAGTGGATCAGGAGAGATAGAGCTAAGGTCTTCCCAACCAGAGGGGTCCTCGCACCCAGGCAAGCAGTCAGATCACCAGAGAGCAAAGGTCACACTGAGAGTCTCACAGGAAGCAGGAAGCAAGTGCTACCCTGCTAGACCCAGCAACAGATACTGCCGGGGCAAAGCAGTCTGCAGCTCTGATAGAAAACCCTGGCTAGAGGAAGAAGGACTAGAAGCCATATTCTCTCGTGGGAAAGATAAGTACCCTCTGTATTATAAAGGGAGTGGAGTAGATTCGGGGAGGAGAAGCAAAGCATATAGGAAGCAAGAGTTCCCTCAATGGCTTAGGGACTGGGAAGAATTCCCCAGCCCAGCTCCTGTTGCCTCTGACCCCCAGCAGCAGCACTTGTATCTCCCAAGAACAGAGTTCACCCCAGAGCAGAGGTCTGAGCACAGGTTTGCAAAAACTCAGAGATCATACGCAGGTCAAGCCCAAGAAGGGATGCAGTGGGAAAGCACTATCCCATAGAATATTCAGGAGCCAATGGATTGCAGTTTGGGAGTAACAGATGATTTAGAATCTCTGCGTTAAAGAGAAGAAAAGGAAGCGTGTTTTTGATTTCTTTGGAGGAAGATAATACTTTTGTGTTTTGGGGAAAACAAAGAAGAAGCTTGGTTTTGTTAAAGTGTTCTTTTGCCTGTGATGTAACAGCTTAATTTGTGTTATCCTTATCTGAAAGCCATCCGTATGGGACAGGGAATAAAGCCCATCCTTAATTCCACTTTGGACATGACTTTTGAGTCATTATTCTTCCACAACTCAAACTGGGTCTCCATCTAGGCAGCTGCCTAGGGCGACACAGTCAGCCAACAGGCTTACAAATGGCGTAGTTTTTTCGGATGCCTGAAGAGAGGAACACCGCATAAGCTACAAGGACTCACCAACGCCGGAGAACACGACCGGGACTACTGTGTGCCACACCCCAGACAACTCCAGGATTAAGAGGAGCCGAGAACCTTTTCAACGCCAGAATCACCACCTGGCTCAGGTAAAGGTATCTGGGTACAGCCGGGGTGGGATTCTGTAAAGAGGTATCCGGGAGACCTGAAATCCCAGGGTAGCTGTATTCAAACAAACAAAAAAAAAAGGATTCCGCACTTGGTGTCTTTTTCTTGATTTTATTGCAAGCTGCCAGCATGGAAACCTCACCAGACATCATGAACTGGATTGGATTACAGTTCGAGAGACAGCGTGACCTGGCCCAGCAGTGCCAGATCCAAGCACTGGCAGCGATGCAAGAGCAACAGAAACCGCTGACAGATCTTCTACAAGCTCTACTGCAGGAGCGGCAGACCGACCGCAGGACTGAAGGACATTGGTGTGGGGTAGGCCCACAAACATGTGGGAGTTAATCCTTTGGACAATGGTCGGGGAAGGATAACATAGACGATTTTCTCGAGGCATTTGAGCGGGTAGCTCAAGGTGCGGGCTGGCCTGAGCAGCAATGGGCGGTTCAATTAGCTACCTCCCTGATGGGAGAAGCCCTAGCTGCGTACAAAGCTATGCCGGCCGCCCAGGCCAATGACTATAAAGAGGTAAAAATAGCCATAAGGGACAGGCTAGGCCTGTCACCTATGGTGTATAGAAGAATGCTGAGAGCCACAAGAATGCAACCAGGCGAAACTCCGAAGGCATTAGGCCAACGGATACGGAGCCTGGTAGGGAAATGGCTTACACCAGAGGGTAGAACCAAAGAAAGTATTGTAGACATGCTAGTATTGGAACAGTTTTCGGAAGCGGGCCTTTCTCACTCTGCAGAACTGTCAGATGTCAGACGAGGCTGCCCTCTTAACGGAAAGGTTTATGGAGGCTCAGATAGCCCATGGCCCGCCCGGGGAAGCTAGCAGCTCACCTGATGAGGCAAATTTCAGCAGAGAGACAAACGACCCCACGATAAGTTTACCGTGTATAGGTAAAAAAATGTTGGATGATGCTCACTTAATGTGTTTTAAATGTGGGAGAATGGGTTCCAAACGGTATGAAGGTAAAAAGCGCACAGCCCTGATTGGGGAAAAAGCCAGATATACACAAGAGGGTTTCCGTCTGAAGGTGGATGTGCAAGGTGTGCCGACTGAAGCCCTGCTTGACTCAGGGGCAGATCAGACAATGATGTCGGAGAGGTTCTGGCGTCACTTACAAACCTATAGCCCATCCGCCCCTGATCAACCAGAAGGCATGGCCAAAATAAGATGCATCCATGGAGCATCTAACCCTTACCCACTTTACACCTTAGCTATAAAAGGGTTAGGCACCCGGGAAGAGATTCCAGTGGCGTTAGTTCCCCGCCTTCCTTTTGACCTGGTGTTGGGCCGAGATTGGCCGCTACTGGAGGAAGGTCTAGGCGAAGGCCTAATAGGGGAAGAAGAAAGGGCCCCTAGCGAATTCCCTGTGCGGCAGGCAGAAGTTCCAGTTGCCACCCAGAAGGAAAACAAGCAAGGAAAGGGAGGGCCCCTACAACCCCTGGCAGGCAAGGGCGGTGGAGAGGGTCTAATGACCTTAATCCCGGGACCATTGTTCGGAAAACCCAAAGGAAGGGAGGTCGGGAAAGGAACCCCAGGAAATTGCAGCGCAGCCCCGAAAGAGGGTTTCTTTCTAAAATACTGTAAGGTAGTCCCAACCGCTCAAGAGCCACAGAGGGCCAGTACTGCCGCAGCCGGGTACGACCTCTTCAGTGCAGTAGAGGAGGTAGTCCCCAAAAGGGGAAAAGCATTGATAAGCACCGGGTTACAAATCCAGTTGCCAGCAGGCTGCTATGGTAGGATAGCACCCAGGTCGGGGCTCGCAGCCAAATATTTTATTGATGTGGGAGCGGAGGTTATCGACCCAGATTATAGGGGGGTTGTCCAAATCCTACTTTTTAATTTTAGCGAACAGGACTTTTGTGTGAAGGTTGGGGACAGAGTAGGCCAGCTCATTTGTGAGCGGGTGGCGTTCCCCGACTTAAAGGAAATGCCAAGGTTGTCTCCCACGAGCCGTGGCGAGGCCGGTTTTGGGTCCACAGGGCAAAAGGAGGTGAAGGCCATGGCCGCCCTAGCGGAAGAAAACCCGAAGAAGAGTTGGGACCCCAGGTGAGGGATTGTAAGGAAGACCCTGCTCCCAGGATAGGGAAGGAGTTATCACAGCAGCAGAGAAGCCAGTTAGCACACTTGCTGGCAAGTTTCAGGGACGTCCTCACCCCATTACCAGGAGAGACGGGGCTGATAGCACATGAGATTCATACACCTCCTGGGGAAATAGTACGGCAAAGGCCTTATCGCCTGCCGGAGGCCCGTAAGAGAGAAGTAATGGAACAGGTAAGGGAAATGCTAAAAATGGGAATCATCGAGGAGTCAAAAAGCCCTTGGTGCAGTCCGGTAGTCTTAGTGCTAAAGCCGGATGGGAGCCTGCGTTTCTGTATTGATTTCAGGCGGGTCAACGCCATCTCCCTTTTCGATGCCTATCCCATGCCCCGGATCGAGGAGTTGCTTGATCAACTGGGGCAGGCACGGTACCTCACCACCCTCGACCTTACAAAAGGTTACTGGCAGGTTCCGCTTACCCGGGCCTCCAGGCCGAAGACGGCCTTTAGCACGCCCCTGGGGTTGTTTCAATTTAAGCGAATGCCATTCGGGTTACATGGGGCAGCGGCAACCTGCCAACGCTTAGTTGATCAGGTGCTACGGCCCCACCGCCGATATGCGATAGCATATATGGATGACATAGTCATTCATAGTGAAAATTGGGCACAACACCTGCCTAGAGTGGAGGCTGTGTTAGAAGCCCTGCGACAGGCCGGCCCGACCCTCAACCCGGCGAAATGTTTGTTCGCAGGGGCTGAGGTGAAATATTTGGGACACCTGGTCGGGAGGGGTGTAGTGCGACCTTTAAGTAGCAAGATAGAAAGTGTGCAAAACTTCCCACGACCACTAACCAAGAAGCACCTACGAAGCTTCCTGGGTTTGGTGGGTTATTACCGCAGGTTCATACCGCGATTTGCGGATGAGAGTGCGGTCCTAACTGAAATGTTGCGGAAAAACGGCCCAAATAACCTGGCGTGGTCAGCAGAGGCGGAGAGAGCATTTCTCCTGTTGAAGGGGAAGCTCTGTCGAGCCCCTGTCTTACGGGGGGTGGACTTCCATAAGGCTTTTATCCTCCAGACGGATGCCTACGAATTGGGTCTTGGGGCCGTACTATCACAGGAATTTGAGGGGATAGAACACCCCATTCTATATTTAAGCAGGAAGCTGTCCAAAGCGGAGGTTAATTATGCGATCGTAGAAAAGGAGTGCCTAGCGATCAAGTGGGCAGTGGAGGCCCTTAGATTTTACCTCACGGGACGCCATTTTACACTGGTTACCGATCATGCTCCTCTGAAGTGGCTGGGTACCATGCAGAACCAGAACCCATGGCTCACTCGCTGGCATTTGGCCTTGCAGGCCTTTAATTTCACTGTAAAACACAGGGCGGGCAGGCTACATCTAAATGCTGATGCCCTCTCACGTAATCCGTGCTGTAGTGACATGGGTCCCTCAGCCCGAAATAGCTTAAGTGGGGGGATATGTCATGAGGTAGACAGCGCAGAGTCTAAAGTATTAAAAGGGTTTAGAAATGAAGAGCTTACCTCACAGTCACAGGGTCAGTGGAGACATTCACAGTGCAAGGGGGCAGGGAGTGAAGAAACAAACATTCCTCATGGCTGCAGTGACGCAGAGAGAATTCAGAGCTCTAATCAGGCTCACCTGTGGGAACAGTCACGTTCCACGTCCAATAGGCAGCTCAATAAAACCAGGGGAAAATCAAGTGAAGAGGAGGGTGAACTCACAGGCAGAGTCAGACTGAGACCCAGATGCAGTTTCAGATTCAGAGACGGAACAAGCTTTCCCCAAGCAAGGGAAACAAGCCTAGAGCACAGCCAGAGTGTGGAGGAGAGTCTGGAACCTAGCCTGGAGAAACAGACAAGGAGCAGAGAGATCCTCAGAGAGGCTGAGTTGGGAACTCCAGACCAAACAGTAAGAGACCCGCTGTCTTGGAGATCCAGGTTTGAGCAGAAGCAGTCTGACGAACCCGAGTGGATCAGGAGAGATAGAGCTAAGGTCTTCCCAACCAGAGGGGTCCTCGCACCCAGGCAAGCAGTCAGATCACCAGAGAGCAAAGGTCACACTCTGAGAGTCTCACAGGAAGCAGGAAGCAAGTGCTACCCTGCTAGACCCAGCAACAGATACTGCCGGGGCAAAGCAGTCTGCAGCTCTGATAGAAAACCCTGGCTAGAGGAAGAAGGACTAGAAGCCATATTCTCTCGTGGGAAAGATAAGTACCCTCTGTATTATAAAGCGAGTGGAGTAGATTCGGGGAGGAGAAGCAAAGCATATAGGAAGCAAGAGTTCCCTCAATGGCTTAGGGACTGGGAAGAATTCCCCAGCCCAGCTCCTGTTGCCTCTGACCCCCAGCAGCAGCACTTGTACCTCCCAAAAACAGAGTTCACCCCAGAGCAGAGGTCTGAGCACAGGTTTGCAAAAACTCAGAGATCATACGCAGGTCAAGCCCAAGAGGGGATGCAGTGGGAAAGCACTATCCCAGAGAATATTCAGGAGCCAATGGATTGCAGTTTGGGAGTAACAGATGATTTAGAATCTCTGCGTTAAAGAGAAGAAAAGGAAGCGTGTTTTTGATTTCTTTGGAGGAAGATAATACTTTTGTGTTTTGGGGAAAACAAAGAAGAAGCTTGGTTTTGTTAAAGTGTTCTTTTGCCTGTGATGTAACAGCTTAATTTGTGTTATCCTTATCTGAAAGCCATCCGTATGGGACAGGGAATAAAGCCCATCCTTAATTCCACTTTGGACACGACTTTTGAGTCATTATTCTTCCACAACTCAAACTGGGTCTCCATCTAGGCAGCTGCCTAGGGCGACACAATCAGCCAACAGGCTTACACTAGAGATAGAAAAAACAAAACAAAAACCAAGTGCGATACCACCACCCTTTTTTTTTTCCACCGCCCTCTCTCTGCCCACCAGCACCCCCCTTTCTCACTGTATCCTCCCCACGTCTGACCAGGTACTTTTTACCTTAGCCTCCATGCGGGGTCAGCTTGTGAGAAAGGTGTCTCCGGGTTCCACTCCTGGTAGCAGAAAACTTCTTGACGGTTCTCTCTCCTTCCGGATGACTGCTTTCCTTCCAGCAAACTGTAGTCCTTTTTGTGCTTTTCCCTTCTGAGTCTTGCGCAAAAATCCAAACAACGTCGCCACTTGTCAAACACCTTGCTGGCCCACAAGGCGGGAGCCTGGGGCTTCGGTGTTGCTCCTCTTCTAACAGCAAGGACTTTATGTTGCCCTCAGGGATTTTGGGTCCCAATAGCTAATCGAAATAAGGAGGTAGTTGTGGTCGAGTAGCTATGCTTAAAGAGGTTTTATTTCCCGTCCCGGGAGAATTCTTGCAACACAGATCAAAAAGCAAATAAACCATACAGCTGGTACAACACAAGTGAGGGACTACAAATTGGAACAAAAATGCTTGTTGTCAGCTTTAACTGAACAAAAAGAGGGAAAAACATGGTTTTCAATCACACACTTTGAACTGTGAAATCTGTGCTCTCCCACAGATTTCACTCCAACAGGCTTTCTTAGGCCCCTAACAAAAAGAGGTTATGCTATCAGAGAAAACAAGCGTACAGTCCATTTTGCACATATCAGAATTATCATCACCAAAGTCACAATCCATATCTTCAGGTGCTTCTTGATAATTATAACTTGCAGGGCTGTATTGTGGATTAGTGTTTGTTTCTCTCCTCTCGGCTGGGTCAGAGCACCACTCCCCCCTATCACTGCAGAAAGGTTCTTTACCACACACTATGGAATCTTTCCTTAGTGGGCCACACACATCCTGACCACTGGGGGTAAAACTCAGTGCTCCTCTAGTCCAGGTACTTTGGCTTTCAGGCTGAGCTCTGCCTGGCTGGTGTGTAAACGGGAAGTGGAAACTTTTCTTCCCCTCTCTTCCTTTCACAGGACGTCTCACTAAAGCATGGGAATTATCTCTTGGACAAGTATTCTGGCTCCCCAGGTACCTGCTATTGTGGTTATCTCTTCTCCCTGCTCCTCGTGGTTTATATCCTGGAGTCTCCCTCTGGCCCCACACGGACCTTGGCTTAGTGCAGCCTAACTTCCCAGCACTAACCTTTGTGAACTCCTCTTAGATAAACCCCTCTGAGGTGCAGATTGATTCCACGTCTGAACCTTCCAGGTATGGCTCCTGGTTTTTCTGAGCACTGTACTTTCCTTTCCCTCGAGTCCTCTCAATGTCTCCTTCTCTCTCCGCCTCAGAGACTGAGACTGACTCCTGGCTTGCGTCTCTGTGTTTCCTTCCTTCTCCACGTGTGCCTGTACGTGAATCTGCTCGTATCCCTGTACGTTTCTCTGCACGTGTCTCTGCTCTGCTCAAGACTGACCTTTTTTTATCTGTGTCATTCCTTGAGACTTGCGTTAGCTCAACTCTCTGCAGCTATGACGTAATGGTATCTCTGGGCGTTTCTCTACAGCCTGTGCTCTTGTTTTGCTTGGTTGCCCCTGACAACCCCTAGCCATGTGCTCTGCACTGCTGTTTTTAAAATTGCCCTGTGTGTTTTTCTCCACTTTTACAGGCGCTATCTGCCTGGCGCCATGACACTTATCAATGCCTTGCATTTCACTTGCCAGTGCTTGTGCTGTTTCCAGGTTTCGTCGTTTGGCTCTTTTTTCCATTTCCTGAAAGATGCTTTTATGGCAACAACAGCCTCTCTGACCTCACCTTTAAACCATGCTGACAGTTTTTTGTACTTCCTTCCACTTTTCTTAAAGCGTGGAATACAGCTGGTCTGGGCTTTCAAGATAGTATTTTTCAACAAAACCCAAGCTTGATGTAAGTCTTTAACCTTTGCAACTGCTCCTTTTAGTTTTTTCTTAACTATTTTCCTCTTTTTATCATAGTCTCCCTTTTGAAAGTTAAAAGATAGTACTATGGATTTTCTTACTATCCCGAAGTCAATAAGGAGACGTGGCAAGAAGTTCCAATATCGCCTTTATTAATCCACGGGTCAAGAGTGCCTGAAAACCCGACACAGGCCATGTTTCATTTACCACTTCCTCAGGGGTTAACAGCTCACTAAAAATACATATATATTGTGATCCTCCCCCCTTGCTGATACCCGTAGGCATGTAGGGTTTAAGGAGGTTAAGTTCCTTCCTGAACCAAAGTTTCACTATTTCCTGAAGCAGTGCTTGTAGGGAAATGTAGTTTCTTTAAACGTTCAATGAAGGGTAGTGTGACTCAAGTGTTTCAAGCAAAAGGATTTATTTCCCCTCCCGGGGTGGACTTCACAAGGAATGAAGGTAACACAAATATCTTGTACTTTGGCAGAAAAAGGACAAAATAAGATATCCAACTTAAATAGCTTCAGTCAGCGTTAAACATTTTTCTTCCAGCAGATTAAACACCACAGTACTGTTTCCTACAGCTCTGTTCCCTTCTCACAGTAAGCCTGTATTTTCTTCACAGCACAATTTTAACATAGAGATATTATCTCCTCAGCCAGTGAAATCGTACAGTCCATTTCTTCCATAGGAGTATTTACACAGGATGGCTCTGTTTCCATAAATTCTACCTCTGGGGCAGGAATTGTTTGCCATGCTCCCTCTGGAGCCGCGCCCTTTTCTCCAACCCTAGGCTTTATGGTAAACTCGGGGTTTAAGTACTGTTTGAAACAAGCACTCCCATTATAGTCCTTTCCACCATAGTCCCAACCTTCCAGGTCACTAAACTCACAATTATTATTATGATTCCAGCCCTTAGGCTTACCTTGGAACCTGTCTGTGGAAGGTTTTCTCCATGGTTTATAGATAGCTGTTGGTTCCCTACCTGACTTATGCAAAACAGAGTTCAACTGCCTTCCTGGCTTTTCCTTCTGTTTATAATCCAGAGAGTATTTCAGCTGCCTTGGTCTGCTCCTGCTGTATCTTTGACTCAGAGCCTCTGACCTTTCCTCAGCTAGAGACTCAGTCCACCTCCTTACTGGAAGCTGGCTTTCTTCCTCCAAGGGGACTCTGCTCGTCTCTCCTCTTGTTCACTCTCTCTTTCACTCTGGCTTTCCTCCTCTCTCTCTTCTCTCTCTTCTCTACCTACTGGGACCTCTTTATGAGTCAGCTTTCTCGGATAGGGCCTGACTCCGCCTCCTAGCAGGTGTTCTGAATTACTTTTTAACTCTCTGTTAAACTGGTAGCAGGGGCCTGTTTCTTTCTCTCGGGCTTGGTTTCCCTGACAACCAGTAGCCATGTGCTTTTGTTTATATTGCAGCCCTGCACTTTTTACCTGGTTTTTGGGAGTTTCTACAGGGCTAGAAGGCCTCACTATGTCACAATATACACATGTAATGAATTAAAAAATAAGTTAAAAACCACAACAAATAATTAAGATGACAAGCATATAATAATCAATTAAGCACATAACGCATAATAAATAACAATAAATAAATAAATAGACCAATAAACTTAGTGTGATAAACAATTGATAAAATGCCCTATATATAAAAAACAATGATAACATGTGTACAACAACATAAAATACCACGTACACTATAAAAGCAATTCAACTCATAGAAAAGAGAGAGAGAGAGAGGAGAACCAAGGAAAACATTGCATTGTCCATCATATAAAAAACTACATAAAACGTGTATGGCAAATAAAATGGAATAACAAGGACCAGCTAATAATAAAATAATATAATTGTTACTGTATAAGCACATGAGGATTAAACAACGTTGAATTAGAGGAAACATAAAAGGAACATGTAAAAGAAAAAGGTAGGAGTGAATCAATAGGACTTATGTAAGATTGTAAAATGTGTAGATACCTATCCAAAAGAACACAAAACCAGCTTGTGGACGTCATCAGACCAAATAACTAAAAAACTAAAACTTGATAAATAAAAATGCCACTTAAAAACGTACCGATGTAGACAGCCAATGTGGATAACGGATCTCCTTAGATGGCAAAGCAGAGGGAGCCACTTGCCCCTCACATGCGCTGTAAAATGAACTATGTACAATAAAAAATAAATAATATGAAATACCATATAAAAAACATATCTATGCAAGTATCTTAAAACAAAACCCATCTATGGGTGTGAGCAGAGCAGCATATTCAGACCCAAATCCATCAAACATACCCCAATGTGACAGCCCGTGTGATTCTAGCCATCCTCAGAGATGCAGGGCCGACGGGACCCCTGCCCCTCACTACTATCATAAATAAAACATTATATGAATAAATAAATAAATGACCAACTAAACAATAAAAATATACATAACTGCTACCATGAGCCAAATCGCCAACTTAAAATGCAGCAATAGCGAAGGGAATTGTAGATATGCTGACACACTAAACTAAAGCTGGTGCCGTACCGCACTGAACAGATCGCGCCGACAGGCATGGCAAAAAATAAAAATCCTCTGTGCACAGCTATAGAAGAACCAAAGCTGAGGTGACAATACATAATAACCCTTTTTGAATTAATCATTTTATTGCACAAATACCGGCACTTCAAAACAAAAATAATAAAACTAAACCAAATCAAACCTGTAACACGAATAGTGAAGATGCCGTCGGCAAGCAAAACTGAAAGCGCTTATTCAAAACAAGACGCCCGCACATGCGCTTCTAACTTTTAAACCAATCTCATGGCGGAAAAAGAAACCATCCACACAATGTATCCCATAGAGTATCACATGATACTTAGGGGGCAAGCAAATCAAACACAATGACCCAATGAGGATCGGCACCAATACTTATAAAAAAGATATATGGTTTTTAAAAAAATGGACAGGTGCCCCCGAAGGTACAGGATCACTTAAAAACCAGGCACAGGATCCAGTATAGTGACCCAAAGGGGGGTTGTATATTATACAATGATGCTCTCAAAAGTGCAAAGAAAACGCTTATTTTTCAAGTTTTTAAGTGATCCCGTACCTTCGGGGGCACCTGTCCATTTTTTAAAAAACCATATATCCTTTTTATAAGTATTGGTGCCGATCCTCATTGGGTCACTGTGTTTGATTTGCTTGCCCCCTAAGTATCGTGTGATACTCTATGGGATACATTGTGTGGATGGTTTCTTTTCCCGCCATGAGATTGGTTTAAAAGTTAGAAGCGCATGTGCGGGCGTCTTGTTTTGAATAAGCACTTTCAGTTTTGCTTGCCGACGGCATCTTCACTGTTCGTGTTACAGATTTGATTTGGTTTAGTTTTATTATTTTTGTTTTGAAGTGCTGGTATTTGTGCAATAAAATGATTAATTCAAAAAGGGTTATTATGTATTGTCACCTCAGCTTTGGTTCTTCTATAGCTGTTGTCACCAGCAGTGGCTAAACTGTGGCAGCAATCGCTGTGAAAAGCTCTTATTCTATCACTCACCCACAGAAGGAAGACTCACAGACAGGCTGGAATGCAATCAGGATCTTTAATGTGCACACAGGATCAGACAGAGATACCAGCAACCTCCACAAGGGTCTGAACCCCGAGGGACGGCCTACAATGTCTTATATACAGTACAGTTTTAAACTCATTCTACAATCCCATTTGCCACAGGTATTTCCTGCCCACCAATCAGCAGCCCCTGGGGAGGTACCTGGGTGACCTGTCCAAACCGGTATGCTCTGGTCTGTTGGTTTCAGGGCTAGGGAAATACTGTGCTCAGACCTGGAGTGGGGGAAGGGTGCCTACTGGAATCTCATTGTCTTTCTCTTAGCAGGCTGATTACCTCATGGCTTGCGGGGGAAGGGTCAGGCTGATCAGAGCCTCATGGCTTGCAACATGGCTTGGGGGAAGGGCTATCTACAGCTCGCCGCATGGCTTGGGGAAAGGGAACCTGAGCGGGGGCTCAGGGGAAGACAGGAAAATTCAGCGGGGGTCAGCGGTGCACCGGGACAGCACCGAGAGGCACAAAACCTCAGCGGAGGCCCAAGGGAAGGCAGGAACCTCAGCGGAGGCCCAAGGAAGGCAGAAAGTCACATCGGAGCACATGGGGAGCATGGATTCACATCGGACAGCATGGGGGGGGGGCAGAATTAACATCGGAGCACAACGGAGAGAGAAATTCACATCGGAGCAGAAATTAACACAGCGGCAGCATGGGGGGGAACAGAAATTTACATCGGAGCACAGAAATTACATCGGGGGTTCAGGGAAAGGCAGTAAATCCACACCGGAGCACATGGGGAAGCAGAAATTAACATCGGAGCAGAAATTAACACAGCGGCAGCATGGGGGGGACAGAAATTTACATCGGAGCACAGAAATTACATCGGGGGTTCAGGGAAAGGCAGTAAATCCACACCGGAGCACATGGGGAAGCAGAAATTAACATCGGAGCAGAAATTAACACAGCGGCAGCATGGGGGCTACAGAAATTTACATCGGAGCACAGAAATTACATCGGGGGTTCAGGGAAAGGCAGTAAATCCACACCGGAGCACATGGGGAAGCAGAAATTAACATCGGAGCAGAAATTAACACAGCGGCAGCATGGGGGGGGACAGAAATTTACATCGGAGCACAGAAATTACATCGGGGGTTCAGGGAAAGGCAGTAAATCCACACCGGAGCACATGGGGAAGCAGAAATTAACATCGGAGCAGAAATTAACACAGCGGCAGCATGGGGGGGGGACAGAAATTTACATCAGAGCACATTAGAGAGCTCTCTCCTTGCAGTCACACTTCAGATTACTCCCCACAAGCAGAAAGGAAAGAAGAGAAGCAGCGATCTATTTTTAGCTTATCAAGTGCTATATTTAGTTACTTTTTTTTCTCAGATTACTGCAGTTACAGGACGAGCAATGGCTTCAGGGCCACTAAGGCCCCTACTAGGACTGCTTCTCAGATTACTGCAGTTACTGCAGTTTCAGATTCAAATACAGGACGAGCAATGGCTTCAGGGCCACTAAGGCCCATACTAGGACTGCTCGTGCAGTTGATCAGGCTGCTACAGGTTCCCAGAAATTACCAGGACTCACAGATAGAGTACAGAACTAGCCCCAAACAGTAAGGTAGCAGTACTCACCAGAACTCTGATCAGACAGGAAGTTTGGATGCCAGTCTATCCAGCTGGTTTTTCAATCGGGGATTCAACCGCAGGGACCAGCTGTCCAGCCAAATCAAGGTGTCCTTCCGAGCACAAAGTGGCCCGGGGGCGCCAAGGACCGTTAATCACCTGGAGGGGCCGGTCCCTGACTGGTGGAGGCCCAGATGCTGCAAAAGCAGAAGTCTTCCCACCGTGGGTGTGATGAGAGAGGCTTTTCTTTTAATATTTCCCGGCCAATGCACCAAAATGTGGCAGCAATCGCTGTGAAAAGCTCTTATTCTATCACTCACCCACAGAAGGAAGACTCACAGACAGGCTGGAATGCAATCAGGATCTTTAATGTGCACACAGGATCAGACAGAGATACCAGCAACCTCCACAAGGGTCTGAACCCCGAGGGACGGCCTACAATGCCTTATATACAGTACAGTTTTAAACTCATTCTACAATCCCATTTGCCACAGGTATTTCCTGCCCACCAATCAGCAGCCCCTGGGGAGGTACCTGGGTGACCTGTCCAAACCGGTATGCTCTGGTCTGTTGGTTTCAGGGCTAGGGAAATACTGTGCTCAGACCTGGAGTGGGGGAAGGGTGCCTACTGGAATCTCATTGTCTTTCTCTTAGCAGGCTGATTACCTCATGGCTTGTGGGGGAAGGGTCAGGCTGATCAGAGCCTCATGGCTTGCAGCATGGCTTGGGGGAAGGGCTATCTACAGCTCGCCGCATGGCTTGGGGAAAGGGCTACCTACAGCTACCTCATGGCTGCCTCAAAACTAGTGTTGGTTAGCTAGGCACACTGCTGGCCCTGACCCTTCTATGAAGAAAGTGTAGTTGAGACGGAGTGGTCAGGTTTAAACAAGGATTTATTCCCCTCCCGGGGTTTGCTGGATTTTCAAAGTAATACAAAACTCCAAACTTAAGAGACAGCCATGCTTCTGGCATAAACAAAAAGATGAAAGGAAAAATACAGCTTCTTACTTGAACAAAACCAAATAACAAAACAGAACAGAAAATCAGGTAATAACCTGTGCAGTTCCCTCTGTGCACGCTTATCCTCTCTAAGGCAGACTTATCTGCTATTAACGTAGGGAAGTCTCATCAGTGGTTAATAAGGAGCAGTCCATGTCTTCCCCATAAGACAAACACTCACTTTGATCCGTGCACATAGGCTCCTCAAATACCTCGTCTTCTTTATGGCAGAGAGTCTGTAACTTTCTCCAGCCAGTCACTGGCTTCTCCTCACCACTCTCTCCACAGTAAGGTAAGTAATTATCAGGTACTTGGTAAAACTGCTTTGTTCTGCTTCTACTGAGTTTTTCTCTTGGCAGCTTTCTGCCAGGTTTTAAATGCAAACAATCATTTTCTTCATTCATGCATACATCCTCAATTACTTCACTGTCCTTTTCCCAAGGGTGTGAATATTTTAAACCGTTCTGGCTTTCATTAACAAAGAGTCTCTTACCAGCTGCTCTACGTTCTCCCCACTGACTTCTGTCTCTGGGAAATTCCTCCTGTGTCACAGGAGAGGGTTTTCTGTAGTTAACCCTTCGGCTGATAAATGGCTTTCTGTCTTGCTTCCAAGCCCTGCTTGGCTTTCTATTCCAGACCTCACAGGAAACAGTGTTAGGCTGAGAGTACTCTGACCTTCTTTTGGAGAGCTTCAGGTTTTCTCTGACCTGCCAAGTTTCCAAATCACTTTCCCCTTCTGAGTCTTCAAAACCACCGTCAGAATTCATACAGGAGTCAAACTCAGCCTCTCTTCCTGGATCCTCCCGATCCCTGCCTGTTTCTGTGTCTGTGTCTCTCTCTCGGTCTTGATCTCGATCTGGATCTAACTCTGCTTGCCTACCATGCTTCTTATACAGAGTTAGGGGCGTTTTCCTGCACATGTGCAAACTATTCCCTTCATTGTTTGGGGAGTGTTTGTTGGCTGGGCGTGCCTTCAGGCCTCGTGTCTCAGCCTGCTCTGGTTGCCTATAGCAACTGTGAAGCTTTTTATCTCCCTTCCTGTCAGAATCTGTGCCGAACTCCTCAGCTCTCTGTGTCTTAAAGGTATAGGGCATATCTTCGGTGTTACACTGTGCACAGAGGATTTAAATTTTTTGCTATGCCTGTCGGCGCGATCTGTTCAGTGCGGTACGGCACCAGCTTTAGTTTAGTGTGTCAGCATATCTACAATTCCCTTCGCTATTGCTGCATTTTAAGTTGGTGATTTGGCTCATGGTAGCAGTTATGTATTGTGAGACTATACCCTCCTTAGGCGCCCGCCTAGATATGGGGTATAGCTCTGTTTCTTAAAAGAATAATCTGTAGTCGTGTGTCCAAGTATAATTAAAGCTGGGCTTTATTCCCCTTCCCTTGAGGATTGCCTTCCGGATACAGCAAATAATGGTAACAAAAATAAACTGTTGCTTCACAGAAAAATAAAAGCTTTTCAAATGATAACAATGCTTCTTCTTCTTGCTTTTTAACATAGAGAGTCTATCTCGTCAGAAATACATAGAGCACAATCCATGGGTTCTGGAATAATCTCTGGGTTTGAACTTTCCCACTGCATCAAATCAGGACCTGGTCCTGTAAACGGGCACCATGCTTCCGTATTACTGGTTTCACAACCTTGCCCTTGGGAGACCTCAGTTTCTATGAGAGGAGACTGTTCTGTGCAGACATGGACATAAGGAGCTGTGCTTGGGGCCTCTTTCCAGTACCCACTCCAATAAGGGTTTTCTGACCCACTGTAAGCTTGGCTCTTTATAAAAGAACCCACTTCCTTCCCTCTGGATAAAACAGGGTACTTATCTTTCTTCCTAGTATAGAGAGTTTCCAGCCCTACCTCTGTTAACCAGGAGTGTAAGCTGCCCCTCTCCGGGAGTTCCAAGCATAAGGCTTAGCTGAGCTATAATCACTTCCTGGCTTCAGTGAGCTGTCCTGGGTGTGACGTTTGCTCTCTACCTGCTTGGTTGTATTCCCCGGCACGAGGACCCCTCTGGCTTGGAAGTCTCTTGCACTGCTTCTCCCAGCACTCCCTGGTCCAACAGTTTGCTTCCACTCTGCCCTCTCTCTTCGTGACAGCGTCTCTCTCTGTGTCTGCTTCTGAATCTGACTCCCTTCCTGAGTCTCTGTCTCCTTCTCTCTCTGTTCCTCTCTCTGCCCTCTCTGTGGGATTTCCCACCTGGTTTTATCTCCCTGCTTGTTGTACGTTGTATGTGATTCTTTCCTCAGGTGAGCATGATTAGGACTCTGAGTTTCTACTGCGTCACTAATGCTATGAGGAAAGTTTGTTCCTCCATTCTTTGCTTCTCTGCAACCTGAATGTATTAACTGCGCATGTGGCTGTGAGGTAAGCTCTTCTTTTCCATTTTCCTTTAGTATCCCAGGCTCAGTGCTGTCTACCTCATGACAGTATATATTTTTATTGTTTAGTTGGTCATTTATTTATTTATTCATATAATGTTTTATTTATGATAGTAGTGAGGGGCAGGGGTCCCGTCGGCCCTGCATCTCTGAGGATGGCTAGAATCACACAGGCTGTCACATTGGGGTATGTTTGATGGATTTGGGTCTGAATATGCTGCTCTGCTCACACCCATAGATGGGTTTTGTTTTAAGATACTTGCATAGATATGTTTTTTATATGGTATTTCATATTATTTATTTTTTTATTGTACATAGTTCATTTTACAGCGCATGTGAGGGGCAAGTGGCTCCCTCTGCTTTGCCATCTAAGGAGATCCGTTATCCACATTGGCTGTCTACATCGGTACGTTTTTAAGTGGCATTTTTATTTATCAAGTTTTAGTTTTTTAGTTATTTGGTCTGATGACGTCCACAAGCTGGTTTTGTGTTCTTTTGGATAGGTATCTACACATTTTACAATCTTACATAAGTCCTATTGATTCACTCCTACCTTTTTCTTTTACATGTTCCTTTTATGTTTCCTCTAATTCAACGTTGTTTAATCCTCATGTGCTTATACAGTAACAATTATATTATTTTATTATTAGCTGGTCCTTATTATTCCATTTTATTTGCAATACACTTTTTATGTAGTTTTTTATATGATGGACAATGCAATGTTTTCCTTGGTTCTCCTCTCTCTCTCTCTCTCTCTTTTCTATGAGTTGAATTGCTTTTATAGTGTACGTGGTATTTTATGTTGTTGTACACATGTTATCATTGTTTTTTATATATAGGGCATTTTATCAATTGTTTATCACACTAGGTTTATTGGTCTATTTATTTATTTATTGTTATTTATTATCCGTTGTGCTTAATTGATTATTATATACTTGTCATCTTAATTATTTGTTGTGGTTTTTAACTTATTTTTTAATTCATTACATGTGTATATATATGTATTTTTAGTGAGCTGTTAACCCCTGAGGAAGTGGTAAACGAAACACGGCCTGTGTCGGGTTTTCAGGCACTCTTGACCCATGGATTAATAAAGGCGATATTGGAACTTCTTGCCACGTCTCCTTATTGACTTCTGGTTGCCTACGTGGCAATTTGCTGTTTTTTTGGTGGACCTTTCCTTACTATCCCTCCTTCACTAATTAAATCAAATGCGATCATGCTATTATCACTATTGTCAAGTGGCCCCAACACCCTTATCTTTTGCACTAGATCTGGTGTTCCACTAAGGACTAGGTCCAATATGGCTTCCCCTCTGGTCGGTTCATGAACCATCTGCTCCAAGAAACAGTCATTTATTTCATCTAGGAACTTTATCTCCCTAGCATGTCCTGCCGTGACACTGACCGTCGATACTGGGGTAATTGAAATCACCCATTATTATTACTGCGCTGTAACTTTTGTTAGCTTCCTTGATTTCTTTGAGCATTTCATCATCCATTTGTTCATTCTGGCCAGGCGGTCGATAGTACACCCCCACTGCCATCGCCTTCCCCTTTTTACTTGGAATTTCAATCCATAGAGATTCTACAGCAAATTTTGTTTCCTGCAAAACTTTAATCCTTTCTGATTCAATGCCCTCTCTAACATAGAGCGCAACCCCTCCACCAATTTGATCAACTCTATCATTACGATATACTTTGTACCCAGGTATCACAGTGTCCCACTGGTTGTCCTCCTTCCACCATGTCTCTAAGATTCCAATCATATCTAATCTCTCATTTAGTGCTATATATTCTAACTCTCCCATCTTATTTTTTAGACTTCTAGCATTTGCATACAAGCATTTTAGAGACTGTATTTTATTCATATTAATCTGGCTATTGGTAGGCATGGGTAATTTGGGATCTTTAAGCTCTGTCTGCTCCATACTTGAGGGCATTTGGGCTACTTTACTCTTTTTTGGAACCTCTCTGCTTTTGGTAGTATCCTTCAAGGATACATCTTCCGAACCATGCGCTCTTGGGCGACTGTCGGCTTTCCCCTATTATCTAGTTTAAAAGCTGCTCTATCTCCTTTTTAAAGGTTAATGCCAGCGACCTGGTTCCATCCCGGTTAAGGTGAAGCCCATCCCTTTGGAAGAGCCTGTTCTTTCCCCAGAATATTCCCCAGTTCCTAACAAATCCAAAACTCTCATCCTTGCACCATCGTCTCATCCACGCATTGAGTCTCCGGAGCTCTGCCTGCCTTTTGCGTCCCGAAGTTCTGGATTTCAACTTCCTACCTAAAAGCCTAAATTTAGCCTCCAGAACCTCCCTACCACATTTTCCTACGTCATTGGTACTGACATGTACCAAGACAGCAGACTCCTCCCCAGCACTATCTAAGACCTTATCTAGGTGGCGCATGCGGTCCTCTACCTTCGCACCAGACAGGCATGTTACCAGGCGATCGTCACATCCACCAGCCACCCAGCTATCTACATACCTAATGATCAAATCACCAACTATAACCCTTCCCTCATGGGCACATGGCCCTTGAGAAACTTCCTCAGTGCGAGAGGATTTTACATCACCTGGAGGACAGGTCCTAGTTACAGGTCACTTCCTGCCACACCAGGGTGATGCTCTCCTGTCACGTGACCTCTCTCCTCCATGGCAACAGGGATGCTGCCAGATTGGAGGTGGGACATCAGGACTATGTACCTCTCTGTCTTTCTTATGTCTTCCAAGTTTGCTACTCTAGCCTCTAGAGAACGGACTCGTTCCCTGAGAGCAAAGAGCTCCTTGCACCTAGTGCACACGTAAGACCTCTCACCAACTGGGAGAAAATCATACATGTGACACTCAATGCAAAAGACTAGAAAGCCCCCATCTTGCTGCTGGACTGCTGTCTGCATCTTAGTTTTAAGCTTGTGTTTAGATCTTTAAATTCTTTACTTACTAAGGGTTGCTATGGATATTTATACTAATAAAACTGTACCTAATACGTTTAATATACCTTGTTCACCTGAAGCTTAATTAATCTCAGGTCTTTAGTGTATGACTGATTTGGATAACGAGCTTCATCCTTTCCTTTAAGTACCTATAAAGCTACGATTATCCCAGGGGTGGGTGGATGGAGGGAGGGAAATAAGACTTATTACAAGAGGGCTGCTACACAGTACCCTGTCCTGTGCTGCTGAGGTAAGCTGTGACCAACGTCATGGGTGATTAACAGTCCTTGCTTGGATAGGAGTCTTTCAAAATGGCCTTTTGACCTGCCACCTGGTGTTAACACCTATTGAAAATGTTTCACAGGTCTCTTGCCCCCTTGGTAGAAGGCCTCTTTGTAAAGGTTTCTAGAAGACTTCATTTGTTGCTCAAAGAGTACTGACCCTGTTTTGCCTTTTATGCTAAGTTATATTCTGCTTTGATTTAAATTACAGCTCTTTGCTGCTGATAGGCTCTGACTTATTTTGAAATTTAACCTACAAGCTCTTTGCTGGGTATGAAATGTAACCATAAAGTTCTCTTCTGTGTTTTAAATTTAAACTTAAACTGCTGCTACTAGGCCCTGACTGATTTAACAAAAACACTGGGTTCACAGATTAATTAGCTTTAATACAAAGAAGTCCTTTCAGAAAATTTCCAGAAGTATATATTCACAATTGCAGATCTCTCTCCAGAAGTAGCAGTCCCTTTTTCTAGTCCTTCAAGACTGAGGATCACAGAGCTCTGGTTGAGCTATTTATGCCTGTGCTGCTGAGGTAAGCTGTGACCAAATTCCTGGGTGATTAACAGTCCTTGCTTGGATAGAAGGAGTCTTTCAAAATGGCCTTTTGACCTACCACCTGGTGTTAACACCTATTTAAAACGTTTCACAGGTCTCTTGCCTCCTGTTGATGTGTTTAAGTCCACCCTATCCCCAGGAGGCCTTAGACCTGATCACATAGGTCTATTCTTCATCCTGTTGGTATGGTACCTGCTTCTGTTGTAGTTACACAGATCTGCACTATCCCCAGAAGTCCCTAGACCTGATTACAGAGGTCTATTATTCATCCTGGTGTTATGGTAGTTGCTCCTGTTGCAGTTTCATAGATCTGCCCTATCCCCAGGAGGCCTTAGTCCCGACTACAGAGGTTTGTTATACATCCTGGTGTTCTGGTATGATAGTTGCTCCTGTTGATTTGTTTAAGTCCACGTTTCACAGGTCTCTTGCCTCCTGTTGATGTGTTTAAATCCACCCTATCCCCAGGAGGCCTTAGACCCGATCGCATACGTCTATTCTTCATCCTGATGGTATGGTACCTGCTTCTGTTGCAGCTTCACAGATCTGCCCTATCCCCAGGAAGCCTTAGTCCTGACTACAGAGGTCTGTTATACATCCTGGTGTTCTGGTACCTGCTTCTGTCGATGTGTTTATGTCCACCCAATCCCCGGGAGCCCTAAGACCTGATTACACAGGTATATTATATATATCCTGGTGTTATGGTAGGTGTTCCTGCTGATGTTTGTAGGTGTGGGAAACACCCAGGTGTAGGCCAGACCACACAGAGATATCGGAATCACATCCCCTGGAGATCAGCATGCCTACCCTACACATGGCATGGTGCTGCCATGTCATGCAAGGAGAGGGCAGGAACACGGCATGGAGTGCCTGGGGGGTAGCACACATGACACGTAGGTAGCATAGCACACATGCCAAGACTCACACCCACACATGCATGCGGTGGTGGCAACAGGTAGTAGCAGACCCACTGGCCACAGCAGCAGGAGCACCCTGCTGCTCACTGCGATGTGTGCTATGCATAAGGCCCCAATCAGAGATATCTGGTCCCTAATTGTCCCAACCATTGCATTTCCCCCCAGGTGGAGGACCTACGGAAGAAGGGACGGGAGATGTGGCTACACTGCCCCTACTATCTTGCCTGCCTCCAACAGAGGGCGATGGGGCAACACGCGGTGAGTGTTGCAGCCTCTGCATCGCACAACAGCATGTCCCAGTGGCCCAGCAGCCTGTGGGAGCACATACTATGTTTCTGTGATGTGGCAGATGCATGACGGGGTCCTAATGTTTGGTTTCCCCCCCAGAGGATGCAGATGCTGGCAGGGCCCATCAAGATCAAGGCCCCCCACACCAAGCCCCACAGCAATGGGCCAGATGGCGGGGGCGGAGGAGGAGGAAGAAGCCCATGAAGAGGACATGGAGGGGCCAGAGGATGGGGTGGGGTGGGAGGGAGGGGAGGGGGAGAGTGTATCTGAGGTGGCGGGGGGAGGGGGGAGGTGGAGGGTGTTGGGGGGGAGGGTGGGCCTGTGGGTGGGAGGGGCCACAGGACAGCACAGGGCACAGAGGGTCCCTGCCACCTGCCCCATGTGTGTGGCGATGGTGCCCGTCTGGGTGTAGCAACATCACCCATTGCCACAGACAGGTCCTACACAGATGCCACCACACAGACGATGGGCACATGGTGTGGGTGTGGTGGCAAGTGCGTCCAGTACCTGGTTGTGGCAATGGGTACCTTGCTGCAATGCCAGCGGGACCAGGACCGCACCATCGGGCAGATGGCTACAGAAATGCCGGCCCTGGAGTGTGTGAGGCCCACAGTGCCACATCACACACGTGCCCTGTGCTGTCCTGTCACCCGGGACCCAACATATGGGCATATGTAAATAGGACACATTGTGTGCAGAGCATAAATAAATTTGGTAATACATCACAATAGTCATGTGTCTCCCTTACAGACAGGCTGTTGACGTCAGCATGAGACATGTGCGCATGTCCCCGTGTGTATGTGTGGTAGACATAGGTAACATAAATGGACCATTTCCACCATCAGGTGTGAGGGATGGACATGTGTGCAGGCATCTGTGTCCCCTGGTGCCCCTGTGATGTACCCATGTGCTGGGCTGTCCAGCAGCCATGGCCACATGCATGGTGGTGTTGATGTGCAGACTGCATATCTGATGCAGCGTAATTGGAGGATGATGAAGGGAAAGGCTAACATTAGGTATGAGGCAGGAAGGATAGGACAGCCTGCCATAACCATGAACAGGACAGGGTGGTAGCTTGTGAAGCTCAGACAGGTGGATGGCGGTCTGGAGGAGGAGCAGCGGCTCTCAACAAGTGCTGGAGAAGACTAAACAACTGACTGTAGCTAGGTACCTTTGGCTGCCCTGTGTGTTCCCTAAGTATCTGTAGCTATTATGCCATGTAGTCCTTGGGGTAGATCAGAGAGAATGGTCACACATGTAGATAGAATAATAGGGAGGTTATGTGGTGTGAGTGAGTGGCAAATCCTCACAATGTAAATGAACCACCATACACATATTGCAGGTAGACGGGGGAGGTAGGGTATACCCCCACGCATAGGTATAAGTGTGCACACATGGCATGGTGCAGGGCACACTGGACATGGCAGAACCTATGTGTGCTGATTGGTGGTAGTGCAGACCCCCCACCCCCCAGGGAAATAGCACGGCATATGTGACCAGGGTGACCACATGGGGGACAGGGTGTTCATGGAAGCACAGTGGCAAACACTGGACACATGCACATAGGTAGAAACAAGTTTATCTGTCTTTATTGTCACAGATCTGCCCCACACTCAAGACCTGCATGGCCGCCCACATCCACGGCGACCACAGCCCCATCCACCGGCAGCACCCCAGTGTGCCGGTGCTGCCTCTGGTGCTGGTGCTGGCTGCCGGCAATAACCCGCCATTGTCTCCAGGGCATCAGCCTCCTGAGATATCCCCACTACTATTTATTTAACAAGATTTATATACCGTCTTTCTACAAGTCAAGACGGTTTACATATAACAATTGGCAGTGTGTTTCAACTGTTTACAAGGAACAGGTAACAGGTATACAATGAATATGAACGAAACTACAATGAATATGAAAGAGAACTAATTACAATAAACAGAGATTAACTATTTACATAGGAATTTACAAGGAATTTACAAGGAAAAACACTAGGCTTTAAGATATAATTTGAGAGGCCAAATGTAGGGACATCACTACTATAGCCTCTGCTGTGCCATGCAGCTGGCTGAGCTCCTCATGAATGGCCAGCAGTGCCTGACGAGTGCCTGTGGGTGAGACACAATGTGATGTGTGAGACATGTGTTGCACCTCCCACCGTGAGGCATGCATATGTCCGGCGTATCTCACGAGAACAGTCCTCAGATCAATCATGCAAGTGAAGAATAGCAACACAGTACCATGTTTCAAATCTGAGAATCCCACGATCCGTCCTCAGGCCAGGAGATGAACCTGAGGTAGGATCGTGAGATTCTCAAATTTGACACATGGTACTGTGTCGCTATTCATCGCTTGCATGATTGATCTGTGGACTGGTTTCTTGAGATAAGACGGATAACGTGGGGAATCACGCCAAGCAGATATATATCCGGATGGAGCTGTTTGCCTTAGACCTGACGGACAGTACAAATGAATAGGACTATATAAGCTAAGTACTATTACCCAAAAAGAGTGGTCCACAGAATTAAGATGTCTAATTGATATGGAATAGGGGTTTACTGATGTATGTCTCCTTGGGTTTTACGGAGGTGAATATTGAGTGGGTGTATGTGCTCATTAAAATGGGTTAAACAGACTACACTTGCTACAAGAGGGAGGATCTCTCATGGCAAATAGTCCAACAAAACATACACAAACTACGTGCTATGGAGTAATTATATTGGGGAGCGTATGGGATGTCATTAGGATTGTTAGCTATACTCCCAGCAGGTTTGTGGTCTATTCAGTTACCTACCTTCAGCATCCTGTCATGATGAGGCAGTATGGGCCCGCAGCTCTGCCAGTATCAAATCCATGCTGGTGGGTGGGGTGCCTGATGGCCCTGGTGCTTGCACTATGTGGTGGCTCCCCATGTTCTCTGGGCCCTCCCCAGCCACTGTGCTGTTGCTGGTGCTCCACACTGGCATGGCGACATCCGCTGCCCTGTCCTCCACCTCCTGCAGCACATCAATCCCTGGGGTCTGAGCACCATGGCTTCCAGAAACCTCAGCGACCACTGGCTCTGCCACATCCTCCTCCTCATCTGCCTCCATGGCCTGGATGTCACCTGGAGGGTGGAACAAGGTACACAGTAAATATGGGTTTGACCAGAACACATATGTACAGCTGTATGTTACATCCCCACCAACAGCAATGTGTGTCCCGCCTTAACTTCTGTCACTGCACCTACAATGGGGTCAACACATGTGCCACCAGTATGGTGTACTGTGGTGAACAGCGCCCTCCTGAGCCTATGGAAACGGATGAAAATCCTGAGGTTCAGCAGGATTTATGCCTATTTGAGAAACCAAGGAAGAAAGAGAGACTCTATTCCACAGAGCTGAGCATGGAGACCAGCCCAGGGGAGGAGTCCTGCAGTCCTGATTGGGCACACCCTGCCCTTGGAAGGGGCGTGTCCAGGAGAGAACGTGGTTTTAAACCAGAGCATGGCTTTGCTAGTCAGAATGGGATTAAGAATGAGATTAAGATTGAGGAGAAGGAGAGGAGGATTAAGAAGGAGAGACGGATAAAGAAGAAGCAGGAGAATGATTGGAAGTCCAGAAAACAGTATGCTGATACTTGGGAACCTGGCATTGGAAGGAGACCTGCAAAGTTCTATTCAGAGGCAGTGAGTAGAAGTCCCAAGGAGAGAGGACCTAGCCCTGAATTAGACAACCGTTGGAAGGCACAGCCCTGGGAAAGGAAGCCTTCAAGGCAGGCACAAGAAAGGAAACAATCATTCTGTGAAGTACCGTTTGAGCCAGAGAGCAACAAACATTCTAACAGCTGGAGAACGTTGGAGCCATCTGAAGTCAGAACGGCATGGCAACAAGTAAGTGAATTGCCACCAAGTTTCCAGGCTGAACGTAAAGCTAACTCTCCTGTGTGTGAAACATTAGCAAAAGAGACTAGCAGTTACTCTGACACAATTAATCTAAGAGAGGAGAAAATAAACAGCCTTAAGCCAGAGGGAAGTTGTATAGTTGATAGCAATTCCCTACCTCCCAAACAGCAGGCTGAATTGCTCCTACAGAGTTTTAAGCAGTTTTTAGAGTTGCAAGCTAGAAGACAGCCAGTGTTACCAGAAGCCAGTAATTCCATACAGCTTGAAGAATTAACACAAGATAATACAGACTTACCAGATTGTGAGAGCATGGATTGCACGGTCTGCTGTGTAGAGATGCCAAGCTGAAGGAAACTGCTTTTTACCGTATGTGAATTGAATGCTACGGAGCTGTTGTATTGCCTTGCTGAGAAAGCTCTAATTATGTGCACCTGATTTTCCCCAGCACTGTGAAGGTAATGGTGGCTGAAAGAGGCTGCAGTGAATCTAACTGACCTCTTGGGGCAAAGTGAGTAATTTGCTTAGAAGTGAAAAGAAGCAGTTATACTTTAAGTTGCCTTTATCCTAAGTTTTCCTGTTAGCATTTGAAGCACCTATTTTGTTTGCATTTATTTGCCATGTGATGGAACAATATCCTTTACTATAATAAAAATACTGGAAACCCCATAACTACAACTCTTTATTTCGGAGCGAGAGGAGCAGGAACTACAATACCCAGCATTCCCTGGATACAGGTTACTCTCCTTCCTCACGAAGCATCAGACCGCCGCTCCTGTCTTTAGCCCCAAGGCCGGGCAGGAGCGCCGCAGTACCTGGCAGGGGTGGGTGGAGCACGCCTTTGCACTGGTGGCACTGTGACACATATGATGGTTTGTTTTGGGGGGATGGGGTGGCGAGTGCCAGGGCCACTGTGCGCAGCACTAGATATGCACTGTGCGTGTGTCCTGGGATATGGGCTCAGTGCTACATGTGGCCAGGGTGTGTGCAGGAGCCATCAATGTGACTGGGGCCTGTCATAGTTTGTGTAAGCGATATGTATGCATTGGGGTGTGTGGTATTGTGGTGGCGAAGCCGTGGGAGAGCAGAGGCAAAGAGGGAAAAACCAGGTATTTTCCTCTGAAAAAGGAATTAGCTCCAGGAGTTTAGGGGTTAAAACTCCTGCTTCAGAAAAAAACTCCCTGCAGAAAGTTTGTGATAGAGAGCCACACCCTAGCTCCATGGTAACCAGCCCTGCTCACGAGGAACAGCTGGAGGTGGAGCTGGGAAACCGAAGGGAAAATCACAGATATAAGTTTGAGGAAGCAAGGGGAGAGGAGAGCAGAACCAGTGGAGGAACGAGAAGGAGAACAAGGGCAGAGGGAACAGGGAGAACCAAGGGAACTTCAGAAGAGACATCTGCAGAGACTTCTTAGAGAAAGGCAGAGTTTGCCAGAGAAACAGAGGCTGCCAGGAAAGCAGGAACTGTGAGAGAGGCAGTGCCTTCCAGAGGTATAGAAGTCACCCTTGAGACCTGTAATACAGGAGAAATCCGTTGAGAGGGAGAGCTTACCAGGGGGAGAAGCCAAGCTATGAAAATGGCAGAGAGCTGTCTCCAGGAGAGCAGATGAAACAGAGCCTTCAGCAGTAAAGTCTGAGGAGAGCTTAATTCCACAGAGTAAGGTGAGCACCTTGAAATCCTCTCAGAGCGTTCTGAGAAATAAGAAACTCCCTAATTCCTCTAGTAGCCCTCAGCAGAGAGAAGAATCTGTATTAAAGAAAGTGTTAAAAGTTTTAGAGAAACTAAAGCCTGCCATTTCTGAGACAGAGTTAAATCATTTACAAACAGACTCTGAGGTAGAAAGCATGGACCTGGAAGAATCTGTGCTAGAGGAATTGCCCTCAGATAATGAAATGGATTGCTGTCTAGTTTGTGCTCAAAACTGAAAAGCTATAAGGTTTTTAGAAGATAGGAAACCTGGAAGCTTAGTCATCAGTGGGGCAGTGCTGAGAAAAATATGCAAATGAGTTGCTGATCTCCGAGGCATGGCCCGGAGTTGAAAAAGGACTGTTTGAAAGTAAAGCCAGAGTCTGTAATGCAGCCACTAAGAAAAAGCAGTCTGTGTGAGAGAAAAATAGTTTGCAGTAAAGATGCCAATGTTGTGCATAGCTTGAAGAATGTAAAGCTTTTGTTAAAAACAAGCTGAAAGCTGTTGTTTGGCACAGGAAGATTACTGGCTGTTTTCACATGGAGAAATACTGTTGTTTGGCACTGTAACAAGCTGACCTCAGAAGCATTTTATTCTTTTGGTTTTGTTTCATCGGAGAAAATATCCACCGTTATGTTTTGATATTTTGAACTGCAAGAAAGAAAGTTCATTTGGCTGAAGAATAAATAAATAATCCTGTGTGCCTATGAAAATCCTCTCGGCTGAATTTATTTCAACCTGTCAGACGGCTGCCTGGGTGAAAATCTTCACAGTCTTGGCAAGTGCATATATCTGTATGATTTGCAAGGTATTGTGGGCAATGTAATTCATTCACACCAGACACAGCTGCTGACAATAATTTAGTTGTGCTCTTGGGTAAAGCCAATAAGATTTTTATTTATGGGGTTATTTCTCCCAACACAGATATGCTTGGTAGCACATAAATTAGGTAACTTGCTTTCAGTGTTAACTTGGAAAAACAAAGGCAAAATCAGGAAAACAACAAATGAAAAGTCACAAAGCAAGAAACAAACTGTTCTTTTCAGGCTAACTTCTGATTACTTCCCACATAGATACAGAAGTGATTCTCTCCTAGCTCACAAGCAATTAGGTAAGGCTTAATTGCTAGCAGTTACCAGCTGAAACCTCTTAGCTGGCTTGCCTTCCACTGTGTGGGTCAAATCCTGCTTCAGGAGCTTTTCTGAGTAGTTTAAAGAACAAATTTGTATTTCTTTGTGATGGTTGCTGTACTTTATAACAGAAAGTTACCAACGGAGTTTGGATAGAGAACAGTCCATATAAATAGGATCCTCATCTGCTATTATTCCCCCTTGTTCAACAAGCATGGGTTCAATATCATGGATTGGCACAGATGAATCTTTCAATGGAGCACTTTCAGGAGAATACTTGTTTCCCTGCTGTCTTTCAAGGTTATAGCTAGGGCATAGATCAGTGTTCATACCTGAGCTTCCATTGCTGCTAGAGTTCCCCTCTATATAGCCTGGCCAGTATGTAGTCCAGTTCTTATGTCTAGCCTTCCAATCCAGATCCTTGGACACTGGATCTCTCTTCACATACCTTCTGGCACGGGTCTTAGGGTCCCTTTCACGTGCAGCCGTCTCCCTCACAGGTAGCCTCTAGTGATTCCTAGCTCTGCAGCAACATTCCTCTGGCTTTCCCCAGTCCAATGGTGTATGCTGGCCCTTGGAATACCTCCCAGTATACGTACTGCTTTGGACTCTTCTAGACCTCTCAAAGGCTTTTCTCTTCCTTCTTCCAAAGGGTCTCTTTCCCTCCCTGTCCGTCCGGTTTGGCTTCTGCTTCTGATGATCCTTCAGATGAAACTGAGGATAATTCTCTGTATATCCAAGGTGATCATGAAGATGATGGTCATCTGTAGAATAAACTCTACTCTTATTCTGCCTAGATGAGTGCTGCTCCCTAATACAGCGCAGCTGTGCTGAATCAGGCCTTGCCGTTTGAGATGAGTGTTCCATCCTAGCACAGCGCAGCTGTGCTGAATCAAGCCCTGCCCTTTGCAATGAGTGCTTGGGGATTACCTCATAGCCCTTTTGATTGAACACACATTTTCTCACTTCAGCTCCTCTCATGGCTGTTGGAAACCTGGTGCATTCTGGGACTGGTAGTCTTTTATGGCAAAATTCTGTTTTCTCATTTCTACCAGCACTGACAGGTTGCTTGTTCAGAGACACTTCACCTTTTTTATAGCCCCTTCCTGAGCTATGATAAGCTTCCTTATCACATACCCCCCTGCTTAAGTTATTACGGACTGGTTTAACTGGTGAAACATCTTTCCTACAGTCCGTAATACCTACGAGAGTGTTATCTTTCTGAAGCTCACTTACTTCCTGACTGGCTTCAGGGTAATTGTTATTTACAGGCCTCTCCTTCCAAGACTTAAGTACATTAATATGGTAGGTCTGCCTACGCCCTCTTGCATTTTCTACCATATAAGACACTGGGCTCACTTGTTTAACAACCTTCCATGGCCCTTTCCACTGTACTTCAAATTTTGGAGCTGTACCTGCTACTTGAACCAAAACCTTTTCACCAATGCTTAGTTGGCGGCTTTTGGCCTTCCTATCATACCACCCTTTCTGGCGCACTTGACTGTCCTGCAGGTTCCTCTCAGCAACCTGCGACGTCCTTTTCAAACGTGCTCTCAAGTCACGTAGAAACAGTGGCACCTCCTGACTTCCTGGTTCAGGATCAATCCATTGTTCCCTCAAAATGTCTAACAAACCCCGTGGAGCCCTACCATACATCAATTCATATGGGGTTACACCTAGGGACACCTGAATTCTTTCCCTGCAGGCATACAAGGCAAAAGGCAATAACATATCCCATTCTTTTACCTCTCCTGCTAACCCCCTTCTCAACATTTGTTTGAGAATTTGGTTGAATCTCTCCACCAAACCGTTTGATTGTGGATGGTAGGCTGAGGTTTTTACGTGATGAATGCCAAAGGCATCCCAGACCTGGGCCAAATATTTGGATACAAAATTGGACCCTCGGTCAGTCAACACCTCTCTTGGGAATCCCACTTCACAAAACAATTTTACTAGCTCTAAAGCTATTGTTTTTGCAGAAACATTCCTCAATGGTATGGCCCAGGGAAACCTTGTTGCCTGATCTACCATAACTAGGATGTATTGGAAACCTCGGGGCGTTTTGACTAATGGGCCTACAATATCCATGGCAATGCGACCAATTGGGTCTGTAATAATTGGCATGGGAATCAATGGCACCACCGGTGGGTGAGCCGCTGTAACTCGCTGACACGCTGGACATGCAGCACAAAACTGGGCAGTTTCTTTGAAGATACCTGGCCAGTAAAAACGCATAAGTATTTGATCCAGCGTTCCTTGCATCCCTTTATGACCTCCAACTGGATGATCATATGCTAGTCTAAGTACTAGCCCTTTGAAAGTTGTGGGTACCACCAATTGTTTACGTATGGTCCCATTTCTGGGGTCCTGACTCTCTCTATATAACCGCTCCGACATCATAGTCTGGTCGGCCCCGGAATCAAGCAAGGCCTCGGCCTGCACCCCATGTACCTCCACCCCCAGGTAAAAAACCCCTTGTTTATACTTTGCTTTTTCCCCTATTAGTGCTGTGCGCTCTTTGCATTCATATCCCTTGTGACCCAATCTCCCACATTTAAAACATAATATGCGAGAGTCACACGCTATACCTTTACTTCTACATTTTTCTGTAGTTGGTATGCTCAATCCTGGGTCTTTCATTACTCTACCAGAGTTTGCCATGCTACGCGAGCCGCTCGCTCCTCCTTGCGGACCATGGGCTATCTGAACCTCTATGAATCTTTCCGTTAGGAGAGCAGCCTCGTCCGTCGTCTGGCAGTTCTGTAGAGTGAGGAATGACCTTACCTCTACTGGCACAGCTTCACAGAATTGCTCTAACACAAGCATATCTAAAATACTTTCCATTGTTTTCCCTTCTGGCATGAGCCACTTCCATACAAGGCTACGAATCCGCTGGCCTAGTGCCTTCGGAGTTTCACCTTGTTGGATCTTTGTAGCTCTCAACATTCTACGCTATACCATAGGCGATAGGCCTAGCCTATCCCGTATGGCTGCTTTCACATAGGCATACTCATTAGCCTGGGCGGCCGGCATAGCCTTGTATGCCACCAGGGCTTCTCCCGTCAGGGAGGTAGCTAGGCGAACCGCCCATTGTTGCTCGGGCCAGCCTGCACCACGAGCTACACGCTCAAAGGCTTCCAGAAAATCGTCTATATTGTCTTTTCCTGACCACTGTCCAAAAGACAAAATGCCACATGTCTGTGGGCCTACCCCACCAAAGTGTCCTTCGGTTTTCCTTTCGGCTTGCCGCTCCTGCAGTACCGCCTGCAACAAGTCCGTCAGCGGCTTCTGCTGTATTTGCATGGCGGCTAGGGCTTGTTCTTGGCACTGCTGGGCAAGTTCACGTTGCTTCTCGAACTGGAGCCCCATCCACTTCAGGATATCCGCTGGAGACTCCATGTTGGCAACCTGCAATAATCAGAGAGAAAAAAAAAAACCAAGTGCGGAACCTCTCTTTTTTTTTTTTTTTTTTTGTTCCACTGCTCCCCCACTGGGATTTTCAGTCCCTCAGATACCTCCTCAGAATCCCACCCTGGCTGTCCCAGATACTATTACCTAAGTCAGGTGGTGATTCTGGCCTTGAGAAGGTCTTTGACTGCTCCCGGTTCCTGGAGTTGTCTGGGCGTGGTTCCACCTCCTTCCTGGTTGCGTCCTCTGGCGCTGGTGACTCCGTCCCTCTTGCACGGTGTCCTCTTTTCTGGCATTCAAGAACTACGCCATTTGTGCGACCATGCCGGTCCTAGGCGGTTGCCTAGACCCGGGATAGCCTGGAGTTGTGGTAAATAAAGGACACTGTAGTCGTGATCCAAATGAAATTAAAGTTGGGTTTTATTCCCCTTCCCTTGAGGATGTCGTAGAATAAGGGACAACATAAAGAACGGTTGTTTTCACCAGGGTAAAGGATGTTTAACCAATAATAATCATGCTTCTTTCCAGCAATAAAGTCCAACACTTTTCAATGTGCAAAATACAGTTTCTTTCTTGCTCTTTTCCTTTAACAAAGGCTCTCTATATCATCAGTCACGCATACAGCACATTCCATCGGTTTAGGGATATTTTCTGAGCTATTGCTCTCCCATTGCATAGGGCTAGGACCTGCCCCTGTATAAGGACACTGAGCCCCTATGAAGCTGTATCTTGCCCTGGGGATACCTCAGTTGCCCCCAGTTGGAGCTGCTTTTGTAAGTCCCAGATATCAGGAGCTGTGCTGGGGATTTCTTCCCACGGCTTGGGCCAATAAGAGTTTCCTTGCCGGTTATAAGCCTGGCCTCTATCCCGGAGACTCCCTTTTCTCCCCTTAGCAGAAACAGGGTACTTATCTTTTCCTTTGGAGAAGATGGTCTCAAACTCCTCTGTCTCCAGCCAAGGCTTTCTTTCTGCCCTGCAGCCTGCTCTTCTGTGGGAACCCTGGTTACGATGTCTGGCTGAGGGAAACTCACTTCCTGCTTCCTGTGTGCTTCTTTGGACGTGACCTCTGCCTCCTGTTAACTGGACAGTTTGCCTTGGTGTGAGGACCCCTCTGGCTGGGAAGACCTTGCTGCAGTTTTGCTTATCCCACCTGGGTTTGCCAGCCTGTCTTTCTCCAGCCCTGGTTCTCCAAGGTAACGTGTCTTCCTGCAATTGCTTGGGATTTCTACTCTCACCTTCTCTCCAAGCCTGCTTGAAACAGCAGTCAGAGTTCCTTTGGTCTCTGCTTTCCTCCTGGCATTTCAAGCTCCGGCTCCCGCCCTAATCCAGGCTCCAGCTTCCACTGCCAATGCTCATTCTGCTGCTTCCAATTCTCTTTCTCCTTTCCAATCTGCTTCCCCCTCCAACTCTCTTCCTCCTCCTTGTTCTCTTCCTTGTTCTCCCTTTGTGAGATTTCCCACCTGCTTTTATCTCTCAGCTCCTCTAACGTGGAACGTGAGTCTGAGTCCAGGTGAGCCTGATTGGCACTCTCAATTCTTACTGCATCACTACAACCCCGTGGAAAGTTTGTTTTCCTTTTCCCTGCCTCCCTGCACTTTGAATGCTGCAACTGCCCCTGAGGCTGCAAGGTAAGCTCTTCTTCCTTTTCATTTCTTAATATTTCAGGGTCTGTGCTGTCTACCTCATGACAATATTTATTGGTTGATTGGTTATTTCTGAAGTTTCTCCTTCATCTAAATTGAAATGTTTATAGATAGGATCAGCTAAGGTGGAATTTCTATTGATTTATTTGTGTTGGTTGCCATAAACAATAACAGGTGATGTTGCACTATGCTGTACCATCACTTAATAAAATGTAGCTTTTTTAAATTATTTTAGTTTAAGGAGTCTTTTACTAACAGGTGCTAGCTGGGAGTGCATGTTTTGGTGTGTGCTGAAGGTGCACTGGGATGCATGTTGCTAGCTAGCACAGAGCCATGATGGTTAGCACAGGATGTTTCCTGCATTATTTATTTAACATTTCTTATATACTGCCTTTCATGATATCAAGGTGGTTTACTTTGAACAAACTGAAATTACATTGAACAGGGCATTATAACTTGGAGATAACTATTTTACAGGGATCATGGGCAATGGAGGGTTAAGTGGCTTGCCCAAAACCACAAGGAGCACCTGTGGGACTAGAAACCCCAGTCCTTCTGGCCTAAGGTTGCTGTCCTCTAGTAGGATTTGAGCCCTTGACCTTCCAGCCTGGGGTAACTTGCCCCAACCACTAGGCCACTCCTTCCTCATTAACTGTGCAACCCGTGTTAGGGTCACAAGTGGGTGGGTTAGGAAAAGAGAGTGGATGTGGTGAGCTTAGTGCAGTTAGCGCTATGTTCACACCACATGCTAACTGCATCAGCATGGGTTCACCTGCATTAGCGTGGGTTCACCTAATGCCACTTAAATAGGTGGTGTTAGATGCAGCATGTGCTAGGGGTCAGGGCTCCGCATTAACTGTTGGAGAAAAGCTTTCCACCCCCCGACAGCACATTTTGGTGTTGCACCTAATACGCCATGATTTTGGCGCTATTGTTTTTTTACGTGCAACACCTTAGCACCCGTTAGTAAAAGACTTCCTAAATCTTTTTATTGACAGTAAACTAAATCAAGAAATTAAACAAGAAGTCAACATGTGGGGTTTCTTACACGTCAACCCTACTGGAAGAGTTCACAAATTTATATTTTCAATCCCCATCCTCCTTCCATCCTCCTTCCATCCTCCTTAATCCAGATAATATTCAATTCTTTCTTTGGTGGAAGTATGAATGCAGCTTGCATGGAAAGCAGTGCCGTACTCCAAATCATGCCAAATACCAAGTACTTGTCCTTGGTAATTTCAATTTGTGCAAGCCCCTCCTCTCATCACCCCATATTTAATCACTCAGTGTTCTGAAAGTGTAATCATCATCTTGGCCTTCCCATCCATACTACTACCCCCGAGAATACTAAAACCACCCTTGCCACTTTCTCTAACCAGAGAACTAAGTGCAATTAAACTTTACCATCTTTCCAATCCCCTGTACACAGCTTAACTAAACGAGTTTAAAACTAGATTCTGCACTTGTGGAGAGATGGAGTATGAACATTTTCTTATGTTTCTCCAACCCCTTGGATAGTCCATACTCCATTCTCACTTGCTCATGAAGAAAATTCCTCCAGTGCCAAAATGAAGGGGAGTCTTTTCTCCTAGGACAAGCAGGATGAGTCAGCCACACTTGATGATATCAGGGAGGAATGGCTCAGTGGTTGGGACAGGTTACCTCAGTCCAGAAAGCTGGGGGTTCAATTCCCACATGGGGACAAGCAACCTCAGGCCAGAGGGACTGGGGTCTCTAGTCCCATAGCCACTCCTTGTGGCCTTGGGCAAGCCACTTAACCCTTCATTGCCTCAGGTACACTTAGGGGTATGTTTACTAAACCGTCTTATTGTGCGCCCGGCGATAGTGTGCAGGCTGCCATAAAAGGAGTGGGCGTTCCAGTCTTAAAGCAGCAAAATGGGAGTATCGTGCGATAACGCGCGCTGCTGTGCACATTATCGGGCGAAGTGCCGCTAAGCACGTTAACGCACGGTAATCCTAAGTAGACGCTCATACATGCAAACCTAGAAACAGAGGTGTAGCACAATGGTTAATACACTGACTGATGATACAGGGGTCATGAGTTTGATCCCCCAGTGTGCCTAAGGCTGGCTGAGGCATCAGCTTTGACATGTAAGTATTGTTTCCTGAGGCAGTTTATTTGTATTTTAATTATTGCTGCCAGCAAACACACCCTCATGTGCCGTAACCTAAGGTGCCACATAAGGCACCCTATAAGGCACTCCATAGGATACCTTAGAAGGCACCTTATATGGATGGTAACCATAAGGTGCCTCAGAAAGCGCTGTATAGGGCGCCCTTCTGAGGCACCTTATTGGGTACAGTACGCTGAGGGTGGTTTTGCTGGCAGCACTAATGTACATTAAAAATAGATAATGCTTTGGACAGCTCTATCAAATAACCCCACTGTGGGTTTGAACCCATGACCTCTGGCTCCACAGGCAGTGAAGTAACCAGTGGGCTACAGCTCTATAGCTGCTAACAAGCCCCTGGCTGGCTGCAGAAGGACTGCACGTCACCACACAGTCTGCTGTGATCACCAGGATAGGGGCAACCCACCCGTACCCATGATGCACTGCACATGCAAATCTGCAGTCTACAGATGAACACAAGATGGGGTATGCACCCCCACAGCACCTCGGCCTGGTAGGGGGAACTGACTGTGTGTGTTACTGGCACAGAGTAGCTACACACCGTCACATTGTGCGGGTATTGTGCTCACCCTGAAGATGAGGTGGGGCTCCCAGCACCAGGTCCACAGCACCGGCCATGGCAGAAATAGGCCATGCTGCAGGTCCCCAGCAGTTGCTAGTGTGTGGGATAGGTAGTTCCTGCAGACACACTTTGGATACATCTGTAATTCTCAGTCAGGTTCAGCCCTTATGGACCCATACGCTGTCGCGCCCTTGCCCCGCCTAGGCGGCTGCCTGACAAGGTGAAGGGGGAGTGAATGTCACTTTCAAGCAATTTCCAGAGCAAAGACTTCTGGGAGTTGTAGTATTTAGAGCAAATGTAGTTGTAATCATAGGCTGAGCCGAGAGTTGAAAGCAAACGCAGGAATATTTTTATTAGCCTCCCTTAATGGCGGGAACTTCAAAATGAAGCTTGGTAAATCACGGGTACAAAATATTCACAAGAAACTCAGGTAAGAAAAATGCTCTTGCTTACTTCAGCATATAAAGGTTACTCATTCAAAAATAATGCTTCACTTCTCAGTGCTTTAAACAAACTCAAATTGTCCATTGAAACTTCAATGCAAACAACTTCCAGCAAATAAACTTTTCTTCTTTGGTTTTCAGAGCTTTAAGGGTTTTAATCAGCTGTCCAGAGACTTCCAGCAGCACTCCGGTGCACGTCTCACTCAGGGCAACAAGCACACTAATTAAAACTTCTTAGCTCTGTAAAACCACCATGCATATCAGAGAAATGGAATTTTCTTTAAACATATATTTCCACACACTCTTATTTCACTATCAGGGATAACTCACATTCCATAGCCTCCTCTGGCTCACTTAAAAGAATATTTTCCCCGATGTCCATTGACTCACATTCTGAACAGGACTGTTCTGTGACGTCGTCAGCAAACAGCTGTTCTTTCCCTCGGTGCAGAGAAGTATTCTCTCCACTAATTACTTCCTGGTCTTTCAGCAAACGTTGAACCAGTTTTAAAACATTTAAACCTTCTTTACTGAGAGGCTTCTTGTAACCCTGCTTCTGGTTAAACTCCTGGAGCTGGCTGTCTGGGAACTCTTTCTGAGACCTTAGGCTAATAACTTTATCAGCAGTACCTTTTGGAAGTTTCTTTAGCAGTGCTTCCCTGCTCCTTCCCTGGCCATGCTGTTTCCTGGTTAAAGCAGCCTTCTCGTCTCAAAGCATTGCATTGATAAGGCAGGCAAAGCGGGAATTTGAGAAGAAACTTGCTACGGAAGCAAAAACACGAAATAAAGACTTTTTCAAGTACATTCGTAGCAAAAGGCCTGTGAGAGAGTCAATTGGACCGTTAGATGATAGAGGGGTAAAAGGGGCAGTAAGAGGAGACAAGGCTATAGCAGAGAGACTGAATGAATTCTTTGCTTCGGTCTTTACTGAGGAAGATGTAGGGATGTTACCCAAGACTGAAGTGGTATTTAAAGGTGATACTGCAGAGGAATTGAGAGAAATATCGCTACACCGGGAAGATATATTACAACTATTTGATAAACTGAATAGTAGCAAATCACCTGGACCGGATGGTATACATCCCAGAGTGTTGAAAGAACTGAAATATGAGATTGCAGACCTGCTATTGGTAATCTGTGAACTTTCATTAAAATCATCTGTAATACCTGAAGATTGGAGGGTCGCCAACGTAACACCAATTTTTAAAAAGGGTTCCAGGGGTGACCCGGGAAATTACAGACCGGTGAGCCTGACGTCAGTACCAGGGAAAATGGTAGAAACCATCATAAAGAACAAAATTACACAGCATGTAGATAGTCATGGCCTAATGGGAGACAGCCAACATGGCTTTAGACAAGGAAGATCTTGTCTTACTAATCTGATCTGTTTTTTTGAAGGTGTGCATAAACAGGTAGACAAAGGTGAGTCGGTTGATATAGTGTATCTGGACTTTCAGAAAGCTTTTGACAAGGTCCCCCATCAGAGACTTTTGGCAAAGTTAAAAAGTCATGGGATAGGAGGCAGTGTACTATTGTGGATCGGGAACTGGTTAAAAGATAGAAAGCAGAGGGTAGGGCTAAATGGCCAATATTCCCAATGGAAAAAGGTGAATAGTGGAGTACCCCAGGGATCTGTACTGGGTCCGCTACTTTTTGACATATTCATAAATGACCTGGAAAAGGGAATAACTAGTGAGGTTATCAAATTTGCAGATGACACAAAACTGTTTAAAGTTGTTAAAACCCAAGAGGATTGTGGAAAACTGTAGGAAGATCTGGATAAATTGGAAGACTGGGCATCCAAATGGCAGATGAAATTTAATGTGGACAAGTGCAAAGTTATGCACCTAGGAAAGAACAACCCACACTATAGTTACACGATGCAAGGCTCCACATTAGAAACCACCACCCAGGAAAAAGATTTAGGAGTCATCGTGGATAACATGTTAAAACCCTCCGCCCAGTGTGCAGCGGCGGCCAAGAAAGCAAATAGAATGCTAGGTATCATAAGGAAAGGGATGGAGAATAAAACAAAGGATATTATAATGCCTCTGTATCGCTCCATGGTACGACCGCACCTTGAATATTGTGTGCAATTCTGGTCACCGTATCTTAAAAAGGACATAGAGTTATTAGAAAAAGTACAGAGAAGAGCCACCAAATTGGTGAAGGGGATGGAAGGCTACTCCTATGAAGAGAGGCTAAAAAGGTTAGGGCTCTTTAACCTGGAAAAGAGACGGCTGAGGGGAGGTATGATAGAGGTCTATAAATTAATGAATGGAGTGGAACGGATAAACGTGGATCAATTGTTTACGCTATCAGAATATAGAAGGACTAGGGGACATGTAATGAAGCTACGGGGTAAACTATTTAAGACAAATAAGAGAAAATATTTCTTCACTCAACGTGTAATCAAACTCTGGAATCTGTTACCGGAGGATGTAGTAAGGGCTGTTAGTATAGCTGGGTTTAAAAAAGGTTTGGACAAGTTCCTGGAGGAAAGGTCCATAAACCACTATTAAAAAGGGACCCAGGATATCAATGCTTGACCTAGTACAAGCACTGCAGAACCTGTGTCTTTTGGGGAAACTGCTAGGTACGTATGACCTAGATTGGCCACTGTTGGAAACAGGATACTGGGCTTGATGGACCTCGGTCTGACCCAGTATGGCATTTCTTATGTTCTTATGTTCTTATGTCTCCCTTCCTCCTGCAAGCATGAAACTCTTGCACTGAATGAGGCTCCCTTTCAGACTCCTCCTCTGAAACCGAGTCAGCTCTCTTCCTCTCGTGTCCTGGCAATCTTTCCAGACCTGGCAACCTCCTTGCCTGTCTTCGCAATCTCCCTTCCTCCCCTGGGAAGCTCGAGACTTTCTCCAATCTTGCCAATCTCCTTTCCTCCCCTGGGAATCTCCTTCCCTGTCCTGGGGATCTTGAGAAACTCCTTTCCTCTCCCGGGAGTCCTGAGAATCTCCTCAGTCTCGTGAGTTTCCTTAATCTATCTCTCTCTGTTCTCTGGGGCTTATAAACATGTGACTGGCCGGTATCTTTCCACCCCGCCCCCAGCTGTGCTGCATTACCACCCTCAGTTGCTATGGAGCTGGGGCGTGGCTTTTGAACAACAACTTTTGACAGGTTCTTTTTTTCAGCCTTAGCTGCACTTTTAAACTGAGCATTTTTTTCCCTTTCCCTCTGACTAGGGGAAATTGCCTGTACTTTTCCTATCTTTCTAGGGACCTGGCCGTCTTCGCCATCACATATCCCCCCACTTAAGATATTACGGGCTGGCGTTTGTACTTCAGCACAGCACGTAATACTTCTAAGGGCATCATGTGTGACCGGAGTTTCCTCTGTCCTGTCCTGTACTGTAGCTAACCTGGCTAAGGCTATCCACTCGTGCCAATGGCGTAAGACATTACTGGGGTAAATTTGCGAATGCCCCCTTCTGTCCTGCACGGAATAGGATACCGGGCCTACCTGTTTTACCACGCGGTAGGGTCCCTTCCACCCATTCTCAAATTTTGGACTAGGTCCAGCTATCTCAACAATTACTTTTTCTCCTACTTTAAACTGACAAGGCTTCGTACGCCTGTCACAGTAGGTCTTTTGGTGCCACCAGCTGGCCGCCACATTTACTTTAGCCACTTGTGAGGCGCGGCATCCCTCACGAAGTGGGATATACCTACTTCTTCCATACCTGGCTTTACCCACTGTTTTCTTAATTGATCCCGGACACCATAAGGGACCCGTCCATATGGTGACTCATACGAGCCTACCTTATCCCTAGCTAACCGGTACCAGGGTTCTGATACCCTAGGTATGGGAATCCTAGGTGCTTGTGGTGGATGGTGGGTAGCTACCCGCTGACAAGCGGCACAGGACTTACAAAACCTAGCAATTTCTGCATAAACGCCTGGCCAGTAAAACCGGACCAAAACCTGATCCCGGGTTTCATGTACCCCTTTGTGACCGCCTATAGGGTGGTCATGGGCTAACCGCAGAACTGACGTTTTAAACGCAGTGGGCGCTACTAACTGCTTTCTGCTTATCCCTGTTCCAGGATCTACACTCTCCCGATACAGTATCCCTTTATCTAAGAAGAACCGGGGTAAGGTTCTCGTTCCCTTCTTGGCATACTCAAATGCCCTTTTGAGAGCGGGATCCGTCCGCTGCTCATCAGAAAAGGTGGGAAATTTTTCCCCTAGCTCGGCCGGAACCCAAGGTAATTCCTGACCAGCTACCAGTTTAGCCTTATTGTGAGACCTATTTTGTCTGTCTCTGCGTTTCTCAGGCTTCTTCTTTTTATCCTCCTCTCTCAGAGGGGTCACTAAATTCTCATGTGAAGGTAGGCTACACATCGGGCCACTAGGTGGGTCTGATTCCTCCTCTTTAGTTTTTTCCTGAGCCCTGGTGGACACCATACCAGTTTTTGGTTGAAGCCCTTCCGCCATCCCACGCCTGAACTGGGGCCAGTCTCTTCCCAGGACTAGGGCTTGTGGGAGCCTGGGGACTACCGCAACAGGTACTCGGCGCTTTATCCCTAAGCCTTTCACATATACAGTATAAATGGGGTACGATGAGGCTGCCCCATGAATGCACCTTATTTTTATGGACTTTTCTTGAGGCTCGGGAGTCGGACCAATCCGGGATGCTATCTCTTTCCAGAGCTTCCGCGAAATCATTGATTGGTCCGCTCCGGAGTCCAACAAAGCCTCCACAGGAACACCCTCTACCTCCACCTCTAGGAGGAAACCCTCTCCACTCTCTTCAGAGTGGGAGGTCATCAATGCTATCCTAGCTTTACAATTTCTTTTCACATGGCCTTCTTCTCCACATGCAAAACATTTCCTGGTTACATAATCAGGCTTATCCAAAGGCAATGCTTTCACCCCTTCTTTCCATACAGGTTTTCCCTTCCTTTCTGATGCTACATTTACTGCTGACGACAGACCACCTACTTTAACTGGGCTCGCCACACTGGCCTCCAGGTAACGCTCAGCCAGTGCGGTCGCTGCCTCTGTGGTCCTGCAGTCTTGTAGGATCAGAAAGGACCTCATCTCTCGCGGAACAGCGTCCATAAATTGTTCCAAGATGATAGAATCCAATAAAGACTCTTTTGTCTGAGTCTCCGGTGTTAGCCATTTTACCGCTAACCCCTTAATGCGTTGGCATAGCGCGCGCGGTGTTTCACCGGGCTTTAACCTGGTGCTTCTCAGAAGGCGGCGGTAGACCATGGGACTTAACCCTAGGCGGTCTCTTATTGCCTTTTTCACCTCCCTGTAATCGGTGGCTAACTCCACGGGCATAGCCCTGTACGCCGCTAACGCTTCCCCAGTTAATGAAGCGGCAAGGCGTATGGCCCAATGCTTTTCATCCCACCCTGACAACAGTGCTACTCTCTCAAATGCGGCGAGAAAATCATCCACATTGTCCTCTTTGGTTAATTGTCCAAAGGAAAATGTCCCAGTACCATACATGCCCAAAGCTAGGGTATCGCCCAAGTAACCTGGTACTGTCCTTGGTGTCTCCGCTGTTGGCTTCTGCAGGCCCAGCCAACCGTCCAGCTTCTCCAACAAGGGTTTCTGCTGTGCTTGGAGCATGGCTGCTGCATGTTCCAACGTCCGCGCTGACACTTCCTGTTGTTTTTGGAACTGGTCAGCCATCCATCTTAGTAGCTCCGCCTGCTCCATGCTGGGTAGTAGCTGAAACGAGAGAAAACAGAGAAAGAACACCAAGTGCGGCCCTCTAATGTATAGGCCCACTCTCCTTTGACCCTGCTGTACTGCTGCAGTCCCACCCGGCTCTGGTATCCGCTTGTATTCCCTTATAAATACTTATTACCTCCAGCCGGTGTAGACTCAGGCTTATCAAGCAGCAGGAACGGCCTCAGGAACTGCTCCACTCCGCTCCTTCAGCTGTTGATCCGGGCCTTCTCCAGCAGCAGTTTGTATCTCAGCACAGGAAAAAAAAAACACTTTTTCTTCTTTTTTTTTCCTTCTTCTTCTTTCTGTATTCCAGTGTTTTGTGGGACCACGTGACCAAGGCTTGATCCTTAATACTACGCCACCTGTCGCACCCTTGCCCCGCCTAGGCGGCTGCCTGACGAGGTGAAGGGGGAGCGAATGTCACTTTAAAGCAACTTCCAGAGCAAAGGCTTCTGGGAGTTGTAGTATTTAGAGCAAATGTAGTTGTAATCATAGGCTGAGCCGAGAGTTGAAAGCAAACGCAGGAATATTTTTATTAGCCTCCCTTAATGGCGGGAACTTCAAAATGAAGCTTGGTAAATCACGGGTACAAAATATTCACAAGAAACTCAGGTAAGAAAAATGCTCTTGCTTACTTCAGCATATAAAGGTTACTCATTCAAAAATAATGCTTCACTTCTCAGTGCTTTAAACAAACTCAAATTGTCCATTGAAACTTCAATGCAAACAACTTCCAGCAAATAAACTTTTCTTCTTTGGTTTTCAGAGCTTTAAGGGTTTTAATCAGCTGTCCAGAGACTTCCAGCAGCACTCCGGTGCATGTCTCACTCAGGGCAACAAGCACACTAATTAAAACTTCTTAGCTCTGTAAAACCACCATGCATATCAGAGAAATGGAATTTTCTTTAAACATATATTTCCACACACTCTTATTTCACTATCAGGGATAACTCACATTCCATAGCCTCCTCTGGCTCACTTAAAAGAATATTTTCCCCGATGTCCATTGACTCACATTCTGAACAGGACTGTTCTGTGACGTCGTCAGCAAACAGCTGTTCTTTCCCTCGGTGCAGAGAAGTATTCTCTCCACTAATTACTTCCTGGTCTTTCAGCAAACGTTGAACCAGTTTTAAAACATTTAAACCTTCTTTACTGAGAGGCTTCTTGTAACCCTGCTTCTGGTTAAACTCCTGGAGCTGGCTGTCTGGGAACTCTTTCTGAGACCTTAGGCTAATAACTTTATCAGCAGTACCTTTTGGAAGTTTCTTTAGCAGTGCTTCCCTGCTCCTTCCCTGGCCATGCTGTTTCCTGGTTAAAGCAGCCTTCTCGTCTCCCTTCCTCCTGCAAGCATGAAACTCTTGCACTGAATGAGGCTCCCTTTCAGACTCCTCCTCTGAAACCGAGTCAGCTCTCTTCCTCTCGTGTCCTGGCAATCCTTCCAGACCTGGCAACCTCCTTGCCTGTCTTTGCAATCTCCCTTCCTCCCCTGGGAAGCTCGAGACTTTCTCCAATCTTGCCAATCTCCTTTCCTCCCCTGGGAATCTCCTTCCCTGTCCTGGGGATCTTGAGAAACTCCTTTCCTCTCCCGGGAGTCCTGAGAATCTCCTCAGTCTCGTGAGTTTCCTTAATCTATCTCTCTCTGTTCTCTGGGGCTTATAAACATGTGACTGGCCGGTATCTTTCCACCCCACCCCCAGCTGTGCTGCATTACCACCCTCAGTTGCTATGGAGCTGGGGCGTGGCTTTTGAACAACAACTTTTGACAGGTTCTTTTTTTCAGCCTTAGCTGCACTTTTAAACTGAACATTTTTTTTCCCTTTCCCTCTGATTAGGGGAAATTGCCTGTACTTTTCCTATCTTTCTAGGGACCTGGCCGTCTTTGCCATCACAACGCAGATTATGTACCACCACCCAACCCACCCTCTAGGGGCTGAGGGTGAGAAACAGGGTCTCCCACCAACAGATCCACATTTTACCTCCCTGCAATGGCAGCAGTAGAGGGGACCATCAACCACAGTCCTGCTGGGGAACAGACAAACTACAGGGCAGTCAATGCAGCTCTGTACACATCTATAAAGCAATAGCAGACAGACATTAGGCCTGGAAATGCTCAGCTGCACCCCACCACTATCTGATATTCTCTTGCAGCAAGCCTCCAGCCACTGCCCCCTGCAAGGTGTTCCAGCACAGCACAGCACAGCACATGCTAGCTGCAGACAGTCTGCTAGCTAGTCCATAGTGCATGTTCCTGGAGGAGATGCATGCATGCACCCAGAACTGGGATATCAGCATACACACCAAGCAGATAGGTCAGTGATTGGGCCCCAAAAGAGAAAAATAATAGAGAGCACTATGGGGGAACCTAGCCATGCCGTGGTCACTGCTCAGTCAGGGTGAGAGTGATCTCCCAGCAGGACATGCTGTGGCCACCCTGTCTGTGCAGGTGGTGGCCGGGCACTACAATCTCCCAGCCATTGCCCTATGCCCTGTGCAGATGCATCCTGGCCAGGCCACCCTGTCCGGGCCATACCCATGGTACCTTGCTCCTCATTATGCACATTGGCAGGCCAATACTGGCAACAGTGCTGGCAGTGTGGGCTGTGGAGGGTGTTTTCAGCCACCACACACTGGATAGACAGACACACACTCCCACACCTATGCCATAATTGTACAACTATAGAGGTGTTTGGCAGCCCTGGCCACCACTCCAGTCCTCGGCACAGTGCAGGCATGGCTATGGTACGCAATACTGTTGGGGTCACTCCCCAGGGTGGTAAACACTGTCAGACACAAGACCTGTAGCACACTCCACAGATATCAGAAAGGTTGCTATGATGCAGCTCAATCAGAAAATTGTACTTCAGAATTGCTATCTGCCAGTAATCATAGCAACCTTTTGATAGCTGTGTACCGTATTCCCGGGTTTAGGGTGGCATTGCTAAGGTATGCAAGTGCTAGTATTGGGAGATGCACGCAGGGCCCAATGTCCTGCCTCTCCAGGAGGCATTGGATAATGGAGCCTGTGGGTGCGGGTGTGTCTGCCCCTGTTTGCTGCTGCTTTACGGCAGAGGTTCCCAACTCCAGTCCTGGTGTGCCAAACACTGTTTGGGTTTTCATGCTGTCCCTCATGAATATGCATGAGATACATCTGCATACCATGGGGGCGGCGCATAGAAATGCAGCACAGGCATCTTTATTAGAGGCAGCATGGAACCTGAATGGTGTTTGGCCCTCCAGGACTGCATTTGGGGATCTCTGCTCTAGGTAATGCACATGTTTATGGTGTCTGTGCTCTGTAGGGTAACATGTAGGTGTTTTGGGCATGTTTGCGTCATCTGCATTAAAGGTTCTGTCTGTATTAGCACATTTTAGTAGTGGGTAAAATATGTGGACTGAGTTGGCAGGAACCACAGCTGGGACTTGAACCTGTGACCTTCTGCCTCTGAACACACTGGCTGTGTGCACTGCACCACCGCGTTACCACACAGACAGTGCATTCCCGGGTGATACCATGACTGTTCATCTGGCAAGGCCTATCTGTTGCAGTGCATGGCACACACCTACACAGGGCTAGGCCATGGTCTGCTCTGGGCAGCTGCCACTGCCACCCTCCACCACCAGTACACCTCTGCCACCATGCTGACATGCCCTTCTGCTGGTGGGGCTGGTGGTGCGCAGTCTCAGGCCATCCAGTGTGCAGGTAGGCGGCTGCCTATGGTGCGTGTTCTGAGGTAGGGGTGCCTGCATAGACGTCCACGCTTCCCCCCCCCCAACACCACCTGCCAATGTTCTGTGCCCTTGGAGGTACCTGCTGGCTACTATCCCCTGTGACACTGTGATAAACACACTCGTGCCCATGTTGGGCCCTCATCAGTTGCTGTCTGGCTGCTGTACAGTCCCAGAATTTCTAAGTGCCACCTAGGCATCTGCCTAGTCCGCACTGTGCCCCAGCTGCACCACAGCATGTGCCGCCTGCAACCCTCTGTATCCCATTTCCAAGCATCTGTCCAATTGGCCATTCCGACATGCCCGCCCTGCTGTTGCCGCACATATGCACGCCATAGGAAACCTGTCCAATGGAGAGGAAAACCCTGCACAGCGCAATTTCACTGTGGGCTCATTTACCTTGTATAGGGACGGAGCATGGACCCTTCCAGAATTCATATCCTTTTTTGGTGCCTTCTTGGGAGTGTTGTTTGATGTTTCCCATTGAGATCACTATTGCCCAGCTTGGTTATTTTATTTTTCCATTTTCTGCTGGTCATTTTCACTGTTTATTTGCCCTTTTGTTCCATGCACATGTATCACACTTATCACTTTTTTGTAGGTTTCCCTGGTTTTGCTGTACATTGCTGACAGAAATGGTTTCTCTTCCCTTTAAATCAGCTCTAACGCCAGGGTTTCAGTGGCGTTAGCTTTGGCCTCAGATTTCACAGCGTTAGTGTGCAGTGTGATGAAGAAGCCCCATTCTCTACCTTAAAAGCACAAGATTCACGGCATTTTAGTCCTGAAGCTGACAGGGAAACAGATCATGTGAGCAGCTGTTGTCAGGGACAACAGAAACAAATGCAGCCACGAGGTCTGAAAAAACACTCAGCTGAGAGAAACTCCCTAGTTCCTGATAGCGTGCACCTGAGAAGGGGAAGAGTTTACAGCCCTTATAAGGACAGTGCAGGGAACACAGGGTTAGAACAGCAAGGTCCACGAGAACAGGAACGAGGAGAACTGTTAGAACTGGCAGAACAGCGTGAGCAGCGTAAGCAGAGAGAACAGGCTGTCTTACCTGAAGCAGCTGGCCAAGAGGAAGCAGGAGGAGTTTCCCACTTTGACCTAGGAAGTGAGTCAGAGACAGGAAGGATTCACCCAAGTAACTACCCAGAGTCCTACAGGAGGAACAGCTAGCAAGAGCCCAGAACAGGTGTGAATGTTCTGCTGATTGCAAACCCTTTGGAGCACGGAGGCTACGTTCCAGCCGGAGTGAGTGGAAACCAAAGGCAAAACTGTATGTATCAGGAAGCTGTGACCTGAGGAATGATTATAGTGGGAAGTTAAAAGTTGTGAATGATAGAAATTCCTACAGTGTGAATGCAGAGCAGCCTCATGCAGGAAGTCTAAGGTGGGGGCAGGGCTGTAACTCCCAACCGAGAGATTTAAGCAGAGAGCTGAGCAAGGAGCCAGTGAAACCTTCAGAGAAGGAGAGACATTATCCAGAGGACGTGTGTATGTCAGAAGATGACCTTGTAGAAACTCCTAAGCCACAGAGAAAACCCCGCAGGCTAAAACCTGATAGCAAGAGGGGAGAAGGATGCTATCTATCCCAACCTGAGGATAGAAATAAGGAGGGTTCTGAATACGTGCAAGAACCAATGATAATTGACACACTCAGTGAGTGTTCGTCCAGCTGTGACCCAATGGACTGTACACTGATTTTATCCGACAGAATAATGTCTTTGTGCTAGTCAGAGCTGAGCATAGTGTTAAGGGAAAACACTACATCTGATAAAGGCTGGTTTCCACACAGTGAGACTGTGTGCTGAAGTTCAATGCATAACGTTATTACTTACTTTGAAGCGAGAAGAAATTGTTCTAATATTCTTTATGTTTTTGCCAGAGAACATGGCTTATTTCTTTTGAGTACTTGTGTTTTGTTTGTTATTTGAATAATCCGACCCCGGGAGGGGAATAAATCCTAATTTGCCTTCAACCACTCGAGTCGTGCAACTACATTCATTGCCATCAGGTGCAGGCCTGCTAGCCTGGAAGCAGTCTGCCCACCTGGTGGTGACAGCAGGGAGCCTCTCCCCTCCCACTCTCCACCTATTGACCCCTTCTCTCCACCCCTGGGGAGCCTTCCTCCGCCCTCCGGGAGCCTTTCTCCGCCTTCAGCGCTCGTTTGCGCCGCAGCGTGCGTTATCGTGCGATAAGGCGCCATTATCACGCGATAACGTCACAGAGCACACAATAAGACGGTTTAGTAAACATACCACTTAGATTGTGAGCCCTTTGATGACAAGGGAATAAAAAGTACCTGTTAGTATACATGTAAACTGCACTGATTCTAAAGAGCATGGTATAAAAAAGAAATAAATAAAATCTAATGGCACCATGGACAGAAGTAGCTCTCCCAGAGCTCAGAAAGGCAAGTCTTTCTGAGAACATGCACAGTAGCTCTACCACCCCTGCCTAGCCCAGTTTCCTGCCTTGCCAGCAAGGATGGAATCTCAGCTCTCCAACACTACACCAAAATTATCAAAACTACAGAAGAAAGAAGTTCTGGGACTGGATTTACAGGACACATATACCAATGTCTCATACACCCAACCCACAAGAAGTATCTCCATTTCTGTGTACTTGGGAAATACTACCAGTAGAAAGTTCTCCCTTTGGACCTCTCGCCTGCCCTGTGGGTCTTCATAAAGTGCGTAGTGGTGGCAGCCGCACACCTCCACAAGAAGGGTGTCTGTGTTTTTCCCTACTTGGACAACTGACTCCTGACTGTCCCCTCACCACAAGAGGTCAAGGACTCCATCAACCAGATGATAACACTACTGGCCTCTCTTGGCTTCCTGGTAAACTTCCAGAAATCACACCTCCAGCCCAAACAGAACTTGGAGTTCATCGGAGCAGAGTTCAAGACCACTCTATCAAGGGCGTTCCTCCAATCACAGTGGTTGGAGGTTATCACCTCCCTAGCCCAGGAAGTCTCCTCGGCCAGCCAGATTACCACCAGGATGCTATAACACCTACTGGGCCATATGGCACCCAGATCTTACCACTCACAAGACTTTGCATGCACTACCTACAATGGCACCTCCGCAAACACTGGCAGCAGCACTCCCAGCCACTCTCCAACTACATTCCGGTGACCACAGGAGCCCAGGAGACCCTCGCCTAATGGGAGGACCAGGACAACCTCTCAGTAGGTAGACTTTTCCAACAGCCATGCTACCACCTTATGGTCATGACAGACGCATCCAAAACAGGCTGAGTCACCCACATGTTACGCTTCGGCACCATGGGCGCCTGGACCCTTTGAGAATGCAGTCATCACATCAACCTTCTGGAGCTCCAGGTGATCAGCTATGCCTTGCAGGACTTCCAGCACATCATCCAAGCACAGAACATCTTGATCCAGATGGAAAATCAGATAGCGATGTTCTTTGTCAACAAGCTCAGGCTCTGGTCATTTGCCCTTTCCAGAAATTGCCTCCTACAGGTCTCGTACCTACTGGGCAAGGACAACCAGTTAGCAGACTGCCTCAGCCACCAACTCGACCCCTATGAGTGGTCCCTCCACCCATGAGTGGCAGCCTACCTTTTTTACAAATGGGGACACCCGCACATTGACCTCTTCACCAGCGAGGAGAACACGATGTGTTCCAGCTTCTGCTCCAAGCTCCCATCCTCCCATAGCTTGGCGGCGGATGTCTTCAACATATTCTGGGGGAGCCAACCACTTCTGTACACTTTTTCCCCCAATACTGCAGATCTCCAAAACTGTCCAAAAGATCATTCAATACAGGACGTGCAAGTCATCCTCGTGGCTCCATTCTGGCCCAGGCAGATGTGGTTTCCCTTCCTGAAATGTCTGGCGCAAGAGACGTCCATCAGACTGCAGCCGACACTGGACCTCATCACTCAGGACAAAGGCACAACTCTGCATCCCAACTTATCCACTCTGGCACGCACAGCCTGGATATTGAGAGGCTGACCCTGGCACCCCTACACCTCACGACGGAGTTACAACCAGTCATCCTGGCTGCAAGACACTGTACCACAAGGAAGTCTTACACCCTGAAATGGCAGTGATTCACGGCGTGGTGCATCTCCGAGGGGTTAGACTCCCTACTCATGCCCTATTCCGTGGGTGCTTCAGTACCTGGCCACCCTTGTCAACAAAGGATTCAAGATGTCATCAATTTGTTGTCACCTAGCTGCCATCACAGTTTACCATGACCGTTCAAACAATGCATCCATTGCCACCCAGCCACTCGTCTCACATTTCATGAGAGGCCTGGCAAACCTCTGGCCTGCCATCAGACAACCAGCACCACATAGGGACCTCAATGTGGTCTTGCACCTGCCTCACACAGGCCCCTTTTGAGCCAGTGCTCTCCATGCCCCTCAAGTACATCACCTGGAAGGCACTCTTCCTTATTGCCATCACCTCTGCCAGGCGTATCAGCGAATTCCAGGTTCTAGTGGCATACCTGCCATACATGCTGCTCCTTCTGGACAATGCTACTCTGCGGACCCACCCCAGATTTGTGCCAAAGGTGGCCTCCACTTTCCACATCAGACGATTGACCTACCCACCTTCCACCCAGAGCCCCACTCACCGAAGGAAAAAAGGCTCCACACATTCGACTGTGTCTGGGCCCTAAGAACCTACATCCACAGAATGGAACCCCAGCATATAGGAGCCCAGTTCTTTGTCTCCTTCGACTCCAACAAGCCGGGGCATCCTATCATCAAGTGAACCATGTCACTATGGATATAGGACTGCATATCTTACTACTATGCACAGGCAAGTGGCTAGCCCATGGGCAACATGCATGCCTACCAACTCAGGGGCATGGCCACCATGATAGCTAACCTACACACCATCCCTGTGTGAGACATCTGCCAAGCAACTACTTGGTCATCCGTGCATATCTTCCAGAGACACTACTGTCTAGACTAGGACATGCTAGCAGACAGCTCTTTTGGCCGAGCAATACTAACCTTGGAATCATGGCCGTAACTGGACACACAGGATTCTGTGTTCTACCCAACACTGATTGCATTGCCATTGTTTCTGAAAGCTATGTCTAGAGGGCACAATGTCCCTAGTTGCTAACTCCTGTTGCGCCAGGAGTCATTGTTGCAATTATGGCTCCTGTCATTCATGTTTTGGTCACTGACCCGATTTTTAATAAAATTCTGACTATTCTAGGTCATCTGCCTGATTCATCCACCACAGCCCAAGGTGGCCTCGGGCCGCAGCTGCAGAGTCACCAGATGTGGCTGACTCATTCTGATTGTCCTAGGAGAAAGTGGGGTTACTTAGAAACATGACGGAAGAAAAAGACCACATGGCCTATCTAGTCTGCCCTTCCATATTGTGACGCGGCCCGGTCGCACAGCACCCCCTGGTGGCGGCGTAGTGGTTCCACCGAAGAGCTGGGACCGGGTGTCACCAAGATGTTTGTGATCAGGGTTGGCCTGGTGCGAGGGTCAAGGGCCAGAGCCTTGTGCCAGCCTCGTTGCCAACTCCCAAAGAGACTACAGTCTTGCACAAAAGTGGAGGGAAAAGAAAAAGGCTTTATTTTCCCCTTTTAGCACTAAGGATTCATAACATAGGATAAACACTCCGGTACGTAGCAAAACAAGTCTTTACAGCAGATTTTGAAAGTAAGAAATGCAATAACCAAAAACTGTTAACTTCACAGTGTCAAAAACATCCAATAGCAAATTGCTTCATTCACTCAATGAACTCTGGAACGCCTCTATATCACTTCCAGCACAGTATATACATTCCATAGGACTATCAATGTCCTCCTGTACAGATTCCACCTGCATGGCCTCCTCTGACTGCTCTGAGGGATCAAGGTAAGTGTCCTTCATGTGAGTTCGTCTCACTGCTTCCCAAGGCTTGGCAGTTTGTTTGGGCCCACGGTTCAGCGTGGTGGAATACCAAAATGGCATTTCTTGCTCTAGAGGTTTAAAAACATTCTCTCTATAATGTTTTCCTCTAAAAGTTCTTTTCTTGCTCAAACTATCTTTTAACTTTTGCTTTGGCTCTTGTTTTAGATAAGGAGAACCACCTTCCCAGGATTCTTCTCTTAGCTTGACTTCAGGCACACAATAACAAAGGTTAAAAGCTTTACCTTTAGGTTTCCGTTTGGTTCTCTGGGGCGAGGCTGGAGGCCTACCTTGGCTGCTGCCTTCAGTATCAGTGCTCTCAGGTATATTCCTCCTGCTCTCCCAGTCTTTCCTCCTCTGGCCTTTGAGGCCTGTTCTCTTGTGGGCTTCAGGGCCCGGTCTGGTTTGGGTTCGGCCTTCTCGGCCTGTTCTCCCTCTTACAGGACTGGTTCTCCTTTCCCAGCCTGTCCTTTTACTCAGGCTTGCTTGCGGCCTAGATCCCACTCTTGAGCTAGTACCTTCATAGCCTCTCTTTGGTCCTTCTCTGGAACACGCATTCGCTTGGTCTCTCCCAACTGGTGAGGGTGATCTTTCCACAGCTCCCTGAGTAGTAGCTCTCCAAGCAGGCGAGGTTTTAGCAGCTGAGCTTCTTGCAGGTAAGCTCCTAGCAGATAAGCTTCCTCCTGACTCTTGCTTGCTTCCTCTTAAATGTGAGCTTTTGGAACATGAGTCCTGCCCACCAGGGCGTGGTTCTGTGGTCTCTGTCCTAACTCTCCTGCTCCCTCTAGGTGAATCCCCTGGAAATTGCAGGCAATTTCTTTTTCTTTCAGACTTCAAAACTATTTTTCTCTCCAGAAGAGGGTCCGCTGTATCACAATATCAACTACAATAGTTCACTTTTTATCTTTAGAGATCTTCTATGTTTGTCCCATGCTTTTTTAAATTCAGATACTGTCCTCGTGTACACCACCTCCACTGGGAGATTATTCCATGCATTTACCACTCTTTCCATAAAGAAATATTTCTGCATATTACTCCTGAGTCTATCCCCTTTCACTCTCCTCCTATGTCCCCTCATAGCAGAACTTGCCTTCAATTGAAAGAGACCCTCCTGTGCATTTATGCCAAGGAGGTATTTAAAACCCAATGGATAGTCACAACAAAACAAACTGTGCTATAGTGCTGGAAGATGAGACCCCCCAGGTCAGAAGGCACTCAACTAGCTACTGGGGAAGAGCTGAAGACTTTTCAAAGTAAAGCCAGCATTTATGATGGGTTGGATCAAAGCCCTCGGGACGTCTGACTGCTGATGTAGCTGCACATGAAAGAGAATCAGAAGCTGTAAAGATGTCTTACATATTGGAACATGGAACGTATGAAGCATGAACCAAGGGAAGTTGGAGGTGGTCAAGAATGAAATGGAACATGTACAACTTGATCTGTTTGATGTCAGCGAACTGAAATGGACTGGCATCGGGCACTTTGCATCAGATGATCACAAGGTCTACTATGCTGGAAATGGAAGACAAAGAAGAAATGGTGATGCATTTATAATAAAGAAGAAACTTGCAAGAACTGTAATGAAATACAATGCAGTCAATGAATGCTTAATCTCTGTTCATCTACGAGAAATGCCTATCAATACAACTATAATTCAAGTATATGCCCCAACAACAGCTACAGAAGAGGATGAAATTGAAGAGTTTTATGAACAAGTTCAAGCTGAAATTGACAGAACATGCAAACAGGATGTCCTGATAGTCATGGGTGACTGGAACACAAAAGTTGGCAACAAAGAAGAAGGCAAAGTGGTTGGAAAATATGGACTTGGGAACAGAAATGAAGCTGGAGAAAGACTGAGAATTCTGCAAAATCAACGATCTATTCATCTCAAACACCTTCTTCCAGCAACACAAGCGGCAACTGTACACAAGGACTTCACCCAATGGATTGTACAAAAATCAAAGTGACTACATCTGTGGAAGTCAATGATGGAAAAGCTCTATAATATCAACAAAGACAAAACCTGCAGCTGACTATGGTACAGATCATCAACTACTAGTATGCAAACTCAAGCTAAAGTTGAAAAAGAGCAAACCACTCATGAATGCAGCAAAATAAGACCAGAAGAGTTATGGAATGACATCAAGAAGGTTGTGTTGGAAGAAAGTGAGAAGTCTCTACAAAAGGTGAAAAAGCAAAAACAGCCAAAATGGATGACGGAAGAAACTCTGAAAATTGCCCAGAAATGCAGAGAAGCTAAAGCCAGAGGAGAAAGAAAGACAATTGCAGAACTCAGAGATTTCTAATGTGCAGCAAGACAGGAGAAGGAAAAGTACTAGAATGACACATCTATAGCACAAGACAAACTCACAATGTATATAGTTAAAACATCTTGTTTTAGGGGTATGTTTACTAACCATCTTAACGTCGCAGCGGTGGTATTATCGTGTGATAAGTGAAGTTATCGCGCGATAAATCGTGCAATAACGTCACTTATCACGCGATAACGCAGCGGCGGCTTTAAGGCATACTAATGCTGTGAAATCCGGGCCTGAAGGGTGGAGTAAGGCTTCCCAGAGGGCGGAGAGAAGGGGTCAATGGGTGGAGAGTGGGCGGGGAGAGGCTCCATGCACACTAACGCCGTGAAATCAGGGTCTGAAAATTAGCGCTAGTGAAACCTTGCGCTAGAGGCACATTTGAAGGAGAGAGAAACCAAAAAAGTGATAGTTGTGATACATGTGCAGGGACCAAAAAGGCAAATAAACATGTAAAAGGACCAGAACCACATCTAAAATCCCAATAACCAAGTTGGCCAATAGTGATATTAATGATAAACATAAAGCGTGTCGCACCCCCAGGTGCCCTACCGGTGAGGCCTTGGTACTGCCTGAGGACTCCCCTGAGGGTGGTAGTTGTACCTTCTCTATAAACCACAAAAGACACTTGTGTTCCAAACTCCGGGTTTTATTCCCCGTCCGTGAGGTATTTTCTCCTTGGCAAAACAAAGCAAACAACCCACTTCGGGCATCTAACAGAAATCAAAAGGTTAAACAAAAATAGCTTACTTCAGCTTTAATACAAAAAGAAAAGAATTAAACATTCTCAATGTTTTTCACAGGCTTTCCTTTTTGCTGCCACAGCACAGCTCATTCACATAGTTTTCTGTGAGACACGTTTTCCAGCCCACAACTTGTGACTCTTACTCAGGTTATCTTCAACCCTTTTCACCTTAAGGAAAACTCTGGGTCAATTACCGAGACTGAGCATTCCATGGGCTCAGGAACTGTTGCTAACTCTGCATTCTCATATTCCGTAGATTCTGGTTCATTAACACTCACGTTTTTAAGGTCAGCTGTTTCAAAAGGATAATGTAGGTTTCCCTCGTCAAGCAGGAAGTTATGCTGTCCTTCTGACTCAAAGCCTCCCTGGGAACTACCATATACTTTTGCATGAGGCTTATGAGAACTCAGCCCCTGCTGGTAAGCATAAGGACATTCAGGAACTTCCCTGGCTCTGCTGTTAGAGTGATTACGGTAGACTCTGAGCGTGCTCGGGTCTAGCCTTTTCCTCACAGCTGCCCTGGATTGCACTGCTCTATACGGAGGTTGCTCAAACTCTGGGGTTTAAAGTTGATACTGGAATCTCCAGCTTTTCCAAGTAAGTGAGCTTCTCTTCTCCTGGGTTTTCTAGCACAAGGGAAGGGATTATTTCTAAAGCTTATTTCTGGGTGGCTTTTTCTATTGCTGCAGGGTTTTACCCACTCGGGTAGAAAACAGCCACTATCAACACTTCTGGCTTTGTTACCTTGTACTGCAACTCTCCCACGTCTCTCGTGCTCTTCACACATGCATTCAATATCTGGCTTCTGCCTTCCAAATGTTTCACTCTGGGTTTGAGACTCACTCAGACCTTCGTGTGGGCTTGCATGCTGTCCCAGTAATTCAGACTCTCTTTCATTCCACTTCCATACTTTTCCCAGCTTCTGCTGCGCTGACCGTTGTCTCCCCTGCTGTGAGACTTGCTGGTTCACCTCCTCTCCCTCTCTAACTATTTGGGAGCGTATTATATCTCTGTGTTTCTGGGCTCCACCTCTACCCAGCTGATTCCTATCAGGCAAAGCAAACTCCCTTTGCTTGTTATCTGGGTGTGTCTTCTCAGCCCTTACCCACGTGTGCCTAGATTGTCTGTAGCAACCATCTGACAGTTTTTTGTTTATATTGTCATCTCTCCCCTGATCACTGTTGCTGATTTCCATTTTCTCAGGCTCCAATAGGTCCACCTTGTGACACATTCCCCCCCTTAAAATATTACTTGCTGCCGCAATTTCTGGCGGACAGCATGTAATCCTGGAGAGCGCATCTGCGTTCCCGTGCATTTTTCCTGCTCGGTGCTGAACTACAAAATTAAAAGCCTGGAGCGCTAGATGCCACCTGGTTAAGCGGGCGTTATTTTTCATTAAATGAAGCCACTTCAATGGAGCATGATCAGTTATTAATAAAAACTTTCTTCCTGTAAGATAAAGCGTAGAGCCTCGATGGCCCATTTTATGGCCAAACACTCTCTCTCTATAGTGGCATAATTTTTCTCTGCTGGGGAGAGTTTCCTGCTTAGATAGGCTACGGGATGCTCTCTACCCTCGAATACCTGGGACATCACCGCCCCCAACCCTGTATCCGATGCGTCCGTTTGTACAATGAACGGTAAGTTAAAATCTATGCCTCTTAATACTGGGGCACTACATAACTTCTCCTTAAGGGTCTTGAAAGCTATTTCTGCTTCAGGGGTCCATCTAACATGGTTTGGAGCATTCTTTCTCAACATTTCCGTGAAGAGAAAGCTTTCCTCCGCTAAGCGGGGTATGAAACGGCGATAATAGCCTAGTAGTCCTAAGAAACTCCTCACCTGTTTCTTTGTTATGGGCCTGGGGAATTCTCTTACACTTTCCACCTTGCTAGCCAATGGTTTTACCAGGCCCCTTCCTACCATATGGCCTAGGTATTTGGCTTCCTCCGTCGCAAACAAGCACTTTTCAGAGTTAAGTGTAAGGCCTGCCCTCCGTAGTGCCCTAAGGACTGCTTCCACCCTTATAAGATGTTGTGACCAGGTTGTGCTGTGTATTACTATATCGTCCATGTACGCGAGGGCGTACTCGTGGTGGGGCCTCAAAACCTGGTCTACCATACGTTGGCACGTAGCCGCTGCCCCATGCAACCCAAACGGCATCCGCCTGAATTAGTAGAGTCCAATTGGCGTGGAGAAGGCCGTTTTGGGCTTTGAATCCTTGGTTAAAGGAATCTGCCAGTATCCTTTACTTAAGTCCAATGTAGTTAGATATTTCGCTTGTCCCAAACAGTCTAAAAGGTCATCTATGCGCGGCATAGGATATGCGTCAAACTTCGAAATATCGTTGACCTGGCGAAAATCTATACAGAACCTTAAGGTTCCATTGGGCTTCGGTACTAACACTATGGGACTGGACCAAGGGCTCCGAGATTCCTCTATGATGCCCGTGGCCAGCATTTCTTTTACTTGGGTAATAACTTCCTGTTTCCTAGACTCGGGCATCCTATATGGACATTGTCGTATGATTCGTCCCGGTACAGTGATAATTTCGTGTGCCACGAGATGGGTTTCGCCTGGTAAAGTGGTCAACACGTCTGAAAATTTTACCAATAGGCGCATTAACTCCTTTTGCTGTTGAGGAGTTAGCTCAGAACCTATCCTAGGGGAAGTTTGTTTTGCCCAATCCTCTACCTGGGGCCCTAGATCCTCTTTGGTCCTTTCTTCACCAAGGGCCGTTAAACTTTTTACTTCTCTTGCCCCTGTAGATCCAAACCCGCTTTTCCCCCTCTCAGTGGATGGTAATGTGGGTACTTCCTCAACAGTTGGGAACCCTACTCATTCACAGATTAACTGTGCAATCCGATCACCCGTTCTTACTTTAAAATCTTTGTCCCCAAAATTAAATAATAGGACTTTTACTGGTCCTCGATAATCGGGGTCAATAACCCCGGCACCCACATCTATTGAGTACTTTACTGCCAACCCTGACCTCGGCGCTATTCGCCCATAGCATCCATCTGGGACTTTAATCTGGATGCCTGTATCTATTAGCGTTTTCCCACCTTTTTCCACGACAGCGTCCTCCCCACTAAAGAGGTCGTATCCCGCGGCCATTGCCGAGGCTCTTTTTGGACCTTTAGCCTGGTCGGTATCCCTACAAAACTGTAAGACAAACTTTTGTTTCCCAGCTGGAGGTGGCTCCTGAGCCTGGGGTCTCTTTTTAGGTGGTTTCCCAAATAAGTGACTGGGGATAGCAGCTGCTATGGCTTCTATCTTTTCCTCCTCAGGTACTGCTGGAGCTGGTGTGGGGGCAGGGACTAGTACCTCTTGGAGACCTTTCTCCATCTCTTGGCAGAAAGGAATCCAGTCTCGTCCAAGAACAACTGCATAAGGCAATTTAGGTACCACCACCGCAACTAGTATTTTACAGATGGACCCTAACCCTTGTATGCCTACTTCATATAACGGATAATGGGAAGCCTCCCCGTGTACGCACCTTATGCGAACTTGTCCTTCTACTGGATTCGAGGGAGACGACCGATATTTCTCTATGGTTTTCCAGAAATCCTGAGAAACCATACTTTGATCGGCCCCCGAATCCAGTAGCGCTAGGACCTGTATCCCATCTACCCGGATCATTTGTAAAAATCCCTCTGGTACTATTTCTTCTGTCCCTGTTATGAGGGCTGTCCTACCCCTACATTCCTTCATGAGATGTCCAGGCCTACCACATTTATAACATTTCATGTTTCCAGTCATCACATTCTTACCAGAATCATACCTATATGCCTTAACCCTTTCATCCTTCTTACACTCATCCATCTCTTTCACACCAGCCACTTTTAAGAGGCTTATTTTGGAGGTATCCGCTTGTTTGGCTTCCCTATATACTTCGGCCAGTTTAGCTGCCTCCTCCGTGTTAGAGCAGTTTTGCAGTGTTAGAAAGGTTTTCATTTCTGAGGGTATTGCTATCAGGAATTGCTCTAGAATGATCTCATCTATGAGAGATTCTAGTGTTCTACCATCTGGGTCTAGCCACTTATACGCCAGACTTTTAAGTCTTTGGCATAAGGCTCTTGGTGTTTCATTCTCTAGCATTTGTGCTCCCCTGAACAACCTCTTATAATGTCTAGGAGTAAGACCAAGTCGATCCTTTACAGCTTTTTTGATCTCATAATAATCATTAGCAAGACTAGCGGGCATGGCCTTAAAAGCAGACAGAGCTTCACCACTTAAAGTCATGGCAAATCTCATTGCCCACTGCTCTGCAGGCCATTTCAGATTTCCTGCTATACGTTCAAATGCTTCTATGAAATCATCAGGATTGTCCTCCTGTTTCAAATGTCTTAATGACAAAGCAAAACCAGTGTTCAGTTCTACTTGCGGTGTGGTAGTAGATGCTGCTTCTTCTCCACGAGACTTGTTCACTAGTGTGCTGACTGCCTCCAGCAATGGTTGTTGCTGTTCTCTCATGGCTGTCATATACTGCTCCTGCAGATGTTGCACCATCCTTGCTTGTTTCTCCCATTGGGCATTCATCCAGGATAGCATGTCCTGTGGATCCATCTTCCTCTTCTGTGGACTCTGCACCTGCAATGGAAAAGAAAAGAAAGACCCACCAAGTGCGGTACTTTCTACAGGAAATTTTATCCCAGCTATAGTGCCCTCTTTCTCTCACTGGTATCCCGTACCCGTCTACCCAGGCTACTAGTACCTTAGTCTCCTGGTAGAATTCAGCATGTGAGAAAAAGCCTTTTGTCCGTCCTCTGGCCGATCTGCCAGTCGATTTTTCCTCAAACCGTGCTTTGTATCCACCTTTTTCTTTTCTCAGAAATGTCCTTTTTCCTCTTGTCCAGGAAATTGGCTTGTGCCACAGGAAAAAAAAAATCCTGCCAACTACGCCATTTTGTCGCACCCCCAGGTGCCCTACCGGTGAGGCCTTGGTACTGCCTGAGGACTCCCCTGAGGGTGGTAGTTGTACCTTCTCTATAAACCACAAAAGACACTTGTGTTCCAAACTCCGGGTTTTATTCCCCGTCCGTGAGGTATTTTCTCCTTGGCAAAACAAAGCAAACAACCCACTTCGGGCATGTAACAGAAATCAAAAAGGTTAAACAAAAATAGCTTACTTCAGCTTAAATACAAAAAGAAAAGAATTAAACATTCTCAATGTTTTTCACAGGCTTTCCTTTTTGCTGCCACAGCACAGCTCATTCACATAGTTTTCTGTGAGACACGTTTTCCAGCCCACAACTTGTGACTCTTACTCAGGTTATCTTCAACCCTTTCCACCTTAAGGAAAACTCTGGGTCAATTACCGAGACTGAGCATTCCATGGGCTCAGGAACTGTTGCTAACTCTGCATTCTCATATTCCATAGATTCTGGTTCATTAACACTCACGTTTTTAAGGTCAGCTGTTTCAAAAGGATAATGTAGGTTTCCCTCGTCAAGCAGGAAGTTATGCTGTCCTTCTGACTCAAAGCCTCCCTGGGAACTACCATATACTTTTGCATGAGGCTTATGAGAACTCAGCCCCTGCTGGTAAGCATAAGGACATTCAGGAACTTCCCTGGCTCTGCTGTTAGAGTGATTACGGTAGACTCTGAGCGTGCTCGGGTCTAGCCTTTTCCTCACAGCTGCCCTGGATTGCACTGCTCTATACGGAGGTTGCTCAAACTCTGGGAGTTTAAAGTTGATACTGGAATCTCCAGCTTTTCCAAGTAAGTGAGCTTCTCTTCTCCTGGGTTTTCTAGCACAAGGGAAGGGATTATTTCTAAAGCTTATTTCTGGGTGGCTTTTTCTATTGCTGCAGGGTTTTACCCACTCGGGTAGAAAACAGCCACTATCAACACTTCTGGCTTTGTTACCTTGTACTGCAACTCTCCCACGTCTCTCGTGCTCTTCACACATGCATTCAATATCTGGCTTCTGCCTTCCAAATGTTTCACTCTGGGTTTGAGACTCACTCAGACCTTCGTGTGGGCTTGCATGCTGTCCCAGTAATTCAGACTCTCTTTCATTCCACTTCCATACTTTTCCCAGCTTCTGCTGCGCTGACCGTTGTCTCCCCTGCTGTGAGACTTGCTGGTTCACCTCCTCTCCCTCTCTAACTATTTGGGAGCGTATTATATCTCTGTGTTTCTGGGCTCCACCTCTACCCAGCTGATTCCTATCAGGCAAAGCAAACTCCCTTTGCTTGTTATCTGGGTGTGTCTTCTCAGCCCTTACCCACGTGTGCCTAGGTTGTCTGTAGCAACCATCTGACAGTTTTTTGTTTATATTGTCATCTCTCCCCTGATCACTGCTGCTGATTTCCATTTTCTCAGGCTCCAATAGGTCCACCTTGTGACAAGCGACACTACTGACAAAGCGTATATATTAAGATATCATGTTTGGAAGGGTCTATGCTCTGTCCCCCTACAAAGTGAATGATCCCACATTGAAATAGCGCTGATCAGGGTTTCTGTCATCTAGATTGGGCAGGTTTGTTATGGCGTGCACATGTGCAGCAACAGCAGAGTGGGCATGTAGGAAAGGGCTACTGTACTGATGCTGTAAATGGGATACAGGGGGCTGCAGGCGGCACATGCTGTGGTCCAGCTGGGGCACAGTGCGTGCTAGGCAGCTGCATAGGTGGCACATAGGAATGCCGAAACTGTAAAGCAGCAAGACAGCAACTGACGAGGGTCCAACATGGGCACGAATGTGTGTCCCACAGTGTCTTAGGGGAGATTACCCAGCAGGTACCCCCAAGGGCACATAACATTGGCAGGTGGTGCGGAGGGGGGGGGGAGTGTGCATGTCCATGTAGGCACCCCTACCTGAGAACCCACACCATAGGCAGCTGCCTACTGGATGGCATGGGACTGCACACCACCAGCACCACCGGCATAATGGCATGGCAGCATGGTGGCGGAGGGGTGCTGGCCTACAGCAGACCACGGCCAAGCCCCGTTTAGGTGGGTGCCATGCAATGCAACAGAGAGGGTCTGTCTGATGAACAGTCATGGTATCCCCAGGGAATAAACTGCCCCTGTAGCAACAGTGTGGTGCAGTACACAGCCAGTGTGTTCAGGAGCAGAAGGTCACAAGTTCAAGTCCCAGCTGTGGCTCCTGCCAACCCTTTCCCCATATTTTACCCAGTACTAAACCGTGGTAATAAAGATGGAACCTTTATTGCAGATAAAATAAACATGCCTGAAACGCCTATATTTTACCCTACAGAGCACAAACACCATAAACATGTGCAATCCCTACTAGAGCAGAGTTTCCCAACTGCAGTCCTGGAGGGCCAAACACCATTCAGGTTTCATGCTGTCCCTAATGAATATGCCTGTGCTGTATTAGTATGCGCTGCCCCCATTGTATGCAAATGTATCTCATGCATATTCATTAGGGACAGCATGAAAACCTGAACAGTGTTTGGCCCACCAGGACCGGAGTTGAGAACCTCTGCCCTAGAGCAGCGGCCAACATAGTTTGAGTATAATATGTATATAGTTTCCCCGGTTTTTCTTCCATGTTCAATTCCCTGTTCTCTGTAAAACTCGATGTTGTTTGTATACATTGTAGTATCTTTGTTCGATGTACACCGCGCTGATTTTAATAGCGCGGTATAGAAGAATTGTTAAATAAAATAAATAAAAATAAACAGGGGCATAAACACCCACACACACAGGCTCCACTATCCAAAGCCTCATGGAGAGTCAGGCTGTTGGGCCCTGTGCGCAGCAGCATCTCCCAATACTAGCACTTGCATACCTTAGCAATGCCGCCCTAAACTTGGGAATACGTTACACATATATCAAAAGGTTGCTATGATTAATGGCAGATAGCAATTCCTAAGTTAAGCACAATTTGCTGATAGAGCTGCATCATAGCAACCTTTCTGATATCTGTGGAGTGTGTTTCAGTTTTGGTTTATGACAGTGTTTACCACCCCGGGGAGTGACCCCAACAGTATTGCATACCATAGCCATGCCTGCACTGTGCCCAGGACTGGTGTGGTGGCCAGGGCTTCCAAAAGCCTCTATATTTGCACAATGCTGGCATAGGTGTGGGAGTGTGTGTCTATATATCCAGTGTGTTGTGGCTGCCTACACCTTACTCAGCCCACACTGCTTGCACTGTTTCCAGTGTTAGCCTGCCAATGTGCATAATGAGGAGCAAGGTACTGTGGGTATGGCCCGGACAGGGTGGCCTGGGCAGGATGCATCTGCACAGGGCATAGGGCAATGGCTGGGACATTCTAGTGCCCACCCACCACCTGCACGGACAGGTTGGACACAGCATGTCCTGTTGGGAGGTCACTCTCACCCTGACTAAGCAGTGACCATGGCATGGCTAGTTTCCCCCATAGTGCTATATAGTATTTCTCTCAAGTGATATTTATGGGTTTTCTTTTCTGGGGTCCAATCACTGACTTACCCGCTTGGAGTGTGCGCTGACATCCCATTTTTGGGTGCACACAGTTCCTCCAGGAATATGCACTATGTACAAGCTAGCAGACTGCCTGTGGTTAGTATGTGTATGGCTAGAACACCTTGCAGGGTGCAGTGGCTGGAGAATGTCAGATAGTGGTGGGAGGCAGCTGAGCATTTCCAGGCCTACTGTTTGTCTGCCATTGCCTTATGGATGCATACAGATCTGCATTGACTGCCCTGTAGGGTGCCCGTTCCCCAGCAGGACTGGGGTTGATGGTCCCCTCTACTGCCACCATTGCAGGGATGTAGAATGTGGATCTGTTGGTGGGAGATCCTGAGCCCCAGAGGGCGGGTTGAGTGGTGCTACATAATCTGCTTATGGGTCCAAACACCCCCTTCACTTAAATCATGTGACCATGGCACCCACACAGAATATGCACTATTCTGGGTGCATCATAGTCCACAAGTGCTAGACATGACTGGGAAATATGGATAGACACAGGTGTATCCTAGGTGTGTCTGCAAGGCCTACCTATCACACACTGGCACTGATGGCAACCTGCAGCATAGCCTATCTCAGCTAAGGCAGATGCTGCGGACCTGGTGCTGGGCGCCCCACCTCGCCCTCAGGGTGAGCACAGTACCCGCACAATGTGACGGTCTGTAGCTACTCTGTGCCAGTAACACACACGGTCAGTTCCCCCTACCAGGCCAAGGTGCTGTGGGGGTGCATACCCCATCTTGTGATCATCTGTAGATTGCTGATCTGCATGTGCAGTGCATCATGGGTACGGGTGGGTTAACCCTATCCTGGTAACCACAGCAGACAGTTTGTGTGGTGACCTGCAGTCCTTCTGTAGCCAGCCAGGAGTTTGTTAGTATCTATAGAGATGTAACCCACTGGTTACTTCACTGACTGTGGAGGCAGAGGTCATGGGTTTGATCCCACAGTGGTGTTATTTGATAGAGCTGTCTGAGACATTTTCTTTTTTAATTTAAATTAGTGCTGCCAGCAAAAACACCCTCACAGTGCTGTAACCTTAAGGTGTCTCATAAGGCGCCCTATAAAGCGCCTTATAAGGTGCCCTATAGGGAACATTATAAGGTGCCTTGGCGGACAGTGCACGTTAAAATGTGCCCTCTGGAGTGCCTTATGCGGCACCTTAGGTTACGGGACTGTGAGGGTGTGTTTGCTGGCAGCACTAATTTAAATTAAAAAAGAAAATGCCTCAAACAGCACTGCTTTAAAGTAAAGGGTAATGCCTTAGACAGCCTTACTCATTAAGCCCACTGGGGGATTGAACTCATAACCCCTGTTTCAGCAGTCATTGTATTAACCAGTGTGCTACACCTCTATTGTTGTGATTGCAGGTCAGCACACGAAGTTAAGGTTAACACACGGTAACGTGCGCGGCTCCCTCTATCGTGCGATAATGGACACGGCGCACTTTATCGCGCGATAACTGCGATTGCTACCTTAAGACCGGAACGCCCACTCCTTATATGGCATCCTTCACATTATCGCTACAACTAGCGCCGGGAACATTAAGACGGTTTAGTAAACATACCCCTTACTGTTATAACTGTACATAGTTGATAATGTTCCAAACTGTACTTAGTTATATCGTTACATGTAAACTGAATTTGTATGTTGTTGTTAAGTGCCGTCGAGTCGGAGTCGACTCATGGCGACCCTCTGGATAGCTATCCTAAACTGTGTTCGGTCTTCAGTCAGGCGGCTCATTGTTGACAGACTGGTACCCGTAGCTGCTGTTATTGTATCGATCCATCTCCAGCCTGTTTCCTGAGTGCAATTGAAGCCTGCATAAAAAGGCTGCTTTGCCCTGCCCTTTTGAGGCTTTCTTAACCAGGGCTCCACACATCAAACAGTAAGTAAGGATTTGAAGGTTTCTTTGTTTGGTGTTTTTTGTTACATTGCTAGCTCTCTGACTGGGAGCTCTTAAAAGGGTTTTGTGTATATTTTTTTAAAGCAAGGTTAAATTTATTTTTGCTGTTTTAGGGGAATCTGTACTTGAGCACAGTAGTATTGCTGAACTCTGTAACCCCCTCAGGTTCAGGAACTGCTAACACCTAATCAGGTGTTAGTTCCCTCCCTACCCACCCCGACCCCCACCCACCCCTAGTGAGCAGTCTTGCTTTATAGGGCACCTCCCCCTTTAACAAATCACAGTGAATTGGACCAGCACATTTTGAATATAATTAAAGAGATTTAACTGCTTTTTCTCTGAAAGGACAGCTGCGAAACCAGCTGGTACTTCGTAGATCTCTCTCTTTTGCTTTAACAGATACCTAAGCTCCACAAACAGAACAATGGCTGGGAAAAATCGTATTGCTAAAGCTGTTGCCCCCGTTACAGCTTCTGCCTCGGTCCAGACAGAGGCCCTATTGCCAGTTGAAGAACCGGTTCCATGTGCAGGGTGCCTGCATGCTGAAGCTCTGAGGAAACAAGTGGAGGAACTCAGAGAGGAGGTGGCGAGGCTGAGGAGCATTCAAGACAGTGAGAAGTACATTGATGAGATGCTGCTTGCAGCAACCAGGCTCTCCAGCACAGGAGAAGATGGGTGTCAACAGAATGTCGATGGTTGGACAAAAGTCACCAGAGCCTGCAAAATCACCAATCCAACTTCTCCAGCCCTTGAATTGAAGAACCATTATGCAGCCCTGGAAGTGGAGGAGGTGAAAGCATCCCTGGAAAGGGAAGAACCAGAGTTCAAGTACCCCATAGTTGCAGAATCAGTGACCAGAAGGAAACGAAGGGTAGTGGTGGTTGGAGACTCTCTTCTGAGGGGTACTGAGGCGTCCATCTGCCGACCAGACTTGATGTCCAGAGAGGTATGCTGTCTGCCTGGTGCCAAGATCCAAAATGTTACGGAGAGTTTGCCGAGACTCATCAAGCCCACTGACTATTACCCAATGTTGCTAATCCATGTTGGAACAAATGATACTGCCAGGTATACCTCGGAACGTATCAAAAGTGACTTCATGGCTCTGGGACAGAGGGTGAAGCAGGTAGGTGCACAGGTGGTGTTCTCTTCAATCCTCCCTGTTGAGGGTAAAGGCCAAGGCAGAGAGGCTCGCATCCTGGAGATTAATGCATGGCTGCGTGGATGGTGTCTTCGAGAGCGTTTTGGTTTCCTAGACCATGGGATGCTGTTCCAAGGGTTGCAGAGCAGAGATGGCATCCATCTGTCCAAGAAAGGTCAACACATCTTTGGTAGTAGACTGGCTAATCTACTGAAGAGGGCTTTAAACTAGATTCGTTGGGGATGGGTGAAGAAAGCCCCCAGGTAAGTGAAAGCCCCCAGGTAAGTGATACATTAAATACCTTTATGGAAATGGGTAACAGGGGTAACATATGGAAAGCAGTGTGTATTAATGCCCGTAGCATGGGAAATAAGATCTCTGAAGTTGAAGCTTTGGTGGGAGTGGCTGACTTAGATTTAGTGGCAGTTACAGAAACATGGTTCACAGAAAACCATGACTGGGATGTAACTATACCTGGCTATACTTTATTCAGAAAGGACAGGGTAGGAAGAAGGGGAGGAGGAGTAGCACTATATGTAAAAACTACTATTAAAGCTTTGGAATTACAGAGCTTAAAAGGGAGAGAGGAGGCATTGTGGGTTAAACTAGAAAGAGGGAAAGAGAAATCTATTTGCATTGGTGTGATATACAGACCTCCCTCACAAGAGGAAGAGGTGGACAGAGAGTTAATTGAAGACATACGCAGCATTGCTAGGAAAGGGGAAGTGCTACTGCTAGGAGATTTCAATATGCCAGATGTTGATTGGCACATTCCTGCTGCAGTATCATCTAGGAGTAAGGCGATCCTGGATTCTCTACAGGGTGAACTATTCAGGCAATTGGTAACAGACCCCACACGTGAAGGGGCCATACTGGACTTGGTGCTTACCAATGGTGAAAGTGTTTCTGATGTTGTAGTGGGAGATCATTTTGCATCCAGTGATCACCAGATGGTGTGGTTCAGTATTAGGACTAGGGCTATTAGAATCCATTCCAAGGTGAAGATCTTAGACTTTAGGAAGACTAACTTTGCGAAGATGGGCCAATACCTCAGGGAGTCATTAGTGGGATGGGAACAGCTGGGGGATGTAGAACAACAGTGGGCAAAACTGAAAGGGGGTATTTTAAAGGCAACCAACCTTTTTGTTAAAATGGTAAATAAAGGCAAAAGGAACAGGAGACCGCTATGGTTTTCGAAGGAAGTAGCTGAAAAAGTGAAGAAAAAGAGGGAGGCCTTCATGAAATACAAGAGATCACAGAGAGAGGAAGACAGGCATCTGTATTTGGAAAAACTTAGAGAAGCTAGCAAAGTAGTCAAGAAGGCAAAGATTCAAAAGGAGGAGGAAATAGCCAATGCAATAAAATGGGGAGATAAGACATTTTTCAGATATATTAGTGAGAAGAGGAAGGGCAAAAGTGGTATTGTCAGACTCAAGGGTACAGGGGGGGAATATGTAGAAGCTGATAAGGATAAAGCGGAATTGCTTAACAAATATTTTTGTTCTGTGTTCACAGATGAAGAACCAGGAGCAGGACCTCAGAAAACACCCACAAATAAGAACAGAAGCGAGGGACATCTTGAACAATTTTCAGAAGACTGTGTTCGTGAGAAACTAGCTCAACTTAAAGTAGACAAAGCGATAGGACCGGATGGGATACACCCTAGAATACTGAGGGAACTTGGGGACGTTCTAGCAACTCCACTGACTGACCTTTTCAATGCCTCGTTGGAGTCGGGAGTGGTGCCAAAGGACTGGAGAGAGACTCATGTGGTGCCTTTACACAAAAGCGGAAGTAAGGATGTGGTTGAAAACTACAGGCCGGTTAGTTTAACTTCAGTGGTGAGTAAATTAATGGAAACGCTGTTGAAAGAGAAAATAGTGAGGTTTCTGGAGTCCAGCGGATTACAGGATCCGAGGCAGCATGGATTCACCAGAGGCAGGTCTTGTCAGACAAATCTGATTGATTTCTTTGACTGGGTGACCAGGGAGTTGGACCGAGGGAGAGCTCTAGATGTGGTGTATTTAGATTTCAGTAAAGCCTTTGACACTGTTCCTCACAGGCGACTTATAAACAAACTGAGCACCCTAGGGATGGACCCTAAAGTTACTGCTTGGGTTAGAAATTGGTTGGGTGGGAGGCGACAAAGAGTACAAGTAAATGGAGCTCACTCTGAGGAGAAGGATGTTACCAGTGGTGTGCCCCAGGGATCTGTCCTTGGTCCGATTCTTTTTTAACATCTTTGTTAGTGATATAGCGGAAGGGCTGTCGGGTAAGGTTTGCCTCTTTGCGGATGATACCAAAATCTGCAATAAAGTAGACACCCAGGAAGGTGTAGATAACATGAGGAGGGATCTAGCTAAGCTTGAAGAATGGTCTAGAATTTGGCAGCTGGGATTTAATGTTAAAAAATGTAAGGTCATGCATTTGGGCTGCAGCAATCCAAGGGAGCAATACAGCATAGGAGGCGAAGTACTTTTGTCCACTAAAGAAGAGCGGGACCTAGGCGTAGTTGTGTCCGATGATCTTAAAGTAGCTAAACAGGTAGAAAAGGCGACGGCAAAAGCTAGAAGGATGCTTGGGTGCATACGGAGAGGAATGGCTAGCAGAAAAAAGGAGGTGATAATGCCTCTGTATAAGTCTTTGGTGCGACCTCATTTGGAGTATGGTGTGCAATTCTGGAGACCGCACCTTCAAAAGGATGTGAACAGGATGGAGTCGGTGCAGAGGGTTGCTACTAAGATGATTAGTAGTCTTCATTATAAAGCATATGAGGACAGACTTAAGGATCTTAATATGTACATCTTAGAGGAAAGGCGGGATAGAGGTGATATGATTGAGATGTTTAAATACCTCCATGGCATAAATGTTCAGGGAGAGAGCCTCTTTCAATTGAAAGCAAGTTCTGCGACGAGGGGACATGGGATGAGGGTGAAGGGAGATAGATTCAGGAGTGATATGCGGAAATATTTCTTTACGGAAAGAGTAGTGGATCCGTGGAATAGTCTCCCAGTGGAGGTGGTAGAGATGAGGACAGTAACTGAATTCAAAAAAGCATGGGACCAACACAGAGGATCTCTAAAGGTAAAAAGTGGACTGTTGTAGTTGTTGTTATGGAAGGACAGACTAGATGGGCCTTGTGGTCTTTTTCTGTCATCATGTTTCTATGTTTCTATGTTTCTATCTCATTGCTGGCCTTCCTCTTTTGCGTTGACCTTCTATCTTGCCAAGCATAATATCTTTTTCTAATGATCTCTCTCTTCGCATGATGTGTCCAAAGTATGAAAGTCGAAGTCTTGTCATCTGAGCTTCTAAAGAAAGCTTAGGTTTGATCTCCTCTAGTACCGACTGGTTTGTTCTTCGGGCAGTCCATGGTATATACAGTATTCGCCGCCAGCACCATAATTCAAAGGCATCAATTTTCTTCCTGTCTATCTTTTTCACTGTCCAGCTTTCACATCCATATGATGTTATTGAAAATACCATGGCTTGAACAAGTCGAATCTTTGTATGGAGAGAGACATCTCTGCTCTTGAGAATCTTATCTAGGTCTTTCATAGCCATTCTGCCAAGAGCAATGCGTCGTCTGATTTCTTGACTGCTTGTTGCTTCTTTATTGATAGTTGATCCAAGTAGTTTAAAGTTGTTCACGATTTCAATTTCTTCTCCTTCAACGATGAACCTGTTGATTATGCCAGTTGTCATGATCTTTGTCTTCTTTACATTAAGGTGCAGGCCCATTTTGAGACTATGTTCTTTGATTGTGAGAAGCAAATGTTTCAGATCATCTTCACTTTCAGCCAGTAATGTGGTATCATCAGCATAGCGAAGGTTGTTGATGAGTCTTCCACCAATCTTCACACCTCTGTTGTCTTCATACAATCCTGCTTCTCTGATGATTTGTTCTGCATATAAATTAAACAGGTAGGGGGAAAGTATGCAGCCTTGTCTTACACCTTTGCTTATTTTAAACCATTCTGTTTCTCCTTGTTCCGTTCGAACTGTTGCTTCTTGATCAATGTACAGATTGCGCAAGAGAACGATCAGGTGTTCTGGTATACCCATGCTTCTTAATGTGGCCCAGAGTTTCTCATGGTTTACACAGTCAAAAGCCTTGCCATAGTCGATAAAGCACAAATAGATATCCTTTTGGTATTCTTTAGTCTTTTCAAGGATCCATCTCACATCCGCAATGATGTCTCTCGTTCCTCGCCCTTTCCTGAACCCTGCTTGCACTTCAGGTAGTTCTTGTTCCAGGTATGGTTGTAGTCTCTTTTGAATAATCTTCAGTAGAATCTTGCTGGCATGTGGGATCAGAGCGATTGTGCGATAATTTCCACAGTCAGTTGGATCACCTTTCTTTAGTATTGGTATAAACACAGATCTTTTCCAGTCAGTTGGCCATGATGTTGTCTTCCATATTTCTTGGCAGAGCCTTGTGAGTACGGTAATAGCTGCATCAGATTGCTGCAATACTTCTATGGGAATGCTATCAATGCCTGGTGCTTTATTCTTTGATAAGGCTTTCAATGCTGCTTCAACTTCTTCTTTCATCACCAATGGTTCCCGATCATAAGGTACAGGTTGAAACGGCTGTTGGTCCACTTGATCTTTATCATATAAAAACTCAGTATATTCCTTCCACCTTTTCTTGATCTTCTCAGCATCATTCAACATAGAACCTTGAGCATCTTGTAACATTCCAATTCGAGGCTGGAACGTTTTCTTTAACTCTCGTAGCTTTAGGAAAGCCGATATTGTTCTTCCTCTAATAGTTTCTGCTTCTATTTCCTTGCAAGTGTCATTGTAGTACTTTTCCTTGTCCTGTCTTGCTGCACATTGGAAATCTCTGTTGAGTTCTGCGATTGTCTTTCTTTCTCCTCTGGCTTTAGCTTCTCTGCATTTCTGGGCAATTTTCAGAGTTTCTTCCGTCAACCATTTTGGCCGTTTTTGCTTTTTCACCTTTTGTAGAGACTTCTCGCTTTCTTCCAACACAACCTTCTTGATGTCATTCCATAACTCTTCCGGAGCTCTGTCATTTGTATCTAAAGCAGCAAATCGATTTTGCAGGCAGTCTTTAAATTCCAGTGGTATATTCTCAAGGTCATATTTTGCTGCATTCATGAGTGGTTTGCTCTTTTTCAAATTTAGCTTGAGTTTGCATACTAGTAGCTGATGATCTGTACCACAGTCAGCTCCAGGTTTTGTCTTTGTTGATGTTACAGAGCTTTTCCATCGTTGACTTCCACATATGTAGTCAATTTGATTTTTATATAATCCATTCGGTGAAGTCCATGTGTACAGTCGCCGCTTGTGTTGCTGGAAGAAGGTGTTTGAGATGAATAGATCATTGGTCTTGCAGAATTCTATCAGTCTTTCTCCAGCTTCATTTCTGTTGCCAAGTCCATATTTTCCAACTACTTTGCCTTCTTCTTTGTTGCCAACCTTTGCGTTCCAGTCACCCATGACTATCAGGATATCCTGTTTGCATGTTCTGTCAATTTCAGCTTGTACTTGTTCATAGAATTTGTATACATTGTACAATTCATTGCTGTTCCCTGTAAACCGCAATTGATCTTTAGGAAATTGCGGTATAAAAATGTAAAATAAATAAGTAAATAAAAAACATGCAAGGAAATATAAGCAGAAACTATTAGAGGAAGAACAAGATCGGCTTTCCCAAAGCTACGAGAGTTAAAGAAAAAATTCCAGTCTTGAATTGGAATGTTACAAGATGCTCAAGGTTCTATGTTGAATGATGCTGAGAAGATCAAGAAAAGATGGAAAGAATATACAGAGTTTTAATATGATAAAGATCAAGTGAGCCAACAGCCATTTCAACCTGTACTTTATGATCCGGAACCATTGGTAATGAAAGAAGAAGCAGCATTGAAAGCCTTATCAAAGAACAAAGCACCAGGTATTGATGGCATGCCCATAGAAGTATTACAGCAATCAGATGAAGCTGTTACCATACTTACAAGGCTCTGCCAAGAAATTTGTAAGACAACATCATGGCCAACTGACTGGAAAAGATCTGTGTTTATGCCAATACTAAAGAAAGGTGGTACAACTGACTGTGGAAATTATCGCACAATCGCTCTGATCCCACATGCCAGCAAGATGCTATTAAAGATTATTCAACAGACTACAACCATACCTGGAACAAGACCTATCTGAAGTGCAAGCAGGGTTCAGGAAAGGGCGAGGAACGAGAGACATCATCGCAGATATGAGATGGATCCTTGAAAAGACTAAAGAATACCAAAAGAATATCTATTTGTGCTTTATCGACTATAGCAAGGCTTTTGACTGTGTAAACCATGAGAAACTCTGGCCCACATTAAGAAGCATGGGTATACCAGAACACCTGATCGTTCTCTTGCACAATCTGTACATTGATCAAGAAGCAACAGTTCAAACGGAACAAGGAGAAACAGAATGGTTTAAAATAAGCAAAGGTGTAAGACAAGGCTGCATACTTTCCCCCTATCTGTTTAATTTATATGCAGAACAAATCAGAGAAGCAGGATTGTATGAAGACAACAGAGGTGTGAAGATTGGTGGAAGACTCATCAACGACCTTCGCTATGCTAATGATACCATATTACTGGCTGAAAGTGAAGATGATCAAAATGGGCCTACTGTCGCCACCTCCTGGCCGGGCGTATAGCCGGGCAGCAGGAGAGTGTCGCCTTGTTGCCCTTGGAATAAGGTTCACCAATATGGCCGCCAGCTAGGGCTGCTGGGTACTGTAGTTTACTTATTCTATCAGGCAAAGTAGTGTGAGCACAAGTGGTTAGGCGAAAACAGAGAATATTTTATTTTCTTGGGATTTTTCCCCTCGCATCAAATTTAACATTGCTGAACTCAAAAATGGATTCTTCTCCAAAAACAAAGAATAAAGCACACAAGTTGTATTCACAGGTAGGTCAGTTTAAGCAGTTAACTTTGACACCAGAATTAGCTTCCAAAGCTCAGGCTGTAAACTTTCTTTAAAGCAAGTTACTTTCACAGGAAGACTGTTTTACTCACAGCTTCCTCACATACAGACAGCTTCAAAATGTCCATTAAGTTTCATTTCACTTCCAGGCATATAGGAGAAACAGCTTAGCTTAAAACCTCCAGTTATTTTCCTTTGCTGTATCTCTCCTTCAAACAAGCTTCATTACTTTAAACATTCATTCATTCATTCACATGTGCTTTATGCTTCAGCACACCTCCGGCTTGTTTGCCCTACAAATTGAGCATTGTATTTCTTCAGGCTCATTATCATAACATTCTACTTCCATCTCCTCTACAGATTCATTGCAGCAGTTCTCAGAGGGTACCTGGTCGTAGAGCTTACTACTCTGCTTCTGCAACAGTTCATTTAATTTTTCTAGAAATAGTTTCTTCTGCTCTATTTCTTCAGAGAGACTTAGATTAGGGAATGCAGACAAGCTATTCTCTCTACTTTTACAGCTTAGCTGGCTAGCCGAGTTACTTCCTCCAGTAGGAACTAACTCCTTCAACTTTCTCTTATGCAGGGACTCTGGAACATACACTTGCCTGAACTCTGGGCCTCTTAGTTGTTCCACTCCTTCCTGCTCAAAGCCATGCTGCCTTCTTTCTCCAGACGCTTGTCTCCCTCGTGGCAATTTCCCTGTTAGCTGTGTCTGCCTTGGACCTGTTGCTCCTAGATCCCACAGCTCGTCTCTGTTCTTAATTCCAGCTCTGCTCGAGCCTCCCAAGGCTCCTCTGCTGCTTTCTGGAGCTCCTCTCGAGACTCCATTCCTTGCACTCATGCCTGTTCTTGTTCCTGCGCTTGTTCTAGTGCCGGTTCTAACTGACTGCTCAAACTCAGCAGTTTTAAACTGATCTTTCCTAGGGACCACACCCTTCTCCCAGCACACGTGGGAGCTGCTAGGATTCCACCTAGCTCTGACGTGCTGACGGGGGCGGGGCTTGATGCTGGCTGCACTCTGACTCAGAGTTTCTTGGTTACTAGGGAAACCATGAATGCTAGCATTTTTAAAGGAACAGGGTTCCCTTTTCTGCCATTCCCTTTCCTCTGAACTGCCTTCGTCATCACACTACACCTTAATATAAAGAAGACAAAGATCATGGCAGCTGGCAAAATCAACAGGTTCATCGTTGAAGGAGAAGAAATTGAAATCGTGAACAACTTTAACCTACTTGGATCAACTATCAATAAAGAAGCAACAAGCAGTCAAGAAATCCGATGATGCATTGCTCTTGGCAGAATGGCTATGAAAGACCTAAACAAGATTCTCAAGAGCAGAGATGTCTCTCTCCATACAAAGATTCAACTTGTTCAAGCCATGGTATTTTAAATAACATCATATGGATGTGAAAGCTGGACAGTGAAAAAGATGGACAGGAAGAAAATTGATGCCTTTGAATTATGGTGCTGGCGGCGAATACTGCGCATACCTTGGACTGCCCGAAGAACAAACCCGTCAGTACTAGAGGAGATCAAACCTAAGTTTTCTTTAGAAGCTCAGATGACAAGACTTCAACTTTCATACTTTGGACACATCATGTGAAGAAAGAAATCATTAGAGAAAGACATCATGCTTGGCAAGATAGAAGGTCAATGCAAAAGAGGAAGGCCAGCAATGAGATGGATCAATACAATAACAGCAGCTACAGGTACCAGTCTGTCAGCAATGAGCCGCCTGACTGAATACCGAACACAATTTAGGACATCTATCCAGAGAGTCGCCATGAGTTGACATCAACTCAACGGGACTTAACAACATCATATCGCCCCTATCTCACCTTTCCTCTGAAGTATACATATTAAGATCTTTAAGTCTGTCCTCATATGCTTCATAATGAAGACCACTAACCATTTTAGTAGCCACCTTCTGCACTGACTCCAACCTGCCTATGTCCTTCTGAAGGTGCAGTCTCCAGAATTGCACACAATACTCCAAATGAGGTCACATCAGAGACTTATATATTTATTTATTTACAGTTTCTTTTATACCGCGCTTTTCAACATCAGTGCGGTTTACAGTGAACATCAAAACCACACGTCTCAATTAATTGATCAGTGCTTACAATGAACAGGTAAAATAAACTTGGAAATACATTAAACAGGTTTCTTGAACAGTGAAACATGATAACTATGTACAAAGCAACTAAATGCAGCTGTATGTAGGGTTATAGAGGCATTATCACCTCTACAGTATACATCCAAGCTTCTTTCTGGCTTTCACAGTCACCTTTTCTACCTGTTTAACTACTTTAAGATTGTCAAACACAATTATGCCCAGGTCCCGCTCTACACTGTACAGCTCCTTTGGATTTTTATAGCCTAAATGCATGCCCTGCATTTTGTAATGTTAAATTTCAGCTGCCATATTCCAAACCATTTTTCAGGTTTAGCTAGAACCTTACCCAACAATCATTCCGCAATATCACTAACAAAGATGTTAAACTTACCTTACCTATAATGGGTGTTCTCCGTGAACAGCAGGATAAGTCAGCCACACATTCCTGCCCGCCTCCTGATGAATTCACGGCCCTGCCAACCTAGCCTACAAGGGCAATGCTCTGGAACATACTGGGCTACCATGCACATGCTCAGAAATGCTTGACTTTCTGAGCTCTGAGAGAGCTACTTCTGTCCATGGCACAATCAGATGACATCACCAGCTGTGGCTGACTTATCCTGCTGTCTATGGAGAACCCCCATTATAGGTAAATAATCCCGCCTTCTCTCCACTTCACCATAACAGATGTGCCAGATAATGGACTGGAGTTCCATTATGCTGGGGTGAGTAGCCTGTGGGAGAAGGCAGATATCCAAGGTTGCTGAATGTGTGTTAAATTTTCTAGGAGACTCTGTTAGCGACCTGCCAGGGAAGTAGCTAGAAGCTGTGGGTTAGAAAAGCAGAAGGAGCAGGAAGGCTGTTAATCAATTCCCAGACTTGTGCCCCAACACCTTAAGTACAGTTTCTGGCTGATTCCTAAGTGTATGGTTTGCTTTGCTAAAAGAGAGAAGAGCAACAGTGTGTAAAGTGTGAAACTAAAAGCCCAAAAGTACTGGGGAGGTGACTGATAAAGTAGGAGCACTGCCAGTGATTAAGGCATTGGTTTAAGAATGGTCAAGGATCAGCTAGAAGATTGTTATCAGAGATGCTGCTCTGCTCTATCTGTTACAAGGGGAACGGCAGCAGTATGGTTACATGGAATGTTGAGCTAAGTAAATGAGAAGATTCTCTTACCTGGTTTGGGATACTGTGAAATCTGAAGGTGAAGAGTGTGACAAGGCAGAGGTTGCAGAACCTAAAAATAGGGGTTTAAAACACTTTTTGTCCTCAGAAGCTGTCAGTAAACCAGGTCAGGAAAGGGTTAAGGATTCAGCCCTGAAAGCTGCTCTGCACAGGAAAGCAGAAAGAGAGCCACACCCTAGCTTCAGGCAAACCCAGGGAGCTGACGTGGGAGGAAAAGGGGCGGAGTCACACCTGATAGGGCAGCCCTGTTCACATAACCAGGAAGCAACTGTTAGTCAGGGAGCAAGAGAACAGGAACTGGCAGGAGAACCGGAACAAGGAAGAGAGAGAGAACACTACGTGGAGTTCCATGAGCAGCAAGGAGAAAGAGAGCAGTTCCAGGAAGGTCCAGGAGAGTCAGATCCAGGGAGAGATCTGGGGACCAAGAGAAGCAAAGCCAAGAGCAACCGATACCCGGTTGGCACAAGGTGCTTGGGGAGTTGCTGGCCAGACTGCAGAGAGACAGCCAGGTCTCAGGAGTGCCGTCTGAAAAAGCTTCCAGGAAGGAACTACCGTGAGCTGCACAGCAAACAAAAACAGGTCAGAGACTATTTTAAACCTCAGGGGAAAAGGTCAGATACCTTGCCTGGAAGGGATAGGAGTAGTTCTCTGGAATCTTCTCTCAAAGCCAGAATTATAAAGGAGAGATTGGGAAGAGAGAAAGTCCCATTCAAAAGACTGCATAAGTTTTCATACTACAGAGAACGTGACAGGAGCTCTAGCTCTGAGTATAGCCCAGGTGCCTTTCAGCATGTTACTAATTGCAGGCAGCACAGACACGGGCAAGAGTTAGACTCTGAAGAGCACGCTGTGTTAAAAGAACTAGTGAAGCAGTATCAAGGGAAATATTTGCCTCTCAACCAGAAAGCACATACTAGGCAGACCAGAAGGAAGGTGAGCCCTTTTTGTGATGTTTTAAAAGGTGCTGGTGATTTGGAATCCTTGCAAGTGCCTAGATATTTTAGAGATAACAAACGGAAGCAGCTTAAAGCACTAATTAAGCAGTGGCAGTCTGTAGACTCCCTTAACCCAGGTCTTAAGGACATATCAGACCCAGAGCTGGAGGATATGCAAATTGATGCACTATTAAGTGATAGCAGTGGATCAGCTATGGACTGTGGGGTTTGTTATAAGGACTGAAAGCCATATAAGTGTATCCTGTAAAAGGAGGGAAAACTGTACAAAGATATCCTATAGAAGTGCTGAGAAAGCCTATTTGCTATAACCTGAGTTTCCACGGAGAAAGGCAGTGTTCTGCCTGTGGGAAACTCAAGCCTAATTAAATCAGCTGTGAAGAGAAGTACAAGGCTGTGAAAGTTTTCCTGTGTTTAAAGCATGTATATGAAAGCAATGCCAATGGAGAGAAACAGCTGTTGTATTTGAAGCTGAAGGAACTTTGAAAGCTGAATGGATTCTTGGACTTTTATTTGACACAATTGCGTAGCACCATCTTTTGTCTGTGTTTGGGGAAGTAGTTCACCAAACTCCTGTGCGGCAATAAAGTTATTGTTAAACCCACGGAAGCCTTTGCTGTGTTTACTTGGACCACAACTACAATGGACACCAGGCTGCAGCACTTAGAAGGTTTATAAATAAGTATTCCCCTATGCATCACATACCAACCCCTCCTAGGCAACCGCCTATATATACCAGAGGGTGCTGAAGTGTGACATGGAGGGAAACTGGCGTAGTTGGCAGGATTTTTAAACTACGGCCTCACACTGAAGAAGAGTCGCTTACCAACGTTGCCAATAAAGTCCTGAAGAAGGAACATTCTTGAAAGTTTTTGAAAAAAAAAAAGAAGAGAAATTTGTCAACACAAAGAAAGTACCCAGGAAGAGCTTACCAGGTCTGCAAGTCTACATACTGGAGTGGAGTATCGGCGGAGGCGGAACAGAGTACCTGTACCAGGGACACCGCAGTGCTGATGAGCGAGACACTCCACTTGTGGCAGGTAACCAGTAGCTAAGCGGGTTAACTGGGATACTGCTGCGAGGGGGTGGTAAGATTGCAGGGTTGGACTGGAAGCTAAGGGGGTGCAATTGTGTGTGTATCGCACTTGGTGTTGCTTTTTTGTTTCCTTGCAGTAATACATCAGGATGGAGCCAGCACAGTTAATGAGCTGGGTCGCAGAAAGGTTTCAGCAGCAGCAGGTGATGTCAGCGCAAGCCCAGGAGAGGACGGCAGAGATGCTGCGTGCGCAACAAAAGCCGCTGTTGGATCTGCTGGGATCATACATGGGAGAACAAAAGCAAACAGTGCAAGTGTTAAAGACTGTGTCCAGTTCACTAGGAGCTGTAGTAGGACTGGGAACTGTGGGCCAGGGTATATTTTCACTAGGCCAAATGTCTAAGGATGAAAATGTTGACGATTACCTAGAGGTTTTCGAACGCATTGCGCTCATGAGCGGTTGGCCGAAAGAACAGTGGGTCATCAGGCTAGCTGCATCATTAACAGGCGAGGCTCTCGCAGCCTACCGGGCTATGCCTAATGACCAGGCCAACAACTATGACGCAGTGGTCAAAACCATTAAGGAAAGATTAGGCCTAACTCCAGTGGTATATCGCCGCCGTTTGCGAGGGTGCAAGTTAACCCCGGGCGAAACACCACAGGCCTTATGCCATAGAGTCAGAACCTTGGTTTACAAATGGCTATCTCCAGAGGGAAAGAGTATTGACACGATATTGGATGACATTGTGCTGAAGCAATTTGTAGAAGCATTACCAGGTGAAATACAGTCCTTCCTTATTCTACAAGACTGTAGGAACACGAAAGATGCCATCTTGCTTGCTGACCGCTTCTTAGAGGCAAAAGCCATCGGTCAGAAGAGGATGGGTGTTCCGGATACGGCAGTCTTGGGAATGCCAGGAATGAAGGAGAGGTTAAGGGTGGATGAGTCTGTATCTAAGAAACCCTTGCCAAAACCTGGTTGGGAGGAGCGAAAATGCTTTGCATGTGGACGGAAGGGTCACTTGAAGAAGAATTGCAGGGATAAGCTGGTGTTAGTAACCACCCAGTCCAAGGAGGTTGGGGAGGGATTTTTACTAATGGTGCGGGTCAACAATATCCAGGTCGAAGCCCTTTTAGATTCGGGCACCGACCAGTCAATGGTCTCAAAAGCCCTATGGCAGGAGATAGAGGCTCAGGGAGGAAATTCTGTAAGGTACCCTGAGGATAAAATAAGAATTCGTTGTGTGCATGGCGCGTCATCGTCATATCCTTTGCACACGGTAACTGTGGAAGGGCTAGGTTTGAGAAAGAATATCTCAGTAGCAGTGGTACCTAGGTTACCACATCCCATGGTTTTAGGTAGGGATTGGCCTCAATTTAAAAACGGCCTAGTTAAAGGACTAGCCGCCACTGCAGAAGCCAAAGTCCCTAACCCTAATAAGATAAGAAAGGAACCAGGATGGAGGGAGGAAAAAGTAAGATACGCAACATCCTCTCCAAGGGGTAAATCCAGGCTAGGGATGGTACCAGCCCCGTTATTTGAGAAGCCCCGAGAGAAGCCAGGTAGGGAGAGAGCCCCTATCCAGGACCCTCCAAGTAAGGGAAAGTTCCTCTTGAAATGTTGTAGGCTTACACCCAATGCTAGGATCCCTAAGAGAGCCTCAGAGCAAGCTGCAGGCTTTGACCTATATAGTGCAGAGGACACTATTATACCACGTCAAGGGCGAGCCTTAGTGGAAACCGGTATCCAGCTTGAAATACCGCCCGGTTGCTATGGTCGGATCGCTCCGCGATCAGGTCTAGCGGTCAAGGAGTGCATTGATGTAGGTGCAGGGGTAATAGACCCGGACTTTAGGGGAGCTGTTAAAGTCTTATTGATAAACTGTTCCAGAAAAGATTATAAAGTAACCTTAGGTGATAGGATAGCGCAGCTCATCATGGAGAGAGTTGGCTTCCCACTTATAGAGGAGGTTACTGAATTAAGCACCACCATAAGGGGGTCAAGTGGGTTTGGGTCCACTGGACAGGCCCTGGTGATAGGCCTGACGGCCACGAGTGAGGAAGAGAAGCCGGAGATGGACCTTGGTCCCCAGCTGGCTGAGTGTAAGGCCAAGCCCATACCCCGGTTAGGGGAGGAACTCTCCTGGCACCAGCAACAGGCTCTGTTGAAGCTGCTGGAACGTTTTTCGGACGTTTTGACCCCTATGCCAGGAGAGACCCAGCTGGTTGAGCACGAAATCGTGACCCCACCAGGTGAAGTTGTCCGACAAAGGCCATATAGGCTACCTGAAGCTAAGCGTAGAGAGGTAATTAGGCAGGTGCAGGAAATGCTCCACATGGGTGTGATTGAGGAGTCAGTCAGCCCATGGAATAGCCCGGTGGTCATGGTGCCTAAGCCGGATGGGACGATACGCTTTTGTATCGATTTCAGGAAGGTTAATTCCATCTCCAGATTCGATACATATCCGTTACCCCGGATAGAGGAATTACTGGACCAATTAGGGCAGGCAACCTATCTCACCACCTTAGATATGACCAAGGGATATTGGCAGATTCCCCTCACCAAGGAATCTCGGCCAAAAACAGCCTTCAGCACGCCCCTTGGTCTATATCAATTCCGTCAGATGCCCTTTGGGCTACACGGAGCAGCGGCGACCTGCCAGAGACTGATAGATATCGTCTTGCGCTCACATCGCTCCTACGCTATGGCCTACATGGATGATGTAATTATCCATAGTGATAATTGGGACCTCCATTTAGCACACATACGAGCGGTGCTGGAGGACATGAGGCGAGCGGGAATCACCCTAAACCCTGCCAAATGTCTTTTTGGAGGGAAAGAGGTGAAGTATCTGGGGCATTTAGTTGGAAGGGGGGTAGTGAAACCACTCATGGACAAGGTACAGTGTGTGAGGGACTTTCCACAGCCTATGACTAAAAAGCAGGTCCGGAGCTTTTTAGGCTTAATCGGATATTACAGAAGATTCCTACCACATTTCGCGTCCGAAAGTGCGCCCCTTATTGACATGTTAAAAAAAAATGCACCCAATCAGGTTAAATGGACCCCAAGGGCAGAGAGTGCCTTTGCACGAGTAAAGGAACGGTTGTCTGCGGCACCCATCCTAAGAGGGGTCGACTTTAGTAAAACTTTTATACTCCAGACAGACACGTCGGATACGGGACTAGGTGCTGTCCTGTCCCAGAAACAGGAAGGGGTAGAGCACACACTGATGTTTTTAAGCCGGAAGCTGGCACCGGCTGAGCAAAAATATTCGACCGTAGAGAGGGAGTGCTTAGCAATCCGGTGGGCGATAGATGCCCTCAGGTTTTACTTGACTGGCCGCAGATTTACCCTAGTCACCGATCATGCGCCCTTAAAGTGGCTATCAAGCATGAAAGATCATAACCCGCGCCTTACTAGGTGGTACATGGCCCTGCAAGCGTACGAATTTGGAATAGAGCACAGGCCAGGAAAACTGCACGCAAATGCAGACGCCCTTTCTAGGATTCCGTGCTGTTCTGGACAGGTCCAGTCAGCCCGGAATATCTTAAATGGGGGGTTATGTGACAAGGCAGAGGTTGCAGAACCTAAAAATAGGGGTTTAAAACACTTTTTGTCCTCAGAAGCTGTCAGTAAACCAGGTCAGGAAAGGGTTAAGGATTCAGCCCTGAAAGCTGCTCTGCACAGGAAAGCAGAAAGAGAGCCACACCCTAGCTTCAGGCAAACCCAGGGAGCTGACGTGGGAGGAAAAGGGGCGGAGTCACACCTGATAGGGCAGCCCTGTTCACATAACCAGGAAGCAACTGTTAGTCAGGGAGCAAGAGAACAGGAACTGGCAGGAGAACCGGAACAAGGAAGAGAGAGAGAACACTACGTGGAGTTCCATGAGCAGCAAGGAGAAAGAGAGCAGTTCCAGGAAGGTCCAGGAGAGTCAGATCCAGGGAGAGATCTGGGGACCAAGAGAAGCAAAGCCAAGAGCAACCGATACCCGGTTGGCACAAGGTGCTTGGGGAGTTGCTGGCCAGACTGCAGAGAGACAGCCAGGTCTCAGGAGTGCCGTCTGAAAAAGCTTCCAGGAAGGAACTACCGTGAGCTGCACAGCAAACAAAAACAGGTCAGAGACTATTTTAAACCTCAGGGGAAAAGGTCAGATACCTTGCCTGGAAGGGATAGGAGTAGTTCTCTGGAATCTTCTCTCAAAGCCAGAATTATAAAGGAGAGATTGGGAAGAGAGAAAGTCCCATTCAAAAGACTGCATAAGTTTTCATACTACAGAGAACGTGACAGGAGCTCTAGCTCTGAGTATAGCCCAGGTGCCTTTCAGCATGTTACTAATTGCAGGCAGCACAGACACGGGCAAGAGTTAGACTCTGAAGAGCACGCTGTGTTAAAAGAACTAGTGAAGCAGTATCAAGGGAAATATTTGCCTCTCAACCAGAAAGCACATACTAGGCAGACCAGAAGGAAGGTGAGCCCTTTTTGTGATGTTTTAAAAGGTGCTGGTGATTTGGAATCCTTGCAAGTGCCTAGATATTTTAGAGATAACAAACGGAAGCAGCTTAAAGCACTAATTAAGCAGTGGCAGTCTGTAGACTCCCTTAACCCAGGTCTTAAGGACATATCAGACCCAGAGCTGGAGGATATGCAAATTGATGCACTATTAAGTGATAGCAGTGGATCAGCTATGGACTGTGGGGTTTGTTATAAGGACTGAAAGCCATATAAGTGTATCCTGTAAAAGGAGGGAAAACTGTACAAAGATATCCTATAGAAGTGCTGAGAAAGCCTATTTGCTATAACCTGAGTTTCCACGGAGAAAGGCAGTGTTCTGCCTGTGGGAAACTCAAGCCTAATTAAATCAGCTGTGAAGAGAAGTATAAGGCTGTGAAAGTTTTCCTGTGTTTAAAGCATGTATATGAAAGCAATGCCAATAGAGAGAAACAGCTGTTGTATTTGAAGCTGAAGGAACTTTGAAAGCTGAATGTTTTGCTTTGAGTTTGTACCTGAGAAGCATCAGGGGATTCTTGGACTTTTATTTGACACAATTGCGTAGCACCATCTTTTGTCTTTGTTTGGGGAAGTAGTTCACCAAACTCCTGTGCGGCAATAAAGTTATTGTTAAACCCACGGAAGCCTTTGCTGTGTTTACTTGGACCACAACTACAATGGACACCAGGCTGCAGCACTTAGAAGGTTTATAAATAAGTATTCCCCTATGCATCACATACCAACCCCTCCTAGGCAACCGCCTATATATACCAGAGGGTGCTGAAGTGTGACAAGAGACTTCATTACATTGAACTGCAATGCTGAGGGATTTTTCAGGAACATTGGTTTAAATTGAACTGTAACAGAGCTGCAAGCATTCTAGGAGCTGCACTTCTTACACAGGGTGTGAAGACAGAGTAGGGTTCCCCAGCTGTGCTCATTAACTGCCAGGCTGGGAGAAACCCTGTATCCTTTCTTTCCTCTTCGTCTCTCCGGGCCAGTCCGACACATGAGGGTTGTCAACCTTCTCCAGCAGCTGAGGACTGAATGCTGAAACCTTTTTCCATGAACTAGCATCTGGCTCCCCCTAGTGGCTAACCTCAGTCTTTCAGTCCTCAGCTGCTGGAAAGGACGTGCAGCTCTCTGGCTCCCGGAGTTCGGTGGTTTATTAGCTTATACTTCTTTTGCTTGATTGCTTTCTGTTTTTCTTTTGTTTGCTTCTGTTTTGGCACACCTGGAAGAGCCCTAGCAGGGTTTTTCTGCCGCGTCGCTCTCCTTGCTTGCCGTCAGCAACAGAGCTCTGGGTGCGCTGCTTTTTGGAGGCAGAGCCTGCCTCAGCCTGTGGGGCTATCTGCGGGGAAATTGTCATCGGCGGTGTGGGGAGCCCCCAATAACCTTCCGATCCCCTCCGGTAGGCAGCAGACCCCCCCTCCCGCTAGCAGCGGGAGCGCGGGACTTCAGCGGCAAATGCGGCGCCAGGCAGACAGTTAGGCGCGACTGGTTAGTCAGCCGGTTTTTCGCGGTCTCAGCGTTCGTCGGTTTCAGCGGGGTTTCGATCGTCGGGGCCGCGTGGGTTCAGCTCCGCGTTGTTTTGTTTCTCATTGATCTTGCTTTTCGGGGCTGTCGGGTGCCGTTCTCCTGCAGGCCGCAGGTATGGATTACAGGCCTGCCGCATGTGAATCCCTCAGGGAACTTCAGGGCTCCTCGGAATTGGTGGGAAAGGCGGCCATTTCTGCTCCCGCGGGAGTTTTGGAGCCGATCCAGGCACAGCCGGCAAAACGGAAATCTAAGTCTAAAAAGCCTGCAAAGGTGGAGGAGGCTCCTTCACGTTCCTTTGCGGCGGCTCAGGGCAGTTTGCCTTCTGTTTTCTCAGCGGATTTCATTTTAGAGATGCATAGGGCCTACTGCTTAAAACAGCAGCAGTCTCAGGGGGCAGAGCCTGTCTCCTTGTCTTCTTCAGGCCCGGCTACAGAACTTGCTGTTCGGACCCAGGGGAAGGTCCCTCCCATGCGGTCATTGGAGGTCAAAGCCTCGGGTTTTCCTGCCTGAGTCCCCCAGCCATTGAGGAAGGTGAGTTGTTGGCTGATGCCGATCTGGAGCACTGGCTGCCTGAGCTAGAGGATGGCGAGTTAGGAGCCTCTGAGGATCCTAGCCTTTTTAGGGTGTTCCGAAAGGAGGAATTGGCTGCGCTTATTACCCAGACTTTAGCAGCCTTGAATATTCCCCTGCCAGCTGTTCCGGACCAGCCGTTGGAGGATCCTCTGCTCCAAGGTTTTAAGACTGATCAGAAATGCTTTCCTGTACACAGAGTCATGAAGCAAATGGTAGAGTCCGAATGGGAATGTCCGGAGGCCACTTTGCGAGGGGCCAGGGCTATCAGTCGTTTGTATCCCTTGCCGCAAGAAGAGCACGACTTGCTGAAAATGCCTAAGGTCGATGCCCTGGTTTCAGCGGTGACTAAGAAAACCACTATCCCGGTGGAAGGTGGTGCGGCGCTCAAGGATTTACAAAATAGAAGGCTGGAATCCCTGCTGAAGCAGACATTTGAGACGTGTGCGTTGGCGCTACGGGCGTCTATCTGTGGGGCTTATGTCTCTCGGGCGTCCATTAGGTGGATCCAAGGGGCTCCCCCTACCACCGCGGAGGCCGATGAGGGCGCGAAACTGGAATCCGCCGCACCTATCTAGCCGACACTTTCTATGATCTCGTGCGGATTTCGGATAAATCCATGGCTTCGGTCATCGCAGCCCGCCGTTTTTTATGGCTCCGGAATTGGGCGGTGGACGTCTCTTCTAAGGTGAGGCTTAGTAAACTGCTGTACAAGGGTGCACTCCTTTTCGGCGCCGCCTTGGAGAAGATTGTGAAAGATCTGGGAGATTCCAAGGGCGGTCGCCTTCCCGAGGATAGGCCAAGGGGTCAGCGGCCTAGTGGGGCGCCCAGGGCCACTTCGCGAGACCCTCGTAAGTTTCGAGGTTCGCGCTTTACCCCTTATCCGCGGGGGCAGTTTGCGGCTCGGGGTCAGTCCTTTCGAGGAGCTAGAGGCTTCGGCAGGGGTTATTTTGCCTCCCAGCCGCTCTCTAGCAAAAAGCCACAATGAAGGGACATTGGTCCAAACGGAGATGCCGGTTGGAGGTCGGCTGTGGCAATTCCTTTCCGTCTGGGCCACAATCACCACAGACCGCTGGGTCCTAGAAATAGTCTGCGACGGCTATGCTCTCGAGTTTGCTCAGCCATTGGCGGAGGCTTTCGTGGTGTCTCCATGTGGTTCGCAGGAAAAGGCGCAGGCCGTGGCGGAGACGCTTCAGCGCTTGTTGCGTCTTCGGGCGGTGGTTCTCGTTCCTGCCGATCAGTGCGGCTCAGGTCGGTACTCGATTTATTTCGTGGTTCCCAAGAAGGAAGGTTCCTTCCGTCCTATTCTGGACCTCAAACACGTGAACCGTTGCCTGCGCATTCCACACTTCCGCATGGAGACTCTACGTTCCATCATTGCGTCGGTACAGCCGTCCGAGGTTCTTACGTCCATCGATCTCACAGAGGCATATCTCCACATCCCGGTACGGGACGAGCATCAAATGTTTTTGCATTTTGCGGTGCCCATGGGTCACTTTCAGTTCCAAGCCCTGCCGTTCGGGCTGGCTACGGCGCCTCGGACGTTGTCACCAAGCCTCGTAGGGAGAGACTCAGTGAGTGCCCTAGGCAGTCGCCTAGGGTGTTTTGAGTCACCTTGTTGCTACTTCTTTTTAAGACAGAGAGTCAGGCAGTCAAGGTGATAAAGTAAAGTGGGGTTTATTCCCGTTCCCCGGCGAATATCAATGCTTGGAATACAATAATGCAGAACTTAAACAAAACACAGCTTGAGCATATTTCTTCTCTCTTGTTCCTTGCACAGAGAGGTCTAACGCAAAGAGGTTATTTCATCATTCAGACAAATTGTACAATCCATTGGCTCCTGGTCAATGTAATTATTACTGCTTGTATCTTGGTTTATACTTGGCTGGCAGCTGACGCAGCCAGGCTCACTCATATAACAAGTGGTAGCTTCACTGGTCGGGGGAGGGTAAACTTTCCCCTCTCCCAGGCACTGCTCTAACTCGGGATTGTAAAAAACCTCTTCTGTAATCAGTTCTCTTATAGCCAGTCTCTCTTGGCTCTCTCTCTTGGAAGTTGGAACCCTTTCCCAGGTTAAAACCTTGCTGCCAATAAGGATTATAAAAACACCCAGTTTCACTTCCTTCCCCAATGTAAGGTTTTATCTTCTTTACCTTATCTAGGTTGCAGGCCTCAGCTGTGGGGTTTTTCTCTCGTGGCAAAGTTCTAGCCTCGTGTAGCAAGTTCCTCCGAGGTTTGTAAAAACTCTCGGGGCTAGTGTTCCATTTCCTGCCTTCCAGGAAATCCTCCTGGGGGCTGTCTTGCCAGTGGTACGCTTCTCTAACGCTCCTTGGTAATTGCCTGGAGCTTTCTCTGAGAGCTTTTGGACCTCCCAGACCTTCAATGCTTTCCCTGGGATTAAAACTTCTCCTGGAGCTTTGGAACCCTCTCTGCTTCCGTGACTTGCCTGATTGCTGCTGAAACTCTAGCTGCATCGGAGTGTCACCTTCCCCTGCAGAGTCCTGCTTACTTGCTCTCAGGTATTTGTTCTGTCTCCCAGACTTTCTCTCGTAGTTGCTCTCAGCCTTATTCCTGAAGTTGTTCTCAGCGCTGTTCTCAGAGTTGGTCTCTGAGCTGTTCTCAGGTCTGTTATCAGGGCTGTCCTGACTTCCTGGTTCTAACCAGGTCCCTTTGTACCTCCCCTCTCTGCACGTAACGTCTGCTCCTGGGGGCAGGTGCTGGTAATTAGAATCCTGGATTCTAACTGCGTCACTGTTGCAGACAGGAAAGTTCCGTTCTAACCCTTTCTTTCCTACCTGTGCTGATGGCACCGGGTGCTCAGCCCTTTTTAGCCATGCTGGATCTCTCTGCCTAGCCCATTTTGAGGTGAGTTCTGTATTTTCACTAACCTCCATTGGCTCCACTGTATCACATATCCCCCCTCTTAAGACATTCCGGGATGGGGGACATTTGTACTCACAGCCCGGAATCCTCACAGGAATCTCACTCTCCCTGCCTGACCTGCTGTTGAGCACTGAATTGTGGTGCCAGGAGTTCTCCCGGTCCGCTTCTATTTCCCAACGCTTGCCACTTCTCCAAGAGTTGCTAACTGCGGCCGTTCTCTCCTGCCAAGGCTTTAATATGTTGATGTGATAGGTTTGGCGACGACCGTTATCGTGCTCTACCACGTATGTCACTGGACCTTTTTGCTGCACTACTGTGTATGGGCCCTTCCACTGGGCCTCGAACTTGGGCCCAGGGTCGGCAACCATTACTACCACTTTGTCACCTATGGACAAGTGTCTCATCTTTTTGCCCTTATCATAGTGCTTCTTTTGGGTGCGTTGACTACCCTGCCCATGTTCTTCTGCAACTCGCGAAACCCTTTTCAGGCGGCTTCGGAGTTTTCGCAGAAACTGGGGAACCCCTATTTCCCCTGCCTCGGGCTCAACCCACTGGTCTCTTAGGATATCGAGGACCCCCCGTGGCGCCCGCCCGAACATCAACTCGTACGGAGATGTTCCTAATGAAGCCTGGATACGCTCCCTACTGGCATATAGGGTAAAGGGAAGTAAAATATCCCAGTCAGCCATCTGCCCGTCCAGTGCCCTTCTTAAGAGCTGCTTAAGGGTCTGGTTAAAACGCTCGAACAGACCATTGGTCTGCGGATGGTAAGCCGAGGTTTTTATATGAAGGATGCCAAACGCATCCCATACCTGCGCTAGATGTTTGGAAACAAAATTGCTCCCCCTATCTGTCAGCATCTCCCTGGGGAACCCTACCTCGCAGAACAATTTAATTAATTCTTCGGCTATAAATCTGGCCGATATGTTCCTTAGAGGTACCGCCCATGGGAATTTTGTAGCACAGTCCATTATCACGAGAATATATTGATACCCTCTGGGGGTTTTCACCAATGGACCTACTATGTCCATTGCCATACGATGAATGGGCTCGGTTATCATCGGGGTCTGTACTAGGGGAACTCCTGCTGGCCTGACAGCACTTACCCGCTGACAAGAGGGGCATGCTTCACAAAAGCGCTTTGTCTCTCTGAAGACCCCCGGCCAGTAGAACCGCTCTAGGATCTGATCTAGAGTGCCTTGAATCCCCTTATGCCCACCAACTGGGTGATCATGGGCTAGTCGTAACACTACGGCCTTAAAGGTAGTGGGAACCACTAGTTGTTTTCTAATTGCCCCGGTGTGCGGGTTAGTGCTTTCCCTATATAGAATGTTCTCGTCTAACAAGAACCTTGGGAGCACATCCCTACCTTTCTGGGCAAACTCAAAAGCGTGTTTAAGCACTGGGTCTGACCTCTGTTCTCCTGGAAATGATGGAAACTTCCTCACTAGGTCACTGGGTACCCAAGGTAAACCTTGCCTATCTGTTCCTCCAGCCCTCACCTGAGCCCGGTGGTGTCTTTCTTGGCGTTTATCGCCTTTACTTTTCTTATTTTCCTTAGAGGGGGTGCCCATTAATTCCTCATGATGGGGAAGCTCGCTTAGGCCCTCCTCTAGAATCTCATCCTCTCCTCCGGAAGGTTCACGTTCTGTACCTGTGGGATCAGAATTATCTGTGGGTGATTTACCCTGCACCTCCTCAGCCTTTGCTTGAGAGCGGGTGGACACCATACCTCTCTTTATGGGTATTTCCTCCCCCATACCTTGGTAAAAGAGTGGCCAGTCCCTACCTAGCACAATATCATATGGTAGGTTAGGGACTACAACTATCCGGATCTCTTTCTGGGTATCTAAAGCCTTAATGTGTGTCTTGTATAGAGGATACTGGGTGGTTGCGCCGTGTACGCATTTTATGCTGGCTTGCTCATCTTGCTGACTCGGGGGAAAATCATTTTCGGCCTGTATGACGTCCCAGAACTGCCGGGAGACCATACTTTGATCGGCCCCCGAGTCTAGCAAGGCTTTGGCCGGTACCCCTTCCACCTCCACATCCAGGCGGAATCCCTGTGGTACCCGCTCATTACTCTCTGCTATCAAGGCTATGCGATTTGGGCAAAACCTTTTTACATGCCCTACTTTACCACATTTAAAGCATGTTATACCATCATTAGAATTACTTCTTTTAAGCAAACATTTCTTTGTACAATATGTGTCAAATGGCAAACCCTCCTTTAACCTTGCAGGACTGGTACAGCCCAACTTCCAGTCAGCGCTTTTAGACATTCTTTTATTCAGCTCGGCTTCTAAAAATCGCTCAGTAAGCTGCGCTGCTTGTATGGAGGTTGTGCAGTCTTGCAGTGTTAAAAAGGCTTTGACATCTGAGGGCACTGCCTCACAATATTGCTCCAATACAATTTGATCAATTAAGCTATCCACGGTTTTACCCTCAGGCTCTAGCCATTTTAGGGCTAAACTGCGCACCCTATGGCACAGTGCTTTTGGCGTTTCGCCTTCTCGTAACCTTGTGGATCTAAGTATTCTACGGTACACAGCTGGTGTTAAGCCTAGCCTATCTCGTACCGCTTTTTTAATTTCTAGGTACTCTGTTGCCAATGCGGCAGGCATCGCTCGGTACGCTGCCTGAGCTTCTCCCTTTAGGGAGGCGGCGAGTCTAACCGCCCACTGCTCCTTAGGCCAATGTGCATGCAGAGCTACTCTTTCGAATGATTCTACAAAATCATCAAAATTGTCTCCATCTGACATATGTCCAAATGTCCATATCCCACACTGGGGTGGGCCTACCCCACTGAAGCCTTCTGGTGTCTTCTTTTCTTGTTGTTCTTCTAGTAGCGTTTTCACGAGGTCTGCCAGGGGCTTTTGCTGAGCCTGGAGAGCAGCCAGGGCCTGTTCTTGGTTCTGCTGAGCCAGCTCCCTCTGCTTTTCAAATTGGGCGCTCATCCAGCGTAGCACCTCCTGGGCATCCATCGCTTAGCTGTTGCTGCAAAACACAAACACAAGAAACACCAAGTGCGGTATCCTTGGGCAAAGGACTTTTTCTGCCCTTTTCACTTTTATTATTCTCTTTTTTTTTTTTTTCAAAGAGCACCCCTTCTCACTCCAGATCCTCCCCAGCCTATGCCCATATACCTTTTACCTGGACTAGGTGGAGGGTCTCGCTTTGAGAAGGTACTTGTGCGCCGTAGTCCACTCCGGTTCCCTCTGGATTTCCTTCCGGGCGTGGCAACTTCTGTTCCTCAGCTGGGCCTTGTGCACGTCCTGGTGGCTTGTTCCAGATTGAAAAATCCGCCCCAACTACGCCATTCCTGTCACCAAGCCTCGTAGGGAGAGACTCAGTGAGTGCCCTAGGCAGTCGCCTAGGGTGTTTTGAGTCACCTTGTTGCTACTTCTTTTTAAGACAGAGAGTCAGGCAGTCAAGGTGATAAAGTAAAGTGGGGTTTATTCCCGTTCCCCGGCGAATATCAATGCTTGGAATACAATAATGCAGAACTTAAACAAAACACAGCTTGAGCATATTTCTTCTCTCTTGTTCCTTGCACAGAGAGGTCTAACGCAAAGAGGTTATTTCATCATTCAGACAAATTGTACAATCCATTGGCTCCTGGTCAATGTAATTATTACTGCTTGTATCTTGGTTTATACTTGGCTGGCAGCTGACGCAGCCAGGCTCACTCATATAACAAGTGGTAGCTTCACTGGTCGGGGGAGGGTAAACTTTCCCCTCTCCCAGGCACTGCTCTAACTCGGGATTGTAAAAACCTCTTCTGTAATCAGTTCTCTTATAGCCAGTCTCTCTTGGCTCTCTCTCTTGGAAGTTGGAACCCTTTCCCAGGTTAAAACCTTGCTGCCAATAAGGATTATAAAAACACCCAGTTTCACTTCCTTCCCCAATGTAAGGTTTTATCTTCTTTACCTTATCTAGGTTGCAGGCCTCAGCTGTGGGGTTTTTCTCTCGTGGCAAAGTTCTAGCCTCGTGTAGCAAGTTCCTCCGAGGTTTGTAAAAACTCTCGGGGCTAGTGTTCCACTTCCTGCCTTCCAGGAAATCCTCCTGGGGGCTGTCTTGCCAGTGGTACGCTTCTCTAACGCTCCTTGGTAATTGCCTGGAGCTTTCTCTGAGAGCTTTTGGACCTCCCAGACCTTCAATGCTTTCCCTGGGATTAAAACTTCTCCTGGAGCTTTGGAACCCTCTCTGCTTCCGTGACTTGCCTGATTGCTGCTGAAACTCTAGCTGCATCGGAGTGTCACCTTCCCCTGCAGAGTCCTGCTTACTTGCTCTCAGGTATTTGTTCTGTCTCCCAGACTTTCTCTCGTAGTTGCTCTCAGCCTTATTCCTGAAGTTGTTCTCAGCGCTGTTCTCAGAGTTGGTCTCTGAGCTGTTCTCAGGTCTGTTATCAGGGCTGTCCTGACTTCCTGGTTCTAACCAGGTCCCTTTGTACCTCCCCTCTCTGCACGTAACGTCTGCTCCTGGGGGCAGGTGCTGGTAATTAGAATCCTGGATTCTAACTGCGTCACTGTTGCAGACAGGAAAGTTCCGTTCTAACCCTTTCTTTCCTACCTGTGCTGATGGCACCGGGTGCTCAGCCCTTTTTAGCCATGCTGGATCTCTCTGCCTAGCCCATTTTGAGGTGAGTTCTGTATTTTCACTAACCTCCATTGGCTCCACTGTATCACAACGTTCACCAAAGTGATGGTGGTGGTAGCGGCGGCGTTGCATCAGGAAGGTCTGTAGGTTCACCCGTACCTCGACGACTGGCTGATCCGAGCTCCGTCGGTGGCGGAGTCTCTCGTAGCAACGGCAAAAGTGGTCTCGCACCTGGAAAGCCTCGGCTGGGTGATCAACCGGGCCAAAAGTCAGTTGGAGCCGGTGCAGCGGCTGTTGTACCTCGGAGCTCTGTTCGACACAAGAGTCGGTGCGGTGTTTTTACCGGAAGTCCGCATGCAAAAGATTTGGAGGCAGCTATCGGTGTTTGTGCGGCTGAAGGCCCCAACGGCGTGGCGTTATTTACAACTGCTCGGCTCCATGGCAGCGACCTTGGACTTGGTTCCTTGGGCTCGAGCGCACATGCGACCTTTGCAGCGGGCTTTGCTGACGAGGTGGTCTCCGCAATTGCATCCTTTGGAGCGAAAGCTGCCTCTGATGCAAGAAGTGCGCGACAGCCTTCGTTGGTGGTTGGAGCCGGCTCATCTTCGGTCGGGCATGCCTTTGCTACAGCCGGTCTGGATACTCCTCACGACGGATGCCAGCCTTGCAGGTTGGGGTGCTCATTGCCAGGCCCAGTTTGCGCAGGGCGTCTGGTCTCCGCTGGAGTCCGCATGTTCCATCAATCTCTTGGAGCTCATGACGGTGCGTCTAGCACTGCTTCAGTTTGCCTCTCTGGTCGAGGGGAAAGCGGTCCGAGTTTTCTCCGACAACGCGGTCACGGTGTCGTACATCAATCGTCAAGGTGGGACCGGCAGTGCGGCGCTCTTGGAGGAGAGCCTACGGTTGATGGATTGGGCGGAGGAACACTTGATTGCTCTGTCGGCTGCGCATGTCGCAGGCCGTCACAATGTGCAAGCCGACTACCTCAGTCGGCATGTGGTCGATCCGGCCGAATGGGAGTTGAACGCAGAGGTGTTTCACGAGTTGATCCTTCGTTGGGGACAGCCGGTGATGGATCTGATGGCCACATCCAGCAATGCCAAGGCGGTGCGGTTCTTCAGCAGACGCAGAGATTACCTGTCCGAAGGACTCGACGGTCTAGCGCAACCGTGGCTGACAGGTGTGCTGCTGTATGTGTTTCCGCCTTGGCCTCTGATAGGCAGAGTCATTCGCAGGGTGCAGAGTCACGACGGTCCCCTGATACTCGTAGCTCCGGATTGGCCCAGACGAGCATGGTACGCCGATCTAGTGAGGCTCCTTATAGACGATCCTTGGCGTCTTCCAGCCTGGTCGGATCTGTTGCTGCAGGGCCCTCTCTTCATGCCCGACGTGGATCGCTTCTCGCTTACGGCTTGGCTCTTGAAAGGGACCGGTTGAGGAGTAGAGGATATACGTTGGCGGTGGTCTCTACTCTGTTGGGGGCTAGGCGACGTTCCACGTCGTTATCGTATGTTTGCGTATGGCGTGTCTTTGAGCGCTGGTGTGCTCAGAGGGGCTTCCTTCCTGGCAAGACTCTTATTCCGGAGATCCTGTCCTTTCTCCAGGAGGGTTTGGATAAGGGTTTGGCACTCGCTACCCTCAGGGTGCAGTTAGCAGCGCTGGCTTGTTTTCGGGGCAAGGTGCGTGGTGTTCCCCTCTCTGGTCATCCAGACGTGGTTCGCTTCTTACGGGCGGTAAGGAACTTGCGGCCTCCAGTACGCTCTGTCGTGCCGGCCTGGGATCTCAATTTGGTCCTTGAGGCTTTGGCGAAGCCACCTTTTGAGCCACTGCGGGAGGTCTCAATCAGGGAGCTCTCCTGGAAGACGGTTTTCTTAGTGGCTTTATGTTCCGCTAGACGGATTTCGGATCTTCAAGCGCTGTCTTGCCGCGAGCCTTTTCTTCATGTTTCCTCGGATAAGGTGACGTTGCGTCCGGTACCCTCTTTTCTCCCCAAAGTAGTGTCGAATTTTCATCTTAATCAGTCCATCTCCCTACCGACCTTTTCAGACCGTGACGATAAGCCAATTGAGACAGTTCTCCGCAAATTAGATTTAGGCAGACTACTCCGGACATACTTGCGGCGGACGGCGTCCTTTCGGAAAACTGACAGGCTGTTCGTTCTGTTTGGAGGTCCTCGTAAGGGGGCGGCTGCCTCCAAGGCCTCTATAGCGCGATGGGTGAAACAGGCCGTGGTAGCGGCTTATCAAGCGGGGAGACAGGCGCTCCCGGATGGTTTTCGAGCGCATTCCACTCGTGCTCAGGTGACGTCCTGGGCGGAGTTTGCCTTGGTTCCACCTGTCGAGATTTGTCGGGCGGCTACTTGGTCTTCGCTCCACACCTTTTCCAGGCACTATCGGTTGGATGTTCAGGCTCGCAGAGATGCTGTTGTGGGGGCTTCGGCCATGATTGCGGGTCTAGCAGGTCCCTCCCTGGGATAAGTACTGCTTTGGTACTACCCTCATGTGCCGGACTGGCCCGGAGAGACGAAGAGGAAGAAGAAATTAGGCCTTACCTGCTAATTGTCTTTCCTTGAGTTCTCTCCGGGCCAGTCCGGGACCCACCCGGATCTTGTTCGTGCTGTCTCAGTTCTCTGGGTTACGCGCAGTGCCTCGGTAGTTTCGGTCCCTCTTCTCGGGGGGATGATAGGAGCGGGAATGTTCAGAGATATTTCATTGTGTCCCTGCTCCGGAGGTTGCTCGGCAGGTTGCGGGGGGCTTCCGCATTTCCTTATTTAAAAAAAAAAAAAAAACCCAAACACACCGGCCGCCCGTTATCTCGGACACTGCGGTCTTGGGGCGGAACAGTTTTAGCAGGTTGCTGCAGGCTCGGTTTCCTCGCGATGTTGTGTACTCTTTCTGGTCTTGTTTGTGCTTCTCCGCTGCTTGTTAACATTTAGACTGAGGTTAGCCACTAGGGGGAGCCAGATGCTAGTTCATGGAAAAAGGTTTCAGCATTCAGTCCTCAGCTGCTGGAGAAGGTTGACAACCCTCATGTGCCGGACTGGCCCGGAGAGAACTCAAGGAAAGACAATTAGCAGGTAAGGCCTAATTTCTTCTTGTATATTGTTTAATGCTTGGAAGAATCCTGACAGAGGTTAGATTTAAGAAGAAGCTCCGTCCTTCCTACAGAGTGTCTTTTGGTTGCTGTCGTTATGTGTTTGGTAGTGAAATGAAAGCATTTTTACTATTAGATACTTTGGCATTGTGTTTATTTCTCAGTCAAAAAGGATGTATCAAACCTGATTGGGTTAGTTTAGCCTAAGGATGCTTCCCCTAGCTGTGACACCATCCAAGTCCCCAACTCAAACAAACAATCACATGCTCTCAGACCAAACTGTTATGCTATTAAGTGCCCTATATAGTTGAAAACCTTCTTCCAAAAAGACCCCACAATGATGTCCTAGTATACAGGGAGATGCTGTACGTGCACTTCAGTTGTGGGCACTTGGGCTAGATACAATCTTTGCTGGGAATAAAATTTTAAAAGAAAACTCTGTGGGAGTATTTTGTTAGATTAGTGGGACATCTTGTAAGTATATTAATACATTCTTACAGGGCTGCCTGAGGCGAGAGATAAGCTGGCGTCCCTTCCCCACCCCCCACCCCACTGTACCCAAAATTTAGAGGCCTTCTCGGAGTTCTAGTCAGAGATCAGGGGTGTTTTATAACTCAGAACACCAGTCAGGTGGTTGCCCCCCCTCCCAAAATAAGGAGATAGCAACATATTCACAGTCTATATAGTTTTAAAAAACTCCAAACTTTACAATGTCGTTTATATGTACTGTATCAAAAATTGTAGTAATTTAATTATACAGTTTGGGAATCTAATATAAACTCTGCTGACTCCCGACACTGCACCCTTATTAAATGTAAATATATATTCTGCAAAAAGCAAAGGAGATGCAAGGTGATCACACATCAAGAAGCAAAAATTAAAAGCAAGAATGCTAATACAATTTATAGCATCAAATTTTATATTAATGTTGTGAACTGCATATTGGTTCACTCTCTTTTTGAGCATATATTCTGCAGTCAAAGAAACCCCTTTCCCAGCAATGGTTGCAGAGCAGAACTAGGATATTTCCCCATAATTTCTGATGCTAGTGTCATTTCAGTAATCATAATATCAACCATCATGAGTACTGGGCATATTGGGAAGTAATACAAAACTGTACAAAACCCACTCAGTACCTATAAAAAAAATCTACCATACCATAACAGCATTAACTTACAAAGTTCACACAAGGAGCCTACTCAGAAAAGAACAGCACCATTAAGTACTGCAGTAGGCCTTAGATCATCCATACACCTACTGAGAAAACTAAATAAGCCGGATTACTACAAAATAGATCCCTACATAGAAGCTCCATGCTAACAGCACACATAGCATCAGTCATACATACAGAGCTTAGATAAACCCTTATCAAGTACTGAATAAGTGAACACTAATCAGAAATAGAACAGACAAAAATTAAACTGAAACCCCCAAAAACCAGACTCTGCATGTAGTACAGCAACAGAGAAATAGAAAGAGATGTAGATGCCCCTGCACTGTGCAGAATATAAAGACAGAATATGTAGGGGCCAGTTTTCAAAAAGCCTGACAATTAAAGGGCTGTCCGGTGACCACAGCACGACTCACATTATCTGGATATACAGCAACATTATAGGGATAGTGTCTGCCATTATCCAGGCTTAGTGCCACTATCTGGATAAGTGCTGACTGAAAATTGCCACTTATCCTGATAATCATGTAGACCTGCTTTGCATACGGCCTATGTTATTTGGATAACAACGAACTATCTAGACAATTTGGCACTTATCCGGATGGCAGTGATACCACCCTGACTCTACCTATAGATTGCCCCTGCACATGGCTGGTACAAAATATGAGGCACGCTAAGTAAACCCTCAATCCTGCTGCCACCCCTTCTTCCACCCCCACCATTCTCTGGTCAAGTGAGCACCAAAACCAAAGTAGCATTGGAGGCTTTGGGTAAGGAGGACAACCAGTGGGAAACTGTGATGCCTGGGTACAAGTTATATCGCAATGATAGAGTAGATCAAATTGGTGGAGGAGTTGCACTGTATTTTAGAGAGGGCATCGAGTCACACAGGATTAAAGTTTTGTAGGAAACAAAATGCACTGTAAAATCTATGGATTGAAATTCCGTGTAAAAAAGGGGAAGGCGATGGCAGTGAGAGTATACTACTGACAGCCTGGCCAGAATGAACAAATGGATGATGAAATGCTCAAAGAAATCAGGGAAACTAACAATATTTAGATGTTTAATGTAATGCAATATTGCACTGTTCTGCTGTATTGTTGTTTTAAGTTCCTTGTAAACCGCCCTTGATCTCTGGAAGGGGCGGTATAGAAAAGCACACAAATAAATAAATAAATAAATAAATATTTACAGCACAGTAATAATAATGGGTGATTTCAATTACCCTGGTAACGACTGGGTCAGTGTCTCAGCAGAACATGCTAGGGAGATAAAGTTTCTAATTGAAATAAATGACTGATTCTTGGGGCAGCTGGTTCATGAACAGACAAGAGGGGATGTGATTTTGGACCTAGTCCTTAGTGGAACACAAGATTTGATGCAAGAGATAAAGGTGTTGGGGCCACTTTGCAATAGTGATTACAGCATGATTGCATTTGATTTAATAAATGGAGGAAGGATGGCAAGAAAATCCACAGCTTTTAACTTACAGAAGGGAGATTGATAAAATGAGGAAAACAGTTAAGAAAAAACTAAAAGGAGCAGCTGCAGAGATTAAAGATATACATATTTTGGAATCGCAGACCAGCTGTATTCCATGTTTTAAGAAAAGTAGAAGGAAGTCCAAAAAACTGCCAGCATGGTTTAACGGTGAGATCAGAGAGGCTGTTCTAGCCAAAAAAAGCATCTTTCAGAAAATGGAAAAAGGAGCCAAATGATGAAAACTAGAAACATAAGCACTGGTAAGTTAGATGCAGGCAAAGAGAGACTTTGAAAAAAAAGCTTACTGTGGAAGCAAAAACACATAATAAAACTTTTTCAAGTACATTTGTAGCAAAAAAATCTGTGTTAGAATTAGTTGGACCATTAGATGATAGCGGGGTAAAAAGGGCACTAAGAAGGGACAAGGCCATAGCGGAGAGACTGAATGAATTCTTTGCTTCAGTCTTAACTGAAGAAGATGTAGGGAAGTTACCCATGACTGAAATGGTATTTAAAGGTGAAGCATCATAAGAATTGAACAAAATAGATACACCGGGAAGATGTATTACAAATATTTGATAAAGAGTAGCAAATCCCCTGGACCGGATGGTATACATCCGAGAGTGTTGAAAGAACTGAAATATAAAATTGAGGACCTGCTATTAGTAATCTGTGAACTATCATTAAAATCATCTGTAATACCTGAAGATTGGCCAATATAATGTCAGTTTTTAAAAAGAGTTCTAGGGGTGATCCGGGAAACTACAGATCAGTGGGCCTGACATCAGTACTGGGCAAAATGGTAGAAACTATTATAAAGAACAAAATTGCTGAACATTGTCACCACGTGTCCAGCCCTCTGCCTAGGGAGCAGAGGGTTGGTCTGCCATGATGATTTCTCTATGCAGAAAGTGAGACTACAGCTGTGGCTCTTGCAAAGCCTCTTGGGAATTGTAGTCCCTTTTTAAGCTCTCTGATAAAGAAGCATTTGTAGTCCGAGTGTTTAAGGCAAAATGACAAGGATTTATTCCCCTCACAAAAATAGAACTTTGGTGCAGAACAAAAATAGGACAGTTTCCAGGAGTTTAGCATGAGGATTATATACAATAACTAAGGTAATTGCTTCTTCACTCTCTGGTCCCAAAACATGCAGTGCTCATTGCAAGTACACAAAGGAAAACAAACAGCTTCTCGTAGCAAAGAAAAATAGCTCCTTTTTCTTTGCTGTTTCTCAGCACTTTTACTTCCAGGTTTAACACAGTGACTCAATGTTGTCAGCCAAACAAAGCGTGCAATCCATCTGCATATCTGCTACGTCATCAACATTAGAGTCTATTTGCATATCTTCTGCTTCAGGACTAACAGCATTTATCTGCAAACTGTTACTGTAAGCTCAGGTGTTTTCCCTTTATACGACTCAAAACAGCAAGGGTTTAAAATACCTGTTGCCCTGGAGTTTCTTCTTTGGCTCTCCTCTAATCCTTGGCAGCTATAAGGTAATGCTTTTGTGCTGGGCTCCCACCTGTGCAAACTGTGAAGGCTTCCTTCGGACTGAAGGGTTCCCTGCTCTCTCCGTTCCAGCCAATTCCTGGTCACAGGGCGTGCCTTCCCTCCTCCTAGTCTGCTGGCTTTTCTCCCAGACCTGTAGGTAATTTCTTTACCCGGTATCCAACTCTCTGGAGCTTCTGAGCCTCTCCCAGCACATCTTACAGGAGTTCTCTCCTCTTTGCTGTCCAGGACTCCTCTTTCTCTGCTGCCACGGCTCCAACTGCCGTCCGCACTGCAATTACCACTCCAGCCTGTACTCGAGCCTGCTTCTCCTTCTCCTCTCCTGATTCCAAATCTAAATCTGCTCCTGGGAGCTAATGACGAGGTTTTATAATTCTGTTCCCCTGGGCTTGGCTCTGCCCTCAACCTGAACAGGTGTGATTGGTCAAGCTCTAAGCTTGCTGCTGCGTCAGAGCTTGGGCGTGTCAGTTCAGCTCCTGACTTTCTCTGTTTACCTTTTCTCTGTAAACAGTGAGCCATGTGTTCTAGCTGCCTGTCAGTTTTAAAGGTGGAATCTTCCTTTCTCTCTATTTCCATGGGCTCCGTAGGGGTCTCTACATCACATATCCCCCCCCCCCCCATAAGATATTACAGGCTGGCGAAGCCACACTTGCACAGCACGTAATCACTGCTGAGGCCTTGATATGCTTTTCTACTTTGGCCAGACGCGCTGCCGCTGTCCTCTCATGCCAGGGCCTAAGGACGTTCAGATGGTAGACCTGGCGGCGTCCTCTATAGTTTTCCACTGCATAAGAAACTGGACCTACTTGTTCTACCACCTTATACGGACCCTTCCAATGGGACTCAAATTTTGGTCCGGTGTCTGCTACCATCACCACTACGTTTTCCCCAATGGCTAACTGACGAGGCTTCGTCCCTCAGTCATAATAATTTTTCTGATGTTTTTGACTGGCTTGTAAGTTTTCTTTGGAGGCCTGAGAAGTCTTGTAATCTACTCCTCAGATCTCGTAGAAAATGAGGTACCCCTATCTCTTCAACTTTGGGCTCCACCCATTGTTCACGTAGAATATCTAAGATTCCCCTTGGGGCCCAACCGAACAGTAGGTCATACGGGGACGCTCCTAGAGATGCCTGTGTACGCTCCCGACAGGCATATAAAACAAAAGGGAGCATGACATCCCACTCGGACATCTTCCCGTTCAAACTACGCCTTAGCATTTGCTTGATTGTCTGATTTAATCGTTCCACCAGTCCATTGGACTGGGGATGGTAGGTGGCAGTCCTTATGTGGTGTACCCCAAACGCATCCCATACTTGGGCCAAGTATTTCGACATGAAATTACTGCCCTGGTCTGTGAGCATTTCTTGGGGAAACCCTACCTCACAAAACAATTTAATCAATTCTAAGGCTATGGTTCTAGTCTAAATGTTCCGCAAAGGCATAGCCCATGGGAATCGGGTGACCTGGTCTATCACCACCAGAATGTACTGAAAACCTCTTGGTGTCTTAAACAGTGGTCCTACAATATCCATCGACATACGCCGTATGGGTGTCAATATCGTAGGGGTAGGGATCATGGGCACCGCTCGTGATTTGGCAGAGGTAACTTGCTGACATGAGGGACAGGATTCGCAGAAACGGGCGGTTTCTTTAAAAAACCCCGGCCAATAAAAACGGGCTAAAATCTGATCCAATGTCCCCTGTATCCCCTTATGACCTGACCACCCACCTGGTGATCATGGGCCAGCCTTAAAACCACTGCCTTGAAAGTAGTTGGGACTATCAGTTGCTTTCTAACCGCTCCTGTCTGCAGCTCATTACTTTCCCGATATAATATTCCTTTATCTAGCAGGAATCTTGGGAGAGTATCCCTCTCACTTTGGGCATACTCGAATGCTCGTTTTAACGCGGGATCTGCTTGTTGCTCTTTGGGGAAGGATGGAAATTTCTTAACTATATCAGCAGGAACCCAGGGCAAATCTTGTCCGGCCTCCATCTCTGCCCTCCCCTGAGCCCTATGCTGTCTCTCCCGGCACCTATCTGCCTTACCTTTCCTAGTCTTCTTAGAAGGGGTGTTAATCAGGTCCTCATATATAGGAAGTTCCTCCAGTGCCTCTTCTATCTGGCCACCCTCATCCTCTGGGGGTTCATCCCTCTCTTCAGGGAGTTCATCTCTCTCTACAGGGGGTTCAACTTTCATTTCTGAGGTTCCTGCCTGGGATCTAGTAGAGACCATGCCTGTCTTGGTATGTAGGCCCTTCTCCATCCCTCTACTGAACTGGGGCCAATCCCTACCCAGCACTATAACATGGGGAAGCTTAGGGACTACGGCCACTAGAACCTCTTTTTGTGTTCCTAATCCCTTCATGGAGAGCTTATACAATGGATAGAAGGAGGATGCCCCATGTATGCAGCAGATTTTAACTCTGCCTTCTGGTCGGCTCGGTACTGATCCGATGCGGGCTTCTATTGCCTGCCAGAGCTTCTTTGAGACCATGCTCTGGTCAGCACCTGAGTCGAGCAATGCACTGGCCAAGACCCTATTAACTTCCACACTTAACAGAAAACCTTCTTGTACCTGTTTGTCCTTGGTCATTATCAGTGCTGTTCGCATTACACAGTTTCTTTGTAAATGACCTGCTTTCCCACATTTATAACATTTACCTTTTGCCCATTTCCATTCTGGCTTTGGCAAACAAGTGGATACACCTTTTTCATTGGTTCTTAGTTCCTTCTCTGATTTTCCAAGGTTTGCCGACCCAGATACACGCAGAGCGCCTTTTGGCTTACCAGCCAACTCTGCTTCTAAATAACGTTCGGTAAGGAGGGCTGCCTCTGTTGTGGTCTGGCAACTTTGCAAGATCAAAAAGGATATTATTTCCTGAGGAACCGCCTCCATGAATTGTTCCAAGACAATAGTGTCTATCACAGACTCGAGGGTCTTTCCCTTAGGAGTGAGCCATTTCCACACTAAGCTCCTTATCCTGTGGAACAAGGCTTTGGGCGTTTCATTAGGTCTTAGCCTAGTATCCCTTAACATGCGTCTATAGACCATGGGTGTTAATCCCAATCTATCCCTGATTGCCTTCTTAAGTTCTTCATAGTTAGTCGCAAGAGCAGCGGGCATGGCTTTATAGGCAGCTAAGGCCTCTCCCGTTAGGGATGTAGCGAGCCTTACCGCCCATTGCTCTGGCGGCCACTTTACGGTAAGTGCAATTCTTTCAAAGGCTTCAATGAAGTCATCTATATCATCATCTACCGATAGCTGTCCACAAGTTAAAGCTCCACAGTCTTGTGGTCCTACCAGAGAAATAGGTGAGAATTTTGCTTGTTCCGTCGCCTTCTGACCAGCAAGCAAAGCCTCTATCAAGTCCACAATGGTTTTTTGCTGGGCCTGCATGGCTGCAGCAGCTTGCTCCTGTGTGCACTGGGCCATCTCTCGTTGTTTTTCAAATTGGTTGGCCATCCAGCGTAGAACCTCTTGTGGCTCCATCTTCAGGACTTTTCTGCAGATAGGAAAAAAAAGAAGAAAGGTCCACCAAGTGCGGCACAACAACTTTTCCTTAACCTGTCTAGGTTATATGCTAGACAAGAGCTCTCCTTCCTCCCATGAATCCTACACACCCGTGCCCAAATACCCGTTACCTTAGCACGGTGTAGACTCAAACTTTGAGAAAGGAGTCTTTCTGCGGGTCCTCGGTCCTTCTGGCCGATATTGCCAGCGGTATCTCCCACTGCTCTTCAGCCCACAGCTTAGCAGGGGTTTTTTTTCCCTCTCGGTGCTCTTGTGGCAAACTCCTCTGGCGTATATTCTGGTGTGCTTCTCAGTTGAATGTCCTTATATTCCACACGAAATCCTAAAAACTACGCCATTTGTCACCACGTGGCCAGCCCTCCGCCTAGGGAGCAGAGGGTTGGTCTGCCATGATAATTTCTCTGTGCAGAAAGTGAGACTACAGCTGTGGCTCTTGCAAAGCCTCTTGGGAATTGTAGTCCCTCTTTAAGCTCTCTGATAAAGAAGCATTTGTAGTCCGAGTGTTTAAGGCAAAATGACAAGGATTTATTCCCCTCACAAAAATAGAACTTTGGTGCAGAACAAAAATAGGACAGTTTCCAGGAGTTTAGCATGAGGATTATATACAATAACTAAGGTAATTGCTTCTTCACTCTCTGGTCCCAAAACATGCAGTGCTCATTGCAAGTACACAAAGGAAAACAAACAGCTTCTCATAGCAAAGAAAAATAGCTCCTTTTTCTTTGCTGTTTCTCAGCACTTTTACTTCCAGGTTTAACACAGTGACTCAATGTCAGCCAAACAAAGCGTGCAATCCATCTGCATATCTGCTACGTCATCAACATTAGAGTCTATTTGCATATCTTCTGCTTCAGGACTAACAGCATTTATCTGCAAAGTGTTACTATGGGATTTCAGATAACTTCCCTCTATAAGCTCAGGTGTTTTCCCTTTATACGACTCAAAACAGCAAGGGTTTAAAATATCTGTTGCCCTGGAGTTTCTTATTTGGCTCTCCTCTAATCCTTGGCAGCTATAAGGTAATGCTTTTGTGCCGGGCTCCCACCTGTGCAAACTGTGAAGGCTTCCTTCGGACTGAAGGGTTCCCTGCTCTCTCCGTTCCAGCCAATTCCTGGTCACAGGGTGTGCCTTCCCTCCTCCTAGTCTGCTGGCTTTTCTCCCAGACCTGTAGGTAATTTCTTTAGCCGGTATCCAACTCTCTGGAGCTTCTGAGCCTCTCCCAGCACGTCTTACAGGAGTTCTCTCCTCTCTCCTGTCTTTGCTGTCCAGGACTCCTCTTTCTCTGCTGCCACGGCTCCAACTGCCGTCCACACTGCAATTACCACTCCAGCCTGTACTCGAGCCTGCTTCTCCTTCTCCTCTCCTGATTCCAAATCTAAATCTGCTCCTGGGAGCTAATGACGAGGTTTTATAATTCTGTTCCCCTGGGCTTGGCTCTGCCCTCAACCTGAACAGGTGTGAATGATCAAGCTCTAAGCTTGCTGCTGCTTCAGAGTTTGGGCGTGTCAGTTCAGCTCCTGACTTTCTCTGTTTACCTTTTCTTTGTAAACAGTGAGCCATGTGTTCTAGCTGCCTGTCAGTTTTAAAGGTGGAATCTTCCTTTCTCTCTATTTCCATGGGCTCTGTAGGGGTCTCTACATCACAACATGTAGATAGTCATGGTTTAATGGGAGAAAGCCAAAATGGCTTTAACCAAGGAAGGTCTTGTCTTACTAAGCTGTTATATTTTTTGGAAGGTGTGAATAAGCAAGTAGACAAAGGTGAGCTGATTGATATAGTGTATCTGGATTTTCAGAAAGCCTTTCTCAAGGTCCCTCATGAGACACTTTTGGTAAAATTAAAAGGTCAGTGTACTATTGTGGATTAGGAACTGGTTAAAAGATAGAAAGCATAGGGTAGGGCTAAATGGCCAATTTTCCTAATGTAGAAAGGTGAATAGTGGAGTATCCTAGGGATCTGTGCTGGGTAGGCTGCTTCTTAACATACTCGTAAATGACCTGGAAATGGGAACAACAAGTGAGGTAATCAAATTTGCAGATGACACAAAAATTATTCAAAGTTGTTAAAACCCAAGAAGATTGTGAAAAATTGCAAGAGGACCTTGATAAATTGGAAGACTGGACATTCAAATGGCAGATGAAATTGAATGTGGACAAGTGCAAAGTTATGCACCTAGGAAAGAAAAACCCAAACTATGGTTACACAATGCAAGCTTCTACAATAGGAACCACCCCCCAGAAAAATATTTACGTGTCATTGTGGATAATACTTTGAAACCCTCTGCCCAGCGACTGCCAAGAAGGCAAACAGAATGCTAGAAATCATAAGGAAAGGAATGGAGAATAAAACAAAGGATATTATAATGCCTCTGTACAGGGCCGGATTTACCTTGAGTGAGGCCCTACGCCAACAAAAATTGTGGGCCCCCAGTAGGGGCGGCCCAAGGGGGGGGTGCGGGGCCTCATTTGCATAAGATGCCTCATTTGCATAAATATTTGCATAATGTTACCATATACTAACTTTTAGTAAACATGCCTCTTAATGAATGTATGGATAAAGAAAGACTAAAAGATTTCTACATTACTATAATCTAGTGCCAACTGCCAGACACATTAGGAACTACTACAAACACTGCCCATTTAGAACCCATAGCAAACCCGCCGTATCCTAACAGCACTACCAGCAGGGGCGGCCCAAGGGGGGTGCGGGGCCATGTGCGGAGACTCGGTGCGGGGCCTCATTTGCATAAGTGGTCTTATTTGCATAAATATTTGCATAATGTTACCATTCACTAACTTTTAGTAAACATGTCTCTTAATGAGTGTATGGATAAAGAAAGACTAAAAGATTTCTACATTACTATAATCCAGTGCCAACCGCCAGGCACATTAGGAACTACTACAAACGCTGCCCATTTAGAACCCATAGCAAACCCGCCGTATCCTGACAGCATTACCAGGACTCACAAAGCCCCATACCCTACCTATCAAAAGGCAACACTGCAAATATTAAACCAATACATTTCAGAGAATACTGGGGAAAGAGAACAAGTGGCAACGTCAAATAGGAATTACATAAACAGAATACCTCAGCTCAGTTACACATGAAGAACATAGACCATCACCAAACAAGGAATCACAATTTAGAAACAGGAAGGCAATAATTAAACTGGGAACCCCAAAAGCCAAACTTGGAATGTACAACAACACTGTAGAAATAAAACTATAAATTAATTTCCTCTTGTACCAAACAAAGCGCAGATGTTAATGATGCACATTTCCCAGAGCTGACATATTCCAGTTAATAAATTCAAAATAAAGAGATATCTTTCTACCTTTTGTGCATTTTTTTTCAGTTGCAATTGGTCCAGCCACTTTCTTCTGGTTTCTGCTAACTCTCCATCGTCTGCTGTCCATTTGTCCTTTCTTCTCTCTTCTAGTTTTTTTTTCCATTCTCTCTCTCTCTACATCTGCTTTAACATACTAATCTTTCTCCTTTTGCTCTTTCCTCATTCCTATTTCATCCACACAAATTTTACCCCTCCATCCTCAATCCCCAATTACTCTCCCAATACCTGGCCAATTGTAGATTTTTCATCCCTCCTACACAAAATATTTTTCCCCTCTCCATTTTAATCTCCCAGCCCCATCCCATTCTAATCCTCCCCCAACATCAGCTCCCTTCTAGTTCCAGTCTCACCCAGCATCCATTCCCTTCTAGTCCCTGCATCAGCCCATTTCCAGTCCTAGCCCCCCATCAGCCCATTTCCAGTCCTAGCTCCCCCATCCATTTCCAGTCCAAGTCCCTTCATCAGCTCATTTCCAATCCTAGCCCCCCCATCAGCCCATTTCTAGTCATTTCCTAGACCCACCATCAGCCCATGTCAAATCATAGCTCCCCTCCACTCAGCCCAATTCCAGTCCAAGCCCCCCCCCATGAGCCTACTTCCAGTTCTAGCCCCTCCATGAGTCCATTTCAATTCAAGCCCCCACCACAGCCCATTTCCAATCTTAGCTCCCCCCAACAGCCCATTTCCAGTCCTATCCTAGCTGTTCCATCAGCCCATTTTGAGTCCTAGCTCCCTTCCCTCACAGCCCATTTCCATTCCAAGCCCCCTCCCCATCAGCTATTTGCAGTTCAAGTCTCCCCTTCCACTCAGCCCATTTCCAGTCCTAGCAACCCCCCAACCCATTACCAGTCCTAGCCCCCCATCAATCAACTTCCAGTCCTAACCCCCATCACCCCATTTTCAGCTTAAGCCCCCCCTATAACCCATTACCAGTCCTAACCCCCCATCAGCCCATTTCGTCAGCCCCCCATAGCCCATTGCCAGTCCTAACCCCCCCATCAGCCCACAGCCCATTACCAGTCCTAACCACATCAGCCCACCTCAAGTCCTAACCCCTCCCCATCAGCCCATTTCCTGTCCTAGCCCCCCCATAACCCATTATCAGTCCTACCCCCCATCAGCCCACTACCAGTCTTAACCCCCCCCATAGCCCATTACCAGTCCTAACCCCCCCCATCAGCCCACTACCAGTCTTAACCCCCCCCCATAGCCCATTACCAGTCTTAACCCCCCCATAGCCCATTGCCAGCCCTCATCAGCCCACAGCCCATTGCTAGTCTTAACCCCCCCATAGCCCACTGCCAGTCTTAACCCCCCCCATAGCCCATTGCCAGTCTTAACCCCCATAGCCCACTGCCAGTCTTAACCCCCCTCCCCTGCCCCTTGCCAGTGTTATACCCCCCTCCCTAGCCCACTTCCTGTATTAAACCCCCCATAGCCCACTGCCAGTCTTAACAACCCTCCCCAGCCCATTGCCAGTCTTAACCCCCCCTCCCTAGCCCATTGCCAGTCTTAACCCCCCTCCCTCCCTCCCTAGCCCATTGCCAGTCTTAACCCCCCTCACTCCCTCCCTCCCTCCCTAGCCCATTGCCAGTTTTAACCCCCCTCCCTCCCTCCCTCCCTAGCCCACTGCCAGTCTTAACCCCCCATAGCCCATTGCCAGTCTTAACCCCCCATAGCCCACTGCCAGTCTTAACCCCCCTCCCCAGCCCATTGCCAGTCTTAACCCCCCCCAGCCCATTGCCAGTCTTAACCCCCCCCTCCCTAGCCCACTGCGAGTCTTAACCCCCCCATAGCCCACTGCCAGTCTTAACCCCCCTCCCCAGCCCATTGCCAGTCTTAACCTCCCCTCCCTAGCCCATTGCCAGTCTTAACCCCCTCCCTCCCCAGCCCATTGCCAGTCTTAACCCCCCTCCCTAGCCCATTGCCAGTCTCAACCCCCCTCCCTCCCTAGCCCATTGCCAGTCTCAACCCCCCTCCCTCCCTAGCCCATTGCCAGTCTTAACCCCCTCCCTCCCTCCCTCCCTAGCCCACTGCCAGTCTTAAACCCCCCCATAGCCCATTGCCAGTCTTAACCCCCCATAGCCCACTGCCAGTCTTAACCCCCCTCCCCAGCCCATTGCCAGTCTTAACCCCCCTCCCCAGCCCATTGCCAGTCTCAACCCCACTCCCTCCCTAGCCCATTGCCAGTCTCAACCCCCCTCCCTCCCTAGCCCATTGCCAGTCTTAACCCCCTCCCTCCCTCCCTCCCTAGCCCATTGACAGTCCTACCCGCCCCCCCTCGGCTCATGGCAATTAAAAAAAAAAAAAAAAGCTGGCCCCGGCGGGAAGGTGTGTCCCGCGGGGCACCCAATGCCCGGCGGAACGATCCCGGGGCGGCTGTGCCCCGCTCTGCCGGCTTACAGATACGCGAAGGGAGAGAGTCTCCCTCGCGTCTCTGTTAAGCCCGCAGGGGCTGATGGGAAGCAGGGGCTGATGGGAAATTTCCCATCTGCCCCTGCGGGCTTAACAAAGACGCTAGGGAGACTCTCTCCCTTCGCGTATCTGCAAGCCGGCAGAGAGGGGCTCAGCCGCGCCGGGAGAGTTCCGCCGGGCAGAGGGAGCCCCGCGGGACACTCCATGCCGCAGCGGCTAGCTTCTTTTTTTTTTTTTTTTAATTCAATTAAGAAAAAGCAGAATGTTCTTTGCGCGGGGCCCCCCGAAGCGCGGGGCCCTGTGCAAAAAACATTCTTGCTCAATGGACGGGCCGGCCCTGACTACCAGGACTCACAAAGCACCATACTCTACCAATCAAAAGGCAACACTTTTGTGTTGTACATTAAAACACTTTTGTGTAGTACATTAAAACAAATGAAAAGAGTACTAAGAAATCTAGAACGTAAATGGCGTAAAACCAAATCTAACATTGCGAGAGAAATATATTACAACCACTTCACACTCTATAAAGACGCCATAGATAACTCAAAGAAAAATTATTACGCTACAATGCTATCAAAATCATATAATAGACCAAGAGAACTATTTTCCATTGTTAACAATCTAACAAACACTTATCAAACCTCCAGCAAGGAAATCACTGACATCTCTGCACAAACTCTAGCTAATTATTACCAAAACAATACTAAATACTCACCAATGACCCTAGACCCTAGCTACAAACCCCTCCACATTCTAAATGAATGGCCAGAATTTCACACTATATCCAAAACATCATTAAAGAACATCATTCTCAATCTCAACACCACAACTTCTTATCTCGACCCCTGCCCAGTAATCTGGATAAAAAACACACTCCCAACTCTTATATCATTCATACTCCCTTTGGTCAATCTATCACTACTCCAAGGTTACCTCCCACCCTCACTTAAACATGTACAAATCAGACCAATCCTGAAGAATAACTCACTTGACAAAACTACCCCAAAATCTTACCGACCTATCTCAAGTATACCTTTCTTATCAAAAGTCATTGAAAAAACCGTACAAATACAGACACAAGATTTCCTTGATTCATCCTACCCTCTTGACGACCAACAATATGGATTTCGTCCCAAGCACGGAGTTGAAACACTTCTGACTGTTCTAACTGATACACTCCTAAGAGGAATAGACAACCACAAAAATGCCTTTATCCTCTTATTCATCGACATATCAGCCGCTTTTGATAGTGTTCACCACTCAATATTACTTAACAACTTAAGATACATAGGAATATACTCTACAGTTCATAAATGGTTCACCTCTTATCTGAGCAATAGAACCCAAAATGTCAGAATAGGCGATCAAACATCAGATTCATATAAATTTGAAACAGGTTTACCACAAGGCTCTGCGCTCTCAGCCCTGTTATTCAATATATACATAAAACCAGTTTGTGACATCTTTAAAAAATACGGTGTACTCTATCATCTATATGCAGATGATATTATGATGTACATCCCTTTCACAATTCCTAACATACCGTTGCAACTCCTATCAGATTGTTTTAATGAAATAACTTTATGGCTAAATGCCCACAATCTCCAAATAAACCAATCAAAAACTGAAGTACTAATAGTCACTAAAAATCAAGATTACACCCCACCAACACATATAACTCTTCAAAACCACGAAATTAAAATAAAAAACGAAGTAAGATACTTAGGTGTCATTATAGATAAACATCTCACATTAGATACCCATATCAGGAACACCACAAAGAAAATTTATTTCAAACTCAAAACACTTAAACAACTTAGACCGTTTGTATACATACACGATTTCATCAGTATAATCCAAGCCACCATAACCCCCCACTTTGACTTTGCTAACCTTATATTACTAGGTACATCAAAAAATAATATTAAAAGACTGCAAATTGCACAAAACTCAGCAGCGAGGATTATAACGAAAACACACTCTCATCAACATATAACACCAATACTAGCGTCACTTCACTGGCTACCAATTCAAAGCCGGATAGAATACAAAACACTAATAACTACATTTAAAACACTATTTGATATGGCACCTGACACATTAAGTAACTTAATTACCAAAGAACATCCAAAACCTACTCAAAGAAAAGCTCAACGGAACAAACTCAAAACCCCTAAAGACTTCACAAAATCAAATAAATCAACAAACAACAGAGCGTTCTCACATGCAGCCCCAATAGCCTGGAATGCCCTCCCTATCGAACTAAGAATGTTAACAGAGATTAAAGAATTCCGCAAAAAATTGAAAACACACCTTTTCACAATACACTACAATAGCATAGACCAACCCCCAAATGAATTAGATAATGGCTAATCTCTATCTAACCATCATCTCTCTATAACTTTCTGCTCAACATTTCACTATAACAGAAAAGATAACCCAACCCACATGAATCTGAACCACTCATTATGATTATACTTCACATAAAATGTATATGTATATAATGTATATAGTGTTGCACTGTTCTGTGCCAAACTGTTTAGCATTCTCTATTAACTTTACATTGTATATAGTTATGACGTTTCATGTAAAACAAACAATGTTTTGTTGACTGTTGTTTAATTGTGAACCGCAGCTGATCTCTGGAAGCTGCGGTATATAAGTGCTTGTTAAATAAATAAACACTGCAAATATTAAACCACTACATTTCAGAGAACAACAATACATGACCTACTGGGGAAAGAGAACAAGTGGCAATGTCAAATAGGAATTATATAAGCAGAACACCTCAGCTCAGTTGCACATGCAGAACATAGACCATCACCAAACAAGTAATCACAATTTAGAAACAGGAAGACAATAATTAAACTGGGAATCCCAAAAGCCAAACTTGGAATGTACAACACTGTAGAAATAAAACTATACATTAATTTGCTCTTGTACTAAACAAAGCGCAGACGTTAATGATGCACATTTACCAGAGCTGACATATTCCAATTAATAAATTCAAAATAAAGAGATTTTTTCTACTTTTTGTGCATTTTTTTCAGCTGCAATTGCTCCAGCCACTTTCTTCTGGTTTCTTCGTGTCTTCTGCTAACTCTCCATCGTCTGCTGTCCATTTGTCCTTTCTTCTCTCTTCTAGTTTTTTTCCATTCTCTCTCTACATCTGCTTTAACATACTAATCTTTCTCCTTTTGCTCTTTCCTCATTCCTATTTCATCCACTCAAATTTTACCCCTCCATCCTCAATCCCCACTTACTCTCCCAATACCCGGCCAATTGTAGATTTTTTTATCCCTCCCACACAAAATATTTTTCCCTTCTCCATTTTACTCTTCCAGCCCCATCCCATTCTAATCCTCCCCCAACATCAGCTCCCTTCTAGTTCCAGCCTCACCCAGCATCCATTCCCTTCTAGTCCCTGCATCAGCCCATTTCCAGTCCTAGCCACCCATCAGCCCATTTCCAGTCCTAGCAACCCCCCAACCCAATACCAGTCCTAGCCCCCCCATCAACCCACTTACAGTCCTAACCCCCATCACCCCATTTTCAGTTTAAGCCCCCCCAGTAACCCATTACCAGTCCTAGCCCCCCATCAACCCACTTACAGTCCTAACCCCCCATCACCCCATTTTCAGTTTAAGCCCCCCTATAACCCGTTACGTCCTAACCCCCCCATCAGCCCACTTCCAGTCCTAACCCCATCAACCCATTTCCAGTCAGCCCCCCATAGCCCATTGCCAGTCCTAACTCCCCCCCATCAGCCCACAGCCCATTACCAGTCCTAACCCCATAAGCCCACCTCAAGTCCTAACCCTCCCCATCAACCCATTTCCTGTCCTAGCCCCCCCAGAGCCCATTATCAGTCCTAACCCCCCCATAGCCCATTACCAGTCCTAACCCCCATCAGCCCACAGCCCATTACCAGTCCTAACCCCATCAGCCCACCGCCAGTGTTAGCCCGCCCCATCAGCCCATTTATAGTCCTAGCCCCCCCCTAGCCCCTTACCCGGCCGCTCCCCCTCCCCACAGCCCGCAGCCCAGTACCAGGCCTAACCCCATCAGCCCACCTCCAGTCTTAACCCCCCAGCCCATTTCCAGTCCTAGCCCCCCATAGCCCATTACCAGACAGCCCCCATCAGCCCACAGCCCATTACCAGTCTTAAACCCCCCCATAGCCCATTACCAGTTCTAAACCCCCCCCAACAGCCCACAGCCCATTACCAGTCCTAACCCCATCAGCCCACCTCCAGCCTTAACCCCCCCAGCCCATTTCCAGTCCCAGCCCCCCCCCAATAGCCCATTACCAGTCCTACCCCCCCCCCATTGGCCTAAAGTAACATTTAATTTAAAAAAAAAACGCTGGCTGCTACCGCTGCCGCCGCGGTAGCATGGATCGACCTGCGGGGCCCCCTCTGCCCGGCTGAATCGTCCGTCCGCGGGCTTAACAGAGATGCGAGGGAGACACTCTCCCTTCGCGCCTCTCAAAGCCGGCACGGAGGGAGGGAGGGACAGACGGACGATTCAGCCGGGCAGAGGGGGCCCCGCGGGTCGGTCCATGCTGCCGCGGCAGCAGAGGGGGCCCCGCAGGAACAGTCCATGCTGCCGCGGCGGCAGCCAGCGTTTTTTTTTAAATTTAATTTTAAGGCGGCTATTTTTGTGGGCCCTTGTCAGCTGTGGGCCCTACGCCACGGCGTAGGTAGCGTATAGGTAAATCCGGCCCTGCCTCTGTATCATTCCATGGTGCAACCACATCTTGAATATTGTGTGCAATTTTGGTCGCCGTATCTTAAAAAGGATATAACAGAATTAGAAATGGTACAGAGGAGAGCCACCAAAATGGTAAAGGGGATGGAACGATACCCCTATGAGGAAAGGTTTAAAAGATTAGGGATCTTCAACCTGGAAAAGAGACGGCTGAGGAGAGATATGATAGAGGTCTATAAATTAATGAATGGAGTGGAACAGGTAAACGTTGTTCGATTGTTTATGCCAAGGAACCAAAGAAGAGGCCTTCCGCAAATCACCAACAACAAAAATACAGCGGAGGGCAATTAACCACGGCCTACCAAGGATAATTGGTAAAAACAACTTTATTGAAGACCCAACTTCACAAGTTTCGGCCAAAGGCCATCATCAGGAGTCTAAAAAACAGACACATAAAGTAAACATAATGATAATAAATAAAACATAATCATAATATATAATAAAAATTATATACAAAAGTAACTGTGTAAATAATTTAAAAAAAGTTACCAGATAACCACATAGAAAGTGTATGGGACACGTCTATGGGGTGGAACAACCACTCTTCCCAATCTAAAACATAGTAAAAATACATACGTGAATAATAATATATCTAAAAATGTACAGGGTATATATAACAAAGAACATGTATAAATGACTAAAAGGAGGGAAAAGAAAAAGCAATAATACACTAAAAAATATACTTAAGATATAATATAATAAAGTGTGTATATATATAATATCAAAAATAAGAGCCATGTCTATATAAAAAGAGAAAAGGATAACATAAACATGAAGGTGCACATAAAAACATATGCAATGTGTTATACAATATATGCAGAGGAACTTGCAATGAAAGAAAACAAAAAACATACAGTAAAATAACTCAACAGGCGAATGCAGCATCAGAAATATGTAATGGGATAAGAATTGTGGAACAATATATTTACAAGAAGGAAAAAACAGACAGCATGTCTAAAAAACCCACATGTACTCTTGGCTGAGGCAGACATAGCATGGACTTTTGTATATATATATACATACATAGGCTCTATACAATTAAAAAGTAAAAATGAGCAAAAGTAAACTACCACTTATTGCAAATGTGTGTGAAATGATGAGAAGGGTGGGCTAGCAGATGATAATATGTCCATTGTATATTTCGTGTGGTAAGGAAGGCTGTTCAGGGGAGATGGAGTGGCAAGAAAGTGAATCCTGTCCCTTTAAAAATAGTAGTAAACAGGGTTTCCCTAGCAACCACAAACCTCCGAGTCAGAATGCAGCTAGTACCAAGCCCCGCCCACTTCATCACGTCAGACCTAGGTTGAGCCCTAGCAGCTCCCACGTGTGCAGGGAGAAGGGCGTGGTGCCTGAGAAGCACCAGTTTAAAACTGCAGTGTTTGAGCAGTTAGGAGGAGAGAGGGAGAGAGACAAGCAGTTGGATCTGAGAGGAACGGATCAGAGGCAGACACAGCTGAATGAGAGACTGCCAGGAGAGAGGCAGCTGAACGAGAAAGGGAAAGCAGCATGGCCCTGAACAGGAAGGATTGAAACAGCTGAGAAGCCCAGAGCCAAGGCAAGTGCATGTTTCAAAGTCTCGTCGGGAAAGGAAGCTGGAAGAGTCAGTTCCCAGCAAGGGAAGCAACTCAGCTAGCCAGCTAAACCACAGAGGTAGGGAGAAAAGCTTTTCTGTGATTCCTAGCCAAACTCCCTCTGAAGAGATAATTAGAGAGCTAAAGAGAAGTGCTAGAAGCTGTCGTAGCCAGAATGCCTCAAAACAAACTTCTATGAGAGACAGGAAGTTTGCTAACAACTGCCGTGACTCAGCAGCAGAGAGTTTTAGTAGGGAGAGAGAAACTCCGTGTCTAACGTCTGCTGAGATAGAGCAAAGGAAACATTTATTGTCAAACCTGAAAGAACTGTTACAGAGTGAGAATAAGAAGCCCTATGATACTGTTCCACTTGAAGACAGTTGTAATGAATCCGTTGAGGAAATGGAGATAGGAGAGTGCAATGAACCGTATGAGAGTGAGTCTGAAGAGATGCAATGTTCATACTGCAGGGCTAATGAGCTTAATATGTGCTGACCCTAAGCACATGTGAAAGAGTGTTTGTTTGAAGCAGGGCAAAGCTTATTTTATGAAGCTGCGAGGAACAACAAGAAAACTTACCAGAGGTTTTAAGAGCAAATGTGTTTGTTCCTACAATGCTCTGAAGGAATTAAACTTGCTGGAAGTTTTAGAACCTTTTGAATCTTCATTGTACAGAAGATGTGAAAGAAACAGTCTTCTAAGAAAAGTTAAGTTGCCTTGCTGAAGTTAACAGCCTGAACTTTGTAAGATAGTTCTTGGAGCAAAAGTTAACTGCTGATTTTGGAAGCAGAATTTCCTGACCATGTGAATGCAACCTGTTGGACTTTATTATTCTTTGCTTTGGAGATGTATCCCATTTATGTTTGGTGCTAATGAATTTTGATGCGAAGGGTAAATCCCGAAAATAAATATTCTCTGTTTTTGCCTAATACCGTGTGGTCACACTATTTGCTCTGAGGAATAGCTGAACTACATTTCCCAGCAATCCTAGCTGGCGGCCATATTTGTGGACACTGTTCAAAGAGGGCAATAAGGCAAGGGCCTCTTGCTCACAGGCTACCGGCCCAGGCGGGAGGCCCGGCGACAGAGTGGCGTAGTTGCTACGGATGTAGCGCCGAACACGCATGCGCAAAGAGGAAGCCACAACAGCGTATTCCAGAGATCTGCAGGAGGACGTCGGATGAGTGGTGGGAACAGCTGAGACGGAGAGAGTCGGTGCTGAGTCCGACTGGTCCGGAAAGTCGGAGGTCCCGCGGAGACCCTACGCTGCAGAGAAGCAAGACGCACCACCAGTACCAGGTACAGAGTATCTAGCTAGGAGATAGTTAAGGATACTGGTACTGGGAGGGGCGGTGTTGGAGCGGGCTGACAAAAGATAATACTGTGTTTGTGCCGCACTTGGGTGGTGTATTTTTCTTTTTGTCATTTCTGCAGAGATAAGCAAGATGAGCATGGAGGTGAAGGAGGTCCTCAGTTGGATGGCCTCTCAATTCGACCGGCAGAAGGACTTATCCTTGGAGCTCCAGGAGAGAGCTGCCGTTAGATTGGAAGCCCAGCAGAAGCCATTGGTGGAGCTAATGGAGGCCTGGTTAAAGGTGTCCAGGAAGACGCCAGAGCCTGCCCCGCCAATACAGGTTTTGCAGGACGGGGGATAGCCAGCACATTTGGACCGTGGTCCAAAGAGACACTTAGCTTTGGGCAGTTAAAAGAAAATGATAATATCGACGACTTCCTAGAAGCGTTCGAGAGAGTTGCTCAGGTAGCTAATTGGCCAAAAGACCAATGGGCGGTAAGGTTGGCAATATCACTGACTGGTGAGGCTTTAGCTGCCTACCAAGCTGTACCGTCGGCTTTTGTCAATGACTACCAGGAAGTGAAAAGAGCAATAAAAGACAGACTAGGATTAACACCCTCGGTCTATCACCATCTGTTGCGGAATGCCAGACTGGGTTCAGGTGAGACACCGAGAGCGTTCTATCATCGTTTAAAGGGTCTGGTTACCAAATGGTTGGAGCCAGAAGGTAAAACCCTAGACACTGTGTTAGACAACATCATTCTTGAACAGTTCTTGACAGCCATACCAGAAAGGATGCAGACCTTCCTGATATTGCAAGGTTGTAAAAGTACACAGGAAGCCATTGTGCTCTCTGAACGGTTTCTTGAGGCAGAGGCGGTAGCTCAAGATAAAAGTGTTGCCTCTGTAAAACTTTCAGGTCCTGTATCAGAAAGGGAAGGAAAAATGAAGAATGTTAAGGATGGATGTGTGCCTATGGATAGGGGAAAGTGTGTAAGAAAAGCGTGTTATAAATGCGGAAGTGAACGCCATTTACAGCGAGACTGTAAGATGAGGACAGCATTAGCAATGAACGAGCCAGGTAAGATTAGAGAAGGTTTCTTACTAGCAGTTACCGTGCAAGGTGTTCCAGCGAAAGCGTTATTAGACTCAGGCTCTGATCAGTCTATGCTTTCTAAGAGCTTGTGGCGTAAGATAAGGGCCCAAGATAAGGAAACACCCGGTACACCCACGGGCACAGTAAAGATTAGGTGTGTGCACGGAACCGCGTCCACATATCCTATTTACCAAGTCCGGGTAAAAGGGCTAGGGATTGAGAAAGGGGTCCCTGTAGCCATAGTCCCTCGTTTACCACAGGAGGTAGTACTTGGAAGATATTGGCCCCAATTCCAAAAAGGCATGCAGCAGCGCTTGCAGAAGAAAGAGGGAATGGTGATTGCCAGCACCTCACCGGAAAGCCCTCACCAGAAAGTGGCAAAGCCAGTGGCTGTTCCTAGTCCCCTTGTTTGGAAAGAGCCAAAAGGATACCCCACATGTGCCTAAGGAGGAGTTTCCCAAGAGACCCATTTTTGTCCTTCAATTTTGCAAAATGAGTCCGAAGGCACGGGCACCGAAAAAGACCACCCAGCCAGCAGCAGGCTTTGATTTATACAGTGCGGAGGATATCGTCGTCCCGAAGCATGGAAAGGCATTAGTGAACACTGCCCTCCAGATGGAGATCCCAGTCGGTTGCTACGGACGCATCGTCCCTCGTTCCGGCCTAGCCGTGAAGCACTTCATCAATGTCGGGGCTGGCGTCATCGATCTGGACTACAGGGGTGCAGTCAAAATTCTGTTATTCAACTTTGGGTCAGAAAACTTTCAAGTAAGCGTGGGCGACCACATAGCCCAGCTTATTTGTGAAAGAGTTGGGTTCCCTCCTCTGGAGGAGGTGGACATGGTTTCTGACACGACACGGGGAACCCAGGGTTTCGGTTCCTCAGGAAATGCAGACCTGCAAGGGCTGGCAGTGACGGTGGAGGAGAAGGTAGAAGACGACCTAGGACCCCAGTTGAGCGATTGCAAAAAGAATCCTGAACCAAGGATGGGAGAGAGCCTCTCATGGACCCAGAGACAAGAATTGCAGCGCCTGATTAAGAGTTTCTCTGATGTCATGATGACTATACCGGGGGAGACTAGGCTCGTCACGCATGAGATCCTGACACCACCGGGTGAAGTGGTACGGCAGCGCCCGTACAGACTGCCCGAAGCCAAGAGACAGGAGGTGATAGATCAAGTTAAGGAAATGCTTGATCTAGGCATAATTGAAGAATCAAAGAGTCCGTGGATCAGCCCGATTGTGCTGGTTCCTAAGCCAGACGGATCTCTTAGATTCTGCATTGACTTTAGGAGAGTCAATGCTATTTCAAAATTTGACTCATATCCGATGCCTCAAATAGAGGAGCTTCTTGACCGGTTGGGCCCGGCCCGATATCTCACGACACTAGATATGACCAAAGGCTACTGGCAGATTCCTCTGATCAGGGAGTCTCGTCAGAAAACCGCCTTTAGCACGCCACTGGGTCTATTCCAGTTTCGGCGAATGCCATTTGGTCTCCATGGAGCAGCAGCCACTTGTCAACGCCTCGTTGACTTAGTACTCCGGCCACATCAAGAATACGCTACGGCGTATATGGACGATGTTGTTATTCATAGCGCCAGATGGGATCAGCATCTGTCCCGGATAAGAGCAGTACTACAGGCGATGAGGGAGGCTGGCCTGACCCTGAACCCAGCAAAGTGCATGTTCGGTGGCCAGGAAGTGAAGTACCTGGGCCACTTAGTGGGACATGGCACCGTGAAACCCTTGCTGAACAAGGTCGAAAGCGTGAGGGCTTTTCCACGACCCACCAATAAGAAACAGCTACGTAGCTTCCTTGGCCTGGTGGGTTACTACCGAAGATTCGTTTCACACTTTGCGGAGAAGAGCGCACCGCTATTGGATATGTTGAAGAAAAATCAGCCGAATCAGTTGAGGTGGACCGGAGAAGCAGACGCAGCTGTGAACGGCTAAAAGAAGAGTTGTGTGCAGCCCCTGTTTTGCGGGGGGTGGAATTCAGTCTGCCATTTATTTTACAGACCGATGCTTCCGAGACCGGGCTGGGAGCCATGCTCTCCCAGAAGTATGAAGGCATTGAGCATCCGGTGCTTTTTCTCAGTCGGAAGCTGTCACCCACTGAGAAGAACTATTCCACCATTGAGAGGGAGTGCCTCGCATTAAAGTGGGCTGTAGAGTCCCTAAAATTCTACCTAGCAGGCAGAAAATTTCTGTTGATGACAGATCACGCCCCGTTGAAGTGGCTTGGCCAAATGAAGGACCATAACGCCAGATTGACGAGATGGCATATGGCGCTCCAAGCGTTCGATTTCCGGATAGAACACAGAGCTGGCAAGCTACACCAGAATGCTGACGCGTTATCTAGAGGCACATCGGCAGAGAACGACAGTGGTTCTTTAGCAAGAAGTACGTGCTGTGATGAGAGAATCACCACAGCCCGTAATATCTTAAGGGGGGAATGTGTGGTAAGGAAGGTTGTTCAGGGGAGATGGAGTGGCAAGAAAGTGAATCCTGTCCCTTTAAAAATAGTAGTAAACAGGGTTTCCCTAGCAACCACAAACCTCCGAGTCAGAATGCAGCTAGTACCAAGCCCCGCCCACTTCATCACGTCAGAGCTAGGTTGAGCCCTAGCAGCTCCCACGTGTGCAAGGAGAAGGGCGTGGTGCCTGAGAAGCACCAGTTTAAAACTGCAGTGTTTGAGCAGTTAGGATGAGAGAGGGAGAGAGACAAGCAGTTGGATCTGAGAGGAACGGATCAGAGGCAGACACAGCTGAATGAGAGACTGCCAGGAGAGAGGCAGCTGAACGAGAAAGGAAAGCAGCATGGCCCTGAACAGGAAGGATTGAAACAGCTGAGAAGCCCAGAGCCAAGGCAAGTGCATGTTTCAAAGTCTCGTCGGGAAAGGAAGCTGGAAGAGTCAGCTCCCAGCAAGGGAAGCAACTCAGCTAGCCAGCTAAACCACAGAGGTAGGGAGAAAAGCTTTTCTGTGATTCCTAGCCAAACTCCCTCTGAAGAGATAATTAGAGAGCTAAAGAGAAGTGCTAAAAGCTGTCGTAGCCAGAATGCCTCAAAACAAACTTCTATGAGAGACAGGAAGTTTGCTAACAACTGCCGTGACTCAGCAGCAGAGAGTTTTAGTAGGGAGAAAGAAATTCCGTGTCTAACGTCTGCTGAGATAGAGCAAAGGAAACATTTATTGTCAAACCTGAAAGAACTGTTACAGAGTGAGAATGAGAAGCCCTATGATACTGTTCCACTTGAAGACAGTTGTAATGAATCCGTTGAGGAAATGGAGATAGGAGAGTGCAATGAACCGTATGAGAGTGAGTCTGAAGAGATGCAATGTTCATACTGCAGGGCTAATGAGCTTAATATGTGCTGACCCTAAGCACATGTGAAAGAGTGTTTGTTTGAAGCAGGGCAAAGCTTATTTTATGAAGCTGCGAGGAACAACAAGAAAACTTACCAGAGGTTTTAAGAGCAAATGTGTTTGTTCCTACAATGCTCTGAAGGAATTAAACTTGCTGGAAGTTTTAGAACCTTTTGAATCTTCATTGTACAGAAGATGTGAAAGAAACAGTCTTCTAAGAAAAGTTAAGTTGCCTTGCTGAAGTTAACAGCCTGAACTTTGTAAGATAGTTCTTGGAGCAAAAGTTAACTGCTGATTTTGGAAGCAGAATTTCCTGACCATGTGAATGCAACCTGTTGGACTTTATTATTCTTTGCTTTGGAGATGTATCCCATTTATGTTTGGTGCTAATGAATTTTGATGCGAAGGGGAAATCCCGAAAATAAATATTCTCTGTTTTTGCCTAATACCGTGTGGTCACACTATTTGCTCTGAGGAATAGCTGAACTACATTTCCCAGCAATCCTAGCTGGCGGCCATATTTGTGGACACTGTTCAAAGAGGGCAATAAGGCAAGGGCCTCTTGCTCACAGGCTACCGGCCCAGGCAGGAGGCCCGGCGACAATCGTTAAAAAAGTAAACAGTCCGTTTTACAAAGAAGTGTGCACAAGCCATAACTGTGCTATGTGAACGAGAGAAAGGAGGACAGACATTGTGATTGATAACGAAAAAAATTAAAACTCTAAGTATGTCTAAAATGTATGGGGTGAAAAGCAACACATAAGGGCATGAATATGACAAACAAATTAAAAACAATGGAAACAAATAAAATAAAAATGAAGAAGTTGTACACTATGCGCTTTCACTGCACAGACTGTGAGAGGCCGGAAAATCGCCGCGCAGGAACATAGGTGACCGACTTGCAAGTATGAGTAAAAAATGAAAGAGATAACAAATTGTACCATCTCTCATAACTACACTGCTGAACAGCGGATAGTGTGTTTTACAAAGGGTACATAAACCATAAATGCACCGTGTGGAAAATAAAGAAAAAAGGGGAAAGGAGGCAATATCGCCATTTTATTAGAAACAAAAATGGTCGCCAGATAGATTAAAACATGAGACTTACATAAAACATGAGGAGCAATTGACGTCAAATAAAGAAATAACATGGCAAACGGTTTTAAAAAAGCAATAGATATGCATAAAGATAAAAATGAAACCAGGATTATGCATAACAGTGAAAGGGGCACTATACCTGCACAGACTGTCAGAGGCGGGAAAACGCCGCGCAGGGGCATAAGTAACCTACTTAAAGGGAGGAAGGCTCCTCCCACTGGTGATGTAAGCTGTGAAAACTAAAAACCGCTGCGTGAAAGCTTGACTAATGAAAGGGGAGTACATACAAAGTAAATTTGATTGAAAAAAATGACTACTGCATTGAGAAGGCAAAGTGCCTGTAAAGACTATCGGGGACAGGGAATCGCCACGCAGGGGCAAGGGTACCGAGTATAAAAAATAAAGGAAAAATGAGCTCTCACCTATGATGTAAGCTTAAATAAACAATAAAAAAAACGCTGACATCCTTGTGAGCAGAGAAGTATTGACTAAAAAGAAATATAAAAACAGATATAAGAACAAACCAACTCAGTCACAATAATAAAACATATGTGTGAACGTCAGAACAAAGGGGGCTGTATAAGAAACTGTGTAAAACAATCATCGCAGGGGCTGGGGATAACAAGGAAATATATTATGTATGAATCATTTACAATTAACAAATCTAAGCTATGCAGAGGGGCGTGTAAAAAATAAAGGTGTGTAACACTACTCCTTACAAAAAACATACGTAAATGGTAAGCATTAGCAACCAAGAGGTGCGACATATATAACTTAGAAACAACATATTTAAAACTAGAAACAAAATTAGTCTAAATCACTTATAACCTACAAGTGTAGTTAAGCGGTTGAGGTATTGATTATAAATTGCATGGAATTTATTCCTCTCATACTACTTCGCAATCCAACGGTTCCCCTACACCTTGCACAAACACAACCACCCAACAGCTATAAGAATGTAACAGCGACACTAGTAGGCTGCCTTTGTTCAGATGTAAATAGTTCAATGTTATGAATCCCAGTTAATTTGTCCTGTTTGATGTAAGCACAAGGCACTTCCCACCTTGTGTAAAATTGTTGTCTGTAAACCGCACTGATGTCAAATAGCGCGGTATAGAAAAGCTAGAAATAAATAAAAATTAATAATGGAAGAGGAGAACAATTGAGATCAAAATTGCATGAAACAAGGAGAGAAGTTCAAAGAAACATTTTATTCAATTTCCTTATTTAATCCTTTCAGGAAGCCTGTGTCAACTTACGGTTCAAATCTCCCCCGCGGGGGGAGGGGAAAAGTTTCTTGATGACAAAAAATCTTTATATCATTGATGTTATGCTGAAATTGAACCCAATGTTGCACAAGTGGAGCTGTAATGATTCGTCTTTTAATGCAACTTTTATGTTCCTGAATGCGCGTTTTGACAGCACGGATAGTTTTGCCGACATACAAAAGGGAACAAGGGCAAATTATAACGTACACAACATGTGTGGACAAACAGTCGGTATAAGTATGCAATTGGTACTGTATATTAGTGCCAGGATGTGTAAAAGAGCCTTTTAATGTGATGGCATATCTACAAATGGAGCATTTATTACATTTATGATGTCCTTTTTTATGTATGGAAGGGTAGAAACTGAGGGCATATATGAGGAGACCAGCATATCACCTAAATTACGTTGACTATTATATGCAATAGTGAGGTGTTGGTTTGAAAAACAAGACTGTGTCTGCAAAATGTGCCAATGGGACCTAAAAATTTTTTGTACTTTAGAAGAGAGGTAGGAAAAACGAAGGATACAAACGAATTTGTCATCAGATGATTTGTTTTTAGGTAAAAGTAACTGTGTCTGGAGGAGGACTGGGCACGTTCAAAACCTTTTTGGACACACTCTCTTGTTATCCTTTTCTCTTTTGATATAGACATGGCTCTTATTTTTGATATTATATATATATATATATACACACTTTATTATTGTGGCGCTCGAGCCCCTACCAGGCGGCCGCCTAGTAGGGACGGGTAGCCACCTCTTATCTTTTCCTAAGCTTGTAGTTGTGTGAGGAATAATGAGCCAAGTGGTTTATCAAAGCGCACAGGAATTTATTCAGCTTCCTTGCTGGTAAGTGGATACAAATTCTTCAAGCACATTTATTCTCCAGACAAAAGAAAAATAACGGATAACTTCTCCAGTAAACAAATGTCCAAAACAGAGTAACAGCGAATTCAACCATACAAGCTTCTGCCCAGTCTTTTACTGTTTAACGTTTCTGCACATGAAGGAATATGCCCTTCTTTTTAAAACTCTTCAAACAGGCTGTCAGCTTATTCAAGGCCGTTGCAAACACCAACAGTTTCAGCTGTTCAACCCCAACTGAGTTACTGCCGATAAGCTTCGAAGGAAAGACTCTTAGGCCCTTTTTAATTATATGACTCCTTCTCTCCTTTCTTTCAGCTTCAGAACTACCTTCACACCTATAGTAGCATTCTTAAGGTTCAACTGTTTCTGGCTTACACTAATTTACCTTAGTGCATGCATCACATTCCATCTCTGAAACACTGGAAGTTACATCACCCTCTTTGGCTTCAACCTCCATGCTCTCAGCTGAGCTGTAGCAGGGTTCTGCTTGGAAACGCTCAGGAACTTTCTGTTTTAAAGTTTTCAACAGGTCAAACAACCTCTCCCACTTTCTTGCCCTCCCTTCTCTGGGCAGGTCTCCTATGGGGTGTTCTTGTTTAACCTTCCTGGTGAAACATTTCTTTCTATGCTGTGTTATCTGGGGTACAACAGTTTCATCAGAGTCAGAACAGGAAACACACTTTGAAGGCCTTATTGCCTCCCCTCTCCTACCTTGGGGTTTTGGTGCAGTATTCTCTTGGTTGGAACTTTGGCCAGTCAGGACTCCCTCTGCCTCAGAGTAAGGCAGAGACCTTTGGTAAAACTTTCCCGCTCTCTTGCCAGGGTAGGTGGTTCTCTCCCAAGAACCTTCCCTATGTCCTCTGTGGCTACTGTGCTGACTATTGTGGCTTCCTTTGTACCTTCTTTGGCTGCCTTTATAGCTGTTCCTTTCTCTGCTGCTCCCTTTGGCTGCAAAGCTCCTTTGTCCTTTGGCTACAGGGTTGTTCTCTCTGGACCTTCTGGAACTTGAACTGGAACCTGAGCTGCAACTCCCACTTGGACCTGGACTGCAACTCCGACAGCAACTGCCACTGCAACTGCAACTGTGTCTCCAACCGTGTTTCGCCCTGTGTCTCCAACCGTGTCTCCCCCTGTATCTCCAACCGTGTCTATCTCTGGTGTTTGTTTGCTCCAATTTAAACATTGAGCAGGGCAACTCCCTTCCTGGCCCTGCCCATCTGTACCTCCCACTCCTATCTATGGTTGACCTGGAGTGTGGGCGTGGCTTACAACTAGGTCTGCCCTCTAGGTTTCTCTCCGGGCTTCTGCTGTGGACTATGTGATCCTGTGTACCCATCCCCCGCAAAGAGGAAAAATTCTTCTTCTCTTCACTTTTTCCTGGCTGGGCTGCACTCTCCTTACCACAATTATATTATATTTTTTAGTATATTTTTTAGTGTATTATTGCTTTTTCTTTTCCCTCCTTTTAGTCATATATACGTGTTCTTTGTTATATATACCCTGTACATTTTTAGAGATATTATTATTCACGTATGTATTTTTACTATGTTTTAGATTGGGAAGAGTGGTTGTTCCACCCCATAGACGTGTCCCATACACTCTATGTGGTTATCTGGTAACTTTTTAAAAATTATTTACACAGTTACTTTTGTATATAATTTTTATTATATTTTATGATTATGTTTTATTTATCATTATGTTTACTTTATGTGTCTGTTTTTTAGACCCCTGATGAAGGCCTTTGGCCGAAACTTGTGAAGTTGGGTCTTCAATAAAGTTGTTTTTACCAATTATCCTTGGTAGGCCGTGGTTAATTGCCCTCCGCTGTATTTTATTTTGTCAATTGTTTATGCCTTCTGTCACCACGCCCTTTACCCTAGGCGGTTGCCTAGGTGCTGGGAGTGATGATAGTCTTTATTTATTTTAACACATGCCTATAGTTGTAGTTGTGTAGTTGAAATAACTTAAGCCAAGAGGGAAAATAGGCACGCAGGATTTTTATTATTCCTTTAGGCCAGAGGAACTTCTTAAACAGTTCCAAATATCAACATAAGGTATGGAAACTTCCAGAGAAAAACAACAAGGTAGGAGGTTTGGTATTCAGCTTATCAGCAAACTTAAACAAAGTATTTCTTCATACCAAAAATCATAGCAAAAGAACTTTGGTGCAAAAACCTTCTTCTCCAGAATGTGACTTTAAAACATGTACAGCTTCAAGTAATCCCACAAAGTAAAACTTCACTGCACACTGTTTTCTCTCTTCTCACATACAATGGTTTCTTCACCTGCTATCTGCCAGGCTCTATACTTTGTACAAGCAGTCTTTCAAAGAAGGGGTTAAGCTTAGAGAATCACAGTTCTCCTAATTAGCATATTCCTCTCAGCTCTGCGTCTTTGAAACGGCTGCTAGCTTTGGCTTTGTGACACACTCTAGTTTTTAGCTACTTTCTAAAAACTAAAGAACATTCCATTTCTTCAACAGGGTCAGGTTCCTGTGTCATAGAAGATTCAAATTCCATGCTCTCAACATCTGAGTTTGCTAGAGAAGCATTATTCATGAATTCAGTATTGTCTTGCTTTAAACCTTTTAAGATTTGTAAAACCTTATTTAAAGCATATTCTCCTCTCCTCTGAGAGATGTCTTTACTCTTAGGTAATTCTTTAACTTTCACAAGTTTGTTAGAGGGTTTAACACTGCTCACTTTAGTCTGAGGAAATAAGGATTTAGCCGGCTCTACAGCTAACTGCTCTGGTTCCATATAAACTTTTGGAGCATGTTTCAGGTTACTCACATGGCTTGGAAATTCCCCTGGATAAGCTTTAAAACCTCTGGCTGGTTTTGTCTTTCTCCATGGAGCTTTGGGTGAAGCTTCCTTCACTCTCTGCAAGCCTCTCTTGGGTAATTCTGCTGAGCTCCTAGAGCCTCTTTCCCTTCTAGGACTCTCAGACCCATTCACCTCAGCATTGGACTCAAAACTGGAACTCCTCCTTCTTCTCTCTCTCTCAGAAGAAGATTCTCCTTCACTGGAAGTCTGGCTCTCAAAGCACCTTCCTCTAAGGCTGCTTTCTCTTGCAGTGTACCTCACACCTGCACTCTGAGCACGTCCTACACTTCCCAGACTCCTTGAGTTCTCTGCTGCTCTTTGTCCGTTCCCTCTCTCTCCTCTTTCCAGATTCCTGGCGTTTATATCTGTATTTCCCCTTCCTACTTGCTAGCTCCTCCCCTAGCTGTCCCTCGTGAGCAGGGCTGGTAACTAGGGAGCTAGGGCATGTCCCTTGACAACAAGTATTCTGTGAGGAGTTTTTTTCTAAACCAGGAGTTTTAACCCCTGAACTTCTGGTTTTGTTTCTCTTCTCTGAGAAAAATGTCTGATTTCTCCCTTCTTTCTTAGGCTTTTTCTCTTCTGCGCCACCACACTTCAAAAAGTAGAAAGACTAGGGGACATGCAATGAAACTACAGTGTAACCCATTTAAGACTAATAAGAGAAAATATTTTTTCACTCAATGCATAATCAAACTCTGGAAATCGTTACCGGAGGACATAGTAAAAGCTGTTAGTGTAGCTGGGTTTAAAAAAGATTTGGACAAGTTCCTGAAGAAAAGGCCCATAAATGATTATTAAGGAGGACCAGGGAAATCGACTACTTGCTCCAATACAAGCATTGTGGAACCTTTGTGTCATTTTGGGAAACTGCCAGGTACTTGTGACCTGGATTGGCCAATATTGGAAACAGGATACTGGGCTTGATGGACCTTAATCTGACCCAGTATGGCATTCTTATGTTCTTAAGTGTTATGTTGTATTGTGTTGCTCATTTAATTACATTGCCCTGCTCCAGGTCCCAGAGAGAGCTGGCAATGGACTGCCCTGGAAACAATGACGCTCTAGAACAGTGGTTCGCAACCCAGTCCTCGGGCACACCTAGGCCAGTCAGGTTTACAGGAGTCCCACAATGAATATGCATGAGATAGATAGAGTAGTTACTCACCTGTAACAGGTGTTCTGTAGGGCTGGTACCCCTGCAAGTCTGCGCCTGCAGATCTCCGGCCTGCTCAGCAGCTAAAGACTGAACCAAAACTGACCAAACATGATGGTTCCTGCTACAAAGGACTTTTGCTGTGTTCAGCCACAGACTTGACCTTCAAGCAACTGCTTGCCAAGCGTTTCTATGTGTGCATACTGAAGCCCATTGTTCCTGGCCAATTCACTGCCCACATGCAAGAACATCTGCTACTCCGGTTCTTATCTATAGATGGTTCTACTGGTCTTGGACACTTGTACCTATGCCCAGAAACTACATACCGTTTCCTCCGCATGACATCTTACTATGGAATCTTTGTCTGCAAGAAAGATGCTTGTAGACCACCTCCTGATTCACTGAGAACACCTTGGACTGTCTTGTACCAACCAATCACCGGACCTATGAGGGAGACTCATCTCAAAGAATAATATAGTCTGCGCAGAAGAACTTGCGCGCCTTTTGCTGTTTGTGCCCTGCTTACCTGGTTTCTGCTACCTGATCTGTCTACAAGACAGACAAACTATGTGTGTGCCAGGCTGTTCTCCTAAGGACAGAAATAAGACTTTCACAGATACCTTTGGTTCTGTGTTCTCCCGCGCCTCGCCTCCGAAAGGGCTGTAGCCTGCGTTATCTAGCTTAGCTGCCTCCTTGGACTTGTGCTGCTCCAGAGTCTCTGGACCCCAGCCACCAGAGTGCCAGACGAAGCTAAGGTACAGTCTTCTCTCTCCTCCTCAGGATGGGCAATGGGTAGCTAGAAACTTATTCCATAACTTTTCTCAGTGCAGAGCGAATCAGTGACTTCTGGTTACTAATTTGTGATTTATCACTTTGTCTAATTGTAATTCTGTGTCACAACAAACTGCTACCTCATGTTTCTAATTATATATCTTTAGCTATATGTCTGTATATTTTTCTTCCTTGCTGTCCATAATAAATTATATATTGTGATGGCGAAGACGGCCAGGTCCCTAGAAAGATAGGAAAAGTACAGGCAATTTCCCCTAGTCAGAGGGAAAGGGAAAAAAATGCTCAGTTTAAAAGTGCAGCTAAGGCTGAAAAAAAGAACCTGTCAAAAGTTGTTCAAAAGCCACGCCCTAGCTCCATAGCAACTGAGGGTGGTAATGCAGCACAGCTGGGGGCGGGGTGGAAAGATACCGGCAGTCACATGTTTATAAGCCCCAGAGAACAGAGAGAGATAGATTAAGGAAACTTACGAGACTGAGGAGATTCTCAGGACTCCCGGGAGAGGAAAGGAGTTTCTCAAGTTCCCCAGGACAAGGAAGGAGATTCCCAGGGGAGGAAAGGAGATTGGCAAGATTCCAGGGATCCCCACGCCAGGGAAGGAGAATCCAAGGAGAGGCAAGGAGATTGCCAGGTCTGGAAGGATTGCCAGGACACGAGAGGAAGAGAGCTGACTCGGTTTCAGAGGAGGAGTCTGAAAGGGAGCCTCATTCAGTGCAAGAGTTTCATGCTTGCAGGAGGAAGGGAGACGAGAAGGCTGCTTTAACCAGGAAACAGCATGGCCAGGGAAGGAGCAGGGAAGCACTGCTAAAGAAACTTCCAAAAGGTACTGCTGCTAAAGTTATTAGCCAGAGGTCTCAGGAAGAGTTCCCAGACAGCCAGCTCCAGGAGTTTAACCAGAAGCAGGATTACAAGAAGCCTCTCAGTAAAGAAGGTTTAAATATTTTAAAACTGGTTCAACGTATGCTGAAAGACCAGGAAGTAATCAGTGGAGAGAATACTTCTCTGCACCGAGGGAAAGAACAGCTGTTTGCTGACGACGTCACAGAACAGTCCTGTTCAGAATGTGAGTCAATGGACATCGGGGAAAACATTCTTTTAAGTGAGCCAGAGGAGGCTATGGAATGTGAGTTATCCCTGATAGTGAAATAAGAGTGTGTGGAAATATATATGTTTAAAGAAAATTCCATTTCTCTGATATGCATGGTGGTTTTACAGAGCTAAGAAGTTTTAATTAGTGTGCTTGTTGCCCTGAATGAGACGTGCACCGGAGTGCTGCTGGAAGTCTCTGAACAACTGATTAAAACCCTTAAAGCTCTGAAACCAAAGAAGAAAAGTTTATTTACTGGAAGTTGTTTGCATTGAAGTTTTCAATGGACATTTTGAGTTTGTTTAATGCACTGGGAAGTGAAGCATTATTATGAATGAGTAACCTTTGTATGCTGAAGTAAGCAAGAGCATTTTTCTTACCTGAGTTTCTTGTGAATATTTTGTACCCGTGATTTACCAAGCTTCATTGTGAAGTTCCCGCTATTATGGGAGGCTAATAAAAATATTCCTGCGTTTGCTTTCAACTCTTGGCTCAGCCTATGATTACAACTACATTTGCTCTAAATACTACAACTCCCAGTAGCCTTTGCTCTGGAAGTTGCTTGAAAGTGACATTCGCTCCCCCTTCACCTCGTCAGGCAGCCACCTAGGCGGGGAAAGGGCGCGACAGGTGGCGTAGTATTAAGGATCAAGCCTTGGTCACGTGGTCCCACAAAAACACTGGAACTACAGAAAGAAGAAGAAGGAAAAGAAAAGAGGAAAAAGTGGTGGTTTTTTTCCTGTGCTGAGGATACAAACTGCTGCTGGAGAAGGCCCGGATCAACAGCTGAAGGATCGGAGTGGAGCAGTTCCTGAGGCCGTTCCTGCTGCTTGATAAGCCTGAGTCTACACCGGCTGGAGGTAATAAGTATTTATAAGGGAATACAAGCGGATACCAGAGACGGGTGGGACTGCAGCAGTACAGCAGGGTCAAAGGAGAGTGGGCCTATATATTAGAGGGCCGCACTTGGTGTTCTTTCTCTGTTTTCTCTCGTTTCAGCTACTACCCAGCATGGAGCAGACGACGCTGCTGAGATGCATAGCGGACCAGTTCCAGAGACAACAGGAAATGTCAGCGCAGACACTGGACCAGATAGCAGCCATGCTCCAAGCACAGCAGAAACCCTTGTTAGAGAAGCTGGACGGTTGGCTGGGCATGAAGAAACCAACAGCGGAGACACCAAAGACAGTACCAGGTTACTTGGGTGATACCCTAGCATTGGGCATATATGGTACTGGGACATTTTCCTTTGGACAATTAACCAAAGAGGACAATGTGGATGATTTTCTCGCCGCATTTGAGAGAGTAGCACTGTTATCAGGGTGGGATGAAAAGCAATGGGCCATACGCCTTGCCGCTTCATTAACTGGGGAAGCGTTAGCGGCGTACAGGGCTATGCCCGTGGAGTTAGCCACTGATTACTGGGAGGTGAAAAAGGCAATAAGAGACCGCCTAGGATTAAGTCCCATGGTCTATCGCCGCCTTCTGAGAAGCGCCAGGTTAAAGCCCTGTGAAACACCGTGCGCGCTATGCCAACGCATTAAGGGGTTAGCGGTAAAATGGCTAACACCGGAGATTCAGACAAAAGAGTCTTTATTGGATTATATCATCTTGGAACAATTTATGGACGCTGTTCCGCGAGAGATGAGGTCCTTTCTGATCCTACAAGACTGCAGGACCACAGAGGCAGCGACCGCACTGGCTGAGCGTTACCTGGAGGCCAGTGTGGCGAGCCCAGTTAAAGTAGGTGGTCTGTCGTCAGCAGCAAATGTAGCATCAGAAAGGAAGGAAAAACCTGTATGGAGAGAAGGGGTAAAAGCATTGCCTTTGGATAAACCTGATTATGTAACCAGGAAATGTTTTGCATGTGGAGAAGAAGGCCATGTGAAAAGAAATTGTAAAGCTAGGATAGCATTGATGACCTCCCACTCTGAAGAGAGTGGAGAGGGTTTCCTCCTAGAGGTGGAGGTAGAGGGTATTGCTGTGGAGGCTTTGTTGGACTCCGGAGCGAACCAGTCAATGATATCGCGGAAGCTATGGAAAGAGATAGCATCCCGGATTGGTCCGACTCCCGAGCCTCAAGAAAGGTCCATAAAGATAAGGTGCATTCATGGGGCAGCCTCATCGTACCCCATTTATACTGTATATGTGAAAGGCTTAGGGATAAAGCGCCAAATACCTGTTGCGGTAGTTCCCAGGCTCCCACAAGCCCTAGTCCTGGGAAGAGACTGGCCCCAGTTCAGGCGTGGGATAGCAGAGGGTCTTCAAAGCAAGGCAGGTAAAGCATCCACTTTAGCACCACCCAAAGCCAAGAAAGAAACCTCATCAGGGGATTCACCTCATTTGGAGGGTGGGAGAGTACCCCAGGTAAAGGAGAGTGAGGGAGAGCAAGCCCCACCTACACGTATGGGGAACACTAAGGCTAGGCCAGTTCCTCAACCACTGTTGGGAACCCAGCTGCGACAGGGAAAAGGGGAGGTATCTAGGAAGGAGGGATCAGACCCACCTAGTGGCCCGATGTGTAGCCTACCTTCACATGAGAATTTAGTGACCCCTCCGAGAGAGGAGGATAAAAAGAAGAAGCCTGAGAAACGCAGAGAGAGACAAAATAGGTCTCAAAATAAGGCTAAACTGGTAGCTGGTCAGGAATTACCTTGGGTTCCGGCCGAGCTAGAGGAAAAATTTCCCACCTTTTCTGATGAGCAGCGGACGGATCCCGCTCTCAAAAGGGCATTTGAGTATGCCAAGAAGGGAACGAGAACCTTACCCCGGTTCTTCTTAGATAAAGGGATACTGTATCGGGAGACTGTAGATCCTGGAACAGGGATAAGCAGAAAGCAGTTAGTAGTGCCCACGGCGTTTAAAACGTCAGTCCTGCAGTTAGCCCATGACCACCCCATAGGCGGTCACAAAGGGGTACATGAAACCCGGGATCAGGTTTTGGACCGGTTTTACTGGCCAGGCGTTTATGCAGAAATTGCTAGGTTTTGTAAGTCCTGTGCCGCTTGTCAGCGGGTAGCTACCCACCATCCAACACAAGCACCTAGGATTCCCATACCTAGGGTATCAGAACCCTGGTACCGGTTAGCTAGGGATAAGGTAGGCTCGTATGAGTCACCCTATGGACGGGTCCCTCAGAGTGTCCGGGATCAGTTAAGAAAACAGTGGGTAAAGCCAGGTATGGAAGAAGTAGGTATACCCCACTTTGTGAGGGATTTAAAAGGACGGCTAAGTCGCGCCTCACAAGTGGCTAGAGTAAATGTGGCGGCCAGCTGGTGGCACCAAAAGACCTACTGTGACAGGCGTACGAAGCCTTGTCAGTTTAAAGTAGGAGAAAAAGTAATTGTTGTGATAGCTGGACCTAGTCCAAAATTTGAGAATAGGTGGAAGGGACCCTACCGCGTGGTAAAACAGGTAGGCCCAGTATCCTATTCTGTACAGGACAGAAAGGGGCATCCGCAAATCTACCACATTAATGTCCTACGCCCCTGGCACGAGCAGATAGCCTTAGCCAGGTTGGCTACAGTACAGGACAAGACAGAGGAAACTCCGGTCACACATGATGCCCTTAGAAGTATTACGTGCTGTGCTGAAGTACAAATGCCAGCCCGTAATATCTTAAGTGGGGGGATATGTGATGGCGAAGACGGCCAGGTCCCTAGAAAGATAGGAAAAGTACAGGCAATTTCCCCTAGTCAGAGGGAAAGGGAAAAAAATGCTCAGTTTAAAAGTGCAGCTAAGGCTGAAAAAAAGAACCTATCAAAAGTTGTTGTTCAAAAGCCACGCCCTAGCTCCATAGCAACTGAGGGTGGTAATGCAGCACAGCTGGGGGCGGGGTGGAAAGATACCAGCCAGTCACATGTTTATAAGCCCCAGAGAACAGAGAGAGATAGATTAAGGAAACTTACGAGACTGAGGAAATTCTCAGGACTCCCGGGAGAGGAAAGGAGTTTCTCAAGTTCCCCAGGACAAGGAAGGAGATTCCCAGGGGAGGAAAGGAGATTGGCAAGATTCCAGGGATCCCCACGCCAGGGAAGGAGAATCCAAGGAGAGGCAAGGAGATTGCCAGGTCTGGAAGGATTGCCAGGACACGAGAGGAAGAGAGCTGACTCGGTTTCAGAGGAGGAGTCTGAAAGGGAGCCTCATTCAGTGCAAGAGTTTCATGCTTGCAGGAGGAAGGGAGACGAGAAGGCTGCTTTAACCAGGAAACAGCATGGCCAGGGAAGGAGCAGGGAAGCACTGCTAAAGAAACTTCCAAAAGGTACTGCTGCTAAAGTTATTAGCCAGAGGTCTCAGGAAGAGTTCCCAGACAGCCAGCTCTAGGAGTTTAACCAGAAGCAGGATTACAAGAAGCCTCTCAGTAAAGAAGGTTTAAATATTTTAAAACTGGTTCAACGTATGCTGAAAGACCAGGAAGTAATTAGTGGAGAGAATACTTCTCTGCACCGAGGGAAAGAACAGCTGTTTGCTGACGACGTCACAGAACAGTCCTGTTCAGAATGTGAGTCAATGGACATCGGGGAAAACATTCTTTTAAGTGAGCCAGAGGAGGCTATGGAATGTGAGTTATCCCTGATAGTGAAATAAGAGTGTGTGGAAATATATATGTTTAAAGAAAATTCCATTTCTCTGATATGCATGGTGGTTTTACAGAGCTAAGAAGTTTTAATTAGTGTGCTTGTTGCCCTGAATGAGACGTGCACCGGAGTGCTGCTGGAAGTCTCTGAACAACTGATTAAAACCCTTAAAGCTCTGAAACCAAAGAAGAAAAGTTTATTTACTGGAAGTTCTTTGCATTGAAGTTTTCAATGGACATTTTGAGTTTGTTTAATGCACTGGGAAGTGAAGCATTATTTTGAATGAGTAACCTTTGTATGCTGAAGTAAGCAAGAGCATTTTTCTTACCTGAGTTTCTTGTGAATATTTTGTACCCGTGATTTACCAAGCTTCATTGTGAAGTTCCCGCTATTATGGGAGGCTAATAAAAATATTCCTGCGTTTGCTTTCAACTCTCGGCTCAGCCTATGATTACAACTACATTTGCTCTAAATACTACAACTCCCAGAAGCCTTTGCTCTGGAAGTTGCTTGAAAGTGACATTCGCTCCCCCTTCACCTCGTCAGGCAGCCGCCTAGGCGGGGCAAGGGCGCGACAATATCTATTTATAGATATAGATATCTACAGACCAGACTCCTTCCGTGGCTCATTACCAGCATAACTCATAGAACTTCGGGCTGGGTATCAGTAGCTAATTTCCCCTGGACATAACTGAGAGCCTAACTTATTTTTGTGCTACTAATAATCCCTACATCATGGGGGCTCGTCCGGATGAGTATTTCTGAATGAGCTACATCTCTCAGAATTTGTGTAGTAATTCTGAATTGCTTTATTGTAGCCAAGCAGCTGTTTATGCTGAGCTTTGTGGCTAGAGAATTATTGTCTGTTGAGACAGGTTTGGAATCCACATTACGGGATCTCTGAATGAGTTATGTCTTAAAGAATTAGAGTAATTCATCAGCAGCTATTCCTGTGTTTGTTCTTACAGACAGTCTCAGCTATTGATTAACGATGGCTCAGCAGTCGGGACTGATAAGAATGCTCTAATATTGCAGAAATTAGCATCTTTATGCTGGTTGCAAGATAAAACTGCCGACCACATTGAAAAGATTTCTAAGTGTCTTAAAACAGATACGCAAGAGCTTGTTAGTGCTGAGGGATTTTTCAGCGAGTTTTTAGACCAGTTAATTGCTCACAAGGCTAAATTAATTGTGGATATCATAGCGGAGCACCCCTGTGTTCTACATATTTTTAAGAATAAATTATAGGAGGTGTTATTTCACATGCGAGACAGATATGAATTGCTGGATTTATTGACAGCCCAGAGCCAGTTACAGACTGTCACGGCCAAAGCAGGGAAGCTTGAGCAGGAGAACTCTGATTTAAGACACCAAGTCACAGAGATTCAGGCTGAGGTGAAGGGGGGGGGGGGCTACTAATAGCCTGCTTTCCCCAAGTACTAATAGCCTGTGGTGTTTATGATGCCAAGCCTTGGTGGATCAGGTTTCCGCTCTCAGGAAGTGGAACGCTGAGGTTCAAAAGAAATGCAATTTATGACAGTTTATAGAACTGAGCTGGCAGACGAAAACAGGAAATTGCAGAATGACGCTGCTTTATATGAGCAGAGAGAGAGAGTGCTCTGATAGCTCAGTTAAATGCAATAAAGACTGCTCTAAATGCAGCAAGTCAGAGGACTGCTAGCCTCCAGAGGGAGCTAGCTGCCACACGCCAGGAATGTGGGCAGGAGATACAGAGAGTAAACCAGGAAATTCAGAGCTTAAGAAATGATTGTTTCCAGTTGGCCTATGAGTTTAACTTGCAGAGTGATGAACCAGAGGGCTTCTCACCATTCTTGGGAAATTTCCGAGTGGTAGATGATGGCTGTTTGCTAGTGGAAAACCTGCCCAGCGTAGAAAGGCAGCTTTTCCAGGACAAAGTCAGTTCTCTCCCATCAGCGCCTGAGCGAAGGAGAGAAATAGGGCAGAGAGAGACACCCTACTCTCGACCCCTACCCGTAGATGGAGAGGTTAAGGGAGAGATGGGAAGTCCCCCTAGTGATAGAAAACTGTACCAACATTGCCTTCAGCTCCCTCTGGTAGCCAAACAAAATCCTCCACGCTCTGGGGTCCTGCAGGAGGAAAAAGATAGAAATATTCTTACTTCTGTGGGCCAACTGCAGATTATTAAATCTTTGCATAATATGGTCACACCTTTTGAGAAAAACAGTTGTGCAACCATAAATGAACATTTAGCTGCAGTCAAAGAAGCCTTCCGGGCTCTGAGAATTACTAGGGGGGGAGACATGGTTCTGTATCTCCTATGGTCCTTTGATGTACCCTGTCAGCAGTTTATCTGAACCATGGCAGACGGTGAAAAAAGTAATATCGTCACCTTTGAACAGGCACTAAAGAAACATTATGGGCCATATCCTGATGCTATTGTTGCAAAACAGGCAGCATATAGTATGACTTGTGGGGAAGACAAATCACCCCGAGAGTTTGCCTACAGACTTAGTGTGACAAGGCAGAAGGTTTAAAACCTAGAAATAGGGCTTTAAAGCAGTTTTTTTCAGTAGAAGCTGTCAGTAAATCAGGTCAAGAAAGGGTTAAAGTTTTAGTCCAGAAAGATTCTCTGCACAAGAGAACACAAAGAGCCACGCCCCAGCTCCAGCTTAACCCAGGGAGCTGACGTGGGAGAGAGAGGGGCGGAGTCAAAGCTGATAGGGCAGCCCCGTCCTCTTAATCAGGAAGGAGCAGTTAGTAGGAGAGCAGCTGCTGAGAGTCAAACTGAAAGTGAGACTGAGACTGGAAGGACGAAGGGAGTTCAAGGTTCAGCTTCTGAAGGAGACTCAGATATTGAATGGGATCAAGCCAGAAAGCTGAGGACCGGAGGAAGCAGGAAAAGAGGCAGCCATTACCAGGATAGCCTAAGGGGCTTGGAGAGGTGCCAGCCAGATTTCAGAGAGTCAGAGAGAACTCTGGAGAGGCGTCTGGAAAAGCTTCCAGGTAGGAACTACCCCAAGTCAAGCAAAGAGGAGAAACAGATTAGAGGTCACTTTAAACCTGGGGAGAAGAGTTTTAAAACCTTGCCCAGAAGAGATAGAAGTACCTCTCTAGAATCTTCCTTGGAAGCTACAGTCACACGTGGGAGGTTGGGCAGAAGGAAATTGCCAGTTGTTAAACTGCAAAGAGATTCCCAAGGCAGACAGCGTGTCAGGAGCTCCAGTTCTGAGTACAGCCCAGCTGATTCTAAACAGACAGCTAATTGCAGGCTACGGAACAGAACGTGGGGGTCAGACCTTGCGGAGCAACTTGCTACACAGGAGCCAGGGAGGCAGTACCAAGACAAATATTTACCTCCTAAACAAAGAGAGAATCTTAGTCATGCCAGGAGAAAGGTGAGCCCTTTTAATACGGTGTTTAAGAGTGCTGGTAATGCTAGATCCTTGCATGTACCCAGAAGGTTGAATGAAACTAAGTGGAAACAGCTTAATGCACTTATAGAGCAGTGGAAGTCTGTGGACTTATCTAAACCTAAATATAAGGACATATCAGATGCTGAAGTGGAGCCGATGCAAACTGAAGCACCTTTATCAGAGGATAGTTATTCTGATATGGATTGTGGTTTTTGCCAGAAAGAGTGAAAGCTGTAAAAATAATTCTAGTAATAAGTAGCTGAGAAACTAAATGCAATGCTGTAAAGTTTCCTATGTTTGGACCCAGTACCAGAAGCAGTGCTTAGACTGAGGAAAAGCACTTGTATTTAAAACCTGGAAGGAAGTTTGAGAAGATATGTTTTGTTTGAAGTAACTGCCTGAGAAGCATCAAGAGGACTTTGTTATCGTTCTTTCTTTATTTGGCACAACAAGTACCAACATCTTATTTCTGTGTTTGGGGAAGTAGGTGTATGAAAATTCCGGTGCGACAATAAACTTATTGTTAACCCCTTTAACCTTGGCTGTGATTCACTTGGCCTCACAACTACACGGATACCAGGTTACAGCGTTTCAAGGTCCATATAAATACTGTGGTCCCACCTGCCAACCCTTCTAGGCAAATACCTATATTACCCTAGAGGGGGAAGCTGGGTGAGTGACATTAGGCAGACCTTCTTTCAGAGTGATCCTCCCTGGGAAATGTTAGAACACTATCAGGAGTTTCGTGATCTCCTTTGTCAGTTGCTCCTTCCGTTTATTAAGGCTTATATGGCTGACAAGCATCACAAACCCCTGTCATGCTTGTTAGAACACGCTGAGTGGATTTTTGAAGCTTTTGCTAGCACGAGGGCTAGCAATGGCAGCAAAGTAAAGGCTCCAAGCAAAGCCAAGGAACCGAAACAGAGTGTTAGTGCTGTAAAATCGACCCTTTCTTTGGAAAGTAACTCTTCTCCTTCTGCTTCACAGAATCCTCCCATGCCACCCCAGAATAACCAGTTATCTGGGTCTAAGCAGCACTCTGGGAACCAAGTGTTTCACTCAGCAGAACTGGAACTGGAAAAGGAAGTCAGGGTTTAACAAGTTCCAGGAGATGGAAAAGAAAATAAACGAGTTGGCAGATATGATGAAGGCTACCATTGCATTCAGCTCCTCAAAGGAGGCTTCTGCCAATAGCGAGCCACCTAAGCCACAAGCGAAGCCCAGTGGACCCAAGAACAGTCCTAGGCCTCATAAGCTAGAGGAAGAACTGGTTGACTCCTCTTCCCCTTCTAATGAGACTGAATGACTAACTGATTTTGTTTCTGTCCCACAGGTCACTATTACACAGGTGCAGCCAGTTCAGATATCCAGACCAGCTGGAGAGGCCACCCCATTTACACAGAGTCTCACAATGGACAGCGAGGGTCCAGCAAGATCATTTCCAATCTTGTCAGGATTGTCAACACAGGAATGACTTTTCACTTTCTTCCAGTAGATGGTCATGTCATTTTCCTGAGCTACCTTGTCCAAGGCCAGAATTAATTTGGCATGTTTGACAGGTTTCCCTTTGGAATTCAACATATTGTTAGATTTCCAAATGGGTAAGTGGGAAACAAAATTCTGCTGGACGTAGTCTGAGTCAATACAGATGGTTAGGGTGCGAACCCCTCCCTGAGCAGCGGACTGGAGTGCTGCCAGTGCTGCAGCTAGCTCAGCATACTGATTAGTCTTGGTACCCAGACGGTACTTCAAGGGTTCACAAGGGTAGTCCTGGTTCCAAACCACACCTACACCTGCTACCAGATCATGGTCAGGCTCTTGACGGTAAGCACAACCGTCCACATACACTTTGGGGTAGCCTAAAGGTTCTATTCTTTTCTGCAAAACCCCCAGGAACACCCATTAACTTTGGAGGATTGTCAGGACAACAGGAATCAGTCCTCACATATGGGTGACATCGGCACCAATGGAGCCCATTCGGAGCATATCCCCAGGTTTCAAAGAATGGGAATGCCACCATGCACACGTGGTCCCCTTCCCGCCCAAAGGTGCCATCTTAGTCAAGTGCCATAGCTGTAACCCCTTCAAGAAGATGGCAAAAATATGCAGCATCTCCAAGGGGAGGAGGGTGGATTGTGAGGGCTGATTCCTGCTGTCCCTGGAGAATACCTGTTACAGGTGAGTAACTACGCTTTCTCCAGGAACAAGCAGGAAGTCAGTCCTCACATATGGGACTCCCTAGCTGCAGGCTACTGAGGACCTGTAGGAAAAAGCACGTCAGCACTGTGTGAAGTCGCCAGTGAAATATGAAGGCAGCCAAGGGACTCCTGGTCCATTAATGGCCACGCTCCCGGTAGCCGGAACAAGAAGAGTCGGAGGGCAAGAGTTGCTTAAACTGCGAACAGATTGCGGGGTACAGCCTGGCCTATGGCAGCATCTCGACGGGATTCCCTCTCCAGGCAGTAATGCACCATGGAGGTGTGTGTGGATGAGTAGGTGGTGGCCCAGCAGATGTCTGCCAGTGGCACCAAGCACAAGCTAGCGACCGAAGTCGCCATTGCTCGGACATTGTGAGCCGTGACTCGGCAGTCTATGGGAAACCTAGCCTGGGCTTGGGCAAAGGCAATGCAGTCCGCCACCCAGATGGACAAGGTATGCATGGAGACCGCCAGCCCCAGACAGCTGGGATCGAAGGAGACGAAGAGCTGCCCCGATCTGCAGTGGTCCTGTGTCCGTTGCAGGTAGAAGAGAGAGCACTCTTACAATCTAGAGTGTGGAGAATCGCCGACTCCTGGTCAGCATGGGGCTTTGGGAAGGTGGTGGGCAGCACTTTCTCTTGATTAAGATGAAAATCCAAGACAACATTTGGGAGGAACTTGGAGTGAGTCCGCAGGACCACCCTGTTCCTATAAAACCTCGTGTACGGTGTCTCGGCCATCAGCGCCTGGAGTTCGCTGACCCTCTGTCCACTAGGAAGGCCACCTTCCATGACAGATGCTGCAGCAGGCAGGTAGCCATGGGCTCAAAGGGCAGCCTGGTCAGCTGCGTGAGGACACAATGAGGTCCCATTCCACCAGAGGAGGGCAGGTAGGGGGCCTGGAAAGGAGCAGGCCTCGCATGAAACGAGAGACAAGCAGTTGCCCCGAAAGAGGTTTGCCCTCGATGGGGTGGTGATTCACTCAGATGGCACTCAGGTGAACCCTGACTGAGTTAGACTTCAGCCCAGACTGCAAAAGGTGGAACAGGTATTGCAAGACCAAACTGGTAGGGCATGAAAATGGGTTCACTCTGCACTCTGAGCACCACACTGAGAACCTTCAGCACTTGAAGGCGTAAGTCGATCTGGTCGAATCCTTTCATAAAGCCAAAAGAATGTCCTCAATCTCCATGGGAAGATGGTAAGAGGCTAGAGCAACCAGCTCAGCTGCCAAACTGTGAGGGATAGGGATCTCAGATTGGGGTGGAGAAGCAAATCCTCCTCCTGTATCAGCAGCTCCAGTGAGAACCTGAGAGGGACCGGGGGCTCCGTTGAGAGATGGAGCAGCAGGGGAACCCAAGGCTGCCTGGGGCACCTCGGGGCTATGAGAATCATTGAGGCCCTGTTCTGCATGACTTTGAGAAGGGTCTGGGCAATAAGGGGTATGGGGGGAAAGGCATATAGCAGGCCCGTTTCCAATGAGATGAGGAAGGAATCCGAGGCCACCCTGTCCGGGTGTGGGAGGAGACCGCAGAACCGGGGGAGCTGAGTATTTGCAGGACTGACAAAGAGGTCCAGGTCTGGAGTCCCGCAATGCTGGAAGAGCCACTGCGCTGTCCGGGGACACAGGCGCCACTCATGTGGCCAGAGTACTCTGCTGAGCCGGTCCGCCAATGTATTGACCTGGCCCGGGAGGTAAGTGTCCGGGATGGTCATGCCCTGGCTCACCGAAAAGGAGCATAGGGCTGTCGCCTCCGAACAGAGGCTGTAGAAGCCTGTACCTCCTTGTTTGTTCACATAGAACATCGTGACCTGGTTGTCCGTCTGGACAAGCACCACTTGGTGCTGCAGGCGGTCCCTGAAAACTTTGAGTGTGAGGCAGATGGCCTGCAGCTCCAGCAGGTTGATCTGCTGCCGGGACTTCTTGAGGGACCAGGTCCCTTGAGTGCGCCACCCCTCACAGTGGGCTCTCCAGCCCACCAGGAATGCGTCATTTGTTAAGACCACCTGATGCACTGGAGCTTGGAAGGGCATACCTCAAAGCAGGTTTTGAGACTCCTGCCACCAAGCGAGAGTCTCCGCTGCGCTGGGAGAGACCGAGATGGGGTCTCTGAGGCAGCCGGTCAACTGTACACATTGTGCTTGGAGGCACCACTGCGCCGCCTGCATTTTGAGATGGGCATTAGGCACAACATGGACCGTGAAGGCCATGTGGTCGAGAAGGCAAAGCATTGTTTGGGCTGAGACGGTGCTGCAGCACTGCACTTTGGACACCAGGGACACGAGGTGGTCTGCCCTGTCCTGAGGAAGGAAAGCCATGGCCCGTAGGGTGACCAAGCGAGCCCCAATGAACTCCAGGGACTGAACTGGAGTGAAGTGGGACTTTGGGTAATTATCACAAACCCCAGATGCTCCAGGAGGCGAATGGTGCAGTCTGTGGCCTGCCTGACTTTGGAGGCCATGCCCCCTGTTATGAGCCAGTCATCTAGATATGGATAGACGAAAGCGCCCTGCAGCCATAGGTGGGCCGCAGCCACAGCCAGGCACTTCGTGAAGACCCATGGGGCGGGCGTGAGGCCTAAGGGAAGTACTCTGTTCTGGTAATGGTTTCCCTGAACCATGAAGTGGAGGTACTTTCTGTGTTTGGGATGGACGAGGATGTGAGCGTATGCATCCTTTAAATCCAAGGAGCATAGCCAATCGATCTGCTGGAGGTAGGGCAATAATGTTCCAAGGGAGAGCATCTTGAACTTCTCCTGCACCAGGAACTTGTTTAGGTTCCGCAGGTCAAGGATTGGCCAAAGGCCCCCTGTCTGCTTTGGGAGTAAAACCCCCAACCTCGGAAGTACGGTGGGACTGGTTCTACCGCCCCATCCTCAAGGAGGCCTGCGAGCTCCTGACTCAGGAGGGCATGGCACTAGGGAAGCTGACCTGGCTCCCTGGAGAAGTACGGAGGAGGCGCCTGGTCCAGATGGAGAAGATAGTCCTCCCGAACGACCTGGAGGATCCAGGCGTCGGTGGAGATGGTCTCCCATCTATGAAAGAAATGGACCAGATGCCCCCCCAATGGACAGCCACCCTGCCAGAGGACGAGAGGCTATGCCAATGGCGTCAAAACCCCAAGGGTGGCTGAGCCAACGCCGGGGGTTGGGTCTTGGGATCCTTCGACTTACAAGGACCGTGGACCGTGGTCTTGCCCTGTCCAACCTGAATGGGGTCGACACTCTGTATGGGAGCCCCTTCCAATGGAAGAAAGGCTTCTTGCTCTGCTGCTTCTTCCTGGGGAGGGAGGAAGTTTTCCAGGAGAGGCGAGTATGAGTCACGTTCTCCATCTCAATCTCCACTGCCTTATCCTCCATGGGCTTGCCGAATAGTTGCTCCCCGAGGCAAGGGACATCCAGCAGCTTCTCCTGAACCCACTAGTCCAGGTCCGAGGACTGGAGCCAAGCCTGCCAGTGGCTCCAATGCCAGCCACCGCCACCCGGGCGAAAGACAAAGCCATTGTACACTGCTTGTGAGAGGTACTTTGAGCATTCTCTGACGGACTTTGAGAGGGCCTGAAAACGCCAGAGATGGTCTCCATCAAGGCCTGCCGCAAAGTATCTGAGCTCTCTAGCGAGGTCACGGAGGAATATCCCAATGTATAATTGGTAAACTTGGATGCAGCATGACAGCATGGAGCCCTGATAAGCCTTTCCCCTGAGGGTATTGAGGGTACAAGACTCTCTGCCCGGCACAACCGATGAATGAGTCTTCAGGCTCTTTAGCTTATACATGGCCGATTCGACCACCATCTAGGTGTGGGGAAGCTGGGCTTTCCGAAATCCTGGGCTCTGCTGATCCCTATACATAGTGTCCAGGTGCTTGCTCACGATAGGGACAGAGGCCGAGATCTCCCACATCTGGAGGAGGAGTCAGTTCAGAATAGGAGGAACCAGAACCAAGAGAAATTCTTTCAGAGGAGCTTCATATTGCAGAATATCATGATCCTCCACGTGGGGCTTCTCCGACTCAGTGGCGAACACTAGGGCCCGCGCCATATCCTGGACTAACTCCAGAAAGGAGGTGTCCTCAGGAGGTGACCGCCACCTCTGGGTCAGCAGGGAGGGGTCGGAGGGGAGGTCTTAGTGGGACCGAGTCTCTGGGGAGATCTCCCTGTCAGATTCCCACTCTGAATAGTCCATGGAGGACCGAGGTCGAGTGGCTCTAGATGGGTCGGTGACCCGCGCCGGATCTCCAAGGCCAAAACTTGTCCGGATCATGAGGCGCTCGCTAGAGAGATCTTGTGCCCGAGGACTGGGACGGAGATCGAGACCCGTGCTGAGGATCCTCACGCGGCGTCTGGCTCTCGGGGGCCACTGTGGTGGCCCAGGGAGTTCTTGAGGTCGAGGTCCCTGCAGTCTCGAGGAGCATGCTGGTGGGTCCAGCATCAGCACCTGCTGAGCAGTGAGGAACACAGAAATGCTGCACTCCAAGGCCAGCATCCGGGCCTTCCACTCGGGAGTGGGACCCTGGAACACTGATGCCGGAGTGACCAGGTCGGGTGTCGAGGAGAACAGGGGTTCCTTGCTGGGAAGACCCTCGGGAGGCCTCCTTATCAGTTTGAGGTACCTTACTGGGCTTCTCCCTCCAACTCCAGAGACTGCCAAGGAGAGCTAAGAGACTGGGTGCGTAACCTCTCATGCTTGTCTGACACCCCCGACAGAGTCTTTGTGACCTTCTTCTTCTGCTCATATTTGGGCAACTCCTGATCAGAGTGCTGCCAGGCCTAGGGAGGAGCCTTGGGAGACTCCAGAGGTTGCGGGGCCAAAGAGCAGGATGCTACTGGGGATACTGGGGCTGCCTTATGGAAGAGATCATCCAGCTTTTGCTTATGACTCTGGATGGCCTTGGAGGACATCTTACAGAGGGAGCATAGCTCTGAGTCATGATCGGCTCCTAGATACCTGACACAACAGTAATGGGTGTCCGTGAGCGACATGTTTTTTGAACACCGATCACATTTCTTAAAACTGGAGGCCTTTGGGGGGAAAAGGACCCTGCGAGCTTGAAGATCCTTGACGCGGCCAGTGGTTAAAAAGGGCGCAAAAGCCCGGTAAAACACAAAAAAGGCAAAAAGGGAAAGATCCCGAGACAAAGGCTGAAGCAGAGGTGTTCAAGAAGCAGGAAGAGGACTGGCGAAGGCCAGATAGCAAAAACCAGTTGGAAACAGAGAAACATTTTCCAGAGATGAGACACACATCCAAAGGGCTCTGCAGAAAAAGGGAGACTGAGTAATATGACACCTTTGGGCAGGAAGGGGACAATGCATGCGTGGTGGCATTTCCAAAGGCTTTCTTTGAAAGCTGGGGACATGCTCCACGCGGGCTCCGTCGGTGCCAAAGTCACCCATATGTGAGGACTGACTTCCTGCTTGTTCCTGGAGAACTGCATGTTCTGCCTTCATTGTACAAAAAAATATCTTAAATGTGGTGTTTTATGTTGTTTTTATTAAGTGCCGTCAAGTCAGTCGACTCATGGCGACCTTCTGAATAGTTATCCTAAATTATGTTCGGTTTTCAGTCAGGTGGCTCATTGTTGACAGACTGCCACATGTAGCTTCTGTTATTTTATCGATCCATCTCATTGCTAGCCTTCCTCTTTTGCGTTGACCTTCTATCTTGCCAAGCATGATGTCTTTCTCTAATGATCTCTCTCTTTGCATGATGTGTCCAAAGTATGAAAGTCGAAGTCTTGTCATCTGAGCTTCTAAAGAAAGCTTAGGTTTGATCTTCTCTAGTACTGACTGGTTTATTCTTCAGGCAGTCCATGGTATACTCGATATTCATCGCCAGCACCATAATTCAAAGGCATCAATTTTCTTCCTGTCTATCTTTTTCACTGTCCAACTTTCACATCCATATCATAGTAACATAGTAAATGACGGCAGATAAAGACCAATATGGTCCATCTAGTCTGCCCAGTACAATGTCAACAGTAGGTACACCTGCTGCTCTGTGCAGGCCCCCCTTCCCCGTGTCTTTGTTTAGGGATGATCCCACCACTCCTTGTAGGTCCTTCATAGTCATTCTGCCAAGAGCAATGCGTCATCAGATTTCTTGACTGCTTGTTGCTTCTTTATTGATAGTTGATCCAAGTAGGTTAAAGTTGTCAACTATTTCAATATCTTCTCCATCAACGATGAACTTATTCATTTTGCCAGTTGTCAGGATCTTTGTCTTCTTAACATTAAGGTGCAGACCCATTTTAAGACTATATTCTTCGAGAAGCAAATGTTTCAGATCATCTTCATTTTCAGCCAGTAATGTGGCATCATCAGCATAGCGAAGGGTGTTGAGTCTTCCACCAGTCGTCACACCTCTGTTGACTTCATAAAGTCCTGCTTCTCTGATGATTTGTTCTGAATATAAATTAAAGAGGTAGGGGGAAAGTGTGCAGCCTTGTCGTATACCTTTGCTGATTTTAAACCATTCTGTTTCTCCTAGTTCCATTTGAACTGTTGCTTCTTGATCAGTATAAAGGATGTGCAAGAGAACAATCAGGTTTTTCTGGAATACCCATGCTTCTTAATGTGGCCCAGAGTTTCTCATGGTTTACACAGTCAAAAGCCTTGCTGTAGTCAATAAAACACATATAGATATCCTTTTGGTATTCTTTTGTCTTTTCAAGGATCCATCTCACATCCGTGATAATGTCTCTCGTTCCTCTCCCTTTCCTGAACCCTGCTTGCACTTCAGGCAGTTCTCGTTCCAGGTATGGCTGTAGTCTCTGCTGAATGATCTTGAGTAGAATCTTGCTGGCATGTGGGATCAGAGTGATTGTGCGATAATTTCCACAATCAGTCGGGTCACCTTTCTTCAGTATTGGTTAAACACAGATCTTTTCCAGTAAGTTGGCCATGATGTTGTCTTACAAATTTCCTGGCAGAGCCTTGTTAGTATGGTAAGAGCTTCATCTGATTGCTGTAATAACTCAATGGGAATGCCATCAATGCCTGGTGCTTTGTTCCTTGATAAGGCTTTCAATTTTGCTTCAACTTCTTTCATCACCAATGGTTCCTGATCATAAGGTATAGGTTGAAACGGCTGTTGGTCCACTTGATCTTTAAGGTATAGACTCTGTATATTCTTGCCACCATATCTTGATCTTCTCAGCATCATTCAATATGGATCCTTGAGGATCTTGTAGCATTCCAATTTGAGGCTGGAATTTTTTCTTTAACTCTTGTAGCTATAGAAAGCCAATCTTGTTCTTCCTCTAATAGCTTCTGATTCTATTTCCTTGCATGTGTCATTGTAGTACTTTTCCTTGTCCTGTCATGCTGCACATTGGAAATCTCTGTTGAGTTCTGCGATTGCCTCTCTTACTCCTCTGGCTTTAGCTTCTCTGCATTTCTGGACAATTTTCAGAGTTTCTTCAGTCATCCATTTTGGCCATCTTTGCTTTTTCATCTTATGTAGTGTGATAAGGAGAGTTGTGTGGACCGAATGGAATGGGAAGGAAATGAGGGATACACCTTTAAAAGTAAAGGCAAACAGGGTTCCCATGGAAACCACAAGTTTTCAGAGCATGTACTAGCTAGAGCTAAACCCTGCCCCAGCAGTGACGTAAGAGCTAGTTTGAGCCCTAACGAACTTCACATGTGCAGCAAGGAGGGAGTGGCTGGTGAGAAAAGCAGTTTTAAGGCTGCCTCAGAGTTTAGTAAGAGGAGGAAGCCAGGAGAGAGGAAGCCAGGAGGAAGGAAGCCAGGAGGTGAACCAGGAAGCGAACTAGCAGGGAAATCATGGAACTCAGAACAAGCTAAGGAAGCTAAGGAGGATTCTGGAGAGGCTGCTGATCCCTATTCTCAAGGAGCACTGAAAGCAAACCTGAAGCTTCTGCCAAAGCAACCCAGAGAGAAGGTAGAAAGGCTTACCTTTACCTGGGGAAAGAGCTCTGACTGTGGAGAAAGCATTGCACGTTGGAAAGGTACGTGTGCTTCAGTCCCTAACAAGAGCTGTGCTGAGGATATTGTTAAGAAGCTAAGGTTCAGCGCTGAGCAAAGTCAGGACAGGAACGCAGTAAAACCAACTCCAGCCAGGAGTAAAAGTATTCCAAGTAAGTGCCCTGAGACAGCTTCAGATTCTGTGTTCAAATTCTTACAAGAGAATCAAACTCCTTCCCTAAGCAGTGTACGTGAAAACCAGAGAGAACAGTTTATAGGACAACTGCAAGAGATTCTAAATAAGCTTCAGTTTAAACCTGATTATAGAAGTTCCTTAGACGAGAATGCTAATGGAGCTGGTGAAGATATGATAATAGATGTTGATGAAGCACCTGTTGATAGTGACGTATGTGAAATGGATTGCTCTTTATGTGAAGCAAACAGCTTGGACTTACGCTGAGTTACCTCTGCATGAGAGAAGTGCATAGCTGTTTTCTAAACCTGAGAAAGAAAGACATTTTGTTGAAACTTTTAAAGTTGTCTGATCAGTTCATCAGCCTTGGCTGTGGAAAGCTGGTATTGCAGAGAAGACTGAGCAGAGCTGTGAATGAAACAGTACTACTGTCATTTGATTCTCAACTTTCAGTTGTTCCTGTTATCCTATTATTTTGGAGAAATAATCCATGCCATGTCTTGCGTTAAGAATTCTATGCGAGGGGAAAACCCTGAATAAAATTTATTTGTTTGCCTTGAACCCCGTGTGGTCACAGTACTTTGTTGGAGAGTAATTAAACTACAAGTCCCAGCATCCATTGCTGGCACACTAGGCTTGAGACATTGCTCAAAAACAAATAAGGCAGCCCTTTTGCCGTTCAGCCATTGGCCCTAGGCAAGGGGTATGACAGTAGAGACTTATCACTTTCTTCCAATACAATCTTTTTGATGTCATCCCATTACTCTTCTGGAACTCTGTCACGTGTATCTAAAGCAGCAAATTGATTTCCCAAGCAGTCTTCAAATTCCAGTGGTATATTCTCAAGGTCATATTTTGCTACATTCATGAATGGCTTGTTCTTTTTCAACTTTAGCTTGAGTTTGCATACTAGTACTTGGTGATCTGTACCACAGTCAGCTCCTGGTTTTGTCTTTGTTGATGTTACCAAGCTTTTCCATTGTTGTCTTCCACAGATGTAGTCAATTGATTTCTGTGCAATCCATTGGGTGAAGCCCATGTGTACAGTCATTGCTTGTGTTGCTGGAAGAAGGTGTTTCAGATGAATAGATCATTGGTCAGTGGTGTTTTATAGACTAACACAATTTATTACTTTCCTTATTTTATTTAGAACAATATGGATTAAAGAGTTATTGTTTTTAAATTAAATAAAGAAGAAGGAAAATATACATTTTTTGTGTTAGTTTGTGAAAACACCACATTTAAAATATTATTTTGATATTGTTTGTGGTGAGGTTTCTATATATTGTTGTATAACCTGCCTTCATTGTATGCATATCTATTTCATGCATACTCATTGTGGGAATCCTGAAAACACGACTGGCCTAGGTGTGCTGCAAGGATTGGAGACTGCCTAATTAGCATAATGGTAGCGCCTGCCTTGCCCCTGTACTAACCAGATAGTGCAGGGGAGATCTGTGGAAATATTGAATGACATTATCCAGATCGTACTACTGAATATTGCAGTCAGCACCCTTATCCAGACAGCTTCCTATTGGCCGTTCAGCTAAGGGTTATGAACCTCGTGCCCCTAAGTTATAAAGACATATTCCAATCACTACAGTGAAAATAAACGACCCTATATTCAAAAGGCATTTACACGGTTTACAACCCTGTAAATTGTGTAAATATCTTAGACGGGAATATTCAACAGCACCTGCACTGTTAGTGCCTTTGAATATTCCCATTATGTCCCTTAAGCACCCCGGTGCTATCCGGTTAGCATCGGGGCGTGTTGGGTGCATTCCGGGGCAGAGCGAAGGCAGGGAGTCCTGCTAACTGGGTAGCGGTCCAATATCGCTGCTACCTGGTTAGGCTCCGCGTGTGAATCCCCTCGGTGCCTAACCCAGATATTCAATGCCGTCATCGTGGTATTGAATTTCCAGGTTTAGAGGTCAGCGGGCAGGGCTATGTTCCGACGTGGTGCATAGACTGCCCAACTGAATATCGGGTCCAAAGTTCCTTTTTCTACCTTTCGTTGACTAGCAATTTTATTCTCTAATGTTGATCTCAGTCTCTGATTTTGGCTTTCTTCTGTCTTTAACACACTTTCTAGGATCTCCAATCCATTTCTCTCTACTCCATTCTTCTTTACTTCCTTCCGTTCTTCCATTTATTCTTCTCTTTTTCTGTCAACTCAGATTTCACTCCTCCTCCTTACCTTCCAGTCCTCAATTTCCCTCTTACTGCATCTAGCAACCACTTTTCAACTCCTTCCATTTCCCCAACTCTCTCCTTTCCCAGCCTCTTATTTCCCATTCTTTAACTATCCCCCTTATCTCTGCCTCTTCCCCATGTCTATCTCATACATTGTGGGAATCCTGAAAATCTGATTTTTGTAAAAATAGAGTACTGGTCACTGAGCATTCATGCCTTTTTCTATGCTGTCTATTGTTTTCAAAGGTTACCCCTGAAGCAAGGATCCTTGTGAGCTTGAAACATGAATTCATGTTGGAATATTCTTCAAGCAGATAATTAGCAGTGTTTACTCTTTTTATGTTTTGGGTTTCTAAAAATAATCAAATATATTTTAGAAAATCTTTTTTGAAAAAATAAAAGGCACATTTCATGTGAGACCAATGATAGTGCTTATGGCTATTGATTAGTGTTTAATACACTTCAAAGACCACTCTGAATGTCTCTAAAATTACATATTTTGCTGTAGGCCTTCTTGTTGGGCCTTTATATGTGACATAACTTCAATTATCTCTTGCTGTTTTATTTAATATTATTCTTGAGGTTGTTGTTTTGAGATTATAATATTTGTATTCTTCCCCATGTTCAGCATCTATCCCCTTCTCGCCTCCCCTGTCGAAGTTGACCGCATCCAGTATCTGCCACCTCTTTCTCCCCCATCCAGTGCCTCATCCCCATTTTCTTATCCAATTCTCCCATGTCCAGCATTACCCTTCTCTTTCTCTATCCCATGCTTCAAAAGCCTTGCTGGTCCCATGCCATTTATGTGTCGGAGTGGGCAGGATCTGCAAGACCTTTGAAGCATGCAGATGTCTCAAACGTTCCACGTTTAGTGTGGATTTTACTGCCACTGCCATCAAGTTTGGGAGAAGCAGCCGTGGCACAAATGACAGCATGAGGTGGGAAAATAGAAGATGCTGAGCACTGCTTTTATTTCTTATTTCATTGCCACTGCTTCTGCTGACCTCAGGATGTGGCAGCGGCAATTACAGTGGGCGGGGGAAGAAGGGAAGACTGGGCTGGATAGCGTTATATAAACAAGAAAAGATTTAGGCAGAAGTGAGGTGGCCGCTACTGGAATGTTTTGGGCACACCTCTTGCTGCCCTCCAGAATTTGCCACCTGAGGCGAACATAACATAAGAACATAAGATATGCCATGCTGGGTCAGACCAAGGTCCATCAAGCGCAGTATCCTGTTTCCAACAGTGGCCAATCTAGGTCATACGTACCTAACAGTTTCCCCAAAAGACACATGTTCCACAATGCTTGTACTGGGTCAAGCATTGATATCCTGGGTCCCTTCTTAATAATGGTTTATGGACCTTTCCTCCAGGAACTTGTCCAAACCTTTTTTAAACCCAGCTACACTAACAGCCTTTACTACATCCTCCGGTAACAAATTCCAGAGTTTGATTACACGTTGAGTGAAAAAATATTTTCTTTTATTAGTCTTAGTTTACCCTGTAGCTTGTCACACCCCAACCCTCTGCCTAAGGCTTAGAGGGGTAGGGTTGCCATTAACGTCTCTTATAAAAGGTTGAATAAACTATTTTTCTCCAGTGAAGCATGCTGGGAGTTGTAGTTTTGGCCTTCTAAGATGAAGTGTAGTCATGAAACCGAGAGTAAAGCAAATGACAAAATTTATTCCCCAAACGCAAACAAAGTCCATGTAGACTGTAACAGGATACTTCTCCATTCATTCGCTCAACTTAGGCTGGATGAGCTTCACAGTCATTAATTATATGCAGCTGCTTATCAATATAATGGATAAAGAAAACACAGCTTCTTCATTCAACAAAGTAAAAATATCTTCTTTTTACCTTTGTCTTCATTAAGCATTCAAATGTACATGCAACATGTATCTTCCCATTAAAAGAGCAAGTTCCTACCTTCAGTTCAGGCTAGGTTTCAATACTCTACTTTTTAGGAGACTTTATCTTTCAAGCTATTCTTTAGCAAAGGGACTCAATGCTAACAGTACAGTCCATGAGTACTTCTGGAGACAATAAATCCTGCTCAATAGGCTCAACCTGCATTTCCTCTGGCTCCGGTAATGCAGTGCCCTGCTCTGAGCTTTTAGCGTATGTCTCAGGGTATATTCTCTCTGAGGATCCCTGTGTCTCTCTTGAGCACAGCTCTACATGGTAAGGATAAATTGTACCTGAAGCTGAGGACACTTCTCCCTGGCTGTGTTCACCAGTCTCCCTCCAGCTTCTGGGAAACAGTCCCTGGTTCACTTCCCTGAGTTCCTTCCTGGAGCTCTGTCATGGCTCCCTGTTATAGGCTTGGCTCCTTTGACTCCTGTGCTGAGTCCTGGGCTCCCACCTCTGAACTCTGAACCTTCTGATCATGAACTGGGATTTGAAGCCTTCTCTGCTCTCTTCGTCCGTGCTCTCTCCCTCCTCTGGGCTCTCCTCCTTGCTTTCTCTCTAGCCAAGGTTTATATCCATGCTTCCCGGGCAGTGCTCTCCCTCTCTGGACAGGTGCTTGCAATTATCTTCCAAGCCTGCAACTACGTCAACAGAGCTTGTGTGTGGCAGCCTAGGTTCAGTTTCTTTCTGTTTGCTTTCTTTATGCCAACGCTGAAACCTGTGCACTGCAGGGATGTCACTTTGCTTAAAAGCAAAATTAGTTTCTCCTATTTCCATAGGCTCACTACAAGCTTCCTTATTACAAGCTTCATTGCATTTCCCCTAGTCTTTCTATATTCTGATAATGTAAACAATCGATCTACATTTACCCGTTCCACTCCGTTCATTAATTTATAGACTTCTATCATATCTCCCCTCAGCCGTCTCTTTTCCAGGTTAAAGAGCCCTAACCTTTTTAGCCTTTCTTCATAGGAATATCCTTTCATCCCCTTTACCATTTTGGTGGCTCTTCTCTGAGCCTTTTCTAATAACGCTATATCCTTTTTAAGATATGGTGACCAGAATTGCACACAATATTCAAGGTGCGGTCTCACCATGGAACGATATAGAGGCATTATAATATATTTTGTTTTATTTTTCATTCCTTTCCTTATGATACCTAGCATTCTATTTGCTCTCTTGGCCGCCTCTGCACAGTGGCCGATGGTTTTAACATGTTATCCACAATGACACCTAAATCTTTTTCCTGGGTGGTGGTTATTAATGTGGAACCTTGCATCGTGTAACCATAGTTTGGGCAGGGCCGGCCCATCCATTGAGCAAGAATGTTTTTTGCACAGGGCCCCGCGTTTCAGGGGGCCCCGCGCAAAAAATATTCTCCATCATCCCAAGTAGATTAAAAAAAATCCGGCTGCTGCTGCTGCCGCTTCTGCCATGGCAGCGGCAGAATCAAGCATTCTGCCGTGGGGCCCCCCTCCCCCCTGCCCGGAAAAGCCTCCCTGCAGCATCAGCTAGCTCCGGAGTCCCAAAGCGCGGGCTTTCAGAGCCGCGAGAGTTTCCCTTTCTCGCGGCTCTGTTAATCCCGCCGGGGCTGATGGGATTTCCCATCACCCTCGGCGGGCTTAACAGAACCGCGAGAGGTCAGAGAAGCTCTCTCTTCGCGGCTCTGAAAGAAGCCCGTGCTTTGGGACTCCGGAGCTAGCTGATGCTGCAGGGAGGCTTTTCTGGGCAGGGGGAAGGGGGCCCTGCGGCGGAACGCTTGATTCTGCCGCTGCCACGGCAGAAGCGGCAGCAGCAGCCGGGGGGGGGGGGGTTTATCTACTTGGGATGATGGGGGGGAGGGGGTTAGGACTGGTAATGGGCTATGGGGGGGCTAAGACTGGAAGTGGGCTGATGGGGGGTTAGGACTAGTAATGGGCTATGGGTGGGCTAAGACTGGAAGTGGGCTGATGGGGAGGGTTAGGACTAGTAATGGGCTATGGGGGGGCTAAGACTGGAAGTAGGCTGATGGGGAGTTATAGGACTGGAAATGGGTTATTGGGGGCTCTAAGACTGGAAATTGGCTGATGGGGGTTAGGACTGGAAGTGGGCTGATGGGGGGTTAGGACTGGAAATGGGCTGATGGGGGTTAGGACTGGTAATGGGCTATGGAGGGGGCTAAGACTGGAAATGGGCTGATGGGGGGCTAAGACTGGAAATGGGCTGATGGGGAGGTTAGAACATAATGGGCTATGGGGGGGCTAAGACTGGAAATGGGCTGATGGGGGGGTTAGGACTAGTAATGGGCTATGGGGGGGCTAGGACTGGAAATGGGCTGATGGGGGTTTAGGACTAGTAATGGGCTGTGGGGGGCTAAGACTGGAAATGGGCTTGCGGGGGTTGCTAGGACTGGAAATGGGCTGAGTGGAAGGAGGGCTTGAACTGCAAATAGCTGATGGGGACGGGGGCTTGGAATGGAAATGGCTGAGTAGAAGGGGGGCTTGAACTGCAAATAGCTGATGGGGACGGGGGCTTGGAATGGAAATGGGCTGAGTAGAAGGGGGGCTTGAACTGCAAATAGCTGATGGGGAGGGGGCTTGAAATAGAAATGGGCTGTGAGGGGACAGAGCTAGGACTGGAAATGGGCTGAGTGGGGGGGCTAGGACTGGAAATGGGCTGATGGAGGGGCTAGAATAGGACTGGAAATGGGCTGTTGGGGGTGCTAAGATTGGAAATGGGCTGTGGTGGGGGCTTGGATTGAAATGGACTCATGGAGGGGCTAGTACTGGAAGTAGGCTCATGGGGGGCTTGGATTGGAAATGGGCTGAGTGGAGGGGAGCTAGGATTTGACATGGGCTGATGGTGGGGCTAGGAAAGGACTAGAAATGGGCTGATGGGGGACTTGGATTGGAAATGAGCTGATGGAGAGACTCAGATAGGAGTGGAAATGGATGGGGGAGCTAGGACTGGAAATGGGCTGATGGTGGGGCTAGGATAGGATTGGAAATGGGCTTATGGGTGGCTAGGACTGGAAATGGGCTGATGCGGGGACTAGAAGGGAGTGGATGCTGGGTGGGGCTGGAACTAGAATGGAGCTGATGTTGGGGGAGGATTAGAATGGGATGGAGCTGGGAGAGTGAAATGGAGAGGGAAAAAATATTTTGTGTGGGAGGGAAGACAAATCTACAATTGGCCGGATATTGGGAGAGTAAGTGGGGATTGAGGATGGAGGGGTAAAATTTGAATGGATGAAATAGGAATGAGGAAAGAGCAAAAAGGAGAAAACGATTAGTATGTTAAAGCAGATATAGAGAGAGAATGGAAAAAAACTAGAAGAGAGAAGAAAGGACAAATGGACAGCAGACGATGGAGAGTTAGCAGAAGACACGAAGAAACCAGAAGTGGCTGGAGCAATTGCAGCTGAAAAAAAATGCACAAAAGGTAGTAAAATATCTCTTTATTTTGAATTTATTAATTGGAATATGTCAGCTCTGGTAAATGTGCATCATTAACGTCTGCGCTTTGTTTAGTACAAGAGCAAATTAATGTATAGTTTTATTTCTACAGTGTTGTACATTCCAAGTTTGGCTTTTGGGATTCCCAGTTTAATTATTGTCGTCCTGTTTCTAAATTGTGATTCCTTGTTTGGTGATGGTCTATGTTCTGTTCATGTGTAACTGAGCTGAGGTATTCTGTTTATATAATTCCTATTTGACATTGCCACTTGTTCTCTTTCCCCAGTAGGTCATGTATTGTTATTCTCTGAAATGTATTGGTTTAATATTTGCAGTGTTTCCTTTTGATAGGTAGGGTATGGTGCTTTCTGAGTCCTGGTGTGACAGGCTATGGCCTAGAGTAATCTGCAAATATGAAAGGCCTGTAAGTTAGGCCTGGATCCCAACCCTCATTATAGCTAGAAAAGAACCAAAAATCTGTGAAAAATGAGAAAATTGTTTTAAACTGCTTAATAAGAAGTTTTACATGAATTCATAAGTCTTTCATTATTCTCTTGTGTGCAAAAGAAAGAAATGTTTCAATACATGCATTCCTGGAGCTAGGGATAACCTTGCAGTAGAGAAGTATCAAACCTAGAAACTACACCATTGTTAGAACAGTCCTAAGGGAGGGGGCTGGTTGCTAGGCCCCGGAGGGATCTCTAATTGGACAGGTGCAGGGGGCGTTGGAGCCAATAGGAAGTTTGCATGTATCAAGCTGGAACCAATAGAAAGTTTTCATGTATCAAACAGAAGAAAAGGGTATAAATGAGTATGTCTCTGTAAAAACTTTGCTCAGTTCCTTTTAAAGCTTTGACTAACTGGGCCATGTGCACAATAAATTGGCTTGGATCTTTTGAACTGACTCCTGGTTTTATTTATTGCATGCTTATCAGCTGCTACATATTCTTGGTGCGTTGGCCGGGAATGTGCGAGCAGGGGATGGTATGCGAGTGAATATACCATGACTTCTCGCATCACAGGTTTGGTCCGGTTGGAACCATGTCTGTCCGACCGCAGGGGAATTCTCTGGCACCACCGGTCTTATTGTAGCGGAGAGGGTTCCGCCTTGCCTCGGCGGGCCACTGGGTCCAGCTGGCCAACACCTCAGAACCCGAGGGGAGTCCAGGATCCAACCCAAGAACTGGTTTGGTATCAGGAACTGGATCTGGTGAGTAGATATTTTCTTGTTTAAAAGTAAGTACAGCCTGGGAAAAAGTCTTGCATGAGTATGCGCGAGACTGATTTGGTATAGACTAACTGGAAAAATCTCGCATGAGTATGCGCGAGACAAGAGAGCCCGATCACCTCTCTTAAGGGCGGTCCTAGTACGCTCCGCATAAGAGAAAACAGAAGCCGAAGCCATCGACCCTTCTTGTTTGAAATAGTCATTTAGTCAGAAAACCTGGGCACTTAAAAAATGATTTTTGTGATAATATGATTGTCTGTGTGATTGAGAGGTCTTGAAATACAGACCGAGCGAGAGTGGACTTCTGAGTAGCGCAGTTCCTGGCCAGGCGACTGTGCCCAGGTCGCGAAAAGGAGGAAGCGTTTGGTGTTTGTCTGTCCTTACTATGTGTTTTCTGTATCTGATTTCTGTTATCTGTTGAAACCGCGAGTTTCCCTTCTGGTATAAATGTGAGATTATTCTGTTGGGTAATTTGTGGAACAGTTTACCAATTAAGAAATAGTATTAAGAAGACAGGAGTCACGTTTAAATCAAGAAGCTGTCTCACTCATTCCTGTTTTTTCCTTCCGCACAGCCTGAAACTGACTGGCTAGAGAAGGGGCGTGTCTGGAGAAAGGAATGTGCAGTGTCTTTTAACCCTGTGAAGGCTTAATCTCAACACTCTGCAGCTGGGTTAATTTGTGCTTATTTCAGGAAAATTGTACCTGTTTTATTCAATATGTTTTAATAGTGATGTTCCTTCTGCTATGGTCATGTATTATATATCATTTAATAAGAATGTTTAGTCAGGATTGTGGGTCCCGACAGTTTTGGGCTTAGCCTGGAAAGGGTTAAGTTCTTATTAACCCCTTTCGAGTTCCTGTACTTTGTCACTCACCTCCTTACCCCTGAGGCGGAAGGCCTGGGGCTTCGGTGAGGCTCCTCTTATGTAGCAAGGACTTAGTATTGCCTGCCCCCTGGAATTTGGAGTCCCAATAGCTAATCAAATAAGAAGGTAGTTGTGGTCGAGTAGCTATGCTTAAAGAGGTATTTATTTTCCCTTCCCGGGAGAATTCTTGCAACAAGGGTCAAAATAAATTAAACCATAATACTGGCATAACACAAGTGGGGACTACAAATTACAACCAAAATGCTTCTTGTCAGCATTAACCAAACAAAAAGGGAAAAACAGGCTTTTTCTATCACAAAAGCTGAACTGTGAAATCTGTGTTCCTCCACAGATTTCTCTTAGGCAGGCTTTACTCAGGCTTTAACAAAAAGAGGTCACACTATCGGAAAACACCAATGTACAGTCCATTTTGCAAATATCTGAGCTCTCTTCACAGAAGTCACATTCCATATCCTCGTGTACTTCTTGGCTATTATATTCTGCAGGGCTGTAATGTGTATCAGTGTTTATTAGTCTCCTCTCTTCTTGGCCAGAGCTTCTCTCCCCTCTATCACTGCAGAAAGGCTGGTTACCATGCACTATGGATTCTCCCCTTAGAGGGCCATACACTTCAGGACCATTGGGAATAAAATTCAGTGCCCCTCTATTCCAGGTACTATGCCTTTCTTCAGGCTGAGCTCTGCCTGTCTGTTTTGCAACCGGGAAGTTGAAACTTTTCTCCCTTTCACTTCCCCTCACAGGACGTCTTTCTCTTAGGTGGGAAATCTCTCTTGGATAAGAGTTCTTGCTCCCAAGGTACCTGCTCCCGTGGTTATTCCCTCTTCCAGCTCCTCGTGGTTTGCAGCTTGGAATCTCTCTCTGTCCCCAACCGGACTTTGGCTTAGTGCAGCCCAACTTTCCAGCACTAACCTCTGAGAATTCCTCCTGGGCAAACTCCTCTGAGGTGCAGATGGACTCCACGTCAGAAGCTTTCAGGTATGACTCCTGGCTCTCATGAGCTCTGCTCTTTCCTTTCCCGTGAGTCCTCTCAGTCTCTCTTTCTCTCTCTGTATCTGAGACAGTCTGACTCCCTGCTTGCGTCTCTGTCGGTATCTCTGCTCCTGTCTCTGCTCCTGTCTCTGCGTGCTTCTGCTTTGCTCAAGACTGACCTTTTTTTATGTGCGTCATTCTTTGAGTCTCTTGTTAGCTCAAACCCCTGCAGCTGTTTCTGCTTCTCTGATGAGCTATGACGTAATGCTATTCCTGGGCGTTTACCTACAGCCGGTGCTCTTGTTTTGCTTGGTTGCTCATAGCAACCCCTAGCCATGTGCTTTGCACTGCCGGTTTTAAAACTGCCCTGTGTATTTTCCTCTACTTGTATAGGCACTATCTGCCTTGCGCCATGACAACTTGTACGGACCAAGTGAAAAGGATTTCTGTAGGGCTATAGGTATAATGCATTTGTGGGCTTAGCCTTGTTTTGTGTTATTTATGATCAAATCTTCAGTAAGCACTGTAATGGTTTAAATAGGAAATGATAGAAAAATTTAGGAAACTGCTTTTGTTTTCCCTTTGCCCTACAAAGTAGAGGTTAAGAACCCTGACAGGACTATGAAGCATCCCGAGCCAGTAGTACCAGATCGCGACTTGAAAGTGATTTAAATCCTGAGTGAATAAGGAGTTCATCGTGCTTGAATTCTAGTTCCTGATATACTGCGGCAAGCACCTCATAGAATACATACTTATTGTTAATAAAAAAAAAAAAGGGTGTATATGTATTCCAGATATCCACCCACTTTATGAAAGAGTATCTGGAATGTCTTTTGAATATGTGCTTCCTAAACTGTAAGATTTAAAGTAATTTCTTTTGCAGAGACATGCTGATTACGGCTGGCAGTTAGTTTTCATGCCAAGTAATTTTATTCCAGTCATACGTAACAGATATGTGGCCGTCATGTTAGGAGCCATAGTTCTTTCTGTTGGGATTGTTCTTATAACATGCTGCAAAATAATAGTTTGATATTTTAAGGACTTTATCTAAATTGTTCTTATTTAGAATGAGCACACACATCCATTATGTTTAGTCCATAAGAAAATATAGCCTGACTGCCCGCCCTCTTTGTCTGTTGTCAAATACGTCACCCCGGTCAGAGTCCACGCAGATTTTGTTTAAATGTATGACTAGGAATTTTAGCAAGGACTTTGCTGAAGACTACAGACTTAAAATGTCTCTGTCCCTATTAGAAATGCTCTGTGGAAGGGGGTGGCCAGTGTTAGCTACTTCATGGCCCCGTAGTTTCCCGTGTTCATCAGATTGTACAGAAAATGTTCCCTGATCAGTTCCCCTACATAGACTCCTGGTTGAATGTTTGCGAGGAAAAAAAACAAACCTGCCCGTTTATTATCTTTATAGGCCAGCCACCACCACCCCGGGCAGAGCCTGGGGCAGGGGGAGGACACCTCCCTGCAAATGTACCCCAAGTAGTTCACCAGCCACCTCTGCAGCAGAAGGACGTACACCCCCTCTTGACCGAAAGCCCCGGCACAGATTAAAGTACTTCGAGTGGGCCACAGTCCACCGATGACACTACAAGCAGGGATTCATTTGCCAGTTCAGGGTCACTCACAGCCAGCGCCCGAGAACATGAAGTGGAACCCAGACAGTCCTGATTGCCGTATGCCTTAAGCAGTACAACTACCAGTAAAAGGGAGGGTCACGTTATCCCATTGCACTAGGTCCAGGGCCAGCTTTGCACTAGCCAGCTGACCAGCTTTGTTTCTGCCACTGATTTACTGAACTGAAAGCTGCATTATGCCTCCTACACTGAGGAACCTTAGGATTTGATTGAACTAATGAACAGTATTATGCAGACCCATCAGCCTTGATAACCCCAAGTGGGATCCAAATAGTGCAGGCAGCCCTCACTATATACCCCATGCGATCCAGCAGCCCAGGAGAATTTGTGTATGGTAGATGCAGTTTTTGTCAGTCAGTCCCAGAGAGATGTAAGATGAAAATTACAGAAAATGAATGGATTTGCGGGTATGAATACAGCACAGTTAATGGAAGTTGCTCAGAAAGCTTTTGTGAATTGTGGAAATAAATGTGACAGAGAAAGTGAATGTAAGATAAAGAAGAAAACAGATCTTCTTGCTGATACCTTAGTTCAATGACGTGGAGGAGGTTTTCCTAATTGAAGGAACAGAGGAAGTGGAAGGGGTCGTGAAAATGATTGGCCCCCACTGGGTGCGAATCAGGGTGCCCATTGCAGAGAAGAAGGACATTAGAGAAGTGAATCTTGACTCCACCCCCAGGAAGGGAGGAAGGAGCATTTGGAGAACAGGAGGTTGATTTTAGAGTCATGAAAGAATAAACCGAGCACAGTGTTCCAGCAAGAGAGGGAAGCAGCTATAGAGTGAGTGGCAGCCGAAGAGGGCTACAGCATGGATGAAGACTAGGCCAGACTGGACTCCAAGTTTCCCTGGGTCCCCAGGAGCCTATGGTCAGTCTGAAAATAGGGGACCAATATATGGACTTTATGGGGGATACAGGAGCAGAATACTAAAGCCAGTAGCCCCTTTGTTTTTTCGATGCATCACCATTGTCAGAGCTACTGGGGCAAAGGCCACAAAGCCTCTCCTGCAGAACCGCATGTGTGAACTAGGGGGACAGAAAATAATGCACCAGTTCCTGTATATGCCTGAGTGCCATATTCCACTTTTGGGCCGAGATCTGCTTGCAAAGCTCCAGGCACAGATATCCTTTGCTGAAGGGGGAGAAATGAAAATGACTGTGAACCCAAAGCCTGCTGGATTGATGGTGTTGACTGTTCCCCGAGAAGAAGAGTAGCGGTTCTATAGTGCATCTCCAATCAAGCTAGCTAGTTCCTGTATACCCACCAACCTTATAGCCCCACCTGGAGTATGGGCAGAAGATAATCCACCTGGCCTAGCGAAGAACATAGCCCCTGTCATTGTCACCCTCAAGCCAGGAGCGGAACCAGTGCATGTGAAGCAGTATCCTCTTCCCCGACCAGCCATTGAAGGAATCCACTGCCATCCAATGAAACTGTTGAAATAAGGACTTCTCAAGGAATGCCAGTCACCTTGGAACACCCCCTTCTCCCAGTTAAGAAACCTGGGACAGGGGATTACCGCCCAGTACAAGATCTGAGGCGAGTGAATGATGCAGCTGAAACTATATACCCAGTGGTACCAAATCCTTATATTCTCTTGGGACTAATTCCCGCTGAGGCTACTCATTTCACTGTCCTGGACCTGAAAGTTGCCTTTTTTTCTGCATACGCTTAGCCCCCCACCAGTCAACTTATGTTTGCTTTTGAATGGCAAGACCCCACAACAGGAAGGCGGGGCCAACTCACCTGGACTAGATTACTTCAAGGATTTAAGAATTCACCTACTCTCTCCAGTGCTGTTTTAAATCAGGATCTTTCAAGCTACTATGTGAACCCAAGAGAAAGGGTTCTTCTCCAGTATGTGGACAACTTGCTCATAGCCACCAACTCAGAAAGTGAATGTCTACAAGCCACCAGTGAACTCTTGCACCTTTTTAATGAGGCTGGATACGAAGTCTCAAGAGCCAAAGCACAATTATGTCAAACAAGTTAAATACCTAGGATTCCAGTTGTCCAGCAGAATTAGACGCCTGGGTCCAGAACGCAAAGAAGCTGTATGCAGTATTCCTACTCCAACCACCAGGAGGCAAGCGAGAGCCTTCTTGGGTGCCGCAGAGTACTGTCGTATATGGATACCCAATTTTGCGCTGCTAGCAAAACCATTGTATCAAGCTACCAAAAGAATGGAAAAGTCTCCATTGGAATAGGGACTTGAACAGGATGCAGCCTTTCGATCTTTAAAAACCGCTCTGATATTATCATCAGCTCTGGGTCTACCAGATGTCCAGAAAACCTTTCAGTCTCTATGTTCACGAGTCACAAGGAAATGTTCTAGGAGTGTTGACTCAATCTCTTGGATCTTGGCAACGGCCAGTAGCCTATTTGTTAAAACAATCGGATGTAGTTGCAAAAGGCTGACCCCCTTGTTTGAGAGCTGTTGCAGCTACAGCTCTCCTAGTGAGCAATGCAGACAAGCTCACTTTGAGACAGAATCTTCATGTTACTGTACCACACTCTGTTCTAACCATTATGAAACATAAAGGAAACTTCTAGCTAACAAATTCACGAATGTTGAAGTATCAGAGTATGTTGTGTGAAAACCCCCAGATACAATTGAAGGTCAGTCAAGCTTTGAATCCTGCTACGTTGTTACCAGTTGGTCTTGACCCCCCCTGATCATGACTGTTTAGAAACTATGGACACTATATTCTCAAGCTGCCCGGATTTGGCTGATGTTCCTTTGGAGAACCCTGAACGGACTTTCTTTGTAGATGGAAGCAGTCTTGTCATCACTAATGGACATTGTTGTGCCAGATATGCAGTGGTGACCCTTGATCTGGTAGTTGAGTCCTCAGCCCTGGCCCCAGGAACTTCAGCACAGAAAGCTGAACTGATAGCTTTTGCTAGAGCACTAACAATAGGAAAAGGGGCTCTGTCTAAATGTGTACCCAGATTCCAAGTATGCCCTTACAACCTTGCATGCACATGGGGCCCTGTACAAAGAATGAGGGTGGATAACCTCAGGAAGCAAGTCCATTAAGTATGGCCCCGAGATATTGACATTATCAGATGCATACTGCCTACAGATTTCAGAATTTAGGAAAAGTAGAATGTATGAATAGAACCCTGAAATCTCAGTTGTCCAAACTTTGCCAAGAAGTTCACCTGAAGTGGCCCCAGGTTCTTCCTATAGCCCTTCTTAGGATATACTTAGCCCCTGCTAAGTCTTTAGGAGTTTCCCCTTTTGAGATTCTGTATGGGCGACCCCCCGCCTATTGTATAGGAAATAAAGGGAGATATGGAACAGATTAGATCTGAAATTACTAGAGAAGAACTATTGGTTTTAAGTTCTGTTTTGCAGAGTCTTCATACGTGGGTACAAGACCAGCTGCCCATCCATCTAACAGAACCCCTGCATCCTCTCAAGCCTGGAGTCTCGGTGTGGATCAAAGAGTAGAGAAAGACACCGTTGACACCGCATTGGAAGGGACCTTATGTTGTCATCTTGTTAACCCCAACAGCAGTTAAAGTTGCAGAACTCGAACCCTGGATTCATCACAGTTGAATAAAGTCAGCAGCCATTGATAGCAATGTTGAAAGGAAGGCAGCTACAAAGATATTAGCTATGTGGCAATATTACCCTATACCCCAAGGTGATGCTGTTACACCAGTGTAATATATGAACTAATTAATGAGTGATTTAATTCTCACCCTTTCTCACTTGCGGGTGAGAATAATCAAAGGGGGGAATGTGGCAGACTATGGCCTAGAGTAATCTGCAAATATGAAAGGCCTGTAAGTTAGGCCTGGATCCCAACCCCCATTATAGCTAGAAAAGAACCAAAAATCTGTGAAAAATCAGAAAATTGTTTTAAACTGCTTAATAAGAAGTTTTACATGAATTCATAAGTCTTTCATTATTCTCTTGTGTGCAAAAGAAAGAAATGTTTCAATACATGCATTCCTGGAGCTAGGGATAACCTTGCAGTAGAGAGGTATCAAACCTAGAAACTGCACCATTGTTAGAACAGTCCTAAGGGAGGGGGCTGGTTGCTAGGCCCCGGAGGGATCTCTAATTGGACAGGTGCAGGGGGCGTTGGAGCCAATAAGAAGTTTGCATGTATCAAGCTGGAACCAATAGAAAGTTCTCATGTATCAAACAGAAGAAAAGGGTATAAATGAGTATGTCTCTGTAAAAACTTTGCTCAGTTCCTTTTAAAGCTTTGACTAACTGGGCCATGTGCACAATAAATTGGCTTGGATCTTTTGAACTGACTCCTGGTTTTATTTATTGCATGCTTATCAGCTGCTACACTGGTAGTGCTGTTAGGATACAGCGGATTTGCTATGGGTTCTAAATGGGCAGTGTTTGTAGTAGTTCCTAATGTGTCTGGCGGTTGGCACTGGATTATAGTAATGTAGAAATCTTTTAGTCTTTCTTTATCCATACACTCATTAAGAGGCATGTTTACTAAAAGTTAGTGTATTGTAACATGTGATAAGGAAGCTTATCATAGCTCAGGAAGGAGCTATAGAAAAGGTGAAGTGACTCTGAACAAGCAACCTGTCAGTTCTGGTAGAAATAAGAAAACAGAATTTTCCCATAAAAGACTACCAGTCCCAGAATGCACCAGGTTTCCAACAGCCATTAGAGGAGCTGAAGTGGGGAAACATGGGTTCAATCAGGAGGGCTTTGAGGTAATCCCTAAGCACTCATCTCAAAGGGCAGGGCCTGATTCAGCACAGCTGAGCTGTGTTAGGGAAGAGCACTCATCTAAGCAGAATAAGAGTAGAGTTTATTCTACAGATGACCATCTTCATGATCACCTTGGATATCCAGAGAATTGTCCTCAGTATCCTGAGAATCAGCTTGAGTTTGATCATCAGTTTCATCTGAAGGATCATCAGAAGCAGAAGCCAAACCGGACGGACAGAGAGGGAAAGAAGCCCTCTGGAAGAAAGAGGAGAAAAGCCTTTGAGAGGTCTAGAAGAGTCCAAAGCAGTACGTATACTGGGAGGTATTCCAAGGGCCAGCATACACCATTGGACTGGGGAAAGCCAGAGGAATGCTGCTGCAGAGCTAGGAATCACCAGAGGCTACCTGTGAGGGAGACGGCTGCACGTGGAAGGGACTCTAAGACCTGTGCCAGAAGGTATGTGAAGAGAGATCCAGTGTCCAGGGATCTGGATTGGAAGGCTGGACATAAGAACTGGACTACATACTGGCCAGGCTATATAGAGAGGAATTCTAGCAGCAATGGAAGCTCAGGTATGAACACTGATCTATGCCCTAGCTATAACCTTGAAAGACAGCAGGGAAACAAGTATTCTCCTGAAAATGCTCCATTGAGAGATTCATCTGTGCCAGTACATGATATTGAACCCATGCTTGTTGAACAAGGGGGAATAATAGCAGATGAGGATCCTGTTTATATGGACTGCTCTCTATCTAAACTCCGTTGGTGACTTTCTGTTATAAAGTACAGCAACCATCACAAAGAAATACAAATTTGTTCTTTAATCTACTCAGAAAAGCTCCTGAAGCAGGATTTGACCCACACAGTGGAAGGCAAGCCAGCTAAGGGGTTTCAGCTGGTAACTGCTAGCAATTAAGCCTTACCTAATTGCTTGTGAGCTAGGAGAGAATCACTTCTGTATCTATGTGGGACGTAATCAGAAGTTAACCTAAAAAGAACAGTTTGTTTCTTGCTTTGTAGCTTTTCATTTGTTGTTTTCCTGATTTTGACTTTGTTTTTCAAGTTAACACTGAAAGCAAGTTACCTAATTTATGTGCTACCAAGCATATCTGTGTTGGGAGAAATAACCCCATAAATAAATATCTTATTGGCTTTACCCAAGAGCACAACTAAATTATTGTCAGCAGCTGTGTCTGGTGTGAATGAACTACATTGCCCACAATACCTTGCAAATCATATAGAAATATGCACTTGCCAAGAGTGTGAAGATTCTCACCCAGGCAGCCGTCTGACAAACATTATGCAAATATTTATGCAAATGATGTCCATTTTGCAAATGAGGCCCCGCACCGAGTCTCCGCATATGGCCCCGCACACCCCTTGGACCACCCCTGAGTTTGGGTTGTTATTCCATAGGTGCATAACTTTGCACTTGTCCACATTAAATTTCATCTGACATTTTGATGCCCCGTCTTACAATTTATCAAGATCCTCTTGCAATTTTCCACAATCCCCTTGGGTTTTAACAACTTTAAATAGTTTTGTGTCATCTGTAAATTTTATAACCTCACTCATTATTCCCCTTTCCAGGTCATTTATGAATATGTCAAAAAGCAGCAGACCCAGCACAGATCCCTGGGGTACATCACTATTCACCTTTCTCCATTGGGAAAATTGGCCATTTAGCCCTATCCTCTGCTTTCTATCTTTTAACCAGTTCCTGATCCACAATAGTACACTGCCTCCTATACCATGACTCTTTAGTTTTGCCAAATGTCTCTGATGAGGGACCTTGTCAAAGGCTTTCTGAAAGTCCAGATTTTGTACCTTCTCAAAGATGCCGGATACAAAGTCTCAAGAGCCAAAGCACAACTATGCCAAACTGAAGTCAAGTATCTAGGATTCCAGTTGTCCAGTGGGACAGATACACTTTATCAACCGACCCTACCTAATGATAGAGCCACACCTGCATTCTTGAATATATTTTCCAGACGTGGAAATTATTAGTCCTGATCCTTATAAAATGTCCAGGGTTCTGCAATGAAATGTCTTTTGTCACCAGTAGTCCGCCCGTAGCTTCAGCATACGGGTTAGGTAGCCTGGAGACCTTTTATTGAAAGGTTAAGGGTGTAGTTGTGGACCTTTTCAATAAGTTGTAGTCATGAATCGAGTGGTTCAGGCAAAGACAGGCTTTTAATTCCCCTCCCGGGGCGGATTCAAACACAAAGTAACATAGGAACAGAAAGCCATACACTCTGGCACAAGGTAGGAAAAATAACTTATAACAGCTTCCAACTTAAATCACAAATGGTACGGTATTCATTGCATACAGTCCCTTAGTATTAGGAAATAAAGTCCTGTGCTTCTCAGCTGCCAGTTGACCAGCTTCTTCAGGATATCTGGCTCAGCACAGTGAAATCCTATCATTTGTAACTGTTAATGTACAATCCATTTGAGTATCAGACAACTGTTTATCTGGAGGATCAATTAGCATTGACTCATGCTGGCTATCAGCTGAATACAACTCCTGCCTTGTATCCAACGTTTCCAGATTATTCTCTGCTGTCTGTTCCAGAGGCTTCTCTATTATTGCCTCTATGAGGTAAGGATTAGCTTTACTATATCTCTTGGCATAGCTTAGAGGAGAGTCATATTCTTTATAATTCTTATGAGAGAAATTCTTATAACCACTTTTACAAGGATTATACAGCCTACCTTCTGGCTTGGAGGCAGGAGAAAGTCCGTGCACAGCTCTCTCAGGATGGGGTTTAAACCTCAGAGGTTTTTCTCTGTATTCTGGCTGCTCACCCTCTTCTTCTGACATACAAATGTCTTGCACTGTATATCTTTCACTCCTTGGAGCTTGTAAGTGCTTCCCAGCTATCCTCACTGGTAACTTCTCCCTTTGAGTGCCTTCACCATAGGATAAATGCCTGGAGGTTTGGTCAAAGGGTTTTTGTGCCCTGCTCCTCCAGTTATTCCTGTCAGCTGCTTTCTGTCTCTCTCTCTCACATTCAGAGTCAGAATCCACTGAATCACTTACATACGTTTTCCTTTCACACTGGGACAGACGCTGCTCCCCAGAGCCAGACCTCAGCTTGCACAAACTTTCCAGCTGATTCTGTTCTCCTCCATCTTCCCTGTTCTCTCTCTCATTCCTCGGCCTCTCCTTGCCGTTGCTCTTCCCCTTGCTGTTGTCCTTCCTCTTTCTGTTGCTAAACTCTAATGAACATTTCTTATACGTTTGCTTGGGAGCTAATCTAGCCCTTCCCCCTCCCAGGTGAAAGCTATCAGGCCCAGGAGATGGGGATTGTTTGTTAGCTGGGCGGGGTTCCTGCCCTCATGGTTGGGATTGTTTGTGTTGCTCCTGGCAACTGGGTGTCCTGAGCTTATCCTTCCTGCTAGAAACAGCCCTACTGCACCTAGGTTCCTCTGTTTCCATATCACAGGATGTCTCTTCCCCATTACACTTTGTGCACAACCAACTGACACATTTCTGCCTCTGCTGTTCAAAGAATAATGATAGTGATGTCATAATGAGAGTCTTATATTGTGATAGCCAGATAGCCTATAACTATAGGTTAGGCCATAAGCCTAGAACCTGGAAAATGACAGGCCTCATAATTCAGTAGTGCTGAGACATAAAATTATAAGACAAAATTAAATGCTGTTTTAGAATGAAATACTGCTATTGCAAAGTTTGCACAAAGTGAATACAATGCCTGTATGTTAAATCATTACTTCAGAATTGTTACTTACATGTTTTAGGAGCTGGATATGACCTTGATGAAGGAAAGTAACCAGGTTTGAACCAAGCCATTGTTCAGCTAGCTAGAGAAAGCAGAGCAAAGGGCATAGACCCTGATTGGTCAAATTCAGGGAAATGTCAAACCAATAGAAAGTTTGTAGAAATTAGCATAAGACCAATAGAATGTTTTCATGTATCAAAATGTTTAAGTGGTATAAAAAGTTATGTCTTTATGGAGAGCTCCGCTCAGTTCCTTGAAAGCTTTGACTGACTGGGCCTGTGCACAAATAAGCTGGTTTGGACCCTGTAAATTGACTCCTGGACTTGTTCATTGACTGCAGTTTGCTGCTACATTTCTTGGTACGTTGGCCGGGAAATGCGAGTGGTAAATGGTATTCAAGTGAGTAAATCCACGTAATTCGCCTTGAGGTTTGGTCCGGTTGGAACCATGTCTGTCCGACTGCAGGGGAACTTCTCAGGCGCCGCCGATCACTTTGAATTGGAGAGGGTTTTGCCTGCCTCGGCAGGCCATTGGGTCCAGCTGGCCAACATCTCCGACCCGGGGGAGTCCAGGGTCCAACTCAGAAGCTGGTGTGGTATCGGGGACCGGATCCGGTGAGTAACTGTTTTTATATTATTAAGTCAGACAGTACTGGAACCTGGAACCATATGGTAATAATGGGAAAAATGGTAAAAGGACACTGATCACGTCCAGAGCGGTCCGAGTACTCTTGTAGGGCTATTAAGAGCACAAGAGGAAACCACTGACTCTTTCTGGTAATAAAATCATGATTAGCGGTAATGGTAAAATGTTTTGGTAAGCCTAGATAGTCAGGTCGCGAAACGGAGGAAGCGTTTGGTGTATTGTCCGTCCTTACTGTGTGTCTGATTTCTGTTATCTGTTAAAACCGCACGTTTCCCTTCTGGTATGATGTAAGATTATTCTGTTAGGTAATTTGTTTACCGATTAAGAAATAGTATTAAGCAGAAAAGAAGACAGAAGGAAATAAACTCAGTTGTCACTTTTTCAGTAAAAAAACTGTCTCTCATGCACTGTTCCCTCTAAGCTGTGCGCGTGTGCGCGCGCACACACCTCGCCGAGCGAGCGCACATACTTTATAACAGAGCGCACAAAAATTACGGTTCTGATTCTGATAGAAAACAACACAGACATCTTAAAATTTAAAAGTTGTTGTGTATTTACGGTTTTCACAAGTTCTACAATATTATCTAGTGCAATCAATGTGGTGTACATACTGTATTCTGACGTGTAGTCACATTTTAAAGTATAGAACTCCGAGTGTCGTTATGTGCCGCACAAAAATTTAACCTTCCTTCAAAAGCTGCACAGCCGATATTTTATGTGCACACAGCCTACAGAAAATTAGAGGGAACATTGCTCTCATGTATTCTTGCAGCACAGCGTGAAATAAAACAAGCCAGGGGAATGAGAAGGCATGTCTGGAGAATGGAATGTATAGTAGTAGCTATTAACCCTGTGAGGGCTTGTTTTCAGCATTCTGAAGCTGAGCTGAGCTGTGATTATTTTAGAAAAATTGTACCTGTTTTATTCAATGTGTTTAATAGTGATGTTCCTTCTGCTATGGTCATGTATTAAATATCATGTAATAGGAATGTTTAGTCAGAATTTTGAATCCTGATAGTTTTGGGCTTAAGCCTAAGAAAGGGTTAAGTTCTTATTAACCCCTTTCCAGCATTAGTTGTTCTCGTTAATATTTCAAGCCCTGCTTTGTGGTCACGGACCAAGTGAGGATGATTTTGTAAAGCTAGTATTACATGTTACGGCATATAACTTTAAAATAAATACTTTATTCCAATCAGATAGGCAGATCTTATGGTCCAGACAGAAATGATAGAGAAATTAAGAAAACTGCTTTTGTTTTCCCTTTTGTCCTACAAAGTAGAGGTTAAGAGCCATCGTGACTTGAAAGTGATTTAAATCTTGAGTGAATAAGGAAGTTTATTGTGCTTGAATTCTAGTTCCTGATATACTACGGCAAGAACCTCATAGAAGACATGCTTATTGTTAATAAAAATAAAATAAGGAAAAAAAGTGTATATGTTTGGTTCTTTCTATTGGAATTGTTGTTATCACATGATGCAAAATAATAGTTTTATATATTTTAAGGACTTTATCTAGATTGTTCCTGTTTAGAATGAACACACACATCTATTATGCTTATTACAATCAATCTACGCTCATGTTGTCTGCCTACCCTTTGTTTATAATAATATGTTTTTTTTCCTAATAAGTGTGCACCCAGAGGAACATTATTGTATAGTTCTGATTCGTAGTCCATAGGAAAATGCAGCCTGAATAGCCGCCCCTCTGTCTGTTGTTGACTACGTCACCATGGGGGGAGGAAGGGGGGTCAGAGGGATTTAGCAAGGGCTCTGCTGGAGACTACAGATTTAAAAAAAAAAAAAAATCTCCCACCCTATTAGAAATGCTCTGTGAAAGGGGGGTGGCCAGTGTTAGTTACTTCATGTTTCCTGTGTTTATCAGATTGTACAGAGAATATTCCCTGATCAGTTCCCCTACATAGGATTCTTGGTTAAATGTTTGAAAAAAAAAATCCTGCCCATTTATTATCTTTATAGGCCAGTTCCCTCAGCTCTGCCATCATCCCGGGCAGAGCTGGAGCAAGGGAGGGAGGGGGGATACCTCCCTGCAAATGTCACAAGCCACCTCCGCAGCAGGAGAAGAGAAGCCCCGGCACAAGTAGGGATTTATTTGCTAATTCAGCCTGATTGCCGTATGCCTTCAAATGTATAACTACCAGTAAGAGAGAGGGTCACGTAATCCTAATCCCATTGCACTAGGTCCAGGAGAATTTGCGTTTTTGTCAGTCAGTCCCAGAAAGATATAAAAACAGAAATTGCAGAAACTGGATGGATTTGTGGGCATGATAGTTAATGAATGTAACGGAGAAAGTGAATGATACTTTAATTGAATAATGTGGAGGAGGTTTTCCTAACCAAAGGACAAGAGGACGTGGAAGAGGCCGCGGAAGTGAAAGGCCTAAATTGGGTGTGAATCAGCCCATTGCAGAGAAGAAGGATATTAGAAAAGTGATGCCCATATTTTAACTCCACCCCAAGAGGGGAGGAGGGAGTACTTGATTTAAAAAAAAAATAATAATAAACCAAGCACAGGGTTCCAGCAAGAAAGGGAAGCAGCCATAAAGGGGAGTGGCAGCCAAGGAGGGCTATAGCATGAATGAAGACTAGGCCAGACCGGACTCCAAGTTTCCCTGGGTCCCCAGGAGTCAGTCTGAAAATAGGGGACCAATATATGGACTTTATGGGGAATACAGGAGCAGAATACTAAAGCCAGTAGCCCCTTTGTTTTCTTGTTGCATCACCATTTTCAGAGCTACTGAAGCTAAGGCCACAAAGCCAATCCTGCAGAACCACATGTGTGAACTAGGGGGACAGAAAATAACGCACCAGTTCTTGTATATGCCTGAGTGTCCAAATTCCACTTTTGGGCCGAGAAATGCTTGTTCAGCTCCAGGCCCAAATATCTTTTGCAGATGGGGGAGAAATGCAAATGACTGTAAACCCAAAGCCTGCTGGGTTAATGGTGCTTACTGTTCCCTGAGAAGAAGAGTAGCGGTTCTATAGTGCATCTCCAATCAAGCCAGCTAGTTCCTGTATACCCACCAACCTCATAGCCTGAAGTATGGGCAGAAGATAATCCACCTGGCTTAGTGAAGAACATAGCCCCTGTCATTGTCACCCTCAAGCTAGGAGTGGAACCAGTGCATGTGACCAGCCATTGAAGGAATTTACCACCATCTGATGAAATTGCTGAAGTATGGACTACTCAAGGAATGTCAGTCACCTCAGAACACCCCCTCTTCTCCCAGTAAAAAAGCCTGGGACAGGGTATTATCACCCAGTACAGGACCTAAGGCGAGTGAATGATGCAGTTGAAACTATACACTCTATAGTACCAAATCTTTATATTCTCTTGGGACTGATCCCCGCTGAGGCTGCTTACTTTACCGTTTAGGACCTGAAAGATGCCTTTTTCTGTGTGCGCCTAGCCCCCACCAGTCAACTTTTGTTTGTTTTTGAATGGCAAGACCCCACAACAGGAAGGCGGGGCCAACTCATCTGGACTAGATTACTTCAAGGATTCAAGAATTCACCTACTCTCTTCAGTACTATTTTAAATCAAGATCTTTCCAGCTACTATGTGAACCCAGGAGAAAGGGGACAGTATGTGGACAACTTGCTTATAGCCACCGACTCAGAAAAAGAATGTCCTCAAGCCACCAGTGAACTCTTGCACCTTTTAATGAGGCTGGATACAAAGTCTCAAGAGCCAAGGCATAATTATGTCAAACAAGTTAAATACCTAGGATTCCAGTTGTCCAGCAGAATTAGACGCCTGAGACCAGAACGCAAAGAAGCTGTATGCAGTATTCCTGCTCCAACCACCAGGAGGCAAGTGAGAGCCTTCTTGGGTACCACAGAGTACTGTCGTATATGAATCCTCAATTTTGTGCTGCTAGTAAAACCATTGTATCAAGCCATCAAAGGATTGGAACAATCTCCATTAGAATGGGGACCTGAACAAGAAACAACATACAAGACTCTGAAGACAGCCCTGATGACATCACCAGCCCTTGGACTACCAGATGTACAGAAGCCATTTCGTCTATATGTTCATGAGTCACAAGGAAATGCCTTAGTAGTGTTGATTCAGCCACTTGGATCTTGGCAGCGACCTGTAGCGTATCTATCTAAGCAATTGGACATTGTTGCAAAAGGATGGCCACCCTGTCTGAGAGCCATCGCAGCTACAGCACTTCCAGTAACTGAAGCAGACAAGCTCACTCTAGGACAAAATCTCTGTGTAATAGTGCCACATTCTGTTCAAACCTTTATGGACCACAAAGGAAATTACTGGTTCACCAACTCACGAATGCTAAAGTACCAGAGCATGTTGTGTGAAAATCCTCGATTGCAATTGATGGTCAGTCAGGCCTTGAACCCAGCTACACTATTACCAATTGGAACTGACCCTCCTGATCATGACTGCATAGAAGTCATGGATACTGTATTCTCAAGTCGACCAGACCTGACAGATGTACCTTTTGAAGATTCAGAACAAACTTTCTTCGTGGATGGAAGCAGTCTTGTAGTCAATGGACATCGTTGTGCTGGATATGCAGTAGTAACCCTGGATCTTGTAAATGAATCATCAGCCCTAGCCTTAGGAACATCAGCACAGAAAGCAGAATTGATAGCACTCACAAGAGCACTAATACTGGGAAAAGGACTCTATATAAATGTATACTCAGATTCTGAATATGCATTCACAACATTGCATGCTCATGAAGCCTTGTACAGAGAACGGGGATTGATAACTTCAGGAGGAAAATCTATCAAATATGGCCCAGAGATATTGACATTGTTAGATGCTGTATGGGCCCCTGGGAAAGTTGCAGTTATGCACTGTCGAGGACATCAAGCAGGAAAAGGAGAAATTGCACAAGGGAACAGATTTGCAGATGCTTCTGCGGTTCTATTTCCTGTACCTCTTAATTCATGGGATCCCTGATATACTACAAAAGAATTGGATTATTATTGTGAACAAGAAGGGGGAGTACTCAGAAATGGATGGATAGAACTTCCACCACAGGAGGGAAATCAACCTCCTGGACAAATAGTGATTCCTGAAGCATTAAGTTTAGCATTTGTTCAAGCATTTCATCAAGCAACACATTATGGAAAAACTGTAATGACAAAAGTTTTGAAACCTCATTTTTATATTTCTTTGTTGGGACCTTTGACAGCTTCAGAAGCTCGTCAATGTAAAACATGTGCCAAAAACAATGCCAAGCAAGGTCCTAATCTGCCAATAAGAATTCAATCAACAGGAGTTACTCCCATGAGTAATTTTCAAGTGGACTTTACTGAAATGCCAAAAGCAAATTACCGTTACTTGCTTGTTCTAGTGTATACCTACTCTGGGGGGGTAGAAGCTTTTCCCACCAGGACTGAGAAAGCCAGAGGGTCAATGAAGTCTTACTTCATGAAATTGTTCCAAGATTTGGAATACCATTAGTCATAAGGTCAGACAATGGGCCCTCATTTATATCCCAAGTAACTCAACAGTTAGCTAAAGCTCTACAGATACAATGGAAGTTACACACAGCATACAGACCTCAGAGTTCAGGGAAAGTAGAGCATATGAATAGAACTCTGAAATCTCAATTGTACAAATTTTGTCAGGAAATACATTTAAAATGGCCACAGGTACTTCCAATAGCTCTTTTAAGAATACGCTCAGCACCTACTAAGTCATTAGGACTTTCTCCCTATGAGATTTTGTATGATAGACCTTCACTTATTGCCAAAGGGATCAAAAAGAGATATGAAACAGATAGTATCTGAAATTATTAGACAAAAGCTATTGGTTTTAAGTTCTGTTTTGCAGAGTCTTCCTATGTGGATACGAGATCAGCTACCCATCAACTTGACTGAACCGCTGCATCCTCTCATGCCTGGAGTGCCGGTGTGAATCAAAGAGTGGAGAAAGACACCGTTGACACCGCATTGGAAGGGACCTTATGTTGTCATCTTGTTAACCCTAACAACAGTTAGAGTTGCAGACCTTGAACCCTGGATTCATCACAGCAGAGTGAAATCAGCAGCAGTTCCAGAGCCAGACCAGTAAACATCAGAACATGATCCAGAAGTTCCATTGCAGCTAACTTTGCAAAGACAAGCAAATTGGAAAAAAAAATTCAGGAAATTTTGAAGAGAGACTGTGCTAATATAGAACTCCTGAATCTCAAGAGACTATTTGTTTATTCTGAAGAGATTATCATCAACAGAAAGAGACTGTACTATGGACTATATTATTTGAAAATCTTTGTGCCATTCTGATCAACAGTGCAAACTAAAAGAACTGTATTTATTGAAATACGTTGGAATCTACAGCTCTACACACCTACCAATGAAATTGGTAAGGTCATGTACAGCGGAAGCTTGAGGATCTACAATCAACGCTACACCTGTTGCATGCTACTGAGAGCAAAACAGGTCAACGTACAGTAAAGAAGAAGAAGACTTCGTGGTCAAGAATTATCAACAGTTGCACTGGTTTTACAAAGACTTGCACTAATTCTTCAGAGACCTTTCATCATGATTCTCTACTGTTTCATCTTGACAGCAGCCTTGGGATGCTTTGAACTGACTTTTGCCTTGCCACCCTGTGCTGCATGCATAACTACTACTCTTACTGGAGAAAGGATTACACAGACTTTGCTTTATCATACCTACTATACTTGTACAGGTATAGGTCAATGCATAGGCACGGAACTGAACATTTGCACAAAAGGAAAGAGCAGAACTTGTTTTCACCCACAACAGAATCCATCCTACCATGTGCTGATAATACGATGGAATGATGAAGATGGAACTCTTAAATGCTACTCAACAACTTGAAGACCCTACAAACCTGCAGCTCTATACTTTGATGCTTGTGATGCCATAAACAGAAACTATAATCAGAAATGTGGGACTTGGGAGAGAAATTATTATGTTGGTAATTGCAGCACTAGTAGTAATAATATGTCTAATACTTCCATGCATTTTACCCCTCTGCCTACGTAATATATCTACAAACATTGAGAATATTGTAGAAAGAAAGACAACAGCTAAGCTCCTAGCTATAAGACGGTATCAGCCTATACCACATAACATGGCAACAACTCAAGTATAAGTGATTTGTTTCTCACCCATCTTAACATTCTGGGTGAGAATAATCAAAGGGGGGAATGTGATAGCCAGGTAGCCTATAACTATAGGTTAGGCCATAAGCCTAGAACCTGGAAAATGACAGGCCTCAGAATTCAGTAGTGCTGAGACATAAAATTATAAGACAGAATTAAATGCTGTTTTAGAATGAAATACTGCTATTGCAAAGTTTGCACAAAGTGAATACAATGCCTGTATGTTAAATCGTTACTTCAGAATTGTTACTTAATGTTTTAGGAGCTGGATATGACCTTGATGAAGGAAAGTAACCAGGTTTGAACCAAGCCATTGTTCAGCTAGCTAGAGAAAGCAGAGCAAAGGGCATAGACCCTGATTGGTCAAATTCAGGGAAATGTAAAACCAATAGAAAGTTTGTAGAAATTAGCATAAGACCAATAGAATGTTTTCATGTATCAAAATGTTTAAGTGGTATAAAAGGTTATGTCTTTATGGAGAGCTCCGCTCAGTTCCTTGAAAGCTTTGACTGACTGGGCCTGTGCACAAATAAACTGGTTTGGACCCTGTAAATTGACTCCTGGACTTGTTCATTGACTGCAGTTTGCTGCTACAATATCACTCTGTGATGCCATTTGCTTCCGTGAAGGCTCATTTTATTTAGCATGTTGAAATCAGAATTGAGACATGGAGATTAAGATGTTCTCAATTGTGGCAATATTTTACAAAAGCCTCTGTCAAATGTGAAGACTACACATGGGTTTGCCACCACATACACTTTCTTTGTACTTTGTATGTATGTAAACCGCTTTGATGTTACAACTAAAGACAGTATATGAAATGTTTTATATACAATAAACAGCTGGAGAAGCCATTTTACAGACCTACACATGGGAAAACTGGCCATAACCAACACAGCAGCTTCCACGGGAATGTGCTACAAGAACATAAAAAATAAAAAATGGGGTATTAAGGAAAATGACTCCTTTAATCCTTCATGTAAAGCCCTAGCCAAAACAAGCACTTTTGAAAAGTCTATTTGTGGCAGGCTATGGCCTAGAATAGCCTGTAACTGTATGAGAGGCCTGTAAGCTAGGCCTGAGTCCCAGCCCCCACCTGAGAATAAAATGCTCAGAAAAACCAAAGTCAGTAAGAATTAGAGAATCTGCTCAAAACTGCTTTAAACTGCTTTTTGATAAGGTTGTTTAATAGTCCTTTGTTGAATTATTCTACGCTGATGACAGACGTGTTCCAGTGCTCTGTATTCACACATTTTCTAAGCTAGCAGTGACCTTGTAAGAGAGAAGTACCAAAGTTTAGAACTGTGCCTTTGTTAGAGAATTCTGAGCAGGGGGAACAGAGTACTGGGCCCACAGAAAGGTTCTAATTGGATGGGTGCAAGGGTCAGTAGAACCAATAGAAAGTTTGCCTGTATTAAACTGAAGAAGAAAGGTATAAAAGGTGTTGTTTACTGGACTCCATTGCTCAGACCATTTTGAATGTGAGATTTGCCTGAGACTTGTGCACAATAAATTGGCTTGGATCTTCGAACTGACTCCTGGTTTTATTCATTGCATGCACTTCGCTGCAACATATTCCTGGTGCGTTGCCCGGAAAGGTGGGGTACGTGAATGGTGTGTGAGTGAATATACCACACATTACCGCTTCTAGGTTTGGTCCGGTCGGGACCGCGGCCGACCGACAGCGGAGAGGATCCCAGGCGCCGCCGGTCCCATTGCATCAGAGAGGGTTCTGCCCTGCCTCGGCGGCCTGCCGGGTCTGACCGGCCAACACCTCTGAACCCGAGGGGAGTCCAGGATTCAACCCAAGGAGGGACTGGTTGCACAGCGCATTAGTGGCCGGATCCGGTGAGTAGCAATTTGTCTGTTTTTTAGTCAGTTAGCTATGGGAAAGTCCCACATGTGCGAGACTAATATGGTTTAAGGTAACGGTTTAAGGTAAAGAGAGCCTGATCACCTCTCAGGGAGTGGCCGAGTACTCCTTGCATGAGTATGCGTGAGGACGAAACCCCACCCCTCATGAATAAGTAAGGTAGGCCTTTATAGAATTTTGGGAACTCGGTGGCATGCCTGTTTGTTTGAATGAATGAGAGGTCTTGCAATACAGACCAAGCGAGAGCGGACTCCTGAGTAGCGCAGTTCCTGACCGGGTGACCGCGCCCAGGTCGTGAAAAGAAGGAAGCGTTTGGTGTTTGTCTCCCTTGTTGTTCCGTGGGCTGTACGGACCCCTTACCTGCAGCCATACTACCCGCCCTCTTTGTCTGTTGTTTTGTACGTTATAATGGGAGGAGCGGGGTCTGTGCAAACTCCGTTGAATTGTATGATCACGAATTTTAAGAAGGGATTTAGCGGTGATTACGGGACAAAAATGTCGCTGTCCTGATTAGAAAAATTATGTGGTAGGGAGTGGCCGGTGCTGGACACCGCGTGGCCACCAAATGGTACTTTTGTTGCTAGAATTGTGTCCCGAGTGCATGGGTTAGTGCATAGGAATTACCCCGACCAGTTTCCCTATATAGACTCCTGGTTAGATATCTGTGAAAGGCAGCCCTCTTGGATGAAGCGTTGCTGTGAAGAGCAGTGCAGAATAATGTTAGCAACTACGAAGGGAAACCCCGGGAGTAAGAAAGAAAAGCCTCCCATTTACTCAGCCCCAGAACCTGCAGAAATTCTAAATTATCCACCCCAATTCCTGTATAAGCCAGTCCCATCAGCTCCACCATTACCCCAAGTAGAGCCTGTGGAAGAGAGAGCCCCTTCAGCTGACATGACTCCACCCCATCAGTCACCTCCATCACCCGAAAGAGAGCAGTCCCCTTCCCGAAGCAGGAGTCCCAGTCCCAAGCAAAGTTCCCCGGCAGGGCCGTCATCTCCTGAAGGAACTGCCAGCGAGGGATCAACTGCCAGTCCAGGGTCACCCATCAGCCCAGGCCCCAGCGGAAGAGCCACCGCTGGGCGCGCAGATATACGTTACGCCCTCTGAAGCAGGGAGACGAAGGAAGTTCGCCAGATGCCATTACGCCAGGTCCCCGGATTACCCATTCTCAATAATGATGGTCAGGTTGTAGTTGGACCAACTAGTCTCGTTTATGTGCCCTTTTCTACCACAGATCTATTAAACTGGAAAACGCACTATGCGTCATATACTGAAAAACCCCAAGATTTGACAGTTAATGTCTAGTATCATGCAGACCCACCAGCCTACCTAGTCTGACTGCCGCCAGCTCTTGTCTACCCTTTTTACCACTGAAGAGCGGGCACGAATAGTGCAAGCAACTACCCGATGGCTGGAAGAGAACCCTGTAGACGGGAGAGTCCTAGATCCCCGACAGGCAGCGGCCGTAGATTTCCCGAATGAAGACCCAAGATGGGATCCAAATAGTGCAGATGGAAAGAGGGCCCTCACCCGTTTCCGCCAGGCCCTACTGCAAGGCCTGCGGAGGGGAGGCCAGAAAGACATGAATGTTGGGAAGGTAGCAGACGTTCTTCAGTGCCTGGATGAAAGTCCAGCTGCCTTCTATGAACAATTAACTGAAGCTTATAGACTTTATACCCCATATGATCCAGCAGCCCAGGAGAATTTGCGTATGGTGAACGCTGCTTTTGTGAGTCAGTCCCAGGGAGACATAAAACAGAAACTGCAAAAGTTGGAAGGATTTGCGGACATGAATACAGCACAGCTAATGGAAGTTGCCCAGAAGGTGTTTGTGAATCGTGATCAAGAAAGTAAAAGGGAAAGTGAAAGAAAGATGAAGAAGAAAGCCGATCTGCTTGCTGCAGCTCTAGTTGAAGGACGTGGAGGATACCCAAACAGAAAGACTCGAGGATGGGGAAGGGGCCGAGGGAGTGCTCGGTCCCCCTTAGGTGCAAATCAGTGTGCCTATTGTAAGGAAGAAGGACATTGGAAAAATGAATGCCCGAATAGTGGCTCCACCCCCTGGAGGGGAGGAGGGAGCGCCAGGAGAGCGAGAGCGGGGGGGGGGGGGGCGATTCCAGCAGCGAGGGGGAATGCAGCATGCACAGTTTCAGTATCAGCAGGAAGAAGCCGCTGCTGTGGAAGGAATGGCGACCACTGAAGATGATTATGTGGATGAGGACTAGGCCAGACCGGGCTCCAAGTTTTCCCTGGGTCCCCAGGAGCCTATGGTCAACTTAAAGATTGGGGACCAGTACATGGACATTATGGTGGATACGGGGGCCGAACATTCAGTAGTGGCTAAGCCAGTGGCTCCCTTGTCTTCCCGATCTGTCACCATTGTTGGCGCCACTGGAACTAGAACCACAAGACCTTTCCTGCAGAACCGTGCTTGTGAATTAGGGGGACGGAGAATAACACATCAGTTCCTGTACATACCTGAATGCCCAGTTCCCCTTTTGGGCTGAGACATGCTTGCTAAGCTCCAGGCACAGATATCCTTTGTCGAAGGAGGAAAAATGGAGATGACTGTGAACTCGGAATCTGCTGGCCTGATGGTGCTGACTGTCCCCCGAGAAGAAGAATGGCGGTTCTATAGTCCACCTTCATCCAAGGCAGCTAGCCCCCATATACCCACCAACATCTTAGCTCTACCCGGAGTGTGGGCGGAGGATAATCCTCCTGGCCTAGCAAAGAATATAGCTCCTGTGCTTGTCACCCTCAAACCAGGAGCAGAACCAGTGCATGTGCGACAATATCCTCTCCCACGACCAGCAATTGAAGGTATCCATGGTCACCTAAAGAAATTACTACAGTATGGACTCCTCAAAGAATGCCAATCGCCCTGGAACACCCCCCTCCTCCCAGTCAAGAAGCCTGGGACAGGTGACTATCGCCCAGTGCAGGATTTGCGACGAGTGAACAATGCAGTTGAAACCATACATCCAGTAGTACCAAATCCTTATACCCTCCTGGGACTGATTCCATCAGAAGCCACTCATTTCACCGTTCTGGATTTAAAAGATGCCTTTTTCTGTATCCGCCTGGCATCTGCCAGCCAAATCTTGTTTGCATTTGAAAGGGAGAACCCCACTACAGGAAGACAGGGTCAACTCACTTGGACTCGTTTGCCTCAAGGATTCAAGAATTCACCCACCATCTTCAGTGCAGCTCTCAACCAAGATCTTTCAAACTACTCTATGACTCCAGGAAAAAGAATCTTACTTCAGTATGTAGATGATCTGCTTATAGCCACCAACTCCAAGACTGAATGTGTGCAAGCTACCAGTGATCTCTTGCACCTCTTGAATGACGCCAGATACAAGGTCTCAAGAGCCAAGGCGCAGTTGTGCCAAACAGAAGTGAAATACCTAGGGTTCCATCTGTCCAGAGGAATCCGGAAATTGGGACTTGAGTGAAAGGAAGCAGTATGCCGCATCCCAACCCCCACCACCAGAAAGCAGGTGCGGGCCTTCTTGGGTGCTGCAGGCTACTGCCAGATATGGATACCCAATTTTGCACGCTTGGCAAAACCCTTGTATCAAGCCACAAAGGGAGTGGAACGATCACCCATGGAATGGGGCCCAGAACAGGATAAAGCGTTCAAATCACTAAAAACAGCCCTAATGTCATCACCAGCCTTGGGCCTACCAGATGTACAGAAACCATTTCGTCTTTATGTCCATGAGTCATGTGGAAACGCGCTGGGAGTCTTGACTCAGCCGCTTGGATCCTGGCAACGACCTGTAGCCTATCTGTCCCCTGTTGGACCCTGTTGCAAAAGGATGGCCGCCTTGCCTATGAGCCGTAGCAGCCACAGCCCTTTTAGTGAGTGAGGCTGACAAACTCACTTTGGGACAGAATCTTCAAGTCACTGTACCTCATTCTGTTTTAACCCTAATGGAACACAAAGGAAACTATTGGTTCACCAACGCACGAATGTTGAAATTTATTTATTTATTTATTTAGCATTTTATTTAGCATACATTTGTATACTGCTACTTCCAGCGATCAGTAGCAGGTTTGATTACATATTGGAAACTGTCAAATCAGGACAGAAGAATTTGAAGTATATACACGTTGATTTGTATGGTAAGCACAACACACAGTAATGTTTTTTTGTTTTTTTTTGTAGAGAGGAGCAATAACTTGCATATGTACATTTTTACATAAAATGCATCCCTGGCTCCCTGGGTGGGATATCTTAGACCACTTAGATTTAGATCAAGTTGTACTGACTTTGAAATAGGTGAGTCTTGAGTTTTTTTCTAAAGTCTATTAGGTCTTTGATAGCTCGTAGCTCCAGCGGCAGTTGGTTCCAGAATGTCGGTGCTGTGTATGAGTATGCTCTGTTACTAGTACTGGCTTTGACAGATCTTATATCAGCTGGAACGTGGAGGGTGTTTGAGTTGATGGTTCTTCTGCTTCACACAGCATATCAAAGTATGCTGTGTGAAAATCCCCGACTGCAATTGAGTGTCAGTCAAACCTTGAACCCTGCTACCCTACTACCAACCAGTCCAGGCCCGCCTGACCATGATTGTCTAGAAGTAATGGACACTGTATACTCAAGCCGCCAAGACCTAACAGACATCCCCTTAAACAACCCAGAAAGAACTTTCTTTGTGGATGGAAGCAGTCTTGTAATTAATGGACAACGATGTGCCGGTTATGCATTGGTGACCCTGGACATGGTAATAGAATCATCAGCTTTGGCCCCAGGAACTTCAGCACAGAAGGCCGAATTAATAGCCCTCACTCGAGCACTAAAAATAGGAACTGGGATCCGTCTGAATATAAACACAGATTCAAAGTATGCCTTTACAACATTACATGCCCATGGAGCTCTGTACAAAGAATGTGGATTGATAACCTCGGGAGGCAAGTCCATCAAGTATGGTCCAGAAATATTGACTTTATTAGAAGCAGTGTGGGCCCCCAAACAAGTTGCCGTAATGCATTGCCGAGGTCACCAAACTGGAAATGGAGAAGTATCTCAAGGGAACAGATTTGCCGATGCCTCAGCCCGAGAAGCAGCAATCAATGGGAAAATCTCTACCCCCAGTATTGCAGTCCAAGCAGCCATATTTCCAGTTCCCCTCAGTGCTTGGACACCCTGATATACTCCAGCTGAGCTGGACTACTATTGTCAGAATGAGGGGGGCCAGTTATCAGCGGCTGGATGGATAGTGTTACCACCACCCGAGGGAGGCTCACCTCCTGGTATGACTGTGATCCCTGAAGCCCTGGGTCCAGCCTTTGTTCACGCCTTTCATCAAGCTACACACTATGAAAAAACTGCAATGGTAAAAGCTCTGAAACCGTATTTCTGTATCTCATTATTGGGACCCTTAACTGCCTCGATAGCCCGAAAATGTGTAATTTGTGCAAAGAACAATGCCCGACAGGAACCTTCAAGAGTTCAATCAGTGGGAGTTACCCCCATGGGAAATATCCAAATAGACTTTGCAGAAATGCCACGAGCAAATGGATATCACTACCTACTGGTTCTAGTTTGTACCTTCTCTGGGTGGGTGGAAGCTTTCCCCACCAGGACTGAGAAAGCCAGAGAAGTCACTAAGGCTCTGCTCCATGAAATCATTCCTCGATTTGGAATACCCTTGACCATAGGGTCAGACAATGGGCCTTCCTTTGTGTCACAAGTAACTCAGCAGCTAGCCCGTGCTTTGCAAATACAGTGGAAGTTACATACAGCTTATAGACCCCAGAGTTCAGGGAAAGTAGAGAGAATGAACCGAACCCTGAGTAGAGAGAATGAACCGAACCCTGAAGTCTCAGTTATCCAAGCTCTGTCAGGAAGCTCACCTGAAGTGGCCCCAAGCTCTCCCTATAGCCCTTCTCAGGGTACGTTCAGCCCCCACTAAGTCATTAGGAGTTTCCCCATTTGAGGTTCTGTATGGGAGACCCCCGCCCATAGTACAGGGAATAAGGCGGGATATGAGTCAGATTGGATCAGAAATCACTAGACAAGAATTGTTGGCTCTAAGTTCTGTCTGTCTTCCATACCTGGGTGCAAGACCAGTTGCCTATCAATCTGACAGAGCCACTGCATCCTTTCAAGCCCGGAGCCTCGGTGTGGGTCAAAGAATGGAAGAAGACACCGTTGGCGCCTCATTGGAAGGGACCATATGTCGTTCTACTGTCAACACCCACAGCAGTTAAAGTGGCAGAGATCGACTCCTGGATCCACCACAGTCAAGTGAAACCAGCAGCAGTTCCTGAAGGTCGTCCTTGGACCTCGACCGCGGATCCTGCATCACCATTGCGACTTACATTGCGAAGAAAGCAATCATCCTCGTCAAGTTTTTAAGCTCTGAATTATCAACCTTTCAGTTAATTCATCATCAGAGACTGTGATCATTTATTTAAAGTCTTATTTATTTAAAGTCTCTTTTATACCGCGCTATTCAGCATCAGTGCGGTTTACAATAAACAACGAACATACACATTTCCAATAGTACTTTGTGTTTACATATGATTACTTACTACTGTTTCATTTTTGTGGTAACCCTGGGATCCCTTGGGACAACTTTTGCTTTGCCTCCTTGTACAGCTTGTATAACCACTACCCGGACTAGGATGAAAATCACTCAGACTTTACTTTATCACTTTTACTATACTTGCACTGGAAAAGTCAGTCAGTGCATGTATAATGGTACAGAACTGAATGTTTGTACGAATGGAAAGACTCATACTTGTTTCAAACCCCGACAGAATCCTTCTTACTATGTCATGGAACTACGATGGAATGATGAAGATGGAGCCCTCATAAATGCTACCAGTCAACTCTCTGATCCCACCCGACCTGTACCCCTGTACTTTGATGCTTGTGATCTGATAAACAGAAATGACTATTATAGGTGCGGGTCATGGGAACAAGCTTATTACTGTGATGACAAGTATATGTGTCCCGAAGGTGCATACAGATGGGGAATATGCACTGGGGTACATTCTCCTTCTACTTGCGGTAAACCATCCAAAGATGACTTTTTCTGCCCAAAATGGGGTTGTGTGTACTATGCTACTTGGTCTGGTAGCAATACTGGACAAGATGGAGATAATCGCAAGGCCAATTTGGAAAGACTACACCTACTGGAACCTAAGAAGTTCAAGAAAGGTGCCTGTAATCCTCTACGGCTTCTCATCCTCGACCGAAGCCAGTGGAAGCAAGGATTCCGATTCGGCCTACGTATAGCAGAAAGTGGATCTGATCCTGGAACTTTTGTGTACCTCCAGCTTAACACGAAAACTCATGTTTCTTCACCCTACCGAATACATCATACCTTTTATGAGGCCATGAAAGCAGAATTTGTAGTCCCCCATGCTTCTCGAAATTTGTTCATTGAACTAGCTGGAGCTGTAGCATCCAGCCTTCATGTCTCTGACTGTCTTTTCTGTGGAGGAACTCAGATGGGTGACCAGTGGCCTTGGGAGGCGCAAGAATTGAACTATTCTGTACCATATAACCAAACTGATCTGCATCCAGCTACCAGCGAATGGGTCCTAGCTAGCCCCATTGTTGGAAACCTGTGTTTTGCTCGAACTGGACCACAACTGACTATGCTAGTGGGACAATTAGTCTGTTTGAACCAGAAGTACTACAATGCTACCACCAAAAAGACATCCTGGTGGTCAGGCACTAATGCCCCAGAACCCTCCAATCCTCTGGTTATCCTTCCTACCCTTGCCAGGTTGTGGACAAATCTGGCTTCTCATAATAACTGGCAAGCTCCACCTGGACTATATTGGATCTGCAGAACTCGAGCATATGCTAGACTCCCTGCCAACTGGGGAGGTGCGTGTGTCTTGGGGACCATAAGACCTTCTTTCTTCCTCTTGCCCATTTCCCATGGAGAACAGCTAGGATTCCCTGTATATAAGAGTCGACAGAAGCGAGAGGTCCTGAAGATAGGCCAATGGGACAAATGGGATGCGACATCTGAAGAATGGCCACCGGAGAGAATTGTATCCTACTATGGACGTGCAACCTGGGCACAAGATGGCTCTTGAGGTTACCGCACCCCTGTGTATATGTTAAATCGTATTATACGTTTGCAAGCTGTTGTAGAAATAATAACTTATGAAACTAGTAGAGCACTAACCTTGTTAGCCAAACAAGCTACGCAGATGCGTACAGCCATTTATCAGAATCATTTAGCATTAGATTATTTACTTGCTGCTGAAGGAGGAGTATGTGGAAAATTGAATTTAACTAACTGTTGTTTGCAAATCGATAATGAAAGACAAGTTGTAGAAGACATAGCCAATCATATGAGAAAACAAACCTATGTACCAGTCCAGACCTGGCATGGTTTACAACTCGATGGATGGTTCGGTTCTTTGTTTTCAGGAATGGGTGTAGCAGCAAAGCGCAGACAAACCAATGATACCAGGAGTCTGTTCAGAAGGTCCAAATCATTTATTTGTGCACAAGTCTCGAACCAGTCAATTTCAAAATGGCTGAGCAAAGTTTTCAAGCATTACAACAACTTTTATAGACTTCTGTTCCATTCTAGGTATAGAAAAACATTTCATTGGTCCCGGTAATCTCCCGTACCTCCCGTACCTCTTCTATTGGTCCCGGTACTGATAAGTTTATCCAGTTATGTCCCTCCAGTGGGCATGACACCTGCATACCCCCCTTCTAGTCCCAATTACAATGGTCAGTTCATCAACTTGTTACTTTCACACTTTCAAGGTTATAGAACCAATTTGTACATGCAGAGGAGCTGGGCTCTGCAACTCATCTGTCAGCACTCCTAATTATTTCTTTGCAGATGTACTTTTTCTTATCAGTAACTTTTAAACATGTTTTTCTGTATTTTTCCATCTTTCAATACTGCAGTTCTGCTTACCTAAGCTAATTCAATACTTCTACTGAGTTCTATCTTACAATAGCAGCATATTGGGGGATGTGCAATCCTATATGCCTCTCCACAGGCCTCATTTACAGGTCAAGCTAGCCATGCTGGCCTGCTTATGTTCGGACACTGTGGGTCACAGGCCTGCACCTGCCACATGGGCGGCCTGAAAACACTTGTGTTCATTGTCCTATTCATATTGGCTATCTGCTTGTTTCTCCCATGTTTCCTACCCTTATGCTTGCGCACGCTGAACTCAACCATTGATAGTGTTGTTGAACGTAAAGCAGCTACAAAAGTCTTAGCTATGTGGCAATACTCCCTTGTACCCCAACATGATGATGCTGAGGACCAAGTGTAATGTGTGATTTGATTCTCACCCTTCCTCACTTGCGGGTGAGAATAATCAAAGGGGGGAATGTGGCAGGCTATGGCCTAGAATAGACTGTAACTGTATGAGAGGCCTGTAAGCTAGGCCTGAGTCCAGCCCCCACCTGAGAATAAGAATGCTCAGAAAAACCAAAGTCAGTAAGAATTAGAGAATCTGCTCAAAACTGCTTTAAACTGCTTTTTGATAAGGTTGAATAAGTCCTTTGTTGAATTATTCTGTGCTGATGACAGACGTGTTCCAGTGCTCTGTATTCACACATTTTCTAAGCTAGCAGTGACCTTGTAAGAGAGAAGTATCAAAGTTTAGAACTGTGCCTTTGTTAGAGAGTTCTGAGCAGGGGGAACAGAGTACTGGGCCCACAGAAAGATTCTAATTGGATGGGTGCAAGGGTCAGTAGAACCAATAGAAAGTTTGCCTGTATTAAACTGAAGAAGAAAGGTATAAAAGGTGTTGTTTACTGGACTCCATTGCTCAGACCATTTTGAATGTGAGATTTGCCTGAGACTTGTGCACAATAAATTGGCTTGGATCTTCGAACTGACTCCTGGTTTTATTCATTGCGTGCACTTCGCTGCAACATATTCATACCTCAGAGCAGGTGTAAATCTTGATGTGGAAATTTGTAGATATATACATGGATTTCATTTGTAAAATGAGGAATATATATGTAGATTTCTCACCACCCTAGCCACTCCCAAACCATGCCTTTACTATGCCCCATTGTAAAAAGTATTTTGCAGCCATATCTGCCTTAAGAAACACACAGAAAATATTTCTTCATATGACATGTTTTCTTGTACTTTCTTTTTTAGAGCTCCTCTGTTCTTTTCATCCATTAAAACTTGTTTTTTGAGATTTTTTTAAACTTAATTGACTTAAAAAGGTGGTGCCTGCAGGCCTAAGTGTTACTGACTGTTTCTCAAAGAATGACTGCCAGGGCCAGCCCAATCACTAAGCAAACTAGGCAGTTGCCCAGGGTGGAAACTTCTGGGAGGATGGCAAAGAGCATGGTATTCATAGCTAAACAATAGATTCTGACAACCAGTGGCGGATATAAGCTTTAAGATTTGATTAGGACTCCAACACCTTGAACCAACTCTGGGGATGGCCCTGATGACTGTATATGGTCCCCCAGCAAGTTAAACAGGCTGTAATTCAGACAATGCAGGCACTGGCACAAAACTGAGGTCTAAAGACGAAGAGAAGAGTCTGGAGAAACAGAATAATTAAATGCCCTTTAACAAGAAAGCAATTTTGGCAGAGAGAGAATATTCTTGGGAAATGATTAAGTGAAGTTGTGGCAGGCTATGGCCTAGAATAGTCTGCTAATATGAAAGGCCTGTAAGTTAGGCCTGGATCCTAACTCCCATTATAGCTAGAAAAGAACCAAAAATCTGTGGAAAATGAGAAAACTGTTTGAAAATGCTTAATAAGAAGTTTTTATGAATTCATAAGTCTTCTATTATTCTCTTGTGTGTAAAAGAACAGAAATGTTTCAGTATATGCATTCCTGAAGCCAAGGTTAACCTTGCAGTAGAGAAGTAATGAAATCCAGAACTGCACCATTTTTAGAGCAATTCTAAGGGAGGAGGCCGGTTGCTAGGCTCCGGAGGGATTTCTAATTGGACAGGTGCAGGGAATGTAAGACCAATGAGAAGTTTGCATGTATCGAGTTAGAACCAATAGAAAGCTTTCATGTATCAAACTGAAAAAGAGGTATAAATGGTTATGTCTCTGTACAAACTTTCGCTCAGTCCATTTTGAAGCTATGACGGACTGAGCCATGTGCACAATAAACTGGCTTGGATCTTTGAACAGACTCCTGGTTTTATTTATTGCATGCTTATCAGCTGCTACATATTCTTGCTGCGTTGGGCCGGAATGTGCGAGCAGGGGATGGTATGCAAGTGAATATACCACGACTTCTCGCCTCCAGGTTTGGCCCAGTTGGAACCATGTCTGTCCGACGCGGGTGAATTCTCTGGCGCCACTGATCCTATTGTATTGGAGAGGGTTCTGCCTTGCCTCGGCAGGCTACTGGGTCCAGCTGGCCAACACCTCTCGAACCCGAGGGGAGTCCAGGATTCAACCCAAGGAGGGATTGGTTGCGCAGCGCATTAGCTACCGGATCCGGTGAGTAGTAATCTTTCTGGTTCTTAGTCAGTCAGTTTTGGGGAAGTCTTGCAGGAGGTTGCGCGAGACTAATTTGGTAAAGAGATAAAGAGAAGCTGATCACTTCTCAGGGCTGTCCTAGTACCCCTGCATGAGTATGCGCGGGGCGAACCCACTGACCCTTTTGGTTTGGTTAATTTTGGTTTTGGTTAATTTTGGTCAGCCCGGGAATTTGGAATTTGGGAATTGCTAGCATGTTTGTCTGTGTGATGTGTGGTTGAGAGGTCTTTTGAAATATAGACCAAGCGAGAGCGGACTCCTGAAGCGTCTGGTGTCTGTCTGGGTCTGTTTGTTGGTTGTATCTGATTTCTGTTATCTGTTAAAACCGTGGGTTTCCCTTCTGTATAATGTAAGAATATTCTGTTGGGTAATTTGGGAGTCTCTTTTAAGTGCAGCTTTTGAGCTGTTTCAGGTTTTGCTCCAGCACAGCTTGAGGCTCTAGCAAGCAGAAGGGGTGTGGCTTTCACACAGCCTGCAAAAAGGAATGTCTTGAGAGACAGTCAGGGAGACAGAGAGAGACTGCCAAGGGATTTCTTCTGGGGATGGAGGCATTGCCGAGAAGAAACTCCCGATTGAGAAGTCTCTTGTTTGTTTAAAATAAAGGATTCATTCTAGGAGTGATGTATAAATTGTTATGAATGGGAAGATCTTCCATGTTTTAACGACACAAAACAAAATTGAATTGCTTGCCATGTTAAGTCCAGTAAGTTTTGGAAGAACGTAAATGATACAATTACATTCAAACAAGTGAATTATTTCATAAAACTATTAGAGACAGAAGAACGTTAACAGCTGTGATAACTGCAGTGATTCAGGAGTTCCTTTGTTTTTGAAGTGTACCAGTGCTGCCTTTTCCTTTCTGGAAGTGCCTGGTTTAGCTCTGCATAACACTTGCACAATTTATGGTTTTTTAATTAGTCTTTATGGTCCCTGAAACTGCCCTGCCTACAGTTCATTCCTGAAGCTGATCGACACAAACAAGAGAGGGAAAATTAAGGGAACTTCTTCCATGTTTTTCCTTTAACCCTCAAAGTAGAGGTTAAGAACCTTGAAGGACAATGTGGCATTCTGAGTTGATCGTGATTGGATTTTATCTTTGAAATATCTATATATTTGGTTCTGACTGTGTGTGCTATTGAGAAAAAATAAGGAAAAAAATAACTTCTTTGGTTTCAAATCAGCTTAACACCAGTCACTGGTATTATGTATAAGGTTTTAATTTAAATGAGAAAAGTTCATCTTGCGGAGTGTTTGCATTCCAGATATTCACCAACCTTTTCATGACAAAGTATAAGTCATTTGAATGCAGGTTTCCCCGAACTGTAAGATTTAAGGTAATTACTTTGAATTGTTAAACTCTGTACTGATGACTAATGGACAGGCCAGTTAGCTACACTGACCTTTACAATATTGGCTTTTAAGATAAATTCATCTGTTTTTCTGTATTTGAATTTTGTGTGTCTGCGTCCAGAGCAAAAGGGTACTTTGTTTTTGAAAGTCTTTTAAATTTCAGTTTCAGGAGTACAGTCTTTAGTTTCAAGACGTTACTTAGCTCGTTTAGACAGTTGCTGTTTAGAATGAGCACATACATCCATTATGCTTATTGCAACCAATTGTAAGCTTATGTTTTCTGCCTACAGCAATAATAAGTTTTTTTTAAATAAATGTACTCAGAGGAATATTGTTGCATAGTCCTGACTCGTAGTCCATAGGAAAATGCAGCCTGACTGCCCGCCCCCTCTGTCTGTTGTCAAGTACGTCATCATGGGGGGGTCAGAGTCCATGCAGATTTTGTTGACATGTATGACTAGGAATTTTAGCAAGGGACCTAAAATGTCTCCGTCCCTATTAGAAATGATCTGTGAAAGGGGGGTGGCCAGTGTTAGTTACTTCATGGCCCCGTAGTTACCCGTGTTTATCAGATTGTACAGAGAATGTTTGTGGGGAAAAAAAAACCCTACCCATTTATTATCTTTATAGGCCAGTTCCCTCAGCTCTGCCACCACCCCGGGCAGAGCCTGGGGCAGCGGGGGGATACCTCCCTGCAAATGTCACCAGCCACCTCCGCAGCAGAAGGACGTACACCCCCTCTTGACCAAAAGCCCCGGCACAGTTTAAAGTACTCAGAATAGGCCACAGTCCACTGATGATTCATTTGCCAGTTCAGGGTCACTCACAGCCAGCGCCCAAGAACATGAAGTGGAACCCAGACAGTCCCGAGTGCCGTATGCCTTCAGAAGTACAACTACCAGTAAAAGGGGAGGGTCACATTATCCCATTGCACTAGGTCCAGGGCCAGCTTTGCACTAGCCAGCTGACCAGCTTTGTTTCTGCCACTGATTTACTGAACTGAAAGCTGCATTATGCCTCCTACACTGAGAAACCATAGGATTTGATTGAACTAATGAACAGTATTATGCAGACCCATCAGCCTTGATGGCCCCAAGTGGGATCCAAATAGTGCAGGCAGCCCTCACTATATACCCCATGCGATCCAGCAGCCCAGGAGAATTTGCATTTTTGTCAGTCAGTCCCAGAGAGATATAAGACAAAAATTACAGAAAATGAATGGATTTGCGGGTATGAATACAGCACAGTTAATGAAAGTTGCTCAGAAAGTTTGTGAATTGTGGAAATAAATGTGACAGAGAAAGTGAATGTAATGAATGCCCGTATCTTGACTCCACCCCCAGGAGGGGAGGAGGGAGTACTTGATTTTAGAAAGAATAAACCGAGCACAGTGTTCCAGCAAGAGAGGGAAGCAGCTATAGAGTGAGTGGCAGCCAAAGAGGGCTACAGCATGGATGAAGACTAGGCCAGACCAGACTCCAAGTTTCCCTGGGTCCCCAGGAGCCTATGGTCAGTCTGAAAATAGGGGACCAATATATGGACTTTATGGGGGATACAGGAGCAGAATACTAAAGCCGGTAGCCCCTTTGTTTTCTTGATGCATAACCATTGTCAGAGCTACTGGGGCTAAGGCCACAAAGCCTTTCCTGCAGAACCGCATGTGTGAACTAGGGGGACAGAAAATAACGCACCAGTTCTTGTATATGCCTGAATGCCCTATTCCACTTCTGGGCCGAGATCTGCTTGCAAAGCTCCAGGCACAGATATCCTTTGCTGAAGGGGGAGAAATGCAAAGGACTGTGAACCCAAAGCCTGCTGGATTGATGGTGCTGACTGTTCCCCGAGAAGAAGAGTAACGGTACTATAGTGCATCTCCAATCAAGCCAGCTAGTTCCTGTATACCTCCCAAACATATAGCCCCACCTGGAATATGGGCAGAAAATAATCCACCTGGCCTAGCGAAGAACATAGCCCCTGTCATTGTCACCCTCAAGCCAAGAGCGGAACCAGTGCATGTGAAGCAGTATCCTTTTCCCCGACCAGCTAATGAAACTATTGAAGTATGGACTTCTCAAGGAGTGCCAGTCACCCTGGAACACCCCCCTTCTCCCAGTTAAAAAAAAAACCTGGAACAGGGGATTACCGCCCAGTACAAGATCTGAGGTGAGTGAATGATACAGCTGAAACTATACACCCAGTGGTACCAAATCCTTATATTCTCTTGGGACTGATCCCCGCTGAGGCTACTCATTTTACTGTCTTGGACCTGAAAGATGCCTTTTTCTGTGTACGCCTAGCCCCCACCAGTCAACTTTTGTTTGCTTTTGAATGGCAAGACCCCATAACAGGAAGGCGGGGCCAACTCACCTGGACTAGATTACTTCAAGGATTAAAGAATTCACCTACTTTCTTCAGTGCTATTTTAAATCAAGATCTTTCAAGCTACAACTTGCTTATAGCCACCAACTCAGAAAGTGAATATCTACAAGCCACCAGTGAACTCTTGCACCTTTTTGATGAGGCTGGATACAAAGTCTCAAAAGCCAAGGCGCAATTATGTCAAACAAGTTAAATACCTAGGATTCCAGTTGTCCAGCAGAATTAGACGCCTGGGACCAGAACGCAAAGAAGCTGTATGCAGTATTCCTACTCCAACCACCAGGAGGCAAGTGAGAGCCTTCTTGGGTGCTGCAGAGTACTGTCATATATGGATCCCCAATTTTGCGCTGCTAGCAAAACCATTGTATCAAGCTACCAAAGGAATGGAAAAGTCTCCATTGGAATGGGGACTTGAACAGGATGCAGCCTTTTGATCTTTGAAAACCGCTCTGATGTTATCACCAGCTCTGCGTCTACCAGATGTCCAGAAAACTTTTCAGTCTCTATGTTCATGATTCACAAGGAAATGTTCTAAGAGTGTTGACTCAATTTCTTGGATCTTGGCAATGACCAGTAGCCTCTTTGTCAAAACAATTGGATGTAGTTGTTTGAGAGCTGTTGCAGCTACAGCCCTCCTAGTGAGCAATGTGGACAAGCTCACTTTGAGACAGAATCTTCAAGTTACTGTACCACACTCTGTTCTAACCATTATGAAACACAAAGGAAGTTTCTGGCTCACAAATTCACAAATGTTGAAGTATCAAAGTATGTTGTACAATTGCTGGTCAGTCAAGCTCTGAATCCTGCTACATTGTTACCAGTTGGTCTTGACCCCCCCTGATCATGACTGTCTAGAAATTATGGACACTATATTCTCAAGCCGCCCGGAGTTGGCTGATATTCCTTTGGAGAACCCTGAACAGACTTTCTTTGTGAATGGAAGCAGTCTTGTCATCATTAATGAACATTGTTGTGCCAGATATGCAGTAGTGACCCTTGATCTGGTAGTTGAGTCCTCAGCCCTGGCCCCAGGAACTTCAGAACAGAAAGCTGAACTGATAGCTCTTGCTAGAGCACTAACAATAGGAAAAGGGGCTCTGTCTAAATGTGTACCCATATGCCAAGTATGCCCTTACAACCTTGCATGCACATGGGGTCCTGTACAAAGAATGAGGGTGGATAACCTCAGGAAGCAAGTCCATTAAGTATGGCCCCGAGATATTGACATTATCAGATGCATACTGCCTACCGATTTCAGAATTTAGGAAAAGTAGAATGTATGAGTAGAACCCTGAAATCTCAGTTGTCCAAACTTTGCCAAGAGGTTTACCTGAAGTGGCCCCAGGTTCTTCCTATAGCCCTTCTTAGAATATACTGAGTCCCTGCTAAGTCTTTAGGAGTTTCCCCTTTTGAGATTCTGTATGGGCGACCCCCGCCTATTGTATAGGAAATAAAGGGAGATATGGAACAGATAGGATCTGAAATTACTAGACAAGAACTATTGGTTTTAAGTTCTGTTTTGCAGAGTCTTCATATGTGGGTACAAGTCCAGCTGCCCATCCATCTAACAGAACCCCTGCATCCTCTCAAGCCTGGAGTTTCAGTGTGGATCAAAGAGTGGAGAAAGACACCGTTGACACCGCATTGGAAGGGACCTTATGTTGTCATCTTGTTAACCCCAACAGCAGTTAAAGTTGCAGAACTCGAACCCTGGATTCATCACAGTTGAATAAAGTCAGCAGCCATTGATAGCAATGTAGAAAGGAAGGTAGCTACAAAGATATTAGCTATGTGGCAATATTACCCTATACCCCAAGGTGATGCTATTACACAAGTATAATATGTGATTTAATTCCACCCTTTCTCACTTGCGGGTGAGAATAATCAAAGGGGGGAATGTGGCAGGCTATGGCCTAGAGTAGTCTGCTAATATGAAAGGCCTGTAAGTTAGGCCTGGATCCTAACTCCCATTATAGCTAGAAAAGAACCAAAAATCTGTGGAAAATGAGAAAACTGTTTGAAAATGCTTAATAAGACGTTTTTATGAATTCATAGGTCTTCTATTATTCTCTTGTGTATAAAAGAACAGAAATGTTTCAGTATATGCATTCCTGAAGCCAAGGTTAACCTTGCAGTAGAGAAGTAACGAAATCCAGAACTGCACCATTTTTAGAGCAATTCTAAGGGAGGGGGCCGGTTGCTAGGCTCCGGAGGGATTTCTAATTGGACAGGTGCAGGGAATGTAAGACCAATGAGAAGTTTGCATGTATCGAGTTAGAGCCAATAGAAAGCTTTCATGTATCAAACTGAAAAAGAGGTATAAATGGTTATGTCTCTGTACAAACTTTCGCTCAGTCCATTTTGAAGCTATGACTGACTGAGCCATGCGCACAATAAACTGGCTTGGATCTTTGAACAGACTCCTGGTTTTATTTATTGCATGCTTATCAGCTGCTACAAAGTGTTTTGAAACATTTGCGTTACTTTAAGGAGAGGCTATGGTTGATGCAACTGTTCTGCTGTGCTTAGCTCTGCAAAGTACCGACATACAGCAGCAGGGATTGCTAAATGGGGCTAGTGGTTCATTAGCTATGTTTAACTTGCTTGATGGCATTAAACTAAGAATGGCTTGTGTGTGTGTGTGTGTGTGTGTGTGTGTGTGTGTGTGTGTGTGTGTGAGCCCTCCTATCCATATAGTCAGAAAGAGTGAGCCAGTCAAAGGGCAAAACAAACAGGAACAGCAACCGAATGGTGCCACAACAATCAAACTGTGCTCAAAAAGACATCAGTGGTCAGGAAAACACCTCTATAATGGGGAGCCAAGCAAAAACAACAAATAATAGTCAAAAAAGGACCCCAAAAACAGCTCAAATTGGTAACAATGTTCACATATCATCAGCAGCTATAGCCATCAAGGAGTGTCCATAAATCTAATAGCCTAACATGGCAGCATGGTAGAAATCATGAGATCAGCAGCAATAAAAAGCACTGAAGAAACTTAGCTTGAAGTCTGCAAGCTCAGCATGGCAGCATAATGGAATTCATGGGATCTGCAGCAATAAAGGCAACTATCTGGGGCCCCGACACTGGGTGTTTCAGCAGATGGCTTCTTCAGGGAGCTCAATAAATGATGTTGCTGGTTCTAAAATATGTAAAAGAAAGTGCTCTCAGAAACTGGACTAGAAAAACAGACTCAAAAAAGAAAAAGAAGAAAAAAACAAGAAAAGAAAAGAAAACTAACAAACTCACCCAAGGCAGAAAAAGAAAGTTGATGGAGCGATGCCAAACCCGCTGCTAAAACTGCCTGCATAAGAGGCAGAACAAACGCCAAACATGCGCTCTTAAAAAGGCTTACCTGATGACGTCAGGAGAACTCCCAAACTCCCGGCAGGCATGCAGTCAATAAACCAATCAATCGGAGGAAGAAGAAAACAAAACACAAAAATTAAAACCCTGAGTCTACAACAGGAGCTGCCAGTACAAAGAGCTTGAGTGCCAAACACACGCGGTACAGAGGGATATCCTATGCAAAATCGAGGGAACCCCCTTGCTCCAATGAACAGGCAGTATGTCAGCCTTTCAAAAAACGCTGAACAGAAAGCTCGTACCAGGAGTTTGGGAGTTCTCCTGACGTTTACATATTTTAGAACCAGCAACGTCATTTATTGAACTCCCTGAAGAAGTTGTCTGGCGAAACACCCAGTGTCGGGGCCCCAGATAGTTGCCTTTATTGCTGCAGATATCATGAATTCCATTATGCTACCATGCTGAGCTTGCAGATTTCAAGCTAAGTTTCTTCAGTGCATTTATTGCTGCTGATCTCATGATTTCTACCATGCTGCCATGTTAGGTTATTAGATTTATGGGCACTCTTTGATAGCTATAGCTGATGATGATATGTGAACATTGCTACCAATTTGAGCTGTTTTGGGGGTCCTTTTTTGAATATTATTTGTTGTTTTTGCTTGGCTCCCCATTATAGAGGTTTTTTTCTGTCCACTGATGTCTTTTTGAGCACAGTTCGATTGTTGAAGCACCATTCGGTTGCTGTTCCTGTTTGGTTTGCCCTTCGACTGGCTCACCCTTTCTGACTATATTGGCAGGAGGGCTGGCTGAGGTCTGTTTTCCTCTGTATATACATAAATATTGTCACCAGCAGTGGCTGAACTGTGGCGTAGGCAGCCAGTCACACTGCTGGGCCTGACCTATCTTTATGAAAAGTAGTAGTTGTGAGTCCGAGTAGTCAGGTTTTCAACAAGGATTTTTATTCCCCTCCCGGGGTTGGATTTTCAAAAGTAGTACAAAACACAAGAACTTAAAATACAGCCATGCCTCTGGCAAACTGAAGAAAACAAAATACAGCTTCTTGCTTTAACCAAAAATCATGAATTACATTAAACAGAATCAGCTGATATGCTGGCAGTCTCTTCTATGCTTTCCAGCTCTCTACAAGGCACTCTTGTCTTTAGCTAACACAGAGAAGAACTGATATCAGCCATCAATAAAGAGCAATCCATTTCTTCAACACATGGAGTTAAACTGCTTGGTTCTGTAATCATTGGTTCATCAAACACAGTATTTTCTCTAGGACAGAAAGTCTGAAACTTCCTCAATTCAGTCTCTCTCTCTGAGCTCTCAGGACAGCCCTCTTCACAATAAGGCAGATACTTATCACACAGCTTGTAAAAGCAGGACGGAGAAACAGCTTTGTCTAAACAAGCTTTTTCCTTGTAACTTTTAAACCTCCTGCCTCTTGTACTTGATGGCAGCTCATAGCACTGTCCTGTTCTGGTAATGGAAGACTTTTCTTTTGGAAGTCTCCTGCAGGGTTTTAGGAGCATACATTCATCCTCATCAAGCATACAGATATCCTCAACAGGATTACTTTCCCTCTCACAGGTTGTAAGTATTTTAAGCAGCTCTGTTTCTCAAATATATATGGCTTGTTACCAACTGCCTCATGTTCCTTCCACTGAGCTCGGTGCCTGGGAAAATCACACTGCTTCAGAGGTGAGTGTTTCCTGTAACTAACCTCTCTTGGTGAAGGTAACTTTGTTTCCTTTTGATTATTCCTCCGTGGCTTTCTGCTCCAAGGTTCAGGCAGTTCAGAGTCAGTATAAGAGTACTCTGAGCCTCCGCCTGAGACCTGCAAGTTTCCTCCAACTTGCCAAGCTCCTGCAGCTTCCTGGTCTCTGTCTCCGTCTCGGTCTTGCTCCTCGTCTAACTCTGTGTGCTTTGGACATTTTTTATATAGCTTTAGGGGCGTTTTCTTGCCCATGTGAAAACTGTTTTCCTGATCAACTGGGGAGTGTTTGCTAACTAGGGGTGTCTGCAGACCTCGTGTCTCAGCTTGTTTTGGTTGCCTATAGTAACTAGGAAGCTTCTGATCTACCTGCCTTTCAGAATCTGAGCTATACACAGCAGATTTCTGTGTTTTTAAGGCACAGGGCAGATCTTCCGTGTCACAATATGCATAGCTTCAAACTGGTATTTCTTAAGTGACTCTCACATTCTGTTTTTGTTCTTTTTGTTTATTTTCTGAGCCTGCTTTGGAGTTTTTTTCTTTTTTGTTTTGTTAGTGTTTTGGCTCCTTGGGGAAATTGTTATATGGAGTTTTGTTTAATGTGACTCCAGTATCCAATGAGTCTACTGAAACAGCTGTTTAGGAATTGATATGAGCTCTCAGAGGTTTTCACACTATTAATGATCTCGGCTTCCCCTACCCACCTCTCCACAATCCGCATATTGTCAGATTCAAATGCAAAAAGTATAGAATTTATTCCCTTAGTGGGTTATTTTAGAAACCCTTTTCTTTATTATTTTTATTATTGACGTTTACAGATTTACACAAATCAAGTAATTAACAAAGTCATGCTTTAGGTAAAATATCCCACAAAAAGATAAACAAAACAAGCATATACAATCAGCATTATTCCGCATAATGAGAGACTAAGGAGCACAGTTTCCAGAGATCAAAACATTAACCAATAACACTTGGAGGTCAATGAGGGAAAGACCTCCCATCAGACCAGCAAGTAATCCAAAACCTTCAAGGAGGTACCCAACTCCTACAACTTCCTATCCAATATAAACTTCTCCAACTGATAAAAATAAAAAAGTATATATTATCCCCTGATGTGTAATAATACATTTATATACAGGGGTAACATTGCTCCAAATTCAATAACCTTAGATTTCCATGCTAAGAAACCCCTTCTATGCAATTGTGTATTCCTAGAAATGTTCTAAAAGATATTCAACCTCTGACCACAAAAGGGTTTCTCATTTTTAAAGAACTTCAGTACCCAGGCTTTGTGTGCAACAGATAGAAAAGAAACTAACAGAGTAGCCCTCTTTGCAATAGTGTCAGTAGAATCCTCCAGGAAATTATTTAAATCCTGATATATCCACCACCACCCCTCATTTATTCATCATCCGCTTGCGCAAGCATAAGTAAAAACGCTTTTGAATTACAATCTTTTCAGAAAAAAGCAAAAGTTTCTTGAAGTATTTATCTAACAAAATTTTAGCAGATAACAATGATGTCATAAATGCTAAATATAGAGTTAAAGCCTAATGGTTAAGGCACTGTCTCCATAAATAAGGGACATGGGTTCAATTTCCACTTGCTCAGTTTTGAAGTACTACAAAAGGGGACTGTACTTCTGGAGAGAAGTCTGCAATTGTAAGTCAGGGGCTAGTAGCAGCAAAGATTTTTCAGTTAAACCTGTTTTGGATAGCTCACTTATTCTCTCTCAGTTCTGGGTGATTTATTAGATTTGTTACACTCAAGTATGAAATACAGGCAATAATAAAAATATTTTAAAACTTTACAGAAAATGGAAGTTTCACATAGGGGTATGTTTACTAAACCGTCTTATTGTGCGCTCTGTGATGTTATCGCGCGATAAGGTACCTTAGCGCGCGATAACGCACGCTGCGGCGCAAACGAGCGCTGAAGGCGGAGAAAGGCTCCGGGAGGGCGGAGAAAGGCTGCCCAGGGGCGGAGAGAAGGGGTCAATGGGTGGAGAGTGGGAGGGGAGAAGCTCCCTGCACACTAACGCTGTGAAATCCAAGGCCAAAACTAATGCCACTGAAACCCTGGCGTTAGAGCTGATTTAAAGGGAAGAGAAACCATTTCTGTCAGCAATGTACAGCAAAACCAGGGAAACCCACAAAAAAGTGATAAGTGTGATACATGTGCATGGAACAAAAGGGCAAATAAACAGTGAAAATGACCAGCAGAAAATGGAAAAATAAAATAACCAAGCTGGGCAATAGTGATCTCAATGGGAAACATCAAACAACACTCCCAAGAAGGCACCAAAAAAAGGATATGAATTCTGGAAGGGCCCATGCTCCGTCCCCATACAAGGTGAATGAGCCCACAGTGAAATTGCGCTGAGCAGGGTTTTCCTCTCCATTGGACAGGTTTCCTATGGAATGCACATGTGCGGCAACAGCAGGGCGGGCATGTCGGAATGGCCAACTGGACAGATGCTTGGAAATGGGGTACAGAGGGCTGCAGGTGGCACATGCTGTGGTGCAGCTGGGGCACAGTGCGGACTAGGCAGATGCCTAGGTGGCACTTAGGAATGCTGGAACTGTACAGCAGCCAGACAGCAACTGATGAGGGCCCAACATGGGCACGAATGTGTTTATCACAGTGTCACAGGGGATAGTACCCAGCAGGTACCTCCAAGGGCACAGAACACTGGCAGGCTGTATTGGGGGGGAAGCGTGGACGTCTATGCAGGCACCCCTACCTCAGAACACACACCAAAGGCAGCCGCCTACCTGCACACTGGATGGCCTGAGACTGTGCACCACCAGCCCCACCAGCAGAAGGGCATGTCAGCATGGTGGCAGAGGTGTACTGGTAGTGGAGGGGGGCAGTGGCAGCTGTCCAGAGCAGACCATGGCCTAGCCCTGTGTAGGTGGGTGCCATGCAGTGCAACAGACAGGCCCTGCCGGACGAACAGTCATGGTATCACCTGGGAATGCACTGTCTCTGTGGCAACACGGTGGTGCAGTGCACACAGCCAGTGTGTTCAGAGGTTCAAGTCCCAGCTGTGGTTCCTGCCAACCCAGTCCACATATTTTACCCACTACTAAAACGTGCTAATACAGACAGAACCTTTAATGCAGATGACGTAAACATGCCCAAAACACCTACATTTTACCCTACAGAGCACAGACACCATAAACATGCGCATTACCTAGAGCAGAGACCCCCAAATGCAGGCCTGGAGGGCCAAACACCATTCAGGTTCCATGCTGCCTCTAATAAAGATGCCTGTGCTGCATTTCTATGCGCTGCCCCCATGGTATGCAGATGTATCTCATGCATATTCATGAGGGACAGCATGAAAAACCAAACAGTGTTTGGCACACCAGGACTGGAGTTGGGAACCTCTGCCGTAAAGCAGCAGCAAACGGGGCAGACACACCCGCACCCACAGGCTCCATTATCCAATGCCTCCTGGAGAGGCAGGACATTGGGCCCTGTGTACATCTCCCAATACTAGCACTTGCATACCTTAGCAATGCCACCCTAAACCCGGGAATATGGTACACAGCTATCAAAAGGTTGCTATGATTACTGGCAGATAGCAATTCTGAAGTACAATTTTCTGATTGAGCTGCATCATAGCAACCTTTCTGATGTCTGTGGAGTGTGCTACAGGTCTTGTGTCTGACAGTGTTTACCACCCTGGGGAGTGACCCCAACAGTATTGCGTACCATAGCCATGCCTGCACTGTGCCGAGGACTGGAGTGGTGGCCAGGGCTGCCAAACACCTCTATAGTTGTACAATGCTGGCATAGGTGTGGGAGTGTGTGTCTGTCTATCCAGTTTGTGGTGGCTGCAAACACCCTCCACAGCCCACACTGCCAGCACTGCTGCCAGTATTGGCCTGCCAATGTGCATAATGAGGAGCAAGGTACCATGGGTATAGCCCGGACAGGGTGGCCTGGCCAGGATGCATCTGCACAGAGCATAGGGCAATGGCTGGGACATTGTAGTGCCCGGCCAACACCTGCACAGACAGGGTGGCCACAGCATGTCCTGCTGGGAGATCACTCTCACCCTGACTGAGCAGTGACCACGGCATGGCTAGGTTCCCCCATAGTGCTCTCTAATATTTCTCTCATGTGAAAGTTATGGGTTCCCTTTTGGGGCCCAATCACTGACCTAACTGCTTGGTGTGTATGCTGATATCTCAGTTCTGGGTGCATGCATCTCCTCCAGGAACATGCACTATGGACTAGCTAGCAGACTGTCTGCAGCTAGTATGTGCTGTGCTGTGCTGTGCTGTGCTGGAACACCTTGCAGGGTGCAGTGGCTGGAGGCTTGCTGCAGGAGAATATCAGATAGTGGTGGGGTGCAGCTGAGCATTTCCGGGCCTAATGTCTGTCTGCTATGGCTTTATAGATGTGTACAGAGCTGCATTGACTGCCCTGTAGGTTGTCTGTTCCCCAGCAGGACTGCAGTTGATGGTCCCCCTCTACTGCTGCGATTGCAGGGAAGTAAAATGTGGATCTGTTGGTGGGAGACCCTGTTTCCCACCCTCAGCCCCTAGAGGGTGGGTTGGGTGGTGGTACATAATCCACGTATGGGTCCATAAGGGCTAAACCTGACTGAGAAATACAGATGTATCCAAAGTGTGTCTGCAGGAACTACCTATCTCACACACTAGCACTGCTGGGGACCTGGTGCTGTGGACCTGGTGCTGGGAGCCTCACCGCACCCTCAGGGTGAGCACAGTACCCGCACAATGTGACGATGTGTAGCTACTCTGTGCCAGTAACACACACGGTCAGTTCCCCCTACCAGGCCGAGGTGCTGTGGGGGTGCATACCCCATCTTGTGTTCATCTGTAGACTGCTGATTTGCATGTGCAGTGCATCATGGGTACGGGTGGGTTGCCCCTATCCTGGTGATCACAGCAGAATGTTTGTGTGGGGACGTGCAGTCCTTCTGCAGCAGGCCTGGGGCTTGTTAGCAGCTATAGAGCTGTAGCCCACTGGTTACTTCACTGCCTGTGGAGCCAGAGGTTCAAACCCACAGTGGGGTTATTTGATAGGGCTGTCCAAAGCATTATCTATTTTTAATGTACATTAGTGCTGCCAGCAAAACCACCCTCAGCGTACTGTACCCATTAGGTGCCTCAGAAGGCGCTTTTTTAGGGTGCCCTATACAGTACTTTCTGAGGCACCTTATGGTTACCGTCCATATAAGGTGCCTTCTAAGGTATCCTATGGAGCGCCTTATAGGGTGCCTTAAGCGGCACCTTAGGTTACGGCACGTGAGGGTGTGTTTGCTGGCAGCAATAATTAAAATACAAATAAACTGCCTCAGGAAACAATACTTACATGTCAAAGCTGATGCCTCAGCCAGCCTTATGCATTAGGCACACTGGGGGATCAAACTCATGACCCCTGTATCATCAGTCAGTGTATTAACCATTGTGCTACACCTCTGTTTCTAGTTTTGCATGTCTGGGCACCTACTTAAGATTACCGTGCGTTAACGCGCTTAGCGGCGCTTCGCCCGATAATGTGCGCAGCAGCGCGCTTTATCGCGCGATACTCCCATTTTGCTGCTTTAAGACTGAAACGCCCACTCCTTTTATGGCAGCCTGCACACTATCGCCGGGCGCACAATAAGACGGTTTAGTAAACATACCCCATAGTGTATGCTTTTCATACACTGGTCCAATGTCCGTCTTCCAAGTGATCAGAAAAGTTATGATTCAGTATCAATATTCATTGACATAAACATACTGTATGATACTATTGAAACTGCAGTTTTCATTTCATTTATTATGATATAATATAGTTCGTCAACAGTCCATTCTGACGGCGGAATATGATACACGTGAAAACACCTCTGATGCAGTGCGTGACAGCAATTAGTCTTGACAACATATTAGCCCAGCGTATGAAAAACATACAAGGCTGATATACGCACCAATAACTCTGACACAAAGTAACTTACAGTTATCTAAACCTATTTTCTAAACTCTACTAATACTTTTATTTGCAAAATAGTAGTTATTACAGCATTATAAGCTACTTACTATTTTTTGTAATCTTTTTATGTTGAGCCGCCAGTACCGTCAAAATCAGCAAACTTCAAATACCTATTAAACTAAATAAATCTCAAACAAAAAATCTGTATATAACGCTTTTTGACATAACGATAATAGCTAAACATAGTTCCATTGAATTTATAACCATTAATTAGTAACAGTTGAGTAGTAAGTATGGAAAACGTTTGTATGTAAAACATACACTGGTCCAAAATGGGTTAAATTTAAAACACAGCATAGAGCTTCTGGTTAAATTTAAAACCCAAGACTCCCTCTATCCAAGCAAGGGTTGTGGGACTGCCCCTGGAAATTGGTCATAGATTACCTTAGAAGCACAGGACAAGGTACTGTGTAGCAGCCAGTTTTTAATAAGTCTTTTACACTCATAATGATAGAGCTGATCAAATTGGTGGAGGGGTTGCGTTCTATGTTAGAGAGGGCATTGAGTCACAAATGATTAAAGTTTTGCAGGAAACAAAATTTGCTATAGAATCTCTATGGATTGAAATTCTATGTAAAAAGGGGAAGGTGATGGCAAAAGGAAAAAATAGATGATGATGAAATGCTCAAAGAAAAGGGAAGCTAACAAAAGTTACAGTATAGTAATAATAATGGGGGATTTCAATTATCCTGGTATTGACTGGGTCAGTGTCACGGCAGGGCATGCTAGGGAGATAAAGTTTCTAGATGAAATAAATGACTGCTTATTGGAGCAGCAAGTTCATGAACCGACCAGAGGGGAAACCATTTTAGACCTAGTCCTTAGGGGAACACCAGATCTGGTGCAAGAGATAAGGGTGTTGGGGCCACTTGGCAATAGTGATCATACCATGATCGTGTTTGATTTAATTAATGGAGGAGGGATGATGGTAAGGAAATCCACAGTACAACCTTTTAACTTTCAAAAGGGAGACTATGATAAAATGAGGAAAATAGTTAAGAAAAAAATAAAAGGAGCAGTTGTAAAGGTTAAAGACTTACATTAAGCTTGTAAAATCTTCGAATTCAACATAAGAAAACAGAGGTCCTATTCATCACAAGAAATCCAAACTTCATCACACCACCATACCTGAAGGTCAAGGAAGCTGAACTTTGTGATAAGGAAGCTTATCAGGACCTAGGAGACAGGGATAAAGAGAAGGAATTCACCCTTATCAAAGGACCTATTTTACAAGGTCAGAGACACATAACTCCATTTATACCTAGAAAGCAGGTAATTCCTAGCTGCAATAGGTTGCAGAATGCCCCTAGTGGAGAAAAGGAGAGGGAATGCAAGCCCAGGGTAAGGAACCCTTACATCACTGAATTCCCCAATTACTCAGCTGCCACAAGGCAGTTTGATCTCCAACACCTGAGAGAAGGGGTGGGGCTGAAGCCTGAGAGGTTTAAGTCTAGGTCAGATTATCCAGAGAGAGAGAGAGGAGAAGGAATGCTTACTGGAAGAGGAATGGAGCTAGAACAGTAAGAACAGCAGGAACAAGGAACACAAGTTGGAAGACAGGACGAGGAAGCTCAGGTGAATGGTGGCCAGAGCATGAGAGAGGAGAAGCTGATATAAGCCTTGACCCAGGTATGAGCATTAGAAGCTTGTCTAATGTGGAGCACTACAGAGTTGCAAGAGACAGCTTTTGCCCTAACGGAAGGCAGTCAGCCAAGCCCTCTGAGCTAGAAACGAAGGTAGAGCCTATGCAACTGGGTGAACAGGACCTAGCTGTAGAAGAAGAAGACTCATACATGGATTGCTCTTTATGCCAATCTTCAAACACTGAGGGTTTGGAAGGGAGTCAACCGTAAGGAAAACCTCCAGAGTCCGGTAACCCTGAGAGCCTGTAGATAACTTGTGAAAGTCCTGTGTTAAATACCTTTTGCTGAGCAAGCTGATGTAGTAGCTGATAAGAATGCAATAAATAATACCCGGAGTCAGGCAAAGATCCAAGCCAATTTATTTGTGCACAGGCTCAGACTGCAGTAGCATTCAAAATGGTCTGAGCACAGAGCTCAGAAAAATGACAGTTTATATACTTTTCTTCTCCAATCTAATACAGGCAAAACTCCTCATTGGCCACAGTGGCCACTTACTCTCATCCAATAGACATCTCTGACCGGGCCCAGGACTCGCTCCCCCTGCTTGGGTCTTACTAGCCACGGGTCAGCAACTAGACATAACACTAAACATAATACTTCTACTACAGTATATTTTGCTACTTCTGCAAGGTCAGTTAGCTTGCATAGATAGTGGAAGGCATATCAGAAGCATTCTTATCAAAAGCTAAACAAAGCAAGGCTAAACAAAGCAAGGCTAAGAAGTGTTTCTAATAGCTACCGGTGATTTCTGTAATATTCCAGGCACATTTCTCTAGCCCTGGCTCAAAATACTAAACAATCAAAACACTAGACAAAATATTCTTACACTGTTCAGCTTCTCTACTATATTTTCATCCTAATTACAAGGTCAGTGCACATCTAGCAAAGATACAGTGGCGCGGCATTCTACTGAAACAGACATCTGGCTAATCTAAACAATAAACAGTAAGAAAGTTTTAATTCTCTTATCTCCAGGAGAGCAGAACATGTTATCAAACTAGAATAGAACGGTATGTCTTTCTAACAGCTAACAGCATTCTGTAATTTTCCAAAATCAGCAATAACATTTCAAAGCAGGAGAAAAAGGGCTTTAGGCCTAGCTTCAGGCCTAGCTCTGCTACATACTAGGCCATCGCCTATCACATTCCCTCCTTTTGATTATTCTCACCTGCAAGTGAGAAAGGGTGAGAATCAAATCACACATATAGTATGCCATACTAGGGTGGAGGGATCATTTTGTGGTATAGGGTAGTAGCCCTACGTTGCTAGGATTCGTGTAGCTGCCTTACCTGCTCCTGAATACGTAAGCATAAGGGGAAGAAACATGGGATACATAATCAAACAGCCACAATCAATAATACATTTGATACAAGTGTCTTTGTCAAATCATATAGCATGCCTAGTGTATAAGCGGAGGGGCAGGAGGCATAGGAGGAACAAATGACTTATATACTGTTCATCATAGCAATAGGCCCGTTCTCATGACCCACAAAAATAAGAACCATTCCTATTAATAAGCAGCACCTGTATCAGAGGTCGGTAGCAGTACATGTCAAAAAGGTAGGTAGCACTGTGGCAGGTGCAGGCCTGTGATCCACGGTGTCTGACATAAGCAGGCAGGCCTAACTAGCTTGACCTGTAAATGAAGCCTGTGGAGAGGCACATAGGAATTGCACATCCCCCAATATGCTGCTATTGTAGGATAGAACTCTATAAGAGAACTAAACTAACTTAGGTAAGCAAAACTGAGAGATGGAAAAATACAGAAAAACATGTTTAAAAGTTACTGATAAGAAAAAGTACATCTGCAAGGAATATAATTGGGAGTGCTGACAGATGAGTTGCAGAGCCCTGCTCCCCTGCATGCACAAATTGGCTCTATGGCCTTGAGAGTATGAAAGTAACAAGTTGATGAACTGACCATTGTAATTGGGACTGGAAGGGGGGTATGCAGGTGCCATGCCCACTGAAGGAACGTAATTGGATAATCTTATCAGTACCGGCACCAATGGAAGGGGTACGGGAGGTACGGGAGAGTACCGGGACCAATGAAATGTTTTTCTATACCTAGAATGGAACAGAAGTCTATAAAAGTTGTTGTAATGCTAGAAAACTTGACTCAGCCATTTTGAAATTGACTTGCTTGAGACTTGTGCACAAATAAATGATTTGGACCTTCTGAACAGACTCCTGGTATCATTGGTTTGTCTGCGCTTTGCTGCTACATATTCTTGGTGCGTTGGCCGGGAAGTTGTGGAATCAAAGTGTATATAGGGCAATATACCACGACTTTCCGCCTCTATAGGCTTGGTCCTGCCGGGATCGCGCCCTTCCGACAAGGGCTGCTCCCTGGCGCCGCCGGTCCCTTGTATCGGAGGGAGCTGGTCGGACCTCGGCGGGTGCCGGGCCCGGCTGGAGCCAACGCCTCGAACCTGAGTGAGGGGAGTCCGAGGTCCAACTCATGCGCCTGCTTGGAAAGTTTGAGGACCGGATCCGGTGAGTATAGTTTTGATTTGGTGTCTAGACAGAAATAGAAAGAGCAGTACTGCCATTGGAACTTGGAATTTGTAATCTCGAGATATTGGGAATTGGTAAGAGAGCATGATCACCTCTCAAGGAAGGGCCGAGTAACCCCGCATGGGAATTCGCCGGGTGAAACCCTCATCCTTTTTGTAACTGGGAAAAAGACTAGTCAGAATAGATAGAAACGAATGCATTCTGGGATACGTTGCTAGCATGATTGTGTGAACGAAGTGTGAATGAGAGGTCTGGCAGCACGGACCAAGTGAAGGCGGACCCCTGAGTAGCGCATTTCCTGACCGGGCGACCGCGTTCAGGTCGCAAAAAGGGGGAAGCGATTGTCGTCTTGTCTTGTTATTTGTACTCCTTATACGTTTCCAGGACCGTGAGGACCCCTTACCCACGGTCCGCCCTCCTTTTCCCTTTTGTCTGTTGTTGCGCGCACACATCGAAATGGGAGGGGCGGGGTCTACTAGAAACACTCCATTAGAATGTATGATCGCACATTTTAAAGAGGGATATTCTGGAGATTATGGTATTAAAATGACAGCAGCCCGTTTGCAGATTTTGTGTACTAGGGAGTGGCCCGATCTAGACCCCATCTGGCCCCGAGAGGGAACATTTAATGTAGAGATTATTCAGTCAGTACACCGTAGAGTGCGGATAGCGCACCCCGATCAGTACCCCTATATAGATTCCTGGTTAAGTATTTGTGAAGATCCGCCCCCCTGGGCGCAGCGCTGTTATGAGGAACAGTGCAGGATAATGTTAGCGAAAACAGATTCTAGACAGAAAACGGAACAGCCTAGAATGAAAGAGCAGGATAAGAAGTCCAGGAAGAAGCCCATCCTGGTAGATCCTGATTCCCCGGAGATAATTCTCAGGCAGCCCCGAACCCCAGGTCCGATAAGAGTAGCCCGGCGTCCTGCCCCAGAACCCCAGAGACGGCTGGAGCGGGACCCAACCCCTGAACCCCCTCCTGGAGGGCAGAGAGAGGAATTAGCGGAAGAAGAGGATGCTATAAAAAGCGAGTCAGAAGCAGAGGGAGAAGAGGAAGAAAAAGAGAATGCCCAAAGCGAGGAAGATAGCGTACAAGTGGTTGTTAGTGCCAGCGAGCCAATAAAAGATACGCCCAAAGTAAAACCTGTTGAGAAAGCGAAAGTAATCCCTGGAAAGATAGTTAAGAAAACAGTCCTTAGATCCCAGAAGACAGCTCCCGCCAAGATGCTACCTTTACGGCAAGTCCCGGGAGTGCCCATAAAGAACGATAATGAGGAGGTGGTAGCGGGACCCTTAACTTATGTGTATATCCCTTTCTCTACAACTGATCTGTTAAATTGGAGGTCGCATTATGCCTCCTATACTAGCAAGCCCCAGGAACTTACAGAATTAGTAACTACTCTAATGGAAACCCATCAACCCACCTGGGCAGATTGCCGCCAGCTCCTGTCCACCCTATTCACGACAGAAGAGCGAGCACGAATTAGAAAAGCAGCTATTGAATGGATGGCAGATAACCCTGTAGCTCCGGGACAGGGACTGAGCAGAATAGACTATCGGGAAGCGGCTCAGAGAGAATTCCCGAATGAAGACCCCCATTGGGATCCAAATACAGATGAAGGATCCACAGCCCTAGCCCGTTTTCGCCAAGGCTTTTTACAAGGCCTGAAAAGGGGGGGCCAAAAAGCTATGAACCTTTCCAAAGTTGCAGGAGTTATCCAAGGTGTAGATGAAAGCCCAGAATGTATACCCCCTATGATCCCGAGGCACCAGGAAGTTTATGTATGGTGAATTCTGCTTTTGTAAACCAGTCTCAACCAGACATTAGACGTAAATTACAGAAGTTAGAAGGGTTTGCGGGCATGAATGCAACACAGTTACTGGAAGTCGCTCATAAAGTGTATGTGAATCGTGATAATGAAAGACAGAGAGAATGTGATAGAAAGATGAAGAAGAAAGCTGATTTTTTGGCTGCGGCCATAGTTGAACAGAAAAGGGGAGGTGTCCCTAGTCGACGGAGCAGAGGAAGAGGGCGGGGTCAAGGCGGAGGCCGGACCCAGAAGTTAGGCGTGAACCAATGCGCCTACTGTAGAGAGGAAGGACATTGGAGAGATACGTGCCCGCAACTCGAAGACGCCCAGCAAGATGACGACAGCAATCATCAGTGGCGAGAAGAAAGACGAGGCTATCCCCGAAACCGCGGAGGAGCCAATCGAGAACAATTCCAGCGAGAAAGAGGAGGAGGAGCCATTCAAGCATTGGCCACAACGATCCATGATGAAAATGACGTGGATTAGGACAGACCGGGCTCCAAGTTTGCTTTAGGTCTCCAGGAGCCTATGGTCAGAATACAAATAGGAGACCAAGTTATGGACTTTATGGTTGATACTGGAGCACAACATTCAGTAATAGACAAGAAGATAGCCCCATTTTCTACAAAAGCAGTCACCATTATAGGAGCAACTGGTGCCAAAGCTACAAAATCTTTTCTTCAGAATCGTATATGCAGTCTAGGAGGACAGCAAATAACTCATCAATTCCTTTACATGCCCGAATGTCCAGTGCCACTACTGGGACGAGATATGTTAGCCAAACTCCAAGCACAAATATCCTTCTCTGAACAAGGAGAAATGCAAATGACAGTAAATCCCCAAGCCAAACCAGCAGGAATAATGCTGCTGACAGTTCCTCGAGAAGAAGAATGGAGGTATTACATTGATGACTCTATCCAAGACACTTATTTTGAACAAACTTTAAAGAACATTCATGCACCACCTGGAGTATGGGCAGAAGGCAGTCCCCCAGGCCTAGCCAAGCATATAGCTCCAGTGATTGTAACCCTCAAGCCTAGTGCTACACCAGTGCACGTCAAACAGTACCCTCTCCCAAGAGCTGCAATTGAAGGCATTCATCGCCACCTACAAAGATTGCTCGAGTATGGCCTACTAAAAGTATGTCAATCCCCATGGAACACTCCACTTTTGCCAGTAAAGAAACCTGGGACGGATGATTACCGCCCAGTACAAGACTTAAGGAGAGTAAATGATGCAGTTGAAACTATACATCCAGTTGTACCCAATCCTTACACTCTTCTAGGACTGATACCTGCTGAAGCTACCCATTTCACTGTACTGGATTTAAAAGATGCATTCTTTTGCATAAGATTAGCCCCTGTAAGTCAAATATTGTTTGCATTTGAATGGCAGGACCCCATCTCTGGAAGAGGGGGCCAACTCACCTGGACAAGATTACCCCAAGGATTCAAAAATTCGCCTACCATCTTTAGTGCTGCACTGAATCAAGACCTTTCAAGCTATCCAGTGGCCCCGGGGAAGAGAGTGCTTCTCCAATACGTGGATGATTTGCTGATAGCTGCCATATCAGAAAGTGAATGTATACTAGCCACCAAAGATCTCTTGCAGTTACTAGATGAAGCTGGATACAAAGTTTCCAGAGCAAAAGCACAGCTATGCCAAAAAGAAGTGAAATACTTGGGTTTTCGTATAACCCAAGGAAGCCGAAGATTAGGCAGAGAAAGAAAAGAAGCAGTATGTAGAATTCCAACTCCAACAACCAGAAAGCAAGTCAGAGCCTTTCTGGGAGCGGCAGGATATTGCCGAATCTGGATACCCAACTTTGCCCAAATTGCCAAACCACTGTATGAAGCCACCAAAGGAGAAGAAAAGTCGCCACTGGAGTGGGGACTTGAGCAGGATACAGCCTTCAAGAAGTTAAAGGAAGAATTGATGTCATCACCAGCACTTGGACTACCAGATGTCCACAAGCCTTTCCACTTGTTTGTACATGAAGCACAGGGAAATGCCTTAGGCATGTTGACTCAGAAATTGGGAAATTGGGAACGACCTGTAGCATACCTATCGAAACAGTTGGACACTGTGGCCAAAGGATGGCCACCTTGCCTGAGAGCAGTTGCAGCTACAGCACTATTAGTGAGTGAAGCAGACAAGCTCACACTAGGACAGAACATACGAGTCACTGTGCCACATGCAGTCCTTGCCCTTATGGAACAAAAAGCAAATTATTGGCTCACCAATTCCCGAATGTTGAAATACCAGAGCATGTTATGTGAAAACCCGCAGATACAACTAGAAGTGAGTCATGCCTTGAATCCAGCCACCTTGATACCCATCAGTGAAGAACTCCCAGAACATGACTGTATCGAAGTCATGGAAACTGTGTTCTCCAATCGACCCGACTTGACAGATGTGCCCATAGACAACCCTGACCAAATCTATTATGTTGATGGGAGCAGTCTCATCCTCGATGGACGACGCTGTGCCGGATATGCAGTCGTCACTCAACACGAAGTAGTTGAATCATCAGCTCTAGCCTCAGGCACATCAGCCCAGAAAGCCGAATTGATAGCACTCACCAGAGCATTATTGTTAGGAGAAAAAACTTGTGCTAAATGTATATACAGATTCCAAATATGCCTTCACCACTCTGCATGCCCATGGAGCTCTCTATAAAGAACGAGGGCTCATCACATCCGGAGGAAAGTCAGTAAAATATGGTCCCGAGATATTGATGTTACTTGATGCAGTTTGGGCCCCAACACGTGTAGCTGTCATGCATTGCAGAGGACATCAAGTAGGAAAAGGAGAAGTGGCCCGAGGAAATAGATTTGCAGATGCCTCAGCACGACAAGCAGCTATGACAGGACAGATTACCCCACAAGCTATGCCAATGCAAGCAGCATTGTTTCCAGTACCTTTGAATTTATGGACACCACGATATACCACCAAAGAATTGGATTACTACTGTAACAAAGAAGATGGAGTACTGAAAGATGGATGGATTGAGCTGCCACCAGAAGAGGGCAGTCAACCCCCTGGACGAATAGTAATTCCTGAACTGTTAGGACCATCCTTTGTCAAAGCTTTCCACGAAGCCACCCACTATGGGAAAAGTGCTATGGAAAAAGCACTCAGACCACATTTTTACATCCCTCTATTGACAACCATATCAGCTTCAGTAGCACGTCAATGTCTAACCTGTGCCAAAAATAATGCCAAGCAAGGCCTTATAACAGCACCCCGAGTTCAGTCAGGAGGTGTAACCCCCATGCACAACCTCCAAGTTGATTTTACCGAAATGCCAAGAGCCAATGGATACCATTATCTATTAGTATTAGTATTAGTTTGTACTTTCTCTGGGTGGGTAGAAGCCTTCCCAACCATAACTGAGAAAGCCCGAGAAGTTACCAAAGTTTTAATGAGAGAGATTGTCCCTAGGTTCGGAATTCCAGCAGTAATAGGGTCAGACAATGGACCCTCATTTGTCTCCCAGGTTACTCAACAGTTAGCAAAAGCTTTGCAGATACAATGGAAACTCCACACTGCATACAGACCCCAAAGTTCAGGGAAAGTTGAGCGAATGAATCGTACCCTAAAAGCCCAAATGTCCAAGCTTTGTCAGGAGACACACTTGAAGTGGCCCCAAGTGCTCCCAATAGCTTTACTCAGAATACGCTCAGCTCCTGTAAAGTCAACAGGATTTTCCCCTTTTGAAGTTTTGTATGGTAAACCCCCACCAATAGTGCAGGGAATTAAAGGAAATTTAGCCCAAATTGGTTCAGAAGTAACCAGACAAGAACTCCTAGCTCTTAGTTTTGTTCTGCAGACTCTCCATGCGTGGATCCAAGACCAGTTGCCCATCAACTTGACGGAACCCTTGCATCCCTATCAGTCTGGTACCTCGGTGTGGATCAAAGATTGGAAGAAGACACCGTTGGAACCCCATTGGAAGGGACCGTACACCGTCATCCTGTCTACCCCAACTGCAGTAAAGGTAGCCGAGATCGATGCCTGGATCCACCACAGCAGAGTCAAGCCCGCCGCTGACCTTGAGCCTGAGCAGTGGACAGCAGAACCGCATCTTGATGCACCCTTGCGAGTTACTCTGAGACGGCAACCAGCAGCTTAGACACTTCATCACAGTACTTTGCAGTAGCCAAGTCTTTCGAAGAGGATTGCTGTTTTCCATGCAGCAACAGTTTTGTTTCAACGAACCCAATTTGCGTGCAATTTGGCACACTACTTTGATACTACATTGACTAGCCAGACTTCACAAGCCAACTGAAATTGCTAATAAGTTGGTTAATGTGTACTGGACAACCTGAGGATCTTCAATCAACGCTCAGCACCCGTTAAATTGCTTCATTAGCAAACGGGACGAAGAATAAAAGACCGTCGGGATCAAGATCAGCAAGCTGAGGATTCAGAAGAACTCCAATCAACATCAACATGCATCTTTACTTTTGCTTTGCTTTGGTTGCCTTCTTTGGAGGTTTTGAACAGACTTATGCTTTACCTCCATGCACTGCTTGCATTACTTCTACTCGAACTGGACTGAAAGTAACTCAGACTTTGATTTACCACTCGTACTATACCTGCAAGGGAAAAGTGACTCGGTGTGTTTATAACACCACTGAACTAAATATTTGCACTTATGGCAAAATTAGAGCATGCTATAATCCGCATCAGAATCCATCCTATTACACGATGGAAATACGATGGAAGGATGCAGATGGACCTATACTAGCTGCTACGCCACCACTTAAGGACATTACTAAACCTGCTGTTTTGAATTTTGATGCATGTAATGCCATTAACAGAGATAGTTATTCCACCTGTGGTACTTGGGAGAAAGCGTATCGAAATGACCATAAGTACATGTGTCCAGAAGGTGCCACAGGATGGTGGAAGTGTACAGGTAAAACGGGATCAGGCTATAGTACTGCACCAGCAACAGATTACTATTGCCCGTATTGGGGATGTGTTTTTTATGCTACCTGGAATAATGGTATAGTTGATAAGATAGATAAACGAATGGCTACTTTAACCAAGCCAACCACAAATGATAAATGTCAGAAAGATGCTTGTAACCCCTTACACTTACGAATACACAATCCCTATGCTTGGAAACAAGGATACAAGTTTGGTTTGCGTATTGCTGGAGGGGCAGTAGATCCAGGAACCATTGTGTATATTAGATTGAATACCCAAGCTCACAAGTCATCCAAATATCATATCCATAACACCTTCTATGAAGCCATGCATGTAAATAAGTTTGAGATCCCTCACCCCTCACAGAATTTATTTTTAGAATTAGCCGGAGCAGTAGTATCTAGTCTTAAGATCTCAGATTGCTATTTCTGTGGCGGAACTCAAATGGGAGACCAATGGCCATGGGAAGCCCAAGAATTGAATTATTCTTTGATTTACAATCAGACTGAATTACACAAGACTACCAGTGAATGGGTGTTAGCGCACTCAATCGTTGGACGTCTTTGCTATGCCAGAACTGGACCCCAGTTCACCCAAAAGGTAGGACAGCTGGTCTGTCTTAGCCAGAAGTACTATAATGCCACGACCAAAAAGACAGCATGGTGGTCAGGAATCAGACACCCTGAACCTCCTAACCCATTAGCTAGATTTCCTGAACTTGCAGATTTATGGACTAACCTTGCCAAAGTCCATGCCTGGCAAGCCCCACCTGGCCTATATTGGATCTGTGGAAACCGAGCGTATGCCCAACTCCCACCACAATGGGGAGGAGCATGTGTCTTAGGAACCATCAGACCTTCTTTCTTTCTTTTAAACACTGAACATGGGGAACAATTAGGATACCCTGTATACACTACCCATCGACACAAAAGAGCACTAAGACAGAAAAGAGAAGCCTTACAGATAGGCAAGTGGGAGAAGTGGCAAGGTGATGATTGGCCACCAGAAAGAATTATTGAGTATTATGGGCCTGCCACTTGGAATGATGATGGTATGTATGGTTATCGCACTCCAATCTATATGATTAATCGTATTATTCGCTTACAAGCAGTAGTTGAAATAATAACCAATGAAACTAGTCATGCTCTTACGCTCTTAGCTAGACAAAGTACTCAGATGCGCACTGCAATATATCAGAATCGCTTAGCACTTGATTATTTGTTAGCAGCAGAAGGAGGAGTATGTGGTAAACTGAATTTAACTAATTGCTGTTTGAAAATAGATAAGGGTCAAGTAGTTGAAGAAATTGCTAAAGATATGCAAAGACATGCTTATGTGCCAGTGCAAATTTGGCACTCATTGAAATTCCCTAACTGGTTTGCTAACCTTTTCTCCTGGCTGGGAGGATTTAAGACTTTCATTGTCTTAGTACTAATTCTTGTTGCTGTTATTTTCTTATTACCATGTTTAATCCCATGTTGTATGCGTTCCATTCATAATGCTATTGACAGCACAGTAGAGCGGAAGACCGCAACTAAAATAATGGCTTTGTATAAAGCCAGCCCTAGTCGTAATCCTTCAATCATGATGTGATCCTTCAAAAGGTGATTTAATTCTCACACCTTATTAAGTAATAGGGTGAGATTAATCAAAGGGGGGAATGTGGCAGGTGCAGGCCTGTGATCCACGGTGTCTGACATAAGCAGGCAGGCCTAACTAGCTTGACCTGTAAATGAAGCCTGTGGAGAGGCACATAGGAATTGCACATCCCCCAATATGCTGCTATTGTAGGATAGAACTCTATAAGAGAACTAAACTAACTTAGGTAAGCAAAACTGAGAGATGGAAAAATACAGAAAAACATGTTTAAAAGTTACTGATAAGAAAAAGTACATCTGCAAGGAATATAATTGGGAATGCTGACAGATGAGTTGCAGAGCCCTGCTCCCCTGCATGCACAAATTGGCTCTATGGCCTTGAGAGTATGAAAGTAACAAGTTGATGAACTGACCATTGTAATTGGGACTGGAAGGGGGGTATGCAGGTGCCATGCCCACTGAAGGAACGTAATTGGTTAATCTTATCAGTACCGGCACCAATGGAAGGGGTACGGGAGGTACGGGAGAGTACCGGGACCAATGAAATGTTTTTCTATACCTAGAATGGAACAGAAGTCTATAAAAGTTGTTGTAATGCTAGAAAACTTGGCTCAGCCATTTTGAAATTGACTTGCTTGAGACTTGTGCACAAATAAATGATTTGGACCTTCTGAACAGACTCCTGGTATCATTGGTTTGTCTGCGCTTTGCTGCTACAGCACATGTATGAAAATTAGCAACACATGTACTAAAGTCCAAAAAATCTGGGTTCGGAGAGCTGGCGAGTAGCAATCAAAAGGGCTCCATTCTCATTGTCCCATCGCAGTTCCCATAACAGGAGAGGAAAGATGCTGGCGGGGTTGAGACAAGTCCGGGTATTCCCTGTTGTGCAAACATTCAGTTCGGTACCATTATAAATACACCGGCTGACTATGCCAGTGCAAGTATAGTACGAGTGGTAAAGTAGAGTCTGGGTGACTTGCACTCCAGTCCGGGTGGTGGTGATACAGGCTGCACAAGGGGGCAAGGCAAGAGTGGTTTGCAAGAGTCTCAGGGCTACCGCAAGAAGAAAATAGCAGCAATTGGTAATCATCATGATTATAGTCTCCGATGATTACTGAGGTAGTTAATGAGGTTGATAGGTAAGAATTGACAGGGTGATACAAAACTGAAAGATGTCTCTTTCAGGAGCAGGTTGGCAAAGTCTTTATGATGACGGATCTTTTCTTCGCAGCGTGAGTCGCAATGGTGCTGCAGGATTGGCGATCGAAGTCCAGGGATGACTCTCAGGTACTGTGGCTGGTTTCACTCGACTGTGGTGGATCCAGGAGTCGATCTCGGCCACTTTAACTGCTGTTGGGGTTGATAACAAGACGACATATGGCCCTTTCCAATACGGCGCCAGCGGTGTCTTCTTCTACTCTGTCACCCACACCAAGGCTCCAGGCTTGAAAGGATGCAGGGGCTTGGATGGGCTGATCTCGTACCCACACATGAAGATCCTGCAAAACAGAACTTAAAACCAATAGTGCTTATCTAGTAATTTCAGATCCTATCTGTCACACATCTCCTTTTACTCTCTATACAATAGGCTACAGAATCTCAGAATCTCAAAAGGGGAAACTCCTAAAGACTTAGCAGGGGCTAAGTATATCCTATGAAGGGCTATAGGAAGAACCTGGGGCCACTTCAGGTAAACCTCTGGGCAGTTTGGACAACTTGAGTACACAATGTCCATTACTTCCAAGCAATCATGGTCAGGAGGGCCTGGACCGACAGGCAATTAGGGTGGCTGGGTTTAGAGTTTGGCTGAGACTTAATTGTAATCGAGAATTTTCACATAGCATACTTTGATATTTCAGCATTCGGGCATTAGTGAGACAATGGCTTCCTTTATGTTCCATCAGGGTTAAAACAGAGTGTGGTACAGTGACTTGAAGATTTTGTCCTAAAGTGAGCTTGTCAGCTTCACTCACTAAGAGGGCTGTGGCTGCTACAGCTCTCAGGCAAGGTGGCCATCCTTTGGCAACAGGATCCAATTGTTTCGACAGGTAGGGAACAGGTCGCTGCCAAGACCCAAGAGGCTGGGTCAAGACTCCCAATGCGTTTCCACTTGATTCATGTACATATAAACGAAATGGTTTCTGCACATCTGGTAGGCCCAAAGCTGGGGATGACATCAATGCTGTTTTCAAAGATTTGAATGCTTTATCTTGTTCTGAGCCCCATTCCAGGGGAGATCGTTCCATCCCCTGTGTGACTTGGTACAAGGGTTTTGCCATGAGCGCAAAATTTGGTATCCATATTTGGCAGTAGCCTGCAGCTCCCAAGAAAACTCGCACCTGTTTTCTGGTGGTGGGGGTTGGGATGCGGCATACTGCTTCCTTTCGCTCGAGTCCTAATTTCCGGGTTCTGTCTGGCACAGCTGCGCCTTGGCTCTGGAAACCTTGTAGCCAGCTTCATTCAAATGGTGCAAGAGGTCACTTGTAGCTTGCATACAATCAGATTTGTTATTGGTGGCTATGAGCAAATCATCTACATATTGGAGCAAAATTCTTTTTCCCGGAGTTACAGAGTAGCTTGACAGATCTTGACTGAGGGCTGCACTGAAGATAGTGGGTGAGTTCTTGAATCCTTGTGGTAATCGAGTCCAAGTGAGTTGCCCTCGCCGTCCTGTGGTAGGGTTTTCCCATTCAAATGCAAACAAAAGCTGACTGGCCTCTGTCAGGCGTATACAGAAAAAAAAAAAAGCATCTTTTAAGTCCAAAACAGTAAAAGTGAGTGGCTTCTGCTGGAATCAGTCCCAGGAGGGTGTAAGGATTTGGTACTACTGGATGTATGGTTTCAACTGCACTGTTCCCTCGACGTATATCCTGCACTAGGCGGTAGTCACCTGTCCCAGGCTTCTTGATTGGGAGAAGGGGGGTGTTCCAGGGTGATTGGCATTCTCTGAGAAGTCCATACTGCAATAATTTCTTCAAATGGCGATGAATGCCTTCAATTGCTGATCTTGGGAGGGGATACTGACGCACATGCACTGGTTCTGCTCCCGGTTTCAAGGTAACAAGCACAGGAGCTATATTCTTTGCTAGGCCAGGTGGATTATTCTCTGCCCATACTCCAGGTGGGGCTGCAATGCTGGTAAGTATACAGGAACTTGCTGTTTTGGATGCAGGTAAATAGAACCGCCATTCTTCTTCTCGGGGAACAGTCAGCACTATCAATCCAGCTCCTTCGATTAGGAAAACTTCCTCCACATTCAACTAAAGTATCAGCAAGAAGAACTGCTCTCTTCTCCATCTTACATTCACTTTCTCTGTCATATTATCTCCACAATTCACAGACATTCTGAACAACTTAATCGTGCTATATTCATGCCCGCAAATCCATCCCGTTTCTGCAAGTTCTGTTTTATATCTCCCTGGGACTGACTTGACAAAAACTGCATTTACCATGCGCAAATTCTCCTGGGCTGCTGGATTGCATGGGGCATATAGTGAGGGCTGCCTGCACTATTTGGATTCCACTTGGGGTTAACAAAACTGATGGGTCTGAATTAGGTCAATCAAATCCTAAGGCTTCTCAGTGTAGGAGGCATAATGCAGTAAATCAGTAAATCAGTGGCGGGGGTGGGGGGTGGGGGCGGTGGAACTGAGGGAGCTGGCCTCTAAAAATGACTGATTAAAGGATTTAACCAAGAACGGGGACAAGCTGCATCTCTCCCTGTGCTCTAAACATAACGGATGTGTGTGCTCATTCTAAATAAGAATAATTGAGCTAAAGTCCTTATAAGATAAAACTAATATTTTGCAACATGTTATGTTATAACAACAATCCTAACAGAAAGAACTATAGTTCATAACATGACGACTACATAGCTGTTATGTATAACTGGAATAAAATTGCTTGGCAAAAAACTAACTGCCAGACGTAATCAGCTTGGCTTTACAAAATAAATTACTTTCAATTTTACAGTTTTTAGGAAGCAGATATTAAAAAAGACATTCATTCTGGATACATTTTCCATAAAGCGGGTGGACATCTAGAATACACATACACATTTTCCTTCCTAGTTTATTTTATTAACAATAAGCATGTCTTCTATGAGGCACTTGCCGCAGTGTATCAGGAACTAAAACTCATACACGATTAACCCCTCCTTCACTCAGGATTCAAAGCACTTTCAAGTTGCGATCTAGTACCGCTGGCTCAAATGCTGCAGAGTCATGTCAGTGTTCGTAACCTCGGCTTCGTAGGGCAAAGGGAAAATACAAGCATCCTTTCCTATTGAAACCTGAGCCCTACATGATTTCTGCTCACTTGATCTGCACAGGAATTCAAGTAGGAACATAACCCTTTCCAGGCTAAGCCTAATACTATCGAGATCCACAATCCTGACTAAACATTCTTATTAAATGATATATAATACATGACCATAGCAGAAGGCACATCACTATTACAAAATATTGAATAAAAACAGGTATAATTCCCTAAAATAAGCACCCATTAGCCCAGCAGCAGAACGTTGAAAACATGCCTTCATAGGGTTAAAACATTCCTCTGCACAAACACGCCTCTTGTCAGTTTCACGCTGCGCTGCAAGACAGCTGAATGAGAGAGACAGCTTCGTGATTTTACAGTGACTCTAGGGGTTTGGCGTCTTCTTAACTATACTTTTACTATTTCATATGCGGTAAAGTGTCACAAATTACCCAACGGAATATAATCCTACCCTTATACTAGAAGGGAAACTCGTGGTTTCAACAGATAACAAAGCAAAGACAAACTCCCAACGCTTCCTCCTTTTCACAAGCATTCTTCACACAGACAAACATCCTGGCATTTTCCAAATTCCGAATTCCCGGGCTGACTGACAAACCAGAATTACCAAAACCGAAAGGGCTGATGGGTTCGCCCCGCGCACTACTTGCAGGGGTACTAGGATCGCCCGTGGAAGTTGATCAGACTTCCTTTACCTGTTACTGTACCAGAGATGTCTCGAGACTTTCCCAGAGCTATCTGACGAAGAACCAGAAAAATCAATACTCACCGGATCCGGTAGCTAATGCGCTGCGCAACCAATCCCTCCTTGGGTTTAATCCTGGACTCCCCTCGGGTTCAAGGTGTTGGCCGGCCAGAAACAGCAGCCTGTGGAGGCAAGGAGGAGTCTCCTCCGATACAAAAGGACCAGGGGTGCCAGAGACCCTCCTGCGGTCAGTCAGGCTCGGCTCTAGCCGGACCAAACCTGTGAGGCGAGATGTCGGGGCATATTCACTTGCATACCATCCCCCACTCGCACATTCCCGGCCCAACGCACCAGGAACATGTAGTAGCTGATAAGAATGCAATAAATAATACCCGGAGTCAGGCAAAGATCCAAGCCAATTTATTTGTGCACAGGCTCAGATTGCAGTAGCATTCAAAATGGTCTGAGCACAGAGCTCAGAAAAATGACAGTTTATATACTTTTCTTCTCCAGTCTAATACAGGCAAAACTTCTCATTGGCCACAGTGGCCCACTTACTCTCATCCAATAGACATCTCTGACCGGGCCCAGGACTCGCTCCCCCTGCTTGGGTCTTACTAGCCACGGGTCAGCAACTAGACATAACACTAAACATAATACTTCTACTACAGTATATTTTGCTACTTCTGCAAGGTCAGTTAGCTTGCATAGATAGTGGAAGGCATATCAGAAGCATTCTTATCAAAAGCAAAACAAAGCAAGGCTAAGAAGTGTTTCTAATAGCTACCGGTAATTTCTGTAATATTCCAGGCACATTTCTCTAGCCCTGGCTCAAAATACTAAACAATCAAAACGCTAGACAAAATATTCTTACACTGTTCAGCTTCTCTACTATATTTTCATCCTAATTACAAGGTCAGTGCACATCTAGCAAAGATACAGTGGCGCGACATTCTACTGAAACAGACATCTGGCTAATCTAAACAATAAACAGTAAGAAAGTTTTTATTCTCTTATCTCCAGGAGAGCAGAACATGTTATCAAACTAGAATAGAACGGTATGTCTTTCTAACAGCTAACAGCATTCTGTAATTTTCCAAAATCAGCAATAACATTTCAAAGCAGGAGAAAAAGGGCTTTAGGCCTAGCTTCAGGCTTAGCTCTGCTACATATTAGGCCATCGCCTATCACACTGAAGCTGTCTAATTAAAACTTGTTAAACAGCTACTAGCTACTGCAGTGCACAGCCTGAAGCCGTGCTGACAGTGAAAGTAAGAAAGTTTTCACTATTCCTAAAAACCTTGCATAGAGAATTGTTTGCCTATGAAGAGTTTAACTTCTTGTTGAAAGTTTTTACTGTGCTTAAGGAGACAAACAGCCGGGAAGTGTTCTGGACTGAGAGAAAAGAAACCTGTTCTAGGAAAGCTGTTTCTGTTTGTTTTAAACAGCACTGCTAGCCATATCTGGTAGCATTAACTGTTGAAAGGACTTTTCTTTATGCTGAAGAACATTATAAGCTTTTTTGTTTTGAGTTCAGTTATATTCTGATGTATTTTTGAAAGAATCCTGGGGAAACAATCCAAAGGTGTTATTTTGTGAACCTAGCATTTTCCCCATAAATAAATTTCTGTCAAAGCCTTACCACTCAAAGCCAACTACAAATATGTATTTTTTTACCTAAAGCCAAGTACCTTCTGACTGGACTACATTTCCCATGAGGCATTACAAGGCAGCCAGTCAGGTAAAGGCTAAATGGTGAATCTCTCCTATGACAAGCACTGTCTGTAAGGGGCTAAGGGCGTGACAACTTCTAACCAAACCTTCTATCAGATACCTCGGAGTCACCTTAGACCAGCGACTAGACATGAAGACGCACATAAGCAATATAGCAAGAGCAGTATACCATAAGATCCGATCTCTCCGGCATCTACGCTTCCTGCTTGAACCGGATGACTTCCGGACAATCTATCAAGCACTGATCATACCGCAAATGCCATTCTTCAAGGTCTCCCTAGGTCCACTCTGCACCTGCTACAGCTCGCGATGAACTCAGCAGCAAGAGTTCTTCAGGGAACATCCAGGAGGGACCACATAACGCCCATCCTGAAACAGCTTCACTGGCTCCCCATTCAAGGCAGGCTGACATTCAAAATCTTACTGCTGACTTTCAAAGCCATCAATGGACTCTCCTCCTCATCCCTAAAAGAGCTCATAAAGAGCAACCCCCTACCAGATCCAGAAGAGCAGCAGCGGTCAACACACTAATGATCCCAACAGAGATAACCCAGTCCACCCAGGCAACAGTAAACAGAGCTTTCAAATTCTGTGCACCTAAATGCTGGAACATCCTCCCACCTAGCATCCGGGCAATCCCTGACTTAGTCCAGTTTAGGAAAGCGTTAAAACATCACCTCTTCCTCTTGTATTACCCAGAAGAATGTACCACCACAGCCCCAGCAACTAGCTAGCTGACGCAGTACAATGAATCCTCTATATTAGTTTGTCAAGATGTAAATAGTTACCCAATATGTAAATAGTTACCCAGGTTTGACCCAAGTTCATGTACTGGTCAGTGTAAACACAGCTACAGAAATGTGTAAGTTTTGATGTTCTATGTAAACTGCACTGATGCGGAATAGCGCGGTATATAAGAGAATGTAAATAAAATAAAATAAAATACTATCTTGGAAGCCCACACCAGCTATATTCCATGCTTTAAAAAAAGTGGAAGGAAGTTCAAAAAACTGCCAGCATGGTTTAAAGGTGAGGTCAGAGAGGCTGTTGCTAAAAAAGAATCTTTCAGGAAATGGAAAAAAGAGCCAAATGATGAAAACTGGAAACAGCACAAGCAATGGCAAGTTAGGTGTAAGGCATTGTTAAGGCAGGCAATGAGAGAATTTGAGAAGTAGCTTGCTGTGGAAGCAAAAACGCATAATAAAGACTTTTTCAAGTACATTCATAGCAAAAAAACGGTGCACTAAGAGGGAACAAGGTGATAGCGGAGAGACTGAATGAATTCTTTGCTTCCGTCTTTACTGAGGAAGATATAGGGATGTTACCCATGACTGAAGTGGTTTTTTAAAGTGATACTGTGGAAGAATTAAAAGAAATATCGATACACCGAGAAGATGTATTACAACTATTTGATAAAAAGAAAAGTAGCAAATCACCTGTACCAGATGGTATACATCCAAGGGTGTTGAAAGAACTGAAATATGAGATTGCAGACCTGCTATTAGTAATCTGTGAACTATCATTAAAATCATCTGTAATACCTGAAGATTGGAGGATGGCCAATGTAACGCCATTTCTTAAAAAGGGTTCCAGGAGTGATCCAGGAAACCACAGACGAGTGAGCCTGACATCAGTACTGGGCAAAATGGTAGAAACTATTATAAAGAACAAAATTGCTGAACATATAGATAGTCGTGGTTTAATGGGAGAAAGCCAGCATGGTTTTAACCAAGGAAGATCTTGTCTTACTAATCTGATGTTTTTTTGAAGGTGTGAATAAACAGGTGGACAAAGGTGAGTCGGTTGATATAGTGTATCTGGACTTTTAGAAAGTCTTTGACAAGGTCCCTCATGAGAGACTTTTGGCAAAACTAAAAAGTCATGGGATAGGAGGCAGTGTACTATTGTAGATCTGGAACTGGTTAAAATATAGAAAGCAGAGGGTAGGGCTAAATGGACAATTTTCCCAATGGAGAAAGTTGAATAGTGGAGTACCCCAGTGATCTGTGCTGGGTCCACTGCTTTTTAACATATTTATAAATGACCTAGAAATCGGAACAACAAGTGAGGTTATCAAATTTATAGATGACACAAAACTATTTAAAGTTGTTGAAACCAAAGAGGATTGTGAAAAAATTGCAAGAGGATCTTGATAAATTGGAAGACTGGGCATCCAAATGGCAGATGAAATTTAATATGGACAAGTGAAAAGTTATGCACCTAGGAAAGAACAACCTAAACTATGGTTACATGATGCAAGGTTCTGCATTAGGAACCACCACCCAGGAAAAAGATTTCCTCTGTTTTCTTTTCTCTTTGCTATCCCTTTTTGTAAATGAATGGCATTCCTTTCTGTTTCCATCAGTAGTCTCCTTTTGTTTTTATTGTACACCGCTGCATGCCTCTTGGTCTAGGCGGTATAATAAGTTTTTAATAAAGATAAAGATAAAGATAAAGATAGGCGTCATCGTGGATAACGTGTTAAAACCCTCCGCCCAGTGTGCAACGGTGGCCAAGAGAGCAAATAGAATGCTAGGTATCATAAGGAAAGGAATGGAAAAGAAAACAAAGGATATTTTAATGCTTCTGTATTGTTCCATGGTGCGACTGCACCTTGAATATTGTGTGCAATTCTAGTCGCCATATCTTAAAAAGGATATAGCATTATTAGAAAAGGTACAGAGAAGAGCCACCAAAATGGTAAAGGGGATGGAAGGATACCCCTATGAGGAGAGGCTAAAAAGATTAGGGCTCCTCAACCTGGAAAAGAGACGACTGAGGGGAGATATGAGGGAGGTCTATAAATTAATGAATGGAGTGGAACGGGTAAACATAGATCGATTGTTTACGTTATCAGAATATAGAAAGACTAGGGGACATGCAATGAAGCTACAGGGTAACCTATGTAAGACTAATAAGAGAAAATATTTTTTCACTCAGCGTGTAATCAAACTCTGGAATTTGTTAGCGGAGGACGTAGTAAAAGCTGTTAGTGTAGCTGAGTTTAAAAAAGGTTTGGACAAGTTCCTGGAGGAAAGGTCCATAAACCATTATTAAAAAGGACCTGGAATATCACTGATTGACCCAATACAAGCATTGTGGAATGTGTGTCTTTTGGGGAGACTGCTAGGTACTTATGACCTAGATTGGCCACTATTGGAAACAGGATACTGGGGTTGATGGACCTCGTTCTGACCCAGTATGGCATATCTTATGTTCATATTGTCATGAGGCTGGAGCCATGGAAGATGCAGCCTGTCAGACGGCTGCCTGGGTGAGAATGTTCACAGTCTTGGCAAGTGCATATATCAATATGATTTGCAAGGGATTGTGGGAAATGCAGTTTATTCACACCAGACACAGCTGCTCACAATAATTAGTTGTGCTTGAGTGTAAAGCCAATAAGATATTTATTTATGGGGTTATTTCTCCCAACACAGATATGCTTGGTAGCACATAAAACAGGATACTTGCTTTCAGTGTTAAACTTAGAAAAACAAAATCAGGAAAACAGTTGAACTTGTCAGGCAATCAAAGCAAAAGAATAAAGACCTGGTTGGTAACAAACTGGTCTTTTCTATAGGCTCTAGCTAATATTTTCTTAGCAGTGTTTCAAACTACAAGCAAAACCCACAAAGAAGGGAAAAACTGTTCTTTTCAGGTTAACTTCTTATATCTTCACACATAGATTCAGAAGTGATTCCCTCAGAGCTCACAAGCAATTAGGTAAGGCTCAATTGCTAGCAGTTACCCAGCTGAAACCCCTTAGCTGGCTTGCTTTCTACTGCGTGGCTCAAATCCTACTTCAGGAGCTTTTCTGAGTAGATTAAAGAACAAGTTTGTATTTCTTTGTGATGGTTGTTGTACTTTGTAACAGAAAATTACCAAAGGAGTTTAGACAGAGAGCAATCCATATATTCACAGCCTATATCTAAGACCGCTCCCCCTTCTTCAACAATCATGGGTTCAATATCATGGACTGGCACAGAGGAATTTCTCAATGTAGCACTCTCAGGAGAATACTTGTTTCCCTGCTGTCTTTCAAGGTTATAGCTAGGGCATAGATCAGTGTTCATACCTGAGCTTCCATTGCTGTTAGAGTTCCTCTCTAAATAGCCTGGCCAGTATGTAGTCCAATTCTTATGTCCTGCCTTCCAATCCAGATCCCTGGACACTGGATCTCTCTTCACATACCTTCTGGCACGGATCTTAGGGTCCCTTCCACGTGCAGCCGTCTCCCTCACAGGTACCGTCTGGAGATTCCTAGCCCTGCAGCACCATTCCTCTGGCTTTCCCCAGTCCAATGGTGTATGCTGGCCTTTTGAATGTCTCCCAGTATACGTACTGCTCTGGACTCCTTTATACCTCCCAAATGCTTTTCTCTTTCTTCCAAAGGGTTTCTTGCCCTCTCTGTTCGTCCGCTCTGGCTTCTGCTTCTGATGATCCTCCAGATGATGAAAATGTCCAAGATGAGGATGATGTCCAAGATGAATCTGAGGATGATTCTCTGTAGAATAAACTCTACCTTTATTCTGCTTAGATGAGTGCTCCACCCTAGCACAGCGCAGCTGTGCTGAATCAGGCCCTGCCCTTTGAGATGAGTGCTGGGGGATTACCTCATAGCCCTCTTGATTGAACACACGTTTCCCCACTTCAGCTCCTCTAATGGCTGTTGGAAACCTGGTGCATTCTGGGACTGGTAGTCTTTTATGGGAAAATTCTGTTTTCTTATTTCTACCAGAACTGACAGGTTGCTTGTTCAGAGTCACTTCACCTTTTCTATAGCTCCTTCCTGAGCTATGATAAGCTTCCTTATCACATACCCCCCTGCTTAAGTTATTAACTGGTGAAACTTCTTCTCTACAGTCCGTAATACGGGAAAGGGCATCCGCATTCTTGTGTAACTTCCCAGCACGATGTTCCACTTGAAAATCAAATGCCTGTAAGGCCATGTACCAGTGTGTCAACCTGGCATTGTGGTTCTTCATTTGCTGCAAACCACTTAAGTGGGGCATGGTCTGTGACCAACTGGAACTTTCTCCCTGTAAGGTAAAACCTTAACGCCTCCACTGACCACTTAATAGCTAAACATTCTTTTTCTATTGTGGAATACTTTTGTTCAGCCGGTGACAACTTTCTGCTCAGGTACATCACAGGATGCTCCTCCCCTTCATGACACTGGGATAGAACCGCTCCTAGCCCTACATCCGATGCATCTGTTTGAACCAGAAAGGGTTTCCTGAAGTCCACCCCTTTTAGTACCAGTCCTGTACACAATTTTCCTTTTAGGACTGAAAATGCTTTTTCAGCTTCAGGTGTCCACTTTAGCTGGTTTGGACAATTCTTCCGCAGCATATCCGTGAAAATTGCACTTTTCTCTGCAAATTGCGGTATAAATCTGCGGTAGTATCCAATAAGTCCCAAGAAACTTCTTAGTTGTTTCTTTGTTGTTGGAGGGGGAAAATTCCTGATGCTATCTACTTTACTCATTAGAGGTTTAATTTTTCCTCTTCCCACTAGGTGGCCCAGGTATTTTACCTCCCTATTTGCAAAGGCACACTTCTTCGGGTTTAAAGTGATTCCCGCTTGCTTCATGGAGCACAAGACTGCCCTGATCCTCTTTAGATGCTCCGCTCAGGTGTTACTATGGATTATGACATCATCCATATATGCAAAAGCATAATTTTGGTGGGGTCGAAGTACCTGATCCACTAACCTTTGGCAGGTAGCCGCTGCTCCATGCAGTCCGAAAGGCATCCTCTTGAACTGGAAAAGGCCAACGGGGGTGCTGAACGCAGTCTTCGGCTTCGACTCCCTGGTTAGAGGGATTTGCCAATATCCTTTTGTCATATCAAGGGTGGTTAAGTATTGAGCCTGTCCCAGCTGGTCCAACAACTCCTCAATTCTTGGCATTGGATATGCATCAAAAACTGATATTGCGTTTACCTGCCGGAAGTCAATACAAAATCTTAAAGATCCATCAGGCTTCGGCACCAGGACTATGGGGCTATTCCAGGGACTCTTTGACTCCTCTATTACTCCCATGTCCAACATCTCCTGGACTTGTGCCACTACTTCCTGTCTCTTGGCTTCAGGCAATCGGTATGGCCTTTGACGAACTAATTTCCCAGGTGGAGTTATTATTTCATGGGCAACCAAATGTGTCTCCCCAGGTATGGGTGTCAACACATCTGGGAATTCTTTAAGCAATTTCCTAATTTCTTCCTGTTGTACCACTTACAGGTCCTCACCTATTTGGGGCTCTGATTTTTCTTTACAATCAGATACCTGGGGTCCCAAATCTTCCTCTTCATTCACCTCCCTCTCTCGGGCACAGGTGGCAGCTAGGCTTTTAACCCCTTTGAAGTCAGTAGAACCAAAGCCTTTGGTTCCACGCTCAGAATTTTCCAGGGATGTGACCTCCTCCACAGGTGGAAAACCCAGCCTCTCACAGATCAATTGGGCAATTCTGTCTCCTGTCTTCACGTGATAATCATTCTGTCCAAAATTAAATAACAGAACTTTAATATTGCCCCTGTAATCGGGATCAATTACTCCCGCACCCACATCGATGAAATATTTAAGGGCTAATCTGGACCTTGGGGCTACTCTCCCATAGCATCCAATAGGTATTTCCACTTGGAGACCGGTGTCAACCAGGGCTCTCCCTTGGCTAGGTACAGTCACATTTTCTATGCTGCACAGGTCAAACCCAGCAGCTTGAGGGGTTGCCCTCTTAGGAGCTTGGGCCTTCTCTGTGACCCTATGGTACTTTAAGACAAATGTCTGCTTTGGGGTAGCTTGGTCTTCTGGTCGCTTAACCATCTTTTTAGCTGGGGTCTGAGGACTTCCAAATAAAGGCCCGGGAGCTATTACCATTAATCCTTCTCCCTCCTTCTTTCCTAGTCCTTCCACTAGACCTGTGATAAGGAAGCTTATCATAGCTCAGGTAGGAGCTATAGAAAAGATGATGTGACTCTGAACAAGCAACCTGTCAGTTCTGGTAGAAGCAAGAAAACAGAGTTTTCACATAAAAGACTACCAGTCCCAGAATGCACCAGGTTTCCAGCAGCCATGGGAGGGGCTGAAGTGAGGAAATGTGTGTGCAATCAAGAGAGCTGTGAGGTAATCCCTAAGCACTCATCTCAAAGGGCAGGGCCTGATTCAAGACAGCTGCGCTGTGTTAGGGAGCAGCACACATTAGAACAGGATAAGAATAGAGCTTATTCTTCAGATAACAGTTACTACAAGCTCCAGCCCAGCTTCAGGGAGAGCTTCAGCTACAGAGGGAGGAAGAGATACAGAGACAGCAACGGCTACAAGCACCAGTATCACCTGGAGAAACAGAAGCCAAGCCAAGCAGATAGAGAGAGAAGGAAACTCTCTGGAAGGAAGAGAAGAAAGGCCATTGGAAGGTCTGGGAGATTCCAAGGCAGTACTCATACTGGGAGGTATTCCAAAAGCCAGCAGAGTCCATTGGACTGGATTCAGCCAGAGGAATGGAGTGGCAGAGATAGGAATCACCAGTGGCTACCTGGAAGAGAGAAGACTGCATGTGGAAGGGACTTTCAGACCAAGGCCAGAAGGTATGTGAGAGAAGATCCAGCGTCCAGGGATCAAGATTGGAAGGCTGGACATCAGAATTGGATTACATATTGGCCAGGCTATACAGAGAGGAATAATGATAGCAGGAGAGGCTCAGGTATGAACACTGATCCAGACCCTATCTATAATAGAGAATGGCAGCAAGGGAATAAGCATTCTCATGATAGTGCCTTAATGAAAGACTCATCTGTGCCAATGTATGATATTGACCCTATGATTGTTGATGCAGGGGGAAATACAGCAGATGAAACTATTTACATGGACTGTTCTTTATCTAAATGCTATTGCTAGTTTTCTATGAGCAAACACATCAGCCATCACAAAGAAACCTAACTTTGTTCTTTATTTCCACTGCAAACAGCTCTTAAAGCAGGATTTGGGCTCACACAGTAGCAGCCAGCCAGCTAAAGGCTTTCAGCTGGTCCATTGATAGTAATTAGGGCTGCACCTGATTGTGTGTGTGAGCAAGGGAGAATCACTGCTGAGATCGGCGTGGAAAATAAGCAGAAGTTAACCTAACCAGCAAAGTTTATTCTTTACTTTGTGCCTTTGTATTTGGTAATTACTTGCTAAGAAAACATTAGCTAATTGCCTGACAAGCTGAAGGTTGTTTTCTGGTTTACTTTGTGACTTTTTGTTATCCCTTTAAACACTGCAAGCAAGTAACCTCATTTATAGTGCTATCAAGCATACATGTGCTGGGTGAATTAAACCCCATCAATAAAAGAAGTATTTTATTGATCTTACCACTTGGTTTCACAACTCAAATTATTGTCATCAGCTGTGTTTGGGAGTGAATGAACTACAATACCCACAATACCTTGCAAGAATCATATGAATATATGCATCGTCAAGATTGTGTAAGTTCTCACCCTAGGCAGCCGTCTGACAGACCCTGCTTAAATCTTGGCCAGTCTCTTCCTAGAACCAAATCAAAGGGTAGCCTAGGCACCACTGCTAACAGGACTTCCTCTTGTTTCCCCAGGCACCTAACCTTTAGCCTATAGGTGGGATATGATGTTGCAGCACCATGAATGCATCTGATGTGAACTTGGCTTTCAGGAGTTCTAGGCACAAATCCTTCTTGGGCCTCTATTCTCTTCCAAAGCCTTCTTGACATCATACTCTGGTCTGCCCCAGAGTCTAACAAAGCATTTGTGGTAATTCCTTGCACATCAACCATCAAAAGAAATCCTTCTTTGGGCTGTTTTAAATCCACACCCATTAAGCTAGTGTGTGTCTGGCATCCCTTTTCTAAATGTCCCCATTTTCCACACTTGAAACATTTCTTTTCACTCCACTGTGTCATCTGCTTTGGCACAGTACATTTATTTTCAGAAACATTTTTAACTATTTTCTTTTCTGATACAGCACAGCTTGCCTCAGCACCCATCTTCAGAGGGCCACCCATTCTATGGCAAGCCTGCGTGGCTTCCAAGAATCTCTCTGCTAGCATGGCTGCCTCTCCAAGATTTTGGCAATTTTGCTGTATAAGGAAAGTGTGCAAATCTTTAGGCACGGCAGACATAAATTGTTCAAGCATAATAATGTCTAATAACATTTCTACCGTCTTTTGCTCAGGCTCCAACCATTTTACAGCTAATCCTCTGATTCTCTGACTCAGAGCCCTGGGTGTTTCTCCCACTCTCAATGTAGTAGCTCTAAACATTCGCCTATACTCTGAAATAGACAACCCTAGGCGATCTCTAATAGCAGCCTTTACATCCTTATAATTCAAAGCCTGGGCTGCTGGCATTGCTCTATAAGCTGCAAGCGCCTCTCCAGTTAATGAGGCTGCCAGCCTTACTGCCCACTGGGTCTCTGGCCATGCTAATGCTTGTGCCACTCTTTCAAAAGACTAGAAAATCATCAACATTATCATCTGGAGTTAGCTTCCCAAAACTAAATGCCCCAATTCCCTGATTGAGTCCCATACTGTCCACATGTGGTGTACCAGTATTTACTGCTGGTCTTGCATCTGGTCCACTTTGGTTCTGCAGTTTAACTAGGGCTTGCACCAGATCAAGCACTGGCCTCTGCTGGTCCATTAAGGCTTTCATAGCAGTGTCCTGAGCCTGCTGTGCTAGCTCCTGTTGCCTGCTAAACTGGGCTGCCATCCAATCAGCTAGTTCCCTTGGATCCATCTTGATCCCTGCAAGAAAACACACAAAATAAAAAAACCCCACAGTGCACCACCTTCCAAACAGGTGTTTTTTTCTGCTTTTTTTTTTTTCAATTACCCCTGTGCCTTACTCCCATCCACCACTAGACATGCCCAGGTACTTGTTACCTTATGCCAGTGATGAATCCAGCTCTGCACAGGGTCTTTTCTTCCTGGAGCAGCTACCTGGAACAGCCACCTCTCCTCCAAAGTGCAGTTGAGGGAAAATCATTTCTTTCAGCTTTTAAGCTTGAACTGTCTTTTCCTTCAGACTTGAGTTGTAATCCTCAGCAAGTAAATCCCTTTGTGCAAAAGCAATCCGAAAAACTACGCCATTTGTCAGACGGCTGTCTGGGTGAGAATGTTCACAGTATTGGCAAGTGCATATATCAATATGATTTGCAAGGGATTGTGGGAAGCAGTTCATTCACACCAGACACAGCTGCTCACAATAATTAGTTGTGCTTGAGTGTAAAGCCAATAAGATATTTATTTATGGGGTTATTTCTCCCAACACAGATATGTTTGGTAGCACATAAAACAGGATACTTGCTTTCAGTGTTAAACTTAGAAAAACAAAATCAGGAAAACAGTTGAACTTGTCAGGCAATCAAAGCAAAAGAATAAAGACCTGGTTGGTAACAAACTGGTCTTTTCTGTAGGCTCTAGCTAATATTTTCTTAGCAGTGTTTCAAACAACAAGCAAAACCCACAAAGAAGGGAAAAAATGTTCTTTTCAGGTTAACTTCTTATATCTTCACACATAGATTCAGAAGTGATTCCCTCAGAGCTCACAAGCAATTAGGTAAGGCTCAATTGCTAGCAGTTACCCAGCTGAAACCCCTTAGCTGGCTTGCTTTCTACTGCGTGGCTCAAATCCTACTTCAGGAGCTTTTCTGAGTAGATTAAAGAACAAGTTTGTATTTCTTTGTGATGGTTGTTGTACTTTGTAGCAGAAAATTACCAAAGGAGTTTAGACAGAGAGCAATCCATATATTCACAGCCTGTATCTAAGACCGCTCCCCCTTCTTCAACAATCATGGGTTCAATATCATGGACTGGCACAGAGGAATTTCTCAATGTAGCACTCTCAGGAGAATACTTGTTTCCCTGCTGTCTTTCAAGGTTATAGCTAGGGCATAGATCAGTGTTCATACCTGAGCTTCCATTGCTGTTAGAGTTCCTCTCTAAATAGCCTGGCCAGTATGTAGTGTGGTGAGGAAAGCACTACTGAGGCTATGGATACACAGGGAAATGAGCCCTGCACCTTTAAAACTGAAAGCATCCAGGGTTTCCCCGGTAACCAGGAGTCTCTGACTCACAACATAGTCACCCTTAAGCCCCGCCCACAGCAGCACGTCAGGGGTAGAGAGAAGCCTGACTCTGCTCACTTGTGCTGGGAGCAAAGCGTGGCACAGGAAGAAGAGCAGTTTAAAAAGCTGACTTTTAGAAACTCAGGGAGGAGAACGAGTACAAGCACGGAGAGCCCAGGAGCAGGCAGAAGCGTGCCAAGTACAGCCAAAAGGGAGGAGAGAACGCCTGAGAGAATAAGGAAAGGTGGAGCTGAAGAAGGTATTGTTGAACCTTTAAGAGAAGGCAGCTCTAAGAAGTGTTACAGCCAGGGAGAAAGCCAGCAAGGAACCTTGAGAGATAGAAAGGCTGCTGAGTTTAAGCTTCCAAGAGAACAGGGGAAACTGATTGGAAAAGTTCCAAGGCAGTCCCAGCTGAAAGGAAGGCTGTTTCAATCAAGGGAATTCTCTGCAGACGGAAGACAGCATGACTTGCATACAGGACAAAGAGAATTGCTGAATACTCCTGATTTAAGGCAAGTGTGTCCTCCTCAGTTCAGCTCTATAAAAGGCTTAGGAGAATTAGCATCAGAAATAAAAGCTAATTCTAGTTGCCAGCTAAACCCCAGAATAAAGAGGGACGATTTAACTGACTATCACTTGGCTCACCTTGCAGAAGAGTTAGGGCAGAAGCAAGTCCTTCTCAAAAAGCTGAATGATTTGATCCAGAAAGAAAATAGTCAGCTCTCCCTACAGGTACCCTTGGATAAGTGTGAAAGGGACAGTGTTGAAGAAATGGAAATAGGAGATTTGGAAGATAACTCATGTGAAATGCAGTGTGCTTATTGCCAAGCCTCTAGCTTGGAAGAATGCTAAACTGTAGAGCCTTTTAAAGTGTGAATGCTATAAGAGAATCTTGACTTGTGTGAAAGGCACAGCAGAAGGAAAACAGCTGAATGTTATATTCAAATGATATTGTGAAGCCGAAAGCTGAAGGGAATAATCAGAGGACATTCTAAAAGCTGTTTTTGCTTCAAGAAATAAGGTTCCTATAAAAGAGAAGTTTTTGTGAAGCTTACGTTTTTGGAATAAGCTGCATTTACTAAACACAGGCAACGTTGTGACTGCTTCTTTTGAAAAGTTAAAGCTTTTTGCGTTGGAGTAAAAATCCTGTATTTTTGTTTTCCACTTATATCCTGTGTATGATGGAATCCCTGATTACAAACAAATAAATTTTCTCTGTTTTGCGCCTGACCACTTGACTACAACTCCTTTGCCTAAGTAAATAAGACTACAACTCCCAGCAGCCCTCCTGGCGGCCATTTTGAGGGAGAACTTATTGAAAGGTAAAAAGGCGACCCCTCCTGGTACCCGGTTATCTGCCCGGCCAGGTGGGGGCGACAGTAGTCCAGTTCTTATGTCCAGCCTTCCAATCCAGATCCCTGGACACTGGATCTCTCTTCACATACCTTCTGGCACGGATCTTAGGGTCCCTTCCACGTGCAGCCGTCTCCCTCACAGGTACCGTCTGGAGATTCCTAGCCCTGCAGAACCATTCCTCTGGCTTTCCCCAGTCCAATGGTGTATGCTGGCCTTTTGAATGTCTCCCAGTATACGTACTGCTCTGGACTCCTTTAGACCTCCCAAATGCTTTTCTCTTCTTTCTTCCAAAGGGTTTCTTGCCCTCTGTTCGTCCGCTCTGGCTTCTGCTTCTGATGATCCTCCAGATGATGAAAATGTCCAAGATGAGGATGATGTCCAAGATGAATCTGAGGATGATTCTCTGTAGAATAAACTCTACCTTTATTCTGCTTTGATGAGTGCTCCACCCTAGCACAGCGCAGCTGTGCTGAATCAGGCCCTGCCCTTTGAGATGAGTGCTTGGGGATTACCTCATAGCCCTCTTGATTGAGCACACGTTTCCCCACTTCAGCTCCTCTAATGGCTGTTGCAAACCTGGTGCATTCTGGGACTGGTAGTCTTTTATGGGAAAATTCTGTTTTCTTATTTCTACCAGAACTGATAGGTTGCTTGTTCAGAGTCACTTCACCTTTTCTATAGCTCCTTCCTGAGCTATGATAAGCTTCCTTATCACAAGTCTTAGAAAAAAAACCCTGTTTTGCATAGAGCTGAGAATGTGCAGAGGGTGCAGTTGCATCGCAGCACAGCCAGAGGGGGCAAGAGTAATCCCACAGAGGTTGAAGCAACGTGCTCAGACACTAATTGTATAAGTGGCAATCAGTTGCACCTGAGCCCAAGCCCGGGACGTTCAAACCAAAACTCCCTTTATAAGGAGAAACAGAAAGAGAAGAGGGAAGAGGGAAAGAAGGTGGAGAACCTGCAGGACAAGAAGAACGTGGAGCAGGAGAGATTCCACACAGAGCCAGCCCAGAGGGACAGAATCCAGAGGAAGTTTACTCAGACGGATGGAGTCCAGAGGGGCAGAGCACAGAGGGACGGAGTCCAGAGAAAAGCTGCCAGAAGAAACAGTTTGTCTGGTAGGAGTGACTCTCCCAGCCCAAGTAACCTTGTTGGATCTGGATTACAAGGAACAAGGAAGAGAGGTTCCTATTATAAAGATACCTTTTCAGAGAACCACAGTGAGTGGGAATCCTTACCAGGTTTTCCTGAATTCCATGAAAGCAAAGCACTGCACAGAAAAGCCTATCTCCCAAGAGAAGTACGTCAGAAGGAGAGCTCTAGGTGTGGCAATTCCAGGAAGCCAAGGTATGCTAAATCTTTAATTCTAAAGGAAAGCCTTGCTAATAGAAACCCTGTTAAAGCAGCTATTCCCTATAAGGGGAGGAGAAGCAAAGCAGAGCTTTTTAAGACAATCCCTCACAGCTTAACAGGAAAGTTTTACTGGAAGCAAGATAGACCCTGTAAGTTTGTAACAGGGAGTGAAAACTACTATTCAAAGGAAGAAGCCAGTGACGCAGTCTATGGAAATTGAATGTGAGAATATTATTCCCATGCCTCAGGAGGAATCCATGGACTGTGTCACCACCTCTCACTCCCAGAGGCCTTAGCGTGGGTAAGGTGAGCGGGGTGATGTTCTTCTTAAGACTATGAACCACTAATTTGAGGCTTGGGAAAGCCTCTTGGGTATTGTAGTCCTTTAGCTCAATGAAGAAAATAGTTGTGCACAAAATGGTAAGGTATAAATGGGATTTATTCCCTTCCCAGGGTTGGAATTTAACCTTGAAAATACAGCAACATAAAGTCCATACTTCTGGTACAATGAAACAAAAGAGTAATCAAACTTAGGCAATGCTTATCTTCAGCTTCTTTAAGGTAACAGAAAAATAAGGTACAGAAAACAGTTTAAACCTCCAAACATTCTTTGGACTGTTTTCTCTCTTATAGCAGTATTATAGCAATGCTAGCATAAAGATTGTATGCTGTCTGACATCGTGTACATACAGTCCATGTAAACCTCTGTGTCTGGAGCTTGGTAAAACTCACACTGCATCCCATTCACGTCGTCCTCAGCTTCCTGTGGGGTGAACTCTTCCCCCTGCTCAATCACTTCCTCTGTGAAGGGTAAAGTGTTCCCATCCCCCAACAGCCTAGAGGAGCTTAGGTGTTTAGCATAAGAATCACGGTTGGCTCTTTCACACAGCTCCTGGTACGTACAAGGGTTTTGATCAAAATCTTCTGCTATGCTATTTGGAAGTATTTTCCTACCTTCCAGCAACTGCTTGTCCAGAGACCTCCCTTGGCTGAAATACGGCTCACGGTAAAACTTTTCCCTTTTGCTTTGCCTGGGCTTTCTCACAGGCAGAAACTCCGCTTCAGGGAAACAAGTTTTCCTTTCAGTATATTTAGTATTTGAAGGCTGAGACTGTCTTCTCAGGGGTTTAAAATAATATTCCTTGCCTTCAGGAGAATGGAGTTCCTCAGTGCACTGACCAGCCGTGTACTGCTTTTCACAGCATGAAACTGCCTGATTCCAGGAGTCAGCGTGGCTCTCACAGCTCCCTTCTCCAGATGAGCTTTCCTGGATAAGATGGGGATTCCCTTCCCTTCTCTTCTCTTGGCCTTCCACACTGTTCTCTCCTTCTTGATCAATTCCTTCTCTCTCTCCTGTTCTTCACCCCTCCTTTCCTCTCTCCTAACTAGAGGATTTTTAAATGTGTTGCCTTTTCCGTTTGCTTGGGCTCCGCCCCCCATCAGCTGCTTCCCCTCTCCTAATGAGTCATGGGTTAGCACTTGGCTCGGGCGTTCCCTAGCACTGTGTGACATCATTTGTTTGGGGTTTCTATGCCAACCCTTCTCCCTGTTTTCCTCTGAAATGTCAAAAGTGTATTCATTCTGAGGTATAGTCCCTGTCTCCATGGGCTCTGATCCTTGTGCCTCATGACAACTGTAATTTCTGTTCTGCAACTAGTATTGAATCCTTGCTAGAATTGTAGATAGAAAAGAACTGTGCAACAGATGGTGAACCTTATAACCGTTTGGTTGCTGAATTGTTTAAATTGCTTTGAAGTAAAAGAAGCCTCAGCTAGGACTTGCATTCAACTGTGAAGCCTATAACAGTTATCTGCTTGAATATTGGTGGAACCCCTTTTGATAAAGAAAGGACTGTCTTTATTTTCTACTTGTCTTAGTGAATCATTGCGTTACAGGGGAAATAAAGCCTTGTTACCCTACACTCTTGGCTTGGATCATTTGTGCTCTCAAGGAGCTAGAACTACAAGGACCAAAATGCACTAAGCCCTTAAAGTCACATCGCTCCTTAAAAATAATAAATGTGCCAGATGCCCTTATAGCCACTGGCCACTGGGGGCACCTGGTAACATAATGGCGTAGTTGTTCGGATGCTGGGATAACGCCCTAAGACAGACAAGAAAGAAAGAAACCACCAGTACTAAGCTGGGGAAAACCCGGACCAGAGAAAAAAAAAAAAAAAAAGAAAAACCTGGACCGGAGCTGAGTAAAACCTGGACCGGAGCCAAGAGAAAAAAACCAGACCGGAGCTGAGTAAAACCCAGACCAGAGTCGAGGAAAACCCGGACCGGATCTGAGGAAAACCCGGACTGGAGGACGGAAATTCGGACCGGAAGGAGGAAACCAGGAGAGGAGGCCGTGAGTTTGCTGTCAGCAGTCGTAGAAGGCTATGCCGTAGAGATGCTGCATCCTTTTCTGGAAGCTGGAATCTACTCTGCTACCAGGTAAAAGGTAGAGGGGCAGATTTGTGTGGATGTTGGTTTGAAGAAAAAAAAAAAAAAAAGGAGGAAAAGGGGGCTGAGTGTGTTAGTGGACCACACTTGGTTTTGTTTCTCTTCTCTCTATTTCTCTAGGAAATCCCATCAACATGGAGCAGAAAGAAATACTTGCTTGGATGGCTATGCAGTTCGACAAGCAAAGAGAACTGGCTTGTAAAACATAGCAGCAAGCCATCCTGGCTCTGCAGGAGCAACTAAAGCCCGTCCTGCAGCTGATGGAGGCTTGGGCAGCCCAGCAACAAAAGGTGCAAGAGGAAGCCTCCAGTCATCTGGGACAGAGTTCTGAACTGGGCAGTTGGCCGGTAGGACCAGGGGCCTATGATTCTTTGACCTTAGGGAAGTTAGCAGTTACCGACGACATCAATGACTTTCTCGACTCCTTCGAGAGAATAGCAAGTTCGGTGAGATGGCCGAAAGAACAGTGGCCTATTAGACTGGCAGCTTCTCTCACAGGGGAGGCGCTGTAGGCCTATAGGGCAATGCCCACTTCGCTAGCAAGTGATTATACCGAGGTGGTGAAGGCCATCCGGGAGCGCTTAGGCCTAACTCCCCTCGTATATAATCGCATGCTGCGGGCCGCACACCTTAAGAAGGGTGAGACCCCAAAGGCATTGGGACACAGGCTGAGAAGCTTAGCTGGAAAGTGGCTAAGGCCTGATGGTAAAACCGTTGAGACACTTATGGATGAAATAGTCCTAGAGCAATTCATGTCTGCAGTGCCCAACAATGTGCAGAGCTTCCTAATCCTGCAGAACTGTCGCACGACTGCGGAGGCCGTTGTTTTGACAGAAAGATATTTGGAGGCGGAATTGGCCACCCAAAATACTGAGGAGGTCTCAAAGAAGGCAGTGGGTGTGTTCAAGCAGTCCTCAGGAAGTCTCTCACATTGTAAGTCTCATGATGTAAAATATGATAATGCTGTATCAAAGAGTTATGATAAAAGATGTTTTACCTGTGGAAAAACAGGTCACGTAAGAAGTGAGTGCCAAGCACGTACTGCTCTCATAGGTGAGAACAGAAAAACACCATGTGAAGGTTTAGTGCTGGACGTGACTGTACAAGGGGTTCCGGCCAAAGCTCTTCTTGACTCTGGTGCGGATCAAACGATGATCTCTCGCAAGCTTTGGTCTGTGATCACAGAGCAAGCTGAATCCACACCAGATCAACCAGAGGGCAAGGTGAAAATAAAATGTGTTCATGGGGCTGCCACATTTTACCCTGTATATAACCTGATTGTAAGAGGTTTGGGAATAATGAAGAAAATGTTGGTTGCTGTTGTACCAGGTTACCTCAGGAGTTAGTCTTAGGCCGAGACTGGCCCCAGTTTAAAAGAGGCTTAAAAGAAGGTTTAAACCCCCGCGAAGTCATTGTCTCTACTTGTTCCCAAGCGGAAACTTCAGAAAAGCCTTCTTGTTCACAGGACAGTTTTGGAGGACCTTCCATCACACGATGATTTAATAAGTGATCCCTCTGGAAAAGAGAAGAAGTCAAAGGCAGAAAAGCATAAAGAGAGGAAGTGCCGCTCTCAAGGCCGAGCAGACTTGGAAGCAGGGAGGGGACTGCCCTGGATTCCATCGGAGGTGGTGGAAAAATTCCCTTCTTTTATAAAGGAGCAAAGGAATGACCCCGCGCTAAAACGTTCGTTTGAATACGCCCAGGAAGAAATAAACCTTTCCAAGGTTTATAATGGAAGAGGAAGTGCTATACAGGGAAAGTATAGACCCGCGGACCAAAAATGTGCGGAAGCAACTAGTAGTTCCAAATACCGTTAAGTCCGCAGTACTGAGGTTGGCTCATGACCACCCAATAGGCGGTCATAAGGGGGTACAGGGGACCCTTGACCAAATATTGGCTAGGTTTTATTGGACAGGGGTGTTCAAAGAGACCTCACGGTTTTGTGAGTCCTGTGCCTCTTGCCAGCGAGTGACCTCCATACATCCACCAGAGGTGCCTTTACTGCCGATGCCAATAATTTCGGATCCCATACGAAGGCTGGCAATGGACATAGTAGGACCTCTAGTCAAAACCCCCAGAGGATTTCAGTATATACTGGTCGTCATGGATCAAGCCACACGTTTCCCATGGGCGATGCCCTTAAGGAACATATCAGCAAAATCCATCGCCACCGAGCTCATAAAGCTATTTTGTGAAGTAGGATTTCCTCAGGAAGTGCTGACAGACAGAGGAAGTAATTTTATATCCAGATACCTAGCGCAGGTCTGGGACGCTTTCGGGATCCGCCATCTTAAGACATCTGCTTATCACCCACAATGTAATGGGTTGGTTGAACAAATGAACCAGTCCATAAAACAGATGTTGCGACGGTCCTTAGATGGAGAAATGGCCGAATGGGACATGATGCTCCCATTCATATTGTGATACCGCAAGCCCTCTGATGCAAGAAAGGAAACTTTTAAATCTTGAAAAAAACAGGATTTGCCTGCAATTACGAGAAGGGACACATAGAGGGAGCAGGAGAACAAACCTGAAAGTGGAAGAACCACACCTCTATGGGCAGGACTCAGAAGCAGCTGCTCTGGATTTAAGTAGGAACAGAGCCAAGAGGGGGAGAGCCAAGAGAGAGAGAGCCGAGAGAGCCAAGAGAGGCAAAGGTGCCAGGAAGGCAGTCAAGAGAGCCAGAAAGGCAACAGAGAAACCCCGAAGGGAAGAACCCAGAGGAGAAGCACAGGAGGAGGCAAGGAGCTTGGCAGAGACCTTCATGTGGAGAACAGGAGGCAGTGCCAAGGGAAGCTCCAGAGGCCAGACTCAGAGACCGAGGTGAGGTCACTGACAAACCCAGCAGAGCTAAAGGAAAGGAAGCTACTGGGAGAGCAGGCCTAGAGAAAGGCCATACACAACTTCAAGGGGCAGTATCACGGACTGCAGCCAAGGAAGGAAGTGCTTATCCCTCCGGTTGGAGAAGAAACCTTCAAGAGAAAAAAGGTACTTTTAAAAGCTTTTACAAAAGTAACTTGAAAGATAAAGGAAAAGTTCATAGCCTTGAGAGAAAGGATATACCTGGAGCACAAAACTCTCAGACTAGGCCTCAAGCCTTTTTTGAGAAGCCTAGAGAGGAACAAAGGGCTAGTTTTTATCTGGACAATAAGGACTGTTTTAAACCAGATATAACTGATAAGTTTTACAGGAAAAAGTTTAATGTTGACAGAGAATGGAAGGAGCAAACTTTTAGTCCTGAAACAACAGCAAGCCCAGGGAGATATACTAGACCTAAAAGCCGACGCCCCAAACTACCAAGCCAGCACTGGGATACGGTATGGCAGGCTTTTAGGAAACCAGGTTTTTAATATCCAAGAGATCTCAGAGACCTCAGTTTCAGATCCCATAGACATGGAATGGCTGCCAGGGGAATCTGAGAGCACTGAAGATATAGAATCAATGGAATGTGACTTTTGCACAAGAAGATATCTTTGAGTAAAAGGCAAACAAATCTAATGTGTGCAAACTGTACTGGAAAGTTTATGCTTTAAGTTGGTGAAGGAACCATATTATTTTGAGTGTTTTGCTGACTCACGTTTTGATGCAACTGAATTTATATTCTGTTACTCATTACCTCATATTTTGAATTTCTTCATGCGAAAAGGGGAAATAAAAGCCTTTTTGTACCCTACACTTGGCAAGAGTTACTTTTTTAGGTTGTTGACCCTGAGGCTGACAATGTGACCTGCTATCCCATTGACCCTCACAACAGATCAACCCTGAACCTTTTAATTCTTATGCGCTCCCCAGCCCCTGTGGAACCACTACGCCGCCACTAGAGGGGGCTGAGGGGGACAATATGGTATGCGTGCAGAGAAAGGACGCAAGTTTCTTTGGGTACATCGCCGTATGAATTGTTGTACGGGAGATCACCCAGGGGAGTTCTGGACATTCTCCGGGAACAATGGGTGGAACCAGTGGAAGATGAATTAGGCATACCACAATTTTTGAAAAAATTAAGAAGCCGTCTAAAGCGGACTTCTTGTCTAGCCGAAGAGAAACTGAAGGATAGTCAGCAGAAGCAGAAAAAGTATTATGACAAAGGTACTAAACCCAGACAACTTACTGCCGGTGAGAAGGTAGTAGTTTTGGTATCCAGGCCTACCCCGAAGTTTGAAGCCCAATGGAGGGGGCCTTATACGGTAGTCAAACCACTTGGTCCTACCTCTTATTTAGTAAGAGATACAAAGGGACATGAACAGACATACCATATAAATCTCCTTAGACTTTGGCGTGAGAGACTGGCTTTGTTTACATCAGTTAAGAAAGGATCCCAGTACATGACATTGCACCCATATCGCTACAAAAGAGAAAACAGAACAAGAGAGCTGCATTATAAGGCAGATGCAAAAGCTACGATTACATGCTGTAGTGAAGATGAACACTCAGCCCGTAATATTTTAAGACGGGGGATATGTCATGAGGAGCCATGGAAGATGCAGCCTTAGAAAAAAAAACCTGTTTTGCAGAGAGCTGAGAATGTGCAGAGAGTGCAGTTGCATCGCAGCACAGCCAGAGGGGGCAAGAGTAATCCCACAGAGGCTGAAGCAACATGCTCAGACACTAATTGTATAAGTGGCAATCAGTTGCACCTGAGCCCAAGCCCGGGACGTTCAAACCAAAACTCCCTTTATAAGGAGAAACAAACAGAGAGCAGCAAGACAGAAAGAGAAGAGGGAAGAGGGAAAGAAGGTGGAGAACCTGCAGGACGTGCAGAACAAGAAGAACGTGGAGCAGGAGAGATTCCACACAGAGCCAGCCCAGAGGGACAGAATCCAGAGGAAGTTTACTCAGACGGATAGAGTCCAGAGGGGCAGAGCACAGAGGGACGGAGTCCAGAGAAAAGCTGCCAGAAGAAACAGTTTGTCTGGTAGGAGTGACTCTCCCAGCCCAAGTAACCTTGTTGGATCTGGATTACAAGGAACAAGGAAGAGAGGTTCCTATTATAAAGATACCTTTTCAGAGAACCACAGTGAGTGGGAATCCTTACCAGGTTTTCCTGAATTCCATGAAAGCAAAGCACTGCACAGAAAAGCCTATCTCCCAAGAGAAGTACGTCAGAAGGAGAGCTCTAGGTGTGGCAATTCCAGAAAGCCAATGTATGCTAAATCTTTAATTCTAAAGGAAAGCCTTGCTATTAGAAACCCTGTTAAAGCAGCTATTCCCTATAAGGGGAGGGGAAGCAAAGCAGAGCTTTTTAAGACAATCCCTCACAGCTTAACAGGAAAGTTTTACTGGAAGCAAGATAGACCCTGTAAGTTTGTAACAGGGAGTGAAAACTACTATTCAAAGGAAGAAGCCAGTGACGCAGAGTCTATGGAAATTGAATGTGAGAATATTATTCCCATGCCTCAGGAGGAATCCATGGACTGTAATTTCTGTTCTGCAACTAGTATTGAATCCTTGCTAGAATTGTAGATAGAAAAGAACTGTGAACCTGGTGAACCTTATAACCGTTTGGTTGCTGAATTGTTTAAATTGCTTTGAAGTAAAAGAAGCCTCAGCTAGGACTTGCATTCAACTGTGAAGCCTATAACAGTTATCTGCTTGAATATTGGTGGAACCCCTTTTGATAAAGAAAGGACTGTCTTTATTTTCTACTTGTCTTAGTAGATCATTGCGTTACAGGGGAAATAAAGCCTTGTTACCCTACACTCTTGGCTTGGATCATTTGTGCTCTCAAGGAGCTAGAACTACAAGGACCAAAATGCACTAGGCCCTTAAAGTCACATCGCTCCTTAAAAATAATAAATGCGCCGGATGCCCTTATAGCCACTGGCCACTGGGGGCACCTGGTGACAATATGTCATAGGAAAAATAAGGGTATGAAGGTTACTGACCCTGGTATAATTTTCCAGGGCTTCTAACTTATAATGAACGGACAGAAAACCACTAATAGGAGCAACGCTACTCTGCTGCATTTTCTGCAGCTGGCCTCCCAGCTTAGTAACATTGTTAGATACCTCCATCAACCTATTATCTATTTCTTGAAATTTCTGAACAGACTGCTGAGTAAAACTACAAAGGGACTTAACAGTTGTAGTAACTTTAGAGTCAATATTTGCTAAAGCCAACCATAAATCCTTCAAGGTGATGTCCTCAGATGGCACTTATGTCACTTGACCTGTCTTCCAAGGCAACCAGCCTCGGCAGAGGACCAGGGGAGGATGACACCAATGCTTCTAAAGCTGGAACAGACACAAATGTTAAAGACAATTGCAGGTTGGGAAACAGAGGAGGGGTCATCTCCACAGAGCTGAGTGATGCCCCTTCATGAGATGTTTGCTTATCTGGAAGTGTAAGAAAGTGTCTATCAAGTGGGCCAAACACTTTACCCTCAGATGCCAGCAATGCAGCAGCTCCAGAGATGTATTTCTTGGCTTTATATTTCCTCATCACCTGGATAATAAATAACCAAGCACACAGTTAGTAAACACCACAACAATGCCTTTTGTATGCGGAATCCAACACCATGGGCCTCTTATGCCCTCAGTATGCCTAAGGGGTGCAAAGGGTGTGGCGAGCCCCTTTGGGCATGGCCCAGAGGTCCTCAGGCCCTAAAGTTATAGGCCTGCAGGACCCGCTCTCCAATGTTTTGCCATTGTTTGGGTATCTAACTGTTTGCAGCTTCGCAGCTACTCCTAATGGGTTCCCTTCCACCCACGGCACAGCTTCAGTCGCTACCTGCTTACAAGCTCGCCAGTCCCCTAGAAGCCCTTTTCATGTTTTAAATGTGAATGTGATGCCAGAAAAATGTGGAAACTGTGACCATGTCTAAAACAGGATTTCAGAAAGGCTGTGATATGCACATTTCCGTACTAGGCACATCAATTTTTGCACATCTCCACAGAAGGTCTTCTGGGGAGTTTCAGAGTGCGGCCTGGGCTGCACTAGTACCTGCATGTCTATGATGTATTTAACATAAGACGGCAACATGTAGGTTGGACTTTTTGAATATGCCAATTTACACCTGCTATAAATCACAAATACTTTCTTCAATTTTATTCTTGTCAACCAATTAGCTTCCTCAAACTCTTCTATAAATAGTTGTAATGCAGCTGCAATTTACACCAAAAAAAACTTTTGAAGAAGATAGAGAGACCATCAGATATAGGAGTTTCATGTATGGCATAATGAATCCATTATAACAGCCCCGTATTTCATTCATCAGTCTTCTCTATCAATTTTTTTAAGGCGTTGCATATAAAAGATACTCAATTGAACCAGTCCGATAAGCAAAGTTCATTTAAACATCGTCCATGAAAATCACTTAGCTGAAAGAGTTCCATAATTCTGACATGAAACCTATGTGCTTTACCTTTTTGGAGTGTATAAAACTATAGGATTTGTGGAATAAAGCTGCTAGCTTTGCATCAGGGGAATTCTTCACATCCATGGTATCCAACTTCCACTTGCAGCCTCTGTAAATCACAAATAAGTATTTGACTTTATGGTCTTCTGGGACTCTATGTGGCACTGATGACTGGAAAAGCTTGGCTTGCCATTTTTTGGCATGACTGTCATCTGTATCTGTGTAGGTGTCATTTGAGCTACTGTTTGTTTCCCTGCACTCTATCCTTTGCCTTTCTTGAACCTATTCTCCTCCTCCATACTAAGACCCTTATATATTGCTAATTCCCTCCTGTTCTCCCAGCTGTGCTAATCCTAAACTCCCAATGTCCCACTTTCTGGCCTTTGGTGTGTCAATCTTCCCATTGCCCATTAATTTGGTATCTCTTGCTGTGTGTGCCTTTGTGTTCTTTATCTTTATTAGGTTTCTTGATAGACCGTACCTTCGGAGACCATCAGGGCAGTTTACAAAGTTTACATAGTTAACACAAGTTCCATGTAAAATATACAGAAGTATATTGATTTTTGTTCAATGTGAACCGCCCCTGATCTCTGGAAGGGGCGGTATATAAGAAACTGTTAAATAAATAAATAAAATAAATAAAAAATAAATAAAATGCACAGAAACAGCCCAAAGGCCAAGAAAGAGAAAGGAACTACAATTAATAAAGGAAAGTAGCAGGCACTCTTAAGATGATGAGGAGAAGGACAAAGAGGATAGAAAAGCAGAGAGAGAGACTAAGCGGGGGCGGGGGGGGGGGGGTCAGGAGGGAGGTCATAAGCTAGGTAGAATAGGTGGCTTTTGAGAAGCGCCTTGAATTTAGGGTAGGATGGTTCCTGGCAGAGGGAAAGAGGAAGGGAGTTCCAGGTGGAAGGGGCCAAATAGAAAAATGCTGAATTATGGGTACACACCAGATGATCACGGGCTGGAGAAGGGAGTTCAAGGCGACTGATATGGATAGAACAGAGGCTGCAAGGGACCGAGTGGTAATGGAGGGAGTCTGCTAGATATTGTGGGGTGTGAATGAAAAGGGCTCTGTGGGTCATGATTAGGAGTTTGAAAATGATGCATTGGGGAACCAGTAACCAATGGAACTGAATGAGATGTGGTGTGATATGAGTGTAGCGTGAGGTATGGGATATAATCCGGCGGCGTTATTCTGAATCTTTTGCAGGCATTGGATCTGGTGTTGAGGGAGACCGGCAAAAACAATATTTCAGTAATCGATCCCTTTTGCATCTTTATCTTTATTGATACACTTGATATACCGCCCACATCAAGACATTAGGGCAGTTTAAAATAAAAGCAAAATGCTGCAGAAAAGAGGAAAAGAACGCCATTGTATAATAGGAAAGAGGTAGAGAAAAAAGTATAGGTCAAACAAAGACAAAGTACAAAAGGAAAAATACTTAAGTGGTGCTAACAATCAGGAAGCTCAAATGCCTGATGAAATAGGTGGGTTTTGAGTAATGACTTGAAATTCTGATATGATGATTCTAGACAGAGAGAGGATGGTAAAGTGTTCCAGAGTGTAGGGCTGAAAAAGTAAAAAGCGGCACGACGGGTCTGTTCCAAATGGGCTTGAGAAGGAGACGGGAGAGCACTGTTCCCTCTAAGCTGTGCGCTTGTGCACGTGCACACACCTCGCCGAGTGAGCGCACATAACTTACAAAGGAGCGCACAAAAATTACGGAGTTCTTGGGTTTTCAAATTAAAACCTTGGGTTTTTTAAGGCCGCCGATCTACTGCCATTTTTCTGTAATTTCCAGGCAATTCCTGGACTCATGACGTCACTTCCGAATCTCTCCTCTCTGCTCTGAATCCTCACTCCTCTCACATGTGACCGACGATTGACGAATCTGATGATCAGTGACTGAGATCACATGACACAGGCTAAAGAGAGACATAAAAGGGAGGGGCAGCCAGCTAGCCAGTCTCTCTCTGCTGGTCTGCTCTTCTGCCTGCCTGCCAGCCACGCACCTCCTTTGATCCCTCCCTCAGCCAGCCTCCAGTGCCACGCGCCGCCAGAGAAGGCTCTCTTGCTCCTCTCGCCGCGGAAGGGCTGTTTGGTGGAGGGGGACTTTGTGCGCTTTCTCCGCACCGGCAAAGAAGAGGGGACCGAACTGCTGCCTGAAGATCGTGCGGGGCTACGCTGGGGACGGGCTATCGGCAGCGGAGCAGGGCTGGACAGGTGAGGTCGCAACAGCTAGAAACGTTTCTGGACCTTCTGGGCTTGAGGATAAGGTTTTAGTTAATCTTTAAAAGAGACAATGACTCTATTCAATAACTAATTGGCCCTTCTAGTTTGCCCAATTATGCAGATCCCCACACTGCTATAATTAAGTCACTTTTCTGGATTTGTGTTGATGGTTGTCTACCTCCCCTTCCCCCCTCCTTTCTGAATGAATGTGATCCTTTCCTGTCCTTGGTTCTGGAGTTCCTTTCATCCGCTCTCTTTACCGCTCTGCCAATTTGCTTGAAGGGCGGTATATCACATTTTACATATATATAGCTGAGGAAGGGATGCCAGGCTGCTTTGGAGGCTGACTTTTCTCATCCCAGCCATTTATTGACCTGTTCGTTGAAAGTTAATAGCTGACTTGCTGATTCTAAAACTCTATCCAGACCATTTTTGGTACTTTTTACTCTGTATATATATATTCCAATTTATGGATGTATTATTCATAGTTTTAGTTTAACTATGTCTACCAGAAAAGATCCTGAAACATCTTATAGGTCTCGATCTCAGTTACAGTGAAAACTGCAAGGAGCAGGGAAGGTTTCTCATGAGCTAGAATGGTAAATAATACGCAGTACTGTAGCGACTATTGATTAGCCAATGGCCTTCCTCAGGGAGAGGAGCTCTCCAATGGAATAGTTTTACATGCACTAGCAATCTTATCATTTGCTTACATTGGCTGAAAACTGCTAATCCATGTGAGTAATACTGTGCCTTCTTTTTACTATGTATACTTATGGTTCTTTTTCTCTTTGTAAGACTATGGGACATGCAAAAAAGTTACAGGATAACCTATTTAAGACTAATAAGAGAAAATATTTTTTCACTCAATGCGTAATCAAACTCTGGAATTTGCTACCAGAGGATGTAGTAAAAGCTGTTAAAGTAGCCGAGTTTAAAAAAGGTTTGGACAAGTTCCTGGAGGAAGGTCCATAAATCATTATTAAAGGGGACCCGGGAAATCCACTGCTTGCCCCAGTACAAGCATTGTGGAACCTGCTAAGTACTTGTGACTTAGATTGGCCACTGTTGGAAACAGGATACTGGACTTGATGGGCCTTGGTCTGACCCAGTATGGCATATCTTATGTTCTTATGTTGCCACCACCACTGGTCCCAGAGAAGGGTGGCAATGGTAGTAATGGGGCCAGGGAGGGGGCGGGAGTAGGAATAGGGGCGCAAAGGATGAGGTTCACTTAGGATGCCTCATCTCCTTGCACTGGCCCAGCTATAGAGGTTAGGGCTCTTCAGCCTAAATGGATGAGGAGCATTATAAGAGAGGTCTATAAGATCCTGAGTAGAGTGGAATGGCTAGACATGAATTGATTGTTTACTCTCTCAAAAAATAGAAGGATTAGGGGACACACCATGACAGAAAGTGTAGTTACTCATCTGTAACAGGTGTTATTCAGGGACAGCAGGAATCAGTCCTCACATATGGGTGACATTGGTGTCGACAGAGCCCTGAGGAGGCATCTCCCCAGCTTTCAAAGAAAGCTTTTGGGAGATGCCACCACGTATGCTTGGTCCCCTTTCCACCCAAAGGTGCCATCTTACTCAGTCATATGACATAGCTAGAGCTGACAAAAGAAGATGGCAAAAATTGTACAGTAAGGGGAGGAGGGAGGGTTGTGAGGACTGATTCCTGCTGTCTCTGGAGAACATCTGTTACATTTGAGTAACTACGCTTTCTTCAGGAACAAGCAGGAAGTCAGTCCTCACATATGGGACTCCTTAGCTACAGGCTACCGAGAACCTGTAGAAAAACACAGCCCAGTTGTGAGCAGCCTCAAGCGAATCTGAGGAAAGACTCTAAGGACCCCAGTGTTCAGGGAGAACCATCGCTCCAGTAGCTTGATCAAGAAGGGTCGGAGGGCAGGAGTTGCCTAAACCCCAAACAGATTATGGAGTACGGCCAGGCCGAAGGCGCTTTCCCATCGGGACTCTCTCTCCAGGTAGTAGTGAGCTGCAAAAGTGTGAATAAGGACCAGGTGGTGGTCCAGCAGATGCATAGACTTGCATCCAAGGTCGCCATAGCCCTGATGTTGTGCACTGTGACCCAGTGCTCCAACAAGAGCCCAGCCTGATCGTGGGCGAAGGTGATACAGTCTGCCACCGAGGTAGACAGAGTCGTTTTGTGACAGCCTCCCCCAGTCGACTGGAGTCATAGGAAACGAAAAAATTTGAGGATTTGCAGTGGCCCTGGGTGCATTGCAGGTAGAAGGACAGGGCCCTCTTACAATTCAGAGTATGGAGAATGGCCGCTGCCTTGTCCACGTTGGGCCTTGGAAAGAAGGTGGGGAGCACCTCCTCCTGGTTGAGGTGGATACCACCTTTGGAAGGAATTTAGGGTGGGTGCGAAGCACAACCCATTCTTGTAGAAGCTGGTGCAAGGTGGCTCATCACCAAGGCCTGAAGCTTGCTGACTCTGCGGGCAGAGGTGAATGCCACAAGGAAGATGACCTTCCAGGACAGAACGCAAATGGCAGGTGGCCAGAGGTTCAAAAGGTGGCTTGGTGAGCTGGTCAGAACCACGTTGAGGTCCCATTCCGCTGGGGGAAGGCAGATGAGAGGCTTAGAGAGCAGATGGCCCTGGATAAATCAGGTAATGAGGGGCTGCACAGAGAGAGGTTTGCCCTGTATGGAATGATGGTGCGCTGAGACTGTGCTCAGGTGCACTCTGATGGAGTTGGACTTGAGTCCGGATTGCGAAAGGTGAAGCAAGTACTGCAATATCATGTACACCTAGCAAGAGAATGGGTCAACCTGTTGCTTCACACACCAAACTGAGAATCTGCACCACTTGAAGGCGTAGACTCATCTCATAGATTTCTTACGAGAGGCCAGGAGGACTTCCTCCACCTCCCTTAGGAGGTTGATGGGTGCTAAGGCTACCCATTCAGCAGCCATGCTGTTTGTGACAGGGACTCCAGGTTGGGGTGAAGGAGGGAGCCCTCTTCCTGGGTCAGTAGCCTCAGGGCATTCCCCAGAGGGAGCAGGAGCTCTGTCAAGAGGCAGAGTAACAAGGGAAAACCAAGACTGCCTGGGCCACCGTGAGGCCACCAGAATCATGGAGGCCTTGTCCCACAGGACCTTGAAGAGGGTCGATAAGTGGTGTGGGAGGGAAGGTGTACAGAAGGCCCTCCGACCACAAGATGAGGAAGGCATCCACCACTATCCGGGACGGATGCAGTGAGGACAGCAAATGGGACAGCTGAGCATTGGTTGGGAAGAGGTCCAGACTTGGGGTTCCCCATAGATGGAATAGCTGCTGCTCTATCCTGGGATCTAGTCACCATTCACGCGCTGACAGAAAAGCCAGAAGACTCATTCTTCCATACCTCTGGGCAGAGAGTCCCATGCCTTCGACGCCCTTGGACTAGGGCTCGATGCTGGATTGCTGAATCCAAGCCTACTAGCTGTATATCGGCATGTATCTTCAAGACCTAACAAAATAATTTGCAGGTCAGGAAATATTTTTTCACTGAAAGGGCGGTAGATGCTTGGAATGCCCTCCCGATGGAAGTGGTGGGGGCAAACATGGTGACGGAATTCAAAACGGCATGGGACAAACACAGTGGATCCGTTTACAGCAACAGGATAAAAACAAAATAAACAGAAACATATAACTTCTGAACCATCTAACGTCTCAGCAAATAGGGGTGTCCTACATGGAGTGGTGGGTTCACCCCTAAACAAAGACATGGAGAGGGGTAGCCTGCACCTACTCTTGCCATCTTGCTGGGCAGACTAGATGGACCATGCCGGTCTTTATCTGCCATCATCTACTATGTTACTAAGGCCCATTCTGGACTAGAGAAACCTGAAGAAGTTCTTGGTGTGGGAGAAGTTCAAGATGCTCTTCCTTAGAACATTGCTGCCCTACCTCCAGTAGGAAGATTGCCTATGCTACTTGGACCTAAAGGATGCTTACACCCAAATCCTTATTCATCCCAGTCACAGGCAGTACCTGAAGTTCATGGTCAGGGGCGACCACTAACAAATGCTTGGCAGTGGTGGCCACCTACCTCTATCTCCAAGAGGCCTTCGTCTTCCTATACCTGGACAACTGGCTCGTAAAAGGAACACACCACCATAGAGGTGTGAGGGAGTTGTGCCTTCCAAAAGCCAGGACCCCGCTGGACCCAGAACATGGTGTCAAGGCGTCAGCTAGCTATTGCCCCCCTTACTTATGGTTGCAAATGGACAAACATGGCTACAAGCCTTACCATTGTGTTTGTATTTGCTTAGGAATACTCCTATACAAAAGGATAGGATTAACCCCACATGAAATCATAATAGAGAGGCGTACCAGGGATTTTCAGATCAGCCAGCAAGAAATGTTATTACCAGACATGTTCTCTGCTTATCTTTCAGGTTTGCATTCTTGTATCACATTGATCCAGCAGAAACTCGCAATGAGAAAACCACCCTCAGAGAACTCTTAACGTACACTTTTGAACTGTGTGATCTTGTTTACAGAAAAGTACCTGTAAAAGGTGTGATCAACCTCTGTATACAGGACCACACACAGTAAATGCAGTAACTCCAACTGCGGTATAGCTCAACGGAAGTTCGGCTTGGACACACTGTAGGGATATAGTGCCTGCCCCCTTTTGTTCTCCAGTTTAATTGTACAGAAGATGTTGAACAGACCCAATCCATTGATACCTACACTTATTGTGAAAGTTACACTGATACTAAGTCTTTTAATTGTGTTTTTATACTGTGGTTTTTACATAAGCCCTTGGTGATACACAATTGTACTTCTTCTGTTAAACATGCTGTGATCAGTGGGAATTTGTGGAAAGAAATGGTTCTGGAAGAAGTCCAAAGTTGAATTTATCTGATTGTATAATATGTATCCCATGGCCCAAATCTTTTAGCCAGGCTCCTGTAGTGGTTGTGCCTCTTACATTATATGAATTAGTAGGAAATATTTCCTGTTTTGACCCAGGCTCTCACAACTGTCAGGAGCATACTAACTGTAGTATGACCTGGATCAATATAACTATGAATGATTCCAATACAATACCCGTTAGCGTGCCCCCCCCACCCCCAATATGCAATTTACTCATTGCCGAGGTTTGCTTCATCAGAGTTTATTGTCCTGTACTTACTTATATGGTCCTATTAATTGTCAGTGGACTATCTCAAAAGGTGCCATGAGATCCACAAAAACAGGCATTGCATATACACTTAACTTGATAATCAAAGCTAATGCTGATTGGACCATGTCAATTGGATGTATATTTCGCAATGGTAACATTTGGCGTACCTCTAGTAAAGGCATTCCCTTTATTTCTTGTTATGCCCCTAATAATAAATCTTCCATTTGAAACACCTGGTCATCACTTCTTCCCCAAGTAACATAGAAACATGACGACATAAAAAGACCACATGGCCTATCTAGTCTGTCCTTCCATAACAACTACAACAGTCCACTTTTTACCTTTAGAGTGTGACTGCTTGCCGGTCCTAGGCGGATGCCTAGAGCCGGGTAGCATTGTGTTGTGGAAGAAATAAGGACTCTGTAGTTGTGGTCCAAATGAAAAGATGGGTTTTATTCCCCTTCCCTTTAGGATGTTACAGCATAAGGGACAACATAAATGAATGGTTAAATTCACCAGGTCAAAAGGGTTTTAAACCAGAAATGATAATACTGCTTTCTCTCAGCAATACAGTCCAGTATTTTCACGGTGCACCATATCTCTCAGTGATACAGTCCAGAATTTCCCTGTGCACAATATCCTCGGCAATACACTCCAGTATTTCACTGTGCACAATATACTACTTCTTGCTTGACTTCAATAAAGACTCTCCCAATCATCAGGCACCTCTTCCTCACCTTCTGTTGTTACAGGAATATTCTCTGTGCTACAGTTCTCCCCATGCCTGGGGGTATAACTTATTCCTGTGTAAGGACTGGGAGTCCTTATGAAACTGTACTCTGCACCTTGCCTTGGGTAAACCTCAGTAATTACCCTTGAGAGCTGCCTTTGAGAGTCCCTGGTATTAGGAGCTATTCTGGGGATTCCTTCCCCTGGCTTGGCTATAAGAGAGACCCTTTGTTGGTTGTCTGCATGGCTTTTATCCCTGGGATTCCTTTTCCTCCCCTTTGCATAAACAGAGTAATTATCTTCTATTCTGCCAAAGATAAGTTCCAATCCGTCTGCCTCCAACCAAGGCTTTCTCTCTGCCCTGTACTTCTCTGTGAGGGAAAGCTGTTTGTGAGGCCTGGCTGATGGCCTCTCCCTCCCTCTTCCCTGGGTGCTCTTCTGTATGGGATCTCTGCTTCCTGTTAGCTGAGCAGTTTGCTTTGTTATGAGGACCTCTCTGGCTGGGGAGACCTGGCTGCAGCTTTGCTTAAGTCTCTTGGATTGGTCAGCCTGCCTCCCACCAGCAGTGGTTCCCTCACTTACTGTATCTTGTGGTAATGGCTTGGGATTTTCACTCTCAGCTTTTCTCCCAGCTGGTCTGGAACAGCAATCAGAGGTCCCTTGAGCTCTGCTCTCCACCTGGCACTTAAGCTCTGGTCTCACCTCTAACTCAGGCTCCAGCTTACTCTGCCAGTGTTCCTCCTGCTGTTTCCCATTCTCTGTCTCAGTTGCAAACTCCTGCTCAGGCTCCAATGCTCCAACTACCAGCTCAGCATGCAATGCTTCACCTCTCAGCTTGGCCTCCATCTGCCTGTGTGAGATTTCACAGCTGCTTTTATCTCCCAACTCACTCAACGTGGAACGTGACTCTGAGTTCAGGTGGGCCTGATTGGCATTTCCAATTCTCACTACGTCACACAGACTCTGTGGAATGTTTGCTTTCCCCTTTCCTGCCTCACTGCTCCGGGCCTGCAGCAACTGTCCCTGAGGCTGCCAGGTAAGCTCTTCTTCTATTTTATTTCCTAATGTTTCATGGTCTGTGTTTTGTAACTCTTGCCAGGCAAGCCCTTCCCCCACACTGTCCTTTAGTATCTCAGGCTCAATGCTATCTGGCTTCTGACAAGTGAGCTTCTCCTGTGTATTGCTTCTTAGTGTTTCAGGCTTAGTGCTATCTATCTCCTGGCAATTAAGCTCATTCTCTGCACTAGCCTTTAGCATTTCACTTTTTGTGCTGTCTACTCCATGACAAGAGATCCTCTGTGTTGGTCCCATGCTTTTTTGAATTCAGTTACTGTCCTCATCTCTACCACCTCCACTGGGAGACTATTCCATGGATCCACTACTCTTTCCGTAAAGAAATTTCCGCATATCACTCTTGAATCTATCTCCCTTCACCCTCATCCCATGTCCCCTCATAGCAGAACTTGCTTTCAATTGAAAGAGGCTCTCTCCCTGAACATTTATGCCACGGAGGCATTTAAACATCTCAATCATATCACCTCTATCCTGCCTTTCCTCTAAGGTGTATATATTAAGATCCTTAAGTCTGTCCTCATATGCTTTATAATGAAGCCCACTAATCATTTTAGTAGCCACCCTCTGCACCGACTCCATCCTGTTCACATCCTTTTGAAGGTGCGGTCTCCAGAATTGCACACTATACTCCAAATGAGGTCGCACCAAAGACTTATACAGAGGCATTATCACCTCCTTTTTTCTGCTAGCCATTCCTCTCCATATGCACTCAAGCATCCTTCTAGCTTTTGCCGTCGCCTTTTCTACCTGTTTAGCTACTTTAAGATCAGACACAACCACGCCTAGGTCCCGTTCTTCTTTAGTGGACAAAAGTACTTCACCTCCTATACTGTATTGCTCCCTTGCATTGCTGCAGCCCAAATGCATGACCTTATATTTTTTAACATTAAATCCCAGCTGCCAAATTCTAGACCATTCTTCAAGCTTAGCTAGATCCCTCCTCATGTTATCTACACCTTCCTGGGTGTCTACTCTATTGCAGATTTTGGTATCATCTGCAAAGAGGCAAACCTTACCCGACAGCCCTTCCGCTATATCACTAACAAAGGACAGATCCCTGGGGCACACCACTGGTAACATCCTTCTCCTCAGAGTGAGCTCCATTTACTTGTACTCTTTGTCGCCTCCCACCCAACCAATTTCTAACCCAAGCAGTAACTTTAGGGTCCATCCCTAGGGTGCTCAGTTTGTTTATAAGTCACCTGTGAGGAACAGTGTCAAAGGCTTTACTGAAATCTAAATACACCACATCTAGAGCTCTCCCTCGGTCCAACTCCCTGGTCACCCAGTCAAAGAAATCAATCAGATTTGTCTGACAAGACCTGCCTCTGGTGAATCCATGCTGCCTCGGATCCTGTAATCCGCTGGACTCCAGAAACCTCACTATTTTCTCTTTCAGCAGCGTTTCCAATAATTTACTCACTACCGAAGTTAAACTAACCAGCCTGTAGTTTTCAACCACACCCTTACTTCCGCTTTTGTGTGAAGGCACCACATGAGCCTCTCTCCAGTCCTTTGGCACCACTCCCGACTCCAATGAGGCACTGAAAAGGTCAGTCAGTGGAGTTGCTAGAACGTCCCCAAGTTCCCTCAGTATTCTAGGGTGTATCCCATCTGGTCCCATCACTTTGTCTACTTTAAGTTGAGCTAGTTTCTCACGAACACAGTCTTCTGAAAATTGTTCAAGATGTCCCTCGCTTCTGTTCCTATTTGTGGGTGTTTTCTGAGGTCCTGCTCCTGGTTTTTCATCTGTGAACATAGAACAAAAATATTTGTTAAGCAATTCCGCTTTATCCTTATCAGCTTCTACATATTCCTCCCCCCCCCCCCCCGCACCCTTGAGTCTGACATTACCACTTTTGCCCTTCCTCTTCTCACTAATATATCTGAAAAATGTCTTATCCCCCCCCCCCCCCATTTTATTGCATTGGCTATTTCCTCCTCCTTTTGAATCTTTGCCTTCTTGACTACTTTGCTAGCTTCTCTTAAGTTTTTCCAAATACAGATGCCTGTCTTCCTCTCTCTGTGATCTCTTGTATTTCATGAAGGCCTCCCTCTTTTTCTTCACTTTTTCAGCTACTTCCTTCGAAAACCATAGCGGTCTCCTTTTCCTTTTGCCTTTATTTACCATTTTAACAAAAAGGTTGGTTGTCCTTAAAATACCCCCTTTCAGTTTTGCCCACTGTTTTTCTACATCCCCCAGCTGTTCCCATCCCACTAACGACTCCCTGAGGTATTGGCCCATCTTCGCAAAGTTAGTCTTCCTAAAGTCTAAGATCCTCACCTTGGAATGGATTCTAACAGCCCTAGTCCTAATACTAATACTGAACCACACCATCTGGTGATCACTGGATGCAAAATGAACTCCCACTACAACATCAGAAACACTTTCACCATTGGTAAGCACCAAGTCCAGTATGGCCCCTTCACGTGTGGGGTCTGTTACCAATTGCCTGAATAGTTCTCCCTGTAGAGAATCCAGGATCTCCTTACTTCTAGATGATACTGCAGCAAGAATGTGCCAACCAACATCTGGCATATTGAAATCTCCTATCAGTAGCATTTCCCCTTTCCTAGCAATGCTGCGTATGTCTTCAATTAACTCTCTGTCCACCTCTTCCTCTTGTGAGGGAGGTCTGTATATCACACCAATGCAAATAGATTTCTCTTTCCCTCTTTCTAGTTTAACCCACAATGCCTCCTCTCTCCCTTTTAAGCTCTGTAATTCCAAAGCTTTAAGTAGAATAGTAATACTATGTATGAGGCTGTAGGACACTATTGGTATTGCAGTGGCTACCTATATCAGAAAATAGGACTAGAACATTTACCTTGTGCAATTGTTCAGATTAATATGTTCTCTGCAATAATTCCCTTAACTCGTACAAAACTCAGCACTAGGAAAAAGGCGTGAACTGAAAGAGATACAGAGATTGATCTTACCTGATGGAGAAGCAGATGAGGCAGTTGTTAAAGCCTATGCATACATTAATTCTACCTACCGTCTCACCAAAACTAGATTAGATGCTTTAAGTAGTACTGCCCGGCTAACATTTACCAGTAGCGCAGTTTCTGCCGAATTAGGTATTCACAAATCATAACTGCAATCAAAAACAAAAAAAGCTGCACATCTTCAACAGCTCTTCAACAACTCTCAAATGGCTGCAAATAGCTGTATACAATTCCCGGACATGAATACAGCCATTTGAGAGTTGTTAAAGAGCTGTTGAAGATAAGTGCAGTTTTTTTTGTTTTTGATTGCAGTTATAATTTGTGAATCACTTGAGATATGATCTAGAAGAGAACAAAGTGTATGTACTCATATTCATTGCTGAGTAAGGAGTTTTTTCTGCCATTGATGTATGTGGGGGAGCTCTGGGTGGATATGCCCGTTTGTTTGCTCTGAACCCCAGAGATTCTGAGGCCTTTTTCTACTCTTTGTTTTTTTTAATGTCTATATGAATCATCATTGATTTTGAGAAATGTGCATTTTGTGGAGTGATTTTTGTTGGTTTTCGGCACATGTGATAAAAGCATGTCGTGTAGCTGAGTTTAAAAAAGATATGGACAAATTCCTGGAGAAAAGTCCATAAACCATTATTAAGGTAGTCCAAGAGAAAACCACTACTTATCCTTGTGCATAAGTAACATGTAACTGGCTACTTTTGGGTACTGTTAAGTACTTGTGACCTAGATTGGTCACTGTTGGAAGCAGGGCACTGGGCTTCGTGGATCTTTGGTCTAACCCAGTATGGGAGGTCTTATGTTCTTATGACAACATTATGGAATGCTAGTAAGAAATCACTAGGCATAGTGGCCCAGCTCCCTCCTGCTGCATGCATCCCTGGAAAGTCTATGCAAGGAGGGTGATAGCTGATTGCATGCCCCAACATTAAGCCCAGGTGGAGGGGAGGCAGCAACAATAGGTGGCAGAGCATGCTGGGAAAGTTAGGAAGGGTGTATGAATGTTTTATTTTATTTATTTAGCTAGGCTTATATACCACTTTTCACCTGGTCAAAGCAGTTTACATTGAAGAAAACATCAAGTGCATAGAACAAGACAGAATTTAGTTAATAAATAACAGAATTGCTTGAACAAGTAATTCACTAGTTACATAGAATCTAAGGCCAATTATTTCCAAACAATTAACTATATACATCAATGAACTATATACACTAGGAAAGCTATTTGTTTTGCTATTAACAGGTGTAGGTTCTGTCTTGAGGATGTTTGTCCTTTTGGCAGGGCCGGATTTACCTTGAGTGAGGCCCTACGCCAACAAAAATTGTGGGCCCCCAGCAGGGGCGGCCCAAGGGGGGTGCGGGGCCTCATTTGCATAAATATTTGCATAATGTTACCATATGCTAACTTTTAGTAAACGTGCCTCTTAATGAGTGTATGGATAAAGACTAAAAAATTTCTACATTACTATAATCCAGTGCCAACTGCCAGACACATTAGGAACTACTACAAACACTGCCCATTTAGAACCCATAGCAAACCCGCCGTATCCTAACAGCACTACCAGGACTCACAAAGCACCATACTCTACCAATCAAAAGGCAACACTGCAAATATTAAACCAATACATTTCAGAGAACAACAATACATGACCTATTGGGGAAAAACAACAAGTGGCAATGTCAAATAGGAATTATATAAACAGAACACCTCAGCTCAGTTACACATGCAAAACATAGACCATCACCAAACAAGTAATCACAATTTAGAAACAGGAAGACAATAATTAAACTGGGAATCCCAAAAGCCAAACTTGGAATGTACAACACTGTAGAAATAAAACTATACATTAATTTGCTCTTGTACTAAACAAAGCGCAGACGTTAATGATGCACATTTACCAGAGCTGACATATTCCAATTAATAAATTCAAAATAAAGAGATATTTTTCTACCTTTTGTGCATTTTTTTCAGCTGCAATTGCTCCAGCCACTTTCTTCTGGTTTCTTCGTGTCTTCTGCTAACTCTCCATCGTCTGCTGTCCATTTGTCCTTTCTTCTCTCCTAGTTTTTTTCCATTCTCTCTCTACATCTGCTTTAACATACTAATCTTTCTCCTTTTGCTCTTTCCTCATTCCTATTTCATCCACTCAAATTTTACCCCTCCATCCTCAATCCCCACTTACTCTCCCAATACCCGGCCAATTGTAGATTTTTTATCCCTCCCACACAAAATATTTTTCCCTTCTCCATTTTACTCTTCCAGCCCCATCCCATTCTAATCCTCCCCCAACATCAGCTCCCTTCTAGTTCCAGCCTCACCCAGCATCCATTCCCTTCTAGTCCCTGCATCAGCCCATTTCCAGTCCTAGCAACCCCCCAACCCAATACCAGTCCTAGCCCCCCATCAACCCACTTACAGTCCTAACCCCTCATCACCCCATTTTCAGTTTAAGCCCCCCCTATAACCCATTTCCAGTCAGCCCCCCATAGCCCATTGCCAGTCCTAACCCCCCCCCCCATCAGCCCACAGCCCATTACCAGTCCTAACCCCATCAGCCCACCTCGTCTTAACCCCCCCAGCCCATTTCCAGTCCTAGCCCCCCCATAGCCCATTACCAGACAGCCCCCATCAGCCCAAAGCCCATTACCAGTTCTAAACCCCCCCAACAGCCCATTACCAGTCCTAACCCCATCAGCCCACCTCCAGTCTTAACCCCCCCAGCGCCCATTACCAGACAGCCCACATCAGCCCACAGCCCATTACCAGTCTTAACCCCCCCAAAGCCCATTACCAGTTCTAACCCCCCCAATAGCCCACAGCCCATTACCAGTCCTAACCTCATCAGCCCACCTCCAGCCTTAATCCCCCAACCCATTTCCAGTCCCAGCCCCAGCCCCCCAATAGCCCATTACCAGTCCTACTCCCCCCCCCCCCCCCGTCGGCCTACACTAAAATTTAATTTAAAAAAAAAAAAACCTGCTGGCTGCCGCCGTGGGGCCCCCTCTGCTGCCGCGGCAGCATGGACTGACCCGCAGGGGCCCCCTCTGCAATGTCGGTCGGTCGGTCCCTCCGTGCAGGCTGTGAGAGGCGCGAAGGCAGACTGTCTCCCTCGCGTCTGATGGCTCCGTGCAGGCTGTGAGAGGCGTGGAGGCAGACTGTCTCCCTCGAGTCTCTGTTAAGCCCACAGGGGCTGATGGGGAATTTCCCATCAGCCCCTGCGGGCTTAACAGAGACGCGAGGGAGACAGTCTGCCTTCGTGTGTCTCACAGCCTGCCCGGAGGGAGGGAGGCATCGACATTGCAGAGGGGGCCCCCGCGGGTCAGTCCATGCTGCTGCGGCAGCAGAGGGGGCCCCACGGCGGCAGCCAGCAGGTTTTGTTTTAATTTTATTTTTAAAAAAAAGCCTAACTTGTTCATTTTTGTGGGCCCTTGCCAGCTGTGGGCCCTACGCCATGGCGTACATGGCGTATAGGTAAATCCGGCCCTGCCTTTTGGTGTCATGTCAGTTGTCTGGTTAGGTGGTGGGACCAAAGTGATCAGAGAATAAGTGGGGTTTCAAATGTCTACAGGAGGGAAAGTCGGTAATGTGTCTGGTAGGGAGTTCCACAGGGATGGTGTGTATAGTCTGAATGCTCTGTGGCAAGTTTGTGAATTGCACTTTGTTTTAGATTGTGGTATTTTGAGTTTGTTTAATGCAGCAGATCTTCTTGGTCTAGTTGTACTGAATTTATGAAGGAGGGCTTGGAGGTACATGGCAGGGTGTGAGTGTAGCGCTTTGTGCGTTATTAGTAAGGATTTATATTTTATTCTGCTGGAGAGGGATAGCCAGTGAAGTTGTCTTAGGATAGGAATGATGTGGTCATATTTAGCAGCTCCCTGGATTCTACATGCCACAATGTGAAGTGCAGATTGAAGGGGGAGGAGGGTGCTAGAGACACCTACTGTGTTCCTGTGAGGCTCTTGAGGAGTCCAGATCTCCATCTCTTCTCATTATCTCCTCCCCCCAGGTCACTGAGGGTTTGAAGCTGTCCATCCAGAGCTGTCTCCATGGCCTTCAGCTTTGTTTTCCACTTCACCTCCTTCCACTTGTGTTTCAGGTCCCCTGAATCACTATTTCTGTGGTAAATGGCATTTATGCATTGATATATGCCCAGCCAGAGTTTTTGTTTGTGATAGACATTCACACAGACACCAGCATTGCTCCAGCATTGTGCTTGAGGACCTCCCACAACATGAGTTCCATCTCACACTGGCAGAAGTTGTTTTTTCTGGTGATCTCCTTTCACTTTGATGCAAAGATCAGATTAGAATCAGCACAAATTAAAATGTTTCTAAAATGGCTTGCCACATGCATATGTTCTGGTTTTATAAATGGGTATAGGGGTGGGACAAAGTGTCTTCCGCAGCAGACTGGCTAACCTACGAAAGAGGTCTGTAAACTAGATTTGTTAGTGGTGGATTAAGAAAATTCCCAGGTAAAGAAAAGCCCTCAGGTAGGTAGTTATCAAATGTTTAATGTATTATTAACCCTTATAATCACCCAAGTTTAATTCCCTGTTATATGTAAAAACTTTCTGCTGTATTTTGTTCCATGTAAACCACTTTGAATTTATGATAAAGCAGTATAGAAAACCTGTTACATAAATAAATAAAATACATTAAAAACCTCTGTAGACATGGGTAAAAAGGGAAGTATCATACATGTGTTTAAGTTTACGTTTATGTTTATATTTATTAAAAATTTGATATACTGCCCTTCAAAAGATTAGCAGAGCAGTTTACAATAAAAATATTTTAAAAATGAGGAAAAGAACTCCATAAAATTATAGGATAGAGAGACACAATCATGCTAGGAGTGAGGGAGGGAGAGAGGCCAGGGAGGTGCAGGTGTCATCAGCAGAGGACCTGGCATATCATATATTGGGCGGTGTAAAACAGAAAAGTCTTGAGTTGAGACTTGAAAGTGGTGTAAGAAGGTTATAATCAGAAGTCAGAAAGGAGGGAATTCCATAGGTATGGGCCGAGAAAGTAGAAAGCAGATTATCGGGTGGATTCATACCTGGCTTGGGAAGTGGAGGGGAGGTGCAGATGGTTGGTGTGGATTGAGCGAAGAAAGCGATGTGGGGCATGGAGGATGACGAAGGAAGCAAGGTAAGAGGGAATACCTGTGTGGAGAATTTTGTGAACCAGTGTGAGTATCTTGAACTGGATCCTGTACTGTATAGGAAACAAATGGAAGTGTATCAGGAGGGGAGTAATGTGATCATAGCAGGAGGCATGAGCAAGGAGGTAGACGGCGGAATTCTGAATAAGCTGAAGTCTGTGGAGTTGATACTGGGGAAGACTTGCATAGATGACTTTACAATGGTCAATATGGGTGATTACAAGGGAGAAAATCAGGGTGGTTAAAGCCGAGGAAGATAGGAGGGGACATACAGCTCTGATTTGGCAAAGTGAATAGAGGAACTTATGAATGATATAGGTGATGTGATCATGGAAAGTCAGAGCTGAATCCAGGATGATGCTTAGGTAGAGAGGAGACCAGAGAATAGCACTGAGGAGAAGGGGTGCAGCAGTGGGGGAGGGGGGGGAAGGGGGTGGTGTCCGGTTAGCCAGATAGGTGAGGTTTTACTAGGACTGAGCACAAGCTGGCTTTCATAGAGCCAGTTGACCACATGAGAGAGACAAGAGTTGAATACAGAGAGATCAGGTGATAATAGATTGGTGTGTAAAAGGAGCAAGATATCAATATCAGACTGATATGCAGAGATTGTGAATTATTGAATGAAGAGAGCGAGAGAGGAGAGGAAAATGTTAAAGAGAAGCGGAGCAAGTACTGATCCCTGTGGGACACCAGAGTCTGATGTATAGAAAGCTGAAGATGAGGAGGCTAAGCGAACTGCAAAGGATCAGTCAGAGAGGAAGGACTGGAACCAGCGAAAGATGACACCTAAGACCGAGGTGGTGCAAACAAGAGAGAACAGAGTGATTAACAAGATCAAAAGCAGAAGACAGATCGAGGGAGACCACAAGAGTGATATTGCCCCTATCAAAGGATTTGTGTACTTCATTGAGGAGAGATAGCAAGATGGTTTCAGTGCCAGCCTGGCACAGGTGCAAAGCATTTGTGTTGTCCAGATGGGTGAGAAGTTGAATGAAAACATGTTTTTCCAGAATTCTAAATAGAAATGTTAAGTTGGAAACTGATCTGTAATTAGTAGGGGAAGTGTGATCTAGGGATGGATTTTTGAGGATGGGACAAATGAGGGCATGCTTCCAGGCTTGGGGGAAGATGCCAGAGGAGAGACTGGTGTTAACATTGGAAAGTGCAGGGGGAAAGAGAGCACACTCACGAAGATGACCCCATAGCAATACACTGATCTTCACTGGCTATCAATAACCTCAAGGTTATTATTAAAGGTGATCATTATGTATTTATACTTTATGTATAAATACATAATGATCACCTTTAAGCATCATTGTAACATTGCCTCCACTACCTTATCCACTCTCCTTACAACACCAAACACCTTGAGGGTAAGAAGAAATGGCTCTCAAAACACATATATAACTCCCTCACACATCTGCAACACAAATCAATGCACCAGTACCAGAGCTTTCTCCTACATGGCCCTAATATTGTGGAACTCACTCCCCAATAACCTAAGAGCTATAAAAGACCTCTAGCAATTCTGCAGGGACTTAAAGACCCACCTATTTATCGAACATTTTGGTGACTCAAGCAATCCCATTAATTCTCAAGGTACCTAAAGATACAGTTACTCTAGGTCAAATATCTGATATAAGCAAAATGTATATAGTTACCTGTACATAATTACTACATATTAAATGTATATAGTTCCAATGCTTGATGTAAAACTTGTTGTGATGTTCTCTGTAAACCGCCCCTGATCTCAGGAACGGGTGGTATATAAAACGTTGATAAATAAATAAATAAAAGGGCGGTGTTTGGGAGCCAGGAAGAGAGAATGGGATCCAAGGAGCAGGTAGTTTTCCGGGAGGAGGAGATTAGTTTAGAAAAGGCAATGGGTGAGATGGGGTTGAAAGAGATCCAGATGTGAACCAATGGGAGAGGGGGTGGAGAGTGGGGTCTCAGGGATAGGGGCCTGGGAATGGGAGTGTAGTTAGTTGGTCTTATCAGAGAAAGCCTGACAAATTGGTCTGGGGATGGCAAGGAGGTAGGAGGTGCAGGGCACAGAGGATGGGCTAACTGGGAAGAGAGAAAGATTAGAAGGCCCTTGGCTGATTAGAGGAGGAACTCATGAGGTTTAAGTAGTATTTTTTTGCAGAAGTTATTGCAGTCTTGTACAAATGATAGTGGTGTTGGAAAATGGATAAGGAGCCAGGAGTGTGCTGCTTACACCAGCAGCGTTCGGCATGATGGGGTTGAAAGTGGAGCATGTGTAGTCTGGGGTGATACCAGGGATTGATGCGCTTTGTGGAACATGGTTTGAGACAGAGAAAGGCTAATTGATCCAAGGCTGACTGGAGCTGGGAGTGTCATGAGAGGACTTGATCATCCATGGATAAGGAGTAAAAATCAGAAGGAAGTAGTGTATCAGAGGAGGGGAAAACTGCAAGGGCCTCAGCGGTAAGTTTGTGGTCCAGATAGGTGAGGGATTAGAAAGGAGGGACAGTTGGTCATGGGTGTACTGAACACAGGATGGACGGAGAAGAAGGTACAAAAGTGATCCGTCCAAGCAAGTGGAAGTCTGTGAAGGGAGGAGGGGGGTGGGGAAGGATCATTGTGGGGATAGGTGAGCTGGTCAATGGTATGTCCAGCGGCATAGGTGGGGAATGAAGAACAAAGTTAAGATCAGAGAGGTGGGAAAGGAATTGTTTGTCATGGACCCCATGGGCAGCATCAAAGTGGATATTAAAATCACCTAAAACAGAGATGAGGGTAGAGACTAGAGACCTCTGCTAGAGTTAGAAGAAGTGTGTCTCAGAATGGAATTAAAGGTAGGGTGACAGTAAAGGAGCAGGACGTGGATAGGAGAAAAGAAGTGTAGGAAGACTAGGAGAGCTTCAGGATAGCGGAGAGGAGGTTGACCCCGCCCCTGGTCCCACTACAGCAAAGTGTTGAGGGGGCAGAGAAGTCCTCAGGAAAGCAGCGATTAAGTATTGGTTCATCAACAACCATGAGTCAGGTTTTGATGAGGAAGAAGAAGTCTAGGGAGTATTGGGTAATGAGATCTTCTACCTCGGCCCGTCCCTCTGGAATTCCCTTCCGACAGCCCTGCGTTTAGAGGAGTCTTACCTTAAATTCCGTTCCCTCCTGAAAACTCACCTCTTTGCCTCTGCCTTTAACCTTCCCCCCTGACTCTCCTACCCTTCACCAGGCTCTACCCCCTTTAGTATGTTTGACTGATTGATTGTTGCTTTTTCCCCTCTATCCTATATATGAATTTTAGTTCCTTTTCTTTTGTTTCCTTTTGTTTCTGGCAACGCTGTAAACCGCCCCAATGTAATGGGGGCGGTATATCAAATACCAAAATAAACAAACATAAACAGAGTGGTTTTATCATGGATAGACCTACAATTAAGAAGGTTTGCTTTGCAAGTGAGCTGGGGAGCAGAAGGAGAAGGCAGGGCTGGAGTGAGGAGGGAGATGACTGATAGCAAGTAAGGAACAAATTGTAAGAATCATACCGAGGGAAGTAGGCAGGCTGAGAAGGCCAGCAACCCCAGTGGACTGGAATAGAGGCCATAGCAGTAGTAAAAAATAGGTCTCCAAAACTCTATAAAATGGTTGGATTCATATTTGCACATTCGGCAGATGCAAATCAAGTATGAACAGAACAAATCCATACCTTTCACAATACATCAGGGCATCCCACAAGGCATATCTCTCCTTATTGTTTTTCAACCTATACATTCAACCCATCTGCAGCATTATAACAAAACATAATATCCAGTTTCAAATATATGCACCCCAATCAACACAGACAAACCTGATGACTATGTCCATAACCAAATGCTTGGAAGCAATGACTATGTGGCTCAACTCAAACATAAAGAAATACAAAAAAAAAACGCAGAGGCACTCCACATTACCAGTGTAATGGGGAAGAGACATCCTTTGCTATGGAAACAGAGGAACCTGAAAGCAGTAGGTCTGTTGCTGGCAGTGTCATGAGGTAGACAGCACAGACCCTGAAATATTAAGAAATAATAGGAAAGAAGAGCTTACCTTACAGCCACATGTGCAGTTGCAGCATTCACAGTGCAGAGAGGCAGGGAAAAGGAAAACAAACTTTCCACATGGTTTTAGTGACGCAGTAAGAATTGAGGGTTCCAATCAGGCTCACCTGGACCCAGACTCACGTTCTACGTTAGTTGAGCAGAGAGATAAAAACAGGTGGGAAATCCCACAGAGGCAGAAGTGGAAGGAGAGAGAGAAGGAGAAAGGAGAAGGGAAGCTGGAGCCTGGATTAGGGCTGGAGCAGGAGTTTGATTGTGAGGAGGAAAGCAGAGACCAAAGGAAGTCTGACTGCAGTTCCAGGCAGGCTTGGAGAGAAGGTGAGAACAGAACTCCCAAGCAGTTACAGAAAGACACGTTGTCTTGGAGAGCCAGGGCTGAAGAAAGGCAGGCTGATAAACCCAGGAGAGCTAAGAAAGACAGTAGCAAAGTCTTCCCAGCCAGAGGGGTCCTCATACCGAAGCAAACAGCCCAGCCAACAGAAGGCAGAGGTCACATACAGGGAAGCTCATTGAAGGCAGGAAGTGAGTTTCCTTCAGCCAAGCACAGTTACTGGTGTTCCCAAAGAAGAGCAGGTTGCAGGGCAGAGAGAAAGCCTTGGCTAGAAGCAGAGGAGGTTGAAACCATCTTCTCCACAGGAAAAGATAAGTACCCTATCTTTTGTGAAGGGAGGGAAGGGGGTCTCCGTGGGAAAAGCCAGGCTTACAACAAGCTAGTGAACTCTTATTGGCCTAAGCCATGGGAAGAAATCCCCAGCACAGCTCCTGCTATCTGGGACACACAAAAGCAGCTCCAACTTGCAGCAACTGAGGTTTCCCCAGGGCAAGGCTCGGAGAGCAGCGTCACAGGGGCTCAGTGTCCATACACAGGACCAGGTCCTGGCCCTATGCAGTGGGAGACCTATAGCACAGAAAACATCCCTGAGCCCATGGAATGTGCTTTATGTGTGGCTGATAACATAGAGTCTCTCTGTTAAGTAAAGGAGCGAGAAAGAAAGTGTATTTCTGCACATTGGAAATGTGATGGATTATTGTTTGCTGGAAAGAAGCATAATTATTATTTGTTAAGCATCCTCTACACCGGTGAAGCAACCGTTCTTTTCTGTTGTCCTTATTCTATGACATCCTCAAGGGAAAGGGAATAAATTTCACTCTGGTCACGACTACAGTGTCCTATTTCCACAACTCAAGGCTATACCCGGGTCTAGGCAACCGCCTAAGACCGGCATGGTCTCACAGTAGGAAGGAAAAGCTCAGGACTCCCAGTTGCCAGGAGCAACATAAACAATCCCAGCCACGAGGGCAGGAACCCCGCCCAGCTAGCAAACAATCCCCATCTCCTGGGCCCAATAGCTTTCACCTGGGAGGGGGAAGGGCTAGATTAGCTCCCAAGCAAACGTATAAGAAACGTTCATTAGAGTTTGAAAGGGAGAACAGAGTGAACGGAGAGAACAGGGAGGACAAGGAGAAGAGAGAAGACGGGAGAGAGCAGAACCAGCTGGAAGGATTGTATGAGCTGAAGTCTGGGTCTTGGAAACAGCGTCTGTCTCAGTGTGAAAGGAAAACGTATGTGAATGACTCAGTGGATTCTGATTCTGAGTGTGAGAGAGAAAGACAGAAAGTAACTGGCAGGAATAACTGGAGGAGCAGGGCACAAAAACCCTTTGGCCAGATCTTCAGCATCCAAGATCAACACTGAAATGGCCCCACCCATCACGGCCATAATGAGCGGCCTCGTGATCTTTTCTTGGCTGATTGTTGAGTCCCTAGCCTTATTCCACGCTACTAATCATATCCCAATACTCCAGCACCATGCCAAAACATGGACAAACTCTGCCTACCCTAACCACTTAAAGAACACACACACACGTCAATCATATTTGTTACACATAGCCCTCCAACATAACAAACAAACTAAACCAGAGAAATCCACTCTAGTTCTTAATTGCGCCCTTATAAATGCGAGATCAATTCGTAATAAATGGCCAGTTGTCAATGAATTAATTGCATCCCACAACCTGGATATTCTCTTAATAACTGAAACGTGGCTTTCCGACGTAGACAATGTAATTCTCAACCAACTATTACCCAACAACTTCACAAGCCACTCCCGGCATAGAGGAATCAAAAGAGGAGGGGGGGCCCTTATCTTGACCAAAACGGACTTGCATTTTCATACAACAGACTCCTCCAGTACCAACAATCTTGATATCATATCCATTGCAAATGACCAATGCGCCATCAACCTTCTATATAGAACACCCTCATCCTCAACTGACGATCTCTGCAACATCCTCGACCTAGCAGCCAACACTCGCAACCTCAACTTATCAAACTGGATACTAGGAGATTTCAATCTCCCTTCACTTCACTCCAGTCATGCCACTGCCCTACTAGAAGCAATTAATGATCTGGGCTACAGACAAATCATCAACGAACCCACCCACACCAAAGGGAACATACTGGACATGATTTTTGCCCCTCTGTCAGTACAAGATCCAAATGAAAAGCTGGTGACATCACTCACCTCTGTACCATGGTCAGATCACAAGCTTATCAATTTCAGCATACCTATCAACAACAATTCACTGCACAACAATGGAACTTTAAGCAACACCACTTCTCGAAACTTCAGAGCCTTCAACAAAGATCTCATACTGGCTGAAACTCTTCCCCTATACAACAATGCAACCCTCAACCTCGACAATTTAATCTCCTCATGGAATAAGAATCTTAGCTCTATTGCCCAAAAACCTACGAAGAACAACATCGCAAATAATAGAAAACATTCTCCTTGGTTCTCTCCTGAACTATGTATCTCCCGCTCTCATTTACGGAAACTAGAGAAAAGATGGAGGCGTTCCCACTCCGCCGGAGACCTGTCAGCTTACAGAACTCACCTTGCAATCTACAAAGAGGCTATCCTAACAAATATGAAACAATACCATACTGACACCCTCAAAAGATCTCTAAACAAACCTCGTGACCTCTTCGAACTAGTTAAATCATTCTCTAAGGAACCATCCCCAAGCCATCCTGAAGAGATCCACCCACAAGAGTTTGCCAACCATTTACAATCCAAGCTACTTCAAACTGATGAAGTTAACACGTTCATAGCACAAGGCACCACCAGTCCAACTTTACTTTATAAGTTCTCCAAACCATCCAAGAAACATGTGGAAGATACTATTGCAGCCCTCAACACCACGACTGCACAAACCGACCCTTGCCCCGCATATTGGATTAAAAATTTACGATCAGAACTCAGCCCACTTATCACAAAAATGATGAACCTATCATTCTCAAATGGATCCTTCCCTGCAGCACTCAAGCAAACATCCATCAGACCTCTGTTAAAGAACCCTAAACTGGACCCAAGCAAAGTTGAATCCTATAGACCCATAGCCAGTATACCTCTATTAGCCAAAATAATCGAAAAGGAAGCACAAAGGCAACTGCAAGACCATATAGATTTAGCCTCCCCACTAGACCATCGGCAACATGGCTTCAGGGAATACCATGGCGTCGAAACCCTACTTACCTCTCTCTTCAATAAAATCGTCACAGGTATCGACAACATCCATCAAGGTTTCGCTCTCATCTTTATAGACATTGCGGCAGCCTTTGACTCTGTACACCATGGTCTGCTAGTAGAACGACTAAAAGAAAAGGGCATAAGTGGCGTCGCCCTCGATTGGTGCAGATCGTACCTTGATGGCAGATGGCAGCATGTAAAATCAGGTTCAAGATCTTCCGAACCCTTCCATCAGCGACAAGGCGTCCCCCAAGGGTCCTCCCTCTCATCTCTATTATTTAATATTTACATGCAACCTATTTTCAACATTATCGAATCATTCAAGGTCGACTGTCTAATTTATGCTGATGACATCCTCCTATTCATGCCATTTTCCACAGAACAAATGGACCTTTCGCCACTGATTGAATGCTTCAACACAGTCTCCGAATGGCTTCTATCACAAAACCTCAGGATCCAACACAAAAAGTCTGAGGTGCTATTTATCACCAGAGACCAGAATTTCTGCCCTCCACCTCATATAAAGGTTAAAGAAGCTGAGCTCCAAACCAAATCAGCAATTCGGTACTTAGGGGTCACCCTCGACCAACGACTAGATATGAAAACCCATATATCCAACATAGTCAGAGCCATATATTTCAAAATCCGGTCACTCAGACACCTGCAATCCCTTCTAAGCCATGAAGACTTCCGGACAATATACCAAGCCCTTATCTAGCCACACTTTGACTTTGCCAACGCTATTCTCCAGGGTCTCCCTCAATCATCTTTAAATCCGTTGCAACTTGCCATGAATGCCGCAGCTAGAATCTTAGTAGGAGCAGCAAGATGCGACCATATAACGCCTATCTTAATACAACTTCATTGGCTCCCCGTACAAGGAAGGCTTAGATTCAAATCTTTGTTACTCACCTTCAAATCCATCCATGGCATCACCTCCCCCTCATTAACCAACATCATCCAGCCCGCTCCTCCCAACAGAACAAGGAGAACCCCATCTACAAATGTGCTAGTAATTCCAAAGGCTTCAACAAAGTACACAACCGCAACATCTAACAGGGCATTCAGTATCTATGCCCCAAAATGTTGGAACGCATTACCACCAGGCATCCGTGCGATTACTGACTTATCACAATTCAGAAAGGCTCTCAAATCCCATTTATTTACTCAATACTACCAGATTAACCCTACCCCTACATAAGTGCCTCTCCCTCACCCCCTCAAGTTAATATATCAACTCTATTGTACACATGTTCACACTGAATTCCCAATACTCGATCTCATTGTACATATGTAAGTAGTTTAGTTTGCATACCCCGTTTATCCAAGTTATTACTCCTGTTCTATGTAAAGCAGAAGCATGTTATCCAAGTTGTTTTCTCCTGTTCTATGTGAAGCCAAACAGTTTGTTATGGTCATTTTGTTGTATGTAAACCGCGCTGACAATAGTGCGGTATATAAGAAATTGTAATAAATAAATAAATAATAAATAAACTCCAGGCAATTACCCTATTGTGAAGGCACACAGAGGGAAAAGTTACCAGTAAGGATAGCTGGGAAGCACTTACAAGCTCCAAGGAGTGAAAAGTATACGGCGCAGGACATTTGCATGTCAGAGGAAGAGGGTGAGCAGCCAGAATACAAAGAAAAACCTCTGAGGTTTAAACCCCATCCTGATAGAGCTGTGCACGGACTTTCCCCTGCCTCAAAGCCAGAAGGTAGGCTGTCTAATTACTATAAAATTGGTTACAAGAATTTCTCTCCTAGAAACCATAAAGGGTATGACTCTCCTCTAGGCTATACCAAGATATATGGTAGGGCTGAACCCTATCTCACGGAGGCAGTAATAGGGAAGCCTCAGGAACAGGCAGAGGAGGGAAGTCTGGAAAAGTTATATACAAAACAGAAGTTGTATTCAGCTGAGAATCAGCATGAGTCAATGCTAATTGATCCTCCAGAAGAAGAAATGTCTGATAACCAAATGGATTGTACATTAACGGTTACTGATGATGTGATTTCATTGTGCTGAGCCAGATAATCTGAGGAAGCTGTTTAACTGGCAGTTGAGGAGCACATGATTTTCTTTTGCCTATACAAAGTGACTGTATGCTGTGAATACCGTGCCACTTTTGGTTTAAGTTTGGAAGCTGTTATTAGTTCTTTTTCTTACCTTGTGCCAGAGGGTATGGCCTTTATGTCCTAAGTTATATTGTGTTGGAATCCGCCCCAGGAGGGGAATTAAAAGCCTGTCTTTGCCTGAACCACTCGCTTCACAACTACATCTTATTGAAAAGGGACACAACTACAACTCCCAGGAGGCAATGCAACCCTAGAGCATTGACTCCAACCTTTCAATAAGGGGTCTCCAGGCTATCTACCCCATACGCGTAGGCGACAGGCGGACTACTGGTGACACCAGAAACACACCATTTATCCTCCCTTCTACTATAAAGCTATGACATGGCGACATAACAATTGAAGTCAAATATCTGGGAGTCACACTCAATCAAAATCTCAACCTACAGTCGCAAATAAACAAAACCACGAAGAACGCATATTACAAGATGAAAATACAAAAGCTCAAACCACTACTCAACCAAAACAACTTCTGGATCATCTTCCAAGTCAGCACAACATAGGGTTGCCAACTGACAGGTTTTCAGCTGGCCTGGTTGGTTTTTATATTGCCAGACTGACTGCCGGCACAGCTGTAAAACCGGCTGTGGAAAAGCTGATTTTTGTGATGATGGACAGCTCAAGGGTGGCTCTCGCTGCCTATAAAACTGCACCCCCCCCCAGAAGATTAGCAATGGCAGCACTAGCTCTGCCCTGCTATTCAGCATCTCTGCTCCCCCCTCTGGCCCTGTTTCAGCCCCTTCTCTCCCTCCCCAGAGTCCACACCTGCCACCGCTGCTGCTTTTCCTTTTGTTGCTGTCAACAGTGACAGCAGCAGGGCCTGCGAACCAAGACCTCAACAACAACAACAACAACAACAAAAAAGGCGTGTGCCTGTGCATCATTCCATTCATGTGCATAGCCTGGCCAGTACTGCCCCCTCTGACATCACATAAGGGGATGATACTGGCTGGGCTGTGCACACAAATGGAATAATGCACAAGCCCGCACTTTTTTTTTTTTGTTATTGAAGTCTCGGTTCACAGGCCCTGATGCTGTCACTGTTGGCAGCAACAAAAGGAAAAGCGGTAGCAGGGGCCGGGCGGGGACTCTGGGGAGAGAGAAAAAGGGTCTGAAACCATCCTGGAGGGAGGAGAAGAGATAATAGACTGCCTGGAGGGGATGGGAGATGTAAGGCTGTGAGGGAGGGGAAGAAAAAGGAGGGGAGGGAAATAGATGCAGGACTTTAAGGAAGAGCAGGGAAGATGGTGCTGGACTGTTGGAGGGGGCAGGGATTGGAAAGGAAAGGGAGATATGCAGGCTATTGGGGAGGGGGAAAGAAAAGCTAGATGGGCATATGCCGGGCTGTGGAAGAGGGAGGGGAAAAGGGAGGAAGGAGATATGCTGAGCTAAGGGGAGGGGGTGATGATGCTGGCTTTAAGGGGAAAGGGAAGGGGGATGCTGAACTTGGGGGAATGAGAGAGAGAAGATGCTGTATTATAGATGGGAGAGTAGAGAGAGAAGGGAGAAGCTGGGCATGGTGGAATCATGGGAAGGTTAGCAAAGAGATTATTGAGATGTGGATGGAAAGCTGGGGAGGAGGTTAAAGGAGGAAGTCAGAGATGAAAGACTGGAGAGAATGACTGACAGGGAAGGAGATGGGGAGCGGGAGACAGAAAAGCAGATGAGGGCTGAGAAAGGAGTGAGTACAGAGGGTGTTAAGAGGAAGGAAAAGAGGGAATTGGTAAAAGATAGAAAGGAATAAAAGGCTTAGGAAGGCTAGGAAAAAAGGGGAAGATAGGTTGGGAAAGAAGAGAACATGGAAACATGATAGGTGAAAGAGAGATTAAGAAATGGAGGGTGAGAAGGAATGTATAATTTGAATGGATAGGTAGAAAACAAACAAATGGAGAAAAGAGCTGAAAGTTAAAAATAAATGCCAAAGAAGATGTAAGGGAGGAATGGATGAAGACAGGATAAGAGAAAAAATAGCAAATGGGCAGCAGATACTAGTATGTTAGGAAAAAAATAAAGGAAAGTAGAAGAGAGAGACTTGGACCAATGCAACTGGAAAAATAAAATGCCCAAACAAAAAAGGTAGGAAAATATTTTATTTTGAATTTATTAATTGGAATTTGCCATCTTTGAGAAATGTGCATCTCTTATATCTTTGCAATTTGCACAATATAAGAAATACATTTGTTTCTATTCTTTCAGTGTTGCACTGGAGTCTGACTTCTTAGGGTTTTCAGTAAAATCTTTGCCTGCCTATTTCAGTTTCTAACTTGTGGTCCCTTGTTCTCTATCTGTTTCTGTGTTTTGCTTACGTGACCAAGGTGTGGTTTTCTGATGACTTGTAGTTTGCCAGAGGCTCTGAGCTTTTTTGCAGGATTCTGGAGTACTTCATCAGGTACTTTGCCACTTGAAGGAAACTGTGTAGAAATCTGGTGCCCTTTCTCTAACCCCAATGCACTTGTGAGTGGTGTTCAGACACTTAAGTTATTGTTGGGACAAAAGGGAAACTTGTGAAGGGATCCATTAGAATTTGTGGGGGTGGGGGGCAGCACAATAATCATTTGCACAAGGCTACAGAATATAGGTTTGGATTAAATATCGTATGGGGAGAATGTGTGTGTTGGAGGATTGAGGAGAGGACTGCAATTCAGTGGGGGTTGAATATGCAATCTCTTGTACTCTCCCCGCCCTCTGCCAACCCCACTTTCCCCCCAACCCCAATGCGGCCAGCAGGTGCTGAAGCTTGAACTACTGCCATCACTGCAATTATTATGGAGGCTGGGGCAAAGGGCAGGGCAGAGGTGGGGCAAGGAACGGGGCAAAGGCATGACATGTGGCAGATTGTTCTCTTTCAAAGAGTTGGCAACCCTACCACAACACCTATCCTTGACTGTTGCAATCTAATATATCAAGGACTCCCAAAGCATACCATCCACTCACTGCAACTTTCTCAAAACACAGCAGCATGCTGATCCTGTTCAAAGTAGCACTAGGCATTTCTGTCTCTTGCAAGTATTCTTGACTGTAAAACGCACTGATACTGAAGAGCGCGGTATAAAAAAGCTTTTAAATAAATAAATAAGCATGCATCACAGGATCAGCAAGCCACAATCACATAACACTCCTGAATCAACTGCACTGGCTCCCAATACACTCATGCACCAAGCTCAAGTAAATACTCACCATTTTTAAGATACTACAACACACCTCAGTGGATACCCTACAAACATTGGTCACAAGAGACCCTAAAACCAACCCAGATGAACCAACAAGAACATGATTGTCACACCCAGGAGCCATACAAAAGCTAATCAAACAACTTGCAAGAGGGCCTTCTCCCTTGCTGCACCTGTGCTATGGAACCCCCTCCAAGAAAACAGAGCCATTCAGGACATCAAAGACTTCAGATAAAAGCTGAAAACTCAACTATTCACAGAACATTTTGGTACCATTTACATAGCACAGTATGATCACAACCAAACCCTCCACCCCATGGACTCTGCCCACCAACAGCTCTATGTTAACTTAACATACAAGTTTATGCTACTGTCACACCCTCAGGGGGCCCTACCGGTAGGGTCAGGTATTACCCGATGACTCCTCCTCTTGGCTCTGTAATTGCTGCAGACAGCCCTGCCTGGCCCTCTGGGAGTGGTAGTTGTACCTTCTTTGATAAGAATCACTCACACACTTCAACTTCAAATCAGGGCTTTATTCCCCGTCCACGAGGTTTTTTTCTTCTTTGGCAAAACAAATAATAAACCACTCCGGGCATATAACAGAAATTAAATATGGAACAAAAATAGCTTACTTCAGCTTTTAAATAGAACAAAAGAAAAGAATTTAAACAGACTTTCTGTTCTTAAGACAGCCTTTTCTTTTGCTGCTCTAGCACAGCTTAATTACACTGCTTGCCTGAGAGAAACGTTTGTTAGCAAACAGATTATGGCTTTTAAACTCTGGTTATCTTCAACCTTTTATCTCAGAGAAAACTCTGGGTCAATTACAGATAAAGAACAGTCCATTGGTTCAGGACTTACTGGCATATCTGGATTATCACATTGCATTGATTCATATTCACCTGAACACACATTTACAGGATCAGCTGTTTCACCGGAGTAAGGCTGGCTTGCTCCGTCAAGCAGGAAGTTACTTTGTCTCTCTGAGCCAAAGTCTTGCTGGGAATTACCATAAGTTTTTGAGTGAGGCTCATAGGAGCTCTGCCCCCACTGGTAACTAAAAGGAAACTTCAAAGATTCACTAGCTCTGTTATTAGAGTGTTTGTGGTATGCTCTGAGCTTGCTCGGGCTCAGCTCTTGTAGCACGGCTGCCTGTGATTGCCCTGCTCGAGACGGCACCCTGTTAGGAGTTGGGAGTTTAAAGTTGCTAGCAGAATTACAAGCTCCTGCAGGTAGGAAAACTTCTCTTCTCTTAGGGCTTCTAGCACAAGGGAAGAAGTTATTCTCTGTTTCTCTTAAGCTTGCTTCTGGTTGGCTTTTCCTGTTTATTCTGGGTTTTACCCACTCAGGTAGGAAACTGCCTCTCTCTGCATTTCCTGCTCTGTTATCTTCTATGGAAATTCTCCCACGTCTCTCGTGACCACTACGCATACACTCAGTATTCAACTGCTGACTCTCAAACAGGTCTTGGGACTCACTCAGACTTTCCTGTTGGTTTTCCTGCTGACCCAGTGGTTCATTCTCTCTTTCTCTCTCTCTCTCATTCCAGTTCCATTCGTTCCACGGCTGCTGCTGCCCTTGCCTCTCTTCTTGCCTTGTTTCTTCTTGCCTCGTTTCTTCTTGCCTGCTTCTAACTGTTTGTGAGCGTGTTTTATATATGTGTCTTTGGGCTCCACCTCCACCCAGCTGATCCCTATCAGGTAATGCAAACTCCATTTCCCTGCTACCTGGGTGTGTCTTTCTAGCCCTTACCCACGTGTGTCCTGGTTGTTTATAGCAACCATCTGACAGGTTTCTGTTTATGCTGTCAGTTTTTCCCTGATCATCCCTACTGATCTCCATTTTTTCAGGCTCTGTTAAGTCCACCTTGTGACACTACCCATACCAAGTCATCACCATTATAAGTCCTCATGTACTATAATTACTCTTAAACGTAATCATGCCAATTTGTTATGTAGATATCTGTTAATATTATAAACATAAGAACATTAACTGTTTATCATGCCAGTGTTATAATGTAAACTGTTACTTATTGTGCTGTAAACTGCTTTGACTAAAAGGTGAAAGCGGTATAAAAAACAGTTAAATAGAATAAATAAAGGCTATTGAGAGAAATACAAGGAGAAGAAAGCACAGCTTACCAGATGCCGAGTTCTGATGATGGGTGCCAGGAGTAAAAAGGCAGGGTAGAGATAAGAGTTCCCTTCTGCCACCTGAGCCGCCCCAAAATGTAATTTTGACCTTGTTTTTAATGTATTTTGTTTTTCTTTTATTTGTTTTTTAGACTGTACCATTGTACCACTGTGTTTATACAAGAAATGTGGTTCCCGATATTCAAAGGCATTTATTTGCATGGTCTACAGAGCTGTAAACCGTGTAAATGCCCCTATGCAGGATATTCAGCTGCACTAACACGCTTAATGCAGCTGACTATCCCCGAGTAATGCTAACCGCTTAGCACTGGTGTGTGTGGGGGGCATTCCGGAGGCGGTACCCAGGGATAACCGTGCAGAGGCGATATTCAACTACTGCCCGGTTATCCCTCGGTGGCGAATGTTAGGCGCAGCAAAAGCTGTCCTAACTTTCGCGACCGGAGCTACCGGGCAGTGACTAAATATCGCCATTCACGGTTAGCTTCTGCAGATGTGCAGCAACCACAGATATTCAATACCAGATATGGCCCTAGAATGAATATCCAGGGTTAAAGTTTGGCGGCAACAGCTATGTGCCTTAGAGGCAAATAGCTGTCACAAATGAATATTAGGCCCGTTATGTTTTCCACTGATGAAAGCCTCTGATGCCTCAGAAGCAGGCATGTGCTAAAACAGATGATGATGATGATGATGAAAGCCTCTATGCCTCAGATGATGGCACTGATAGCAGATGATGGCACTGATGAAAGCCTCTATGCCTCAGAAGCAGGCATGTGCTAAAACATTTTGGGCTGACTTTTTGTATTTCGAACATATGGATTATTGTTTTTATATGTGTTATTAAAACATTTTCTACATATATTATTTTTTTTTGGTAATCTTTGAAACTGCTATTGTTTTCTCAGATTTAATTGAAGACATTTGCAGTATTGCTATGAAAGAAGACATGCTGCTGATAGGTGATTGCAATATGTCAGTTGTTGATTGGCACATTCCTGTTGTGTTGTCGTCTAGAAGTAAGGAGAGCCTGGATTCTCTACAGGGAGACTTATCTGGCAAGCTGGTAACAGAACCCGCATGTGAAGGAGCCATATTGGACTTGATGCTTACTAATGAGGAAAGTGTTTCTGATGTTATAGTGGGAGATCATCTCACTTCCAGTGGTCACCAGATGGTGTGGTTCAGTATTAGGACTAGAGCTGATAAAGTCTATTCAAAGGTGAGGGTCCTAGACTTTAGAAAAACTAACTTTGCCAAGATGGAACAATACCTCAAGAGAGGGCCAAAAATAGGCCAACTTGTTTATTAAGGGTGTGATCATAGTGGAACCACACCACAGAGACAGCCATGTGTACATGACAATAATTAATGTGAATGCACAGCATACATTGTAATGTTCAAGCAAACAAACTAACAAACATCGAGAGACTCTGGCCCCCCTGACCCTATGTACATGTTAAAATGGGCCATGGTGGCCCTAATGAGCACATATATACATTGATAAAAGCACATAAAAATCCTTTTCCACTGCTCCCTCAAGGCCTTCTCTCCCCAGTCAGTTCATGGGACCTGCAGGGGAAAACAGAGAAACTATAGTTTCACCTGCATGCAGCCTGCAGCATAGGAGCATGCATAGTTAACTCACCAAACACCTCTCCTTCCTTTTCCAACACATAGCCACCCAACGTAAAAGAGGCAGATGAGTCCCATTTAGGCGATAAGCCAGTCCATACCAAACAAAGTGTATCCCTTATGCATGTGAGTCCTTGCTAGAGCCTGTGCTCCTCACTTAACTCCTACAACTCAATAGGAACTAGCAGTGGTGGTATCAGCACAATTGCCCTCTATGAGCTAGCAATTTTGCAATTGGGAATGTGCAGGCAGCCTACTTGGCCTTCTCCTGTTTCTAAAATATCCATTGCACTTATCCATATCCCGTATATTGTGAAAACGTCCGCGGCGAGGCGACTAGGCGGTTGCCTAGTGGGGAGCGCGGGACGTCACTCTTCTTTGTGTAGTTGTGGTTTTGCTTTGTCAGCAATCCGAATGGAAAAGGAACACAGGACAATTTGTTACTTAAATTGCTTTTATTTATTTCTTTCTGGAACCAACTTTTGGCAAGTGACCTTGCTGAGGCAAATGACCTTGATAAGGCAAACAAATCACAAACTGAAAATATAGGATATTTTCTCCCTTTAGACTTCTCAGCAATATTTCTTCAAGTAGTTACTTCACTCTTGATTACTCTTTTCAGCTTCTTTCATTTACAAAGCAGTGTAACACTTTTTAAATGCACAGTTTTCCAAAAACTTCTGTAAGACAGTTTTTGACCTTTACTCTCAGCTGCTGCAGATTAGGATATCTCTCCTGTGCTGCCTCATGGTTTAAAACGCTAGCCCTGTTAAGCCTGGCTTCTTCAGAGATACAATTGGCTGCTTTAAACAATGAGGTTCATATGACTTCTTGTCTGCTTTTCAGCTTGGCACATAACACCAGCACAGATATCTTCTTAACCTGTTACTCACAGCTTCTTATAAAAGTATTAAACACGGCTTATACAAATCCCACACTCCATGGATTCCACAGAGGATATTGGAGAGTCTGAGTATGAGTCTACTTCCATTTCTTCTGGGGTACTGTAACACTCAGGGCTTGGGGCACGTTCTGGAACGCTATGCTTCACGTCCTTTAAAAGCCTAAGAAGCTTCCCCCATTTTAACTTCTGGGGTCCCCTTTTTACCGGGTCAAAAGCTCTTGCCCTTCTTCCTCTTAGACACTCCTGTTCAGGACACACACAAATTGCTTTACTGGCAGAAACCCTCTTCCCAACTGGTTTTCTGTACTGCCTAATCACAGACTCAGGACTTGAGCTGTCACTCTCAGAATCAGTCATATACTCTTGACGTTTTCCCCAGCTCCACTCATGCCCACAATCTTTGCACTTGCCTTGGGAGTTATGGCTGGTCCCCTTTGAACCTCCAGGCCCTACAGCTTTATGCTGCTGTTCCTTCCCTTGGTTCCTCTGGACTCTCGGCCTCTCCTCCTGGCTTTTAGCATGCAGTTTTCCTTGAGCACGTCCTCTCTCTGTGTTTCTGCTTGTGTCTCTCTTTTTCCTCGTGTCTCTTGCTGTGCTTCTGCTTGTATTCCTCAGCCCTCCTGCCTCTCTCTCTGCCTCTCTCTTCGTTGCCTGCCCACTTCCTGAGTGACGCAGCTTAAATATCCTGCAGCTTGTTTCCTTCTCTGGCCCCACCCCCTCTCTGCCTGCACGAGCTCTAGAGGCTGGGTGTGGCTTCAAGCTATCCCTATTAGTGTGTATTCTAGCCTCATTCCCTGCCTGGGAGCTATGCTGTAGTGAGCCCTTCCCCCGCTCATGAGAAAAAAACTCTTTTTCCCTAGTTTTAAAAGGCTCAGCTACCTGCGCATCACCACATATCCCCCCCCCTTAAGCTATTACCGGCTGGCGCCACAACCCGCGCACAGCTGGTAATCCCAACTAAAGCTGGTGGGACATTGTTCTGCACTGTAGCTACGTCCACAGCCCGCTCCTGCCATGGGCGTAGTATATTGATATGGTACACTTGCTGCTTCCCTTTCCCCGTTTCCAAAGTATATGTCACAGGACCCACCCGTTTTAAAACCTTGTAAGGCCCTTTCCATGCATTTTTAAATTTGGAACTGGCAGCGGCAACCATTACCAGTACCTTATCTCCTACTTTCAGAACACGTGGTCGTGCTCTTCGGTCGTGATAAGCCTTTTGACGGGCCTGACTCGCTTTTAAATTTCCTTCCACAGTTGCTGCCATACGCTGCAAGCGGCCTTTTAAATCAGTCAGAAACTTGGGCACCTCCTGCTCACCTTCCGTGGGTGCTATCCATTGTTCCCTTAGAATATCAAGCACTCCTCTCGGAGTACGCCCATACATAAGTTCGTAGGGGGAAGCGCCTGTGGAGGTCTGCTTCCTCTCCCTACAGGCTGTCAGACGGCTGCCTAGGGTGAGAACTTACACAATCTTGACGATGCATATATTCATATGATTCTTGCAAGGTATTGTAGTTCATTCACTCCCAAACACAGCTGATGACAATAATTTGAGTTGTGAAACCAAGTGGTAAGATCAATAAAATACTTCTTTTATTGATGGGGTTTAATTCACCCAGCACATGTATGCTTGATAGCACTATAAATGAGGTTACTTGCTTGCAGTGTTTAAAATGGATAACAAAAAGTCACAAAGTAAACCAGAAAACAACCTTCAGCTTGTCAGGCAATTAGCTAATGTTTTCTTAGCAAATAATTACCAAATACAAAGGCACAAAGTAAAGAATAAACTTTGCTGGTTAGGTTAACTTCTGCTTATTTTCCACGCCGATCTCAGCAGTGATTCTCCCTTGCTCACACACACAATCAGGTGCAGCCCTAATTACTATCAATGGACCAGCTGAAAGCCTTTAGCTGGCTGGCTGCTACTGTGTGAGCCCAAATCCTGCTTTAAGAGCTGTTTGCAGTGGAAATAAAGAACAAAGTTAGGTTTCTTTGTGATGGCTGATGTGTTTGCTCACAGAAAGCTAGCATTTAGATAGAGAACAGTCCATATAAATAGTTTCATCTGCTGTATCTCCCCCTTCATCAACAATCATAGGGTCAATATCATACATTGGCACAGATGAGTCTTTCATTAAGGCACTATCATGAGAATGCTTATTCCCTTGCTGCCATTCTCTATTATAGATAGGGTCTGGATCAATGTTCATACCTGAGCCTCTCCTGCCATCATAATTCCTCTCTGTAAAGCCTGGCCAATATGTAATCCAATTCTGATGTCCAGCCTTCCAATCTTGATCCCTGGATCTTCTCTCACATACCTTCTGGCCTTGGTCTGAAAGTCCCTTCCACATGCAGTCTTCTCTCTTCCAGGTAGCCACTGGTGATTCCTATCTCTGCCACTCCATTCCTCTGGCTGAATCCAGTCCAATGGACTCTGCTGGCTTTTGGAATACCTCCCAGTATGAGTACTGCCTTGGAATCTCCCAGACCTTCCAATGGCCTTCCTTCTCTTCCTTCCAGAGAGTTTCCTTCTCTCTCTATCTGCTTGGCTTGGCTTCTGTTTCTCCAGGTGATACTGGTGCTTGAGCTTGTAGCCGTTGCTGTCTCTGTATCTCTTCCTCCCTCTGTAGCAGTTGCTGAAGCTGTTCTTGAAACCGTTGTTGTCTCCTTTCCTGAAGCTCAAACTGTTATCTGAAGAATCAGCTCTATTCTTATCCTGTTCTAATGTGTGCTGCTCCCTAACACAGCGCAGCTGTCTTGAATCAGGCCCTGCCCTTTGAGATGAGTGCTTAGGGATTACCTCATAGCTCTCTTGATTGCACACACATTTTCTCACTTCAGCCCCTCTCATGGCTGCTGGAAACCTGGTGCATTCTGGGACTGGTAGTCTTTTATGTGAAAACTCTGTTTTCTTGCTTCTACCAGAACTGACAGGTTGCTTGTTCAGAGTCACATCATCTTTTCTATAGCTCCTACCTGAGCTAGGATAAGCTTCCTTATCACAAGGCATATAGCACAAATGGGAGCATTGTATCCCATTCTGCCATGTTACCCTCGAGGGACCTCCTCAGCATGCTTTTCAATGTCTGGTTAAATCTTTCCACCAGGCCATTGGTCTGCGGATGATATGCCGCAGTGCGAATATGCTGGATGCCGAAGGCATCCCACAGCTGGGCAAGGTATCGGGACATGAAATTACTCCCTCTATCCGTTAAAACCTCCCGAGGGAATCCAATTTCACAAAAGATTTTCACCAATTCCAGAGCTATGAGGCGGGCGGAGGTATTCCGCAAGGGAACTGCCCAAGGGAATCTAGTCGCATGGTCGACTATGACCAGTATATATTGGTAGCCTCTGGGCGTTTTTACCAACGGCCCCACTATATCTACCGCTAATCTGTGTACCGGTCTGGCTATAACTGGCATCGGAATCAAAGGTGCCTCCGGCGGATGATTCGCCGTGACCCTCTGACAAGCCGGGCAAGACGCGCAAAATCCTGCCGTCTCCCTAAAAACGCCGGGCCAATAAAACCTAGCCAACACTTGCTCTAAGGTACCTTGTACCCCTTTATGCCCCCCCACCGGGTGATCGTGAGCTAATCTTAAAACTATATTCCTAAATGAATGAGGTACCACTAACTGTCTCCTAGTATCACCTGACCGTGTATCTATACTTTCCCTATATAACACATTGTCTTCCAAGAGAAATCTTGGTAGGGTCTCAGATTTTTCTCTGGCATTCTCAAATGCTCGGCTTAAGGCAGGATCTGCCCTCTGTTCCCCGGGAAAGGAGGGAAATTTCTCTTTTAACTCAGCAGGAATCCAGGGCAATTCCTGTCCGGCTATCAAATCAGCCCTGTTCTGCGCTCTGGTCTTCCTCTCCCGCCTCCTTTCAGGTTTCCCTTTCCTAGGAATATTTTTGGCAGGAGTGATTAAGTCCCCATGGAAGGATGTCCCTGGCACTGGGTCTTCCTGAGGGCTATTTCCTCTTTCTATGGGCTTATAACCTGTACGGGTAGTAATCATACCTTTTTTACTATCCTTTAGCTTGGGGTCAGCTACCTTTCCTAACTGGGGTAAGGTTTTCTCCCTAGCTGTGGTATTTTCAGTAGCCCTCTTTTCTCCTAGCCTGGGGTCAGCAACCTTTCCTATCTCGGGTAAGGTTTTCTCCCTGGCTAGATTACCTACTTGCGGAAAAGTAGCTGGTTGGTTGGCTTCTCCCTGCAACTCTTCCGCTAAACCCTTCCTGAACTGTGGCCAGTCACGGCCCAGCACTACCTCGTGTGGAAGCTGGGGTACTATGGCCACCTCCATTTGTTTTCTCAGGCCTACTCCCTCTATTATCACAGACTGTACAGGGTAGGTAGAAGCGGCGCCATGGACACAGCGTATCCTAATATGATTCCCAGAGGTCAGTGGCGAGGGTTTGTCTTTCGCCTCTATTTTATGCCAGAGCCTCTGGGAAATCATAGATTGGTCTGCGCCTGAGTCCAATAATGCCTCCGCTGATATTCCCTCTACCTCCACTCTCAACAGGAACCCTTCTCCTGCCTCTCTGTGCTGGGTTGTTATTAAGGCCTTCTTGGCTCTACAGTCCCTCTTTAAATGACCAGCTTCTCCGCACGAGAAACACTTTCTCTGCATTTTATATCCTCTATACAGTTCTACATTTTCTTCTGCACATTCCTCAAGCTTGGCCTTCCTTTCTAGTAACTCCATTTTGTTATTTTTGAAAACACCCCCTCTCTCTGGGCTTAACTTGTTAGCCTCCAGAAAGCGGTCGGTCAAAGCAATGGCCTCCCGGGTGTTCTTGCAATCTTGGAGTACTAGGAAGGTTTGCACACTGCTTGGTACAGACTCCATGTATTGCTCTAGGATAATTGCATCTAATATAGATTCCATATCCTTCACTTCTGGCATCAGCCACTTGTACACCTGGCCTTTCACGCGGTGATACAAGGCCTGAGGCGTCTCCCCTGGCCTCAGCTTGCATGTGCTTAACTGCCTGCGATAGACCGCCGGATTTAACCCCAAGCGATCTTTCACAGCTTGTTTAACATCCTCATAATTTTTAACTAAGCCAGCAGGCATAGCCCTGTAGGCCGCTAAGGCTTCGCCCGTGAGAGAAGCGGCGAACCTTAGCGCCCACTGCTCTTTTGGCCATCCGGCTAAGAGAGCTATCCTCTCGAAAGCCTCAATGTAGTCCTCTACATCGTCTTCCTTCGTGAGGCGTCCACCTGAGAAAGTCCCAGTCCCTGGCCAGTCCCAGCCCTGAAAACCTGCCCCTGCACCTGGCACAGTCCTGGCAGCATCTTCCTTCTTGCCTTGGGCCTTCAACCAGTTGGACATGGCTTCTATGAGTGGTGCTTGCTGCGACTGGAACAGCGCCTTCGCCTGCTCCAGGCTCTGCCTAGACAACTCCTGTTGTTTGGCAATCTGGCCAGCCGCCCAGTCCAGGATGTCTCTCGATTCCATGTTTTTCTGTGGAGAGAACAAAAAGAGAAAAACACCAAGTGCGGACTTTTCTTTTTTTTCCTTTTTTCCTGCCTTGGTGATTACTTTCCCCACAGCCACCCTCTTACACCAGTGCCATCCAGATCAACCCTCCAGCCTACGGGTTACCTGGTTCTGGTGTAGAGTCTCACTTTGTCAACTCCGTTGATCCGGAATCCAGCTCCACCGCCACTCCGGATTTTCCTTTCTGCTCTGCAGACCTGGGGTTGACTCAGCTGCTCCTGGGGATGTCTCTCCTTTGCCTTTAATCCGGCTTGCCTTTATAGCGTGCCAACTTGCTTCCAGCGAAAACTTGCTTCCAGCGAAAAATCCAACTTGCTACGCCACCTGTGAAATGGCCGCGGCGAGGCGACTAGGCGGTTGCCTAGTGGGGAGCGCGGGACGTCACTCTTCTTTGTGTAGTTGTGGTTTTGCTTTGTCAGCAATCCGAATGGAAGAGGAACACAGGACAATTTGTTACTTAAATTGCTTTTATTTATTTCTTTCTGGAACCAACTTTTGGCAAGTGACCTTGCTGAGGCAAATGACCTTGATAAGGCAAACAAATCACAAACTGAAAATATAGGATATTTTCTCCCTTTAGACTTCTCAGCAATATTTCTTCAAGTAGTTACTTCACTCTTGATTACTCTTTTCAGCTTCTTTCATTTACAAAGCAGTGTAACACTTTTTAAATGCACAGTTTTCCAAAAACTTCTGTAAGACAGTTTTTGACCTTTACTCTCAGCTGCTGCAGATTAGGATATCTCTCCTGTGCTGCCTCATGGTTTAAAACGCTAGCCCTGTTAAGCCTGGCTTCTTCAGAGATACAATTGGCTGCTTTAAACAATGAGGTTCATATGACTTCTTGTCTGCTTTTCAGCTTGGCACATAACAACACCAGCACAGATATCTTCTTAACCTGTTACTCACAGCTTCTTATAAAAGTATTAAACACGGCTTATACAAATCCCACACTCCATGGATTCCACAGAGGATATTGGAGAGTCTGAGTATGAGTCTACTTCCATTTCTTCTGGGGTACTGTAACACTCAGGGCTTGGGGCACGTTCTGGAACGCTATGCTTCACGTCCTTTAAAAGCCTAAGAAGCTTCCCCCATTTTAACTTCTGGGGTCCCCTTTTTACCGGGTCAAAAGCTCTTGCCCTTCTTCCTCTTAGACACTCCTGTTCAGGACACACACAAATTGCTTTACTGGCAGAAACCCTCTTCCCAACTGGTTTTCTGTACTGCCTAATCACAGACTCAGGACTTGAGCTGTCACTCTCAGAATAAGTCATATACTCTTGACGTTTTCCCCAGCTCCACTCATGCCCACAATCTTTGCACTTGCCTTGGGAGTTATGGCTGGTCCCCTTTGAACCTCCAGGCCCTACAGCTTTATGCTGCTGTTCCTTCCCTTGGATCCTCTGGACTCTTGGCCTCTCCTCCTGGCTTTTAGCATGCAGTTTTCCTTGAGCACGTCCTCTCTCTGTGTTTCTGCTTGTGTCTCTCTTTTTTCCTCGTGTCTCTTGCTGTGCTTCTGCTTGTATTCCTCAGCCCTCCTGCCTCTCTCTTCGTTGCCTGCCCACTTCCTGAGTGACGCAGCTTAAATATCCTGCAGCTTGTTTCCTTCTCTGGCCCCACCCCCTCTCTGCCTGCACGAGCTCTAGAGGCTGGGTGTGGCTTCAAGCTATCCCTATTAGTGTGTATTCTAGCCTCATTCCCTGCCTGGGAGCTATGCTGTAGTGAGCCCTTCCCCCGCTCATGAGAAAAAAACTCTTTTTCCCTAGTTTTAAAAGGCTCAGCTACCTGCGCATCACCACAATATGTGCTTACCTGCAGCTCATTTCAGAAAGAACCACGTGTAAAATGGCAACATGCATGTCCCACCCCTATACACATTTATAAAACCAGAACATATGCATGTGGCAAGCCATTTTAAAAACACTTTGATTTGTGCTGATTCTAACCTGATCTTGGCATCAAAGTGAAGGAAGCTCACCAGAAAAAAAAAACTTAACAGGTTTATTTATACCACTTTATCATTTTAGTCAAAGTGGTTTACATTGTTACTTAAACTTGGTAATATACATTGAACAGGGATTGATAACTTGGATTTTTCTGAGGCAATGGAGGGTTAAGTGACTTGCTCAAAGCCACAAGGACTGTTAGTGGGAATTGAACCCTGTTCTTTTGGCTCCCAAAGCAGTGCTCTAATGATTAGGCTTCTCCTCCACTCTAGTGGCTATGTCATGGGGAGTGTCAGGGGGGTGCAAATCTGTGTTTCTGTGGGATATATGCATGCAGGGGCAGCCCAAGGGGGGTGCAGGGCCATGTACTCATTGCGGAGCCTCATTTGCATAAATATTTGTATAATGTTAACGTGTGCTAAGTTTTAGTAAACATGCCTCTTAAAAAGTGTCTGGATACCCAATTTCTACATTACTATATTCCAGTGCCAACCACCAGGCACATATGGAAGTACTATAAACAGAGAGATGCGCCAGGGCCTGCTGGGAGCCGAACGGCATGTGTTTGATGTTGTTGGCGTGGGGCTTTGTACGAACAACATTCTCTCAGAATGGACAGGCCGGCCCTGCATGCATGCATGCATGCGCGCATGTGTGTGTGGGTCAGAGGGTGCATGCATTTTACTGTGTGTGTGTGTGTGTGTGTCATAGGGAGTGTGGAGGGCTGTATGCATGTGTGTGTGTTTCTTTTTCTCTAATGCCACCCCTCGCTTTTCCCCAGTTTCTCTCTCTCTCTCATGACTCTCCCCACCAGCCTTCCCCTCTCTCACTCGTTCTCATGACCCCCATCCCCACTCCAAGCCTTTACCTAGTATCTCTGTCTCTCTCTCTCTTACCCCCCCCCCCATCCAGTTGCTCTCTCACTCACCTGGCTGCAGCTCCTGAAATGTACCTAAAATGCATCCTAGGTTTATTGATGTTACAGGCATCTAAGAAGAGCAGAGGTTAGTAAATCAGAGTTGGCATTCTCATCTGATGAGGAAATAGTTTTAGGCATGTCAGGACATTTCTGTTACTTAGGACTGTGTTGCAAGCCAACTCATATTAACAGCACCTTTTAATTCATGTGCGTGCAGCAGGGTATTAATGGGAGTTTCCTAACACCATAATCATATAATTAGTCCTTAAGCTACTCAAATTAAGGCAGCAATTCCACACAATAAAATAGTCAATATACAGTAGTTGTGGAAATCCTTTCACCTTATTCTAGAAGAAAATTTCTGTATTTGTTTTGCATTTGGTTTTACTTATGCTGTTAGTGATTTTTATAATAGCTAATGTGCTTGAGGAGTAGCCTAGTGGTTAGAACATTGGCTTGGTAACTAAGCAACCAGGGTTCAATTCCCGCTAGCACTCCTTGTGGCCTTGGGCAAGTCACTTAACCCTCCATTGCCTCGGAAGAAAGGCCTGGCAATCTACTTCCGGTGATACTGCCAAGAAAACCCAGGAGCTTCTGGGTCGCCAGGAGTCAGCACTGACTCGAAGGCACACATTGCATTGCAATGTGCTTGAATTTGAGAATGTACTGCTCTTCTCTTCCATTCACTGGCATCAAGAGAGCAGTAGAGATACCAATTCATTCGAAACACGAGAAATGTCAATGATATTTCCCATGTCATTTCACGTAATTTTTAACCAGAAACCACAGGAAAAAATTAGAAAATGTAGGTTTTTTGTGTCAATTGGGCACACTATTGCTCAATGTGCTGTGCTTATCAATGCGAACAATAGTGCAAATTGTTGAGCAATAATGTGCACTGTTGACAGTTCCCGTGAAATAAAACATTTTTGAACACTCCAAATAGAACAAAAATCCTGTAAATGACACAGGATGTTAAACAAAACAAAAATTTAGCTGCACGCTCCAAAAGGGTAGCTAGGGCTCTAGCCTAGGCAAACTTTCAGGCTTCCCCTCTCCCCAAGATTTTGCTCATTCAACTCAACAATCATCATCATCCCAACACAACCCTTCCCTCATCAGTCCTGTAAAGAAGAAGTCACATCATGACCTGAAATTCAGTGGCAGCAGCTAGCACTGCTAAAGCAGCCGGCCACTGCTGCTGAACTTTAGACCCAGGTATTCAATACTTGGGCCATATCTGGGCCCCGGCATCGACTATCTGGTTTGCTTGGATTGCTATGAAACTAACTGGGCAGCAGCAATACTCAGCTGCTGCCCGGTTAGCTTCAGTGGCGAAAGTTAAGCCAGCTTTGACTGTGCCTGACTTTTGCTGAACTGTGATAACTGGGCAGCAGATCAATATTGCTGCTGCCCGGTTATCGCCAGGTGCCGCCCTCAGAATGCCCTGATGATAACTGGTTAGTCTTGGGGTGTGCAGCGGTGGCACCCATGGATATTCAGCAGCATTAACCATGTTAGTGCCGCTGAATATCCCAGCCAAGGGGATTAACATGGTTATCAGGTCTGCTAACCATGTTAATGCCTGTGAATATTGGACCCCATGCAGGGTGTAGTACTTGCATCATGTCAAAGAGAGATCCTTCTGGAGTTTGTAATATGTAACATGTATGAGTAATTTATCAAGGTGTACTTGGAAATTCTTCTTAATCAAGCCTGTGGTTCCCAATACAATGAGCAATAACTATCTTTCTGTCACATTTTCTTGGTCTATGACTGCATTTCTTGCCACTTGAAGATCTTCACCCTCTCAATACGATTTGCACAATAATCACTTGGAACTGACAACTCTATAATCGATGCCAAGTCTGTGCATGGTAACTAAAATACTCTTTATTAATTCTACACCCCTGAAAAAGGCATAGCCGAAACACGGCTGTGTGAGTTTGGCTGTTGATTCCCCTTGTGGGGCTGACCAATTGTACCCCTGGTGTAGAATTAATAAAAAGTATTTTAGTTACCACGCGTAGACTGGGCTTTGGTTGTTTTCACATGGTACAGTGCCTTTTGGTTGGATCTCTATCAATGCCATTCTGGTCTTGTTCTCCTTTACCACTACGTATGGCTTCCTTGCATCCAACTTTTATTTGATCAGGAGTATCCCAAGTGATCATAGCCTCTTCATTCTCCATAATCCTCTTAGGGTCATGATTTCAATGCTTTTCTGGCATAGCGATGTTGTAGTGTTCACAGAGTTTCCAATGGATGAGGCATGCCTTTCTGTTTAGAAATTTTCTGCCATCAGAACTTTGCATCCAGCTATGAGGCGGGTCACTATTTCCAGCTCTTTCTTATAGGCTCTATATTTGTCTGTTTGCCAGTTTTTTCAATGTTTGCTGTAAACCATCTGAGCTCCCTTCTTCCTCTTCTAACAAGATCTTTCCTCATACTTGGCATATATTTTGGCCCATTACCTCGGTGGAGCTCTCCAAAGCTATAGCTACTTCACATAAAACCACCTGTCCCCTCGATCCTGTACCTTCTTCTTGGTTGTCTGACTCCTCCCTCCTATTGCTCCCATACATTCTCCATCTTTTCAACAACAGTCTTTCCTCTGGTGTTTTTCCCTCAGCCTGGAAACACGCCCTTATCCGTCCACTTCTGAAGAATCCTTCCCTTGATCCCTCCACACTGGCAAATTGGCGTCCCGTATCAAACCTTCCTTTTCTGTCTAAAATCTTGGAAAAACTTGTGTTTATGTGACTCTCTGCCCACCTGGACTCTACCCTTTCTCTGCATCCACGTCAATCTGGGTTTCGCACAGGCTACAGTACAGAGACCATCCTTACTTCCCTTCTGAGTGAGGTTCATCAGGCCCACGATCGCGGTGATCTTTCTGTTGTGGTAACTTTGGATCTTTCCTCTGCTTTTGATATTGTAGATCATCGCACACTCCTAACTCGGCTGGTTGATCTTGGGATCTGTGGGTCTGTCCTTGCCTGGTTCCGTTCTTTTCTTTCCTTCCGCACGTTCTCAGTTAAAACCAGCTCATCTACCTCCTCCTCCTTACCCCTTTTCTGTGGTGTTCCTCGGGGTTCTGTCCTTGCTCCTCTTCTCTTTAACGTTTTTCTTGCCCCTTTGGCGCTCATCGTCCAACAGTCAGGGATCTCTGGATATTTTTACGCTGACGACATTCTTCTTGTCCACCACACCAGCTCTCTCTCATCGAATCTCTCTCCTCTTAACCTTTGTCTCACCCATGCCACCACGTGGATAAACACCAACTTTCTCCATGTTAACCCCTCTAAATCAGCTGCTCTCTGGCTCTCCTTTAACACACCCCCACCCACTTGCTCTCCACTTTTTCTCTCTACTCCCATCCCTTTAGTTTCCTCCCTCCGCTATCTCGGAGTCACCCTTGACGTCTCCCTTTCATTTCAACATCACATCTCTGCACTTGTTCATCGCTCTTTCTGCTTTCTCCATCAAATTCGAGCTATTCGCCCTTTTCTCCCTTCCTCCTCTCTCACTTTGTTAGTTATCTCTTTAGTTATATCGAGGTTAGATTATTGTAACACTGTTTTAGCAGGACTCCCAAAATACCAACTTCGATGTCTTCAACTAGTCCAAAATACAGCTGCCCGTTTGCTCATCTATTCCTCCCCTCGTGACCATATTACTCCCCTCTTCTTCCGTTTGCACTGGCTTCCACTGAACTTCCATTTTCACTACAAAATTCTCATACTGACTCACAAAGCATTGCACACTGGTGTCCCTCAGTACATAGCCAATTCCCTTTGTTTACAACCTTCCCCCCGTCTTCTCCGCTCAGCGCATGGTTACCGTCTCTATCTCCCTGCCCCATCCTCGGCTCACCTGGAAACAACACGCCAATCTGCTTTTTACTTCCTGGCCCCAGCCCTTTGGAACTCAATCCCACTTGCCCTCCGTACCGAACTATCTTTTCATAGATTCAAATCCCTACTCAAGACTCATCTCTTTCAGCAGGCTTTTGATCTCCCAGACCCTTAAAACCAGCCTCCCTACTAGTCTTTTCCTCACTTGCTTCTCTCCCTTTTTGTCTCTGTCTCTCCTGCTCCTCTCTATCCTGTCTAAACAATGGCGTTCCTTTTTCACTTCTTTTCTTGCTCTTATTGATTGATTGTATTGTACACCGCCCTGATGTACCTGCCTGGGCGGTCTATCAAGTGACGAATAAAGATATTTATTTATTTATATTCTCTTATATACTGCATCAGTGCGGTTTACATTGAACAAACTGAAATTACATTGAACAGGGCATTATAACTTGGAGATAACTATTTTACAGGGAACATGGGCTATGGAGGGTTATGTGGCTTGCCCAAGACCACAATGAGCACCTGTGGGACTAGAAACCCCAGTCCTTCCGGCCCAAGGTTGCTGTCCTCTAGTGGGATTTGAACCCCTGACCTTCTGGCCTGAAGTACCTTGCCCCAACCACTAGGCCACTCCTCCACTCCAGTGGTAAACAACTTCCTTTAGAGGCGGGACAATGCTGCACGGAGCCCGTCGAGACAGGAAGGGCTCCACAATGATTTTACAAGCACAGCCGCGGTTCCCTAAGAGGCAGGGAGCCGTGGCTGCATTACAAGGGAGGCAGACATGGGGAGGGGGCTGACATGGAGGGAGGGAGTTTATATGGATGGATGGAGGGGGGCTGACATGGAAGGATGGAGGGAGGGAGGCTGATATATATGGATGGATGGATGGAGGGGGGCTGACATGGAGGGAGGGATGCTGACATGGAGGGATGGAGGGAGGGGGCTGACATGGAGGGAGGGAGGGAGGGGAGGGCTGACATGGAGGGAGGGGGCTGACATGGACAGAGGGGGGACTGACATGGAGGGAGGCTGACATGGACAGGGGGGCTGACATGGAGGGAGGGAGAGGGCTGACATGGACAGATGGAAGGATGGCGGCTGACATGGAGGGAGGGAGGGGGCTGATATGGATGGAGGGAGGGGGCTGACATGGACAGAGGGGGGATGACATGCAGGGATGGAGGGAGGGGGGCTGGCATGCACAAAGGGGAGAGACGGGGACATACTGGACAGACGGGATAAATGCTGGACAGGCGAGAGACAGTGCGGGTTAGGATTATAATGGGCTGATGGGGGAGCTAGCACTGGTAATGGGAAGATGGGAGGGGGCTAGGACTGGTAATGGGTTGATTAGGGAAGGCTAGGACTGGGAATGGACTGATCAAGGGGGTTTGGGACTGATAATGGGCTGATAGGGGGGTTATGACTGGTAATGGACTGATGGGGGGCTAGCATTGGAAATGAACTGATCGGTGAGGTTAGGACTGGAAATGGGCTGATGGGGGGATAGGACTGGTGATGGGGGGGAGTGGGTAGGACTGGTAATGGGCTGATTAGGGGAGCCTAGCACTGGTAATGGGGTTGAGGAGGGACTAGCACTGGAAATGAGCTGATTAGGGGAGGCTAGGACTGGTAATGAGCTGATGGGGGGGGGGGGTAGGACTGGTATTGGGCTGATTAGGGGAGGCTAGCACTGGTAATGGGGTTGAGGGGGGGACTAGCACTGGAAGTGAGCTGATTGGGGGGCTTTGACTGGGAATAGGCTGATTGTGTGGAGGGGAGGATAGAGCTGCTGGCCCTGGAAGAAAACTGGGGGCTAAGGCTACAAATGGGCTGATATGAGGGGATGGAAGAATGGAACTGGAAGGGAGTGGATCTAGAGGGGCTGCCATGGTATTTGTACTAGAAGGGACTGGTCAGTGGGGAAGGAGAGGGACTGGAAGGGAATGGACACCAGTGGCAGTCATGGGAATGCAAGTTGACATTGGAAGGTACTAGGAGTGAGGACTGGAAAGGGGCTGATACTGGGGAGGGTTACTGGGACTGGAAATAGGCTGATGGAAAGAAGTGAAGAAAACGAAAGAAGAGATAAGAAATGGCAGATGGACCATAGACCACAGAAAGAGAGCTAAGAGAAGACAGGAAAGCAGAAGCCTCAGATCGGGACCAGCATGATCAGAGAATAAATTGGTCAGGCAACAAAGGTAGAAAAAATAATTTTATTTCATATTAGTGATTTGACTACAAAATCATCATAATTTTGAAATCAAATATTGTTACTTGTTGTGATTAATTATTGTGGTTTAAATAACTATTTTATAAATAAAAACATATTGCAAAGGCCCATAATATATTAATAATTCAACAAATGATTACAGCGACAATGCTTTAACGGTAAAGGAAGAGAGACGCATTTGATTTTATCATTGGGGGTCACCACAAGTTGACCAACGGTAAAAGGGGTCATGGTACAAAAAAGGTTGAGAACCACTGGTCTAGGGGAACTATAAGGAAACACATAATTGGAGAGCAGGAAACTATGTAGATCAGGATCGAAAAGCAGCCTCGAAGAGGTGAGTGTTTAGCCTAATGGTTGTGCCAGCCCTGAGGATAGCACTTCGTATCTGTTTCCATCTTCCCCTCTACTGGCTTAATTCTGAAACCTCGGTTCACAATGTTGATGGTTCTCACTGGAATACAGGTTGCCGCAGTTCAGACTTTATACTGTAACCTGTCAGAGGAGGAGGCAAGGTTCCTGCGAAGCTGCATAGGAGCCCTTAGCCCATGCTGCTGTCAGTGGAGAAAGGTGCTTGTTCCTTGCTCTTGAAAACATGATATTGCAGTATCTCTCCCCACCTGCAGCAGCACAGGCAGATGATTCCCGTACAGTTTCACAGGAACGCTGGATGCAGAAAAGAAGTCCCACTCTCTCCTTGCCTATGAGAAGAAAATCCACAGGCTGCTTTGCTTATGCATTTTATTTTTTCTAATCCAATGGCATTTGGAAAGAATTATACAAAAAGGGTGAAGAATGTTTATCTATCTGTACTCTAGGTCATTTGTCTGTCTACCTGTCTGTGGGCAAAATAACTTCCAAAAAATTAATGGAATAGGATGAAATTTAGCATTTGGGAAAAACTGATGAAAAGATATATAACCATAGAAAATGGGCCAAATAAAACCAGGGATTACAGAGAAATATGCCCAACCCCCAAAAAAATCCTAAACAAATTGTTCAATGCATTTCTATGAGAGAAGGAATTCCAACTTCTATGAAACTTACATATAATGAAACACAATAGTTATGGAATTCCTCCATTCATAATGCCTTTCTCTGTGCTCAACTCTCCCAATCCTCCAAATTACACTCCTTCCCAAAATATGTCCCCCAGAACTTCCCCACCACTTTGCACACTGCCCCACCTCCAAAAAATACTTGCTCACAATTGCCCTACTAACTAACCCATCAATGCCCCATCATGAAAAAAAATCCCCACACCACTATCTCACTATCTTTCAAGCTCCCCCCCCAAACAAATACACCCCCACAACTGCCCCACTCCAAACAACAATATCCCACAATTGCCCCAACTCAACAGCTCCACCACCCTGAAGTCTGCCCCACCCCCAAAACATAACCCCTTGCAACTGCCCATCCCTAAAAGCTACCCCACCACACATACCCCACTGTGCCACAAACTGCCCCAACCCATCAATCTAACCCCACACAATGGCCCCACCTCCCCGCACACTGCCCCTACCCATATAAAATGTCCCCACTACACTGTAAACTGCCCCATCCCAAAAATATCCTCTGCAACTCCCCCGTGTAAATGCCCCACCATAAACCTACTCACTGAAACTGTGCCCACCCCTGGAAATATTCCACTCCCCCCCCATTTACCCCTCTTCCCATAGACATGATGCATGCACACAGAACTCACAACCAACACACACACGCACGCACATATGTGTTCACATGCACACACAGATGCACATATAAGGCCTTAGCCATGATGTACGGATGATGTTTAATTGAATGTTCAACGTAATTACACAAAGTAAATATACAAGAAAATAAATAAATTCAATGCAGTTCACATTACACAGGAAGAACTACCGAGTTAGCCCACATCAAGGGGGGAGCACTTGCGAAATATTCATATCCAGCTGAATCCTGTAAACTTTGTTTTTTAATACTAGGACAAATCCCAACCCCATAGTAACATAAAAAATATACTATCATTAATATAAAGGAAAATAATGTCCCAATAGATGTCTAGTAAACTGATACCAACCAACTTCCCAAACTACACATCCTTGCTAACTAATTTGTCCCTAAGGAAATCCTCTAGCTGTAGTGAGTCAAAGGAAATAAATTGGCTCCCTTGAAATGCCACCGGGCATTTACATGGGAACCAAAGGAAAAAATGTACACCAAGAGCAAGAACTCTGGGACATATGTATACTAAAGAGTGTTAGCTGCTGCTGTGGGGTGTTAATCCTGCATTAAACCCATAGTAGCAGCTAACATGCAAAACAAATCAGATATCACAGGCAATTTTCTGTGATATCTGATTTTCACATGGTGGATATCTGTTGGGGCAGGATTGGAGTGGATCAGAATGGGGAGTGGGGGTAGCCATGGCTGGCTGCCAAACTCGGTCCCAGCTGCAGCAGCAGATAACGCCACCTCAAAAGATGGCGTTATCTGCCAGGAGGCTCAATAATGTGGGATATATGTTCAAGAGGGATTAGCTAAAAGGAGACAAAGCTATGGGTCCAGAAGGGATGCATCCAAGAATATGGAGGGAACTTGGGGATGTTCTAGTGGCTCCACTGTCTGACCTTTTCAATGCCTGTTTGGAGTCGGGAGTGGTGCCAGAGGACTGGAGAGAGGGACATGTGGTCCCTTTACACAAAAGCAGATGTAAGGATGACATTGAGAATACAGGCCGGTTAGTCTGATCTCTGATTATTAACTTATTGGAAAGGCTACTAAAGGAGAGAATAGTGAGGTTTCTGGAGTCCAATGGATTGTAGGATCCAAGGAAGCATGGATTCACTAGAGGCAGGTCTTATCAGACAAGTCTGAATGATTTCTTTGGCTGGGTGACCAGGGAGTTGGACCGAGGGAGAGCCCTAGATGTGTTGTATTTAGATTTCAGTAAAGCCTTTGACACCAGGGTGACTTATAAACAAACTGAGAACCCAAGGAATGTACCCTAAAGTTACTGATTGGGTTAGAAAATGGTTGAGTGGGAGGCGACAAAGGGTACAGGTAAATGGAGCTCACTCTGAGGAGAAGGAGGTTACCAGTGGTGTGCCACAGGGATCTGTCCTTGGTCAGATTCTGATTAACATCTTTGTTAGTGATATTGCAGAAGAACCGAATCCATTCTGCTTTCTCTTCTTAACGATTTGCAATTGCCCATGATCACGGTCTTATCTCTATCGCTGTCTCCCTTGACCTATCCGCTGCATTTGACCTTCTAGATCATCACACTCTTTTAGATCGCTTACATGACATCGGGCTTTCTGGTTCTGTTCTTTCCTGGTTTCGCTCTTATCTCTCCCATAGGTCCTTTTCCATTTCCCCGAGTCTCTCTTCCTCTCCTCTGACCCCCCTCCCTTGTGGCGTTCCCCAGGGATCTGTCCTTGCCCCTCTTTTATTCAATATCTTCATGGCCCCCCTTGCCCTATTGGTCCAACAGCATAGTATCTCTGCCCACTACTATGCTGATGATATAATTCTTCTTCACCACACTGACCCCTCTGCCCCTGATCTCACCCCCCTTAATTCCTGCTTGGCTTCGCTGGCCTCCTGGTTTTCCTCTAACTTTTTGCATGTGAACCCCTCTAAAACCTTTGCTATATGGTTTACTTTCGGTGCTCCTGCCCCCTCCATCTCGCCTCTTCTGTCCTCCTCTCCCCTTCCACTTGTTCCCTCTCTGCGTTACCTAGGGGTTATCCTAGACTCTGCCCTATCATTTAAGGAACACATTTCTTCTGTGGTACAACGGTCTTTCTATACGTTAAGACAACTTTGTGCAGTTCGCCCTTTCATTTCCCCCTCTTCTTTGACCACCCTACTCTTATCTCTTGTAGTATCTCGTCTAGATTATTGTAATGTTGTTCTCGCCGGCCTTCCACAATCACAATTACAACAATTGCTACTAGTTCACCACACAGCCGCACATATCCTGATGCACGCCTCTCGTTTCGATCATATCACCCCCATCTTAATTCACCTGCACTGGCTTCCACTTGTCTATCGTATTCATTTCAAAATTCTCATCCATGTACATAGAACCATTCATACCGGTGTCCCCCTTTATCTCGCAGATCAAATTCACCTTCACTCCTCTCACCGTTCCCTTCGGTCGGTCCACCTGAACCATATGTCTCTTCCCTCTCCGTCACAGGCTCATCTTGAATCCACCCGCTCCTCTGCCTTCTTCTTCTTGGGCCCCCGTCTCTGGAACTCGCTTCCCCTCGCTCTCCGCCTCGAACCCTCCTACAAGACCTTCAAGTCTATGTTGAAGACCCACCTATTCTCCTCAGCTTTTCACCTTCCTCCCCAGCCGATCCCCTTTCTCCCCCCCCCCCCCACTGATTGTGTTGTTTCTCAGCTCTCTGCTCCCCCATATTACTTTGCTCTGTTCTCTTTGCTGTTATTTCTCTATTACTATGGCATTCCTTTCCTTTTCCCAGCAGCCTACTTTGTTATTGTGAACCACTCTGGTGCCCTTGTGGTGTGAGTGGTATATAAAATTTGTTAATAAAGATAACCGTCAGGTAAGATTTGCTTGTTTACTGACGATATCAAAATCTGCAATAGAGTAGACATACAGGAAGGAGTCGACAACATGAGGAGGGATCTAGCTAAACTTGAAGAATGGTCTAGAATGTGGCAGCTGAAATTTAATGCTAAAAAATGCAATGTCATGCATTTAGGCTACAAAAATCCAGAGTGTAGGGGTGAGGTACTTCTGTCCACAAAAGAAGAGCGGGACCTGGGCGTGATTGTGTCTGACTATCTTAAAGTAGCTGAACAGGTAGAAAAGGTGACTGCAAAAGCCAGAAGGATGCTTGGGTGTATAAGAAGAGGAATGGCCAGCAGAAAAAAAGAGGTGATAATGCCTCTGTATAAGTCTCTTAATATGTATTTATTTATTTTATTTAGCAAGTATTTGTATCCCGCTCCTTCCAGCGATCAGAAGCGGGTAGGATTATATTGAGAAACTGCCGAATCAAGGCAGGTACAATTTTGTATGCATACAGATTGGTTATAGAAGCAGATCACACAGAGTTAACAATTCTTAGTTATGGGGAAGTCATTTACAGATCACACAGAATTAACGTTTCTTAGTTATAGGGGAAGTCCAGCCATACAGCGTCCACAGACACACAAACAAAAAAACCTGCAAAAACACAATTAACTGAACATACACAGCCCCCCTCAAACAGTTCTCCCAAAGACACACAAAAAAACCCACGAAAAATGGAAATAAATTCCATCACACACACACGCGCACACACACACACACACACACACACACTTGAATAGTGAATTCACTACACTGTATCCTAACCTTTTTGTAAATAACACCTGTAAATAGAAATGTCAGCTCGCTGCCTATTCCCTGTAAAAAGTTAGAAACTTCTGATCAAGTTATACACCTTGTAAATAGTTTTAATAATTTACTGTTCTGTTATATGTAAAAAGTTAAAAAGTTCTTGTTCAATGTACTGTTATACGAACGTATACAAAACTGTTAAATTGTTCCATGTAAACCGCCCCTGATCTCTGGAAGGGGCGGTATAGAAGAAATAGATAAATAAATAAAATAAATAAATAAATAAAGTCATTTACATATGTACATATAAGCCTTTACATATTACATTCATACAAGATAGGCTTCCTGTGTTGCATACGTGGGATTAGATCAGATTGAAATGGTTTTGGAATATGTGTGTTTTGAGCTTTTTTCTAAAGTCTGTCAGATCACTGCTAGCTCGTAGCTCTGGTGGGAGTTGGTTCCATAGTGTTGGTGCTACATATGAAAAAGCCCTGTTGCTGGTGCTGGCTTTGGTAGATCTAAAGTCAGGTGGTGTGTGGAGGATGTTGGCGTAGGTGGTTCATCTGTTTCTGGTAGAAGGTTGTAAACCGACTAGGGTGGTGAGGAAGGATGGTGCTAAGTTGTGGATGAGTTTGAAAGTAGTAGTCAAAATTTTGTATTTTGTACGAGCTGCTATGGGTAGCCAGTGTAATTGAATTAGTACTGGTTTGATGTGGTCACTTATGTTTTTCTTCATAATGACCCTGGCAGTTACATTTTGTGCCATTTGCAGTATGTTCAGAGTTTTCTTAGGTAGACCTTGAAGGATGGCGTTGCAGTAGTCAAAGTGTGGCATGATGAGTGCTTGAGCCACGGTTCTGAAGTCCTGGGGGTCAATGATGTTTCGAATGGGATGAAGAACTCGCAGTTTGTGGAAAACTGCTCTATTGGTCTTTCGGAGGTGTTTCTCCATTTTTAGGTCGCAGTCGAATGTGACTCCCAGATACTTTATTTCATTTTTTGTTTGGTATGTGTTGTTGCATAGTGTTATTGAAGAGGGTGGGACAAAATTCGGTGCTTTGGAGATATACATTACCTCGGTTTTCTTGTGGTTAATTGACATGCTGCTTTGTTTTAACCAGTCTTGCATCTCCCCTATGCAAGTCTCAAGTGGGTTGTAGTCTGGGTTTTGAGAGTCGAGTTGTGAGTATAGCATAATGTCATCGGCATAGATGTGGTATTTGATTTTGTGCCGTGTAAAAATTTTGCAAAGTGGTTGCATGTATATGTTGAATAGGAGTGCTGAGAGTGCGGAGCCTTGGGGGATTCCTTGTGTTTGGGAGAATGATTCCGTTATTTCGCCATTGAATTGAACCTGTTGCGTTCGGTTTGAGATGTATGATGAGAACCATTTTAGTGGAGTACCTGATATTCCTATTGATTTTATCCTGTCTATGAGGGTTCCATGGTTAACTGTATCAAAGGCAGCTGAGATGTCAATGAATACAAGTATATACATTTTCTTTTTGTTTTCAAGGCCTTTAAGGAGGTTGTTAAGTAGAACTAGTAAAACTATGTATACTTTAGAGGAAAGGCGGGATAAGGGCGATATGATAGAGACATTTAATTACCTCTGTGGCATAAATGCACAGGAGGGTCTCTTTTAATTGAAAGTAAGTTCTGCTACGAGGGGACATAGGATGAGACTGAAAGAGGATAGACTCAGGAGTAATATGCAGAAATATTTCTTTACGGAAAGAGTGGTAGATATGTGGAATAGTCTCCCAGTGGAGGTGGTGGACAGGAGGACAGTATCTGAATTCAAAAAAGCATGGGACAAACACAGAATCTCTCTAAAGGCAAAAGGGGGATTATTGTAGTTGATATGGAAGGGCAGACTAGATAGGCCATGTGGCCTTTTCCTTCCATCATGTTTCTATCTTTGTTAGGAGCTTTGAGAAGGGCAAGATGAAGTGGCAGCGAACCGGCTCACTCCTGCCCCATTCTACCACTAGACTACTAGAAAATTAAGATATGTTCTGAAGAGGGGGGGGGGGGGCACAGGGCTCTCCCTTTGCCATCTGGCTAGCTAGGATGTTTTTTATTTATCGGGAGGTGTGAGGGGTAGGGAGGAGGGCCATGGGGCCCATCGCCCTTTCAATTGTGCATCCGGGGGGGGGGGGGGGGAAGGGATACTTAACTCGACTGGCTAGCCGGGACACTTATCTTCAGGGGGTGCACTGGTCCCCTTTGGGCAGCTCCTGATGAGGATCGGGAACTGTCCAGGGGGATCGGTGCTGAAGGGGAGCCTGCACTTTTATTTTTTATATTGTCAGTGCTATGAGTTGCAGTACTGCAGCACCGACAATATGGGGGGGGGGGGGGGGGAGAGGAGGCCCAATCATGGCAGTTGTGAGGGGATGGTAGCAATCAGGGCACAGAGCTTCTGAAAGATTTATGTACCCAATTACTACCATCCAAAACTAATGCAGTTTAGTAGACATACCCCTAGGTTTCAGAAGCAAAAAAGATCTTCTCATCTAAGTAGCACAGAACTCATCAGGAAATACTATAAGCTTCTGATCACAAAAAGGGTTCTGTTTCTTCCCAAAATACAATTTCAGTATAGGTGTCTTATCTGCTTCATTTGCAAAGGTTGCCACTAGGATAGCCCTACCAGAAATCACTTCCAGGTACAATATGACGTTCCATGTAAAACAAACCTGATTTGTTGATTGTTGTTTATTGTAAACCGCAACTGAACTCTGGAAGATGTGGTATATAAATGTGTGTTAAATAAATAAATAAATACCAAACAAATAGTTCACTCCAAGAAATTAAAAAATTCCGGTACTGGGGCTTCCTCTATGGCAACCTAAACCAAACACTTGAAAGGAACATAATAACAATCAAAAATTATTATCTACTCAGTTGGGAACACATAATATCTGTTTGAATTATTCCCTTAATAAAATTAAGGGAAACAGATAGTGAGGGTTTTTTTTTATGCCATCAAGTCAGTGTTGACTCATAGCAACCCAGCTACTTCTGGGTTTTCTTGGCAATGTATCACTGGAAGTAGCTTGCCAGCCTTTTCTTCCGAGGCAATGGAGGGTAAAGTGACTTGCCCAAGGTCACAAGGAGTGCCAGTGGGAATTGAACCCTTGATCTTCTGGGTACTAGGCAGTTGCTCTACCACTAGGCTACTCTTCCACTCTGAGTTTTAGGAAAATTTAAAAATGGAAAATTTTTAGAGACTAACAGGTTCAATTGTCTATGAAGAAACATACTGTCTTTAATATTAGACAGCAGATTTTTGTAAAGTAGACACAGTACTTGAGTCACAAGTTTATCCACTAACAATTTCAATTGCTGAACATGATCCTCATGTGCCTGTAAGGTGACTACAGTTTCCTGAGAACAAGTTGAAACTTGCTCCATAGTTCCTCTGAGCAAGGAATTATTTTGCGCAACCATAGTCCAAACATCCATGAGAGTAACGCCCTTAGAAGACTTAGAAGGCAGGAAAGTGGTCAATACAGACTGAATTTAAGCAGTTGGGGAAACTTTATCTGGAAATGAACTACCTAACTCATCTTTGCCTAACTCAGGATACTCTCTCCAAATGAAGAGGTCTTTGGGACTTCATGGGGTGGGGGGAGGGGCGGAATCCTAGAAATGGGGCACAAAGATGACCAAGATGAAGAGGGAACCAAACCAGCTGGGGTAGAGTGAGTTTGTACACTTACATTTAGATGTTTATCCCTCGGGCCCTGGGTCTTAGGGCCTGAATCAACCAATGTATCAGATGATTTACCCTACTTGTTCTACTTACCCGAGCCTTTGTGCATAATCCGGATGTTAGGTCCAAGGCTAAGTACAAAACAAAGGCACTGAAATGGTGCAGAAGGAGCACACACCTTTGGTCATGTGCCCACGGCCACATGGCTCACCATGATCTTTTTAAAGAGCCCAGGAGCTTGATGACTCTGTGTGTGTGTGCGGGGGGGGGGGGGGGGGGGGGGAGGGAAAGGCGTAATTGCTATTGGCATCTTATAAGAATCTTCCTAAGCTCTCCTTTCAGCACTTCCCCCTTGCTGCACACTCCACTGATGTACTACTTTTTAAATTATTCACATATATATTTCATGAGGCTTAGATTGGGGGGAAGCTGAGAACATGTGTTGTCTTTACACTTCTTGCACATAAGGGGTTGGGCGTGTGGGATGTGGAACTTGCGATTGCTGCGAGCGTTGGCCTGTGGCTTGCTAGTAGCTCCCCGCTGGCTATCCACTGCTTGCCCCAATACAAGCATCGTGGAACCTGTGTCTTTTAGGGAAACTGCTACGTACTTGTGACCTAGATTGGCCACTGTTGGAAACAGGATCCTGGGCTTGATGGACCTTGGTCTGACCCAGTATCACATTTCTTATGTTTTTATGTTCTTATTTTCTTTGATGTTATTTGAAAGCATGTATATTGGTACAGGGTACCATACACTATTAGACTGACTAAACCTGAGAGAGAGTTAATTCTGTTCAGAACCTTGCTTAGAAATAAAACTTCATATATTTGCTTACTAAGTGAAGGTTTACATAAATAAAGAAAAGGGCAGGTTGTACTTCTAGCCTCTCTGTCTCAGGGTTATTAGCTAAAATACTCTCAGGGTTAGTAATTAGTAGATATCAAGAAGTATTCAGGGTTAGAAGATATCAAGTTATCAGCAGTAAACAATTATGTCAATTAGGTCATTCTATATCTTGGAATCCTGTATGACTCTTCATAATGACCTATGTAACCGTAAACAATTATGTCTTGGACTCCATTTATGGCTCCACACTGACCCACACTGAATAAAGTTGACCTACGATATGATAAACACATGACGTATAATGATAAAGTGAAATTATGCTGTATCATCTAAAAAAGCCTTATAAATAAAGTGAACCATGGCTAATAAGGTAGAGTAAACAGGGAGAACGTGTGTCTCTCAGTTTCTCTCCACTGAAGCTTTGGTGTATTTTTTCTATAGAACTGTGTATTTTATTGCTGTCTTGATAACCTTCCCATTGCTTTTGAATGTAGCGGTCTGTAGCTCCAAGAACCCAGTGAGGTTACTGGTGAGGGGAGAGTTAAGTAAGCTCTTCAGTTGATGCCGTGACTCATCTACAGATTTCAGCATTCCTGGCAAGGAGGGAAGGTGTTTGTGAGTATTTTATGGTGCCAGCAATGAGCAATCTGTTAGGTGAACAGGTGTGGTCTCAATTGTGTGAATGGCATGTTGAAGCTATGGGTTTAGCTCTTCAGAAAGGTAGCCCTTCTTATTGTATGCGTGAAAAATATGGAAATAGGGCTACTAATTATGTTGTGCACTGGCATGCACTGACTAAGAATAATGTGCTTTTACAAGTTTCCTTTGGAGGGAACATTTTCTGTAGATAAGCTTTGTTATCTGAAATGTGCTTTGCAAGCTAAACACAGAATATGCAATGCTCGTGAAGGGCTAGTGTTTGGTGGGTGGCAGCGAATGGCACATAAATTGAAGAATGAATTGTTTGGATTAGTGAATGTTGATATGACGAGTGAACCACAGGAGAAAAAGCTTGGTAATGTCTGGGCAGGGAAAGTCCCAGCCATTTTTTCTCCAGAGTATGATGCAATTGAAGCTGGAGGTGTTCCAGGTGTATTTCCGTCGTCTTCCCTTGTCTGTTCTGAGAATTATGTAGTTTCTGAAGGGAAGATAGTCACTCGTTCAGCGAAATTAAGATATGAGATAAGAGATAAGCTAAGAATATTGGGAAATATACAGATAGCGAATTTTGGGACTTGCAATGTGTCCCAGCTCAGAGAAATGAATGACCTTCTTAGTCGTGAAACGGAATGTACTGTACGTATCATAGGTTCCTTGGAGGAAACAGTAAGAAATAATATTTTTGCTACAAAGGAATTAGGAATTTCTAGTAAACTTGTTGATGATATTGAAAAGGGTCTGAATAAGCATTTTATGACCTATAGAGAGAAATGTATTCAACTACATAGTGCTATAAGTTTTCTTCAAACTGTTTTGCATCAGTATAATAGTTCATATCCTACTTGGGCTGCTTTAGATAATTTGCTTAGAACTGCATTTTATAACCCAGCTGATTTTTATTCAGTTTGTGATATACCTTGTGATAGATTTCCAAGAGAAAACTCAAAGAGATAATTTTGTTTTAGTGGTTAAAAAAAATGATTTTCTGTTAAAATCACTTACAGTAGTAGTAGTACACTTATAGCAAACCTGTGAAAAAGACTGGTTGAGATTAAACATCTTTAAGGCAGGATTCATTAATTGTTTTTGTAAATTGTTTAATCCCATGAGTAAAGGTATTTTATTACAGCTTTAATAATAGATTGACCAGCTAGAACAGCTGCTGTAAGTTTGCAGAACAGCCGATGTAAGTCTGAAAAAGTGCCTGGTGCAGTGAGCTGACATTTGATGTGAAATGACTGAGTCGCTCAATCTGATGATTGCTCAACCTCCCAGGAGCAAGGGGAGGGGTAGGATCAGAGAGAAGACATAGGATTCTTCAGCGAGACAGTTCAGATAAGCTTGTCATTGAGCTTTTTGCAGCAAAACTGTCTCTGGAATCAGAGCAGGGGGATGGTCAGAGAGATGTTTTCCCTACTTCTATCTGCTCTGTGGGCTGCCCCAGGATCAAATGTTGCATATTGTCGTTGTGTTTCTTTCCTCTGAAGTGCTGTTTTCCTGCAGATGCAAGTATCGTTATCTTGGAAAACGTTTATCTACAGTGCTGGGATCAGATATCAGATGCCTTTCATCCCGCCTGTAAGGATCGCTGTGAGACCTGAAGTTTCGTTTCTTAGACTGTCAGCTGTGTCCATTGCCAGCAGTCGCTGGTGAAGAAAGTTGTTTTTGTGCGTGAAGATCTCCAGACACAAAGTGTCACTTCAACTCTTTCTGTGTTGAAAGCGAGACTGTTTGTGAAAGTACGGTAAGACATAGACTTGTGCAGTATATAATGTGATTTTGCCAATTTCTCCCTGGATTTTTGTTGTGGATTTGCGATTTGCTTATTTTCAGTATGACTTGGCAATGAAAAATGCAGTTTTGTTTTTATCTGCTCTTTTTGAAGGTTAGTCTTGCATATTTTCATCGGCCCTAGGAACTGCATTATCTGATGAGAAACTCAACCATTCCTTTTTAGTGTATTATGTGAATAATTTGTTTTTAATGTAAACTGAATTACGTATGTTATTGGTCAGATTTGTGCCTTTTATTAGTTTATACTGTTCAGTTAGGTTTGAGGGTTAATTCTGTTTAAACTGCGGTTTGTATTTTAAAAATGCTACTTTCTGGGGATTGTCCTAACATTCTGGTCTGCTAGAGTGAATCTTATTTTGAAAGCACCGATGTTACTGTGCAAGTCTTCAGATTCATTAATTTCCTGTAAATGCTTGCTAGCAAATTTCTGTTGCTCAGAAGGATCGCAGTTGAAGGTTTGTTTTTGAATGTTGTAACGTTTTAAATGTTGCAATGTACTGGGAAATGCGCCATGTTTTAAATGTAAAAATGTACTGGGAAGAATGCCATGCTTATTGTAAACTATTCAAATTGTTTGTGGCTACTTTTGTTTTCTCTGTTATCTGTATGTTTTTGTAAGCTTCCCCAACTGGATATATGCCAGTGGGTTTTGAAGTCAGAGTGAATTAATGAAGTAACTCCCGCTATGGTTATATGGTAATGATTTTTGCAATTGGATCTCATTGCTTTCCTCATTGATTTTTGCCAGCACACGTCACATTTTTGAAATCCAAGGGACCTTATTCCATGAACCGAAAAGACTCTTTTCTGATATCTGTGTCACTGATATTGCTGTATGTAGCACTGTTAGAGATGACTTTATTCTTCTCTTTTATCTCCTTTTGAAGATACTTCTTTTGAAACCCAGTTTTTGGACTTCGTGAAGTTCTGGACAGCTGGGAAACGAATCATCTGTTTATTTTCCCTGATCGTCTTTTGTTTCTACCTGCTTTATTTCTGCAGCGGAAGCTTACCGCTGTGGTTATGCATCGTGTCTTTTTGATGTTATCTGTCTGTTTAAACTGTTTCAGGATTGGTATGGTAGGGCTAGCGTAGGGAGAGAATATATCTGCCTGCTGAATTCATTTCATTTTATTTTTGCAACTTGCTTTGGTATCTGTTCTGTATCAGAGGAGGGAGATGATGCCCCTGACAGGGCACTCTGATACAGCCTCCGATTGAATAAAGCTTTTTCCTTTTAGCCCTTATGGCAGTGTGTGTTTCCCCAGACAACATTCAAAATAATTAATGGATGCCTTGGCAGTTATTCCAGACACCAGGTGTTGCGCAGCGCTATCTTAACTTATTGTGTACGGTTGCACTCAGTCCTGTTTGTTTTCCTTTTATTGCAAGTGACTCCTTAACGAGATGACAAGTTCTTTATATCTGGGATCCGCAGAATTATTTTATTGGAAGTGAAGTCACCAGATTGGGTCCTGATTAAGACTGCATCCGAAGATATCTGAAGACAATCCCAGCTCCGGAGTTCCTGGTCCATGTCGTGTGTTCCTTGGTGGGATATTCAGCTTGTAAAGTGAGAAGACATTCTCAACGAATGCATCTTATACGGTGGCCCCCTCACAAGTCCAGAAAGTGGCTTCCGGTGTCGGTGAATCAAGAGTTTGCAACACAGAGACTTATTGAACAATAGTGATTGAAGAAAAGGACTTTTATGATTCAAAGTATTTTCTGAAAGAACAGTGACATTACAGAGAGATTATTGTATTAAGTAAATTCTAAATGGACTATTCATGTAAAAATGCTTTTATGTAGCATTTAAAAATGTTTTTTATGTATTTATAGTGAGACCTAGAGGGGTGAGAATAGTTTAGAATAGGATTTTCCTGATATAAATGTGATGACCTTTTAGGTACAGAACCTCTACTTAATAAAGTAATTGAGAATTAGAGGGCCAGTATAGCGATAGTATATCTCTTCATCATCTTAGGAAGAGTATTATGAAGAGTAGGTATATCTTTAGTTTGTCTTAGAGTATTTTTGAGAATGTTTTTGTTGTTATGCATATTGGCTATGCATATTTCTTAATCTGGTTCTAGATGTGCTGTGGCAAATTATTAATGAAGCAGCATTATATTCAGAATCATGAGGATGTTAGAAGGAATATCCAAATATTTTTGAGACACATTTACACATGTGCACATCCAATTAATATCTGTAGGACAGGGCTAGATTAAAGCATTGTCAAGCTAGGAACATAGGTTAGGTCCAAAGACCTTTTTTTTCGGGGGGGGGGGGGGGGTGTCTCTGTCAGATGTGCATTGTGCTCAGGAAGTTAGGACTGACAACTGCCAGACATTTTCAGGATTTTTAGGTTAATGCCCAGATGCTAAAAAAAGCAGGGTTAATTTATCTGGACTTTTTCAGGGTTTAAAACCTCTATCTCCAGTATTGTAATCCTCCCCCTACCCTGCCTGCTTTCAATGTAACCAGCAGTAGAGACTGTGGGCAGGATATGGCCAATTGGGAGGCTACGAGTAGTAGTAGTATGCGGTTGGAGCACTGGAAAGCTGCTCTAGTCAGAGGAAGGGGTGACAGGCAGCCAGCGTAACTGAGTATTGGAGTTATGAGGTAGGCTCAAGCAACATTGCAGTCGCAGAGGATTCAGGCAGCAGTGTTTTGTGTGCCGAAAATTTCCTTCTTAAAAATTGATCCCCCTTGCAGCTCTTATAAAATTTTAAGTGGGTCACAAGATTCAAATAGTAGACATTTTCCTTTCAGATGGACTTATGGTCTCCTAGAACAGTGACGCCAGAAGTATATTGTCATGGAAGAAGGCTACTTTAAAAAACGCCAAGGACAAGGAAAAAAGTTAGAAGTAAACTCATAACAGCTGAGGAAATGGATTGGGAAATTATGTTGCTGTCTTCTGTTACATAATCGGAAATGTAATTGTAGAATAACAACTACCAGTTGCATTAATTTTATGGTTTTTAAATCATCCTCTCGTCATTGATGAAGATAGCTTTTAAGCGTAAATGATATAAATTAAACTATACCGTTGGTTAAAGACTAATTAATATGTAAGGAAAAGGATGGTCTTGGTTGGCCAAGATCCAGGTGAGCGCGGCTTCATCTCAACAGTGCAAATCCCGCCTGTGAAACAGGCAGGAGAGAATAGGCGCATGCTCATCGCTAGAATCAAGGGAGGCGCGAGCACAGCGTGAGCTCTACGCTGTACGGGCGGATTCAGGCTGGAAGGAAAAGGCCGTCTTGTTACGTCATCACTGTGCGCAGTCCATGCGACTCTGTTTTACCCTCGGCTTGTTTGTAAAACGTCGACTTGCGTACTGCCGGCAGATCAGAGGCTTGGGTTGGGGGGGAGCTGAAAACGTGTGTTGTGTTTACACTTCTTGTACGTGAGGGGTTGGGCGCGTGGGATGCGGAATTTGCGATTGCTGCGAGCGTGGGCCTGCGGCTTGCCAGCGGCTCCCCATGGCTCCCCGCAGGCTATGTGTTTGCGACCCGAGGTTGGCACAGTGTTGGTTGCTTGGGGTTCTGGAATCGCGGAGCTGGATCCTAGCAGTCAGCAGGTACAGCGTTTGTCACAGTGTTATTCTAGAGTGCAAACGTTTACGTTGTTGCTTATTATTATTATTATTATTACTACTACTAACTTGTATAGCGCTACAAGGTGTACGCAGTGCTGTACATATAGATGTAAGCAGTGGTGGGATCAAGCCAGTTCAAACGAATCGGTTCTTGCCAATGGCTGCGTTCGGCGAACCGGGCCAAAAACAGCATCCAGATGCTGACCCTGCACTGGCAGGACTCCCCCCCCCCCCCCCCACTCGCCTGTGGTTTGATGGCATCACAGGAAGCCCCCAATGCCATCAAACCACTTGTGGACCAGGGAGCTGCTGCCCTGCAGTGACCACCAGCGGCCCGAGCGTACAGTGCTAGCAACGCGAGCCGCGTTGCCGTCCGCTCGATCCTATCAGTGGCGGGATTGATCCAAACCGGTTTCTGTTTGGATCGGATCCCATCACTGGATGTAAGTCCTTGCTCATCAGAGCTTGCAATTTAATCAAGTTGAAAAAAAAACCCATCACAAAACTGGTGACTAGAGCCTGGCAAGATACACACAAGTAGTTTACATTACAAGATAATAACGAGCATCAGAATCCAAAAGCAGCCTCAGAGAGGTGGGTCTTCAGCCTGAACTTGAATAGGGCCAGAGAAGGAGCCTGACGCGCTGACTCAGGCATATGAAGCAGCAAGGTGGAATGAATTAAGTCTTGAGTTGGCAGTGGCAGAGAAGGGCACAGATAAAAGGGATCTGTCAGAAGAGCAGAGTTCCCAGGAGCTATATAGAGTGAGATAGGAGAGGAAAGCTAGTGAGGACTCACAGAATGAATGCACTTGTAGATAAGTAGTTGAAGTTTGAACTGGATGTGGAAATGGATATGGAGCAATCCGCTGTAGTGTACAGCCGGAATATTTTCAGATTCCTTGAAATATCTGAAAAGGGATATGCAAAAATGTACAATAATGATGGAATGATAGTAGGAAAGAGCAGTGTCGAAAATTATTTCTTCAGAAACCCTAACACTTCATTGGCATACACATGGTTTTCTTAAACTGCCAACATGCTGCACAGATAGTATGGCAAGGAGTGGTTGTCTATAATAGAATGATATTGAGTGCTACTGTAGGGAAAATATGTTTAGAAGATGAGAAAAACATGTTTCATACTTTAAAAAAAGCCCAAAACAAACAAAAATTGGTTCTTAGTATACCTGAAGCTTGTTACTGTCCCTAGTGCCCTGGGTCTCAAATAGGTTCCATATTCTTAGCAGTAAAACTGTGTGAAATTGAATTTTTTCCAGTTACAGGCAGCAGCAAGAGAGTCTCGGGCAACTTCTCCACTTTCTTCATTTTCCACTGTTGTCAAGCTTGGATGTCCATGAGCGGGTGGACACGGCCTTTGGCTCAAGGGTTTTGCGAGCTGCTGTGTCTCCTTCACACCTAGTGGAGTTGTAGCTTGGGTACATCTCACTTGTCTGGACTGGTATAGAAGGTGACATTTTGCTTACCGGTTAATGTCCTTTTCTTGAGTCCTGCTAGACCAGTTCGGAGCCTGCCCCTGAAACTGTATTTCTCTGTTTTTCTGTTGTGGTACCCTGAAGTCCACTATGATTTTTATACTTGGCTCTGCAGGTAATCTTCTACTGACAGCCTTCTGTTTATACTTTCCTGTACATAGTTCTTTACTATTGATCACTCATTGCCCATGACTAAGGTTGTGTGAGGCTTGTCATGTTTCTCCCATATGCTTTGGGACACATCCTGAAGAGACCTCTGGTGACTGGGGTGAATACAGGCATAGGAGTGATGTCATTGAAACCTGGGCTGTTCATTTGTTCTTTGTCTTCACCAATCTTCTGGTATGGGAACACAACCTACTTTTCTGGATTGGTCTAGCAGGACTCAAGGAAAGGACATTATCTGATAAGTAAAATATCACCTTGCCTAATAATGCAGAAAAAACATCTTCCAGTTCATACTGCTAGACCAGTCCAGACAAACGGGTTATGCCAGCAGATCTTGGAGACAGAGAATTCTACCAGAGCTCTGATAGGCTGGAGCCTGGTGATATAATCCTACCCCTAGGGGACTCCCTCAGTTTTTCTCTGTCTCCAGCAGATCTGGATGCTTTTTTTCTTTTGCTCCTTCAAACAAAATTTAAAATGCTTTATTTCTTTGTGATTCCTCTTGGAGAGATTATGCCCTGAGTTGCCAGTGTACTTATCTGAGCACCAGGATGATTCCAGCTGAAGCTCCTGTGTCCTCTGTCACAGTAGAGATCGCTGATGTGCAGACTTCCCAGCACTAGTCATGAGGGCTATTTAGCTGGATGGTAAGCCTCCTAGAATCCAGTCCCTGGGGCTGATTTTAGTGGTGAGGCAGCTGCAGTGGTTTGAGCAGCGGTCCGTGGCTTCTCTGCACTTTCGGTACTGTAAGTACAGAAACTGTCTTTCTCCCACTGCTGTCTGCAACTCTGTGGTAACTCGATTTATTTTTCTTGATTTTTCAGCGATTTTAGGCATTTCTCTCATGCCTGCAACTCTCCCACCTTCTCCTTTGACTTTTTAAGTTAATTCCTTAGCTTTTGGGGGTTTTAATTCACTCTTTTTGTGTTTTATTTTTGCCGGCGGCTATTTTGAATAGCTAATGAGCCTCGGTTTTTGGCGGGAAGCCAGATTACTTCTCTGCTGGCTTCTAACAGCTATATTGCTGTTTAAGTTTTTTTCCACAACACTTGCTAGCTGTGAGTTGTGAAGGGGTTCCTTTTTCTCTGCCTATGTATTAGCATAATGAATAAAAAGTACGGAAGGCATGGATAGAGAACAGGATGCAATTCAGAGCCACAGTACAATGCTAAGTCACTGACCAATGGTGCAGGGCTCATGGGTTCCATCCCCCACTGTGCCCAACAAAGAAGGCTGGCTGAGGCATTACCTATTATGGGGAATATTGTTAAATGCCTGTTCCTGCGGGACGCAGTTATTTGTTTTTAGTTTTCACTGTGCCTTATTCAGGTTTACGCTGCATAGGCTGTCAGAAGAAACACAGGGACCTCATGAATCAGCTCTGCTCTTCCCCCAGCATCTTGCTTCCCCAGATGAACTTGGGAACTCCTGAGCTTGGCTTCAGTGGAGCTCTCCATTGGCTTTACGCTGCGTTGAGTCTTTGCCACGAGAGTTTGGATACCTTCAGGAAGTTCAGGTATCATTTTCTGAAAGAAAACTGTGAGTAGCCTGTTTTTTTTCTTACTTGCCCCAGCTGCTCTGGGATGATTTCAACTGCATCCGGACCGGCTGCCTCTGAGTTTTGAAGTTCCTACTTTAAATTTTTAATCCACAAACTGCAGCCGGGTTACTTTGTACGTCCTACTGAATATTGTACCTGTCTTATTCAATATACCATTTGATTGGAATTTTAAGTCAGTGTTTTGGATCCTGACTGTTTTGGGCTCGGCCTAATTAAGCATGCTCACTGTAATCTTCCTACGGCTGGATTTGAGCTTCTACATCCCTCCCCAGAAACACCTTTCAGCCCCTACCATGGAGGTCTGAATGGCTGCGGAGGGATCACACTCTAATTTCCCTACTTTCAGTCACTGTAATTGCCTTACCCTGACTTTGATAGTTTCTCTGTGCCAGCACAGTGAATGACTGACAGTTCCCTTCTCAGCTCAGTGAATACCTGACAGTTTTTCTGTGCCTGCGGCCGTTTTGTTTTTCTCTTCAGTGTTTCTTTTTGGAGGAAACAGCTCTAAACAGCAGTTTCCACACATTTAAACATGCTGTGGAGGCACGTGGAGTTTCAAAATCCTTTTCTTGAAGAGTCTTGGGTTTCCCTGAACCTACCTTGCTTTTTGTTTTAAATGCAAAAAAAAAAAAACCACACAAGAAGAGGAAAGGTGGTTTAAGTCTCTACAATGCTTCTTTCTCTGGCTGTATTATCGCACAATCGCTCTGATCCCACATGCCAGCAAGATTCTACTGAAGATTATTCAAAAGAGACTACAGCCATACCTAGAACAAGAACTACCTGAAGTGCAAGCAGGGTTCAGGAAAGGGCGAGGAACGAGAGACATCATTGCGGATGTGAGATGGATCCTTGAAAAGACTAAAGAATACCAAAAGGATATCTATTTGTGCTTTATCGACTATAGCAAGGCTTTTGACTGTGTAAACCATGAGAAACTCTGGGCCACATTAAGAAGCATGGGTATACCAGAACACCTGATCGTTCTCTTGCGCAATCCGTACATTGATCAAGAAGCAGCAGTTCGAACGGAACAAGGAGAAACAGAATGGTTTAAAATAAGCAAAGGTGTAAGACAAGGCTGCATACTTTCCCCCTACCTGTTTAATTTATATGCAGAACAAATCATCAGAGAAGCAGGACTGTATGAAGACAACAGAGGTGTGAAGATTGGTGGAAGACTCATCAACAACCTTCGCTATGCTGATGATACCACATTACTGGCTGAAAGTGAAGATGATCTGAAACATTTGCTTCTTACAATCAAAGAACATAGTCTCAAAATGGGCCTGCACCTTAATGTAAAGAAGACAAAGATCATGACAACTGGCATAATCAACAGGTTCGTTGTTGAAGGAGAAGAAATTGAAATCGTGAACAACTTTAACCTACTTGGATCAACTATCAATAAAGAAGCAACAAGCAGTCAAGAAATCAGACGATGCATTGCTCTTGGCAGAATTGCTATGAAAGACCTAGATAAGATTCTCAAGAGCAGAGATGTCTCTCTCCATACAAAGATTCGACTTGTTCAAGCCATGGTATTTTCAATAACATCATATGGATGTGAAAGCTGGACAGTGAAAAAGACAGACAGGAAGAAAATTGATGCCTTTGAATTATGGTGCTGGCGGCGAATACTGTGTATACCATGGACTGCCCGAAGAACAAACCAGTCGGTACTAGAGGAGATTAAACCTAAGCTCAGATGACAAGACTTCGACTTTCATACTTCGGACACATCATGCGAAGAGAGAGATCATTAGAGAAAGACATCATGCTTGGCAAGATAGAAGGTCAACGCAAAAGAGGAAGGCCAGCAATGAGATGGATCGCTACAATAACAACAGCTACGGGTACAAGTCTGTCAACAATGAGCCACCTGACTGAAGACCGAACACAATTTAGGATAGCTATCCAGAGGGTCGCCATGAGTCGACTCCGACTCGACGGCACTTAACAACAACAACAATCAGCCGAAGGGGACATTAATAGATTGCTTGTGTTCCACCTGCACGCTGCATCCCGGAGACTTTCCCCATTCCCACTGCGTTGCTAGCTGGGTTCATCAGCACCTTATTTCCCCCCTCCTCAGAGCCCCTGCTGCAGGATCTTCCTGCAGGAGAAGATTCAGTCAGCTCCCATGTCGCTTCCACAGCCGCTGGAGACCACAGCAGCCTTGACTGACAGTGCCTTCCTCACACTCTTCCATCTGGCATGACGCCTGTGACTTTTGGAGTCTTTTGGATTATCTCCTACACCTGCCCAGTAGCAGGCGAGCATATGGCGTGGTCTCGCAAGTGGTCCCATAAGTCCTCAGACCTTAGAGCAGTACGTCCTCCTTGGGGCGTAGCATGTGCCTTGCGGGGTACCAAGAAGACTTTAAATTTTCGGAGGTCAGCCCTGACTCGTTGGAGTACGGAGATGGGGAATATTCTCCGTCTGTTTTCTTCGCTGACGGTTCTCCGCCTTTTTCGGTAAGAGGAGTTGCCAGCTCTAATCACACAGGTGATGGAGTCGCTCCCCCTAGCCGACACGCCTGCTCCTCCGGATTCTCAAATCCGGTTGCAGCCGCATCCCATTTTCCAGTGCATTCGTACGGCACGCGGTATTGGTCGGTTATACCCTTGGTCTCCCTTTCACTTGGACCGTTGGCTGCAATACCCGACGGTTGATGCATTCTGACCAGGGTCATCAGGCATACCACACTTCTGGTTGAGGGCGGAGAGGCGCTCCGCGACCAGCCAGACCTGAAGAGTTGGGAGACTGCTACAGTCCGGTTTTCCTTCGCCCGCTATTTCCTTCTTGAAGGTGTGCGGAGGTCTGGCAGCTCGGGCCTCCCTTCGATGGATTCCACAGCTTCCAGGTGTTCCCGAGTTGGTTCATTTCGAATCCATTGCTGCATTCCGGGCAGAGGCATTCTGTGATCTCTTGCAGCTGTCAGCTCGCTTCCTAGCACCGGTGTCGGTAGCTCGGAGATGGCTCGGCCTGCGTCAATGGGCAGCGGATGTTGCTTCATTTAAAGGCTCCAGCGTTTAGATGCCATTCGTCCCGGTCCACCGTTGGAAGGAGGACTGGGCCGTTGCTCTGTCTATTTTGGAATGCTTCAGGTCCTGGATTCTCTCGGGGCTGGGTGCGACACTCGTAGGGGACGGGTGTTTCTACCTCAGGAACGTTTTCAGAAGATCTCTCTCCAGCTCCGCCGCTGCTTGGATCAAGCGGCGCCTCGGCCTTGGGGCTACCTTCAACTCTTGAGGTCCATGGCAGCAACGATAGCCCTCGCTCTGTGGGCAAGAGCGCTCTTGCGCTGCTTGCCGACTTGGTCGCCGGTATCGGAGAGTTATCGAATCCGGTTGCCTTTGCTTCTGCCGGTGCGCCGCAGCCTCCGCTGGTGGCTTCAGGCACACAGTCTTCTATGGGCGGTCCCTCTGGAGTCTCTGCGCTGGATCTTGGTGACGCCAATCGCCAACCTCTCCGGTTGGGGAGCGCCTTGCGGCTTAGCCTCGGCGCAGGGGTGTTGGTCACCTCGCGCAGCCCAAGGGTCTATCAATCCTCTCGAGACGCGGAAAGTGCGCTTCGCCCTTCTTCAGTTTCAGCCTTGTCACTCGGTTGCCGGTGACACAAAGATTATACGCCACTAGGTAGCGCTGTTAAAGAACAAAGAGTCCAAGTGTAGGGTAATACAGGCTTTTATTCCCCGTTTAAAGCAAGGTTCAACTAAGAGATATTTTAGATAACAGAAACAATCCTTTGTTTTAAAAGGTACCAATATTCACTGGCTAGTTAACTGTTACTTCACAGTTTAAAGCAGGTTTTCTTCAAAGTAATATTCAGTATAATAAACATCAAATTATACTTCATTTATTCTTCTGTGGAGCATACACACTCTGGAGCATAGGCAGTGCACCAATCACATTCCATTTCCTCAGGCAAAGGTGAGGGAATAGTGCTGGGAGAATCCACTTCCATCAATTCCTCTCACCTATACTGATTCAAAGGGCTTCCACTGTCCCTGTCTATTTCAGCATGGTAATCTACTACTTGGGAGTTTGGCTTCACATAACCAGGGACTCTTAAGGCTGGCGGTAGTTTAGTGAACCAGTCTTGACTCTTGTTTCGCTTAGGAGGAATACTTCTTTTAGCATAACTTTTAACAGTGCAATCATTACAGTTACTGTTCAATGCCTCATACCTTGGCTCACTGAGTAAAAACTTCCGTTGCTTATAAAACTGCTTTTCCCTCTGAATAGGTGAAACTGGGCAATGATCTTCTAGAGATAAGCTTCTGTCAGAACCTCCCTCTCTGGTTCTTAGCTTTCTTCTCTCTAGGTTACAAACAGGCAGAGTATAGGAACTAGGCGTGGCAGAGCCTCTCACCTTGGAGCAACTTCCACCAAACTCCCCTTGCACAACAGGTCCAGTTTGGGCTTTCTGGCTTCCCACCTTGTGAGGTCTGTTTCTCCTCCAGTTTCCAGCTTGGCTTCTTCCACAGCAATCAGGCTTATGTCCTTGATAGCCTCCAGGCTCCTCTGCTGTTTCTCCTTCTAATCCAGCTCCAGTTCCTTCTTCCTCTTTCTCCTCCTTCCTCAGCTCCTGCTGCTGTTTCCACTGCCTCCTCTTCCACTGCTTATGCCACTGCTGTCCAGAAGCATTCTGCTCTGGCTTATAAAGTGAACCGTTACTGCTGACTTCCTGGTTCCCTTTCAGCTGCAGGTCATCAGTGAGCTTAGGTTCATTAAGTCCAGTATGTCTGTCCTTGCTCCCTCTAGCTGTGCCTGGAGGTAACTGCACATCTAGTTCTTCTAAAACAGGATTTCTTTTCTTAAAACCAACTTTATTAGTGCCCGCATCATGACAGCCTCTAATGCGGCGGTGTGCGGTTCGGATCCTGTCCGACGCCACGACAGTTGCTTACCTAAGCCGCCTAGGCGGCACGCAATGTCCGGATGTCTCACAGGAGAGGCGTTTGCTCCTTCCGTGGGCGGGGGAACATCTTCATGCTGTCGGCACAGCACATCGCAGGTGTGAACAATGTGTAGGCCGATTTTCTCAGCCGGCACTCTCTGGAGCCCGGGGGCTGGGCTCTGCAGCCGGATGCGTTCCGGTCCATTGTTCACCTGTGGGGCCTACTGACCATGGATCTAATGGCTACGGCACAGACTGCCACGGCTTCGCTGTACTTCGGCCATTGGAGGGACGAGGGAACGCACGGCATAGATGCTCTCTCTCAACCGTGGCCGATTCATCTTCTCCGGTGTGTTTTCCCTCCCTGATCCGTGATATGCATGGTTCTCCAGCGGCTCCGAGACCGTCGCGACCCTGTACTCCTGCTGGCTCCGAATTGGGCTCGCGGACCATGGTATGCGGATCTATTCCGTCTGTCTGGGGCGTCGATGCTCCACCTCGAGGCGTTTCTCGGCCTTCTGATTCAGGGACCGGTGGTGATGGAAGACCCGGCTCCTTACTCGCTTATGGCCTGGCAATTCCACGCCGCCGGTTTGCTTGCTACGGCTATTCGCCTAGCGTGGTCGTGACGCTTCTCATGGCGCGGCGGTCTACCGCGACGCTGACTTACGCTCGGGTTTGGCGTCTCTTGATGGTTGGTGTTCGCGAAATAACCTCTCACCCTGGCATTGCGGTGTTCCGGACATCCTGTCCTTTTTACAGGCCGGAGTGGATAAGGGATAGCTTCGCATTTGGACGTGTCTTGGTTCCTCCGCGGAGTTAGGCCTTCCGGCCTCCTCTGCGTTCGCCTGTGCAGGCGTGAGCTCTCGTGCTTGTCCTCTGTGCCCTCGTTGCTCCTCCCTTTGAGCCTCTGAGGGCATGTTCTCTTCTAGATTTGACTCTGAAGGCAGTCTTCTTGGTGGCCATAACTTCGGCACGCCGTCTTTCTGAGCTCCAGGCTCTCTCGTGTCGACATCCCTATCTCTCATTTTCCTCCGAAGGCGTTTCTCTGAGAACTGTCCCTTCCTTTGTTACCCAAAGTGCTGACGCCGTTCGCTGTTGACCAGCCTCTTTTCTTTCCGTCTTTAACAAAGGCGCAGTGTGACAGTGGTCGGTCTCCGTTGCGGGCGGTGGACCTTAAGAAGGTTCTTTTTCGGTATCTGGGGGTCGCGGGACCCTTCCATATGACTGTTGCTCTTTTTTGTCTTGTTCGCGGGTTCTCGTCGGGGATCCGCAGCCTCCGAATCTACCATTTTTAGATGGGTTACGGAAGCCATTGAGGTGGCGTACCTTCTTCTGGGAGAGCCAGCTCCACCGGGACTCCGTGCTCACTCCTCTCGGGCGCAAGCAACTTTGTAGGCCGGGAGGTCTCATGTAGTTCCTCTCGATATTTGCCGGGCGGCGACTTGGTCGTCGCTGTCCACCTTTGTCGGTCATTATAGGTTGGACGTTCATACCCGTCAGGAGGTCCGTTTTGGAGATGCTGAGCTGTCGGCGGCCTTGCCCCCCCTTGAACGCAGGTAGCTTGGGTACTACCCGTTTGCCTGGACTGGTCTAGCAGTATGAACTGGAAGGAGAAATTTCACTTACCGTTAATTTCCTTTCCTGGAATACTGCTAGACCAGTCCAGGACCCGCCCTGCTGTTGGTTGGAGTGCCGCTGGTGCGGTGCAGCCGCCGACCGCGGTTCTTCTCTTTGCCGGTATGCCTTGCCATGGGCAGTCCATGGGTTCGTAGGTGGATACTGTTTTCAGCTAGGGAGTTCTTCGGCTCCCTTGTATATAGTTCACTTGAGACCCTCTGGGGTGATGTTACAGTTCATGTTGCATTAGCTTGTGGACGTAACTGAGGGAGACCCCTAGGGGTAGGATTATATCACCAGGCTCCAGCCTATCAGAGCTCTGGTAGAATTCTCTGTCTCCAAGATCTGCTGGCAGGGGTGCATAACCCGTTTGTCTGGACTGGTCTAGCAGTATTCCAGGAAAGGAAATTAACGGTAAGTGAAATTTCTCCTTAATGAGTAAGAATTTTAAAAATACACACACACTGAACTTTTTTTATATATATGCAGATCAAGACGTGAATTTCTCTGTTTTACTTCTTATTTAAAGTTTTGTTAAGTTTGAGTATAGGTTCCAGAGGATAAATAACTGTTAGTAGCATATATTTTAACACTTTCTGAGGTGAATCATTGTTTTGTTATGTCTTTTTTTTTAATCTATGTCCAAAGTTTACAAGTGAAGTCTCCCTGACTGCAGAGGGCTTTCTCCCAGAAGATGGCGGTGACTGTATTGTTGGAATCCAGGATTTGCCAGACCAGGAGTCGATGTGCATTGTGACAAGCACTGGAGATGTTATATTATACAATTTCAGCACACACCAGGTATATCGTTCTTCTGCTTCTTTTTGCCTATGACTAAATATGAGTTCTGAGCAAAGAAACAAATCTAAACTAAATGAAGGCAGTTGTTCATTCTTGGCCTTTTGACTGAGACTGAGATCTTGTATGGGTTGATAACAGCCTGCCATTTGTTGTTGTTGTGAAGTGGACGCTGACTCCTGGTGACCCTGTGAATGGGTGACTACCCCCTGGATTTTCTTGGCAAGGTGTAACCAGACGTAGACTGCCAGTCTTTTCTTACGTGCAGCAAGCCTATAGCTCTTGGCCCTCCAAGGTGGCCTCCCATCCAAACTAACCAGGCCTGACTCTGGTTAGCTTCTGAGATCAGATGAGATCGGGCTCACTCGGTGGTGTGGCTAGAGTGCCGATAACTAGAGAAGCAAATAAAAGAATTGTCAGGTAAATGTATTAAATCATAATCTGTTCAATGTTCTCTACAATGTCTGCAAGAAATACTGGGTTTGGTGGTCTCTGGGTCTTGTCTTTCCTCATGCATGACCATTTGTTATCCTTGAAAGTGGTAGCGAGGAAATATCATACATCCCCCTGATTGATTTTCTGTACATTTTGAATGAGTCTGAGTAGTCATGTTATGCAGTGTGTTAAGCCTGTTTTTTTTCTTTGATTTACTGTTTTTGTAATCCTCACTGACTGACTGTTTTTAATCCAGCTGGAACCTACTCTAGTGATACATACCTATGATGACCCAAAGCAGATGCGGCACTGTCCTTTAGTTGCAGACAAAAAGGTGTTTGTTCCCTTCATTCTACCCATTGATCTTTGTTAAGAGAGCAGATTTTCTCAGAGTCCCCGTAAAGCAGTATATCAAACTTTTCTCTTCCTGTCCTTTTTCTTGCTACCTGGAAGGGCCATTGGTTTCAGTATACCCCAGTTAGACCAAGTTTTCATGAATGGTGGCCCATAACTCTGCTTCTGGTTTCAAGGGGCTGGTATATTCCTGCATCAAGTCTTTCAGAGGAAGAATCACAAGTAGAGGCCAGAAAGGTTAAGAGTGCATGCTTCAAAGAGAAGAAATTTATCACATACAGCTGTTGTAAATCTTGCTGTGAAAATGGGCATTCTTCCTACAAGTAGTTCTCTGCAAGGTGTTAATATTTTCTTTTACTTTCACTTCCAGCTGGAGTGCGTTGGAAGTGTAGACAATGGTCTCATTGTCATGAGTTGGAGTCCTGACCAGGAGCTGGTTCTTCTGGTGACAGGTATGGGCTGCAGTAGCCTAAGAAGTGGACTTCATTTAAGGTCATTCAGAAACTGCCTGCCAGTTTCTAATTAGTTTTTCATAGGATTTTATTTGCCAAAGCTTTTGTCTCTGGTTAAGTTGTAAATTAACTTTGAATCCTATCTTTGGTCTGCTATGAGGGTATGACCTGTTACTTACTGATTCTATTTTCCATGTAGGGCAGGAAACTCTTATAATGATGACAAAGGAATTTGAACCAATTGCTGAAACACCGCTGCACCAGGAGGACTTTGGAGAAGGTGGGACACTGCTTCTAACATCACACAATCTATGGGGGCCAACCAGTTTTCATCCTGTTTGCATACCAGGATAGTTTACAGGCACAGATATTTTTTTTTTTTTTTTAGTAGCCTTTTATCTGTAGACTTCAAAGTAGTATACACTATTAAGGGCAGAGCACTCTGGGACAGGAAGGGTAAAATGGTGGGATTAATGGTCAGGACATCAGGAGAGGGTAGAACATGGGGGGAGGTTAGGAAAAAGTTTAGGCGGTTAAGCAGATACAAATAAATGAAACTAAAATTGTACTTCTGCTCCTCCTAAGTCTACTGTACAGTTGTGGTCAAATTATTGACACCCTTGCAGTTTAACCCCTTAATGTCCAGTATCTCCTAAAAAAAGTGCCAATGAAATGGCTTTGGACTATATATGCACACTTCCTTATCGTTCCTCCAGTTCAGCCCTCTACCTCTGGGTTGTCAACCTCCTCCTGCAGCTTGGAGACTGGCATGTCAGAATCATGACATCACTGGATATAGCCTGCCGGACACTCCGATCGGCCCCAGTGTGACCAGTCTCCATGCAGCAGGAGGACGTCGTGAGCCTAGGCTGGGGCTCACTAGAGGAACAGATAAGGAGCCTGTAGGATAAAGTAGATTAGTTTCTTTGGAATTAATTTGTTTTAAATAAATTGGTCTTGAGCTACTGTGCCTTTTTTTTTGTTTTGTTTTTTTTTTTAAAGGAAAGCGCCTCTTTCTTCACTACTCCCTGCCTAGTTCTGTATTAGCGGTCAATAATCTCACCCAATTCTTTCTCCGGGGGATCTCTCCTCCCATACCTTTCGGGGGAGAGCTCCTTGGCTGGCAACTTCGCTCCGCCGATCCCGAAGAACTAACAGAAGTCAACGCTGCGGGGGGCCGGTCGGAGGACAGCGAAGACGGTGAGTAATTCTGCCGGCGGCACTCTTTTTGGCTTGTCGAGGTGCCGTGTGGCATGGGGAAAACAGCTCCGGGCTGTAGAGACCTGGCCGGTAGGCAGGGAACCGGTTGCAGCCTCTCTTGACTGTGGGGGTTAGGCCAAACAGCGAGGCTCTGTGCCAGAGTTTGTTTTGGCGCCCTTTTTTCTTCTCCAATGCTGGCGGCGGCCATTTTGAGCGGTGCGAGGGAGCCGCGTGGCTGCCGATCTGCATGGGAACGCAGGAGAAGTTAAGTAAAAGCAGAACATTTGTTTTTAATAATGTTTAGCTTGTCCTTATTTCTTTTCTTTTTGGTTTCTTTCTCTGGTTTTTGGGGCGGGAAGTAAATCTCTTGGGGGGGGGGGGGGGGATTTATTTTGCGCCTGCAGTCAGTTCGGTGACTTAAAGTCTAATATCTCTGGCAGAGCAGTTTAAACTTTAAAGTTTGAGTTCTTACATTTCCAGGTTTATAAAAAAAAAAACATCAACAAAAAAACCCTTAACTTATTACTCAGAAGTAAGAGTATGTATAAATATACTGTCAGGCTCATGGCAGCGCGGCCACAGTGTGTGGTTTGCGGCACTAGGAGAGGTACGGTGGCCGATTCAGGGATTTGTCCTGGCTGTGCGGCGCTATCTTCCACTGTGGAGCTACAGATGGATGCCAAAGAGTTCCCAGAGGCACAGGTGGCGTCGGGGGAAAAATTGCCTGACTCAGCACACCTTGCCGTGTAAGGGTCCACGTTGGAGGACACGGCAGGTTCGTCTGGGACTCTGTCGGTCCCGGGGTCGATGGATCTCGGGGATTTTTGCCCTGATTTCATATTAATGATGCACCAGGCCTTTTGCTTGAGGCATCAGGGCAAGATGCCGGGAGCGTTGCCGCTTCCTGTCCTTTCTCAGCAGATGGACGTAGCTGAGGGGGGGGGGGGGGGCGCTGGTCCGTCGGCGCCCAAGAGGGCGAGGTCTCGGGCACTTTCGTCCGTGGAGGGCGATTGGTTGGACATTGGGGACCCTGACTGGGAGCATGAGGAGGGGTTGGAGGATCTGGAAGAGGGGGAGATCCCAGAACCCGAGGATCAGGCTAAGATCATAAGGGTCTTCCGTAGGGAGGAGCTGGCAGCATTGATCTCTGAATTTATGCAGATGTTGAATCTCGCTACTCAGCCCGTTAGTGGTCGAGGACCCAGTTATTCAAGCGGTAAGGCAAACGCAGGTGGTGTTTCCGGTTCACTGGGTAGTCGACAGAATGATCCAAGAGGAATGGAATCAGCCGGAAGCGGGTCTCAGAGGAATGCGGACTATGAATAGGCTTTATCTCCTAGCCGACAGAGATAAGGAGAGATTCCGCTTGCCTCGGGTGGATGCGGCGGTGACGGTGGTTACAAAAAAGACCACTATCCTGGTGGAAGTCAGTGCGGCCTTGAAGGATGCGCAGGACCGTAAGGTCGACAGCTTGCTAAAACAGGTGTTTGAGGCGGACGCGCTGGCGTTGCAGGCATCCATTTGTTGGGGCTTGGGTGGCACGGACTTGCTTGCGCTGGGTTCAGCGACTACGTCTTTCGTCACACCTGGACCCAAGAGGAGCTCAAGGAGCTGGGCCGCCTGGAGTCTGGGATGGCGTATTTAGCGGACGTCCATTATGACTTGATCAGAGCTCTCGCGAATAGCACGGCTTCTGTAGTGGCTGCCAGCAGGTCGGTGTGGTTGCGCAATTGGGCGGCGGATGGTTCTTCTAAGTCTCGTCTCAGTAAGTTGTCCTTTAAAGGTAGATTACTATTTGGGGAAGATCTGGATAAATTGGTGAAGGATCTCGGAGAGTCCAAGAGTGGCAGGCTTCCAGAGGATACGACGAAACCAGGGAAGCCCGGGTTGAGCTGGGGCCAGTTTCGGGATTTCCGGAGATTTCGCACGTCGCATTTCAGTGGCTCCCAGAGAGGACATTTTGCATCGTGGGGCCAGGGATTTTGGGGGTTTCAAGGAGCGAATAGAAGTTTCTCCTCAAGCTCTGCTTCAGTAACACGGAAGCCACAATGAGATGAGGCGTGTCCCGGCAGGAGGATCTCCGATAGGCGGGAGGCTTCGGGAGTTTCTTCCTGCTTGGACCCACATCACGTCCAATCAGTGGGTGTTAGAGAGAGTTCGTCGGGGATACACGCTAGAGTTGGTGCGACCCGTGCGGGATTCGTTCGTCATGTCACCCTGCAGGGGACGAGAGAAAACCTTGGCAATTTGCAGTACATTACTGCGGCTCCTACAATTAGGGGCGGTCGTGAAGGTGCCGGAGACAGAGTATGGTGTGGGTTGGTACTCCATTTATTTTGTGGTGCCAAAGAAGGGCGGAGCGTTGCGGCCCATTTTAGATCTGAAGGGCGTAAATCGATGCCTTTGGGTGCCACATTTCAGGATGGAGACCTTGCGGTCCGTCATTGTGGCAGTGGGGCAAGGAGAGTTCTTGACGTCTCTCGACCTCACAGAAACGTACTTGCACATTCCCATCCGATCAGCGCATCAAAAGTTTCTGAGGTTTGCTTTCCCTTGGGGGCACAATCAGTTCCAAGCGTTGCCCTTCGGCCTGGCAACAGCCCCGCGAACATTCACCAAGATCATGGTGGTGGTGGTGGTGGCGGCATTGCGCAAAGAAGGAATCTTGGTGCATCCATACCTAGACGATTGGTTAATTCGGGCCAAGTCCGAGGCAGAGAGCGTTCAAGTAACGAACAGAGTGGTAAAGTTTCTGCAGAGTCTGGGTTGGGTGGTCAATCCAGCCAAAAGCCGGTTGGAACCTGGAGTATCTGGGGGTGCGGTTCGACATGAAGAGCGGAAAGGTGTTTTTACCAGAGAGGCGAGCCCAAGTTCTCAGGTGGCTAGTTCACAGATTCAGAGCCACGCCGGCACCGTTGGCATGGTCTTATCTTCGTTTGCTGGGGACCATGGCGACGACGCTGGAAGCAGTGCCTTGGGCCAAGGTGCATATGAGGCCGCTGCAGAGGTCTCTCCTTCGCCGGTGGTCGCATCAGAAGGATTCTTTGAGCAGATGGCTTCCGTGCCCCTTCAAGATCAGACAGTCTCTTCAGTGGTGGTTACGTCCGGCATCTTTGACGACCGGGATGCCACTGGAGCAGCCGGAATGGCTTCCATTGTTAACGGACGCCAGTCACGGGGGCTGGGGAGCCCACTGTGAGAGCAGGTTCGCGCATGGGTTTTGGTCTCCTCTGGAGAGCTCATGGTTGTCGGTGATTTCGGCGGCGCACATCGCTGGAAAGGACAGCGTGATGGCCGATTTTCGAAGCGGGGTACGAGTGGATGCAAGGGAGTGGGAACTGCATCCGGACGTTTTTGCACAGATAGTTTGCCGTTGGGGGAGGCCAATAATGGACTTAATGGCGACCTTTCAGTCGACAAAGGCCAATCATTTCTTCAGCAGAAGGCGGGAAAGAATGTCAGAGGGCATAGACCCGCTGTTGCATCAGTGGCCGTCCTCGGGCCTTCTGTATGTCCTTCCTCCCTGGGCTTTGATCGGCCGGGTGGTTCAGCGGATCGGAGCTCATCTGGGAAGGGTGCTTCTGGTGGCACTCGACTGGCCGAGGCATCCGTGGTTTGCGGACCTGGTGCGTCTCCTAGACGGGGAACCTTGGCGGTTGCCGGTGAGGGCGGACCTGTTGTTGCAAGGCCATCTCTTCATGCCTCAAGTGGATCGATTCTCGCTTACGGTATGGCCATTGAAAGGGCCAGGCTAAAAAAGAAAGGCTATTCAGTGTCGGTCGTAGCTACATTGCTTAGAGCAAGGAAACAGTCTACATCTCTGGCGTATGTTTGAATCTGGCATATATTTGAGGATTGGTGTTCCTGGAGACAGATACGGGCTTTTACGGTGTCCATTTCTTCGATTATTAAGTTTTCTGCAGGATGGTTTTGATAACTGCCTTGCTGCCAGTTCATTGCGTGTGCAATTGGCAGCTCTTTCCTGTTATCACGGCAAGATACAGGGCGTTGCACCTAGGCGCTCATGCTGATGTGTTGCGTTTTCTCAAAGCAATTTCTAGGTTGCGGCCGTCGCGTAGAGTGGAGCTTCCGCCTTGGGATCTCAATTTGGTGTTGGCAGCGTTATGAAAACCACCCTTTGTGCCGTTGCCTTGGGCTTCGGTGAAGGACGTGACGTTAAAAACTGTATTTCTGGGAGTGAGATCGGAGAGTGGAGTGAGGGGAGTTGGGCCGTGGAGACTGCGCCCTGAGACTATCGGACTGACCCGGTGGAGATGATGCTGCTGTTTTGAGATCGGGCAGGCATGCCCGGGACAGTCTTCTCCTTGTGGGGCCTTGTGGGAGCCTTAAAAGGCCTGCCGGAATATATCCCCCTTTGGAGTGAGATTGGAGAGTGGAGTGAGGGGAGTTGGGCCGCGGAGACTGCGTCCTGAGACTATCGGACTGACCCGGTGGAGGCGACGCTGCTGTTTTGAGATCGGGCAGGCACGCCCGGGACAGTCTTCTCCTTGTGGGGTCCTTGTGTTTCCTTTATATTTTCATACCGCTTCGCGACCGCGGGGCGTGTCCTGAAGGGGCATGTCTAAAGGGGCAGGTATGGCCCCTTAGACGCCCCTTCGACGCCACTTTGATGCTTTAAGAGTGGTGTTCTGGGCCCTTAACCGTAGCGTCGTAGTGAAGTTGTTTTGTTGCTTGCATGTGTTAATCCTCTCACAGATAAGTATTGGTATCTTTAATTTCTTTTTAGGTAATGGGTAAGAGGAAGGCTAAAGCAGGTAATAAAACCCCTGGGGCCGATACTGGAGGGTCTAAACCGATTGGCCCCCATGGGTAAACATTTGGTTACTCTTCCTCCTCCCCTGGCTCAGTCCTCTCCTGATGGGGTCTCTTTGAGCCCCGATGGGAGCCCTCTTTGCCCTGGGTCTGGCTTTCCTGCCCTTCCTATATCTTTGTCTGTGGCGGATAGTGATTTGAAAAGAGGGATGAGTCTGCCGATTCCAGTTCAATGTTTAACCTCAGAGTTTTGTTTAGAACTTCCGGAGTTACCATTAGAAGCGGATGTAACCTTAAAGGATGTGTTGGGTGCTTTAAAGTGTATAGATTTGAAAGTATCCTCAAAATTTAATTCCCTTTGTACCTTCACCCAAGATGCTGTGGTAGTTTTGCAGCAATTGGATGAAAGAGTATTTTCTATTGATGTGGCTTTTTCTAAATTAGAATCCCAGGTGGCACCTCTTCATTCGGCTAGTGTAGCCGGTATTAAGGATTCTTTGTTTTTACATTCAAAGTTGGAATTGCTGGAAAACTCTAAGGATGTGTAATCTAAGGTTCTTAAATTTTCCTCAGTCCCCATTGTTGTCTGCTAAGATTCTATTTGATAAATATCTTAAAGAAATATTAGCTATATCAGATATTATTGAAGTTTCTCAGATTTATTATATCCCTTCATCCTTGAAAAAGGTTAACTTAGCGGAAGGCGAATTGGATGAGATAACTCCCTCTATTTCAAACCTTACTGCCTTTATTGAAGACTTTGCAGAGATTATTTCCCTACGGTCTACTCTGCTGGTCACCTTTCCTTCCGTGGTGACCAAGCAGCGTATACTTGAGGCATATTTTAGAGCTAAAGCTGTTAGGTTTTATGGGCAGGTTGTCAATGTTTTCCCCGATGTATCGCGGGCCACCCAAATGCGACGGAGGCAATTTCTATCCTTAAAGCCTCGCGTGCTTGCATTGGGTGCCACGTTTTTCTTAAGATTTCCCTGTAAGTATGTCGTCAATTATGATGGCGCTTCTTTTATTTTTGTCGATGTAGTGCATTTGGAGAAACTTTTGACGGATAGACTGAGCATAGATGGGGATAATGTAGTCTGATTATAATTTTCCCCTTTAAGATGTGGGCCATTTTTGTGGTTCAGGTTTCTATTATTGGAATTTCATTTTCTATTTAATTATCCAGTCTTGCTCCCATGATGTAGACTATATCATGTGTGTTATTTCCTTGTATTTGGTTGACTTTTTGGATTTTCTTCAAATTGTAACTGATCTTTATGCTTGGTGAAAATTAAAAAAAAAAGAAAAAAACTGTATTTCTGGTGGCGATCTGTTCAGCTCGGCGCATCTTGGAGTTGCAAGCGCTATCATGTAGGGAACTGTTCTTGTCCTTTTCTAGAGAGAAGGTGGTGCTGCATCCAGTTCCGTCTTTTCTGCCTAAGGTGGTTTCGCCCTTTCATCTGAATCAAACAGTGTCCTTACCAGTTCTAGGTTCGCTACACTGTTCCCTCTAAGCTGTGTGCGCGCGCGCACACCTTGCTAAGTGAGCGCACATAATTTACAAAAGAGCGCACAAAAATTACGGTTCTGATTCTGATAGAAAACAACACAGATATCTTAAAATTTAAAAGTTGTCATTGTAATTACTAGAAATTTTCCGCTTCATTTAGTAATCGTCTATTTTCATTTAATTTGATTAAAATCAATGTGGTGTACATACCGTATTCTGACATGTAGTCAAATTTTAAAGTATATAACGCCGAGTGTCGTTATGTGGCACACAAAAATTTAACCTTCCTTCAAAAGCTGCACAGCTGATATTTTATGCGCACACAGCCTACAGAAAATTAGAGGGAACCTTGGTTCGCTAGAAGGAAGCGACCTGGACCGCAGTTTATGCCGTTTGGATGTGAAGAGGGTGTTGAGGCAGTATTTGAAGGTGACAAAGCTATTTTGCAAAACATAGAAACATAGAAACATGATGACAGAAAAAGACCACAAGGCCCATCTAGCCTGTCCTTCCATAACAACAACTACAACAGTCCACTTTTTACCTTTAGAGATCCTCTGTGTTGGTCCCATGCTTTTTTGAATTCAGTTACTGTCCTCATCTCTACCACCTCCACTGGGAGACTATTCCACGGATCCACTACTCTTTCCGTAAAGAAATATTTCCGCATATCACTCCTGAATCTATCTCCCTTCACCCTCATCCCATGTCCCCTCGTCGCAGAACTTGCTTTCAATTGAAAGAGGCTCTCTCCCTGAACATTTATGCCACGGAGGTATTTAAACATCTCAATCATATCACCTCTATCCCGCCTTTCCTCTAAGGTGTACATATTAAGATCCTTAAGTCTGTCCTCATATGCTTTATAATGAAGACTACTAATCATCTTAGTAGCAACCCTCTGCACCGACTCCATCCTGTTCACATCCTTTTGAAGGTGCGGTCTCCAGAATTGCACACCATACTCCAAATGAGGTCGCACCAAAGACTTATACAGAGGCATTATCACCTCCTTTTTTCTGCTAGCCATTCCTCTCCGTATGCACCCAAGCATCCTTCTAGCTTTTGCCGTCACCTTTTCTACCTGTTTAGCTACTTTAAGATCATCGGACACAACTACGCCTAGGTCCCGCTCTTCTTTAGTGGACAAAAGTACTTCACCTCCTATGCTGTATTGCTCCCTTGGATTGCTGCAGCCAAAATGCATGACCTTACATTTTTTAACATTAAATCCCAGCTGCCAAATTCTAGACCATTCTTCAAGCTTAGCTAGATCCCTCCTCATGTTATCTACACCTTCCTGGGTGTCTACTTTATTGCAGATTTTGGTATCATCCGCAAAGAGGCAAACCTTACCCGACAGTCCTTCCGCTATATCACTAACAAAGATGTTAAAAAGAATCGGACCAAGGACAGATCCCTGGGGCACACCACTGGTAACATCCTTCTCCTCAGAGTGAGCTCCATTTACTTGTACTCTTTGTCGCCTCCCACCCAACCAATTTCTAACCCAAGCAGTAACTTTAGGGTCCATCCCTAGGGTGCTCAGTTTGTTTATAAGTCGCCTGTGAGGAACAGTGTCAAAGGCTTTACTGAAATCTAAATACACCACATCTAGAGCTCTCCCTCGGTCCAACTCCCTGGTCACCCAGTCAAAGAAATCAATCAGATTTGTCTGACAAGACCTGCCTCTGGTGAATCCATGCTGCCTCGGATCCTGTAATCCGCTGGACTCCAGAAACCTCACTATTTTCTCTTTCAACAGCGTTTCCATTAATTTATTCACCACCGAAGTTAAACTAACCGGCCTGTAGTTTTCAACCACATCCTTACTTCCGCTTTTGTGTAAAGGCACCACATGAGCCTCTCTCCAGTCCTTTGGCACCACTCCCGACTCCAACGAGGCATTGAAAAGGTCAGTCAGTGGAGTTGCTAGAACGTCCCCAAGTTCCCTCAGTATTCTAGGGTGTATCCCATCTGGTCCCATCGCTTTGTCTACTTTAAGTTGAGCTAGTTTCTCACGAACACAGTCTTCTGAAAATTGTTCAAGATGTCCCTCGCTTCTGTTCTTATTTGTGGGTGTTTTCTGAGGTCCTGCTCCTGGTTCTTCATCTGTGAACACAGAACAAAAATATTTGTTAAGCAATTCCGCTTTATCCTTATCAGCTTCTACATATTCCCCCCCTGTACCCTTGAGTCTGACAATACCACTTTTGCCCTTCCTCTTCTCACTAATATATCTGAAAAATGTCTTATCTCCCCATTTTATTGCATTGGCTATTTCCTCCTCCTTTTGTATCTTTGCCTTCTTGACTACTTTGCTAGCTTCTCTAAGTTTTTCCAAATACAGATGCCTGTCTTCCTTTCTCTGTGATCTCTTGTATTTCATGAAGGCCTCCCTCTTTTTCTTCACTTTTTCAGCTACTTCCTTCGAAAACCATAGCGGTCTCCTGTTCCTTTTGCCTTTATTTACCATTTTAACAAAAAGGTTGGTTGCCTTTAAAATACCCCCTTTCAGTTTTGCCCACTGTTGTTCTACATCCCCCAGCTGTTCCCATCCCACTAATGACTCCCTGAGGTATTGGCCCATCTTCGCAAAGTTAGTCTTCCTAAAGTCTAAGATCTTTACCTTGGAATGGATTCTAACAGCCCTAGTCCTAATACTGAACCACACCATCTGGTGATCACTGGATGCAAAATGATCTCCCACTACAACATCAGAAACACTTTCACCATTGGTAAGCACCAAGTCCAGTATGGCCCCTTCACGTGTGGGGTCTGTTACCAATTGCCTGAATAGTTCTCCCTGTAGAGAATCCAGGATCTCCTTACTCCTAGATGATACTGCAGCAGGAATGTGCCAATCAACATCTGGCATATTGAAATCTCCTAGCAGTAGCACTTCCCCTTTCCTAGCAATGCTGCGTATGTCTTCAATTAACTCTCTGTCCACCTCTTCCTCTTGTGAGGGAGGTCTGTATATCACACCAATGCAAATAGATTTCTCTTTCCCTCTTTCTAGTTTAACCCACAATGCCTCCTCTCTCCCTTTTAAGCTCTGTAATTCCAAAGCTTTAATAGTAGTTTTTACATATAGTGCTACTCCTCCTCCCCTTCTTCCTACCCTGTCCTTTCTGAATAAAGTATAGCCAGGTATAGTTACATCCCAGTCATGGTTTTCTGTGAACCATGTTTCTGTAACTGCCACTAAATCTAAGTCAGCCACTCCCACCAAAGCTTCAACTTCAGAGATCTTATTTCCCATGCTACGGGCATTAATACACACTGCTTTCCATATGTTACCCCTGTTACCCATTTCCATAAAGGTATTTAATGTATCACTTACCTGGGGGCTTTCACTTACCTGGGGGCTTTCTTCACCCATCCCCAACGAATCTAGTTTAAAGCCCTCTTCAGTAGATTAGCCAGTCTACTACCAAAGATGTGTTGACCTTTCTTGGACAGATGGATGCCATCTCTGCTCTGCAACCCTTGGAACAGCATCCCATGGTCTAGGAAACCAAAAATCGGACCGATTGTTCGTGTTTTGGAGGTGTGCGCAAAGGGGAAGCGGCAGCGAAGGCTTCCATTGCAAGATGGATTTGGGAGGCAATCACTTCCTCCTATCTTCTTCAAGGTCGGTCGGTACCTGCAGGGTTGCGAGCTCATTCCACCAGAGCGTAAGCGTCGTCGAGGGCAGAATACAGTTTGGTTCTGCCAGCAGAAATTTGTAGGGCGGCGACGTGGTCGTCTCTGCATACTTTCAGTAGGCATTACCGTCTTGACGTGGCAGCTGCGAATGATGCCTGTTTCGGATTGGTGGTGTTACGTGCCGACTGGAAGGGTCCCTCCCAATGATTACTGCTCTGGTACATCCCAGAGGTAGAGGACTGAACTGGAGTAATGATAAGGAAATGATAATTACACTTACCTGGTAATTGTAGTTCCTTGAGTGACGACAGTTTTTAGTCCTCAATCCCACCCGGAGTTCTTGCATAATTGGTATCAGATCAGTACCGCAAAGGAAAAAAAAATACAGGTAGGTCTGAATTTGAAATTGTTTCTTTCCACTTTTCCCTTTCCCTACTTGTGTGTTTAACAGGGAAGGGTATAAGAAAGATTTGCCTAGATAGACGAACGATTGGTTCAGTTTAGGTTTTGTTTGTTTTTATAGCTACTTATTTGTTGCTCCTTTGAGTCTGCTTTGTTAATAGTTCACACTGGGGCTGATGGGAGTGTCCGGAAGGCTATATCCAGTGATGTCATGATTCTGACATGCCAGTCTCCAAGCTGCAGGAGGAGGTTGACAACCCAGAGGTAGAGGACTGAACTGTCGTCACTCAAGGAACTACAGTTACCAGGTAAGTGTAATTATCATATATTTGACACTTAAGAGATTCAAATAAAACAAATTAAAAAAGGAAATAGTAGCAAGTAGTATAAAAATTGGGGCATTGCGAGGTCATGATTATTGGCACCCTTATAAACAATTCAAATCAGTTTGAACAGAATAACCATATTCCCATTGCAGTAAAATTAGACGCATCTTTGATCAATTGTCAGTACTCACATGACTTGAATCAACCAATGAATGATGGCTCTAATATTTACAATGGCCACATTCACTCCTGGTTCCATTTTCACAATGGTGAAGACAAGAGAGTTGCTTGAGACCATCAGAAAAGCCATTTTCACCAAACTTCAGAGGGGTACAAGGCCATCTCTAAAGACCTTGGGATTCCTGTGTCTACAGTTTGCAATGTTATTAAGAAGTGTTCTGCTCAAAGAACTGTTGAATCTCCCAGGACGTGGTGGGAAGAGGAAAATTAATCCAGGAAGTCTTCGAAGGTTAGTGCGAACATTTGGAAAACCACATCGTACAACATCCAGAGAGCTTAAGGCTGACCTGGAGCAATCTGACTGCTGGTTTCAACCCACACCATATGCCGCACACTAAACAAAGAAGGACTTCATGAGCGGAGGCCGAGGAGGACCCCGCTGCCCAAAGACAGACATAAAAAGGCACGCCTGATCTTTGCCCAAACCTACCTTGAGAAACCACAAACCTTCTGGGAAACCTCTGTGCACAGATGACACCAAACTTGAACTCTTTGGCAATGTAGGCAAGCGATACATTTTACAGGCGAAGAAATAAAGCTTATAAGGAAAAAAAATCCTTTCTACAGTTAAAGATGGAGGTTCCATAATGTTGTGGGGCTGTTTTGCTACCTCAGGAACTGGAGGCCTGGAACATGCTAAAGGAATCATGAAGTCTGAGGACTACCACGGTATTTTGGAGTGAAATGTGCTACCTGGTGTCAGAAAGCTAGGCTGGGTCGAGGTCATGCATCCTCCATCAGGGCAAGGACCCAAAAAATACATTCAAAAATTACAAAAGAATGGGTAAAAGGAAAAAATGGACTGTTTAAACTGGCCAGTAATGAGTCCTGATCTCAATCCAATTGAGAATCATTGGAAACAGCTGAAATCTGCCATTGGTAAAAGGAATCCAGGAAACATTCATGAGCTGGAACAAATTGCAGTTGAAGAGTGAGAGAAACTACCAGCAGACAGATGTACGAAACTTATAGATGTCTACAAGAAACGTTTGGAGGCTGTCATCACTGCCGAGGGTTGTGCAACCAAATATTCCTCGTCTCTCCGGGCCAGTCCAGGAGCCTTAGGGTTGTCAACCTCCTCCAGCAGTTGAGGACTGAATTCTGAAAATTTTGCTGACAGCCTATCCCGCTCCCCCTGGTGTCAGAGACTCAGTCTTTCAGTCCTCAGCAGCTGAACAGGAGTGTGTCTGACAGGCTCCCTGAGAAACGGAGAGGAATAGCATAGTTAGGCAGGATTGTAAAGAATGTGTTTGCCCTAGCTGGGTTCTCACTCCGAAGGTGACACATTTTATTGAAAAAAACATTTTTTTTCAAGATATATATAGCATCTGTATGTAAATTTTGGAAAACGGTCCTGAGCTGCCATAACTTGTAGCAGCGACTGAAAGGGCAGAGCCTGCCTCAGTTTGACAGGATGCATCATTCAAGGAGGGGGGAAAGTTGCTGGGAGCCCCATAATCCACCCTTGTACCTCCGGAGCCGAGATCTCAATCTCCCGCTAGCAGTGGGGAACCGGGGATTCGGCGATTCGCTGGGCTGTGCTGCAGGTAGGAGCTGTTTGTTAAGGAAGCGGTTTGCTTTCTGCCGGCGGGGGTTGTTAGCTCGTCGCTGAGGCAGTCTTGAAGCGACAGTGCAGTGTGGGAGTCCGGTATCGGCAACGAGTGAGCGCTCAGCGGGGAATCGTGGCTTGCCGGTTCCGGCGGTCTTTACCGCGCTGCGGGGGCTGATTTTGGCTCTCGATCGTATGGAAGGTGACTTGATGGACAGGCTGCAGGGCACGTTAGAAAAGGCGGGAACGGCAGCCATTTTAACTGAGGCAGCCGTTTCTCCCGCGCCTCAGCACAAGCCGGGAAAGAGAGGCAAAGTCAACTAACGCTTCTTCTGAGGAACTAAAAGCTCACAAGACATTGCCTGAAGCACAGTAAGGTCTGTCATCCTTGTTTTCCCCAGATTTTATATTGGCCTTGCATAAAGTAAATAGTTTTATTTATTTATTTTATTTATTTATTTACATTCTCTTATATACCGCGCTATTCTGCATCAGTGCGGTTTACATTGAACAAACTGAAATTACATTGAACAGGGCATTATAACTTGGAGATAACTATTTTACAGGGAACATGGGCTATGGAGGGTTAAGTGGCTTGTCCAAGACCACAAGTTGCTTTTGTTATCCAAGTTGGTTCTCCTGTTAATTGTAAACTCAGACCTATGTACCCTGTCTGATTGTTATGTTCCATGTAAACCGCACTGATGCTGAATAGTGTGGTATAGAAGAAATTGTAAATAAAATAAATAAATAAAATAAGGCTTATTGTTTAAAGTTGTCTCAGACTTCAAACAATCTGGCTGTTCCCAATGTGTTGGAGGTGCAGAAAAGGGAGCCTGGAGGAATAGATACTGGGGAGGGATCTTCACAAAAAGGCTTGGGTCCTGAGACAGGCTTCCATGGCTTCGAGCAGGAGGTCTCGGCACCTCAAATAATAGAAGAGGGTGAGATCCTTTCAGAGGCAGGGGTGGACTCCTGGGCAGGAGAGTTAGAAGAGGGGGAGATTGGTCCGGGCGAAGACACTAATGTGTTCTGGGTTTTTCGCAAGGAGGAGCTGGGAGCTCTTATAGCCCAATCCCTAGCTGCTTTAAATATTCTCCTTCCGGCGGTGCAGCAGGAGCCACTAGAACATCCCTTGTTGCAAGGTTTTAAGGCTGAGCAGCGCTGTTTTCCCGTTCACAGAGTAATTAAGCAGATAATAGAGTCGGAATGGGAATGTCCTGAAGCTACCCTGAGGGGTATCCGCGCCATTGGTCGCCTTTTCCCTGTGCCACAGGAAGAGAAGGAGTTGTTGCGGATTGTCACACCACCCCCCTGGTGGCACTGGGTTGTCACAGCAGGGAGGGTGGACACAAAAATATTTTATGGTGGAGTTTAGCTCAAAGACAGGGCCCAGGTTTTTATAGTCCTGGTAGCCTTCTGGGTAACCAAAGCTCCAAAAGAATATAACAGTCCGAGTGCAGGGAGAATAAAGGCTTTTATTTCCCGTATTGCAAATAGGTTCAGTAGCTCAGAATTTACATCAACACAAAAATGTCCTTGCTTCAGGTTGAAAGAAAAAGAAACATGAACTGAGTTAGACCTGTTAATTTCACAGCAGTACTATAAGGAACACAGATTCAAACCTTCCCCCAGACCACAGCTCTACTCCTCGGCTAAGGGCTCAAAGCTTTCTGCCAGGCAATAGCTGCAATCCATCTCGGGGTCCGAAAGGTCATCCGGGAATTCCACCTGCATTGGTTCACAGTCAGGAATATCTAGTGGCTCGCATTCAGGCTTTTTATACAATGTTTGTACGATGTCCCAATGCGCTGCATCCAAAGGTAAGCCTTGGTTTTGTACACCTCTAGAGTGAGGACAGTTTCTCTCGCCTACTGCTCTTTTACTAGAGAGTTTCTTGTTTGGCACAGGTTTGTATTTTGTAGCACAAATAGTTCTAGAAGGACAGCATTCCTCTAGGCCCTGCTCCTCCTGCGTCACAGCATTCATAAAATCACAATCAATAAAATAGTGATTACCTTTCCTTTTGGGTTTATCACGACCAAGTGAGGGTTGATGCTTGCTCCTGCTGTGGTTTGGCTTCTCTGACACCAAGGTAGGCCTCCAGTTCTCCGGCCGGCCTTCTGCTGGGGTTAAGCCACACTCGCACCACAGCTTCCTCCTCTCTGGGCCAAGAATGTTACCTTTCAAAGTAACTCTTTCACCTCCTTGGTTACTCCTCGTTGTGTCTTTCAAAGGTTGCTGGCCTCTGCCAGACTCAGGTCCAGGACTCTCTGGCACAGTCCTTCTCCTTCCAGGGTTAGCTTCTTCTTTGTATCCTTCCCACTTGGAAAGCGTATCCTCTCCCCTCTTGGGATATTTGAAGTGGATTCCTTCACCTGGTTCTGCTGAGTCTGTTGGGCCGGTTCCTTCTGTCAGGACTCCTATTCCCTGGTCCTTCTCTCCTTCCAGGAAAGCTCTCCTTCCAGGGTTAGCTTCCTTCCTGTGTCTCTTGTGTCTCCTGTGTCTGGGCTTTTAAAAGGAATTCTTCCCTTTCTGGATTGGGTGCAGGCCGGTATTGCATCATTGGCTCTTGGGTGTGGCTCCTCAGTCCTCCAGAGGTCCCTCTTGCTCCCCCTATATGGCTCCTCGCGATGCTACAGCCGGTGTCTGCCTCTTTTTTCTAAGTTAAAAGCATTTTCTTCTGTCTGCAGAGGGTCTGCAGTACCACAGGATGCCTAAGGTAGATGCATTGGTTACGGCAGTGACAAAAAAGACAACGATACAAGTTGAAAGGGGTTCAGCTCTTAAAGATCTTCAGGATCGCAAGCTGGAGGCACTTCTTAAACAGGCCTTTGATTACAGTGCTCTTTCCCTACAAGCCTCCATTTGTGGGGCATATGTGTCGAGGGCCTCTTTCTGTTGGCTCCAAGGGGACTCTGGTGCGGATAGAGGCGAAGGAACTTCCTCAGAGGGGGTGAAGCTAGAGTCGGCTGCGGCTTATTTAGCGGACGCCTTCTATGATTTGGTGAGGATATCAGCTAAGTCCATGACATCAGTAATTGCTGCCAGGAGGTTTCTCTGGTTGCGTAGTTGGGCGACAGACACATCTTCTAAATCTAGGCTAAGTAAACTCCCCTATAAGGGCAAGCTGCTCTTTGGGGAAGCCTTGGAAAAGATCGTAAAGGATTTGGGAGATTCCAAGGGAGGCCGTCTTCCGGAGGACTGGCCGAAGGCAACCAGGCCTGGAGGTTTACAAAGGGGGTCAGGTAGGGACTTTCGCAGGTTCCGAGGAGCTCGGTTTGCCCCATATCAAAGAGGCTGCTTTGTGGCCAGAGGTCAATCCTTTCGAGGAGCTCGGGGGTTCGGCAGGGGCTATTTCAACACCCAGCAGACCTCTGCTGGGAAATCACAATGAAGGGCGGCTGGCTTAGGCGGAGATCCCCATAGGGGGATGCCTGCAGGGGTTTCTCTCTGCCTGGGCCTCCGTAACTACAGACCGGTGGGTGCTGGAGATCATCGGTGCTGGAATTCGCTCAACCGCTGGCGCTCTTTCGTGGTGTCTCCGTGTGGTCTGCAAGCAAAAAAGGAAAGCGATAAATGACACGCTTCAGCGGTTGTTGTGGCTTCAAGCAGTAGTCCCGGTGCCTTTAGACCAGTGCGGATTAGGTCGATACTCCGATTTATTTTGTGGTTCCCAAGAAGGAAGGGTCCTTTTGACCAATTCTGGATCTCAAGCAGGTGAACCGGTCTTTGAGAGTTCCGCATTTTCGAATGGAAACCGTGCAATCAGTTATTCGGGCGGTAAGACCAGGAAGAGGTACTTTCGTCCATAGATCTGGTGGAGGCTTATCTGCACATTCCGATCAGAGCGGATCATCAAAGGTTTTTGTGCTTTGCCGTTCCCATGGGACATTTTCAGTTCCGGGCGTTGCCGTTCGGGCTAGTGACGGCTCCACATACGTTCACAAAGGTGATGGTAGTAGTGGTGGCGGCGCTTCGGAAGGAAGGGATTCGGGTACATCCCTACCTAGACGATTGGTTAATCAGGGCAGGATCTCTAGCGGAGTCGGTCGCGGCGACCTCACGGGTAGTGCAGTTCCTGGAACAGCTCGGCTGGGTCATCAACCAAGCAAAGAGTCGGTTACAGCCTGTGAGGCGTCTGACCTACCTCGGGGCATTGTTCGACACAGAGGTAGGGTCGGTTTTTCTACCCGAAGACAGGGTACAAAAGATTTTGACGCAGGTACAAGTGTTCTTGCGGTTGCAGGCTCCGTCGGCGTGGAGGTACTTGCAGCTGTTGGGGTCCATGGCGGAAGCCTTAGACCTAGTTCCGTGGGCCAGGGCTCATATGCGTCCTCTTCAGAGAGCGTTGCTATTCAGATGGTCTCTGCAACATCATCCTCTCTCTCTTGCAGGTTGATCTGCCCAGAGGAAGTCCGCAGCAGTCTGCTGTGGTGGTTGGACCCAATTCATCTTCAGGCAGGGGTGCCTTTGGAACATCCAGAGTGGGTGTTGGTCACCACAGACGCCAGCCTGTCCGGCTGGGGGGCTCATTGCCAAGCTCAAGTGATGCAGGGGATCTGGTCCATGGAGGAGAGCAGTTGGTCGATCAATCGGTTAGAGCTCAGAGTGGTGCGTTGGGTGCTACAAGGTTTCCGAAGTTTGATCGAGGGGGAGAGCGGTTCGCGTCTTCTCCGACAATCTCGTGACGGTATCCTATATCAGCAGGCAGGGAGGCACGGGCAATGCTCTCTTGCTGGAAGAGAGTCATTTATTGATGCAGTGGGCGGAAGTTCATCTCGTGGCTCTCTCGGCGGCACATGTAGCAGGGAAGGACAACATGCAGGCTGACTATCTCAGTCGCATTGTGCTCGATCCAGGAGAATGGGAGCTGAACGCGGCTGTCTTTCACGACATTATGGTGAGGTGGGGACAGCCAGTCATGGATCTGATGGCTACTTTCAGCAATTCCAAGGTGTCTCGGTTTTACAGCAGGTGCAGGGAGCACATGTCTGAGGGGCTCGACGGTTTGGTTCAGCCCTGGCCTTCGGGCAAGCTCCTTTGTGTTTCCTCCTTGGCCAATGATCGGACGGATCATTTGGCGGATAGCGGGGCACGACGGAATGGTGATTCTCGTGGCTCCGGATTGACCCAGGAGGCCCTGGTATGCGGATCTGATGCGGCTTCTAGTGGAATCCCCTTGGAGACTGCCCGATGGAATCAATCTGTTGAGTCAGGGACCTGTTCTGATGCCGCAGATGGATTGTTTCTTGCTTACGGCTTGGCTCTTGAAAGGGAACGCTTGCGGCTTCGGGGGTACTCGGCATTGGTGATAAATACTATGTTAAAGTCCAAGAGGAGATCAACTTCCTTGGCTTATGTTCGAGTTTGGCGTATTTTTGAGGCGTGGTGTGAGGAACGTAGCATTAGGTCTTTTGCGGCAGCTTTACCAGATATCTTATCCTTCCTTCAGGGGGGGCTAGAAAAAGGTCTAGCCCTTAGCACCCTCAGAGTGCACCTGGCTGCCCTAGCTCGCTATAGGGGAACGGTGCAAGGGAGAGTTTTGTCATTACATCCGGATGTTCAACGCTTCTTTTGAGCGGCTAGGAATATCAGACCTCCAGTGAGACTTGTAGTGCCAGCTTGAGATTTGAACTTAGTGTTAGAGGCGTTGACACAGCCTCCTTTTGAGTCAGGATCGTCTGTGAGTTTGAGAGTTTGAGAGAACTGTCTTGGAAAACCGCCTTCCTCATAGCCTTGTGTTCCGCGAGAAGGGTTTCAGACCTGCAGGCGCTCTCCTGTAGGGAGCTGTACATTCAATTTTCAGTGGAAAAAGTAATGTTACGAACAGTACCATCCTTTCTGCCTAAGATTAGTTTCGGGGGTTTCACTTGAATCAGTCGGTATCTCTTCCGACTTTTCCAGGTAGAGAAAAAGGTGGAATGGATCGATCGCTGCAGAAGTTAGATCTTGGACGAGTGCTACGGAAGTATCTCAGTAGAACGGAGCAGTTTCGGAGATCGGATAGGTTGTTCGTGCTTTTCGGTGGGCCATGCAAAGGGAAGGCGGCTACCAAATCCTTAATTGCCCGGTGGGTGAGACATGCTTTCGGAGCAGTGTATAAGGCAAGGGGAAAGTCGTCTCCCGTAAGACTCAGAGCTCATTCTTCTAGAGGCCAAGCGGCGTCTTGGGCGGAATTTGCTTTGGTGCCTCCAGTGGATATCTGCCGAGCGGCAACATGGTCGTCATTTCATACTTTCATGAGGCATTATAGGTTAGATGTTCAAGCAAGGGAAGATGCTAAAGTGGGGGCCTTAGCCATTATGGCAGGGCTCGCAGGACCTTCCCGAGTTTAAGTACTGCATTGGTACTGCCCTAAGGTTCTTGGACTGGCCCGGAGAGATGAAGAGTAAGGAGAAATTAGGCCTTACCTGCTAATTGTCTTTCCTTGAGTTCTCTCCGGGCCAGTCCAGGGCCCACCCAAATAGTCTGCGAGTGTTCAGTGAGATCTAGGGGATTGGCTGGAAAGTCAGTAGTAAGCAGATATGATGTTGAAGTTCATAGAATTGTAGGGAGATATGAGATTGCTGTTGGATAACGGTGGAGAGTTTGATTCTGGCTAGCATGGATTTTGGGGCTCCCTCGGGGATAAAGAGGGGGGTTCACTCAGTACGTAACTACATGATCAAATTTTAAAAAAAAAGGAAAGTTAAAAAGAAGGATGAATAAGAGAAGAGATTCAGGAAGTACACATTGGTTTGTTGTATTTCATAGGTTGCACTTAAGTTAGATTGCTTTGACAAAAGAAGACAGTCTCTGACACCAGGGGGAGCGGGATAGGCTGTCGGCAGGATTTTCAGAATTCAGTCCTCAGTTGCTGGAGGACAACCCTAAGGTTCCTGTACTGGCCCGGAGAGAACTCAAGGAAAGACAATTAGCAGGTAAGGCCTAATTTCTCCTTAGTGAAGGGTGCCATCAATCCTAGCCAGGTCATATTTTTTTTTCTCAGAAATTACTGTGTCTAAGTTGCACAGACTTTTTTTTTTGTATACCTTTAAACATATTGTTAAAATATTATGATGACATCCAGTTGGAATATTTCCAATTATTTCTCAAGATATACATAACATACCTAAAATTCAAGAGTGCCAATAATGTTGACCACAACTGTATTTCTAAATATTCTCCTCCTATACCTCCAAGGCATGTTAATGTATTTCTCCTTCAACAAGCAGGATAATATCATTACATATGGGTGACATCAGAAGGAGCCTGTGCAGGAACAATGTACGTGCGTGCCTTTTCCTGCCTGCTGCCACTTGTGGGGCTGCCTCTGTCTGCAGAACCTGTTGCATGTACCGGTCACTATAAGCGATATTTGTATTTCTTCAGTGCCATTTGCTGATTTCTCACAGTGTTTTTTTTTTTTTTAGGCCTTTTCTCTAACTCCTGTGGAATTATTTTCCTTTTCCTCTTAGAAATTCCTTAGATAGGTAACCTGAAAACAGATGAAAAACATTTCTTTTTTACGCATTACCGCTATAGGCTGCATTTAGGTCCAGTTGGGTGTATTTTTCATGACCAAGTCATTTGATTTCATTGCAGGTATTTTCCCGGACGATATGTTCTGTAAACCTTTCCAGTGGGTTTGAGGTGCAGCATGAGCACCTCTGCCACAGACACCCTTAACTGGTGCCTGGGCCCCGATTGTGAATTCTCTCATTGTGGTTTGTGTTCATAAGTGACAAAGAGACCTCACTGGTTGTGAAGAGCAGCACAAAAGGATTTTTGGTGTAAGTAAGCCTCTCTGATCTAGGGCCAACCTGGTCCACTAGACTGCTGCCTGGGGCGGCAGAACTTTGTGGTTGGCATGACAACTTCTCTACCATTCTACAAAGCAGTGCCAGACCAAGCCCTCTGGTGCCACAGTGGACCCTGGGGAGGAAGGGTTGGATTAGTACTAGAGAAAATCTTCAAGTACCAAGGAATGCAGTTGGAGACCAAGAAAATGTGGCAGAAAGATACTGAACTATTTCCCCGTCGTGTTGGGTACCACAGGCTTGCTTGATAAGAATTTTCAAATACACCTTGATTTACATACACATGTTCCATCTTATGAACTCCAGAAGGAGTCTCTTTGGCATGATGCAAGTACTATGCCAAGCATTAGCAGTAAATTTGAGAATGTGATCATACTCCACATACCTTGGCTTAGAAGCGAGGTTCATGACTGTCATGGTATGTACAAAACTAACCCATTTGGAGAAACTTCTCCAAGAGAATTTTTTCAGAACTCTATGCTAATGTCTTGCATTGTGTCCTACCAGCTCTTCATGGCCATGCACTTATGGAATGTCATGTGCAGTGTGCAGGTATTTGCTGAATCCCTCTAGAGAAGGCAGAGCAACTCAGTTACCTGGTGAAGAAAGGGAAGGAATGCAGAAAATACATAGTCTGAGCAACTTATATTTTTGATGTTGCATTGAGAGTCTCCTTCATGAGTAGTGATGCCTGGAGACTGTCATGGCTGAAGGCTTCAGCCTTACAATTTGATGTTCAGGAGAAGCCCACTGAAGTGCTGTGCCATAGAGATAATCTCTTCGGAGATAAATTTGTAGGAAGCTGCTATTCTTATCGAGCAGCATAAAACCACTCTGTAGGCCCACTTCTGACCCAAATTCCTCGCTATCCAGAAGATATCACCGTGGAAGGGGAGTAAGGCAAGGGAGGTTCTATTACTCTCAGGTATAGGTACCTTCTTGCCTCTTCTTCCACCCAGACAAACATGGTCTTCGCTCTTGTCCCTGACAGTAGAGAGCCCAGAACTTCCAGCCAGCTCCACATCCTGAGCCTGGGGCGAGGTTTTGATTGTCTTGTCAAATATAGTCAGTTTGTGTTCCAGTACTAGAACAGATAACCTTCCAGTAAGAGGGAGGCTACAGTTCTTCGTAGACTATTGGTTCCTTGTAACCTCTGACAATTGGGTGTGTCTATTTGACATCATGCCAAATCGCACACAGAACATCTCTTCATAGGAGTGCTCGAAAAGGAGCTCTCCTTTCTTTTCGAGGCCAATGCGATCAAACCTGTCTCATCTGAGATCTAAGAGATCTGAACAAGTTTTCTAGTTGCTTATGTTTATATATTTGTTTATTAAAACGTCACAGTAACAGCAGGATGGTTCACATTAAAAGCTCTAATTATCAGTATAAAGGAAAAGAGATACAAATCACGTGATAAGAGAGATGGCTACAGTCATTCCAGGAGAGGGGGAAAGAAGGATGAGAGAGGGTAGTACAAGGGTGTTGAGTGACATCAGATGGTAGGAAGATTGTATACTTGATGGAATAAATATGTTTTAAATTTAGCTTTGAAGGCGGAATGTGACTGTTCTAATTGGAGGTCGTGGAGGCAGGTTATTCCAGAGGGTAGGTCTGAGGAAGTTAAATGCAGAATGACAAGTAGAAGCAGGGGGGGCAGTAAGGCAGTTGGAGTGAATTGGATAGAGAATGCAATAAAGGGGTGTGAAGGAGGATGAGGAAGGAGAGATATGATGGAATACCAGTGTGTAAATGTTTGTGAACCAGGGTGAGAAGCTTATAATGAATACAGTAGCATATGGAGCCAATGGAATTGGATTAGTAGGGGGTAACATAGTGTGATGATCAGTAAGAGAACCAAAGTGGTTAGAGCTGAAGAGACGAGAAAAGGAAGGACAGCCCTAATCCTGCAGAGACAAACCATGGAGCTACGTATGACAGAGCTAATATAATCATAAAAGGTTTATACTGAGTCAATAATGACTCCGAGATAATGGATAAAGGACACCAGGGAGATTGGGACGCCAGAAAGAAGAGGAGAAACAAACTGTTCAGCCAGATTACAGTTGTGTTCTCTGAATTAAGAATGAGATGGTTTTTGGTTAGCCAACGGGCAACCTGAGTAAGACAGTTGTTAAGGGGTGCAAGGTCAGAAGAGAGGAGGCTAGTGTGAAACTGTAATAGGATATTGTCAGCATAGTAATATGCTGAGATCTCTAATTGCTGTACCAGGAGAGTGAGAGGTGAAAGGAAGATGCTAAAAGTGGAGCCAGGACTGACCCCTGCGGTACACCCCAGTTGGGATAAGAGGTAGAAGCAACCAGGTTAGAGGTCACATAAAATGAGCAATCAGTCAGGAAAGAAGTGAACCAGAGGAGAACTGTACTGCGCAGGCCAATGTTATGCAAATGGGAACACAAGATGGTATGTTTGTCTAGGTCAAAGATGGATGATAGGTGAAAGAGATACTGCAAGTGATATATTTCATTTATCAAGAGAATTGTGGACTTTGCTGAGGGGAGAGAGTAGAATGGTTTTGGTGCTGTGGCCAGGTCGAAAACCAGATTGAGGGTGGAGAACATTAGTGCCATCAAGATGGATGACGAGCTGGGAAAATTTTTTTTATCAAGAATCTTGGAAAGAAAGGGTAGAGTAGAGGTCCGGTCTGTTGTTCATGAGAGAGGCTTTGTCCAAGGTTGGGTTTTTGAGGATGGGACGGATAAGTGGCTTCTTCAAAAGGGAGAGAAAACCCCAGAAGTTAAGCTGTTCTTTATGATGGAAACTGCAGGAGGAAGAAATACAAGAGATGAGGTGGGAAGCCAGACAGAAGGAAGTGGGTCCTGGGAACAGGTGGTTTTACGGGAGGAGGTAATAAGCTTGGTGAATGTTCCAAGTGAGACTTCACTGAAGGAATTCCAAGTGTGTGTCAAAGATGGCTTGGATGGCTCAAAAGTGGAATCTGAGGGCCATTGTAAGGGGAAAGGTCAAATTGAAGTTGAACTATTTTATTGTGGAAGGAAAAGGCCAACTAATCAGGGGAGGGCATGTTCCCTAAGTAGACTGAGGATGTCAGGAAGTGAAACAAAGTAGCAAGAACAGAGAATAATTGCTTAGGATAATTAGCGGAGGAGTTAATGAGATTAGATTAGTAGTTCTTCTTAGCAGAGGTGATCGAGAATCTATAAGAATGATGACTATGTTTAAAGATATTTTTTGCTAAAAATGTAAACGTTCCTCCAAACTAACGTCTTGGACAAGTTATCCCATAGGATGTAGAAACTTTTCAATTGTTCACATCAAAAATTTTTATTTTTTTAATTATTTATTTAATTTTTTGTATTTCTATTAAGATAGAACCAGGTCTGAGACAATTATTAGTACATATCATGGGTTGAAATCCCTTTTGTGCTTGCTCAGCATCAATGACCATGGTTCAATTAGCTAGTTCCTAAACTTTAGCATTCTCTTGAGTTGAACAATCTGATCTGTTAAATATCCAAATCCATAATAATATAATTGTGCCCAAGAATGCAACAAATAAATGGAACTTAACTTGCAGTTGGTCTCAAAAGTTGTTATCATTTGTACTTCTCATTGAACTTTCCCCGACGCCACCAGTCGGTACCGCATTTGCATTTCAAAATTGCTTCTTCAGGGGTCGAGTTTCATCAAAAACTAGAAATAAGCACATTCATCATGTAATTCCAAGAACTGGTAACATATTAGTAACTAAAAATTCAGCAATCCCACATATACCTTGTATAATGGCAACAGAAACTCTTTCCAGCGCTAGACTGTGCGCCCACCATCGAGCTCCTCGGCTCCAAAAAACGCCGCGCATGCGAGATGATGCAACTCACGGCCATTTAAAAAAGATGAACACGTGACATACCCAGTTAGCCACTTACAAGCACGCTCCCCATTCTATGCCATTATTGAGACCGCCTGGGGATACTGTCCCTAGGCGGTATATCCATCGTTGTTCTTTTCAACTCAAGAGAATGCTAAAGTTTAGGAACTAACTAATTGAACCGTGGTCATTGATGCTGAGCAAGTACAAAAGGGATTTCAACTCATGATATGTACTAATAATTGTCTGAGACCTGGTTCTATCTTAATAGAAATACAAAACATTAAATAAATTAATTAAAAAAATAAAAATTTTTGATGTGAACAATTGAAAAGTTTCTACATCCTATGGGATAACTTGTCCAAGACGTTAGTTTGGAGGAACGTTTACATTTTTAGCAAGTGATTGCATCCTCTATGAAATAGACCTATAATATTAAGATGTTTAAAGATAAGCAGTGAATCAGGGGTCTGAAGCTTATGCCAACGGTGTTCAGCCTGACGCAGCTGTATAGTTGGAGATATAATTTGTGATGAAATCAAGGATGGTGACGTTATTGCTGAAATGCTTTGGACTGACGGGGGCTACATGATCAAGTGAGTGCTGCATCTGTACCTGATCATCCATAAGAACATTAAGATATGCCATACTGGGTCAGACCAGGGTCCATCAAGCCCAGTATTCTGTTTCCAACAGTGGCTAATCTAGGTTATATGTACCAAGCAGTTTCCCCAAGAGAGACAAGTTCCACAATGCTTGTACTGGGTCAAGCATTGATATCTTTGGTCACTTCTTAATAATGGTTTATGGACCTTTCCTCCAGGAACTTGTCCAAACCTTTTTTAAACCCAGCTACACTAACAGCCTTTACTACATCCTCCGGTAACAAATTCCAGAGTTTGATTACACGTTGAGTGAAAAAATATTTTCTTTTATTAGTCTTAAATAGTTCACCCTGTAGCTTCATTGCATGTCCCTTAGTCTTTCTATATTCTGATAAGGTAAACAATCGATCTACGTTTACCCGTTCCACTCCGTTCATTAATTTATAGACTTCTATCATATCTCCCCTCAGCCGTCTCTTTTTCAGGTTAAAGAGCCCTAACCTTTTTAGCCTTTCTTCATAGGAGTATCCTTCCATCCCCTTTACCATTTTGGTGGCTCTTCTCTGAACCTTTTCTAAAATCGCTATATCCTTTTTAAGATAACGGCGACCAGAATTGCACACAATATTCAAGGTGCGGTCTCAGCATGGAACGATATAGAGGCATTATAATATCTTTTGTTTTATTTTCCATTCCTTTCCTTATGATACCTAGCATTCTATTTGCTCTCTTGGCCGCCGCTGCACACTGGGCCGAGGGTTTTAACGTGGTATCCACAATGACGCCTAAATCTTTTTCCTGGGTGGTGGTTCCTAATGTGGAACCTTGCATCGTGTAACCATAGTTTGGGTTGTTCTTCCCTAGGTGCATAACCTTGCACTTGTCCACATTAAATTTCATCTGCCATTTTGATGCCCAGTCTTCCAATTTATCAAGATCCTCTTGCAATTTTTCACAATCCTCTTGGGTTTTAACAACTTTAAATAGTTTTGTGTCATCTGCAAATTTGATAACCTCACTAGTTATCCCACTTTCCAGGTCATTTATGAATATGTCAAAAAGCAGTGGACCCAGCACAGATCCCTGGGGTACACCACTATTCACCATTCTCCATTGGGAAAATTGGCCATTTAGCCCTACCCTCTGCTTTCTATCTTTTAACCAGTTCCTGATCCACAATAGTACACTGCCTCCTATCCCATGACTCTTTAGTTTTGCCAAAAGTCTCTGATGAGGGACCTTGTCAAAGGCTTTCTGAAAGTCCAGATACACAATATCAACCGACTCACCTTTGTCTACCTGTTTATGCACACCTTCAAAAAAACATATCAGATTAGTAAGACAAGATCTTCCTTGTCTAAAGCCATGTTGGCTGTCTCCCATTAGGTTGTGACTATCTACATGCTGAGTAATTTTATTCTTTATGATGGTTTCTACCATTTTTCCTGGTACTGATGTCAAGCTCACCGGTCTGTAGTTTCCCGGATCACCCCTGGAACCCTTTTTAAAAATTGGTGTTACATTGGCGATTCTCCAATCTTCAGGTATTAGAGATGATTTTAATGATAGTTCATAGATTACTGATAATAGGTCTGCAATCTCATATTTCAGTTCTTTCAACACCCTTGGATGTATACCAAGCCATCCAAAATCTCATAAACACTATTACATCCCACATAGATCTGGAATGCACGGACCTCAATGTTCTAACAAACAGGTGGAACGCAGGAATACAAGATGCTTTAAACCCAACATGGAAAACCCCATCAAACACAACTAAATCCAGATCAGAACCCTGGTACACGGAAACGCTGACCAAACTGAAGAGGGAACTCCGTAGATTGGAGAGAAAATGGAGGCAAACCAAATCCATCGAACACAAGACCGAATACCTGACTCTTCTTGCAAAGTACAAAGATGAGGTCAACTCCGCGAAAAGAACGCATCACACTAACCTACTAAACAAGGCCATCAACAAGCCCCACGAATTATTCAAACTAATCAAATCACTAACCAAAACATCACAGGAGGACCACTACGACAACATAATCAAGCCCCAAACCCTTGCAAATCACTACGCAAGCAAACTTACTGCTACAAAACCCACTCAATGTTTGAACGCAACCCACCCAGCGCCTCATCTCAACATGGCGACCAGCGCAATTCAAGACCAGATATGGAACAATTTTCACAAAATTGATGATCAGCAAATTATTAACATAATCACAAACATCAACACCACCACCTCCCCACTAGATCCGTGCCCAGCCGCATGGGTCAAGGCAACGAAACAAGACATTGCACATCACGTCTCGCATATAGTAAACCTATCACTGCAACAAGGAATCATGCCTACACAACATAAGAAATCAATCATAAGACCTATTCTAAAAAACAAAACATTCAACAAGGACGACCCAGCATCCTACCGCCCAATATCCAGCATATCTTTCCTAGCAAAGATTATTGAAAAGGCAGTCCTATTACAACTGCAAGACCACCTGAACAACAATGAAACCCTAGATGAACAACAATACGGTTTCAGGCAACATCATGGGGTTGAAACCCTACTGATAGCACTCCTTAACAACCTCTTCAAAGGCCTAGAAGACAAGAAGAAAATGTTTATACTCATATTCATCGACATCTCAGCCGCTTTTGATACAGTTCACCATGGAACCCTTATAAACAGAACTAAATCAATAGGAACATCAGGAACCCCCCTCAAATGGTTCTCCTCATACATATCAAACAGAATGCAACAGGTTCAGTTCAACGGCGAAAAAGCAGAGGCATTCCCACAAACTCAAGGCATACCTCAGGGCTCTGCTCTCTCCGCACTCCTTTTCAACGTATATATGCAACCACTCTGCGAAATCTTCCAACAGCACAAAATCAAATACCACATTTATGCAGACGATATGCTGTACACACAACTTGACTCGGATAACCCAAACTACATCCAACTAGAAACATGCCTAAGCGAGATGCAAACCTGGTTACAGCAAAACAACATGGCGATCAACCATAAGAAGACTGAGGTGATTTATATCTCCAGAAAGACAAATTTCGACCCCCCCCCTGCAACAATCACTTTGTGCAACAATACTTACCAAACAAAAAATGAAATAAAATATCTGGGGGTAACGTTTGATAGCGACCTAAAGATGGAGAAACACCTCCGCAAAACCAACAGGGCTGTCTTCCACAAGTTAAGAGTCCTACAACCACTACGAAGCATCATTGAACCTCATGACTTCAGGTCTGTGGCACAAGCACTCATCATGCCACATTTCGACTACTGCAACGCCATTTTACAGGGCCTACCAAAGAAAACCCTAAACATTCTGCAAATTGCCCAAAATGTAGCGGCTAGGATCATTATGAGAAAAAGTCTTGCTGAGCACATCACACCGGTATTGATCGAGCTACACTGGCTCCCCATTGCAGCTCGTATAAAATATAAAACACTAATAACCACATTCAAACTCATGCATAACATAGCTCCATCCTTTCTCTCCACCCTAATCAGCTCTCAACCACCCAACAGAAGCAGAAGAACCATCAACTCAAACACCCTCCACGTTCCAGCTGATATAAGATCTGTCAAAGCCAGTACTAGTAACAGAGCATACTCATACACAGCACCGACACTCTCTGGAACCAACTGCCGCCGGAACTACGAGCTATCAAAGACCTAATAGACTTTAGAAAAAAAACTCAAGACCCACCTATTTCAAAGTCAGTACAATTTGATCTAAATCTAAGTGATCTAAGATATCCCACCCAGGGAGCCAGGGATGCATTTTATGTAAAAATGTACATATGCAAGTTATTGATCCTCTCTACAAAAAAAACAAAAAAACCCAACACTGTGTGTTGTGCTTACCCTACGAATCAACGTGTATATACCTCAAATTCTTCTGTCCTGATTTGACAGTTTCCAATATGTAATCAAACCTGCTACTGATCGCTGGAAGTAGCGGTATACAAATGTATGCTAAATAAATAAATAAATAAGGAAAGGGAGTCAAACTCAATGGAAGAATCAGATCTGCAAGTAATTTCTGTTTTGGCACGGAGTGATCAATAGTTCAGAAGGGCTACCCAACAAGGATTGAAGAGGATGAGCAAGGGAGGGACTATCAGGGGGGAGGGAGAACAATGGAGCAAATTACTTATGGACTTTTCATGGAGCACTGGGGTAGGATGCAGTGGACGCCATCCTCGGTGAACTGGGATGATACTCATAAGAAAAGGGAGTAACAATAGAATAACCACCAAGAGGTAAAAGAGTTTCAGGATATACAATGAAGCAAGCCTGGGCCAAGCCAGCCATAGCTGATGGAAATTAAATGAGCCCCCCCCAAGGAGCTCACCCAAGCTCAGAGATGTCATATCTGTCACTGTGTCAGGAAGCTCTAGCCCCATGGATGATTCATCCCAATCTGACGAAAAGGTATTTCATTCTAAATTCACCATTACCAAAAATTACTATGATAGATGCCTCCAAACTGGATTGGTGAGCCTATATAGATCGGTTACATACCTAGGGTTCATGGTCCATCCAGAAGAAACTACATCAAATCAATTTCCTGGAATTGCGAGCCATTTCAAATGCATTATAGACTTTCAGAGACTAGCAAATCAAATTGTAATGAATCAGATTTTCAATTGAGTAGTGATATGCTACATCAATAAGTAGGAAGGAAAAGGGTCATACCTTCTGTGTTGGGGGAAACACTCAGGATATGGAATTATACTTTCTCTCAGGGGATGATGCGAAGAGCCACTTACCTGGCCAAAGAAGACAATATCCTGGCAGACAAGCTGGGTAGTGTGTTCCAAACTTGTAAGTGGACACTGGACTGAGGTGTGGCCTAGTGCATTTTTCTGAGAATGGGGCACTCCTCCAAACAGGCAGGCACCTCGGTTCTGCTCTAGGAGAGGGGCACACTGCAACTCGGATGCCTTTCTCTTGCATTGTGGGAAAGGTCTTCTGTACATTAATCTCCCCATTCCTCTCATAGCGAAAACTCTCCTGAAACTCGGACAAGGATACAGTGATTCTCATAACATCTTACTGGAACAGGCAGCCATGACTTCCTCTTCTCCTCAAGCTCTCAGTAGAGGAACCTATTTGGGTAATTGCTGATGCTAATCGTGCAAGATCGAGAATGCTGTTGTATCCGAATATCATGTCTTTTGCCTTCACTGCTTGGATGTTGAGGGGCTAGATCTGTCGTTGTTGAATCTGCAAGTTAGCAAAGCCAATGTGTTTCTGGCTTCCAGGACAGATTCCACTAGGAGGCTATATGGTTTCAAGTGAAAGAAGTTTGCTGTCTAGTGTGATGGGAAGGCCGTAGATTCTTTTCACTTGTCCTCACACAAAAACTGCTTGAGTACCTTCTACATCTATTCAGGTCTAAAAACCAACTTGGTAAGGGTATGACTCAGTGCAGTTGGGCTTACCTTCTAAATGCGAGTGATATGGCCTACAACTTTTAGTTTGTTTTATGCGGGGATTCCTTCTTACAAAGCCTCCCATCGGGCTACCCGCATTGTCATGGGACTTCAGTAGTTGATGAAGGTTCCTTTCAAGCCACTAGATACCTGTTGAAGTACCTGACCAGGAAAGTCATTTCTAGCAATGGTAATTTCAGCATGTAAATTTGAGCTCCAGGCTCTAGTAACTGTTCCACCCTATACCAAGTTTTACAAAAATATGGTGGTAATTTGCACAAATCCTAAGTTCGTTACTTAACCAGTTAGTTATCCTACCAACATTTTTTCCTAGACCTCGTGTTTATAAAGGGAAACGTACACTGGACTTATTAAACTTCAAGAGAGCCTTCACTTTCTATTTGGAGTGGACTAATGCTCTCAAAGTCTATTTTGGCCCATGCAAACTTTGGACCGCCATCATCAAATGCACTCTATCTAGTTGGCTAGCGCATTACATCTCCTTTGCTTACGCAGAGGTAGGCTAGACTTTTAGATCTACGTATATCCGTTCCACTCCATTCATTAATTTATAGACCTCTATCATATCTCCCCTCAGCCGTCTCTTTTCCAGGTTGAAGAGTCCTAACCTTTTTAGCTTCTCTTCATAGGGATATCCTTCCATTCCATTAACCATTTTGGTGGCTCTTCTCTGTACATTTTCTAATAATATCCGGGAAACTACAGATCGCTGAGCCTGGCGTCAGTACCGCGAAAAATGGTAGAAACCATCATAAAAAACAAAATTACTGAACATGTAGATAGTCATGGCTTAATGGGAGGCAGCCAACATGGCTTTAGACAAGGAAGATCTTGTCTTACTAATCTGTTATGTTTTTTTGAATGTGTGAATAAACAGGTAGACAAAGGTGAGTCGGTTGATATATAGTGTAGCTGGACTTTCAGAAAGTCTTTGACAAGACTTTTGGGAAAACTAAAAAGTCATGGGATAGGAGGCAGTGTACTATTGGGGATCAGGAACTGCTTAAAATATAGGTTGCAGAGGCTAGGGCTAAATGGCCAATTTTCCCAATGGAGAAAGGTGAATAGTGGCGTTCCCCAGGGATCTGTGTTGGGTCTGCTGCTTTTTGACATATTCATAACTGACCTGGAAAAGGGAATAACGAGTGAAGTTATCAAATTTGCAGATGACACACAACTATTTAAAGTTGTTACAATTTTCCACAATCCTCACGGGTTTTAAGAGGATCTTGATAAAAGGGAAGAATGGGCATCCAAATGGCAGATAAACTTTAATGTGGACAAGTGCAAAGTTATGCACCTAGGAAAGAAAAACCCAAATTGTGGTTACGTGATGCAAGGTTCCACATTGGAACCACCACCCAGGTAAAAGATTTAGGCGTCACCGTGGATAACATGTTAAAACCCTTCGCCCAGTGTTCAGCGGCGGCCAGGAGAGCAAATAGAATGCTAGGTATCATAAGGAAAGGAATGGAAAATAAAAGAGAGGATATTATAATGCCTCTATATCGTTCCATGGTGTGACCGCACCTTGAATATTGTGTGCAATTCTGGTTGTCGTATCTTAAAAAGGATATAGCATTATTAGAAAAGATAGAGAGAAGAGCCACCAAAACTGGTAAAGGGGATGGAATGATACCCTTATGAAGAGAGGCTAAAAAGGTTAGGGCTCTTCAATCTGGAAAAGAGACAGCTATGATAGAGGTCTATAAATTAATGAATGGAGTGGAAAGGATAAACGTAGATCGACTGTTTACGCCATCAAGGCGACATACAGTGAAGCTACAGTATATCCTATTTAAGACTAAGAAGAGAAAATATTTTTTCACTCAACGTGTAATCAAACTGGAATTTTTTACCGGAGGATGGTAAAATTATAAGACCAAATATAAGCGCTGACTGCCAAGAGAGCTCTGAGAACCTGAGATTACTTGCAACTGTTGGGGGTCCATAGCAGTGACCCTTAATTTGTTTTCCTGGGCCAGAACTTGCATGCAATCTCTACAGGCTTTGCTGTTTTGTCTCATGGGGTGGCTCAATCTCAGCATCTGAAGATGCATCTCCTGTGAATGCTAGAGGCTGAATACTCAACATCTGTTGAAGGAAATGGATGTTGAAACTTCCAGTTGGATAGGGGTGACAAAAGACAAGCTTGTCAGGTTGAGGAGTTCATTGCATGGAGCAGATGGTGCAGGGCTGCTGGACAGTGAATGAGGACATTTGATCCATTAATTGCTTGGAGGCAATAGCTATTCAGAGAATACTCGTAGCATTTCTCCCTTTAGTTCATAGACAGGCACTGAGGATTTTCTGAGACAGTGTCACAGCATAAGTGACTTGACAGGGGGCACAAAGAGTGTGGCCTTGTCCAAGGGGGCCTTCCTTCTGATGAGCTGGACAGTGGGTGGAATTTTTGATCGGGAACATTTTGGATCCGGGAGAATGGTGTCTGTCTTGGGAGGCATTTGCTTTGATTATATTCAAAACCGTTTATTGAAACATTAGCCATTAAACAAACATTTAATAAATATCTATAACATTCAAGATATCCTGGCTGTTATAGCGACAATTGACAAGCTTTGAACTTCTCATTTTCTCTTCCCCACCCCTTCTCCCAATTCTAAAATTTTTATTATTATTATTATAAAGTAATTTACTAAGTCTACAAACCACAAACATCTTTCCATATTCCAAAATATAAGCATATAAAATCGTGTATGTATAGTCAATCCAAAACTATGAATACGGTGTAATGTTTATTATACTCCCTCCCCACCCTATACCCCCCCTCAGGTGGTCTTCCTGTCCCTCCCTTCCTCCTCCCCAATCTAAAGGTGTTCCCTTCCCAATGGGATTGTGGATAGCCCGGCGTGTGGTGATTCTTACACACCACTGGGCGTCCCCTTCACCTCCCTATCTCTCTCTAGTTCCCCCCCCCCCCACCAGTCCCTCCTTACCTCCTTCAACTCCCCCACTCCCCCCCATCTCGGTCTCCACGGGGCAAATGAGGCAACCACTCTCCCTTATAGATCATTGAGAACATAACTCCGGCTGCGAGGGGGTAGGACTTGAATATAATCATCCCATACCACATGGAAGTGGGGTAGGTGCCGATGTTCGGCCTTGGCCCAAAGTTTATCAAGCTGCATATGCTGGTGCATAGTGAACATAAGAACATAAGATATGCCATACTGGGTCAGACCAAGGTCCATCAAGCCCAGTATTCTGTTTCTAACAGTGGCCAATCTAGGTCATATGTACCTAGCAGTTTTCCCCAAGAGACACAAGTTCCACAATGCTTGTACTGGGTCAAGCATTGATATCTTCGGTCACTTCTTAATAATGGTTTATGGACCTTTCATCCAGGAACTTGTCCAAACCTTTTTTAAACCCAGCTACACTAACAGCCTTTACTACATCCTCCGGTAACAAATTCCAGAGTTTGATTACACGTTGAGTGAAAAAATACTTTCTTTTATTAGCCTTAAATAGTTTACACTGTAGCTTCATTGCATGTCCCCTAGTCTTTCTATATTCTGATAAGGTAAACAATCGATCTATGTTTACCCGTTCCACTCCACTACCACTGGGTAGTGCTTTGCCATTGCCAGAGAATCCACCAATTTCCATCCCATCAGTATTGTGCAGGTTGCTAGGGCCCAAGCAAGTTTCAGCCAGTGCTTCCGTCCCTAATCAACCACTGCCACCACTTCCATCATGTGTAGTAGGGCAGCTTGAGTAGTGAGCGCTAAGTTCTGACTGAGAACTCGCTTAGTAAAAGAGTGAATATCTTTTCAATAGCTTTGCACCATTGGGCAGGACCACAATAAGTGTACCAACGGAGCTCCATCCACATCACACTTGGGGCAAGCAGACCAGTCTTTATAACCCATAGCATACAAGTGTCCCAGTGAGAGATAGACACACCAAACCACTCGGTATTGCATATCCTGTATGGAAACCATTGCTGTAAAGTGTGGAATCTGGGCAATAAGCTTCCAAAGTGTTCCCCTGTCAAAGAAGTGCCGAGATCATAATTCCATGTTTCAGCAAGCTGATGACATGTAGTTCTTGCAGCCATAGTCCCAAAGGATGACTGCACTTGGGATATTGTTATCCTACCAGATTCTTTGCAAAGAAAGAACTCTTCTAGGTCAGTACAAAAATCGTTGGACAAGTTGCATGATCCAAACTACGAATGTAACTGCCAAATTAAAAATATGAAAAACGATCACTCTCGTTAACCCTGAATTGGGCACAGAGATTAGGGGAGGTCAGTGGCCTATCGTCTTCCATTAAAATCTGCTCCAAGTGTAAAATACCCAAGCTTTGCCAATGTCGGAAGCTTGCGGAGGACATGCCTAGCGTAAAGTCAGCATTTCCATGGATAGGCATATAAACCGAATGGAAACACATCTGGGGCCCAACTTGGATTGGGGAACAATGTCAGAAGAGGATAGGAAGTTTAGTTATATGTTCATGGAGCACATACTTTAACGAAAGAACAGCAAATAATGCCCACTCGCATGACAATGAAGTATTCTTCTGTGGCAAAAATCCAATCTTTTAAATGTCATAGGGAACAAGCTAGGTTGTACGCTCAGAGATCAGGGACTCCCATCCCTTCTTGGTGCCAAGACCCCTTGAGTGCTGTAAAGCTATATGGGCTTTCCTTCCCATCCAAAGAAAATGGGTAAGCTTAGAGTCAAAATTGTTTAGATCTTTTTTTAAAAGCCAGATGGGGAGCATCTGCAACATATAAAGCCATCGTGGAAAGATTATCATCTTGAAAAGTGCAATTCAACCTCCCAACGAAAGAGGCAGGTTCCGCCACCCCTTGAGTTGTTGCGTGGTTTGAGCAAGTAGAGGGGTTACATTTGTATGGGTAGAGGTCTTTCAAGTTTGCTGGCAGGGTCACTCCCAGATATCTAAGTATATTGTTCACCAAATGAAGCGGGAATGTTCCTTGCTAGGTAGTGGGGGGCAAACCATGGGTTGACAATGCCTCTGATTTGTCGAGATTCAATTTGTAGCCCGAAAATGCACCAAAGGCGTTAAACCCACGTAGCAAAATTAGGAGAGCGTGCAGGGCTCGTTAAGTATACCAGGAGGTCATCTGCAAAAGCAGATAGTTTAAATTCATAAGATCCAAAGTGCACCCCTTTAATCTCAGAGTTAATTTAATTTGTGCCAGCAGTGGCTCCAATGTGAGTACAAACAACATGGGGGAGAGAGAGCACCCCTGCCTTGTCCCTCTTTCTAATGGAAATATCTCAGTTTGAAGGCCATTGATCAGAATACATGTGTGCTGGTCAGTGTAGAGCACCCTTACCACCTGAAGAAAGCTACCTCCAAATCCAAAGACCTCCAACGTCAAGAACATATATTTCCATCCTACTATATCAAAGGCCTTCTCCACGTCGAAGCTTATAAGGAGTGAAGAAATCTCAATATGACTACAATACTGCATTGACGCCAAGATTTGACGAACATCTCCTATGGCTTGCCGACCTTTTACAAAACCCACTTGAGTGGGATGAATCAAATTGGGCAATATGGAAGACAAGCGTTCAGCCAAGACCTTAGACATGATCTTAACATCAACATTTAATAGCGAAATAGGTCTGTAAGATCTCGGAATCTTTGGATTTCGTCCCCATTTAGGGATAAGTGTTATCAAAGCTTCATTCATGTGATTAGGAAATGCTCTACAAGCTGTTGATACATTTTGGTTAATGGATTACATAATTTATCTCTAAGTAACTGGTAGAATTTGACACTGAATCCATCCGGGCCTTGTGCATGAAATGTATGAAGGTTCCTGATTTACTTTTTCAACCTCGGCCGGGGCGATAAGCACATTCAACTGAACACACTGGGCAGGGTTTAATTGGGGAAGATTACATTGTCACAAGTATGCACTGGCCTCAAATCTGTCTTGGTTATCCCACTGTGTATAATCTGTGATAGGAAGCCAAAAATGCTTGTGCAATCGCCTCTTGGGAGGTCTGTATTTTTCCGTCTGAAGTATGGATCGCTAGCACTGATCGAGGGGCCCCCCCTCATTTTTAATTAATGAAGACATAAGGCAGCTCGAGCAGTTACCAAAATGATATAGTGCACATTTGTAATGGAGCATAATATGTTTTGTTCGTGTGTGTATGAGTGTATTGAGCTGACTTTGAAGACTGAAGGAGAAGGGAGTCTGCAACAGTGCACTAGGATGGTGCAAATCTTACCTTGACGACAGATGGCAATATGTGAAATCGGGATCAGAAGAGTCAACACATTTCCATCAAAAGCAAGGAGTACCCCAGGGCTCATCGTTATCCTCATTACTTTTCAATATCTACATGCAGCCCATCTGCAATATCATAAGATCATTCAACGTGAATTGTTTGATATATGCAGATGATATCCTATTATACATGCCCTTCTCCACAACTCACATGGACCTGACCCCTCTCACAGACTGCTTCAACGCAGTTTCAACTTGGCTCCAGACACAGAACCTTCGCATCCAACATAAAAAAACGGAGGTGCTATTCATCACCAGAGACACCTACTTTACCCCCCCATCCCACGTCAGTGTCAATGAAGCTGATTTGCAAACCAAAGATGCAATAAAATATTTGGGAGTTACTTTGGATCAACATCTTAACATGAAAAGCCACATAAGCAACATAGTCAAAGCCGTCTACTTCAAAATACGCTCTCTCAAGCACCTACGCTCCCTTTTGGACCCAGATGACTTCCGAACCATATATCAAGCGTTGATCCTGCCGCACTTTGATTTTGCAAATGCCATCTTACAAGGTCTCCCCCAATCCACACTAACCCCCTTACAGTTGGCCATGAACGCCGCAGCTAGGATCCTTTACGGAGCATCCATATACGACCACGTGACCCCCATTCTCAAACAGCTGCACTGGCTACCAATCCATGGGAGAATCACCTTCAAAACCCTTCTATTAGCTTTCAAGGCAATCAAAGGTATTTCAGCCTCCTCTCTCACTCATCTTATCCACTTTGTCCCTCCCAACAGATCCAGAAGATCAACAGCTGTAAACTTGCTTGCAATACCAAAGGCTTCGACAAAGTACAACATGACAACCACAAACAGGGCTTTCAGCTTTTACGTACCCAAATGCTGGAATGCTCTACCCCCTGACATTAGGGCCATAGCCAACCTATATCAGTTCAGGAAGGCTCTCAAAACCCACCTGTTCCTCCAACACTTACCTGACAGCAATTGATCCTAGATATACCTTTCAGGAAATGACCCAATTTAGAAAAGACCTACATGCATTATCTGACTTTTATCTATCCTTCCAGTGTAAATAGATTATGTATATAGTTAACCCTGTTTTCCAAGTTTATACTCCTGTTCGATGTAAACCTGACAGCTTGTTGTTATGGTCATTAAGTTATAATGTAAACCGCACTGATGCTAAATAGCGCGGTATATAAGAAATTGTAATAAAATAAATAAATAATAAATAGTCAAATAGGCTGTCCAATTTTCCTCTGTGTCCTGGAGTATCAACCGCCTACGTAGCCTACGAAGGTGGGTCTGCAGTTCAATCAAGTTGCGATTATAGTTTTTCTTGTGTCTACTCACATAATCAAGTATCGCTCCACGGAGAAAGACTTTGGCGGTTTCCCTAAAAAAGCTAGGATCATCTCTATGGGATGCATTAGTCATCTTAAATAAATCTCATTGCTCTCTTAGGAAGCGTGTGAAATCTTTGCCAACCTCTTCCTATCCTCTGCGGGTGGGACCACTAAATGTCTAGCCATATCATGGCATGATCGGAAATCTGAATGTCTCCTATTTGGGCATTATCAATCCGGCTCAGTAGACTGTGGGAGGTTAAAAAGTAGTCTATTCTAGACCACATATAGTGTGTCCTGGACAAGTGGGTATAATCTTGCTTATTGGGGTGGAATATCCGCCAAACATCAAACAGGTCACCATTATCGCAAAACCCTAACACACATTGGCGCTGCCTGGAGTCCCCTCCACCCATCTGTTCTAAGATGCAGTTTTAATCCCCTCCAAGGATTACCTGATAATTGTCCTTGTGCAATACGCTCTGCACCAGCACATCAAAGAGTTCATGTTCATATCGGTTAGGGCCATAAAGACTTCCCAAGAGTATGGGGGCCCCCTCCAACTTCCCCCAGAGCAGTATATATCGACCATTAGGGTCCTTTTTAATATGTTCAGTTTATTTATTGAGTCCCTTTTTACAAAGAATGACTACTCCCTGCTTGTCTGCTACCTGCCGGGGCTCCATAGACCTCCCCCACCCACCATCTTTTAAGTTTAGCATGCTCAAAATCTGTCATGGGTTTCTTGGAGAAGACTCTTCAAATCAAAAACAACACCCCTCAGTAAACCACCATTACATAAACCAACTCTAGTCTAGCTTCCATACCAAATTCTAAAATACTACCATAAACATTAACAATAGGTTCTCACCGGACCTCAGGATTTACACACCCTCCATTTGGCGAAATTCATCACCATAGGGAAATGGTGGACACTTACATCATAGGTCCTTAATCTCAATAATTTATTAAATATATTACCAGAAAGATCTTTCAACACTATAATTCAAAAACTATCCCTATCAACTACCTATACACAAGGATTCACCTAACCATTCACACAAACATACTAAAAGATGCAGCCATCAACAAATATCACATAACACATAACACATATTACTATAAAAAGTGTCCAATACTGCTCTAATAAGCAGAAAGTAATAGAAAAGAATATTCAAGGCCCTTTGAGCCACACAATCAGAAACCTTCAGATGTAAATATACTCAATCTCAGTGTCTCAATGTCCGCAAAAAATGCTGGAAGAGAAGAATAAATAAAGTTCCTTTAACTAATGTGCAGCATTCACCATTATACAAAGAGCAATCTGTTACTTATCTGCTAAATATCAGATAACGGCATTTCTTCATAGCACTAACAAGCTGCCCAAAAGGTCACCATCCGTTGTCCAACGAAAGCTTCCGTTTCGCCACCAGGCTTCATCAGGAACCGGAGTTAAATAAATTTTACAACCAGCTCAACTCCTCCATACTTAGACACAAACAGTGCCTCCTCAAACAACCACTCACACTGGCGTCTGATGTCAGCAGCTTTAAATAACCGGTCACCAATCGGCTAACTTGTACCAGCCACCCTACAACTTTCAACAACTTTATACAAAACACAAAATACATTACCATACTAACATAAACGAATATAGCCAAGGAAAGGGTAGATAAGAACTGCAACAGTCAAAACAGATCGTAGCAAAATCCTCTTCTAGAAAAATAACGCCCAGTCTATTTTGTCATTCAGCCCTCCCGGGTCCAAGGTATGCAAAGTATAGATCCATTTCTGTTCTTTCTGAAGCAACTGAAGTCCTCTGTCACCTCTTCGAATATTAGAAGGCATTACCTCCAAAACTGTACACCGAACATCTTCAAAAGTATGGATAAAAGCAAGCCAATGTTGCACTAAAGGGATCTCTAATTGAGCTTTAGATATACTGTACTTATGCTCAGCCAATCTAGTTCGCAAAGGGCGAGTAGTCTTACCCACATATGTTTTAAGACACGGGCACCACAAAGCATAGATGACAAAAGAGGTGTTACAATTGGTATCCTGACAGAGACGTCGAAACTTAAGAGCTGAAACAAGATGAATCTCATTGGTCATATATTTACAAAAAGAGCAGCGACCGCAACTCATATGGGAATACTCCTTCACTGTAGAACAAGATCGAGGGACTGCTGAGCAAAGTCTATCTCGCAAGTTTTTACCCCGTTGGTAGGCTACCCTAAGGGAACTTCCAGCCAATACAGTATGAGTCAAAAATAGTTTCCATCGTTTGTGCAAAGCAGAGACAATGCGGTTAGACAAACTCGAAAAAGGGAGAACGCAAGTTACAATAGATGACACAGTTGACACTCCAGAATCAGCACTCGATGGATTCGGGCGTAAGAGCCACTCTCGATGATTAAATCTAGCTCTTTTATAAGCCTTTTTTAGTACTGAGGGGGGATACCCTCTTTCACGGAATTTAGCCAGCATTACACCAGCCTGCACTTCAAATTCTTGATGTGAAGAACAGATTCGACGACATCGTAATAGCTGAGAATACGGGAGACTTTCCTTAAGATGAGGCGGATGAGAACTTCCAAAATGCAACAATGTATTTCTATCAGTTACTTTAGTATACACAGTAGTCAGAAACTTCTTCAAACCTTTAGTGACTGCAACATCCAAAAAATGGAGAGTAGTCTCTTGAATGTTAATTTCAAACTGAATATGAATATTACATTTATTCAAATACATGAAAAAATCTTCCAATGCAGTACGTGAGCCTATCCACAAACAAAAAAATATCGTCGATGTAACGGTACCATTTTAAAATAGATGGAGCAAAACTGGAAGGATAGACCCAACGCTGTTCAAAAGAATCCATGTACAGGTTTGCTAATGATGGGGCAAAAGTCGCACCCATCGCGGTGCCAGATATTTGAAGAAAATATTCCTGCTTATAAACAAAATAGTTTCTCTTCAAGGCTAGCTCAGCAAGCTGAATCAAAAATTCAGTCGGAACTTTTTGTGGGTGAGGTCGTGCTTCCCAGACTGTTGCCAAAACTTGGAGGGCCTCATCTTGTGGTATTGAAGTATATAAAGCTGTTACATCTAAAGACGCTAACCAAGTAACTTGTTCTATATCTTCAAAGTCTTCTAAAATCTGCAAAAAATGCGTCGTATCCTTAAGATAAGAAGGGATCTTTACTACTTCAGAACGCAAAAATTTATCTAAATAAATACCTACCCTCTCGAGCAAAGACTCATTGCTCGAGAGAATTGGCCTTCCAGGAGGTTTAGACAAGCTTTTATGCACCTTTGGAAGGATGTAGAAAGCAGGAATTCTAGGATGTGGAGGATTCAGAAAAATATTTTCTTTCTCCGTAAGAAAACCCAGGTGCAAAGCATTAGCTGTAAGTAGAGAGACATCCTTCTGTAGTGCTTCAGTCGGGTCTGCTGACAATCGTCTATAATGATGAGTTTTATTCAATTGAGCAAACACCTCAGTGTCATAAGCAGAAGTGTCCATAACCACTACCGCGCCGCCTTTATCGGCGCGTTTAATGGTATAGATTGCATGTTAGATAACTCTTGTAGCGCCTTAAATTCAACAGCTGACAAATTTTTAGAAAAATGCAGATGTTCACTTTCAATCTTTTGGATATCAGATAATACCAGATGTTTAAAAGTATACACAATTGGATCTATCGGTCCAGGAGGAAGCCATTTAGACTTTAAACTTACTACTGAAGAATCCAAAGATGGCGGTTTATCTGTAAAAAAGACTTTCAATTGAAGAGATCGAATCAGTTTCTCCACTGCTATCCGGCTAGAGAAGCTATCATAGCTGGGACCATAAACAAACGATAAACCTTTAGCCAAAACAGCCTGTGCTGATGTTAATTTCACACTGGATAAATTCAATACCGTATCACTCATTGAAAGTGAACAGAGTCTTTTTTCCGACGCGATCGGGTCGACGGCCCGAGAAAATTTCCTGGTTTATTTTGCTGTTTGGTAGATTGTTCAATATGCTTATCGCCTATCTTAGAAATATTATCTGAATAGCCACCCTCTATACTAGAATCAGAAGAGTATATAGAACTACCTTCCCCTTCGCTCATATTCCGCCTGGAAAAGTCAGAATAGTTCTTCCTCCGCAGAGACCAGTTGTAGATAGTACCTTCTTTCATACGTTTCTCATCTCTGAAGAACTTCTTAACCTGAGCCTTCAGATCAGCTCTGTACTTCTCTATCTGTTTAAGAATATCCGCGTGCTTCTCAGAAAAATCTTCCAAAGGTTTTAAAGCAGCAAGATCTTCATTAATCTCTTTAATTAGAACTTGATTTTTAGAATGTGCTGAATCGACTACCAAGAGCATCAAATCCAATGAGCACTTATTAAGTATTTGATGCCAACGCGAAATAAACTCTGCATCCTCCAAAAACATCCCAGGTGCTTTCCATATACGCAGGCCTTTAGGAATAACTTCTTTCCTACAGTATTCCGCTAAAGTTAGACTGTGCAGTTCCAATCTAACACTTCTCCTTAACTTATTCATATATGAATCCCAATCTGGACTCCCTTTATGATTTTCCCCTAACAAGGATGGACGCTTCAAAATTTCATTCTTTTGTTCAACACTAAAACTAAAGGAGTCCTTCCAATTAGTCGCCATTACGGTAACACAAGTCCCGTATACAAACAATAACAATACCGCCTAAGGGGAATAATCACTCTTCATATCAAAAACAACACCCCTCAGTAAACCACCATTACATAAACCAACTCTAGTCTAGCTTCCATACCAAATTCTAAAATACTACCATAAACATTAACAATAGGTTCTCACCGGACCTCAGGATTTACACACCCTCCATTTGGCGAAATTCATCACCATAGGGAAATGGTGGACACTTACATCATAGGTCCTTAATCTCAATAATTTATTAAATATATTACCAGAAAGATCTTTCAACACTATAATTCAAAAACTATCCCTATCAACTACCTATACACAAGGATTCACCTAACCATTCACACAAACATACTAAAAGATGCAGCCATCAACAAATATCACATAACACATAACACATATTACTATAAAAAGTGTCCAATACTGCTCTAATAAGCAGAAAGTAACAGAAAAGAATATTCAAGGCCCTTTGAGCCACACAATCAGAAACCTTCAGATGTAAATATACTCAATCTCAGTGTCTCAATGTCCGCAAAAAATGCTGGAAGAGAAGAGCAATATCAGCGTGTCTATCCCGAAGTGCTTTGAGCACTTTGTCTCTTTATCGAGCAGCTTATACCACAGACATTCCATGAGAGTATACAAATATCACATTTAGTCACATAATACCAACAAGCTTGTGAATCTGATCCTCTAAAAATTGTGCTCTACCAGGGAAGGCCTCCCAGCCTAGGCCTTTTCCACCTCCCCTGCAAGTGGGGGCTGTCATCTGCAAAAGGAGTCCCCCCCCCCCCAACAAAGAACTGTCCTGAATCCCATGAAGGATCATACCCCTTCCCCTTTTCCCCTCGCTTCCCTCTATCCCTTCCCAGCATAGTTTGTGCCCCACTCTTATCAGGCACAAGGCTGGTCATCATGGCATTGGGGCTACCCACCTATGTCCCCGTCTCACTTACTCTATCCCTACGTGTTAAATTTGGGTTGCCTCCCCCCCCCCCCCAGGGATGCGATCTTGGGAGGCTTTAAGACACACTCAGATTTAGGGAGGGGTCCAGTCAAAACCAGCCAGTTTATCAAGAACTCCCTGAGGTGGTTACTGTATGTAATTCTGCATGCTTCTACCCGTGGCTATGACAAGTCTCCCTAGGTCATGGCCTATACCGTGTCTTTTTTAATGGGGATGCATGACATTTTCCCTCCTGTCTGATCTCCCTAAGTCCCTTCAGGAGATCCTTTCAATAAAAACAATACTTATCCCCAGTGCAAAGAGCATAAGCACAATTCTGTACATATTCTCATTCTTCTATGTCCCTTCTTGTGCATTGATTTGTCTGATTATCCATGTCTTCCCCCCTACTCAGAAACATTTAATATACAACTATATAAAGCACATCTAAGAGGCTCCCCTTCCTCCCCCACCGTTAACCTTGGTGAGCAAGCATGTGGCTTCCGCCTGGCCGGCACTCATCTCTCCAAGAGTCCAGATCCAGGCCTCAGGGCATTTCCTCTCAGCCCCATCCCAGGAACTCAAGGAGATCAGCATGGGGCAAAATAAAGCAATGACTCAAAGCTGCTATCTAGATATCCATTCTGGGTATGTTCTTCATACTTCAAGTAAGTTGGAGTATTGAAAACTCAAACTGGTAGTTGTCCATACGTATCCATAGCAGTGGGAGTCTATGCGACTGCTCTTTTTTCTTAAATACAGTCAACTACTTGAGGAACTGCGGTTAATCCCTCATATCAATGCAGCCAAAAAATTCTGTATCTCCGTCGGGGTGGAAAAGTAGTGAGTCTGCCCCTGGTCATCAATTCTTAGTTTTGTTGGGTATAATAGTGAAAAGCAAACGTTTCGCTGTAGGAGCTGAGCGCAGAAGAGAGCAAACTCTTGGTGATGGCGGCTAAAGAGTGGGAATAATTCTAGAATACCAACATGCTCTGGGTTGTGGAAGTTACCGTTCGACGTGCCCGAGCCACCTGGAGCACCGCTTCTTTTTGTGTGTAATCATGGATGCGTGCTATGACAACCCGTGGGCAAGAGTTATTGTCTTTGTGTGGCCCTAGGCGGTGGTCTCGTTCCAGTTTTATTTTCCCTGTGAGTTCGGGCAGAGACAAACTAAGCGGTATCCATGTTTCCAAAAAGCCACTTGGTGCTGCATCCTTTATTGCCTCCTTCAGGCCCACGAAAGAAAGATTTTTGCGGTGACCTCAGTTTTCAAGGCCGTTGATTTTTCTTTTCCTCCTGGCGTATCAGAGTCTCCAGTCGCTGAACCTGTGCCTATTAGGCATCCTCTGTGTCTGGAATCTGCTGCTCTGCCAAGGCCATACGGCTGGTAAAGTCCGTGACTGTTTGTGCAAGCTGGGATAATTTGTCTGTTATGATGGAAAACCGTGTGTCCAACGCCTCTACCACTGCCCGAGAGGTTTCCTCAACTAGGTTTGGTGAAGCCTCTACTTGTTGCTGCGAAGGTGGGTTGGCGGCCATTTTTGCCTCGGGTGTTTGATTCTTCTCTCGTCGGATGATTTTCGTTGTCATGTGCTCCTAGGGAGACAAAACATTCACCTGTGATGTTCGTTTGGCTGTGTAGTGAGATGAGCCTCTCTTCGGGTTAGTAATTGCATAATAGGCAAGGAGCCCCGGAGCCGAGCTAACCACGTTCAGCTCTGCTCACTGTATTACGTGACTCCCTTGCTTTGATTATAAATGCAATAAATGGAATGGAATGGATTCGTAAATCGGGTATGCCCAGCTTTCTTGGTTTTTTAGTCAACGGGAAAATGGGTCAGCAGGTCTGGATGCTATTCTTCAGCTGTGGCCCTGTGCATGCCTTCTGTATGTCTTTTCTCCCTGGCTTCTGATAGGGCTGAATAATTAAAGATTGCAGACCACTTTGGCCTGGTGGTCTTGGTAGTGTCAGACTCACCCAAGAGACTATGGTATGTGGATCCAATCTGCCTTCAGATGGAGCAGAATTTAAGACTCCCTCAGTCAAGGGTCTCCTTTTGTAGGGCCCCATTCTAATGAATGACCCATTTCCTCCTGTTTTACAGCTTGGGCCCTTGAGAGGTCACATGTGAGGTGGAAAGGGTGAACTATATATATGAGATAATTCCGATGCCTTTTTATGTGCTCAAGCATTCCGCTTCATTAGCGTATGCTAGAAACTGGAGAATGTTTCAGGCTTGGTGCACAGACCAAAGGATTTCCCTGCTTCAGGCCTATGTTTCTTATAGCTTGTCCTTTCTGCAGGAAGCCTGAAGAAGGGGTTGTCATTAGCTTCTTTGAATGTGCATGTGGCAGCCTTGTCTTGTTATCAGAATCGGAGGATAAGCCATTGTTCTCATCCAGATTTGGTTCGGATTCTGAAAGGAGTGGCTCGTTTGCGGCACCCTCTTACGGCGGTGGTGTCTAGTTGGAATCTTAATTTGAACCTGCAGACTGGGCTTTAAGCCTTTTGAGCCCTTGAATGGGTCTTTTTGAAAGCTCTTACCTTGAAGATGTGTTTTTTTTTAAGTAGCTGTCTGTTTTGCTAGAAGGATTTCAGAACTTCAAGCCCTATCATGCCGGGGAAACCTTTTTATGGTTTTCTGAGGTGAGCGGTTTCTATTCAAATAGTTCCTTTGTTCTTTACAACGGTGGTCTCTCCTTACACCTTAATGAGGGGTAGAATTTCCTATTTTTTGGCAGAAGGATTGTGGTCAGGACTTTGGGCTTCTTTGTCAGATGTGTGGAGAGTGCTTCATTGCTATCAGAAAGTGAATAATAATTTTTGTAGACCAGGCCACTTTTTTTGTTTTGTTCATGAGAGCAAAGAAAGGTGAAGTGGCCTCTTAAGGGGACCATTAGGTATTGGGTTAAGGAGGCAGTTTCCTGTACATATATTCTTAAAGGTCGCCTGCTGCCTCAGTCAATTTGTGTACCTTCTATTAGGGGTGTGCAAGCTTCTTGGGTAGAATTCCATTCGATATCTGTGGTAGATATCTGAAGAGTAGCAATGTGATCTTCCCCGCATTCCTTTTGTAGGCATTATGGGTTCGATGATTGTTAGACGATGCTTCCTTTGGAGCCGGGGTGCTTAAAGCAGGGGTTTCTACATTGCACTTTGAGTAAGAGGTGCTTTTTCTAACATCCCATTTTTTCTGGACTGGTCTGATAGATGATAATGACAGAGAAATGTGATCTTACCTGCTAATTTTCTTTCCTTGAGTCCAACCAGACCAGTCCAGATGCCCATCCTACTCCTGTGATATGTCTTTTGAACTGCCTTGGTTTGCAGAATGGTGCGGTGCCTGAGACTTGTTTCCCAGGGCTTTTAGGCTGCTTGAGTTGGTGTTTGTTTTTTTCTGGATGTCCTTCTCCTGAGAGGAGGGGTTTACAGTGTTTGTTTCAGTTTTAATTGCTTGGTTACAGAAATATTGGAGTGTATATGGCTGCACAATGCCTCTTATAGGTCAGAGCACACAGCTCTTCTGTCGCCATTTGCTGGCTGACTGACATAAATCATGCATCTCGTTGGATTCAAGGAAAGAAAATTAGTAGGTAATACCACATTTCTCCTTGCTCACCTGTAGCAGGTATTCACCGTGGACAGCAGGATAAGTTCTCACAAAATTCTCCCATCTTCTCCTGGATTTGTATTCTGCTTAGCTAAAGAATCAGACTGAGGTAGTCCTATGTGGTGGCGGCAGCAGCAGCAGGTGGGAAATAGCATGCATGCATGGTGGAGCGTTTGCAGAAGAAGCCAGGAAGCTGTTCCCACATGGATTTCGTCTAATGACATCACCCATACATGATAACATATTCTGCTGTCTATGGAGAATACCTGTTACAGGTGGGTAAATTTGTTTTCCTTATGGAATTACTTTCTGTGATAACAAACTATATTACCTAAATGTAATTATTTCCACCCGTTTTATTTCTTTCTGTAGCTAGTGTAATAATTATAATTTGCTTTAAATTTCAGGAAGTGAAGAATATAAATCTGGAAAATTGAAGGAATTGGACATTTGCTAGAAAAAATTGCTTGGTTTGCTGAATTTGTTACTTATCCCTTGTAAGGATATAAGTATGTCCTTTGTAAGAAATAAGTGTAGTGTCCAAACACATAAATGGATGACTTCAGTATTACTTAAATATTACAGGCCTGATATTCGAAAGGCATTTACATGGTTTACAGCCCTGTAACCCTTGTAAATGCCGCTATCCGAGATATTCAATGGCACTAACACGGTTAGTACCTCCTGAATATCCCTCTCTTATCTCTTACACGCCCTGATGCTAACCGCTTAGCATTGGCGCATGTCGTGGGCGTTATGGGGAGGAGCGGAGGCGGTGACAATCGATAACTGGGCAGCAGCGATACTGCATGCTGCCCAGTTAGTGACCTGCGCCTAAAAGATAGCAAGGCAAAAGCTCACCTACCTTTAAGCGCAGGAGCTAACCGGGCAGCATGTAATATTGCCGTTGCCTGGTTATCGACTTCGGCTGAGAGGCAGTGCGGCGATCCTGGTTATTCAATGCCAGGACAGCATATGACCCTGGCATTGAATATCTGGGGTTAGAGGATGGCGGGGAGGGCTATGTGCTGAAGGGGCGCATAGCCCTCCTATCTCAATATCAAGCTCTACATTTCTGCTAAAGAGCACAGTGTTAAAATTGGTACTACAGGCAATAGTGTTTTGATTTCATACTTTTAAACTGTCTCTTTTGCTTGCAATGTTCCTTAGGAAAGTTTGTCACACTTGGCTGGGGTAGGAAGGAGACCCAATTTCATGGATCAGAGGGCAAGCAAGCAGCTCAGCACAAGTCAGCGGTGAGGCAACATTTATTTTTCTTGGGTTACAAGCTCATTCATTGCTGTTTAGTCATTTGTGTAATTAGCTCTTTTTTTTGCCTGAAAGAACTTTAAATTTTCCTGCTTGTTATGGAGTAACAAAATATGAACATAGTCTGATTTTTGTTAGCTTTGCCCAGGTCATCCAGTGTTCAGAAAAAACTTGTCTTTTTTTAAAATTATAATCTTTATTAAAGGTCTGCTAATGCATACAAACAAAATCCATCTATAACAGCATTCTGTATAAGATCTTGAACAATACAATGGGAATCATTTGATTTACACTCTTTCAACCCCATGTTTTTCTCCTCCCTCTTTTTTTTTTTCCCCCCCCCCCTCATATACTCTACTTTCACTCACCTCATTCATGCGTTATTCGTACAGAAATGTGTTTTGATAGTGACAGACCTCTGACTGCTTCCAACAGGTTTAGTTGAGAATGTGCTTTCTTCTTTATCTCATTGTGAACTGACCCTGTTTCTCAAGAGGGGGATATGTGTGGGAGAGAGGAAGAGCAGTTAAGTCATGAAACATTTTTTTTAATGTTTTATATTCAGTTTTACAAAATAATTAATAAACACAAGTAATGCAAACCTCATGCAGAAAAATGAGCCAGAACAAAAAGGAAAAAAGTCAAATAACCAGCCAACTACCACAGTACTGCACTCTCTACCAGACCACAATACACAGGATACCCAAGATGCAGCTCGGAGGGGAAGGTTCACAGGAAAAATGGAGTAAGCATTTAGGCACACATTAAATGGTGACTATTCACAGCATTTGTAGACTGCCCTTCGAGCTTGGAAGGCTATTAGGGCAATGTATAATAAAACAAAAAGATGCAGCTAGTGGAGAAGGAACAAATGAGAAAGGGGTCGAAGAGGGCCAGTAAAAGAAATAGGCTGGACTTAAGTATCATCCCTTTTCTCAAGGGACTTGGCCAAAAGATAGTTGGAATAGCCAGGCTTTGAGGGATCTCTTAAATTTATGGCAAGAGGATTTTCTTGCAAAGATAAAGGGGGATAAAGTTAAAAAACGGACCCAGGTATGAAATTTGAGAGTGATACGAGATCTCCATACACAGGTAAGTGAGGCGGAGAAAGGCTAACAGAATGGCCTCTGAAGAGCAAAGGATTATAAGGGGCGATGAGCTCAGAAACAGTAGGAGGTTGATCCTGATAAGATGCAATGAACTAAAGTGAAAATTTTGTATTTGAGAAGTGTAAAACCCTCTCGCACCGAGGAGGTTTCTCCAGGGCTATGTGCCCATGAAGGAAGGGATAGGGCAGTCGTTATAGTTGGTGATTCAATCATTAGGTATGTAGATAGCTGGGTAGCTGGTGGACGTGAAGATCGCATAGTAACATGCCTGCCTGATGCGAAGGTAGCGGACCTCACGCGCCACCTGTAAACGGGGGTGCTTGTTGTGAAAGTTCCACAATCTTGGCAAGGACATGAATTTACTTGACCTGCAAAGGATTGTGGGTCGTGTAGTTCCTTCACACAAAAACTAGCCGTTTAAGAAGAATAAAGAATTGTAGTTGCTCGAGTGTAAAGCAGAAAACAGATTTTATTTATGGGGTGTTATTCCCTCGCACAGATATGTTTGGTAACATCAACAGGATAATTTCTTCAGGAGTTTTATTCAGGAAACAAAACAAATAAGGCAACTGAATTACTTATGCAACAACTTAGTAAAGACCTTGATGGAACAGAAAAGGTTTTTCTTCTAGCCCCTGCTAATAAACTTTCTTAGCAGTGCTGGAATGAAAAATAAACCCAAAAGGAAAATTCTCTTAATCAAAAAAAAACAGCTTTCTTCCATTCACACAGAGAAGAAGCTTTTTCTCAAAGTCCCACGTTCACTTGTGCCTTGCTCTAATCACAGGTGCTTAACCAGCTGCAAACCATTGCTGGCCCACTCTCCATGTGGCTCCAACTTTCCCCAAAGCTTTCTCTCAAAGAAACATTTCTGGGAAGCTAAAAAAACAATACAGTTCCTTTTGGTGTTTGATCCTTAACTGAGGATTACTTTAGAACGGCAGCTTAGAAAGAGAACAATCCATACATTCAACTTCCTCATTTGATATTTCCCCTTGCTCTTGAAATATCATAGAATCACTTTCAAACACTGGCTCAGAGGATTTCTCTAACTGATCTCTACCAGGATAGAAACTGTTTCCCTGCTGTCTTCCTTGTGCAAAGCTAGGGAACAGATCAGAGTTCATACCTGAGATCACGTTGTCATTAGGTTTCCTCTCTGGGTATTTTGGCCAGTAGGTAGCAAAGCTTCTGTGCCCAGCTCTCCAGTCAGAATCTCTGGACTTTAGGTCTCTTTTCCCATACCTCCTTAAATAGGTATTACAGCTCCTTCTTTCTGTAGATGCAGCCGTCTCCTTTACAGGTGCTGTCTGAGGGTTCCTGGCTGTATATCTCCAAGCCTCTGGCTTCTTCCATGAAGAATGCTTGCCCCAGGAATCTCTCCCAGTATACGTACTGCCTTGGGCTCCTTTCTTAGACCTTCTGGACGTCTTGCTGTTCTTCCTTCCGTTCACCATCAGTCTCTCCTTCTCCAGCTCTTGCTGTCTCTGTTCCTCTTTCTCCCATTGCTCACCTTGCTGTCTGTATGATGAATTTCTTCTAGCTTTAAAGTGCCTAGATGGCCGCTCCACCCTAGCACACTGCAGGTGTTCTGAATTAAGCCCTGCCCTAGGAGATGTGTGATTAGGGATTACATCATTGCTTCTCTGATTAGGCACACGTTTTCCCTACTTCAGCTCTCCTAGAGGCTTTCTGTAAACCAGTGCATTCTGGGTCTGGTAGTCTTTTAGGTAAACACCCTGTTTTAGTGCTTTTACCAGCCAGCACAGGTTGCTTATTCAGAGCCAATTCACCTCTTGTATTATCTCTTCCTGAACTATGATAAGCTTCCGTATCCCACACCTAGACAAGGTCTTAGATAGTGCTGGGGAGGCATCTGCTATCTTGATACATGTGGGTACCAATGACATAGGAAAGTGTGGTAGGGAGGTTCTGGAGGCTAAATTTAGGCTTTTAGGTAGGAAGTTGAAATCCAGAACTTCCAGGGTAGCATTCTCCAAAGTACTTCCCATTCCACGCGCAGGACCCAAAAGGCAGGCAGAGCTCCGTAGTTTCAATGTGTGGATGAGACATTGGTGCTAGGATGAGGGTTTTGGATTTGTTAGGAAGTGGGGAACATTCTGGGGAAAAGAGGGGCTCTTTTGAAGGGATGGGCTCCACATTAACCAGAACGGAACCAGGCTGCTGGCATTAACCTTTAAAAAGGAGATATCTAGTTTAAAAGCTAATAGGGGGAAAGCCGACAGTCGCCCAAGAGTGCATGATTCGGAACAATGTACCCTTGAAGAATACTAGCAAAAGATTGAAGTTAGGGCATATCAGTAGAGAGATTACAATAAAGACAAAAGTAGCCCAAATGCCCTTGAGTGCGGAGCAGACAGATCTTAAAGATTTCAAATTACCCCTGCCTACCAATAGCCAGATTAATATGAATAAAGTACAGCCTCTAAAATGCTTGTGTGCAAATGCTAGAAGTCTAAAATATAAGATGGGAGAGTTAGAATATATAGTACTAAATGAGAGGTTAGATATGATTGGAATCTCAGAGACATGGTGGAAGGAGGACAACCAGTGGGACCCTGATACCTGGGTACAAACTATATCGTAATGATAGGGAAGATCAAATTGGTGGAGGGGTTGCACTCTGGGCATTGAGTCACAAAGGATTAAAGTTTTGCAGGAAACAAAATTCACTATACCTCAGAAGCACATGCATAAATAGTTCAACCAGAGTGCTGTGCTGCTCTCAGTCTTGAAGGACAAGAAAAGGGGACTGCTACTTCTGGAGAGAGATCTGCAATTGTAAGTATTACTTCTGGGAATTTTTCTAAATCTTGGTGAAAAAGGAATTCTTTAGATTAAAGCTGATTAATCTGTGAACCCAGGGTATTTGTTAAATCAAGCAGGGCCTTTTAGCAGCAAAGAGTTTCAGTTTAAATTTAAAACACAGAGGAGAGCTTTCTGGTTAAATTTAGAACCCAAGACTCCCTCTATCCAAGCAAGGGCTGTGGGACTCCCTCTGGAGAGTGGTCACAGATTACCTTAGAAGCACAGGAGAGGGTACTGTGTAGCAGCCAGCTTTTAATAAGTCTTTTTCCCTCCCTCCCTTCCCATCTCCCACCTACCCCTGGGATAATCATAGCTTTCTCCAGGACCAAGCAGGAAGTCAGTCCTCACTTATGGGTGACGTCGGCGCCGACGGAGCCCTCGCGGAGCAATTTTCCCCAGCTTTCAAAGAAAGCCTTTGGGAATTGCAGCGCGCATGCGCGGTCGTCTTCCCGCCCGAGGGTGCCATCTTAGCCAGTCTTCTTTTTTCCGCGGAGCCCTACAGACGTCCCCGTCTTGTCCCCGCGAAAAAGTTGATTTTCTTCTTTATTTTATCCTTTTTTCCTTCGGTTCGACGCCGATCTTTTTCCCGCCCGGACTCGCGACGCCGGTCACGAGTCCTCTTACTTTTTTCGGTTTTTCTGACTTAGTCAGCTTTCGTTTTCGGTTTTCCCTGGCAGCCCGGTCCTTTGACCTCACAGGGGCCCTTTTTCCCCCGATGGCTGCCAGTGGGTTTAAGCGGTGTGGTCGGTGTGACCGAAATATGTCACTAACTGACACACACGACTTTTGCCTCCGCTGCCTGGGCCCGGATCATGAGGAACTGATCTGTGGGCCCTGCAGCAAAATGTCCTCAAAGGCGTTGAGAAGTCGGCGGCATCAGCGTGAGAGAATCTTCGCTGACCCCAGCCGTACCCGGACCTCGTCGGAGGCCTCCGCTTCGAAAGGCTCCAGCTCGGACCGTCGCCGGAGTTCCTCCGACCGGGGTTCTCCCTCCGGGGACCATCGTCGGAAGGTGAAACCCGCGAGGGCGGCGTCGGTGGACGCTCCTGGTTCCGCGAGGGCCAGGTCGCATAGCCCCGACAGCCGCCCCGGGTCCTTGGAGAAGGAACACGTCCCGAAGCGACCTCGCCTGGAGTCGGAGATGCCTGGCCGGGTAAGTCCTGTGGTCCTTCTGGACTCGCCTCCGCGACAGCCGACGTCGAGCCCGACGCCGTCGGGGCCCGAGTCGGGGGCTGCTGGGTCACCTGAGCTCGGACTCAGGTTGACGGCCTTGGAGAGCAGACTGTCTGCCTTCATGGACCAGCAGAGGGCACTGCTCGCTGGCTTCGCTGGCGCCGCTGCCCCGACCGCCGGGACGTCGACGTCCAAGTCGACCCCGGAGACCGAGCCGATCCTCGAGTCGATGAGAACTCGAGTCGATCCTCGGTCGAGGTCACCCTCGGCCTCCCGTTCGGGACCGAGGTCGCCGACGCCGACTCCCTCGGCGTCGGGGCGGCTGGCGCCGCACCCTGCCCGGGCCGACCCCACCGAGTCCTCGTCGGAGTCGGTCTGGGAGTCTGAGGAGGAAGAGTCACCTGATTCTTTCCGGACTCGGTGTGTCCCATCGGACTCACCGGAGTCCGAGCCTCGGAAGCAGTCCCCCCCAGAGGATGCCCGGTTCTCGGACTTCGTTAGGGATATGGCCAAGGCTTTGGCCTTCCCTGCGGATCCCGAGGAGGAGCCTCGAGCCGAAGAGCTCGACGCCCTCCAGTATGACTCTCCCGCGAGGGAACACTTTACTGTACCGGTTCCTCCTATGCTGGAACGACTACTCTTCCGCATGTGGGTGAGTCCGGCCTCCTCGCCGGTCCTGAGCAAGCGGGTCGATTCTATCTATCGAGTCCGCAAGAGCCCTGGCTTTCAAAAGGCACAGCTGCCACACCATTCCATGGTAGTGGAATCGGCCATGCATCGTCTTAAGAGCCAGAAGATGCACTCCTCGGTGCCTCCTGGAAGGGAGGCCCGTAACCTGGATGGCCTTGGCAAGAAGTGCTTCCAGGGCTCTATGCTCGCATGTCGTGTCCAGACTTACCAGCTATACATGGGCATGTATCTCCGGGATCTGGCTAAAGAGCTAGCCGGATTCTCCGCTGGTCTATCCGAGGAACCCTTGCGGAGATTCCTAGCCTTGTCCACTGGCATTCGGGAATGCTCAAAGTTCATGTCCCGAGCAGCCTATGATGGCTTTGAAGCATCGGCTCGAGTGGCCGCAGCCGGCATCGGTGCCCGCCGACAGGCTTGGCTTCAGTCGTCAGACCTTGAGCCCTGGGTGCAGGACAAGTTGGTCGATGTCCCCTGCCGAGGCGAAAACCTCTTTGGCAAGCCCATGGCGGAAAAGGCTGCGCAAATTGAGACTGAGACTCTCACCAGGACCAGGCTTTCTAGGAAGACCTCCGCCCCTTCCCAGAAAAAGAAGGGCTCGGGGAAAAAGTCCTTTTACCCGAGGAAGGCGGCTGCCTACAAACAATACCCCCATTATCAGGCCCCTGCAGCTCCCCAACAGGGCCAGCAGGCCAAGGGACGGGGTAACGGGTCCCGTAGGCAGCAAGCCCCCAAGCCTGCACCACCAGCCCCTGCTCAGCAGGGTGGGGGTTTTTGACTCGCAAAGCATAGCCTCCCCCCCCCCGCTGGTTCCTCCCAGCACCGGAGGCCGGCTGGTTCACTTCGCCCACAGGTGGTCCAGCATCACCGCAGATGCCTGGGTGCTTCAAGTCGTGCGGGAAGGCTATCTTCTCCACTTCCACCAGGTCCCTCCCTCCTATTTTCCGGGAGAACCTCCACGACCCCCTCTGCACAGGGAATTACTCCTTCAGGAGTTAGCAGGTCTTCTGCAGGAACAGGCGGTGGAACCGGTGCCACACCACCTGAGAGGTCAAGGTTTTTATTCCCGGTATTTTCTAATACCAAAGAGAACAGGGGGCCTCAGACCCATCCTGGACTTGCGCAACCTCAACAAGTTCCTTGTGCGGGAGAAGTTCAAAATGCTTACCCTTGGAATCCTTCTGCCCTACCTCCAGCAGGGAGATTGGCTATGCTCCTTGGATCTAAAGGATGCCTACACGCACATCCTCATCCACCCAAGCCACCGCCAATACCTAAGGTTTGTGGTGGCAGGAAATCATTACCAGTAGAGGGTACTGCCCTTTGGCCTGTCTTCCGCACCGCGAGTCTTCACAAAATGTCTCGCGGTCGTGGCGGCCCATCTCCGGCTTCACGGCCTCTATGTCTTTCCGTACCTCGACGACTGGCTCATCAGAGCAGCGTCCGCTCGGGAGGTCACCAACGCCACGCGCCGCACGGTGACTCTTCTGCAGCACTTGGGCTTTGTTATAAACTTCGCAAAGTCCACTTTGCTCCCCTCACAGGATCTCGAGTTCATCGGCGCAAGGCTGCACACTCCTCAGGCACGAGCGTACCTACCGCTCGACAGGGCTCAACGGCTCATGGACCTAGCCGACCGTTTTCGCAGCCAGCCCCTGGTCTCCGCCAGGCGCTTCCTGAGACTACTCGGCCATATGGCTTCCACCGTCCATGTGACCCCCAATGCCCGCCTGAATATGCGGTCTGCTCAATGGTGTCTCCGCCAGCAGTGGCGTCAAGCCACAGGCGGCCTAGCAGACCTAGTGCGCGTCTCCGAGCCGCTGATCTCGTCTCTCCGGTGGTGGCTCCGGCAGCCGAACCTCGTGTTCGGAATGCCTTTCCAGTCACCTCAGCCGACCCGGGTGCTGACCACCGATGCATCCCTCCTGGGCTGGGGAGCACATTGCCAAGAGGCACGTACTCAGGGCCTCTGGACCACGTGGGAGTCTGCTCAGCAGATCAACTTCCTGGAGCTCAGGGCGATCCGCCTAGCTCTCAAGGCCTTCTCCCACCTGACTTCCCACCAGTCCGTCCTTGTCCAGACGGACAATCAAGTTGCCATGTTCTACGTGAACAAGCAGGGGGGCACGGGCTCCTTCCTCCTCTGCCGGGAGGCGCAGAAGCTCTGCTCTTGGGCCGTCAGTCACGGCATTCTCCTCAAGGCAGTTTATCTCCCGGGCCAAGAAAATTGCCTGGCGGACAAACTCAGCAGGGTCCTCCAGCCGCATGAGTGGCGTCTGGATCCCTTGGTAGTTCAGAAGCTCTTCCTCAAGTGGGGCCTCCCCACGGTGGATCTCTTTGCCAGTCCTCACAACCGGCAGCTTCCTCGCTTCTGCTCTCGTCAGCCACACCCCCTTCGGGTTGCGGCGGACGCTTTTCTGATCTCATGGTCGGGGAGCCTTCTGTACGCTTTCCCTCCCATCCCGCTAGTCTCTCGGACTCTTTTCAAGGTTCTCCGAGACAAAGCCTTCATGATCCTGGTGGCCCCTCGCTGGCCCAGGCAGCCGTGGTTTCCGCTCCTACTGCAACTGGCGGTGGAGGATCCAATCCCTCTGGGGGTACAACCGGATCTCCTCACTCAGGATCACGGGTCCCTACTGCACCCCAACCTCAGGTCTCTCAACCTCATGGCCTGGCTGCTGAGAGGGTAGTCCTTGCTCCCCTTCTCCTGCCGGCGGAGGTGGAGGAGGTCGTCTTGGCTTCGCGACGGCCTTCTACCCGCAAATGCTACGCCCTTAAATGGCGTCGCTTTGCAGTCTGGTGTACCCGACAGTCTCAGGATCCCTTCTCCTGCCCGGTGTCGGTGATCTTGCAGTACTTGCTACACCTCTCTAATCTGGGACTTAAGTCCAACTCCGTCAAAGTTCACCTCAGTGCTCTTTCGGCACATCATGTGCCGGTGGACGGTAGACCTCTCTCAAGCGACCCTCTCGTAGCGAGGTTTCTCCGAGGTCTCCTTCTACTTAAACCACCTCTGCGCCCGCCAGCGCCTGACTGGGACCTGAATGTGGTTTTGCAGCGGATCACCTGTCCGCCTTTTGAACCTATGGCTACCTGTTCTCTCCGTTTTCTGTCTTGGAAAACACTGTTCTTGATAGCCCTCATTTCCGCTAGACGCGTAAGTGAATTGCAGGCCCTCGTGTCTGATCCCCCTTACACTAGGTTCTACAAGAATAGGGTAGTCCTACGGACTCACCCAGAATTTCTGCCTAAAGTGGTCTCCCCTTTTCACATCAATCAGGAGGTGGTACTTCCAACCTTCTTTCCCAGACCACACTCCAGCCGAGCTGAAACGGTCCTCCATACCCTGGACTGTAGAAGGGCATTGAACTTCTACCTTGACCGTACGCGGGAGCACCGTAAAGCTGCTCAGCTTTTTGTGTCTTTTGACCCCAATAAATTGGGGCTCCCGGTCTCCAAGCGTACTCTGTCCATCTGGGTTGCGGACTGTATCTCTTGGGCTTATGGGGCAGCCGGACTCTCCTTAGAAAGTCGAGTCACGGCTCATTGCGTTCGGGCAAAGGCCACGTCAGTGGCTTACCTCCGCTCTGTTCCGCTGGCAGACATCTGCCGGGCCGCTACTTGGTCTTCGAGCCAGACTTTTGCGGTCCATTACTGTCTCGAGAGGGAGTCCCGTAGGGACAGTGCTTTCGGACAGGCAGTCCTCCGTAATCTCTTTGAGGTCTGAGCAACTCCTACCCTCCATCCCGGATGTGGGCTACCGGTGGGTGATAATTCAGCGAAGATTCTATCCTTCTGTGCTGCTGAGCTAGAGGGAGCTCATTTTTGTGCTTAGGGTCTCCGGTAGCCTTGAGCTTGGGAGTCCCATAAGTGAGGACTGACTTCCTGCTTGGTCCTGGAGAAAGCGTAGTTACTCACCTGTAACAGGTGTTCTCCAGGAGCAGCAGGATTCAGTCCTCACTACCCTCCCTCCTCCCCTTGGAGTTGCAATCGTCTGCTTATGTTCTTTTGCAAATTTTTATGCTGTCTTTTTTAGCTATGTCATCTGACTGGCTAAGATGGCACCCTCGGGCGGGAAGACGACCGCGCATGCGCGCTGCAATTCCCAAAGGCTTTCTTTGAAAGCTGGGGAAAATTGCTCCGCGAGGGCTCCGTCGGCGCCGACGTCACCCATAAGTGAGGACTGAATCCTGCTGCTCCTGGAGAACACCTGTTACAGGTGAGTAACTACGCTTTATAGGTGCTTAAACCTCTTAAAGGAAGGAGGTGCCATATTCACTCTTAGGTGTAGCTGTTCATTCTCATCAGCATACATTAAGAACCTGAGATTAATTAAACTTCAGGTGAACAAAGTACATTAAACGTATTAGGTATAGTTTTATTAGAATATGTATCCCCAGCAACCCTTAGTACGTAAAGAACTTAAATATCAAAACACAACCTTAAAACCAAGATGCAGACAGCAGTCCAGCAGCAAGATGGGGGGGGCTTTCCAGTTATGTGCATTGAGTGTCATGTATGATTTTCTCCCAGATGGTGAGGGCTCTTACGTGTGCACAAGGTGCAAGGGGCTCTTTGCTCTCAGGGAACGAGTACGATCTCTAGAGGCAAGAGTAGCAGACTTGGAAGACATAAGGAAGACAGAGAGGTACATAGACGAGACCTACAGGGATATAGTCCTGAAGTCCCACCTCCAGTCTGGCAGCATCCCTGTTGCCATGAAGGAGAGAGGTCATGTGACAGAAGAGCATCACCCTGGTGTGGCAGGAAGTGATCCTGTAACTAGGACCTGTCTTCCAGGTGATGTAAAACCCTCTCGCACCGAGGACGTTTCTCCAGGGCCATGTGCCCATGAGGGAAGGGTTAGGACAGCCGTTATAGTTGGTGATTCGATCATTAGGCATGTAGATAGCTGGGTGGCTGGTGGACGTGAGGATTGCCTGGTAACATGCCTGCCTGGTGTGAAGGTAGCGGACTTCATGCGCCACCTAGAATAAGGTCTTAGATAGTGCTGGTGAAGAGTCTGTTGTCTTGGTACATGTTGGTACCAGTGACATAGGAAAATGTGGTAGGGAGGTTCTGGAGGCTAAATTTAGGCTTTTAGTTAGGAAGTTGAAATCCAGAACTTCCAGGGTAGCGTTCTCCGAAATGCTTCCCGTTCCATGCACAGGACCCAAAAGACAGGCAGAGCTCCAGAGTCTCAATGCGTGGATGAGACGATGGTGCAAGGATGAGGGTTTTGGATTTGTTAGGAAGTGGGGAACATTCTGTGGAAAGGAGGGGCTCTTCCGAAGGGATGGGCTTCACCTTAAACGGGATGGAAGCAGGCAGCTGGCACGGTTCTCTTAAATCAATCATCGGCAGAACCCTCAGGTCTAGCCCACCTCCATCGTGCACAAACAAGAGCTAAATTCGCCAGCCCCATTCCAACTGTCTCTACACCCCATGGTCGGGAAGAATAGCTCGGGCCGTTCTGCGTATACTCCGACTGACCCAAAGATCCAAACACAAGTCTCACAAAGAACAAAAGCAGACCTCTGGTACTATACATTCCTGAACACAACAGCAGAGACTGTAAGTTGCTCAAACTGTTTAAACTAGTCAAGTATCTCGATACAAAGTAACTAATCTAGGTATAATACTGCTGTATGCTGAAACTAAGCTAGTCAAAATTGTACACTGTAATAACAATATCCTGATGGTATCTAAGTCTGTTGTAAACTGTATCTAAGCATATCAAATAATCTGATTGTATCACTGACCGTTGTACAAATATCTACTACCTTTATATGAAGTAGTGGCCACTTCTACATTGAGCTGGCTTACAACTCCCCTCTCAAACCTAATCCTTGCCTCCATCCACATCTGCTCTCCCCACACCACCTTGAGCAATTACGCAAGAAGCCCAAGGCCTTGCTTTCCCTATTCTACTTTAGAGACGCCAAGGTACACTATAACCAATACCTAAGTAACCTGCCTACAGAACCAACACTGCTCAGAAAGCAGCATGGCCATACCCACTATAACAATTGCACTCCTGTACACCCTTGCCAGTATCATCTGCGACTCCAACGCATTTCTCCAAGACCACAATCCAATCCCCACACGCCAAGGCACAAGTAGGAATTACCATCAAAATCAATATCAGCCTCCAGCAAGCTCCCATTACAGGAGACAAACACACCTGCTCTATGTGACGCTGGATCTTACTGCTAACACAAGAGTTAATAAAACAAAACCTCAGTATGACCTCAAGTGCGCCCTCATCAACGCACGCTCGGCCCGCAATAAATGGCCAGCCATCACTGACTTAATAACCAACATGAAATTAAACATACTAATGGTCACAGAGACATGGCTCTCTGACACGGACTCTGTGCTATTAAATCAACTCACCTCTCCTAACTTCTCAATCTTCACATGCAACAGAAAAAATAAGAGAGGAGGAGGAGGAGTCTTCATTCTTGCAAAAACTGCTCTACAATTCCGAACTAACTTAACTACGAGTTCACAACACCTAGACACAATAACCATCTCCAACAACATCAACACCATCAGTCTTATATACAGAGCACCTAGTGCTTCTTCAGATGAGTTTTCTGATATAATTGACCTAGCTGCTAATCCTGAAGATCCCAGCAAACAAAATTGGCTACTAGGTGATTTTAATCTCGCCTCTACACAGCCCACCTTATCAAGCACCTTCCTTGAAGCAATGTCGAACCTCTGCTACAAACAAATCGTAACAGACCCTACCCATAATAAAGGAAACCTCCTTGATCTGATTTTTGCTCCACCCACAGTCACAGGCATGAGAAGCAACTTCAATCTCCCCATCACCCCTGTCCCATGGTCAGAACACAACCTAATAACATTCCATATCCCAGCACAACGGAACACACCCAGCCAACCAGACAACCAAACACCATACAACCAAGTTCGCTTCAAACCATTGGATAAAGAAGTGATCATCAAACAGGCACTCCCAAGGCTCGCTCTCACACCATCCAATCTTGACGAGACAGTAGCTAACTGGAACGACACACTTCTTCTATATGCTCAACAAGCACCTACTAATAAACATCCTAATGACCGTGCCAACAAAAGGCCACCAGCCCCATGGTTCTCTCCTGAGCTACGAGCATCATTACAGCACCTGAGAAAACTAGAGAGAAAATGGAGGAGCACCCATAACACTCTAGACCAACAAACCTACTTAGATCACCTGAAAAATCATCGAGAAACAACTTGGCTCAAAAGGAAGGAATTCCACTCTGAATTACTTAACCGCTCAATAAACAAGCCTCGTGATCTTTTCATTCTAGTAAAATCTCTAACTAAAGAGCCATCACCACCTCAACAAGAATCTATTCATCCACAAATATACGCTAACTACATACAATCCATAGTAGTTAAAGCAAATGCAACCTCATTTCTAGAACCTTCCAGAACCTCCCAGCCTCAGATATTACTCACAAAACTCTCACCTCCATCAGCAGAATCCATTGAAGACATGATCGCAGCAATCAACACTACTACTGCACCAAATGATCCCTGCCCAGCACATTTTTACACCGCTTTGATCATATCACCCCTATTCTACTCCGCCTGCACTGGTTACCCCTCCGTTTTCGTTTTCAGTACAAGTTCCTTATTTTAATTCATCGTGCCCTTCATACCAACACTCCCCTATATCTAGCAGACCGGATCTTGCTTCACACCCCCTACCGTCAGCTTCGTTCTCTCCACGCCAATCGTCACAAGCACACACCTCGAACAAACCCATCATGCAGCTTTTTTCTTCTTAGGCCCAGTACTATGGAATGCACTACCACCGTTTCTCCGATTGGAACCTTCCTATTCTCAATTTAAAACACTACTCAAAACCCACCTGTTTCAGCAAGCCTTTCAACTTTCACCCGATGGTTCTCCCTGATGTTTTCTTTTCAGTTGATATGAGTTGTTGTTTGTTTGTATACTTGTCCTTGTCTTGTACTTTGTTTACCCATAGTCTATCTCTGTCTTCCCCAATGTGGGCCTATTATTTTTATTCTTGCTGTAATTTTTTGTTTTTAGTAACTTTATGCTTTTAAATACTGGCCCTTTTGTTTTGTTCTGTTTTGTTATGTTATGTTCTGTCCATTTTACCTGTTTATGCTTTTATACTTCTGCTTTCCTGTCTTACTTTGGCGTTCTTTTCTTTATATGTGCATTGCCAACCTTTTATTGTACACCGCTTTATGTTTCGACGAAAAGCGGTTTATCAAATTTTAATAAAGATAAAGATTGGATCAGATCAGTGTGCTCTAAACTTAGTTCTTTCATAGCCAAGATCGCAGACCTATCCTACTCAACTGGAGTATTCCCTGCTGCCCTCAAGCAAACATCCATCCGACCTTTGCTGAAGAACAACTATCTAGACCCAAAGAAGGAGGAATCATATCGGCCGATCTCTAGTATTCCATTATTAGCCAAAATACTCGAGAAAGAGACTCAAAGACAGATCCAACAACATATAGACATATCATCCCCTCTTGATCCATGCCAGCACGGATTTAGAGAAGCCCATGGGGTTGAAACACTCCTTACCTCCCTTTCTAACACGCTCATCAGTGGTATAGACAGCATCAAGATGGGTTTTGCATTGATCTTTCTTGATATTGCAGCAGCGTTTGACTCGGTAGATCATCAGCAACTCCTAGCTCGACTCCATGAGAAGGGTATCCAAGGCCTTGCATGGAACTGGTGCAAATCATACCTTGAAGACCGGTGGCAACAAGTCCGCATTAGCACCAATACATCTGAGCCTTTCCAGCAAAAACAAGGAGTACCCCAAGGCTCCTCTCTATCCGCGCTTCTCTTTAATATATACATGCAGCCAATTTGTGAGATCACCCGTACCTTTGGTCTATCCTGCCTCATCTATGCTGATGACGTACTCATTTTTTCTCCGATCAATATCACAAATCCCAACTACACACCATTAATCAACTGCTTCAACAAGTTAACGGATTGGCTCCTTAACCAGAACCTGCGAATAAACTTCAAAAAGACTGAAGTCCTAATCATCACAAGAAACAAACGCTTCGTACTTCCTCCGAGCCTCAAAGTAAGAGACGCCGAACTTCCAGTCAAGTCATCCATACGATACCTTGGTGTCACAATTGATCAACAACTAGATTTCAAGGAACACATAGAAAACACAGTAAAGGCCATTTATAACAAGATCAAAACACTTCGACTCCTGAGACCCATGCTAAAGACCGAAGACTTCCGCACAATATTCCAAGCGTTAGTCACTCCCCATTTTGACTACGTGAATATCGCACTATACGGTCTACCCAAGAATACCTATACCCTCTTCAATTAGCCATGAATACTGCAGCCCGCATTCTCTCTGGATCATCAAGAAGAGACCGCATAACACTGATACTAATGGAACTCCACTGGCTTCCGATAAGCTGCAGGATCACATATAAAGCCCTTCTCACTACTTTTAAAGCTATAAATAATTTATCCCCATCCTCAATCTCTAATCTCATCACTCAAACCCCAAACAATAGACTCAGGAGGTCAACAGCTGAAAATACACTAGTCATCCCTAGTGAATCAACAAAATGGCCCCAAACAACTAATAACAGAACATTTTCATCATACGCCCCAAGATGCTGGAATCAACTCCCTCCCTATATCAGATCAATCAGAGACCTTATGCAATTCAGAAAAGCCATAAAACACCATCTGTTCACTATGTACTTCACTAAACTCATCAACGACTCACCGCACACCCCCAAGATCTCAAGATAACAAACCAAATACACCTCCTACAGAATAGGTAACATAGACCACATAGTCTACGCATGAGTTACCATAATGTAAATAGAAGTTACCATTCACGTATTCTGTTAAATTGTACTTGGTTCTCTCCATTTGTAAGCCCAAGTTACGTTCCCTGTTATTTGTAAACTTAAGACATGTCCTAAATGTCTGAGTAAAATTTTGTTGTATGTAAACCACACTGATAAAAAATAGCACGGTGTATAAGAACAGTTAAATAAATAAATAAATAAATTAATTAATTAACCTTTTTAAAAGGAGATAGAGCAGCTTTTAAACTAGATAATAGGGGAAAGGCGACAGTCACACAAGAGCGCATGGTTTGGAACAGTGTATCCTTGAAGGATACTACCAAAAGCAGAGAAGTTCCAAAAAAGAGTAAAGTAGCCCAAATGCCCTTGAGTGTGGAGCAGACAGAGCTTAAAGATTCCAAATTAGGAGTATGCCTAGTGGTTGGGGCAAGGTACTTCAGGCCGGAAGGTCGGGGGTTCAAATCCCACGAGAGGACAGCAACCTTGGGCCGGAAGGACTGGGGTTTCTAGTCCCACAGATGCTCCTTGTGGTCTTGGGCAAGCCACTTAACCCTCCATTGCCCATGTTCCCTGTAAGTATTAGTGTATTTTCTCATATCCCTGCGTGTTAAATGTATCCCCCAATTGTGTTGTGACCGCTTTGATTGAAGGATAAGGCGGTATACAAAACTGTCTAAATAAATTACCCATTCCTACCAATAACCAAATTAATATGAATAAAATACAGTCTCTAAAATGCTTGTATGCAAATGCTAGATGTCTAAAAAATAAGATGGGAGAGTTAGAATATATAGCACTAAATGAGAGGTTAGATATGATTGGAATCTGAGACATGGTGGAAGGAGGACAACCAGTGGGACACACTGATACCTGGGTACAAACTATATCGCAATAATAGAGCTGATCAGATTGGTGGAGGGGTTGTGCTCTATGTTAGAGAGGGCATTGAGTCAGAAAGGATTAAAGTTTTGCAGGAAACAACAAATTTGCTGTAGAATCTCTATGGATTGAAATGCCATGTAAAAAGGGGATGGCGATGGCAGTGGGGGTGTACTATCGCCCGCCTGGCCAGAATGAACAAATGGATGATGAAATGCTCAAAGAAATCAAGGAAGCTAACAAAAGTTCCAGCACAGTAATAATAATGGGTGATTTCAATTACCCCGGTATCGACTGGGTCAGTGTCACGGCAGGACATGCTAGGGAGGTAAAGTTCGTAGATGAAATAAATGACTGCTTCTTGGAGCAACTGGTTCATGAACAGACCAGAGGGGAAGCCATATTGGAACTAGTCCTTAATGGAACACCAGATCTGGTGCAAGAGATAAGGTTGTTGGGGCCACTTGGCAATAGTGATCATAGCTTGATCGCGTTTGATTTAATGAATGGAAGAGGGATGGTAAGGCAATCCACAGTACTACCTTTTAACTTTCAAAAGGGAAACTATGATAAAATGAGGAAAATAGTTAAGAAAAAACTAAAAGGAGCAGTTGCAAACATTAAAGACTTACATCAAGCTTGGGTGTTGTTTAAAAATACTATCTTGGAAGCTGTATTCCATGTTTTAAGAAAAGAGGAAGGAAGTCCAAAAAACTGCCAGCATGGTTTAAAGGTGAGGTCAGAGAGGCTGTTCCCAAAAAAGCATCTTTCAGGAAAGGAAAAAGAGCCAAATGACGAAAACTGGAAACAGCACAAGCACTGGCAGGTTAAATGTAAGGCATTGATAAGGCAGGCAAAGAAAGAATTTGAGAAGAAACTTGCTATGGAAGCAAAAACTCATAATAAAGTCTTTTTCAAGTACATTTGTAGCAAAAAAACCTGTGAGAGAGTCAGTTGGTCCATTAGCTGAAAGAGGGGTAAAAGGGGCAGTAGGAGGCAACAAGACTATAGCGGAGAGACTGAATGAATTCTTTGCTTCGGTCTTTACTGAGGAAGAAGTACGGATGTTATCTATGACTGAAGTGGTATTTAAAGTTGATACTGCAGAAGAATTGAAAGAAATATCGCTAAACCGGGAAGATGTATTACAACTATTTGATAAACTGAAGAGTAGCAAATCACCTGGACCGGATGGTATAAATCCCAGGGTGTTGAAAGAACTGAAATATGAGATTGCAGACCTGCTATTAGTAATCTGTGAACTATCATTAAAATCATCTGTAATACCTGAAGATTGGAGGATCGCCAATGTAACGCCAATTTTTAAAAAGGGTTCCAGGGGTGATCCGGGAAAGTACAGACCAGTGAGCCTCACGTCAGTACCGGGATAAATGGTAGAAACCATCATAAAGAACAAAATTACTCAGCATGTAGATAGTCATGGCCTAATGGGAGACAGCCAACATGGCTTTAGACAAGGAAGATCTTTTTCTTACTAATTTGTTATGTTTTTTTGAAGGTGTGAATAAACAGGTAGACAAAGGTGAGTCGGTCGATATAGTGTATTTGGACTTTCAGAAAGCCTTTGACAAGGTCCCTCATCAGAGACTTTTGGCAAAACTAAAGAGTCATGGGATAGGAGGCAGTGTACTATTGTGGATCAGGAACTGGTTAAAAATAGAAAGCAGGACTTCCGGTGGCATGGTGAGCTGAGAGGCACGCGTTCTCTTAGCTCCGGGGTCCGCTCTCTTTCCTTCCCCTACTTACCTGCTCTGCATAATAATTCTCCGACTCTGAAATAGAGATACCATCTCCCGTGGACCGGAGCTTACCCCAGGTTCGTGCCCGCGGTGAAAGCGAGATCACATGGCGACGAAAACCCCCAGGCGCGAGAGAGCGCGTGTGGGGGACCCCAAGATGGCGGAGGGACCCACGGACGATCCGATGCCGGCAGCCACCGTTACGATGGTTGCTGAGGTGTCCCGGGCGGTTGTGGCTGCTTTGGAAGATTGTCTGGGCGGTTTGGCAACACAAATCACGGCTCTGACTCAAGCGGTGTCTGACTTCGCAGGCCGGGTGGAGCACGTTGAGCGCCGCATAGGCACACTGGAAGATACACGTGTTCAAGATGCGGCCCGGATCAAAAAGTTGGAGGAGGCACTCTTGAAGCAGCAAGACAAACTGGAAGATTTGGAGAATAGGAGTCGGCGGAACAACCTTCGGTTTATTGGCGTTGCTGAATCGGTGCCCGATAGAGAGCTAAGGGCTTACCTGGAGAAGTGGATACCGGAGCATCTGCCCCTGGAAGATGGCACCGGCGGTATTGTGTTGGAGAGGGCACACCGCCTGGGACCGCCTCGCGCTGGGGAAAACCGGCCTCGGGCTGTCATTGCCCGGTTTTTGAACGCGGCACAGAAAGATGGAGTCCTGCGCGCCTCCCGGCAGGCGCGACGCTCTGGGGCGAATGCATCTCAGATCCTGATATTTCAGGATTACTCGGCTGGGGTTGCTGCGCGGCGGAAAGCCTTCAAGGATGCCTGCGGTCGTTTGGTGGAGAAGGGCCTCAGATTCACCTTGGCCTACCCTGCGCTCCTCCGAGTCGACAGCGAGGGTGTTAGGCGTGTATTTGCCTCACCGGAGGAAGCGCTGGAATACTGTGATTCCTTGGGCTGATGGATCGTGATTAGCCTGGATTGTGGCTGTTAAGAAGACCGTCTCCGCAGTGGTGGGCAGGTGTGGACATGAACTGGGCACCTATAATCATTATTAGTTGTATATTTTTTGGACTATTTTTTGAATTATCTAGTTGACTCTTGGTTTTTTTTTCTCTCCCTCCTTTTTTTTTTTCTCTCTCATTTTTTATTTTTTTTATTTTATTTGCTAGGCACGGGGCAGATTTGGCGCGGCCTCATATGTAACCGCCACATGGTTTGGCGAGAGTAAGAGCAACCCCCGAGGCTGGGAGGGCTACTCTTAACCTTAACCTTAATTTTATGGTTTTTATTTTCATGCTTTGTACTGTTAGGTGGGTTCATGGGCTGGGTTGATTTCAGGGGGATGAGGTATTTGGGGGGGGTTTTCTTTTCTTTTCTTTCTCCTTTTTATACCTTTATGCTTTCATTTATTTCCTTTTCTCTTCCTTCTTCCTTTCATGTTTCTCCTTTTTTTTTTGATGGTCCATATTTGGGCTTTGGGCCGGCACAGGGTCCGATGGCTGGGCACGGAGGATGGAGAGCCCATGCTGAGCTGCCCTGTGATACATGTGCCTTGTCCATAATGTGGTTACATGCTGGGAAACTGTCCCTGTTTAAGCTCTGTTGCCATCCCAAGGGCCCGTTTCTGTTTTTGATTTTGGAAAGAGCCAGGAGGTGTTTCAGTAGGAGCTGCTTGGAGAGGCTAGTGTTTCTTCCTTTTTGGCCCTTCTTCTTTCCTCCCCTCTTTTTCCTTCCTTTGTCTCCGCTTTGTTTTTGATCGGCGGAGAGCTGAAGACTGCTTACCTGGCCCCCCTTGGGCTCCTCTGTGCAGGTTAGTTCGCCTATTTTATTTTCTTTTTTTTCTTTATTTACAATTTACCTTCTTTTAATCCTCAATTTTCTTTTACTTTCTTTCATGGGTTCTTCTATCTTTTCTGAGGGGTGCTTTGAGTTCTCCACACCCCACCCCCTTCTCTTATGGGCTTCATTTTTATCCTGCAACCCTTATTGGTAATATAACCCACACTTGGCCTACTTTAGTTTACGAGGGGGTGCCTTACGGCAGCCTCAGTCACCCTACCCTAACTTGTGATGACTCCACTTATAAAGATTATTATGTGTTCTTCACTGCGTAGGATATTATTGTATAATTTATTTAGTATGTTTTTATTTACTTATCTCCTTTTTCATATTCTTACTTTTTCTCCCCCATTGTAATTTAATTCATTTTTGTACTTCTGAGCCGAAAGCACTGTGCAGATGTTTCCCCAAACCCTTTGCTGTATAACTGCCCACGTGTATATGTGCACCAATGTGTGAGCATTGTGGGGGAGGGATGTGGGAATTGAAGTTGGCCCAGTCCTAATGGCCTCCTATGCTTGCCAGTACGAGGGGGGGCCCGTGACGAGCTCCGGGCCACGGTGCATCTGGTTAGAGGCGGGGGGGGGGAATGGCCACGCTTCGGCCTCCTCTGTAGAAAATAGGATCGGACTCTGTTGCACTGTACCTAACATCTAGGGGGGCCTATAGATGGGGGGGCGATACTGAATCAAGGGAGGCCCCTGGTGGGAGGGGTCCCGGGGTAGACGGGCGGGATCTGGTTCTTGTAGTATGAGCTGAGCGTCGGGGGGCGGGTCGGGGGTGACCGGGGGGGGGGGAGAGGGGGCTCTTCATGCTTACGAAGTCAAGGAGGGGCCCTGGTAGGCTGCTTGGTGGCTAGGGGCAGTCTAGCGGTAGGGCGGGTAGGTATGAATGGGTGGGGATGGGCGGTTGGGGGGGAGGGGGGGCTCCGGGAGTTCGAGGGCTGCAGCAGGGGGGGGTTAGGGGCGTCGGGGAGGTGGGACCACATACAACTAGTAGGGGTGTGCATGCGGCACGGATTGGCTGTTCGGGTGATAGATGTGCGCAGCTGTCCGGGGCTGGACGTTGGTGGCAGAGAGGGGGAGCCCTTGGCTGGGGGGGCTTCCACCTTAGAGATTGGTGGCTTATAGTGTCATGGCGGCTCAATTGGGCCTTCGATTCTGGGTGATACTGCTACTACTCGAATAGCCTCTTGGAACGTGTGTGGATTGGGGTCCCCAATAAAGCGTTATAAAGTGTTACAGCATCTGAAACGTCAGCATCTCAGTGTTATTATGCTGCAGGAGACTCATCAATCGACATTGGAACATGAGAAGCTATGTAGAGGCCATATTTCACATGTTTACGGGGCGCCGGCGGTTGGGAAAAAGAGAGGGGTGGCTATTTTAATTGCTAAATCAGCCAGCTGGACAGAGGAAAAAGTGGTGGCGGATGTGGAAGGCCGGTACGTTTGTGTTTGGGGGTTACTCAACGGTAGGCGGGTGGCTATGTGTTCGGTTTACGGCCCTAATGTTTACGAAGCCGGGTTTTATAATGCACTTATCCGTTTCTTAGAGGCTACCACTGGATATCAAGTAATCTTAGGTGGAGACTTCAATGAAGTCTTGGAGGCAGCGATGGATCGCTCTGGCCCGGGTGGGGGGGGTGCGGTGGGCGGGCAAGGCGGCGTCTCCACGGTGTGTGCGAAGCGCATAAGCTTATGGATGTGTGGCGGGTTTTGCACCCGGGGGACCGGGACTATACTCATATGTCTCGTGCCCATGGTACTTGGTCTCGCATAGATTTTTTCTTGATCTCGGAATCACTGTTTAGTGGGGTCTCCCGCGCGGAGATTGGGCCGGTCGTTTTGTCGGATCATGCCATGATACTTTTGGAACTTCGTAGTGGGGTCCCCAGCCGGAATCGCTTGTGGAGGTACCCGTTAGACCTCAGTGGAGACGTATCGTTTGCGGCTTATCTCCGAGAGCGTTGGGCGGACTATGCGGCCCTCAATGATCAGCCGGGGATCTCTCCTGCCCTCTTCTGGGAAGCTGGCAAGGCTGTCCTTCGCGGTGAGATCATTAGCTATTGTAGTCAAAAGCGTAAGCGGCTTCTTCAGCGGATACTGAGGTTGGAACGTGACCTGGGGAGAGCACGGAGGGTAGTGGCTGGACACAAATCGGTTGCGAATCAACGTCAGATGCGGGAGCTTCAGCTTGAACTGGAGATGCTACTTCACCAAAGAGCACAGAAGTCGATGTTGTACTACCGCTACCGGCTATATCAATATGGTAACAAGGCGGGTAAGCTGCTATCGGCTTTGTTGAAGCCACCTGGGGGGTCCCGACATATTGGGGCAATCAGACATCCGGATGGGAGCCTTCGCCGCAGCGCTAGCGACATTGAAAGCATCTTTACCGCTTTCTTCCGGCAACTGTATGCTAGTGATGGAGCACAGGAACAGGCGGGGTCTCTGTTTTTGTCCAAGTGTGCTCTGCCGAGCCTCACCGAGGAGCACCTGCGGGCTCTTAATCAGCCTATCTCGGGACAGGAGGTACAAGCCGGCATTCGTAATCTCAAAAACGGGCGGGCCCCGGGGGTGGATGGGTATCGCAGTGAGTTTTATAAGATCCTGGGCGATGCGGTGGTGGCACCTTTGGTGGGCTACTTTGAAGATTTGGTGCAAAGGGGGGAGTTCCCGTATGAAGCTAATAAGGCTTTAGTTACTATCTTGCCCAAGCCGGGCCGGGATCCTCTCCATCCGGGTTCATACCGCCCAATTTCACTTCTAAATGTGGATATCAAGTTATTGGCTAAGATTATGGCAGACCGATTAGCCAACTGCTTGCCGAGTCTGATTCACCGGGATCAGGTTGGTTTTGTGCGTGGACGTCAGGTTGCCTATAGTCTTCAGCGGGTGTTACTCTCGCTCTGTGCGGGGAGGGCGTCGGGAAATCATTCTCTGCTTATAAGCTTTGATGCCGAAAAAGCCTTCGATAGAGTGAGCTGGGGTTTCATGTACCAAGTGCTTGCAGCCATGGGCTTCGCTGGTTTCTTTGTCGATGTGGTCCGCCTCCTATATGCTAACCCGATTGGGGCTTTGCTGATCAATGGGGTTATGACTGCTGACTTTGAGATTCAAAAAGGGACCCGCCAAGGCTGCCCGCTCTCCCCTCTTCTCTTTGTCTTGACGCTAGAGCCTCTCTTGACCCTGATCCGTTCTTCCGACTTATTCCATGGTGTCCCGGCGGGGAGGGAAGAGTTCCGAGTAGCGGCATTTGCGGATGATCTACTGGTTCACTTGGGCGACCCATGTGCGGGGCTGCCTGAGCTCCTACTTCTCATTCAGGATTATGGACTACCTTCGGGTTTCCGCCTCAATCTTGATAAATCAGAGGCCATGCTGATTGGTGAAGGTGCGTGGCCTGGATGGCCAGGTGAGTTCCCTCTGAAATGGGCGGACGGTCATTTTAAGTATATGGGTATATATTTGCCTGCGAATCCACGGGATCTGTATAACTTGAACGTCCCCAAAATTGTCCGGGCTGTGATGCAGTCTGTGGACAAGTGGTGTGACCTACCGTTGTCCCTGGGGGGACGTGTCGCATTGTGTAAGATGGCCATCTTTCCCAAGATATTGTATGCGATGCAGACCCTTCCGTTGCTTTTTAAGCGAGTGGATCTTCACCGCTTGGAGCGTCAGTTGAATCGGCTTCTGTGGCAGGGTAGGCGACCAAGGGTGCGTCTTGCGGTTTTAAGACAACCGGTACTGCTGGGCGGCATGGGTTTTCCTGATCTCCAGAAATATAATATTGCCTGCTTGTTGCGGTTTGCCCGTGACTGGCTATGGGATCTGGATAGTTATTCCCCACTGGGGATGCTCCGAGCTGCAGTGGCGCCCCTCCACCTGCGTTATCTTCTACATGCTAGGCGTCTCCAGGGGGTGGGGACTATTTTCAGGCAGGTCCTCTTTGATCCTGTCCGGAGGGCCTGGCGAACCTTTTGTGGCGGACGGGGGATTTCACCGCATTTTTCTCCCTATCTCCCCATCAGGGGGAATGCGGAATTTGTACCAGGGCTGGGTTTGACGAGGTTCTGTCGTTGGGAGCAGCTGGGACTGACTAATTTAGAGCAGGTCTTAACCTCGGCCGGAGGGATGGAAAGTTTTAATACGCTCCGGCTCCGATATCCGCTGGGTGATGGGGACGTCTACTCTTATTTACAGTTAAGCAGTTATATCCGTACGATCCCTGCAGCATCTCTTACAGGGGAAACTTGTTCCGCCCTTGAACAGGCACTTTTGGGCGGTGCGGTTGGGACGAGAGTTTCCTGGTTATACAAGATGCTCTGGGAGGCGGTACCACCTCTCGCCTTAGAGGACCTGGCTGTGGCCTGGACGGCGGAGCTTGGAGAGGAAGTTACACCTGAGGAGATTCTCAGTGGCTTAGCGGGTATCCCCTCATTGAGTGTGTCAGGGCTTCATCGGGATATACAATTTAAAATCACCCGCCGCCTATATTTCGCACCGGCTCGGGCTTGGCGGGCTGGAGTGAGCGATACTTCTAGCTGTCCACGGTGTGCAGCGTCTAAAGCGACGTTAGGACATATGCTCTGGGGCTGCCCGCGGGTCCAAGTCTTTTGGAAACAGGTGCTCAGCTATCTGTCTGCCTGCTTACTTCGCCCTTTATCTTTGACCGGCGCGAATTTTGTGCTGGATATATGGGAGGGCTCTGGGGAGGTCGATTTAGATCCTATGAGGCTTCGCTGGACCCGATTAGTGCTGATCACTGCTCGCGCGGTGGTGATGCAACAGTGGCTTACGCGGCATGGGCCAACCCGAGGCCTGTGGAGGCTTAGCCTACATAGGGTTTTGCTCATGGAAAAGATGCGGGCTGGTGGGGTGGCGCGCCGATGGGAGAATTTCCTAGCCTGCTGGGGACCCCATCTGCAATCCCTAACTGGGAGAGAGAACGTAGCAGAATCCTGAGTTTGCCTTAAATAATAGCTTGGCTCCACGCTGATCTGCACCCTTTTTTAGGTTGGTGGGGGTTTCTCAGTCCTTCACCGTGCTAGTCCCCGGACAGCCAGCGACTTGCGCACCCGTGGGGTATGTTCGCCCCGTATGCAGGTAGGTGTGAGAATGTGTGTGAATGTTGTGGTCCCGCAGGGGGGGGAGGAGAGGGGGGGGGGTTGGGGGGGGGGCTGGGGGGGGGGGTCCCCTGGGTGCAGACTACGGTGGTTGTTGGGCTTGGGAGCAGAGTCCACCCCAAGCCCGTGGGTTCATTTTCACTGGATCCGTCTGGCGCCTGGGGGGGGGGGGGTTTCCTATATAGGCCCAGGGTCAAGCAACTATTGGTTAGCCCGGTGGGCTGGGGCGGGGTAGATAGATGACCAATGTGGCACACCTAACACTTGCTGCGCCTTAAGCGCCAGAGGCCCGGTACAGGTCCCCAGGCTTGTATGGTCTTAGGGGTTGGTGTTTCTCTGGTCCCGTCCTGAAGGATGGCTCTTCCTGGAGACCAGTGCACCGTACCTCACAGTATTGCTGGTTATTACATATCTGCTGCAGAGGTGAATGGCGCAAGGGGCTGTTGTATTAAGCTGCTGGTTTTGAATGTTGTCCAGGTTGTTCTTTATGATATGTTACCCTTCTTTCCTGTTTAATATGGACTGCCACCGTTGGATGTTATCTGTATGTCCTACTGTACCATTTTGCACTGTTTCCTGAATGTTTTAGTCTTCTGGGGGATGCCTTGGAATGTTGATGTCGTGTTTTCTTATTGCACTGTTAGGGGGTGCGGGTACCAAAATATCAATAAAATAGATTGAAACATAAAAATAGAAAGCAGAGGGTAGTGCTAAATGGTCAATTTTCCCAATGGAGAAAGGTGAATAGTGTACCCCAAGGATCTGTGCTGGCTCCGCTGCTTTTTGATATATTCATAAATGACCTGGAAAAGGGAATAACGAGTGAGGTTATCAAATTTGCAGATGACACAAAACTATTTAAAGTTGTTTTTAACCCAAGAGGATTGTGGAAAATTGCTAGAGGATCTTGATAAATTGGAAGATTGGGCATCGAAATGGCAGATGAAATTTAATGTGGACAAGTGCAAAGTTATGCACCTAGGGAAGAACAACCCAAACTATGGTTACACGATGCAAGGTTCCATATTTAGAACCACCACCCAGGAAAAAGATTTAGGCGTCATTGTGGATAACATGTTAAAACCCTCGGCCCAGTGTGCAGCCGCGGCCAAGAGAGCAAATAGGATGCTAGGTATCATAAGGAAAGGAATGGAAAATAAAACAAAGGATATTATAATGTCTCTATATCATTCCATGGTGAGACCGTACCTTGAATATTGTGTGCAGTTCTGGTCGCTGTATCTTAAAAAGGATATAGTGTTAGAAAAGATACAGAGAAGAGCCACCAAAAGGTAAAGGGGATGGAAGGATACCCCTATGAAGAAAGGCTAAAAAGGTTAGGGCTCTTTAACCTGGAAAAGAGACTGCTGAGGGGAGATATGATAGAAGTCTATAAATTAATGAACGGAATGGAATGGGTAAATGTAGATCGATTGTTTACGTTATCAGAATATAGAAAGACTAGGGGACATGCAATGAAGCTACAGGGTAAACTATTTTAGAAGAATTAATACAAGAAAATATTTTTTCAGTCAACGTGTAATCAAACTCTGGAATTTGTTACCGGGGGATGTAGTAAAGGCTGTTAGTGTAGCTGGGTTTAAAAAAGGTTTGGACAAGTTCCTGGAGGAAAGTTCCATAAACCATTATTAAGAAGGGACCCAGGATATCAATGCTTGATGCAATACAAGCATTGTGGAACCTGTGTCTTTTGGGGAAACTGCTAGGTGTGTATGACCTAGATTGGCCTCTGTTGGAAACAGGATACTGGGCTTGATGGACCTTGTTCTGACCCAGTATGGCATATCTTATGTTCTTATGCTGTCACTAGCAGCTATAATTCAAGTCTCTGGTACATCAGTCAGCACACCTCTGACTGCTCCATGTTGTTTCTCTGCCATGAAGCAGCTGTCACTACTACTGGGAGAAATTGCTGCACATTGAGCATTGATGACAACAGTCATCTTTTGGACTGATGACATATCAATATCTCTCCTTTACTGGCAGCTCGAAGTGCTTAGCACGTTTAGACTCAAGGTTGTATTCACCTCTGAAGATCAATGAGCTTCCTATCCTTGAAATCCCAAGTGAACCTCCAGAGTAGATGAAAGCAGCAGGAATAGACCCATCTCATGAGCATCTAGCTTCAGTTCGCTCTTCTAGACCAGTCCAGACAAGCGGGTTGTGTTTCTCTGCCAGCAGAGATGGAGACAGAACAAACTAGAATCTTCCATTGACATTGTCACTGCTACTTTAGCTAGTACAGCTTGGGGCATACTTCAGAATTTCTCTTTCTCCAACACATAGTGGATGCAAAACTGGTGCAGCTCTTCTTTTGTCCTAAGAGGCGCCATGGACCTAGTAGAGCTCGACAGCGGACATCTCCAGAGCATATTTTATGGTACTCTGCTGGTGTTTCCTGCATGGAGGAGAAAAAAGGGCTATCCTTTCCATCAGTAATCCTGACTGGTTGAGAGTTAAAGATTCTGCTGGATCAAGACCCTGTCTTAGCATAGCCTCCAGCCTCCAACCACCCCCCACCTCTCTGAGCACCTCCAGACAGAAGTGAAGAGAAAATGTGCTGTTTCCTCATCTTGGAACCCTGGGGTCGTCTTTGACTCCTCGCTCTCTCTCTCTCTCCTTCTCCATACACATGCAATTGATATCTAAAACCTGTCGTTTCTTTCTCTGTGACATCAAAAAAATATGCCCATTCCTTTCTGAGTACACTACTAAAACACTTATCCACTCTTTAGTAACCTCCTGTCTAGATTATTGTAACCTACTCCTTGCTGGTCTCCCTCTGAATCATCTCTCTCCCCTTCAATCTGTTCAGTACTCTGCTGTGTGGCTAATCTTCTGCCAGCCTCGTCTTGCTCATATTATCCCTCTTCTCAAGTCACTTCATTGACTCCCTATCCATTTCCGCATCCAGTTCAAACTTCTCCTGCTGACCTATAAGTGCATTCACTCTGCAGTTTCTCACTACCTTTCCTCTCTTATCTTGCTGTCTACACCCCTCATCGGGAGCTCCACTCTTCTGGCAAATTGATTCTATCTGTGCCCTTCTCTTCTGTTGCTAACTCCAGACTTCGCTCCTTTCACCTTGATGTTCCTTATGCCTGGAATAAACTACCTGAATCTGTACGTCGGATGCCTTCTCTGGCCTTTTCAAATCCAGGGTGAAAACTTACTACTTTGCTGCCGCTTTCAGATCTTGACTCACCTGGTCTCCTTTGTGTTTCCTTACCATCCTCCCTAGATGTATCCTGTGTCTACAGCTACTGTGTTTTCTGTCTTGATGAGCGTGTAAACTCTGATCAGAAGGGACCGTCTTTTGCAATTGTCTGTGCAGCACTGCGTATGTCGTGTAGCGTTATACAAACGTTCAGTAGTAGTAGTAGCACATGGAAGCGGCCTGAGCTCAGTACTATTTTTGGTCCTGGACTCCATAAGGATAAGTGCAATCTTTGACTGACTTGTGCCTGAATTTGCAGCCATAGCTGTGGGTGATGGCCCGACATTACTCATTGGTGCAGTTTGTGATCAGGTCTGGTAGTGCATGTGTTGTGAGTGCTAATCATCCTTCCCCCCCCCACCCCCCCGTGTATGTGCATTATTTGTTGCCACACATGTGTAGGAGTCGTGCCACCATGTGCACATGTAAAGTTAAAATTTATAAGATTTACATGTGTAAAAGTTAGAAACAGAGAAACATGACGGCAGAAAAGGACAACATAGCCTATCCAGTCTGCCCTTCCCTATCAACTACTAAAATAGTCTTCTTTTTCCTTTTAGAGATCATCTGTGTTTGTCCCTGATTTTTTGAATTCAGATACTGACCTTGCTTCTACCACCTCCACTGGGAGACTATTCAACGCATATACCATTCTTTCCGTAAAGAAATACTTCCACATATTACTAATGAGTCTATCCCCTTTCACTCTCAGCCTATGTCCCCTTGTAACAGAGCTTGCTTTCAATTGAAAGAGATTCTCCTCTTATGCTTTTATGCCACGGAGGTATTTAAACATCTCTATCATATCTCCTTTATCCTGCCTTTCCTCTAAAATATACATATTAAGATCTTTAAGTCTGTCCTCGTATGCTTTATAAAAAAGACCACTAACCATTTTAGTAGCCACCGTCTGCACCGACTCTAATTTGTTTATATCCTTTTGAAGGTGTGGTCTCCAGAATTGCACACAATACTCCAAATGAGGTTGCACTAGAGACTTATACAGAGGTACTGTCATCTCCTTCTCTTGCTGGCCATTTCTCTCCCTATGCACCCAAGCTTTCACCATCACCTTTTCTGCCTGTTTAGCTACTTTAAGATCATCAACACAATCATGCCTAGGTCCTGCTCTTCTTTTGTGGACAGACGTACTTCAGCCCCTACACTGCACTACTCTCTTGGATTTTTGCAATCCAAATGCATGACCCTACATTTTTTGGCATTAAATCTGAGCTGCCAAATTCAAGACCATTCTTCAAGCTTAGCTAGAATCCTCCTCATGTTATTCATACCTTCCTGGGTGTCTATTGCAGAATTTGGTATCATCCACAAACATGCAAACCTTACCCGACAGCCCTTCTGCAATATCACTAACAAAGATGTTAAAAAGAATCGGACCAAAGAAAGATCCCTGCGGCATACCACCGGTAACATCCTTCAGCTCAGAATGTGCTCCATTTACCTGTCGCCTCCCTCTTAACTAATTGCTAACCCAATCAGTAACTTTCTCCGGGAACAAGCAGGAAGTCAGTCCTCACATACGGGTGACGTCGGCACCGACGGAGCTCTCGCGGAAGCATCCCCCCAACTTTCAAAGAAAGCCTTTGGAAGATGCCACCACTCATGCGTGGTCCCCTTCCCGCCCAAGGGTGCCATCTTGCTCAGTCTCCTTTTTTCCACGGAGCCCTTCAGATGTCTGTCTGGCTTGTCCATGGAAAAAAGATTTTTCTCTCCTTGTTTCATACACCTCCGGTATCGCACTGGTACTCGTCCCGCTACCTGACCTTGCTGGAGAATGGCCAATGTAGCGCCAGTTTTTAAAAAGGGTTCCAGGGGTGATCTGGGAAACTACAGACCGGTGAGCCTGATGTCAGTACCAGGAAAAATGGTAGAAACCATCATAAAGAACAAAATTACTGAACATATAGTCATGGCTTAATGGGAGACAGCCAGCATGACTTTAGACAAGGAAGATCTTGTCTTACTAATCTGTTATGTTTTTTTGAAGGTGTGAAAAAACAGGTAGACAAAGGTTGATATAGTGTATCTGGACTTTCAGAAAGCCTTTGACAAGATCCTTCATGAGAGACTTTTGGCAAAACTAAAAAGTCATGGGATAGGAGGAAATGAACTATTGTGAATCAAGAGCTGGTTAAAAGATAGGTTGCAGGGGATAAGGCTAAATAGCCAATTTTCCCAATGGAGAAAGGCGAAAAGTAGAGTACCCCAGAGATCTGTGATGGGTCCGCTGTTTTTTAACATATTCTTAAATGACCTGGAAATGAGAATAACGAGTGAGGTAATCAAATTTGCAGATGACGCAAAATTATTCAAAGTTGTTAAACGATGAGGATTGTGAAAAATTGCAAGAGGACCTTGATAAATTGGAAAACTGGGCATTCAAATGGCACATGAAATCTAATTTGGACAATTGCAAAGTTTATTCACCTAGGAAAGAACAACCCAAACTATGGTTACACGATGCAAGGTTCCACGTTAGGAACCACCACCCAGGAAAATGATTTAGGCGTCATCGTGGATAACATGTTAAAACCCTCCGCCCAGTGTGCAGCGGCGGCCAAGAGAACACATATAATGCTAGGTATCATAAGGAAAGGATTGAAAAATAAAAGAGGATATTATAATGCCTCTGTATCGTTCCATGGTGCGACAGCACCTTGAATATTGTGTGCAATTCTGGTTGTCGTATCTTAAAAAGGATATAGCGTTATTAGAAAAGGTATAGAGAAGAGCCACCAAAATGGTAGAGAGGATGGAAGGATACCCCTATGAAGAGAGGCTAAAAAGATTAGGGCTCTTCAACCTGGAAAAGAGTAATCTATTTAAGACTAATAAGAGAGAATATTTTTTCACTCAACGTGTAATCAAACTCAGGAATTTGTTACTGGAGTATGTAGTAAAAGCTGTTAGTGTAGCCGGGTTTTTAAATTTTTTTTTAAATGTATATATTTATTGATGTTTTGAGATCATACAATGACAAAACACATAGGAAAAGGAAAAATCTCCATAAATACAAAAACATTATTCCTAGAATAATAACAAAAAGAAAATGGATATTAGCCCATATCAAGGGAGCAATAGCAAAATAAAAGAAACGTACAATAAAAGAAAACAAGACACAATGGCCTCACAAAACTGCAAAACTGTACCCCCAGAAGAGAACATGGTCTCTAAAACCCCTCATCCTTCCTCAGCCACAAGGGTAATCGTTTCCTTACTAACCAGAAGTTTCTCCAAGTGAGAAGGATCAAGGAAAACATATTTCACCCCTAACAGTGTAACAAGACACTTATAGGGAAATCTTAAGTAAAATATCCCAGAAAGACCCAATACCCGGGACCTAAGATGCAAAAAAGCTTTCATTTTGACTTGGGTAGCTCTGGAGACATCCGGGAAAATGTGAAGTTTCCCACCACAAAAAAGATCATTTTTATGTCAAAATTAACTTCTCATTATTAAAGTTTTATCACCATCATACAAAAGGGAAACAACTAAGGTAGCTCTAGTAGTTATATCGTGCGAATCCTCAAGAAAAGTTGAGAGAATGAACTCCGGATTAATATCCAGGAATCCTTCCCCCTCCTGTTCTGAGCAAAGTTTAGCCGGGTTAAAAAAAAAAAAAAAAAGGTTTGGGCAAGTTCCGGGAGGGAAGGTCCATAAACCATTATTAAAAGGGACCCAGGATATCACTGCTTGACCCAATACAAGCTTTATGGAACCTGTGTCTTTTGGTGAAACTGCTAGGTAGTTGTGACCTAGATTGGCCACTGCTGGAAAGAGGATACTGGGCTTGATGGACTTTGGTCTGACACAGTATGGCATATCTTATGTTCTTATGTCTATTTTTGTAGTTTTATTTTCCTGACACCTTAGCGCCTTTTTTCCTCCAACTGGCAGCCTGGAGAGTCTTCGACCCCAAAGGGGTACTTTTTTTCCCCCATGGCTACCAGTGGCTTTTTTTCCCCCATGGCTACCAGTGGCTTTAAGAAGTGTGATTGGTGCTTTAAAATTATGTCTTTGACCGACACACACAGCTGCTGTCTTTGCTGCCTCGGGCCGGCAGCCTGCGGTCTCTGCAAGAGGATGTCCATTAAGATCCTTGAGCCGCCAGCAGCAGCATGATAAGTTTTTCCCCAAGTCCCCGGTGCTTCCGAAGGCCAGGGCCTCGTCTGAGGTCTCGACGTATTGGGCGGAACCTCCTGAATCCGAGCTCTATCATCGGTCCTTGGAAAAGGGGTCTCCCTTGAGGGAACCCAGGAAGAAGAAGAAACCCTCGATGGTGGCGTCCTTGGACAGTTCGACAGGCCGGGTGCCCCCCCCCCCCCCCGGGGCAAGGTCCCGGTCCCGGTCCCGCAGTCCGAGGCGCTCATCTGAAGCTTTGGAGAGGGAACGGCCTGCAAAGATCCCCTGAAAGGATCCGACCACGGACCGACCTCGGTCCCCAGACACTATCCTGATCAATGATTCCCCTTTGGGGGAGCTGGTGTTGGGTTTGAGTCCTTCAGTGTCCGTGCTGAAGGCTGTGGAGCCTTCTGGTCTGGCATCTTAGAATGATGGTCCTGGAGTGCAGTTTGTCTGCCTTCATGGACCAGCAGCGGGCACTGTTGTCCGGCACGACTGGTTCATCCGCACCAACCACCGGGCCCTCAACATCCAAGACATCCCCGGAGGCCGAGCCGATCCTCAGCCGAGGTCACGATCTGAGTCCCACTTGATGGGCCTGGCGTCATCCCCGGCAAGTTTGCAAGGTACGTGCTGTGGAGCTTCGGGAGCCCCAAGGCCCGCAGAGCAGCCCTCCTACAAGTCCTTGACGGACCACTCCAAGTGGGAGATGGAGGACGAGGAGTCCCCCGATACCTGTCACCACTGCGACGTCCCATCTGACTCTCTTCTTGGAGCCTCGACTGCGGTCCCTGCCTGAGGATATGGGCTTCCTTGATTTTGTCAAGGATATGTCGAAGGCCCTGGCATTCCCCACGGAGTCAGAGGAGGACCCTCAGGCAGATGAGTTGGAAATCCTCCAGTATGAGGCTCCTCTGCAGGAATCGCTCATGGTACCCATCCCTCCCATCCTGGAACGGCTGATGCTCCGAATGTGGTACCGGTGGTGAGCAAACGGCTCGACTCGATGTATTGAGTCTGCCAGAGCCTGGACTTCCAAAAGTCGCAGCTGCCTCATAAATCCATGGTGGTGGAGTCGGTCATGGGCCGGCTGAAAAGCCAGAAGACTCACTCCTCGGTTCCCCCCCGGCAGCCTGGATGCCCTCGGCAGAAAGTGCTACCAGGGCTCAATGCTCATCGACTATATCCAGGCCTATCAGCTGTACATGGGCATGTACCTAAGAGACCTGGCGAAGGAACTCGCCGGGTTCTCAGCTTGTCTCTCGAGGAATCCTTGTAGCGGTTCAAGAACCTGGCCAAGGCAGTCCGTGAGTGCTCCATATTCATGTCTTGAGCGGCCTATGACTGATTTGAGTTGGCGGCTTGAGAAACATAGAAACATGATGACAGAAAAAGACCACATGGCCTATCTAGTCTGTCCTTCCATATCAACAACTACAACAGTCCACTTTTTACCTTTAGAGATCCTCTGTGTTGGTCCCATGCTTTTTTGAATTCAGTTACTGTCCTCATCTCTACCACCTCCACTGGGAGACTATTCCATGGATTCACTACTCTTTCCGTAAAGAAATATTTCCGCATATCACTCCTGAATCTATCTCCCTTCACCCTCATCCCATGTCCCCTCGTAGCAGAACTTGCTTTCAATTGAAAGAGGCGCTCTCCCTGAACATTTATGCCACGGAGGTATTTAAACATCTCAATCATATCACCTCTATCCCGCCTTTCCTCTAAGGTGTACATATTAAGATCCTTAAGTCTGTCCTCATATGCTTTATTATGAAGCCCACTAATCATTTTAGTAGCCACCCTCTGCACCGACTCCATCCTGTTCACATCCTTTTGAAGGTGCAGTCTCCAGAATTGCACACTATACTCCAAATGAGGTCGCACCAAAGACTTATACAGAGGCATTATCACCTCCTTTTTTCTGCTAGCCATTCCTCTCCGTATGCACCCAAGCATCCTTCTAGCTTTTGCCGTTGCCTTTTATACCTGTTTAGCTACTTTAAGATCATCAGACACAACCAGGCCTAGGTCCCGCTCTTCGTTAGTGGACAAAAGTACTTCACCTCCTATACTGTATTGCTCCCTTGGATTGCTGCAGCCCAAATGCATGACCTTACATTTTTTAACATTAAATCCCAGCTGCCAAATTCTAGACCATTCTTCAAGCTTAGCTAGATCCCTCCTCATGTTATCTACACCTTCCTGGGTGTCTACTCTATTGCAGATTTTGGTATCATCTGCAAAGAGACAAACCTTACCCGACAGCCCTTCCGCTATATCACTAACAAAGATGTTAAAAAGAATCGGACCAAGGACAGATCCCTGGGGCACACAACTGGTAGCATCCTTCTCCTCAGAGTGAGCTCCATTTACTTGTACTCTTTGTCGCCTCCCACCCAACCAATTTCTAACCCAAGCAGTAACTTTTTAGGGTCCATCCCTAGGGTGCTCAGTTTGTTTAGTGGCGGTGGGCATTGGTGCATGGCGCTAAGCTTGGCTAGAGTCGTCCAACTTCGAGCAGTTTGTTCAGGACAAATTGGTCGATGTCCCATGCCAAGGAGAGAACCTCTTTGGCAAACCCATGATCGACAAGGCTGCCGAGATGGAGACCGAGATCATGAGGACCGGATTCTCCAAAAAGACGGCTGCCCCTCCCCGACAGAAGGGCTCCGGTAAAAATACCTTCTACCCGAGGGAAGGGAGCTGCTTACAGAAACTATCCACCTTTTCAGGCCTCCCCTGCTCCTCAATAGGGTCAGCAGGCCAAGGGACATGGGCATGGCCCTCGTAAGCAGAAGGCTCCAAAACCCCAGGCACCGGCCCCGGCCCAGCCAGGGTTTTTTTTTTGACTCCTTGAGCATAGCCTCTCTACCCCAAGGAGATCAGCAGCCCACAGGGAGACGTCTGGCCCTCTTTGCCCAGAAGTGGTTGACCATTACCACCGGCTCCTGGGCACTTCGGGTAATCAGAGAGGGTTACCTCCTCCACCTGACTCAGACGCCCACCCCTTTATTTTCCAGGAGAGCACCTCAGATCTCCCCGTCACTGGGACCTTTTACTGAAGGAGTTGGCAGGTCTTCTCGAGGACAAAGCGGTGGAACCAGTTCCCCCACCATCTCAAAGGCAAGGGATTCTACTCCAGGTACTTCCTCATGCCAAAAAGGACAGGGAGCCAAAGGCCCATCCTCGACTTGTGCAACCTCAACAAATTCCTGGTGAGGGAGAAGTTAAAGATGCTCTCCCTTGGAACATTACTGCCATACCTCCAGAAGGGAGATTAGCTATGTTCCTTAGACCTCAAGGATGCTTATACTCGCATCCTCATTCATCCCCACCACAGGCAGTACCTGCAGTTTGTAGTGGAGGGGCAGGCATTTTCAGTACAGGATGCTCCCCTTCAGCTTGGCCTCAGTCCCAAGAGCCTTCACAAAATACCTGGCAGTCGTGGCTACCTTCCTTCTCCTCCAGGGGGTCTTTGTCTTCCCTTACCATAAAGGGAGGCATGGCCTCAGAGGTGCAGCAGGCCACCGCATGCACCATCCAGGTCCTGCAACACTTGGGGTTTGTCATAAACTATCCAAGTCTCACCTCCTCCCGGCACAATGACTGGAGTTCATCGGGGCAAAGCTCTACTCTCCAATCGAAAGCCTTCTTGCCCAGGGATCGAGCAGACCGTCTTATGACTCTGGCACGGGACATACCGTACCGTCCCTTGGAGCCCACTCGGCTTCTTCTGCGTCTCCTTGAGCACATGGCCTCCACGGTCCATGTCACCCCATACGCTCTCCTCCACATGAGGGCGGTGCAGTGATGTCTCTGGGACCAGTGGTTTCAGGCCACATCTCACCTCCGAGACAGAGTCTCTGTAACCCGCCAACTGGCAGACTCCCTGCTCTGGTGGCAGTCTCTCCAGCATCTCGAGGCGGGCATGCCTTTTCAGGCTCCAAGCCCCTCAAGGGTCCTCACCACGGACGCCTTCCTGCTCAGCTGGGGAGCCCACTGCGGGGAGTTACGCACCCAGGTCAATTGGTCACCAGACGAGAGCACCCAGCAGATCAGCTTCCTGGAGCTCTAAGCCATACACTTAGCCCTACGAGTCTTCTGTCACCACCTGCATCACCAGCCAGTGCTGGTCCAGACAGACAACCAGGTGGCGATGTTCTACATGAACAATCAGGGGGACATGGGGTCTCGTACCCTTTGTCAGGAGGCACTGGTCCTCTGCTCATATGCAGCCAGCAGCCAACAGGGTATCCTCCTGCGGGCAGTGTACTTGTCAGGCCAGGAAAACTTTCTGGCCGACAGGCTGAGCAGAGTCTTCCAGCCGCACGAATGGCAGCTGGACCCCAGGGTAGCCAGTCGGCTTTTCCAGCTCTGGGGGAAACCAGTGATGGACCTGTTCCACAGCCTGGACAAATTACAGTTGCCTCGTTTCTGTTCCCCGCAGACCCACCCCTCCAGAGTGGCAGCGGATGCGTTCCTTGTCTCATGGTCGGAAGGCCTCATGTACGCCTTCACTCCCACACCGTTGATCGCCAAGATCTTATTCAGGACCCTCCGCGACAGGGCTCGCTCATCCTGATAGCGCCTTGATGGTCCAGACAACCGTGGTTCCCACTGCTTCTCCGGTTGACTGTGGAAACCCCCATCCCTTTGGGGACCGCAGTGGGACTTCTGTCTCTGGAGGGGGGCTCTCTTCTGCACCCCAACCTGGGGATCCTATCGCTGACAGCGTGGCTGCTGAGAGGGTGACGACTGGCCCCTTTCAACCTTTCAGTTGAGGTGGAAGACAGTCTTTTGGCTTCTCACAAGGCCTCTACTAGGAAGGCTTACGCCCTCAAATGGCACAAGTTCTCGGTTTTGTGCGCCGACCACGGGGCTGACCCTTTCTCCTGCTCGGTGGCACTGATGTTACAGTCCTTTCTCGACCTCTCTCAATCTGGACTCAAGTCTAACTCCGTCCGAGTGTACCTCAGTGCCCTGGTGGTGCACCACCATCTGGTGGATGGTAAGCCCCTCTTGGTCCAACCTTTGCTGACCTGTTTTCGCCCACCAGCATCCGAATGGGACCTCAACGTAGTGTTGGGACAGCTCACTTGCCCACCTCTCTTGGAAGGTGGTTTTCCTGGTTGCGCTCCCCTCTGCTCGCAGAGTTAGCAAGCTTCAGGCCCTTGTGGTGGAGGCGCCTTATACCAAGTTCTACAAGAACAGAGTGGTGCTTCACACGCATCTCAAATTCCTGCTTTAGGTAGTATCGCCCTTCCATCTCACCAAGGAGCTTTTTCTCCCTACCTTCTTTCCAAGACCTCACTCCAGTCGGGCGGAGACAGTCCTTGGACTGTAAGAGGGCTTGGTCCTTCTATAGCCAATGCAGTCAGGGCCACCGCAAAGCTTCTCAGCTTTTCATCTCCTACGACCCCAGTAGGCTGGGGGAGGTGATGACTAAGCGTACGCTGTCCACATGGGTGGCGGACTGTATCGTCCTCGCTTATGAGCAGGCAAAGCTCTCGCTGGAAGGCCGCGTCACATCTTTGTTAGTGATATAGAAAAGGACTGTCGGGTAAGATTTGCCTCTTTGTGGATGATACCAAAATCTGCAATAGAGTAGACACCCAGGAAGGTGTAGATAACATGAGGAGGGATCTAGCTAAGCTTGAAGAATGGTCTAGAATTTGCCAGCTGAGATTTAATGTTAAAAATGCAAGGTCATGAATTTGGGCTGCAGCAATCCAAGGGAGCAATATATTAAAGGGGGTGAAGTACTTTTGTCCACTAAAGAAGAGCAGGACCTAGGTGTGATTGTGTCTGTGTCTGATGATCTTAAAGTAGCTAAACAGGTAAAAAAAAGCAACGGCAAAAGATAGAAGGATGCTTGGGTGCATAGGGAGAGTAATGGCCAGCAGAAGAAAGGCAGTGATAGTGCCTCTGTATAAGTCTTTGGTGCGACCTTATGTGGAGTATTGTGTGCAATCTGGAGACCGCACCTTCAAAAGGATATAAACAGGCTGGAGTCGGTACAGAGGGTGGCTACTAAAATGGTTAGTGGTCTTCATTATAAAGCATATGAGGACAGACTTAAGGATCTTAATACGTACACCTTAGAGGAAAGGTGGCATAGAGGTGATATGATTGAGATGTTTAAATACCTCCGTGGCATAAATGCATAGGAGGGAGAGCCTTTTTCGATTGAAAGCAAGCTCTGCTACAAGGGGTCATGGGATGAGGGTGAAAGGGGATAGATTCAGGAGTGACATGCGGTAATATTTCTTTACGGAAAGAGTGGCGGATCCATGGAATAGTCTGTCAGTGGAGGTGGTAGAGATGAGGACAGTATTTAAATTCAAAGAAGCATGGGACAAACACAGAGGATCTCTAAAGGAAAAAAGGGGACTGTTGTGGTTGATATGGAAGGACAGACTAGATAGGCCATGTGGTCTTTTTCTGTCGTCATGTTTCTATGTTTCTACCATGTCAGGGCCATGGTGGCCTCGGTGGCAAACTTACATTCTGTCCCAATGGTGGACATCTGCCGGGCCACCACCTCATCTTAAGTTCATACCTTCGCTGCCCATTACTGCCTGGAAAGAGAGTTCCAACGGGATAGTGCCTTCGGCCAGGCTGTGTTCTGTAACCTTTTCGGGGTTTAGGAAACTCCTACCCTCCGACCTTTCTGTGTTCAGGCTATTGGAGTGCTTTGTTCATCGGACACAGTGGTCCTACTGTGGTCTGTGGACATGGACTAAATTGCTGCTGCTTGCGGCTCCCCGTGAGGGAGCCCCTTTTTTTGCTATGGGCTCTCGGTAGCCTGTAACTGGGGAGTCTCATATGTGAAGACTGACTTCCTGCTTGTTCCCAGAGAAAGCATAGTTACTCATCTGTAACAGGTGTTCTCTGGGGACAGCAGGAATCAGTCCTCACAACCCTCCCTCCTCCCCTTGGAGTTGCTCCTTTACCATCTTGTTTTTTCCGTCTTTTAGCTATATCATCTGAATGAGCAAGATGGCACCCTTGGGCGGGAAGGGGATCACGCATGCGTTGTGGCATCTCCCAAAAGTGGGGGGGATGCTTCTGCGAGGGCTCCATCTGTGCCGATGTCACCCATATGTGAGGATTGATTCCTGCTGTCCCTGGAGAACACCTGTTAGAGGTGAGTAACTACGCTTTAGGGTCCATCCCTAGGGTGCTCAGTTTGTTTATAAGTCGCCTGGGTGGACTGATTTTAAAGACTTTACTGAAATCTAAGTACACCACATCTGGGGCTCTCCCTCGGTCCAGTTCCCTGGTCACCCAGTCAAAGAAATCAATCAGATTTGTCTGACAAGACCTGCTTCTGTTAAACCTATATTGCCTTGGATCCTGCAATCCATTGGACTCCTGAAACCTCAGTATTTTCTTTTAGCAGCATTTCCAATAATTTATTCACCACAGAGGTTAGACTGACTCGTCTTTAGTTTTCAAACTCATTCTTACTTTCATCAGTTTTTTGTAAAGTGGTGGTTCTCAACCCAGTCCAGTCAGGTATCCAGGATATCCACAATGAATATGCATGCACTGCTTGCATATGCATGCAGATCTATCTCATGCATGTTGTGACAAGGAAGCCTATTTTGAGCCTATGAGTATAGAAAAGGCCAATGACTTTAACTTAGAGAAAGGAGAAATCCCTGCAGGGCATGGATTTCAGGCCCCTCATAGAGAAAGAAATCTGAGGGAGAGAAAGTTCAGGCAGCCACACCCTAACTCCTATGATGTAACTGCAGGCTTGAGAGGTGATCACAGTCACCTGGGAGGAGTGGAGGAAGGGCTGGAGCCCTGGAGAGGGAAATATAAATATAAACCCCTGCTAAAGCAGAGGAAAGAAGAAGCTCAGAGGAAAGAGGAAGCTCAGAGGTCTCAGGAGGTTTGGAAGACTCAGAGGATTCAGGGGAATCAGGAGTGGAACCAGGAGCACCTGCAGATCTCCAGGAGAGAACCCAGAGAGGAATACAGAGAGCTGTTCCAGAGAGGCTGGAAGGAGACAAGGAACCATAGCGACCACAACCAGGGAGAACTGCCCAGTGCTTCAGGTACTGACTGTTTGTATCGGGGAGAGTTGAGCTCAGGAGAGACATTAGAACCCCCAGGGAGGCTGTATTCTGAGCACTGTGTCCAGAGCTCAGAACAGGACACTGCCCTAACAACACCAGAGGATATGCAGATTGAGTTGGCAGGGGAGGAATTGCAAGATCTAGATATCCCCATGGACTGTACCCTATGTCAAGCTACAAGCTTGGAATCATTATGCTAAAGGGTAGCATTGAATGAGAAAGTCTCCTAGAAGCAGGTAATTGGAATTGAGCCAGGAATTGGGTTTGAAGAAAACTCCATGTGTTTGCATTTCTCAGGCAAAGTGCTGAGTCACGCTGAAGAGAAAGCTTGTGAGTGTTTGTTAGTTGTTTTCTTATTTTGAGTTCAAAAACCTATCCTGAAAGGAAGGAGGGAAAGAAGAGGTTGTTCCAGAGGAACTAAGTAATTCTTTTGTTAAGTGCTTCACAAACACAAGGTTAAAAAGAAGTATTTTTACTTTGCTGAGCAGAGCTGTTTCTCTAAGACTGAGCAACGTTGTTAACCAGCTGCATGTGTTTAAAAGACTGTGAAGCAGTTATAGTGATCTAAAATGCTCTGTTACAAACAATCCCGAATGGACAAAATTCCTGTGTACAGTTTACTTGAACTTTTACTTTAAAATAAATTCTGTCATTTGCCTTAACATCGGACCATGACTATACTTCTTCTTAAAAGCCAAACTACAAGTCCCAGAATCCACCTGAGGAAAAGCTAGTTTATTTGAGCTCACCAAGAGAAGTTCTCCGTTACCTCGCCCCTCTAAGCCAGAGGCCAGGGGTAAGGGCGTGACAATATTCATTGTGGATATCCTGAAAACTTGACTAGCCTGGGGGTCCTAGAGGACTGGGTTGAGAGCCACTAGTTAAAAGGACAACATGTGTCTTTGTCTAGTTCTCTGGGACCACTCCCATTTCCAAAGAAGCGTTGAAAATGTCAAGTTAGTGGAGCTGTTAGAACATCCCCAATTTCCTTCAGTATTCTCAGATGTATTCCATCCAATCCAATGTTACCGCTAACCTGCGCTGGGTCTGCCACCAACATTCCTGCCGGCGGGGGGAGGTGCAGAGCGATCAATGCTCTGCCCCTCCCCTACCGGCAGGAATGCTGGCGGAGGACCCGGCGCAGATTAAAGACAACCTGCCATAATTCCACACGAAGGGAATCTATCTACCCAAAGACCCAGAGGACCTTCTATGTAAAAATGTACATATGTAATCTTTTCCCCCATAGACTAGAAGTAGATAATTTGCTGTGTACCGCCCCCCCCTCCCGCATCAATTATGTATATACCATAAATTTTTACTGTTTTGATTTGACAGCTCCCTCTATGTAATCGGACCGCTTCTGATCGCTGGAAGGAGCGGTATACAAATGATTGCTAAATAAAAATAAAAAAAAAACATTGCGAGGGTGCTGCGGCGTGCGTTAACTCTCACAATGTTCTCTTTAATCTGTGCCGGGTACTCCGTTGGCATTCCTGCCGGTGGGGGGAGGGGAAGAGCGTTGATTGCTCTGCACCTCCCCCCACCGGCAGGAATGTTGGCGGTGGACCCAGCACAGGTTAACGGAAACATTGATCCAATCCCATCGCTTTATCTACATTTAGTTTAGCTAGTTCCTCACAAACACAATCTTCTGAAAAATCGTTCGAGCTCCCTGTCACTTCTGTTCCTATTTTGTGGGTGTTTTCTGAGGTCCTGCTGCTGGCCTTTCATCTGTGAACACATAAATATTTGTCAAGCAATTCTGCTTTTTCCTTCTCTTCACCCTTGAGTCTGATAGTACCACTTTTGCCCTTCCTCCTCTCACGAACCTATCTGAAAAATATCTTATCCCCCCATTTTATTACATTGGCTATTTCTTCTTCTTTTTGTATCTTTGCTTTCCTAACTGCTAGCTTCTCTAAGTTTTTCCAAATATAGATGCCTGTCTTACTTTCTCTCTGATCTCTTGTATTCTCCAGGAACAAGCAGGAAGTCGGTCCTCACGGGTGACATCAGCACTGACGGAGCCCGCGCGGAGCAATTCCCCAGCTTTCAAAGCAACCCTTTGGGATTGCTGCCACACATGTGTGGTCTTCTTCCCTCCCAAAGATGCCATCTTGCTCAGTCTTCCTTTTTCCGCGGAGCCCTTCGGACACACGTCTTCGTCCCTTGGAAAAAGTGTTTCGTTTTCGGCCTCTGGCCTCTGTTTTTTTCGGTAGTACTGGTCCTCTACCCGTCCTCCCCTGCTGCTTTTCCTTGAGGTAGGGGACGTCTTTTTCTGTAAAATATTTTTTCCTTATGCGGGCTTTGGGGGCCCTTTTTGCCGCAATGGCCACCGGTTTTAAAAAATGTGACAGATTCTCCAAAAACATGTCACTCACGGACACCCATGACTGTTGTCTTTGGTATCTTGGGACCGACCATGACCTGGAGCTCTGCTCTCTTTGCAAGAAATTGTCCTCCAAGGTCCTGCTCCGGGCAAGCGGGAGCGCTTCTGCGCTCGGTTGCTCAGCCCCCCCTGGCGTTCCCGAGAGTCGGACAAGGAGCGTCCTCGAAAGGTACCTCGTACAGATACATAGGCCTCCGGCGATGGCGCCCCGTCTCCTGAGGGTCATCCTGGTGAGGACCCCCTCGCCTCCTCCACACCAGACCCGGTAACCCCCGTGTTGGCATTGCAGGGTCCCACGCCCAAGTGAGAGTTCCGAATGCTGGCACTAGAGTGCAGCATTTCTGCCTTCTTAGCTGCCCAGCAGGCGCTCCTGCACAGCACGGCTGGCCCGTGCCTCGAGACCGAGGTTCCCTCGAGAGGGACACCAAAACCCGCCCTGGAAACCCCTGAGAGCCATGGGCCTCATGAGGGTCCTCAGCCCTGGTCTCGTTCGCCTTCCCGGTCCTCAGGAGCGTGATTCTCCAAGGCCTCTGGCTCCAAGCAGACCTTGGCCTCTGGACGTGGTGACCTGCCCGAGTCGGACTCCTCCTCGGACCTCTCGGGTTGGGAGTCGGATGGGGATACTTCCCCGGAGACCCATTCCCACAGGGACCTCTCATCGGACCCGTCCCCACTCGCCTATCAGAAGCGTTCGCTGCCTGAGGACACATCGTTCCTGGTGTTCGTGTGGGACATGACACGGGCCCTCGGCTTGGCTACGCAGACTGAAGAGGAACCGCGAGCTGAGGAGCTTGATATTCTTCAGTATGAGTCCCCGCCTTGGGAGTCTCTTACTGTTCAGTCCCTCCCATATTGTCAAGGTTGCTCCTCCGCATGTGGGAGACACCTGCTTCGGTCCCCATTGTGAGCAAGCACCTTGGCGCCATGTATAGGGTCCAGCGTGGCCCGGGGTTCCAAAAGACCCAGCTTCCGCACACTTCCATGGTTGTGGAATCAGCGATACGGAAGCAAAAAAGCCCGAAGTCTCATCCTTCGGTCCTCCCAGTCAGGGAGTCGAGAGCCCTCGATGCCCTGGGGTGCAAGGCCTATCAGGATTCCATACTTGATTGTTGTATTCAGGCATACCAACTGTATATGGGCATGTTCCTGCATGACCTCGCCAAGGGGCTCGGCGGGTTCGCCGTGGACCTCGGGGGTGAACCCCTTCTACAGGTTCCAAACCCTCCTTAAATCTGTCACGGAGTGTCCAAAATACCTCTCCCGCGCCGCATATGTTGGGTTTGAGTTCTCCGCCTTGGTTGGCGGCAGCTGGCATCGGAGCCCGACGCCAGGCATGGCTCCAATCCTTGTAACTGGAGCAGTGGGTCCAAGAGAAGCTCCTAGTCGCCCCTTGCCTCAGCAAGCAACTGCTTGGTAAACCTATGGAGGATAAGGCCGCTGAGATAGAAACCGAGTTTGTGACTCAAACTCGTCTCTCGCGCAAAACCTCCTCCCTCCCTAGGAAGAAGCAGCAAACCAAGAAGCCATTTTTCCAAAGGAAGGGGCTCCCCTACTGGGGTTACCCGCCTTTCCCGCCCACCTCTGCACCGACTCTCAGCACGCAGGGGTAAACCTAAAGGGCCTAAGGTCCAACCATCGGCGCCGCCCCAGCCTACACAGGGGTTTTGACGCAGACGGCATAGCCTCTCGCCCCCCAGCAGCTTTTCCGCTGGTGGGGGGACGCCTGTCCCTGTTCGCCCCTCAGTGGGCGTTGATCACGTCGGACACCTGGGTCCTCTGGATGATCCGAGACGGATGCCATCTCCGCCTGTACAGGCACCCTCCTCCTTTCTCCCCAGCGGAGCCTGCTCGGCTACTCACGCACCAGACCTTCTTGCAGCTAGTGGTCAAGAGGGTACCGCGGCACCTTCGAGGTCAGGGGATCTACTCCCGCTACTTTCTCGTTCCGGAAAAGATGGGGGGGCCTGCGCCCCATCCTCAATCTCAGAAACCTCAACAAGTTCCTGGTGCGGGAGAAGTTCAGAATGTTATCGCTTAGCGTCCTGCTGCCCTTCCTTCAGCAGGGCGATCGGCTATGCTCCTTGGACCTCAGGGACACTTACACCCACATCCTAGTTTACCCCCAGCACAGGCAATACCTGTGCTTCTGGGTGCAGGGGGAACCCTACCAATACAGAGTGCTCCCCTTCGGGCTCGCGTCTGCAGCGTGGGTTTTCACAAAGTGCCTCTCCATGGCTGCTGCCTCCCTCAGGCAGCAGGGCATACCTATCTTTCCCTACCTCGACAACTGGCTCGTCTAGGGATCCTCGATCGGTGAAGCCTGCCTGGCACATCGCACATGACCCTTCTCCTCGAGAGCCTTGGCTTTTTGGTCAACTACTCATAGTCCGACCCTGGAGTGCATCAGCGCATGCCTCGACATGGTGCAGGCGACTGCCTTCCTTCCCACGAACCCAGCAGACCGCCTTTGGGCCGTGGTATCCCAGGTCCAAAACGGGACTTGGATTATGGAACGGGCCATGCTGCGCCTCCTCGGGCACATGGCCTCCACCATTCATGTGGTCCTCCACGCCCGCATGCAGATGTGGACAGCCCAGTGGTGCCTCTGGGCACAGTGGAGCCAGGTTTCTGGCCACCTCGGAGACTCCATCCGGATCTCCTGCAGTCGCCATGACTCCCTGGATTGGTGGCAGGACCCCCGAAATCTCCTTCGGGGCATGCCCTTCCAGACACCCCACAGCATGAGCTCGTCCTGACGGATGCTTCCCTATTGAGATGGGGGGCCCACTGTGGCACATTGTGCATGTAGGGGCAGTGGTCGCTCGAGGAGTCCCAACAGCAGATCAACCTGCTCGAGCTTCGGGCAGTCCGATGGGCACTGAGGGCCTTCGAGGGCTATCTGCGGGGAAAGTCGGTGCTCGTGCAGACTGACAACAGGGTGGCCTTGTTTTACATAAACCAGGAGGGGGGAACTGGTGCTCGTCCCCTCTGCCGAGAGGCGATCCTCCTTTGCTCCTTTGTGTCTCGCTGTGGGATGACCCTACAAGCAGTCTACCTCACAGGCCGGGAGAATGTCCTTGTGGACAAACTCAGCAGGATCCTCCGCCCGCACAAGTGGCGCCTGGTCCCGGAGGTCGCCGACCTCTTGTTCTATCGGTGGGGGACTCCATCTATGGACCTGTTTGCCAGCCCGGTGAACGGGCAGCTTCCCTGCTTCTGCGGCCCGGTTCCACACCCGAGCAGGGTAGCCCTGGATGCATTCCTCTTGACCTGGACCTCCAGCCTTCTGCACGCGTTCCCTCCCACTCCTCTCATTGCGAGGACCCTCCACAAGATTCGGCGGGACCGGGCTTCGTTGATTCTAGTAGTCCCCTCGTGGCCTCGTCAGCCTTGATTCCCACTGTTGCTCCGGGTCTTGTCTGAGCCTCCGGTCCCCTGGAATGTGCCCTGGGCCTGCTAACTCAGGAGGACGGTCAGGTGCTCCATCCGAACATGACCTCACTGTCCCTTACATCCTGGCGGCTGAGCGGGTCGCTCTAGCGTCTCTGCGCCTTCCGGAGGAGGTTCTCCTTGTGTCAAGGAAAAACTTGACGAGATGGGCGTATGCCTTTAAATGGTGCCGCTTCTCGGTCTGGTTCTCGGAGCTCCAGATCAACCCGTTCTCCTGTTCTACCCAGTGGGTTCTTCAGTATCTCCTCCACCTCTCTAAGGGCAGGGCTGAAGTCCATTTCGGTCAGGGTACACCTCAGCGCCATTTCGGTGAACCACCTCCCCATAGAGGGGAAATCCCTCTCGGGGCAGCCCTTGGTCTCCCGCTTCATGCGGGTCCTCTTGCTCTCTCAACCTACCATCCAGCCTCCTCCGACGGAGTGGGACCTCACCATGGTGCTTATGCAGCTTATGCAGCTCATGGTGCTTATGCAGCTCATGTGACACCTTGCTGTGAGTTCTAGCTGTTTATTAATTACTTATTGTTTGTCTTAGTGGTGTGCTAGTTCAGCCTTCTCAGTTATAACTTACCTTGCCTCTCTCAACTAACTGGGCTTTGTGTGGTACCCCCCTTCCCCCTGCTGAGGGTTCAGGACAGGGTACCTTGTAACTGCCCTCTTTAATAGGACTTATCTCCCTCCCTCCCTCCCCGGCACCCACCCACCCCTGGGGTAATTGTAGTTTTATAGGTACTTGCACATCTTAGAGGAAAGGGGCTGCTCTCAGGTGCAGCTCGTTATCCAAATCAGTCATACACAGAGGACCTGAGATTAATTACTTAAGCTTCAGGTACACAAGGTGTATTAGGGGTATTAGATACACTTTTATTGGTATAAGCATCTACACCAATCCTTATTATATACAGAATTTAAAAGACCTAAACACAAGCTTTAAACTAAGATGCAGACAGAAGTCCAGCAACGAGATGGGGGTTCTCCGGTCTTTTGCATTGAGTGTCACATGTATGATTTTCTCCCAGTTGGTGAGAGGTCTTACGTATGCACTAAGTGCAAAGAACTCTTTGCTCTCAGGGAACGAGTCCGTTCTCTAGAGGCTAGAGTAGCAGACCTGGAAGACATAAGAAAGACAGAGAAGTACATGGACGAGACCTACAGGGATATAGTCCTGAAGTCCCACCTCCAGTCTGGCAGCATCCCTGTTGCCATGGAGGAGAGAGGTCACGTGACAGGAGAGCATCACCCTGGTGTGGCAGGATGTGATCCTGTAACTAGGACCTGTCCTCCCAGGTGATGTAAAACCCTCTCGCACCGAGGACGTTTCTCCAGGGCCATGTCCCCATGAGGGGAGGGTCAGGACAGCTGTTATAGTTGGTGATTCAATCATTAGGAATGTAGATAGCTGGGTGGCTGGTGGACGTGAGGATCGCTTGGTAACATGCCTGCCTGGTGCGAAGGTAGCGGACCTCACGCACCACCTAGATAGGATCATAGATAGTGCTGGGGAGGAGTCTGCTGTCTTGGTACATGTTGGTACCAATGACATAGGAAAATGTGGTAGGGAAGTTCTGGAGGCTAAATTTAAGCTTTTAGGTAGGAAGTTGAAATCCAGAACTTCCAGGATAGCGTTCTCCGAAATGCTTCCTGTTCCACGTGCAGGACCCAAAAGACAGGCAGAGCTCCGGAGTCTCAATGCGTGGATGAGACAATGGTGCAAGGATGAGGGTTTTGGATTTGTTAGGAACTGGGGAACATTCTGGGGAAAGGGGGGGGCTCTTCCGAAGGGATGGGCTTCACCTTAATCAGGATGGGACCAGACTGCTGGCATTAACCTTTAAAAAAGAGATAGAGAAGCTTTTAAACTAGAAAATAGGGGAAAGCCGACAGTCACCCAGGAGTGCATGGTTCGGACGAAGGTATCCTTGAAGGATACTACCAAAAGCAGTGAGGTTCCAAAAGGGAGTATAGTAGCCCAAATGCCCTTGAGTAAGGAGCAGACAGAGCATAAAGATTCCAAATTACCCCTGCCTACCAATAACCAGATTAATATGAATAAAATACAGTCTCTAAAATGCTTGTATGCCAATGCTAGAAGTCTAAACAATAAGATGGGAGAGTTAGAATATATAGCCCTAAATGAGAGGTTAGATATGATTGCACTCTCAGAGACATGGTGGAAGGAGGATAACCAGTCGGACACTGTGATACCTGGATACAAACTATATCGTAATGATAGAGCTGATCAAATTGGTGGAGGGGTTGCGCTCTATGTTAGAGAGGGCATTGAGTCAGAAAGGATTAAAGTTTTGCAGGGAACAAAATTTGCTGTAGAATCCCTATGGATTGAAATTCCATTTATGAAGGGGAAGGTGATGGCAGTGGGAGTATACTATCGACCACCTGGCCAGAATGAACAAATGGACGATGAAATGCTCAAAGAAATCAAGGAAGCTAACAAAAGTCACAACAGAGTAGTAATAATGGGTGATTTCAATTACCCCGGTATCGACTGGGTCAGTGTCACAGCAGGACAAGCTAAAGAGATAAAGTTTCTAGATGGAATAAATGACTGCTTCTTGGAGCAGCTGGTTCATGAACCGACCAGAGGGGAAGCCATACTGGACCTAGTGGAACACCAGATCTGGTGCAAGAAATAAGGGTGTTGGGACCACTTGGCAATAGTGATCATAGTATGATCATGTTTGATTTAATTAGTGGAGGACAGATAGTAAAGGCATCCACAGTACTACCTTTTAACTTTCAAAAGGGAGACTATGATAGAATGAGGAATATAGTTAGGAAAAAACTAAAAGGAGCGGTTCCAAAGGTTAAAGACTTACAGCAAGCTTGGGTGTTATTTAAAAATACTATCCTCGAAGCCCAGACCAGCTGTATTCCACGCATTAAGAAAAGTGGAAGAAAGTCCAAAAAACTGCCAGCATGGTTTAAAGGTGAGGTCAGAGAGGCTATTGCTGCCAAAAAAGCAACCTTCAGGAAATGAAAAAAAGAGCCAAATGATGAAAACTGGAAACAGCACAAGCACTGGCAAGTTAAATGCAAAGCATTGATAAGGCAGGCAAAGCGGGAATTTGAGAAGAAAGTTGCTACGGAAGCAAAAACACGAAATAAAGACTTTTTCAAGTACATTCGTAGCAAAAGGCCTGTGAGAGAGTCAATTGGACCATTAGATGATGGAGGGGTAAAAGGGGCAGTAAGAGGAAACAAGGCTATAGCAGAGAGACTGAATGAATTCTTTGCTTCGGTCTTTACTGAGGAAGATGTAGGGATGTTACCCAAGACTGAAGTGGTATTTAAAGGTGATACTGCAGAGGAATTGAGAGAAATATCGCTACACCGGGAAGATATATTACAACAATTTGATAAACTGAATAGTAGCAAATCACCTGGACCGGATGGTATACATCCCAGAGTGTTGAAAGAACTGAAATATGAGATTGCAGACCTGCTATTGGTAATCTGTGAACTTTCATTAAAATCATCTGTAATACCTGAAGATTGGAGGGTCGCCAACGTAACACCAATTTTTAAAAAGGGTTCCAGGGGTGACCCAGGAAATTACAGACCGGTGAGCCTGACGTCAGTACCAGGGAAAATGGTAGAAACCATCATAAAGAACAAAATTACACAGCATGTAGATAGTCATGGCCTAATGGGAGACAGCCAACATGGCTTTAGACAAGGAAGATCTTGTCTTACTAATCTGATATGTTTTTTTGAAGGTGTGCATAAACAGGTAGACAAAGGTGAGTCGGTTGATATAGTGTATCTGGACTTTCAGAAAGCTTTTGACAAAGTCCCCCATCAGAGACTTTTGGCGAAGCTAAAAAGTCATGGGATAGGAGGCAGTGTACTATTGTGGATCGGGAACTGGTTAAAAGATAGAAAGCAGAGGGTAGGGCTAAATGGCCAATATTCCCAATGGAAAAAGGTGAATAGTGGAGTACCCCAGGGATCTGTACTGGGTCCGCTGCTTTTTGACATATTCATAAATGACCTGGAAAAGGGAATAACTAGTGAGATTATCAAATTTGCAGATGACACAAAACTGTTTAAAGTTGTTAAAACCCAAGAGGATTGTGTAAAACTGCAGGAGGATCTGGATAAATTGGAAGACTGGGCATCCAAATGGCAGATGAAATTTAATGTGGACAAGTGCAAAGTTATGCACCTAGGAAAGAACAACCCACACTATAGTTACACGATGCAAGGCTCCACATTAGAAACCACCACCCAGGAAAAAGATTTAGGAGTCATTGTGGATAACATGTTAAAACCCTCCGCCCAGTGTGCAGCGGCGGCCAAGAAAGCAAATAGAATGCTAGGTATCATAAGGAAAGGGATGGAGAACAAAACAAAGGATATTATAATGCCTCTGTATCGCTCCATGGTACGACCGCACCTTGAATATTGTGTGCAATTCTGGTCACCGTATCTTAAAAAGGACATAGCGTTATTAGAAAAAGTACAGAGAAGAGCCACCAAATTGGTGAAGGGGATGGAAGGCTACTCCTATGAAGAGAGGCTAAGAAGGTTAGGGCTCTTTAGCCTGGAGAAGAGACGGCTGAGGGGAGATATGATAGAGGTCTATAAATTAATGAATGTAGTGGAACGGATAAACGTGGATCAATTGTTTACGCTATCAGAGTATAGAAAGACTAGGGGACATGTAATGAAGCTACAGGGTAAACTATTTAAGACAAATAAGAGAAAATATTTTTTCACTCAACGTGTAATCAAACTCTGGAATCTGTTACCGGAGGATGTAGTAAGGGCTGTTAGTGTAGCTGGGTTTAAAAAAGGTTTGGACAAGTTCCTGGAGGAAAGGTCCATAAACCACTATTAAAAAGGGACCCAGGATATCAATGCTTGACCCAGTACAAGCATTGTGGAACCTGTGTCTTTTGGGGATATTGCTAGGTACGTATAACCTAGATTGGCCACTGTTGGAAACAGGATACTGGGCTTGATGGACCTTGGTCTGACCAAGTATGGCATGTCTTATGTTCTTATGTTCTTATGTTCATGTGACCACTCTTCGAGCCGATGGCGATGTGCTCGCTTTGGCACCTGGACGGTGGTCTTCCTCGTGGCTTTGACTTTGGCTCGCCGAGTCAGCGAACTCCAGGCCCTCATGACTGAGGGCTCCATACATCAGGTTTTACAGGAACAGGGTGGTCCTCCGCACCCACCTCTAGTTCCTACCGAAGGTGGCCTTGGACTTTCATCTCAACCAGGAGATAGCCTTACCGACCTTCTTCCCAAGACCGCATGCCGATCGGGTATTGGCATTATTGCATACACTTGACTGCAAGAGGGCTCTCGCCTTCTACCTGCAGCGTACCCAAGCTCATTGCAAGTCTGACCGGCTCTGTTGCCTATGATCCCGATCGCCTGGGGCACGCAGTCACTAAACGCACCATCTCTGTTATGGTGGTGGACTGCATTGCCTTCGCCCATGCAAATGCAGGTGCCCCACTGTTTGCCCCAACCTTGCCTTCCACTTGCGTATCGGTGCACTGAAACAACACCTTGTATGCATTCTCCCTTATTTGAGTGGCTATAGATATGCCCGCTATCGTCTGAATTACCCTGTCCCAGGCTTCTTCATCTCGCTGTAACTCTAAATCCTGCTCCCACTTCTTCATGTACTCCAATTTGCCCTCTCCTCCCTCCATTAATCCTTTATATATCCTAGACAAAGCTCCTTTTTGACCCACTTGTCCTGTGCATATAACCTCAAACCATCCCCTATTGCCCCATAGATCTTGCCAGACCCTCTGCTGTCTTAAAAAATAGCTCATCTGGAGATAGCTATAATAATCTTGTTTCGGTAGCCCATACAAGTCTTTCATACCCTCAAATTCCCTGACCCCCTTTTTATGTATTACTTAGGAAATTTGTGTGAGGCCCAGCTTCGCCCACCTTCGAAGTACTCTCATCTCTGGCCCTTGTCCCTCTCCAAAACACGCCTCCAGTGTCATCCCCTGTGTAAAACATTTGTCTTGTACTAAAATATTTCCATACATTCAGGATATGTATTACCATTGGGTTAGTCCCCGGTGCCCTATCTCCTCGCTACACTAGTCTCTCTAGTCCTACCCCCGTACTGAGTCCACTTCCATTCAAACCCATTGCTTCTTTTCCTCCCGGTGTCGCGCGTGTATCGCTTTCAGCTGTGCTGCAACATATTTTCTAAAATTGGGCATCCCCAGCCCCCCCCCCCGGCTCTTTGAAGTGTAGCCATTGCTATCCTAGGACTCCTATTCTGCCAAATAAATTTATTGACCACTTTCTGCAGATAACATTTGAGCAGCACCGCTATCGGCAGCGCTTGAAATAAAAATAAAAACCTGGGCAGGAGCATCATCTTTACAACTGTGATGCACCCAAACCAGGACAGGTATCCTTGCCCTCACATGGTCAACGGGCTTTCAACCTGTCCGAACAACTTCGGATAATTTAAATCAAAAAGAGATTCTATTTTGTTACCTATATGAATCCCCAAGTACCGTATAGTCTGCAGGGTCCACCTAAAGAGATACTTCTTTTGCAAAGCTTCCTGCGATTCCTTTGAAATTGACAAATTCAGTATCTCTGATTTTGACCAGTTTATAGTGAACCTAGATAACCGACCGTATTCCTGTAACTCCCACATAAGTATTGGGAGAGATATGTGTGGTCTAGCAACACTCGTTATGATATAGTTTGCAAATAATGAGATCCTACTGTATATTCATGCCTTCCTACCCCTATACCCCTCAAGTCTGCCTGCTCCCTCACTCGTGCCACAAATGGCTCTGATAGCGCAAAGAGAAGAGGTGACGGGGGACATCCCTGCCTTGTCCCCCTCCCCTGAGGTAAAAACGAGGAATATGCCCCATTCACCCTAACACAAGCCTTCGGGTTCCGATACAAAGCCTGTACCTAGCACAAAAACCTGTCACCCAACCCCATTCTCTCCATAACTTGAAATAGGAAGGGCCAGGATACCTGGTCGAATGCCTTTTCCGCATCTAGTGACAGTAACAATGCCTCTTCCCTTCTCTGTCCCGCTGACCAGATTATGTTTAAGATCTTACGAATATTGTCAGGTACTTGTCTACCCGGGATGAACCTGCTTGATCTTGGTGCACCAGCTGTCCTATTACCTGATTCAAGCGTGTAGCTAAAATCTTAGCCAACAGTTTAGTATCCAGGTTCAACAGGGAGATTGGTCGATACGAAGCACATTCTTGAGGATCTTTCCCATCCTTGGGTATCAGGGTTATTCCTGCCCAAAGCATTGTTTCCACTAATGCGCCCCTTCCCTCGGTAGTTTAAATAGCCACGCCAGTGACGTAACTAACAGCTCTCCAAACTTTCCATAAAAGCACGCTGTCAGACCATCTAATCCTGGTGTCTTATCTACTTTCAACAACTTTATGGCTATCACGACCGCCTCTTCTTTATTGCCCTTTTGAACTCTCCTTGAGCCTCCTCCTCCAATCTTGTTAACTGAATCGAATAAGTAGCTCTCACCCTTTCCACCGGGGGAGAGATTCTCGCGTCATATAAAGACTGATAAAATGCCGCGAATGCCTCCCTAATCTCCCCATCCGCCTGAAATACTTTTCCCCCAAGGCCCCGGACCCTCAATATATGCGACCATAGTTTTCATTGCTTCAATCTTTGCGCCATAGATCTCTCTGCCTTATTCCCTCCCTCAAAGATTTCTTGCTGCAATAATTGCATGCGATATCTAATGGCTTCTGCCTGCAATGCATTCACCTGCGCTCTAACTGCTAGCACTTGGCCTCTATACATTCCCTTCCTATCTTGTGCATCCAGTTCTTCCAATCGCATTAACTGCGATCTTAATTCCCTATCTCTTCCTTCCCTCCCTCTCTCTCCGCAGGTGCGCCCCCTATTTTATCAGTACTTCCCTTACTATTGCGTTAAAGCCATCCCAGACACTTCCCCAACCTACTTCACCATTATCATTCAACCTAAAATACTCTGTTATTTCCCGCTCTACCTCATCTCTTACCCTCGCATCCTCCAACAATGATTCATTTAGCCCCCAAAATTGAGATCCTCTCCCTTCTCCCACTGTTGCTATTCTAACCTCCACTGCATGATCTGACCGCATTATTGGATTCATTTCCGCCCCCCCTAACTCTCCCCACCACCTCCTTTGTCACCCAAATGGCATCAGTCCTGGAATATGACCCATGCACTGGGGAGAAATATGAAAATTGTTGTTTCTGGGGATGCTGGAATCTCCAAGCATCTATCAAGCAATATTACTTTACAAACTTGTGATATTTGGTTCTATCCACTCTCTTACCCTCCCTTTTCCCTGTGGCGTCTCTAACTGGGTTCCAAGTTAAATTAAAGTCTCCCTCACATATTAGGATTCCCTCCCCTATTTTCCCCATCTCTTCGTTTAATTTAGCCCAAAATTCCCCCTGCACCCCTGTTGGTGCATAAACATTCACTATACAGAACCTCTCTGCCCCTATTTTTAGTCGCACTACCACAAATCTGCCAGCTTTATCTTGAACTACCATCTGCACCACCACCTTTAATTTTGAATCAAGTAACACTGCCCTCCCCCTTGTTTCTTTTCTATTGTATTTGATGCATAAATGCGTACCTCCATATCCCTTGGGCCTTACTAGTTGTTCAGTTGCTCGCGTCAAATGCGTCTCTTGTAAAAGCACCAATGACACCCTCTGACGCGTTACCTCCTTATATAATTTCTGCCGTTTAAATGTTGAATTAAGACCTTATACATTGTGTCACTATTTTTAACTCACCTTTTAACCAAACTTCCCCAACCCCCCATAACAGCTACTATCCCTCCCTTCCCCTCCCCGTTCTCTCCCACCCTCCCCTGACCCTCATGCCATCCCTTCTTGCCTTGGATGGCCTGGGCTGCAGTCATCCTCCTCAGGCGACCCCCCCCCCCCACCCCAGTGCTCTCCCCTTCCTCTTACTCCCATTTGCTACCCTCCTATCTGCGCATCAAGCGTATGTCCTATCATCTTCTACCTAGCATTGTTTTCTCCCATTCCCCCCCTTATTTCCCCCCAGTTAACCTTACCATTTATACTTCCCTTAACTGTAACCACCCTCCAAGTTCTCCCCTCTCCTTCCCTTATGTCATAAACAAGACCCTCAATCCCCCCTCCCTCCGCCCCCAACCCGCCAACACAGCTCATATTGTCTTTCAAAGCAAATGACTCTTTGTTCATGCACTTATAGTCTCTTCACTCTCCTGCTGTTGCCGGCTGTCTGTTGTTCACTTGGTGATACCTCCTCTGCCTGCCATTCTCCATGCGCTGCCACTTTGGGTGTGCTGTTTTAGCGGCAATGCTGGTCTCCCGCTCCATGGTCGGCCCCATCAATTTTGCTGCAGTTAAAGCTTTAATCGCTGCAATCAAATACGCTGTCCTTTGTATGTCAGATTAAGTCCAAAGGGAATGTCCAATCATATCTGATTCCCTCCCGGAGTTTTGACACCACATCCTTCATTAAATACTCCATTTGCCCAAGCTTTATTCTGTACCAGCTCCTTCACAGTGTAGTCATGGAAACATGCTATAATGTCCTGGGGTTTATTGGTATTTGCTCTTGTGGTTACCGCCACTCTGTGGGCTCGGTCGATGCACAGATCCAGCTTTTCCAAATCTTCACCTGCCCCAGTCAGCAAGGCCTTTGATACCGCTACCACCACCACTTTACAGTCCATATAGGGTTCCCCCTCAGGAATCCCTCGCAGTGTAATATTGCTTCTTCTGGACCTGTTCTCCAGGTCCTCAAGTTTGTCCTCCAAGGCACTGTTGTACACTGTGTATTCGGGTTCCCACTGTCTCTCCTTGCTCCTCCAGGCATTCTTCCACCTCCTCCGCCCTCCATCCCAGTTCCATCATAACTGCTCTCAAGCCATCCACGCTGGCTACAACATCCTCTCTGATTTGCAAGATTTCATTCTTCAGCTCCTGGAATCATGCTCTCACCTCTGCCTTGAAGCCCTCTGCAAATTCTGAGTCCGAGTCCACTCCTCCATCATTACCCTTCTCAACTCTCTCCTTCGTGCCTTTCTTGGGATTCACCACCCTCCCGATATTGCCATCTGTATCCAGGCCGGTGTTTGCTCTGCAGCCGCCGCAAACGCGAACTCCTTTAAATTTACTTTTTTCACTTTTGCTGCCATGGTTACTCCTTGCCCGCCTCCTCCACAGCCTAGCGAAGACTTTGCGATCAGCTAAACACGCTTTTTCCACCTTTTATTACTAGGGTTTGTAGGCGCTTGGCGTTCAAGCGGCCATCTTGAACGATGACGTCAGGAGCTCCCCAAAGAGCCCTAACCATTTAAGCCTCTCATAGGGATATTCTTCCATCCCTTTACCATTTTGGTGGCTCTTCTCTGTATCTTTTCTAATTCGGCCAAGTATTTTTTAAGATACGGTGACCAGAATTGCACACAATGGGCCTGTTTTTCAAAGGCATTTACACGGGTAGCTGCCCTAGTTACCTGTGTAAATGCCATATCCAGGATTTTTGAAGGGCACCTACATGGGTAGTGCCCTTTGAAAATCTTGCATAAGTCCCTAACGCACCCAACTGCTATGTGATTAGCATCGGGGTGTGTTAGGGGTGTTCCGGGGCGGAGGAAAGGGTTAAACGGGTAATTTTGATGCTACTTGGTTAGCCCTCTATGCCTTAAAGATAGGCGACGTTTTTCCTCACCTAACTTTCAGGCGCAGGGGCTAAGCGGGTAGCATCAAAAATCGGAGATACACGGCTAGCTCCTGCGATTTTCGGATTGTGCGGTGAGACCCACATTTTCAATGCCAGGGCCACATATGACCCCAGTATTGAAAATCTGGATTAGGTAGAAGGGGTGGGGGGGGGGACAGGCTATGCGCTGACATGGTGCATAGCACTGCCCAGTTGAAAATCGGTCCCAATATTCAAGGTGCGGTTGCACCATGGAACAATACAGAGGCATTATAATATCTTTTGTTTTATTTTCCATTCCTTTCCTTATGATTCCTAGCATTCTATTTGCTGCCTTGTTCGCCGCTGCACATTGGGTGGAAGGTTTCAACGTGTTATCCATGATGACACCTAAATCTTTTTCCTGGGTGGTGGTTCCTAATGTGGTACCTTGCATCAAGTATCCGTAGTTTGAGATGTTCTTTCCTAGGTACATAACTTTGCACTTGTCCACATTAATTTTCATCCTCCATTTGAATGTCCTGTCTTCCAATTTATCAAGGTCCTCCTGCAATTTTGCACAATCCTCTTGGGTTTTAACAACTTTGAATAATTTTATGTCATCTGCAAATTTGATCACCTAGCTCATTATTCCCATTTCCAGGTCATTTACGAATATGTTAAAAAGCAACGGACCCAGCACAGATCTGTGGGGTACTCCACTATTCACCTTTCTCCATTGGGAAAATTGGCCATTTAGCCCTACCCTCTGCTTTCTATCTTTTAACCAGCTCCTGATCCACAATAGTACACTGCCTCTTATCCCATTGCTTTTTAATTTTGTCAAGAGTCTGTCATGAGGGATCTTATCAAAAGCTTTCTGAAAATCCAGATACACTATATAGATTCTCACCTTTGTCTACCCGTTTATTCACACCTTCAAAAATATATATAATAGATTAGTAAGACAAGACCCTCCTTGGCTAAAGCCATATTGGCTTTCTCCCATTAAACCATGGCTATCTACATGTTCAGCAATTTTGTTCTTTATAATGGTTTCTGCCATTTTGCCTGGTACTGACGTCATCCCTCACCGGTCTGTAGTTTCCCGGATCACCCTTGGGGACCTTTTTAAAAATCGGCGTTACCTTGTCCAGTCACCAGTCTTCAGATATTACAGATAATTTTAATGATAGTTCACAGATTAATAATAGCAGGACTTCAATCTCATATTTCAGTTCTTTCAACACCCTCGGATGTATACCATCCGATCCAGGTGATTTGCTATCCTTTAGTTTATCAAATAGCTGTAATGCATCTTCCCACAGATGCATCACCTTTAAATAACATTTCAGTCATCGACAATGTTCCCTCTAATTTTCTGTAGGCTGTGTGTGCATAAAATATCAGCTGTGTGCAGCTTTTGAAAGAAGGTTAAATTTTTGTGCACCATATAACGACACTCAGAGTTATATACTTTAAAATTTGACTACACGTCAGAATACAGTATGTACACCACATTGATTTTAATCAAATTAAATGAAAATAGACGATTAATAAATGAAACGGGAAATTTCTAGTAATTACAATCATAACTTTTTTTAAATTTTAAGAAGTCTGTTGTTTTCTGTCAGAATCAGAGCTGTAATTGTTGTGCACTCTGTTGTAAAGTATGTGCGCTCGCTCGGCGAGGTGTGTGCGCGCGTGCGCACGCGCACAGCTTAGAGGGAACAGTGGTCATGGGTAACTTCCCTACATCTTCTTCAGTAAAGACCGAAGCAAAAAATTCATTCAGTCTCTCTGCTATGGCCTTGTCTCCTCTTAGTGCCCCCTTTTACATCTCTATCATCTAATGGTCTAACTGACTCTCTCACAGGATTTTTGGTATGAATGTACTTGAAAAAGTTTTATTATGTGCTTTTGCTTCCATGGCAAGCTTTTTTTTAAATTCTCTCTTTGCCTGCCTTATCAGTGCCTTGCATCCATCTTGCCAGTGTTTTGTTTCCAGTTTTCGTCATTTGGTTCCTTTTTTCCATTTCCTGAAAGATGCTTTTTTGGCTACCACAGCCTCTCTGATCTCACCTTTAAATCACACTGGCATTTTTTTGGACTTCCTTCCACTTTTCTTAAAGTGTGGAATACAGCTGGTCTGGGCTTTGAAGATAGTATTTTTAAACAATGCCCATGCTCAATGTAAATCTTTAACCATTGCAGCTGCTTCTTTTAGTTTTTTCTTAAATATTTTCCTCATTTTATCACAATCTCCCCTTTGAAAGTTAAAAGGTAGTAGTGTGGATTTCCTTGCTGTCCTTCCTCCATTTATTAAATCAAATGGATCATGCTATGATCACTATTGCCAAGTGGCCCCAATACCCTTATCTCTTGCACCAGATCTGGTGTTCCACTAAAGACTAGATCCAAAATGACTTCCCCTCTTGTCTGTTCATGAACCAACTGCTCCAAGAAGCAGTCATTTGTTTCATCTAGAAACATTGTCTCCCTTGCATATCCTGCTGTGACACTGCTTTAATCGATACCGGGGTAATTGAAATCACCCATTATTATTACTGTTGTAACTTTTGTTAGCTTCCCTGATTTCTTTGAGCATTTCATCATCATCATCCATTTGTTCATTCTGACCAAACAGTCGATAGTACACCCCCATTGCCATAGCCTTCCCCTTTTTACGTGGAATTTCCATCCATAGAGATTCTACAATGTATTTTGTTTCCTGCAAAACTTTATTCCTTTGTGACTCAAAGCCCTCTGTATTATAGAGTGCAACCCCTCCACCAATTTGATGTCCTCTATCATTGCGATATAATTTATACACAGGTATCACAGTGTCCCATTGGTGTCCTCTTTGGCCCATTGGATAAAGGAGGTAGTTTCCATAATCCTTTCTTTCTTCTTCCCGCCTGCTGGATTGTTAGCTTTGGCACTTCCCACTTTTCTGGACTGATGTTGGAGGACAAACTGGAAGTTGGCATTTTAATTATCAGATAATGTCCTTTCCTAGACTCCTGCTACACCAGTCCAGGACCTACCTCTTAGCTCAGTTACCTCTGTGGTTTAGCCTTGTAAGCTTTGACCTTCATGAAAGATTTGCTGTATGGTGGCTGTTGTGTACATAGCTTTTGTACAAAGTTATTTCTTTTATGTCTCTGTTGCCTTCCATGAGGTTGTGTACAGTCGGTTTCTTGACCATTTGCTTGGGTACAAATGCTTAAGTATGCCCCTGCCTGCACCAGCAGTGATGTTGACGCTGGAAGTTTTTTGTTTGTTCTCTCTCTCCAGCTCTGCTGGCAGGGGGACACAATCCACTTGTTTGGACTGGTCTAGCAGGACCCCAGGAAAGGACATTAGCTGGTAAGTGAAATGGTCCCAGCATTCTTTCATGGAAATTTTGGAGTCCTTATAAGTAGTTTTGATGTGTTTTTCGCATCTGAGAGAAAAACTGTAAATAAGACTGAAATTAGTGATTGATAAAATAATTGTTTCTCTGAGACTAGTAGATATGTGTAAGTTATTATTTTACTGTTTGTTTTATAGAAGAGTATTTTATAGAACAATTTTTTTTCTTTGTAAAAGTCAAGATTTTTGCAATAGGTTCGCCTTTTTTATTTTTTTGAGAGATTTTATCATCTACATCTATATCTGTCTAGGATAGAGTGGGAGGGGGTGAGATGTTATGGAAATGAGATTATCACATGGAATCTTCCTGTCCTACACTTCTTTCTCTCTTTTTCTCTCTCTAGGGAGTAAATCCTGCTTTACCTTGGGATGACCACAGACCTCGTGTCACGTGGAGAGGGGATGGACAGTATTTTGCAGTCAGCACTGTCAGTCCAGAGACTGGTATGGATAGATTTTTTAATGGTATTATATGCCGTATTAAGTTAATGTGTTGAAACTACCTCTGCATAATTTATGGTGCAGTCCCCACCCATTCTCTTCTCCATTCTGCAATAGCAATAAATGTAGCAAATTATGTTCATTAAGTGCTGCATTAGCAGCTAAGGCAGTTTAGTAAATAGCTCACAGAATGTGAAGCTAGGTAATGAAGATAAGCCCAGCCAGTCAGTCAGTCCTTCTCTTCCTGTTACCATACCACAGGACCCCACTTGATTTCCAGGTTTACCTTCACCTCTTTATGAATTATCTTTGTTCACTGCATGCTTTCTCAATTTTCGTTTCTATTTTAGCCTCGCAACTTTATGTATCCATTCCCCTTTATGTGAAGAAATTTCTCTTTATTTTTGAGTCTGCCCACTGGTTCACACCCTTCTAGAGCTATCTTGCTATTAAAAAAGGTTTGCTTTTTGTGCCTTTAAGTTGTTTCAATATCTGTCATATAAGTATCACATAATTTTCTTCTCTGTGATATACATCTTAAGTGTCTCTTATAGAGCTTTTGGTGCAGGTTCTGTATCCTTATGTAGTTCTTTTCATCTGTATTCTTTGGAAGATGTGTTCTCCAGAATTAGCTACAATAGTTCAAATGAGATTTTGCCAATGACTTGAATGGAGGCATTTTATCCACTTCTTTTCAAGTGGTTATATTCTGTCCTTTCTACCGAAGCATCCCTCTGGCCTTTACCGTCATGCCATCTGAGTAGCTTGCCCTTTAACTCTTTTTTTTTTTTTTTTTTTGGGAGGGGGGGGGGGATAAGGATGTCATACTGGCAGTGGGGGCAGGGGGACCAGTTCAGCATTAGTGCCTGCAACTTTGGGGGGGGGGGACCAACCCTCCCCCCCAAACCACACCTATGCTTCACACTATTGGTCATGCCAAGCTATTTTCCTTTCTGTTTGATACATCTCAGTGTCTCAGCATCCCAGCATACTGCTCTTCTGGGTTTCTGTGCCCCAGATGCATGATTTGATGCTTTTATGTATTTAATATCAGTTGTCAGACTTGACTAGACATCAAGCTGCCTCACAGTATTCACTCTTACCAGACCAGTCCAGATGTATGGGTTATGTCCCCCTACCCAGCAGAGTGACAGAGAAAAATATGCCAAAGGAACTATTCTCCCCTATAAGATTGGAAAGGAGAGCTCTCTTCAGCAGATGGTGCAGATGTCTTGTTTGGTGTGGTGATATGGAGAAATCAAGAAGATAGATGATTTTGACTGCTTCTTTCCCTCTGAGCTTGGTTCAAGACATTAAGGCTTCTGGGCAACAGTTTTAGGGTGCCGATTTCCCATGTTCCTACATGAGGGAATCCCTCAGAGGTTGATCCCCATTGACTCCTGTGACCTTGAGCCTGGGGAAGGCTCTCTGAGGGGCTTTGTGCTTGGTGGTTTTGTCCCTGTCAACAGGCTGTGCTCTGCTGAGATTGCAGACAGCCTCATAACGTTTTAACAAAAAGAAAAAAAGCTGCAAGAGCAATTTTATTTTTTAATTTTTTTTTTTTGAGCAGTTCAGCCCCCCAGTTATCCACAGCTTTGAACAGGGAAGACTCAGCAACCCTCTGGCACCGTTCACCTCCATGGAAGAGAGTCTGCGTGGAAGATGCCATAGTTGCAAGACCTGATGGTCACTGGCTAGGCCCAGGTTGTGGTGCAAATATGGTGCTAAAGGAGAGAACACAGTTGGAAGACAGCAGCTGTAAGCAGCAGTACCAGCAAGGGGGTCAGTGCAGGCAATAAGAGCACCTCTCTGATACATGGTTTATGGTTTACTAAAATTTGATATACCGCCCTTTGTAACAGCAGAGCGGTGTACAATAAAAATCAAAAACAAATAAAAGAAAGGGAAAAGAACGCCATCAAAATCATAGTAAAGCTGAAAGGAAGAGATAGTAAATAGGGAGGGAAGAGAGAACTAAGAAGGTATGGGGAGCAGAAGCCTAAGAGGCCTGTGGAGGGAAGTTAAAGGCCAATTGGAACAGATGGGCTTTCAGGAGAGATTTAAAATTTTTGGGTATGAGGACATGAAGAAGAGGTCAGCAGGGAGAGAGTTCCAAAGGGTGGACCCCAGAAAATAGAAAGCAGAGTCGTATGCATTCGTAGCAGGCCTGTGAAGGTGAAGGGAGGTGAAAACGATTAGCATGAATTCATCGAAGGACTCGAGTTGGGGCATGTGGGATAATACAGGAGGATAAATAAGCAGGAGTACAGGGTCTTATGAACAAGACATGCATGTCTCTTCCTTCCACGATGGCCGCCTTTTCTACCTCTTTAGCTACTTTAAGATCATCAGACACAACCACGCCTAGGTCCCGCTCTTCTTTAGTGGACAAAAGTATTTCACCTCCTATACTGTATTGCTCCCTTGGATTGCTGCAGCCCAAATGCATGACCTTACATTTTTTAACATTAAATCCCAGCTGCCAAATTCTAGACCAGTGATGGCTAACCTTTTTGAGCCCGAGTGCCCAAACTGCCGCACAAAAACAAAGAATTTCCTCAAAGTGCCAGCACGTCATTTGCATAAGTGGTCTTATTTGCATAAATATTTGCATAATGTTACCATACACTAACTTTTAGTAAACATGTCTCTTAATGAGTGTATGGATAAAGAAAGACTAAAAGATTTCTACATTACTATAATCCAGTGCCAACCGCCAGGCACATTAGGAACTACTACAAACGCTGCCCATTTAGAACCCATAGCAAACCCGCCGTATCCTGACAGCATTACCAGGACTCACAAAGCACCATACCCTACCTATCAAAAGGCAACACTGCAAATATTAAACCAATACATTTTAGTGAATCTCCAGGAACAAGCAGGAATAAGTCCTCACATATGGGTACGTCGGTACCGACGGAGCCCGTGCGGGAAAGCTCCCCAGCTTCTTAGAATAGAAGCTTTTGGGACCTCCCACTGCACATGCGCACTGCCTTCCCGCCTTCCTGAACAGCTCTCCTCAGTGTCTCTTATTCCGCGGAGCCAGCAGGTCGTGTTCCTGTCACCGCTGAAGAAATTGTTATTTTATTTGTTTCTTTAGACCGCGTACCTGCCTTCCCCATACCGATACCGGTATCGCCGGTCTTTTCTTTCTTTCTTTAAAAAATTATAATTCTTTTTTTCTTATTTTTTAGCTTTTTGGTCACTTCAGAGAGGCCTCTCGGCCTACTCAATTTCTCCTCATGGAGAAGCCAGCCCCTGGATTTAAGAAGTGTACCAAATGTAATGCTGTTATTTCAGTCACAGACACCCATGAATGGTGTCTGAAATGTTTGGGGCCTGACCATTCCATACCGGACTGCCCATCTTGCTCCCACATGTCTAAACGTGGGCTGCAGAACCGGGCCAACAAATTCCATGTGCTGTTTGCTTCAGAGAATACAGCATCACAGTCATCCAGGTCTTCTTCTCCGGATGGATCTCAGGTAACCAAACCTTCTGTGGGCAAGTCCTCAAAGAGCAAATCTCCTTCAAAGCATCGAGAGGCTCTTAGCTTAGAACTTGAGGACCCTGCCCCAGCCAAACAACCCCGGCGGGAAGTCCAACTTCCAAAAACGCCAATTCAGGGGTCTCAGGTTGATATCGATGCTACGGCCTCGACAGATCACCTGTTAGCCTGCTCTGGGGTACCGGGTCACTCCGGTACCGACATCCAGGCAGCTATGGCGTCCATGGGCGATACTGTACAGTCCATGCAGCAGGCCGTCATGGCTTTCATTAAAGCTGCAACGCCATCGGTTCCGCTTTCAGCGGTTCCGGGCCCGATACCGGTATCGTCCGCCATGCCGGTATCGAGGCCGTCCACCTCTAAACGCAAGTCGGTACCGTATGGGCTTTCGCTCCATACCGGTTCCATACCCGATACGCCCGATATCGATACCGATCGGTACGCGTATCGTGCGTTAGAGGAAAGCACCGATTCCTCTGAGGATTTTCACTCCTCTGATGATTCTGCTGAGTTTTCACTCAACTTACCTGAGGAGCCCTCTTCTCCTAAAAGGAGAATGTCCCCTCCAGAGGATTTGTCCTTCCAGGACTTTGTTTTAGATATGGCTACAGCCCTTTCTATTACCACATCCTCTGAAAAGGAACCCAGATCCAAAAAACTGGATATTTTGGGATACTCAAAGGCCCCTAAGGAGGCAGTTACCCTGCCTATCCATGAAATCCTTCAAGAACAACTGATGGATTTCTGGGAAAATCCTTTGACTTTGTCTCCTTATTCCCGTAGGTTGGACACCATGTATAGGGTCCCTCCTTCTCCTGGTTTCCAAAAGACTCAATTGCCCCACCACTCTATTGTGGTGAAGTCTGCAATGAAGAAGATTAGGAGTACCAAAAGGCACTCTTCCACCCCTCCAGGACGGGAATGTAAGACTTTGGACTCTTTTGGTAGGAAAATTTTCCAGGCTAGTATGCTTATAGCCAGGATTAATTCCTACAGTCTCTATATGGGCATGTTCCTGGAGGAACTTGCCAAAAAGGTGCGGCATTTTGCCCCCTTTATCCCTGAGGATAAAAAGCAGGGATTCCTTTCCCTAGTGAAACAACTCTTAGAGGTTTCTAAGTTCTCTAATAGGGCAGCATATGATTCCTTTGAGGGAGCCAGTAGGGCTTCGGGCATTGCTATTGCAGCCCGACGTCTTGCTTGGCTCCAGGCCTCTGATCTGGAACCTTGGGTTCTAGATGGCTTACGGAATCTGCCCTGTACAGGTGAGAACTTATTTGGGGAAGAGTGGCAAATCAAAGCCACCCAGATGGATGCTGAAAATGCCACCTTGGAAAGACTTTCAAAGTCCACTTCAATTCCTATTAAGAAAAAGTCTTTTAAAAGGCCTTACTATAAGAAGGCCAGAGTTGCTTCAAATACTGGCCAGCAGTCTTCTCAACCTCGCTATACTGCTAAGCGTCAGCAATCCAAACAAGCACGAGCTAAGCCTGCAGCAGCTACTGTAGCTCAGCAGGCTCCAACCCCTCAGGGGTTTTGACTTGCTCCTAGGGAACTTGCCACTTCTGGTTCTAACACAACCAGAACCTCTCACCATACCCGGAAGGTTGGTTCACTTTGCTCCCAGATGGGAACAAATCACAACAGAACAATGGACCCTCTCTATCATTCGAGAGGGTTACAAACTTCATTTCTCCAGCCTTCCTCCCCATCATATGGTGAGACCATTCAATTCTCCCCCATCTCTCCTAACCCTGTTGGGTCAAGAGGTTTCCTCTCTTCTTGCCCAAGGGGCCATAGAAGAGGTTCCTCTTCCTCAACAAGGGTCCGGTTTCTACTCCCCTTATTTTCTCATTCCAAAGAAGACAGGGGGATTCAGACCAATCCTAGATCTGAGAGAATTGAACAAATTTCTCTTCAAGGAGAAATTCAAAATGCTGTCTCTCGGCATTCTCCTTCCTTACCTCCAGGGTCAGGACTGGCTTTGTTCTCTGGACCTACAGGATGCGTATACACATATACTCATCCATCCATCCCACAGAAAGTATCTTCGCTTTCTGTTTCAGGGAAAACATTTCCAATACAGAGTACTCCCCTTCGGTCTAGCCTCTGCTCCAAGAGTATTCACAAAATGCATGGCAGTCGTAGCCGCATTTCTAAGAGGCATGGGAATCTTTGTCTTCCCATATCTGGACGACTGGCTCATCCGAGCTCCAACTCAGTCACAGGCCCAGATTTCCCTGGACCACACAAGGAGCCTTTTGCAGTATCTGGGACTGGTAGTAAACCTTCCCAAGTCCCAACTCATCCCTACTCAATCTCTAGAATTCATAGGGGCCCAGTTGGACACCATCACTGCAAGGGCCTACCTTCCACATGTTCGAGGCCAGCGCCTCCTGAGTTTGGCCTCCCAAGCTCAGTCCAGCACTCACTTGACAGCCAGGGAAATGCTACGCCTACTGGGTCATATGGCCTCCACAGTGCATGTGGTGCCCTATGCTCGTCTTCATATGAGAGCAGCTCAATGGACCCTGGCCACTCAGTGGACTCAGGCGTCAGGAGCGCTCTCAGACCAAATACAAACCTCCGATCGTCTGTTTTGGTCCCTCCACTGGTGGACTTCCACCAAGAATCTGTTGTTGGGGGCTCCATTTCAACCATTGCTACCCCAAGCAACCCTCACAACAGATGCCTCCCAAACAGGGTGGGGAGCCCATCTGCAAACTCTCTCCACTCAGGGCACTTGGTCTCTACAGGAGACCACCCTTCATATCAATCTTCTGGAACTGCGAGCAATTTACCTTGCCCTCAAGGTCTTCCACTCCCTCCTAGCCAACCTCACTGTCCTAGTTCAGACGGACAATCAGGTGGCCATGTTTTACATAAACAAACAAGGAGGGACGGGCTCTCTGTCGCTTTGCAACGAAGCTCTAAGACTATGGGCCTTCGCCAGAGAGCATCAGATTCACCTGCTAGCAGTGTATCTCCCAGGAGTTCAAAACTCTCGGGCAGACAGGCTCAGTCGAGTTCTGCTGCCACACACTATGGTCCCTACATTTGGACCAAATAAACCGAATCTTTCAGGAATGGGGGACCCCGGACATAGACCTCTTTGCAAGTCCGTGGAATGCCAAACTTCCCCGGTTCTGTTCCAGAACTCCGTGTCAGGGAGCTCAGGCTACGGACGCCTTTCTCCTGAATTGGAATCAGGCATTCCTATATGCCTTTCCACCCATTCCTTTGATTCCCAAGACTCTGTTCAAACTCCAGAGGGATCATGGAACTATGATCCTCATAGCTCCACGCTGGCCACGCCAAGTGTGGTTCCCTCTACTTCTACAGCTCTCCCAGGGATCCTACTTGGATCTGGGAGCTGCGCCAGACCTCCTGTCTCAGGAGGAGGGGACTTTGTGGCACCCAAACCCCAAATCCCTTCACCTCAGTGCTTGGTTACTGAAGGCTTAAGCCTTCAAGACTTTCATCTTTCCCAACCAGTGAAAGATATCCTTTCTGCCTCTAGGAAACCCTCTACCAGGCGTTCCTATGCTTTCAAATGGAAACGTTTTTCCATTTGGTGTGCTCAGCAGGGTCTTGACCCTCTGGCACTTCCTTTGAATTCTCTTCTTGATTATCTCCTGCATCTATCCAATGCAGGCCTCAAGACGAATTCGGTAAGAGTCCATTTAAGTGCTATTGCAGCATCCTTGAAACATATAAATGGACAACCTATCTCCTCTCATCCTCTTGTTGCAAGATTCATGAGAGGCCTGACTCTCACTAAACCTCCCATCAGACCACCCCCGGTCGCATGGGATTTGAATCTAGTGCTCGGTCAACTTATGAAGCCACCTTTTGAGCCAATGTTTTCCACCTCCTTGAAATTTCTTTCCTGGAAGGTTATCTTCCTCATTGCAGTCACTTCGGCTCGCCGCATCAGTGAGCTGCAGGCTTTAGTGGCTAATCCACCTTACACAAGATTTCATCATGATAAGGTGGTCCTTAGGACGAATCCCCACTTTATGCCTAAAGTGGTCTCGCCCTTTCATCTTAATCAAGAGGTATATCTACCTGTCTTTTTTCCAGCTCCTCATGCATCCAATGCAGAGAGGAACCTTCATACTCTGGATTGTAAAAGAGCTCTCGCTTTTTACCTTAATAGGACTCAGCCACATCGAAAGTCTTCTCAACTTTTTGTGGCCTTTGATCCTTCCCATTTGGGACTTCCAGTCTCCAAGCGTACACTTTCCAATTGGATTGCTCAGTGTATTTCTTTTGCTTACCAGAGCAAAAACATTTCTCTGGAAGGCCATGTCACTGCTCACAATGTGAGGGCCATGGCAACTTCTATGGCTCATCTGCACTCTGTTTCCATAGATCAGATCTGTCGAGCCGCTACCTGGGCCTCGGTTCATACCTTCACAGCCCATTACTGTTTGGACAAGGACTCCCGCCGGGATGCCTTGTTTGGCCAGGCTGTCCTCAAGCACCTGTTCCATTCCTAAACAACTCCTGCCCACCTTCCCAGAATGGATGCCTGAGATCCATACGAAGATGGCGAACCTTTACAGGGGATCCCATGCATCTAAGCTAGGGAGTCCCCATATGTGAGGACTTATTCCTGCTTGTTCCTGGAGATAGCACAGTTACTTACCTGTAACAGGTGATCTCTGGGAACAGCAGGAATTAGTCCTCACAACCCACCCACCTCCCCTAGGAGTTGTATCTTTTATCTATCTATCTTCCTGTCCTCTCTCTGTTGACTCAGCTATAAACTCGAAACTGAGGAGAGCTGTTCAGGAAGGCGGGAAGGCAGTGCGCATGTGCAGTGGGAGGTCCCAAAAGCTTCTATTCTAAGAAGCTGGGGAGCTTTCCCGCACGGGCTCCGTCGGTACCGACGTACCCATATGTGAGGACTAATTCCTGCTGTTCCCAGAGATCACCTGTTACAGGTAAGTAACTGTGCTATACTGGGGAAAGAGAACAAGTGGCAACGTCAAATAGGAATTTCCTCTTGTACCAAACAAAGCGCAGATGTTAATGATGCACATTTCCCAGAGCTGACATATTCCAGTTAATAAATTCAAAATAAAGAGATATCTTTCTACCTTTTGTGCATTTTTTTTCAGTTGCAATTGGTCCAGCCATTTTCTTCTGGTTTCTTCATGTTTTCTGCTAACTCTCCATCGTCTGCTGTCCATTTGTCCTTTCTTCTCTCTTCTAGTTTTTTTTTCCATTCTCTCTCTCTCTACATCTGCTTTAACATACTAATCTTTCTCCTTTTGCTCTTTCCTCATTCCTATTTCATCCACACAAATTTTATCCCTCCATCCTCAATCCCCAATTACTCTCCCAATACCTGGCCAATTGTAGATTTTTCATCCCTCCTACACAAAATATTTTTCCCCTCTCCATTTTACTCTCCCAGCCCCATCCCATTCTAATCCTCCCCCAACATCAGCTCCCTTCTAGTTCCAGTCTCACCCAGCATCCATTCCCTTCTTCAAGCCCCCCACTTCCCCTCAGCCCATTTCCATTCCAAGCCCCGTCCCCATCAGCTATTTGCAGTTCAAGCCCCCCACTTCCCCTCAGCCCATTTCCATTCCAAGCCCCATCCCCAACAGCTATTTGCAGTTCAAGCCCCCTTCCACTCAGCCCATTTCCAGTCCTAGCAACCCCCCCAACCCATTACCAGTCCTAGCCCCCCATAGCCCACTCCCAGTCCTAATCCCACCAGCCCATTTCCAGTGCTAACCTCCCCATCAGCCCACTCCCAGTCCTAATCCCCCATCACTCAATTTTTAGTTTAAGCCCCCCCAGCGCCTATCACCACTCCTAACCCCCCAGCGCCCATCACCACTCCTACCCCCCCAGCCCAGCGCCCATCACCACTCCTAACCCCCCCCAGCCAGCCCAGTGTCCATCACCACTCCTAACCCCCCCAGCCCAGTGCCCATCACCACTCCTAAACCCCCCCACCCCAGCCCATCACTACTCCTAACCCCCCCCAGCCCAGCCCAGCCCATCACCACTCCTAACCCTACCCAGCCCAGCCCAGCCCAGCCCATCACCACTCCTAACCCCCCCAGCCCAGCCCAGCCCATCACCACTCCTAACCCCCCCAGCCCAGCCCAGCCCAGCCCATCACCACTCCTAACCCCCCTCCAGCCCATCACCACTCCTAACCCCCCCAGCCCAGCCCAGCCCATCACCACTCCTAACCCCCCCCAGCCCAGCCCAGCCCATCACCACTCCTAACCCCCACCCCCCCCCCCAGCCCAGCCCAGGCAAAATAAAAAAAAAAAAAGAAAACCTGTCTGCTGCCGCTGTCGGGGCCGCCACGGCAGAATCGAGCGTGCCGCGGGGCCCCCCTGTACCCACCCGGCAGAGCCTGCCCTCCCCGTAGCAGCGCTCGGTTTGGGGCTGCCGTCAGACGCGCCGGCGTGCAGAGCGCGAGGGAAGAGTTCCCTCGCTGCTCTGTTAAGCCCGCGGGGGCTGATGGGAAGTTCCCATCAGCCCCCGCGGGCTTAACGGAGTCGCGAAAGGGAAACTCTTCCCTTCGCGCTGTGCAAGCCGGCGCGTCTGACTGTAGCTCCAAAGAGAGAGCTGCTACGGGGAGGGCAGGATCTGCCGGGTACAGGGGGCCCCGCGGCACGCTCGATTCTGCCGCGGCGGCCCCGACAGCGGCAGCAGACAGGGTTTTTTTTTTTTTTTCCGATTGCGGACCTTCCCGCGTGCCAGCTGCAAGGCCTTCGCGTGCCACAGCTGGCACGCGTGCCATAGGTTCGCCATCGCTGTTCTAGACCATTCTTCAAGCTTAGCTAGATCCCTCCTTATGTTATCTACACCTTCCTGGGTGTCTACTCTATTGCAGATTTTGGTATCATCTGCAAAGAGGCAAACCTTACCCGACAGCCCTTCCGCCATATCGCTAACAAAGATGTTAAAAAGAATCGGACCAAGGACAGATCCCTGGGGCACACCACTGGTAACATCCTTCTCCTCAGAGTGAGCTCCATTTACTTGTACTCTTTGTCGCTTCCCACCCAACCAATTTCTAACCCAAGCAGTAACTTTAGGGTCCATCCCTAGGGTGCTCAGTTTGTTTATAAGTCGCCTGTGAGGAACAGTGTCAAAGGCTTTACTGAAATCTAAATACACCACATCTAGAGCTCTCCCTCGGTCCAACTCCCTGGTCATCCAGTCAAAGAAATCAATCAGATTTGTCTGACAAGACCTGCCTCTGGTGAATCCATGCTGCCTCGGATCCTGTAATCCGCTGGACTCCAGAAACCTCACTATTTTCTCTTTCAGCAGCGTTTCCAATAATTTACTCACCACCGAAGTTAAACTAACTGGCCTGTAGTTTTCAACCACATCCTTACTTCCGCTTTTGTGTAAAGGCACCACATGAGCCTCTCTCCAGTCCTTTGGCACCACTCCTGACTCCAACGAGGCATTGAAAAGGTCAGTCAGTGGAGCTGCTAGAACGTCCCCAAGTTCCCTCAGTATTCTAGGATGTATCCCATCCGGTCCTATCGCTTTGTCTACTTTAAGTTGAGCTAGTTTCTCACGAACACAGTCTTCTGAAAATTGTTCAAGATGTCCCTCGCTTCTGTTCCTATTTGTGGGTGTTTTCTGAGGTCCTGCTCCTGGTTCTTCATCTGTGAACACAGAACAAAAATATTTGTTAAGCAATTGCTTGATGTTAATTGGGGCGAAGATCAGTACATCATCCACATAGATCAGACTGGAGATGTTAAAAGAACGGATGATATCACAAATGGGTTGCATATTGTCGGAGCTCCCCCGTGTGGCCAGGCGGGTGCCTCGTGATACGAGAGGGTTCCGATTGTCTTTTGTATAAATTCAGCCCAAATAGCATGTAGTTGTGTCCTTTAAAGGATTAGAGCCAAGTGCAAAGGTCGCAGGAATATTTCTTTATTTGAGAAATAAGGATTTCCTAACCAAATTAAATTCTTTGGCAAGAATAGTTTGAAGCTTATAAAACATAAAGTTCAGGATACTTCTCCCATATAAACACAAGCCTATTAAACAGTCCTTGGCTTGGTTTAGTTTAAACCTTTGTTCCACATATAAAAACTCTTTTTTACAACAGCAGTCTGCTTTCTGGTCCCCAGGAGGCACTATAAATCTCCACTGTTACCTTCACAGCAGGTATAGCAATATTCCCTGGTCCACCAAGAGACTTTTCAAATGCAGTAGTATTTCTTCCAGTTACAATATGAACTTTTAGCTTCTTCCTGGCTTTCTTATCCATGCAGCTTTTATCAGCCAAGCTACCATTAAAAGCCTAGCTAAAAGTTATGGGCTTTTCATAAAATATCCTTGTTAAGAACTTCTGGGTTTTCTGCAGCTAAACAAACCCTATTCAGTTCTTATTCCTCTAGCACAGATAACACATTCAGTAATTAAGAACTCCTGGGTTTTCCTCCAGCTCATTAAACCCCTATTCAGTTCTTTTACTCTTCTTTGGCACAGACAGCACAGTCTATCTCCATAACTGAAACACTGCTTGCATCAAAACTGTCCCCCAGGTCCATCTCTTCCTCGCTAGGCTCCTTCAGATATCTGCTTTCCTTAGTATCCGCCTGAGAAGCTTTTGTAGGTTGTAAAACCTTCAAGACTTGCTCCCAGCCATGCTTTGCAGAACGTGAGCTTGTGGGGGAAGGGCAGGAAAAGGTTTCCCTGTTTAGCAGCTCTTTTAAAGCTTGTAAAGGGCTCACCTTGCTAGTAGTGCTTTTCCTTCCTGTAGGCTCCTTAGAGTGGGAAGGGCTAGGCCATGAGCTTCTGGAGAATATCTCCTCCTCCGAGGAATCCTCCCCTGAGCTCTCCACTGGCCTTCTCAGCTCTCTGTTCCTGCTTTCAAACTGCTTCTGTGCAAGCTGCTTCTGTGTCTCCTGTTTCTCTCGTGTCTGTGTCTGTGACTCCATCTCTTTCTCTCTCCTTCCCTCTTTCCTTCTCCTTGCCTGTTTGTGAGTGCAACTTCCCTGCCTAAATGTTTGGGGCTGTCCTATGGCTCTTGACTCCGTCCTCAAACCACTCCCATCTCCCTCTGTCTCCATGGGAACAGGGCGTGTCCCTAGGTCTGCACTCCTCTGTGGGGAATCTTTGTCTTTAGTTTGGGTGTTAACCCTTCCTGTGCCTGCAGTTTCTTTGGGAAAAGAAAAAAAAGGCTGCTTTTTCTTTCTTTCTCTGCATTCTGAGCCTGCTTCTCCACCACAATATAAATGTTAAAGAGTAGAGCCGAAAGGGATGATCCTTGGGGTACTCCTTGTTGCTGATGGAATGGTTCCGATGTTGAGGAACCTATCCGTACTTGTTGCCAGCGGTTCATGAGATAGGATTTGCACCATTCCCAAGCAAGGCCATGAATTCCTTTTTCCTGGAGGCGGGAGAGGAGTTGTACATGGTTAACAGAATCATTTGCAGCCGCTATATCAAGAAATATAAGTACAAACCCATTCTCAATTTTGTCAATACCTCTGGATAATGTATTGATGAGTATAGTGAGTAGGGTCTCTACACCATGGGACTCACAGAATCCATGCTGACAAGGATCAAGAGGGGCTGATATGTCTATGTGTTGTAGTTGCATTTGAACCACCTTTTCTATAAGTTTGGCTAGATAGGGTATACTTGAAATCGGGCGGTATGAGTCTGTCTTTGTTGGGTCAAGTTTGTTGTTTTTCAGGAGAGGGCATATGGAAGTTTGTTTCAGGATTTCTGAGAATGTTCCAGTTGTGAAGGAGAGCTCTATGATGTAGGCTAGAGTTGAGCTGAGTTCTACACGCATCGATCTGATCCAATGGGCAGGACAAGGATCATTCGGCGCTGTAGTATTGTTGATGGTGGCAATAAGGTCAGCAATGTACTTCTCTGTCGGAGAGGTGAATTTTGTCAATGGTTGTTGTATCTGGGGGAAGAAGCAGGGTGTGGAGCTTTGTGTAAAATTTGTTTTTATGATTTTAGATTGTAGGTACTCGGCGAAGGACTGGGGTTGGATAGAAACTGTTTGATTGGAGGAAGGTGTCTTGGTTAAAGCTTTAGCAATGCTAAAGAGGTCACATGGTTTATTTAACGATCGAAGGAGGGTATCCGTGTGGTGCTCTCAAATTTTTTTGTATATTTTCTCACGGTGTTGCTTTAGAGTGTTCTCATAAGTTGATTTGTCAGATGTAGATGGAGATTTGCGCCATTTTCTTTCTTGCCTTCTTAGAAGCTGAAGCGATGCACGTAATTCAGCAGAGAACCAAGGGGCTGGTTTTCTGTTTCGTGGTAGTTTGTTAGATGCTGGTGATCTTTTAGATGAAGGTAGCTGTGCGTAAGAGATAAGAGTGGAGTTCCATCTATGGATCATGTCGTCGAGGTTCTGCGCTGGTTGACGGAATGCTGGAAGAGTGCTGCTGATGAAGTCATCTCTGTCTAGGGATTTGAAGCGAGTTTTTGATCCTGAAGAGGCTGAATTTGATTGGTTGGTCGGAGTTTGGGTATGTTGGTATGGGATTTGGAAGGAGATTACATTGTGGTCTGACCATGGGACCGGAGTGGATGATAGGCTGATATTCTTGGTTGATTCTGACTGAGGGGCAAAGACGAGGTCAAGGGCGTTTCCCTTGAGGTGTGTTGGAGAGTTCACCAATTGGGTATAACTAAGGTCCTTCATAGTATCGAGGAATGTGTTAGAGTAGGTAGGTTGCAATGAAGCGAGGTTAAAATCTCCAATCAGCCAATTAGATTTACTTGGGCTACCAGGGTTACAGGCAAGGTCTATAATGTTGGATAAATCTTCTGGAGGTGAAGACTCCCGGAGCTCTGTAAATGAGATTTATGTTGATATATTTGTTAGCAATAGGTAATGTGTCCATGTGCAGGATACTCATTGAGGATAGCGATTGGAACTGGAGATTACTTTTTGATAGGATGAGGACTCCTCCTCCTTTCCGGTTGCTTCTATGACAAGCGTGCATCACATAGTCGTGGGGGATGAGTTGATTTATGACGACGGTATCTGTGTCTGATAGCCAGGTTTCTGTGACCATGAGGATATCAAGGTTCTGACTGGTGATAAGGTCTGTGATGGCTGGCCATTTTTTTCAAATTGAGCGTGAGTTGATGAGAGCACATTTTAGGTTGCTCTGTAAGAGAATGTTTTTAGGCTCTGGGCTATAGGAGTTATTAATGGAAATATATAGTAAATGTGAATGCCTGATATGATGTGCATGTGGTTGTGTGTGGTGAGAACTACTATTGTTTCTCCTTCCCAAACTATGTAGGATAGGGATATAGTTATGAATGGGTGATAAGGCTGATGTATTTTGAATGGTGTCGGCTAGGAGGTAAAAGCTAAATATAGCAAATAAGGAGATGGCCATGTTAGGGTAACAGTATAGTAACAACAGTATAGTAATTCAAATAGCAATGGTAATTTACTGGCAACAGTACAATGGTGACTAGCAATGGTAATACTACTGGCAACAGTATAGTGATATAAATAGCAATGGTAAGCGGTGAGAATTTTTCGGAGGGGGGAGGGGGTGATTCGTGGTAAGTAGCGTTGACTCACTTTGTTCCGTTGATGTGTATTGGCCAGAGAGGTGGTGCTGGCTGTACGAATGCAGATGTATCCTTTTAGGGCAATGTGGATGTCAGAGGCTTCTGGGAGGTGTCTTGGGCGATTCAATGTGGGCCACTGCCTAAGGGCCAAGCCAAAGGGACCTCTGGTGAGGACCTCAGGCGTGGGTGCGCCTTCCGGCGGTCTTTTAAACTTGCTGCGGCTGCCCCGATTGGGCAGCGGGAGCCTGCTGGTGGGTTGAGGAGGCGGCCCCAAGGACGTCGGTGCTCTCTCCCTCCATCCAGGGAGAGTGCTGGGGCGAAGAGACCTGATCGCGCCTTCCGGCGGTCTTTTAAATGTGCCGCGGCTGCCCCGATTGGGCAGCGGGAGTCTGCAGGTGGGTTGAGGAGGCGGCCCCAAGGACGTCGGTGCTCTCTCCCTCCAGGGAGAGTGCTGGGGTGAAGAGACTGGATCGCGCCTTCCGGCTGTCTTTTAAACTTGCCGCGGCTGCCCCGATTATGAACTTTAATGAAATATTTGGCATGCCCCTCTGCTGAAATAATCTTTTTGGTGTCAGTCAATTTGACAGAGGGTAACTATGGACGAAACAATACAAATGTCCCTCCAAAAAATTAGCTGGGCTATGCACTCATATTATTGCCCCTTCTGATTCTTAACTAATTGTCTTCTTGAGGTCTCAGACTATAACCAGCGCTGGTTACAATGGACAAAGTCCTTAGCCTCAGCACTATATTGCATCAACGACCTCTAGCAAGTGATGTATCAATGTAGGCAATCTTGTTTTTTATTCTTCTAAATATTTAAATTATAGTCTCCTTTAACTTTTCAATATTCAAATTTTTTGCTTTTTTAGTATATATTAAAATTTTATTTAACGATCGAAGGAGGGTATCCGTGTGGTGCTCTCAAATTTTTTTGTATATTTTCTCACGGTGTTGCTTTAGAGTGTTCTCATAAGTTGATTTGTCAGATGTAGATGGAGATTTGTGCCATTTTCTTTCTTGCCTTCTTAGAAGCTGAAGCGATGCACGTAATTCAGCAGAGAACCAAGGGGCTGGTTTTCTGTTTCGTGGTAGTTTGTTGCATAAAATTTTAATATATACTAAAAAAAGCACAAAATTTGAATATTGAAAAGTTAAAGGAGACTATAATTTAAATATTTAGAAGAATAAAAAACAAGATTGCCTACATTGATACATTACTTGCTAGAGGTCGTTGATGCAATATAGTGCTGAGGCTAAGGACTTTGTCCGTTGTAGCCAGCGCTGGTTATAGTCTGAGACCTCAAGAAGACAATTAGTTAAGAATCAGAAGGGGCAATAATATGAGTGCATAGCCCAGCTAATTTTTTGGAGAAATAATCTTTTTAGCAGGCCAGGAGAATAGAAAAGCCTGCGACTGTTTCGAATTCTTATCAGAATGGGGTCCTACTTTGGAGCTTTTAGGGTGTGACCTTCAGTGGTGGGGGAGGGGCAAGCTCCTCCTTCAAGGTAGGGGACAGTTCTCCCTTCTTTCAGCTCCTCGTCACCGGGTTCCTCCCCTGAGAAGTTCTGCTTCTTCTCCAAAGAATTTCTTGGATGCCAGAAATTCCACATATGTCTCCAATGATTCACCCTCCAGAATATGGCATCTTAGGGGGTTAGCCCACCATTTCCCCTAGATTGCCCCTTATTGACTGCAGTCTCAATGGGGCTGCTACTTCCCTGCTTCAGGACTTTGCTGCAGTGAGCAGATAAGTTAGGTGCAGCAGCAGAGCAAACTCAGGGAAACAATGCCTATATGAGCTTCTCTCCCATTCGCTATCAGAAAGGCCTCACCATTTCTTCTGCCTGCAAATGTGCAATTTCCGTTGGTCCACTTTGGTCCTCCTTCTAGGTTCTGTCACACTGCCAGGAGATAAGGTCTGTCGCAGGGCTACCCCGTCTACGCCTTAAGAATGTTGGGGTGACCCCGGCCAAAGATTATACTAGGCAGTCCAGGGAATGTAAGTTCACTCGGCGTAGTTGAGAGAAGTGACCTCACAGATTCCAACTACCTAGGAGCACTCATTAATGAGACCAGGTGGAGGGAAATAAGGCTTTTTATTCCCCGTTAAATGCAAAGGTTCAACATAAGAGATAATCCGAATAGTGCGGTATAAAAGAAACTTTAAATAAATAAATAATCATTGAAAACAGAAAGTCCTTTGTATCAAAAAGGTACCAGTATTTACAATAGTTGCTTAATTGTTGCTTCACAATTAAGGCAGGCTTCACTACCGGAATTCAGTACAAGAAAACAGCCATTAACTTTCATTAATTCTTCTTCACTATACAGAGCACACAGACTCTGGAGCTGAGGCCGTGCACAAGTCACATTCCATAAGTTCTGGCAGAGATAAGGGAACAGTATTTGGGTATTCAATTTCCATAGAATCTCCTTCGCTATACTCAGTAGAGGAATATTCACTGTCCCTGTCTGACCCAGACTTGTAGGTTAGGACTCTGGGGTCTGGCTTCCCATAGCCAGGGGTTCTCAAGGCTGCAGGAATTTGATTAAACCAATCTGGTTTCTTTTCCCTCACACAAGGGGCACGGGTTTTAACAGAGCTTTTAGGAGCACAGTATTCACAGTCATTGGTTAGTGATTCATACCTGGATTTGGACGAGTTGGAACCAACAGTGTTTTCTCCTCCAGTCACTTTCCTTTGGTAGCAGAGCCTCTGCCTGCCAGCATTGGATATAGCCGTGCTTCTGGGCAGTTGAGTAAAACTTGTCCTGGATTCCCCTCTCTCTCTGGGTACGAACTCCAGCTGACCATAAAAGTGCTTTCCTCTCTGACCTGGTAAAACTTGATAATAATCCTTCAGAGATTGTAAGCTCTTCTCAGAACCCTTCTCCCTGGTTCTTGGCTTCTGTCTCTCTGTTCTGGATTCAGGCAGACTGTAAGAACAGGGCGTGGCAGGCACTCTCACCTTAGAGCTGGCTCTAGCAAACTTCCCTTGTGCAGCAGGGTCAGTTTGGGCCTTCTGGCTCCCAGCCTTGTGAAGTCTGTTCCTTCTCAGGTTCCTCTCAGTCTTCTCTGCTTTCTCTTGGTGTTTCCCAGCCTTCTCTGGGTACTTCCCAGCCTTCTCTGGGTACTTCCCAGCCTTCTCTTGGTGCCTCTCAGCCTTCTCTGCTCTACAAGCATTCTGTTCTGATTTATAAAGCAAACTCCTTGGAATGACTTCCGGGTTCACTTCCAGGTGCAAGTCATCAGAGTTCCCAGGCTCATTAACTCCCGAATGTCTGTTCCTGCTCCCTCTAGCTGTGCCTGGGGGTAATTGCACACCTAGTTTCTTACAAGAAACAGGATTTCTTTTTAAACACTCATCTGTATTGACGCACGCCTCATGACAGGTCCTAACATGGCATCTTTTTGCTCGGAAAAAAAAATGTGGTACCAATTTTGCCTGATTTGCAGTCTGCTGCTGCTGCAAAAGCTAGAAGGATGCTTGGGTGCATACGGAGAGGAATGGCTAGCAGAAAAAAGGAAGTGATAATGCCTCTGTATAAGTCTTTGGTGCGACCTCATTTGGAGTATAGTGTGCAATTCTGGAAACCGCACCTTCAAAAGGATGTGAACAGGATGGAGTCGGTGCAGAGGGTGGCTACTAAAATGATTAGTGGGCTTCATTATAAAGCATATGAGGACAGACTTAAGGATCTTAATATGTACACCTTAGAGGAAAGGCGGGATAGAGGTGATATGATTGAGATGTTTAAATACCTCCGTGGCATAAATGTTCAGGGAGAGAGCCTCTTTCAATTGAAAACAAGTTCTGCTACGAGGAGACATGGGATGAGGGTGAAGGGAGATAGATTCAGGAGTGATATGCGGAAATATTTCTTTACGGAAAGAGTAGTGGATCCATGGAATAGTCTCTCAGTGGAGGTGGTAGAGATGAGGACAGTAGCTGAATTCAAAAAAGCATAGGACCAACACAGAGGATCTCTAAAGGTAAAAAGTGGACTGTTGTAGTTGTTGATATGGAAGGACAGACTAGATAGGCCATGTGGTCTTTTTCTGTCATGTTTCTATATTTCTATGTAAACCTTGTTCCACTTACTGAATGCTTCAATGCAATTACTGATTGGCTCCTGTCCCAAAATCTTCGCATAAACTTTAAGAAAACTGAAGTCCTTTTCATAACCAGGAACAAAAACTTCTCTCCTCCTGCCTCAGTGAAAGTTCGTGACGCCGAGCTCCCATGCAAGTCTGTAATACGATATCTAGGGGTTACAATAGACCAGCAGCTCTACTTCAAAGAGCATATAAAGAATACCACCAAATCTATTTACAACAAAATACGGACACTACGACATCTAAGAACTCTACTAGCCCCAGATGACTTCAGAACAATATTCCAGACACTCGTAATGCCACACTTTGATTATGCCAACATCATCCTACATGGACTCCCCAAGAGCACTCTCAATCCTCTTCAGATGGCGATGAACACAGCAGCCCGCATTCTCTGCGGCATCTCCAGAAAAGACCACATAACTCCCATACTTATGAATCTATACTGGCTACCATTACAAAGCAGAATCACCTACAAGGTGTTAATCCTATCATTTAAAGCAATTAACCGGATATCTTCCACATCCCTCTCTTCACTCCTGACCAGTACCCCTACTAACAGGCTAAGAAGGTCAGCAACTAGCAATACATTATCTATACCACCTGAGTCCACTAAATGTGCCCAAACAGCTAGAAACAGAGCATTTACATTATATGCTCCTAAGTGCTGGAACAATCTCCCACCTCATATACGATCAATCGCTGACCTCTCACAATTCAGAAAAGCTCTTAAACATCACTTATTCTGCCTTTATTTTATCCACCCTAACCTAACACATTCACATCCAACACCTCATCTCACCCACACAGCATCTGACGTACCAACAACATAATTCCCAGTGATTTACAAAAGAAACACAATGAGCATGATTACATTATGCACATTCACAATGAGCATGATTACATTATGCACATTCACAATGAGCATGATTACATTAGGCACATTCACAGTGAGCATGATTACATTATGACTCTAATACATAATATAACTTAAATAATTTATAAGCTCCTTTGTTTGAACTGTACATAGTTACCCTGTTACTTCCAAGTTTCAATCCCTGTTACAATGTAAGCAAAAGATCTTGTTTCTAATGCAAAATGTTGTTGTTATGTAAACCACACTGATGCTAAATAGCGCGGTATATAAGAATTTGTAATAAATAATAAATAAATAATAAATAATGTACACAATCACTGGAGTGAGTTTCTTCACACTAGGCATCAGATCCATCAATACAAAACATAAAGGGCCTGATAATCAAAAAATAGCTGAGCTCTAAATTTAGGCTCCTAAATTTCTTTTTTTTTTTTTTTTTTTTTATTTAAATTTTTATTAACATTTGTAACAGTTACATTAGCATATACTCAACAACTCCAAGGCATCAAGGGTTCAGCAAACAGCATAAGAGACAACTCTTCAACTAACACACAGTCTAATCATTTCTCCTCCTATTTGCCATCCCCCCACCCCCTCCCTACTTCCACCCCTCTTCCCGCAACCACCTCCAAACCCCTGCCCACCGCTTCTCCATTTGCTCCCCTCTCCCTCCCTGCTCCCCAGTCAATTTATACATGGCATAAAGATGCGACACCCTGCGTGCATAGCTCGCCATGGAGGGTAGAGCTGGTCTATTCCAGTACCATGCAATTTCGCAGCGGGCCGCTGTGACACAATACCAAATAATTTTCCAATCCCCCTCCCATTTCCCATCTGGTCTATGCAGGAGACACATCTCAGGGCCAAGTTCAAGGTGCGCCCCCATCATTTTGTTGATGTTTGCCCCTATGCGGTGCCAGTACTCTCCCACTACCGGACACGTCCACCACATATGCAGCCAGGAGCCACGCTCCCCACACTTTCGCCAACATTCATCCGTTTGCAACACCCCTGCCTTACACAACCGCTCCGGTGTGAGATACCAGCGACTCAGCACCTTAAACCCATTCTCTCGCAATGTCGTGGCAATGGAGAATCGTGCTATACCTAATGCCATTGTCTCCCACTCCTCCACCCCCCAGCTTACCCCTAAATCCTTCTCCCACGCTTCCATGTATTTCAACTTGTCTTCCCCCCCTCGCTGTCAACCCTCTGTAAATCCTGGAGAGCATCCCCTGGCTTCCCAGGGATCCCAGGCAGGCACCCTCAAACCATTCACCTCCCCCCCATCCCCCTTGCTCCCTTCCCTTTGTACTCACTACCGAACATAGCTGCCTATACGGGAATCTATCTACCTCCCCCAAACGATAGAGGTCCCGGACCCCCTCAAATCCTCTACAATGTCCTCCTACCACAATCTGAGACACCTGGGACAATCCTAACGCCGCCCAGTTACGGAGCACTGTGGCTCCCGGTCCCCCGCTCTCCGCACAGCAGGCTTGTAATGACATGGTGGCCGACCATCGTTTGTCACCCACCAGCCGCTTTCTATACTGCTGCCACACTTTCAAAGTATGCCCCACAATGGGATTCCTCCCCTTCTCTCCCCTCCCCTCCCATACTAACCGTTCAAGTGCACCCGGCCTGTATTCGGCCAGTTCCAGCTGAACCCACTGCTTCTGGGGTTCCCTCAACCACGCGTAGACTGCTCGCAATTGTGCTGCCGCATAATATAGTCGGATATTGGGAACCCCCATCCCTCCTTCCCGTACCGAGACTTGTAGCGTCCTTGCCGCCACCCGTGGACGCCTCGACCCCCAGATAAACCGCTCGACCTGTTGTTGGATCTTCTTTAGCACTTTCGGGGGGATTGGGACTGGTAAAGCCTGAAACAGAAAGAGGAACTGGGGGAGAAGCATCATCTTAACCGTCGCTATTCGTCCAAACCACGAGTAATACCCCCTGCTCCAGCCTTGTAGCTTCGCCTCCACCTGCCCCACCAACTTCTTGTAATTTAAGTCATACAACTCCTCCAAGGTTCTACCGAGTTGAACCCCGAGGTACCGGATCGATGTCTTTGCCCATTTGAAGGGGAAATTCTGCTGCCAGTCACGCTGCCCCTCCCCCTCCCCCCCTACACTCAAGATCTCCGATTTCCCCCAATTAATCCGGAAGCCCGCCCTTTCACCATAATCTTGAATCTCTCTCATCACTGCCCTCAGAGATTCGCTGGGATTCGTGAGTGTCAGCAGTATATCGTCTGCAAAGAGGGACGTTCTGCATTCCTGCCGTCCCACCCTAACCCCCGTGATATCAGGGCTGCCGCGCAACTTCGCTGCCAATGGCTCTAAGGATAGCACAAAAAGTAGGGGGGACAGTGGACATCCCTGCCGCGTCCCTCTTTCTAGGGGGAAGAAACCAGAGTACCCCCCATTCACGCGAACACATGCCTTCGGCCTAGCATAGAGAGCCCTTATCCACTGTGTGAACCCCGGTCCAAACCCCTGGGCCTCCAACACCGCGTAGAGAAAATCCCAGGACACCTGATCAAAGGCCTTCTCTGCATCCAGTGATACCAACAAGGCCCCCGTCCTCTGCCGCTGTGTCGACCACATCACATTTAACACTTTGCGGATATGATCCGCCACTTGCCGGCCTGGTACAAATCCAGCCTGGTCCTCATGCACCAATTTACCTAACACTCCATTGAGGCGCACCGCTAGTACTTTCGTCAGCAGTTTCGCATCTAGGTTCAGCAGCGAGATCGGACGGTAAGACGCACACTCCTGCGGGTCTTTCCCCTCTTTGTGGATAAGCGTAATACCTGCCCAGCCCATTGATTCAGGCAGTGCCTCCCCCCTTCCCGGTCCATTAAATACCCTGGTCAACGGGTTCAGCAAGAGGCTCCCAAAGCGCTTGTAAAACTTTGCCGTCAGTCCATCGAGCCCTGGGGCCTTTCCATTTTTTAAGCCCTTGATAGCCTGGCTGACTTCGTCAGCTTGTATTTCCCTGTCGAGCCCCTCTTGTTCGTCTCCCGTTAGAGTCGGGAGCCCTGCTTCCCTCACATATTCCCGAATGTCCTCTCCCGACCTTGCAGCTCGGGCTGCATACAAGTTGCTATAGAAGGACACAAATTCCTCCCTTATTCGTGGAGCCTCTCGCACTACCCCCCCCTGCACTCCTAATCTGTGTAATCCTATTCCACTCCCTCCGCCTCTGCAATTGTCTCGCGAGAAGTTTCCCCGCTTTATTCCCCCCTGCAAAGAACCTCTGTTTTAACAGCTGCAGGCGGAATTGTATCTTCTCCGCTTCAAGAGCATTCACCTGGGCTCGTAGTGCCAGCACCTCACCCCGTACCTGTCCAGTTCTGTCCTGACCGTCTCTTTCCTCCATCTCCCGCAATTGCCGGCGTAACCGGTCCTCCCTCTGCGCCCTCTCTCGCTTTAGGCGGGCTCCCCACTTTATGAGAACCCCCCTAATTACAGCCTTGAAGGCGTCCCAGACTGTTCCATCCAGCACTTCCCCACCGCCATTTTGGTCAAAGTACTCCGGGATGAGCCTTTCAATCTCCCGCACCACCCTCTCGTCCTCAAGGAGCCCCTCATTCAACTTCCAGAACTGGCGGCCTCTATCTTCCCCTTCCACCCGCACCCGCACCACCACCGGAGCATGATCGGACCAGGTAATGGGTTCCATCTCGCCCCCTAGGAGCCGCCCTGTTAACTCCTTCCCTACCCATATGGCATCCAACCGGGAGTAAGTGCCATGTGCTGCAGAATAAAAAGAAAATTGCCTCCGCCCCGGGTTTAGTGTCCGCCATACATCTATCATCAGGCCGTTCTCCCGCACAAAATTGTGGTAATGTTTCCTATCTGTGCCTCTCCCCTCCCTGCGCCCAGTCGTATCTCTCCCTACCTCCCATGCCACATTGAAATCCCCACCACAGATTAGGACCCCATCCCCCATTGCCGCCACTTGCGCACTCAAAGCATCCCAGAATTCAGTTTGCGGGCCCGTAGGGGCATACACATTTACCACGCAAAACCACTCCTCACCTATCTTTACCCTCAGCAGGAGATACCGCCCCCCCCTATCCCGGGACACTACCTGGACCTCCATGGGGCCTGTCTCTCTGATGAAGACCCCCACCCCGCCTTTCTTCTTCTCTTTAAGATTAGAAGCGAACATACGGTGCTTGTACCCCCGGGGTTGCACCAATGTCTCATGTTGTCTCAATAGATGTGTCTCCTGCAACAGCACTATGTCTGCATTGTGTCTTGTTAACTCCTTATATAATTTCTGTCTTTTCATTGGTGAATTTAGACCTTTCACATTTAACGTGAGAATTTTTAACTCCTTTCCTACCCCCAGATCCCTGCCTCGTCCCCCTAAGTCCCTCCGCCCCCACCTCCCACTCTGGCCCCCTCTTCCCCCCCCTACCCACCCCCTCCTCCCCCCCCCCCCCCACTCCCCCTCCCGCTGTTCCCTCCCGTCCTCCCTCTCCCCCCTCGCTACTCCCTCCCCTCCTCCCTCTCCCCCCCTCTTAACTCTCCTCTGCGGAGATACGACTTCCAATTCGGTGACCTTCTCTCCCTCCCCACCTACCCCCCTCTACTGTTCCCCAGCCCCCCCCCACTCCCCTGCCTAAGCCCCCCTCGCTGCCAACTCTCCCCCCTCTAAACCCTCCTCCTCTCTCCACCCAGCCTGGGCTCTCTCCCTCTCAGCCTAGTCCTCGCCTCCTCCCCTCTCCCTCTCCCCTTAGCCTACTGCCCATCTCTCCTTCCCCCCCCCCCCGCCCACAGCCCAACTTATTCAAGAATGCCAGTCCATTATAAAGATGCTTCAGCTCAGCCAGTCTCTTGTTCTGTGGTCCGGTTCTGGTGCACGTCCTTGGTGGTTCTTGCCAGTCTACGTCCACTTGCCCTCTGCCATTTCATCTGTGCTGCTCCTCCGGTCCTGGATCCCGTTCTCGGCGGAGTGAAAGAGCCCTCGGCTTGCTCTGGTAGATTCTCAGCACCGAGCTCTCTCAGTGCTCTCCACGCCTCCACACTGGATCTCACCGTCCTCGATCGTCCTTTCACCGTAATAAAGAGGCCGAAGGGGAAGAGCCACTTGTAGCGCAGGTCAGCATGTCTGAGATATGCGGTGACCTCTCTTATCTCCCTCCGTCTTTGTAGCGTGCCTTGGGACAGGTCTTGGTACAGCTCCACCGTATGCCCCTCCCAACGGAAATTTTTCAGCTTGCGGCTGGCACCCAGCAGGAGTTCCTTACTCTTAAAGGAGTGCAGGCAGACCACAATGTCTCTTGGCCTATTGTCTCGGATGGGCCCCATACCCCTGTGCGCCCTCTCTATTTCGAGGCGGGTCTCCTCTGCAGGTCTCCCTGGGCCGGCTGCTGCGAGTAGGTCCCGGAAGATCCGCTGGACCACCTCCTCACAGTTCTTATATTGTGGTTCCTCCGGCACCCCTCTCACTCGGAGGTTGCATCTGCGCGAGCGGTCCTCCAGGTCCTCTGTTTTGGCTTTCAGGGTCTCCTGCGTCCTCTGAAGCTCTTCCCAGCTGCTCTGGACCTGCGTCAGGGTCTCCTCTTGACTCTCCAACTTGGTCTCCACCTCTTCCATACGTCCCCCCAGCTCCAGCAGGTCTTGGCGCATAGTCTGCACTGCTTCTTTAATTTCATTTTTTACCCCACACATCTCCATCTTCAGTTCCTCCTTTAACTCTAGGAGCCATTGTTTAATCTGTTCTGCTGTCGACAGGCCCTCCTCTCCTCCTTCGCTCCCCTCCGGGCTCTGTGGGGTTTCTGTCCCAGGTTTCCCTGCTTTTTTTTCCGCCTCCTTCCCTCCTTTGGTGGTTGCATATGGGGAGCGGAACTCGGCCAGCTTTTTTTTTGCCAGAGTCTCTTTTTTATTATTTTTTTCCATTTTGGGCTGATTAGCCCCTCTCTCCCCGGTCTCCCCGGCCTATAGAGCTGGTAGGGCGTCCACTCACCACACTATATCTTCTGCTGGGAACAATTCTGGTGGTTGGTAGTTCTCTGCCTCTGCTCCCTTTCTTAGTGCAGTTGGGGGGGCATGAGACTCACCACTGCTGGCTGCTTCTGCACTCTGCTTCTTGTGGGCTGCAGCTTAGCATAGGTCCCTGCTTCCTGCTTCTCCCAGCCACGTGCTAGGCCTTCTCGGCCCCCTCTGTCTCCGGATTCACCTCTCTGTTAGCCACCCTCTTCTGCCACCACGTGGTCTGTGGGGGTCGGCGGCGTGGCGTCCTCCGCGGGGAAGCACCCTGCCTCTGCTCACCGGCAAGCCTCTTTTGGCCCTGCTGACTCTCTCCCAACAAGTCCGGCTCAGCGCGGCCACCGGCCCAGAAGCCCCCTGAAAGTCAGGCTGCCTCGTCCGGTCCGCTCCCACCAGCTTCTCTGCACCTCCGCACCCGCTTGTTTCGCCGCCGCCGCCGCGGCTCGCCGGCACTCCCCGCTCTCTCCGTCGCCCCTCGGCTCACCGCTCCGTTGCCCGTGGGGGCTAAAACGCTTCAATTATTGCGGGTTGGTGGCGGAGCTCCTCCGCTACGCCGCCATTCAGTAGGTGACGTCACCGGAAGTCCGCTCCTAAATTTCTACCCTTTTTTCAGCCACACATATAAGTCTAAGTTTTCAGCTGGAAATTCATCCTAATTTAGGAACTTAAAATTTATGCTCGTAAATTTAGGTCTTCCATTCTTTTTCTTAAATTTATGAGCCTAATTTAGGTGCTCAGTGCTGAAGATAAGTGCCAAGCTACTAACATTTTTTTCTGCACCCTAAATCTGCCCCCTTTGCCACCCACTTTTTATGATTCTAAATTTAGGACTTTAGTGAAATTTTAAGAAACAATTTAGTTACTCAACCCTAGTAAATTTTCAGAGAGACCAATTTAGGAACATAATTTTCAAAATTAGGAGCATAAAGCCTTTTGAATATCGGGCCCCAATTTTTTTTTTTTAAATCAAATAATTCCCCTTTGAACAAAATCACCTTTCCTCCATTTCCTTCCAGCTACAAAGCAAATCACTTTCCCTCCCCCATTTATTCTTCCATATAACAGCACTCCTAGTTAGTCAGAACCTACTTTCTCCCCCTTCTAACCTAATCCCGCTTCTGCTGCTATTCCTAAAACCTCCCCCCAAATTTTTCAGAACTCTTGTCTGCCCTTTTGCAGAACAGTCAGCTTATTCATTTAGTCTGTTACAATACCCTTCAGTATCAGGGAGTCAGTCAGTCAGTCCTCCAGCTCCATTCTATCACCCTTATGGCTGCAAACAGCCCATAGTTAGGGATAAGGGGAGAAGGCTTTTCTTATCTGACCATCATCAGCAGAAACAAATATACTTTATGATCATCAGGTAGGGGTCTCTTGCGCACCTCCTCTATTATCTTTTTATGCCTTTCCCAATAAGATACCACTTCCCACTTCCACCACATTTGTAGAAAAGTGCCCCTGTGCCCAGATTTCTATTTAATCTGACAGGTGTCAATCATTTATAGATCAATTTCAGACTATTTTCCATCACCTTTTCCACTATAGAGGCCTTCCAAATGTTCTGGTGAATATTTGAATATATGCCCTTTTCTAATTGCTCTCCAAGCTCAAATAATGCGACCCTTCTTAAATGGAGCATCTGCGAGCAATCCATAAAGTTTGGATATCATACCCTCTATTCCATACATCCCTCCGCATAAAGCCTCCATTGTTGTATAATCCCTCTTTTAGAGTCCCCTGCATATTTCCCTCTGAGGATAAAATCTCTAGGTTATTGCTGTTGCTGCTGCTACTACTACTACGAATTATTTGTATAGCGCTACGAGGTGTACGCAGCACTGTACATACAGATGTAAGACACAGTCCTGCTCATCAGAGCTTAAATCTAATCAAGATGAAAAACCATCACAAAACTGGGGACTATAGTATGGCAAGATACACACAAGTAGTGGACAAGTGAATGAGAAGCATCAGGATCCAAAAGCAGCCTCAAAGATGTGGGTCTTCAGCCTGGACTTGAATAGAGCCAGAGAAGGAGCCCGACATACCAATTCAAGTAGTTTGTTCCAGCCATATGGAGCAGCAAGGTGGAATGAATGAAGTCTGGAGTTGCCAGTGACAGAGCGGGGCACAGATAAAAGGGATCTGCTAGAGGAGCGGAGTTCCCGAGGAGAAGTGAGATAAGAGAGGAAAGGTAGTGAGGAGCCACAGAATGAATACACTTGTAGGTAAGTAGGAGAAGTTTGAATTGGATGTGTAAATGGATAGGAAGCCAATGAAGTGACTTAATAAGAGGGGTTACATGAGCATAGCAACATTGACAGAAGATAAGCTGTGCAGCTGAGTTTTTAACAGATTGAAGGGGAGAAAGATGATTCAGAGGGAGACCAGTGAAGAGCAGGTTACAATAGTCAAGACAGGAGGTAGCTAGTGAGAGGAAGAGGGTCTTAGTAGTGTGCGTAGAAAGAAAGGGGCAGATTTTCCCAGTATTATAGAGAGCTAAACCTGTCATTTCTCTATCTGTTGGATGTGCACAGAGAAAGAGACAATAGAGTCAAAGATGACCCCAAAGTTGCAAGCTGAGAAAACATATAGCCATATCTATCCCCTTTCTGAACTTCATATTCTCCCTCAGCTTGTGAAAGGTAATCATAACTCCATTGTCTAACACATTCCCCCCCCACCCCACCCAATTGCATTATCTCCAGTCCTTCCAATCTATTAAACAACCCAAATTGCAACCAAGGTGGAAAATACCCATTATGGATAATTAGGATCATCAAGGGTCCCTTTTGCTGCTACAGCAGTGTACCTTTCCTTCTACCCCAAACCTGTTAAGATATGAGTTGCATATGGACTCCCTGTATATCTAATAACACCATCCCTTGTATCTCCAGGAACAAGCAGGAATGTAGTCTTCACATATGGCAACAAGCAGGAATGTAGTCTTCACTGCACGGGAATGCTCCCCAGTGTCCAATAGGAAAGCTTTTGGGAGCATCCCACAGCGCGTGCATGCTGCCTTCCCGCCTTTCCAACTGTCCCTCTCCAGTTCTTCATTTTCCGCGGAGCCGACAGGTCAAATACCTGTTACCGCAGAAAAATTTTCGTCTATAATCTTTGTTTTTGTGGTCGCAGCTGCTTTCCTTCGACGCCATAACAGTACCGCCGGTTCTTTCTTCTTTCTTTTAAAAAAAAAGATAGTTTCTGAGGTCTTTTACTTTAGAAACTTTTTTTCCTTGGTGCTAGGTGCCATTTTGGGCACTAGGCCCAATTTTTTCCTTAGAAATGGAAAAACCTACTTCAGGTTTTAAGAAATGTTCTAAATGTGGCGGTACTATTTCCGTCACCGACACCCATGATTGGTGTCTCAAATGTTTAGGTCCTGACCACTCTATTTCAGAGTGCCACTCCTGTGGAATGATATCAAAAAGGGTTCGGCAGAACAGAGCTGCTAAACCTAACACCCTTTTTCCCTCAGTCTGTTGCATCGACGTCCTCCAGGGCCTCATCTTCCTCCCATGGATCTCAGGTAACTAAACATAAATCTAGCCGGTCCTCAAAGGGTAGATCTCCTTCTAAGTATCGAGATACCCCTGGTGTTGGCCTTGAGGAAATTTCACCGGCAAAACTGCCCCGGCGGGAAGCTTTGGCTTCCAAAGCACTAACGGGGCTCCAGGATGTTCTCAAGGCCTCAACCTCGGCAGAACTACTGGCGCCATGCTCTGGGGTCCCAGCCGCTTCTACCGGTACCGACACCCAAGCATCAGCAGCTTCGATAGACCAGAGATTCCTTGCTATTGAACGCAGTCTAGCGATACCGTTGAAACCGCTTCAGACACCTCAACCGGTACCGACACCAGTACCAGAACCGGTAACCACTGCATTAGCATCGGTGGGTATGCCACCCATACCGAGTCATGCCTATATATTCCTCTTCTCCTCAGCGCAGAATGTCTCCGCCAAAGGATATGTCCTTTCAGGACTTTATCCGTGATGTGGCCCGAGGCCTTTCCATCACAGTAGCTCCTGAAAAAGAGCCTAGGGCAAAGGAATTAGAAATTCTCCCCTAAGGCTCCCAAAGAGGCAGCTACTCTGCGTATTCATGAGATTTTACATGATCTTATGCTAAGGATGTGGGAAACACCTTTAACCACATCTCCTCATTCTCGAAGACTCGATACCATGTATTGAATTCCACCTTGTCCTGGCTTTCAAAAAAACTCAATTACCACACCATTCAGCGGTGGTGGAATCAGCCATTAGAAGGATGAAAAGTGCAAAGAGACATGCATCCAGTCCTCCTGGTTGTGAATATAGGACTCTCGATGCCTTTGGGCGTCGATGCTTCCATGCTCTCAGCTAGGATCAGTTCCTATATCTTGTATATGGGAATGTTCCTTAAAGAGGTCATAGGAGACTTGGAGCTTATGAGCCCCCTCCTTCCTGATGACAAAAGGCAAGACTATCTTACTCTAGTCAAACATGTTCAGGATGTTTCCAAGTTTGTAAATCGTGCAGCCTTTGGCTGTTTTGAGTTCATAAGCAGAACCTCTGCTATTGCCTTTGGTGCACTTCGTATCGCCTGGCTTCAGGCATCTGACTTGAAAATTTGGGTACAGGATAAATTAGGAAACATTCCTTGCACAGGAGAAAATCTCTTTGGCAAGAATTGGCAGGAGAAGGCTAATGAGATAGATGCTGACAATATCACCTTGGATAGATTGTCCAAATCTACAGCCGATCCTGCAAGGAAAAACTTCTCTAAGAAACTATTTTTCAATAAGAAAAAGAAGTTTTATCCTTCCTATATCCAACAGGGACACTGTCTAGGTCAGACTGCCCAAAAGGGACAACAGCAACAACCTAGACAACAAAATAAGCCAAAAGCTGCAAAACCTCAGCCACCTCAGCAGGCTGAGCCTCCTCGGGGGCTTTGACTCCTCTCTAGAGAATTTTGCCTTCCTGCCTCTGAACGGTCCAGAACCCTCGACCATCCCAGGCAGATTATGTCATTTTTCCCACAGATGGTACCAAATAACAGCAGAAAATTAGATTCTGTCCATTATACGAGAGGGGTACAAGCTTCATTTTCAAAGAATGCCCCCTCCTATAATAGTAAGACAGTTCAATTTTCAGACCTCTCTCGACAGTCTCCTAAGTCAAGAGGTCACAATGCTCCTTGCTCAAGGAGTAATTAGAGGAAGTACCCATTCCTCATCAGGGCACAGGGTTCTACTCCCCCTGTTCCCTTATTCCAAAGAAAACAGGGGGACCCAGACCCACCTTAGACCTCAGAGAATTGAACAAATATTTGTTCCGAGAGAAGTTCAAAATGGTCTCTCTAGGAACTCTGCTGCCATACCTTCAAAGTCAGGATTGGCTTTGTTCTCTAGATCTCAAGGATGCGTATACTCATATTCTCATCCATCCAGATCACAAGAGATTCCTCCGATTCCTGTTTCAAGGAAAGCACTACCAATACAGGGTTCTTCCCTTTTGGCCTGGCTTCTGCGCCAAGAGTGTTCACAAAATGCATGTCTGTGGTAGCAGCATTTCTCCACACTCTGGGAATATTTGTCTTCCCTTACTTAGACGACTGGCTCATTGGAGCCCCTACAGTGCCAGAAGCCAGCTCTGCTCTGTTTCGCACAGTGCGAATCCTTCAGTATTTGGGACTGGTCATAAATCTCCCAAAATCCAATCTTGCTCCTATTCAGTCCCTAGAGTTCATAGGAGCTCATCTGGATACCAGACAGACAAGGGCTTTCCTTCCGCAGCCCTGCTGTTTTCGCATAGTACAACTAGCTTCCCAAGCAGTGCTCAAACCTTGTCTCACTGCTCAGGAAATGCTACAATTGCTAGGCCACATGGCATCCACCGTGGATGTGGTTCCTTATGCTCGCAGCCCAGTAGACTTTATTCACTCAGTGGACACAGGCCTCAGGCTGCCTGTCGGACAAAATAACAAACTCAAATCGTCTTATTTCGTCCCTCCAATGGTGGCAATCACCCAGAATCCTTCTGGTGGGATCTCCTTTCCAGCAACCCCTATCCCAAGCCACCCTAACAGATGCATCACAGGTGGGACGGGGAGCCCACCTGCACGATCTCTCTACCCAGGGTACCTGGACTCCACAGGGGGCCTGTCTTCACATCAACCTCCTGGAGCTCAGAGCAATCTTCTTTGCTTTTCGAGTATTTCATGCCCAGCTCAGCTACAAAACAGTCCTAGTTCAAACGGGCAATCAGGTAGCTATGTTCTGTGTGAACAAGCAGGGCAGAACAGGCTCTCTGTCGCTATGCAACAAAGTTTTGTGACTATGAGCCCTCGCCAGAGAGCATCAGATTCATCTCCTTGCGGTGTATCTTCCAGGCATCCAAAACTTTTGGGCAGTCAAGTTCGGCTTTCACACGAATGGTGTCTCCATGCAGACCAGGTTGCCCAAATATTTCAGATTTGGGGAACCCCAGACATAGACCTCTTTGCAAGTCCGCTGAATGCCAAACTTCCCCGGTTCTGTTCCAGAATTCCGGCCCGATATTGTCAGGTGTCACAGAGAAGATCCAACAGAGCCCATGGAGATAGACAGAGAGGCAGTGAATCAGGCTGACACTGACGTTTTAAGTAAACACATGTCAGGAAGTTGCTATGGGCAACAGAAACAAATGTGGTCACGAGCCAGAGAGACACACCCAGGCAGCAGAAAGGCTAGTAGGTCATCACCTGATGCAAGCCAGCTGGGGGGAGGTGGAGCTCGGGAGTACGTAGATAAGCACAACTCACAAGCAGTTAGAGAGAGCCTGCAGGAGAATCACTATGGGAGCCTGAATGAGAGCCTGACTGATTACCACGAGTGCTTGGGAGAGAATTAGAGACAGCTGGAATCAGAGTTTGAGAGTGAAAGCAACGGCAGACATAGAAGGAGCTACAGAGGAGGTAGCAAAGCCAGGACAGGAAGCTTTGGATATCAGAGGAGCCCAGAACGTGTTGGGAAAAGCCCAGGTTGGAACGGAGCCGTGGGGAGAACGGTAAAAGCCAAGAAGTTTTATTTCCAGCCTGAAAGGGCAAGCCCAGGGGTCGGCAATAGAAGGCAGTACACAGAAACGCCAGAGCCCTACAAAGCCAGCTTGAGAGATATAGATAGGATTTCTTACCCTTATACCAGGCATGGGAGGGATAAAGGCTTTTTGCCAGAAGAAGTTTTTATATCTGGAGAGGATTTAAGAAGCCGAGTGCCTGCAAAACTGCCGTTTCATGCTTCCTCAGCAGCTACAGCTGTACATAGGAACCTGAGCCAGTCAGAGCCTAGAGGTAAGCCAATTTACCCTAATAGAGGTGCAAGGGAATGTTATAACTCACCTACCAGCAGTGGAAAGGCTCTCACCAGAAGCATTATAGTGAATGTGGTAATTGTATCCAGCACACTCTCACAGAGGGAGAAAGAGAGTCCCGGCAGAGTAGAGAGAGATTGTTGGATGACGTCCCTAATGTTGAAAGGGAAGAAGTGTTAAAAGCATGTGACGAGGATATGCAGTGTGAGATATCAGAAGCTCAGCCAAATACTGAATACATGGACTGTACGCTTACAGTAGCGGATAGCATTTCCTCACTACGATGAAAAGAAGTAAGAACTGATTAAGCCTAAAACAGTAAAGAAAAGGGTTTTTGTGCTTATGAAGGACTGTTTAATTTACCTTTACTTTACCTGTTAATGAGCTGAAGAGAAGCTATTTTTGTTCCTAATTTTTGTTCCTTTGTTATATGCCCAGAAGGGCTTGTGTTTCTTTTATCTCTACCACGGCAAAGAATCCTCTTGGAGGGGGAAATAAATCCCGTGTTAAACCTTACCACCTTTCCACGACTAGTTCTTTAACTGGCAATCAACAACTACAACTCCCAGAGGGCCGAGCAAGACCCTCCACAGCATAACTAAGTCAGTTAACCACAAGCCCCAGCGCGGTGCCCTGCCTAACCAGCAAGGTCCACACAGGCAAGGGATGCCTTTCTCCTCCACTGGGGTCAGGACTTCCTATATGCTTTCCCACCCATTCCCCTCATCCCCAAAACCCTATTCAAGCTTCAGAGAGACAGAGGTCATATGATCCTCATAGCTCCACGTTGGCCACGGCAATTGCGGTACCCTCTGCTCCTACATCTCTCGCAAGCTCCGCCTCTGGAGTTGGGATCTCCCAAGAGGACGGGATGCTCTGGCATCCGAATCCCCAGTCTCTGCATCTCAGGGCCTGGTTGATGAAAGCCTAGAACTTCAGGATCTTAACCTTTCCCAACAGGTAAAGGATATCCTTCATGCTTCTAGGAAACCTTCCACAAGACACTCGTATGCCTTTAAGTGCAAAAGGTTTACCATATGGTGCACTCAGAAGGGTCTTAACCCTCTTGCGATACCTCTGGAATCGATACTGGAGAGTATCCTTCATTTGTCAAATGCGGGTCTCAAGACAAATTCGGTAAGAGTCCATCTTACTGCTATTGCAGCTTCTTACAAGCCTCTAAGTGGACAACCTATTTCCTCTCATCCTCTCATAGCGAGATTTATGAGAGGCCTTCTTTTAACAAAGCCTCCCATTAAGCCACCACCGGTGGCATGGGACTTAAATCTGGTGCTCGGGCAGCTCATGTAACCGCCCTTTGAACCATTAGCCACTACATCTTTGAAATTCCTTTCTTGGAAAGTCATCTTCCTCATTGCAATCACATCAGCACGTCGCATCAGTGAATTGCAAGCGTTAGTGGCTGATCCTCCTTATACAAGGTTCCACCATAAGGTAGTTCTTAGGACTCATCTACAGTTTATGTCAAAGGTGGTTTCGCCTTTCCATTTAAACCAAGTGGTTTACCTTCCTGTATTCTTTCCGAGGCCTCATGCCTCCAGTGCAGAAAGGAACCTTCATACCTTGGACTGTAAAAGAGCTTTGGCCTTTTACTTGCAAAGGACACAGCAACATAGAAAATCTTCTCAACTCTTTGTTGCTTTTGATCCTAGTCATTTGGGACTTCCAGTTTCCAAAAGAACTCTATCTAATTGGATTGCTCAGTGCATATTCTTTGCCTATGAGAGTAAGAACCTTCCTATTGAAGGCCATGTCACAGCGCACAATGGCAGCCTCAATTGCTCATCTACACTCTGTGTCTGTCGATGACATCTGTCGAGCAGCTACTTGGGCTTCGGTACATACCTTCACAGCCCACTACTGCTTAGACAAGGACTCCCGCTGGGATGCCTTGTTTGGCCAGGCTGTTCTTCAACACCTTTTTCAGACTTAATCAATTCCTACCCACCATCCCTGGTAGGATGCCAGAGATCCATGGGGGGAAGTGGGGCCCTTTCACAAGGGCTGACAACTTCCTGGGGTCATCTCCCTGGCATCTGCAGCTAGGGAGTCCCCATATGTGAAGACTACATTCCTGCTTGTTCCTGGAGATAGCGTGGTTGTAACAGGTGATCTCCAGGAACAAGCAGGAATGTAGTCCTCACATATGGGTATCGTTGGTACCGATGGAGCCTGCGCGGGAACGCTCCCCAGCGTCCAATTAGAACGCAGCTAGCAGGTCGTGTTCCTGTCACCGCAGAAGAATTTATTTATTTAGACAGTTTTTGTATACCGCCTTATCCTTCAATCAAAGCGGTCACAACACAATTGGGGAATATATTTTAACACGCGGGGATATGAGACACATACACTAATACTTACAGGGAACATGGGCTATGGAGGGTTAAGTGGCTTGCCCAAGACCACAAGGAGCATCTGTGGGACTAGAAACCCCAGTCCTTCCGGCCCAAGGTTGCTGTCCTCTAGTGGGATTTGAACCCCCGACCTTCCGGCCTGAAGTACCTTGCCCCAACCACTAGGCTACTCCTCCCTTTCTTTATTTCTTTATTTCTTTTTGTGGTCGCATCTGCCTTTGACGCTCTACCGGTACCGCCGGCCTTTCTTTTCCTATTTCTAAAAAAAAAAAAAAAATCTGTGTTTTTCCATTTTCTTCAAGCGCACCCGCCTTTTTGGGCCTTAGGCCCAAAAACTTTCCTTAACATGGAAAAACCTGCCTCAGGTTTTAAAAAGTGCACCAAGTGTGGTGGTGCCATTTCCGTCACCGACACCCATGAATGGTGTTTAAAATGTTTAGGTCATGACCACTCCATCACGGATTGTGTGTTCTGTGCCATGATGTCTAAAAGAGGTCGGCAGAACCGAGCTGCCAAGCTCAGTACCCTGTTTCCCTCTGATGCGGCTTCGGTGGCATCAACGTCTTACAGGGCTTCTTCTTCCTTCTGTGGATCTCAGGTAACTAAACATAAATCCAGCCGGTCCTCGAAGGGTAGATCTCCTTCTAAGCATCGAGATGCCTCTGGCGTTGCCCTCGAGGATTCTGCACTGGCAAAATGACCCCGGCGGGAGGCTTCGGCTTCCAAAGCATCATTGGGGTTCCAGGATGTTATCGATGGCTTGGCCTCGACAGATCTCCTGGTGCCATGCTCTGGGGTACCGGCGGTTCCCACCGGTACCGACATCCAGGCATTGGCAGCGTCTATGGACCAGAGAATTCTGTCCATAGAACGCAGTCTAGCTGCTTTCCTTGTGGCATCGACACCCTTGGTACCGCGACGGACAACTCCACCAGTACTGGCACCAGCATCGGTATCGATATATCGCAACCGGTATCGATAGCATCGACATCGGCATCAATGCCTGCTATGCTGGTACCCTGTCCTTCGATGCCCGCCGGTATCGATTCCCCGGTACCGGTTATTCCTGATATCGATTTTGCTCGGTACGGGTATCGGGCTCTGCAGGAGCATCCAGACAGGCGATACTTCGATTCCTCAGAAGAATCTGAGGACTCTGAAAGTTCTGTTGATGCAGCGAGGATACTTCCACAGGAGTCCTCCTCCCCTAAACGCAGGATGTCTCCTCCAGAGGACATGTCTTTCCAAGACTTCATCCGAGAGGTGGCTCGGGGCCTGTCCATCACTGTGGCCCCTGAGACCGAGCCAAGGGCCAAGGAGTTGGATATTTTACAATATCCCAAAACTCCTAAGGAGGCAGCTACCCTATCCATTCATGAGATTCTATATGATCTCATGTTGAGGATGTGGGAAACACCTCTTACCACCTCTCCTCATTCTCGTGGGTTAGATACTATGTATCGTGTCCCTCCTTGTCCTGGCTTCCATAAAACTCAGCTTCCTCACCACTCTATTGTGGTGGAATCTGCTATGAGAAGGATTAGAAGTGCAAAAAGACATGCTCTAATCCTCCAGGATGTGAATGCAGAACTCTGGATGCTTTTGGACGTAGAGTCTTTCAAGCTTCCATGCTTGCTGCAAGAATCAGTTCCTATAGTCTTTACATGGGAATGTTCCTAAAGGAAGTTACTGATCATCTACAGACTTTAAGTCCTTTCACCAACAACAGGCCCAGAAGAGCTCTTGCAGAAAACACTCTAGTAATACCAAGCGAATCCATAAAATGTAACCATTCAACCATCAATAGAGCATTCTTATCAGATGAACCACCATTGTATATAGTTACCCCGTTTCTCCAAGTTCTACTCCCTGTTAAATGTAATGACCAGACAAATGTAAATTGTCGGATGCTTCTGTTCAATGTAAACTGCGCTGATGGCTAAGAGTGCGGTATATAAGAATTGTTAATAAAAAAAAAAAATAAATAAATAAAATTCGCATACCATGCCCCAAGATATTGGAACGAACTCCTTTCCAACTTAAGGGCAATCAAAGATCTCATGCAATTTAGAAAGGCCCTTAAGCATCACCTGTTCCTCTTACACTTTACACAGGCAAATGATCCCCCCCCTGACACCCACCCAGCTAAGCCACCTATGATCAAAGCCATATCAGATCTACAATTAGTCCGTAATCCAGGATAATATTACTGCACTTTAACTATCCTCACCAGCAGAGTATTAAATGTTGCTACCTGACCCTAATTGTAAAACCTGTTTTGATTCAAACTGATATTCTTAAGATGAATCCTCATATGTGCATAGTTTCTCAGTTCATTCCATGTCATAATCCATTTTGTGTATATTAAATATAATATGTACATAGTTTACCCAGTTGATTCCATGTTATATCCCTGTTTTATGTAAACGGAGGACAATGTATGTCCAAGTGTTCAATGTTTAATGTAAACCGCACTGATGAGAAATAGCAAGTGTTTTAAGGTCTTTAGGAAGGCCTTAAAACACTTCCTCTTCATTAAATACCTCACAGCCTCCCCCGAACCCCAGCCACCATGTATGAGCAACACACAATAACTCCATCTCACATATATACAGTTACCTTTTTCAATGTTCCACACATGTAGATAGTTTCCCCTGTTATCCAAGTTTACTGCTCCTGTTCATTGTAATGACCTGACTCTTGTTTATTGTCGGATACTGTTTGTTCTATGTAAACCGCGCTGATCGCAAATAGTGCGGTATATAAGAAATGTAAATAAATAAATAAATAAATAAGCATGGTATATAAGAAGTGTTAAATAAATAAATAAATCTCTGAGGATAAACGGCAGGAGTTTCTCACTTGGCTCAAACATGCCCAAGATGTCTCTAAATTCTCCAACCTTGCAGCCTGTGATAAGGAAGCTTATCATAGCTCAGGAAGGGGCTATAGAAAAGGTGAAGTGTCTCTGAACAAGCAACCTGTCAGTGCTGGTAGAAATGAGAAAACAGAATTTTGCCATAAAAGACTACCAGTCCCAGAATACACCAGGTTTCCAACAGCCATGAGAGGAGCTGAAGTGAGAAAACGTGTGTTCAATCAGGAGGGCTATGAGGTAATCCCTAAGCACTCATCTCAAAGGGCAGGGCCTGATTCAACACAGCTGCGCTGTGTTAGGGAGGAACACTCATCTAAGCAGAATAAGAGTAGAGTTTATTCTACAGATGACCATCTTCATGATCACCTTGGATATACAGAGAATTATCCTCAGTTTCATCTGAAGGATCATCAGAAGCAGAAGCCAAACCGGACGGCCAGAGAGGGAAAGAGACCCTTTGGAAGAAGGAAGAGAAAAGCCTTTGAGAGGTGTAGAAGAGTCCAAAGCAGTACGTATACTGGGAGGTATTCCAAGGGCCAGCATACACCATTGGACTGGGGAAAGCCAGAGGAATGTTGCTGCAGAGCTAGGAATCACCAGAGGCTACCTGTGAGGGAGACGGCTGCACGTGAAAGGGACCCTAAGACCCGTGCCAGAAGGTATGTGAAGAGAGATCCAGTGTCCAGGGATCTGGATTGGAAGGCTGGACATAAGAACTGGACTACATACTGGCCAGGCTATATAGAGGGGAACTCTAGCAGCAATGGAAGCTCAGGTATGAACACTGATCTATGCCCTAGCTATAACCTTGAAAGACAGCAGGGAAAGAAGTATTCTCCTGAAAGTGCTCCATTGAAAGATTCATCTGTGCCAATCCATGATATTGAACCCATGCTTGTTGAACAAGGGGGAATAATAGCAGATGAGGATCCTATTTATATGGACTGCTCTCTATCTAAACTCAGTTGGTAACTTTCTGTTATAAAGTATAGCAACCATCACAAAGAAATACAAATTTGTTCTTTAATCTACTCAGAAAAGCTCCTGAAGCAGGATTTGACCCACACAGTGGAAGGCAAGCCAGCTAAGGGGTTTCAGCTGGTGACTGCTAGCAATTAAGCCTTACCTAATTGCTTGTGAGCTAGGAGAGAATCACTTCTGTATCTGTGTGGGAAGTAATCAGAAGTTAATCTGAAAAGAACAGTTTGTTTCTTGCTTTGTGGCTTTTCATTTGTTGTTTTCCTGATTTTGACTTTGTTTTTCCAAGTTAACACTGAAAGCAAGTAACCTAATTTATGTGCTACCAAGCATATCTGTGTTGGGAGAAATAACCCCATAAATAAATATCTTATTGGCTTTACCCAAGAGCACAGCTAAATTATTGTCAGCAGCTGTGTCTGGTGTGAATGAACTACATTGCCCACAATACCTTGCAAATCATATAGAGATATGCACTTGCAAAGACTGTGAAGATTCTCACCCAGGCAGCCGTCTGACAAGCCTTCGACTGCTTTGAATGTATAAGCAGGACCTCTGCTATTGCCATAGGTGCACGTAGAATTGCTTGGCTCCAAGCATCTGATTTAGAGCTCTGGGTACAAGATAAATTGGGAAATATCCCTTGTACTGGTGAGAACCTGTTTGGTAAAGATTGGCAAGAAAAAGCCAATGAAATGGATGCTGAAAATTCCACTTTGGATAGACTATCCAAGTCTACTGCTGATCATGTTAGGAAAAAGTTGTTCAAGAAAACACTTTTTTCTAGAAAGAAAAGATTTTATCCTGCTTATGGTCAGCAGGCATCTTCTGCAGGTCAGTTTTCAACCAAATGTCAGCAACCACCCAAACAGAAGAAAGCAAAGGCTGCTAGGCCTCAACCGGCCCAGCAGCCTCAGCCTCCTCAGGGCCTTTGACTTTCAGCTAGAGAACTTAGCCTTTCTGGCTCTGGAAGGACCAGAACCGTCCACCATTCCAGGAAGGTTATGCCATTTTGCTCCCAGATGGGGGCAAATAACAGCAGAGCGTTGGACACTCTCCATCATAAGAGAGGGGTACAAACTTCATTTTTCAAACATGCCCCCCCCCACAATAGTGAAGCAGTTCAATTCTCCGACCTCTCTCATCGACCTGTTAGGTCAGGAGGTTACGTTCCTTCTTGCCCAAGGGGCAATAGAAGAAGTGCCTCTTCATCAACAGGGCACAGGGTTCTATTCCCCTTATTTTCTTATCCCAAAGGAAACAGGGGGTACAGACCTATCTTAGATCTCAAAGAATTGAACAAATTCCTTGTCAAGGAGAAATTCAAGATGATTTCTCTTGGAGCTCTGCTTCTATACTTTCAGAGTCAGGATTGGCTTTGTTCTGTAGATCTCAAGGATGCGTACCCCCATGTTCTCATCCATCCAACCCACAGAAGGTTCCTTTGGTTCCTGTTTCAAGGAAAGCACTACCAATACAGAGTGCTTCCTTTTGGTCTGGCCTCTGCACCAAGGGTGTTCTCGAAATGCATGGCTTTGGTAGCAGCATTTCTACGTACTCTGGGAATATTTGTCTTCCCTTACTTGGACAACTGGCTCATTCAAGCTCCAACACAGTCAGAGGCCAGGTCTTCTCTATCCTGCACAATGCGTATCCTTCAGTATTTAGGGCTGGTCATAAACATCCCAAAATCCAGTCTAACTCCTGCTCAGTCTCTAGAGTTCATAGGAGCCCTGCTGGATACCACAAAGGCAAGGGCCTACCTTCCCCAAGCCCGTTGCCTTCGCTTGGTGCAATTAGCTTCTCAAGCAGTCCTAAAGCCCTTTTTAACTGCTCGAGAAATGTTACCGTTACTAGGCCACATGGCATCCACCGTGCATGTGGTACCATATGCTCGCCTTCACATGAGGGCAGCTCAGTGGACTTTATCCACCCAATGGACCCAGGCATCAGGTTGCCTGTCAGACAGAATAGCAAACACAAGTCGCCTCATTTTGTTTCTCCAGTAGTGGAAGTCCACTCAAAACCTGTTGCTGGAGTCCCCCTTTCAGCAACCCCTGCCCCAAGCAACTCTTACAACAGATGCTTCTCCAGTGGGTTGGGGAGCTCATCTGCAAGACCTCTCCACCCAAGGCACCTGGACTCCACAAGAGAGTTGTCTACATATCAATCTCTAGGAGCTCAGAGCAATCTTCCTTGCTCTGCAAGTGTTCCACACTCTGCTCAGCTACAAAACAGTCCTTATTCATACGGACAGTCAAGAAGCCATGTTCTATGTGAACAAGCAGGGGGGAACAGGCTCTCTGTCGCTTTGCAACGAAGCTCTGCGACTGTAGGCCCTCGCCAGAGAGCATCACATTCATCTTCTGGCAGTGTATCTTCCAGGCGTTCAAAACTCTTGGGCAGACAGACTCAGTCGAGTTCTCCTTCCACACGCGTGGTCTCTGCATGCAGACCAGGTGGCCAAGATTTTTCAACTTTGGGGAACCCCGGACATAGACCTCTTTGCAAGTCCGTGGAATGCCAAACTTCCCCGGTTCTGTTCCAGAACTCTGGCTCAGGGAGCTCAGGCAAGGGATGCTTTCCTCCTTCACTGGGGTCAAGACTTCCTGTATGCCTTTCCACCCATTCTCCTAATTCCCAAAACCCTTTTCAAGCTTCAGAGAGACAGAGGCCACATGATTCTCATAGCACCACAATTGGCCACGGCATGTGTGGTACCCTCTGCTTCTACATCTCTCTCAAGTCCCCTCCCTGGAGTTAGGGTCTGCTCCAGATCTCCTATCTCAGGAGAACGGGATGTTATGGCATCCCAATCCCCTGTCAGGGCTTGGTTGCTGAAGGCCTAGATCTCCAAGATCTTCATCTTTCTCAGCAAGTGAAAGGTGTTCTTTATACTTCTAGAAAACCTTCCACTAGACGTTCTTATGCTTTCAAATGGAAAAGGTTCACTATTTGGTGTTCAGAAAAGGGTCTTAACCCCCTTGCTACACCTCTAGAATCTTTACTGGAGTATCTCCTCCATTTGTCTAATGCAGGCCTTAAGACAAATTCAGTAAGAGTCCATTTGAGTCTATTGCAGCTTCTCTTAAACCTCTAAATGGACAACCTGTTTCCTCTCATCCTCTTATAGCAAGATTCATGAGAGGCCTCCTTCTAACTAAGCCTCCCATTAGACCACCTCCGGTGGCATGGGACTTGAACCTGGTTCTTGGGCAGCTCATGAAGCCACCTTTCGAACCCTTAGCTACCACCTCCTTGAAATTTCTTTCTTGGAAGGTTATCTTTCTCATTGCAATCACATCAGCACTCCGCATCAGTGAATTGCAAGCACTAGTAGCTAATCCACCTTATACAAGGTTTCATCATGACAAGGTAGTCCTTAGGACTCATCCACACTTTATGCCTAAGGTGGTCTCGCCTTTTCATCTCAACCAGGAGGACTACCTACCTGTCTTTTTTCCAGGATCTCATGCATCAAATGCAGAGAGGAATCTTCATACCCTGGACTGTAAAAGAGCTTTAGCTTTTTACTTACAAAGAACACAGCAACATAGAAAGTCCTGTCAACTCTTTGTTGCTTTTGATCCTTCTCATTTGGGACTTCCAATCTCCAAGAGAACACTATCTATCTGGATTGCTCAGTGTATTTCTTTCGCCTATCAGAGTAAGAACCTTTCTCTGGAGGGCCATGTCACAGCTCACAATGTGAGAGCCATGGCAGCCTCAATGGCTCATCTGAACTCTGTGTCTATTGACGACATCTGTCGAGCAGCCACTTGGGCCTCTGTTCATACCTTCACAGCCCATTACTGCTTGGACAAGGACTCCCGCCGGGATGCCTTGTTTGGTCAGACGGTTCTCAAACACCTGTTCCATACCTAATCAACTCCTACCCACCATCCTTGATAAGATGCCAGAGATCCATGGGGGGAAGTGGAGCCCTTCTCAGGGACACACAACTTCTGGGGTCTCTCCCTGGCACCTAAAGCTAGGGAGTCCCCATATGTGATGACTAGATTCCTGCTTGTTCCTGGAGATAGCATAGTTACTCACCTGTAACAGGTGATCTCCGGGAATAGCAGGAATTTAGTCCTCACAACCCACCCACCTCCCCTAGGAGTTGTATCTCTCTATCTCTCTCTTTTCCTTTCCCTTGCTCTCTCTCTTTGTCTCAGCTCTAAAACTCAACTGGAGAGAGGCAGTTGGGAAAGGCGGAAAGGCAGCACGCAGGCGCTGTGGGATGCTCCCAAAAGCGTTCTAATTGGACGCTGGGGAGCGTTCGCGCGCAGGCTCCGTCGGTACCGACGATACCCATATGTGAGGACTAAATTCCTGCTGTTCCCGGAGATCACCTGTTACAGGTGAATAACTATGCTATCTCTGGGAACAGCAGGAATTTAGTCTTCACAACCCACCCACCTCACCTAGGAGTTGTGTATCTCTCTCTCTCTCTCTTTCTCTTTTGTCTCAGCTATAAACTCAACTGGAGAGGGACATTTGGAAAGGCAGGAAGGCAGCACACAAGCACTGTGTGATGCTCCCAGAAGCTTTCCTATTGGACGCTGGGGAGCGTTCCCGCGCAGGCTCTGTCGGTACCGACGATACCCATATGTGAGGACTAAATTCCTGCTGTTCCCGGCGATCACCTGTTACAGGTGAGTAACTATGCTTTCCTTTCCATCTAACCTCTCTACCCCCCCTCCACAGTCCCCCTCCATATTTTGTTCTATTCTAACCAGAGCTTTGATTGGTTTCTCATGCCATTCACAAAAGGCTTTCAGCTCTGCTGCCACATAATATTTTTTAAAATCTGGAAGAACTACCTCTCCTATTCCCTTTTTGAACTTTGTAATACTATTTGCACTAGTCTAGGTGGCCTACATCTTCAAAATCTCAGATTTTTGAAAATTCACAGTTAACCCTGAAAGTTGCCCATATTGCTTCAGTTCCCAAATTCACCAAATAGGTGAAGTGATGTGGGATATCACCACAGTGAACAAAATATCATCTGCGAATAAAGAAATGCAATAAACCCTTCCACTCATCTCAATTCCCTTCAAGTCTGCAATGGTTCTCACCCATACTGCAAAAAGCTTGATCGAAGTGCAAACAGCATGGGTGAGAGTAGACACGACTGCCTAGTTCCTCCTCCCTCAACTTAAAAAACCATGAGTTCTGCCCATTAACGTTGATGTAGGCCTTCGGCTCCCTATACAAGGCTTTTATCCTGGTGAGGAAGATAGAGCCAAAACTCATTTTTTCCGAAGTTTTGAATGCAAATGTCTAATTCACTTGATCAAATGCTTTTTCTGTATCTATAGCTGAAAGAAGAGTTTGTAGTTTTTACTTTTGGGCCACCTGCATCACATTCATTACCCACCTAATGTGATCACTTGCCTGTTCCCTGGCATAAAACCAGCTTGATCTTTCACCGGTTTCAAGATCAGCTTCCCCAGCAATGATGTTACTTCCTCCCCAAATGCTACTTAAAGGTGTGGAGTGGAATAGCAGCCTAGTGATTAGAGCAACAGCCTAATACTCAAGAGATCAGGGTTCAATTCCCACTGACACTCCTTGTGACCTTAGGCCACTCATGTTACCCTCCATTGCTTCAGAAGAAAAGGCCTGGCCTGGCAATCCTACTGATGGTCATACCTTGCCAAGAAAACCCAGGGGCTGCTTGGTCGCTAGGAGTCCATTTACTTGACAGCACGTAAAAAAAAAAGGTTGATGGTGAAGCTTTACCCTCTTCCCAGGAAAGAACAGGATTGACTGTTGCAACATCTCGAGGTTGATACCTGTTTCCTCCTCCACCTTTTTGGTGGAGGAGGGAACAGTGTTAAAAGACCTCCAGGATTGCAAGATGAAGGCAGTGCTGAAACAGAGCTTTGAGAATGGTAAGATTGGGTTCCGGGTGGCTGTATTTGGAAACTGTTGCACATGCTTTGCTTTTACCATTTACAGCCACTTCTGGAACGTTTGGGGGTCCAAGTGCTTCAGGGTTGGCAGACTGAGACAGCCTTCCAGAAGTCAGGTGTGGCCTTCTGGGTGTATACACTCTGACTTGATCTGGATTTCAGCCAAGTCAGCAGTGTCAGCATGCTGGTCAGACATTGGGAGGTGGATACAGCTTCCAAAGCACACTTGTGAGGTGCTGTTTAAATAGCATGCTCTTCTTTGAGGAAAATCTGGGTGAATCTAATGTTCCTCGGTTGCTGGAGGATCGGTCCCAGAATGCTTCCTGTGCCTTCTACTAGGGAAGGTAGATAATAAGGGCCTGGTTGAACTTTGAGCCTGAAGACCAGGCAGCTGGCCTAGCGTGTATGCTCTGAGGGAGCAAAAAAAAGGTTCAGGACAGAGGATCAGGCTCCAAAAGTCCACTCTGAGGTTGCACCAGTTAGCTGGTTCTTTTTGGAGTGGACCAGTATCACAGCTGACTTCTGGGTCCTGGTTATTATTCAAAAATGGTATGCCTTGGAATTCTAGAGACCAGTTCTGGAGAGGTTTGTGAAGTCTCCATGCCATTCACAGGACAAGAGGGCCACAATACAGGAGATAATGAATTGTCTGTTGCTCCTGGGAGGCAATAAGCCTGGTGCCGAATAAGGAACATGGACAGGGCGGGTGTTCTGTTTGGTGATGCCAAAAACAAGGGCACTTCCTGGCCTATTCCCATTTTCAAGAAGGTCGGCTGTTTTCTCTGGTCTCCCTCATTTCTGAATGGAGACACTCTGCTTGGGAAGTGGAAAGTGCCAAACTATATCCATCTGAGACCTCACCTGACCTCCAATAGAAGGCTATATATTGTTTGTGTGCAGGCGTTTTCACTTTACACATCTCCTTTGTGGAATGCCTTGCCCCTGCCTCTGCATTTGTTTACTTTTCGTATACTCCTTAAAACATATTTGTTCCAGCAAGTATTTGGGGTAGATTAGGATAAAATATAATATATTACAACTTTTGTTATGATATCTCCATGTCATGTTGTATTATGTTACTATATAATTTCATCTTTTTGAAATATTTATATTCATTGTAACTTGTTTTGAACTTCAGTAAGGAGGCAAGTAATACATTTGTAAATATATATAAATGTATATTAGAAGGGAATTTACCTATTTCTAGTAAAATAAGGTATCTGGGATTTATTCTTGATTCTGAATTGTCATTTAAGCCACAGATATGAAAAGTGATTGATTTATCTGCTTTGTTTGAGACCAGAATAGTGACTTCCACCCCCCATGCAAAAGGAAGTAGAATTTAGAGGGCCAGAAACAGGAACAGCACCGTAGCATTGGAGGTGGTGGTAAATGCTGTGGTGCTGTTTTAGAAGTATTGCCACTGCTCCACTTCCTGGAGAGGGGTGGCAGCAGCAGCAATGGGAGTGGGAGCAAGAGCAAGGGCCTCTCATATCCTTGCACCGGCCCTGTCTGTATGTGTTCTCATCCAGAGTACAGAACAGTACAGTGAGTAGTGGATCACCCAGGTCCAATCATCCTTATTTCATCCAGACTGACTTTGGAGGACCTAGGTATACCGACCAGATAAGGTTTCTAGCAGAGGAGTCATTGAGATTCCTGCAATAAGTGAGATTGCTACTCCAAAGTTCAGTTTGGATAGGCAGCATGGCCCCCTATTCTGTTATGCCCTCGAGCAAGCGCAGGAAGAGTGGATATTCAGTGGCTGTGACAAGTGCACTTTTGAGGGCTAGGAGAACGATATATGTCCTTATCCTATATGAGTGTGGTTTGAGGTAAAAGCCAAGGCAGAGTCCCCTCACAGCAAGCTTTATATCCTAGACTTCAAAAATGTTGACTTCAGGAAGATGGCCAAGTGCCTGAAGGAGGAGTTGGCAGGGTGGGAAGTGGGTAAGGGAAGTGGAATTGCAGTGGACTAAACTAAAAGAGGCAATAAAAGGGGCAACAGATACATATGTAAGGAAAAGTAAACAAAAGCAAGAGGAAAAATAAACCTATTTGGTTTTCTAAAGGAGTGGCTGCACGAATAAAGGCAAAAATACACAGCTTTCACAAAATTCAGAAGCTCGCAAACAGAAGAACACCGAAAAGAACACAGGATAAAGCTAAACGAGACAAAAAGAGCAATAAGGATAGCAAAATCTAAGGCAGAAGAAAAGATGGCCAAAGATCTAAAATGTGGTGATAAAACATTTTTAGGTGTATTCGGGAGAAGAGGAAAATCAGAGGTGAAATTACAAGACTCAAAAGTGCTGAGAAACGGATTCGTGGAAAGTGACATTGAAAAAGCGAAAATGCTAAACAAATACTTCTGTTCTATTTTTACTAAAGAAAATCCTGGAGAAAAAAGACCACCTGTGATTGACAAATATACATATAGAAATAGTGAAGGACTAGCCTAGTGGTTAGAGCTCTGGCTTTATAACCAAGAAACTAGGGTTCAATTCCCACTAGTACTTCTTGTAGCCTTGGGCAAATCACTTAACCCTTGGAAGAAAGGCTTGGCAATCTACTTTTGTGCTATTCATGTGGCTCCTCTCACATAGTCTGTGTGTACATGATCTGTGGATCACAGGTTCATGTCCCCCATGAGGTTTATGTTTATTCACAGAAGATGTGTATTCACAGAAGATGTTGTGTTAGAACAACTTGCAAAACTGAAGGTAGACAAGGCCATGAGACCAGATTGGATACATCCTAGGATACTGAAAGAGCTCAGAGAGGTTCTTGCAGGACCCTTTAAGGGATGTTTTTAATAAATCTTTGGAGACCGGAGAAGTTCCACAGGACTGGAGAAGGGATGATGTGGTACCTCTTCACAAAAGTAGTAATAGGGAAGAGGTGACAAACTACAGGCCAGTAAGACTTACCTTGGTGTTGGGAAAAGTAATGGAGGCGCTCCTGAAATAGCGAATAATGGACTGTCTCGAAACCAACAGATTGCATGACTCAAGATAACGTGGTTTTACAAAAGGACGATCTTGCCAAACAAATCTAATTGAGTTCTTTGACTGGGTGACCAGAGAATTAGATCAAGGGCATGCGATGGATGTGATCTACAGTACCTAGATTTCAGCAAAGCCTTTGATACTGTTCCTCATAGGAGGCTTATCAGTAAACTCAATAACTTGAGGATGGGTCCCAAGGTGTTAAACTGGATCAGAAATTGGTTGACTGACAGATGACAGAAGGTGATGGTAAATAGAAAGGTGATTAGCGGTGTGACCCAGGGTTCCGTCCTGGGACCTGTACTGTTCAATGTATTTGTGAGCAATATTGCGGAAGGACTGAATGGAAAAGTCTGTCTTTTTGCAGATGACATGAAAATTTGCAACAGAGTGGACTCCTCTGAGGGAGTGGAGAACATGAGGAAAGATCTACAAAAGCTGGAAGAATAGTCTAATGCTTGGCAGTTAAGTTTTAATGTAAAGAAGTGCATTGTCATGCACTTAGGAAGCAGAAATCCAAGGGAATTGTATGCGATAGGGGGTGAGAGGTTGGTGAGCAAGAACCAGGAGAAGGACCTTTGAGTGATTGTTTCAGAGGATGTCAAGGTGGCAAAACAGTGTGACAAGGCGGTAGCAAAAGCCAAAAGGATGCTGGGTTGCATACAAAGAGGAATTACCAGCAGAAAGGAAGAGGTACTAATGCCACTTACAAGTCGCTGGTGAGGCCTGTCAGACGGCTGCCTGGGTGAGAATGTTCACGGTCTTGGCAAGTGCATATATCAATATGATTTGCAAGGGATTGTGGGAAATGCAGTCCATTCACACCAGACACAGCTGCTCACAATAATTAGTTGTGCTTGAGTGTAAAGCCAATAAGATATTTATTTATGGGGTTATTTCTCCCAACACAGATATGCTTGGTAGCACATAAAACAGGATACTTGCTTTCAGTGTTAAACTTAGAAAAACAAAATCAGGAAAACAACAGATGAACTTGTCAGGCAATCAAATGAAAAGAATAAAGACCTGGTTGGTAACAAACTGGTCTTTTCTGTAGGCTTTAGCTAATATTTTCTTAGCAGTGTTTCAAACAACAAACAAAATCCACAAAGAAGGGAAAAACTGTTCCTTTCAGGCCAACTTCCCACATCTTCCCACATAGACTCAGAAGTGATTCCCTCAGAGCTCACAAGCAATTAGGTAAGGCTCAATTGCTAGCAGTTATCCAGCTGAAACCCCTTAGCTGGCTTGCTTTCTACTGCGTGGCCCAAAATCCTACTCAGGAGCTTTTCTGAGTAGATTAAAGAACAAGTTTGTATTTCTTTGTGATGGTTGCTGTACTTTGTAACAGAAAATTACCAAAGGAGTTTAGACAGAGAGCAATCCATATATTCACTGCCTATATCTAAGACTTCTCCTTTCCCTTCTTCAACAATCATGGGTTCAATATCATGGAACGGCACAGAGGAATTTCTCAATGTAGCACTCTCAGGAGAATACTTGTTTCCCTGCTGTCTTTCAAGGTTATAGCTAGGTCATAGATCAGTGTTCATACCTGAGCTTCCATTGCTGTTAGAGTTCCTCTCTAAATAGCCTGGCCAGTATGTAGTCCAGTTCTTATGTCCAGCCTTCCAATCCAGATCCCTAGACACTGGATCTCTCTTCACATACCTTCTGGCACGGGTCCTAGGGTCCCTTCCACGTGCAGCCGTCTCCCTCACAGGTACCGTCTGGAGATTCCTAGCTCTGCAGCACCATTCCTCTGGCTTTCCCCAGTCCAATGGTGTATGCTGGCCTTTTGAATGTCTCCCAGTATACGTACTGCTCTGGACTCCTTTAGGCCTCCCAAATGCTTTCCTCTTCTTTCTTCCACAGGGTTTCTTGCCCTCTCTGTCCGTCCGCACTGGCTTCTGCTTCTGATGATCCTCCAGATGATGAAGATGTCCAAGCTGAGGATCTCCAAGCTGAATCTGAGGATGAGGATAATTCTCTGTAGAATAAACTCTACCTTTATTCTGCTTTGATGAGTGCTCCACCCTAGCACAGCGCAGCTGTGCTGAATCAGGCCCTGCCCTTTGAGATGAGTGCTTGGGGATTACCTCATAGCCCTCCTGATTGAACACACGTTTCCCCACTTCAGCTCCTCTAATGGCTGTTGGAAACCTGGTGCATTCTGGGACTGGTAGTCTTTTATGGCAAAATTCTGTTTTCTTATTTCTACCAGAACGGACAGTTTGCTTGTTCAGAGTCACTTCACCTTTTCTATAGCTCCTTCCTGAGCTATGATAAGCTTCCTTATCACAGGCCTCACTTGAAATATTGTATTCAGCTTTGGAGACCGTATCTCGCAAAGAGATACGGTCGTAGAGAGAACCAGAAATGTAACCGTGACTGAAGACTGAAGAATGTAAATATGTTTACCCCCCCTGGTGATGGTATATCCTGTTCCCCCCCTGTATTTGCAAACAAGCCTGTTCAATGTATCCCCCCTGTTTATTGTAAACCGCTTTAACCCGGTGAAAAGCAGTATATAAACACAGCTAAATAAAATAAAATAAATAAATAAAAAAAGACTGGAAAGGGTTCAGAGGAAGGCAACCAAAATGATTTGGAGCATGCATCAGGAGACGTATGAGACTTGAAGACCTAAATATGTAAACTCTGGAAGAGAGAAGGGATAGGAGAGATATGATTCAGACCTTTAAATACTTGAGTATTAATGAACAAACAAACCTCATCCAAAAACAGGGAAGTTGTAATACTAGAGGGCATAACACAAAGCTGCAAGGGGGCAAGCTGAAAGACAACATCAGGAAATACTTTTTCATTGAAAGGGTGGTGGATGCTTGGAATGCCTTCTCGATGGAAGTGGTGGGGGCAAATACAGTGACAGAATTCAAATGGCATGGGACAGACACAGTGGATCCCTTTTATAGAAACAGGATAAAATCTAAATAAACATAACTGTCTCTGATATCTTAACAAGTAGAAGTGACTTGCACAGAGCGATGGGTACACCCCTAAGCAAAGGCATGGGGAGGGGTTAACCTGCATGGAATGGCATACGCACCTACTCTTGTCACATTGCTGGGCAGACTAGATGGACTATGCTGGTCTTTATCTGCCGTCATATACTATATTACCGTGTACTATGTTGCTATGAGTGTGTGGAAGAACTTTGAGGGGTAATGTAAGACGATTCCCATAAACTCTATGAGATCATTGGTGGCTAATATTTTGTACTTCCTTCAAGATGGGTTTGACAGGGACCAGGTGCTCTGAATTCATTTTCGTGTTTCCTCGGGCTCTTTCTCAGAGGTATCAAACCTTCCTTTAGACCTGTACTTCCTCCATGGAACCTTAACTTGATACTTACGGTGCTGACATTGGCACCTTTTGAATCTATTAGGGATGTAACCTTGAAGGACTTGACACATTTTTTGTTTTGTCCAAGGAAACGATGATCATTCATATGGTTTCTTCTTTTTTTTTTGCTGGAAGCGGTATTGCCCTTTCATGTAAACTCGGTGATTACATTGTCAGCCTTCCATATGCAGAAAGGTTCGAAAGGTCTGAAGGCGCTTCATTTTTTGGATATGGGGTGGGTCCTGTTAAGATATTTGAAGGTAACTAATTGTTTTAGGAAGACAGGCTTTCACTGCTTTTGGAGAGCCCAAAGAAGGGTGATGCAACATCTAAGGCATCCATTGTGTGGTGGATTAAAGAGGTGTTCCTGTTCGTGTATCCAGTCTAGTCCCGGACCTCTGGGTTCCCTAGCTTATCCAGCAGCTTTGGAGACTGAGAAACTCCTCCTCTTTTATGATGTCACCGGTATATCCATTCAGGATCTGCCTCCTGCCATCAGTTAACTCGGTCTCCAAGCAGCTTGTGAGATAGGAGCCCGGAGTCCCGGGCTCACTGGAGAAACAATTAAGTTTAATTGGGCTATGATGATAAGTATTTGACTGGATTTTTAGCCTAGTGAGAGGAGGAAGTTGATTTAAAGGACTGTGCCTTTAAGGGGTTAGTTGCAGGCATCTCGCTTCATCTATCCTTACTCCCCCCCCCTCCCTCCCTCTCCAAAGCTTGTGGTTTCTGCAGTAGTTCGCAGAAGCAGTCTCAGCAGAACCTAACTTATTTATAGGGGCTTTGAGTTTGGTAGGCACGGTCGGTTGGAGCGCCACGGAGTCTAGCCCAGCCAGCGCCACACAGAAGTTTGCCTGTAAGCGCGCTAGCAGGCTTGGGGCGATCATACACAAATTTAACCGGAGCAGGCTGCTAGGACGTTTGACTGTCAGTCCTTCTCCGGGACCGCTGGTAAACGGTTTCGCCCAACGGAATTTAACGATTTGATTGCTCCGATTGCGGCAATGGTAAGAAGGCCAGCGCTTGCAACGTCTGAGGGGGACCATATTTTTGGCGCGCAAACTTGGCGCGACGGGCCTAGCTGCGTGGCGCGGCCTAGTGTGAACGCCGGTACTCAGTGCGGCCGGCTACCCCTGCTCAGACGCTTTTACATGTGTTCCTTAAATTTTTCTTGGGGTTATCAGCCAGGGGCATATCTCCCTTAGGTGAGGGGTCTGACATAAAAAAAAGAAAAAAAAACCTTTGGGTTTCGTTTCAGACCCGCGGCGTTGAAACACTTGTGTCTGCCCTTTGGGGGGTGAAACGGTTTTCAAAGGGCAAACCGTGCTTCACTTGTGCTCAGGGCTGCAATGTCCTCCAAGCCACTTTGTTTGGTTTGTGGCTTGAGGAAAAGCTCTTCAGGAGTTTGCAAAGCCTGCGTGAGGGATTCCTCTGGCATAGACCTCTCCAAGGCTGATACAGAGGAGGTTCAGCTGACTGAGTCCGGCGGTTTCTCTGCACAATTGGTTGAAGCAGCCCAGGAGGAGCCGGTGGCGGGGCCCTCTTCAGCTCCAGATTCTCTTCGGGCTACGGTTCCTTTGCCCAAAGACTGGACAGCTATTTTTTCAAGCGATTTTGTAACGCTGCTACAAAACGCTTTATTGTCTGGCTCGCAATAGGTGCAATGGCAGGAGACATCGGCAAGGCTGAAGAGAGCCGCGATGGCTACCCAGGCCGAGGATCCGTCCGTCGGAGCCAAGAGACCACGCACTGAAGGTTTACCGGTGGATTGTTCTCTAGCCTCTGAGGGTCCGCTCTCAGATGATGAAACCCGCGAGTTAGACGGTGATGAAGAGCTGGAGGAAGGCGAGCTGTCTGAAAGGGAGGACCAAGCCAGAGTGGTGCGCGTCTTCAGAAGAGAAGAGCTTCCAGCGTTGATAGTGGAATCCCTGAAAGTTTTGAATATGCCGGTTCCAGGAGCGGCCGAAGATGACACCCTGGAAGATCCTTTGCTGCAGGTGTTCAGAAAGACTCAGCGAGCATTCCCAGTACACAGGGTGTTCCGGGAGATGATTCAGGAGGAGTGGAATGTGCCGGAAGCTCCTCTGAAAGGGTCCAGAGTCATGGGTCGCCTTTATCCTTTGTTAGATCAGGATAAGGAGGTTTTCAAGTCTCCTAAGGTGGATGCAGCCGTTTCGGCGGTGACCAAGAAAAAATTACCATCCCGGTGGAGGGTAGTGCAGCTCTCAAGGACCCGCAAGATAGGAAGTTGGATGTGCTGTTTCGACAGGTCTTTGATGTTAATGCCTTATCGCTGCAGGCGGCCATGTGCGGAGTGTGGGTGGCTAGGGCCTGTCTCTGTTGGTCGCAGCGCGTACAGGGCTGCCAGGAGGGAGAAGGTCCTGGAGAGCTGGCTAAGTTGGAGTCCGGTGCAGCCTATTTATTTATTTATTTAGACAGTTTTGTATACCGCCTTATCCTTCAATCAAAGCAGTCACAACACAATTGGGGGATACATTTAACACGCGGGGATATGAGAGACATACACTAATACTTACAGGGAACATGGGCAGTGGAGGGATAAGTGGCTTGCTCAAGACCACAAGGAGCATCTGTGGGACTAGAAACCCCAGTCCTTCTGGCCCAAGGTTGCTGTCCTCAAGTGGGATTTGAACCCCTGACCTTCTGGCCTGAAGTACCTTGCCCCAACCACTAGGCTACTCCTCCCTATTTAGCCAATGTGCAGTATGATCTTATGCGTAGCTTGGCCAACAGCATGGCGTCGGCAATAGCGGCGAGACGATATTTGTGGCTTCGCAACTGGGCAGCAGATGGTTCCTCCAAGGCTCGTTTGAGCAAGCTCCCATTTTGTTTGGGTAGGACTTAAAGAAATTGGTAAAGGACTTAGGAGAGTCCAAAGGGGGTAAGCTGCCAGAAGACAAGGCTAAACCAACCCGCCAGTTTCAGGCTGGTAGAGGGCAGTTAAGAGATTTTCGTCGGTTCCGGTCACAGCGCTTCAGCCCCAGTCAGAGAGGACGTTACTCTAACAGAAGTCACGGATTCCGGGGGTTTCGAGGGGCAGGAAGGGGATTTGGCCCTTCCTCTTCCTCTGCCTTCCCGGCCAAAAAGCAACAATGAGATAAGGGGGGTCCAGGCAAGACTTTTATCCTGCCTGGGCCCGGGTAACCTCAGACCAGTGGGTTCTGGAAGTTATTCGAGAGGGATACGCGCTGGAGTTGCTGAAGCCAGTGCGTCCCGCCTTTGTACGGTCTCTCGGCAAGTCGCCCGCCAAGTGCGCGACTTTAAGGGAGACGGACCACAGGCTGTTGCAGCTCAGGGCAATAGTGCCTGTCCCTCCCGACCAACTCGGCGGCGGTCGATACTCCATCTATTTCATTGTCCCAAAGGAGGGCGGAGGCGTCCGTCTGATCTTGAACCTCAAGGGGGTGAATCGGTGTCTCAGCGTGTCACATTTCCATATGGAGACCCTACGGTCGGTAATAGTGGCGATATAAAAGGGGGAGTTTCTTACTTCCCTGGACTTGTCGGAAGCGTATCTCCACATCCCCATACGGCCGGAACACCACCAGTTTCTCAGATTCGCAGTCCCGTTCGGCCACTTTCAGTTTCGCGCATTGCTGTTCGGTCTAGCGACGGCCCCACGAACCTTCACCAAGGTCATGGTTGTCGTGGCGGCGACGCTAAGGAAGGAAGCCATTCTGGTGCTTCCGTATCTCGACGACTGGTTGATTCGAGCAAAGACAAGGTCCGAGAGCGCGTCTGCCACGGCTCGCGTAGTAGCTTTTCTGGAGGAGCTCAGCTGGATTGTCAATTTGGCAAAGAGTCATTTGACTCCTTCTCCGAATCTCGAATATCTCGGAGCCCGCTTCGACACAAAGGTAGGGAAGGTGTTTCTAACGAACGAAAGAGCACAGGGTCTCCGGCGTCTGGTGACCCGTTTCCTTCGCTACCGGGTGCCTTCGGCCTGGCGTTATCTCCAGTAACTGGGTACAATGGCCGCGTCCGTAGAGACTGTTCCTTGGGCAAAGCGCACATGAGACCGTTGCAAAGAGCTTTGCTTCGCCGGTGGTCGCATCAACAGGATCCGTTATCCCGGAGATTGCCCTGTCTGGAGGAGGCACGACACTCACTCCAATGGTGGTTGTGTCCCGAGTCCTTAGCGGCGAGGAAAAACTTGGAAGCCCTGGCCTGGATCTCAGTGATGACCACTGTTCCCTCTAAGCTGTGCGCGTGTGCGCGCGCACACACCTCGCCGAGCGAGCACACATACTTTACAACAGAGCGCACAAAAATTACGGCTCTGATTCTGATAGAAAACAACACAGACGTCTTAAAATTTAAAAGTTATGATTGTAATTACTAGAAATTTCCCGCTTCATTTAGTAATCGTCTATTTTCATTTCATTTGATTAAAATCAGTGTGGTGTGCATACTGTATTTCTAATGTGTAATCAAATTTTAAAGTATATAACTCCGAGTGTCGTTATGTGGCGCGCAAAAATTTAACCTTCCTTCAAAAGCTGCACACAGCTGATATTTTATGCGCGCACAGCCTACAGAAAATTAGAGGGAACATTGGTGATGACCGATGCCAGTCTGTCCGGCTGGGGCGCCCATTGTCAAGGCAGGTTCATGCAGGGGCTCTGGTCCCCCCAGGAAAAGGCCTGGTCGATCAACAGGCTGGAACTGCGAGCGGTATTTTTAGCGCTACAGGCTACGATACTGCTGTGGCATTGTCGGAAAACACCCGAACCGCCGCGACCAGCGATAGAAACGCCTGTAGCGCTAAAAATACCTTGACCAGCGACAGTTTCTGTCGCTGGTCAAGGTATTTTTAGCGCTACAGGCGTTTCTGTCGCAGGTCGCTGCGGTTCGGGTGTTTTCCGACAATGCCACAGCGGTATCGTATGTCAACAAGCAGGGGGGGACCAGCAGCGCGGTGCTGGAAATCGAGGCCGCAGCCCTGTGCGAGTGGGCAGAGTCAAATCTTCTAGATCTGTCAGCAGCACATGTCGCAGGAATAGACAATGTGCAAGTGGATTTTCTCAGTCGAGTTCGCTTGGACCCGGGGGAATGGGTCCTCCATCCTGACATTTTCCAGATGCTCATCCGCAGATGGGGCATGCCGGTCATGGATCTCATGGCGACGTTCGCTTCGGCGAAGGTAGACCGGTTCTTCAGCAGAAGAAGGGAAAGGATGTCGGAAGGTCTGGATGCTCTCATTCAGGAATGGCCGAGGGAACAGCTCCTGTATGTGTTCCCTCCGTGGGTCCTCATAGGCAGAGTACTGCAACGGATCCAGGTATTCAGAGGTCATGTAATTCTAATAGCTCCAGACTGGCCTCGCAGACCCTGGTACGGGGATCTAGTAAGGCTACTAGTGGCAAAGCCATGGAGGCTCCCAAACCGGCCGGATCTTCTGCCGCAGGGGCCCCTCTTCATGCCCCACGTGGATCGATTCTCGCTTACGGCCTGGCTCTTGAAAGGGCATGGTTAAAAACGAGAGGCTACTCGGCGTCGGTTATAGCTACTCTGTTGAAAGCCAGGAAGAGGTCTACGGCGTTGGCATATGTTCGGGTCTGGAGAGTCTTTGAGTCTTGGTGTGCGGACAGGGAGTATGTAGAGTTAAAATCCTCCATATCTCAGATCTTGGATTTTCTGCAGGATGGCTTCGAAAAAGGGCTGGCCCCTGCGTCGTTACGGGTGCAGGTTGCGGCCCTGTCGTGCTACAGGGGGAAGATCGGAGGGCAAACGATCGCTTGTCATGGGGATGTTAAACGTTTTCTGCGGGCGGGATCGCTTTTGCGGCCCCCGTCTAGACCGGTTGTTCCACAGTGGCATTTGCCCTCCGTCCTCGATGCGTTGAAGGGCGAGCCGTTCGAACCGCTGTCTCAGGCGTCCCTCAAAGATCTCACTTTCAAAGTCATGTTTCTCGTGGCTATTTGTTCGGCGTGGAGAATCTCGGAATTACAGGCTCTCTCCTGCAAGGAGCCCTATCTGTTGTTCTTCTCTTCGAAGGTGGTTCTAAGAACTGTTCCTACCTTTCTCCCTAAGGTGGTTTCGCCTTTTCATATGAATCAAGAGATTTCCTTACCGGTGTTTTCACAGTCTGCGAGAGAGGCCGGAACGGGCAACTTACACAGTTTGGATGTCCGTCGGTCGTTAAAGAAGTACTTTTCTCGGACGGCAGGCTTTCGTAGGTTGGATAGGCTTTTCGTTCTTTTCGCGGGCCCCAGGAAGGGTGAAGTGGCCTCAAAAGCGTCCATCGCAAGGTGGATTAAAGAGGCCATGGCGTCGGCTTACATACTGAAAGGTAAGTCAGTGCCGGATGGGCTTAGGGCTCATTCCACTAGAGCTCAAGCTTCTTCGTGGGCGGAGCTCCGTTGGGTCCCTCCGCTGGAGATTTGCAAAGCGGCAACTTGGTCATCCATGAGCTCATTTGTGAAACATTATCGCCTGGATATTCAAAGGACAGTTGACACTACTTTCGGTGCGGCTGTACTTCAGGCTGGTCTTCCGGGACCCTCCCAGGCTTGAATTGGTTACTGCTCTGGTATTTACCCAGAGGTTCGGGACTAGACTGGATACACGAACAGGAAGATGAAATTAGACTTATCTGCTAATTGTAGTTCCTGGAGTGTAGCCAGTCTAGTCCCGTATCCCTGCCCAGTATCTGTAGTGTTACAGTAGCCTGAAGTATTTGCCTCATTTACAGGTAAGAGTCTATTGGATATTGCATTTGTCTATTAGTAGTTGGGGCAATTCAGGGATGCACAAAGTCCGTATTCAGGGTAAGAAGCTAGGTTTTTCATATGGGGGGTTTCTTTCCTTTCCGTGAGGGAGAAGCCTGCGTCAGTTAAAGTCACAGTAGTTAGCAGAGCTTTAGGTTCTGCATGGCAATAGTTTCAAATTTGGTTTAGTGGTTCTTGATTAAATCAGGTTAGTTTGTTAAACGCTTACTTGTGTCTCCGGTGAGTCTGCTTTGTCAATAGGTTACTGATGGCAGGAGCAAATCCCGAATGGATATACCGGTGACATCATAAAAGAGGAGGAGTTTCTCAGTCTCCAAATCTGCTGGATAAGATAGGGAACCAGAGGTCCGGGACTAGACTGGCTACACTCCAGGAACTACAATTAGCAGGTAAGTCTAATTTCATCATTGTGTCCGTGTATATCGTGAAGGGATTACATTTCCAGAGGGTTTACAAGCTCATTCTACCAGGGCCCAAGCATCCTCATAGGCAGTATGTCTGGCTGACATCTTCAGGGCAGCAGTGTGGATCATTGCACTCTGTCTTTCCTATTTACTAAAACCTATTCTGTATAAGGTAGGATGGGTGTCTGGTGTTTTTTTCTGCTATTTTGGGCAAATTTTTAGTGTATATTTGTTTTGTATTTGCTGGCATGAGTTGTTCATACTACTGTATTGGTGGTTTTTGTGTGTGTTTTTTTTAAATTTATGCATGTTATGTACACCATATAGCACATTTTATGAGATACTATGGTTTATAAAAACAATGACATGCAATGGATGTGCAGGCAAAGGAGGATGCCAAGTCTGAAGGATTTTTCACAACTTTGCTCACTTCTTCTCCCCCCCCCCCCCAATATATTTTGGGGAGTTTGGGTACATTCCCATTTTTTTTACTGATCTGGTAAGGACATACAGGAAGATGAAATTTGAACTTATCATTAATTCATTTTCCTGAAGTCTTACAGATCAGTCCAGACATGGATGGTGTTACTGCTTAAAAGAAATGGCGAAAGAGACATGTAAAAGTGGGGAGTGGTAGACATTAGTCTGAGCAATGGGGGATCAGATAGTGTAGACTTCAAAGCTTTATGGCAAGCCTGGCTTTGTGCTTGGTATCCACTGTTGACTAGAAGCGGGAAGTTGGTTGATTATGGTTCTTTTAGCCTGTACTAGCTATATACTGGCTCTGGTACCAAAGGGGAAGAGAGTTCCTTTAGCATGTTTTTCTCTGCCTCCATCTGCTGGCAGGGGGACATAATCTATTTGTTTGGATTAGCCAGGTAAGACCTAGGAAAGGAAATTAACGGTAAGTTCAGATTTCATCTTAAAGCATCTGTTTAGTGCTGCTGAATATTACTTCTTACTACCTTGACATTATTCTTTGTTGCCAGGGTGGTCCCAGCATGGAGCTTGAGTAGAGTTGGCACTTATCCCAATAGATACAGACCTTCTGAAAGGCTGTCCTAAATCTATCTATCTAGATAGTATCCGATGGATCGATACAATAACAGCAGCTATAGGTACCAGTCTGTCAACAATAAGCCGCCTGACTGAAGACCGAACACAATTTAGGATAGCTATCCAGAGGGTCGCCATGAGTCAACTCCGACTCGACGGCACTTAACAACATAACAACAACAGATAGTATCCACAAGTAAATGGAGCTCACTCTGAGGAGAAGGATGTTACCAGTGGTGTGCCCAAGGGATCTGTCCTTGGTCCGATTCTTTTTAACATCTTTGTTAGTGATATAGCGGAAAGGCTGTTGGGTAAGGTTTGTCTCTTTGCGGATGATACCAAAATCTGCAATAGAGTAGACACCCAGGAAGGTGTAGATAACATGAGGAGAGATCTAGCTAAGCTTGAAGAATGGTCTAGAATTTGGCAGCTGGGATTTAATGTTAATGTTAAATTTAATGTTTAAAAATGTAAGGTCATGCATTTGAGCTGCAGCAATCCAAGGGAGCAATGTAGTATAGGGGGTGAAGTACTTTTGTCCACTAAAGAAGAGCGGGACCTAGGTGTGGTTGTGTCTGATGATCTTAAAGTAGCTAAACAGGTAGAAAAGGCGACGGCAAAAGCTAGAAGGATGCTTGGGTGCATACGGAGAGGAATGGCTAGCAGAAAAAAGGAGGTGATAGTGCCTGTGTATAAGTCTTTGGTGCGACCTCATTTGGAGTATAGTGTGCAATTCTGGAGACCACACCTTCAAAAGGATGTGAACAGGATGGAGTCTGTGCAGAGGGTGGCTACTAAAATGATTAGTGGTCTTCGTTATAAAGCATATGAGGACAGACTGAAGGATCTTAATATGTCCACCTTAGAGGAAAGGCGGTGAAGCAGGCTGGAGAGGTCTGTGATATGTTTTGCTAAATTACGTAGGTCTTGGATAGAGCGTTCGATGGACATGCTTTTCGTCAGTGAGGTTAAAACAACACATACTCTCGAACTCGTCACAGCCATGGTTAAGGCGTAAGAGTAGGAAATCAATGGTCATCCTATTAGAACATAAGAACATAAGATATGCCATACTGGGTCAGACCAAGGTCCATCAAGCCCAGTATTCTGTTTCCAACAGTGGCCAATCTAGGTCATATGTACCTAGCAGTTTCCCCAAAAGACACATGTTCCACAATGCTTGTACTGGGTCAAGCATTGATATCCTGGGTCACTTCTTAATAATGGTTTATGGACCTTTCCTCCAGGAACTTGTCCAAACCTTTTTTAAACCCAGCTACACTAACAGCCTTTACTACATCCTCCGGTAACAAATTCCAGAGTTTGATTACACGTTGAGTGAAAAAATATTTTCTTTTATTAGTCTTAAATAGTTTACCCTGTAGCTTCATTGCATGTCCCCTAGTCTTTCTATATTCTGATAAGGTAAACAATCGATCTACGTTTACCCGTTCCACTCCGTTCATTAATTTATAGATTTCTATCATATCTCCCCTCAGCCGTCTCTTTTCCAGGTTAAAGAGTCCTAACCTTTTTAGCCTTTCTTCATAGGAGTATCCTTCCATCCCCTTTACCATTTTGGTGGCTCTTCTCTGAACCTTTTCTAAAATCGCTATATCCTTTTTAAGATACGGCGACCAGAATTGCACACAATATTCAAGGTGCGGTCTCACCATGGAACGATATAGAGGCATTATAATATCTTTTGTTTTATTTTCCATTCCCTTCCTTATCATACCTAGCATTCTATTTGCTCTCTTGGCCGCCGCTGCACACTGAGCCGAGCGTTTTAACATGGTATCCACAATGACGCCTAAATCTTTTTCCTGGGTGGTGGTTCCTAATGTGGAACCTTGCATCATGTAACCATAGTTTGGGTTGTTCTTCCCTAGGTGCATAACCTTGCACTGTCCACATTAAATTTCATCTGCCATTTTGATGCCCAGTCTTCCAATTTATCAAGATCCTCTTGCAATTTTTCACAATCCTCTTGGGTTTTAACAACTTTAAATAGTTTTGTGTCATCTGCAAATTTGATAACCTCACTCGTTATTCCACTTTCCAGGTCATTTATGAATATGTCAAAAAGCAGCGGACCCAGTACAGATCCCTGGGGTACACCACTATTCACCTTTCTCCATTGGGAAAATTGGCCATTTAGCCCTACCCTCTGCTTTCTATCTTTTAACCAGTTCCTGATCCACAATAGTACACTGCCTCCTATCCCATGACTCTTTAGTTTTGCCAAAAGTCTCTGATGAGGGACCTTGTCAAGGCTTTCTGAAAGTCCAGATACACAATATCAACCGACTCACCTTTGTCCACCTGTTTATTCACTCCTTCAAAAAAACATGACAGATTAGTAAGACAAGATCTTCCTTGTCTAAAGCCATTTATTTATTTTATTTATTTATTTATTTACATTCTTTTATATACCGCGCTATTCTGCATCAGTGCGGTTTACATTGAACAAACTGAAATTACATTGAACAGGGCATTATAACTTCGAAATAACTATTTTACAGGGAACATGGGCTATGGAGGGTTAAGTGGCTTGCCCAAGACCACAAGGAGCACCTGTAGGACTAGAAACCCCAGTCCTTCCGGCCCAAGGTTGCTGTCCTCTAGTGGGATTTGAACCCCTGACCTTCCGGCATGTTGGCTGTCTCCCATTAGGTTGTGACTATCTACATGCTGAGTAATTTTATTCTTTATGATGGTTTCTACCATTTTTCCCAGTACTGACGTCAGGTTCACCGGTCTGTAGTTTCCCGTATCACCCCTGGAACCCTTTTTAAAAATTGGTGTTACATTGGCGATCCTCCTATCTTCAGGTATTAGAGATGATTTTAATGATAGTTCACAGATTACTGATAGCAGGTCTGCAATCTCATATTTCAGTTCTTTCAACACTCTTGGATGTATACCATCCGGCCCAGGTGATTTGCTACTCTTCAGTTTATCTAGTTGTAAGACATCTTCCCGATGTATCGATATTTCCTTCCGCACCTTTAAATACCACTTCAGTCATGGGTAACATCCCTACATCTTCCTCAGTAAAGACCGAAGCAAAGAATTCATTCAGTCTTTCCGCTATCACCTTGTCGCCTCTTAGTGCTCCTTTAGCCCCTTTATCATCTAATGGACCAACTGACTCTCTCACAGGTTTTTTTGCTACGAATGTACTTGAAAAGGTCTTTATTTCGCGTTTTTGCTTCCGCAGCAAGCTTCTTCTCAAATTCTCTCTTTGCCTGCCTTATCAGTGCCTTGCATTTGACTTGCCAGTGCTTGTGCTGTTTCCAGGTTTCGTCCTTTGGCTCTTTTTTCCATTTCCTGAAAGATGCTTTTTTGGCAACAACAGCCTCTCTGACCTCACCTTTAAACCATGCTGGCAGTTTTTTGGACTTCCTTCCACTTTTCTTAAAGCGTGGAATACAGCTGTTCTGGGCTTCCAAGATAGTATTTTTCAACAACACCCAAGCTTGATGTACGTCTTTAACCTTTGCAACTGCTCCTTTTAGTTTTTTCTTAACTGTTTTCCTCATTTTATCATAGTCTCCCTTTTGAAAGTTAAAAGGTAGTACTGTGGATTTCCTTACTATCCCCCCTCCACTAATTAAATCAAAGGCGATCATGCTATGATCACTATTGGCAAGTGGCCCCAACACCCTTATCTGTTGCACTAGATCTGGTGTTCCACTAAGGACTAGGTCTAATATGGCTTCCCCTCTGGTCGGTTCATGAGCCAGCTGCTCCAAGAAGCAGTCATTTATTTCATCTATGAACTTTATCTCCCTAGCATGTCCTGACGTGACACTGACCCAGTCGATACCGGGGTAATTGAAATCACCCATAATTATTACTGTGCTGTAACTTTTGTTAGCTTCCTTGATTTCTTTGAGCATTTCATCATCCATTTGGTCATTCTGGCCAGGCGCTCGATAGTACACCCCCACTGCCATTGCCTTCCCCCTTTTATATGGAATTTCAATCCATATAGATTCTACAGCAGATTTTGTTTCCTGCAAAACTTTAATCCTTTCTGAGTCAATGCTTTCTTTAACATAGAGCGCAACCCCTCCACCAATTTGATCAGCTCTATCATTATGATATAGTTTGTACCCAGGTATCAGTGTCCCACTGGTTGTCCTCCTTCCACCATGTCTCTGATATTCCAATCATGTCTAACCTTTCATTTAGTGCTATATATTCTAACTCTCCCATCTTATTCTTTAGACTTCTAGCATTTGCATACAAGCATTTTAGAGAATGTATTTTATTCATGTTAATTTGGCTATTGTTAGACATGGGTAAATTGGGATCTTTAAGCTCTGTCTGCTCCATACTTGAGGGCATTTGGGCTACAGTATCTGCAGTATTCTGCAGTATCGCCGTGCATAAGCCAGACATTTCGTGATTCATGGTGGCCAGTATGGTTGAGGTCAGATTAAGGGATTTAGCTAGAGAACAGGCAAGTCGGCTTATCTCCATTGAGTTGTGTAGGGCTAACCCAGGTGTTGCAACAATTGATAGCGACAGCCCAAGGGCTGTCTCATCACTGTAGGGGTTCTACATTTGAGTTACAGGTCGAAGGCATGGGGATGGAGCGGGGAGGTTTGGGGCGGACTTTAGTTACTTTGGGCATGTGGAGGAAAGCAGCAGTCGTTAGCCTGCCGAGGGTGCATGGGCCACCGGTGGCATTCATGGGAACATAGGTATAAGTCATCCTCTCACATATCAAAAACCAGCCTAAGGGTAGATACATTTCTGAGTACACATAAGATACCCTTGTAACAGAGTGGCATGATAATTCAGTATTTGACACATTAAACCCTCCTGTCTTGGTATTTACAAAAATAAAACAATCAGTAGCATTAAGGGTGGAGACTACCTGCAGGGAGAAAGGAACTCTGTTAAGCTGGGTGGCTCCAATACTATAGAGGAGGGTAAAAAATGACATGTCAGGTTGTTAACAGTCCAGACTAGTAAATATGGTAAAACTCAGCAGTTCACATAAACTGGAGGGTACAGCAATGAGACAGGTTGATGGAAAAACCCTAGTTTGTAGAGAGTTACGTATGCAAAAGTCTGTCATGTTTAAGGCAGTTTGGGCAAGTAATATTGCTGTGTTCGTAGTCCCCGTGCTCGGCTGGAAACAGGTCCACATCAAGGATAGCAGTAAAAATATGGCACTTCCATGCATTTTAGGGTGGTTTCGTCTCTTAAGCAGTCCAGATGTGTTAGCTGTCACTAGGCAGAAGTATCTCTCTTTAGTGTCAAATGCAGAGGCTGGTTTGGAACCGTGACAGAAGTCCAGGCCGGAACGGGTTCTGGTGCTGCGGCCTTGACACGGGTGTGATGAATCCACGGAGTAATCTCAGCCACCTTGATAGCTGTCGGGGTAGCCAGCTGAATGGTATACGGGCCTCGCCACTGGGGGGTCAGCGGATACTTCTTCCACTCCTTGACCCACACTCGCGAACCAGGTTGATGTGTATGGAGTGGTTCTGTCAGGTTGATGGGGAGCCGCTCCTGAATCCACTGGTGCAATTCCTGCAAAACAGAACTGAGAGCCAACAGTTCCTGTCGGGTTATTTCTGAACCTATCTGAATCAAGTCTCCATGGACACCCTGTATGAGGAGTGCAGGGCGGCCATACACAGCTTCAAAGGAGGAAACACCAATACCCTTTCGTGGGGCTGAGCGTGTACGAAGCAGGGTTATGGGGAGCAATTGGGGCCACTTCAAGGTGGTTTCCTGACACAGTTTTGCTAAATGCACCTTAATGGTACGGTTCATACGTTCCACCTTCCCTGAACTCTGCGGACGGTAAGCTGTATGTAGCTTCCAATCAATCTGCAAGGCTTTGGCTACCTGTTGTACTATCTGGGCCACAAATGCAGGTCCGTTATCTGATCCTATTACTATTGGAAGTCCAAAACGGGGAATGATTTCATGCAGTAGCACCTTTGTCACTTCTCTGGCTCTTTCTGTACGGACTGGGAAGGCCTCCACCCATCCCGTGAAGGTACAAACCAGAACTAACAGATATCGGTATCCATTTGCTCGGGGCATTTCTGTAAAATCAACTTGGATATTCCCCATGGGGATGACCCCATAGGACTGCACTCCAGGGGGTTGGCAAGGACCCTGGCGAGCATTGTTCTTAGCACACACATGGTACATTGCCTAACAGTTGTGGCTGCCAGGGAAGATAAGCAGGAAATAAAGAAATATGGGCGGAGAGTAGTTTCCATGGCTGTCTTGCCAAAGTGAGTAGTCTGATGGAAAGATGTACCAACAAGAAAGCACAAAACCCACGTGCTACAAGAGTCCCAGTAAGAAAAACGTGGATAGCGTATGAAAGGATATTCTTTATTGTAGGAAAAGCCTATAGCCCGACACAGGCCGTGTTTCGTTGCCTTCTTCAGGGGCAGGCTTCATAAGCAATCGGGCTTCCATATTGCTCTATGAGCGCGATGTTTGCTCTTTCAGAAGTGATATCTTCAAAATAAAAGAAGAAGCATGGCAGCAACCCGACGTTTTAAAGTTATGAACCACTTAAACGCCTCAGTCGGAAATCCCTGCTGATTGCAGAATCGGCAGGGATTTCCGACTGAGGCGTTTAAGTGGTTCATAACTTTAAAACGTCGGGTTGCTGCCCTGCTTCTTCTTTTATTTTGAAGATATCACTTCTGAAAGAGCAAACATCGCGCTCATGGAGCAATATGGAAGCCTGATTGCTTATGAAGCCTGCCCCTGAAGAAGGCAACGAAACACGGCCTGTGTCGGGCTATAGGCTTTTCCTACAATAAAGAATATCCTTCCATATGCTATCCACGTTTTTCTTACTGGGTCTGATGGAAAGATGACAGGAAAGCTGGGGCAAGGCTGTCTGGGATGACTATCACTGGGGTGGTTCCCTTTCCAGGTAATCGTATCCAACCATCGGAATGTAATACCCCACCCTCCTCCTGACAGAAGAAATCCATTTCCCCTGTAGTGTATCTTTTAGCCCATTGGCTTAACGGGACTGGGAACAGGGGGGCTTGCAAATCTTCGGAGCTTTCAGAGTAGGGCTAGGACAAAGAGGCAATCGCAACCTGCCGGGCTTCTGCATCAGCCCGTCTATTGCCCTTGGCTATCCCGTCCCCCTTTTGATGGCCCTTACAGTGCATGACTGCTACAGCTTTGGGATACCAGACTGCTTCCATCCACAAAGTAGATCTCATCCGGGTTGTTTAGTGGTACGTCTGTCAGTCCAGGGCGACTGGAAAAGATCATGTCCATTACTTCCAGGCAGTCGTAATCAGGTGGTCCTGGGCCGACAGGCAGGAATGTGGCAGGATTTAAGGCTTGACTGGTGGTTATCCGCACTCTGGGGTTTCCCCATAACATACTCTGGTATTTTAACATTCGGGAGCTGGTAAACCAGTGGCTTCCTTTATGTTCCAGTAAAGTTTGGACAGAATGTGGGACGGTAACTAAGAGGTCTTGGCCCATGGATAGTTTATCCGACTCTTCCACCAATAGAGCTGTTGCTGCTATCGCTCTTAAACAAGGTGGCCATCCCTTGGCCACTGGATCCAGCTGTTTAGACAGGTAGGTGACCGGGCGCGGCCAGGATCCCAGCTGTTAAGTCAAGACCCCTAGAGCTGTGCCCGCTGCTTCATGCACATAAAGCGTGAAGGGCTTAGTGACATCCGGAAGGCCCAAGGCTGGTGATGATAGCAACGCCCTCTTTAGCTGTTCGAAGGCCTCCCGTTGGTCTGGTCCCCATTCAAGGGGACTCGTCTCTGGGCCTTTCGTAGATTCATAGAGGGGCTTTGCAATCCTGGCGAAGTTGGGAATCCAGATGCGACAGTATCCTGCAGCCCCGAGGAATGCGCGTACCTACCTGCGAGATGTTGGCTCAGGGATCCGGCATACCACCTCCTTCCATTCTTTCCCCAACCGCCGTCTTCCTTTAGACAGGTAGAATCCCTGGTACTTCATTTCCAACTGGCATAATTGAGCCTTCTTCTTTGAAGCGCGGTAGCCTGCATTATACAACAACTGCAGCAGCTCTGTGGTTGCCAGAATACATTCAGCCTCAGAGTCAGCAGCAACCAACAGATCGTCAACATACTGCAGGAGGGCTCGTCTCCCAGGCACTCCCGGGGGGGGGGGGGGTAATCAGCAAGATCCTGGGCCAGAGCGGTACTGAAGATAGTGGGGGAGTTCTTGAACCCCTGTGGTAAGCGAGTCCAGGTTACTTGGGTCTTACTGCCAGTGGCAGGGTCCTCGCTCTCAAAGGCGAAGAGGTGTTGGCTTTCTGCAGACAGACGTATGCAAAAGGCGGCATCCTTCAGATCTAGTACGGAGAAATGAGAGGCCGCAGCTGGGATGAGACCCAACAGGGTGTAGGGGTTGGGTACTACTGGATGCAGAGTGACAGCGGCGTCATTGACACAACGGAGATCCTGCACAGGTCGGTAGTCGGTAGTACCTGGCTTTCGGACTGGTAGTAAAGGAGTGTTCCATGCTGATTGACAGGGCCGCAGGATACCGTATTGCAGGAGCCGCTCCAGATGATGATGAATTCCTTCCACAGCCGCTCGTGGCAGCGGATACTGCCGCACGTGTACTGGGGAGACTCCTGGCTTCAACTCGATACAGACAGGAGGGATGTTGATGGCCATTCCGGGAGGGTTGCCTTCTGCCCATACTCCTGGGGGTACCGCATCCCACTTATCCATGGCAATCACATCAGGCTTGAGTTTGTCCTCGAACAACCGCCATTCTTCTTCTCGGGGGATGGACAATACCAAAATTGCTGGGCCCAGGCTGGGTATGTCGAGCTCAGCCTGGCCCCCGGGCCCGAATGATATCTGGGCCTGTAGTTTCACCAGGACATCCCTCCCCATCAGGGGTATAGGACATTCAGGCATATACAGGAACTGGTGGGTGATAGTCCGTCCCCCCAACTGACACTTGCGGTTTTGCAGAAAGGATCGTTGCACTCTTTCTCCCGTGGCTCCCACTACAGTTACTATCCGGGAGGAAATCGGGGCCACTTGCTGAGTAACCACTGAGTGTGTTGCTCCGGTATTAACCATGAACTGCATTTCTTGGTCCCCTAAGTTCATCTTGACCATAGGCTCCTGGGGACCCAACAGAAGCTTGGAGCCCGGTCTGGCCTAGTCTTCATCCGAGTAATAAAGTTCCACTGCTGCGAGGCCTTCAAAATCTGGTGGAGGGGGCGGGAAGGAATTGTGTGGATATACCATGGGCTGGCCCCGCCCTCCTGTGGTGTGTACGGGTACCCTTGCGCCCCTCATGGATGGATATTGCCCCCTCCGATTTGGACACTCATTCTTCCAATGTCCCTCCTCTTTACAGTATGCACACTGATTGGGGCCCAGGAGAAATCTCTGCCTCCTTTGTCCTCATCCTCGTCCCCTGCTCCTGTCCTTGGTCCAGACTGATACTGGTGGCCCTTCGGTCAGGGCAGCCGCTAGGAAATCTGCCTTCTTCTTCATCTGACGCTCAGATTCTCGCCTCTGCTCTTGATCACGATTTACAAAGATCTTCTGTGCCACTTCCATCAATTGTGCAGCGTTCATGCCCGCAAATCCTTCCAATTTCTGCAGCTTCCGCCGTATATCACCCTGGGCCTGTGCTACGAAAGCGGTATTCACCATACAAAGATTCTCAGGAGCTGCTGGATCGTAAGGGGTGTACAGTCGATATGCTTCTGACAGACGCTAATAAAACGCTGCTGGGCTCTCATCAGGAAGCTGGAGGATTTCTGCAATCTTGCTGATATTCATAGCCCGCTGCCCTCCCTTCTTGAGGCCTTCAAGGAGCGCAGTCTGGAAGCGAGTGAGAGCCCGTGCTCCGTCGGGATTATTTGGGTCCCACAGAGGGTCTTCATTCGGGAAATCCACAGTTGCTTGCTGCCGGGGATTTATGACCCCAGCGTCTGCAAGATGTGCTTCCAGCCACGTGAGGGTGGCCCGCACAATACGTGCTCGTTCTTCCGTGCTGAATAGGGTGGAAAGCAATTGTCTACAGTCTGACCAAGTAGGCTGGTGCGTTTGCATAATACTGGTCATAAGGTCTGTCAACTCCTGAGGCTTTTCAGTATAGGAGGCATAATGGGTTTTCCAATTCAGCAGGTCAGTAGTAGAGAAAGGAACATATATCAGGCTAGAAGGTTCTACTGCCACCCGTCCGGCAACATCAAGGTACGGGAGTCCCTGTACTTGTCGTAAAGGCAGTTGGAAATCCTGTTTTGTCTGCTTCTCTGCAGCAGCTGATCACAGGCGCTGGGCCAGCAGGGTGGACTGAAGCTCAGCCGGGCTGCTCTCAGGGGGTGAGGCTATTACACTGGAGGCAGTACCGGGAGTAGGAGGAGAGGAGGATGATGGAGGGGTCTGTAGGGGCGTATCACTATGAGAAAGGGAATCTGATAAGGAGCTGGAATCTACAGAATCCTCCCTAAGTCCTGCTTCACCCGCCCCGGGGGAAGGTTCTCCTGACTCTTCATCTCTTAAGGGCGGATCCTGTAAGGGCACGGACGGGACAGTAGGGTAAAGCAGATTGAGGGGGCGTGCAGGGACCTCCGGGGAATCCCGCCCCTGGTAGACAGGGGCAGGTATTCGCTCCTTCCTGCGACTGGCAGTTGCCACCATTATTCTACACTGATCCTCGTGGCAGCGCTGGAGCCATTTTGGCCGTTTCTGGCATATGGCCAGCCATGAATCAATATAGGGAAACTGCTCCGGGTGTCCCTGCACTACACTCTGATGGACTAAAAACACAGTAGGCAAATCAGTGGACCCCTGGGGAGGCCACAGCTTCACTAAGGCTGGCCACTCCCGTTCACATAAAACAGACAATCGAGAGGCAGAGTGAAACCCCGTAATCCTCTGCAAACCCAGACTTAAAGTTACGGAGCATACACTGCAGGGGTGTCTGCCCTTTGGATTCTCCTGCCCCCATGCTCTAATCACAATATACTCTAATCACAATCACAATGCACAATTCTCAATGCAGTAACACTGGCAGTATTTCCAGCTCACACAGGGTTAAACCGACAAACAGACAGACACTGAACACCGAACAGGACATCTGAGAGGAGACAAGAGAATTCTTTCTGGAACCTGGACTCCACCTTCCCAAGGGGAGGAGGGAGCATTTGGAGAGCCCAGCTGCTCGGACCTCACACACACAGGACAACGAAGGAAACGCAGGGAGAAAGGACAGAAACACATTAACACACTAACAACAGGTACACATATACCCTTCCTATTCCCCCCCCAGCACAGACAGGACGAGCAATGGTTTCAGAACCCCTCCCCGGGAGCCTTATTCGGACCGCTCGTGCGGGTGATCAAACCGCTACAGGATTACAGAATACCAGGATTTCCAGAATACCAGATGCACAGAACTACCCAAAACAGAGAGGCAGTAGTACTCACCAGATCTCTGGCCGGAGAATGTTTGGATGCCAGTCTATCCTGCCGGATTTCAAACAGAGTAATCAGCCCGCCGGGACCGACCAGCCAGACGTGTCAAGGAATCCTGCCAGACACAAGGGACCTGGTGGTGCCAAGGATCGTTGACGGCCTGGGGGCCGGCCACCGGCCAGCCGAGGCCCTGTCCTAGAGAACCACAGGGAGGGGTTCCCTCCGCGGGTGCGAGGAGAAAGAGTTGCCTTCCTGGGCAACGCACCAAAAAATGAAGCAGGAACCCTGTCTTCCACACCCACGAAAGGAACACACAGACAGACTAGAATGCAAACAAAAAACTTTTATTGTGTACACAAGATTCAGATAGCCAGTGCCGGCATCCTGGACAAAAGATCTGAGCCCCCAAATGACATCCCACACTGTCTTATATACAGTGCATTCTCAAACCCCCTTGCTACCTTCCCATTCGCCCCAGGTATCTCTTCTTCACCAATCGGTAGCCGCTGAAGGGGGGGGGGGCAGTGGGCTTTCATCAAGCATTCCCGAGTGACCTGCTTAGACCGGTATGCTCTGGTCTACTAGTTTTCTGGGCAAAAGGGTATGTGTAAGTGCTGCTTCGCTGCAGCCTGAGGGGGAGAGGGGGGCTTTCTCTCACAGCTGCCTTTTCTGGCTGCCTCAGCGGGATAGAGGTGATATGACTGAGATGTTTAAATACCTCTGTGACATAAATGTTCAGGGAGAGAGCCTCTTTCAATTGAAAGCAAGTTCTGCTACGAGGGGACATGGGATGAGGGTGAAGGGAGATAGATTCAAACATTTCTTTACAGAAAGAGTAGTGGATTCGTGGAATAGTCTCCCAGTGGAGGTGGTAGAGATAAGGACAGTAACTGAATTCAAAAAAGCATGGGACAAACACAGAGGATCTCTAAAGGTAAAAAGGGGACTGTTGTAGTTGTTGATATGGAAGGACAGACTAGATAGGCCATGTGGTCTTTTTCTGTCATTATATTTCTATGTTTCTATGTATTCAGATAGCAGGTTTAATATTGCTGCTATCTGGATATTGTCAGCACTGGCCACTATCTGGATATCGGTGCTGAATACCTGGATATGTTCTTATGGCTTCTTTTTAGCTGTAGCGACATGCATTTAAAAGAAAAAAAAATGCCTATTGCCAAGCCTGTATATAGGCCTGTATATTAGAAACACTGAAACATGATGGCAGAACAAGACCACATGGCCTATCTACTCTGCCCTTCCATATCAACTACTAAATTAATCCCCTTTTTTTCCTTTAGAGATCCTCTGTGTTTGTCCCATGCTTTTTTAAATTCAGATACTGTCCTCATTTCTACCACCTCCACTGGGGAATATTCCACGCATCTACCACTCTTGCCGTAAAGAAATATTTTCACACATTACTCCTGAGTCTATATCCTTTCACCCTCATCCTATGTCCACTCGTAGCAAAGCTTGCTTTCAATCGAAAGAGGCTCTACTCCTGTGAATTTATGCCAGGGAGGTATTTAAACATCTCAATCATATCTCCTCCATCCCTCCTTTCCTCTAAAGTATACATATTAAGATCCTTAAGTCTGTCCTCATATGCTTTATAATGAAGACCACTAACCATTTTTATTTGCCACCCTCTGCACCGACTCCAACCTATTTATATCCTTTTGAAGGTGCGATCTCCAGAATTGCACACAATACTCCAAATGAGTTTGCACCAAAGACTCATACAGAGGCACTATCACCTCCTTTTTTCTACTGCCCATTCCTCTCCCTATGCACCCAAGTATCCTTCTAGCTTTCGCCGTCGCCTTTTCTACCTGTTTAGCTACTTTAAAATCATCAGACACAATCACGCCTAAGTCCTACTCTTCTTTTGTGGACAGAAATACTTCACCCCCTACATTGTACCGCTCCCTTGGATTCTTGCAGCCCAAAATGCATGACCCTGCATTTTTTCTTTCAGCAGCATTTCCAATAATTTACTCATCACAGAGGTTAAACTAACCGGCCTGTAGTTTTCAACCACATCCATACTTCCACTTTTGTGTAAAGGGACTATATGTGCCTCACTCCAGTCCTCTGGCACCACTTCCGACTCCAAAGAGGCATTGAAAAGGTCCGTCAGTGGAGCCGCTAGAACATCCACAAGTTCCTTCAGTATTCTCAGATGTATCCCATCCGGTCCCATCGCTTTGTCTACTATTAGTTTAGCTAATTCCTCACAAACTCAATTTCATGAAAGATATGGCCAAAGCTCTCACTATCGAGAACGAGGCCAAGAAGGATCCGCATACCAAGGAATTGGAGCTCCTCCAATACGAGGCACCTCCAAAGGAAACCCTTACGGTCCTAGTGTACCCCCAGTTCTTGACTGCCACCTCCTCTGCATGTGGGAAACACTGGTGTCTGTACCAGTCTTTAGCAGGCGCCTCAACGCCATGTACCAGGTACACCGAATACCCAGCTTTCCCACAACTCCATGGTCATGGAGTCAACCATTTATAGGCTTAAGAGCCAAAAAAACCATTTGTCTGCTCCTGGAGGGAGGCTGGAACCCTCAACGCCCTCGGCTTGAAAGCCTTTCAGGGCTTGATACTAACGTACCGAATCCAGTCCTACCAGCTCTACCTCAGCATGAAGGAACTGTCGAAGGAACTTGGGGGATTCTCGGCAGGCATTGATGGAGAGCCCTGGCAGAGGTTCAAGACCCTAACCTCTGCAGTGAAAGAATGCTCAGAGTTTCTGTCCCGAGCAGCCTAGGGTGGCTTCAAGTCATCGGCCAGGGTGGATGCTGCTGGTATCAGGGCATGACGTCGAGCATGGCTGCAGTCATCTGACCTGGAACAATGGGTACAGGACAAATTAATTGATGTCCTCTGCATAGGTGAAAACCTATTCAGGAAGCCCATGGTGGATAAAGCAGCAGAGATAGATTCCGAGTATGTGACGAGAACCAGGCTCTCAAAGAAGACCTCCATTCCCCCATGAGATCCTCTGCTGTCCACAGAAGGGCGCCTAGCCCTGTTTTTGCCCACAGGTGGACAGCCATCACCAATGATACCTAGGTGCTACAAGTGGTCAAGGAGGGCTACTTCCTCTGCTTACATCGGGCACCACCCTTGTACTTCCCGGGAGAAGCCCACCAGGCCTTCACCAAACCCTACTCCTCATCAAGCTAGCAGGACCATTCCAGGACAGAGTAGTGGAGGGTGTGCCAAAACCTCTCTAGGGCACCGGCTTCTACTCCAGGTATGTCCTCGTCCCTAAGAGGACTGGGGGCCTCAGGCCCATCCTGGACCTATGAGAGCTCAACAAGTTTATGGTCAGGGAGAGGTTCAAGAAGCTCTCCCTTGGAACTCTGCTGCCATTCCTCCAGCAGGGAGATTGACTTTGCTCATTAGATCTAAAGAATGCGTACACTCACATCCTAGTTCACCCCAGCTATAGAAAATACCTTTGGTTTGTAGTGGGGTGACAGCAGTACCAATACAGGGTGCTGCCCTTTGGTCTTGTCTCATCTCCAAGGGTCTTCACAAAGCACCTCGCAGTAGTTGCAGCCCACCTAAGGCTTCAAGTGGCCTTTGCCTTCACTTATTTGGATGACTGGCTCATAAAGGGGGGACACAGCTACAGAGGCACAATGCGCCACTGGATACACTATAAATGCCCTGCAGCACCTAGGGTTTGTCATTAACTATCCCATGTCCCACCTAACTCCGGCTGTGCTAGAGTTCATAGGGGCGCAGCTGGACACCCTTCAGGTAAACGCCTTCCACCCTTAGGAGAGGTCAGAATGCCTTAGGGAATTAGCCACAGAGGTGCAGGACACTACCTGCCCAGCTTCTCCTCCACCTGCTGGGACACATGGCCTCCACGGTCCACGTGACACCAAATGTCCCCCTGTACTTGAGAGCAGCCCAGTGGTGCCTCCACTCTCAGTGGGCCCAAGCCATAGGCAGGCTCAAGGACAAAGTGCAGGTGACCCACCAGTTAGCAGGCTTCCTCAGATGGCGGAAGAATCCATGTCATCTTCAGGCCAAGTTGCCTTTCCAGGCACCCATCCCCCCAGAAGGTCCTCACCACGGACGCCTCTCTAATGGGCTGGGGAGCACATTGCAAGAGCCTCCAGTCGCAAGGCTGCTGGTCCCAGAGGGAATCCAAAATGCAGATCAACCTGCTGGAAATCAAGGTGATATTCCTGGCTCTCAGAGCTTTCCGCCACCAACTACAGCACCACACAGTGCTGATCGAGACCGACAATCAGGTCACAATGTTCTACTTGAACAAATGGGGGGGAGGGGGACAGGGTCATACCCCCTCTGCCAGGAGACGTTAGCCCTCTACTCCTATGCTACACGCATGGGGATGATCCTGAGGGCGGTCTACCTCCTGGGCCAGGACAGTGTCTTAGCAGACAAACTGAGCAGACTACTCTAGCCGCATGAGTGGCACCTGGACCTAGCGGTAGCCTCGCAGCTGTTCCGACTCTGGGGCGTCCCGGTGATGGACCTGTTTGCCAGCCTGGACAATGCACAGTTGCCCTGTTTCTGCCCCCTGCCGACAGCACCCATCTCGGGTAGTGGTGGATGCATTCCTTATCTCTTGGACGGAAGGCCTCCTGTACACCTTATCTCCAATGCCACTGATAGCTAAGACCTTGTTCAAGGCTCAGCGCAACAGAGCATTGCTAGTGCTGGTAGCCCCTCAGTGGCCCAGACAGCCCTGGTTTCCACTGCTCCTCTCCCTATCGATGGTACCACCGATTTCCCCAGGGTCGAGCCCCAGGACTACTAGCAGAGGCAGGGCTGTCTCCTACATCCCAGCCTGGGGTCCCTCTTGCTCACAGCTTGGCTGCTGAAAGGGTAGCATTAGCTCCCTTCAATGTCCCACGAGATATGGAAAAGATTCTCCTGGCCTCTTGTAAGACCTTCAAATGGCACCATTTTCTCATTGTGGTGCACAGAAAAGCAGGCGAACCCGTTCTCCTGCTCAGTGCATGTGGTGCTCCAATATCTGCTCCACTTATCGCTCGTGGGACCGAAGTCCGAGTACACCTGAGCGTCATTTCAGTGTATCACCACTCCGTCAAGGGGAAATCCCTCCTGGCTCAGCCCCTTGTGTCTCGGTTCCTACAGGGCTTCATGTTGTCCATACCCCCTCATCCGTCCTCCAGCGGTGGAGTGGGACATGAATGTGGTACTCTCGCAGCTCAGCAAGCCTCCATTTGAGCCTCTGACCATCTGCAATACCTCTCCTGGAAGGTCGCCTTCCTGGTGGTAGCACATCAGCTCGCAGAATCAGTGAGCTCCAGGCTGTGATGGAAGAGCCTCCTTACACGAGGTTCTACAAGAACAGGGTGGTGCTCCATACACACACACACACAACGATTTTGCTGAAGGTGGTGTCCCCATTCCACCTCAATCAGGAGGCAGTGCTCCCCACCTTCTTTCCCAGGCCTCACCCTGATAGGGCGGAGACTGTTCTCCCATACTCTGGATTGCAAGAGAGCCCTATCCGTCTACCTGCAACGGCCTCTGGGCCACTGCAGAGCTCAACAGCTTTTCGTATCCTATGACCCCAGCCATCTGGGGCTCCCAGTGACTAAGCGACCACTGTCCACTTGGGTGGCAGACTGCATTACCCTTGTCTACAAGCAAGCGGGGATCTCACTGGACCAGAGAGTCATGGCACACTGCGTCAGGCCCATGGCTACTTAACATAGTAACATAGTAACATAGTAGTTGACGGCAGATAAAGACCAGCATGGTCCATCCAGTCTGCCCAGCAAGATGGCAAGAGTAGGTGCACCTGTCGCTCCGCGCAGGCCACCCCTCCCCATATCCTTGTTCAGGGGTAAACCCACCACTCCATGTAGGACATCCCTATTTGTTGAGACGTTATATGGTTCAGAAGTTAGATGGTACCGTTTATTTTGTTTTTTTCCTATTTCTGTAAAGGGATCCTCTGTGTTTGTCCCATGCCTTTTTGAATTCCGTCACCGTGTTCGCCCCTACCACTTCCATCGGGAGGGCATTCCAAGCATCCACCACCCTTTCAGTGAAAAAATATTTCCTGACATTGCCTTTCAATTTACCCCCTTGCAGTTTCATGTTATGCCCTCTAGTTTTACAGGTTCCCCGTCTTTGGAAGAGGTTTGTTTGTTCATCATTTCTCTTTAAGTATTTAAAGGTCTGAATCATATCTCCCCTGTCCCTCCTTTCCTCCAAAGTATACATATTTAGGTCTTCAAGTCTCTTCTCATAAGGCTTCTGATGCAGGCTCCAAATCATTTTGGTCGCCTTCCTCTGAACAGTCTCCAGTCTTTTTACATCCTTTGCAAGATATGGTCTCCAAAACTGAACACAGTATTCCAAGTGAGGCCTCACCAGTGACCTATACCGTGGCATAAGTACCTCTTCTTTTCTGCTGGTAATCCCTCTTTGTATGCAGCCCAACATCCTCCTGGGTTTTGCCACCGCCTTGTCGCACTGTTTTGCCACCTTGAGATCAGCAGAGATAATCACACCAAGGTCTTTTTCCTGAACTGTGCATACCAACCTTTCTCCCCCTATTGCGTACATTTCTCTTGGATTTCTGCTACCCAAGTGCATGACACTGCACTTTTTTGCATTAAATCGTAGTTGCCAAGCTTTAGACCAGTCTTCCAGCTTTTGTAGATCTTTCTTCATGTTAACCACTCCCTCGGGGGAGTCCACTCTGTTGCAAATTTTTGTGTCGTCTGCAAAAAGACAGACCTTTCCATTCAGTCCTTCAGCAATATCACTCACAAATACATTGAACAGTGCCGGGCCCAGGACCGAACCCTGGGGCACCCCGCTAATCACCTTCCTCTCATCCGAGTGAGCTCCATGTACAATCACCTTCTGTCGTCTGTCAGTCAACCAATTTCTAATCCAGTTTACCATCTTGGGACCCATCCCCAAGCTACTGAGTTTGTTGACAAGCCTCCTATGAGGAACAGTATCAAAGGCTTTGCTGAAATCCAGGTAGATGACATCCATTGCATGCCCCTGATCTAGTTCCCTGGTCACGCAGTCAAAGAACTCGATCAGATTTGTTTGGCAAGATCGTCCTTCGGTAAAACCATGTTGCCTCGGGTCTTGCAAGCTGTTGGTTTTCAGAAAGTTCACTATTCGCTCTTTCAGGAGTGCCTCCATTACTTTTCCCGCCACCGAGGTAAGGCTCACGGGCCTGTAGTTTGACACTTCTTCCCTGTCACCACTTTTGTGTAGAGGTACGACATCAGCCATTCTCCAGTCCTGAGGAACCTCTCCTGTTTCCAAGGATCTGTTGAAGACATCCTTTAACGGTCCTGCAAGAACCTCTCTGAGCTCTTTCAGTATCCTGGGATGTATCCCATCTGGTCCCATGGCCTTGTCCACTTTCAGTTTAGCAAGTTGTTCTAACACCTCTTCTTCTGTGAATGGTGTGGTATCTACTTCATTCCCATTTTTATATTTGGGAGTCACAGCTGGTCCATCCCCAGGATCTTCTTTAGTAAACACAGAGCAGAAGTAATTGTTTAGCAATTTTGCTTTTCCAGTGTCACTTTCCACGAGTCCTTTCCCAGCACTTCTGAGTCCTGCAATTCCAACTCTGATCTTTTTCCTTTCCCAAATATACCTGAAGAAATTTTTGTTGCCACCCTTAACATCTTTAGCCATCTTTTCCTCTGCCTTTGATTTTGCTATCCTTATTACTCTTTTAGACTCTTTGAGTTGGATCCTGTATTCATTTCTGTGTTCTTCTGTCTGCAAGCTTTTGAATTTTGCAAAAGTTGTGGTTTTTGCCTTTATATGAGCAGCCACCTCTTTGGAAAACCAAATAGGTTTCCTTCTCCTCTTGCTTTTATTTACTTTTCTTACATATTTATCTGTTGCTCCTTTTATTGCCTCCTTTAGTTTAGCCCATTGCAATTCCACTTCCTTTATCTCTTCCCACCCCGTCATCTCCTCCTTTACGTACTCTGCCATTTGATTGAAGTCAGTGTATTTGAAGTTTAGGACTCTGAGCTTGCTATGATTGGCCTGTACCATGGCTTTTATTTCAAACCACACCGTGTGATGGTCGCTGTTGCTCACAGGGGCACTCACGCAGACATTTGACACACTATCACCGTTGGTGAGCACTACATCCAGCGTTGATCTTTCCCTGGTTGGTTCCATCACCATTTGTCTAAATAATGCATCTTGGAGAGCATCCGCAATTTTTTTGCTTCTTTCCAGATGTGCAGAAGGAGTAATCCAATCCACATCAGGTAGATTAAAGTCACCCAATATGATTGCTTCCCCCTTTGATGCTATCTTGGCAATATCTATAATCAATTCATTGTCTCTCTCTTCAATTTGAGTCGGAGGTCTATAGACTACAGCAATATGGATGACAGTGCCATCTCCTCTCTCCAATGCAATCCAGAGCGCTTCTTCTTTTCCCCATGTCCCCTGCATTTCAGTAGCTTTAATATTGCTTTTGACATACAAGGCTACTCCTCCTCCTTTTCCATTTTCTCGGTCCCTTCTGAATAGATTATAGCCAGCTATGGCTATATCCCAATCATGTGATTCATTAAACCATGTTTCTGTAATGGCCACAATGTCCAAGTCCGTTTCCACCATTAGGGCTTCCAGGTCTGGAATTTTGTTGGCTAAGCTTCGAGCATTTGTGCTCATTGCTTTCCAGCACTTTCCTGGCTTGTGTGTATTTTGCATTGATTTTGTTCTGCCCACTTCCTCCCACATGTTTTTGATGTGTGGTTTAAAAGTGTGGCTGTTTCTGATGTTGTTCTGCTTTTGTTGGGGGTGGCATGCAGATGTTGACCTTCCACATCCGTCACCCCCTTTTCCTAGTTTAAATGCATGTCCACATACTGCCTGAATTTTTCACTTAGGATTCTTTTCCCTGCGGAAGAGAGATGTAGTCCATCAGCACAGTATAGTCTCTTGTTGGTCCATCTGTTGTCCCAGTTGCCAATAAATCCGAATCCTTCTTTTCTGCACCAGGTCTGGAGCCATGTATTAAAGCTGTTAATGCGATGCAGTCTTTTTGTCCCCTTACCAAGAACAGGTAGAACCTCTGAGAATGCAACAGTGTTAACAACGTGCTTGAGTTTCTCCCCCAGAGATTGGAAGTCCTTATGGGCTGTAGAGGCACTGTTCCTAGCCAGGTCGTTTGTGCCTAGGTGGATAATAACATCAAGTTTGGAATGTTCACTTTTTGCACTAAGTAATTCAACAACTTGGTTTGTATTCCTGCTGGCTGAAGAGCCTGGTAGGCACATGACTATCTTCTCTCCTTTGAACTGTGTTCCCAAGTTGGTGCCTCTGATGATGGAATCTCCAAGTAGTAGTAGTTTTCTGTTTGGTGAGGTTTTCTTCATATTTAGTGCTTTAGCAGGGGATTGGGCATTGTCTGACTCATTTGAAGGCCCTTCAGTTTCTTTGAATTGGGCATCCTCATTAGCCAAGGCAGAGAAGGCATTGTGCAGGGATATCTCTTGATGTACAGGATGTCTTTGTGTTACAGGTCGCAATCTACCAGAACCCACTGTGATCCATTTGTTCCAGTGGCCAATCTGCGTTCCTTCCCCATGATGGAAATTTGCTGGGCCGCCACCTGGTCTTTGATCCATACCTTTGCAGCTCATTACTGCATGGAGAGGGAGTCCCAACAGGCCAGCGCCTTCGGCCAGGCCATACTCCGTAATTTTTTTGGAGTGTAGGTAACTCCAGCCCTCTGACCCTTCTGTGTTCAGGCTACTGGAGTGCTGGTTCTCTGCCGGACACCTGGGTCTTGCAAGAGTCTCTCAGGAGGGACTCAACTGCTGCTGATCACGGCTCTCCCTTACAGTCCGCCATGGCATTTTTGTTTTACAGGTTCTCAGTAGCCTGTAGCTGGTGTGTCTCATATGTGAGGACTGACTTCCCTCTTGTTCCCGGAGAAAGCGTAGTTACCTGTAACAGGTGTTCTCTGGAGATAGCAGTAATCGGTCCTCACAACCCCCTCCCCTTGGAGTTGTTTCTATACCATCTTTTATTTTTGCTGTCTTAGCTATGTCATTTGACTAAGGCAAGATGGCACCCATGGGCGGGAAGTGGACTACGCATGCGTGGTGCATTTTCCAAAGGTTTTCTTTGAAAGCTGGGGAGATGCTTCTGCGTGGGGTTCTGTCAGCGCCAACGTCACCCATATGTGAAGACTGATTCTTGCTGTCCCTGGAGAACACCTCTAACAGGTGAGTAACTATGCTTTTTTTATTTGGATTTTGCTCACACCAAGTTACATTCAGGTAAATAGGTGTTTCCCAGTCCCCATAGAACTTATAGTCTGTACGTTTGTCCTAAAACAATAGAGGGTTAATTGACCTTGCACACCAGGAGCATCCGCTGGATTTCAGCCTTGGCTTCCCTGGTTTGCATCTCCATGCTCTAACCACTAGACTCCTCCACTCTTCATTGCTACCTGTGCTATTAGGAACACCTTCATTATTTATATTTCTTTCAAGACCAGTAGCATCCTATATATATGGATGATGTCACCGGTTGCCTGAGAATTGTCCCCTTCAAGAAAGTCCAGATTCTCCCTGCTTCTTTAACTTCCAGCATCCACGATGCCCCACTCAGTATTTTGCAAGCTGAGCTGTCAGAGCAGCAGCACCTTTTGCCTCATTGATGCGTTCTTGACAATACTTATGTTCTTGGCTTGATATTGGGTTTTACACTAAGATATTTTTTTTCTTTAATTTCTTTTTTCCTTTACCTATATCTTTGTCTCTCATTGTACAGGAGCCCGAAAGATCAGAATATGGAACAGGGAGCTTGCTCTGCATTCTACCAGCGAGCCAGTGTCGGGCTTGGAAATGGCCCTTTCGTGGAAGTGAGCAGTAAAGCATGTTTGCCTTTTTTTGTGTGCTTTTCTACTGTTAATGGGTGCTCTTAATTTCCTGTATGATTTTTCCTAACATTCTCTTTCTTTGTGAAGCTTTGATCAGTCGTTCTTGCAGACTGATGATGTAACTTTGTGACTACAACTTTGCAGAAGTCACATACACTTCTGAGCTGATACTTTATTATATGAAAGTCCCTGCCCCATAGAGATTACACCATTATGCAATTCATCTTGTCTAGTACGTTGTCTACTGATAACATAGTGAAAACAGTATAGTATAGTAATAGTTTTTTTGTTTTCCTAAACCAAAGCATCATTTAATTAGCTGCATACAAGAAATCTCTATTCCAAAAGAGCTTACTCTCTATGTAGCAAGTGCTGTGTTAGAATGCTGCTCTAAGCTCCAGCTCATGCACTTACGGGAAGCGAGATTTGGAGGAAGGGAGAAACAGGCTAGTCTCTGACTACCTTCTATCATTCCTGATTCCCCCCACCCCCAAAATCTCATTGGTGGTCCAAGTGAGCCCCTCCACCCAACAACAAAAGGTCTCATTGGTGTGGCCCAAGTGGGCCCTCTCATCCCCTGATTCCACAAATGTCAGATTCTGGGTAGTTTGGCATCAGGTACACCGCCAGAAGAGATGTTCTGTCTCTTCATTTTTCCTTTTTTCTCTTATGTTTTTTTTTTTCCTTTTGCCCTAATATATATTTTTATTGCCTCTATCTGTATTTGTTCAAAATGTAAACTGCTTTGATTGTTTCTGAAAGGTGGTATATCAAGAATGTTAATAAGCCATAAACGTCCTTGGCACCCATCCAGACCCCTCCCTTCCCATTCCCGATCCATACATCCCAATCCTCCTTTGCATTTTCAATGTTGGTAAGCAGCAGGAATGCTCACGCATTCCTGCCTTTGTGCTGCCATCTTTAAAAATGGCAGCAGCTATTTGGATGTGATTTCATATCTACCGCACTGGTTTCATTCAAGATTTTCCAGCACTGAAAGTATTTCTGCTTCGGGAGTAAGACTAGCACGGGAAAATCTTGCTCAAACCATTGTTTCCTTATCGTTCCTCCAGTCCAGTCCCCAACCTCTGGGTAGTGCTCCTCCTCTAGCAGCTTAGAGACTGAGCATGTCGTCTCTTTGATGACAACTGGCTATATATACAGCTGGCACCTCCTACCAGACCCAGTATTGCTCAGTCTCCAAGCAGCTAGGGGTGAGCCAGAGATGCAGGGTCACTGAAAAGACATAAGAATAGTTAGTTTAGAGGTTTTTGGTTTATTTTGGCATTTTGGTTCCCTGCCTTCACAGGGTGAGTTTTGCTTTAAAGAAAGAAGAAAGAAAAAAAAAAAAACGACGGATCGGCGCCCCCCCCCCCCTTCCAGAAATCTGGTCGATTAGGAAGGAAATAGCAGAGGGGACAATTTTAACGGCACCTGATCCCGTTGCTGGGTGTGGAGCCGTTGCATTGGGGCAGCTGACGGACCGAGGCTTCTTTTCTGTGTGGAGCCGTTGCATCGGCGCAGCTGACGGACCGAGGCTTCTTTTCTCCTCTCCCCCCTCCTTGTCGCCGAAGCCCTCTCTGTGCGCCTGAGCATGGGAGGAAGGGATTGGCACGGCAAGGTGAGCCGAGGCTCTTGAAGCAGTTGGAGGGCTGCAAAGCAGGGTGACGATCATCGGGGCTGACAGAGGTACGATAAGTGAAACTGGGGTCTGTTTGACGGCGAGGAGACGGAGGCGAGGAGCACATGGTGTAGGCTCCCACCGCCGGTTTGTGCAGGCCACGGTCGAGTTTCCCGCCCACACTGTGAGCGCGGTTACTGGTGTTCGGGGCAGTTTTCTGTGCCGTGACGGGGGGAAACAGGTCCCATAGCGAATTTAATGTGTTTTATTTTACTTAATTTCTGTTCATTTCTGTTCGGGTGCCGTGTTTAGTCTGTTTATAGAGATTTGGGGGTTAAGTAGGTTTTTTGTTTTCAAGGTTGTACTTGGTGAAGCCTAAGGTTTTGCTAGAAAAAAAAAAAAAATTTCTGAAAGCAAGCAAGAGACAGCTGGGTGTGGAAGAGGCAAACAGCTGTATTTCTTGTGGGGTTTATAAGCCAGCCACTATGCCGGCAAAACTGCAATGCCTTATTTGCGGGGTCCGGAAGGTGGCGGTCTCAGAGGCAGGAGTTCTGTGTGGGGTGCACACAGGAGGCGGTCTCCTTAGAACAAGAGCAACAGGACAAGGTGAGTCCAGGGACCCCCTCTCAGTCACAGGAGGACCAGGAGGCTGGAGGTTCGGCTTTGCCACTAGGAACGGGGGACCACAGACTTTCAGAAAGCCTTTGACAAGGTCCCTCATGAGAGACTTTTGGCAAAACTAAAGAGTCATGGGATAGGAGGCAGTGTACTATTGTGGATCAGGAACTGGTTAAAAGATAGAAAGCAGAGGGTAGGGCTAAATGGCCAATTTTCCCAATGGAGAAAGGTGAATAGTGGTGTACCCCAGGGATCTGTGCTGGGTCCCCTGCTTTTTGACATATTCATAAATGACCTGGAAAAGGGAATAACGAGTGAGGTTATCAAATTTGCAGATGACACAAAACTATTTAAAGTTAAAACTCAAGAGAATTGTGTAAAATTGCAAGAGGATCTTGATAAATTGGAAGATTAGGCATCAAAATGGCAGATGAAATTTGTGGACATGTGCAAAGTTATGCACCTAGGGAAGAACAACCCAAACTATGGTTACACGATGCAAGGTTCCACATTAGGAACCACCACCCAGGAAAAAGATTTAGGCGTCATTGTGGATAACATGTTAAAACCCTCAGCCCAGTGTGCAGCGGCTGCCAAGAGAGCAAATAGAATGCTAGGTATCATAAGGAAAGGAATGGAAAATAAAACAAAAGATTATAATGCCTCTATATCGTTCCATGGTGAGACCGCACCTTGAATATTGTGTGCAATTCTGGTCGCCGTATCTTAAAAAGGATATAGCGTTATTAGAAAAGGTTCAGAGAAGAGCCACCAAAATGGTAAAGGGGATAGATGGATACTCCTATGAAGAAAGGCTAAAAAGGTTAGGGCTCTTTAACCTGGAAAAGAGACGGCTGAGGGGAGATATGGTAGAAGTCTATAAATTAATGAACGGAGTGGAACGGGTAAACGTAGATCGATTGTTTACGTTATTAGAATATAGAAAGACTAGGGGACATGCCCCTCACTTGGTTTGCAGCTTGTCGTGCTGTGAGGGCTTGTGTGCATCGGTGATGCTGAGAGCTAAACTATCGGTAGTTTAACTGCTGGCAGGGTCTCCCAAGATGGACAGGTCTCAGCTGAGGTGCCAGACCAAGACAAACCACCCATCTGGGCAGCAGCAGAATGGGATAGTGTTGACGGCGGAGGATTTTATTTTATTTATTTAGCAAGCATTTGTAGCCCGCTCCTTCCAGCGATCAGAAGCGGGTAGGATTACTATTGTGAAACTGCCGAATCAAGGCAGGTACAAATTTTGTTTACATACAGATTGTCAGAAAAGCACATCATACAGAGTTAACACTTCTTAGCTATGGGGGAGTTCATTTACATATATACATAAATACATATATACAGGATCACATTTCTTCAGGACCAAGCAGGAAGTCAGTCCTCACTTATGGGTGACATCGGCGCCGATGGAGCCCCCATGCGGAGCATTTCCCCAGCTTTCTATGAAAGCCTTTGGGAATACTACATGCATGCGCGGTCCCCTTCCCGCCTAAAGGCGCCATCTTGCTCAGTCTCTCTTTTTCCGTGGAGCCCTTTGGACGTTCATCCTAGTCACCCAGGAAAAGTTGACGTTTTTTGAAGATTTCTTCGCTTTTTTTTCTCCGAGTTCGACGCCGGTTCCCCTTCCCGCCGGGTTTGGTACACCGGTATCAAGCCTGCTCTCTATTTTTCGTTTTTTGCCCTTCGTGGCTGGCGTTCGCGCTCTTTTTTCTGTTTTTCCCTGGAAGGCCAGTCTTTTGACCTCGCGGGTGCCCTTTTTTCCCCGATGGCTTTCAGTGGTTTCAAGAAGTGTGATCAGTGTAAGAAACTAATGTCTCTCACCGACACACACGACTGCTGCCTTCGGTGCCTCGGCCCAGATCATGATCCCATGATCTGTGGCCCGTTTGGTAAAATGTCCACCAAGGCACTTCGAAGCCGTCAGCACCAGAAGGAAAGGATTTTTTTGGATTCTGCCTCCGGCCGGGCCCGGACCTCGTCTGAGGCCTCGACGTCTCGGGAGTCTGATCCCGAGCATCGCCGGGGTTCCTCGGACGGGTGGTCTCCCGACCGGGAACGCAAGAGGAAGAAACGGCTCGCGAGGGCGGCGTCGGAAGAGGTCCCTGGTTTCTCGAGGGCCAGGTCTAAGACCCCTGACTGCCGTCCCGGGCCTTTGGAGCAGGAGAAGCCGTCCAAAGTACCTCGTGTAGAGCCGGAGACCGTCGGACACGTAAGTCCTGTAGTCCTCGTGGACTCTCCTTCAAGGGAGCCGACGTCGGGGCCCGAGTTGGTGGCTGCTGAGTCTCCTGAGCTTGGACTTAGGCTGACAGCCTTGGAGTGCAGATTATCTGCCTTCATGGATCAGCAGTGGGTACTGATGGCCAGCCTCGCTGGTGCATCGGCCCCGACCACGGGACATTGACGTCGAAGTCGACCCCGGAGACCGAGCCGATACTCGAGATCATGAAGGCTCGAAGTCGTCCTCGGTCAAGGTCTCCCTCGACCTCCCGCTCAGAACCGATGGCGTCGACGCCGGTGCCTTCGGCGTCGGTGCGGGTGCCACCTCGACCCGCGCTGTTGGAGCCCCTCGACTCCTCTTCCGATGAGTCAGCCTGGGAGACGGAGGATGAGGAGTCTCCCGTTACCTTCCGGACTCTGTGCATCCCGTCGGACTCACCGCAGTCTGAGCCCTGGAGTAGGTCCCCTCTGGAGGACACCCGGTTCTCGGAGTTCGTGTGGGACATGGCCAAGGCCTTGGCGATTCCCGCCGACCCCGAGGAGGAGCCTGGAGCCAAGGAGCTCGATGCCCTCCAGTATGACTCTCCTCCGAAGGAGGCCTTTACTGTGCCGGTTCCTCTGATGCTGGAACGGCTCCTCTTCCGGATGTGGGAGGCACCGGCCTCGGCGCCGGTCTTGAGCAAGCGAGTCTATTCCATTTATCGACTCTACAAGAGCCCTGGCTTCCAAAAGGCACAGCTGCCGCACCATTCCATGGTGGTGGGATCGGCCATGCATCAACTGAAGAGCCAGAAGATGCACTCTGCGGTGCCCCCCGGTAGGGAGGCCTGGAACCTGGATGCGTTCGGCAGAAAGTGCTTCCAGGGCTCGATGCTTGCTTGCCGTGTCCAGTCATACCAGCTCTACGTGGGCATGTTTCTCCGAGACCTGGCAAAGGAGCTTGCCGGGTTCTCCGCTGGTCTCTCCGGGGAACCTTTGCAGAGGTTCCAGTCTTTGTCTTCAGGAATCCGGGACTGTTCCAAATTCATGTCCCGAGCGGCCTACGATGGCTTCGAGGCTTTGGCTCATGTGGCGGCCGCCGGCATCGCAGCCCGTCGCCAGGCATGGCTGCAGTCATCAGACCTCAAGCCTTGGGTACAGGACAAGTTGGTCGATGTCCCTTGCCGAGGTGAGAACCTTTTTGGCAAACCCATGGCCGAGAAGACCGCTGAACTCGAGACCGAGCACCTAACCAGGACTAGGCTGTCCAGAAAGACTTCTGCCCCTTCTCACAAAAAGAAGTGCTTGGGTAAAAAGTCCTTCTACCCGAGAAAGGTGTCTGCCTACAAACCTTTCCCTCAATACCAGGCCTCCCCAGCTCCCCCTCAGGGGCAGCAGGCCAAGGGGCAGGGACATGGGCCCCGTAGGCAGAAGACCCCCAAGCCTCCGGCTCCTGCTCCTACCCAGCAGGGAGGGGGTTTTTGACTCCCAAGGCATAGCCTCTCCGTCCCTGCTGTCCCATCCCTGCACAGGAAGTTGCTTAGCCCTGTTTGCCCACCGGTGGCCATCCATTGCAGGGGATGCTTGGGTTTTAAGCATCATTTACCAGGGCTATATGCTTCATTTCCAACAACTACCTCCTGTCTACTTTCCAGGAGAACCTCTGAGGCCTCTCCTGCACACCACCCTCCTCCTCCAAGAACTTCAGGGTCTGCTTCTGGACAAGGCGGTGGAGCCGGTACCTCCTCGCCTACAAGGGCACGGGTTCTACTTCAGATATTTTCTGGTGCCAAAGAGAACAGGAGGCCTAAGGCCTATCCTAGACCTCAGAAACCTCAATAAGTTCTTGGAGAAAGAGAAGTTCAAGATGCTTACTCTTGGAACACTTCTGCCCTACCTCCAGCAGGGAGATGCTATGCTCCTTAGATCTAAAGGATGCGTACACTCACATCCTCATTCATCCAGACCACAGAAAGTACCTCAGGTTCGTGGTGGGAGGAAACCATTACCAGTACAGGGTACTGCTTTTTGGCCTAACTTCCACCCCACGGGTCTTTACAAAGTGCCTAGCTGTGGTGGCAGCCTACTTGAGAAGGGATATTTGTCTTCCCCTATCTGGACGACTGGCTCATCCGGGGCCAAACCTACCAGGATGCCAGGCAGGCCACCTTCAGGACTGTCACACTCCTTCAAGACCTAGGCTTTGTTATAAACTTCGCAAAGTCCACTTTGCTCCCCTCCCAGAACTTGGAGTTCATAGGAGCACGGCTGGACTCTCTGCAGGCAAGGGCTTACTTGCCAGAGGACAGAGCTCAAAGGCTCATGGAGTTGGCATCCCGGTTTCTCAGTCGGCCGAGGGTTCCTGCCAGGCTCTGTCTGCAGCTCCTGGGACACATGGCATCGACTGTACATGTGACCCCCAATGCCCGCCTCCACATGAGGCCTGCACAGTGGTGCCTCAGAACTCAGTGGAGACAGGCCACAGGGAGCCTTGCAGACCAAGTAAGGGTATCCAAACCTTTCCTGGATTCTCTTCAGTGGTGGCTACACCCCCCCAACTTGCTGCAGGGGGTGCCTTTTCAGGTAGCTGTCCCCACAGTGGTTTTGATAACCGATGCCTCCTTGCAGGGATGGGGTGCACTGTCAAGGGAGCTGCACCCAAGGCCTCTGGTCCCCATAGGAAGCCCTGCAACAGATCAACCTACTGGAACTGCGGGATATTCGCTTAGCCCTCAAGGCTTTTTCTCACTCCTTGGCCCACCAGTCTGTTCTAGTTCAGACAGACAACCAAGTAGCCATGTTCTATGTGAACAAACAGGGTGGCACTGGATCCAGGCCTCTATGCCTGGAAGCACAGGCCCTTTGCTCTTTTGCCCTCCACCACCAGATGTTGCTGAGGGCTGTGTATCTTCCTGGCCAGGAGAACTTTCTGGCAGACCGCTTAAGCAGGATATTGCAGCCCCACGAGTGGAAGCTGCACCCTTTAGTGGTTCAACAGATTTTCCTAAAATGGGGACTTCCATCCATGGATCTCTTTGCCAGTCCCCTGAATCACCAACTGCCCAGGTTTTGTTCCAGGCAACCGCATCCCCTGAGGGTGGCGGCGGATGCCTTCCTGATTTCTTGGTCCCAGGGCCTGCTCTGTGCATTTCCTCCCACGCCTCCGGTGGCCCGAACCTTGTTCAAGATTCTCAGGGACAAGGCCTCAGTACTTCTGGTTGCTCCCAGGTGGCCGAGGCAGCCCTGGTTCCCCCTGCTACTTCAACTGGCAGTGGAGACACCCATGCCTCTGGGATTCCAACCCAACCTTCTATCTCAGGATCAGGGTTCCCTTCTGCATCCCAATCTCAAATCTCTCCATCTGATGGCATGGAGGCTGCAAGGGTAGTCTTGGCTCCCTGGGGTCTACCTCAGGAGGTGGAAGAGGTGGTCTTGGCCTCTAGAAAGCAATCCACCAGGAAAACATATGCCCTAAAGTGGAGAAGCTTCTCCTTGTGGTGTCAGCAATGCAAGGAAGACCCTTTCACCTGCACTGTGCCAGTAGTGCTACAGTACCTACTGCACTTGTCCAATCAGGGCCTTAAGTCCAATTCTGTTCGGGTCCACCTCTCTGCTCTGGCAGCTCATCACACTCTGGTGGAGGGACACTCTTTGTCAGTTCACTCCTTGGTGTCCAGATTTCTCAGAAGCTTACTATTGCTCAAGCCTCCTCTCTGTCCACCGGCCCCTGAGTGGAAGTTGAATGTGGTCTTTCAGCAACTTACTCGCCCACCTTTTGAGCCCATGGCTACATGTCCTTTACGCTTCCTATCCTGGAAGGCTCTATTCCTAGTGGCCTTGACCTCGGCCAGGCGAGTGAGTGAACTTCAAGCCCTGGTCTGTGACAGGCCTTACACTCACTTCTATAGGAACAGGGTAGTCCTTAGGACTCATCCTAAGTTCCTCCCCAAGGTTGTCTCCTCTTTACATCTCAACCAAGAGGTGGTTCTTCCAACATTCTTCCCTAGACCCCATGCAAGCCGGGCTGAGACAGTCCTGCATACCCTGGACTGTGGGAGGGCCTTGTCCTTCTACCTTGAGCGTACGCAGGGGCATAGAAGGGCTACTCAGCTCTTCGTATCTTTTGACCCCAATAACTTAGGGGTACCTGTGTCGAAGCGTACTTTGTCCATCTGGGTGGCTGACTGTATCACCTGGGCTTACAGGGCAGCTGACCTTCCTTTGCAGGGTCGGGTCACGGCCCACCGTGTCAGGGCAATGGCTGCCTCAGTAGCTCATCTCCACTCTGTACAGTTGGCAGACATCTGCAGGGCTGCAACTTGGTCCTCAAGCCAGACTTTTGCGGCCCATTACTGCCTGGAGAGGGAGTCCCACAGGGACAGTTCTTTCGGTCAGGCAGTGCTCCGGAATCTCTTTGAGGTTTAGGCAACTCCTACCCTCCAGCCGTCTGGTTGGGCTACCGGTGGAGGTATGTTTTCAGTGAAATCCTTTCTCTGATGCTGAGGCTAGAGGGAGCTCATTTTTCAGCTCTGGGTCCCCTGAAGCTGGGGAGTCCCATAAGTGAGGACTGACTTCCTGCTTGGTCCTGGAGAAAGAGTAGTTACTCACCTGTAACAGGTATTCTCCAGGAGCAGCAGGAATCAGTCCTCACAACCCTCCCTCCTCCCCTGGGAGTTGCAGTTGTACATAGTTAGTTTTTTTTTTCATTTTTGTATGCTGTTTTTTAGCTATGTCATTTGACTGAGCAAGATGGCGCCTTTAGGCAGAAAGGGGGACCGCGCATGTGTGTAGTATTCCCAAAGGCTTTCATAGAAAGCTGGGGAAATGCTCCGCACGGGAGTTCCATCGGCGCCGATGTCACCCATAAGTGAGGACTGTTTCCTGCTGCTCCTGGAGAACACCTGTTACAGGTGAGTAACTACTCTTTCTGTGACAACGGCAACAACACCAAACTTAAACTGCGCGGAAGAAAGGCCCTGCAATCTACTTCTGTATCTTGCCATGAAAACCCAATGGATAGTTACAATAAAACAAATTGTGCTATGGTGCTGGAAGATGAGACCCCCAGGTCGGAGGGCACTCAACTAGCTACTGGGGAAGAGCTGAAGACGTTTCAGAGTAAAGCCAGCATTTATGATCAGGTTGGATCAAAGCCTTCGGGACGTCTGACTGCTGATGCAGCTGCGCATCAAATGAGAGTCAGAAGCTGTAAAGATGTCTTACGTATTGGAACATGGAACATATGAAGCATGAACCAAGGGAAGTTGGAGGTGGTCAAGAATGAAATGGAACATGTACAACTTGATCTGTTGGGTGTCAGCGAACTGAAATGGACTGGCATCGGGCACTTTGCATCAGATGATCACATGGTCTACTATGCTGGAAATGAAAGACAAAGAAGAAATGGTGTTGCATTTATAATAAAGAAGAAACTTGCAAGAACTGTAATGAAATACAATTCAGTCAGCGAATGCTTAATCTCTATTCATCTACGAGGAATGCCTATCAACACAACTATAATTCAAGTATATGCCCCAACAACAGCTTCAGAAGAGAATGAAATTGAAGAGTTCTATGAACAAGTACAAGCTGAAATTGACAGAACATGCAAACAGGATATCCTGATAGTCATGGGTGACTGGAATGCAAAAGTTGGCAACAAAAAAGAAGGCAAAGTAGTTGGAAAATATGGACTTGGCAACAGAAATGAAGCTGGAGAAAGACTGATAGAATTCTGCAAGACCAATGATCTATTCATCTCAAACACCTTCTTCCATCAACACAAGTGGCGACTGTACACATGGACTTCACCCAATGGATTGTATAAAAATCAAATTGACTACATCTGTGGAAGTCAATGATGGAAAAGTTCTATAACATCAATAAAGACAAAACCTGGAGCTGACTGTGGTACAGATCATCAGCTACTAGTATGCAAACTCAAGCTAAAGTTGAAAAAGAGTAAACCACTCATGAATGCAGCAAAATATGACCTTGAGAATATACCACTGGAATTTAAAGACTGCCTGCAAAATAGATTTGCTGCTTTAGATACAAATGACAGAGCTCCAGAAGAGTTATGGAATGACATCAAGAAGGTTGTGTTGGAAGAAAGCGAGAAGTCTCTATAAAAGTTGAAAAAGAAAAAATGGCCAAAATGGATGACGGAAGAAACTCTGAAAATTGCCCAGAAACGTAGAGAAGCTAAAGCCAGAGGAGAAAGAAAGAGAATAACAGAACTCAACAGAGATTTCCAACGTGCAGCAAGACAGGACAAGGAAAAGTACTACAACGACACATGCAAGGAAATAGAAGCAGAAACTGTTAGAGGAAGAACAAGATCGGCTTTCCTAAAGCTACGAGAGTTAAAGAAAACGTTCCAGCCTCAAATTGGAATGTTACTTAGGGTGTCCATCCTTCCCATCCTGGAATGGCTAATGTTCCATATGCGGGAGACACCAGCATTGGTGCTGGTGGTGAGCAAGCGGCTTGACTCGATGTATCGAGTCCGTCGGAGCCCGGGCTTCCAGAAGTCACAACTGCTGCCCAACTCTGTGGTGGTAGAGTCGGCCATGCGTCACTTGAAGAGTCAGAAGACGCACTCCTCGGTGCTCCCCAGCAGGGAGGCATACACCCTGGATGCCCTTGGCATAAAGTGCTACCAGGGCTCGATGTTCATCGGCCGGATTCAGGCATACCCAGCTGTACATGGACATGTACCTGAGAGACCTGGTGAAGGAACTCGCCGGGTTCTTAGCTGGTCTTTCCAAGGAAGCCCTGCAGTGGTTCATGAATCTGGCTAAAGCCATCCTTGAGTGCTCCACGTTTATGTTTCGGGCAGCCTTATGACTGCTTGGAGTCGGCAGCTCGAGTAGCGGCGGCAGGCATTGGTGCCTGATGCCAGGCTTGGCTACAGTCGTCCGACCTCGAGCAATGGGTTCAGGACAAATTGATAGACGTCCCATGCCAAGGAGAGAACCATTTTGGCAAACCCATGACTGACAAGGCTGCCGAGCTGGAGACTGAGTTCATGACGAGGACCAGGGTCTCTAAAAAGACCGATACCCCTCCCCGATGAAAGGGTTCTGGTAAAAAGTCCTTCTATCCAAGGAAAGGGGCTGCTTACAGAAACTACCCACCTTTTTAGGCCTCCCCGGCTCCCCAGCAAGGTCAGCAGGCCAAGGGACATGGGCATGGCCCTCATAAGCTGAAGGCTCCCAAGCTCTAGGCGTCGGCCCTGGCCCAGCCAGGTTGGAGCTTTTGACTCCTTGGGCATGGCCTCTCCACCCCAAGAAGGTCAGCAGCCCACAGGGGGATGTCTCATTCACTATGCCCAAAGGTGGCCGGCCATCACCACCAATTCTTGGGCACTTCAGCTTATTAGTTTCCTCTTCCCCATTCAGTCCAAGTTTATTTTCCTGTTACAATGTAAGCATTGATATCATTGTTCTGATGTAATGCAAATGTTATTGTTTTATGTAAACCGCACTGACCTTGAATAGCGCGGTATATTAGAATGGATAAATTAAATAAATAAATAAATAAATAAATAAATAAATAAAAAGGGCTACCAACTCCACCTGACTCAGATACATAGAAACATAGAAAAATGATGACAGAAAAAGACCACATGGCCTATCTAGTCTGTCCTTCCATATCAACAACTACAACAGTCCCCTTTTTTTCCTTTAGAGATCTTCTGTGTTTGTCCCATGCTTTTTTGAATTCAGATACTGTCCTCATCTCTACCACCTCTACTGGGAGACTATTCCACGGATCCACCAATCCACCACTCTTTCCGTAAAGAAATATTTCCGTATATCACTCCTGAATCTATCCACTTTCACCCTTATCCCATGTCCCCTTGTAGCAGTACTTGCTTTCAATCGAAAGAGGCTCTCCCCCTGTGCATTTATGCCACGGAGGTATTTAAACGTCTCACTCATATCACTTTTCTCCTGCCTTTCCTCTAATGTGTACATATTAAGATCCTTAAGTCTGTCCACATATGCTTTAAAATGAAGACCACTAACCATTTTAGTTACCTCCCTCTTTCTTTTCAGGAGAGCCTCCCAGGTCGCCCCTTCACCGGGACCTTCTACTGATAGAACTGGCAGGTCTTCTCGAGGATAGAGCAGTAGAACCAGTTCCCCACCATCTCAGGGGCAAAGGGTTCAGGTACTTCCTTGTACCAAAATGAACAGAGGGCTTAAGGCCCATCCTTGACCTGCGCAATCCGAACAGATTCCTGGTGAGGGAGAAGTTCAAAATGCTCTCCTTTGGAACATTGCTGTCGTACCTCCAGCAGGGAGATTGGCTTGCTCCTTGGATCTGAAGAATGCCTACACACACATCCTCATTCACCCCAACCATAGGCAGTACCTGAGGTTCCTTATCTGTCCTCCAGTTCAGTCCTCCACCTCTGGGTTGTGCACCTCCTCCTGCAGCTTGGAGACTGGGCACGTCAAAATCGTGACATCACTGGATGTAGTCTGCTGGTCGCTCCCATCAGCCCCAGTGTGTCCAGTCTCCATGCAGCAGGAGGACGTAGTGAGCCTAGGTCTAGGCTCACTTGAGGAACAGATAAGGAGCTGTTAGGGTAGCTAGATTAGAAGTGGTGCTGAGGTATTACTTCCTTTATTTATTCATTTATTACTTCATTTATTTAGGTTTTGTTAAATTGGTGCTTTAGCTTTAAAAAAAAAAAAATCCCGCTGTGCCTTGCCCGATCCCGATCTGCATTTTTCTTTAATTTTCTTTACCTTCCACCAGCGGCACAACTTTGGCTGCTAGATCTTTCCTCCTTGATTGTACGGAGGAGAGCTCTGCAGCAGGCACCTTCCCCCATCCGCCTCGGTCAGCAACGGTGAAAGCGTGTCAGGCGCATGGGAGCAGAGAGCAGATGATCGTGCTGCTGGCTTCCCGCCCACTGCTCTACTGAGCGAACGGTGTGAGCAGCGGATCTTGGGGGGGGGGACCGCGCTTCAGGCAGCATGTTCTACACGGGGTAAGGTCTTCGATATGCCAGTTTCACTACGGGGATCGGGCCGGACAGCGGGGCGCTAATTTAGAGCCGGAGAGTTGTTGAAGGTACTCTCCGTTTCGCGCCATTTTGCCAGATTGGGGAACGGTGGCCATTTTATGAGATGCATGTCTCCAGCGTGGCCGACGATTGCGAGCCACAGCCCGGGGGGTTTAGAGAGCTCTGGCTCTGTGCTCCAGGAGCTTAGGCAGAGGTTGAACAGAGTGAATCACTAGGGTCGATTAGGTGTAATTAGGGCTTTTAAATCTCAGTATCCTTGTTCCTGGATTTGGAGAAGAATCTTTTTCTTTTGGGACTACTTTTGTGTTATCTTTTTCCTTTCCTTGCATTAAAAAAAAAAAAAAAAAGAAACAGAACAAACTAGTTGGTTTACTGGTGCTGATTACTGGCTGTATAAGGTCTTGGGCTGTCTGGTTTATGGCAGCGCACCCTCAGTGCATGGTCTGCGGCACATGCAGGGGTGCCAGGGCTGCGTATCAGTGTCCACCAGTCTGGAGCAGCAGATGGAGGCCAGAGTGGCTCAGGAGCCCCAGGATACAGTGGCTGGGGCAGAAGGAGAAGCTATGCGACCCAAGTCGCGGGGATCATTTCAGGAGGCTTCAGCGGGGCCGTCAGGTGCTCTGACGGCCTTGGGGTTGGGAGCACAACTCGGGGACTTTTGCCCAGAGTTTGTTCTGATTATGCATCAAGCATTTTGTTTGCGACGTCAAGGGAAGGTACCGGAGTCTTGTCGTTGCCTGGCCACTTGCAGCTGGCCGGGGTGGGCGGCGCTGCTAGCTCGCTAAAGCCCCCGAAGAGATTGAGGACTCGTGAGATGGGGTCTACGGACGATGAATGCGCAGAGACGGAGGAAGCTGACTTGGACCTTGAGGCAGACATGGAGGACTTGGAGGAAGGAGAAATACAGGAGCCTGAGGATCAGGCAAAGATCATTCGGATGTTCTGTAAGGACGAGCTAACAGGCCTTATCACAGAATCCCTTCAGATGCTGAATCTCGCGACGGCACAGGCACCGGAAGATGAGGAGCTGGAATACCCCGTTATTCAAGCGGCGTGCCAAACGCAAGTGGTGTTTCCCGTTCACAGGGTGGTCGACCGAATGATCCAGGATGAGTGGGATCAACCGGACGCGGGACTAAGAGGGATGAGGACTATGAACAGACTCTATCCCTTAGCAGAGAAGGATAAAGAGAAGTTTAGATCCCCTCGAGTGGATGCAGCGGTGTCGGCAGTTACAAAGAAGACTACCATTCCGGTTGAAGGTAGCGCAGCGTTAAAGGACACGCAGGACAGGAAAGTAGAAGGCTTATTGAAGCAGTCATTTGTGGCTAATGCGTTGTCTTTGCAGGCTTCCATTTGTGGAGCGTGGGTGGCGAGAGCATGCCTCAGATGGTCACAGCACTTGCGGCAGTCTACTCGCCTGGAGCAGGATGAGATACGAGAACTGGATCGCCTGGAGTCAGGGTCAGCTTATTTAGCAGATGTGCATTACGACTTGATTTGGGTGCTAGCTAATAGTATGGCTTCATTAGTGGCCACCCGGAGATCGTTATGGTTAAGGAATTGGGCGGCCGATGGGTCGTCCAAGTCCCGTCTCAGTAAGCTCCCGTTTAAAGGGAAGTTATTGTTTGGTGAAGACCTCGACAAGTTGGTAAAGGAGCTCGGAGAGTCCAAGGGCGGGAGACTCCCGGAGGATAAGCCAAAACAAGGGAAGTCTGGACAGGCGTTCCGCAGCCACTTTAGAGATTTCAGGAGATTTCGTACTTCTCGTTTGGTGGGTTTCCAAAGGGGAAGATTTGCTTCTAGGGCCCAGGGATTTTATGGGTTTCACGGAGCAAGTAGAGGTTTCACGGCGACTTCCGCAGGGGCAGCTTGGAAACCACAATGAAAGGAGGCGGGTCCCGGTGGGAAGCTGACCGATAAGCGGGCGACTTCGGGAATTTCTTCCTGCCTGGACCCAAATAACGTCTGACCAGTGGGTACTGGAGATAATTTGCGAGGGTTACGCACTGGAATTGGCAAAGCCAGTGCGCGACTCGTTCATCTCCCTGCAGGGGTCCTCAAAAGGCCCAGGCAGTCCGCAGTACCGTAGATCAGCTGTTACAATTGGAAGCAGTCGTACCGGTTCCTGTGGCCGACTACGGTATGGGTCGATACTCAATTTATTTTGTAGTCCCAAAGAAAGATGGGGCTCTTTGGCCTATTTTAGATCTGAAAGGGATGAATTGGTGTCTTCGGGTGCCTCATTTCAAGATGGAAATGCTGAGATCGGTCATTGTGGCGGTGCGACAGGGGGAGTTTTTGACTTCTCTCGACCTTACAGAGGCGTATTTGCACATCCCAATCAGAGCGGCACATCAAACATTCCTACGGTTCGCTCTGCCTTGGGGGCACTATCAATTTCAAGCATTGCCCTTCAGTCTAGCGACGGCACCGTGGACTTTCACCAAGATTATGGTTGTGATGGTGGCGGCGGCCTGACAGAAGGAAGGTATTCTGGTGCATCCGTATCTCGACGACTGGTTGATTCGGGCAAAGTCCAGGGCACAAAGTGACGGACAAAGTGTTGAAGTTTTTGCAGAGTTTAGGATGGGTGATCAATCCGAGCAAAAGCCGCTTAATGCCCTCGCAGGAGCTCAAGTATTTGGGAATACGGTTCAGTACTCAGATTGGAGCGGTGTTTCTGCCGGATCATCATGCTCAAGCACTGCGGCATCTAGTACGCAGCTTCAGAGCTGTGGCGGCTCCACAGAAAATATTTTCTTTTATTAGTCTTAAATAGTTTACCCTGTAGCTTCATTGCATGTCCCCTAGTCTTTCTATATTCTGATAACGTAAACAATCGATCTACGTTTACCCGTTCCATTCAGTTCATTAATTTATAGACTTCTATCATATCTCCCCTCAGCCGTCTCTTCTCCAGGCTAAAGAGCCCTAACCTTTTTAGCCTTTCTTCATAGGAGTATCCTTCCATCCCCTTCACCATTTTGGTGGCTCTTCTCTGAACCTTTTCTAATAACGCTATATCCTTTTTAAGATATGGCGACCAGATTTTCACACAATATTTAAGGTGCGGTCGCCCCATGGAACGATATAGAGGTATTATAATATCTTTTGTTTTATTTTCCATTCCTTTCCTTATGATACCTAGCATTCTATTTGCTCTCTTGGCTGCCGCTGCACAGTGGGCCGAGGGTTTTAACATGTTATCCACAGTGATGCCTAAATCTTTTTCCTGGGTGGTGCTTCCTAATGTGGAACCTTGCATCGTGTAACCATAGTTTGGGTTGTTCTTCCCTAGGTGCATAACTTTGCACTTGTCCACATTAAATTTCATCTGCCATTTTGATGCCCAGATCCTCTTGCAATTTTCCACAATCCTCTTGGGTTTTAACAACTTTAAATAGTTTTGTGTCATCTGCAAATTTGGTAACCTCACTCGTTATTCCCCTTTCCAGGTTGTTTATGAATATGTCAAAAAGCAGCGGACCCAGCACAGATCTCTAGGGTACACCACTATTCACCTTTCTCCACTGGTAAAATTGGCCATTTAGCCCTACCCTCTGCTTTCTATCTTTTAACCAGTTCCTGATTCACAGTAGTACACTGCCTCCTATCCCATGACTCTTTAGTTTTGCCAAAAGTCTCTAATGAGGGACCTTGTCAAAGGCTTTCTGAAAGTCCAGATACACTATATCAACTGACTCACCTTTGTACACCTGTTTATTCACACCTTCAAAAAAACATAACAGATTAGTAAGACAAGATCTTCCTTGTCTAAAGCCATGTTGGCTGTCTCCCATTAGGCCATGATTATCTACATGCTGAGAAATTTTGTTCTTTATGATGGTTTCTACCATTTTTCCCGGTACTGACGTCAGGCTCACCCGTCTGTAGTTTCCTGGATCACCCCTGGAACCCATTTTAAAAATTGGCGTTACATTGGCGATCCTCCAATCTTCAGGTATTACAGATGATTTAAATGAAAATTCACAGATTACTAATAGCAGGTCTGCAATCTCATATTTCAGTTCTTTCAACACCCTTGGATGTATACCATCTGGCCCAGGTGATTTGCTACTCTTCAGTTTATCTAATAGTTGTAATACATCTTCCCGATGTATCGATATTTCCTTCAATTCTTCCACACCTTTAAATACCACTTCAGTCATGGATAACATCCCTACATCTTCCTCAGTAAAGACCGAAGCAAAGAATTCATTCAGTCTCTCCGCTATCGCCTTGTCGCCTCTTAGTGCCGCTTTAACCCCAACTGACTCTCTCTCAGGTTTTTTGCTATAAATGTACTTGAAAAAGTCTTTATTTTGCGTTTTTGCTTCCGCAGCAAGCTTCTTCTCAAATTCTCCCTTTGCCTGCCTTATCAATGTCTTGCATTTGACTTGCCAGTGCCTGTGCTGTTTCCAGGTTTCGTTGTTTGGCTCTTTTTTCCATTTCCTGAAAGATGCTTTTTTGGCAACAACAGCCTCTCTGACCTCACCTTTAAACCATGCTGGCAGTTTTTTGGACTTCCTTCCACTTTTCTTAAAGCGTGGAATACAGCTGGTCTTGGCTTCCGAGATAGTATTTTTCAACAACACCCAAGCTTGATGTAAGTCTTTAACCTTTGCAACTACTCCTTTTAGTTTTTTCTTAACTATTTTCCTCATTTTATCTTAGTCTCCCTTTCGAAAGTTAAAAGGTGTTGTTGTTAAGTGCCGTCGAGTCGGAGTCGACTCATGGCGACCCTATGGATAGCTATCCTAAATTGTGTTCGGTCTTCAGTCAGGCGGCTCATTAAATTTAAAAGGTAGCACTGTGGATTTCCTTACTATCCCTCCTCCACTAATTAAATCAAATGCGATCATGCTATGATCACTATTGCCAAGTGGCCCCAACACCCTTATCTCCTGCACTAGATCTGGTGTTCCACTAAGGACTAGGTCTAATATGGCTTCCCCTCTGGTCAGTTCATGAACCAGCTGCTCCAAGAAGCAGTCATTTATTTCATCTTGGAACTTTATCTTCCTAGCATGTCCTGCTGTGACACTGAGCCAGTCGATACAGGAAGTGTAGCCATGGAAGAGGAAGCTGAGGCTCTGTTCGCTTGGGTGGAATAACATCTCTCAGCGATATTGGCGGCACACATTGTGGGGAAGGACAATGTGATGGCGGATTTTCTCAGCAGGGTCCGCGTGGATGCTGGAGAATGGGAATTGCATCCAAATGTGTTTGCACAAATAGTTCACAAATGGGGTCCGCCAATCATGGACCTCATGGTGTCCTTTTATTCAGCAAAGGTCAGCCGATTCTTTAGCAGGCGGCGAGAAAGAATGTCAGAAGGGATCGATGCGCTGATGCGACACTGGCCGTCGATGGGGCTCCTGTATGTCTTTCCCCCCTGGGCATTCATAGGTCGTGTGGTTCAGCGTTTAGGAGCTCACCAGGGGAGAGTACTATTGGTAGCACCGGAGTGGCCAAGACGCCTGTGGTACGTCAATCTTCTGCGCCTTCTCGACGGTCTCCTCTGGAGGTTACCAGTGTCTGAAGATCTGTTGCTACAGGGCCCGCTTCGAATGCCTCAGGTGGATCGATTCTCGCTTACGGTTTGGCCATTGAAAGGGCAAGGCTGAAGAAAAAAGGTTATTCGGGGCAGTCATTGCCACTTTGCTGAGAGCAAGGAAGCATTCTACGTCTCTTACATATGTCCGTATTTGGCATATTTTCGAGGACTGGTGTTCATGGCGGCAGGTTCGGGCGGCTACAGTGTCAGTCCCTGTGATTTTAAGTTTTCTGCAAGACGGTTTTGATAAGGGATTAGCGGCCAGTTCCTTAAAGGTTCAGGTGGCGGCTATTTCGTGCTATCGGGGCAAAGTATAGGGAATTGCTCTAGGAGCCCATGCTGACATTTTGCCCTTTCTTAAAGCGGTATTCAGACTGCAACCATCGCGCAGGATCATGGTGCCGCCGTGGGATCTCAACTTGGTCTTAGGGGCCTTGGCTAAGGAACCCTTTGAGCCATTGCACCAGGCGTTGGTTAAGGATTTGACTTTTAAAAAACGTGTTTTTAGTGGCTATTTGTTCGGCAAGGTGAATTTTGGAGTTACAGGTGTTGTCGTGTAGAGAGTCGTTCTTGTCCTTTTCAAGGGAGAAGGTGGTGCTGCGACCGGTTCCATCGTTTTTGCCAAAAGTGGTGTCTCCTTTTCATCTGAACCAAACAATCTCTCTTCCAGTGCTAGGGTCCCTGGAGGGGAGTGCGTCGGATCGAAGTTTACGCCATCTGGACATAAAACGAGTCTTGCGGCAATATTTGAAGTTTCGGAAACCTTTCGCAAATCAGACCTCCTCTATGTGGTGTTCGGCGGGCCCCGCAAAGGGGAAGTGGCGGCGAAGGCGTCCATTTCTAGGTGGATTCGGGAGGCGATCGCCTCAGCATATCTGTTGCAAGGTTGTGTAGTGCTGTCAGGTTTGCGGGCTCATTCGACTAGAGCGCAAGCTGCTTCCTGGTTGGAACATAGTTTGGTTCCGCCAGGGGACATATGTAGAGCGGCTACTTGGTTGTCTCTTTATACCTTCAGTAAACACTACCGCCTGGACATTTCGGCGGCGAATGATGCCGTATTCGGATCGGCGGTGTTGCGAGCCGGCTGGAAAGGTCCTTTCCAATGAGTACTGCTCTGTTACATCCCAGAGGTGGAGGACTGAACTGGAGGACCGATAAGGAAATGATAGTTACACTTACCTGTTAATTGTAGTTCCTGAAGGAATTCTACTTCAGTCCTCAATCCCGCCCAGGGTGGTATCGTAGCAGTGGAGTCAGACTTGGGAGAAGAACAAGCTCACAGGTGAGTGTGGCTACTGGAGTCCTTTGGTTCAGGGCTGAGGTGTTTATATATCTTTCTATATATTCTTACTTCCTTCTCTTCTCTTCCTGGCTCTATATCGGGCGGAGGAGGATGAGGCAAGGCGGTTCCCTCTTTAATTGGCGGACTACTAAGGTTGCTCAGTTAGTTGTGTACATTCCGTTTCAGTATAGAGTTTTAAAACTTTTTAAATGTTAGCCACTTACTTATTGCTCCTTTGAGTGTGCTTTGTCAATAGTTCACTGGGGCTGATGGGGGAGACCAGCAGACTACATTCAGTGATGTCATGATTTTGACGTGCCCAGTCTCCAAGCTGTAGGAGGAGGTGCACAACCCAGAGGTGGAGGACTGAACTGGAGTTCCTTCAGGAACTACAATTACTAGTTAAGTGTAATTATCATTTCATGGTGGGGGGCAGCCATTACCAGTACAGGGTGCTGCCCTTCGGCTTGGCTTCCACCCCAAGGGTTTTTACCAAGTGCCTGGCAGTCGTGGCCACCTTCCTTCACCACCAGGGGATGTTTGTCTTCTCCTTCCTGGACGATTGGCTCATAAAGGGAGGCATGGCCTCGGAAGTGCAGCAGGCGAACACACGTACCATCCAGGTCCTGCAAGATCTGGGGTTTGTAATAAATTACCCCAAGTCCCACCTCCTTCCTTCCAGGATTTCAAGCTACCCAGCTCAGGGCTCTGGCCCTGGACATAAAACACCATTCCTCAATGTCTGCTCGGCTCCTGCTTGGACACATGGCCTCCATGGTCCATGTCACCCTAGATACATGCTTCTACATGAGGGCCGCACAGAGGTGCCTTCGGGACCAGTGGGTGCAGATCATGGGCTGTCTCCGCGACAGAATTGTAGTGACTTGCCAGTTGGCGGAATCCCTGGCCTGGTTGCAAAATCCTCAGTACCTTGAGGCAGTGATGCCCTTCTAGACTCCTTGCCCCTTAAGGGTCCTCATAACTGATGCCTCCCTGCTGGGATGGGGAGCCCACTGCAAGGAACTCTGAACCCAGGGCAGCTGGTTGCAGAGCGAGAGCAACCAGCAGATCAACTTTCTGGAGTTACAGGCGATACACCTAGCCCTCCGTGCCTTTTGCCCCCCACCTACATTGCCAACCAGTGTTGGTCCAATCAGATAACCAGGTGGTGATGTTCTATGTGAACAAGCTGGGGAGCACGGGGTCCTGTGCCCTCTGCCGTGAGGCGACGGCCGTCTGCTCCTACGCAGTCCAGCAGGGCATACTCTTACGGGCTGTATACCTCCCAGGCCAGGACAACGCACTGGCCAACAGATTGAGCAGGATCCTCCAGCCACATGATTGGCCAGTCAGCCAGTCACACCAGAGTGGCCAGTCATCTTTTCCACCTCTGGGGGGAGCCATGGATAGACCTGTTCTCCAGTCTGGACAACCACCAGTTGCCCGCTTCTGCTCTTGGCAAGCCCACCCTTACCGCGTGGCAGCAGATGTGTTTCCCATCTTGCAGTCAGAAGGTCTCATGTACGCCCACCCACACCACTTATTGCCAAAACACAATTCGGGATCCTCCATGACAAGGCCTCACTGATCCTGATAGCCCTTCAATGGCCCAGGCAGCCGTGGTTCTCGTTACTCTCCGTTACTCCTTCGGCTGTTGATGGAGACTCCCATTCCATTGGGGAGCTCCCCAGGGCTCCTGTCGCAGAAGGGGGGCTCTCTCTTGCAGCCCAATCTGGGGTCCGCTTCATGAAGGGACTCCTTTTATCGAAACCCCTGGTACGCCCTCCAGTGACCAAGTGGGACCTCAGTGTCGTACTGGCACAGCTTACTCGCCTGTCTTTCGAGCCCCTGACTACCTGCCACCAGGTGGTGTTCCTGGCTGTGCTCACCTCTGCTTGCAGGGTCAGCGAGCTCCAAGCCTTGGTGAAGGCTCCTTACACCAGGTTCTACAAGAACAGGGTTGTACTCCTCATAAGCCCAAATTCCCACCTTCTTCCCGAGGCCTCATGCCAGTAGGCGGAGACTGTCCTTCACACCTTGGACTGTAAGAGGGCCCTGTCCTTCTACATTCATAATTTCCAGGGCCACCGTAAAGCTTCTCAGCTTTTTGTCTCATATGACCGCAGTAGGCTCGGGGAAACGGTGACCAAGCGTACGTAATTACGTGAGTGGCGAACTGTATAAACATCGCCTATGAGCAGGTGGGGCTCTCGCTGGATGGATGGTTCACGGCGCACAGTGTCAGGGCCATGGTGGCCTCTGTAGCAAACCTGCACTCTGTCCCGATGATGGACATTTGCTGGGCTGCCACCTGATCTTCCGTCCATACTTTGGCAGCTTATTATTGCCTGGACAGTGCCTTCGGCCAGGCTGTGCTCCATAATCTTTTCGGGGTCTAGGCAACTCCTACCCTCCGGCCATTCTGTGTTCAGGCTACCGAAGTGTTGGTTGCCTTCAGACACATGGGTCCTACTGCAGTCTGCACTTGTGGACTTCATTGCTGCTGCTCATGGCTTCCCCTGAAGGTAACTCTGTTTTTTTCTCTTGGCTTTAGGTAGCCTATAGCTAGGGAGTCCCATCTGTGAGAACTGACTTCCTGCTTGTTCCCGGAGAAAGCATAGTTACTCACCTGTAACAGGTGTTCTCCAGGGACAACAGGAATCAGTCCTCACAACCCTCCCTCTTCCCCTTGGAGTTGCTGTCCTTTTTTTTGCCATCTTCTTGGGGCTTTAGCTATGGCACCTGAGATGGGGACTTTCCAGTCTTTTGTACTAAGGCACTAAGTGTTACATGTATGATTTTCTCCCAATTGGTGAGGGGTCGTATGTGTGCACTTAGGTGCAAGGTGCTTTTTGTTCTCAGAGAACAAGTCCGATCTCTGGAGGCTAGAGTACAGGATTTGGAGGACATTAGGAAGACAGACAAGTACATAGATGAGACCTACAGGGATGTAGTACTGAAGTCCCACCTCCAGTCTAGCAGCATCCCTGTTGCCATGGAGGAGAGAGATCATGTGACAGGGGAGCATCACCCTGGTGTGGCAGGAAATGATCCTGAGGCTAGGACCTGTCCTCCAGGTGATGTAAAACCCTCTTGCACTGAGGAGGTTTCTCCAGGGCCATGTGCCCACAAGGGAAGGGTTAGGACAGCTGTTATAGTTTGTGTTTGATCATTAGGCATGTAGATAGCTAAGTGGCTGGTGGATGAGAGAATCACCTGGTAACATGCCTGCCTGGTGCGAAGGTAGTGGACCTCACGCCCTACCTAGACAAGGTCTTAGATAGTGCTGGAAAGGAGTCTGCTGTCTTGGTACATGTCAGTGCCATTGACATAGGAAAGTGTAGTAGGGAGGTTTTGGAGGCTAAATTTAGGCTTTTAGGTAGGAAGTTGAAATCCAAAACTTCCAGGGTAACATTCTCCAAAATGCTTCCCGTTCCATGTGCAGGACACAAAGGCAGGCAGAGCTCCGGAGTCTTAATGCGTGGATGAGACAATGGTGCAAGGAAGACGGTTTGGGATTTATTAGGAACTGGGAACATTCTGGGGAAAGGAGAGGCTTTTCTGAAGGGATGGGCTCCACCTTAACTGGAATGGAACGAGGTTGCTGGCATTGACCTTTAAAAAGGAGATAGAGCAGCTTTTAAACTAAATAATAGGAGAAAGCTGAAAGTCACTCAGGAGCGCATGGTTCAGAACAATGTATCCTTGAAGGATACTAGCAAAAGACTGAAGTTAGGGCACATCAGCATAGGGGTTCCAATAAAGACAAAAGTAGCCCAAATGCCCTCGAGTATGGAGCAGACAGAGCTTAAAGATTCCAAATTACCCCTGCCTACTGATAGCCAGCTTAATATGAATAAAATACAGTCTCTAAAATTCTTGTATGCAAATGCTAGAAGTCTAAAAAATAAGATGGGGTAGTTAGAATATATAGCACTAAATGAGAGGTTAGATATGATTGGTATCTCAGAGACATGGTGGAAGGAGGACAACCAGTGAGTTACTGTGATACCTGGGTACAAACTAAATCGTAATGATAGAGCAGATCAAATTGGTGGAGAGGTTGCACTCTATGTTAGAGAGAGCATTGAGTCACAAAGGATTAAAGTTTTGCAGGAAAAAAGTCACTGTAGAATCTCTATGGATTGAAATGCCATGTAAAAAGGGGAAGGGGAAGGTGATGGCTGTAGGGGTGTTCTATCGACCACCTGGCCAGAGTGAACAAATGGATGATGAAATGCTCAAAGAAATCAGGGAAGCTAACAAAAGTTACAGTACAGTAATAATAATGGGTGATTTCAATTACCCTGGTATCGACTAGTTCAGTGTCACAGCAGGACATGCTAGGGAGGTAAGGTTTCTAGATGAAATAAATGACTGCTTCTTGGAGCAGCTGGTTCATGAACCAACCAGAGGGGGAGCCATTTTGGACCTAGTCCTTAGTGGAATACCAGATCTGGTGCAAGAGATAAGGGTGTTGGGGCCACTTGGCAAATAGTGATCATAGCATGATCGTGTTTGATTTAATTAATTGAGGAGGGATTGTAAGGAAATCCACAGTACTACCGTTTAACTTTCAAAAGGGAGACTATGATAAAATGAGGAAAATAGTTAAGAAAAAACTAAAAGGAGCAATTGCAAATGTTAAAGATTTACATCAAGCATGGGTAGTGTTTAAAAATACTATCTTGGAAGCCCAGGCCAGCTGTATAGCACGCTTTAAGAAAAGTGGAAGGAATTCCAAAAAACTGGCAGCATAGTTTTAAAGTTGAGGTCAGAGAGGTGGCAGTTGCCAAAAATCATCTTTCAGGAAATGGAAAATGGAGCAAAATGACAAAAACTGGAAACAGCATAAACACTGGCAAGTTAGATGCAAGGCATTGATAAGGCAGGCAAAGCGAGAATTTGAAAAGAAGCTTGCTGTGGAAGCAAAAACAGGTAATAAAGACTTTTTCAAGTACATTCGTAGCAAAAAAACTGTGAGAGAGTTAGTTGGACCATTAGATGATAGATGGGTAAAAGGGGCACTAAAAGGTGACAAGGCCATAGCGGAGAGACTGAATGAATTCTTTGCTTCAGTCTTTACTGAGGAAGATGTATTAATTTTACTCATGACTGAAATGGTATTTAAAGGTGATGCCGCAGAAGAATTGAAAGAAATTTCAATACACCGGGAAGATGTATTACAACCTTTTGATAAACTGAACAGTAGCAAATTACCTGGACCGGATGGTATACATCCGAGGGTGTTGAAAGAATTTAAATATGAGATTGTAGACCTACTAGTAGTTATCTGTGAACTGTCGTTAATATCATTTGTAATACCTGAAGATTGGAGGATGACCAATGTAATGGCACTTTTTAAAAAGGATTCCAGGGGTGATCCGGGAAATTACAGACCGGGGAGCCTGACATCAGTACCGGGAATAAAGGTAGAAACCATTATAAAGAATAAAATTACTGAACATGTAGATAGTCATGGCTTAATGGGAGACAGGCAACATGGCTTTAGCCAAGGAAGGTCTTGTCTTACTAATCTGTTATATTTTTTTGAAGGTGTGAATAAACAGCGTAGACAAAAATGTGTCGTTTGATATAGTGTATCTGGATTTTCAGACAGCCTTTGACAAGTTCCCTCATTAGAGACTTTTGGCAAAACTAAAGAGCCTTGGGATAGGAGGCAGTGTACTATTGTGGATCAGAAACTGGTTAAAAGATAGAAAACAGAGGGTAGGGCTAAATGGGCAATTTTCCCAATGGAGAAAGGCAAATAGTGGAGTACCCAGGGATCTGTGCTGGGTCCGCTGCTTTTTAACATATTCATAAAGGACCTGGAAATTGGAATAACGAGTGAGGTAATCAAATTTTCAGGTGACACAAAATTATTCAAAGTTGTTAAAACCCATGAAGATTGTGAAAATTTGCAAGAGGACCTTGATAAATTGGAAGACTGGGCATCCAAATGGCATATGAAAATTAATGTGGACTAGTGCAAAGTTATGCACCTAGGGAGGGACAACCCAAACTATGGTTACACGATGCAAGGTTCTACATTAGGAACCACCAACCAGGAAAAGGTTAGGCGTCATTGGGGATCACATGTTGAAACCCTCCACCCAGTATGCAGCGGCGGACAGGAAAACAAATAGAATGCTACGTATGATAAGGAGAGGAATGGAGAATAAAACAAACAATATTATAATGCCTCTATATTGTTCCATGGTGCAAGCACACCTTGAATATTGTGTGCAATTCTGATCGCCGTATCTTAAAAAGAATTTATCATTATTAGAAAAGGTACAGAGAAGATTTACCAAAATGGTAAAGGGGATGGAAGGATACGCCTATGAGGAGAGGCTAAAAAGGTTAGGGCTCTTCAACCCGGAAAAGAGATGTTTGAGGGGAGATATGATAGAGGTCTATAAATTAACGAATGGAGTGGAATGGGTAATCGTAGATCTATTGTTTACGCCATCAAAATATAGAAAGACTAGGGGACATGCAATGAAGCTACCTATTTAAGACTACTAAAAGAAAATATTTTTTTCACTCAACGTTAATCAAACTCTGGAATTCATTACTGGAGGATGTAGTAAAACTTTTAGTGTTGCCGGGTTTAAAAAAGGTTTGTACAAGTTCCTGGAGGAAAGGTCCATAAACCATTTGGGACCCGGGATATCCACTGTTTGCCCTAATACAAGTACTGTGGAACCTGTGTTTTTTTAGGGAAACTGCTAGGTACTTGTGACTTTGATTGGCCACTGTGGGAAACAGAATACTGGGTTTGATGGACCTTTGTCTGACCATTTGGCATATTTTATGTTCTTATTTTCTTCATATGATTGAGCAAGATGGCACCCTTGGGCGGGAAGGGAATCACGCATGCATGGTGGCATCTCCCAAAGGCTTTCTTGGAAAACTGGGGGGATGCTTTCCCGAGGGCTCTGTCGGCCCTGATGTCACCCATATATGAGGACTGATTCTTGCTGTCCCCAGAGAACACCTTTTGCAGGTGAGCAAGTACACTTTACCTCCTCCCAATAACCCCTCTCCACCAAGCAGTCCCACTGCATATGGAGAAAACTTGCTTTTTGACCACACTTCTTCCAGCAAGCATCAGAGTTAAGTAGTTTAGACTTACATAACTTCTCGGTTGTCAAGTACCACCTAAACAAGAGCTTATACGGCATTCTCCATAAGATTAGCTGCCACTGACAATTTAGCAATAGATTGGATTATTTTGCCTCACACCTCTCCCAAATGCTGCTACCATTTAACATATATCCCTTCTTCCTTGGCCCCTCCAGAGTCAGCCCCTTATATATTTTAGATAGGATTCCCCTCTTACCCAGGACCTTCAGACATAATGCTTCATACCATGTCCTAGCCCTTCCCAGTTTCCCTTTTACTGCTTTCTGTAGCATGAAGGTGCACTTTATGGATACCTGTAATTGTCCCTCATTTCCAGGGTATAAAGGTCCTATAAATCTTCATATGTAAGCACCACCCCTTGCTGAATTAACTGCGACAGGCTCAACAACCTCTTATCTTCCCACCTACGTAGTACCTAAATGAACATACCACTTACTTATTGTGCGAAGTAGGAATATATTTTCATTAGCTAACAAACTTATCTCGATACCTGAGCCAAATGCCTGGTGTGCCCTGCACGTATGGACTTCCTCCCCCTCCCTTAACCTTATCACTCCTTAAGACCTCATTAAATCCCCCCCCCCCTTTACTGTGGACCACTTGATACATACCCATTCCTAATCGTCCCTCCAGCCCAGTCCAGTACGCATGGGGTTTTTCCGCCCACCAGCAGCTGAGGGCTGAACATGATGGAGTTCTGATGTCACCTTACAAGGGCTCCCACTTCAGCTCCAGAACCCAGTCTTTCAGGCCTCAGCAGCTGAGTGAAGACTTTCAGTGTAGTGGACTCCATTGAACGGTGATAAGGACAGGGAAAGCATAGATTCCAGAAAAAGGAACAGAAAATTTCTAAAGTCTGGTGAGACAGGCCTACTTATTTGGCTGGGGTCCTTCATCCTCCTGTTTTTTGGGTAATTGATGAGGGCGGGCAGGCAGTGCAGCAGGGCCTGTCTTTGTTCCTGACTCCGGCAGAGCACAGGAGAGTCCGGGATAAATTACCTGGATGCCCCAGGCCCGTTTTCCCCCTCCCCAGCAGGATAGTTCAAGGAGTCTGTTGGCAACAGGCTGCAGGCTTTTCTCAATCTCCATGGAGGCATTTCGGCTAAAGGTTTGTGCTACCTGTACAGGGAGGTGAAAAAGAAAAAGAAAGTTTAGCCTGGTGGATGCAGACCGAGCGCTTAACAGCCAGGGTTCCGCTGGAGCCTCCGTAGTGGATATTGGTAACGATGGATGCCAGCCTTACGGAGTGGGGAGTGCATTGTCTCTCGCAGATTATGCAGTGGTGGTGGTCCAGTCAGGAAAGCACTTGATCCATCAATCACCTGGAGATGATAGCAGCATACTTGGCCTTCCAGTTCTTCCATCCCTGGATAGCCCGCAAAGCGGCGCAAGTGTTTCCAGATAATGCGACTGCAGTGGTGTATATCAGTCGGCAGCAGGGCATGGGCAGTGTGACCCTAGTGGAGGAGATTCAGCCCACCTGGAATGTGCATAAGAGCATCTGACGATGCTCTCCGGGGCTCATGTCGAGACAAAGACAATATACAGGCAGATTTTCTCAGTCAAAACCGGTTGCATCTGGGAGAATGGGAGCTGTTTATCACGACATTACAATGTGCTGGAGGGTGCCGGTGATGGATCTCATGGCCTCTCTGGGCAACGCCAAAGTGAGCCGGTTTTACAGCTGATGCAGAGAGCACATGTCGGAGGGGCTCAATGCACTGTCTCAGCAATGGCCAGAGGAAGGGCTGCTCTGTCCACCATGGGTGCTGATCAGACGCACTGCAGAGAATAGCAGCTCACAGTGGGCCAGTGATCCTGATCGCACCGGATTGGCTGCGGAGACGTTGGTATGCGGACTTAGTTCGGCTTCTGATCGACCAGCCCTGGAAGCTGCCTGACAGAATCAACCTGCTCTCGCAGGGGCCCATACTGTTGCCACAAGTGGATTGGTTCTTGCTTACGACTTGGCTCTTAAGCGGGCCTGCTTGTGGCGGAGAGATTATGCTCCGGTGGTCATTACAATCATGTTGAAGGCAAGGAAGAGTTTGATGTCCCTGGCATACGTACAGGTCTGATGCATATTCGAGGCTTGATGCTCCAAGAGAGACAGTAGTCCATTGTTTTGTTCTTTGCCAGATATCCTTTTGTTTTTACAGCATGGACTAGAGAAGGGGCTAGCCCTAAATTCATTAAAAGTCCAGCTGGCTGCCCTCTCTTTCTATAGGGGGCGAGTGTGCAGGTGATCCTTGGGGAGTCATATGAATGTGGTCCTGTTCTTTCAGGCAGTAAAAGAGTTGCGGCCTCCCTTTCGTTCCGTGGTGTTGCCATGGGATCTTAATTTAGTCCTATCTGCCTTAACAGGTTTCACTCAGGGACCTGACATTGAAAGTGGTGTTTCTGGTTCCAATTTGCTCAGCCAGGAGGATTTCCGAGCTGCAGGTCCTATCTGCTTGGGAACCGTTTTTGCAGATCGCTAAGGAGAAAGTGGTATTGCAGCTGGTGCCATCCTTCCTTCCTAAGGTGGTCTCTCTGTTCCATTTGGATCAAGCGGTTTCCTTGCTGGTGTTTGCCATACTTCATCTTTTGTATTTGCTCAGGGTTCTGCGCTGGTACCTTAAAAGCACAGAGTCCTTCTGGAGGTCGGAACATTTGGTTGTCCTCTTTGGTGGCCCTTAAAAGGGGGAGGCTGTCTCCAAGGCTTTTCGCACATTGGGTGAAGCAGGCCATTGCCGTAGCTTATTCAGGGCGAGGGCAGGTGGCACCACCTGGCCTTAGAGCTCATTCTACGAGAGTGCAGGTGGCTTCCTGGGCAGAATGCAGTCTGGTGCCTCCGGCGGACATATGTCTCTTGCCCTCCTGCACCTCGGGTCGTCTCCAGCTCTCCCGGCAGGGATCGAGCCAGCCGGGGATACAGGGCCGCCCCCTCCATCAGCTGCTGGCCAATCGGGGCAGCCAACGGACTGCACAAAAGAAGAGCACTGTCGGGCACGTGGTCTCTTGCCCTCCTGCACCCCGGCTCGTCTCCAGCTCTCCCGGCAGGGATCGAGCCAGCCGGGGATACAGGGCCGCCCCCTCCATCAGCTGCTGCCCAATCGGGGCAGCCAACGGACTGCACAAAAGAAGAGCACCGTCGGGCGCGTGATCTCTTGCCCTCCTGCACCCCGGCTCGTCTCCAGCTCTCCCGGCAGGGATCGAGCCAGCCGGGGATACAGGGCTGCCCCCTCCATCAGCTGCTGCCCAATCGGGGCAGCCAGTGGACTGCACAAAAGAAGAGCGCCGTCAGGTGCGCCCATGCCTGAGGACCTCGCCAGAGGGCCCTTTGGCGTGGCCCTTAGGCGCGGGCCTGACTGTGCGGGTCTATGAGATCCTGTTCTCATACACCGCCTGTGTTCTGCTGCCTCCTGATTACATTCCATCAGCACCAAAAGATTCTCCTTCAACAGCCCTCAGATCGGGTTCTCTGAGTTCTATCAGCGTGCTAATGAAACACTGACGAAGTGCCTATAAAAGGGGGTATGCTGAGTCTATATGAACGCTATCCAGCCCATTACCGTCTCCCCTTAATCAGAGACACTCCGCCGCTGTAAGTTAACCTGAGAGGTAATTTAGAAATAAGTATGCTAGATGTTAACCCTTCACCTACGACGTGTTGTACTCTTGCTATCAGATGAATAGTAAAAGAGATGTAATTAACTGCTTTACTAAGTATCTCTAATGTAAACAGCACCTTGTAATAACACTGTTTCTACTGTTATAACAATGTTTCAACTGTGATGCGCTTATAAGTTCTCTCACAAAAGCTGTATCCTAGCCCCTTTCTCTCTCTCTCTTTCATTACTTTCTCACATAGATATTGAGAAAGCACCATACTTGACATACTCCCTGTATTCCATGTCAACCCTGTATACCCCAGGCTCTATTGAGACGCTACATTCAATCACCACAGCGAACCTCACAGGAAGCTAATCATGCCTACCTCGACCCTAACCCTCGCTCTCCTCTATACCATTGCCATGACTATCCATGACTCTGATGCAATCATACATGACCACAATCCTATCCCAATACTCCTAGGATCAAGTAGAAAACACCACTACAATTATCACCAACCTCAGCCAAACCTACGATATAGGAGGCAGACACACCTGCTCTACATAACCCTAGATCTCACCGCTAACACAAAGACCAAAGCTGACGTGCAACATGACCTCAGGTGTGCACTTATCAACGCACGGTCTGTCCGCAACAAATGGCCAGCCATTACAGACCTAATATCCAACCACAACCTAGACTTACTAATGGTCACTGAGACATGGCTCTCAGACTCAGACGCTGTCCTAGTTAACCAAAACACCCCCCCTAACTTCTCTTTCTTCTCTTGCAACAGAGATAATAGAAGAGGTGGAGGAGTTTGCATAATAGCAAAATCCACACTACAATACTGAGTGACCCTAACCAGGAGCACACAGCACCTAGACACTATAACTATCTCAAATAGAATCAACACTATCAATCTCATTTACTCGGCACCAAACGCAGTATCAGATGATCTCTCTGACATAATCAACTTGGCTTGTAACCCTGAAAACCCTAACAAACCAAATTGGTTGATGGGCGACTTTAACCTCGCCTCCCTACATCAGGATTTATCTAGTACCTTCCTGGATGCAATGACAGATCTTGGATACAAGCAAATCGTAAACAATCCTACCCACCAACGAGGGAACATCCTCGATCTTATATTCGTTCCACCATCAGTCACAAGCACAAGTAGACAAATTCAACTCTATCACCCCAGTCCCCTGGTCAGACCATAGCTTGATTACATTCCTGATACCCGCACATCCAAATATACTCATCCAACCAGTCACCTCAGCAACAGCAAATTCAGGGCGATTTAAGCCGCTGGACATAGAGGTGCTCACCAAGCAAGCTCTACCAAAACTGTCCCAGCCAACAGACAACCTGAATGAAATGATCACCAACTGGAATGACACCCTCTATCAGTACGCTCAACAACCAACCATGCACAAGAAACTGCCACCCAGTAATCGTCCCAATAAAAAGCAGAATGCTCCATGGTTCTCTCCAGAGCTATGAACCTCTCTACTTCAACCAAGGAAGCTAGAGAGAAAGTGGAGATGTGCCCATAACTCCTGGGACCAAGAAGAATACCTTGCTCACCTGAAAACTCATCGCAAACTAACTTGGGCTACAAGGAAAGAGTTCCATTCCGAACTACTCAGTCGAGCACTAAACAGACCACGTGATCTCTTCAATTTAGTAAAAGCGCTAACCAAAGAGCCATCTCCACCACAACAAGAATGCATACAACCACAACTATATGCCAACTTCATACAATCCAAATTAGTTAAAACGAATACAACTTCATTACAAGTTCTGCCCCAATCCCCCCAGACTCAAACCCCACTCGTTAAACTTTCACCTCCATCAAGAAAAACCATCGAAGACATAATTGCCACTATAAAATACCACCACAGCACCAAATGACCCATGCCCAGCACACTGGATCAAAACCTTGCGTGCTGAACTTAGCCCTTGCATAGCTAGGATCGCAAACCTCTCCTACCTAACCGGGGTTTTCCCTGCTGCCCTTAAACAGACATCAATTCGTCCACTGCTAAAGAATAACCAGATGGATCCAAAGAAGGAAGAGTCTTACCGCCCAATTTCTAGTATCCATTTTCTAGCCAAAATACTTGAGAAGGAGACTCAGAGGCAGATCCAGCATCACATAGACACATCAGCCCCTTTGGACCCATGCCAACACGAATTCAGAGAAGCTCATGGAGTTGAAACACTCATGACCTCGCTATTCAACAAACTCGTATGCAGGATTGACAACATACAGATGGCCTTCACAATGATTTTCCTTGACATATCGACGGCATTTGACTCAGTTGACCATAAGATTCTCCTAGCGAGACTCCATGAAAAAGGCATCCAAGGTCTCGCTTGGGACTGGTGCAAATCATACCTAGAAGATCGATGGCAACAGGTCCGTATAGGCAACAATACATCTGAGCCCTTCCGACAGAAGCAAGGAGTACCCCAAGGCTCTTCCTTATCTGCGCTGCTTTTTAATATATATATGCAGCCAATCTGCCAAATCACCAGAGACTTTGGTATATCTTGCCTATTATATGCAGATGACGTGCTGATTTTCACACCGATCAATGTATCAAATCCCGACTACTCAGCATTAATCAACTGCTTCAATGCAATAACTGACTGGCTCCTCAATCAGAACATGAGAATAAATTTCAAAAAAACCGAAGTCCTCATAGCCACAAGAAACGAGCGCTTTTCTCCCCCACCGACCCTCAAAGTAAGAGACGCAGAACTTCCAATCAAGGCCACCATAAGGTATCTGGGCGTGACTCGATCAACAACTTAATCTTAAGGAGCATATAAAAAGCACCGTAAGGACAATTTACTACAAGATAAAAACACTGTGCCACCTGAGACCCATGCTGGAGACCAAAGATTTCCATACAACTTTCCAAGCACCTCACACCTCACTTCGACTATGCGAATATCGTTCTGCACGGCCTCCCCAAGAATACACTAAGTCCACTTCAACTGGCGATGAATGCAGCGGCCCGCATCTTGTCCGGAGCTTCAAAGAGAGATCATATAACACCGATCCTAATGGATCTACACTGGCTCCCGATAAGCTGCAGAATATTATATAAAACCCTCCTCATCACTTTCAAGGCCATTAATAAAATACCCCCTGCATCAATTTCAAATCTCTTCACCCATGCACCAAACAATAGATCCAGGAGACTAGTAGCTGAAAACACACTAGTTACTCCTAGTAATTCCACAAAATGGATTCAACTAACTACTAACAGAGCTTTTGTGTCTTATGCTCCCAAATGCTGGAACAAACTCCGCCCCAGCATCAGATCAATCAGGGACATCATTCAATTTAGAAAGGCCATTAAGCACCATTTATTCACTTTGCACTTCAACCTACCTTACCTACCTTAGCATTGCCTTCCGCCTGACCACCCTTAATTGCCTCTCACACAGCTATAACCCAGAACAGAGATAATAGAACTCCGGAAAGTGCTGCTTTTCTGTAAATATCAAGCCACAATGTTACCTGTTTAAATGTATATAGTTTTCCCCTGTTCATACCCAGTTTATATTCCCTGTTATCTGTAAACCTATGTCAGTTTTATTCTGTCTAGGTAGTATGTTGTTTAATGTAAACCGCACTGATGATGAATAGTGCGGTATATAAAAACTGTTAAATAAATAAAATAAATAAATGTCAGGCAGCGACATGGGCGTTGCTGCATACCTTTACATGGCACTGTCGCCTGGATGTTCAAGCCACGCAAAATTTATTTATTTAGTTGGTTTTATATACCGCGCTATTTCACATTCAGTGCAGTTGACAGGGAACAAGAACAGAAATTACATAGAACAAGTTTAGATAACCACAGCAACTTACATAGAACAATCTTGAGAAACAATCACAATCAGAATTAAATAGAACATGTTTAGTGCAAGACCAAATAGATTGGAGGTTAACAGTGTAACCATGTATAACTTAGTTAGGTATAACTTGGGCCATAACAGGGAAACTATATTCAATGTAGTTGTATAATAATATAAATGAGCTTCATAGAAGGTTTGAGGGTTTGGCTGAAGGGGTTTGGTAGCATGCAGTGTTTTAAGTAGAATGCGTGTTTCGGGGCATCACTGCACCAAGCAGGACTCGCGGGTCCCTCCCTGTCTTAGACTGCTTTGACACGTCCCATGTGTACTGGACTGGACTGGCCTGGCCTGGAGGGACAGTTAGGAAGGTGAAAATTAGACCTTACCTGCTAATTGTCTTTACTTGAGTCTGTCCAGGCCAGTCCAGGACCCACCCGTGACTTGGACGAAACTCTGGTATAGGGAACACAAATGCTGCACTCCACAGGGGCCCTTTTTGGGGGTTTCTAGTCAGGGTAGCTGGGGAAAAAAAAAGGAATCCATGAATAAAGATTTTGGGTTTTTTTGCGGTTCATAGTTGGGCTTGTTGCCCCAGTTCAATAAGTTTTTCTGTACTTGGCTGTATCGTGTACAGCTAAGGGTTTAGGACCGATAGGAAATCATAGCAGTGAAGAAGTGGTCGAGCCTGCTTTGTAAGTGGAAGACTGGGTTCTGGAGCTGAAGGGGGAGCCCTTGTAAGATGACATCAGAACTCTGTCATGTTCAGCCCTCAGCTGCTGGTGGGTGGAGAAAACCCATGCTTACTAGACGGCCTGGAGGGACTCAAGGAAAGACAATTAGCAGGTAAGGTCTAATTTTGCCTTGCTTCTTCTCCTCCTCTTGAAGCCAAGAATATACCGCTTGCAGCTGCACCACCAGATAGTAGGCCTTAAAGTCCAGAACTGACAATTCCCCTTTTTGTCTAGTCCTCTGGAGCACTCTTTGAGCCACCCCAGGTGAATTCCCATTCCAGATGAACCTTTCATTCTTCTTCTTTCATATACTTTTTAACACTTAATCTGGCACTGGCACAGGTAACCCTGGAATAAGTAAAGAAATTTTGGTAGGATCTATTTTTACACTGGAGTTCCTGCCTAGCTATGACACATGTAATTGCCACCTCCTCCCGCCCCGTTCAGTAATCTATTAGTCTCTGCTAATCTGCACTCCTAATTATTGCACCACCTTATTTGCCCTACGAAATTAAAAGCTATGCTGCCAGTTATTTTTCGTATGCACTTTTGATAAGGAAGCTTATCATAGCTCAGGAAGGAGCTATAGAAAAGGTGAAGTGTCTCTGAACAAGCAACCTGTCAGTGCTGGTAGAAATGAGAAAACAGAATTTTGCCATAAAAGACTACCAGTCCCAGAATGCACCAGGTTTCCAACAGCCATTAGAGGAGCTGAAGTGAGAAAACGTGTGTTCAATCAGGAGGGTTATGAGGTAATCCCTAAGCACTCATCTCAAAGGGCAGGGCCTGATTCAGCACAGCTGCGCTGTGTTAGGGAGGAGCACTCATCCAAGCAGAATAAGAGTAGAGTTTATTCTACAGATGACCATCTTCATGATCACCTTGGATATGCAGAGAAGGATCATCAGTTTCATCTGAAGAATCAGCAGAAGCAGAAGCCAAACCGGACTGATAGAGAAGGAAAGAAACCCTCTGGAAGGAAGAGGAGAAAAGCCTTTGAGAGGTCTAGAAGAGTCCAAGGCAGTACGTATACTGGGAGGTATTCCAAGGGCCAGCATAGACCATTGGACTGGGGAAAGCCAGAGGAATGGTGCTGCAGAACAAGGAATCACCAGAGGCTACCTGTGAGGGAGACGGCTGCACGTGGAAGGGACTCTGAGACCTATGCCAGAAGGTATGTGAAGAGAGATCCAGTGTCCAGGGATCAGGACTGGAAGGCTGGACATAAGAACTGGACTACATACTGGCCAGGCTATATAAAGAGGAACTATAGCAACAATGGAAGCTCAGGTATGAACACTGATCTATGCCCTAGCTATAACCTTGAAAGACAGCAGGGAAATAAGTGTTCTCCTGAAAGTGCTCCATTGAAAGATTCATCTGTGCCAATTCATGATAGTGACCCTATGCTTGTTGATGAAGGGGAAATAATAGCAGATCAAGATATTGTTTATATGGACTGCTCTCTATCCAAACTCCGTTGGTTAACTTTCTGTGATAAAGCACAGCAGCCATCACAAAGAAATTATAAATTTGTTCTTTATTCCACTAAGAAAAGCTCCTGAAGCAGGATTTGACTCACACAGTAGAAAGCCAGCCTGCTAAAGGGTTTCTGCTGGATAACTGATAGCAATTGAGCTGCACCTAATTGCTTGTGAGCTAGGAGAGAATTACTTCTGGATCTGTGTGGAAAGTAATCAGAAGTTAACCTTACAAGAACAGTTTATTTCTTTCTTTGTGGCTTTTCGTTTGTTAGAGATATGCTAAGAAAACATTAGCTAATTGCTTGACAAGTTTGAAGGTTGTTTTCCTGATTTTGTTTTACCAAGTTAAACACTGCAAGCAAGTAACCTAATTTATGTGCTACCAAGCATATCTGTGCTGGGGGAAATAACCCCATAAATAAAGAAGTATCTTATTGGCTTTAACACTTGTGCACAACTAAATTATTGTCAGCAGCTGTGTCTGGTGTGAATGAACTACATTACCCACAATACCTTGCAAAAATCATATAAATATATGCATTGTCAAGACTGTGAAGATTCTCACCCAGGCAGCCGTCTGACACACTTTAAGTTACTATCTGTAATTTTTAGGGTTTGAGGAATGGTAAACCCAGTTCTTTATGTGGGTTTTTCAGGGCATGAGTTGTGCTCAGAGTGAATTATCACTGGTTGTACCCTCATCTAAAATGATTGCATTACAGTGAATACGGTCAGAGGTTTTTTTTTTTCTGTTGTGAAACCTATGATATGGAATGCCCTCCCCGTCCCTTTGCATGAATTTACTGATTACTTGAAATTGAAATTTGGAGAGGTGATGAAAGCACTGTATTTTTTTTTTTTTTTTTTTAACGGAAACTTTTAGGAGCTGATATTTTTAAGACAGAAGAAATGAATATCTGTTGTAAATGTTATGTTTTGTTTTATGTTGGTTATAAGTATTATTTCAGATGTTTTGAGTGTAACCTGCTAAAAATCTAAGACTAGTGGGATGTAAGTATTTTAAATTAAAAAAAAAATATATATATTTTTGTATTAAGACCTTCAGGAAGCCTGATCGCATCCACACAGAGTAAACCCCATAGGCATGATGTTGTTTTCTTTGAAAAGAATGGTCTTGTGCATGGAGAGTTCACACTTCCTTTCTGCAAAGGTCAAGTTAAGGTATGTGAGAAATAAACTGTGGTTGGTCTATCTCCAGCTTCATCTTCTATTCTTTCATGTCTTTTATGACAAATCTGAAGGCTTGGTTCTCTGAACAAACTTTTATGTATCGCCTTCAAGTTCATTAAGTAATTGTCCTGGAGTGAGCTTATGAGATGGGACACATACAGATTAATTTATAATAAGTATTTTATATTTGCTTTATTTCTGCTGTATGTTTCAATTCTAGTTTACTTTGAAGCTTCGGTGATAATACAGAAAAGCAAGTTTGAAATAAATATATGGTACTAAAGGCAAGTTGGTTTGATTTTTCTTCCTACCCAGGATTTCCTTTTTTTCAATCAAAACAAAGGTTTGGATTACTCTGTTGGGAATGTATTTATAGAACAGCAAAAAACATGAAAGGGAAATTCCGTAATCAATCAGTGTAGGAGAACAATAAAACCAAAACGGAAATCGACCACAATCTCAGACGCTCAAATGTTGTTCATTTGAGATTATGGGATCCGACTAGGCCGAGTTTTGGCGAACACGCCTGCATTGGGGGTCTATAAAACTACAAGCATGATGAAAATAAATAAATAACATACCAAATAATAAGAGAGAAAACCATATAATACATATGAGAGACCATACCACATATAAAAACATGCTATATATAAAAATGTAATATCCATTATATATACAGTAGGCAGAAAAAAATACAGATTCAAAATATAACCAACCTGAATACTGTAACTGTTACAAAGAGATTTGACAACAGAATATAGTATTAATTCATACACTCGTATATGTGGTTGCCAATAGGGTAATGAACTAAATTTACAAAAATGTCTTTTAAAAAAGTTACTTGTCAAAGTTGCATCACATCTATATCTTACATACTTCATTTATAATATGATGAATAAAAAAAGGAGAGGTATATTACCAAAATCAATCTGAAAACTAGCTTTGCCTAGCAGGAAATAACAAAGTTTGCAAAACGCTTATAAAGAATATCTAAGGAAAAGCAAAAATAAAAACAAAGCAAGCTTCTTTTATAAAAACTCACATAGAACAATATGAAGAGGTAATTAACCAGCTATTAATAAATAAAATAAATTATTGTTATCAAAATCTGAAAAGAGGGGTGGGGGAAGGGAAAAGGGGAGAAAAGGGATGGGAAAGGGAGAGGAGAGGGGAAAGGGAAGAAAAAGGTCAAGGGAAATGGAGGAAAAGGAAAGGGGGAGGACCTTATACAAATATCAGTCTTCATAAGAATAATATTGATTCACACTAAAGAAATGCAATTTTAGCAAGCCTCTATAATGCAAGGCTAAGGCAAAGACATAGTAACATAGTATATGACGGCAGATAAAGAGCAGTATGGTTCATCTAGTCTGCCCAGCAAGGTGGTAAGAGTAGGTGCACCTGCTGCTCCGTGCAGGTCACCCCTCCCCATGCCTTTGTTTAGGGGTGTACCCACCGCTCCGTGTAGGTCATTCTATTTGTTGAGATATAAGAAATAGTTATGTTTATTTTGATTTTATCCTGTTGCTATAAAGGGATCCATTGTGTCTGTCCCATGCCATTTTGAATTCTGTCACTGTATTTGCTCTCACCACTTCCAGCAAGAGGGCATTCCAAGCATCCACCAATCTTTCAATGTCTTCTAGAAAAGCTGAGACAAAAAAACTAATATATTTAAACAAAGGGGGAATTTCCTGATGCCTACCTAATGTAAACACTGTAACCATCTTCTAAAAGCATCATGAAAATGTAGTTATCACGTTTGCATCATAAAAAGCAAAAATCCATGTGTGCTTAGGAATAGAAACAAAAATGAAACTAAAATCGGCAGTAGAGCAAAATGTTATAACTGCTTTCACTACAATGTCTAGATCCGGGGTCTCAAACATGCGGCCCGCGGGCCGCATGCGGCTCGCAAGAGAACTTTGTGCGGCCCGCGACGGAGGGAAACAAAAACCCCCAAAAAACCCTGGCTTCTGCTGCTGCCGTTGCTGCCTTGGCAGCGGCAGAATCAACTGTCAAATTTTTTAAAAAAATCTGGCTTCTGCTGCTCAAGCAGCAAAATCAGCTGTCCTGCGGCCCCTTCCCCTCTGCCCGGAGATCCCTGAGTCTGCTCCATCAGCGGCGTGCTTTTCAAGCCGCGAAGAGAGTATTTCCCTCTCGCGCGGCTTGAAAAGTGAATAGGCTTAAGCCGCGCGAGAGGGAAATACTCTCTTCGCGGCTTAAAAAGCACGCCGCTGATGAAGCAGACTCAGGGCTCTCAGGGCTCTCCGGGCAGAGGGGAAGGGGCCGCGGGACAGCTGATTTTCTGCTGCAGCAGCAGAAGCCAGTTTTTTTTAAAATTTGACAGTTGATTCTGCCGCTGCCACGGCAGCAGCAGAAGCCAGGGTTTTTTTGGTTTTTTTGTTTCCCTCCATCACGGGCCGCGTGTTTGAGACCCCGGTTCTATATGATGTGGCTTGGTAGCACTTCACTTCACTTGTCAGCAGCAGAAGCCAGTTTTTTTTTTTATTTTTTATTTACCTGGGCTGATGGGAGGGAGGGAGGGAGGGGGGGTGTAGGACTGGAGGTGGGCTGATGGGGGGAGTTAGGACTAGTAATGAGCTATGGAGGGGCTGACTGAAATGGGGTAATGGGGGTTAGGACTGGAAGTGGGCTAATGGCAAGGGGGGGTTATGACTGGTAATGGGCTATGGTGGGGGCTAGGACTGGAAATGGGCAGATGGGGGTTAGGACTGGAGGTGGGCTGATTGGGGGGTTAGGACTGGAGGTGGGCTGATTGGGGGGGTTAGGACTGGTAATGGCCTATGAGGGGAGGTAAGACTGAAAATGGGGTGATGGGTTGATAAGACTGCAAGTGGGCTATGGGGGGGACTAGGACTGGTAATGGGCTATGGGGGGTAGGTAAGACTGAAAATGGGGTGAAGGGGGGTAAGACTGGAAGTGCGCTATGGGGAGGTTAGGATTGGTAATGGGCTATGGGGGGTCTAGGACTGGTAATGAGCTGGGGGGGTTGCTAGGACTGGAAATGGGCTGAGTGGAAGGGGGGCTTGAACTGCAAATGGCTGATGGGGAGGGGGGCTTGGAATGGAAATGGGCTGTGAGGGGAGGGAGCTAGCACTGGAAATGGGCTGAGTTGGGGGGGGAGCTAGGATTGGAAATGGGCTGATGGTGAGGCTAGGATAGGACTGGAAATGGACTGATGCAGGGACTAGAAAGGAGCAGATGCTGGGTGGGGCTGGAACTAGAAGGGAGCTGATGTTGGGGGAGGATTAGAATGGGATGGAGCTGGGAAAGTGAAATGGAGAGGGGAAAAATATTTTGTCTGGGAGAGAAGACAAATCTACAATTGGCCAGGTATTGGGAAAGTAAGTGGGGATTGAGGATGAAGGGGTAAAATTTGAGTGGATGAAATAGGAATGAGGAAAGAGCAAAAGGAGAAAGATTAGTATGTTAAAGCAGATGTAGAGAGAGAATGGAAAAAAACTAGAAGAGAGAAGAAAGGACAAATGGGCAGCAGACGATGGACAGTTAGCAGAAGACACGAAGAAACCAGAAGAAAGTGGCTGGAGCAATTGCAGCTGAAAAAAATGCACAAAAGGTAGAAAAATATCTCTTTATTTTGAATTTATTAATTGGAATATGTCAGCTCTGGGAAATGTGCATCATTAACGTCTGCGCTTTGTTTAGTACAAGAGGAAATTAATTTATAGTTTTATTTCTACAGTGTTGTTGTACATTCCAAGTTTGGCTTTTGGGGTTCCCAGTTTAATTATTGTCTTCCTGTTTCTAAATCTTTTAGTCTTTCTTTATCCATACTCATTAAGAGGCATGTTTACTAAAAGTTAGTGTATGGTAACATTATGCAAATATTTATGCAAATGAGGCCCCGCATCTTATGCGGCTCCCGGGTTACTTTACAAGTCCTCATTTGGCCCTCAAAGCAATTTGAGTTTGAGACCCCTGGTCTAGATAAACTACTCCCTGGAAATTAGCAATTATTTTCACTTAAAATCAATCGAAGTGATGTTTAAAAAGCAGTATTTGTCAACGCCCTCTTAGAGACACATCTAACCAGTGTCATAAGGTAGCGCCATCAGAACCCATGGAAGTAGGGGATTGTGAGCAAAATGTAAGGGAAACTGACAGCTCAGGTTCACACATGGGGGAAGGTTGCTATGAGCAACAGATGAAAACAAAGCCACGTGGTGTTAGGGAACGCCCGAACAGAAAGGGAGCACAGAATTCATTAGAAAATGAAGAGCACCTGCATGGAGGAGGAGCCCAGGCTAACACCAATTTGAACATACTTAAAAATCACTTACCGGGAGGTAGAGGAAGAACTGAAGGAGAAAGTAGAACGGAGAGAGAAGTAGTAGGAACTACAAGGTCTGTAGTTGGAACTACGCTAGAACCGTTAGGAACTGCTGAGCTTGAGAGCAGTGTCCGTGGAGCTGTGAGGACGGAGCCAAGGGGATTATCCAGAGTACATGAGGTTGGTGATTCTCAGAGAAGCTGTTGGGAACAGCAGTGCACAGCCTCTCAATATTCCCAGGAGCGTTGCTGTGAGGCAAGCAGAGAAGGCAGTCCAACAGCCAAGGCTTTAAGATATAAATTACCTAACACCAGAAATGCAGAAGGGGAAAACTTTTACCCCGAAGCACATTTGAATGAGTCAGAGAAACACCGTGGAAAAGGGTCTTCCAAGCACAGCTGTGCTTATCCGAGAGAGCAGGAAACAGCAGTGCCTAAAGGTAGGCGTATTTACCCTAATAAGAGAGGTTTGCAATACCCTGACTTTCTATGCACGTACCAAGAGCTCTGTAGTTCTCAGGAACCCAACTACAGGAAATACGGTAGTTACCCACGGGCCACTGGTATAGTGGGGGAGGAGAGTGTTTTAACTCCCCGACAAGAACCTTATAACTTTAACGGCAATTGGGAGCCAGAAGTTTACTCTGATGAAGAGGAGATGCAGATTGAACCTCTTGAGGAATCTTTAGAGGAAAATGAGATGGACTGCATGTACACATTATCTGATTGTATAGCATCTCTATGTTAAAAAGCAGCCAGAACTGTTTATGAGAAGAAACAGGTGCCAGAGTTCTGTGAGTAAAAGGAACTGTTTTCTGTTACTTTTTGTTCATGGTTTAATGCTGAAGAAAGCTAAGTTTTGTTGAAAGTATTTTTCTTTAATTGTGTTATCAGACGAAGGGTCTGACCTGCTTGAAGTTCCACTGTTATGAATCCACCCCGGACGGGGAATAAAGCCTGAGTTTAAACCTTACCCTCTGCTTCAACTACACTTCTTTGGCTAACGGTGAAAACTACAGGATCCAGAAGGCCTTGCTAAAGCCTTCATAGGAGCTCTAGCCATAAAAATACTGCCCCATCAAACGACCCAAGCCCTTTTTAGCCTCTGGGTACGTTAGTGGGTGACACCAGTCAGGTGTTCAAGATTACCACAATGAATTTGCATAAGATAAAATTGCGTAAAGCAGTGACCCAGTACATGCAGATTTGTCTCATGCATATTCATTGTGGTAACCCAGAACAACTGATTGGCAAAGTGTGCCACTAGAAGAGGATTCAGAAGCACTGGATTAAATAAACAAATTTATGAAATACAGAATATAGTTTCTCCAGGAACAAGCAGGTAGTCAGTCCTCACATATGGGTGACGTCGGCACTGACAGAGCCCTCATACGGAGCAATCCCCAGCTTTCAAAGAAAGCCTTTGGGCTTGCATCACGCATGCGCGGTCCCCTTCCTGCCCAAGGCTGCCATCTTGCTCAGTCTCCTTTTTACCACGGAGCCCAACGGACACCGTCCAAGTTCCCTCGTGAAAAAAGTGTTAAAAAAGCCAGAAAATTACTTTTCTGCCTAGCCGGTTCGATGCCGGTTCCCCTCCCCGCCTCGGTTCGGTAGACTGGTATCGAGTCCAGTCCAAATTTTTGGGAAGAAGGGCTCGGGTACGAAGCCCTTTTTCCCAAGAAAAGGTACTGCTTACCCCAACTACCCCACATATCAGGCCTCCCCAACTCCCCAATAGGGGCAGCAGGCCAAGGGACAGGGGCATGACCCGCGTAAGCAAAAAGCCCCCAGGCACTGGCCCCGGCCCCTGCCAAGCCTGGAGGGAGTTTTTGACTCCCAGAGTATAGTCCCTCTCTCCAAGGAGGCAAGGCCATGCACAGGAGGAAGGCTGACCCTGTATGCCCACAGGTGGCCAGCCATCACTACAGATACCTGGGATCTCTAGATAGTCCAGGTGGGCTATTGGCTACATCTCTTACTTTCCGGGGGAGCCTCTCAGACCCCCTCTTCACAGGGACCTCCTCTTAAAGGAGTTAGCAGGTCTTCTCGAGGATCAGGCGGTAGAACCGGTGCCCCACCACCTGAAGGGGAAGGACTTCTACTCCGGGTATTTTCTGATGCCTAAGACCCATATTCAACCTGCGCAACTTAAACAAGTTCCTGGTGAGGGAAAAGTTCACGATGCTTTCCCTTGGAATATTGCTGTCTTACCTCCGCCAGGGAGTGGCTATGCTCCTCAGACCTAAAGGATGCTTATACACACATTCTCATTCATCCAGACCACAGACAATATCTACGATTTGTGGTGGGAGGAAACCACTTCCAGTGCAAGGTGCTTCCATTTGGCCTAGCCTCTGCACCCAGGGTGTTCACAAAGTGCGTAGTGGTGGTGGCGGCGGCCTTCCTAAGAAACCAGGGGGTATTTGATTTTCCCTACTTGGATGACTTTGCTCATCAGAGCCCAGTCAGCCCTGGAGGCCCAACAGGCCACATCTCACACTATTCAGTTGCTACAGCACCTAGGGTTTGTGATAAATTACACAAAGTCCACTTTGGTTCCCTCTCAGGGACTGGAATTCATAGGAGTGAGGTTAGACACCCTTCAAGCAAGGGCTCATCTACCGGAAGACAGGGCAAAGAGACTTGTGGCCCTATTGCAACAAGTGAGTCTCAGATCTCAGCAAGGCACTTTCTGCACCTGCTTGGTCACATGGCCTCCACGGTACATGTGACACCTAATGCCCGCCTCCACATGAGAACAGCTCAGTGGTGCCTCAGGGAGCAGTGGACACAGGCCACAGATCGACTCAGACACCATAAATGCGTCCAAACAACTGGTGCGGTCATTGACATAGTGGCTTCAACCATGCAACCTACTGGAGGGAGGGAGTGCTTTCCAGCCTCCCCTGCACACGAGAGTGCTAACCACAGATGCATCCTTGCTGGGCTGGGGAAGCCCATTGCCAGGAATTGTGCAATTAGGGTATGTGGTCTCCACAGGAGAGTACACAACAAATCAATCTCCTAGAGCTTTGAGCTATTCGCCTAGCTCTACGGACCTTCTCTCAAACCCTGGCTCATCAGCCTGTCCTAATTCAGATGGACAACCAAGTGGCAATGTTCTATGTGAACAAGCAGGGGGCACAGGGTCTCGCATCCTATGTCAGGAAACCCTGGACCTATGCTCCTTTGCAGTCAGCCAGGTATGCACCTCAAAGCAGTCAGGAAAACCTCTTCGCCAACAAGCTCAGCAGAAACCTGCAGCCGCACGAGTGGCAACTGGATCCCAGTGTAGTCCAGCAGCTGTTACAGTGCTAGGGGCGTCCATCCATAGATCTGTTTGCGAGCCCGCAGAATCACCAGTTGCCCCACCTCTGCTCCAGACAGCCACACCCAAGCAGGGTGGCTGCAGATGCTTTCCTAATATCCTGGTCGGTGGGCCTCCTGTATGCGTTTCCTCCCACGCCTCTGGTGGCTCGGACTCTATTCAAAGTCCTTCAGGACAAGGCCTTGGTCATCCTGGTAGCTCCCAGGTGGCCGAGGCAGCCATGGTTTCCTCTGCTGCTTCAACTGGCGGCAGAGGTCCCGATTCCTCTGGGATTGCACCCCAGCCTCCTTTCGCAGGAGGGGGGCACTCTGCTGCATCCCAACTTCAGCTCTCTCAACCTGATGGCATGGCTGCTGAAAGGGTAGTGCTTGCACCACTTCTCCTCCCTAAGAATGTAAAGGATGTACTGCTCACCTCAAGGAGGCAATCAATTAGGAAGACCTATGCGTTCAAGTGGCATAGGCTTGAGGTGTGGTGTAATAAACAGGCAGAAGATCCTTTCTCCTGCCAAGTGTCGGTGGTATTGCAGTATCTGCTTCACCTCTCAGATTTAGGCCTTAAGTCAAACTGTGTCCGAGTCCACTTTAGTGCCTTATCAGCACACCACTCTCCAGTGGAAGGACAACCTCTATCTGTGCACCCTTTGGTGTCCAGGTTCCTGAGAGGTTTACTTCTGCTGAAACCCCCAGTTCGCCCTCCGGTGACCGAATGGGATTTGAATGTGGTCTTAGAGCAGCTTACTCGCCCACCTTTTGAGCCGATGGCTACCTGCCATCTCTGCTTCCTCTCTTGGAAAGCGCTCTTCTTGGTGGCCCTCACGTCGGCCAAACGAGTGAGTGAGCTGCAGGCTCTGGTGTCTGATAGACTGTACACATGGTTCTATAGGAACAGAGTGGTGCTTCATACTCAACCCCAAGTTCCTTCCGAAAGTAGTCTCCTCGTTCCACCTCAACCAGGAGTTGGTTCTTCCGACCTTATTTCCCAGGCCTCATGCCAGTTGGGCAGAAGCAGTCCTGCACACCCTGGACTGTAAGAGGGCTTTGGCCTTCTACATGGACTGTACGCGGGGATATAGAAGGGCTTCTCAGCTTTTCGTCTCTTATGACCCCAGTAAGCTGGGGATGCCTGTCTCCAAGCGTAGCTTGTCCACTTGGGTGGCGGACTGTATCGCCAGGGCATACAGGGCGGTCGATTTCCCGTTGCAGGGTCAAGTCACGGTCCACCGTGTCAGGGCTAAGGTGGCATCAGTGGCTCACTTCCGCTCTGTTCCGCTGGCAGACATCTGCTGGGCCGCCACCTGGTCTTCAAGCCAGACATTTGCGGCCCATTACTGCCTGGATAGGGAGTCCCAACGGGACAGTGCTTGCGGCCAGGCTGTACTCTGTAACCTGTTTGAGGTTTAGGTAACTCCTACCCTCCGACCCTTTGGTGTTAGGCTCCCGGAGTGTTACGTTCTCGGTTGAACGCCTATCATGGCTGCTGCGGCTATTCTAGAGGGAGCCTGTTTTTTAGTTATGGGTTCAGGGAGTCCCATATATGAGGACCGACTTCCTGCTTGTTCCTGGAGAAAGCGTAGTTACTCACCTGTAACAGGTGTTCTCCAGGGACAGCAGGAATCGGTCCTCACAACCCTCCCTCCTCCCCTGGAGTTGCAGTCCTATTATTAATTTTTATTCATTTTGCCGTCTTTTTAGCTATGTCATTTGACTGAGCAAGATGGCACCCTTGGGCGGGAAGGGGACCGTGCATGCGTGATGCAATCCCAAAAGCTTTCTTTGACAGCTGGGGATTGCTCTGTATGAGGGCTCCGTTGGCGCCGACATCACCCATATGTGAGGACTGATTCCTGCTGTCCCTGGAGAACACCTGTTACAGGTGAGTAACTGCGCTTTTCTTAGGAAGACAGGTCTTTTCTCGACACTTAAGTTTTTCAGCTAGAATTTATTTCTCTGAATTTTAATATTTCCCTCAGGGGGACGGGTGAGGTTAGAATAGGTGAGCCTCATGATTTGTTACCAAAGCTTCTTTTACTACTATTTTGAGACTGGAAGAGATTTGGCCAGCCTAAAAAATGAGACTGTAACATCCCAGAATTTAATTATTGCCCCTAGGGAAAGTTCTCAGTTTTTAAGGGTATTGTTGTAAGAGTTGTCTAATGGAAAGCAGTGTGTATAAATGCCTGTAGCATGGGAAATAAGATCCCTGATGTTGAAGCTTTGGTGGGAGTGGCCAACTTGGATTTAGTGGCAGTTACAGAAACATGGTTCACAGAAAACCATGGGATGTAACTATACCTGGCTATACTTTATTCAGAAAGGACAGGGTAGGAAGAAGGAGAGGAGGAGTGGAACTATATGTAAAAAATACTATTAAAGCTTTGGAATTACAGAGCTTAAAAGGGGGAGAGGAGGCATTGTGGGTTAAACTAGAAAGAGGGAAAGAGAAATCTATTTGCATTGGCGCGATATACAGACCTCCCTTACATGGGGAAGAGGTGGACAGAGTTAATTGAAGACATATGCAGCATTGCTAGGAAAGGGGAAGTGCTACTGATTTCAGTATGCTAGATGTTGATTGGCACATTCCTGCTGCAATATCATATAGAAGTAAAGAGATCCTGGATTCTCTACAGGGAGAACTATTCAAACAATTGGTAACAGACCCCACACATGAAGGGGCCATACTGGACTTGGTGCTTACCAATGGTGAAAGTGTTTCTGATGTTACAGTGGGAGATGATTTTGCATCCAGTGATCACCAAATAGTGTGGTTCAGTATTAGGACTAGGGCTGTTAAAATCCATTCAAAGGTGAGGGTCTTAGATTTTAGGAAGACTAACTTTGCCAGGATAGGCCAATACCTCAGGGAGTTGTTAGTGGGATGGGAACAGCTGAGAGATGTAGAAAAACAGTGGGCAAAACTGAAAGGGGATATTTTAAGGACAACAAACCTTTTTGTTAAAATGGTAAATAAAGGTAAAAGGAAAAGGAGACCGCTATGGCTTTCGAAAGAAGTAGCTGAAAAAGTGAAGAAAAAGAGGGAGGCCTTCATGAAATACAAGAAATCACAGAGAGAGGAAGACGGGCATCTATATCTGGAAAAACTTAGAGAAGCTAGCAAAGTAGTCAGGAAAGCAAAGATTCAAAAAGAGGAGGAAATAGTCAATGCAGTAAAATGGGGGGATAAGACATTTTTCAGATATGTTAGTGAGAAGAGGAAGGGCAAAAGTGGTATTGTCAGACTCAAGGGTGAAGGGGAGGAATATGTAGAAGCTGATGAGGATAAAGCGGAATTACTTAACAAATATTTCTGTTCTGTATTCACAGATGAAGAACCAGGAGTAGGACCTCAGAAAACACCCACAAACAGGAACAGAAGCGAGGGACATCTTGAACAATTTTCAGAAGACTGTGTTCGTGAGAAACTAGGTCAACTTAAAGGAGACAAAGCGATGGGACCGGATGGGATACACCCTAGAATACTGAGGGAACTGACCTATTCAATGCCTCATTGGAGTTGGGAGTGGTGCCAAAGGACTGGAGAGAGGCTCATGTGGTGCCTTTACACAAAAGCGTAAGTAAGGATGTAGTTGAAAACTACAGGCCAGTTAGTTTAACTGCAGTGGTGAGTAAATTATTGGAAACGCTGCTGAAAGAGAAAATAGTGAGGTTTCTGGAGTCCAGCGGATTACAGGATCTGAGGCAGCATGGATTCACCAGAGACAGGTCTTGTCAGGCAAATCTGATTGATTTCTTTGACTGGGTGACCAGGGAGTTGGACCAAGGGAGAGCCCTAGATGTGGTGTATTTAGATTTCAGTAAAGCCTTTGACACTGTTCCTCACAGGCAACCTTTAAAGAAACTGAGCACCCTAAGGATGGACCCTAAAGTTGCTGCTTGGGTTAGAAATTGGTTGGGTGGGAAGCGACAAAGAGTACAGGTAAATGGAGCTCACTCTGAGGAGAAGGAAGTTACCAGTGGTGTGCCCCAGGGATCTGTCCTTGGCCCGATTCTTTTTAACATAGTGATATAGCGGAAGGGCTGTTGGGTGAGGTTTCCCTCTTTGTGGATGATACCAAAATCTGCAATAGAGTAGAGACCCAGGAAGGTGTAGATAACATGAGGAGGGATCTAGCTAAGCTTGAAGAATGGTCTAGAATTTGGCAGCTGGGATTTAGTGTTAAAAAAAATGTAAGGTCATGCATTTGGGCTGCAGCAATCCAAGGGAGCAATATAGTATAGGGGGTGAAGTACTTTTGTCCACTAAACATGAGCGGGACCTAGGCGTGGTTGTGTCTGATGATCTTAAAGTAGCTAAACAGGTAGAAAAGGCGACAGCAAAAGCTAGAAGGATGCTTGGGTGCATACGGAGAGGAATGGCTAGCAGAAAAAAGGAGGTGATAGTGCCTCTGTATAAGTCTTTGGTGCGACCTCATTTGGAGTATAGTGTGCAATTCTGGAGACCGCACCTTCAATAGGATATAAACAGGATGGAGTCAGTACAGTGGGTGGCTACTAAAATGGTTAGTGGTCTTCATTATAAAGCATATGAGGACAGACTTGAGGATCTTAATATGTACACCTTAGAGGAAAGGCGGGATAGAGGTGATGTGATTGTGATGTTTAAATACCTCAATGGGATAAATGTTCAGGGGGAGAGCCTGTTTCAATTGAAAGCAAGTTCTGCTGCGAGGGGACATGGGATGATGGTGACGGGGGATAGATTCAGGAGTGATATGCGGAAATATTTCTTTATGGAAAGCGTGGTGGATCCATGGAATAGTCTCCCAGTGGAGGTGGTAGAGATGAGGACAGTAACTGAATTCAAAAAAGCATGGGACAAACACAGAGGATCTCTAAAGAAAAAAGGGGACTGTTGTAGTTGTTGATATGGAAGGACAGACTAGATAGGCCATGTGGTCTTTTTCTGTTGTCATTTCTATGTTTCTATTATGACGTACTGTTACATGAGCCTCTTTATATCTTCTGCATTTATTTTATTTAATTTATTTATTTAGTATACATTTGTATACCGCTACTTCCAGCGATCAGTAGCGGTTTGATTACAGAGTGTAGTTTGTCAAATCAAGACAGCAATTTTGGGGTATAAACACATTGATTTGAAGGGAAAAACACAGCACACAGGAAAAAGGTCTTAAGGGAGGGAATCGGCATTTACATATATACATTTTTACATAAGTGCCCATGTTTCATAGTGTGGTAGCTTGGAACCCCCTGGGGTTTACATCAAATTGTATTGACACTGGAATAAATGCGTCTTGATTTTTTTTCTGAAAGCCATAAGATCTTTGATCGCTCGTAACTCAGGTGGTAGTTGGTTCCAGAGGGTCGGGGCATAGTATGAGTATGCGCGGTGGCTAGTACTGGATTTGACAGATCTGATATTGGTTGGAACGTGGAGAGTGTCTGAGGTGACGGTTCTTCTGTCTCTGTTTGGGGGTTGTGTGCTGATAAGGGTGGAGAGAAAGGATGGCGCTATGTTATGTATGAGTTTGAATGTGGTTATCAGTGTTTTATATTTTATCCGAGCAGAAATGGGGAGCCAGTGCAGCTCGATCAATACAGGTGTGATGTGTTCAGTAAAGTTTTTTCGCATGATGTTCCTAGCCGCCACATTCTGGGCCATTTGCAGAATGTTTAGGGTTTTCTTTGGAAGCCCTTGTAGGATGGCGTTGCAGTAGTCTAAGTGTGGCATAATGAGTGCTTGTGCAACAGTCCTGAAATCGTGTGGTTCAATGATGCTCCGTAGAGGTTGTAGTAAGTTTGTGGAAAATGGCCTTATTGGTTTTGCGTAGATGCTTTTCAATCTTTAGGTTGCTGTCGAACGTGACCCCTAGATATTTTATTTCATTCTTGGTGTTGTATGTGTTATTACACAGGGTGATTGTTGCAGGAGGTTCAAAGTTTGGTTTACTGGAGATATACATCACCTCAGTTTTCTTATGGTTGATCGTCATGTTGTTTTGCTGTAACCATTGTGCCATCTCGTTATGGCAAGTTTCAAGCTGATTATAGTTAGGGTTAACGGTATCCAATTGTGTGTATAGCATGATATCATCTGCATAAATGTGGTAGTTGATATTGTGCTGTTTGAAAATATCACAGAGGGGCTGCATATAAACGTTTCTTGACTGGAAGAAAGGAAGGAATTATTCGTTCAAACCTACTTCACTCCTCCCTTCTCCACCAGATTACTCCTTTTTTACATCAGTCATGAATCCGAAAGATAAGCAGATGTTTTTGCACTTAGAAAAAAAATAGAAATTGGCATAGTATATTGTCTTCCTAAGTGCGGGATTTCAACCTTTTTGAAGTTTTCATAGTTGATCTCATCTTAGCTGCTGAATTCTCTAGACTGGTGCTTTTGTGAGAATTTAATATCCATGTGGATTGGCAGGAGAAGACCAGGATCATCCCTTGTTCTCTATCTAAAAAATATTGGATTTAACCCAATACACAAACTGTTTTAGGTGAAAAAAAAGTAAAAGAAAGGGAAGAAAAAGGAAGTAAAATTCTTTGGTACGGAAAATAGAAAGCATTGGAATTACAGCAGGAAAGCTGTATCAGCATATATGGTGAAAGTGACCAGTTTTGCACTGTCTCCATCTGCTGTAAGGAGGATATATAACCCATTGGTCTGGATTGTATCTGCTGATTGCTCCAAAAACAGACAAAGAGGGAATCCTGGGGAGGCTCAGCAGCTGCTGTGGGCTGCGACCTCCCTTGTAAGTAGTACACACTAGTAATCTGTATCCCCTCTGCATCTTCCAGTCCCAGAATTTCTTTAAAATATTTCATCAACAATATTAATGGAGAAAGATAATCGGTTTTGGGGAAGTTCAGGAAACATAAATTTTTACTATGTGCAGAGTTCGCCAATCTCTCCAGCTGACTATAGAGCAACAGACTATCACATATACCTGCTGTGCCCGCAGCCTGAAGATTGGAGAGCTGATGCTCCATCTTAGCCACCCTTGAACCCACTTGTACTAATACAGAATTCTCCAGGACCAAGCAGGAAGTCAGTCCTCACTTATGGGTGACGTCGGCGCCGACGGAGCCCTCGCGGAGCAATTTTCCCCAGCTTTCAAAGAAAGCCTTTGGGAATTGCAGCGCGCATGCGCGGTAGTCTTCCCGCCCGAAGGTGCCATCTTAGCCAGTCTTCTTTTTTTCCGCGGAGCCCTACAGACGTCCCCGTCTTGTCCCCGCGAAAAAGTTGATTTTCCTCTGTATTTATCCTTTTTTCTTTCGGTTCGACGCCGGTCGTTTTCCCGCCCGGACTCGCGACGCCGGTCTCGAGTCCTCTAACGGTTTTTCGGTTTTTCTGACTTAGTCAGCTTTCGTTTTCGTTTTTTCCCTGGCAGCCCGGTCCTTTGACCTCGCAGGGGCCCTTTTTCCCCCGATGGCTGCCAGTGGCTTTAAGCGGTGTGGTCGGTGTGACCGAAATATGTCACTCACCGACTCACACGACCTTTGCCTCCGCTGCCTGGGCCCAGATCACGAGGAACTGATCTGTGGGCCCTGCAGCAAACTGTCCTCGAAGGCGTTGAGAAGTCGGCGGCATCAGCGCGAAAGAATCTTCGCTGACCCCAGCCGGGTACGGACCTCGTCGGAGGCCTCACTGTCGAAAGGCTCCAGTTCGGACCGTCGACGGAGCTCCTCCGACCGGGGTTCTCCCTCCGGGGACCATCGACGGAAGGCAAAACCCGCGAGGGCGGCGTCGGTGGACGCTCCTGGCTCCGCGAGGGCCAGGTCGCATAGCCCCGACAGCCGCCCCGGGTCCTTGGAGAAGGAACACCTCCCGAAGCGACCTCGCCTGGAGTCGGAGATGCCTACCCGGGTAAGTCCTGTTGTCCTTCTGGACTCGCCTCCGCGTCAGCCGACGTCGGGCCCGACGCCGTCGGGGCCCGAGTCGGGGGCTGCTGGGTCGCCTGAGCTCGGACTCAGGTTGACGGCCTTGGAGAGCAGATTGTCTGCCTTCATGGACCAGCAGCGGGCACTGCTCGCTGGCTTCGCTGGCGTCGCTGCCCCGACCGCCGGGACGTCGACGTCCAAGTCGACCCCGGAGACCGAGCCGATCCTCGAGTCGATGAGAACTCGAGTCGATCCTCGGTCGAGGTCGCCCTCGGCCTCCCGTTCGGGACCGAGGTCGCCGACGCCGACTCCCTCGGCGTCGGGGCGGCTGGCGCCGCACCCTGCCCGAGCCGACCCCACCGAGTCCTCGTCGGAGTCGGTCTGGGAGTCGGAGGAGGAAGAGTCACCTGATTCTTTCCGGACTCGGTGTGTCCCATCGGACTCTCCGGAGTCCGAGCCTCGGAAGCAGTCCCCCCCGGAGGATGCCCGGTTCTCGGATTTCGTTAGGGATATGGCCAAGGCTTTGGCCTTCCCTGCGGACCCCGAGGAGGAGCCTCGAGCCGAAGAGCTCGACGCCCTCCAGTATGACTCTCCCGCGAGGGAGCACTTTACTGTGCCGGTTCCTCCTATGCTGGAACGACTACTCTTCCGCATGTGGGAGAGTCCGGCCTCCTCGCCGGTCCTGAGCAAGCGGGTCGATTCTATCTATCGAGTCCGCAAGAGCCCTGGCTTTCAAAAGGCGCAGTTGCCACACCATTCCATGGTAGTGGAATCGGCCATGCATCGTCTTAAGAGCCAGAAGATGCACTCCTCGGTGCCTCCTGGAAGGGAGGCCCGTAACCTGGATGGCCTTGGCAAAAAGTGCTTCCAGGGCTCTATGCTCGCCTGTCGTGTCCAGACTTACCAGCTCTACATGGGCATGTATCTCAGGGATCTGGCTAAAGAGCTAGCCGGCTTCTCCGCTGGTTTGTCCGAGGAACCCTTGCGGAGGTTCCTAGCCTTGTCCACAGGTATTCGGGAATGCTCAAAGTTCATGTCCCGAGCAGCCTATGATGGCTTTGAAGCCTCGGCTCGAGTAGCTGCAGCCGGCATCGGTGCCCGCCGACAGGCTTGGCTTCAGTCGTCCGACCTTGAGCCCTGGGTACAGGACAAGTTGGTCGATGTCCCCTGCCGAGGCGAAAACCTCTTTGGCAAGCCCATGGCGGAAAAGGCTGCACAAATTGAGACTGAGACTCTCACCAGGACCAGGCTTTCTAGGAAGACCTCCGCCCCTTCCCAGAAAAAGAAGGGCTCGGGAAAAAAGACCTTTTACCCGAGGAAGGCGGCTGCCTACAAACAATACCCCCATTATCAGGCCCCTGCAGCTCCCGAACAGGGACAGCAGGCCAAGGGACGGGGTAACGGGTCCCGTAGGCAGAAAGCCCCCAAGCCTGCGCCACCAGCCCCTGCTCAGCAGGGTGGGGGTTTTTGACTCGCTCAGCATAGCCTCTCCCCCCCCGCTGGTTCCCCCCAGCACCGGAGGCCGGCTGGTTCACTTCGCCGACAGGTGGTCCAGCATCACCGCAGATGCCTGGGTGCTTCAGGTCGTGCGAGAGGGCTACCTTCTCCACTTCCATCAGGTCCCTCCCTCCTATTTTCCGGGAGAGCCTCCGCGCCCCCCTCTGCACAGGGAGTTGCTCCTTCAGGAGTTAGCAGGTCTTCTGCAGGATCAGGCGGTGGAACCGGTGCCACACCACCTGAGAGGTCAGGGCTTCTATTCAAGGTATTTTCTGATACCAAAGAGAACAGGAGGCCTCCGACCCATCCTGGACTTGCGCAACCTCAACAAGTTCCTTGTGCGGGAGAAGTTCAAAATGCTTACCCTTGGAATCCTTCTGCCCTACCTCCAGCAGGGAGATTGGCTATGCTCCTTGGATCTAAAGGATGCTTACACGCACATCCTCATCCACCCAAGCCACCGCCAATACCTAAGGTTTGTGGTGGCAGGAAATCATTACCAGTACAGAGTACTGCCCTTCGGCCTGTCCTCCGCACCGCGAGTCTTCACAAAATGTCTCGCGGTCGTGGCGGCCCATCTCCGGCTTCACGGCCTCTATGTTTTTCCGTACCTCGACGACTGGCTCATCAGAGCAGCATCCGCTCAGGAGGTCACCACCGCCACGTGCCGCACGGTGACTCTGCTGCAGCACTTGGGCTTTGTCATCAACTTCGCAAAGTCCACTTTGCTCCCCTCACAGGATCTCGAGTTCATCGGCGCAAGGCTGCACACCCCTCAGGCGCGAGCGTACCTACCGCTCGACAGGGCTCAGCGGCTCATGGACCTAGCCGACCGCTTTCGCAGCCAGCCCCTGGTCTCCGCCAGGCGCTTCCTGAGACTGCTCGGCCATATGGCTTCCACCGTCCATGTGACCCCCAATGCCCGCCTGAATATGCGGCCTGCTCAGTGGTGTCTCCGCCAGCAGTGGCGACAGGCCACGGGCGGCCTAGCAGACCTGGTGCGCGTCTCCGAGCCGCTGGTCTCGTCTATCCGGTGGTGGCTCCGGCAGCCGCACCTGGTATTGGGAATGCCTTTCCAGTCACCTCAGCCGACCCGGGTGCTGACCACCGATGCATCCCTCCTGGGCTGGGGAGCCCATTGCCAAGAGGCACGTACTCAGGGCCTCTGGACCAAGTGGGAGTCTGCTCAGCAGATCAACTTCCTGGAGCTCAGGGCGATCCGCCTAGCTCTCAAGGCCTTCTCCCACCTGACCTCCCAACAGTCCGTCCTTGTCCAGACGGACAATCAAGTTGCCATGTTCTACGTGAACAAGCAGGGGGGCACGGGCTCCTTCCTCCTCTGCCGGGAGGCACAGAAGCTCTGCTCTTGGGCCGTCAGTCACGGCATTCTCCTCAAGGCAGTTTATCTCCCGGGCCAAGAAAATTGCCTGGCGGACAAACTCAGCAGGGTCCTCCAGCCGCACGAGTGGCGTCTGGACCCCTTGATCGTTCAGAAGCTCTTCCTCAGGTGGGGCCTCCCCACAGTGGATCTCTTTGCCAGTCCTCACAACCGGCAGCTTCCTCGCTTCTGCTCTCGTCAGCCTCACCCCCTTCGGGTGGCGGCGGACGCCTTTCTGATCTCATGGTCGGGGAGCCTTCTGTACGCTTTCCCTCCCATCCCGTTAGTCTCTCGGACCCTTTTCAAGGTTCTCCGAGACAAAGCTTTCATGATCCTGGTGGCCCCTCGCTGGCCCAGGCAGCCGTGGTTTCCGCTCTTGCTGCAACTGGCGGTGGAGGATCCAATCCCTCTGGGGGGGCAACCGGATCTCCTCACCCAGGATCAGGGGTCCCTACTGCACCCCAACCTCAGGTCTCTCAACCTCATGGCCTGGCTGCTGAGAGGGTAGTCCTTGCTCCTCTCCTCTTGCCGGCAGAGGTGGAGGAGGTCGTCTTGGCTTCGCGACGGCCTTCTACCCGCAAATGCTACGCCCTTAAATGGCGTCGCTTTGCAGTCTGGTGTACCCAACAGTCTCAGGATCCCTTCTCCTGCCCGGTGTCGGTGATCTTACAGTACTTGCTACACCTCTCTAATCTGGGACTTAAGTCCAACTCCGTCAAAGTTCACCTCAGTGCTCTTTCCGCACATCATGTGCCGGTGGACGGCAGACCTCTCTCCAACGACCCTCTCGTAGCGAGGTTTCTCCGAGGTCTCCTACTACTTAAACCACCTCTGCGCCCGCCAGCGCCTGACTGGGACCTGAATGTGGTTTTACAGCGGATCACCTGTCCGCCTTTTGAACCTATGGCTACCTGCTCTCTCCGTTTTCTGTCTTGGAAAACGCTGTTCTTGATAGCCCTCACTTCCGCTAGGCGCGTAAGTGAATTACAGGCCCTCGTGTCTGATCCCCCCTACACTCGGTTCTACAAGAATAGGGTAGTCCTACGGACTCACCCAAAGTTTCTGCCTAAAGTGGTCTCCCCTTTTCACTTGAATCAGGAGGTGGTACTTCCAACCTTCTTTCCCAGACCACACTCCAGCCGAGCTGAGACGGTCCTCCATACCCTGGACTGTAGAAGGGCGTTGAACTTCTACCTTGACCGTACGCGGGAGCACCGTAAAGCTGCGCAGCTTTTTGTGTCCTTTGACCCCAATAAATTGGGGCTCCCGGTCTCCAAGCGTACTCTGTCCATCTGGGTTGCGGACTGTATCTCTTGGGCTTATGGGGCAGCCGGACTCGCCTTAGAAAGTCGAGTCACGGCTCATTGCGTTCGGGCAAAGGCCACGTCAGTGGCTTACCTCCGCTCTGTTCCGCTGGCAGACATCTGCCGGGCCGCTACTTGGTCTTCGAGCCAGACTTTTGCGGTCCATTACTGTCTCGAGAGGGAGTCCCGTAGGGACAGTGCTTTCGGACAGGCAGTCCTCCGTAATCTCTTTGAGGTCTGAGCAACTCCTACCCTCCATCCCGGATGTGGGCTACCGGTGGGTGATAATTCAGCGAAGATTCTATCCTTCTGTGCTGCTGAGCTAGAGGGAGCTCATTTTTGTGCTTAGGGTCTCCGGTAGCCTTGAGCTTGGGAGTCCCATAAGTGAGGACTGACTTCCTGCTTGGTCCTGGAGAAAGCGTAGTTACTCACCTGTAACAGGTGTTCTCCAGGAGCAGCGGGAATCAGTCCTCACTACCCTCCCTCCTCCCCTTGGAGTTGCAATCGTCTGCTTATGTTCTTTTTGCAAATTTTTATGCTGTCTTTTTAGCTATGTCATCTGACTGGCTAAGATGGCACCTTCGGGCGGGAAGACTACCGCGCATGCGCGCTGCAATTCCCAAAGGCTTTCTTTGAAAGCTGGGGAAAATTGCTCCGCGAGGGCTCCGTCGGCGCCGACGTCACCCATAAGTGAGGACTGATTCCTGCTGCTCCTGGAGAACACCTGTTACAGGTGAGTAACTACGCTTTATGCTATTCAAGCTTAGCTGCTACCTCCCTAGAAAATGGGGTAGTCTGCTCAATAACAGATTTCAAATACATATTCGTTTGTACAACCATTTTCCTAATATCCAACAGTGAAACTGCTAGGTACTTGTGACCTAGATTGGCCACTGTCGGAATCAGGATACTGGGCTTGATGGACCTTGGTCTGACCCAGTATGGCACATCTTATGTTCAGTGTAACAAATTCAGATGTCAACCCCAGCGATAGCTGAGGAGCTACAGGTACAAAAAATTGCAAACATTTCAGCATTGGAGCACTAGAGGAAATTGGGAGGAGTTCACGGAGGGATCCAATGCAGACATATCCAACTCCAGGGGCTGCCTACCTTCACTTGGTAATGTGGGAGAAGTTACTGGTTGAGGTAGTGGGATTCACACAATGAGACTTAAAGTGGAGTAGAGGTACTTTCCTGGAGCCAGACGGAGTTGCTCGTAGCTGTGTGTGGAACCCTGGGTATAACATTTGGAGCGTGGTGAACTATTCAGGTGTTTGACTCTGCCCACAGTGCCGGGTCATCACTGTGACTCATGTTTTAAAATGCAGGGGCTTCCCTGTTTGGCCACAACGTCCTCCTTTTATTCTAGACGGGCCCTTGATAACATTTATCGGGTTAACAAAAGAATAAAGATGACCATGTGCAGGAACCATGCAGGCCACAAAATTCCACTCTTCAGATGCTTATGTTGCTAAAATCAAAAAAATAATCCAGATTTCACCAGGATCTGTTTGGCATGATGGAGTCTTTAGACTTAAGAGTTCTGAGGCTGACTTTGTGTCCTTCTTCAGGTAAATGAGCTGCTGTGGAATTCAGACTCGACAGTGCTGGCAATTTGGCTGGAAGACCTACAGAAGGAAGGCAGCCCAGATCCTAACACATACAGTAAGAGATAAACTGAGCAAGGCATCATGCCTTTGTCTTTTTTTTTCTGTAGCTGAACTTCTCAGAGACCCCTACACCATTTATCCTAATCTGCATGTAGCTACTGCAGATCTTCTCAGTCTGTGAAGCACTCCCAGATACAGGGCACGGCTTCCTGCCTTACACTTAGTTTTGGCCTCTACATGAATAGCTTTGAAGCAAAGATACTAAAAAGCACTGAGGAAAGGGGACATGGTGTATGTCCCCTTTCCTCAGTGCTTTTTAGTATCTTTGCTTCAAAGCTATTCATGTAGAGGCCAAAACTAAGTGTAAGGCAGGAAGCCGTGCCCTGTATCTGGGAGTGCTTCACAGACTGAGAAGATCTGCAGTAGCTACATGCAGATTAGGATAAATGGAACGTGGGGGATGGAGAGAGTACAGGGAAGCAAGTTTCTTTCATACTGTTATGTTCTATTGTCTCTGGAGGTTTTTTATGTTCAGATTGTTTTGTTTTTTCTTTTTTTTTGTAATTTGTTTTATTAAATTTTTGTAGGGTAAAAACAACAAAAACACCATAAAATCACACAGAATATACAAGCAAACTAACCGCCCCCCACAACACCCCAACCCCCTCCTCCCACAAACCCCTCTGTTTTTCTGCCCTGGTTAAAACAGCCCCTCTTCCCCACCCCCTGGCGAGCAATAGTAACATTTTAGCAATGAACAAAAGACCGTATTCCGAATCTATAGACATGTAATATATGACGACTTAATGCAATGATCAACCCCTCTCTCCTCCCCTACCCACCCCCACCTCTCTCCCTGCCTATATTTTCCTCCCCCTAACCCCTCCCTCAGTGGCTCTGTACCTTCCACCATTTCTCATATGGACTGTAAACCCTCTGAAACGCCTCCCTTTTATGACTCTTAATGGCAGTCATCTCACACATCTGATGGATATAATCCATTTGCCCCAGCACCTTGAAAGGCTGTTATGGAAGGACAGACTAGATAGGCCATGTGGTCTTTTTCTGTCATCATATTTCTATGATCTTCAGGAACAAGCAGGAATGTAGTCATCACATATTGGTATTGTCGGTACCGACGGAGCCCGTGCGGGAACGCTCCCCAGCGTCCAATCAGAATGCTTTGGGAGCATCCCACAGCGCCTGCGTGCTGCCTTCCCGCCTTTCCCAACTGCCTCTCTTCAGTTCTTCTTTTTCCACGGAGCCAGCAGGTCATGTTCCTGACACCGCAGAAGAATTTCTTTTTTCTTTCTTTCTTTTTGTGGTCGCGTCTGCCTTCTTCGACGCTCTACCGGTACCGCCGGTCTTTTCTTTCTTATTTCGGTAAAAAAAAAAAAAAAAAATCTTTTTTACTTTTCTTCAGGTGCCATCTGCCTTTTTTGGGCCTTAGGCTCAAAAACGTTTCCTTAACATGGAAAAACCTGCCTCAGGTTTTAAAAAGTGCACCAAGTGTGGCGGCACCATTTCCGTCACCGACACCCATGAATGGTGTTTAAAATGTTTAGGTCCTGACCACTCCATCACGGATTGTGTGTCCTGTGCCATGATGTCTAAAAGAGGTCGGCAGAACCGAGCTGCCAAGCTCAGTACCCTGTTTCCCTCTGATGCGGCTTTGGTGGCATCGACGTCTTCCAGGGCTGCTTTTTCCTCCCGTGGATCTCAGGTAAGTAAACATAAATCCAGCCGGTCCTCGAAGGGTAGATCTCCTTCTAAGCATCGAGATGCCTCTGGCGTTGCCCTCGAGGATTCTGCACCGGCAAAATTACCCCGGCGGGAGGCTTCGGCTTCCAAAGCATTATCGGGGTTCCAGGATGTTCTCGATGGCTCGGCCTCGACAGATCTCCTGGTGCCATGCTCTGGGGTACTGGTGGTCTCCACCGGTACCGACATCCAGGCATTGGCGGTGTCCATGGACCAGAGAATTCTGACTATGGAACGCAGTCTGGCGGCTTTCCTTTCGGCATAGACCCCCTTGGGTATCGGCATCGGTACCGGTACCGATAGCATTGACATTGGCATCGGTGTCTGCTCTGCTGGTACCCTGTCCTCCGATGCCCTCTGGTACCGATTCTCCGGTACCGGTTATTCCCGGTACCGATCTTGGTCGGTACGGGTGTCCGGGCTCTACAGGAGCATCCGGACAGACGATACTTCGAGTCCTCAGAAGAATCTGAGGATTCTGAAAGTTCTGTCGATGCAGCGATGCTTCTTCCAGAGGAGTCGTCCTCCCCTAAACACAGGATGTCTCCTCCAGAGGACATGTCCTTCCAGGACTTCATCAGGGAGGTGGCTCGGGGCCTGTCCATTACTGTGGCCCCTGAAACAGAGCCAAGGACCAAGGAGTTGGAAATTTTACAATATCCCAAAACTCCTAAGGAGGCAGCTACCTTACCCATTCATGAGATTCTTTATGATCTCATGTTGAGGATGTGGGAAACACCTCTTACTACCTCTCCTCGTTCTCGCAGATTGGATACTATGTATCGTATCCCTCCTTGTCCTGGGTTCCATAAGACTCAGCTTCCTCACCACTCTATTGTGGTAGAGTCAGCTGTGAGAAGGATCAGAAGTGCAAAAAGACATGCCTCTAATCCTCCAGGACGTGAGTGCAGAACCCTGGATGCTTTTGGACGTAGAGTCTTCCAAGCTTCCATGCTTGCTGCAAGAATCAGTTCCTATAGTCTCTACATGGGAATGTTCCTAAAGGAGGTCACAGATAATTTACAGACTTTAAGTTCTTTCATTTCTGAGGATAAAAGACACGACTTTCTCACTTGGGTCAAACATGCCCAAGATGTCTCTAAATTCTCCAACCGTGCAGCCTTTGACTGTTTTGAGTGTATAAGCAGAACCTCGGCTATTGCCATAGGTGCATGTAGAATTGCTTGGCTCCAGGCATCTGATTTAGAGCTCTGGGTACAAGATAAATTGGGAAATATCCCTTGTACTGGTGAGAACCTGTTTGGTAAAGATTGGCAGGAAAAAGCCAATGAAATGGATGCTGAAAATTCCACCTTGGATAGATTATCCAAGTCCACTGCTGATCCTGTTAGAAGATGTTCAAGAAAACATCTTTTTCTAAAAAGAAAAGATTTTATCCTGCTTATGGTCAGCAGGCATCTTCTGCAGGTCATTTTTCAACCAAACGTCAGCAACCACCCAAACAGAAGAAAGCAAAGGCTGCTAGGCCTCCACTGGCCCAGCAGCCTCAGCCTCCTCAGGGCCTTTGACTTTCAGCTAGAGAACTTAGCCTTTCTGGTTCTGGAAGGACCAGAACCGTGCACTATTCCAGGAAGGTTATGTCATTTTGCCCCCAGATGGGGGCAAATAACAGCAGAGCATTGGACACTCTCCATCATAAAGGAGGGGTACAAACTTCATTTTTCAAGCATGCCCCCTCACACAATAGTGAAGCAGTTCAATTCTCCGACCTCTCTCATCGACCTGTTAGGTCAGGAGGTTGCCATTCTTCTTGCCCAAGGGGCAATAGAAGAAGTACCTCTTCATCAACAGGGCATAGGGTTCTATTCCCCTTATTTTCTTATTCCAAAGAAAACGGGGTTACAGACCTATCTTAGATCTCAGAGAATTGAACAAATTCCTTGTCAAGGAGAAATTCAAGATGATTTCTCTCGGAGCTCTGTTACCATACCTTCAGAGTCAGGATTGGCTTTGTTCTGTAGATCTCAAGGATGCATACACCCATGTCCTCATCCATCCAACCCACAGAAGGTTCCTTCAGTTCCTTTTTCAAGGAAAGCACTACCAATACAGGGTACTTCCTTTTGGTCTGGCCTCAGCACCAAGGGTGTTCACGAAATGCATGGCTGTGGTGGCAGCATTTCTCCGCACTCTAGGAATATTCATCTTCCCTTACTTGGACGACTGGCTCATTCGAGCTCCAACACAGTCAGAGGCCAAGACTTCTCTATCCTGCCCATCTAACTGCTCGCGAAATGTTGCAATTACTAGGCCACATGGCATCCACCATGCATGTGGTTCCATATGCTCGCCTCCACATGAGGGCAGCTCAGTGAACTTTATTCACCCAATGGACCCAGGCATCAGGGTGCCTGTCAGACAAAATAGCAAACACAGATTGCCTCATTTTGCCCCTCCAATGGTGGAAGTCCACTCAAAACCTGTTGCTGGGGTGCCTCTTTCAACAACCCTTACCCCAAGCAACTCTCACGACAGATGCTTCTCCAAAGGGTTGGGGAGCTCATCTGCAAGACTTCTCCACCCAGGGCACCTGGTCTTCGCAAGAGAGTTGACTACATATCAATCTCTTGGAACTCAGAGCAATTTTCCTGGCTCTGCGAGTGTTCTACTCCCTGCTCAGCTACAAAGACAGTCCTCATTCATACGGACAATCAAGTAGCCATGTTCTATGTGAACAAGCAGGGGGGAACGGGCTCTCTGTCGCTTTGCAATGAAGCTTTGCGACTATGGGCCTTTGCCAGAGAGCATCAGATTCATCTGCTGGCAGTATATCTTCCAGGCATTCAAAACTCTTGGGCGGACAGACTCAGTCGAGTTCTGCTTCCACACGAGTGGTCTCTGCATGCAGACCAGGTGACCAGGATATTTCAACTTTGGGGAATCCCGGACATAGACCTCTTTTGCAAGTCCGTGGAATGCCAAACTTCCCCGGTTCTATTCCAGAATTCCGGCTCAGGGGGCTCAGGCCAGGGATGCTTTCCTCCTTTACTGGGGTCAAGACTTCCTGTATACCTTTCCACCCATTCCCCTAATTCCCAAAACCCTCTTCAAGCTTCAGAGAGACAGAGGCCACATGATTCTCATAGCACTACATTGACCACGGCAAGTGTGGTACCCTCTGCTTCTACATCTCTCTCAAGCTCCCTCCCTGGAGTTAGGGTCTGCTCCAGATCTCCTATCTCAGGAGAACGGAATGTTATGGCATCCCATTCCCTGCTCTCTGCATCTCAGGGCTTGGTTGCTGAAGGCCTAGATCTCCAAGATCTTAATCTTTCTCAGCAAGTGAAAGATGTTCTTTATGCTTCCAGAAAACCTTCCACTAGACGCTCTTATGCTTTCAAGTGGAAAAGGTTTACTATTTGGTGTTCGGAAAAGGGTCTTAACCCCCTTGCGATACCTCTGCAGTCTTTGCTGGAGTATCTCCTCCATTTATCTAATGCAGGCCTTAAGACAAATTCAGTAAGAGTCCATTTGAGTGCTATTGCAGCTTCTCTTAAACCTCTGAATTGACAGCCTATTTCCTCTCATCCTCTCATAGCAAGATTTATGAGAGGACTCCTTCTAACTAAGCCTCCCATTAGACTACCTCCGTTGGCATGGGACTTAAACCTGGTTCTTGGGCAGCTCATGAAGCCACCTTTCGAACCTTTAGCTACCACCTCCTTAAAATTCCTTTCTTGGAAGGTTATCTTTCTCATTGCAATCACATCAGCATGCCGCATTAGTGAGTTGCAAGCACTAGTAGCTAATCCACTTTATACAAGGTTCCATCATGACAAGGTAGTCCTTAGGACTCATCCACACTTTATGCCTAAGGTGGTCTCGCCTTTTCATCTAAACCAAGAGGTCTACCTACCTGTCTTTTTTCCAGGACCTCATGCATCAAATGCAGAAAGGAATCTTCATACCCTGGACTGTAAAAGAGCTCTAGCTTTTTACTTACAAAGAACACAGCAACATAGAAAGTCCTCTCAACTCTTTGTTGCTTTTGATCCTTCTCATTTGGGACTTCCAGTCTCCAAGAGAACACTATCTAACTGGATTGCTCAGTGTATTTCTTTTGCCTATCAGAGTAAGAACCTTTCTCTGGAGGGCCATGTCACAGCACACAATGTGAGAGCCATGGCAGCCTTAATGGCTCATCTGCACTCTGTGTGTGCACATCTGCGAGCAGCCACTTGGGCCTCGGTTCATACCTTCACAGCCCATTACTTTTTGGACAAGGACTCCCGCCGGGATGCCTTGTTTGGTCAGGCTGTTCTCAAACACCTGTTCCATACCTAATCAACTCCTGCCCACCATCCCTAGTAGGATGCCAGAGATCCATGGGGGTAAGTGGAGCCCTTTTCAGGGACACACAACTTCTGGGGTCTCTCCCTGGCACCTAAAGCTAGGGAGTCCCCATATGTGATGACTATATTCCTGCTTGTTCCTGGAGATAGCATAGTTACTCACCTGTAACAGGTGATCTCCGGGAATAGCAGGAATTTAGTCCTCACAACCCACCCACCTCCCCTAGGAGTTGTATCTCTCTATCTCTTTCCTTTCCCTCTCTCTCTCTTTGTCTCAGCTTTAAAACTCAACTGAAGAGAGGCAGTTGAGAAAGGCGGGAAGGCAGCACGCAGGCGCTGTGGAATGCTCCCAAAAGCGTTCTGATTGGACGCTGGGGAGCGTTCGCGCGCGGGCTCCGTTGGTACCGACGATACCCATATGTGAGGACTAAATTCCTGCTGTTCCCGGAGATCACCTGTTACAGGTGAGTAACTATGCTTAATGGGTCCTGGCTTTTCCATTCCCACGCTATCTCCATTCACACTGCTTTAGAAAAATATTTCACCAGCAATCCAAATTCCCACCCATCCTCCTGACCCTAAACATTCAACAACATACATTTCATGGTAAGCTCCATGCTCCACACCTCATTTTCCCTTAATATGTCCCTCATCCATTCCTAAACCTTACATATTGCAGAGCAATGGCACCACATGTGCATGTAATCCTCTACACTACCACACCCTTCCCACACCTCGGATTCACTCCCCTCCCCCTTCAACTAAGTCTGTACAGTGTCAAGCACATCTGGTAGAGCATTTTAAGGCAATTCTCCTGAATGGCTGCCAAGGCTGCCGCCACCTGTACACACTCATGCACTGTACTCCACACTCCTTCATCCCACTACCCCTACATTCTTCTCCCAAGCCACCAGATAATTTTCCTTTCCCTGGTAAGACCACCTTGCCCTGTAAAGCTTAGAGTCCACCCCTTTCATAGCCTCCTTTCCCCAAGAGTGCATGATTGAGGGATACTAGCAAAAGATTGAAGTTAGGGCGTGTGGAGAGAGCGGGAGCAGCAGCCATCTTCAGGGGGAGTGAGCAGGAGCTCCACCTCGCCTCCCCTGTCTGCCTATCAGCGGCCCAGAACATCGGCACTTAAACCGCCGCTTCCGAGGGGTGTGGAGAGAGCGGGAGCAGCAGCCATCTTCAGGGGGAGTGAGCAGGAGCTCCTCCTTGCCTCCCCTGCCTGCCTATCAGCGGCCCAGAACATCGGCACTTAAACCGCCGCTTCCGAGGCGTCTGGAGAGAGCGGGAGCAGCAGCCATCTTCAGGGGGAGTGAGCAGGAGCTCCTCCTCGCCTCCCCTGCCTGCCTATCAGCGGCCCAGAACATCGGCACTTAAACCGCCGCTTCCGAGGCGTGTGGAGAGAGCGGGAGCAGCAGCCATCTTCAGGGGGAGTGAGCAGGAGCTTCTCCTCTCCTCCCCTGCCTGCCTATCAGCGGCCCAGAACATCGGCATTTAAACCGCCGCTTCCGAGGCGTGTGGAGAGAGCGGGAGCAGCAGCCATCTTCAGGGGGAGTGAGCAGGAGCTTCTCCTCGCCTCCCCTGCCTGCCTATCAGCGGCCCAGAACATCGGCACTTAAACCGCCGCTTCCGAGGCGCGCCCGCGCCTTGCGGGCCCGCACCTGAGGGCTCTTTGGCGTGGCCCTTAGGCGTAGGGCTGTGGCGTTTGATGCTGGGGGTTGATCTGAAGTCCTGGACTGGGCTGACTAGCTTCTATTGTATGGTAACTCGCTATTCCATGTTCCTCTCCTTCTCATATTCTCTTTGACTGTCTCTGTCCTCTATTCTGTCCTATCATATAAATGGCGTTCCTTTCTTTTTTATTTCCTTGAATAATATAGCATTGTAAACCGCTCTAATGCCTTTGGCCTGAGCGGTATATCAAATTCAAAATAAACATAAATATAAACATACTGACAGAGGCTCTGATGAAGACAAATGTAACCCAAATGCCCTTAAGTACAGAGCAGACAGAGCTTAAAGATTCCAAATCACCTCTGCCTACCGATAACCAGATTAATATGAATAAAGTACAACCTCTAAAATGCCTGTATGCAAATACTAGAAGTCTAAAAAAATAAGATGGGAGAGCTAGAATATATAGCACTAAATGAGAGGTTAGATATGATTGGTATCTCAGAGACCTAATGGAAGGAGGACAACCAGTGGGACACTGTGATACCTGGGTACAAATTACATTGCAATGATAGAGTAGATCAAATTGGTAGAGGGGTTGCACTCTGTTAGAGAGAGCATTGAGCCACACAGGATTAAACTTTTGCAGGAAACACAATACATGGTAGAATCTCTATGGATTGAAATTCCATGTAAAAAGGTGAAAGCGATGGCAGTGGGGGGTGTACTACCGACTGCCTGGCTAGAATGAGCAAATGGATGATGAAATGCTTAAAGAAATTAGGGAAGCTAACAAAAGTTACAACACAGTAATAATAATGGTTGATTTTATTACCCCGGTATCGACTGAGTCAGTATCACGGCAGGACATGCTAGAGCAGCGTTCTCAACCTGTGGGTCGCGACCCCCACAGGGGTCGCCACAGGATTTAGCGGGGGTTGCCTCATTCCGCCAAATTAAAAAAGCACACAAGTTGCTGCCGCTGCTGAGTCCGCTTCTCGGCAGCGGCAAACTCACCGAGTCCAATCTTCTGCAGCCGCGACTCCCTGCCTCTTAGGGAACCGGGAGGCGGGACAGTGCTGCATGGAGCCCGTCGAGAGACGGGAAGGCTCCGCAACAGCTTCACAGGCACAGCCGCGGTTTCCTAAGAGACAGGGAGCCGCGGCTGCAGAAGAACAGGGCAGTAGCAGGCAGGCAGGGAGAGGGGAGGAGGGGGCACGGAACCTGCAACGGGGCTGACATTAAAAAGACAACTGAGAAAACGAGAACGCATTTGGCGACTGGCAAAAACAGCAGAAAACAGGGAAAAATACTTATCTGTCCTATCGGATTACCGCCAGCACATAAACAGTTTAAAAAAAGAATATCAAACTAATCTACTGATGAAATCCCTAAATAAACCAAAGGAACTATTCGCAATAGTAAAATCACTAACTAACCAGCCTAAAGAAGTAAACAAAAATCACAAGCCCCCCCACAAGCTTTAGCTGATCAGTATATGATTAAGCTAAACTTCCTGAATAACCCCACTCTAGAGCTTACCCTCAATATGACCAGTCCTACTAAAAAATGGTCGGTTTCATCAGGTCTCCATTGAACCACTCAAAAAAATTATTATAAACATAAACACAACAACATCCTTCCTTGCCCAGTAGCATGGATCAAAGCCTCCCGTGAAGAGCTGGCCCCCCCTCATTTTGAGAATAGTAAACTTGTCCCTCACCCAAGGTATCATGCCTAAAGATCTTAAAAAAACCTATAATTACCTTATACTAAAGCAAAAAACACTGAATAGCAAATGCCCATCCTCCTACATACCAATCTCAAGCTTGCCAGAATAATAGAAAAACACATACATAATCAACTCCAAGACCACATAGAACAGTATGGCTCCGCTAGATGACCATCAGTATGGCTTTAGGCCATACCGCAGTGTAGAAACACTGTTGCTGGTACTAATTAATAATTTCATAAAAGGTAATGACAACGCAAACCAGGCCTTTATACTAATATTCTTTGACTTCGCAGCAGTCTTTGATTCACTAAATCATAACTTACTACTCCAAAGACAAATCGGATTTTCTCCAGGACCAAGCAGGAAGGTCAGTCCTCACATATGGGTGACGGCGCCGACGGAGCCCTCGTGCGAAGCATTTCCCCAGCTTTCAAAGAAAGCCTTTGGGAATACAGCGCGCATGTGCGGTCCCCTTCCCGCCCAAGGGTGCCATCTTGCTCAGTCTTTTTTTTCCACGGAGCCCAACGGACGTAGTTCGTGTCACCTGGTAAAAGTTGATTTTTTTTCTGCGATTTTTCGCGTCTTTGTCCGGTTCAACGCTGGTTCCCCATCCCGCCTCTGCTCGGTACACCGGTATCGAGTCTGGAACTTCTTTTTTTGTTTTTGTCCTTTGTGACTAGTGTTCGCCCTTTTTCTGTTATTTTCACTGGCATCCGATCTTTTGACCTTGCAGGGGCCCTTTTTCCTCCAATGGCTGCCAGTGGGTTCAAAAAATGTGATCGGTGTAAGAAACGTATGTCTCTCACCGATACACATGAATTCTGCCTCCGATGCCTTGGGCCCGACCATGACCCGCTGGTCTGTGGCCTGTGCAGCAAGATGTCGTCGAAGGTGCTTCGGAGCCGTCAGCATCAACGTGAAACAATTTTTCTGAGTCCGCGTCCGGCCGGGCCCGGACTTCATCAGAGGCCTCGACATCTCGGGAGTCTGACCCTGAGCGCCGTCGTGGGTCCTCTGAGAGGGGGTCTCCCGCCTGGGAGCACAAAAGGAAGAAAAAGCTCGTGAGGGCGGTGTCAGTGGAGGCACCTGCGTCCTCGAGGGCCAGGTCACGTAGCCCTGACCGCCATCCCGGGCTCTTGGAGTCGGAGAGGCCGTCCAAACTACCTCACCTGGAGACGGAGTCCCCGAGTCATGTAAGTTCTGTTGTCCTCATTGACTCTCCTCCGGGAGAACCAACGTCGGGCCCAGTGCCGTCGGGGCCCGAGTCGGGGGCTGCTGAGTCTTCTGAGCTTGGACTCAGGCTGACGGCCCTGGAGAGCAGCCTGGCTGCCTTCATGGAGCAGCAGCAGGTACTGATCACCGGTCTGACCGGTGCATCTGCCCTGACCATCAGGACCTCGATGTCCAAGTCAACCCCGGAGGCCGAGCCGATCCTCGAATCCATCACGAGTTGATCCTCGACCAAGGTCTCTCTTGACCTCCCTGCAGGGCTGAGGTCGTTGACGCTGGTGCCCTCAGTGTCGGGGCGGGTGGCATCGAGGCCCACACGACTGGAGCCGCTCGACGACTCCTCGGAGGGATCGGCGTGGGAGACGGAGGACGAGGAGTTTCCTGACACCTTCCGGACCCGGTGTGTCCCATCGGACTCACTGGAGTCTGATCCTCGGAGACGGTCCCCAACGGAGGATACCCGGTTCTCGGATTTCGTCAGGGACATGGCCAAGGTTTTGGCATTCCCTGCGGATGCTGAGGAGGAGCCTAGAGCCGAGGAGCTCGATACCCTCCAGTATGATTTTCCTCCGAAGGAAGACTTTACTGTACCGGTTCCTCCGATGCTGGAACGGCTGCTCTTCCGTATGTGGGAGGCACCGGCCTCGGCGTCGGTTCTTAGCAGGCGGGTCGACTCCATTTATCGAGTCCGTAAGAGCCCTGGGTTCCAGAAGGCGTAGCTACCGAACAACTCCATGGTTGTGGAATCAGCCATGCACAGGCTGAAAAGTCAAAAGATGCACTCCTTGGTGCCTCTCGGCTGGGAAGCCCAGAACCTGGATGCCCTCATTAGAAAGTGCTTCCAGGGCTCTATGCTGTCTTGCCAACTGTACAGGGTCATATACTTACAGGACCTGGCAAAGGAGATTGCCGGGTTCTCGGCTGGCCTCTCCGAGGAAACCTTGCAGAGATTCAAAGCCTTGTCTTCAGGGATTCGAGAGTGCTCGAAGTTTATATCTCGAGCAGCCTATGACTGCTTTGAGGCTTCGGCCCGGGTAGCAGCGGCCGGCATCGGTGCACGCCGTCAGGCCTGGCTACAGTCGGACCTGGAGTCATTGGTACAGGATAAGTTGGTTGATGTCCCGTGCCGAGGTGACAACCTATTTGGCAAGCCCATGACTGAAAAGGCTGCAGAAATTGAGACAGAGACTCTCACCAGGACAAGACTGTCCAGAAAGACTTCTGCCCCTTCTCAAAAAAAAGAAGGGCTCAGGAAAGAAGCCCTTTTTCCCGAGGAAGGGTGCTGCCTACAAAACCTACCCTCAATATCAGGCCTCTCCAGCTCCCCAACAGGGCCAGCAGGCCAAAGGGCAGGGGCATGGGCCCCATAGGCAGAAAACCCCCAAGCCCCCAGCTCTGGCTCCTGCTCAGCAGGGAGGGTTTTTTTGACTCCCACAGCATAGCCTCTCCTCCGCCAGTGGCTCCACTCAGCACAGGAGGTTGGCTGACCCTGTACGCATACCAGTGGCCAGCCATCACAGGGGATACCTGGGTACTGAGCATAGTCCAAAAGGGCTATATACTCCATTTCCACCAGCTACCCCCTTCCTACTATCCAGGGGAGCCTCCCAGACTCCCTCTACACAGGAACCTCCTCCTTCAGGAGTTGGCAAGTCTTCTAAAGGAACAGGCGGTGGAACCAGTGCTCCACCACCTGAAAGGGCAAGGCTTCTACTCCAGGTACTTCCTAGTACCAAAAAGAACAGGAGGCCTCAGGCCTATCATAGACTTGTGAAATCTGAGCAAGTTTCTAGAGGGGGAAAAGTTCAAGATGCTTACCCTTGGGATACTGCTGCCCTACCTCCGGCAGGGAGACTGGCTATGCTCCTTGGATGCTCATACTCACATCCTCATTCATCCAGACCACAGACAGTACCTCAGATTTGTAGTGGGAGGAAATCATTTTCAGTACAGGGTACTTCCCTTTGGCCTAACCTCTGCCCCCAGAGTTTTCACCAAATGCCTAGCGGTGGTGGCAGCTTTTCTCAGGAATCAGGGGATTTTTGTCTTCCCATACCTGGACGACTGGCTAATCAGGGGCCAGTCTCTCCAGGAGGCCAGACAGGCCACTCTTCACACTATCTCTCTTCTTCAGCATCTGGGCTTTGTCATAAACTATGCAAAGTCCACTTTGCTCCCCTCTCAGAACCTAAGAGTTTATAGGGGCCAGGTTGGACATCCTTCAGGCAAGAGCTTACTTGTCCGATGACGGGGCCCACAGACTTATGGACTTGGCCAGCCAGTTCCAAAGCAGTTCTCGTGTGACCCCGAATGCCCGTCTGCACATGCGGGCTGCTCAATGGTGCCTCAGAGATCAGTGGACACAAGCCACCGGCGACCTCTGAGACAGGGTAAAGGTGTCCAGACGACTTCTGAACTCCGTACAGTGTTGGCTACATCTGCCAAACCTTCTCGGGGTGTACCTTTTCAGGCTCCAGCACACACAAGGGTACTGATAACAGATGCTTCCTTAATGGGCTGGGGTGCACATTGCCAGGGCACGTGCACTCAAGGCCTGTGGTCCCCTCGGGAGGCCACACAGCAGATCAACCTTTTTGAACTGTGAGCAATCCACTTAGCTCTGCAAACCTTCTGCCATGCTCTCTCTCAACAGGCGGACAATCAGGTGGCAATGTTCTACGTGAACAAACAAGGGGGCACAGGGCCCAGGCCCCTATGTCAGGAGGCACTGGACCTATGCTCCTTTGCAGTCCGACAAGGCATGTTTCTCAAAGCAGTATCTCCAGGAACAAGCAGGAATGAGTCTTCACATATGGGTATGTCGGTACCGACGGAGCCTGCGTGGGAACGCTCCCCAGCTTCCCAAAAAGGAAAGCTTTTGGGAGCATCCCACAGCGCCTGCGCGCTGCCTTCCCGCCTTTCCAACCGCCTCTCTCCAGTTCTTCTTTTCCGCGGAGCCAGCAGGTCGTGTTCCTGTCACCGCTGAAGAAGTTCTTTGTTATATTTTATTTCTTTAGTCGCGCGTCTGCCTTCTCCGACGTCGGACCGGTACCGCCGTTCTTTCTTTCTTTTCTTAAAAAAAAACAACAACAACATATTTTTCCCTCACTTAGTGTGTTTTTCCTCTTTGGGCCTTAGGCCTCACAAAAAATTTCCTCATGGAGAAACCAGCCTCCGGGTTTAAAAAATGCACTAAGTGCAGCGGTGCTATTTCTGTTACCGACACCCATGAATTGTGTCTCAAATGTTTGGGTCCTTACCACTCCATTTTGGATTGTTCGTCCTGCTCCTTGATGTCCAAACAAGGTTTACAGAACCGAGCAGCCAAGCTTCATGTTCTGTTTCCCTCTGATGCAGCTTCAGTGGCATCGACGTTTTCCAGGGCTGCTTCTTCCTCCCATGGATCTCAGGTAACCAAACATAAAACCAGCCGATCCTCGAAGGGTAGATCTCCTTCCAAACATCGAGATGCCTCCGGGCTTGCCCTCGAGGATCCTGCACCGGCAAAACTACCCTGGCGGGAAGCTCCGGCTTCCAAAGCTCCTCCTATGGGGTTACAGGTTGAAATCGATGGCACGGCCTCGACCGATCACCTGTTAGAATGCTATGGGGTACCGGCACAACCTTCCGGTACCGATTTCCAGCCATTCATGGCGTCGATGGATCAGAATGTTCTATCCATGCAGCAGGCTATCACGGCCTTCATTCAAGCTGCGACGCCGCTGATACCACAACAAACTCCGTTGTCGGTATCGGCCCAGGTACCGGCACCAATGCCGGTACCGGTATCGACTGCATCGACATCGGCCATGGTGTCGACTGCAGCGGTTCCCTGCCTAGGGATGCCCATCGGTACCGAACCGGTACCGTTAACGCCCGATGTCGATACGGCTCGGTACGCATATCGAGCTTTGAAAGAGCACCCTGACAGTCGATACTTTGATTCATCCGAAGATTCTGATGCATCGGAGGCGTCTGCTGAAGTATCCATAGCCCTTCCTGAAGAGCCGCCTTCTCCAAAAAGAAGGTCTCCTCCAGAAGACTTGTCCTTTCAAGATTTGAGAAGAAGCTTGCTGCGGAAGCAAAAACGCGAAATAAAGACCTTTTCAAGTACATTCGTAGCAAAAAACCCGTGAGAGAGTCAGTTGGTCCATTAGATGATAAAGGGGTTAAAGGAGCACTAAGAGGCGACAAGGCGATAGCGGAGAGACTGAATGAATTCTTTGCTTCGGTCTTTACTGAGGAAGATGTAGGGATGTTACCCACGACTGAAGTGGTATTTAAAGGTGTGGAAGAATTGAAGGAAATATCGATACATCGGGAAGATGTCTTACAACTATTAGATAAACTGAAGAGTAGCAAATCACCTGGGCCGGATGGTATACATCCAAGGGTGTTGAAAGAACTGAAATTTGAGATTGCAGACCTGCTATCAGTAATCTGTGAACTATCATTAAAATCATCTCTAATACCTGAGGATTGGAGGATCGCCAATGTAACACCAATTTTTAAAAAGGGTTCGAGGGGTGATCCGGGAAACTACAGACCGGTGAGCCTGACATCAGTACCGGGAAAAATGGTAGAAACCATCATAAAGAATAAAATTACTCAGCATATAGATAGTCATGACCTAATGGGAGACAGCCAACATGGCTTTAGACAAGGAAGATCTTGTCTTACTAATCTGTTATGTTTTTTTGAAGGAGTGAATAAACAGGTGGACAAAGGTGAGTCGGTTGATATTGTGTATCTGGACTTTCAGAAAGCCTTTGACAAGGTCCCTCATGAGAGACTTTTGGCAAAACTAAAGAGTCATGGGATAGGAGGCAGTGTACTACTGTGGATCAGGAACTGGTTAAAAGATAGAAAGCAGAGGGTAGGGCTAAATGGCCAATTTTCCCAATGGAGAAAGGTGAATAGTGGTGTACCCCAGGGATCTGTGCTGGGTCCGCTGCTTTTTGACATATTCATAAATGACCTGGAAAGTGGAATAACGAGTGAGGTTATCAAATTTGCTGATGACACAAAACTATTTAAAGTTGTTAAAACCCAGGAGGATTGTGGAAAATTGCAAGAGGATCTTGATAAATTGGAAGACTGGTCATCAAAATGGCAGATGGAATTTAATGTGGAGAAGTGCAAGGTTATGCACCTAGGGAAGAACAACCCAAACTATGGTTACACGATGCAAGGTTCCACATTAGGAACCACCACCCAAGAAAAAGATTTAGGCGTCCTTGTGGATACCATGTTAAAACCCTCGGCCCAGTGTGCAGCGGCGGCCAAGAGAGCAAATAGAATGCTAGGTATGATAAGGAAAGGAATGGAAAATAAAACAAAAGATATTATAATGCCTCTATATCGTTCCATGGTGAGACCGCACCTTGAATATTGTGTGCAATTCTGGTCGCCGTATCTTAAAAAGGATATAGCGATTTTAGAAAAGGTTCAGAGAAGAGCCACCAAAATGGTAAAGGGGATGGAAGGCTACTCCTATGAAGAAAGGCTAAAAAGGTTGGGGCTCTTTAACCTGGAAAAGAGACGGCTGAGGGGAGATATGATAGAAGTCTATAAATTAATGAACGGAGTGGAACGGGTAAACGTAGATCGATTGTTTACCTTATCAGAATATAGAAAGACTAGGGGACATGCAATGAAGCTACAGGGTGAACTATTTAAGACTAATAAAAGAAAATATTTTTTCACTCAACGTGTAATCAAACTCTGGAATTTGTTACCGGAGGATGTAGTAAAGGCTGTTAGTGTAGCTGGGTTTAAAAAAGGTTTGGACAAGTTCCTGGAGGAAAGGTCCATAAACCATTATTAAGAAGGGACCCAGGATATCAATGCTTGAACCAATACAAGCATTGTGGAACCTGTGTCCCTTGGGGAAACTGCTAGGTACGTATGACCTAGATTGGCCACTGTTGGAAACAGAATACTGGGCTTGATGGACCTTGGTCTGACCCAGTATGGCATATCTTATGTTCTTATGACTTCATAAGAGAAGTGGCTAAAGGGCTTTCTATTTCAGTAACCTCTGAATCAGAGCCTAGAGCTAAAAAATTAGATATTTTAGGTTATCCCAAGGCTCCTAAGGAGGCAGTCACCTTGCCAATTCATGAGATTCTTTATGATCACATGATTGACTTATGGGAGACTCCTCTCACTATCTCTCCTCATTCTCGTAGGTTGGACACCATGTACCGTGTCCCTTCTTGTCCTGGTTTTCATAAAACACAGCTTCCTCACCATTCTATTGTGGTGGAGTCAGCTATGAAAAAGATAGAGTGCAAAAAGACACTCCTCTGCTCCTCCAGGAATGCAGGACCTTGGATGCTTTTGGTAGGAAAATCTTCCAAGCCAGTATGCTCATTGCCAGAATCAACTCCTGTAGTCTTTATATGGGGATGTTTCTGAAAGAAGTTGCAGATAAGCTGCACACTTTCCTCCCTTTTCTTCCAGAGGATAAAAGGGAAGAATTTCTTATTTGGCTTAAGATATTTCAAAGTTTTCCAACCGTGCAGCTTTTGACTCCTTTGAGGGTGCCAGCAGAGCTTCGGCCATTGCCATAGCTGCACGCAGAATTGCTTGGCTCCAAGCTTCTAATCTAGAATCTTGGGTCCAGGATGGCTTGGGAAATCAGGAGAAAACCTGTTTGGTAAAGATGGGCAAATAAAAGCCACTCAAATGGATGCAGAAAATTCTGCTTTGGATAGACTTTCAAAGTCAACCTCCATTCCTGCCAAGAAAAAAACCTTTCAAGAAGTCTTTTTTCCTCAAGAAAGGCAGATTCCATCCTGCTTCTGGCCAGCAATCATCTACAGGTCGTTTTGCTGCTAAGCGTCAGCAACCTAAGCAGGCCAGGCCTAAGTCTACAGGGGCTGCTGCAACTCAGCAGACCCAGCCTCCTCAGGGCTTTTGACTTGATGCTAGAGAACTTAGCCTTTTTGGCTCTGAAACAGCCAGAGCCTCTCACCATTCCAGGAAGGTTAGCTCACTTTGCTCCCAGATGGGAGCAAATTACAACAGAGCAGTGGACCCTCTCCATCATAAGGGAGGGGTACAAACTTCATTTCTCAAACCTTCCTCCTCACACCATGGTGAGACATTTCAATTCTCCAACATCTCTTCTCGACCTTCTAGGTCAGGAGGTGGCTGCCCTTCTTGCCCAAGGGGCAATAGAAGAAGTACCTCTTCTTCAACAAGGGTCAGGGTTTTACTCCCCCTACTTTCTGATCCCAAAGAAAACAGGGGGCTACAGACCCATATTAGATCTCAGAGAATTGAACAAATTTCTATGCAAGGAGAAATTCAAGATGCTTTCTCTGGGCACTCTCCTTCCATACCTTCAGAGTCAGGATTGGCTTTGTTCTCTAGATCTCAAGGATGCGTACACCCATGTCCTCATCCATCCTTCTCACAGAAGGTTCCTCCGTTTCCTTTTCCAAGGGAAGCATTACCAATGCAGGGTGCTTCCTTTCGGTCTGGCCTCTGCTCCAAGAGTGTTCACCAAATGCATGGCAGTAGTAGCTGCATTTCTACGCACTCTGGGAATATTTGTATTCCCATACCTGGACGACTGGCTCATCCGAGCTCCATCTCAATCAGAGGCCCAGACTTCCCTGGACTGCACAAGGAGCATTCTGCAGTATCTGGGACTTGTGGTAAACCTCCCAAAGTCCCAGCTCACCCCTACTCAGTCCCTAGAGTTCATAGGGGCCTGGCTAGATACTACCTCTGCAAGGGCCTATCTTCCTCAGGCCCCTTGCCTACGCCTAGTGCAGTTAGCTTCCCAGATTCAGTCAAAGAGCCATTTAACTGCCCGGGAGATGCTACAACTGCTAGGCCACATGGCGACCACAGTGCATGTGGTCCCCTATGCTCGCCTTCACATGAGAGCAGCTCAATGGACTTTGTCCACCCAGTGGACTCAAGCATCAGGGGGTCTGTCAGACAAAATAGCAACCTCCAGGCGCCTCTTTTGGTCTCTCCAGTGGTGGAGGTCCACCCAAAATCTGTTGCTGGGGTCCCCCTTCCAACAGTTGTTGCCCCAAGCAACCCTCACAACAGATGCCTCCTCAACAGGTTGGGGAGCTCATCTACAAGACCTCTCCACTCAGGGCACCTGGTCTCCACAGGAGACCTCTACATATCAACCACTTAGAGCTCCGAGCAGTTTTTCTAGCTCTCAAGGTCTTCCATACCCTGCTCAGCCACAAGACAGTCCTCATTCATACGGACAATCAGGTAGCCATGTTTTACATAAACAAGCAAGGAGGAACTGGCTCTCTGTCGCTTTGCAACGAAGCTTTAAGATTGTGGGCCTTCGCCAGAGAGCATCAAATCCATCTCCTGGCCGTATACCTTCCAGGAATCCAAAACTCTTGGGCAGACAGACTCAGTCGAGTTCTGCTTCCACACGAATGGTCCCTGCACATGGACCAGGTACTCAGAATCTTTCAAGAGTGGGGAACCCCGGACATAGACCTCTTTGCAAGTCTGTGGAATGCCAAACTTCCCCGGTTCTGTTCCAGAATTCCGTGTCAGGGAGTTCAGGCCAAGGATGCCTTCCTCCTTCACTGGGGTCAAGACTTCCTGTATGCCTTTCCACCCATTCCCTTATTTCCCAAGACTCTGTTCAAGCTCCAGAGGGATCAAGGATCTATGATCCTCATAGCTCCACGCTGGCCACGCCAAGTGTGGTACCCTCTACTTCTACATCTCTCTCAACCTCCCTCCCTAGACTTGGGAGCTGCTCCAGACCTCCTGTCCCAGGAGGAGGGAACTTTGTGGCACCCAAACCCCAAATCCCTTCACCTCAGGGCTTGGTTGCTGAAGGCTTAGACCTTCAAGGTTGGAATCTTTCTCAGCAGGTGAAGGATATCCTCCATGCTTCCAGAAAACCTTCTACTAGACCAGGGGTTCTCAACCCTGTCCTCGGGACCCACCTAGCCAGTCAGGTTTTCAGGATAACCACAATGAATATGCATGGGAGAGGTTTGCATATAATGGAGGCAGTGCATGCAAATCTCTCTCATACATATTCATTGTGGTTATCCTGAAAACCCGACTGGCTAGGTGGGTCCCAAGGATAGGGTTGAGAACCCCTGCACTAGACGTTCCTATGCTTTTAAATGGAAAAGGTTTTCCATTTGGTGTGCTGAGAAGGGTCTTGACCCTCTAGCACTACCTTTGAATTCTCTATTGGAATATCTCCTGCATCTCTCCAATGCAGGCCTTAAGACGAATTCAGTAAGAGTCCATTTGATTGCTATTGCAGCATCCCTTAAGCCTCTTAATGGACAGCCTATTTCCTCTCATCCTCTTATTGCAAGATTCATGAGAGGTCTAACTTTAACTAAACCTCCCATTAGGCCTCCTCCGGTGGCATGGGACTTAAATCTGGTTCTTGGTCAGCTTATGAAGCCACCTTTTGAACCCTTAGCCATCACCTCCTTGAAATTTCTTTCCTGGAAGGTTATTTTCCTCATTGCAGTCACATCAGCTCGCAGCATCAGTGAGCTACAGGCCTTGGTGGCTAATCTACCTTATACAAGGTTTCATCATGATAAGGTAGTCCTCAGGACCAATCCACACTTTATGCCTAAAGTGGTCTCACCTTTTCATCTGAATCAAGAGGTATATTTACCTGTCTTCTTTCCAGGTCCTCATGCATCAAGTGCAGAAAGGAATCTTCATACCCTGGATTGTAAAAGGGCTCTTGCCTTTTACCTACAAAGGACTCAGCAACATAGAAGGTCTTCCCAACTCTTTGTTGCTTTTGATCCTTCTCATTTAGGACTTCCAGTTTCTAAGAGGACACTGTCCACTTGGATTGCCCAGTGTATTTCTTTCGCCTACCAGAGTAAGAACCTTTCTCTGGAGGGCCATGTCACAGCTCACAATGTGAGGGCCATGGCAACTTCTATGGCTCATCTAAATTCTGTGTCCATCGACCAGATCTGTCGAGCAGCCACATGGGCCTCGGTTCATACCTTCACGGCCCATTATTGTTTGGACAAGGACTCCCGCCAGAATGCATTGTTTGGTCAGGCTGTCCTAAAACACCTGTTCCATACTTGAGCAACTCCTACACTCCATCCCTGTTTAGATGCCTGAGATCCAAGGGGGAGGTAGGGCCCTTCTCAGGGTCTACAACCCTGGGGATCTCCCCGGCATCTCTAGCTGGGGAGTCCCCATATGTGAAGACTCATTCCTGCTTGTTCCTGGAGATAGCACAGTTACTTACCTGTAACAGGTGATCTCTGGGAACAGCAGGAATAAGTCTTCACAACCCATTCACCTCCCCAAGGAGTTGTATCTTCTATCTCTCTTTCCTTTCCTCTCTCTCTCTCTCTTTGTCTCAGCTTTGAAACTTGAACTGGAGAGAGGCGGTTGGAAAGGCGGGAAGGCAGCGCGCAGGCGCTGTGGGATGCTCCCAAAAGCTTTCCTTTTTGGGAAGCTGGGGAGGGTTCCCGCTCAGGCTCCGTCGGTACCGACGTACCCATATGTGAAGACTTATTCCTGCTGTTCCCAGAGATCACCTGTTACAGGTAAGTAACTGTGCTTTATCTACCTGGTCAGGAGAACTTCTAGCAGACAAGCTAAGCAGGATTTTCCAACCTCACGAATGGCAGTTGAATCCATTGGTGGACCAGCACATCTTCCTCCGCTGCGTACTTCCATCTATCGATCTCTTTGCAAGTCCACTAAACCGTCAGCTGCCCAGGTTTTGCTCCAGACAGCCGTATCCCCTGAGGATGGCAGCAGATGTTTTTCTAATCTCTTGGTCTACGGGCCTCCTGTATACGTTTCCTCCCACGCCCCTGGTGGCCCAAACTCTGTTCAAGATCCTCCGGGACAAGGCCTCGGTGATTCTGGTAGCCCCCAGATGGCCGTGGCAGCAGTGGTTTCCACTTCTTCTACAGTTGGCGGTGGAAGCTCTGTTCCCTCTGCAGCTGCAACACAGTCTCCTTTCTCAAGAGCAGGGTTCCCTTCTGCACCCCAACCTCAGGTCCCTCAATCTGATGGCCTGGCTGCTGTAAGAATAGTGCTAGCTCCCTTACTTCTACCTAAGGAGGTTGAGGAGGTGGTCTTGGCCTCTAGGAGGCAGTCCACCAGAAAGTCCTATGCCCTCAAGTGGCGTAGGTTTACGGTATGGTGTGCTCAGCGCAATAAAGATCCTTTCTCGTGCCTTGTGCCAGTAGTACTGCAGTATCTACTTCACCTGTCAGACCTAACTGTGTTCGGGTCTACCTCATTGCTTTGTCAGCGCACCACTCACCTGTGGAAGGGTTGATGTCCCTGTCGGTTCACCCCTTGATGTCCAGATTTCTCAGACGTCTGCTTCTTCTCAAGCCCCCAGTTCATCCACCAGCAACTGAGTGGGATTTGAATGTGGTCCTTTAGCAACTTACTCGCCCACCGTTTGAGCCGATGGCTACTTGCCATTTGCGCTTCCTCTCTTGAAAAGCGCTCTTCCTGGTGGCTCTTACCTCGGCCAGACGTGTGAGTGAACTACAAGCTCTGGTTTCTGATAGACCGTACACACGGTTCTATAGGAACAGGATGGTCCTACGGACCCATCCCAAGTTCCTCCCAAAAGTGGTCTCCTCTTTCCACCTCAATCAGGAGATCATAAGATCATAAGATATGCCATACTGGGTCAGACCAAGGTCCATCAAGCCCAGTATTCTGTTTCCAACAGTGGCCAATCTAGGTCACATGTACCTAGCAGTTTCCCCAAGAGACACAAGTTCCACAATGCTTGTACTGGGTCAAGCATTGATATCTTCGGTCACTTCTTAATAATGGTTTATGGACCTTTCCTCCAGGAACTTGTCCAAACCTTTTTTAAACCCAGCTACACTAACAGCCTTTACTACATCCTCCGGTAACAAATTCCAGAGTTTGATTACACGTTGATTGAAAAAATATTTTCTTTTATTAGTCTTAAATAGTTTACCCTGTAGCTTCATTGCATGTCCCCTAGTCTTTCTATATTCTGACAATGTATGTTCCAAGTTTAAACTCCTGTTACAATGTAAGCACAGAACAGACTTCTGACTGTGCACCCTTGTTGTATGTAAACCGCACTGATAACAAATAGCGCGGTATATAAAAGTTATAAAATAAATAAATAAAATAAATAAATAAATAACGTAAACAATCGATCTACGTTTACCCGTTCCACTCCGTTCATTAATTTATAGACTTCTATCATATCTCCCCTCAGCCGTCTCTTTTCCAGGGTAAAGAGCCCTAACCTTTTTAACCTTTCTTCATAGGAGTATCCTTCCATCCCCTTTACCATTTTGGTGTCTCGTCTCTGTACCTTTTCTAAAATCGCTATATCCTTTTTAAGATACGGCGACCAGAATTGCACACAATATTCAAGGTGCGGTCTCACCATGGAACGATATAGAGGCATTATAATATCTTTTGTTTTATTTTCCATTCCTTTCCTTATCATACCTAGCATTCTATTTGCTCTCTTGGCCGTTGCTGCACACTGGGCCGAGGGTTTTAACATGGTATCCACAATGACGCCTAAATCGTTTTCCTGGGTGGTGGTTCCTAATGTGGAACCTTGCATCGTGTAACCATAGTTTGGGTTGTTCTTCCCTAGGTGCATAACCTTGCACTTGTCCACATTAAATTTCATCTGCCATTTTGATGCCCAGTCTTCCAATTTATCAAGATCCTCTTGCAATTTTTCACAATCCTCTTGGGTTTTAACAACTTTAAATAGTTTTGTGTCATCTGCAAATTTGATAACCTCACTCGTTATTCCACTTTCCAGGTCATTTATGAATATGTCAAAAAGCAGCGGACCCAGCACAGATCCCTGGGGTACACCACTATTCACCTTTCTCCATTGGGAAAATTGGCCATTTAGCCCTACCCTCTGCTTTCTATCTTTTAACCAGTTCCTGATCCACAATAGTACACTGCCTCCTATCCCATGACTCTTTAGTTTTGCCAAAAGTGTCTGATGAGGGACCTTGTCAAAGGCTTTCTGAAAGTCCAGATACACAATATCAACCGACTCACCTTTGTCCACCTGTTTATTCACTCCTTCAAAAAAACATAACAGATTAGTAAGACAAGATCTTCCTTGTCTAAAGCCATGTTGGCTGTCTCCCATTAGGTTGTGACTATCTACATGCTGAGTAATTTTATTCTTTATGATGGTTTCTACCATTTTTCCCGGTACTGACGTCGGGCTCACCGGTCTGTAGTTTTCCCGGATCACCCCTGGAACCCTTTTTAAAAATTGGTGTTACATTGGCGATCCTCCAATCTTCAGGTATTAGAGATGATTTTAATGATAGTTCACAGATTACTGATAGCAGTTCTGCAATCTCATATTTCAGTTCTTTCAACACCCTTGGATGTATACCATCCGGCCCAGGTGATTTGCTACTCTTCAGTTTATCTAATAGTTGTAAGACATCTTCCCGATGTATCGATATTTCCTTCAATTCTTCCGCACCTTTAAATACCACTTCAGTCATGGGTAACATCCCTACATCTTCCTCAGTAAAGACCGAAGCAAAGAATTCATTCAGTCTCTCCACTATCGCCTTGTCGCCTCTTAGTGCTCCTTTAACCCCTTTATCATCTAATGGACCAACTGACTCTCTCACAGGTTTTTTGCTACGAATGTACTTGAAAAGGTCTTTATTTTGCGTTTTTGCTTCCGCAGCAAGCTTCTTCTCAAATTCTCTCTTTGCCTGCCTTATCAATGCCTTGCATTTGACTTGCCAGTGCTTATGCTGTTTCCAGGTTTCGTCGTTTGGCTCTTTTTTCCATTTCCTGAAAGATGCTTTTTTGGCAACGACAGCCTCTCTGACCTCACCTTTAAGCCATGCTGGCAGTTTTTTGGACTTCCTTCCACTTTTCTTAAAGCGTGGAATACAGCTGGTCTGGGCTTCCAAGATAGTATTTTTCAACAACACCCAAGCTTGATGTACGTCTTTAACCTTCGCAACTGCTCCTTTTAGTTTTTTCTTAACTGTTTTCCTCATTTTATTATAGTCTCTTTTTCGAAAGTTAAAAGGTAGTACTGTGGATTTCCTTACTATCCCTTCTCCATTAATTAAATCAAAGGCGATCATGCTATGATCACTATTGCCAAGTGGCTCCAACACCCTTATCTCTTGCACTAGATCTGGTGTTCCACTAAGGACTATGTCTAATATGGCTTCCCCTCTGGTCAGTTCATGAACCAGCTGCTCCAAGAAGCAGTCATTTATTTCATCTAGCAACTTTATCTCCCTAGCATGTCCTGACGTGACACTGACCCAGTCGATACCGGGGTAATTGAAATCACCCATTATTATTACTGCGCTGTAGCTTTTGTTAGCTTCCTTGATTTCTTTGAGCATTTCATCATTCATTGGGTCTTTCTGGCCAGGTGCTCGATTAGTACACCCCCACTGCCATCGCCTTCCCCCTTTTATATGGAATTTCAATCCATATAGATTCTACAGCAGATTTTGTTTCCTGCAAAACTTTAATCCTTTCTGAGTCAATGCCCTCTCTAACATGGAGCGCAACCCCTCCACCAATTTGATCAGCTCTATCATTACAATATAGTTTGTACCCAGGTATCACAGTGTCCCACTGGTTGTCCTCCTTCCACCATGTCTCTGATATTCCAATCATATCTAACCTTTCATTTAGTGCTATATATTCTAACTCTCCCATCTTATTCTTTAGACTTCTAGCATTTGCATACAAGCATTTTAGAGAATGTATTTTATTCATGTTAATTTGGCTATTGTTAGACATGGGTAAATTGGGATCTTTAAGCTCTGTCTGCTCCATACTTGAGGGCATTTGGGCTACTTTACTCTTTTGTGGAACCTCTCTGCTTTTGGTAGTATCCTATAAGGATACATTCTTCCGAACCATCCGCTCTTGGGCGACTGTCGGCTTTCCCCTAATATCTAGTTTAAAAGCTGCTCTATCTCCTTTTTAAAGGTTAATGCCAGCAGCCTGGTTCCATCCCGGTTAAGGTGAAGCCCATCCCTTCGGAAGAGCCCCTCCTTTCCCCAGAATGTTCCCCAGTTCCTAACAAATCCAAAACCCTCATCTCTGCACCATTGTCTCATCCACGCAGTGAGACTCCGGAGCTCTGCCTGCCTTTTGGGTCCTGCGCGTGGAACAGGAAGCATTTCGGAGAATGCTACCCTGGAAGTTCTGGATTTCAACTTCCTACCTAAAAGCCTAAATTTTGCCTCCAGAACCTCCCTACCACATTTTCCTATGTTCTTCCGACCTTTTTTTCCAGGCCGCATGCCAGCCTGGTTGAAACAGTCTTGCATACCCTGGACTGTAAAAGGGCGTTGTCCTTTTACATAGAACGTATGCGGGAGCATCGAAGGGCTACTCAGCTCTTTGTCTCGTTTGACCCTAATAGGATGGGGTTATCTGTCTCCAAGTGTATGTTGTCCACTTGGGTAGCAGAATGCATCGCTTGGGCGTACAGGGCAGCCAACCTCCCCTTGCAGGGTCAGGTCACAGCCCACCGTGTCTGGGCGAAAGCCGCGTCAGTAGCTTATCTCCACTCTGTTCCATTGGCAAACATCTGCCGGGCCGCAACTTGGTCTTCAAGCCAGACTTTTGCAGCCCATTACTGCCTGGAGATAGAGTCCCGGCGGGACAGTGTTTTCGGCCAGGCGGTTCTCCGTAATCTGTTTGAGGTTTAGGCAACTCCTACCCTCCGGCCCTTTGTGTTGGGCTACCGTACGGGGTGCGTTCTCAGAGAAAATTCTTATCACGGATGCTGAGGCTCTTGAGAGGGAGCCATTATCTCCAGGAACAAGCAGGAATGAGTCTTCACATATGGGTATCGTCGGCACCGACGGAGCCCGCGCGGGAATGCTCCCCAGCTTCAAATAGGAACGCTTTTGGGAGCGTGCATCCACGCATGCACGCTACCTTCCCGCCTATCTGCCTCCCTCTCTTCAGTTCTTCGTTTTCCACGGAGCCGACAGGACGTGAACCCTGTCACCGCAGAAAATTCTACTTTTATTTCTTATTTTTTGTGGTCGCGCCTGCCTTCGTTCGACGCCCACCGGTACCACCGGTGTTTTTTCTTTCTTTAAAAAAAAAACAAAAAAACACAGAACTTGTGCTTTTTCAGTCAGGGGTTTGCCCCTGCTTACTGCTTGGCGCCATTTTGGCCACTAGGCCTCTTCTTTCAGCATGGAGAAACCAACCACTGGTTTCAAAAAATGTTCGAAGTGTGCCAGTACAATTTCTGTCACAGACACCCATGACTCGTGTCTTAAATGTTTAGGTCCTGACCATTGCCCAACGGAGTGTCTCTCCTGCAGGAAGCTGACTAAAAGAAGTCTTCAGAATCGAGCAAATCAACTCGGTGCCCTGTTTGCATCGGACACAATGTCAGTAACATCATTGTCCTCCAGGGCCTCTACTTCTTCCCAGGGATCTCAGGTAACTAAACATAAGTTTAAATCAAGCCGGTCCTCGAGAGGTAGATCTCCCTCTAAGCATCGAGATGCCTCTGGCGTTGCCCTCGAGGATCCTGCACCGGCAAAACAGCCCCGGTGGGAGTCTTCGGGCTCCAAAGCACTATCGGGGCTCCAGGATGTTCTTGAGACTTCGGCCTCGATGGACGTTCCTGTTCCATGCTCGGGGGTTGTGGCCGCTTCCATCAATACCGACGCCCCGGCATCGGAAATGGTAATGGATAAAAGACTCCTTGCCATTGAACGTAGTCTAGCGAATCTTTTGGCTACTTCGGTACCGCTAAAGTTGCTGCAGACTGTTCCACAGGCACCGGTATTGCTCTCGGTACCTGCTTCGGCAGGCTTACTTCCTCCGATGCTGAGTTTGGAATCACTCTCAAGCATGGGGGATCAGGTACCGACTCGTTTCGGTATCGACCTCGAGTGGTACCGAAGACAACTTTTGAAGGAGAACCCGGTACTTCCTCCCTTTGAGTCTTCCGATTCTGATGACTCAGATGACTCCACCGGTACCAGAGCTGAACTTTTACAAGATTCAACTCTTTCTCCTCAACGTAGGATGTCTCCTCCTGAGGACATGTCTTTTCACGATTTTGTGCGTGATATGGCAAGGGCTCTTGCCATTACAGTGGTTCCTGAAAAGGAGCCTAGGGCAGAAGAATTAAGAATTCTACAATACCCCTTGGCTCCAAAGGAAGCAGCTATGCTCCCTATACATCAGATCTTGCATGATCTAATGTTACGGATGTGGGAAACTCCTTTAACAGTAACCGCACACTCTAAACGCCTTGACACTATGTATAGAGTGCCACCTTGTCCAGGGTTTCAAAAGACTCAACTACCACATCATTCTATGGTGGTGGAGTCTGCCATGAGACGGATTAATAGTACGAAGAGACACTCTTCTAATCCACCAGGTCGTGAATCTAGAACACTGGATGCTTTTGGGCGTAGATGTTTTTAGGCCTCCATGCTTTCAGCAAGGATTAGTTCCTATATTTTATACATGGGAATGTTTCTTGAGGAGGTTACAAAAAACTTAGAGCTTTTGAACCCCTTCCTTCAAGATGATAAAAGAGCAGATCATTTATCACTAGTCGAACATGCTCAGAATGTCTCTAAGTTCACGAATCGTGCTACCTTTGACTGTTTTGAATGCATTAGCAGGACTTCTGCTATAGCTATAGGAGCACGACGAATTGCCTGGCTCCAAGCTTCTGACTTGGAGGAATGGGGGCAGGAAAAGCTGGGAAATATTCCTTGCACTGGAGAAAATCCTTTTGGCAAGGATTGGCAATCTAAGGCTAATCAGTTGGACACTGATAATGCCACTTTGAATAGATTGTCAAAGATTTCTGCTAACCCAGCTAAGAAAAAGACCTTTAAGAAAACTTTTTTCTCTAAGAAGAAAAAGTTCTATCCATCTTCCACCCAACAGGCATATGTTCCCCAAAAAGGGCAACAACAGACAAGACAAAGAAAACCCAAACTCCAACCGGCTCAGCAGACTCAGTCTCCTCAGGGGTTTTGACTTTTGTCCAGAGAACTTACTCATTCTTCCTGTGTTAGGCCCAGAACCTCTAAACATTCCAGGCCGTATCTGCCACTTTGCCAACAGATGGCAACAAATCACATCAGAGGCCTGGACTTTGTCCATAGTGAGTCTGGGGGAATGAGTCTTCACATATGGGTATCGTCGGCACCGACGGAGCCCGCGCTGACGGAGCCCGCGCCGTTTCCTCAGCTTACCACCACCCACACTGGTAAAATAGTTCAACTCTCAACCTCTAGGCATAGACCTCTTGCTACAAGAAGTCTACTCTTCTAACTCAAGGAGCTATAGAAGAGGTTCCTTTATGCCAACAAGGTACAGGGTTTTATTCCCCCTATTTTCTCATTCCAAAAAAAACAGGGGATTTAAGACCAAGCCTGGATCTCAGAGAGCTGAACAAATTTCTGGTCCGAGAGAAGTTCAAAATGCTTTCACTCGGCTCTCTTCTGCCATACCTTCACAGGCAAGATTGGCTATGTTCTCTAGATTTAAAAGATGCCTACATGCATATCCTTATTCATGTAGATCACAGGAAATTCCTTTGGTTCCTGGTCCAGGGAGGACATTTCCAGTACAGAGTCCTTCCCTTTGGGCTGGCCTCGGCTCCAAGGGTCTTCACAAAATGCATGTCCGTAATAGCAGCGTTCATGAGGACCCTGGGGATTTTTGTCTTCCCTTACTTGGACGATTGGCTCATCCGAGCACAGTCATCTCAAGAAGCTCATCAGGCCCTGTTACGAGCAAAACAAATACTCCAGTATTTGGGATTGGTCATAAATCTTCCAAAGTCTCAGCTCGCCCCATCTCAGACCCTTGAGTTTATAGGTGCTCGCTTGGACACACAGCTTGCAAGGGCTTTCCTGCCCCAACCGTGCTGTCTGCGAATCATCGAGCTAGCATCTCAAGCGGCGCTGCAGACCTTCCTCACTGCTCGACAGATGCTTCGCCTACACATGGCATCGACCGTCCTTGTAATACCTTATGCTCTTCTTCACATGAGAGCGACCCAGTGGACCTTCGCTTCCCAGTGGTCCCAGGCCTCAGGAAGCTTTTCAGACAAGATCAGAGTTACCACACACCTGACTCTGTCTCTCCGTTGGTGGCAATCTCTGGAAAACCTTTTAATAGGCGCTCCTTTCCAGCAGCTACAACCTCAGGCTATCCTCACAACAGATGCCTCCAAGATGGGTTGGGGAGCCCACTTGGACAGTCTGTCAACGCAGGGCCTTTGCTCTTCACAGGAGGCTCTTCTTCATATAAACCTCCTAGAACTCAGAGCCATCTCCAATGCTATTCGAGTCTTTTGCACCCAGCTCGTAAACAAAACATTTCTGGTGCAAACAGACAATCAAGTAGCCATGTTTTACCTCAACAAACAAGGCGGAACAGGCTTTCTGCATCTATGCAACGAAACTCTGCAACTATGGGCCTTTGCCAGAGAGCATCGGATTCATCTGCGGGCAGTCTGTCTTCCAGGCATTCAAAACGTTTGGGCAGACAGACTCAGTCGAGTACTCCTGCCACTCGAGTGGTCACTCCACTCTTATCATCTTGCTCGAGTTTTTCGTGTCTGGGGAACACCAGACATAGACCTCTTTGCAAGTCCACAGAATGCCAAACTTCCCCGGTTTTGTTCCAGACTTCCAGCACAGAAATGTCAAGCCAGGGATGTATTCCTGCTTCACTGGGGTCAGGATTACCTATATGCTTTTCCGCCAATCCCTCTAATCCCCAAAACCTTATTCAAACTCCAGAGGGACAAGGGACGCATGATACTCATAGCGTCTTCCTGGCCGAGGCAAACATGGTATCCTCTTCTCTTGCAACTCTCTCAAGCCACCCCTCTGGAGTTAGGAAGTGCTCTAGATCTTCTGTCCCAAGACAACGGATCTCTACTGCACCCCAGTCCCCAGTCCCTACATCTCAAGGCCTGGTTACTCAAGGCCTAGATTTTCAAGATCTAGACCTGTCTTAACAAGTGAAGGACATTCTTCTGGCCTCCAGGAAACCTTCCACAAGATGTTCTTATGCTTTTAAGTGGAAAAGGTTTTCTTCCTATTCGCTTCTCCGGGCCAGTCCAGGGACAGGTAGGGTTGTCAATCCTCTATAGCAGCTGAGGGCTGAAAACTTCAAGCTTTGAAGAGAGGTGAAGCCACTCCCCCTGAGCATTACCCAGCAGTCTTTCAGTCCTCAGCAGCTATAGAGGGTCGAATTGGGTGTTCTCCCTCGCTTTTCTTTTCAATTTTCTTTTCTATTGATAAAGATTAGCTCTAGCAGAGCTGATTAGTTTCTTCAGTCCTTGTGCCTTCAAGATTTGTGGTGCTGTATCTTTAAAAATTTCAGGAGACGTCGAGTAAGTCCGGTGAGAGGCAGAGCCTGTCTCCCTGTACCGGCTCCGCCTCAGTCGGCAGAGGATTCTCTGGGAGCCCCAGTTGTGCCTCTGCCGCAGCCGCTTCTGAGTTAGGGGGTGCTCGCTGGCTGCGGGACTTCCTTCTCTGACCCGACGGTGTTTGCTAGGTCGCGGTGAGTTTCTTTTTCTTTCTTTGATTTATTTTCGCCGTTTCCGTTTTCTGCCGGGTCCTCCGTTTAGCGCTTCTTTTTAGCGGTGCGGTTCGCCTGCTCCGCGCCTATTTTTTCGCCGGGTGTGTGTTCTGAAAGCGGCTCTCACGTTCACAATGACCGACAGTCATGAGGGTCCATTACAAGAGCCTTCTTTACCTGCCGAAAAGGCGGGAAAGTCGGCCATTTTGACGGCGCCTGTCAGCTCTCGCTCAGAGCAGCCGAGACCGCACAAAAGGAAGGCAAAGACACCGAAAAATCCTTTGCCTGTCTCGTAGCCTTCACCTCCCAAAATTGGGGCTCAGGGGGATATTGCTTCCTTTTTCTCACCTGAGTTTATTCTTGCAATGCACAGGGCATTTCTCCTCAGGTCATCTCAAAATGAGGGTCCTCTTATGGAAACACCATCTCCCCAGCCCCACAGCGCTGAGGATCCGGGGGAAGGGACTTCTGCTGCTAGGAGTGCTCTACCAGATCCCTTGGGTCCTGCTTTGTCCCAAGATTCTATGAAATTTGGTCTGGGGGACACAGAGGTTCTGGCAGAACCCTTTCTGGAGCAGGACGCTGACGAATTGGAGGAGGGAGAGATTGTTCCCGGGGAAGATCCCAATATTTTCAGAGTTTTCCGCAAGGAGGAGCTCGCGGCTCTCATTGCGCAATCTTTGTCAGCTCTTCACCTGCTTCCTCCTTCGTCCTCACAGGAACCTTTGGAAGATCCCTTGTTGCAGGGTGTTAAATCTCAGCAACGCTGTTTTCCCATGCATCGGGTAATTAAACAGATGATAGAGTCGGAATGGGAGTGTCCTGAAGCTTCCCTGCGGGGTGGACGCGCTTTATCGCGCCTGTACCCTCTCCCGCAAGAGGAGCGGGATTTGTTACGCATGCTGAAGGTTGATGCCCTCGTGTCAGCTGTCACTAAGAAAACTACCATCCCGGTGGAAGGCGCTGCGGCGCTTAAGGATCTTCAATATAAGAAATTAGAAGTTCTGCTCAAACAAGCATTTGATTCTAGTGCTTTGGCGCTGCAAGCGGCTGTTTGCGGGGCCTATGTTTCGCGGGCATCTATTCGCTGGTTGCAGGGCAGCGCGGACGGAGACGCTGCTTCAGAGCTTCCGGAAGCTGCAAAGTTGGAGTCAGCTGCTGCTTATGCGGCTGATGCTTTTTATGACTTGGTGAGAATAGCAGCGAAGACGATGGCTTCGCTGGTGGCAGCTAGACGTTTTCTCTGGTTGCGAAATTGGTCAGCGGATGTTTCCTCGAAGGTACGACTTAGTAAGCTGCCTTTTAAGGGAAAGTTGCTGTTTGGAGAGGCTTTGGAAAAGCTTGTAAAGGATTTAAGTGACTCCAAGGGCGGCCGCTTGCCTGAGGATAGGCCTAAGCCGCTGAGTGCCTCTGCAACCATTCGGGGTTCCTCGCGAGTTTCCCGCAGGTTTCGGGGAGCGCGTTTCGCGCCCTATTTTAGGGGGCGTTCCGGTTTTCGGGGTCAGTCCTTTCGAGGAGCCAGAGGTTTTGCCCGCTCGTACGGGGCGGCTTCTCAACCTTCCATTAAAAAGTCACAATGAAGGTCGGCAGGTCCAGCCGTTAGTTCCGATCGGCGGTCGTCTCCGGAATTTTCTAGCGGCCTGGACCTCGGTCACTTCGGACAAGTGGGTGTTGGAGGTGGTTCAGAAAGGTTATGCTCTGGACTTTGCCTGCCCCTTGCCACCCTCCTTTGTGATGTCCCCGTGTACGAACGGAATGAAGCGGCAAGCCATTTCCGATACGCTCGATCGTCTTTTGCATCTCCAGGCAGTCGTTCCCGTGCCGTTGGACCAGTGCGGCTGCGGTCGATACTCGATCTATTTTGTGGTTCCCAAAACGGGAGGTTCTTTTCGCCCCGTGCTGGATCTCAAAGGGGTCAACCGTACGTTGCGAGTGCCACACTTTCGCATGGAAACCTTGCGCACCGTACTCCGAGCGGTTCAGCCGGGAGAATTTCTCTCGTCCATGGATCTCACAGAAGCATATCTTCATATACCCATCAGACAATCTCATCAGCACTATTTGCGTTTCGCTCTTCCGATGGGGCATTTCCAGTTTCGCGCCTTGCCGTTCGGTCTCGCGACGGCTCCGCGTACGTTCACGAAACTGATGGTAGTAGTCGCGGCGGCGCTTCGCAAGGAGGGTATTGAGGTCCATCCCTATCTCGACGATTGGCTGATCCGGGCCGATTCTCGGGAGGCTTCGGTGACGGTGACAGCTCGCGTCGTTCAGCTTCTCGAACAACTCGGATGGGTGATCAATCATCCCAAGAGCCATTTGATACCAAGCCAGCAGCTAACCTATCTCGGAGCTTGTTTCGACACGGAGCGGGGGATAGTTTTCTTGCCCGATCTGCGGGTAGAGAAGCTTCTCCGGCAGGTTCAGGCTTTCCTGGGTCTTTCGGCTCCGTCGGCATGGACCTATTTACAGCTTTTGGGATCCATGGCGGCGGCTCTAGATCTGGTTCCATGGGCCAAAGCCCACATGCGACCGTTACAGCAGGCGCTTCTTTCCCGCTGGTCGCTGCAACTTCACCCGCTCTCGCAGCGCCTTCCCTGTCCAGAGCAGGTGCGGCTCAGTCTGCAGTGGTGGTTACTTCCGCAGCATCTTACGAAGGGCGTTCCTTTAGAGGAGCCCTCGTGGGTCTTGGTTACGACCGATGCCAGTCTCTCGGGCTGGGGAGCTCATTGTCAAGCTCAGGTGACTCAGGGCTCCTGGTCTCCAGTAGAGAGTTCGTGGTCGATCAATCGACTAGAGCTGCGTGCGGTTCGGCTTGCTCTGCTTCACTTCGCGGTCATACTCAGGGGCAAGGCGGTCAAGATATTTTCCGACAATGCGGTGACGGTGTCCTATATCAATCGTCAAGGCGGCACCAGATCTCTCCCTCTCCTGTCCGAGTGTCAAGAGTTAATGTCTTGGGCAGAAGCCAATCTCCAAGCGATCTCAGCAGCGCATGTCGCGGGCAAGGACAATGTCCAAGCCGATTATCTCAGCCGCAATGTCCTCGATCCCGGGGAGTGGGAACTCAATGCGGCGGTTTATCACGACCTGACTCTGCGTTGGGGATCTCCAGTGATGGATCTCATGGCGACGTTTGCCAGTGCCAAGACCAGCCGGTTTTTCAGCAGACGCAGGGAGCGCATGTCCGAGGGCCTCGATGCTCTTGTCCAACCGTGGCCTCAGGACTCTCTCTTGTACGTTTTTCCTCCTTGGCCAATGTTGAGTCGGGTCATTCAGCGGATCGCGCATCACCGAGGTGTGGTGATTCTCATTGCTCCGGATTGGCCTCGTCGTCCGTGGTATGCCGATCTCGTTCGCCTGCTCATAGCTCCGCCTTGGCCTCTTCCGGTTCGGCTCAGTCTGTTACATCAAGGTCCGATTCTTATGCCCAGGGTGGATCGATTCTTACTTACGGCTTGGCTCTTGAGAGGGAGCGCTTAAAACGCAAAGGCTATGCGGAATCCGTAATTGCCACCTTGCTTCAGTCTAAGCGGCCTACGACTTCTTTAGCTTATGTGCGCGTCTGGCGTCTCTTTGAATTTTGATGTGGCCAGCGTAATATTCGTCCTATGTTGTCTACATTGCCTCAGCTTCTTCTTTTTCTTCAACATGGGTTCGACAAAGGTTTGGCTCTCAGTACCCTTAAGGTCCATGTAGCCGCACTTGCTTGTTTTTGGGGATACGTTCAGCATCGCCGTCTTTCGGCGATTCCCGATGTCCAACGTTTTTTTACGGGCCGCAAGACTTCTTCGCCCTCCGGTGCGGTCTATCGTTCCTCCCTGGGATTTGAACGTGGTATTGGAAGCTTTTTCTCAATCATCCTTAGCTTCCCTTGGTTCTTGTGAGATTCGCGAGTGTTCCTGGAAGACGGCTTTTTTAGTTGCCTTGTGTTTAGGTCGTCGGATTTCCGATTTGCAAGCATTGTCTTGTCGAGAGCCTTATCTTTAGTTTCTACCGGAACGGGTGTTGCTGCGCACTGTACCTTCCTATTTGCCTAAAGTTTTGTCTGTTTTTCATGTGAATCAATCTGTCGCCTTGCCGGTGTTTACCGATTCTTCCGGTTCTGCCATGGATCAGGCTCTCAAGCAGTTGGATCTTGCGCGGGTCTTACGGAGGTACTTACGACTTTCCAAACCTTTTAGGAAAACGGATAGGCTTTTTGTTCAATACGCCGGACCACGTAAGGGTCAACCGGCCACCAAAGCCACCATCGTGCGTTGGGTTCGAAGTGCCATATTAGCGGCTTATACTGCCAAAGGGATTTCTCCGCCGGTGGGATTAAGGGCTCATTCTACTCGGGCTCTAGCCACTTCTTGGGCGGAGTTTGCGTTTGTACCGCCAATAGATATTTGCAGAGCGGCTACTTGGTCGTCCTTACATTCTTTTACTAAGCATTATAGACTGGATGTTCATGCACGGGACGATGCAAAAGTGGGGGCTGCGACTCTTATCGCAGGGCTCGCGGGTCCCTCCCAGATTTAGGTACTGCTTTGGTACTGCCCTACCTGTCCCTGGACTGGCCCGGAGAAGCGAATAGGAATACGAAATTAGTTCTTACCTGCTAATTATCTTTCCTTGAGACTTCTCCGGGCCAGTCCAGGGTCCCACCTCTTGCTGTGTATATAGACTTTTTGTTAATCGCCGGCTAAGGATAACTGTGAGGTTCCGGCAGTCGTTCACGGCAGAGCTCACATTTGGGGGTTTCAGATTTCCTTCAATGCCGACTAAAGTTTTTGAAAAAAAAAAAAAATAAAAATAAATTTATATTTTGCGGACCAATTGTAGCTTCAGCATTTTCAAGGACTATAGAACGCTGTCAGTGTTTCAGGCTGTATCTCGTGTTTTCAGTTCTTTCTTTTAGTTGCTTTGTCATTTGAAGACTGCTGGGTAATGCTCAGGGGGAGTGGCTTCACCTCTCTTCAAAGCTTGAAGTTTTCAGCCCTCAGCTGCTATAGAGGATTGACAACCCTACCTGTCCCTGGACTGGCCCGGAGAAGTCTCAAGGAAAGATAATTAGCAGGTAAGAACTAATTTCGTATTCCTGGTGTAATCAGAGAGGACTTAATCCCTCTTTGGTACCAGTAGACTCTCTTCTAGAGTATCTCCCTCATTTGTCGGCTTCTGGTCTTCAGACCAATTCTGCTAGAGTCTATCTTAGTGCTATTGCTGCATCTCATAAGCTCTTAGATGGACAACCAATTTCCTCTCATCCACTTATTTCTAGATTTATGAGAGGACTTCTTCTAACAAAACCTCCCATTAAACCACCTCCGGTGGCATGGGATCTCAACCTTGTTCTAGGTGTGCTCATGGAGCCACCTTTTGAGCCTTTGGCTACTTCGGATCTAAAGTTCCTTTCATGGAAAGTTGTTTTCATGATTGCCATCACTTCTGCTAGACGCATTAGTGAACTTCAGTCTTTAATGGCTGATCCGCCTTATACAAGGTTTCATCATGATGAGGTGGTTCTTAGGACCCATCCTCATTTTCTTCCAAAGGTGGTTTCACCTTTTCATCTAAACCAGTCAGTTTATCTTCCCGTTTTCTTTCCTAGGCCTCATTCCTACTCTGCGGAAAGGAAACTTCATACTTTGGACTGTAAAAGAGCTCTAGCTTTTTATCTTCAAAGGACCCAGCCTCACAGAAAGTCTTCTCAGCTTTTTTTGGCTTTTGACTCTAGCCATTTAAGACTTCCTGTCACTAAAAGAACCCTCTCTAAATGGATTGCAGATTGTTTTTCCTATACATATCAAAGTAAAGGAATACCTCTTGAAGGCCATGTCACAGCTCATAATGTAGAGCCATGGCAGCCTCAACAGCTAACCTTCTTTCTGTGATTATTGATGAAATCTGCAAAGCAGCAACTTGGGCCTCAGTACATACTTTCACTGCCCATTATTGTCTAGACAAGGACTCCCGCCGGGATGCCTTGTTTGGTCAAGCTGTTCTACAACACCTTTTCCACTCATAGTTCAACTCCTGCCCTCCATCCATTTGGATGCTTGAGGTCCCTGGGGGAAGCATGGCCCATCTACATAGATTTGCTACATGCTGGGTCTTCCCTAGGCATCTTTCAGCTCAGGAGTCCCCATATGTGAAGACTCATTCCTGCTTGTTCCTGGAGATCACCTGTTACAGGTGAGTAACTATGCTTTTTCTGCTCTGGGTTCACGGTAGCCTAGAGCTGGGGAGTCCCATATTTGAGGACTGACTTCCTGCTTGGTCCTGGAGAAAGCGTAGTTACTCACCTGTAACAGGTGTTCTCCAGGAGCAGCATGAATCAGTCCTCACTACCCTCCCTCCTCCCCTGAAGTTACAGTCCTATCCTTCATTTTCATTTTTGCTGTCTCTTAGCTATGTCGTCAGACTGAGCAAGATGGCACCCTTGGGCTGGAAGGGGACTGCGCATGCACGCTGTATTCCCAAAGGCTTTCTTTGAAAGCTGGGGAAATGCTCCACACGAGGGCTCTGTTGGCGCCGATGTCACCCATATGTGAAGACTGATTCCTGCTGCTCCTGTAGAACACCTGTTACAGGTGAGTAACTATGCTACATGGCACCACTCTAAACCGGTTCACATCATACCTAACCTTCGGTCTCAACAAGTAAGAATTGACCAACAAAGCTCAAGTACCTATACCCAAACAATTGGGATCTGCTCTGTCCGTGCTTCTATTTAACATATATATCCACCACTATACAAACTAATAAAGAAATTTCAAGTAGGTTATGCCATCTATGCAGATGACATAATGCTATACCTTCCATTCAACACAGATGCACCCATACTGAAACCCATCATAGAGTGCTTCAGTGAAATCGCACATTGGCTGAAATCTCATGGTCTTAATATAAATTACAAAAAAACAGATGCACTCTTCATAAAAATCAAAACTAAACACCACACACTGCCATTAATGTACAAGGACCAACACTACAAGTTAAAGAAGAGGTGAAATATCTAGGAGTAACAGTTGACAAAACTCTGAATTTTAAATCCCATATTAAACTCATCGGTAGGGCTATATATAACAAAATTAGAATGCTTCAGCATCTGAAACCTCTACTAAGTAATGAATTTAGAACGGTATCACAAGCAATGATATTCCCTTACATAGACTACTATAACAGTCTACTACATGGTCTATCCAAGCAAACTCTTTACAGCCTTCAAATGGCCCAACATATGGCAGCCGCGCAAGATCTACAGTTCACATAAATTTGAACATATAACACCTATATTACATGCACTCCACTGGTTACCAGTCCACAGCAAAATTAAATACAAAATAATAACCACTTTCAAAACTATAAAAAATTTAGCCCCCATAACCCTAACACAGTTAATCAGAGCTACACCTAATGAGGAAAAATGACAAATACACTCAAATTCTATCAGACTACTGCAAAACCAAAAAACAAACTAGCAATAGGGCCTTCAAATATTTAGCACCATCTCTATGGAACTCCTTAACACATAGAATAAGAGAGATATCTGACCTGTCCACCTTCCGAACCCAGCTCAAAACATTCCTCTTTATTGAGCACTTTGGAGACAGTGAACACTATAACAACACAGACGCAACATGAATACCAGAATCAATCTCATCTGCAGATTCCACCCTGTCTCCCCCTTTTTCCTTGCCATGGTACTCTATGCAACAAGCAAAGAATATAAATTTTGAAATACCATCCAAAATCCAATATTACATACAAAAATTATAAATAAGTTTTAAAGAGTTAAAACCTAATCATATGTATTTTTGTGATTGTATAATACACCCTCACTTGTTAAATGTAAACTTTTAATATGTTGGAATGTAATACTGTTGTTCATAATGTAAACCACCCTGATTACATGATAGGGCAGTATAAGTAACTCACAAATAAATAAATAAACATCAAGCTCAAATGGAAGAAAAAATGAAGTTAGCGCATGAGTCTGAGTTACGGAAAGAGTATGTGATTTAAAAAAAAGGATGAAATAAAAAGAAGACAATCTATTTGTTAAAAGAAGTTGAGAAAGTTTGGTGATTGATGGAGGCGTCCTATGAAATTGCCTTTGCGTTGGCTAAAAAACGGAAGGTCCCCATCTCCCTCTCCTGACGACCTCTCCACTATAATAGACCTAGCCTGCAACTCCACAAAGCTGCACTTATCAAACTGGATCATGGGCGACTTCAACCTACCTGCACTCCCAGAAGCCCACTCAAGTGCCTTCCTCGACGCGCTTGATAAGCTGGGCTACGATAAACTAGTCAATGCACCTACCCACACAAAGGGTAACAAACTGGACTTAATCTTTTCTCCCACGGTCGACTACAAGACCAAACCACATGCATACCCTTTCCATCGTACCAGTGCCGTGGTCTGACCACAGCCTGCTGAGCTTCCAAATGCCCACACACCCTGATCACTCCAGAAACAGTCTTAAAGTCGAGGAAGCTACAACAGCAAAAGCACACTTCCGGCCCTTTGACAAGGAATGGATACTCAAGGAAACCTGGGTGATATTCAACCTTACAGACCCTAATTTCGAGGACATGCTCTCTGCCTGGAACGAAAGCCTCAGCTCCATCTCCCACCAACCACTGGCAGACACTTCACCAAGGAAGAGGAAGGCCGTGCCTTGGTACTCACCTGAGTTACGTACCTCACTCCGCCTTTTAAGGAAACTTGAAAAGCTATGGCGACGATCATGTGCCTCTGCCGACCAGGTAACCTACGCCGCCCAGCTGGAAAAACACCGTCTGGCAATATCAGAGAGAATAAAGCAGTACCACACCGAACGTCTACAGTGCTCCCTGAACAAACCTTGGGATTATTTAGCCTGGTGAGAGCCCTGACAAATGAACCTTCTCCCACCCAATGGAATGCGCCACAGCCACAAGAGTTTGCAGACTACCTCCAGTCAAAATTAATCCAAACCAACAAGTCTGCATCACCCTCACCCATGCAGGAATTGCACCACCCAACACCCCTGGCCACCTTCTTAACTCCATCAGCGGGAGACATCGAGGACACCATAACTGCTATCAACACCACCACAGCCCCAAACGACCCTTGCCCAGCGTTCTGGATAAAAACTCTACGCAAGGAGTTTAGCCCCTTTCTGGCCAGATTATAGGCCTATCCTCCTCCACAGGCATCTTCCCACAAAGCTTGAAACAAACATCCATCAGGCCACTTCTAAAGAACACCAAACGCGATCCCCTGAAAGTGGATTCCTACAGACCAATTTCAAGCATCCCTCTAATGGCCAAAATAATTGAGAAACTTGTCCAACGGCAAATCCAGCACCATATCGAAATCACTGCTTCCCTTGACCCAACTCAACATGGGTTCAGGGAACTGCACGGAGTCGAGACGCTCCTGACCAGCCTCTACAATACACTAATCACTGGACTGGACAACATAAGACAGGGACACGCCTTAATCTTCCTGGACATTGCCGCAGCCTTCGACTCTGTGGACCACGAATTGCTCCTAGGGCGTCTCGCAGAGAAGGGGATCCAGGACATAGCCTTGAGCTGGTGTAAGACCCTACCTCACAGACAGATGGCAGCACGTGCGCACTGGCCTCAAGACCTCCAATCCGTTCCAGCAAAAACAAGGCGTACCGCAGGGTTCCTCGCTCTCAGCACTATTTTTCAATGTATATATGCAGCCCATCTGTGCAATATTCCGCTCTTTCAATATCTCCTGCCTCATGTATGCGGACGACGTGCTACTCTACATGCCATTTGCAACTGACCAGCCTGATTTCGCACCACTAACCACCTGTTTCGACGCCGTAACAGAATGGCTCCACACACAAAACCTCAGAATAAACTTTAAGAAAACTGAGACACTCTTCATCACTAGGAACCAAGCATTCACCCCCCCCCCCCGCATCTCTAAGGGTGAGAGGCGTGGAACTTCAAAGCAAAGCCATGATCCGCTACCTAGGTGTCATCCTTGACCAACAGTTGGACATGAAAGCCCACGTAAATAACACCGTCAGAGCAGTATATCACAGAATAAACATGGTCCGGCATCTCAGACCACTGCTGGCACCGAAGGACTTCCGGACAGTCTTCCAGGCTTTAGTAACCCCCCATTTTGACTATGCCAACGCAATCCTACAAGGTCTCCCAAAAAGCACACGACCCGTTGCAGCTTGCGATGAATGCAGCCGCCAGAATATTACATGAAGCTTCCAGGTGTGACCATATAACTCCAATTATGAAGCAACTACATTGACTACCTGTCCACTGCAGACTTACCTTCAAAATCCCGCTGATGACTTTCAAGGCCATTCAAGGCATCACTTCCACCACCATCAGGGACCTCGTCCTTCTCACCCCCTCAAACAGGCTCAGAAGGTCAACCGCTGTCAATACACTGAACATTCCCATCAAGATCACGAAGTGCTCGCAAGCAACAAGAAACAGGGCCTTCGTGTATTATGCTCCCACTTGTTGGAATGCTCTCCTGCCCGAGGTCTGCTCCATATCTGACCTCGCCCAATTCAGAAAGGCTCTGAAACACCACTTGTTCCTCCATTACTACTCCCAGGACGGAGACTCACAACGTCCAACCTCACGCAGACACCAACAGCGACATGCAGTCACACCCCAGACCAATAACACCCCCAAACACCTGGCTAGCAACTGTATAAAGCTCACAACCTGTCCCCTATGTATGTCCCCACCTGACCTGCCTATCCCGCTTGTATATAGTCTCTTATCCAATTAGCCTCCTGCTATGTAGTCTGTATATAGTTCCCCCAGTTAGCCAAGTTGTAAACCCTGTTCCTTGTAAGTACAGTTCAGACGCTGTCTGCACTGCACAAAATTGTTATAATGTAAACCGAGCTGATGCTAAAGAGCGCGGTATAGAAAAAACCTAAATAAATAAAATAAAATAAATAAAGCCTTTCTCTGATGGAGAAGAAATTGTTAAGCCTTGTCTCCAAATATTTGCAAGATGTCTTGGTGATAAAAAATATTGAAAAATATTAGAGTTTATAGGGGCAAGATTAGACACCCTGCTTACTTGCCTGAGGACAGGGCTCATAGGCTGATTGACTTGGCTAACCATTTCCAAAGCAATTCTCAGGTCTCCGCCAGACACTTCCTGTGACTCCTGGGTCACATGGCATCCATGGTATATGTGACCCTGAATGCCCGTCTGCACATGCGGGCGGCTCAGTGGTGCCTCAGAGCTCAGTGGGCGCAAGCCACAGGCGACCTCCGAGACAGTAAAGGTGTCCAAACCGCTCTTGGACTCACTACAATGGTGACTGCATCTCCGAAACCTTCTCAGGGGGGTACCCTTTCAGGCCCCAGCACACACAAGGGTGCTGACGACCGATGCTTCCTTAAAGGGCTGGGGTGTACATAGCCAGGGCAGGTGCACTCAAGGCCTCTGGTCTCCTCGGGAGGCCACACAGCAGATCAATCTGTTGGAGCTGCGGGCAATCCGCTTGGCTCTACAGACTTTTTCTCATTCCCTCTCTCACCAGTCTGTCTTAGTTCAGACAGACAATCAGGTAGCAATGTTCTATGTGAACAAGCAAGGGGGCACAGGGTCCAGACTCCTGTGTCAGGAGGCGCAGGCCCTTTGCTCCTTTGCAGTCAAACAAGGCATGTTTCTCAAAGCAGTTTATCTATCTGGTCAGGAGAACTTCTTGTGATGAAACAATGTTATCTGGTCTTTTTTCAGAGCGATTACCTCCCAGTAGCAATAACTATGTGTCAACACGCTCAATATAATCAATCTGGAACTTTGAACTTTTATATCAATGAAAGTCTCAGACTTGTTTAGCACTCTAATGTGGACTCGCAACATGTCCTTTTTCAGTGCTTATTAGCATCAACGACCTTCTATAAAAGTTTTTTTTTGACCTGTGAAGTGCAAGAAACTCTTCTTATGCAAATTTAAACAGAGTACTTAGCTTCGATCTTGCTTAACTCCACGATGTTCCTTTCATACTTTCTCACTCAAATCCCAACGCCAACCCTCGGCGCCCATGCGTTTCACTAGGAGCGTTTCCTCAGGGGATCACCATTTTCCACATTTCTGGATGATGCTGCATATGTATCACGATTTTTTCAAGCTGTTGTAAAGGGTTACAATCCCTTATCCATTGCTGTCTCCATTGCTGCGCAACGTTTTCTGAAAGTGTGTTGAAAGAACTGAAATATGAGATTGTAGACCTACTATTAGTAATCTGTGAACTATCATTAGAATCATCTATAATACCTGAAGATTGGTGAATAGGCAATGTAATGCCAATTTTTAAAATGGGTTCCAGGGGTGATCCAGGCAACCACAGACTGGTGAGTCTGACTGAGGTAACTGGGCAAAATGGTAGAAACCATTATAAAGAACAAAATTACTGAACATGTAGATAGTTATGGTTTAATGGGAGAAAGCCAACATGGCTTTAGCCAAGGAAGGTCTTGCCTTACTAATCTGTTATATTTTTTTGAAGGTGTAAATAAACAGGTAGACAAAGGTGAGCCGGTCTATATAGTGTATCTGGATTTTCAGAAAGCTTTTGATGAAGTCCCTTATGAGAGACTCTTGGCAAAATTTAAAAAGCCATAGGATAGGAGGCATTGTACTATTGTGGATCAGGAACTGGTTAAAAGATAGAAAGCAGAGGGTAGGGCTAAATGGCCAATTTTCCCAATAGAGAAAGATGAATAATGGAGTACCCCAGAGATTTGTTCTGGATCCGCTGCTTTTTAACGTATTTGTAAATAATCTGGAAATAGGAATAATGAGTGAGGTAATCAAATTTGCAGATGACACAAAATTATTCAAAGTTGTTAAAATCCCAGAGGATTGTGAAAAATTTCAAGAGGACCTTCATAAATTGGAAGACTGGACGTTCAGGCAGATGACATTTAATGTGTACAAGTGCAAAGTTATGCACCTAGGAAAGAACAATCCAAACTATAGTTACACAATGCAAGGCTCCACATTAGGAACCACCAGCCAGGAAAATGATTTAGGCATCATTGTGGATAGCGCATTGAAATCCTTCACCTTATTAAGACTAATAAGAGAAAATATTATTTCACTCAATAATCAAACTGGAATTTGTTACCGGAGGATGCAGTAAAAGCTGGTAGTGTAGATGGGTTTAAAAAAGGTTTGGACAAGTTCTTGGAGGAAAGGTCCATAAACCATTTTAAAGAGGACCCAGGAAATCCACTGCTTGTCCCAATACAAGGTGATTTTAATCTAAGCTCAGCACGAAACAAGGATGCAAAGTCATTCCTGGGAGCAATGGAATCGTTTCAATTCAACCAAATCATCACCGTACCAACTCATCAACTGGGAACCGTGCCTGACCTTATCTTCATTCCAAAGACAATGACTAAACAGAACCTCATAATACCTCCGTCAATCACGCCCATACCATGGTCAGACCCCACCACCTTATAGCATTCAAAGTGAGTATTAAAAAGATATCTGACACCACAACCCTACAATACACAGAGAGAAGATTTAAAAGCTTTCATAGGGAAAAGTTCTTACAAGAAATATCGGAGAGAGAAACCAGGAGCGGAACCCAAGGACCAGGCCTACACGTCGGTGTAATTGTGCAAACAAAGTTTATTGGGGGACCCAACTAAAAAGTTTCGGCCGGAGGTCTTCAGGGGTCACAAGGTATAGCAGCAACGAGTGAACAAGCAAATTGCTCTTCTCAATAAATCGCTACAAACATTACCAAAGACGTTGCTATGCGCGGGAAAACTCATACCTTGTGACCGCTGAAGAAGGCCTCCGGCCGAAACTTTTTAGTTGGGTCCCCCAATAAACTTTGTTTGCACAATTACACCGACGTGTAGGCCTGGTCCTTGGGTTCCGCTCCTGGTTTCTCTCACCTGTTTTTGCGGATACCTTATTCTTCTCTTGGTTTTACTTACAAGAAATATCCTCAAACCTCAAACACGACATATATGACCTGGACATTGCCATTGAAAACTGGAACGAAACCATCCTCGCTGCAGAAGCAACCCCAAACAAGACCCACCCAACCTTATGTAAAGTTACAGTTCCATGGTACTCTTCCGAGATCAAGCGAGCGAAACAGACATTACAGAAACTGGAGAGACAATGGAGACAGATAAAATCCACCACCACTCTTATAAAATACAGGCAAAAACAACAAGAATATAACAACTTAATAAACAAAACAAAGCAACAATTCTACACCAACCACATTATGAAATCAGCCAACAAACTTTGTGAACTATTTGATACAGCACGGACCCTCAAAAAGAACCAGCATAACAAACTGTTCTGGAAATAAACCCACAAGTAATAGTAAACCATCTAATGACAAAAAAACGGCAGCCTATGAATGCCCTCCCGGGCCTACCAACAGGCAACCTAGACACATCTCTTACTACAACATGGGGCGAGTTCCATAAACCAAGCTGCCAACAAATTGAACACATTATTTCCTCCCTCAACATCATCACATCTCCGTTGGACCCATGCCTTGCATCCTGGATTAAATCTACGAAGGAGCAACTCGTACATTTCATGCACAAGATAGTAACAACAGTGCTCAACCAAGGATATATGCCAAATGCACTCAAACACAGTAACAGGTCCAATTCTCAAGAATTCAGCACTGAACAAATCTGACCCTATATCCTACTGCCCTATATCCAGTTTACATTTCATGGCTAAAATTATGGAAAAAGTGGTACAAAGGCAACTACAGGACCACCTAGACCAACACGCCCCTCTGGACTCCCATCAGCTTGGATTTAAACCAAACCATAACGTCAAAACACTATTAACCTGACTTCTTGACACTGTCATCAGAGGAATCGACAACATCAAATCTGGTTTCATTCTCATATTTATGGACGTATCAGTGGTTTTCAATACAGTATCCCATAGTACCCTGCTGCCACGCCTACAGGAAATTGCCCTACAAGGCACAACACAACTTCCATAGCCCATGTTCCCTGTAAAATAGTTATCTCCAAGTTATAATGCCCTGTTCAATGTAATTTCAGTTTGTTCAATGTAAACCGCACTGATGCAGAATAGCGCGGTATATAAGAGAATGTAAATAAAATAAAATAATAAATAAAATAAACACTAAAATGGTTCCAGTCCTGTTTCAGCAACAGGCAGTGGCAAGCGCATATCCTCCCCCTTCACCCTAATCCAGGGCATCCCTCAAGGCTCATCGATCTCCTCATTGCTCTTCAAAATCTATATATAACCCATCTGCAACATAGTCCAGCACCATAACATACAATTCAAGATAAAGGCTGATGATATCATGGCTGTCATTCCAATCAATCTTAGCAACCCTGACCTCCTCCCCATAACCAACTGTATGGAAGAAATGATCGGCTGGCTAGGCACCAATAACCTAGCAGTAAACTTCAACAAAACCGAGGCATTATTCATCACTAGAGACCCATCATTCACACCCCCATAAGAAATCTGCCTTTTGCATCATACCATTAAGGTACAAAAAATGGTCAAGTATCTTGGTGTCATCTTAGACTAAAACCTCACACTATAGCCTCACATAAAGTAAATCACTGTAAATGCCTACTATAAGATGAAACTCCAAGAATATAAAACCACTACTCAGCTAGGAACACTTCCGCACTGTATTTCAAGCCATTGTCACACTGATTTTGGATTATTGTGACTCGTTATACCAGAACTTATCCACCCCCTACAACAGGCACAAAACACAGCCACCCGTGTACTCACTTGTAGCTCTAAACTAGAGCACATTACCCCCACATCTAACCAACTTCACTGGCTCCCAATGCACTCCCGGACCAAGTTCAAAATATATACTCATAATCTTTAAGATCCTACACAAATCCTCTGCAAATATCCTACAGGAACTGATCAATCGAGACATCAACACCTGCCCCTGGAGAACTAATAAGAATATGATAGTCACCCCACTTGATTACAAAAAATCCAACCAGACCACCTCCGCTAGAGTGCTTTCCCTCTCTGCCCCAGTGCTATGGAACTCCCTGCCAGAAGACATCAGGACGATTGCAGACATCAAGGACTTACGCAAAAAGCTACCTCTACACTGAACACTTTTGGTCACATCACATAAGCAATGCATAAATAATACAATCCACACCATACTAGTATACACACTGCATTATTAGTTAACTAAGCTAAATTATTACTTACCCAGACCTGTCCTCTATATTGTATATAGTTTTTGTTTATAAGTTTTTACAAGTATGTTACTATGTAATCGACTCTGTTTCAATGTAGCAGTCAACATTGCGATACACTCCCTTGTTGTATGTATAAGTTATTGTTTAACAGCTCTGAGTGAAGGATAGAGCAATAGAAAAAAATGGTTAAATAAAATAAAATAAATTCATTAATTGTGGAACTTGTATGTCCTTTTGGAAAACTGCCTGGTACTTGTGACCTGGATTGGCAACTGTTGGAAACAGGATACTGGGCTTGATGGGCCTTGGTCTGACCCAGTAAGGCATTTCTTATGTTCTTATATATCTTCTCAAAAATAGTCGTCTCCACCCCCAACAACCCCCGAATCTCCAGCTGTTGCAAAAAGTCCCCTATTTGCAGATAGACATCTATCCATCTCCTCTAAACCAAACTCATCTTGAAGTTCCTCAAGTCTTAACCCTACCCTCTCTTTAGCCACCTATCCCATTGTTCCAGCCCTCTATCTGTCCATCTCTGGAAAACTCTAGATCAGTGGTTCTCAACCTTTTTTTGTACTGTGACCCCTTTTACCATTGGTCAACTTGTGGTGACCCCCAATGATAAAATCAAATGCGTCTCTCTTCCTTTACCGTTAACGCATTGTCACTATAATCATTTGTTGAATTATTAATATACTATAGGCCATTTCAATATGTTTTTATTTATAAAATTTACTTATTTAAACCACAATAATTAATCACAATAACAAGCGACAATATTTGATTTCAAAATTATGATGATTTTGTAGTCAAATCACTAATATGAAATAAAATTATTTTTTCTACCTTTGTTGTCTGACCAATTTAATCTCCAGGAACAAGCAGGAATGTAGTCTTCACATATGGGTATCGTTGGTACCGACGGAGCCTGTGCGGGAACGCTCCCCAGCGTCCAATTAGAAAGCTTTTGGGAGCATCCCACAGCGCCTGCGTGCTGCCTTCCCACCTTTCCCAACTGCCTCTCTCCAATTCTTTGTTTTCCGCGGAGCCAGCAGGTCGTTTTCCTGTCACTGCAGAAATTATCCCATATTTTTCATTCTTTTTTGTGGTAGCGTCTGCCTTCCTCGACGCTATACCGGTACTGCCGGTTCTTTCTTTCTTTAAAAAAAAAAAATTCTAATCTTTTATTTGGATTTTCCAGCCTTTTTTCTCTTGGGTGCCACGTGCCATTTTGGGCACTAGGCCCAATTTTTCCTCAACATGGAAAAACCTGCTTCGGGTTTTAAAAGGTGTTCCAAGTGTGGCGGTACCATCTCCGTCACCGACACTCACGAGTGGTGCCTCAAATTTTTAGGTCCTGACCACTCCATCTCGGAGTGTGTTGCCTATGGGATGATGTTGAATTTTAAAATCCAAATAAAAGCTTAACACCCTTTTTCCCTCCGATGCAGCATCCGTGGCATCGACGTCTTCCTCCCATGGATCTCAGGTAACCAAACATAAATCTAGCCGGTCCTCAAAGGGTAGATCTCCTTCCAAGCATAGAGATGCCTCTGGCGTTGCCCTTGAGGGACTTGTACTGGCAAAATTGCCTCGGCGGGAGGCTTCGGCTTCCAAAGCACTATCGGGGCTCCAGGATGTTCTCGAGGCCTCAACCTCGGCAGAACTACTGGTGCCATGCTCTGGGGTACCGGCCGCTTCGTCTGGTACCGACACCCAGGCATCAGCAGTCAATTGACCAGAGATTCCTGGCTATTGAGCGCAGCCTGGCGGCTCTCCTTGTGGCATCGTTGCCTTCGGGACCGCTACAGACAGTTCAACACCGGTTCCGGCACCGATATCGGTACCGGTACCGACAGCATCGACATCGGAGAGTATGCTACCAACACGGAGTCATGCTATTCTCCAGGACCAAGCAGGAAGTCAGTCCTCACATATGGGTGACGTCGGCGCCGACGGAGCCCTCGCGGAGCAATTTTCCCCAGCTTTCAAAGAAAGCCTTTGGGAATTGCAGCGCGCATGCGCGGTCGCCTTCCTGCCCAAGGGTGCCATCTTAGCCAGTCTTCTTTTTTCCGCGGAGCCCTACAGACGTACCCGTCGTGTCCCCGCGAAAAAGTTGATTTTTACTCATAATTTTCTCTTTTTTCCTTCGGTTCGACGCCGGTCTTTTTCCCGCCCGGACTCGCGACGCCGGTCACGAGTCCTCTTCTTCTTTTCGGTTTTTCTGACTTAGTCAGTTTCGTTTTCGGTTTTTCCCTGGCAGCCCGGTCCTTTGACCTCGCTGGGGCCCTTTTTCCCCCGATGGCTGCCAGTGGTTTCAAGCGGTGTGGTCAGTGTGACCGAAATATGTCACTAACTGACACATACGACAATTGCCTCCGCTGCCTGGGCCCGGATCATGAAGAAATGATCTGTGGGCCCTGCGGCAAAATGTCCTCCAAAGCGTTGAGAAGTCGGCGGCATCAGCGGGATAGGATCTTCGCTGACCCCAGCCGTACCCGGACCTCGTCGGAGGCCTCCGCGTCCAAGGGTTCCAGTTCGGACCGTCGCCGGAGTTCCTCCGACAGGGATTCTCCCTCCGGGGACCATCGTCGGAAGGTGAAACCCGCGAGGGCGGCGTCGGTGGACGCTCCTGGCTCCGTGAGGGCCAGGTCGCATAGCCCCGACAGCCGTCCCGGGTCCTTGGAGAAGGAGCACCTCTCGAAGCGACCTCGCCTGGAGTCGGAGCTGCCTGCTCGGGTAAGTCCTGTGGTCCTCCTGGACTCGCCTCCGAGACCGCCGACGTCGGGCCCGACGCCGTCGGGGCCCGAGTCGGGGGCTGCTGGGTCACCTGAGCTCGGACTCAGGTTGACGGCCTTGGAGAGCAGACTGTCTGCCTTCATGGACCAGCAGCGGGCACTGCTCGCTGGCCTCGCTGGCGCCGCTGCCCCGACCGCCGGGACGTCGACGTCTAAGTCGACCCCGGAGACCGAGCCGATCCTCGAGTCCATGCGAACTCGAGTCGATCCTCGGTCGAGGTCACCCTCGGCCTCCCGTTCGGGACCGAGGTCGCCGACGCCGACTCCCTCGGCGTCGGGGCGGCAGGCGCCGCGCCCTGCCCGGGCCGACCCCACCGATTCCTCGTCGGAGTCGGTCTGGGAGTCTGAAGAGGAAGAGTCACCTGATTCTTTTCGGACTCGGTGTGTCCCCTCGGACTCACCTGAGTCCGAACCTCGGAAGCAGTCCCCCCCCGGAGGATGCCCGGTTCTCGGACTTCGTCAGGGGTATGGCCAAGGCTTTGGCCTTCCCTGCGGATCCTGAGGAGGAGCCTCGAGCCGAAGAGCTCGACGCCCTCCAGTATGACTCTCCCGCCAGGGAACACTTTACTGTACCGGTTCCTCCCATGCTGGAACGACTACTCTTCCGCATGTGGGAGAGTCCGGCCTCCTCGCCGGTCCTGAGCAAGCGGGTCGATTCTATCTATCGAGTCCGCAAGAGCCCTGGCTTCCAAAAAGCACAGCTACCACACCATTCCATGGTAGTGGAATCGGCCATGCATCGTCTTAAGAGCCAGAAGATGCACTCCTCGGTGCCTCCTGGCAGGGAGGCCCGTAACCTGGATGGCCTTGGTAAGAAGTGTTTCCAGGGCTCTATGCTTGCGTGTCGTGTCCAGACCTACCAGCTATACATGGGCATGTATCTCCGAGACCTGGCTAAAGAACTAGCCGGATTCTCCGCTGGTTTGTCCGAGGAACCCTTGCGGAGGTTCCTGGCCTTGTCCTCTGGCATTCGGGAATGCTCAAAATTCATATCCCGAGCAGCCTATGATGGCTTTGAAGCATCGGCTCGTGTGGCCGCAGCCGGCATCGGTGCCCGCCGACAGGCTTGGCTTCAGTCGTCTGACCTTGAGCCCTGGGTGCAGGACAAGTTGGTCGATGTCCCCTGCCGAGGCGAAAACCTCTTTGGCAAGCCCATGGCTGAAAAGGCTGCACAAATCGAGACGGAGACTCTCACCAGGACTAGGCTTTCTAGGAAGACCTCCGCCCCTTCCCAGAAAAAGAAGGGCTCGGGAAAGAAGTCCTTTTACCCGAGAAAGGCGGCTGCCTACAAACAATACCCCCAATATCAGGCCCCTGCAGCTCCCCAACAGGGCCAGCAGGCCAAGGGACGGGGTAACGGGTCCCGTAGGCAGCAAGCCCCCAAGCCTGCACCACCAGCCCCTGCTCAGCAGGGTGGGGGTTTTTGACTCCTTAAGCATAGCCTCTCCCCCTCTGCTGGTTCCTCCCAGCACCGGAGGCCGGCTGGTTCACTTCGCCCACAGGTGGTCCAGCATCACCTCAGATGCCTGGGTGCTTCAAGTCGTGAGAGAAGGCTATCTTCTCCACTTCCACCAGGTCCCTCCCTCCTATTTTCCGGGAGAACCTCCACGACTCCCTCTGCACAGGGAATTACTCCTTCAGGAGTTAGCAGGTCTTCTACAGGAACAGGCGGTGGAACCGGTGCCCCACCACCTGCGAGGTCAAGGCTTTTATTCCAGGTATTTCCTAATACCAAAAAGAACAGGAGGCCTCAGACCCATCCTGGACTTGCGCAACCTCAACAAGTTCCTCGTGAGGGAGAAGTTCAAGATGCTTATCCTTGGAATCCTTCTGCCCTACCTCCAGCAGGGAGATTGGCTATGCTCCTTGGATCTAAAGGATGCCTACACGCACATCCTCATCCACCCCAGCCACCGCCAATACCTAAGGTTTGTGGTGGCCGGAAATCATTACCAGTACAGAGTACTGCCCTTTGGCCTGTCCTCCGCACCGCGAGTCTTCACAAAATGTCTCACGGTGGTGGCGGCCCATCTCCGGCTTCACGGCCTCTATGTCTTTCCGTACCTCGACGACTGGCTCATCAGAGCAGCGTCCGCTCCGGAGGTCACCAACGCCACACGCCGCACGGTGACTCTTCTGCAGTACTTGGGCTTTGTCATAAACTTCGCAAAGTCCACTTTGCTCCCCTCACAGGATCTCGAGTTCATCGGCGCAAGGCTGCACACTCCTCAGGCACGAGCGTTCCTACCGCTCGACAGGGCTCAACGGCTCATGGACCTAGCCGACCGTTTTCGCAGCCAGCCCCTGGTCTCCGCCAGGCGCTTCCTGAGACTACTCGGCCATATGGCTTCCACCGTCCATGTGACCCCCAATGCCCGCCTGAATATGCGGCCTGCTCAATGGTGTCTCCGCAAGCAGTGGCAACAAGCCACAGGCGGCCTAGCAGACCTAGTGCGCATCTCCGAGCCGCTGATCTCGTCTCTCCAGTGGTGGCTTCATCGGCCGAACCTGGTACTCGGCATGCCTTTCCAGTCACCTCAGCCGGCCCGGGTGCTGACGACAGATGCATCCCTCCTGGGCTGGGGAGCACATTGCCAAGGGGCACGTACTCAGGGCCTCTGGACCAGGTGGGAGTCTGCTCAGCAGATCAACTTCCTGGAGCTCAGAGCGATCCGCCTGGCTCTCAAGGCCTTCTCCCACCTGACCTCTCACCAGTCCGTCCTTGTCCAGACGGACAATCAAGTTGCCATGTTCTACGTGAACAAGCAGGGGGGCACGGGCTCCTTCCTTCTCTGTCGGGAAGCACAGAAGCTCTGTTCTTGGGCCGTCAGTCACGGCGTTCTTCTCAAGGCAGTTTATCTCCCAGGCCAAGAAAATTGCCTGGCGGACAAACTCAGCCGGATCCTCCAGCCGCACGAGTGGCGCCTGGATCCCTTGGTAGTTCAGAAGCTCTTTCTAAAGTGGGGCCTCCCCACGATGGATCTCTTTGCCAGCCCTCTCAACCGGCAACTTCCTCGCTTCTGCTCTCGTCAGCCACATCCCCTTCGAGTTGCGGCAGACGCTTTTCTACTCTCATGGTCGGAGAGCCTTCTGTACGCTTTCCCTCCCATCCCGCTAGTCTCTCGGACTCTTTTCAAGGTTCTCCGAGACAAAGCCTTCATGATCCTGGTGGCCCCTCGCTGGCCCAGGCAGCCGTGGTTTCCACTCCTGCTGCAATTAGCGGTAGAGGATCCCTTCCCTCTGGGGTTACAGCCGGATCTCCTCACTCAGGATCAGGGGTCTCTGCTACACCCCAACCTCAGATCTCTCAATCTAATGGCCTGGCTGCTGAGAGGGTAGTCCTTGCTCCCCTTCTTCTGCCGGCAGAGGTGGAAGAGGTCGTCCTAGCTTCTCGGCGACCTTCTACCCGCAAATGCTACGCCCTTAAATGGCGTCGCTTTTCCGTTTGGTGTACCCAACAGTCTCAGGATCCCTTCTCCTGCCCGGTGTCGGTGATCCTGCAGTACTTGCTATACCTCTCTAATCTGGGACTTAAGTCCAACTCCGTCAAAGTTCACCTTAGTGCTCTTTCAGCACATCATGTGCCGGTGGACGGCAGACCTCTTTCCAGCGACCCTCTTGTAGCGAGGTTTCTCCGAGGTCTCCTTCTGCTTAAACCACCTCTGCGCCCGCCAGCGCCTGACTGGGATCTGAATGTGGTTTTACAGCGGATCACCTGTCCGCCTTTTGAACCTATGGCTACCTGTTCTCTCCGTTTTCTTTCTTGGAAAACATTGTTCTTGATAGCCCTCACTTCCGCTAGACGCGTAAGTGAATTGCAGGCCCTCGTGTCTGATCCCCCTTACACTCGGTTCTACAAAAATAGGGTAGTCCTACGGACTCACCCAAAATTTCTTCCAAAAGTGGTCTCCCCTTTTCACATCAATCAGGAGGTGGTACTTCCGACCTTCTTTCCCAGACCACACTCCAGCCGAGCTGAAACGGTCCTCCATACCCTGGACTGTAGAAGGGCATTGAACTTCTACCTTGACCGTACGCGGGAGCACCGTAAAGCTGCTCAGCTTTTTGTGTCTTTTGACCCCAATAAATTGGGGCTCCCGGTCTCCAAGCGTACTCTGTCCATCTGGGTTGCGGACTGTATCACTTGGGCTTATGGGGCAGCCGGACTCTCCTTGGAAGGTCGAGTCACGGCTCATTGCGTTCGGGCAAAGGCTACGTCAGTGGCTTACCTCCGCTCTGTTCCGCTGGCAGACATCTGCCGGGCCGCTACTTGGTCTTCGAGCCAGACTTTTGCGGTCCATTACTGTCTCGAGAGGGAGTCCCGCAGGGACAGTGCTTTCGGACAGGCAGTCCTCCGTAATCTCTTTGAGGTCTGAGCAACTCCTACCCTCCATCCCGGATGTGGGCTACCGGTGGGTAATAATTCAGCGAAGATTCCTTCCTTCTGTGCTGCTGAGCTAGAGGGAGCTCATTTTGTGCTTTGGGTCTCCGGTAGCCTTAAGCTTGGGAGTCCCATATGTGAGGACTGACTTCCTGCTTGGTCCTGGAGAAAGCGTAGTTACTCACATGTAACAGGTGTTCTCCAGGAGCAGCAGGAATCAGTCCTCACAACCCTCCCTCCTCCCCTTGGAGTTGCAATCATCTGCTTTAGTTTTTTTGCAAATTTTTATGCTGTCTTTTTTAGCTATGTCATCTGACTGGCTAAGATGGCACCCTTGGGCGGGAAGGCGACCGCGCATGCGCGCTGCAATTCCCAAAGGCTTTCTTTGAAAGCTGGGGAAAATTGCTCCGCGAGGGCTCCGTCGGCGCCGACGTCACCCATATGTGAGGACTGATTCCTGCTGCTCCTGGAGAACACCTGTTACAGGTGAGTAACTACGCTTTTCCTCCGGTATCGACAGGCCGGTACCGGTATCGTGCTTTACAAGAGCACCCGGACAGAAGATATTTTGAATCCTCCGATGACTTTGAGGACTCTGACAGCTCTGTCGATGCCGGAGTACTTCTCTCTGAGGAGCCGCCTTCTCCTAAACGTAGGATGTCTCCTCCAGAGGATATATCCTTTCAGGATTTCATCAGGGAGGTGGCTAGGGGTCTTTCCATCACAGTGGCTCCTGAAACAGAGCCCAGAGCAAAGGAGTTGGAGATTTTACAATATCCTAAAGCTCCCAAGGAAGTGGCTACTTTGCCTATTCATTTGATTTATTTTATTTATTTGCATGATCTCATGTTAAGAATGTGGAAAACACCTCTTACCACCTCTCCTCATTCCCGTAGGCTGGCTACCATGTATCGAGTACCTCCTTGTCTTGGATTTCAAAAAGGTCAGTTGCCACACCACTCCATAGTGGTGGAGTCAGCTATGAGAAGGATCAAGAGTGCAAAGAGACATGCATCTAATCTTCCAGGACGTGAATGTAGGACTCTTGATGCCTTTGGGCGTTGAACATTCCAGGCCTCTATGCTTTCTGCCAGGATTAGTTCCTACATCTTATATATGGGAATGTTCCTTAAGGAGGTTACAGGAGATCTTGAGCTTATGAGCCCTCTCCTTCCTGATGATAAGAGGCAGGATTATCTTACACTTGTCAAACATGCCCAGGATGTTTCCAAGTTTGTTAATCGTGCAGCTTTTGACTGCTTTGAGTGCATAAGCAGAACCTCTGCCATTGCCATAGGTGCTCATAGGATTGCCTGGCTCCAGGCATCTGACTTAGAACTCTGGTTACAGGACAAACTGGGGAATATCCCTTGTACAGGCGAAAATCTCTTTGGCAAAAATTGGCAAGAGAAAGCTAATGAGCTGGATGCTGATAACACCACTTTGGATAGACTATCCAAGGCTACAGCTGATCCTGCAAGGCGAAAATCCTACAAGAAACCATTCTTCTCTAAAAAGAAGAGGTTTTATCCCTCCTATACCCAGCCGGTGCATTCTGCAGGTCAGTCCGCCCGAACTGGACAGCAGCCCCCAAAGCAAAGGAAATCAAAGACTGCTAAGCCTCAACCGGCCCAGCAGACTCAGCCTCCACAGGGGCTTTGACTCCCATCAAGAGAACTTGGCCTTCCTGGCCCTGAACGGGCCAGAGCCTTCCACTATCCCAGGAAGGTTGTGTCATTTTGCCCCCAGATGGGGGCAGATAACAGAAGAAGAATGGACTCTTTCCATTGTAAGAGAGGGGTACAAGCTTCATTTCTTCAACATGCCCCCTCCTACAGTGGTAAAACAGTTCAGTACTCAGGCTTCTCTCAACACTCAGTTGAGTCAAGAGGTCAGTTTACTTCTTGCCCAGGGGGCAATAGAAGACGTACCCATTTCCCAATTGGGTACAGGGTTTTACTCCCCTTATTTCCTTCTTCCAAAGAAAACAGGGGGACACAGACCCATTTTAGACCTCAGAGAACTGAACAAATTCCTGTTCAAAGAGAAATTCAAGATGATTTCTCTGGGAACTCTGCTGCCATACCTTCAGAGTCAGGATTGGCTTTGTTCTCTAGATCTCAAGGATGCGTACACTCATGTTCTCATCCATCCAACTCACCGAAGGTTCCTTCGCTTCCTGTTTCAAGGAAAGCACTACCAATACAGGGTGCTTCCTTTTGGCCTGGCCTCAGCACCAAGGGTGTTCACGAAATGCACGGCTGTAGTGGCAGCATTTCTTTGCACTCTAGGAATATTCGTCTTCCCCTACTTAGACGACTGGCTCATTCGAGCCCCATCAGAGTCAGAGGCCAGAATTTCCCTATCTTGCACAATGCGTATCCTTCAGTATTTGGGCCTGGTTATAAACATCCCAAAATCCAGCCTAACTCCCACTCAGTCTCTAGAGTTTATAGGAGCTTTGCTGGACACCAGAAAAGCAAGGGCCTATCCTCCACAGGCCCGCTGCCTTCGCATTGTGCAGTTAGCCTCCCAGGCAGTGTTAAAAACTCATCTCACTGCTCTGGAAATGTTACAACTACTAGGCCACATGGCATCTACTGTGCATGTGGTTCCCTATGCTCGCCTCCATATGAGAGCAGCCCATTGGACTCTGTCCACTCAGTGGACTCAGGCATCAGGCTTCCTATCAGTGAAAATAGCAAACACAAGTCGCCTTATTTTGTCTCTACAATGGTGGCAGTCAACCCAGCACCCCAAGTGAATTCAAACACACACGCAAGGACACAACAGACAGAGCACTCTCCATGGCTGCTCCAACAATATGGAACAAACTACTGGACGATTTGAGGGCAACTACAGACCTCAAAGACTTTAGAAAACAGCTAAAAACCATGCTGTTCATAGAACACTATGGACACATCACATAACCTAAGAGAATGTATAACAGCACATGATACCGCCTGTATTGAAAATGTTTTGCAGCACCACTGTATATAGCCCACACTGTACATAGCTCAAACCACTCTAGCACACAATACACCACACCTTGTACATAGCTCACCCCAATCCATCACACGATACAACACACACTCAACTAAATTTCACCCTCACTGCATGATTAACACACTCACTTTACCCGATTGTTTGCTGTGATACCACCTTGATTAATAAGATAAGGCGGTTTAAAAATACTGTTAAATAAAAAATAAATAAAATAAATAAAACCTGTTGGTGGGGTCCCCTTTCCAGCAACCCCTACCCCAGGTCACTCTAACAGATGCCTCACAAGTGGGTTGGGGAGCTCATCTGCAAGATCTCTCTACCCAAGGCACCTTGACTCCACAGGAGACCCACTTACATATCAATCTCCTAGCACTCAGAGCAATCTTCCTTGCTCTTCGAGTGTTCCATACCCAGCTCAGCTACAAGACAGTCCTAATTCAGACAGACAATCAAGTAGCTATGTTCTATCTGAACAAGCAGGGAGGAACAGGCTCTCTGTCGCTTTGCAACGAAGCTTTGCGACTATGGGCCCTCGCCAGAAAGCATCAAATTCATCTCCTGGCGGTGTATCTGCCAGGCATTCAAAACTCTTGGGCAGACAGACTCAGTCGAGTTCTGCTTCCACACGAATGGTCTCTCCATGCAGACCAGGTAGCAAAAAGTTTTCCAATTTGGGGAACTCCGGACATAGACCTCTTTGCAAGTTCGTTGAATGCCAAACTTCCCCGGTTCTGTTCCAGAATTCCGGCTCAGGGTTCTCAGGCCAGGGATGCTTTCCTCCTCCATTGGGGTCAGGACTTTCCTATATGCCTTTCCACCCATTCCCCTAATTCCCAAGACCCTATTCAAGCTTCAGAGAGACAAAGGCCACATGATTCTCATAGCTCCACTTTGGCCACGGCAGGTGTGGTACCCTCTGCTCCTGCATCTCTCTCAAGCTCCATCTCTGGAGTTAGGATCTGCTCCAGATCTCCTGTCTCAGGAGGACGAGATGTTGTGGCATCCCAGTCCCCACTCCCTGCATCTCAGGGCCTGCTTGCTGAGAGCCTAGACTTTCATGGTCTTAACCTTTCTCAACAAGAAAGGGATGTCCTTTGTGCTTCCAGAAAACCTTCCACAAGACGCTCTTTTGCTTTCAAGTGGAAAAGGTTTTCCATATGGTGTTCGCAAAAGGGTCTTCACCCCTCTGCAATACCTCTGGAATCATTACTAGAGTATCTCCTTCATTTATCTATTGCAGGACTTAAGACTAACTCAGTAAGAGTCCATTTAAGTGCTATTTCAGCTTCTTTAAAGCCTTTAAATGGACAACCTATTTCCACTCATCCTCTCATAGCGAGATTTATGAGGGGCCTTCTAACTAATTTTTATTTTATTATTTATTTATTTTTATTACATTCTCTTATATACCGCGCTATTCTGCATCATTGCGGTTTACATTGAACAAACTGAAATTACATTGAACAGGGCATTATAACTTGGAGATAACTATTTTATAGGGAACATGGGCTATGGAGGGTTAAGTGGCTTGCCCAAGACCACAAGGAGCACCTGTGGGACTAGAAACCCCAGTCCTTCCGGCCCAAGGTTGCTGTCCTCTAGTGGAATTTGAACCCCCGACCTTCCGGCCTGAAGTACCTTGCCCCCAACCACTAGGCCACTCCTCCACTAAGCCTCCCATTAGGCCACCTCCAGTGGCGTGGGACCTGAATCTGGTTCTTGGACAGCTCATGAAGCCGCCTTTTGAACCTTTAGCCACTACCTCTTTGAAATTCCTTTCCTGGAAAGTTATCTTTCTCATTGCTATCACTTCAGCACGTCGCATCAGTGAATTGCAAGCATTAGTTGCTGATCCTCCTTACACGAGGTTCCATCATGATAAGGTAGTCCTTAGAACTCATCCACACTTTATGCCAAAGGTGGTCTCACCTTTTCATTTAAACCAGGCGGTTTACCTGCCTGTATTTTTTCCAAGGCCTCATGCTTCAAATGCAGAAAGGAATCTTCATACTTTGGACTGTAAAAGAGCACTTGCCTTTTACTTACAGAGGACACAGCAACATAGAAAGTCCTCCCAACACTTTGTTGCTTTCGATCCTTCTCATTTGGGACTTCCAGTCTCCAAGAGAACATTGTCCAACTGGATTGCACAGTGTATTTCTTTTGCCTATCAGAATAAGAACCTTTCTCTGGAAGGCCATGTCACAGCTCACAATGTGAGAGCCATGGCAGTCTCAATGGCTCATCTACACTCTGTGTCTATTGACGACATCTGTCGAGCAGCTACTTGGGCCTCGGTTCATACCTTCACAGCCCATTACTGCTTAGACAAGGACTCCCGCCGGGATGCCTTGTTTGGTCAGGCTGTTCTACAGCACCTGTTCCATACTTAATTAACTCCTACCCACCTTTCCCGGTAGGATGCCAGAGATCCATGGGGGGAAGTGGAGCCCTTTCACAGGGGCACACAACTTCTGGGGTCTCTCCCTGGCATCTGTAGCTAGGGAGTCTCCATATGTGAAGACTACATTCCTGCTTGTTCCTGGAGATAGCATAGTTACTCACCTGTAACAGGTGATCTCCGGGAACAACAGGAATTTAGTCTTCACAACCCACCCACCTCCCCTAGGAGTTGTATCTCTCTTTTCTTTTCTTTCCCTCTTTCTCTCTCTTTGTCTCAGCTTTAAAACTCAGCTGGAGAGAGGCAGTTGGGAAAGGCGGGAAGGCAGCACGCAGGCGCTATGGGATGCTCCCAAAAGCTTTCTAATTGGACGTTGGGGAGCGTTCCCGCGCAGGCTCCGTCGGTACCGACGATACCCACATGTGAAGACTAAATTCCTGCTGTTCCTGGAGATCACCTGTTACAGGTGAGTAACTATGCTTTCTCTGATCATGTTGGTCCCGATCTGAGGCTTCTGCTTTCCTGTCTTCTCTTAGCTCTCTTTCTGTGGTCTATGGTCCATCTGCCATTTCTTATCTCCTTTTGTTTTCTTCATTTCTTCCCATCATCCTATTTCTAGTCCCAGTAACCCTCCCCAGTATCAGCCCCTTTCCAGTCCTCACTCTCAATACCTTCCAATGTTAACTTGCATTCCCATGACTGCCACTGGTGTCCATTCTCTTCCAGTCCCCCTCCTTCCCCACTGACCAGTCCCTTCTAGTACAAATACCATGGCAGCCCCTCTCAGATCCACTCTCTTCCAGTTCCATTCTCCCATCCCCTCGTATCAGTCCATTTGTAGCCTTAGCCCCCAGTTTTCTTCCAGGGCCAGCAGCTCTATCCTCCCCTCCCCACAATCAGCCCATTCCCAGTCGAAGCCCCCCAATCAGCTCGCTTCCAGTGCTAGTCCCCCCTCAACCCCATTACCAGTGCTAACCTCCCCTAATCAGCCCAATACCAGTCCTTACCCCCCCCCATCAGCTCATTACCAGTGCTAGCCTCCCCTGATCAGCTCATTTCCAGTGCTAGTCCCTCCTCAACCCGATTACTAGTCCTAGACTCCCCTAATCAGCCCATTACCAGTCCTACCCCCCCCATCAGCTCATTACTAGTCCTGCCCCCCATCAGTCCATTACCAGTCCTACCCCCCCTATCAGCACATTACCAGTCCCAACCCCCCTTGATCAGTCCATTCCCAGTCCTAGTCTTCCCTAATCAACCCATTACCAGTCCTAGCCCCCCCATCTGCCCATTATAATCCTAACTCTCACTGTCTCTCCCCTCTGTCCAGCATTTATCCCCCTGTCTGTCCAGTACGTCCATCTGTCTCTTCCCTCCCTCCATGTCAGCCCCCCTCCCTCCTTCCATCCATCCATGTCATCCCTCCCCTCCATCCCTCCCTCCATCCATATCAGCCCCCCCCTCCCTCCATCAATCCATATCAGCCCCCCCCTCCCTCCCTCCATGTCAGCCCCCCTCCCTCCCTCTGTCCATGTCAGCCCCCTTGCAGGTTCCCTGCTCCCCTCTCCCCATGTCTGCCTCCTTCTTCTGCAGCCGCGGCTATGCCTGTAAAACCGTCGCGGAGCCTTCCTGTCTCTAAACGGGCTCCATGCAGCATTGTCCTGCCTCCAAAGGAAGTGGTAAACAACTTCCTTTGGAGGCGGGACAATGCTGCATGGAGCCCGTCGAGAGGCAGGAAGGCTCTGCAACGGTTTTTCAGGCACAGCCGTGGTTCCCTAAGAGGAAAGGAGCCGCGGCTGCAGAAGATTGGAGTCTGTGAATTTGCCGCTGCCGAGAAGTGGACTCGGCAGCAGCAGCAGCAACTTGTGCGTTTTTTTTTTGTTTGTTTTTTTTTAACAGCGGAGTGAGGCGACCCCCGCTGAATCCTGTGGCGAACCCCGTCGGTGTTGCGACCCACATGTTGAGAACCGCTGCTCTAGATTCTCTGTCTGGCAGGAATCCTTTACAGGCATATGTAGCCTCTGCAATCTAAGCCCCCTTCCTAACTCCAAATATCGCCCCCTTTCTCTCCACCACATCTGCAGTGTTTGATCTGTGAAAGGCGTACACTCCTCCCTCTTGACTATAGCATAGCGCCCTTCCCAGAATGCATCCATACCCACCCCCCCCCCCCCATTATGGGAGCCCCTTCCCCCCACCTCCCTCCATCCCAAGGGGACTCCCAAATGGTCCATCTTATAATCGAATCATCAAGTCAGGAACACCCATCCCCCCTTGATCCCTCCACTTGAACTGTAGCCGTCTACACACCTGCGATGGCCACCTCCTCCAAATAAATGAAAAATGTGCCGTTCTAAGAGATTGAGTCAGTAAAGGTGTATGACAAGGCTGCATACTTTCCCCCTACCTCTTTAATTTATATTCAGAACAAATCATTAGAGAAGCAGGACTGTATAAAGACAACCGAGGTGTGAAGATTGGTGGAAGACTCATCAACAACCTTTGCTATGCTGATGATACCACATTACTGGCTGAAAATGAAGACTATCTGAAACATTTGCTTCTCAAGATGAAGGAGCTTAGTCTTAAAATGTGTCTGCACCGTAACATTAACAAGACAAAGATCCTGACAACTGGCGAAATCAATAAGTTCACCATTGATTGAGAAGAGATTGAAATAGTTGACAACTTTAACTTACTTGGATCAACAATCAATAAAGAAAGGACTATCAGTCAAGAAATCATATGGCGCATTGCTCTTGGTTTGAATGGCTGTGAAGGACCTAGACGAGATTCTGAGGAGCAGAGATGTCTGTCTCCGTACAAAGATTTGACTTGTCCAGACCACAGTATTTTCAATAACGTCGTTTGTATGCGAAAGTTGGACAATGAAAATGATAGACAGGAAGAAAACTGATGCCTTTGAATTATGGTGCTGGGGACGACTACTGTGTATATCATGGACTGCCTGAACAACAAACCAATCAGTACTAGAGAAGATGAAAAATAAGCTTTCCTTGGAAACTCAGATGGCAAGACTTCGACTTTCATACTTTGGACGCATCATGCGAAGAAAGAGATCATTGGAGAAAGACATAATGCTTGGCAAGGTAGAAGGTTACCGTAAAAGAGGAAGACCGGCAATGAGATGGATCAATACAGTAACAGCAGCTTTGGATACCACTCTATCACCAATGAGCTGCTTGGCTGAAGACCAAAGAAAGTTTAAGTCAACTATCCAGAGGGTCGCCAGGAGTTGACACCGATTCGACCAACATCTACAAAATCTTCATCTTTCCCATGTTCATTTTATACCCAGAGACCTTGCTATACTGTTGGATTTCCTCCATTAGGTTAGGTATGGATGTAAGTGGCTGGCTGAGTGAGTAGATCACATCGTCCGCAAAAAGTGAAATATTATACTCCCTGTCCCTAATCTGGACTCCTTTAACATTCATTTGTCTCCGTGCTCTGTCAGCCAGAGGCTCAATAGCTAAAGCACTCCTGCTGTGTTCCCCTTTCGAGGTAAAATTTGCACAAATATTGCCCATTTATGCAGATCCTCGCCTTCGGACAGGCATTAATGGTCCATATTGTCGCGCCCCCTACTGGCCAGGCGGTAGCCTAGTGGTGGGGGACGTAACTTATTTTTTTAGTGTCCCTTGTTTAATCACCTATGCATGTAGTTGTGAGGTTGAATGAATTCAGCCGAGAGGTTTTTCCAAGGCACACAGGATTTTTATTTATTTTTCAGCCAAATGAACTTTGCAGTTCAAAAATACCAAAACATAAAAATGGTGGATACTTTCTCCAGTGAAACAAAATCAACAGAATAAATTGCTTCTGAAGTTAGCTTATTTACAATGCCAGGCAACAGTATATCTTCAGGTGGAAATAGCCAGTACTCTTCATGCCAAACAACAGCTTCCCACTTGGTTACAAACTTTACACTCTTCAAGTTATGCAGACCAATGGCACTTTTACTGCAACTATTTTTCTCTCACCCACAGGCTTTCCTTAGAGGCTGAATTAGAAACTCTGGCCTTCACTTGCAAAACAGTCTTTTGAAAAAACTCTGAGTCAAGCCTCGGAGCTCAGCACCTCATTAGCATATTCTTCTCAGCACTGCCCCACTGAAAGCTAAGCTTCTAGGTTTCTTACTTTCTAAACCTTATAGCTTGTCAGTTTTGAGCATAAACTAAAGAGCAATCCATTTCCATATCTGAGGGCAAATCTTCTAGCACAGATTCTTCTAGATCCATGCTTTCCCCTTCAGAATCTGTTGGTAAATGGTTTAACTGTGTCTCAGAAGTAACAGGCTTTAACTTTTCTAAAACCTTTAAAACTTTCTGTAATATGGCTTCCTCTCTCTGCTGAGGGCTCTTGGAGGAATTAAGAGGTTTCTTATCTCTCAGGAAGTTATGAGAGGCTTTTAAGGTGCTCACCTTACTTTGTGGAAATAAGCTCTCCTCAGACTTTACTGCCGAAGGCTCTGTTTCCATCTGCTCTGCTGGGGACAACTCTGCCATTTTCATAGCTTGGTTCGTCTCCCTGAAAGGATTTCTTCCGTACCTCTTGCAGGACTCCTTGGGCTCATGCCTTACTCTATGTACAGGCCTTGCTCCGTGTTCCTTCTCTCCTCCGTGCTCCTCGTGCTGCTGCTTCCTGTGCTGTTGCTTATGCTTCTCGTGCTGCTGCTTATGCTCCTCCCTTCCTCTAACTTCCTCCACCTTATATCTGTGTATTCCCCTTTCGTTTTCTATCTCCACTCCCAGCTGTTCCTCGTGAGCAGTGTTGGTTGCCATGGAGCTAGGGCGTGTCTTTCTATCACCAACTTTCTGCAGGGAGTTTTTTTCTAACTCTGGCGTTTTTAACCCCTAAACTCCTGGAGCTAATTCCTTTTCCAGAGGAAAATGCCTGTTTTTCCCCCTTTTCTCCTGCTCTCCCGTGGCCTCGCCACCACAATATCCATCCCCTAAATTTTTCACCCACCCCCATCCTCTCCAGGATAGCAAACATAAAGCTCCATTCCACTTCTGTCAAAAGCTTTTTCGGTGTCTACTATCATCAAAAGCAAAGGGACACAGTCCCGTTGAGCTGTCCAAGACAGATTCAAGATTTTCTGGAAATTATCACTGGCTTGTCTCCCTGGAATAAGCCCTACCTGGTCATCCACCACCAGCTTTGGTAAATATTTCTGCAGACGTGCAGCTAGGATCTTTGCCAAACTTTTGGCATCTAAATTTATAAGCGATGTGGATTAATAGGATCCACAGAGCCCTGTATCCTTCCCTGGTTTCAGTAACACAGCTATGCCTGCAATTGCCATGGACTCCGGCAGAACCTCCTCCTGCACCACCCTATTAAATAGTTGTGCCAATAAAGGGGCCACTTCTCTCTGCAACCTCTTATAAAACATTGCTGTAAGCCCATCTAAATCTGGGCCCTTTCCCTCCTTCAGCCCCTTAATGGCCTCTACCACTTCCTCCACTCCAATATCTCTATCTAGCCACCTTGATTCCTCCCCTTCCAACTGAGGGAGCCCTGTACCCTCCTAAGTATTCCTGGGCTTCGCCCTGACTTCCTGATTGTTATAGCTTCTGATAGAAATTGCAGAACACTTCCCGTGTTTTGCCTGTATCATTCTGCCATCTCCCCTCCATTTTCTTGATTCGCAGAATCTATTAGGTGGTCCTCTGTGCCCGCAACTTATTGGCTAGGTAGCGCCCTGGCTTATTGTCCCTCACAGACTACTGGTGTTTTAGCTTTTTCAGTTGGAAAGCCCACTCCTCAGCCCTAAATCCTTCCATCTCCTGCCTTATTTTACTCAACTCCCTAAGTAGCACTCGATAGGGCAGGCTCGCAAGTGGCAAGCCAATCTCCTTAAGCGAGGTCAATAGTTCTTATTCCCTCCTTACCCTCTCTGTCTTCTTCCAAGTCCTTGCGGATACAAAATATACTCTAAAAACAGCTTTTAGGCCATCCCAGACCATCCTCAGAGGGTCTTCTCTTGGACATTAAACTGAAAGTATTCTCGAATAGGCTGTCTGACCCAGTCCACCGTCCAACCCCCCGAATCTTCCAAGAGCGCCTCATTAAGGCACCAGAAACGGAGCCCAGACATCTTAGAATGTAACCCCATTTCCAAGACCACTGGCGCATGGTCTGACCACGTTATGGGACTAGTGTTCACACCCTCCACTTCGTGCACCAGGGACCCATCCACCCAAATCATGTCATTCTGCTATATGTATCGTGAGGGTCAGAGTAGAAACTGTAGTCCTTCCACATTTCATTCTTATCCCTCCATCCATCAACATGCCCTAAATTGTGCATCATCTTTTTTCAGTTGATTCCTTGGGCCTTTATCTCCATTCCTCCCCCTTAGAAGTATCCAGACTAGGATTCAAAGGGATATTTAAAATTCCCCCATATAACCATGAGATCACTACACTACCCCCTAATCCTTTCCCCAAGCTGCCTAAAAAAAAAGGTCCCCCTGCTGCACATTAGGTGCATAAATACTTCCCATCTTCAGGGTCTGTTCTTCCACTAAACCTCTCCATAGCACATACCTTCCCTCCTTATCCCTGACCACCTCCCTCTCCTCAACTCGAAGATCCCTTGCAAAAAGAATCCTCCCCCCTTAAAATTCCTATTGGCTGCCAGGTACACATGATTAAACCTCCCATGCATTAACAAGGACTTTTCAGATGTGTTTCCTGCATCAGTATAATATCCGCCTTAAGGCACTGTCCCTCTCTTTCCAGCGCTCTCCACTTTTGCCAGGAGTTGAGCCCCTGCGCATTAAGTGTCACAATCTTAAGTTGCCTTTCAGCCAACCCCCAATTCCCCAGGGTCACACCACCTCTTCCCCTCCCTCCACTCATAATAAGGCCACCATCCCCCCTCGCCCCTAACCCTTCCCCAGTTACCTAACCCCCATCTCTCAACCCTCCCTCCTTTCCTCCCCACCTAGCCACCCTTATACCATAGCCTCTCCCTCGATGCCACCCCTTCAGAAGTGTCATCATCCAACCCTGACATCTGGCAGTCCCCCTTCACAAGTGCCCCATATATTCAACAACTACATTAACCCAACATCAACACCCCCCCTGCACTCAACCAATTCCTGGTTCCCTCAAAAAGCATCACATAGATTCTCCTCCACTTACTGGCTGCATCCTGCCCCCAGCAACCTGATGAAGCTGAAACATTTTAAATGTCCACATGCATGTCCCTTCTCAAGTGTCTGAAGACTTCCGGGTCTGATTCTTCTTTGCCCATTTCCCCTTCTTGTCCAACCTCTGCTGGTGGTCCTCTGCTCATGTCATTCCTCCACCATCTCTGGAATTTCCTGAACTCCTGCTTCTTTTAAGGCGGCAACCAGCTTCTTCTGTATTGTCACTCTCTTTGTTATTCCTTTAGAGGTGAAGGCAATCCCAAATGGGTATAACCATCTGTATCAAATGTTCTTCTGTTGCAGACTTGCTGTATATTTATTTATTTAACCAGGTTTTTTTTATACTACCTTATCCTTTAATGAAAGTAGGTTATAGTAAACCCCTCCTGTTCCCCACTGCCAAGGCCAATCAGGGCCTTTTACCGACATTTGAAAAAGCAGTGTGCCTTCCATCTTCGCCACACAGACCCTGATCGACAGCAGGGAGCAGAAAGTAAACCCCTCCCACTCCCCACCGCCATGGCCAATCAGGGCTTTTCACCGGTATCTGAAAAAGCAACCTGCCCTACAACTTTGCCACATGAACGCTGATCAGCAGCAGGGAGCAGAAGGTAAACCCCTTCTACTCCCCACCTCCAAGGCCAATCAGGGCCTTTTATCGGCAGTTGAAAAATCAGCGTATCCTCCATCTAAACTGCATGGACCCCAATCAGCAGCAGCAGGGAGCAGAAGGTAAACCCCTCCTACTCCCCACCGCCAAGACCAATCGGGGACTTTCACCAGCATTTGAAAAAGCAGCACGCCCATGCCTTGTGGGGCTGCGCCAGAGGGCCCTTTGGCATGGCCCGTAGGCTGGGACCAGGAGATATCTCACTGCATATCACCTCCCATCTACAACAGAATAAGCCACTCAGACATCCCAAGCCACTAGGTATTTCAAGAGTGTTACCTCAGTCACGCCATTATCATTGAAGAACACAGCAAACAGTCCATAACACAAGCCCAACCCTATGTAGATCTACACTCACACCACCAGAAGCCACACGAACTACGCTACCAATCTGCCCACAATTTATATAAATGAAGATGGCACGAGTTTCCACTGGACGAATCCTGCTATTTTTACCCACCTTTCTTCAATAAACCCAAACCACAACCATCCTGAATGGATTGATCCCCATCATTCATCCAACAACAAAGCACAACTATCACGTGATTGAAGAACAACCCAGTCCAGAGCATGGTATTTCTATGAGGATTTCTTTATTTAATATTCCAGTTCCGGGGTACAAAGAGCCTAACCCGACACGGTCGTGTTTCAGCACTGTCTTCCTCAGGGGTTAAAAGGCACTATAAGAACATAAATACATGAAAACATATAAAAACGCATGCCATCCTGAAAAACTAAAACACAAACAATCCATTTAAAATCAAATAAATAAAAGTGACATAAGAATTGTGTACATGCATCTCCGATAATTAAAAAAACATTAAAACCTTATCACCGTGGACATTATCTTGTGAGTAAAACAGGGAGGATTAAAAAGTTACTAATAATAATGTAATCGGAGCAAGACATGCACAAAATGTAACAGAATTATTCTAGCAGAAATCCATTCGGCATTCCTAAATATACAAAACAGAACACAGGCAAATCAAGTGAAACAATATAATAGGAGCAGGAGCAAAGCACAAAGTTCAATATCCCCTTCTACTAAAACGAAACTGTGTTCCTTTGAGGTCATAAGGACATAAGTATAAGACCACATGATGGCTATGATAGTGCCGCAGTCAAGTGCATAAATACATTGTGAGAAATCTGTAATGGATAGATGTTATGTCCCAGCAATTTAAAAACTTTTACCTTAATTCTAATATACTTAGACTTCTTGAGCCCGATTTTCATCTGGACAATGCTATGTGCATTGAAAAGTCAGGTCTCTTCGCACAACCCGGAAGCCACAGGAGCTAGCCAGGTAGCACTGATTTTCGATGCTACCTGCTTAGCCCCTGTCCCTGAAAGATAGGCGAGGAAAAACCTTGTCTATTTTTAAGGTGCAGAGGGCTAAGCGGGTAGCATCGAAAATCGCTGCTACCCTGTTAGCCCTATCCTCTGCCCCGGAACGCCACTAACACGCTCCGATTCTAACTGCATAGCATCTGGGCACATTAGGGACTTATCTGGGATTTTTGAAGGTACTACCTGTGTAGGTGGCTTTTGAAAATCCCAGATAAGGCATTTACACGGGTAACTAGGGCAGTTACCCGTGTAAATGCCTTCGAAAATCGGGCCCCTCGTTTTTCAACCAGACCCGGCATGGTCACTGATCCATTTCTATCTGTTGCCTCACTTTTAAAACTATAAATTGTCAGAATACATTCAATTTAAAAAGAGGAATAAGCAGGTTACCTCAAAATTCCAAAGAGCACTTCAATCCGGCAAAATCTCAAAGTGAATTACTGGCAGTTTCTATAATGACGTTTTGGTGCCATTTTCTGAGGTTAAAGGAGAAAAGTGTATGGAATTTCAAAAATGTTTATTTTTATATAGAAACATAGAAATATGACGACAGAAAAAGACCACATGGCCTATCTACTCTGTCCTTCCATATCAACAACTACAACAGTCCCCTTTTTTCCTTTAGAGATCCTCTGTGTTTGTCCCATGCTTTTTTGAATTCAGATACTGTCCTCATCTCTACCACCTCCACTTGGAGAGTATTCCACGGATCCACCACTCCTTCCGTAAAGAAATGTTTCTGCATATCACTCCTGAATCTATCCCCCTTCACCCTCATCCCATGTCCCCTTGTAGCAGAACTTGCTTTCAATTGAAAGAGGCTCTCCCCCTGAACATTTATGCCACGGAGGTATTTAAACATCTCAATCATATCACCTCTATCCCACCTTTCTTCTAAGGTGTACATTTAAGATCCTTAAGTCTGTCCTCATATGCTTTACAGTGAAGACCACTAATCCCCAAATACTATATTGCTCCCTTGGATTGCTGCAGCCCAAATGCATGACCTTACATTTTTTAACATTAAATCCCAGCTGCCAAATTCTAGACCATTCTTCAAGCTTACCTAGATCCCTCCTCATGTTATCTACACCTTCCTGGGTGTCTACTCTGTTGCAGATTTTGGTATCATCCGCAAAGAGGCAAACCTTACCCGACAGCCCTTCCGCTATATCACTAACAAAGATGTTAAAAAGAATCGGACCAAGGACAGATCCCTGGGGCACACCACTGGTAGCATCCTTCTCCTCAGAGTGAGCTCCATTTACCTGTACTCTTTGTCGCCTCCCACCCAACCAATTTCTAACCCAAGCAGTAACTTTAAGGTCCATCTCTAGGGTGCTCAGTTTGTTTATAAGTCGCCTATGAGGAACAGTGTCAAAGGCTTTACTGAAGTCTAAATACACCACATCTAGGGCTCTCCCTCGGTCCAACTCCCTGGTCACCCAGTCAAAGAAATCAATCAGATTTGTCTGACAAGACCTGCCTCTGGTGAATCCATGCTGCCTCGGATCCTGTAATCCGCTGGACTCCAGAAACCTCACTATTTTCTCTTTCAGCAGCGTTTCCAATAATTTATTCACCACCGAAGTTAAACTAACCAGCCTGTAGTTTTCAACCACATCCTTACTTCCGATTTTTTGTAAAGGCACCACATGAGCTTCTCTCCAGTCCTTTGGCACCACCCCCGACTCCGAGGCATTGAAAAGGTCAGTCAGTGGATCTGCTAGAACGTCCCCAAGTTCCCTCAGTATTCTAGGGTATATCCATCCGGTCCCATCGCTTTGTCTACTTTAAGTGGAGCTAGTTTCTCATGAACACAGTCTTCTGAAAATTGTTTGAGATGTCCCTCGCTTCTTTTCCTGTTTGTGGGTGTTTTCTGTGGTCTTGCTCCTGGTTCTTCATCTATGAACACAGAACAGAAATATTTGTTAAGCAATTCCGCTTTACCCTCATCAGCGTCTACATATTCCCCCCCTTCACCCTTGAGTCTGACAATACCACTTTTGCCCTTCCTCTTCTCACTAGCATATCTGAAACATGTCTTATCCCCCCCATTTTATTGCATTGGTTATTTCCTCCTCATTTTGAATCTTTGCTTTCCTGACTACTTTGCTAGCTTCTCTAAGTTTTTCCAAATATAGATGCCTGTCTTCCTCTCTCTGTGATCTCTTGTATTTCATGAAGGCCTCCCTCTTTTTCTTCACCTTTTCAGCTACTTCTTTCGAAAGCCATAGCGGTCTCCTTTTCCTTTTACCTTTTATGTACCATTTTAACACAAAGATTGGTTGCCCTTAAAATATCCCCTTTCAGTTTTGCCCACTGTTTTTCTACATCCCCCAGCTGTGCCCATCCCGCCAACGACTCCCTGAGGTATTGGCCCATCTTGGCAAAGTTAGTCTTCCTAGTCTAAGACCCCCACCTTTGAATGGATTCTAACAGCCCTAGTCCTAATACTGAACCACACCATCTGGTGATCACTGGATGCAAAATGATCTCCCACTATAACATCAGAAAACTTTCACCATTGGTAAGCACCAAGTCCAGTATGGCCCCTTCACGTGTAGGGTCTGTTACCAATTGTCTGAATAGTTCTCCCTGTAGAGAATCCAGGATCTCTTTTCTTCTAGATGATACTGCAGCAGCAATGTGCCAATCAACATCTGGCATATTGAAATCCCCTATCAGTAGCACTATCAGTAGCACTTCCCGTTTCCTAGCAATGTTGCATATATCTTCAATGAACTCTCTGTCCACCTCTTCCTCTTGTGAGGGAGGTCTGTATATCACACCAGTGCATATGGATTTCTCTTTCCCTATTTCTAATTTAACCCACAATGCCTCCTCTCTCCCTTTTAACCCTTTCCAGGCCGAGCCCAAAACTCTCGGGATCCAAAATTCTGACTAAATATTCCTATCAAATGGTACATAATACATGACCATAGCAGAAGGAAAACCACTATTAGAACATATTGAATAAGACTGGTACAATTTTCCTGAAATATGCAAAAATTAACCCGGCTGCAGAATGTGGATTAAATTTTTAAGTAGGCCTTCAAAGGGTTCTCTAATTCCAAAGCTTTAATAGTATTTTTTACACATAGTGCCACTCCTCCTCCCCTTCTTCCTACCCTGTCCTTTCGGAATAAAATATAGCCAGGTATAGTTACATCCCAGTCATGATTTTCTGTGAACCATGTTTCTTTAACTGCCACTAAATCCAAGTCGGCCACTCCCACCAAAGCTTCACCCATCCCCAACGGATCTCGTTTAAAGCCCTCTTCAGTAGATTAGCCAGTCTACTACTGAAGGCGCGTCAACCTTTCTTGGACAGATGAATGCCATCTCTGCTCTGCAACCCTTGGAACAGTATCCCATGATCTAGGAAACCAAAACGTGCTTGATGACACCATCCACGCAGCCATGCATTCATCTCCAGGATGCGAACCTCTCTGCCTTGGCCTTTACCCTCAACAGGGAGGATTGAAGAGAATACCACCTGTGCACCTAACTGCTTCACCCTCTGTCCCAGAGCCATGAAATCACTTTTGATACGCTCAGAGGGATACCTGGCAGTATCATTTGTTCCGACATGGATTAGCAACATTGGGTAATAGTGGGCTTGATGAGTCTCGGCAAACTCTCCGTAACATCTTGGCACCAGGCAGACAACATACCTCTCTGGACATCAAGTCTGGTCGGCAGATGGACGCCTCAGTACCCCTCAGAAGAGAGTCACCAACCACCACTACCCTTCGCTTCCTTGTGGTCACTGATTCTGCAACTTTGGGGTACTTGAGCTATGGTTCTTCCCTTTCCAGGGATGCTTTCACCACCTCCACTTCCAGGGCTGCATAATGGTTCTTCAATTCAAGGGCTGGAGAAGCTGGATTGGTGATTCTGCAGGCCCTGGTGACTTGTGTCCAACCTTTGTCATTCTGTTGGCACCCATCGTCTCTTCTGCTGGAGAGCTTGGTTGCTGCAAGAAGCATCTCATCAATGTACTTCTCACTGTCTTGAATGCTCCTCAGCCTCGCCACCTCCTCTCTGAGTTCCTCCACTTGTTTCCTCAGAGCTTTAGCATGCAGGCACCCATGCACATGGAACCTGTCCTTTAACTGGCATTGGGACCTCTGTCTGGACAGAGGTAGAAGCTGTAACGGGAGCAACAGCTTTAGCGATACGATTTTTCCCTGCCATTGTTCAGTTCGTGGAGCCTAGGTATCTGTTAAAGCAAAAGAGAGATATCTACCAAAGTACCAGGCGGTTTCCCAGCTATCCTCTCAGAGAAAAAGCAGTTAAATCTCTTTAATTACATTCAAAATGCGCTGTTCCAAGTCCCTGTGTTTTGTTAAATGGGGAGGTGTCCTATAAAGCAAGACTGCTCACTAGGGGTGGGTGGGAGTTGGGGGTTTTAGGGAGGGAACTAACACCTAATTAGGTGTCAGCAGTTCCCAAGAGCTGAGAAAGTTACCAAAGCAGAGTTTTGAACCTACCCCACTAAAGAAAATATTTCTACTAAAGCACCAAAAAGAATGTAACTTTGTTTTAAAAATATACCAAAACCCTTTTAAGAGCTCCCAGTCAGAGAGCTAGCATTTTAATAAAAATAAACCCTCAAATTCTTACCGTTGTTTTGACCTGTAGAGAGCCCCTGTTAGGAATGCCTCAACAGGGCAGGGTTCTGAAGCCTTTTATGCAGTCCTCAGCGGCTCTCAGTTCATTCACAGGCTAATCAGGCCCACTAACTCCTGATTAGGTGTCAGCAGTTCCCAAGAGAATTGCAGATCTCTCTCCAGAAGTAGCAATCACCTTCTGTAGTCATTCAAGACTATTTGGAGATTACCAATTAGTTTCTTAGAACCGAAAGGTTGTTTGTTCTTTATGGAGATAAAAATGCAGATGTTGGAAATAATCAAAGGCCTCAGCAAAGTACAGTGACCCAAGATAACGGAAACTCCGTAGGGTTGCAGTATGTGCTGGAATTAATTTCTTAATCCATTATGCTGTGATATTGTTAGCTTGATAATGACTAAGCCATTTCACTTTCTTAAAGTAAATGCTGCTTTTTAAATTACAACAAATTGTGAACTTGAGGGGAAAGGGTACTCACGGATCAAAGGTGGAGCTGTACATTAGGGGCGCAGTTTTACTTTTTTCACATTTGTCATCAAAACTAACTTTTCCAAGCAATTTTGTACTTGCACCCCACACCTGGACTATTGTAACTCAGTCCTCCATGGCCTCCCAAACCTAGCCCTCAGACCTCTCCAAACAGCACAGAATACAGCAGTTTGCCGCCTCAACAAAACTTCTCAACATGACCACATCACACCAGTACTTAAAAGCCTACGTTGGCTCTCAGGAGCAAGAATAAAATATAAGACCATAATGACCACATTCAAAACGATACACAAACTCACAGCAGCCTACCTGGTACCGCTCATTCAAAGGAACGTGGACACAAGAATACCATGACAACAGCACCTAAATCTGCTCTCATTCCCAGCTCTAAAAACAAAAAGCTCATAATCACTATTGTGGTAGGCCATGGCCTATATAATAGCCTGTACATGTATGAGAGGTCTGCAAGCTAGGTCTGAGTCTCCACCCCCACCTAGAAATAGTAGTGCTGAGAAAGATCAAAGTCAGTGAAGGTCTGAGGATCTGCCTTAAACCGCTCTAAACTGCTTTTGATAAGTTTGTGTTAATTCTTATTCAATTCTTTTATGCTGATGATAGATATGTTCCAGTGTTTTGCCTTCTCACATTCTCTGAGCCTAGAAATGACCTTGTAGTAGGGATGTGTTTGTCTAGAAACTGAGCCTTTGTTAAAATAGCCTGAGAAGGGGGAACAGGGTGTTAGGCCCAGAGAGGGTCCCTGATTGGACAGGTGCAGGGGGCATTGGAACCAATAGAAAGTCTGCCTTTATCAAGCGGAAGAAAAATGTATAAATGAGTATGTCTCTAAGAATGTTGCTCAGTCCTTTTTGAAGCTTGACTCTCTGAGCCTGTGCACAATAAATTGGCTTGGATCTTTGAACTGACTCCTGGTATTATTTATTGCATGCTTATCGGCTGCTACACTATGTTAAAGAACATTTTCTTTCTGTTGTTGTTAAGTGCCGTCAAGTCTGTGTCGACTAATGGCGACCCTCTGGATAGTTATCTTAAATTGTGTTCGGTCTTCAGTCAGGCGGTTCATTGTTGACAGACTGGCACCCGTAGCTGATGTTAATTGCTGGCCTTCCTCTTTTGTGTTGACCTTCTACTTTGCCAAGTATGATATCTTTCTCTAATGATCTCTCTCTTTGCATGATGTATCCAAAGTATGAAAGTTGAAGTCTTGTCACCTGAGCTTCTAAAGAAAGCTTAGGTTTCATCTCCTCTAGTATTGGCTGGTTTGTTCTTCGGGCAGTCCATACACAGTATTCATCGCCAACACCATAATTCAAAGGCATCAATTTTCTTCTTGTCTATCTTTTTCACTTTCCAACTTTCATATCCATATGATGTTATTGAAAATATCATAGCTTTAACAAGTCGAATCTTTGTATAGAGAGAGACATCTCTGCTCGTGAGAATCTTATCTGTGTCCTTCAAAGCCATTCTGCCAAGAGCAATGCATCATCTGCTTTCTTGACTGCTTGTTGCTTCTTTATTGATAGTTGATTCAAGTAGGTTAAAATTTTGAACTATTTCAGTTTCTTCTCCATCAACGATGAACTTATTTATTTTGCCAGTTGTCAGGATCTTTGTCTTTTAACATTAAGGTGCAGACCCATTTTAAGACTATATTCCTTGATCTTGAGAAGCAAATGTTTCAAATCGTCTTCACTTTCAGCTAGTAATGTGGTATCATCCGTATAGTGAAGGTAGTTGATGAATTTTCCACCAATCTTCACACCTCTGTTGTCTTTCTTCACACCTCTGTTGTCTTCATACAGTCCTGCATCTCTGATGATTTGTTCTGCATATAAATTAAACAGGTAGGGTGAGAGTATGCAGTCTTGTCGCATACGTTTGCTGATTTTAAACCATTCTGTTTCTCCTACTTCCGTTCGAACTGTTGCGTCTTGATCAGTGTAAAGGTTGTGCAAGAGAATGATCAGGTGTTCTGGTATACCCATGCTGCTTAATGTGGCCCAGAGTTTCTTATGGTTTACACAATCAAAAGCCTTGCTGTAGTCAATAAAACACATATAGATATCCTTTTGGTATTCTTTTGTCTTTTCAAGGATCCATCTCACATCTGGGATAATGTCTCTCGTTCTTCTCCCTTTCCTGAACCCTGCTTACACTTCAGGCAGTTCTTGTTGCGGGTATGGTTGTAGTCTTTTCTGAATTATCTTGAGTAGAATATTGGTGGCATGTGGGATCAGAGTGACGGTGCGATAATTTCCATAGTCAGTCGGGTCACATTTCTTCAGTATTGGTGTAAACACAGATCTGTTCCAGTCAGTTCCATATTTCCTGGCAGAGCCTTGTTAAGTATGGTAACAGCTTCAACTGTTTGCTGTAATAACTCAATGGGAATGCCATCAGTGGCCCGGTGCTTTGTAATTTGATAAGGCTTTCAATTATGCTTCGACGACTTCTTTCATCACCAATGGTTCCTGATTATAAGGTATAGGTTGAAATCGCTGTTGGTCCACTTGATCTTTATGGTATAATGACTCTGTATATTCTTTCCACCTTTTCTTGATCTTCTCAGTATCATTCAACATGGATCCTTGAGAATCTTGTAGTGTTCCAATTCGAGGCTGGAATTTTTTCTTTAACTCTCATAGCTTTAGAAAGGCCAATCTTGCTCTTCCTCTAATAGCTTCTGATTCTATTTCCCTGCATTTGTCATTGTAGTACTTCTCCTTGTCCTGTCTTGCTGCACGTTGGAAATCTTTATATTGTCCTACAAATTAGAACTTGTTGCCACCCGCGCTAAGGTCCATCCAGGACTTAAACAAATTCTGGAAAAAACTAAAAACGCATCTCTTCAGAGAAGCCTTCTGAACTGTCACATAGACTACCCTCATCAACCTGCAACCTGTGCCAAATACCCATACATTGCATGTTCAAAAGTTATAACTTACCACCCTGTAAGATAAATACTCAAATCTTCTCCATAAACTCATTGTAATTATCATTCTACATTGCACATAAGCTAATCCTGTGTAATTATAGTTCTCTGGGAACAAGCAGGTCCTCAGATATGGGTGATGTTGGCGCCGACGGAGCCCTGAAGAAGCATCTCCCCAGCTTTCCAAGAAAGCCTTTGGGAGATGCACCACACACGTGTTATCCATTTCCCGCCCAAGGGTTCCATCTTGCCTCAGTTTCCTTTTTTCCACGATGCCCATTGTTCATTGTCCAGTTTTTCCCGGAAAAAGTCTGATTTTTATTGAGGAGTTTTCTCCGGTTTGCATACTGGTTCCTTCCTGCCCCCAAGCCAGCTTGCCTTGGCATTGCTTCTTTGGTTCATCTATTAGTTTTTTCATTTTTTCATTAGGGTCGCCTCAACCAGCATTCACGCCCATTTTCAGGGACCCCCTTTTTCCGAAGGCCTCCAGTGGTTTCAAAAATTGTGACCTATGTGGCAAAATGATGTCACTCAGCAGCCAAGACGACTGCTGCCTCCGATGTCTTGACCCGGAGCACAATGACTCAAACTGCGAGCTCGGCAGAACCATTTATTTATTTAACAGTATTTCTAAACCGCCTTATCATAATAATCAAGGTGGTATCACAGCAAACAATCTGGTAGTGTGAGTGTGTTATACATGCAGTGAGGGTGAAAATTTAGTTGGGTGCGTGTTGTATTGTGTGCCAGATTGGTTTGAGCTATGTACAAAGTGGGCTATATACAGTGGTGCTAAAAACATTTTATATACATACAGTGTTAGGCGGTGACGTGTGCTGCTATACAGTCACTTAGGTTATGTGATGTGTCCATAGTGTTCTATGAACAGCATGGTTTTCAGCTGTTTTCTAAAGTCCTTGAGGTCTGTAGTTGCCCTCAAATCGTCCGGTAGTTTGTTCCATATTGTTGGAGCAGCCATGGAGAGTGCTCTGTCCGTTGTGTCCTTGCGTGTGTGTTTGTATTCACTTGGGGTGCTGACTCGGTTGTGTGTTTGTTTTCTTCTAGGACGTGTGCTGGTGTCTGGTTGTATGAGGGTGTGCAGGCTGTTGGCTGATGTGTGCTGTTTTATCTTAAATAGGTTTATGATAGTTTTGTATCTTATGCGTGCACCGATCGGAAGCCAGTGTAAGTCTTTTAAGGTAGGTGTGATGTGCTCCTGTCTTGCAGTTCCAGATATGATTCGTGCTGCGGTGTTTTGTGCCAGTTGGAGTGGTTTGATGGCTTGTTTCGGTAGTCCAAGGTATATCGGATTGCAGAAGTCCAGTAGTGGGGTTATCAGTGCTTGACAGACGGTACGGAAGTGTTCTGGGGCGAGGAGTGGTTTCAGCCTCCTGATGACTCGCATCTTGTAGTAGGCTTTTTGTATTGTTTTGTCTATGTGTGGCTTGAGATTGAGTTTATTGTCCAGCGGAACCCCGAGGTATCTCACTTCTGACCTTATTGGTATAGTAGTGTTTTGTATCTTTAAATTTGGTGGGTGTATGAAGCTTTGGTTCCGAGTGATGATTAGAGCTTCAGTCTTGTTGTAGTTTATTGTGAGGTTGTTGTCTTGACACCAACCGGTCATTTGTGTAAGGCAGTCTGTTATCTCAGAGAAGTCTGGGTTGTCAATTGATATCGGGGTGTATATCATGATGTCGTCCGCATAGATTGTGTATTGAATGTTGTTCTCTTTCATGATGTTGCATATTGGTTGGATGTATATGTTAAATAGGAGTGCTGAGAGCGCAGATCCTTGAGGTACTCCTTGGCGGACTTTTATGGGTCGGGAGGTGATGTGTCCCACCTTGACCTGTAGCTGTCTTTCGGTTAGGTACGAGTGGAACCATTTCAGTGTGATACCGTGTATACCAGTGCTCTTTAGTCTTTCCAGGAGCATGTTGTGGTCCACTGTGTCGAAGGCTGAGGAGATGTCGATGAAGATCATTATGATTCCATTCCTGGTGTTGTCAATTATTCTTAGGATGCTGTCGAAGAGGTAGATGAGTAGCGTTTCGACACCGTGGTTGGGTCGAAATCCATGTTGGTTGTCGTCGAGTGTTTCGTGTTTGTCGATGTGATCCTGAAGTTGTAGTTGAACCGTTTTTTCGATGACTTTTGCGAGGAAGGGTATGCTGGAGATTGGTCGGTATGCTGCTGGATCTTTTTTGTCGAGAGTTGTTTTCTTTGTGATTGGTCATACTGAGGCAAGTTTTAGTTGCTTTGGCATGAGTCCTTGAGTGAGTGAGTTGTGTACCATTTTATGTATGGTGGGGATGAGGCTTGATTTGGTGGCTTTGACCCATGACACTGGGCATGGGTCTGTAGGAGCGGTGCTTGTGTTGATTGTAGAGATGATGTGGGATATCTGTTCTGTTGAGGGTGAGGAGAATGAGCCCCAGGTTTTGGAGTGTACGTCCGTCCTTGTGGTCCTACTAGGCGTTGTTTGTTCTGTGGAGTGAAATTTGTCTTTGATGTGGTCGGCGAATTTCTGTGGATCAACTTGTGCTTCCCCTTCTGTTGTTTGCTCTTTTGTGAGGATTTTTACTATTTCAAAAAGCTCTCTGGGTTTGTTGATGGAAGTATTTATCATGTTTGTGTGGAATTCCCTCTTTGATTGATGTGTTCATTGTATTGCTTTTGCTTCGTTAGATAAAGATGCTGGTCGGCAGTTGTTTTGTTTTTTCTCCATCTCCGTTCAATCTTCCTGAGTTCCCTCTTTTCCTGTCGTATTTTTGCTGAGTACCATGGTTTGTTTTGTCTCTTGTTGTGGTGTTGTTTCTCGGTCCCGTCATCGGATGGTTTGGCGGCGTTGGCTAAGATGCTGTTCCAGCTGGAAACTTGTTCCTCCAGGTCATCTGTAGTAATGTTCAGGTGTTGTATTGTGTCCTGTATGAATTCGTTCTTGTCGAAACACTTGAATCGTCTTTGTGAGTGTGAGATGTTTGCTCTTTCGTTTGTCTGGTCTTCTTGTGACCGCAGCCTTGTCTCGATTAAGTAGTGGTCAGACCATGGCACTGGGGTAATGGTGGGTGGAGAAATCAGGTCTCTTGATGTTAGGTAATTGGATGCGAATATGAGGTCTGGGGATGATCCATGTCTGTGTGTTGGTGCATTGATTATTTGTGTGAATTGGAGTGAGGACATTGCTTGAAGGAAGGCCTCTGCGTCTTTGACATTGGTGGACTTTAGGTTGAAGTCTCCAATCAGCAGCGCTGGCTTGTTGTTTGTTGTTATGGCACAGGCTTCTTCGAGTGTGAAGGCCAGTTCGTCGGGTGGAGCTCTGGGTGCTCTGTATGTTAGGCAGATTGCAATGCTCTTGTTCTTGATGGTAATTGTGTTACATTGCTGTGTATCGGTGAGGCTCTGTGTCTTGAACTTTAGTTTTGTTTTCGCCTTGAAGAGTCATCATCAGCAGCAGATAAGTTTCTTTCAGAAGTCTGACTCTATGCCGGAGTCTCCGGTGACACCACGCTCCAGGGCCCCCTCCAGTACCTCGGTGCCTCGCGAAGCCGGAGCCTCTTTGGAGTCCCACAGCCATGGTTCCTCAAAGCAGAAATTCCTGGAGGTGGAGCATAAGAAGAAGAAATCCTCAAAGTCTGCCTCAGAGGACGGATCCGGGAAAAAGGAGAAATGCCACCCTAGAACCCACAGTCCCAGGCATGAGTCCGAGGAGTCAGGGCAGGAGCGGCCCACCAAGCTGCCCCATAAGGAGTCAGCATCCGCTGACTGGCCTCGGGCCTCTGAGGCCATCCTCATCATGGATTCCCCTTTGACAGTACCGATGCTGGGCCCAAAATCCTCGGTACCCGCATTGAAGGCTGTGGAGCCAACTGGTAGAGACCAGAATTGCAGCCTTAGAAAGCAGTATATCTGCCCTAGCGGCCATACTGCGGACGTTCATGTCTGGCTCATCCCGACAATGGGATCTTTGACATCAAGGGCTTCCCCGGACGTCAAGCCGGTCCTCGAACACTATTGGCCTCGAGAGAGCCCCTGGCCTTGGATGAGCTCTGTGGCAAGGAGGCCTATCCGGAGTCCGGGGGAGGACAAAGAGACAGGGAATTCACCCTAGTAAAGGGCCGCCTTTCACCAAATCAGGGTAGGAAAGCCATAAATGCCTCCAGAAATCAGAAAACTTCCACGTGGCCCACATTTCATGCTCCCCCTAGTGGAATGAAGGGGAGAGGATACAGGGCCCAGAACCCCTATGGCAGTGAATATTCCAAGCACTCAGGTGCCCGAAGTCAGGCTGATTGCCATCACCTTGGTAGAGAGGAGTTGGAGCTAGAGCCCTGGAAGTATAAACCTAGGCCAGGGTATGAGAGAGAGAGAAGAGAAGCAGGAAGCCAAGCTGCCACGAGCAGAGGCACAGACACAAGCAAGGGAAGCTTGACTGGTGCTGAGCAGAGGAACTGAGCTTCCAGGAGAAGAAAGTACTAATTGGCATATAGCACGTCTGCAGGAGAGTTTGGAGCCAGGAACAAGGGAGACTCAAAGATCCCCCGGGAGGCTGTTAGCTGAGCACTGTGAGCAAGACGGGGAGTCAGAACCTATGCAGCTGGGAGATCCCAAGGTGAAGCTGAATGATGAGGACACTCCTATGGATTGTTCCTTTTGCCAAGCTTTAAACCTGGGAACGTAGAGAAAGCAAGCCAGTCCTGAAAGAAGTCTTCCAGGAAAAAGGTACCCAAAGTCCACAAGCAGGGTGACTGTGATTCCCTCGTGTTTGTAAAGGGGAGGTTTACAGGGACTAAGGAGCAAGCCTGGAACTGTGATAAGCTTGTTAATCACCTGCTGCTGGAATAAGGACACTGGGGTAAGCTAAAGTAGCTATTATAACAAAGCTTTCTTTTGCCCCTGGATTATATTTGTTACTTGGGAGGTAACCAAGAAAGGTTTGAAGCTGAATAGAAGCTAAACTACCACAGACTTTAAATGTGATTTTGTTTTTGTGCTTTAGCCAGCAAGGCTAAAAAGGAATGCAATATCCTTGCTGTTAAAGACTGTGTATCCTGAACTATAGAGAACCTTTAAACAGCCAGTTTTGTGTTTGGGTTTGTTTTTGGACAATGCTCTACTTCAAAGAGTCCTAAACAACTAATCCTGTATATGGTATGAACGAACCATTGTGTACAAAATAAATTTCTGTCATTTGCCTTACCTCTTTGAGCCTGACTACAACTTTCTGCCTGATGCAACCATAAAGATTTACACAAACAAATGGCTATATCTCTATTGTAAATAATACCGGTAACTCAATTATGTTGTGATGACCTGTACATAGTTTGAATAGTGTTATTCTAGTTAATGTTCAAAACATGTTCAATGTAACTAAACGTGTACATAGTTAACACAAGTTCCATGTAAAATATACAGAAGTATATTGATTTTTGTTCGATGTGAACCGCCCCTGATCTCTGGAAGGGGCGGTATATAAGAAACTGTTAAATAAATAAATAAATAAATAAATACAGCTAAACAAAGACTACATTTCCCAGAGGACACTGCGGGGAAATAGTTTGAAAAAAGCTGAAAAAGCGGATAGCAGAAAGTTCCTCTATTAACCACGCCCCTCTAAGCTAGAGGCGAGTGGTGGTGGTGTGACAGGTCCCAGTCCTGTTCCTCGGGACACCGGTCCTTCCTGACCAGTGCCTACGGCTCAGACCGGCAATCATCCGGAGATCACAGACCACTGAGAGCGGCCCTTGACAGATGTGATTGCATGGCATCGGACTCATACACAGACTTCGAGTCTGAATGGGAGACCAAGGACGAGGAGTCCTTGGACACGAGGCAGCACCGTGATGTGCCCTCAGACCCATCTCCCCTGATGACCTGATGCCGCTCCCCACCTAAGGTCATTGCATTCTTCGATTTTGTGTGGGACATGGCCAAGGCCCTTGCCATCGAGACTGAGGCTGAGGAGGACTTGCGCACCAAATTGGAAATACTCCAATACGAGGCACCCCCGAAGGAGACCTTTACGTCCTAGTGCCCTCGATCTTCGACCGCCACTTCCTCTGAATGCGGGAAATATTGGCGTCGGTACCAGTTATTAGCAGGCGCCTCAACACCATGTACCAGATACGCCGAAGTCCTGGGTTCCAAAAGACCCAGCTTCCCTACAACTCCCTAGTCATAGAGTCGGCAATGCATCGCGGCATAAGAGCCAAAAAACACATTTGTCGAATCCACTCAGCAGGGAGGCCTGAATTCTGGACAACCTCGGCCAGAAGGTCTTTCAGTGCTTGATACTAACGTGCCGGATCCAGTCCTACCAGCTCTACATTGGTATGTACCTGAAGGAACTGTCGAAGGAGCTTGGTGGATTCTCGGCAGGTCTCGAGGTGAAAACCTACAGAGGTTCAAGACCCTGACCTCGACAATAAAAAAAAAATAAATAAAAAAAAATGCTCAAACCTTTTGTCCCAGGCAGCCTACAATGGCTTTGAGTCATCGGCCAGGGTGGCTGCTGCAGGCATCGGGGCACGATGCCAGGCATGGCTTCAGTCATCCGACCTGTTCCCTGCATAGGAGAAAACCGATTCGGGAAGCCCATGGCGGATAAGGCAGCAGAGATAGAGACCGAGTACGTGATGAGAACCAGGCTCTTAAAAACGACTTCGGATCACCCCCGGAAGAAAGCCCCAGCGAAAAAGCCCTTCTTCCTGAGGAAGAAAGGAGGCTTCAGCTGCACTCCCAGGGCCTGCAAAAAAAAGGTCAGGGACATGGTCCCAGAAAACAAAAAGCCCCAAAATCCCAGGCGCCAGACCTGGTCCAGCCTGGCTGGGGGTCCTCTGCTGCCCACAGGTGGACAGCCAACACCACCAATACCTGGGAGCTGCAGGTGGTAAAGGAGGGCTACCTCCTCCATCTACAAATGGTGCTCAGCAGGTTTGTGGTCAGGTAGAAATTCAAGATGCTCTCCCTTGGGATACTACTGCCATTCCTCCAGCAGGGAGATTAGCTATGCTCCTTAGACCTAAAGGATGCCTACATTCACATCCTAATTCATCCCAGCAACATAAAATCCCTCTGGTTCGTGGTGGGACGATAGCATTACCAATACAGGGCCTCCCTTTGGTTTGACCTCATCGCTATGGGTCTTCACAAAGTGCCTCGCAGTGGTCGCAGCCCACCTCCAGCTTCAAGGGGCCTTTGTCTTCATCTATCTGGACGACAGTCTCATAAAGCAGCACATGGCTGCAGAAACACAATGCGCCACCAGGTGCACCATCAACACCCTGCAGCACCTGGGGTTCATCATAAACTACCTCGTCCCACCTCACTCCAGCCCAGCACCTAGAGTTCATAGGGGCGCAACTAGATACCCTCCAGGCAAAAACCTTCCTTCCCCCAGGAGAGGTCAGAATGCCTCTGAGAGTTAGCCGCAGAGGTAAACTGATGCCAAACACTACCTGCCCGGCTCCTACTCCACCTATAGGGATACATGGCTTCCATGGTCCAAGTGACCCAATATGCCCACCTGCACATGAGGGCAGCCCAGTGGTACCTCCACTCTCAGTGGACTCAAGCCACAGGCAGGTTCAGGGACAGAGTGAAAGTGACCCTTCAGTTGGCGGACTCCCTCGGATGGTTGCAGAATCCATGCCAACTCCAGACCAGGATGTCTTTCTAAACACCCAACCAGCAGAAGGTCCTCACCACGGATGGCCTCGCAAATGGGCTGGGGAGTGCATTGCGGAAGCCTCCAGATGCAAGGCTGCTGGTCCCGAGAGGAATCCCGGTTGCAAATCAACCTGCTAGAATTCCGGGCAATATACCTAGTCATCCAAGCCTTCCGCCACCGCCACTGCCACCAACTCCAACACCACTCGATGCTGATCCAGACCGACAATCAGGTCTCAATGTTTTACGAGAACAAAAAGGGGGGGTTCAGGGTTGTACCCCCTCTGCCAGGAGGCGATAGCCCTCTGCTCCTATGCTGCATGCAGAAGGATGCTCCTAAGGGTGGTGTACCTTCCGGGTCAGGACAATGCTCTGGCATGCTCTGGACCCAGTGGTAGCCTCACAGCTGTTTGTCTCTGGGGCATTCCCTTTATGAACTTGTTTGCCAGCCCAGACAACATGCAGTTGCCCTGCTTCTGCTTGTGCCAACTGCACCTGTCCCGAGTGGCAATGGATGCGTTCCTCATCCCATGGACAGAAGGCCTCATGTACGCCTTCCCATCGACACTGCTGGTAGCCAAGACACTATTCAAGGTCCAGCACGACGAGCATCGCTAATGCTGATAGCTCCTCAGTGACCCAGGCAGTGCTGGTTCCCACTGCTCCTCTCCCTATCGGCGGCATTACTGATTCCTGTGGGCCGAGCTCCAGGACTACTGTCACAGGAGCAGGTCTCTCTCCTACACCCCAATCTGGGTTCTCTCTCACTCATGGCTTGGCTGCTGAAAGGACAGAATTAGCCCCCTTAAACCTCCCATGGGACGTGGAAGAGATTCTTCTAACTTCTTGTAAGACCTCCACTAGAAGGGCATATGCCTTCAAGTGGCACCAATTCTCGGTGTGGTGTATGGAAAGGTGGGCGGACCCATTTTCCTGTTCAGTACAATTGATGCTCCAGTACTTGCTTCACCTATCAGAGGTGGGACTGAAGGCCTTTTTGGTCAGAGTACACCTGAGCGCCATCGCAGTGCATCACCATTCCATTGAGGGGAAAACCCCTCTCGGCTCAGCCCCTTGTGTCCCAATTCCAGCAGGGCCTCATGTTATCCAAACCTCACTTTCTGTCCTCCAGCAACAGAGTGGGATCTCAATATGGTGCTCTCGCAGCTCACTAAGCCTCCATTCGAGCATCTGGCTACCTGCCACCTCCGGTACCTATCCTGGAAGGTTGCCTTCCTGGTAGCACTTACATCAGCTCGCAAAGTCAGTGAGCTCCAGGCTCTGATGGTAGAGTCCCCCTACACAAGGTTCAAAAGAACAGGGTGGTGCTCAGCATGTACCCCAAGTTTCTGCCGAAGGTGCTGTCCCCTTCCATTTCAACCAGGAAGTGGTACTCCCTTCCTTTTTTCTGAGGCCTCAAGCCTGTAGGGCGGAGACCATTCTCCACAATCTCGCTACTGCAGAGCACCACGGCGTTTTATATCCTATGACCCCAGCTGCCTGGAGCGTCCAGTGATAAACAAACTCTGTCCACTTGGGTGGCGGACTGCTTTACCCTTGCCTATGAGCAGACAGGGATCTCTCTGGACCAGAGGGTCATGGCGTACTGTGATGTAGAAGCCTCTCAAGAAGCAATGGAGATAGAGGGAGATCCGGTGGAGAAAAGTGGTACTGCACTGAAAAGCAGGATTTTCACTTCAGAAGGAAAAAAACACGCAGCTGATCAGGAACCACACCTCACCTTAGGGGAGGAGACAGGTCTGGTCACTGATTGGGCACGCCTAAGCAGGAGGCGGGCAGTGCAACACAGTAGGAGCTTGTTAAATACGCAGGCATTTAGAACACAGGAGGATCGGGAACAGAAAGCGGAACAGAATCTGGAACAGAAACAGGAAAGGAGACGAGAAGGGAAACAAACAGTTGGAGAAGCATGTGACAAGGAACAGCTGGGATCCACAGAGAAGCAGTTTGGAGTCACGAAGGGAGTTACTAGGAGACTCAGAGGCACTGAGAGACTTCTATGGAAGGAAGGACTCAGAAGCACTGAGAGACCTAGAACTACAGCCTGAGCTACCTGAGAACCAAGCAGGACCTTGGAGCAGTAACCAGAGGGGTAAAGATTTATCCTGGAGACACACTCAACACAAGGTACGAAGTAGGATTGAAGGAGCTAGCAACTGTGATACTAGGAAGCAAGAAAGCTGGAAGAATAGCTTTAAAAGCCAGAACAACGACAGACAGAACTATGGCAGATTTGTTCAGCCTGATATACACTTGAGCAGCATAAGAGACACTAATAAGCCAGCTGGAGCTTACAGCCTGAAAGCCAATAGAAGGAAAAGTGCTGAGGCTTATTTGGAAGACTTGAGTCCAGATAAAGCTGACATTTCTAGTTTTAATTGTCTGTTCAGAAACTCTCCAGAGCGAGTTGAACTGTTAAGGGAAAACCCAACACTTACTTTTAAGGATAAGTGGGGGAGGGGTTTTACTCACACGGAGAACTGTTGTGCTGACAAAAACAGCATAGCCAATTACCTCGAGCTAGATATCTTAAATAAACGTTTACCGGAAGCAGAAGAAATACATCAGCTTAGCAAAGGACACAAGCAGGCTGAATTGCTTCTGGCAGAGTTTAGGGAATTCTTAGAGAAAAAGGCAGCCTCTCCTTTTAATCTAACACAGCATGCCAATAGCTGTGAAGAAGAGATGCCGTTAGATATTTCCCTGCCTTTGACAGAACAAGATCTAGCCATGGATTGCTCTACTTGTACTATTGAAAAGAATCTTGACTGAATCCTTTAAAATTATATGAAAGGAATATAATAGAAGATTAACTTACCTGTTACCAGGGTGAAAAGCTTATGAAAGTTTAATAAGTGGAATCATTTCCTGGAGCTGAGAAGCTTTGCTGTTGTAAGAAGAATTTAGTTTCAGTTCATGGAAGAGTCACATGATTACCTGAATGTGAGTCTAAGAAGGAACCCTGAATAAGCTAATTGAAAGCTAGCCCAGCATTGCAAACCCTGTATATTTTGGTTTTCTCATCTTTTGTTGAATGTGTCATAATCTTCTTTTGCGTCTGATTGCACTGAACTGCAAAGCGTTGGAAATAAACCTCTTAAAAAGAAATTTTCTTTGCCTGCCTTTGTCTGCTCGAGCTACAACTACAATCTCAATCCTTCAGGAGGCTCAGGACTACACTACCCAGAATCCCTAGGGTCAAATAGTAGTACTTCACCCCTGAAGGGCACCAAAGGCCACTCCAACCTGGAAACCCTCGAGGCCCAGGTAGTGGGTGGGTGGCAGTACCATGTCAGGGCCATGGCTACCTCTGTGGCAAATCTGCGTTCTGCCCCCATGACTGAAATCTGCTGGGCCACCACCTGGTCTTCGGTCCATACCTTTGTAGCTCACTACTGCCTGGAGAGAGAGTCACGATGGGACAGCGCCTTCGGCCAAGCCGTACTCCTTAATCTCTTCAGGGTGTAGACAGCTCCTGCCCTCTGACGCTTCTGTGTTCAGGCTACTGGAGTGCTGGCTTTCCGCAGACACTTGGGTCTTGCGAGAGTCATAGGAACATAAGATATGCCATACTGGGTCAGACCAAGGTCCATCAAGCCCAGTATCCTGTTTCCAACATTGGCCAATCTAGGTCATACGTACCTAGCAGTTTCCCCAAAAGACACAGGTTCCACAATGCTTGTATTGGGTCAAGCATTGATATCCTGGGTCCCTTCTTAATAATGGTTTATGGGCCTTTCCTCCAGGAACTTGTCCAAACCTTTTTTAAACCCAGCTACACTAACGGCCTTTACTACATCCTCTGGTAACAAATTCCAGAGTTTGATTATACGTTGAGTGAAAGGACTCAACTGCTGATGATCAAGGCTCATCCTTTGCGGGTCGCCGTGGCATTTTTTGTTTACAGGTTTTCGGTAGCCTGTAGCTGGGGAGTCCCATATGTGAGGATGGACCTCCTGCTTGTTCACGGCAAAAGCGTAGTTACTCACCTGTAACAGGTGTTCTCCAAGGACAGCAGGAATTAGTCCCGCCCTCCTCCCCGTGGAGTTGCCTCTTTACTGTATTTTATTTTTGCCGTCTTAGCTATGTCATTAGACTGAAGCATGATTGGCACCCTTGGGTGAGAAGTGGACCACACGTGCGTGGTGCATCTCCCAAAGGCTTTCTTTGCAAGCTGGGGAAATTCTTCTGTGGGGCTCCGTTGGCGCCATCGTCACCCATATGTGAGGACTGATTCCTGCTGTCACCGGAGAACACCTATTACAGGTGAGTAACTACGCTTTATCTCTCAACACTGTTACATGTTATAGTTTAATCCTGTTAATTATAATGTATAGAGTTACATGTTACTGGGCACACTTGTTCTATGTACATTACAGTTGTTCTATGTAAACTGCTATGGTATCATGAAAAGAAACATTAAAGAAATAAAGAAATAAAACTCAAACTGCGTACATTAAAATGGGAGTAGATACATTATAAACTGATTACAATAAAACGAGACTATACATTATTGCTGGAACTTAGAACATTGAAACGAGAAGATACAGTGTGGGGGTGGAGGTTGGCATGCGGGGCAAATTTTCTCGTCATCTACAGTTTTTTTTTGTTTTGTTTTGTTTTTTGTGATGGCTTGTGGCTGAAATATGATAGGGCAGTAATAGGGGAGTGTAGAATATTGTATTTGCTAGGGTTAGGTGACGTTTACATAGTGTTCTGTGTAGAGTAGTGTTCCTGTTCGGTAATCCAGTTTAGTCCTCCAACATCGGGTAGTGCCCCTCCTCCTGCAGCCTGGAGACTGGACCAATCAAGTCTTCTGTAGTATATATGCAGACGGAGCTCCCAGAAGCCCCCAGTGTGTCCAGTCTCCTTGCAGCTTGCAGACTTCTGTGCCCTTTCTGGGCACACTAAGTGACACTTGAAGGAGCAACACTAGTTAGTTAGTTCTTTTGGGGTTTTATTTTGGGTCCTTTATTTACCATTTCTTTGCTAGGTAGCTGTATCTTTAAAAAAAAAAAAAAAAAGGAGCATTGCCACAGGGGACATCCTGGGGGAAGCCAGACCTGCATTGGGCTCCTGCCTTCCTGCCTGGGAATATCTGAAACCTGGGTTGAGCTCTCCCCAAGACTGTTCGGGGAAGAGCCATACCTGCTACAGCATTGCCTGTCACTTGGAGGAGTTGGCTGAGTTCCTTGCTGTTCCCTGAGCTGGTAGGAATTTTCCTTGCTTTATCTTTTCAGCTCTGTTGTTTTTTGCATTGTCAGAGGCTCTGTCGGCTCCCCTGGCTTCCGAATTGCACTTTTTCCTGATTTTTTTCGCTTGCCCTGTATTAGAGGGTCGTTTTCTTTCTTTTCCATATTATTTGGTTACCTTTGTATTTTCGCGCCTTTTTTTATTGTGGGTGAAAAAGTGCGGCGGCCATTTTGGATTTCTAAAGTGTGCTTTTTAAGGGCACTTTTTAACACTTGTGCACGGGTTCCCCTGGCATTTTTGGGGTTTCTTTTGCTGGCGATTTTGCTCAGGGCACCCCAGGATTCTGGGGAGTATTTTGTTTTCTGTAAAAAAAAAAAAAAAAAAAAAAAAAAAAAAAGTTTTAAATTTAAAGCTGTACTGATTTGAATACGGTTAGTCCCTTTGCTGTGGGCTTCCCTGTTCCTGTTTCCTTCTTTCCCCCTGGAAGCAGGTTGCCTTAGCATGGCTGCCAAACCTCAATGTGTGATTTGTGGGTCCCGCAGAGGTACAATGACTGACTCTGGCATCTGCAAGAGCTGTGCTGCAGTTTCTTTAGACCTGGAATGTCTTCTCCCACTGCTGTTTGCAGCTCTGTGGTAACACGATTGATTTTTCTTGATTTTTCAGCGATTTTAGGCATTTCTCTCATGCCTGCAACCCTCCCACCTTCTTCTGTGACTTTTTAAGTTAATTCCTTAGCTTTTGGGGGTTTTAATTCACTCTTTTGGTGTTTTATTTTTGCTGGTGGCCATTTTGAATAGCTAATGAGCCTCGGTTTTTGGCGGGAAGCCAGATTACTTCTCTGCTGGCTTCTAAAAGCTATATTGTTGTTTCAGTTTTTTTCCACAACACTTGCTAGATGTCAGTTGTGCAGAGGTTACTTTTTTCTCTGCCTATGTATGAACATAATGGATAAAAAGTACAGAAGGCATGGATAGAGAACAGTATGCAATTCAGAGCCACAGTACAATGCTGAGTCACTGACGAAGGGTGCAGGGCTCATGGGTTCCATTCCCCACTGTGCCCAACAAAGAAGGCTGGCTGAGGCATTACCTATTATGGGGAATATTGTTAAATGCCTGTTCCTGCGGGACGCAGTTATTTCTTTTTAGTTCTCCCTGTGCCTTATTCAGGTTTACGCTGCATAGGCTGTCAGAAGAAACACAGGGACCTCAGGCATCAGCTCTGCTCTTCCCCCAGCATCTTGCTTCCCCTGAGAAACTTGGGAACTCCGGAGCTTGGCTTCGGGGGAGCTCTCCATTGGCTTTACGCTGCACTGAGTCTTTACCACGAGAGTTTGGATACCTCCAGGAAGTTCAGGTATCATTTTCTGTAAGAAAACTGAGTACTCTGTTTTTGTTTTTCTTCCTTGCCTCAGCTGCTCTGGGATGCTTTCAGCTGTATCCGGACCGGCTGCCCCTGAGTTTGGAAGTGCCTACTTGACTTTTTAGTCCACAAACTGCAGCCGGGTTACTTTGTACGTCCTACTGATTATTGTACCTGTCTTATTCAATATACCATTTGGTTGAGGTTTTAAGTCAGGGTTTTGGATCCTGACTGTTTTGGGCTCGGCCTAATTAAGCATGCTCACTGTAATTTTCCTATGGCTGGATTGAGCTTCTACATCCCTCCCCAGAAACACCTTTCAGCCCCTACCATGGAGGTCTGAATGGCTGCGGAGGGATCCCACTCTAATTTCCCTACTTTCAGTCACTGTAATTGCCTTACCCTGACCTTGAAAGTTTCTCTATGCCAGCACAGTGAATGACTGACAGTTCCCTTCTCAGTTCTGCGAATACCTGACAGTTTTTCGGTGCCAGCGGCTGTTTTGTTTTTCTCTTCAGTGTTTCTTTTTAGAGGAAACAGCTCTAAACAGCAGTTTCCACACACTTAATCATGCTGTGGAGGCACGTGGAGTTTCAAAATCCTTTTCTTAAACAGTCTTGGGTTTCCCTGAGCCTTCCTTGCTTTTTGTTTTAAATGCAAAAAAAAAAAAAATAAAAAAAAAATAATAAATAAATAAATAAATAAATGAAACCCCACACAAGAAGAGGAAAGGTGGTTTAAGTCTCTACAATGCTTTTTTCTCTGGCTGTATTATATGTGAAATGTAATCAGCCGAAGGGTACATTAATAGCTTGCGTGTGTTACACCTGCACGCTGCATCCCGGAGGCTTTCCCCATACCCACTGCGTTGCTAGCTGGGTCCCTCAGCACCTTATCTCCCCCCTCCTCAGAGCCCCTGCTGCAGGATCTTCCACAGCCGCTGCAGACCACATTACACATTCCCATCCGGCCGTCTCATCAACGGTTTCTCCACTTCGCTCTTCCGTGGGGCCACTTCCAATTTCCGGCCATGCCGTTTGGTCTCGCCACGGCCCCCCGCACCTTCACAAACGTGATGGTAGTGGTCGCGGCGGCCTTGTGCAAAGAGGGCATCCTGGTCTATCCGTATCTCGACAACTGGTGGATTCGGGCAAAGTCCAGTCGGGAGTGTGTGCACGTCACGAGCAGGGTGGTGGCTCTGCTGCGGTCCCTCGGCTGGGTGGTGAAAGAATGCAAGAGTTGTCTGTGCCCGACTCAGGATCTCGAGTATCTGGGAGTGAGCCTTGACACAGCACGGGGCTTGGTGTGCCTACCGGAGCGCCGCATTCGGTCTCTTGTCCGACTCTTCAGGGGGATGCCCGCTCCGTCTGCATGGTGATAGCTACAGTTCCTCGGTACGATGGCAGCAACCTTGGAGGTGGTGCCCTGGGCGCGCTTCCACATGCGCCCGCTGCAGAGTGCTCTGCTGCGCCGTTGGTCCAACCAATTCGACTCGTTGAACAGGAGATTGACTTGCCCAAGGGCGGTTCGCCGATCACTCCGGTGGTGGCTCTCCTCCGAGAACCTGGCGCGGGGGATTCCCTGGAGCCTCCACTTTGGGTTCCGTTCACAACGGATGCCAGCTTAACCGGCTGGGGGGCTCACTGCGAGACCCGCTTCGCTCAAGGGGAATGGTCTCCCCTGGAGACTTCTTGGTCGATCAACCGCCTCGAATTGCGGGCGGTGCGGCTAGCCCTCTTGGCCTCAAAGCCCTAGTTCTCGACCGGCCGGTGCGAGTCCTCTCGGACATTGCGACCACCGTAGCTTACATCAATCGCCAAGGGGGCACCGGCAGCATGGCCCTGGAATCAGAAGCGATGGCCTTGGTCAATTGGGTGCAGTCTCGTCTTCCGGCCATCTCGGCAGCGCCTATTGCAGGCGCAGACAATGTTCAGGCCGATTTTCTCTGCAGAGTGCGGGTGGACCCCGGAGAGTGAGAGCTAAACCCGCAAGTTTACGCACAAATAGTTCGTCGGGGGGGGGGGGGGCGGCGCCCTTCATGGATCTCATGGCGACATTTCAATCGGCCGAGACAGGACGCTTCTTCAGCAGGCAAAGGGAGCGCATGTCCGAGGGGCTCGACGCTCTCATTCAGCCGTGGCCAACGTCCGGCCTTCTTTATGTCTTTCCTCCGTGGGTTCTGATTGGCCGGGTCGTTCAGCGCATCGAGGGCCATCGGGGTCGAGTGTTACTGGTGGCCCCGGACTGGCCTGGGTGGCCCTGGTATGCCGATCTGGTCCGGCTGAGCGACGGCATTCCTTGGCTCCTATCCACGCTGCCGAATCTTCTTTTTCAGGGACCCTTGCGGATGCCCCAAGTGGGTCGATTCTCGCTTACGGTTTGGCCATGGAGAGGGCTCGGCTGAAAAAGAAGGGTTACTCCCCCCGCGGTGATTTCTACCCTACTGCGGGCGGGGAAAACGTCCACTTCTCTTACTTACGTTCGGATTTGGGGGATCTTTGAAGACTGGTGCTCCCGGCGTGGAGTCCGGGCGGCGACGGTTTCCGTTTCCGTCGTTTTAAGTTTCTTCAGGTTGCTTTTGATAAGGGCCTTGCGGCTAGTTCCCTGAAAGTCTAGTTGGCGGCTATCTCGTTATCGAGGCAAAGTTTTAGGCCGTCTCCGCGGTTCTTATCCGGACGTACGTCGTTTTCTTACGACTGTTTTTCATTTGCAGCCCTCCCGCAGGATTTTCGTTCCTCCGGGGGACTTGAATCTAGTGATGCGGGCCCTGGTTCGTGAACCTTTTGAACCCCTGAGTAGGGCGTTTCTGAAAGATTTTACGCTGAAGACGGTTTTTCTTGTAGCCATCTGTTCGGCACGGCGTATTTCAGATCTACATGCGTTGTCCTGCCAAGAACCTTTTTTGTCTTTTTTGTCTTTTTCCCCGGTCCCTTCCTTTTTGCCGAAGGTGGTTTCCCCTATTCATGTGAATCAGGCAGTGTTTCTTCCAGTTCTTTCTTCCCACTCTGTCGGGTCGGCGGACAGAAGTCTTCACCGTCTCGATGTGGGTCGTGCACTTCGTCGTTATTTGAAGGCTACCGAATCTTTTCGGAAGACTGACCGGCTATTCGTGCTCTTCGGTGGTGCACGTAAAGGGGAAGCGGCGGCTAAGGCCTCCGTTGCAAGATGGCTCAAGGAAGCGTTCGCGTCTGCGTATCTGTTGCAGCAGCGGTCTGTTCCGGAGGGGCTACTGGATCATTCCACTAGGGCTCAGGCGACCGCTTGGGCGGAGTATAGCCTAGTTCCGCCAGCAGATATCTGTAAGGCGGCCACCTGGTCGTCTCTGCATGCTTTCAGTACACACTATCGTTTAGATGTGTCAGCGGCTCGGGATTCCTCTTTTGTTTGGCGGTTCTGCGCGCCGGATGGCAAGGTCCCGCCCGGTCTTAACTGCTCTGTTACATCCCGATGTTGGAGGACTAAACTGGATTACCGAACAGGAAATGGAAATTACACTAACCTGGTAATTGTAGTTCCTGGAGGGTCCAGTTTAGTCCTCCTTCCCTCCCGACTATCTGTTATAAAAATGCGGCGCGCTTTCCGAACGGTGGATCATAAGACGGTTCCTCTTGCCGTTCGAACCTTTTTTGCAGCCGCGTTTTTGGCTATGGCTCTTTCTTTCTCAGGTGTTCAGTCAGCTCCTGAGATTTCTGATACGGAGCTGTATTTTGATTTCTGGGGCGTTGGTTCCAGCGCAATACAGTGTTCTGACTTCCTCGTTTGGGGAGAAAGTTGGATATTTTTGTGGGGGGGAAACAAATTGTTCTTTAATTATGTCATTTTCATTATGTCATTTTGTATATTAATCTAATGTGTTGCTTAGTTAAGTATGCTTTGTTACTAGTACACTGGGGGCTTCTGGGAGCTCCGTCTGCATATATACTACAGAAGACTTGATTGGTCCAGTCTCCAGGCTGCAGGAGGAGGGGCACTACCCGATGTTGGAGGACTAAACTGGACCCTCCAGGAACTACAATTACCAGGTTAGTGTAATTTCCATTTTTCAGTTTCTTCTGGAAGTCCTTAAGATCTTTAGTGGTTTGTATATTTTCGGGAGGTAGTTCCATAAGGCTGGGGCAGAGAGGGAGAATGCTCTTCTGGATGTGGATTGTTTAGATTTCTGGTAGACGGTAGGCATGGTAATCATGTTTTTATTGTTTCTCTTGGGGCGTGTACTTGCGTCTGTTACGATTAGGTCTTGTAGGATGTTTGCTGAGGCTTGATGTGTGATTTTGAAGATGTTTAGTGTTGTCTTGAACCTGGTGCCAGTGTGTATTGGGAGCTAGTGAAGTTGGTTGAGTATGGGGGAGATGTGGTCATGTTTGGAGGTTCTGGTAATGATAGTGGCTGCTGTATTTTTGCCAATTGGAGGGGATGTATGGTATGTTTTGAGAGTCTCTGGTATAGTGAATTGCAATAGTCTAGTGTAGGTGTAATGACAGCCTGACATATTATGTGAAAATGGTCCTAGCATAGGAGTGATTTCAGCTTCCGAATGAGTTCCATTTGTCAGACGGCTGCCTGGGTGAGAATCTTCACAGTCTTGGCAAGTGCATATATCTATATGATTTGCAAGGGATTGTGGGCAATGCAGTTCATTCACACCAGACACAGCTGCTCACAATCATTAGTTGTGCTTTTGGGTAAAGCCAATAAGATATTTATTTATGGGGTTATTTCTCCCAACACAGATATGCTTGGTAGCTCATAAATCAGGTTACTTGCTTTCAGTGTTTAACTTGGAAAAACAAAATCAAGAAACAACATTTGAACTTGTCAGGCAATCAAAGCAAAAAGAAATAAGACCTGGTTGGTACAAACTGGTCTTTTCTGTAGGCATTGGCTAATGTTTTCTTAGCAGTATCAAACAACAAACCAAAAGCCACAAAGAAAGAAAAAAACTGTTCTTTTCAGGTAAACTTCTTATATCTTCCCACATAGATTCAGAAGTGATTCTCTTAGAGCTCACAAGCAATTAGGTAAGGCTCAATTGCTAGCAGTTATCCAGCTGAAACCCCTTAGCTGGCTTGCTTTCTACTGCGTGGCTAGAAATCCTACACAGGAGCTTTTCTGAGTAGATTAAAGAACAAGTTTGTATTTCTTTGTGATGGTTGCTGTACTTTATAACAGAAAATCACCAAAGGAGTTTAGACAGAGAGCAGTCCATGTAAACAGATTCTTCATCTGCTATCACCCCATTCTTCTTCAACAAGCATGGGTTCAATATCATGGATTGGCACAGATGAATCTCCCAATGGAGCACTTTCAGGAGATTACTTGTTTCCCTGCTGTCTTTCAAGGTTATAGCTAGGGCATAGATCAGTGTTCATACCTGAGCTTCCATTGCTGTTAGAGTTCCTCTCTATATAGCCTGGCCAGTAGGTAGTCCAGTTCTTATGTCCAACCTTCCAATCCAGATCCCTGGACACTGGATCTCTCTTCACATACCTTCTGGCACGGGTCTTAGGGTCCCTTCCACGTGCAGCCGTCTCCCTCACAGGTACTGTCTGGAGATTCCTAGCTCTGCAGCACCATTCCTCTGGCTTTCCCCAGTCCAGTGGTGTATGCTGGCCCTTGGAATGCCTCCCAGTATACGTACTGCTCTGGACTCTTCTAGACCTCTCAAAGGCTTTTCTCCTCTTTCTTCCAAAGGGTTTCTTTCCCTCTCTGTCCGTCCAGTTTGGCTTCTGCTTCTGATGATCCTCCTGATGATGAAGATGATCAAGCTCAAGCTGCTTCTCTGTAGAATAAACTCTACCTTTATTCTGCTTAGATGAGTGCTCCTCCCTAACACAGCGCAGCTGTTCTGGATCAGGCCCTGCCCTTTGAGATGAGTGCTTAGGGATTACCTCATAGCCCTCCTGATTGAACACACGTTTCCCCACTTCAGCTCCTCTAATTGCTGTTGGAAACCTGGTGCATTCTGGAACTGGTAGTCTTTTATGGGAAAATTCTGTTTTCTTATTTCTACCAGAACTGACAGGTTGCTTGTTCAGAGTCACTTCACCTTTTCTATAGCTCCTTCCTGAGCTATGATAAGCTTCCTTATCACACATTCTATGGTAGGCATTTGTGGTGGTCTTATTTATGTGGGACTGCAAGTTTAGATTTTGGTCCAAGGTAACTCCCAGATATCTGACTTTGTTTTGTACTGTGATTGCCCTGTGTAGTATGTTGATTGATTGCAGGGGGTTGAATGAGTTGTCTCTTGTTATGTAGAGTGCTTCTGTCTTGCTGTAGTTTACTGTTAGGTGGTTGTTGCTGAGCCAGATGGTCATATCTTCCACACATTTGGTAATGGCTGAGAGGTTCGGATTGCGTAGTTTGATTGGGGTGAATACCATGATGTCAGCATAGAATCGCTACTGTATTTTGTGTTTTTTGATAATGTTGCAGATCGTCTGTTATTAGAAACATAGAAACATGACGGCAGAAAAAGACCACATGGCCTAGCTGCCCTTCCATATCAACCACTACAACAGTCCCTTTTTTTCCTTTAGAGATCCTCTGTGTTTGTCCCATGCCTTTTTGAATTCAGACATTGCCCTCATCTCTACCACCTCCACTGGGTGACTATTCCACAGAGCCACCACGCTTTCCATAAAGAAATATTTCCTCATATTACTCCTGAATCTATCCCCTTTCACCCTCATCCCATGTCCCCTCGTAGTAGAGCTTGCTTTCAATCGAAAGAGGCTTTCCTCCTGTGCATTATTTATGCCACAGAGGTAATTAAAGGTCTCAATCATATCACCTCTATCCCGCCTTTCTTCTGTCCTCATATGCTTTATAATGAAGACCACTAACCATTTTAGTAGCTGCCCTCTGTACCGACTCCAACCTGTTTATATCCTTTTGAAGGTGCGGTCTCCTGAATTGCATACAATACTCCAAATGAGGTCGCACCAAAGACTTGTACAGAGGCACTATCACCTCCTTTCTTCTGCTGTCCATGCCTCTCCCTGTGCACCCAAGCATCCTTCTAGCATTTGCTGTTGCCTTTTCTACCTGTTTAGCTACTTTAAGATCATCAGTCACAATCACGCCTAGGTCTTGCCCTTCTTTTGTGGACAGAAGTACTTCACCCCATATACTATATTGCTCCCTTGGATTCTGCAGGCCAAATGCATGACCTTGCATTTTTTTACATTAAATCTCACCTGCCAAATTCTAGACCATTCTTCAAGCTTAGCTAGATCCCGCCTCATGTTATCTACACCTTCCTGAGTGTCTACTCTATTGCAGATTTTGGTATCATCCACATAGAGGCAAACTTTACCTGACAGCCCTTCTGCACTATCACTAACAAAGATGTTAAAACAAATCGGACCAAGGACAGATCCGTGGGGCACACCACTGGTGACCACCTTCTTCTCAAAGTGAGCTCCATTTACCTGAACCCTTTGTCGCCTCCTACTCAACCAATTTTTAATCCAAGCAGTAATTTTAGGGTCCATCCCTAGGGTGCTCAGTTTGTTTATAAGTCACTTGTGCAGAACGGTGTCAAAGGCTTTACTGAAATCTAAATACACCACATCTAAGGCTCTCCCTCGGTCCTACTCCCTGGTCACCCAGTCAAAGAAATCAATCAGATTTGTCTGACAAGACTTGCCTCTGGTGAATCCATGCTGCCTCAGATCCGGTAATCCGTTGGACTCCAGAAACCTCACTATTTTCTCTTTCAGCATTGCTTCTATAAATTTACTCACCACCGAGGTTAATCTAACCGGCTGTAGTTTTCAACTACATCCTTACTTTTGTTTTTGTGTAAAGGGACCACCTGTGCTTCTCTCCAGTCCTCTGGCACCACTCCTGACTCCAGTGAGGCATTGAAAAGGTCAGTCAGTGGAGCTGCTGAACGTCTCCATGTTCTCTTGTATTTCATGAAGGCCTCCCTCTTTTTCTTCACCTTTTTAGCTACTTCTTTCAAAAACCATAGTGGTCTCCTTTTCCTTTTACCTTTATTTTCCATTTTAACAAAAAGGATGGTTGCTCTTAAAATATCCCCTTTCAGTTTTGCCCACTGTTTTTCTATATCCCCCAGATGTTCCCATCCCTGAGGTACTGGCCCATCTTAGCAAAGTTAGTTTCCTAAAGCCTAAGACCCTCACTTTTGCATGGGTTTTAGCAGCCCTAGTCCTAATACTGAACCACACCATTTGGTGATCACTGCATGAGAAATGATCTTTCACTATAACATCAGAAATACTTTCACCATTGGTAAGCTCCATGTCCAGTATGGCCCCTCCATGTGTGGGTTCTGTTACCAGTTGCCTGAATAGTTCTCCCTGTAGAGAATCCAGAGAAGTGCCAATCAACATCTGGCACATTGAAATCCCCTATCAGTAGCACTTCCCCTTTCCTGGCAATGCTGCGTATATCTTCTGTTTAACTCTCTGTCCACCTCTTCTCCCATTGAGGGAAGACTGTATATCACGCCAATACAAATAGATTTCTCTTTCCCTCTTTCTAGTTTAACCCACAGTGCCTCCTCTCTCCCTTTTAAGCTCTGTAGTTCCAAAGCTTTAATATTATTTTTTACATATAGTGTCACTCCTCCTCTCCTTCTTCCTATCCTGTCCTTTCTGAATAAAGTATAGCCTGGTATAGTTACATCCCAGTCATGGGTGTCCGTGAACCATCTCTCTTTTACTGCCACTAAATCCAAGTCAGCCTCTCCCATTAAAGCCTCAACATCTAAGATCATATTTCCCATGCTATGAGCATTTATAAACACTGCTTTACATATGTTGCACCTTTTACCCATTTCCATAAAGGTATTTAATGTTTCACTTACCTGGGGGCTTTCACTTACCTGAAGGCTTTCTTTACCCATCCCCAACGAATCTAGTTTAAAGCCCTCTTCAGTAGGTTAGCCAATTTGCTACTGAAGACACGTTGACCTTTCTTGGACAGATGGACACTATCTCTGCTCTGCAACCCTTGGAACATCATCCCATGGTCCAGGAAATCAAAACGCTCTCAATGACACCATCCACACAACCATGCTTTCATCTCTAGGATGCGAGCTTCTCTGCCTTGGCCTTTAACTTCAACAGGGAGGATTGAAGAGAAATACCACCTGCTTCACCCTCTGTCACAGAGCATGAAGACACTTTTGATATGCTCAGAGGGATACCTGGGAGTATCATTTGTGCGGACATCGATGAGCAACATCGGGTAATAGTCAGAGGGCTTGATGAGTCTTGGCAAACTCTCCATAGCATCTCTGATTTTGGCACGTGGCAGACAGCATACCTCTCTGGACATCAAGTCTGGTCAGCAGATGGACACCTCAGTACCCCTCAGAGAGTCACCAACCACCACTACCCTTTGCTTCATTGTGGTCACTGATTCTGCAACTTTGGGGTGCTTGAGCTCTGGTTCTTCCCTTTCTAGGGATGCTTTCACCACCTCCACTTCCAGGGCTGCATAATGGTTCTTCATTTCAAGGGCTAGAGGAGTTGGATTGGTGATTCTGCAGACCCTGGTGACTCGTGTCCTAACTTTGTCATTCTGTAGGCTCCCATCTTCTCTGCTGGAGAGCTTGGATGTTTCAAGAAGCATCTCATCAATGTACTATTCACCGTCTTGAATGCTTCTCAGCCCCACTACCTCTTCTCTCAGCTCTTCCACTTTTTTCCTGAGAGCTTCAGCATGCAGGCATCCTGCACATGGAACCGGTCCTTCAAATGGCATTGGGACCTCTGTCTGGGCAAAGACAGAAGCTGAAACAATGGCAGCAGTTTTGGTGATGCGATTTTTCCCAGCCATTGTTCAGTTGGTGGAGCGTAGGTGCCTGTTGAAGCAAAAGAGAGAGAGAGAGACGTAACAAAGTACCAGCAGGTTTCCCAGCTGTCTTTTCAGAGAAAAACAGTTAGATCTCCTTTAAGAGGATAGCGTTCTCCGAAATGCTTCCTGTTTCACGTGCAGGACCCAAAAGACAGGCAGAGCTCCGGAGTCTCAATGCGTGGATGAGACAATGGTGCAAGGATGAGGGTTTTGGATTTGTTAGAAACTGGGGAACATTCTGGGGAAAGGGGTGGGCTCTTCCGAAGGGATGGGCTTCACCTTAATCAGGATGGGACCAGACTGCTGGCATTAACCTTTAAAAAAGAGATAGAGAAGCTTTTAAACTAGAAAATAGGGGAAAGCCGACAGTCACCCAGGAGTGCATGGTTCGGACGAAGGTATCCTTGAAGGATACTACCAAAAGCAGTGAGGTTCCAAAAGGGAGTATAGTAGCCCAAATGCCCTTGAGTAAGGAGCAGACAGAGCATAAAGATTCCAAATTACCCCTGCCTACCAATAGCCAGATTAATATGAATAAAATACAGTCTCTAAAATGCTTGTATGCCAATGCTAGAAGTCTAAACAATAAGATGGGAGAGTTAGAATATATAGCACTAAATGAGAGGTTAGATATGATTGCACTCTCAGAGACATGGTGGAAGGAGGATAATCAGTGGGACACTGTGATACCTGGATACAAACTATATCGTAATGATAGAGCTGATCAAATTGGTGGAGGGGTTGTGCTCTCTGTTAGAGAGGGCATTGAGTCAGAAAGGATTAAAGTTTTGCAGGGAACAAAATTTGCTGTAGAATCTCTATGGATTGAAATTCCATTTATGAAGGGCAAGGTAATGGCAGTGGGAATATACTATGGACCGCCTGGCCAGAATGAACAAATGGATGATGAAATGCTCAAAGAAATCAAGGAAGCTAACAAAAGTCACAACAGAGTAGTAATAATGGGTGATTTCAATTACCCCGGTATCGACTAGGTCAGTGTCACAGCAGGACAAGCTAAAGAGAGAAAGTTTCTAGATGGAATAAATGACTGCTTCTTGGAGCAGCTGGTTCATGAACCGACCAGAGGGGAAGCCATACTGGACCTAGTCCTTAGTGGAACGCCAGATCTGGTGCAAGAAATAAGGGTGTTGGGACCACTTGGCAATAGTGATCATAGTATGATCATGTTTGATTTAATTAGTGGAGGACAGATAGTAAAGGCATCCACAGTACTACCTTTTAACTTTCAAAAGGGAGACTATGATAGAATGAGGAATATAGTTAGGAAAAAACTAAAAGGAGCGGTTCCAAAGGTTAAAGACTTACAGCAAGCTTGGGTGTTATTTAAAAATACTATCCTCGAAGCCCAGACCAGCTGTATTCCACGCATTAAGAAAAGTGGAAGAAAGTCCAAAAAACTGCTAGCATGCTTTAAAGGTGAGGTCAGAGAGGCTGTTGCTACCAAAAAAGCAACCTTCAGGAAATGGAAAAAAGAGCCAAATGATGAAAACTGGAAACAGCACAAGCACTGGCAAGTTAAATGCAAAGCATTGATAAGGCAGGCAAAGCGGGAATTTGAGAAGAAACTTGCTACGGAAGCAAAAACACGAAATAAAGACTTTTTCAAGTACATTCGTAGCAAAAGGCCTGTGAGAGTCAGTTGGACCATTAGATGATAGAGGGGTAAAAGGGGCAGTAAGAGGAAACAAGGCTATAGCAGAGAGACTGAATGAATTCTTTGCTTCGGTCTTTACTGAGGAAGATGTAGGGATGTTACCCAAGACTGAAGTGGTATTTAAAGGTGATACTGCAGAGGAATTGAGAGAAATATCACTACACCGGGAAGATATATTACAACAATTTGATAAACTGAATAGTAGCAAATCACCTGGACCGGATGGTATACATCCCAGAGTGTTGAAAGAACTGAAATATGAGATTGCAGACCTGCTATTGGTAATCTGTGAACTTTCATTAAAATCATCTGTAATACCTGAAGATTGGAGGGTTGCCAACGTAACACCAATTTTTAAAAAGGGTTTCAGGGGTGACCCAGGAAATTACAGACCGGTGAGCCTGACGTCAGTACCAGGGAAAATGGTAGAAACCATCATAAAGAACAAAATTACACAGCATGTAGATAGTCATGGCCTAATGGGAGACAGCCAACATGGCTTTAGACAAGGAAGATCTTGTCTTACTAATCTGATATGTTTTTTTGAAGGTGTGCATAAACAGGTAGACAAAGGTGAGTCGGTTGATGTAGTGTATCTGGACTTTCAGAAAGCTTTTGACACAGTCCCCCATCAGAGACTTTTGGCGAAGCTAAAAAGTCATGGGATAGGAGGCAGTGTACTATTGTGAATCGGGAACTGGTTAAAAGATAGAAAGCAGAGGGTAGGGCTAAATGGCCAATATTCCCAATGGAAAAAGGTGAATAGTGGAGTACCCCAGGGATCTGTACTGGGTCCGCTGCTTTTTGACATATTCATAAATGACCTGGAAAAGGGAATAACTAGTGAGGTTAACAAATTTGCAGATGACACAAAACTGTTTAAAGTTGTTAAAAACCCAAGAGGATTGTGGAAAACTGCAGGAGGATCTGGATAAATTGGAAGACTGGGCATCCAAATGGCAGATGAAATTTAATGTGGACAAGTGCAAAGTTACGCACCTAGGAAAGAACAACCCACACTATAGTTACATGATGCAAGGCTCCACATTAGAAACCACCACCCAGGAAAAAGATTTAGGAGTCATTGTGGATAACATGTTAAAACCCTCCGCCCAGTGTGCAGCGGCAGCCAAGAAAGCAAATAGAATGCTAGGTATCATAAGGAAAGGGATGGAGAACAAAACAAAGGATATTATAATGCCTCTGTATCGCTCCATGGTACGACCGCACCTTGAATATTGTGTGCAATTCTGGTCACCGTATCTTAAAAAGGACATAGCGTTATTAGAAAAAGTACAGAGAAGAGCCACCAAATTGGTGAAGGGGATGGAAGGCTACTCCTATGAAGAGAGGCTAAGAAGGTTAGGGCTCTTTAGCCTGGAGAAGAGACGGCTGAGGGGAGATATGATAGAGGTCTATAAATTAATGAATGGAGTGGAACGGATAAACGTGGATCAATTGTTTACGCTATCAGAGTATAGAAAGACTAGGGGACATGTAATGAAGCTACAGGGTAAACTATTTAAGACAAATAAGAGAAAATATTTTTTCACTCAACGTGTAATCAAACTCTGGAATCTGTTACCGGAGGATGTAGTAAGGGCTGTTAGTATAGCTGGGTTTAAAAAAGGTTTGGACAAGTTCCTGGAGGAAAGGTCCATAAACCACTATTAAAAAGGGACCCAGGATATCAATGCTTGACCCAGTACAAGCATTGTGGAACCTGTGTGTTTTGGGGATATTGCTAGGTACGTATAACCTAGATTGGCCACTGTTGGAAACAGGATACTGGGCTTGATGGACCTCGATCTGACCCAGTATGGCATGTCTTATGTTCTTATGTGTTCTAAATGTGCTGTTCTGAGTGCTTGTGTGCAGCTAATTGAGGAGGTCGAAGAGTAGTGAGAAGATTGATGATCCTTGTTGTATGGCCAGACGTATGAGAAAGGCGTGGACTTTTGCGTTCTGCATTTGGCTTGAAACCATTTTAGTGTGGTGTTGTGAAGGCCAATTTCATGGAGCTGTCGCAACATGATAGTGTGGGATACGGTGTCAAATGCAGATATGTCCATAAATAGGAGGAGGAATCCAGTTTTGATGTTATCTATGACCCTGATGATGGCGTCGAAGAGTGAGGTTAGCAGAGTTTATATATTATGGTTTGGTTTGAACCTATGTTGGTGGGTGTCCAGTAGAGCGCGTTGGTCTATGTGGACTTGTGACTGCTTCTGAACTGCTTTTTCTATAACTTTTGCAATGAATGGAAGGCTAGAAATTGCATGGTATGCTGCGGGGTCATTTTTGTTGAGATGTGTTCTTGAGGATTGGCCGTATGGTTGCTTGTTTGAGAGATACTGACATGTAACCTTGGGTGATGGATGCTGTTGCTATTTTGCGCATGAAGTGTTTGAGCTGTTCCTTGGCTGATTTTATCCATGTTACAAGGCAAGGGTCAGAGGGAAATGTGATAGTGTTAAGGGAAGATATTATGTGTTTTATTTGTTGACAAGATGGTGTGGTAAATTTACCCCATGTTTCGGTGAAGGCTGGATCTTGTTTCTTTCTTGTTATGGGGGGGATGTTCTGATTGAGTTTCAAGTGTTTGTCCATTAGGTGGTTTGCTATGCTTTGTGAATGTATTTCAGGGCCATTTCATTGAGATGGGTCTCTATTGAGTGTTCATACTATATCAAAAATTTCTCGAGGTTTATTTGCTGATTTCATGATGAGATTGGTGTGAAATTGTTGCTTGCATCTGTTGATCAAGTCGTTGTATTCTTGTTGTTGGTTCTGTATTGTTGTAGGATGTCTTGGGTCCTGTTCTGTCGCCATTTCCTCTTGGGTTTGCGTAGAATTCTCTTTGCTTCTTTGATTTCAGTGGAGTATCATGGTGCATTTCTTATTTTCTGTGTGGTTGTATGCTTTCTGCTTGGTGCTGTTGCTGCTGTAGTTATGGTGTGGTTCCATTTTTCAATAGTGTTTTTGGGGTATAGACTCTAAAGGCCTTGTGGTGCTGAAGGGTGGCCGTCGCCAGGTCAGCATAGATTGCCACCATATGCCCTCGCCAATCAAAGCGCCCATCCGATCGCATTTAGGCTGAAACTTTTTCCTTGGTTCCATAGTTGTGGAAACAGATAACTATGTCTCTGGGCTGCTCACCTTGTACTGGCCCCAGGGCCCGGTGCACTCTGTCCAGTTTGATATTGCGGCCGTCCTCCCCATCTTCACCTGCCACCAGCACCAACTTGCATATATCCTTAGCCTCTTGCATACGGTCTTTAAATTGTTCTGACTCAGGGACACATTTGATTCTCAGATTATTTTGTCATGCTCTATTCTCGAGTTCCTCCAGCTTTAACTCTAGGGTCCCTCTGCAGCCCTCCAACTCAACAACCTGCCTCTGTAGGGCACTCAGTGTCGCTACCGTCTTTTCTAGCTGACCATCGACGTCCTCCACTCTCCGGTCTACCTCCAACATGTTTGAGCACCACCTCCTCCAGTCCCACTCTGATGCCTGCCATCTCGGTTTTAATTTCAGAAAACCAGGCACTGCGCTCTTCTTTTGTGATCTGCATTACTGTCCCCCGGCCCACCAGCAGCTCCTTGACACATACGGCTGTGTTGTCCTCGCCATCACCACATGGGCCTCCACCATCTTGCCTTTCTCATGTGGCTCTGCCCGATGCCACTGATAGGAGAATTCTCTCAAATCTACCATTTTCCGGTGCATTGAAGCTATTCTTTGTCACCAGGCCACTCTGGGGTTCAGGCCTACACCGCTCTATGATCAGGGCCACGTAAGTTCTCCATTTATCACTTTATCACCAGCGGTTACACCGGAGCTCACAGCTCAGCTGATCATCAAGGTGTGTGATGTCACTTCCCTCTCTGTATGCTATTTTTAACCGCCTTGCAGAGGTTTGAATACAATGGGGGCATGCAAATGCATCTCATGCATATTTATTAGGGACAGCCTGAAAACCTGAATGGTGTTTGGCCCTCCAAGACTGGAGCTGGGAACCTCTGGCCTAGAGGCTTAAATATTTTTTAAATAAGTAAATATATATTTTTAAATAAATAAAGAGTAAAGTGACAGGGTTGGAATTAGATAGCAGCTTATGGTCCATGGATCCCAGGGGGTTTGTGAGACTTCTACAAGGGGTCTGCAGGACACACAAAATAGAAAAGAGATAAAGACTGATGGAGATTTTTGTAGTGGAAGAGAGGGGGCCTGGAGGGAATTGGCTGGGGGGGGGGGAGGAAAAGAGACAGCTGGTGGGAACTTAATTGAGAGAGGAAGAAAGAAACTGGTAGAGGCAAGGTAAAGAGAGCTAGAGGGCTAGGGAGGCAAGCTTGATGCTGAGAGGAGGGGGGGTCCAAGAAGAATGGTGAAGATGAATCCGGGGTCTCTGGACTTTTTGAGAGTTAAAGGGGTCCATACAGCCAAAAAGGCTGGAAACCTCTGGATTAAGGTGCACGGTCGTAAGGTTCATAGCACTGTGGTTCAATCATTAGTTATGCTGCCAGCAAGGAAATGAGTAAAAATTTGTTAATATGCAAAGTGTACATAGAATCCAAATCCAGACATCCTTCAAACTATTCTTGGCTAGCAGCATAGAATACCGGATGGAGCATGGAGTATTGGACTTGAAGTCTTCATTTTGGGTCATTTATTCAACAATTCCTGCATGATCTAGAGCAGTGTTTCCAAGTCCTGTCTTTGAGGCACACCTAAGCAGTCTGGTTTTCAGCTATCATTAATGAATATGCATAGTCATTTTGGCAGTTCTGAAAACCTGACTTTCTAGGTATGCCTTCAGGACAGGATTCCCCTAGGGTAAGTGACAGAATCTCCCTGTATATCATGGACTTTCTCTGGGGAAGAATGCCACAGAGCCAGTCCTAATAATATCAAGTTCATATTCTGCTCAGCTCCCTCCATTTTTTTCAGGTATTGAATAAGTGTGTCCCTTTTGTTTGACTCTCATGCTTTCCAGCAAAGGTATCTCCAGGAACAAGCAGGAATGTAGTCTTCACATATGGGTATCGTCGGTACCGATGGAGCCTGCGTGGGAACGCTCCCCAACGTCCAATAGGAATGCCTTTGGGGGAATGCCTTTGGGAGCATCCCTCAGCACATGCGTGCTGCCTTCCCGCCTTTCCAACTTTCCCTCTTCAGTTCTTCGTTTTTAGCGGAGCCGACAGGATCCATACCCTGTCGCAGAAAATTCCGTCTTTAAAATTGTTTTCTTGTGGTCGCGTTTGCCTGCCGCACGACGCTTACCGGTACCACCGGTTCTTTTCTTTTCTTTTCTTTTCCAAAAAAAAACCAAACAAACTTATACTTTAAGCTGTTTCTCTTCAGAAACTTTTCTTTTTTGGTGCTAGGCGCCATTTTGGGCACTAGGCCCCATATTCCTAAAATATGGAAAAACCAACTAGTGGTTTTAAAAAATGTACTAAGTGTGGCGGTACTATTTCTGTCACTGACACCCATGATTGGTGTCTTAAATGTTTAGGGCCTGAACATTCTCAATCTGAATGTCTCTCATGTATGGGGATGAGTAAAAGAGGAAGACAGAGCCGGGCTGCAAAGCTCAGTACCCTCTTTTCTTCGGATGCCAGATCCATTGCATCGACATCTTCAAGGGCCTCCTCTTCCTCCCCTGGATCTCAGGTAACTAAACATAAAAGCCGGTCCTCCCCCGTCAGGCCGGCTTCAGACCAGGAGACAGCACTGAAACTATCCTTCTTGCTTTGGTAAACGAACTTCACGTTGCACATGAACGGGGTGACATCACACTTTTGGTTTCATTGGATCTATCTGCCGCATTTGACTTAATTGATCATCAGACCCTCTTGTCCCGTCTTTCTGATATTGGTGTTCGGGGTGTGGTGTTACGTTGGTTCCGTTCCTTTCTCACTTCCCGTTCCTATGTTGTCCATGCTGCTCACCAGACCTCACCGACTATTCCATTGGTCTGTGGAGTCCCCCAAGGATCAGTTCTCTCCCCTCTGCTTTTTAATATTTTTCTTGCCCCTCTTCCCCTTTTGGCCCAACAATTTCCAGTTTCCACCTACATTTATGCTGATGATATTGTCTTTCTCTTTCACACTTCTCCAGTCGCTATTGATATCACCCCCCTCAATGATTGTCTTTCCCATGTTGCCACCTGGCTCTCATCTAATTATTTACATCTAAATCCCACTAAATCCTCCGCCATGTGGGTGTCCTTGAGTTCTTCTTGTCCGGTCATTGCACCCCAAATCAATTCTACGCCCATTCCTCTCACTTCCTCTCTCCGGTACTTAGGGGTGATTTTAGATTCATCCCTGTCCTTCCATGACCATGTATCTGCCTTGTCCCGTCGCTCCTTCTTTACTTTACGGCAAATACGTTCAGTTCGTTCAGTTTTGTCCCAGGATTCCCTTACCACTCTGGTGTTAGCTCTAGTCATGTCCAGGCTGGACTATTGTAATATAATCTATGCCAACCTTCCTGCCTACCAGCTCAAACGTCTTCAGCTTCTACAGAACACAGCCGCCCGTATTATCACTTTTGCTCGTAAATCAGACCATATCACTCCTCTTTTGTTTCGTCTCCATTGGCTTCCATTACGCTTCCGGTTTAAATATAAGGTCCTTATTATATTACATAAAGTCATCCACACTTCCAATCCTCAGTATTTAGCAAATCTGGTTTCCCTTCACACCCCTTATCGTCAGCTCCGCTCTTTGCATGCCAACCGCCTGTTTCTTCCCCCCCCGTCTTGCGCTCACCTCGAACAGACACGGCATGCTGCCTTCTTCTTCTTGGGTCCTTCACTCTGGAATTCTCTACCTTCTTCACTCCGTTTGGAATCTTCTTACCAACAATTCAAGAATCAGCTCAAAACCTACCTGTTTCAACAGGCTTATGACCTTCCCTCCCAATAGTTTTGTTCTTTTGTCTTTGTCTGATTATGTCTCATTTGTTTGTTTGGTCTGTCTTTTGTTTGTTGTGTTTTGTGACCTCTTTGGTCCATCTTTTCTCTATTTTAATGGATTTCCTTTCTGTTTTAATGCTTTTATTTATATTATTTTATTGTAAACCGCCCTTACGTTTCAACAAGGGCGGTATATTAAATGTAATTAAAGATAAAGATAAAGATCAAAGGGTAGCTCTCCTGCTAAGCATCGAGAGGCCATTGGCATTGCCCTTGAGGGAACCACACTGGCAAAGCAGCCCCGGCGGGAGGCTTCGGCTTCCAAAGCATCAATGGGGCTCCAGGATGTTCTCGAGGCCCCGACCTTGCAAAAACTACCTGTGCCATGCTCAGGGGTTCCGGCCGTTTTCACCGGTACCGATACCCAGACCAGGGGTTCCTCGCTATCGAACGCAGCATCGCAGCTTTTCTCTCAGCTGCGGTACCGTTGGTTCAACGGGCACCGGTACCGACATCGACACTGATGCTGGTACCTACACCGGTACCGGCCCCGGTGGGAATTCTTCCCACGCCATCTTTGGCTGGAATCGACAGATCGGTACCGGATCAACTCGGCACCGACTTCGATCGGTACCGGGACCGTGCTTTGCATGAGCATCATGGTCAGGAATACTTTGAATCCTCCGATTCCAAAGACTCTGACAATTCTGTTGGTACTAAAGGGTTTCTCCCAGAGGATCCCTCTTCTCCCTAACACAGAATGTCACCTCCAGAGGACATGTCTTTTCAGGATTTTATTCGTGATATGGCCAAGGGCCTTTCAATCACGGTGGCTCCTGAAAAGGAACCCAGAGCAAAGGAATTGGAAATTCTCCAATATCCTAAAGCTCCAAAGGAGGCAGCCACTCTGCCCATCCATGAAATTCTGCATAACTTGATGCTCAGAATGTGGGAGACACCTCTGACTACATCTCCTCACTCTAGGAGACTTGATACTATGTATCGAGTTCCGCCATGTCCTGGATTTCAAAAGACTCCGCTGTCACACCATTCAATGGTGGTGGAGTCAGCCATGCGTAGGATGAAAAGTGCAAAGAGGCATGCATCCAATCCTCCGGGTCGTGAATGCAGGACTCTGGACACTTTTGGGCGCTGAACTTTTCAGGCTTCCATGCTTTCAGCTAGGATCAGTTCATATATACTGTATATGGGAATGTTCCTCAAGGAAGTTACAGGAGATTTGGAGCTTATGAGCCCATTTCTCCCAGATGACAAGACTTTCTTGCTCTAGTTAAGCATGCTCAAGATGTCTCCAAGTTTGTAAATCTTGCAGCCTTTGACTGCTTTGAATGCATCAGCAGAAGTCTAATAAAAACTCTCTTTCAGCAAAAAGAGGAAATCTTATCCTTCCTATACCCAGCAGAGTCAATCTCAGGGTCAAGTTGCCCAAAAGGGACAAACTAGACAGCAAAAGAAGCCAAAAGGCCCCAGAGCCCAACCAGTTCTGCAGGTTCAGCCCCCTCAAGGACTTTGACTCCTTCCTAGAGAGCTTAGCTTTCCTGCCTCTGAGGGGTTCCCAAACCCCCAATATCCCAGGCAGGTTATGCCACTTTGCCAACAGATGGCATCAGATAACAGCAGAAGATTGGACTTTGTCCATTGTAGGAGAAGGGTACAAGCTTCATTTTCACAGCATGCCCCCTCCTACAATTCTAAAACAATTCAATTCTCAAACCTCTGTAAACAATCTGTTAGATCACGAAGTCTCAGCACTTCTTGCCCAAGGGGCAATAGAGGAGGTACCCATTCTTCAACGGGGTGCAGGGTTCTACTCCCCCTATTTTCTTATTACAAAGAAAACAGTAGGACACAGACCCATTTTAGACCTCAGAGAATTGAACAAATACCTGTTTCGAGAGAAGTTCAAAATGATTTCTCTAGGAACTCTTCTGCCATACCTTCAAAGCCAGGACTGGCTTTGCTCTCTAGACTTAAAGGATGCATACACTCACATTCTCATCCATCCAGATCACAGGAAATTCTTACGATTCCTTTTCAGGGGAAAACATTTCCAGTACAGGGTTCTTCCCTTTGGTCTAGCTTCAGCACCAAGAGTATTCACGAAATGCATGGCAGTAGTAGCTGCATTTCTACAAATCCTGGGGATATTTGTCTTCCCTTACTTAGACGACTGGCTCATTCGAGCCCCTACAGTTACAGAGGCAAGCACTGCACTGTCTCGCACAATGCGAATCCTCCAATACTTGGGGTTGGTAATAAACTTCCCAAAATCCCAACTTGTTCCTTCCCAATGACTGGAATTCATAGGAGCCTGTCTAGATACCAGACAGGCAAGGGCTTTCCTTCCACAGGCCCGGTGTCTTCGCATAATGCAACTAGCTTCTCAAGCAGCAGGGAAATCCTCCCTAACTGCTTGAGAGCTACTACAGTTGCCGGGACATATGGCATCCACGGTTCATGTAGTCCCATATGCTCGCCTCCATATGCGAGCAGCTCAGTGGACCCTTTCCACACAGTGGACACAGGCCACAGGTCATTTATCGGACAAAATAATAAACTCTCAACGACTAATTTTGTCCCTCCAATGGTGGCAATCCCTAGAAAATCTGACAATGGGTCTCCTTTTCATCAACCCCTTTTTCAAGCCACCCTAACAACAGATGCATCGCAGGTGGGTTGGGGAGCACACCTGAATCATCTCTCTACCCAGGGCACCTGGACTCCACAGGAGGCTGGTCTGCACATAAACCTCCTGGAATTAAGAGCAATCTATTTAGCTCTTCGAGTATACCACCCCAGCTCAGCTACAAGACAGTCCTAGTCCAGACGGACAATCAAGTAGCAATGTTTTATGTGAACAAGCAAGGCGGGACAGGCTCTCTGCCGTTATGCAATGAAGCTTTACGACTGTGGCCCCTCGCCAGAGAGTATCAAATTCACCTTCTAGTGGTATATCTTCCAGGCATTCAAAACCTTTGGGCAGACAAACTCAGCCGAGTACTGCTGCCTCAGGAGTGGTCCTTCCATCTGGATCAGGTGGCAAAGATATTTCATCTCTGGGGCACTCCAGACATAGACCTCTTTGCAAGTCCACTGAATGCCAAACTTCCCCGGTTCTGTTCCAGGATGCCGGCTCACAATTGTCAGGCAAGGGATGCCTTCCTCCTTCACTGGGGTCAGGGCTTCCTTTATGCCTTCCCACCCATTCCCCTCATCCCCAAAACACTCTTCAAGCTTCAGAGAGACAGGGGTCGCATGATTCTCATAGCACCACGATGGCCACGCCAAACGTGGTATCCCCTGCTTCTACATCTCTCTCAAGCTGCACCTCTGGAGTTAGGGCATGCTCCATATCTCCTTTCCCAAGAGAACGGGACGCTATGGCACCCGAATTCCCAGCCCCTGCATCTCACGGCCTGGTTGCTGAAGGCTTAGACCTCCAGGATTTCAACCTGTCCCAACAGGTAAAGGATATCCTTCAGGCTTCTAGGAAACTTTCCACAAGAAGATCTTATGCCTTCAAGTGGAAACGTTTTACTATATGGTGCTCCAAGAAGGGATTAAACCCCCTTGGCATACCCTTAGAATTGATACTAGAGTATCTCCTTCACTTATCAAATTCTGGTCTAAAGACCAATTCGGTAAGAGTCCATCTTAGTGCAATTGCAGCTTCTTATAAGCCTCTGAATGGACAACCAATTCCTCTCATCCACTCATATCCAGATTTATGAGAGGTCTTCTATTAACCAAACCTCCCATTAAGCCACCACCAGTGGCATGGGATCTAAATCTAGTTCTCGGGCAGCTCATGAAGCCGCCTTTAGCCACTACAACCCTTATGTTTTTGACCTGGAAGGTCATCTTCCTATTTGCAATCACCTCTGCACATCGTATTAGTGAACTGCAATCCTCCTTATACCAGGTTTCACCATGATAAGGTTGTTCTTAGAACTCATCCACACTTTATGCCAAAGGTGGTTTTGCCTTTTCATTTAAATCAATCAGTTTATCTTCCTGTATTTTTTCCGAGGCCTCACGCCTTTAATGCAGAAAGAAACCTTCATAATTTGGATTGTAAAAGAGCCTTAGCCTTTTACCTACAGAGAACACAGCAACATAGAAATTCCTCGCAACTTTTTATAGCTTTTGACCCTAGTCATTTGGGACAACTGGTCTCCAAAAGAACTTTATCTAAATGGATTGCCCAATGCATATCCTTTACTTATGAGAGTAAGGGTCTTCCTCTTCAGGACCATTTCACAGCTCATAACATGAGAGCCATGGCAACTTCCATGGCTAATCTCTCCACTCTGTGTCTATCGATGACATTTGTCGAGCAGCCACCTGGGCTTTGGTACACACCTTTACAGCCCACTATTGCCTGGATAAAGCCTCCCATCGGGATGCTTTCTTTGGCCAAGCTGTTCTTCAAAATCTCTTTCAGACCTAATTCAACTCCTACCCACCAACCCTGGTGGAATGCCAGAGATCCATGGGAGGAAGGATTCCCACCTTTCTAGGGTGGCACCTTCCTGGGGCTATCTCCCTGGCATGTTCAGCTAGGGAGTCCCCATATGTGAAGACTACATTCCTGCTTGTTCCTGGAGATAGCGTAGTTACTCACCTGTAATAGGTGATCTCCGGGAACAGCAGGAATTTAATCTTCACAACCCACCCACCTCCCCTAGGAGTTGTCTCTCTATCTCTTTGTCTCTTTCCTCTCTCCCTCTATCCTTTCACTCAGCTACAAACTTAACTGAAGAGGGACAGTTGGAAAGGCGGGAAGGCAGCGTGCACGTGCTGAGGGATGCTCCCAAAAGCGTTCCTATTGGACGCTGGGGAGCGTTCCCGCGCAGGCTCCGTCGGTACCGACAGTACCTGTATGTGAAGACTAAATTCCTGCTGTTCCCGGAGATCACCAGTTACAGGTGAGTAACTACGCTTTCTGCAAGAAAAATGGTGACTTGCCCAAGATCATACAGTGAGACAGTGGCAGAGGAGCTCATGTCCTAGGACTTGTTCTGAATCATTGCCTCTTGGCCAGTTTTTGGATAGATTTAAGTAATACTCTGGTTTGGAGTCTGACTGTCTTGGCTCCTTGTAGGTTAAGATGTTTGCGCAGGATCATAGCTACGCGCTAAGGATGATCATCTCTTGGTCTTTTGGCTGAGATTAAGACAGTATTCAGTATGGGAGGTGATACATCTGGTCACCTATTAAAGTAACATAGTAACATAGTATATGATGGCAGAAAACGTCCAGTATGGTCTATCTAGTCTGTCCAGTAAGGAGGCTAGTGGTCGCTCCATTCAAGTCACCCCCCTCTAGACCTATGTTTAGGGTTGTACCCACTGCTCAGTGCAGGTCATCCCCCCTCTATTTATTGAAGTATAAAAGATATTTAAGTTTGTTTTGATTTCATTCTCTTGCTATAAAGGGAGGCACTGTGTCTGTCCCATGCCATTTGGAATTCCGTCAGTGTATTTGCCCCCACCACCTCTGTCAGGAGGGCATTTCAGGCATCCACTACCCTTTCAGTGAAAAGGTATTTTCATACATTGCTTTTAAGTTTACCACTTTGCAGCTCCCTAGTTCTATAGCTTCCCCGTCTTTGAAAACGGTTTGTTTGTTCATTAATACCCTTTAAATATTTAAAGGTCTGTATCATATCTCCCCTGTCCCTCTTCTCCTCTAGGGTATACATATTTAGGTCTTCAAGTCTCTTCTCATATGTCTTAGAAAAAAGATAATGTAATGACCATTGCCAACACAGCACCCCAACTCCCAAAACATAGTCCAGGGCTCAGATTACCAGACTGCTTCCCCCTGTGGAGTATTATGAAAAGAAAAATTAGCCACTGTGATGTCATTTGCTGATATTTATTTTAAATTTGCTCCTTAAATATTTTTTCTTCCACAATTATGGATCCACACAGTATAAACATCTATCTTCTTGTTTCTCCATATAGTTCAGCTGTGGACAGTTGGAAATTACCACTGGTACCTTAAGCAGAGCCTCAACTTCGGCAGCAATGAGGGAAGTCGAGTGATATCCCTGACCTGGGACCCTGAGAATCCATACCGTCTGCATGTCCTGTGCCAGGGCTGGCATTATCTTTGCTATGAGTGGCACTGGACCACAGACCACAGTGCTGGAGAAGATCCATGTGACCTGGTGCTTGTGGCAGTCATTGATGGGGGTAACTATTCTTCAGGAGATAAAACCTGCATTGAATGATATATTACCATGGTTAGCAGGAAAGGATGGGATGACTACTCTGTTCTGGCAGTAGGCCATCAAGAGTTTTGCCCATTCTTTATTTTATTTAATTTATTTAACCAATTTTCATGCTACCTTAACCTTCAGTCAAAGCGGTTTACATTGTAACTTCACTGTGTACAATAAACTCTTAGTGGGAAAGGCAAGTAGGCTTGCAGGATCTGATAACAAGTTAACTTATGTACATTACAACATCTAAGATATAACATATGTACAAGTTAGGACTGTGGTGTTGGATCGTCATTGTTCATTCATGGTCTGGGTTTGTCAGGTAGGTTGAAATCGTTTCCATGTATGGGAGGCTATGTGACGTTCCCTGAGTGGTTTGTGTATAGGAATGTCTTAAGCCTCTTGCGGAAGTCTTTGATGTCTCATTGCTCGTGTGTCGTCCGGTAGAGAGTTCCATGGTGAAGGGGCATAGAGTATGAGTGCTCTTCAGGATGTGGATTGTTTTGATTTTTGGTATTCGTTGGGCGTATACGTAGATAGATTGTTTACACCATCAAAATATAGAAAAACTAAGGGATGTGCAATGAAGCTACAGGGTAAAACTATTAGTGACTAATAACAGAAAATATCTTTTTACTCGGCGTGTAATCAAACTCTGGAATTTGTTACCAGAGGATGATATAAAAGCTGTTAGTGTAGCCCGGTTTAAAAAAGATTTGGACAAGTTCCTGGAGGAAAGGTCCATAAATCATTATTAAAGGGGGCCCGGGATGTCCACTGCTTTCCCCAGTACAAGCATTGTGGAACCTGTGTCTTTTGGGGAAACTGCTAGATACTTATGACCTAGATTGGACACTGTTGGAAACAGCAACAGTAATTACTACAAAAATCTTTGGAACTACTCGCACAAACGTCCCAAATACTCCAAGGACGGCAGCCACACCTGCCAATGCCACCCCTGCCGAAAATGGTGAAGGGCGTAAACCCGGACTCCTTCCTGATAAATATCGAATGAACTGCCCGACTGGCTGGGTGGCCAGAAGGGATGTTTACTATTTACCTAGGGAACCTGTGGGCAGAAAGCTGCCAAGTCGCCTACCCGGATGGAAGGGCCCCTTATGCAGCAGTAAAAACTGCTATATTGAAGCGAGTGGGCTGTATGCCAGAAGCCTATCGCCAATGGTTCCAAAAGCAAACTCTGTGCCCTACAGAGACCCCTCGGAGTTTGTTCTACAGGCTGAAGGAGGTGGTATGGAAGTGACTGCAGCCAGAAGATAAGACAGGAGCTGAAGTAGCCAAGCTTGTCCTGCTTGAACAATTTTTAGAAGGTTTGTCTTCCTCTATGAGACAGTGGGTGTGCCAGTTTGCCAAACTGACCCTGGACAGTGCCATAGAGATAGTGGAAGGCTTTTATGAAGCACAGTCAGTAGCTGAGACACCAGGATGAGGGGGACAAAGCAGGCTGGGTCCCAAGGGGGTCGGGCATCAAGACTGGAACCCTTGAGGACTGCTACACCAAGGTCTCCACGCTCCCCAGCTGCCCGAGCAGCCAGTGCCGCCGGCTATCTGACCTGCTTCAGGTGCGGAGGAAAAGGTTGTTATGCCTGCGACTGCCCCATAGAAATGGGGGAACCCATGGACACACATAGTATGGCCTCATATGAGTGCGGTTTGTGGAAGCGTCTGTAATTAGCCATGGGTTGTTTGTAATACTGATGGAACTTGAGGATGCCCACCTGCAAGTCCTCGTGGACTTGGAAAGCATAAGGACCCTTGTCAGCAGGGACACCAGGATCAGGCATAAAATTATGAGAACCTTGTGACTCTAAGTTGCTTCCATGGTGATCAGTGGGCTTAACAAATGACTCAAGTGGAGCTAAAAAAAGGCCACCAGAACGGAGAACCTGGAAGCAGTGGTTGTGCCCTGCCTGGCCTATCTAGGTCAGGACTTCCCTAAATTCATGGATGTCTGGGACCGGGCGAGGTGACCGAGAAAGACTTCCCAGAACTTATCCCCACATCTGGATTAGTTTTGAGGGATGATGAGGAATGTCACACTATTTCTTGGGAATGCTGTTAAAAAAACAAAACAAAAGAAACCCACCAAACAAACAAACATCTTTACGAATAAAGATCTTAAAGAGAATCAACACTGAACGTCCCTGTAAAACTGATACCTTATGATGAAATACATTTGAATGTTTTGTATAATAAAAAAAATATATTTAATATCTATATATGTATCTATCTATCCATATATATCTATATATAGATATATGACTGTGTTAGTGTTCCAAAACCCAGACCACATGAAGGATCTCCAGGGCAGACAAGGACAGAGAGCCACTCCCGTAGGCCATCTATGTGAATGAATAAATTCTCTGTAACCGTTTTCCTGACAAAGGTGTTGGTTACCATCATAGATCTATAGTATATGCCGGGGGTATTTAATTGCAGACTGTAACTTCTAAAATTAAACTGGATGAGAACTGTTGGGGGAGGGGGAGGGGACAGCCAAGGTTTAATTATTCTCCAGGAACAAGCAGGAAGTCAGTACTCGCATATGGGTGACATCGGCGCTGACGGAGCATGTGCAGAAGCATCTCCCCAGCTTTCAAAGAAAGCCTTTAGGATATGCACCATGCATGCGTTGTTCCCTTCCTGCCCAAGGGTGCCTTCTAACCTCAATCTCCTTTTTGTCACGGAGCCCACCGGATGTCTGTCCCATTTCCCCGGAAAAAGTGTCTCTTTTTTGTCCCTTTTTTTTATCTGGTACACGTACCGGTTGCTCTCCTGCACCCAAGCCAGCTTGCTTCGGCATCGCTTCTTGGGTTCGTTTCTTGTTTTCCTCCAGGAACAGGCAGGAAGTCAGTTCTCACATATGGGTGATGTTGGCACCGACGGAGCACGCACAGAGCATTTCTCCAGCTTTCAAAGAAAGCCTTTGGGAATGCCACCACGCATGCGTGGTCCTCTTTCCGCCCAAAGGTGCCATCTTACTCAGTCTCCCTTTTTCCGCGGAGCCCTTCAGATGTGTGTCTCGTCCCCGGAAAAGGTTTTCTCTGTTTCCAACCGGTTTTCACTATCCAGCCTTTGCGATCCTCTTGCCGCCTTGTTTTTGGGGTTTTTCCTTTTTGTCTTTTTGTGTTTTACTGCACTTTTGCGCTCTTTTTAACTGCTGGCCGCACATTCGCGTTCTTTTTCCCCCAATGGCTTCCGGTTTTAAGAGACGTGATAGGTGTTCAAAAATCATGTTGCTCACCGACACCCGTGACTCTTGTCTCAGGTGTCTAGGAGCTGACCATGACCCAGAGCTATGCTCCCTCTGTAAGAAGATGTCCTCCAAGGCCATCCAGAGTAGTAAGCAGAAGCTGGATTATCTCTTCCGTAAGGCAGCCCTGGTATCCCCAGTAGCCTCCTGCTCTTTGGCCCCGCAACCTCTGGAGTCTTCCAAGGATCCATCCTGGGCCCGGCGGCACTCTGACCAGAGGTCGCCAGAACGCGAGCGGAAGAAGAAGGCTGCAGGGAATCTGTCGAGGGCACTAGACAAGCGTGAGAGGTCACGTGCCCGGTCTCTCAGCCCCACTCGGCAAACTATGGAGTCGAAGAGGGAGCAACCCAGTAAAGTACCTTGAACCGATATAAAGGGCTCTGGTGAAGGCATCCTATCTCCTGAGGGTCGTCACGGCGAGGACGCCTTCTCTTCCTCGACACCCAATTTGGTCACCCTGGCGTCAGTGTCGTAGGGCCTGTCACAGGGCTACCTTGGCAGCGTACTGGAGCGAGGTAGGTGGGACATAAAAACATTTAAGGTTGGGTTTGGCCAGTAACTTACAGGGCCCAGGGACTTTCAGCCCTGGTAGCGTCCTTTGGTACCAAAATCCCACAGAAAACAATAGGTCCGAGTGGAGGGAAAACAAAAGGCATTTATTTCCCCTTTCATGCAAAAAGGTTCATATGCTTGGACACAAAAACGTCAAACACAAATTCCTTACTTCAGGATAAAGAAAAAGAAAGCATTAAAGGAAAACTGTTATCTTCACAGTAAATGGAATATCAGGCAAACAGTCTCAATTCCCAAGACCTAGCTTAGTTGCTTAGTAAGGACTCCAAGCTTCCTGTCTTACAGAAGCTACAGTCCATCTCAGTGTCTGATGCAAATTCCACCTGCATCGGTTCCCCTTCTGAAGCCTCTGAGCCCAAGTCAGTATTTGTTGGTAAGTTGTAATAAGGCTTTTTAAATATCTTCTGCACAACCTCCCAATGCTCAGGGTTGAATACAGGGCGTCGGTCCTGCGCCCTCAGATACTGGGAACTGTCTTCCTTTTGCAAGTGTTTTGTCTTTGCTTTCTGTAAAGCTTGGTCACTAACAAGTCTCTTAGTTGGTGCGTGTTTCTTGCACCTTATCTCATAAGCATTCTCACAAGGATAATATTCCTGTGCTCCCTGTACTCCCCATACATCAGCAGTTTGTACCCTGCTTTTAGTTAAACATGGGTTACCTTTTCTTCTCGGCTTGTCTGTTCCAGGTGAGGTTTGAGGCCTGCTCCAGTTGGGATCCTGCCTGGCCTGAGCAATAGGCCTTGAGCTCTCCAAGCGCCTTTCTGTTAGCTTTAGACCGCAGTCACAGCCACGCCTTTGCCTCTCTGTACAACAAACACTCACTCTGGCTGGAGTTGTCCCACCTTCTCCATGGGGACTCCTTTCTTCAAACCTCTGAGGCTGCTGCTGCCTCCTGCGAAACCGTTGGTCAGGGATTACTGCACCTTCTGGATATCCAGCTCATTCACTCGGATGTCCTGCCCAACCTGCTGGTTCTCTTGGCAGTCCTCCCTTCCCAGGCCGTCCTGCCTGTGCCTTTCTCCAGGACTGTCCTGTCTCCTCAGGATATCCTCCTCTCCAGAGCGGTTCCTCTTTCCCAGCTTGTTCTCCTTTCCCAAGCTGTTCTCTTCCTGGCCGTTCTGCCAGTTCCGTCTGTCCCGCTCATGGTTCTAATTCTGCCTTCCAACCTTCCCAATTCCCTTTAAGAGGCACTCCTCTCTTCCTTGATTGGAAGCTGGCTGGCATTACCTCATGACCTAGGAGGTGTGGTTCCTCAGTTTCTCGGAGGTCCCTCTTGCTCCCCCTATGTGGTTCCTCGCGATATTGCAGGTTGTGCTTGACTTTTCCTGCGTTTAAAACATTTTCTTCTCTCAGAGGATCTGCAGCATCACAGGCCCCACTTCCGAGTGGGAGGTCTGGATGCTGGTCTTGGAGCACAGCATTTCTGCATTCCTTGCTGCCCAGCAGACGCTGGTGCCCAGCCCCGCCGGCATGCGCCTTGAGACTGCAGGGACCTCGACCTTGAGGATTCCCCAGGCTGCCACAGTGACCCCAAGAGCCAGAAGCCTCGTGAGAATCGTCGACATGAGTCTCCATCTCCGTCCTGGTCCTCAGGTGCAAGATCTCCAGCTCTGGGCAGGTTTTGGCCTCGGAAGCCCAGCACAGCTCACCGACCCTTCTCGAGCCGCCTGACCTCGCATCCTCCATGGACTAAGCAGAGTGGGAGTCAGATGGGAGACGTCCCCTCGGACCCCTCTCAACCGACCCAAAGGCGCAGCGATCCCCTCCCAAGGACACCTCCTTTCTGGAGTTCGTCCGGGACATGGCGCGGCCCTAGCGCTCGCCACTGAGTTGGATAAGGAGCCCCATGCAGAGGGCCTCGATATTCTTAGATATGAAGCCCCTCCGAAAGAAGCTCTCTCGGTGCTGGTTCCTCCCATTCTGAACCGACAACTCCTCCGCATGTGGGAGACCCCGACCTCTGTGCATATCGTGAGCAAGCGCCTGGACACTATGTATAGGATTCAGTGGGGCCTGGGTTTCAGAAAGCCCAGCTTCCCCACACCTCAATGGTGGTTGAATCAGTCATGTGGAATATAAAGATTCCAAAGACTCATTCTTTGGTCCTGCCGGGCAGAGAGTCTCGTGCCCTTAATGTCCTCGGGTGCAAGGCTTATCAGGGCTCCATGCTGTCATGCCGCATCCAGGTTTACCAGTTATACATTGGGATGTTCCTCCATGACCTCGCTAGAGAGCTCGGAGGCTTTTCGGTGGGCCTTGACGGAGGGGCCATCTCAAAGTCCGTCGGAGAATGTTCAAAGTACCTCTCGCAAGCAGCATACGACGGCTTTGAGTTTTCCGCCTGGGTGGTGGCAGCTGGTATCGGAGCCTGCCGGCAGGCTTGGTTCCAGTCCTTGGACCTGTAGCAGTGAGTCCAGGAGAAACTGCTGGACATATGTTGCCTCGGAGAGCAACTATTTGGCAAGCCCATGGAGGATAGGGCAGCGGAGTTTGAAACTGAATACGAAGTATGAGACTCATACTCGCCTCTCCCGGAAAACTTCCTCCCTCCCTAGGAAGAAACAGAAAAGCAAGAAGCCTTTCTTCCACTGGAAGGGGCTCCCGTACAGGGGCTACCCATCCTACCCACTGGCGTCGACCGCTGTTCAGGGCAGTCAGGGCAAGACCACAGCCCTCATAAGCCGAAGGGTCTCAAGACCCATGCCCTGGCACCGACTCAGCCATCCTCGGTGTTTTGACATCATAGGCATAGCCTCTCATCCACTGACAGGGCAGCTGTCCATTGTGGGTTGTCTGGTCCACTTCTCCCTCAAGTGGGAGTCCATCTCCACCAACGCCTGGGTCCTCCACATCGTTCGGGGAGGTTCATCTCCTCCATCTGGACCGGGTCCCTCCTCCGTACTTCCCTGGGGAGTCAAGTCCGCTTCCCTAGCACCGGGCCCTCCTAAGTCAGAAGCTCGCAGGCCTCCTCGTGGACGGGGCGGTAGAATCAGTCCCACCGCACTTCCGAGGACGGGGGTTTTACTCCCGATACTTCCTTGTCACAAAGCGGACAGGGGGCCTTTGACCCATCATCGACCTGCGGAACCTAAAGTTCCTGGTGCAGGAGAAGATCAGAATGCTGTCCCTTGGAACATTACTGTCCTACCTTCAGCAGAGTGACTGGCTATGCTCCTTGGACTTAAAGGATGCTTATGCTCACATCCTCGTCCATTCCAAACACAGAAAGTACCTCCGCTTCATGGTTCTGGGAAACCATTACCAGTACAGAGTGCTTCCCTTCGGCCTCGTGTTCGCCCTCCAGGTATTCACGAAGTGCCTGGCCATGACTGCAGTCCACCTCCAGCTGCAGGGCACCGTATCTATCCATATCTAGATGATTGGCTTGTAACAGGGGGCAAGGCCTCTGAAGCCACAGGCCACAGACCGCACCATTCACCTCCTGGAGCACCTGGGATTCGTGATCAATTACCCAAAGTCCCACCTCACTCTAGTTCAGTCCTTGGAGTTCATCGGAGCTCGCTTGGACACCCTACAGGTCATGGCTTTTCTTCCTCAGGACAGGGCGGATCGCCTCATGTCCCTGGCGTCCAAAGTGCGGTGCTGCAGCGCCATCTTGGCCCAGACGATGCTTCACCTTCTCGGCCACATGGCCTCCACAGTCCATATCGTGCCCAATGCCCATCTCAACATGCAGGCGGTGCAATGTTGCCTCCGAGCGCAATGGGCAACATTGCGCATCTCGGTCTCTCCCAGCACGTTGGAGTCTCTCGCTTGATGATAGGAATCTTGGAACCTGCTTCGAGGTATGCCCTTCCAAGCTCCTGCGCATCAAGTGGTCTTGACCACGGACGCCTCCCTGGTGGGCTGGGGAACCCACTGCAAGAGGCGGCGCATTCAAGGGACTTAGTTCCTCGAGGAATCCCACCAGCAGATCAACCTGCTGGAGCTCCAGGTCATCCTCCTTGCACTCAAGGTTTTCAGGGACCAACTGCAGCACCGAGCGGTGATGGTCCAGATGGACAACCAGGTCACAATGTTCTATGTGAACAAACAAGGAGGTACAGGTTCCCACAGCCTCTGTTCAGAGGCATCAGCCCTATGCTCCTTTGCATTGAGCCAGGGCATGACCATCGGGGCCAGGACAATGCATTGGTGGACCGGCTCATCAGAGTCCTCTGGCTGCACGAGTGGTGCCTGTGTCCCCAGATGGCACAGTGGCTCTTCCAGTATTGGGGGACACCAGACCTGGACCTCTTCACCGGTCCTGCGAATTTGCAGCTCCCCCGGTTCTGCGGTCCCCTCCCGCACCCAGGCAGAGTGGTCCAGGATGCCTTCCTCATCTCGTGGGAAACGGGCCTGCTTGTATGCCTTCCCCCCCCTCCATGCACCTCATTGCTCGGACCCTTCTCAAGGTCCAGCGGCACAGGGTCTCTATGATTCTCATAGCCCTGAGGTGGCCTTGGCAGCCTTAGTTTCCCCTGCTGCTCCGTCTCTCGAGGGAGCCCCCGGTCCCTCTCATGTTTTCACCAGAGCTGCTGACACAGGACGAAGCTCTGCTACTTCACCCCAATCTGAGGTCTCTATCCCTCACAGCTTGGCGGCTGAGCGGGTCACTCTAGCCTCCTACTATCTTCCCATGGAGATTGAGGACATTCTTTTGGCCTCACAAAAGGACTCGATCAGACGGGCTTACACCTTCAAGTGGCAGTTCTCGGTGTAGTGCTTGGAATTCTGAGCGAACCCATTTTCATACCCTACCAGTTTGGTCTTGCAGTACCTATTCCACCTCTAGCAGTCTGGGCTGAAATTTAATTCAGTAAGGGTTCACCTGAGTGCCATCTCAGTGAACCACCACCCCATTGAGGGCAAGCCTCTTTTGGGGCAACCGCTCGCCTCTCGTTTCATGCGAGGCCGTCTCCTTTCCAGGCCCACTACCTACCCTCTTCCGGCAAAATGGGACTTCAATGTGGTCCTCACGTAGCTGACTAAGCCACCCTTTGAGCTGTAGGGATTATTAGTAACACAAAAATAAGTTTGGCTCTCAGTTATGTCCAGGGGAAATTGGCTACTGATACCCAGCCCGAAGTTCTATGAGTTATGCTGGTAATGAGCCACAGAAGAAGTCTGGTCTGTAGATATATATATATATTATATTTTATTATGAACAGCCAGGTAGAAAAATATACAAACATATAGCTAAAGATATATAATTAGAAACATGAGGTAGAAGTTTGTTGCGACACAGAATTACAATTAGATAAAGTAATAAATCACTAATTAGTAACCAGATGTCATTGATTCGTTCTGCACTGAGAAAAGTTATGGAATAAGTTTCTAGCTAACCATTGCCTATCCGGAAGAGGAGAGAGAGAGAGAGACTGTACCTTAGCTTCGTCTGGCACTCTGGCGGCTGGGGTCTGGAGACTCTGGAGCAGCACATGTCCAAGGAGGCAGCTAAGCTAGATAATGCAGGCTACAGCCCTTTCGGAGGCGAGCCGCGGGAGAACACAGAACCAAAGGTATCTGTGAAAGTCTTATCTCAGTCCTTAGGAGAACAGCCTGGCACACACGTAGTGTGTCTTGCAGGCAGATCAGGTAGCAGAAACCAGGTAAGCAGGGCACAAACAGCAAAAGATGCAGAAGTTGTCTGAACTGGTCTAGCAGGACGATATGGAAATACATACAGACTATTGATGTTTTATTGTAAACCGCTCTAATGCCCTGGCCTGGGCAGTATATCAAGTGTAAAATAAAGATAAAGATATTCTGCGCAGACTGTATTCTTTGTGATGAGCCTCCGTCCTAGGTCCGTCCGGTGATTGGTTGGCACAAGACAGTCCAAGGTGTTCTCAGCGAATTAGGAGGAAGGTGACAGGCATCTTTCTTGCAGACAAAGGATACATAGTAAGATGTCATGCGGAGGAAACAGTATATAGTTTCTGGGCATAGGTACAAGTGTCCAAGGCCAGTAGAACCATCTATAGATAAGCACCGGAGAAGCAGATGTTCTTGCAGGTGGGCAGTGAATTAGCCAGGAACAATGGTTTCAGCATGCACACATAGAAACACTGGGCAAGCAGTTGCTTGAAGGTCAAGTCTGTAGCTGAACACAGCCAAAGTGTAGCAGGAAGCCATCTTGTTTGATCAGCTTTGTTCAGGCTTGAGCTGCTGAGCAGGCCGGAGATCTGCAGGCACAGAAGTGCTGGGGTACCAGCCCTACAGATCCCATGGCTATCTGCCCGCTACGGCATCTGTCATGGAAGGTGGCTTTTCTGCTGTCTCTCACCTCCACCCGGAGAGTCAGTGAACTCCAGGCGCTGATGGCCGAGGCGCCATACACGGGGTTCTATAGGAACAGAGTGGTCCTGCGGACTCGCACCAAGTTTTTTCCTAAGGTCGTCTCTGATTTTCATCTCAGTCAAGAGATAGTGTTGTCCACTTTCTTCCTGAAGTCCCACTCCGACCGGGCATCGGCAATTCTTCACATCTTGGATTTTAAGAGGGCTCTCTTTCTACTGACAGCAGACTCAAAACCACCCTAGATCGGGGCAGCTCTTCGTCTCCTTTGATCCCAGTGGTACCTTATCTATTTGAGTGGTGGACTGAATTGCCTTAGCTCAAGCTGGGTTTCCACTGGACCCCGCCGAGTCACGGCTCACAATGTCCGAGCAATAGCGATATTGGTCGCCAGCTTGTGCTTGGTGCCACTGACAGACATCTGCCAGGCCGCCACCTGGTCCTCCACTCACACCTTGAGGGAGTCCCATCAGGACGCCTTCTTCGGCCAGGCTGTATTCCGTAATCTGTTCGGGGTTTAAGCAGCTGCTGCCCTCCGACCCTTCTTGTTCCAGCTACCAGGAGAGTGGCCATCAATGGACCTGGGGTCCTTGGGCTGCCTTCAGCTTTTACTGGTGACTGCTCATGGCACTGCTGTGCTTTTTTCTACAGGCCCTTGGTAGCCTGTAGCTATGGAGTCCCATATGTGAGCACTGACTGCTTGTTCTTGGAGAAAATGTAGTTATTCACCTTTAACAGGTATTCTCCAGGGACAGCAGGAATCAGTCCTTACAACCCTCCCTCCTCCCCTTGGAGTTGCTGTATATTTTTGCCATCTTCTTGAAGGGGCTATAGCTATGGCACCTGACTGAATAAGATGGCACCGTTGGGTGGGAAAAGGATCACTCATGCGTGGTGGCATTCCCAGAGGCTGTCTTTGAAAGCTGGGGAAATGCTCCGTGTGGGTTCCATCTGTGCCGACGTCACCCATATGTGAGGACTGATTCCTGCTGTCCCTGGAGAAAACCTGTTACAGGTGAGTAACTACGCGTTCTTGAGGTGTCCCTCGACCGGCGCTTTGTGAGCTTTTTTGGCCTCAGGCCTTGGACCCTTGCCTGAGTTGCAGGGCTCCCTTTTTCCCTATGGCCTCCAGTGGCTTCAAAAAATGTGATTGGTGAAGTAAGATGATGTCCCTCATCGACTCACATTGCCTTTGGTCTGGACCATGACTACTTGGACTGTGAACTTTGCAAGGCCATGATCGCAAAGGCCATCAAGAACTGTCAACTGCAGCAGGAAAAGTTCTTCCATAAATCCAGCTCCACACCGGAGTCCCTGGCGACACCACGCTCCAGGGCCCCCTCCGGTACCACAGAGTCCTGCAGCTGCGGTTCCTCTGAGAGGAAATCCCTGGAGGTGGAAGGCAAGAAGAGCTCTAAAACCTCGAAGACCACCTCGGAGGATGGGTCTGGAAAAGCGGGTAAATCCCATACCAGGCCTTGCAGTCACCGGCGTGAGTCCGAGGGGTCAGAGTGGGAGCGGCCTCACAAGCTGCCCCGGAAGGATTTGTCAGCATCTGGTGACCAGTCTCGGACCCCCAAAGCCATCCTAGTTGAGGACTCTCTCTCGATGGGACCAACGCTGGGCCCGAAGCCATCGGTGCCCGCGTCAAAGGCTGTCGTGCCAACTGGCATGGAGATCAGGATGGCAGCCCTGGAACACAGTTTGTCCGCCCTCCTAGCCCAGCAGTGGGCGCTGATGTCTGGTTCCTCTGGTTCATTTGCCCTGATGACCGGACCCTCAAAATCGAGGGCATTTTCCAGATGTCCAGCTGGTCCTCGAGTGCCACTGGCGTCGGATGAGGTCCCATTCCTCGGGACACCGGTCCTCTCTAGCGAGTACATGCGGCTCAGACCGCATTCTTTTGGGGATGGCAGACCATCTGGCTTGGGGCCTGACCACGAGACCTGCGGGGCCTTGGATTCTTTCTCTGATATCTAGTCAGACTGGGAGACCAAGGACGAGGAGTCCCCGGACACTTGGTGACACAGACACATGCCTTCAGACCCATCTCCACCGGTGTTCTGGAGCCATTCGCCATCCGTTGCCTTCCTCGACTTTGTGCTGGATATGGCAAAGACCCTCGCTTTTGAGACCGAGGCAGGGAAGGGCCCCTGCATGGAGGAACTTGAGATCCTCTAATATGAAGCCCCTTCGAAGGAGGCCCTCACAGTGCCCTTCCCTCCAATCCTCGAGTTCTGCCGCCTCCTCGGTATGTGGGAGACACCGGTGTCTATGTTCATAGTGAGCAGACGGCTCGACTCATGTACCGAGTCTGCTGAAGCCCAGGGTTCCAAAAAACCCAACTCCCTCACACCTTGATGGTCATTGAGTCGGCCATGTGTCAATTCAAAAGGCAAAAGACTCATTCCTTGGTGCCCCCGGCAAGGAGTCCTGTACCCTGGTTGCCCTCGGCCGAAAGGCCTTTCAGGGTGCGATGCTGTCTTGCTGAGTACATTCATATCAGTTGTACATCGGTATGTACCTCAAGGAACTAGCAAGAGAGCTTGCCAGTTTATCTGCAGGCCTCGATGGGGAACCTCTCCAGTGGTTCAAGTCACTGGCCTCGGCAGTTAAGGAGTGCTTGAAGTTCCTGTCCCAAACAGCATACGATGGCTTCGAGTCCTCAGCCAGAATGGCTGCAGTGAGCATCTGGGCACAATGCCAGGCATGACTGCAGTCATCTGACCTCAAGCAATGGGTCCAGGACAAACTCATCAATGTCCCTTGCACCAGAGAAAACGTCTTGGGAAAACTCTTGGCAGACAAAGCTGTGGAGATAGAGACTGAGTTCCTGACCAGGACCAGGCTCTCTAAAAAGACCTCTTTGCATCCCCGTAAGAAAGCTCTGGGAAAGAAACCCTTCTTCCCAAGCTAAAAAGGGGTTTTTGGCAATGCCCCATAGCAAGGTCAGCAGCACAAGGGGCAAGGTAACGGGCTTCACAAGCAGAAAACCCCTAAGACCCAGGCTTCAGCAAGCCTGGAGGGAGTTTTTGACTCCTTGGGCATGGCCGCCTCTTCCCGAGAGACCCTCAGCAGCCCACAGGGGGATGACTGGCCCTGTTTGCCAACAGGTGGTCCTCCATCACCACCGATTCCTGGTTACAGCAAGTTGTCAGAGGGCTACTTCCTCCACCTGCAACAAACGCCACCCTCGTTCTTCTCAAGAGAGCCTGCAGGCCTCTCCTACACCAGACTCTGTTGCTCATCCATCTCGCAGGCCCCCTCAAGGACAAGGCAGTAGAGCCAGTGCCCAATTACCTCTGGGGCAAAGACTTCTACTCTAGATATTTCCTTGTTTCCAAGCGAACAGGGGAAAGGCCCCATCCTAGACCTGCAGGACCTGAACAGATTCCTGGTGTGCGAGAAGTTCAAGATGTTCTCCCTTGGAATACTGCTGCCATACCTCTAGCAGGGAGACTGTCTATGCTCCTTAGACCTGAAGGATGCTTCTACACACATCCTGATCCATCCCAGCCACCGGAAATACCTCCATTTCGTAGTGGGAGGAGGTCACTACCAATACAGGGTGCTACCCTTCGGGCTGCTTCATCGCCAAGGGTTTTCACCAAGTGCCTAGCGGTGGTTGCAACCCACCTTCATCTTTCCCTACCTGGACAACTAGATTATAAGAGGAGGCACAGCTGCAGAGATGCACCATGCCACCGAGCGCATCATCCACATCGTGCAGCACCTGGGGTTCGTCATCAGCTACTCCCAAGTCCCACCTTTCTCTGACTCAAAGCCTGGAGTTCATCGGGGCTCAGCTGGGCACCCTCCAGGCCAAGGCCTTCCTCTTGCTCGAGAGATCGGAACACCTCAGGGCGCTAGCTGCGGAGGTACTGCACTGCCAGTTGGTGAATGCTCGCATCCTCCTCTGCCTGCTTGGTCATATGGCCTCCACAGTCCATGTGACCCTATACGCCCACCTACACGTGAGGGTGGCTCAGTGTTGCCTCTGCTCCTAGTGGGCACAAGCCATGGGCAGGCTTTGAGACAGGGTAAGAGTGATTTGCCAGCTGGCAGGCTCCTTCGACTGGTGGCAGTTCCCACGCCACCTTCAGGCTGGGATGCCCTTCCAGGCACCCATCCCACAGAGGGTCCTTACCACGGACGCCTCCCAGTTGGGATGGGAAGCTCATTGTGAGGACCTCTGCACTCAAAACTATTGGTCCCAGATGGGCCACCAGCTTCAGATCAACCTGCTGGAGCTCCGGGCAATATTTCCAGCCCTCCAAGCTTTCCACCACAGTTGCAGTACCAGTCAGTGCTGGTCCAGATGGACAACCAAGTCGCAGTGTTCTGTGTCGTCAGGCAGGGGGGGGGGGGGGGTGGAACAGAGTCATACTCCCTCTGCCAAGAAGCTGTAGCCCTCTGCTCATATGCGACACACAACAGGATGCTCCTGTGAGTGATCTGCCTCCTGGGCCAGCAAAATATCCTGGCATACAAACTGAGCAGAGTCCTCCAACCACACGAGTGTAGCCTCCTGGCTTTTCTGGCTCTGGGGTGCCCCCCTAGTGGATAGTGGACCTGTTCAACAGCCTAGACAACACGCAGTTGCCCAGCTTCTGGTCCCGCTAGTTGCACCCATCCTGTTTGGTGGCAGCAGATGCATGCCTTATTCCATGGACGGAAGGCTTTCTCTATGCCTTCCCGCCAACACCGCTGGTTATCAAGACCCTCTTCAGGATCCAGAGTGACAGCGTCACCGATACTGATAGCCCCTAGGTCAGTGATGGCTAACCTTTTTGAGCCCGAGTGCCCAAACTGCCGCACAAAACCAAAGAATTTCCTCAAAGTGCCAGCACGTCATTTGCATAAGTGGTCTTATTTGCATAAATATTTGCATAATGTTACCATACACTAACTTTTAGTAAACATGTCTCTTAATGAGTGTATGGATAAAGAAAGACTAAAAGATTTCTACATTACTATAATCCAGTGCCAACCGCCAGGCACATTAGGAACTACTACAAACGCTGCCCATTTAGAACCCATAGCAAACCCGCCGTATCCTGACAGCATTACCAGGACTCACAAAGCACCATACCCTACCTATCAAAAGGCAACACTGCAAATATTAAACCAATACATTTCAGTGAATACTGGGGAAAGAGAACAAGTGGCAACGTCAAATAGGAATTTCCTCTTGTACCAAACAAAGCGCAGATGTTAATGATGCACATTTCCCAGAGCTGACATATTCCAGTTAATAAATTCAAAATAAAGAGATATCTTTCTACCTTTTGTGCATTTTTTTTCAGTTGCAATTGGTCCAGCCATTTTCTTCTGGTTTCTTCATGTTTTCTGCTAACTCTCCATCGTCTGCTGTCCATTTGTCCTTTCTTCTCTCTTCTAGTTTTTTTTCCATTCTCTCTCTCTCTACATCTGCTTTAACATACTAATCATTCTCCTTTTGCTCTTTCCTCATTCCTATTTCATCCACACAAATTTTACCCCTCCATCCTCAATCCCCAATTACTCTCCCAATACCTGGCCAATTGTAGATTTTTCATCCCTCCTACACAAAATATTTTTCCCCTCTCCATTTTACTCTCCCAGCCCCATCCCATTCTAATCCTCCCCCAACATCAGCTCCCTTCTAGTTCCAGTCTCACCCAGCATCCATTCCCTTCTTCAAGCCCCCCACTTCCCCTCAGCCCATTTCCATTCCAAGCCCCGTCCCCATCAGCTATTTGCAGTTCAAGCCCCCCACTTCCCCTCAGCCCATTTCCATTCCAAGCCCCATCCCCAACAGCTATTTGCAGTTCAAGCCCCCTTCCACTCAGCCCATTTCCAGTCCTAGCAACCCCCCCAACCCATTACCAGTCCTAGCCCCCATAGCCCACTCCCAGTCCTAATCCCACCAGCCCATTTCCAGTCCTAACCTCCCCATCAGCCCACTCCCAGTCCTAATCCCCCATCACTCAATTTTTAGTTTAAGCCCCCCCAGCGCCTATCACCACTCCTAACCCCCCCAGCGCCCATCACCACTCCTAACCCCCCCAGCCCAGCGCCCATCACCACTCCTAACCCCCCCAGCCAGCCCAGTGCCCATCACCACTCCTAACCCCCCCAGCCAGCCCAGTGTCCATCACCACTCCTGGCCCCCCCAGCCCAGTGCCCCTCACCACTACTAAACCCCCCCATCCCAGACCATCACTACTCCTAACCCCCCCAAGCCCAGCCCAGCCCAGCCCATCACCACTCCTAACCCCCCCCAGCTCAGCCCATCACCACTCCTAACCCCCCCAGCCCAGCCCAGCCCATCACCACTCCTAACCCCCCAGCCCAGCCCAGCCCATCACCACTCCTACCCCCCCCCAGCCCAGCCCATCACCACTCCTAACCCCCACCCCCCCCAGCCCAGCCCAGCCCAGGGAAAATTAAAAAAAAAAGAAAACCTGTCTACTGCCGCTGTCGGGGCCGCCGCGGCAGAATCGAGCGTGCCGCGGGGCCCCCCGGTACCCACCCCGCAAAGCCAGCCCGCCCCAAAGCAGCGCACGGTTTTGGGCTGCAGTCAGACGCGCCGGCGTGCAGAGCGCGAGGGGAGAGTTCCCTCGCTGCTCTGTTAAGCCCGCGGGGGCTGATGGGAAGTTCCCATCAGCCCCCGCGGGCTTAACGGAGTCGCGAAAGGGAAACTCTTCCCTTCGCGCTCTGCAAGCCGGCGCGTCTGACTGTAGCTCCAAAGAGAGAGCTGCTACGGGGAGGGCAGGATCTGCCGGGTACAGGGGGGCCCCGCGGCACGCTCGATTCTGCCGCGGCGGCCCCGACAGCGGCAGCAGACAGGGGTTTTTTTTTTTTTCGATTGCGGACCTTCCCGCGTGCCAGCTGCAAGGCCTTCGCGTGCCATAGGTTCGCCATCGCTGCCCTAGGTGGTCCAGGCAACCTCCATAATCTTGATGGGGTGTAGGTGTCGGCGGCAGTTCTTATTCCCTTGGGCTGTGCCCTAGGACTTCTGTCACAGGAAGAGGGCTCTGTCCTGCACCCCAACTAGTGGTCCCTGTTGCTTACGACCTGGCTGCTGAAAGGGTAGCTCGAGCTCCCTTTGACCTCCCATGAGACGTGGAGGAGGTCATTCTTGCCTCCCGCAAGGCCTCCACGAGAAGGGCGTATGCCTTTAAGTGGTGTAGTTTCTTGGTGTGGTGCCCACTAGATGGACGAACCCATTCTCCTGCTCGGTCCAACTGGTGCTCCAGTTCCTACTCCACCAGTCCGAGGTGAGACTAAAGTCCAACAAAGTCACAGTGTACCTAAGCACTATCGCAGTGCATCACCACTTCGTTGAACCCATCTCAGCTCAGCCCCTTGTTTCTTGTTTTCTGTGGGGCCTATGTTGTCTAAGTCCCCCATCTGTCCACTGACGGCGGAGTAGGATCTCAACGTAGTGCTCTCACAGCTCAATAAGACGCCATTTGAGCACCTAGCTACCTGTCACTTGCGGTACCTCTCCTGGAAGGTTCTCTTTCTCGTGACACGTCAGCTCACAGGGTCAGCAAGCTCCAGACTGATGGCAGAGCTACCCTACATGAGGTTCTAGAAGAACAGGAGGTGCCCTGTATGCACTCCAAGTTTCTGCTGAAGGTGATGTCTCCCTTCCACCTCAATCAAGAGGTGATGCTCCCCACCTTCTTCCTGAGGCTGGCAAGGCAGAGACCATTCTCCATGCTCTAAATTGTAAGAGGGCCCTGTCCTTCTGTCTGCTACAGACTCAGGGTCAGGCACAAGGAGAGCAGCAGCTCTTGCAAAGTTGAGCAGGAAACACACGGAGCAAGAGTGTAGATGACACAAGCGCTTTTATTGGGATCCCCAACGAGTTTCGGCAGGGTTGCCTTCCTCAGGGGGTTTGTAAACTTACAAATATAAAATGAACACACATATTATTAAAAACAACAAATACACAAAATATCATAAAAATTGAGATAAACTTGGTAATAAATACATAATGATGATTACTACTAACAAGCTAAAGCTGACCGGGCATGGGCAAAGTTTTGAATGTCTTTGATTCTTTTCATCTTCTCCTGAGTATTTGCCAAAATTTGACAGTTTCACTTTTTTCTTTGTAAAAGCACACGTGTCCTCATACTTGCTGTGTCCTTACATTAGAGACAGGAGCCTTATAATATATATTCTTTGATTTACGTCCTGTGTCACGATGTTTACATAGATTAGTCAGGACCTAATATCTATGTTCACCTATAATTTAAATTTACATTTTTTTAGATGGGCGTTAGAACTTCTATTAACATTATAAGGCTCAGTGTGTTCACTTCACCCGCACGGTTTTTCGATGACAACATGGTGCCGCGGTGAGGCAGCTCTCTCATTTTTAAAGGTCCGGGTGCACTTCTTCCTAAAAAAAATTTTATACCAAGATAATGCACTAATTTTCAGTCTTCTACCATCACCAAAGCAGCCCTTTGCACAGAGACGCTTGATACTTATTTCTCTCATATCACATAACATTGTTTTAAAACTATCTGTGTTTATCCATTGCACTGCGATTCACCACCGCTGGTCTTCTCCACTAGTTATATTGACTTTTCCTGATTACTGGTGAAATCCTACACGAGACTGCAACTGTAACTACTACATCAAAGATTCTCCGTGGGACTGTAAGTATTGCTTGCTCCATTCACCATGAACACACATTTTAAGGATATTCGTCAATATAGCTAAACAGCAGCTTTTTAGGTTCCAGTTTTTTCCGCCCTCTCTTAAGGTTTTTAAGTTCTCTACATACCCTACAAATACATTATACTTGATCCTATTTTTAACATCATTACAGAAGTTCTTATATTTCACACCATAAGTTATCCCTTCAGTTAATTTTATCATCACATTCTATAAGTCTTTATTAAGTTTGTTCCTTCGTTGTTCTCTAATTCGATGGGTTTTTATTTGGATACTGGTAGCTGCAGGCTTCAGCCGTCTGTCCCCATTACCTTCATCAGCTGGAGTTCTTGCCTTTTATGTACGCGCTGAGTGAGTACAATTAAATTCTTTGCCTTACTTTGCATATATTTCACAGACTTTTCTCCGATGTTCCTATATGGCCTATACCTTATAATTGCCTCTGATGTAATTGATCTCCTCAATTATTGGTTTTAATTCCCGCTTCTGCCCTGTAGTGTTTTACAATGGAGTTTTTTACATGGTTTTATATAGTATTTATTGTTTTATACATATTCATTTATGCTTTTATTAATATGTTTCAACAATAATAGACTCATATTTGTTTACTAGAAGCTACACCATGATGTCGTTATGATTGGCTATTAACTATTTTGTACATATGTTCATAATTATTTATCATTTTATAATTTTTTAATGATTACTTTATTATTATGTTTTTATACTTTCATTTAGTTTTTTAATGTGTTTTGGAACATTTTAACTATGGTTACATTTTTATTATCAACGTTTTTATTGTTATCTCTGTGTTTACCATGCCCGGTCAGCTTTAGCTTGTTAGTAGTTATCATCATTATGTATTTATTACCAGGTTTATCACCATTTTTATGATATTTTGTGTATTTATTGTTTTTAATAATATGTGTGTTCATTTTATATTTGTAAGTTTACAAACCCCCTGAGGAAGGCAACCCTGCCGAAACGCGTTGGGGATCCCAATAAAAGCGCTTGTGTCATCTACACTCTTGCTCCGTGTGTTTCCTGCTACGGACTCAGGGCCACCACAAAGCAATTTAGCTTTTCATATCTTATGACCCAAGCTGACTAGAGCTTCCAGTGACCAAACTAACTCTGTCCACTTAGGTGGCGGATTTCATTGCTCTTGCCTATGAGCAGGCTTGGATCTCACTGAACCATTGGATCACAGCGCACTGTATCAGGGCCATGGCTACCTCTGTAGCGAATCTGTGTTCCGTAACCGTGATGGAAATCTGCCGGTCTGCCACTTGGTCTTCGGTTCATACCTTCGCAGCTCACTACTGCTTGGAGAGCGAGTCGCAGTGGGACAGTGCCTTCAGCCAGGCCATACTCCATAATCTCATCGGGGTGTAGGCAACTTCTGCCCTCGACCCTTCTGTGTTCAGGCTACCGGAGTGCTGGTTCCCCACCCGGCGCTTGGGTCTACTGAAGCTCATTGCTCACTTTCTCTGGTTACCCGTGGCGTTTTTGCACAGGTTCTCGGTAGCCTGTAGCTGGTGAGTCCCATATGTGAGGGTTGACTTCCTGATTGTTCCCCGAGAAAGTGTAGTTACATACCTATAACAGACACTTACATACCTATCACAGACACTTACATACCTATCACAGACACTTTTCTGACCAAGACATTTTCCCCAACTGATATCATTTTCCCCAACTGATATCACAGACACTTACATACCTATCACAGACACTTACATACCTATCACAGACACTTTTCTGACCAAGACATTTTCCCCAACTGATATCCAAATTTGACTAATGTATTTCAATAATCTGTATATAGTTAACTAGCCTTATATAGTTGTACCTTGTTATTCCCAAGTTCAAAATCCCTGTTACTTGTAAAATGCATTACAGTTCTTTGTATGTATATGTTTGTTACATGTAAACCGCGCTGGTGACAATAGTGCGGTATATAAAAGATGTTAAATAAATAAATAAATAAATAAATAAATAAATAACAGGTGTTCTCCAGGGACAGCAGGAATCAGTCCTCACAGCCCTCCCTCCTCCCCTTGGAGTTGCTTCTTTACCATATTTTAATTTTTGCTAGTTTAGCTATGTCAGTAAACATGAGGCAAGATGGCACCTTTTTGGTGGGAAGGGGACCACTCATGCGTGATGCATCTCTCAAAGGCTTTCTTTGAAAGCTGGGGAGAAGCTTCCGCGAGGGCTCCGTCGGCGTTGACGTCGCCCATATGTGAGGACTGATTCCTGTTGTCCCTGGAGAACACCTGTTACAGGTGAGTAACTACAGTTTACAGAGGGGTGTTTTTAATGGTTTGCTTTGTTATGACTCAGAAGGGTTATGCTGTGGGTTTGATATTCAAAAGACTTACATGGTTTACAGCCCTGTAAACTATGTAAATGCTGCTCAGCGGGATATTCAATGGCACTAACGGTTAGTGCCACTGAATATCTCCGATCATCTCCCCTACGTTCCCCAGTGCTAGCAGCTTAGCATTGGGGCGTGTCATGGGTAGCGACAGAGACTAACCGGATAGCAGCGATATTGTACCGCTATCCAGTTGGCATCTACGGGTAAAAGATGGGCACTGCAAAAGCTGGCCTAACTTTACCCCTAGATGCTAACCGGGCAGCGGTGCAATATCGCCACTACTCGGTTAGCCTCTGCGACTTCCAGGCATGTTTATATTTGTTAAAAATTTTCTTGACCACCCTTCACATGAGTAGCAGAGTGGTGTATAATTTAAAAACAATAATAAAATGGAAGCAGAAAAAAGAATACCATAAAATCATAGGACAGCAAAATTCATTGAACAAGACAGAAAAGAATTTATGTTGGAGAAAAGAGAGGAAACTCAAGGCAGGTAGTCAAAGGCATGGTTGAATGGATGAGTCTTTAGGAGTGATTTGAATTCAGTGTTTTGATGTCTCAAGCGGACAAGAAGGAAGGGAATTCCAGACGGCGGTGCAATGAAATAAAAGGTAGATAGACGTCCTTGGGAAACAGAAGGGAGATACAGGTGGTTTGCATGAATGTCTCGAAGGGTATTGTGTGGGGCATGGAAAATAAGAGAGTCTGAAAGGTAATGGGAAAGACCAGACTGGAGTGCATGATGAACCAGGATGAGCAGTTTGTATTGAAGACAGAACTGTACAGGGAACCCAGTAGTGATGAATGAGGAGTGGTGTAGCATGATTGAATTTTGAAGTATGTGGTGAAGTTGATACTGTGGGAGACCTAGATGAATGATATTGCAGTATTCAATTTTTGACATGACTAATGAAAGAAATAAAGTAGTGATGGCATGAGGTGAAAGAAAAGGTTATACTGCACGTATTTGGCAGAGTGAGAGAAAGCAGCGAGAGTGGGACCCCGGATATTCAATGCTGGGACCGCATATGACCTCGGCATTGAATATCCGGGCTTAGAGGACGGTGGTGCAACTAGGTGCTGTACTCGCGCCTAGCTGTCCTAACTAGAATGGTTGTTTAACTTTTGAAACAAAACAAAAGGACACTCCATGAAACTAACAAGCAAAACAAATTGTAGAATAAATTTTTTCATGTAGTGCACAATTTTTAGCTGTGGAATCTGCTTTTTTTGTGCCTGTATATATTTAGGGCCCAATATTCGGCACTGGGCAACTAGTGCTGCTAATATGTCTAGCCACTGACACTGAACAGTAAACCTGGATATTCAGTGCCTGGGTTATATCCGGCCCAGGCATTGAATATCTGGGTTAGCAGTTCTTGCCGATTGGTAATCATGCAATGGCGATATTGAGCCGCTGCCCGGTTAGTGATTATGTGGCAAAATTTAGACCAGGGTTACCTATGCCTGGCTTTCGCCGCATATCATTAACCTAGTAGTCACTTGGTATCACTACTGACCGGTTACTGATCAGCACTGCCTCTGCTCCGCCCTGACGCAGCCCGATGTTAACCGGTTAGCATCGGGGAATATAGAGCCTGCAGCCACTAATATTCAGAGGCACTAACTGTGTTACTGTTCTGAATATCTCATTCACCGTGATTAACACGGTTAGCAGCTCTGCTAACCATGTTAATTGCTTTGAATATCAGGCCCATATTTATTTCTCCAGTCTCTCTTATGTTCTGGAATTTGGTCTTCTTTACTCTTAGTTCCCTTCTACCCTCCCCTTGCCTACCCACCCCGTAGTCTAAATTACATATATAGCTTCCTGGTGATCATTAGCTCTATAGGTCCCAGGTGCACCCCAACTGAATGGAGGTAGTGTCCTGTCTTAACACATCATATCTCATATCTGTATTTTATCCTCCCCATCTATTTGTATGTCTCCACATCACTATCTCCTCTTGATGCTAAAGCTCCCTAATTTCTTTAATTCGTTCTAACAACTCCTTCCCCTCTATCCTTTTCATACACTATTAACTTTCTGTACCTCTCTGCCATTTCCCCCAAGCTTCACCGTTTTCTTCCTCTCATTCAGCCATCCCCACTCTCTCTCTGAGAGAACCTCACCCACGTCACTGTTCTTCTCCTTCCTCCTCTAACCTCCCCCTCCCATATTCTCCTGCTCCTTTTCCTTCTCTCATCTGGTGATATTAACCCCAACCTTGGCGTCCCTAGACTTTTTTTTACACTTACAATGTGCAACCCTTCGAATCTTATTCATATCCCTCTCCTTCCTCCCTCTTCTCTCCCTTTTTCATGCAACTTGTGAAATGTATGTTCTGTCTCCAGTAAACTTGCGTTCATTAATGATCTCTTTATCTTTAATGCTGTGCATCTTCTTACTGTGATTCAGTTGCTGCCCTCTGTCATGGGGGCTACCTATTCTCCCATACGGCTCGTCCCATTGGTTGGGGGTGGTGTTGGGTTGCTACTCTTTCCTGCCAATTTCAACCCCTCATTCTTCCTCAGCTTCATACCTTTTCCTCCTTTGAAGTCCACTCAATCCACCTATTTACTCCACTACCTCTCTGGATGGCTGTCATTTATGGACCTCCACTGACAAGTCCACTGACTGACTCCTAGCTTTACTTCTTTCTGGATGCATCTTCCCCTTCCTTTATTCTTTGGGATCTTAACATTTATTGATGACCCCTCTAACCCTTAGTCCTTAAAGCTTCTTTCCCCAACCACCTTGTTCAACCTCAAGCTCTGCTTTGCTGCTCCTATTCACCAGCATGGCCAATGCCTTAACTTTGTCCTCATCTTTTTCACCAACTGTTTGCCTTCAGACTCCATCTCAGTTTTTCCCTTATCCAAGCATCATCTGCTAACCTTCACCCTTAACCACCCCTCACCTCAGTCTCATTGAATCTACAACATGTTTTGGAATCTACACACAATCAACCCTTCAGCTGTTTTCACTGATGTCTCATCACCTCTTTCCTTCACTATGTCATCTAAGTCTGATGAGGCCATGTCTACCTACACTCTTCTCTGCTCTGGATGTGCTCTTTCCTCCCATTACATGCCCTGTGAGGCATACTGTATCTCAGCCTTAGCTGTACTTCCAAACCTGCTACCTGCGTTCCTGTGCCCACTCACCTGAGCACCTTTGACTTTAATCCCATACCCTTGCTGACTTCCTACATTTCAAATTCACACTAACCTCTTTGTAGTCAGCCATAACACTCTCCAAGCAAGAGTACTGTGTTCATCTGACTAACTATCTTGCCTCTGACTCTTGCCATCTCTTTGCAATGCTTGACTCTCTCCTCAAAGTGCTGCCATCCCAGACCCCCTCCTTCACCTTAGGCCCAGACCTTGGCTGACTATTTCCGTGATAAAGTCAACAGGTCACCTGCATCCCTGCTCCCTCTTTTTAATCCCAAATCCTTCCTTCAACTGCTGTTACCCTTTCTTCCTTTTCTAAAATCACTGAAGAAAACACTGCAAATCTTTCCTGCTACTCTGATTCTATTCCCACTCATCAATTAAGTGTCTTCTGCTATCATTCCTTCCATCTGTCATATCCTCAACCTCTTGCCTTCCACTGCAACTATTCCTGCAGCTTTCAAACATGCTGGGGTTACACTTTTCCTCAAAAAGCCTTCAGTAGACCTTACCCATCCTTCTAATTATCGGCCTTTCTCCCTCCTCCCCTTTGCTTCTAAACTACTCCAATGTGCAGTTACCACTGATATCTTGGCTTTCTTTCCTCTCAAGCCCTTCTGGATCCATTACAATCTGGCTTTCTCTACACTCATTTCCTCAGTGCACTTATCTCCTCTCATGGTTTTCGGTACCATCCTTACGCTGATGACTTTCAGATCTACCCCTCTGCACTTGAAATATCTCCAGGAATCCAGGCCCATATCTCAGTCTGCTTATTGACATTGCTGCCTGGATGTCCCAGTGCCATCTGAAACTAAACATGGCCAAAACTGAACTCCTTACCTTTTCCCCTAAACTCATTCCCCCTTTCTCCTTTCTCTATTTCTATGGCTAACACTATACTCTTTCCTGTTTCCTCAGCTCACAATCTTAGGGTCATCATTGATTCTTCTCCCTCTTTCTCTGCACTCATCCAACAGATAGCTAAAACTTGTCATTTTCTGTAATATCAGCAAAATCCACAACTTCCTTTCTAAGCATACTACTTAAGACCCTTATCTATTTTCTAATCACCTCCCATCTAGACTATTGCAACCTGCTACTTGCTGGTCTCTCCCTGAATCATCTCTCTCCCCTTCAATCTGTTCAAAACTAAGCTGCACAGCTAATCTGCCACCAGTTTTTCTATGCTCATGTAACCTCTCATCTCCAGGAACAAGCAGGAATGAGTCTTCACATATGGGTACGTTGGTACCGACGGAGCCTGCGCGGGAACGCTCCCCAGCATCCAGAAAGAAAGCTTTTGGGAGCATCCCACACGCATGTGCGCTGCCTTCCCGCCTAAATACCTCCCTCTCATCAGTTTTCGTTTTTCCGCGGAGCCGACAGGACGTGTCCTTGTCACCGCAGAAAATTCATCTTTTTTATTCTTATTTTTTGTGGTCGCGCCTGTCTTCCCTCGACGCCCACCGATAACGCCGGCGTTTTTCTTTCTTAAAAAATTTCTTCTTTTTTCTGAGAAATTTTTTCTTCTTTAGTGACTGACTTTTTTCTGGCCACTAGGCCTCTATCCTTCCATTATGGAAAAGCCGGCCACTATCCTTAAGAAATGTGTAAACTGGCAGTACTACTAAGTTACTAGACACTCATTTTTGGTGTCTAACTTGTTTAGGTCCTGACCATTATCCTAAAGAGTGTATCTCCAGGAACAAGCAGGAATGAGTCTTCACATATGGGTACGTCGGTACCGACGGAGTCCGCGCGGGAACGCTTCCCAGCGTCCAATCAGAAAGCTTTTGGAAGCATCCCAACACGCCTGCGCGCTGCCGTCCCAACTGTCTCTCCTCAGTTTTCGTTTTTCCGCGGAGCCGGCAGGACGACGTCCTGTCACCACAGAAAATTCTTCTTTTATTTTTTATTTTTCTTGTGGTCGCGGCTGCCTTCCCCGATGCCACCGGTATCGCCGGTGTTTCTTTCTTATTTTCTTTTAAAAATTTTTCCTTAAGGAATATAAAATTTCTTCTTAGTGTTCACGGTTCTTAGGCCTTCTAGGCCTCTCCATTTTTCCGTATGGAACCGCCAGCCTTTTTCCCCAGGAAATGCACAAACTGTGGCGGTACAACTTTATTTTTAGACACTCACAATTGGTGTCTAACCTGTTTGGGTCCTGACCATTGTCCTCCGGAGCCTTCGGGCACCAGTGCTGTGAGAAGCAGTTTTCAACATCGAGTTCCCCTCGACACGTGGTCCCCTTCCAACTTCAGGGCACCGACTATATCTTCTTCTACACAGGATCAGGTAACCCAAAAACAGTCTGTTAAGACTAGCCAGTCCTCGAGCGGCAGTTCTCATGCACAGCATAGAGATGCCTCCGGCCTTGCCCTCGAGAATCCACTGGTTTCAAAACCCCGGTGGGAGTCTTCGGCCTCCAAAGCCTATGTGGGGTTTCAGGTTGTTCCTGAGGTTCACCCCTCACAGAACATACCTGAGCCATGTCCGGTGGTGGCATCCGCTTCGAGCGGTACCGATACCCCGGCATCGGCACCGGTGTTGGATGAAATATTCCTCACCGAGGATCGTTGTCTGGCATCTCCGGTACCTACGGGGCCGGTGGATACGCTTCAGATCAATTCTACAGTATCGGTATCGACACCGATACGAGTTCCGACGTTGGTACCCTCCAGACGTGCATCGATAGACTCGCTTCCTTCGATGCCGAGTCTAGAATCGATCTCCAGTCTGGAGGACTGGGTACCGACTCGCCTTGGTACCGACTCCCGTCGGTACCGGAGGCTCGGTTCCGATACCTCGGATCCGCAACCCTCGGTTCCACCGATACCTTTAGAGTTGCCACCGACTGGTTTTCTTCCTCCGGCATCAGATTTGGTACCGACATCGGTACCGACATCCACAGTACCTTTACAGTTGGTACCTTCCATGCTTCACTCATCAGGATTGCTTCCCTCGATGCCGAGTTTGGAATCGATTCCAAGCATGGACGACATGTTACCGACTGTTGCTGGTTCTGTCCTGCAGTACCAGCGACCACTATCTAAGGATCCCATTCGGCACCATTCAGGATCTTCTATTCCTATATACTGGAATAGATCCCTTGGTGCCAAGGCTAGTTCTTCATCAGATCTAGCCTATCCAGGGGGAATTCCCTCCAGGGATCTTTCTTTCCAGACTTTCCTCCTGGATATGGCAAAATCACTTGCCATTCATGTCCCTGGACAAGATCCTACACAGGGGAGTACAGAATACCTCTCTGTCCCTAACGAAGCAAAGGAAAATATAATGCTTCCTTTGCATCATTCTTTGCAGGATCTCCTTCTACGAATGTGGGAATCTCCTTTAAAGGTACCCCCACTTTCCAGAGCAACTGATCTCCTATATCAGGTGCCTCCCTCTCCAGGATTTCAAAGGACTCAACTTCCTCATCATTCCATTGTAGTGGAATCAGCATTGAGGTGAGTGAAGAGTACTAAAAAGCACTCTTCTTGTCCGCCAGGTTGTGAGTCTAAGACACTAGATGCCTTTGGACGTCAAACCTTCCAGACCTCCATGCTTTCAGCAAGGATTCTCTCATATATTTTTTATATGGGTCTATCTCTTGAAGAGATCACAAAGCAATTACATCTTTTGACTCCTTTCCTTCAGGAGCCCAGATGTACAGACTATTCCTCACTGGTTAGTCATATTCAGAATATCTCTAAGTTCCTTACTCGTGCTACCCTAGACTCCTTTAATTCTCCAGGACCAAGCAGGAAGTCAGTCCTCACTTATGGGTGACGTCGGCGCCGACGGAGCCCTCGCGGAGCAATTTTCCCCAGCTTTCAAAGAAAGCCTTTGGGAACTGCAGCGCGCATGCGCGGTCGCCTTCCCGCCCGAGGGTGCCATCTTAGCCAGTCTTCTTTTTTCCGCGGAGCCCTACAGATGTCCCCGTCTTGTCCCCGCGAAAAAGTTGATTTTCTTCTTTATTTTATCCTTTTTTCCTTCGGTTCGACGCCGATCGTTTTCCCGCCCGGACTCGCGATGCCGGTCACGAGTCCTCTTACTTTTTTCGGTTTTTCTGACTTAGTCAGCTTTCGTTTTCGGTTTCCCTGGCAGCCCGGTCCTTTGACCTCGCAGGGGCCCTTTTTCCCCCGATGGCTGCCAGTGGGTTTAAGCGGTGTGGTCGGTGTGACCGAAATATGTCACATACCGACACACACGACTTTTGCCTCCGCTGCCTGGGCCCGGATCATGAGGAACTGATCTGTGAGCCCTGCAGCAAAATGTCCTCAAAGGCGTTGAGAAGTCGGCGGCATCAGCGTGAGAGAATCTTCGCTGACCCAAGCCGTACCCGGACCTCGTCAGAGGCCTCCGCATCGAAAGGCTCCAGCTCGGACCGTCGCCGGAGTTCCTCCGACCGGGGTTCTCCCTCCGGGGACCATCGTCGGAAGGTGAAACCCGCGAGGGCGGCGTCGGACGCTCCTGGTTCCGCTAGGGCCAGGTCGCATAGCCCCGACAGCCGCCCCGGGTCCTTGGAGAAGGAACACATCCCGAAGCGACCTCGCCTGGAGTCGGAGATGCCTGCCCGGGTAAGTCCTGTGGTCCTTCTGGACTCGCCTCCGCGACAGCCGACGTCGGGCCCGACGCCGTCGGGGCCCGAGTCGGGGGCTGCTGGGTCACCTGAGCTCGGACTCAGGTTGACGGCCTTGGAGAGCAGACTGTCTGCCTTCATGGACCAGCAGAGGGCACTGCTCGCTGGCTTCGCTGGCGCCGCTGCCCCGACCGCCGGGACGTCGACGTCCAAGTCGACCCCGGAGACCGAGCCGATCCTCGAGTCGATGAGAACTCGAGTCGATCCTCGGTCGAGGTCGCCCTCGGCCTCCCGTTCGGGACCGAGGTCGCCGACGCCGACTCCCTCGGCGTCGGGGCGGCTGGCGCCGCACCCTGCCCGGGCCGACCCCACCGAGTCCTCGTCGGAGTCGGTCTGGGAGTCTGAGGAGGAAGAGTCACCTGATTCTTTCCGGACTCGGTGTGTCCCTTCGGACTCACCGGAGTCCGAGCCTCGGAAGCAGTCCCCCCCGGAGGATGCCCGGTTCTCGGACTTCGTTAGGGATATGGCCAAGGCTTTGGCCTTCCCTGCGGATCCCGAGGAGGAGCCTCGAGCCGAAGAGCTCGACGCCCTCCAGTATGACTCTCCCGCGAGGGAGCACTTTACTGTGCCGGTTCCTCCTATGCTGGAACGACTACTCTTCCGCATGTGGGAGAGTCCGGCCTCCTCGCCGGTCCTGAGCAAGCGGGTCGATTCTATCTATCGAGTCCGCAAGAGCCCTGGCTTCCAAAAGGCACAGCTGCCACACCATTCCATGGTAGTGGAATCGGCCATGCATCGTCTTAAGAGCCAGAAGATGCACTCCTCGGTGCCTCCTGGAAGGGAGGCCCGTAACCTGGATGGCCTTGGCAAGAAGTGCTTCCAGGGCTCTATGCTCGCATGTCGTGTCCAGACTTACCAGCTATACATGGGCATGTATCTCCGGGATCTGGCTAAAGAGCTAGCCGGATTCTCCGCTGGTCTGTCCGAGGAACCCTTGCGGAGGTTCCTAGCCTTGTCCACTGGCATTCGGGAATGCTCAAAGTTCATGTCCCGAGCAGCCTATGATGGCTTTGAAGCATCGGCTCGAGTGGCCGCAGCCGGCATCGGTGCCCGCCGACAGGCTTGGCTTCAGTCGTCAGACCTTGAGCCCTGGGTGCAGGACAAGTTGGTCGATGTCCCCTGCCGAGGCGAAAACCTCTTTGGCAAGCCCATGGCGGAAAAGGCTGCGCAAATTGAGACTGAGACTCTCACCAGGACCAGGCTTTCTAGGAAGACCTCCGCCCCTTCCCAGAAAAAGAAGGGCTCGGGGGAAAAAAGTCCTTTTACCCGAGGAAGGCGGCTGCCTACAAACAATACCCCCATTATCAGGCCCCTGCAGCTCCCCAACAGGGCCAGCAGGCCAAGGGACGGGGTAACGGGTCCCGTAGGCAGCAAGCCCCCAAGCCTGCACCACCAGCCCCTGCTCAGCAGGGTGGGGGTTTTTGACTCGCTAAGCATAGCCTCTCCCCCCCCGCTGGTTCCTCCCAGCACCGGAGGCCGGCTGGTTCACTTCGCCCACAGGTGGTCCAGCATCACCGCAGATGCCTGGGTGCTTCAGGTCGTGCGAGAAGGCTATCTTCTCCACTTCCATCAGGTCCCTCCCTCCTATTTTCCGGGAGAACCTCCGCGACCCCCTCTGCACAGGGAGTTGCTCCTTCAGGAGTTAGCAGGTCTTCTGCAGGAACAGGCGGTGGAACCGGTGCCACACCACCTGAGAGGTCAAGGCTTTTATTCCAGGTATTTTCTGATACCAAAGAGAACAGGGGGCCTCAGACCCATCCTGGACTTGCGCAACCTCAACAAGTTCCTTGTGCGGGAGAAGTTCAAAATGCTTACCCTTGGAATCCTTCTGCCCTACCTCCAGCAGGGAGATTGGCTATGCTCCTTGGATCTAAAGGATGCCTACACGCACATCCTCATCCACCCAAGCCACCGCCAATACCTAAGGTTTGTGGTGGCAGGAAATCATTACCAGTACAGGGTACTGCCCTTTGGCCTGTCCTCCGCACCGCGAGTCTTCACAAAATGTCTCGCGGTCGTGGCGGCCCATCTCCGGCTTCACGGCCTCTGTCTTTCCGTACCTCGACGACTGGCTCATCAGGGCAGCGTCCGCTCGGGAGGTCACCAACGCCACGCGCCGCACGGTGACTCTTCTGCAGCACTTGGGCTTTGTTATAAACTTCGCAAAGTCCACTTTGCTCCCCTCACAGGATCTCGAGTTCATCGGCGCAAGGCTGCACACTCCTCAGGCACGAGCGTACCTACCGCTCGACAGGGCTCAACGGCTCATGGACCTAGCCGACCGTTTTCGCAGCCAGCCCCTGGTCTCCGCCAGGCGCTTCCTGAGACTACTCGGCCATATGGCTTCCACTGTCCATGTGACCCCCAATGCCCGCCTGAATATGCGGTCTGCTCAATGGTGTCTCCGCCAGCAGTGGCGTCAAGCCACAGGCGGCCTAGCAGACCTAGTGCGCGTCTCCGAGCCGCTGATCTCGTCTCTCCGGTGGTGGCTCCGGCTGCCGAACCTCATGTTCGGAATGCCTTTCCAGTCTCCTCAGCCGACCCGGGTGCTGACCACCGATGCATCCCTCCTGGGCTGGGGAGCACATTGCCAAGAGGCACGTACTCAGGGCCTCTGGTCCACGTGGGAGTCTGCTCAGCAGATCAACTTCCTGGAGCTCAGGGCGATCCGCCTAGCTCTCAAGGCCTTCTCCCACCTGACTTCCCACCAGTCCGTCCTTGTCCAGACGGACAATCAAGTTGCCATGTTCTACGTGAACAAGCAGGGGGGCACGGGCTCCTTCCTCCTCTGCCGGGAGGCGCAGAAGCTCTGCTCTTGGGCCGTCAGTCACGGCATTCTCCTCAAGGCAGTTTATCTCCCGGGCCAAGAAAATTGCCTGGCGGACAAGCTCAGCAGGGTCCTCCAGCCGCACGAGTGGCGTCTGGATCCCTTGGTAGTTCAGAAGCTCTTCCTCAAGTGGGGCCTCCCCACGGTGGATCTCTTTGCCAGTCCTCACAACCGGCAACTTCCTCGCTTCTGCTCCTGTCAGCCACACCCCCTTCGGGTTGCGGCGGACGCTTTTCTGATCTCATGGTCGGGGAGCCTTCTGTACGCTTTCCCTCCCATCCCGCTAGTCTCTCGGACTCTTTTCAAGGTTCTCCGAGACAATGCCTTCATGATCCTGGTGGCCCCTCGCTGGCCCAGGCAGCCGTGGTTTCCGCTCCTACTGCAACTGGCGGTGGAGGATCCAATCCCTCTGGGGGTACAACCGGATCTCCTCACTCAGGATCAGGGGTCCCTACTGCACCCCAACCTCAGGTCTCTCAACCTCATGGCCTGGCTGCTGAGAGGGTAGTCCTGGCTCCCCTTCTCCTGCCGGCGGAGGTGGAGGAGGTCGTCTTGGCTTCGCGACGGCCTTCTACCCGCAAATGCTACGCCCTTAAATGGCGTCGCTTTGCCGTCTGGTGTACCCAACAGTCTCAGGATCCCTTCTCCTGCCCGGTGTCGGTGATCTTGCAATATTTGCTACACCTCTCTAATCTGGGACTTAAGTCCAACTCCGTAAAAGTTCACCTCAGTGCTCTTTCAGCACATCATGTGCCGGTGGACGGCAGACCTCTCTCCAACGACCCTCTCGTAGCGAGGTTTCTCCGAGGTCTCCTTCTACTTAAACCACCTCTGCGCCCGCCAGCGCCTGACTGGGACCTGAATGTGGTTTTGCAGCGGATCACCTGTCCGCCTTTTGAACCTATGGCTACCTGTTCTCTCCGTTTTCTGTCTTGGAAAACACTGTTCTTGATAGCCCTCACTTCCGCTAGACGCGTAAGTGAATTGCAGGCCCTCGTGTCTGATCCCCCTTACACTAGGTTCTACAAGAATAGGGTAGTCCTACGGACTCACCCAAAATTTCTGCCTAAAGTGGTCTCCCCTTTTCACATCAATCAGGAGGTGGTACTTCCAACCTTCTTTCCCAGACCACACTCCAGCCGAGCTGAAACGGTCCTCCATACCCTGGACTGTAGAAGGGCATTGAACTTCTACCTTGACCGTACGCGGGAGCACCGTAAAGCTGCTCAGCTTTTTGTGTCTTTTGACCCCAATAAATTGGGGCTCCCGGTCTCCAAGCGTACTCTGTCCATCTGGGTTGCGGACTGTATCTCTTGTGCTTATGGGGCAGCCGGACTCTCCTTAGAAAGGCGAGTCACGGCTCATTGCGTTCAGGCAAAGGCTACGTCAGTGGCTTACCTCCGCTCTGTTCCGCTGGCAGACATCTGCCGGGCCGCTACTTGGTCTTCGAGCCAGACTTTTGCGGTCCATTACTGTCTCGAGAGGGAGTCCCGTAGGGACAGTGCTTTCGGACAGGCAGTCCTCCGTAATCTCTTTGAGGTCTGAGCAACTCCTACCCTCCATCCCGGATGTGGGCTACCGGTGGGTGATAATTCAGCGAAGATTCTATCCTTCTGTGCTGCTGAGCTAGAGGGAGCTCATTTTTGTGCTTAGGGTCTCCGGTAGCCTTGAGCTTGGGAGTCCCATAAGTGAGGACTGACTTCCTGCTTGGTCCTGGAGAAAGCGTAGTTACTCACCTGTAACAGGTGTTCTCCAGGAGCAGCAGGAATCAGTCCTCACTACCCTCCCTCCTCCCCTTGGAGTTGCAATCGTCTGCTTATGTTCTTTTTGCAAATTTTTATGCTGTCTTTTTTAGCTATGTCATCTGACTGGCTAAGATGGCACCCTCGGGCGGGAAGGCGACCGCGCATGCGCGCTGCAGTTCCCAAAGGCTTTCTTTGAAAGCTGGGGAAAATTGCTCCGCGAGGGCTCCGTCGGCGCCGACGTCACCCATAAGTGAGGACTGATTCCTGCTGCTCCTGGAGAACACCTGTTACAGGTGAGTAACTACGCTGTCTGTTATCAGGACTTCTGCTATAGCTATAGGGGCACGACGTAGAGCCTGGCTTCAGGCCTCAGACTTAGATGTTTCTGGCTGTGTTTAATAGGACAGATAGTCAATGGCCTATATAAATAGATGTACCACACTGAATTTCTCATTTCGTGGAGTGGTTATCTGATGCAAATTTGAGCCAATTCTGTATCCACTTTAAAACTTGCTTGACCATAAATCAATCCAGCACCTTCTACAACTAGCACAATTTTAAGCTAGTAAAGCATTTGCTCAAGGCTTTGATTTCTAGTAACATACAGAAAATAAAAATAAAATTGGTAAGCAGAAATGTGCAAGCAAGCATTCATAGAAAAAAAATACAGTGAGACTATTTCAAAATCCTTTAATTTCAACATTAGAAGCAGAAAACTCAGTGTTTTCCTGCACATTTTTTCCATTTCATTAGCAGTAACATAAATCTGGAAACAAAAATTATGCTGTTTTGAAACTGTCCAAGTAAACACAAGTGTACCAGGTTTGCATATTTTTGCTCTAGTAGTGCCTAAGAACATACAAATATAAATACCTTACTAGATGAGTCCAAGGTCCATCAAGACCAGTACCTGGCAGGTTCCCATGGAGGCACACAGGTTCCATGATGCTTGTCCTGGGGCAAGCAGTGGATATCCCGGGTCTTCTTTAGTAATGGCTTTTGGATCTTTTCTGCAGAAACTTGTCCAAACCTTTTTTTAACTCAGCTACATTAACAGCTTTTACTACATCCTCCGGTAACGAATTCCAGAGTTTGATTACGCGTTGAGTAAAAAAATATTTTCTCATATTAGTCTTAAATGGGTTGCATTGTAGCTTCATTGTGTGTCCTCTAGTCTTTCTACTTTTTGATGGCGTAAACAATCGATATACGTTTACCCATTCCACTCCATTAATTTATAGACCTCTATCATATCCCTCCTCAGCCATCTTTTTTCCAAGTTGAAGAGCCCCAATCTTTTAAGCCTTTCCTCATAGGAGTAACCTTCCATTCCCTTTACTATTTTTGCTATTCTTCTTTGTACCTTCTAATTCAACTATATCCTTTTTAAAATATGGTGACCAGAATTGCACACAATATTCAAGGTGCGGTCACACTATGGAATGATACAGAAGCATTATAACATCTTTTTATTCTCCATTCCTTTCCTTATGAATTCTAGCATTCTATTTGCTTTCTTGGTCGTGGCTGCACACTGGGTGGAGGGTTTCAACATGTTATCCACGATGACATCTAAATCTTTTTCCTGGGTGGTGGTTTCTAAGGTGGTAACTTCCATCATGTAAGCATAGTGTGGGTTATTCTTTCCTATGTGCATAACTTTGCACTTGTCCACATTAAATTTCATCTGCCAATTGGATGTCCAGTCTTCCAATTTTTCAAGGTTCTCTTGCAATTTTTCAATCCTCTTGTGTTTTAACAACTTTAAGTAATTTTGTGTCCTCTGCAAATTTGATCACCTACAGGTCATTTATGAATATGTTAAAATGCAGAGGGCCCAGCACAGATCCCTGGGATACTCCACTTTTCACTTTTCTCCATTGAGAAATTTGGCCATTTAGCCCTACTCTCTGATTTATTTATTTTATTTATTTATTCAACTGTATTTATATCCCTCTTTCACCGGGTCAAAGATTTCTGTCTTTTAACCAGTTCCTGATACACAATACTACAATGCCTCCAATCCCATGACTTTATAATTTTGCCAATAGTCTTTCATGAAGGACCTTATCAAAGGCTTTCTGAAAATCCAGATAGACTATATCAACTAGCTCACCTTTGTCTACCTGTTTATTACCACCTTAAAATAAAATAACAGATTAGTAAGACAAGACTTTCCTTGGCTAAATCCATGTTAACTTTCTTCAGTTAAACCATGGCTATCTACATGTTCAGTAATTTTATTCTTTATAATGATTTATACCATTTTGCCCTGTACTGATGTCAGGCTCACCAGTCTGTAGTTTCCCAGTTCACTGCTGGAACCTTTTTTAAAAATTGAAGTTACATTGGCCACTCTCCAATCCTCAGCTACTACAGATGATTTTAATGATAGTTCACAAATTATTAATAGTAGGTCTGTATATCTAGCCCTTTGTGGGTTAAAAAAGTAATTTTCTCTAACACTAGTAAATATTTAATAATGGAAGGAAAGCCTTGACTCGTTCTTTGGTTTCTGGGTTATCATACTGTAGACTTGTCTTTTCAAGACTTCATTAGGGAAGTGGCCAGGGGCCTCTCCATTTCAGTGGCCCCTGAATCAGAGCCTAGAGCCAAGAAATTGGATATTTTACAATATCCTAAGGCTCCTAAAGAGGCAGCTACTTTACCAATTCATGAGATCCTTTATGATCACATGCTGGGCATATGGGAGACACCTCTCACTATCTCCCCTCATTCTCGTAGGTTGGACACCATGTACCGTGTTCCTCCTTGTCCTGGCTTTCATAAGACTCAGCTTCCTCACCACTCTATTGTGGTGGAGTCTGCTATGAAGAAGATAAAGAGTGCAAAAAGACACTCATCAAATCCTCCAGGAAGAGAATGCAGAACCTTGGATGCTTTTGGCCGGAGAATTTTCCAGGCCAATATGCTTGTTGCCAGAATCAACTCCTATAGTCTCTATATTGGGATGTTTCTAAAGGAAGTTACAGATCATCTGCAAACTTTATCTTCTTTTATCTCAGAAGATAAAAGGGAAGAGTTACTCACCTGGCTTAAACATGCCCAGGATGTTTCCAAATTTTCCAACCGTGCAGCCTTTGACTCTTTTGAGTGTGCCAGCAGAGCCTCGGCTATTGCCATAGGTGCACGCAGAGTTGCTTGGTTACAAGCTTCTGATTTGGAACCCTGGGTCCAGGATGGATTAGGAAATTTTCCTTGTACAGGTGAAAACCTTTTTGGCAAGGATTGGCAAGCAAAGGCTGCTCAGATGGATGCTGAGAATTCTGCCTTAGATAGACTTTCAAAGTCTACTTCTGCTCCTGTTAGCAAAAGGTTATTTATTTATTTTATTTATTTAGCAAGCATTTGTATACCGCTCCTTCCAGCGATCAGAAGCGGGTAAGATTACATGGAAAAAGCTGTCGAATCAAGACAGAATAATTTTGATTTGTACATAAAGATTCGAAAGGTTAGCACGTCACGCAGAAAATTAACTACTTCTAAGCTAAGGGGATAATAATTTACATATGTACATTTATACATTACAGGTTTTCTGGGGTGCTGTGGGGGAGTTGCCCCTCATGCGAGTTTAGTACAGGTTGAAATAACTTTGAAATAGGTGGGTTTTGAGTTTCTTTCTAAAGTCGGCTAGATCAATTTAAAAAGGCTTTCTTTCCCAAAAAGGGGAAATATTATCCTGTTTATGGTCAGCAGGCATCTTCTGCAGGTCGTTTTGCTGCAAAGCGTCAGCAGCAACCTAAACAAGCCAAGCCTAAGGCTGCAAAGACTGCTACGGCCCAACAGCCTCAGCCTCCTCGGGGCCTTTGACTTACATCTAGAGAACTTAGCCTTTCTGGCTCTAGAAGAACCAGAGCCTCTCACCATTCCAGGAAAGTTTGCCCACTTTGCTCCCAGATGGGAACAAGTCACGGCAGAGCAATGGACCCTCTCCATCATAAGGGAGGGGTACAAGCTTCATTTCTTCAACCTTCCTCCTCACACCATGGTGAGACAGTTCAATTCTCCAATATCTCTCCTCAACCTTCTGGGTCAGGAGATTGCTACCCTTCTTGCCCAAAGGGCAATAGAAGAAGTACCCCTTCTTCAACAGGGCTCAGGGTTCTACTCCCCCTATTTTCTTATCCCAAAGAAAACAGGGGGCTACAGACCCATATTAGATCTCAGAGAATTGAACAAGTTTCTATGCAAGGAGAAATTCAAGATGATTTCTCTCGGTGCTCTCCTTCCATACCTTCAGAGTCAGGATTGGCTTTGTTCTCTAGACCTCAAGGATGCGTACACCCATATCCTCATCCATCCAACACACAGAAGGTTCCTTCGGTTCCTTTATCAAGGAAAGCACTACCAATACAGAGTGCTTCCTTTTGGTCTGGCCTCTGCTCCAAGAGTGTTCACAAAATGCATGGCAGTAGTAGCTGCATTTCTACACACTCTAGGAATATTTGTATTCCCATATCTGGACGACTGGCTCATCCGAGCTCCGTCCCAGTCAGAGGCCCAGACTTCCCTAGTCTGCACAAGGCGTGTTCTTCAGTATCTGGGACTTGTAATAAACATCCCAAAATCCCATCTCACCCTTACTCAGTCACTAGAGTTCATAGGGGCCTTGCTGGATACCACAACTGCAAGGGCCTATCTTCCCCAGGCCCGTTGCCTACGCTTGGTGCAGTTAGCCTCACAAATTCAGTTAAAGTCCCATTTAACTGCTTGAGAAATGTTACAACTGTTAGGCCACATGGCATCCACCGTGCATGTGGTTCCTTACGCTCGCCTTCACATGAGGGCAGCTCAGTGGACTCTGTCCACCCAATGGACCCAGGCATCAGGGTGCCTGTCAGACAAAATAGCAACCTCCAGTCGCCTCTTCTGGTCTCTCCAGTGGTGGAGGTCCACTCAAAATCTGTTGCTGGGGTCCCCCTTAAAACAGATGCTTCTCCAAAGGGTTGGGGAGCTCATCTACAAGATCTCTCCACCCAGGGCATCTGGTCTCCACAAGAGACATCTCTACATATCAACCTCTTGGAGCTCAGAGCAATTCTTCTAGCTCTGAGTCTTCCACACCCTGCTCAGCTACAAGACAGTCCTCATCCACACGGACAACCAAGTAGCCATGTTCTACGTGAACAAGCAGGGCGGGACTAGCTCTCTGTCGCTTTGCAACGAAGCTTTGAGATTGTGGGCCTTCGCCAGAGAGCATCAAATTCATCTCGTGGCGGTGTATCTTCCAGGGGTTCAAAACTCTTGGGCAGACAGACTCAGTCGAGTTCTGCTTCCACACGAATGGTCCCTCCATGGGGACCAGATAGCCAGGATCTTCCGAATTTGGGGAACCCCGGACATAGACCTGTTTGCAAGTCCGTGGAATGCCAAACTTCCCCGGTTCTGTTCCAGGATTCCGTGTCAGGGAGTTCAGGCCAGGGATGCCTTCCTCCTTCATTGGGGGCAAGACTTCCTCTATGCCTTTCCACCCATTCCCCTAATTCCCAAGACACTGTTCAAACTTCAGAGAGACAAGGGGTCTATGATCCTCATAGCACCACTTTGGCCACGCCAGGTGTGGTACCCTCTACTTCTGCATCTCTCTCAAGCTCCCTCCCTGGACTTGGGATCTGCTCCAGACCTCCTGTCCCAGGAGGAGGGAACGTTGTGTGGCACCCAAATCCCCAGTCTCTTCATCTCAGAGCCTGGTTGCTGAAGGCCTAGACCTTCAAGATTTGCATCTTTCTCAGCAGGTGAAAGATATCCTTCATGCTTCCAGAAAGCCTTCCACTAGACGTTCCTATGCTTTTAAATGGAAAAGGTTTACCAATTGGTGTGCACAGAAGGGTCTTAACCCCCTTGCAATACCTCTGAATTCTTTACTAGAATATTTGCTGCATTTATCCCATGCAGGCCTTAAAACCAATTCAGTAAGAGTCCATTTGAGTGCTATTGCAGCATCCCTTAAGCCTCTCAATGGACAGCCTATTTCCTCTCATCCTCTTATTGCAAGATTCATGAGAGGCCTTCTTTTAACTAAACCTCCCATTAGACCACCTCCAGTGGCATGGGACTTGAATTTGGTTCTTGGCCAGCTTATGAAGCCACCCTTTGAAACCTTAGCCACTACCTCCTTGAAATTTCTTTCCTGGAAGGTTACTTTTCTCATTGCAGTCACCTCAGCTCGCCGCATCAGTGAGCTGCAAGCCTTGGTGGCTAATCCTCCTTATAGAAGGTTCCATCATGACAAGGTAGTCCTCAGGACTAATCCACACTTTATGCCTAAAATGGTCTCACCTTTTCATCTGAACCAGGAGGTGTATTTACCTGTCTTTTTTCCAGAACCTCATGCATCAAGTGCAGAGAGGAATCTCCATACCCTGAATTGTAAGAGAGCGCTCGCTTTTTACTTACAAAGGACACAGCAACATAGAAAGTCCTCTCAACTCTTTGTTGCTTTTGATCCCTCTCATTTGGGACTTCCAGTCTCTAAAATAACTCTGTCCAATTGGATTGCTCAGTGTATTTCTTTCGCCTACCAGAGTAAGAACCTTTCTCTGGAGGGCCATGTCACAGCTCACAATGTGAGGGCCATGGCAGCCTCTATGGCTCATCTGAACTCTGTGTCCATCGATCAAATCTGTCGAGCAGCCACCTGGGCCTCGGTTCATACCTTCACAGCCCATTACTGCTTGGACAAGGACTCCTGCCGGGATGCCTTGTTTGGTCAGGCTGTTCTCAAACACCTGTTCCATACCTAATCAACTCCTACCCCCCATCCCTGGTTGGATGCCCGAGATCCATGGGGGCAGGTAGAGCCCTTCTCAGGGACTCACAACCTTGGAGATCTCCCTGGCATCTCTAGCTGGGGAGTCCCCATATGTGAAGACTCATTCCTGCTTGTTCCTGGAGATAGCACAGTTACTTACCTGTAAGAGGTGATCTCTGGGAACAGCAGGAATAAGTCTTCACAACCCACCCACCTCCCCTAGGAGTTGTATCTCTCTATCTATCTTTCCTTTCCTCTTTCTCTTTGTCTCAGCTTAAAACTTGAACTGGAGAGAGGCGGTTGGGAAAGGCGGGAAGGCAGCGCGCAGGCGCTGTGGGATGCTCCCAAAAGCTTTCTTTCTGGATGCTGGGGAGCATTCCCGCGCAGGCTCCATCGGTACCGACAATACCCATATGTGAAGACTTATTCCTGCTGTTCCCAGAGATCACCTGTTACAGGTAAGTAACTGTGTTGTCTGTGGGGTTGGGATAGCAGTCTGCTTCTTTTTACTTGAAGTATCTGCAGTAATTTTATCCTAACCTACTTAGATATCTCTTCATGAGACATCTTTTCTTAAGAATCTTCATGATGATCATGCCCATTCTTAACAGATTTTTCCTCTTCCTCTTGGAGGAGAGGGAAAGGTAACAACTATCAATAGACAGTTGTTTCCATCTACTGGCATGTATCATCTCACCTGTCGGAGATTTCCTCCATACTTGGTCTCCTGCAACTCTTTGTAAGAGTGACTTTTTATACCGGTAAGCCCCTATGGTCCTCTGCCTCTTCTACCGGGGGATTCTCCCTTTTGAAGATGTCTCCCCCTTGTTACCCTAGGGCAGCTCCTCAGACAATAGGAAGTCCTATCATGTCTGTTGGTTTTTCTTTTTCCAATCTACAGAGTAGGGGAAATAAATTCTCTATGCTGCCCTCATACTTGCTGCAGATGCAAAAATTTCTAGTGGTTATGCCACAGGTTTTGTTCACTACACAACCAGGGCTTCCTCTCCACTAGCAATCCTCCTAACCTCAGTACTAAGTCCCAAACAGGTTATTAACCTCATTGGGAAACCCTGTTTCACGGTTTGGTTAGGTTATCTTCTATTCTTTGACCTTTGTCCTTGGCAGAATAGTTGGTTACCTGCTGGTTGTCCACATTCCTCACCAGGGATTGTCCACAGCCAGTTTTTCTTCTAACCAACCTGCAGCATACTCTATGCAACTCTACAGGGTAGCTTTGCACTATGGGCCCTTGCTAGAGAGCATCAATATATCTTACCTAGCAGATAACCCCAGATGGTTTAAAAGGGTTTCCCCCAGTCATATTCATGCCTGGCAGGTATTCTACCCTTTCCATCTTATCTTAAATCTCTGTTAAGGCATAAGCCTCAAGCTTTTCATCACGTGAAAGCCTAAAAGAGGGGCCAACTCCCTGGCTTGGCCCATATTGCCTGGGATTTTTCCCATCAGGGATAAAATTTTTTCTGGCAACTAGAGGACATCTAATACCCATCTTGCCCTCATAGGCGGATCGCTAGGGTATCTTCCTCTGGTAGCCTCCTCTATCCAATCTCCATACCACAACTCTGGAGATATTTGGTCTTCTGGTCTGCAGACTAATGTTATCCTTTGTCATCTTCAGGTAGGCCATCCTGGTTATTCAACAGCTCAAATTCTACAAAGAATTAAGCCACCCTTTTGTCAAGGACAACCTTCGTCTGACTATAACATTCATAACCAGGAGGAGAGGATTTTTTTCTGTTTATCTATTCAAGTAGGTGTCAACCTTCTTGTTGTCAGATAAATCTCCCTCTCTCCCTATAAGGGTGATGGGGATCTTTGAACATCTCTCCATCCATATACCTGGAGACAGGTCTCCGTATGCCGACCTACTCTTCTGGGTATATATATATATATATAATATATATATATATCTGTGTCGTCTGCCCATATATATATATCTCTTTGGGATATATGCATATATGCCCTATATGTGTATATATTTCGATATATATATATATATATATATATCTATATATATATATATATATATATACATACATATATATATATTTATAGCCGTATGAGATATATTTTTAGATAGATCTGTATCCATATACTTATCTATTTATCTGTTAGGTTCAGATATCCTTACATCCTATATGATCCTGACAGATGGGCACTACCCCTATCAATGCTGTTCCGGCATATTTAGGGAGCTATACCTATAACAACTTCCTGTGGTAATTAATAACCCTTTTCTTTACCTTAACCTTTGGGTTTAGGTACTCCTGAAGCTCTCCATGTACCTTCTCTTTCCTAAGTGACCTCATTTAGGAAAGACATTGCGGAGCTTCAGTTGCTCTAAAGCTTAGCGCTTCTGAGTCTGTTCTACTTCCTTATCAGGTACAAGGGTCTCCATACCCTTTCTCCCTATATGGACTGATCCAACCCCAGTCCAGTTAGGTCAGACTCATTTTTTCTCTTAGACCAAAACAGCTTAAGCTTTAATTCAATAGTACCTTCTGCGTGTCTGCTGAAGCTCTACTTTTATACTACCCCAGGTTTTTTCCCTGGGGCTATTTGTTTCTAACCCTGAAGGGTTCTGGCCTCCACTTGTTTTTGATCTACTTTGTTACCTCTACCACAGTGAGGTACCCCTTGAGCATATTCACTGGCTCTTTTATCAGATCCATATGGAGCTCAGTGCTCCTGTGCAATGCCAACAAGGGAGGTCCAGATTACAATATTTTACTGCTAAATGCCCTCGATACAGGGTCTTCCCTTTGAAGCCCTGTTCTAGCCAGCTGTTCTATAGCTCTTTTTCTATATTCAACTCCTGCCCTCCATCCCCAGGATGCCTGAGGTCCTGAGGTATAGCATGGCTCGTTCTAGACTTGCAACATGCTAGGACTCCCTCCGGGCATATGAGCTGGGGAGTCCCCATATGTGAAGACTCATTCCTGCTTGTTCCTGGAGATAGCACAGTTACTTACCTGTAACAGGTGATCTCTGGGAACAGCAGGAATAAGTCTTCACAACCCACCCACCTCCCCTAGGAGTTGTTTTTTTCTCTATCTCTGTCTTTCCCTTCCTTGCTTCGCTCTCTCTCTCTCTCTCTCTTTGTCTCAGCTGTAAAACTTAACTGAGGAGAGGCAGTTGGGAAGGCGGGAAGGCAGCGCGCAGGCGTGTTGGGATGCTTCCAAAAGCTTTCTGATTGGACGCTGGGAAGCATTCCCGTGAGGACTCCGTCGGTACCGACGTATCCATATGTGAAGACTTATTCCTGCTGTTCCCAGAGATCACCTGCTACAGGTAAGTAACTGTGCTTTCTCTTGTAAGAGTTTAACCAGAAGAGCTCTTCAGAACTGAGCACAACTCTGTACCGGATCTACATCAACCATGATGTCACCAGGCAGAGTCTCTTCTTCCTTCCACGGTCAGGTAACCAAACAACAGTCTGTTAAGACTAGCCAGTCCTCGAGAGGTAGATCTCTTTCTAAGCATCGAGATGGCTCTGGCCTTGCCCTCGAGGACACTATGGCTCAATCCTGGTGGGAGTCTTCGGGCTCCAAAGCATTATCAGGATTTCAGGTTGCTCCCGAGGTTTTTACCTCTGCGGATGCACCTGTGCCATGCTCGATGGGTCGGACCGCGTCGACCGGTACCGGTACCTCGGCATCGGCTATGGTGTTGGATGAAAAACTCCTCACCATGGAACACATTCTGGCGCATCTCTCACCAACAGAGTCGCCGCAGACCGTTCTTCAATTCTCACCAACAGAGTCGCCGCAGACCGTTCTTCAATCACCGATATCGGCGTCTACTTCGATGCTAGCACCGGTGTCGGTATGCGTATCGACATCGGTATTGCTTCCGGTGCCAAATTGGGCATCGTTGCAGATGCTGGTATCGACATCGGTACTGGCATCGATGTTTTCGGTACCTTTTTCAACAGGCTGGCTTCCCTCGATGCCGAGTCTGGAATCGCTATCTAGCCTGGAAGATTCGGTACCGACTTGTTTCCGTACCGACATCGAGGAGTACCGATCACATCTCTATGAGGAGAATCCAATGCCTCATCCTCCCCAGTCTTTTAGGGCCGATGGCGGAGATGCATCTATCGGTACCGCAACTGAATCTTCAACAGTTGCGGTTTGTACTCCTCATTTTAGAGAATTTCTCTTAGAGGGAATCTCTTTTCAGGCTTTTCTGCTTGATATGGCAAGAATACTCGCTATATCTATACCGGGGAAGGACTCTATACCAGGGGATTCAGAAAGTCTGCAATCCCCCTGGTTTCCAGAGGAGGCAATCATGCTTCCTCTACATCAGACCTTACAGGATCTGTTATTAAGAAAGTGGGAAACTTCCTTAACGGTATCCTCACATTCCAAAAGAGTGGACACTATCTATAAAGTCCCTCCTTCCCCAGGTTTTCAAAAGACTCAACGTCCTCATCATTCTATAGTAGTAGAATCAGCAATGAGGCGTGTTAAGAGTGCAAAAAAGCACTCTTATCCGCCAGATCGTGAGTCTAGAACCTTAGATGCTTTTGGGCGTCGATGGTATGCTTTCAGCAAGAATCATTTCATATATTTTCTATATGGGATTCTCTCTGAAAGAGGTTGCCAAAGATTTAAAACATAAAAGAGCTGTCTATTTATCACTAGTCAATCATGCTCATAATATTTCTACATTCCTTTGTCATGCTTCCATGGATTCTTTTGAATCTATTAGCAGATCTTCTGCTATAGCCATAGGGGCACGACGTTTAGCCTGGCTCCGAGCTTCAGACTTGGATAAATGGGTTCAAGAGAAGCTGGGAAATAGCCCTTGTACTGGAGAGCATCTCTTCAACAAGGATTGTCTATTTCAAGCTAGTCAGTTAACCACTGAAAAGCCTACCTTAAGAGGATTGTCAAAACTTTCCTCTGCCCCAGCTAATGAGGGATCTTCTAAAAAACCTTATTCCTCTAGGGGGAAAAAGTTTTATCCATCTTCCTCCCCTCGGACAGATGTTTCCCAACAGGGGCAGCATCAAACCAGGCTAAGGAAACAGAAACCTCAACGGACTCAGCAAACCCAGTAACTACAGGGTTTCTGATTTCTTTTCTTCCTGTATGAGGTTCAGGACCCCATCCATAAACACTTACTAAATTGAAAACTTTTTCTACTCTGTATTACTCCTATTCTTTTAGTTGGGACATCTGGTCTCCAACCTGGATATTATTCAACTGGAGAGCTTCTTATTGAAGCTATAGGAATTCCTACTACAGTAAATCTTTCCAATACAGAGTTCTTTCCTTTTTGGGTCCTTCTACACTAGGGGTTTTTTACAGGATGCTATTCAGCATTCTGAAAGCCCCTACCAGATTTACTCTATACATTTGGGTAAGGTCAGCTTAGAAGGCTTCTAAAACCATCCATACTGGAAATATGGATAACCCACCAAGTGGGTTAGATGAGCTTCTTTAAACAGATAGCTCACATGGTTTCCGCCTTTTCTACGCTACTTGCGTTTCTTAGAGCTGACCCCTCAAATACTTCCTGTTAATTAATCATTGCAGGGCAAAAAGCCTCTCTAACATTTTTTGCCATCCTCAATTCTGTTTCAACAGAATTGATTTGGTTGCACACTGGCTACCCAACGGCCAGGCCTCATCTGAGCAACCTATAACATGCTCTCCGCAACTATGCAATGAAGCTCTACAACTATGGGCCTTTGTTAGAGAGTGTCGTAATCCACCCCTGGTAGGTAACTTCCAGGCGGTTAAAGAACCTTTGACTGGTAGTCTCTACGCAGTCATGCCTCCCACATGGCTGTTTGTTCCTAATTTTTCCATTTCCCTTAAAATTCTTTCAAAGAGAAGGAACCAGGGTCTGGACAACTTCAAGTTTAAGGAATAGCACCACTCCCTAAGTTGTTCCTTATCCTCAAGGGAACTCCTGCAACAGGGATGTATTCCTAATCATTGCAGTTGATCCTTAACTACTGCAATTTTTCTACATTGAAGTCTTGAGAAGCAAACAACGCATGATACTCATACTGCCCTCATAGAGAGACAGACATGGTATCCCCTTACATTGCGTTTTTTTCTTCCAGCTTCTATTCTGAAGTGATAAAAGGAATCCTCTATCTTAGGATTAAGGATCTCCTCTGCACACCTTCGGGTACGTCTCAAGACCTATTTATCTGAGGACTAGTCGTTTTACGACCTAGACCTCTTATCACGGGTAAGAAGCATCTTACTGGTTTCCATGTAACCTTGCATATGTTTCTTATACCTTGACTAATAAGTGATCCTCACTAACTATCTGCAATAAGGTCTTAACCCTTCTTGTTGTTATGCAAGCATACAATCTGACCCTGAAATATTGTTGCTGTCAATATCAATGCTGTCAGCATACCATAAATTTCTTAAATGGACATCCAATTTGTCTGGTAAAGTTAGGAAACTCCTTTTCTTTACCATAACCTTTCTTTCTATTAGAATCAGGTTACCTTATATCTGAAGCTCTCTAGGTAAAGTTGTTAGCCTAAGTGCTGTCACTTACGCAACACACATTACTGATCTTCAGAAATTGGGGGGCTAAACAGCCCAATACAATTTTCTTGTCTGGATGAAGGGGTTCTACGAACCCATCCCCCTTTTTTCTATAAAGGTGTCGTGATTTTTTCTTCCAGACCAGTCAGATTTGTCTTTTCTTTCTTTCCCAAGGCACCATCCTGCTCTAGGGACAGAGATGTTTTATACTTTGGACTATAGAGAAGTTTAAACTTCTCTCCAAGGTCCCAACTTCTTATTATAAATTCCCTGGGGTTATGTCTAGACATTAATATTTCTTATTTCTGTCTACATTGCAAAAATTTATTTCCTTTACTCCTCACAGTAAGGGAATTCCATATGAGGACAATGTGATGGTTCTTTACATCAGATCCATATTAACTTCCCCATATGCGTAGTTTTTTGCAATCCTGCGATAACATCTTTTCGCAAGACTTGGGATTTCCTTTCTAACAGTTTTTTCTACACAAGTACACCTTCCCTGATTCCTTGTTAGTCTATCTGTTCCACAGCACACCCTTTTACACTGTTAGCTCAACTCCTGCCCTCCATCCCTTGGATGCCAGGGGGCAGCATGTCCCACCCATTAGTTTTGTTACATGCTGGGCCTCTCCCAGGCATCTCATCTTGGGAGTCCCCATATGTGAAGACTCTTCCTGTTTGTTCCTGGATATAGCACAGTTACTTACCTGTAACAGGTAATCTCTGGGAACAGTAGGAATAAGTTTTCACAACCCACCCACCTCCCCTAGGAGTTGTTCTTTCTCTCTCTCTTTCTTCTAATTTGTCTGCTTCCCTCCTTCGGTCTCAGCTACAAACCCAACTGATGAGAGGGGAAGTATTTAGGCGGGAAGACAGCACGCATGCGTGTGGGATGCTCCCAAAAGCTTTCTTTCTGGACGCTGGGGAGTGTTCCCGCGCAGGCTCCGTCGGTACCGACGTACCCATATGTGAAGACTTATTCCTGCTGTTCCCAGAGATCACCTGTTACAGGTAAGTAACTGTGCTTTCTCGTCACTCACTGGCTTCCTATCCATTTCCGCATCCAGTTTAAACTTCTCCTTCTAACTTATAAGTGCATTCACTCAGCTGCTCCTCATTACCTCTCTTGTTTTACAACTCCCTGCACTCCTCCTCGGGAACTCCACTCCTCTGGCTGATCCCCTTTCCCTGTGTCCTTCTTTGCCACTGCCAACTTTAGATTTTGTTCATTCCATCTTGCTGCTCCATATGCCTGGAACAAACCAGCCAAGTCAGTATGTCATCCTCCATCCTGACCCTATTCAAATCCAGACCAAAAACGCTCATTTCTTCAGGCCTCTTTTGGATCCTGATCCTACTATTCTCCTGCTCACCAACTATGTGCGTCTTTATCATTCTCCTAGATTTATCTTAGTCCCTAGTTGTTGTGTTGTCTGTCTTGATTAGACTGTAAGCTCTGTAGAGCAGGGACTGTCTCTTACATGTATATGTGCAGCACTGCATATGTCTTGTAGTGCTATACAAATGATAAGTAGTAGTAGCAGGACTCGGAAGAGGTTTGCACAAGTTCCTAGAGGAGAACTCCATACAAAATTATTAGCTGGGTATATTTTTGAAAAGCAATTGCATATCCCTTGAAATGAACAGTAAGAAGTTGTTCTACATTTGTGATTTGTCAGTTAAATGGCCACTGTTGGAGACAGGATGCTGGACTCAGTGATTTGATTAAGCATAACTTACCTTATGTTTTTATGTTTTAGATGGAACAGTGCCATTGATCTATATTTAAAAAGTTGTTCTTTCAGATTTAGTGCTTTGATTTCTTTTTTAATTCTTTTCTTTCTAATTTTGAAGATAAAGTTTTGGTGACAGCCTTTCAACAAGCCGTGGTTCCTCCTCCAATGTGCACCTTCCACCTGCAGCTTTTGCACCCAGTGAATCAAGTCACGTTCCTGCAAATTCCCCAGAAGAGTAATGACTTGGCAGTTCTTGATGCAAGCAATAGACTTTCCATTTACAGATATGGTGAGTGAGTTTGTGTTTGGGCATTGGGAAAAATTGTTGAGACTCGGGAAAAGTGCACAAATGGTGAGCATTGAGTGAGAGAGAAAGGAACTTGACCAGCCAGATATTCCTGATAAGGATTCAGTTTCTCTGAAGAATATTTCTATATGCTTGAAGTGTTTCTTTGGCAGATGGAAATTCCTTTGTTCTGAGCTGAAAAGTTAAAAAATGTAATGATAACCCAAACCTTTGCCCAATGGATGCACCATTCCAGCTCTTCTCTGCTTGCGCTGCCGAGCTGGTGTAGGAGTAACCACTTTGCTGCTGCTGTTTTTAGACTGGGTGGTGGTGGGGCCACTTCTCTAGTTCTGATTTGAATACATTTGCTCACAGTATACACTATAGTTCAGAAGTTTCCTGAATGGTTCATGGCCATAGAGAATGGGGAAGATTAAGAGCCATGTTTTCTACACGTTTGTGCATGCTATCTGCTACTGTGCCCATAGAAATAACGTGGGTGGTGCAGCGGATAGGGTCATGTTTACCAAACATTAGTATGCGTTAACTGTTGAGAAATCCCAAATTCCACTTAGGAGAGGGTTTCTGTTGCAGTTAGCTTGGGATCCCTGTTAAAAAAGTATAGCAAGGTGAGTCTGATTATGGATAGATGGGAGCGAGGACTTGGGAGGAGAATAAACTGGGCAAAACAATTAGAATATGATCAGGGGAGAATTTGTTCAGCATTCCTGGGGGGTGGGGTGGAATTCTCCTGTTTCCTGTATAATGTTGGCTTCTTGGGAGCTGGGTGCATTGATTTGGTGGAGTCCATGCCTGAGATAAGGGGATAGCACCAGGATGCTGCTGCATAGAGCAATAAGCTTAGTGCAACATTAAACTTAACTCTGAAGAGATCCTCCCTTGTTGTGGGGCCCAAAAATGCAACGCAATATGTGCCTTTGAGTCAAAGCTGACTCCTAGTGACCCAGCAGCTCCTGAGTTTTCTTCGCAGTGTTACTGGAAGTAGATTGCCAGGCATTTCTTCCAAGGCAATGAAGGGTTAAGTGACTTGTCCAAGGCCACAAAGGGTGCTCGAGAGAGAGTAATTTTTAGGTTGTTCCCACCCCCACCCCAGTGATGAAGGGGGTGGGAGGTAAAGTGTTTTTGGCATGCCTGAGCATGCTGTGGTTGCCAAATGACCAACTTCTGCCAGCCTGATAACTCTGGCAGTGCCTCCTCCCAGGCTTCTTGGCCATATTCCTCTACAGGTACATCCAAGTAGAGGTGAGGGCTCTTCGTGTGCTCGGAGTTTGACTCTGACTCCATCAGGTACAAGATTGTCCAATTTCCCTTGTTATCACATTTGACAAGCAGCATCCTTGTCACTTCTGCTGACCTAACTGATCACATCCTTGTCACATCTGCCAATCTCAGATGCCATTTCTGGTTGGAAGAGACTGACCTTGTCTCTGTCAGAATCCAAGTTGGTTGAATGCTGGACATGAAATTTTGGTGCAGTGCCTGAAAGTAGAGGGAGTGCTCTATTCTCCGGAAACAAGCAGGAAGTCAGCCCTCACATATGGGTGACGGCACTGACGGAGCCCTCGCGGAAACATCCCCTCACCTTTCAAAGAAAGCCTTTGGGAGATGCCACCATGCATGCATGGTCAAGCCTTTGGGAGATGCCACCACACATGTGTGGTCCCCTTCCCACCCAAGGGTGCCATCTTGCTCAGTCTCGTTTTTTCCGCAGAGCCCTTCAGACGTTGGTCTGGCTTGTCCCCGGAAAAAATTGATTTTTCTCTCCGAGTTTCATACTCACCTCCGGTATTGCACCGGTACTCTTCCCACCTGCCGACCTTATTGCCTCAGTGTCGAGTTTGGTCTCATTTTGTAGTTTTTTTTATCTTTTCCTGGCATCTTCGCACCGTTTTTCCCCACTGGCAGCCCTGAGAGTCTTCGACCTTGCAGGGGTACTTTTTTTCCCTATGGCTACCAGTTGCTTTAAGTGTGATCGGTGTTCTAAAATTATGTCTTTGACCGACGCACACGACTGCTGTCTCCGCTGCCTTGGGCCAGATCATAACCCGGCGGCCTGTGGTCTCTGCAAGAGGATGTCCAGTAAGGCCCTAAAGAGGGCCAGCAGCAGCACAATGTTTTCCCCCAGAATCCCTGGTGCCTTCGAAGGTCAGGGCCTTGTTTGAGACCCCGACATCTCGGGCAGAACTGTCTGAGCCCGTGCCTTGTCGTGGGTCCTCAGAAAGGGGGTCTCCCTCGAGGGAACCCAGGAAGAAGAAAAAACCCTCGAAGGTAGTGTCCTTTGATGGTTCTGACTGGCCAAGAGCTCCCCGGGCCCTGTCCTGCAGTCCGAGATGCTCGTCTGAGGCTTCAGAGAAGGAGCGACCTGTGAAGGTCCCCTGGAAAGATCCAACCATGGACCGGTCTCAGTCCCCAGACACTATCCTCATTGAGGATTCCCTTTAGAGAAGCCGGCGTCTGGCCCGAGTCCCTCTGTGCCTGTGTCAAAGGCTGCGGAGCCTTCTGTTCTGCAGTCCAGAATGGCGGCCCTGAAGTGCAATTTGTCTGCCTTCATGGACCAGCAGCAGACGCTGTTTTCCGGCACGATCGGTTCATCCACCCCGACCACCGGGCCTTCGATATCCAAGATGTCCCCGGAGGCTGAGCCGATCCTCGGCCGAGGTCACGTTCCTGCTTGATGGGACCACGGTCATCCCCGGCAAGTTTGCCGGGCACTGGCTGCAGAGCATTGGGGGCCCCGAGGCCCGTGAAGCAGCCCTCTTACAAGTCCTCGATGGACTACTTCGAGTAGGAGACAGAGGACGAGGAGTCCCTCAATACATGTCGCCACCGCGATGCCCTAGCGTTCCTGACTGAGTCAGAGGAGGACCATCGGGCGGATGAGTTGGAAATCCTTCAGTACGAGGCCCCTCCGCGGGAATCGCTAATGGTGCCTATTCCTCCCATCCTGGAATGGCTGATGCTCCGAATGTGAGGAAACTCTGGCTTTGGTGCCGGTGGTAAGCAAATGGCTCGATTCGATGTATCGAGTCCGCTGGATCCCGGGTTTTCAAAAGTCACAGCTTCCGCCTAACTCCATGGTGATGGGGTCAGCCATGCGTCGGCTGAAAAGCAATTAGACGCACTCCTCAGTGCCCCCTAGCAGGGAGGCACACACCCTGGACGCCCTCGGCAGAAAGTGCTACCAGGGCTCAAAGCTCAACGTCCATATCCAGGCCTACTAGCTGTACATGGGCATGAGAGACCAGGCGAAGGAATTCGCTGGGTTCTCAGCTGGTCTCTCTGAGGAACCCTTGCAGTAGTTCAAGAACCTGGCCAAAGCTGTCTGTGAATGCTCCAGATTCATGTCCCGAGTGGCCTATGACTGGTTTGAGTCAGTGGCTCAAGTAGTGGAGGCTGGCATCGGTGCACACCGCCAAGCTTGGCTACAGTCATCCAACCTTGAGCAGTGGGTTCAGGACAAATTGGTCGATGTCTCCTGCCAAGGAGAGAACCTCTTTGGAAAACCCATGACCGACAAGGCTGCCGAGCTGGAGATTGAGTTCATGACGAGGACCAGGCTTTCCAAAAAGATAGCTGCCCCTCCCAGACGGAAGGGCTCAGGTAAAAAGTCCTTCTACCCGAGGAAGGGAGCTATTTACAGAAACTACCCACCTTATCAGGCCTCCCCAGCTCCCAACAAGGTCAGCAGGCCAAGGGACATGGGCATGGCCCTTGTAAGCAGAAGGCCCAAAACCCCAGGCACTGCTTCCGGCCCAGCCAGGGGGGAGTTTTTGACTCCTTGAACATAGCTTATCTACCCCAAGGAAATCAGCAGCCCACAGGGGGACGTCTGGCCCTCTATGCCCAGAGGTGGGTGCCCATCACAGATTCCGGGGCACTTCGGGTGTTCAGGGAGGGTTTCCTCCTCTACCTGACTCAGACACCTCCCCCTTATTTCCTGGGAGAGCCCCTCGGGTCTCCCCTCCACCAGGACCTTCTGTTGAAGGAGTTGGCAGGTCTTCTTGAGGACAAAGCAGTGGAACCAGTGCCCCACCATCTTAAGGGCTAGGGGGTTCTACTCCAGGTACTTCCTCATGCCAAAAAGGACAGGGTTTCTAAGGCCCGTCCTCGACCTGCGCAACCTCAACAGATTCCTGGTGAGGGAGAAGTTCAAGATGATTTCCCTTGGAACATTGCTGCCCTACCTCCAGGAGGGAGACTGGCTATGCTCCTTAGACCTCAGGATGCTTATACCCACATCCTCATCCAACCCAACCACAGGCAGTACCTGCGGTTCATAGTGGGGGACAGGCATTTTCAGTACAGGGTGCTCCCCTTTGGTCTAGCATCGGCCCCAAGGGTTTCACAAAATGCCTGGCAGTCGTGGCTGTCTTCCTCCGCCTCTAGGGGGTCTTCATATTTCCCGACCTGTACGACTGGCTCATAAAGGAAGGCATGGTCTCAGAGGTGCAGCAGGCCACCGCATGCACCATCCAGGTTCTGCAGCACTTGAGGTTTGTCATAAACTATCCCAAGTCTCACCTCCTCCCAACACTGTGTCTAGAGTTCATTGGGGCCAAGATCGACAACTCTCCAGTCGAAGGCTTTCTTGCCCAGGGACTGAGCCAGTCATCTCAGGACTCTGGCTCGGGACATACAGCACCGTCCCTCGGTGCCTGCTTGGCTTCTCCTACGCCTCCTCAGGCATATGGCCTCCATGGTCCACGTCACCCCTGATGCTCGCCTCCACATGAGAGCGGCGCAGTGGTGTCTCTGGGACCAGTGGTCTCAGGCTATGGGCCACCTCCGAGACAGAGTTTTTGTGACCCACCAACCGGCGGATTTTCTGGTCTGGTGGTAGTCTCCCCAGCATCTCGAGGTGGGCATGCCTTTTCAGGCCCCAATCCCCTCAAGGGTCTTCACCACGGACGCCTCCCTGCTCGGCGGGGGAGCCCACTGCAGAGATCTCCGCACTCAGGGCAACAGGTCACCAGACGAGAGTACCCAGCAGATCAACCTCCTGGAGCTGTGGGCCATATATTTACCCCTGCGAGTCTTCCGCCACCACCTGCGTCACCAGCCAGATATTCAGGTGATGATGTTCTTTGTGAACAAATGGGGGCATGGGGTCTTCTACCCTTTATCAGGAGGCACTGGTCCTCTGCTTGTACGCAGTCCAACAGGGTATCCTCCTGCAGGCAATGTACCTGCCAGGCCAGGACAGCCTGATGGCTGACAGACTCAGCAGAGTTCTCTAGCCGCACGAGTGGCAGCTGGACCCCAGGGTAGCCAGTCGGCTTTTCCGCTCTAGGGGATACCTGTGATAGACTTGTTTGCCAGGTCGGACAACTTTCAGTTGCCCCGCTTCTGCTCCCGGCAGCCCTACCCCTCCAGGGTGGCAGCAGACGCGTTCCTGGTCTCATGGTCGGAAGGTCTCATGTACGCCTTCCTTCCTACCCCACTGATTGCCAAGACCTTGTTTAGGATCCTCCGAGGCAGGGTTTCGCTCATCCTGATAGCCCTCTGTGGCTCAGGCAACCGTGGTTCCCACTGCTTCTGCAGTTGACAGTGGAGACCCCCATCCCCTTGGGGACCACCCAAGGACTCCTATCTCAGGAGGTGGGCTCTCTCCTGCATCTGTTCTCTGTCGCTGATAGCCTGGCTGCTGAGAGGGTGATTCTGGCTCCTTTCAACCTTCCGATTGAGGTAGAAGACATTCTGATGGCCTCTCGCAATGCCTCTACTAGGAAGGCATATGCCCTCAAGTGGAGTAGGTTCTCTGATGCGCCAAACACGCGGCTGACCCTTCCTCCTGTTCAGTGACTCTGGTGCTATTGTACCTTCTCCACCTCTCTCAGTCTGGGATCAAGTCTGACTCCGTCCGAGTGCACCTTAGTGCCTTGGTGGCGCACCACCATCCTGTGGATGGTAAGCCCCTCTTGACCCAATCGTTGGTGACCCGTTCCCTTCGGGGCCTGCTCTTATCGAAGCCCCCGGTTCACCCTCTGGCAACCGAATGGGATCTCAACATGGTGTTGGGGCAGCTCACTCGCCCATCCTTCAAACCTCTGGCTACCTGCCACCTCTGCTACCTCTCTTGTAAGGTGGCTTTCCTGGTCATGCTCACCTCCGCTTGCAGAGTTAGCGAGCTTCAGGCCCTTGTGACAGAGGCACCCTATGCTAGGTTCTACAAGAACAGAGTGGTGCTCTGCACACACCCCAAATTTCTGCTGAAGGTAGTGTCGCCCTTCCATCTCAGCCAGGAAGTAGTGCTCCCTACCTTCTTTCCAAGACCTCACTCCAATCGGGTGGAGATGGTGCTTCACACTTTGGACTGTAAGAGGGCTTTGTCCTTCTATATCCAACACACTCAGGGCCACCGCAAAGTTTTTCAGCTTTTCATCTCCTATGACCCCAGTAGGCTGAGGGAGGTGGTGTCCAAGCCTACTGTGTCCACATGAGTGGCGGACTGTATCGCCCTTGCTTTTGAGCAGGTGAGGTTGCTACTGGAAGGCCGCATCACGGCACACCTTGTCAGGGCATGGCGGCCTTGGTGGCAAACTTGCGCTCTCTCCCGATGATGGACATCTGCCAGTCTGCCACCTGATCTTCAGTCCATACCTTTACAGCCCATTACTGCCTGGAAAGAGAGTCCCGATGGGACAGTGTCTTCGGCCAGGCTGTGCTCCGTAACCTTTTCGGGGTTTAGGCAACTCTTACCCTCCGACCCTTCTATGTTCAGGCTACTGGAGTGCTCGTTTCATCTCCTACTGTGGTCTCTGTACACGGACTACATTGCTGCTGCTTGCGGCTCCCTGTGAGGGAGCCCTTATTTTTGCTATGGGCTTTCGGTAACCTGTAGCTGGGGAGGCCCATATGTGAGGACTGACTTCCTGCTTGTTCCCGGAGAAAGCGTAGTTACTCACCTGTAACAAGTGTTCCTGTTCGGTAATCCAGTTTAGTCCTCCACAATCGGGTAGTGCCCCTCCTCCTGCAGCCGGGAGACTGGACCAATCAAATCTTCTGTAGTATATATGCAGACGGAGCTCCCAGAAGCCCCCAGTGTGTCCAGTCTCCTTGCAGCTGGAGGACTTCTGTGCCCTTTCTGGGCACGCTAAGTGACACTTGAAGGAGCAACACTAGTTAGTTAGTTCTTTTGGGGTTTCTTTCTGGTCCTTTATTTTCTATTTCTTTGCTAGGTAGCTGTATCTTTAAAAAAAAAAAAAAAAAAAGCCACAGGGGACATCCTGGGGGAAGCCAGACCTGCCTTGGGCTCCTGCCTTCCTGCCTGGGAATCTCTGAAGCCTGGGTTGAGCTCTCCCCAAGGCTGTACGGGGAAGAGCCATACCGGCAGCAACATTGCCTGTCACTTGGAGAAGTGGGCTGAGTTCCTTGCTGTTCCCTGAGCTGGTAGGAATTTTCCTTGCTTTAACTTTTCAGCTCTCTGTTCTGTGCATTGTCAGAGGCTCTGTCGGCTCCCCTGGCTTCCAAATTGCACTTTTTCCTGATTTTTTTCGCTTGCCCTGTATTAGAGGGTCGTTTTCTTTCTTTTCCATATTATTTGGTTACCTTTGTATTTTCGCGCTGTTTTTTACCGCGGGTGAAAAAGTGCGGCGGCCATTTTGGATTTCTAAAGTGTGCTTTTTAAGGGCACTTTTTAACACTTGTGCACGGGTTCCCCTGGTGTTTTTGGGGTTTATTTTCCTGGCGATTTTGCTCAGGGCACCCCTAGGATACTGGGGAGTGTTTTGTTTTCTGTAAAAAAAAAAAAAAAAAAAGTTTTAAATTTAAAGCTGTACTGATTTGAATAAGGTTAGTCCCCTTGGTGTGGGCTTCCCTGTTCCTGTTGCCCTCTTTCTCCCTGAGAGCAGGTTGCCTTAGCATGGCTGCCAAACCTCAGTGTGTAATTTGTGGGTCCCGCAGAGGTACAATGACTTACTCTGGAATCTGCAAGAGCTGTGCTGCAGTTTCTTCAGACCTGGAGCTTCCTATTGAAGTTAAGGAACAGCATGTGCCCGGGGAACCTTCTCTTTCGGGGGACAGTGTCCCTTCACCGAGCATCCTCCCTTCTGGTTTGGGCCCGGCGTCTAATACGTCGGTTCCTGAGCTCCAGCAGGCGGCTGTAGTAGCGTCGCCTATAGACTTTTCCCCAGATTTTGTTCTTCTCATGCATCAGGCCTTCCGCTTAAGCCGGTCCGGTCACTTTCCGGAGGCTTGGCCCGCCTCTCTCCCCCCAGGATCCACAGGGGGGGTTCAGCGGTCTTCCCAACCCGCTGTCAAGCGGCCCAGGTTGGGGGACCAGGATCAGGACGCCCTTTGTCTTCCGGATTCCGAGGCTGAGGGGGATCCTGAGACTGAGGCGGAGGAGTTAGAAGACGGGGAGCTCCCGGAGCCGGAAGATCAGGCTCGAATCATTCGGGTGTTTCGAAGGGACGAGCTGGTCCCTTTGGTCACGGAGTCTCTCCAAGCGATTAACCTCTCTGCGGTGCGGCCGCTGGAGGAGGAGGGTCTCGAGGATCCTCTCATTCAGGCGGTCAGGGATGCCCAGGTAGTTTTTCCTGTGCACCGCGTGGTTGAGCAGATGATCCATGCGAAATGGGAGTAACCGGAATCCGGTTTGAAAGGGATTCGGACCATGAATCGTCTTTACCCCCTTGCCGACAAAGACAGGGACTTGTTTAAGTCTCCACGGGTGGATGCTGCCGTTTCGGCAGTGACCAAGAAAACCACCATCCCGGTTGAAGGGGCCGCGGCCCTGAAGGATGTTCAGGACAAAAAGGTTGATAATTTGTTGAAGCAAGCTTTCGAGACCAACGCCTTATCGTTGCAAGCTTCTATATGTGGGGCGTGGGTAGCTCGGGCTTGTTTGCGGTGGTCGCAGCACCTGCGCTCGGGGTCCGGTATGGACCAACAGGGGCTGTTGGACGTTACCCGCGTGGAGTCGGGATCAGCCTACTTGGCGGATCTGTTTTATGATTTAATCCGCTCCCTAGCTAATAGTATGGCCTCCATGGTAGCGGCACGACGGTCCATCTGGTTGTGCATCTGGGCGGCCGACGGTTCTTCCAAGTCTCGCCTCAGTAAACTGCCCTTTAAGGGCAGGTTGTTATTTGGTGAGGCTCTGGATAAGTTGGTGAAGGATCTCGGTGAGTCTAAGGGTGGTCGGCTTCCGGAGGATAAGCCTAAGCTTAATAGGTCGTCCACCTCAGCGCGCGGCCAGTTTCGGGATGTTCGCAGATTTCGTTCTTCCCGGCTGTGGACATCGCAGCGTGGTCGTTTTGGAACCCGTCATCAAGGGTTTCGTGGTTTCAGAGGAGCGGGAAGGGGCTTCTCCGGAGCCGCCTCTTCCTCGGCCTCTTCCTTTAATCGCAAGCCGCAATGAAACGAGGCGGGCTCTAGAGGGAGACCCGGTTATCGGGGGTCGTTTGCGCGACTTTCTTCCTTCTTGGGCCCAAATTACGTCAGATCGGTGGGTGCTGCAGATTATAGAAGAAGGTTATGCCCTGGAGTTTGCGCACCCACTTCCGGATTCGTTTGTTCTGTCTCCCAGCAAGGGAGCTCAAAAGGCGCGGGACATCCGCGTGACCCTGGATCGGCTGCTCTCTCTGGGGGCCGTGGTTCCGGTCCCGCCTTTGGAAAGAGGCGCAGGTCGCTACTCCATCTATTTTGTGGTTCCCAAAAAGGGCGGTTCTCTTCGTCCGATCTTGGATCTCAAAGGCGTGAATCGCGCTCTCAGGGTGCCGCACTTCCGCATGGAGACCCTGCGGTCAGTCATCGTAGCGGTGCGTCAAGGGGAATTTTTAACGTCCCTCGATCTTACCGAGGCCTATTTACACATTCCCATCCGGCCCTCCCATCAACGGTTTCTCCGCTTTGCGCTTCCGTGGGGCCATTTCCAATTCCGGGCCATGCCGTTCGGACTCGCCACGGCTCCCCGCACCTTCACAAAGGTGATGGTTGTAGTCGCGGCGGCGTTGCACAAGGAGGGCATCCTGGTCCATCCGTATCTCGACGACTGGTTGATTCGAGCAAAGTCCAGTCGGGAGTGTGTGCAAGTCACGAGCAGGGTGGTGGATCTCCTTCGGTCCCTCGGATGGGTGGTGAATGAATGCAAGAGTTGTCTGTCTCCGACACAGGATCTCGAGTATCTGGGAGTTTGCTTCGACACAGCACGGGGCTTGGTGTGCCTTCCGGAGCGACGCGTGCTGGCGTTGCGGGCTCTGGTCCGTCTCTTCCGGGGGATGCCAGCTCCGTCGGCGTGGTGGTACCTGCGGCTCCTCGGAACGATGGCGGCGACTTTGGAGGTGGTGCCTTGGGCGCGCTTCCAGATGCGTCCGCTGCAGAGTGCTCTTCTGCGACGTTGGTCCAACCAGTTCGACTCGTTGAACAAGAGATTGCCTTGCCCAAAGACGGTTCGCCGATCCCTCCGGTGGTGGCTCTCCGCCGAGAACCTGACGCGGGGGATTCCCTTGGAGCCTCCACTGTGGGTTCCGTTCACGACGGATGCGAGCTTAACCGGCTGGGGGGCTCACTGCGAGTCCCGCTTTGCACAGGGGGAATGGTCTCCCCTGGAGGCCTCTTGGTCGATCAACCGTCTCGAATTGCGGGCAGTCCGGCTAGCCCTGGTGGCCCTGGAGACCCTGGTTCTCGGCCGGCCGGTGCGAGTCCTGTCGGACAATGCGTCCACCGTAGCTTACATCAATCGCCAAGGCGGTACCGGCAGCGTGACCCTGGAGGCAGAAGCGGCGGCCTTGTTCAATTGGGTGCAAACTCGCCTTCCGGCAATCTCGGCGGCACACATTGCAGGCATAGACAATGTCCAGGCCGATTTTCTCAGCAGAGTGCGGGTGGACCCCGGAGAATGGGAGCTAAACCCACAGGTTTACGCGCAAATCGCCCGGCGGTGGGGTCCACCCATCATGGATCTCATGGCGACCTTTCAATCAGCCAAGACAGGGCGCTTCTTCAGCAGGCGAAGGGAGCGCATGTCCGAGGGGCTCGACGCTCTCATTCAGCCGTGGCCAACGTCCGGTCTTCTTTATGTCTTTCCTCCGTGGGCTCTGATCGGCCGGGTCGTGCAACGTATCGAGAGCCATCGGGGTCGTGTGTTACTGGTGGCCCCGGATTGGCCCCGGAGGCCCTGGTATGCCGATCTGGTCCGGCTGCGCGACGGCGTTCCTTGGCTCCTGCCCGCGCTACCGGATCTTCTTCTTCAGGGTCCCTTGCGGATGCCCCAAGTGGATCGATTCTCGCTTACGGTTTGGCCATTGAGAGGGCTCGGCTGAAAAGGAAGGGCTACTCCCCCGCGGTGATTTCTACCCTTCTGCGGGCGAGGAAAACGTCCACTTCTCTTACTTACGTTCGGATTTGGAGGATTTTTGAAGACTGGTGCTCCCGGCGGGGAGTCCGGGCGGCGACGGTTTCCGTGCCCGTCGTTTTAAGTTTTCTTCAGGATGGTTTCGATAAGGGCCTTGCGGCTAGTTCCCTAAAAGTCCAGTTGGCGGCTATCTCGTGTTATCGCGGCAAGGTTTTGGGTCGTCTGCTCGGGGCTCATCCGGATGTACGCCGATTTCTTACGGCTGTTTTTCATTTGCGGCCCTCCCGCAGAGTTTTCGTTCCTCCTTGGGACATGAATTTAGTTCTGAGGGCCCTGGTTCGTGAACCTTTTGAGCCCCTGCGCAGGGCGTCTCTGAAAGATCTCACGCTGAAGGCGGTTTTTCTTGTAGCCATCTGTTCGGCACGGCGCATTTCGGATCTGCATGCATTGTCCTGTCGAGAGCCTTTCTTGTCTTTTTCCGCGGATCGGATCGTTCTCCGTCCGGTTCCTTCCTTTCTGCCAAAGGTGGTGTCTCCCTTTCACATGAATCAGGCAGTGTTTCTTCCAGTGCTTTCTTCGCAATCTGTCGGGTCAACGGACAAAGGTCTTCTCCGGCTCGATGTGGGTCGTACGCTCCATCGTTATTTAAAGGTTACCGAGTCTTTTCGGAAATCTGACCGGCTTTTCGTGCTCTTCGGGGTGCGCGTAAAGGGGAAGCGGCGGCTAAAGCCTCCATTGCTAGATGGCTCAAAGAGGCGATCGCGTCCGCGTATCTGTTGCAACAGCGGTCTATTCCGGAGGGTCTGAGGGCTCATTCCACTAGGGCTCAGGCGACCTCTTGGGCGGAGTATAGCCTGGTTCCGCCGGCAGATATCTGTAGGGCGGCCACTTGGTCGTCTCTGCATGCTTTCAGTAGACACTATCGCTTAGATGTGTCAGCGGCTCGGGATTCCTGTTTTGGTTCGGCGGTTCTGCGCGCCAGATGGCAAGGTCCCGCCCGGTCTTAACTGCTCTGTTACATCCCGATTGTGGAGGACTAAACTGGATTACCGAACAGGAAATGGAAATTACACTAACCTGGTAATTGTAGTTCCTGGAGGGTCCAGTTTAGTCGTCCTTCCCTCCCGACGGTCTGATATGATTATGCGGCGCGCTTTCCGAACGGTTGCTCATAAGACGGTTCCTCTTGCCGTTCGGTCCCTCTGTTGCAGCCGCGTTTTTTGCTAAGGCTCTTCCCTGTCTCGGGGGTTCAGGCAGCTCCTGAGATTCTGGTGGGGAGCGGTGTTTTGATTTCTGGGGCGTCGGTACCGGCGCAATGCAGTGTTCTGACTTCCTCGTTTGGGGAGGGGGTTGGATATTTCTTGGGGGGAACAAATTGTTCTTTAATTATGTCATTTTGTATATTAATCTAATGTGTTGCTTCGTTAAGTATGCTTTGTTACTAGTACACTGGGGGCTTCTGGGAGCTCCGTCTGCATATATACTACAGAAGATTTGATTGGTCCAGTCTCCCGGCTGCAGGAGGAGGGGCACTACCCGATTGTGGAGGACTAAACTGGACCCTCCAGGAACTACAATTACCAGGTTAGTGTAATTTCCATTTCTCCGGGGACAGCAGGAATCAGTCCTCACAACCCTCCCTCTTCCCCTTGGAGTTGCTCCTTTACCATTTTTTATTTTTGCCGTCTTTTAGCTATGTCATCTGACTGAGCAAGATGGCACCCTTGGGCGGGAAGGGGACCACGCATGCGTGGTGGCATCTACCAAATGTGTTCTTTGAAATCTGGGGGGGGGGGGATGCTTCTGCAAGGGCTCCGTCGGTGCCAACGTCACCCATATGTGAGGACTGATTCCTGCTGTCCCCGGAAAACACCTCTTACAGGTGAGTAACTACACTATATCTGTCTTTCTTTTCTCTTCTCACTCACCTGGGTTGGTCTAGTACTAACACTCAAGGAAAAGGATATTAATTTTAAATTTCACTAAGTATACAGGTGTACCTAAAGACTTGTACCAGAACTTTCTGCTTTCTGGAAGTAAACCAGCTAGTCCAGGAATATGCATCTCTGTGTGTGTGTTCTGTACAGAGTTTGAGGTTTCAATAAAAACTAATAAAAGCAAAGGTATTTCTATATAGTCCTGCTAGACCAGTCCAGACAAGTGGGTTGTATTTTCCTACCAGCAGATTGGTGGAGACAAAGAACCAATGAAAAGCCCAGGTTTAAATGCCTCTGTCCACCTCACCACCAGAGATCTCTTCAGTATTTCTTTGTCTTCAGCAAATGGTGGATGGATTTTCTCTACTCTGAAGAAAATCTGAATAAATGAGCAGAAAAGATTGATTTAAATGCTCATGAACCTTGAGGGCGACTCATTTGAGCACCACGTGGGAAGCTCCACTAGACTGCTGTCCTTTTGGTAGCCATAGGAGGAGGGAAAATTGGTTTAGCTCCGCACTCTTATGATAAGATCCTTTTGCATAACCAGAAAATTGCAAGAGTTTAGCAGCTTCACTCAACCTCATTGCCCCCTCCCTCCTCCTCTGTTCCCCCCTGCTCTCTCCCAAAGATTGCAGAAGGCTTTCAAAGGAACCTACCTGCCAGCCTCCTCAAACACAGTGTTTGCAAAGCCAGAGAAACAGCCCAACATGGATTTCTGCCTGGGGCTCTCAGGGGGTGAGTACCAAGGTTTGACCTCGTCATTGTCCTTGTTGGGAGCTCTCAATTCTGTCCATCTGGGGCCCAATTCGGGGTGGATTGCTGGTGACTGTTAGTGCAGTGTGGGGGTTTCCCACCATTTTCTGCATGTGTTAATACTGTTTTTACTATTGTGCGCCTGGTGGTCATGCGTTCCTTGCGCACGTTCCACCTGAGTGGCTCCAATGTGCATTCCTTCCCAAGCATCTATAATGTGCATTGCTATGTAAGCGCTATTAACACGTGCCTGCTGGACTGCCTTGGCCTTAGCATGTGCTGTTGTGAAACTTGCCTTAATGCTCTGTCGTCTTCCAAGGAACATTCTTTGGCCTGTGGCAAGCGAGGTGCCTCCTCTCTGGCTTCTGGACTCTGCTTTTCTTGTATGGCAGCTTCTGAGTTGTCCCTGGAGGGCTTGCTCCCCTCTCTTAGCCGGGGATTCAGTTAGTCTAGCCTCGTCTGCCTTAGGGTAAAGATGACCAGCTGGTTGGAGCTTCCGGCAACCGTGCTTTGGGCCACTTCCTGTCCTTTAGGGAATCTGCAGCGACTTTGTCCCCTTGTCTAGAGGGGTCATTTCCACAAGGAAAGCTTCAGGAGTCTGGAATGTCCTCCCCAAAATTCTTTTCCTTTTTGCAACTGGTCTGGTCATTCTGGTCTAGAAATTCAGATTCTGCAGCCTCTGGGTTCCCCCAAGGTCAGTTTCATGAGGGGCAGGCACCTATGGCTAAGAGTTCATGGCGAAGGGTGCCCTCTGGAGGGTTGGGATCAGCTGGGATCTATCCGAGATTTGGATTGTGATTTGAATTCAGACGCCTCGGTTCTAGGCTTTGATGTGGACGAAGAAGTACGCTCACCTTTTGGAGTGTGATAAAGAGGCCAGTGTTATCCATCTTTTCTGGAAGGAGGAACTGGTGGCATTGATTACCAAGGTCTCATTCACCTTAAGCTTGGCCGATCCTACAGGCATGGAGTAAGAGCCAAAGGTGCATCCACTCCTTCAAGGGGTGTGGCAATCTACTACTGTCTTCCCTTTCCTAGGGGTGATCATGATCCATTTAGAGTGGGATTCCTTCGACTCCCTGCCTAAGGTACTGAGGGTTTATAAGATGTACATTCCTCCAGAGAAGGAATGCATTGTGTGGTATGATATTCCCAATGTGGATGCACAGGTCATGGTGGTTACCAGAAGGACCACCATACCTGTGGAAGTCAGATCGGCCTTAAAGGATAATCTGGACCAAAAGGTGTAGTCATTGTTGAAGAACCAGTTCACCGTGGCAATTGCTTTCTTCAGTTGACGGTATGTGCAGGACCGACATCTCGAGCCCTGCTCCAATGGATTCAGTCTCTTCCGCCGGATGGTAGTACCCCTCTTTTGGAGTCGTCTATGGCCTTCCTTTCTGATGGAATGTGTGACTTGGTGCATCTAGTGGCCAGGGATAGTGTCCTGTCGACTGTGAGATGGCATCGGTTCTGGCTCCGACACTGGGCAACACATTTTCCAAAGCTCAGTTGACCCAACTGGCCTTTAAAGGGAAGCTTATTTTTGGGCCGATTTGGTGAAGCTGGTGAAGCACCCAGGCAAAACGAAATCTTATGCCTTTCAGAGGACAGGTCTAGGGGCTTGTGAAGTGGGCAGGAGCCCCTTTTCCATCAACCTCCACCTGCTCCTTGCGGGCATGCTGGTTGGACTCTGAGGGACTCAGAACTCCTGTTGCTACCAGCCTGGAAAGCTCTTCTTACCTCTGCTTCCATATTTCGTTCTGGTTTTCAGTCCTTTAATGGTGCATGTGGGCCCAGGGACTTGGTCCCCTCCAGAAGAGGACTCTCTTGGGCTTTGCAATGAAGGATTGGAGCCATTCTGTGGTTCCTCTGTTGGAGGCAGGCTTCGCTGCTTCTTTCAGGAATGGGCTAATCACCAAGGATTGCTGGGTGCTAGACAGCATTCAGTATGGCTATGTCCTGGAATGCAAAGAGCTGAACCTGGACACTTTCATCATCTCTCCTTGTGGGGCCGCAAACAAAAGGGTTACTGTGCAGATCACCATGGACAAGTTGTTGCTCCTAAAGGCATTGGTGTCCTTTTCCCCAGATGATCGGGGCAATGGCAGATATTCCATCTATTTTGTGGTGCCGAAAAAGGATGGTTCCTTCTGACCCATTCTGGACCTCAAGGGTGTCAATGAGCACTTGCTTGTTCTGTGCTTCCGGATGGAAACTTTGTGATCCGTGATTCAAGTGGTGGGCTGAGGGGAGTTCCTATCATCTCTGGAATTGGCCGAAGAGTATTTTCATATCCCAGTCTGGGAGTATCAGCAAAGGTATTTGCATTTTGCCATGCATGCTCTTGCTTTCAGTTCTCTTCCCTACCATTTGAACTCTCCACTGCCCCAACGACATTCTCCAAGGTCATGGTAGTGGTGGGTGTGGCGCTATAGTGCCAAGGGATTTATATGCACCCATATGTGGATGACTGGCTCATCTGAACCTGTTCTCTTTCAGAGGCATCTCGGGTAGCAACCCGAGTGTTGTCCTTTTTGGAAAGCCTCGGCTGGATAATCAATTGGGGAAAGAGCCAGTTGAAGCCTTCCCAGTCCCTAGAGTTCCTGGGAGGAGATTTCGATACTCGAGTGGACAGAGGTTTCCTGCCAGAGAAGAAAGAAAAGGTTGTTGGATTGCCTGACCCTATTATGTTTTTAGCATGCTTTCAGAGTCTGGGATTATCCTCAGGTCCTTGGATTGATGGTGGTGGAGACTGAGATGGTGCTGTGCACACAATCGGACATGCCATCCGTCCTTGTTGATTCTTTGGTTCCTGAATTCTCAGGAGTTCGAGCTCAGGCTTTCGCTCCTGATGATGGTGAAGGCTAGCCTGCAGTGGTGGCGGCGGCAGCCCAGTCATCTGAGGAAGGGGCATGCCACTGGGCGGTTACTTGTGCATCCTTCTGATGACAGATCTCAGTCTCTTGGGCTGGGGAGCCCATTGCCAAGACTGCATGTCCCAGGGCTGTTGAAACCATAGTGAGGCGGTGTGGTCTATCAACCGCCTCAAAACAAGGGCCATTAGGTTGGCTGTTCTGCGTTTCTGGCCCCTGGTTGAAGGCCGGGCGGTTTGGGTATTTTCAGGCTGTCACAGCAGTGGCCCCTATCAATTGGCAAGATGGCACAAGGAGTACCGGGGTAGTCCTGGAGATGGCTCTCCTGTTTGCCTGGGTGGAGAAGAACCTCCTAGCATTGTCGACTCAGCACAATGCCAGGGTGGACAATGTGGAAGTAGACTTTTTCAGCCGGCACTCTCTGGATCAAGGAGAGTGGGATTTGAATCAGGAGACGTTTCAGTTGATTCTGCGCTGTTGGGAGTCATCCCAAGATGGATCTGATGGCAACCTGCTCCAGTGGCAAAGTGTGCCAATTCTTCAGTTGTCACACAGAAACAGGGTGCAATGGCGTCGATGCCCTGGCTCAACCTTGGCCAAGTCCAACACCTGCTGTTCAACGTATAAAGCACCACCTGGGAAGGATTATTCTGGTGGTACTGGATTAGCTAAGAAGAGCGTGGTTCAGAGATCTGAGGAGGCTCCTGCAAGTGCCACCTCTTTACTTACCTCCCCCTGCCCCATCTTTGGGCCTCTTGCGTTAGAGGTCGATCATCCTGGAGGACCCAACTTCCTTCTTGCTTACAACTTGGCTCTTGAAAGGAGGCTAGCGCTTAGGGGCTACTTTCCAGCAGTGGTTTCCACTCTGCTCGGAGCCCCGAGGAGGTCTACCAACATGGCATATGTGCGAGTCTGGTGCCACAATGTGTGATGTTGTGGCATACGGCAGCTGGTTCCTGAGGCAGCCAAGATGCCGTCTTTGCAGGTCTTTCTGCAGAAAGGTCTGGAGAAGGGCCTTTTTCTTAGCTCCCTAAAGGTTCAGATAGAAGCTTTGGCCTGTTTCAGAAGTCCTGTGACTGGTAAATTGCTAGCCTTACACCTGGATGTTTCATACTTTCTTCAGAGGGTTTGGCGTTTGTGTCCTCCCCTCCGGTCTGTGTTGCTTTCCTGGGATCTGTGTCTGGTGCTCAGGGCCCTGATATCTGAGCCCTTTGACCCATTGAAGCGCGCTAGTCTGAAGAATTTGATGCTCAGGATTTCCAAGCTGCAGGCTCTGTCTTGCCTAGATCCTTATCTGTCTTTTTCAGAGAAGGCCGTTTCCATTCAACCTGTGCCTTCCTGCTTGCCGAAGATGATTTCTTCCTTTCATGTGAACCAGGTAGTTTGCCTGTCCTCCTTCTCTAAAGAGCAGTGTCAGGGGAAGGATAAGGATATTTGCCTTGTGGATGTCCGGAGGGTGCTTTTCTGGTACTTGAAAGTTACCAATACCATATGTAAGACCATCTTTTGGTGCTGTTTGCGCACAAGGGTGATGTGATGGCTAAAGTCTACATTGGGGCGCTGGATTAAGGAGGCCATTGCCTTGGCGTATTTGTTTATTTATTTTATTTCTTTGTGCATTTTTTTATACCGCCCCTTCCAGAGATCAGGAGCGGTTTACAGAGAACATGTCAAAAACATTAACATTAACATTAAAATTGAAATTGCGGAACCAACTGGTTCTAGAGGGTTTGTGCACCCATTCAAATATCCTCGTAGGCGGAATGGAGTTTGGTAGCCCCTGCAGACATTTGTCAGGTGGCAGTATGTGCATCGGTTCCACTTTTGTCAAGCATTTCTGCTTGGATGTCCACACTCGGGCGGATGCAGCCTTTGACTCAAGGTTTTGCAAGCTGCTGGGTTGTCTTCCTTTGTCTGGACTAGTTTAGCAACATGATATGGAAGGTGAAATTTTACTTACCAGATAATGTCCTTTCCTTGAATCCTGCTAGACCAGTCCAGGGCCCTCTCTTGGAACTGTTTGCTCTGTTTTTCTGCGGTGGTACCCTTTAGTCCGCTTTGATTTATATACTTGGTTCCTCAGGTCCATCTTCTACTGACAGCCTTCTGTTTATGCTTTCCTATACATAATTCTCTACTGTTTGATATTCATTGTTGTCCACATTGAGGTAGTGTGAAGCTTGCCATGTTCTCCCATATGCTTAGGGACAGATACTGATGAGACCTCTGGTGACTGAGGCAGATAGAGGCATGAGAGTGATGTCATTGAAACTTGGGCTTTTCATTGGTTCTTTGTCTCTACCAATCTTCTGATAGGGGAACACAACCTATTTGTCTGGACTGGTCTAGCAGAACTCAAGGAACGGACATTATCTGATAAGTAAAATGTCACCTTTTATGTTGTTGATCCATCTTTGTTAATTATGGTGTAGGGTTATGACTCTTCCTGGCATAAAGTCATTTACTTGAACATATTCTGCTGTTCTTGCCCTGGTTTTCCTTTTCAGTATTATGTATGGTGGAATAATTGAGCATTTAGAAACCTCTATGAACAAGGCTGGCGGCTAAGTGGTGTGCGGTCTTGGCTACAAGACATTTTAGTAACTGATTAATTCACCCACTAAACTTTGGCAATATATGCAGAGTTCTGTATTCTTCTGCTTTCCAGGTGACAGCGTAGTTAAGGATGAAACGGTAAAGCTTGGGCCAGTGGGAGGAAATGGCTATAAAGTGACTGCTGTGACACCTTATCTGGAAAAGACTTACAGGTAGGAAGGCATTGGTTAGGTTATGTGAGAGTTTTGGATAGCTCTGTCTGTGAATGAGATCTGTACTGTAACTGTAACTGTTCAGTTTTTTTATTGGGAATTTTAATTGCCATTTTTTTATCACTTTGCAAAATCCCAATAATTTTTTTTATTTATCTGTATTTAGCTCATGCCTTTCCAGCAGTAATCGTGAGCAAGTTATATTCAGGTACAGCAGGTATTTCTCTGCAATCTAAGAGGGCTTGCAATCTAAGTTTGCATTAGAGGTAATAGAAAGTAAAATGACTTGCTAAAGGTACCTGGAGCAGCAGTGTGATTTTTTTTTTTGAACCTCTGTCATCCCTGGTTCCCAGCCCCTAAATGACTCCTCTACTTTATAAATATATTGCACAGTACACTATTTAATATCTAGAAACCCATTTCTATTTCTTTTCTGTATATATCTTAAACACTTTTTAAACATTTACCTTTATTGAACAAAACAAAATCCAACAAACAGCATTACTACATTAATATAATAGCAATATGGAAAATCATCCAAAATACCACAGCATAGAGCATCAAAATAAAACAGAGCAGTAATAGGAGAAGGGGCTCATAACATACTGTGTCCTCCCTCCAAGCCATCACTTAGAAAAGTCATCCAGGGACAGCTTTATCAAAGAACTTAAAAAAAAAAAAAAAAAAAAAAGTTTCCAAATAAGAATTTGGAATAACGTCCCTTATAAAAAAATGAAAGCCTTTCCATTGAGATGCAGTGCCTAGCTTGGTGCTTCTCAACCTAGTCCTCGGGGCACACCTAGGTCTGTTGGGTTTTCAGGATTCCCACAGTGAATATGCATGAGATATATTTGCATACTATGAAGGAAATACATGCAGATTTATCTGTTGAATATTCATTGTGGAAATCCTGAAAACCCAATGGGCCTAGTGTGCACCGAGGACAGGATTGAGAAGCACTGGCCTAGCTTGTAGCCATAAATAATCAGAAGCATCTCAGATGATTTCCATGAGGCTACAATGGTTTGTCAGGCAAGAAGTAATAATAATTAAATTGTGTGCCTCCACCAATTTTGGGTCCAAAAAACATTTTTTGTTTGCCTTTTTTTTTCCTTCAATTTTCCCTCCCTAGAGCAGGGGTTCCCAACCTAGTCCTCAGGACACACCTGACTGTAACTGAGCTCATCCAGCTCTAGTTCCTGTTACATTTGTACCTGTTCTAATTATCTCTAGTTTTATATAAGACTGACTATGTGTTCTCCGGGAACAAGCAGGAAGTCAGTCCTCTCATAGGGATATCATTGGTGCTGACTGAGCCCCTGAGGAAGCATTTCACCAGCTTTCAAAGAAAGCCTTTGGGAGATGCCACCACACATACATGGTTCCCTTCCTGTCCAAGGGTGCCATCTTGCTCAGTCTCCTTTTTTCCGCGGAGCCCACTGGACGTGTGTCTGATTTCCCTGGAAAAAGTTGATTATTTTCTTAGTAAAGTGTTTTTTCTTTTCTCTGGTTGCGACTGGTTCCTTTCCTGCCTCGAGTTCGCTTGCCCCAGCATCGTGTCTCAGACCTGTTTTTCCTCTGCGTGGATTCGTGCCTTTTTTCCACCTGCTTGGCTGCTCCTTGGATCTTCGACCTTGCTGGGGTAAATATTTCCCCAATGGCCAGTGGCTTTAAAAAGTGTGATCGGTGCATTAAAAATATGTCCCTCACTGATGCACACGATTGCTGCCTCCTACTGCTACTATTACTATTCAACACTTATAAAGCGCCACGCACGCAGCACTGCACAGCTAACCTACAAGAGGTAGCCAACATACAAGAGACAGTCCCTGCCCGTCAGTCATGCTCATCGGAGCTTACAATCTAGGTAGAACAGTACAGAGCATTAGTCAGTTCAGCGCAAGGTACGGTGTCTTACAGTTTGGTTTATAGTTTGGTCATAAACGTTGACGGGGGTTAGGGTAAGATGAGGATGGAACTCAGGATCCGAATGCAACGATGAAGAGGTGGGTCTTCAATCTGGATTTGAAGAGGGCCAGGGAGGATGCCTGGCGCACAGACGCAGGTAGGCTGATCTCCAGGAACAAGCAGGAATGTAGTCATCACATATGGGTATCGTCGGTACCGACGGAGCCTGTGCGGGAACGCTCCCCAGCGTCCAATTAGAAAGCTTTTGGGAGCATCCCACAGCGCCTGCGTGCTGCCTTCCCGCCTTTCCCAACTGCCTCTCTCCAGTTCTTCGTTTTTCCGCGGAGCCAGCAGGTGGTCGTTCCTGTCACCGCAGAAGAATTCTTCCTTATTTCTTTCTTTTTTGTGGTCGCGTCTGCCTTCCTCGACGCTTTACCGGTACCGCCGTTTTTTTCTTCTTATTTTCTGTCTTTAAAAAAAAAAAATCTACAATTTTCCTATTTTCTTCAGGTGCACGTGCCTTTTTGGGCCTTAGGCCCAAAAACCTTTTCTTACAATGGAGAAACCTGCCTCAGGTTTCAAAAAGTGCACCAAGTGTGGCGGTACCATTTCCGTCACCGACACCCATGAATAGTGTCTAAAATGTTTAGGTCCTGAACACTCCATCACGAATTGTATGTCCTGCGCCATGATGTCTAAAAGAGGTCGGCAGAACCGAGCTGCTAAGCTCAGTACCCTGTTTCCCTCTGATACAGCTTCGGTGGCATCGACGTCTTCCAGGGCTTCCTCTTCCTCCCGTGGATCTCAGGTAACTAAACATAATTCCAGCCGGTCCTCAAAGGGTAGATCTCCTTCTAAGCATCGAGATGCCTCTGGCGTTGCCCTTGAAGATTCTGCACCAGCAAAATTGCCCCGGCGGGAGGCTTCGGCTGCCAAAGCATCATCGGGGCTCTAGGATGTTCTCGAGGCCTCGACCTCGGCAGAACTACTGGTGCCATGCTCTGGGGTACCGGCAGTCTTCTCCGGTACCGACATCCAGGCATTGGCAGCGTCGATAGACCAGAGAGTCCTGGCTATTGAGCGCAGTCTGGCGGCTCTCCTTGCGGCATCGATGCCCTCGGAACCGCGACAGACAATTCGGCTGGTACCGGCCCCGGTACCGGTACCGATAGCATCGGTGTCTGCTTTGCCGGTACCCAGTCATCCGATGCCGTCCGGTACCGATACCCCGGTACCGGTTACTCCCGGTACCGACTTCGGTCGGTACAGGTATCGGGCTCTTCAAGAGCATCCGGACAGACGGTACTTCGAGTCCTCAGAAGAATCTGAGGATTCTGACAGTTCTGTCGATGCAGGAATGCTTCTCCCAGAGGAGCCCTCCTCCCCTAAGCGCAGGATGTCTCCTCCAGAGGATATTTCCTTCCAGGATTTTATCAGGGAGGTGGCTCGGGGTCTGTCCATTACTGTGGTCCCTGAAACGGAGCCAAGGGCCGAGGAGTTGGAAATTCTACAATATCCCAAAACTCCTAAGGAGGCAGCTACCTTGCCCATTCATGATATGATCTCATGTTAAGGATGTGGGAGACACCTCTTACCACCTCTCCTCGTTCTCGCAGACTGGATACTATGTATCGAGTCCCTCCTTGTCCTGGTTTCCAAAAGACTCAGCTTCCTCACCACTCTATTGTAGTGGAATCAGTTATGAGAAGGATCAAGAGTACAAAGAGGCATGCCTCTAATTCTCCAGGATGTGAGTGCAGAACCCTGGATGCTTTTGGACGTCGGGTCTTCCAAGCTTCCATGCTTTCTGCCAGGATCAGTTCCTATAGTCTCTACATGGGAATGTTCCTGAAGGAGGTCACAGATGATTTAGAAGCTTTAAGTCCTATTCTCCCTGAGGATAGAAGACAGGATTTTCTCACTTTGGTCAAACATGCCCAAGATGTTTCTAAATTTGCCAACCGTGCCGCCTTTGACTGTTTTGAGTGCATAAGCAGGATCTCTGCTATTGCCATACATAGGTGCACGTAGAATTGCTTGGCTCCAGGCATCTGATCTGGAGCTCTGGGTACAAGACAAATTGTGAAACATCCCTTGTACTGGTGAGAACCTGTTTGGTAGAGATTGGCAGGAAAAAGCCAATGAGATGGATGCTGAAAATTCCACCTTGGATAAGGTTTAAGGTTTAATTATTTGATAAAAACCACCACAGCTGATCCTGCTAGAAAGAAATCTTTCAAGAAACCATTCTTTTCTAAGAAGAAAAGATATTATCCTGCCTATGCTCAGCAGGCACGTTCGGCAGGTCAGTTTGTCAAGAAGGGTCAGCAACCACCCAAACAGAAGAAAGCAAAGACTGCTAAGCCTCAGCCGTCACAGCAGTCTCAGCTTCCACAAGGCCTTTGACTTTCAGCTAGAGAACTTTGCCTTCCTGGCTTTCGGGGGACCAGAACCTTCCACTATTCCAGGAAGGTTATGTCACTTTGCCCCCAGATGGGGGCAGATAACAGTAGAGCATTGGACACTCTCCATCATAAAAGAGTGGTACAAGCTTCATTTTTCAAGCATGCCCCCTCACAAAATAGTAAGGCAGTTCAATTCTCCGACCGCTCTCATCAACCCTTTAGGGCAGGAGGTTGCTATTCTTCTTGCCCAAGGGGCAATAGAAGAAGTACCCATTCATCAGCAGGGTACAGGGTTCTACTCCCCTTATTTCCTTATTCCAAAGAAAACAGGGGGATACAGACCTATCTTAGACCTCAGAGAATTGAACAAATTCCTTGTCAAAGAGAAATTCAAAATGATTTCTCTCGGGTCTCTGCTGACATACCTTCAGAGTCAGGATTGGCTTTGTTCTCTAGATCTCAAGGATGCGTACACCCATGTCCATCCAACCCACAGAAGGTTCCTTCGGTTCCTTTTTCAAGGAAATCACTACCAATACAGGGTGCTTCCTTTTGGCCTGGCCTCAGCACCAAGGGTGTTCACGAAATGCATGGCTGTCGTAGCAGCATTTCTCCAGGACCAAGCAGGAAGTCAGTCCTCACTTATGGGTGACATCGATGCTGATGGAGCCCCCGTGCGGAGCATTTCCCCAGCTTTCTAAGAAAGCCTTTGGGAATACTGCACGCATGCGCGGTCCCCTTCCCGCCTAAAGCTGCCATCTTGCTCAGTCTTTCTTTTTCCGTGGAGCCCATCTGACGTCTGTCCGTGTCACCCGGAAAAGTTGGCATTTTTTCTTGCGATTTCTTCGTTCTGTTAATCCGGTTCGACGCCGGTTTCCCTTCCCGCTGGGTTCGGAACACCGGTATCGAGCCCGTCTTCTGTTTTTTTGGTTTTTGCCCTTTGTAGCTGGCGTTCGTGCCCTTTTTTGCCTTTTCCCTGGAAAGCCGGTCCTCTGACTTCGCGGGGGCCCTTTTTTCCCTGATGGCTTCGAGTGGTTTCAAAAAGTGTGATCGGTGCAAGAAACTGATGTCTCTCACCGACACACACGACTGCTGCCTTCGGTGCCTAGGCCCAGATCATGATCCTAAGATCTGTGGCCCGTGTGGCAAAATGTCCACCAAGGCACTCCAAAGCCGTCAGCATCAGAAAGAGAGGATTTTCTCGGACTCTGCCTCCGGCCGGGCCCGGACCTCATCTGAGGCCTCGACGTTTCGGGAGTCTGATCCAGAGCATCGCCGGGGTTCCTCGGACAGGGGGTCCCCCGATCGGGAGCGTAAGAGGAAGAAACAGCTCGTGAGGGCAGCGTCGGAAGAGGTCCCTGGTTCCTCGAGAGCCAGGTCTAAGACCCCCAACCGCCGCCCCGGGCCCTTAGAGCAGGAGAAGCCGTCCAAAATGCCTCGCATGGAGCCGGAACCCGTCGGACACGTAAGTCCTGTGGTCCTTGTGGACTCCCCTCCGAGGGAGCCAACGTCGGGCCCTGCGCCACCGGGGCCCAAGTCAATGGCTGCTGAGTCTCCTGAGTTTGGACTCAGGCTGACAGCCTTGGAGTGCAGACTGTCTGCCTTCATGGATCAGCAGCGGGTACTGATGGCCAGCATCACTAGTGCATCTGCCCCGACCACCGGGACGTCGAAGTCGACCCCGGAGACCGAGCTGATACTCGAGACCATGAAGGCTCGAAGTCGTCCTCGGTCATGGTCACCCTCGACCTCCCGCTTGGAACCGAGGGCGTCAACGCCGGTGCCTTCGGCGTCGGGGCGGGTGCCACCGAGACCCGCGCGGTCGGAGCCCCCCGACTCCTCTTCGGATGAATCCGCGTGGGAGACGGAGGACGAGGAGTCCCCCGATACGTTTCGGACTTGGTGCGTCCCTTCGGACTCACCGCAGTCCGAGCCCCGGAGTAGGTCCCCACTGGAGGACACAAGGTTCTCGGAGTTCGTCAGGGACATGGCCAAGGTGTTGGCGATTCCCGTGGACTCCGAGGAGGAGCCTCGAGCCGAGGAACTCGAGGCCCTCCAGTATGACTCTCCTCCGAAGGAGGCCTTTACTGTGCCTGTTCCTCCGATGCTGGAACGGCTCCTCTTCCGGATGTGGGAGGCACCGGCCTCGGCGCTAGTTTTAAGCAAGCGGGTCGATTCTATCTATCGACTCCGTAAGAGCCCTGGATTCCAGAAGGCGCAGCTGCCGCACCATTCCATGGTGGTGGAATCGGCCATGCATCGTCTGAAGAGCCAGAAGATGTACTCTGCGGTGCCTCCCGGCAGGGAGGCCCGGAACCTGGATGTACTTATGAGACCTGGCGAAAGAGATTGCCGGTTTCTCTGCTGGCCTCTCCGGGGAACCTTTGCAGAGGTTCCAGACTTTGTCCTCAGGAATCCGGGATTGCTCGAAGTTCATGTCCCGAGCGGCCTACGATGGCTTCGAGGCTTCGGCTCGTGTAGCGGCAGCCGGCATCGGAGCCCGACGCCAGGCATAGCTGCAGTCATCGAACCTCGAGCCATGGGTGCAGGACAAGTTGGTCGATGTCCCTTGCCGAGGTGAAAACCTTTTTGGCAAACCCATGGCCGAGAAGGTGGCTGAGCTCGAAACTGAGCACCTGACTAGGACAAGGCTGTCCAGAAAAACTTCTGCCTCTTCACAAAAAGAAGGGCTCGGGTAAAAAGCCCTTTTACCTGAGAAAGACAGCTGCTTACAAACCTTTCCATCAGTACCAGGCCTCCCCAGCTCCCCAGCAGGGTCAGCAGGCCAAGGGGCAGGGACATGGGCCCCGTAGGCAGAAGGCCCCCAAGCCTCCGGCTCCTGCTCCTACTCCTACTCAGCAGGGAGGGGGTTTTTGACTCCCACATCATAGCCTTTCCACCTCTGCTGCCCCATTCCTGCACGGGAGGTCGTCTAGCCCTGCTTGCCCACAGGTGGCTACCCATTACAGGGGATACTTGGGTATTGAGCATAGTCAGCAGAGGCTATATGCTCCATTTCCAACAGTTGCCCCCTGTCTACTTCCCAGGAGAGCCTCTAAGGCCTCCTCTACACACAGACCTCCTCCTTCAAGAACTTCAAGGTCTGCTTCTGGACAAGGCGGTGGAGCCTGTACCTCGCCTGCAGGGGCACGGTTTCTACTCCAGGTACTTCCTCGTGCCAAAGCGAACCGGTGGCCTCAGGCCTATTCTAGACCTCGGGAACCTCAACAAGTTCTTGGAGAAAGAAAAGTTCAAGATGCTTACTCTTGGAACACTTCTGCCCTACCTCCAGCAGGGAGATTGGCTATGATCCTTAGATCTCAGGGATGCGTACACTCACATCCTCATTCATCCAGACCACAGAAAGTACCTCAGGCTCATTGTGGGAGGAAACCATTACCAGTACAGAGTACTGCCTTTTGGCCTAACCTCCGCCCCAAGGGTCTTTACAAAGTGCCTGGCTGTGGTGGCGGCCTATTTGACAACTCAAGGTGTTTTTTGTCTTCCCCTATCTGGACGACTGGATCATCAGGGGTCAGACTTACCAGGAGGCCAGGCAGGCCACCTTTCGAACTGTATCACTCCAACACCTAGGCTTTGTTATAAACTTCGCAAAGTCCACTTTGCTCCCCTCCCAGAACCTAGAGTTCATAGGGGCGTGGCTGTACTCTCTGCAAGCAAGGGCTTACTTGCCAGAAGACGGCTCAAAGGCTCATGGAGTTGGCATCCTGGTTTCTCAGCCCGCCAAGGGTTTCTGCCCGACTCTGTCTATGGCTCCTAGGCCACATGGCGTCGACAGTACATGTGACCCCCAATGCCCACCTCCACATGAGGCCTGCACAGTGGTGCCTCAGAACTCAGTGGAAGCAAGCCCCAGGGAGCCTAGCAGACAAAGTAAGGGTGTCCAAACCCTTCCTGAATTCCCTGCAGTGGTGGCTACACCCCCCCAACTTACTTCAGGGGGTGCCTTTTCAGGTGCCTGTCCCCACAGTGGTGTTGACGACTGATGCCTCCTTGCAGGGCTGGGTTGCACATTGTCTGGAAAGGTGCACTCAAGGCCTATGGTCTCCGTGGGAGGCCACTCAACAGATCAACCTACTAGAACTTCGGGCTATCCGTTTAGCCCTCAGACCTTTTCTCACAGTTTGGCTCACCAATCTGTTCTGGTTCAGACAGACAATCAAGTGGCCATGTTCTATGTGAACAAACAGGGAGGCACTGGGTCCAGGCCCCTTTGTCAGGAGGCACAGGCCCTGTGTTCCTTTGCGCTCAAGCACAACATGTTTCTCAAAGCTGTGTATCTCCCTGGCCAGGAGAACTTCCTGGCAGACAGGTTAAGCAGGATTCTGCAGCCCCATGAGTGGCAACTGCACCCATTGGTAGTTCAGAAAATTTTCCTGAAATGGGGACTTCCATCCATGGATCTCTTTGCCAGTCCCCTGAATCACCAGCTACCCAGGTTCTGTTCCAGGCAACCGCACCCCCTGAGGTTAGCAGTGGATGCCTTCCTGGTTTCTTGGTCCCAGGGCCTCCTATATGCGTTTCCTCCCATACCTCTGGTGGCCCGAACATTGTTCAAGATTCTAAGGGACAAGGCCTCGGTACTTCTGGTAGCTCCCAGATGGCCGAGGCAGCCCTGGTTCCCACTTCTGCTTCAATTAGCAGTGGAAACACTGCTATTTCTGGGGTTGCAACCCGATCTTCTCTCTCAGGATCAGGGTTCCCTTCTGCACCCCAATCTGAAATCTCTCAATTTGATGGCCTGGAGGCTGCAAGGGTAGTGTTGGCTCCCTGGGGCTTGCCTCAGGAAGTGGAAGAGGTGGTCTTGGCCTCTAGAAAGCAATCCATGAGGAAAACGTATGCCATGAAGTGGAGAAGGTTCTCCTTGTGGTGTCAGCATCGCAAGGAAGATCCTTTCGCCTGCACTGTGCCAGTAGTGCTTCAGTACCTGCTGCACTTGTCCAATCAGGGCCTTAAGTCCAATTCTCCCTCCTCCCCTGGGAGTTGAGGTTGTACATAGTTTATTTTTACATTTTTGTGTGCTGTCTTTTAGCTATGTCATTTGACTGAGCAAGATGGCACCTCTAGGCGGGAAGGGGACCGCGCATGCGTGCAGTATTCCCAAAGTCTTTCTTAGAAAGCTGGGGAAATGCTCCGCACGGGGGCTCCATTGGCGTCGATGTCACCCATAAGTGAGGACTGATTCCTGCTGCTCCTGGAGAACACCTGTTACAGGTGAGTAACTACTCTTTCTCACCACTCTAGGGATATTCGTCTTTCCCTACTTAGACGACTGGCTCATTCGAGCCCCAACAGAGTCAGATGCCAGGACTTCTCTATCCTGCACAATGCGTATCCTTCAGTATTTGGGTCTTGTAATTAACATCCCAAAATCCAGTCTAACCTCCACTCAGTCTTTAGAGTTCATAGGAGCTTTGCTGGACACCAGAAAGGCAAGGGCCTATCTCCCTCAGGCCCGCTGCCTTCGCATGGTGCAGTTAGCTTCTCAAGCAGTGCTAAAGCCTCATCTCACTGCTCGAGAAATGTTACAACTACTAGGCCACATGGCATCTACTGTACATGTGGTTCCCTATGCTTGCCTCCATATGAGGGCAGCCCAGTGGACTTTATCCACTCAATGGACCCAGGCATCAGGATGCCTGTCAGACAAAATAGCAAACACAAGTCGCCTTATTTTGTCCCTCCAGTGGTGGAAGTCTACTCAAAACCTGTTGCTGGGGTCCCCTTTTCAACAACCCTTACCCCAAGCAACTCTCACAACAGATGCTTCTCCAATGGGTTGGGGAGCTCATCTGCATGACCTCTCCACCCAGGGCACCTGGTCTCCACAGGAGAGTCATCTACATATCAATCTCTTGGAGCTCAGAGCAAACTTCCTTGCTCTTCGAGTGTTCCACACCCTGCTCAGCTACAAGACAGTCCTCATTCATACGGACAATCAGGTGGCCATGTTCAATGTGAACAAGCAGGGGGGAACAGGCTCTCTGTCGCTTTGCATCGAAGCTTTGCGACTATGGGCCCTCGCCAGAGAGCATCAGATTCATCTTCTGGCAGTGTATCTTCCAGGCATTCAAAACTCTTGGGCAGACAGACTCAGTCGAGTTCTGCTTCCACACGAGTGGTCTCTGCATGCAGACCAGGATTTTTCAACTTTGGGGAACCCCGGACATAGACCTCTTTGCAAATCCGTGGAATGCCAAACTTCCCCGGTTCTGTTCCAGAATTTCAGCTCAGGGGGCTCAGGCCAGGGATGCTTTCCTCCTTTATTGGGGTCAAGACTTCCTGTATGCCTTTCCACCCATTCCCCTAATTCCCAAAACCCTGTTCAAGCTTCAGAGAGACAGAGGCCATATGATTCTCATAGCTCCACATTGGCCACGGCAAGTGTGGTACCCTCTGCTTCTACATCTCTCTCAAGCTCCCTCCCTGGAGTTAGGGTCTGCTCCAGATCTCTTATCTCAGGAGGACGGAATGTTATGGCATCCCAATCCCCAGTCTCTGCGTCTCAGGGCTTCGTTGCTGAAGGCCTAGATCTCCATGATCTTAATCTCCCTCAGCAAGTAAAAGATATTCTTTTTGCTTCCAGGAAACCCTCCACAAGACGCTCTTATGCTTTCAAGTGGAAAAGGTTTACCATATGGTGTACGCGAAAGGGTCTTAACCCCCTTACGATACCTCTGGAATCATTGCTGGAGTATCTCCTTCATTTATCCAATGCAGGTCTTAAGACTAATTCAGTAAGAGTCCATTTGAGTGCTATTGCAGCTTCCTTTAAGCCTCTAAATGGACAGCCTATTTCCTCTCATCCTCTTATAGCAAGATTTATGAGAGGCCTTCTTCTAACTAAGCCTCCCATTAGACCACCACCGATGTCATGGGACTTAAACCTGGTTCTTGGGCAGCTCATGAAGCCACTTTCGAACCTTTAGCTACTACCTCCTTGAAATTCCTTTCTTGGAATGTTATCTTTCTCACATCAGCACGCCACATTAGTGAGTTGCAAGCACTAGTAGCTGATCCACCTTATACAAGGTTCCATCATGACAAGGTAGTCCTTAGGACTCATCCACACTTTATACCAAAGGTGGTCTCACCTTTTCATCTGAACCAAGTGGTCTACCTACCTGTATTTTTTCCAAGGCCTCATGCATCAAATGCAGAGAGGAATCTTCATACCTTGGACTGTAAAAGAGCTTTAGCCTTTTACTTACAAAGAACACAGCAACATAGAAAGTCCTCTCAACTCTTTGTTGCTTTTGATCCTTCTCATTTGGGACTTTCAGTCTCCAAGAGAACACTGTCTAACTGGATTGCTCAGTGTATTTCCTTCACCTATCAAAGTAAGAACCTTCCTCTGGAGGGCCATGTCACACCTCACAATGTGAGAGCCATGGCAGCCTCAATGGCTCATCTGCACTCTGTGTCTATCGACGACATCTGTCGAGCAGCCACTTGGGCCTCGGTTCATATCTTCACAGCCCATTACTGCTTGGGGACAAGGACTCCCGCCGGGATGCCTTGTTTGGTCAGGTTGTTCTCAAACACCTGTTCCATACCTAATCAACTCCTACCCGCCATCCCTGGTAGGATGCCAGAGATCCATAGGGGGAAGTGGAGCCCTGTTCAGGGACACACAACTTCTGGGGTCTCTCCCTGGCACCTAAAGCTAGGGAGTCCCCATATGTGATGACTGCATTCCTGCTTGTTCCTGGAGATAGCGTAGTTACTTACCTGTAACAGGTGATCTCCGGGAACAGCAGGAATTTAGTCCTCACAACCCACCCACCTCCCCTAGGAGTTGTATCTCTCTATGTATCTCTTTCCTTTCCCTCTCTCTCTCTTTGTCTCAGCTTTAAAACTCAACTGGAGAGAGGCAGTTGGGAAAGGCGGGAAGGCAGCACGCAGGCGCTGTGGGATGCTCCCAAAAGCTTTCTAATTGGATGCTGGGGAGCGTTCACGCGCAGGCTCCGTCGGTATCGACGATACCCATATGTGAGGACTAAATTCCTGCTGTTCCCGGAGATCACCTGTTACAGGTGAGTAACTATGCTTTCTAGGCGTATGGTGCAGCAAGGTGAAAGGAGCGCAGTCGGGAGTTCGCGATGCGGGTCAAAGGCATTGATAGTAGTAATTTGTTAGCGGAGCGGAAATTTCGAGAGGGGACTTAGGGAGAGATAGGAGGTATTGAGGGGCCATAGAGTGAATGCATTTATAGGTCTGTAGGAGAAGCTTGAATTGGAAGCGGAATTGGACAGGGAGCCAGTGAAGCGACCTGAGAAGAGGTGTAATGTGGGCATGGCGGGGCTGGCAGAAGATTAGTCGAGCAGCGTGATTTTGTATAATTTGAAGGGGAAGGAGGTGGCTCACGGGGAGACCAGCAAGGAGTAGGTTGCAGTAGTCGAGACGAGAGGAGATTAAGGAGTGGATAAGTGTTTTAGTAGTGTGTTCAGAGAGGAGGGGGCAGATTTTGCTGTTGTAGAGAAAGAAGCGGCAGGTCTTAGCTACAAGCTGGATATGAGCGGAGAAGAAGTGTCAAAGATAACCCCTAGATTGCGGGCCGAGGGAACAGGAAGGATAGTAGATTCATCCACATGGACTGAGAGAGGGGGAAGTGGGGGGGAGGAGTTGGGTGGAAAGACAAGGAGTTCAGTCTTGGCCATGTTCAGTTTCAATCGGTGATGAGATATCCAGGCAGCGATGTCCGAAAGACAGTCAGAGATCTTGGACTGGGTTGCCGGAGAAATGTTAGGTGTAGAGAGTGCGATGCCCTAGCTTGGGCCCGAGAGCTTACAAGCATAGAACAGCCTTATAATGTCCTTTTTAAATAAAGCTTCCCTTGTTTGTCCTCAGGGATTCTGGGACTTGTAGTTGGCTTAATTATATAAGGACAAATGTAGTTGTGAGTCCGGTGGTTTAAGGCAGCAAGAAAATTTATTTTTTTTTGTAGGATTCCCAAGGCATTAAAGCTCAAAACACAAATGCAAAAAGGATGCTTCTCCAACATAAGAGTAAATCAGGATAACAGAGAAAAAAATGCAACAAAAAGCCTTCTTTGACTGAGCAGCAGCTTTCATTCAAATAAACCTGTACAGAGCACAGCTCCTGGTGGTCATTCAACATAACAAGGTAAACGTTTCACAGCTGCTGTTTTCTTTTCCAAAGCAAAGTTTTACTAACGACAGCTCCGGTGCTTCAGAAGCCCACATATTTAGCAAAACACATTCTTGGCTTTTCTCAACTCTTTGCAGTCATAAGAATTAATTGCTATAGTGTTTCACAGTCTTTCAGCCCTGTTCCACAATGCTTAATTCTCCTTGAGACAAAAAGAGCAATCCATTGGTGATATTTCTGAGTCAGAGTCTGGCATACAAGAATCCACCTGCATATCTTCTATGGATACCGGGTACTTTTCTCTTTCACCAGATTTATAAACTTTCCCAGACTTCCTGTCTTCTAAAAACTCTTGGAACTGTTTCAACAGCACATCACCCTGAGAAGGCACACTGGTATTGGGAGGGTAAAGCTTCCTCTCTGCAAACAGTTTTCTTAATGCTTCTAGTGTTAAAAGCTCAGTCTCTCTGCTCTTATCTGGGCTTCTGTTTTCTCCATGCATAAAACTATCCACCCACCTCTTAGCAGATGAAGACGTTAGGTCAGGCTCCTGGACACTAGCCTGCAAGCTGTTTAGCTCTGCACGTCCTGGCTATCTCCAGGAACAAGCAGGAATGAGTCCTCACATATGGGTACCCAGAAGGAAAGCTTTTGGGAGCATCCCACAGCGCCTGCACGCTGCCTTCCCGCCTTTCCTAACCAACTTTCCTCAGTTCTTCTTTTCCGCGGAGCCAGCAGGTCGTGTTCCTGTCACCGCTGAAGAAGTTCTTTATTTTAATTTATTTCTTTGGTCGCGTGTCTGCCTTCCCCGATGCCGGACCGGTACCGCCGGTCTTTTCTTTCCTTTCTAAAAAAAAAATATATATATATATTTTTCCTCACTTGGTGTATTTTTCTTCTTAGGCCTCCAGGCCCACAAGAAATTTTTCCCTCATGGAAAAACCAGCCTCCGGGTTCAAAAAATGCACTAAGTGTAGCGGTACAATTTCTGTTACAGATACCCATGAATGGTGTCTTAAATGTTTGGGTCCTGAACACTCCATCCCGGATTGCCAGTCCTGCTCTCTAATGTCTAAATGAGGGTTACAGAACCGAGCAGCCAAGCTCCATGTGCTGTTTCCCACGGATGCACCGGCGGTGGCATCGACATCTTCCAGGTCTTCCTCTCCTGATGGGTCTCAGGTAACCAAACATAATCCTAGCAGGTCCTCGAAGGGCAAATCTCCCTCTAAGCATCGAGATGCCTCCGGGCTTGCCCTCGAGGATCCTGCCCCAGCCAAACAACCCCGGCGGGAAGCTCCGGCTTCCAAAGCTCCTCCTATGGGGTTACAGGTTGACATCGATGGCACGGCCTCGACCGATCACCTGTTAGACTGCTCTGGGGTACCGGCACTTTCTCCCGGTACCGACATCCAGGCAGTCCATGGATCACACTGTTCAATCCATGCAGCAGGCTATAATGGCTTTTATTAAAGCTGCGACGCCGACGGTACCGCAACGAGTCCCGTTGTCGGTACCGACTGCATTGACATCGGCCAGGATACCGACTCCGGCTCCTTGTCCAGGGCTATTTCTCGGTACCGATCCGGTACCGGGGACGCCCGATGTCGGTACCGATCAATACGCGTATCGATCGTTGGAATCGGACAGACGATACTTCGATTCCTCTGATTCTGATTCATCAGATGAGTCTCCTGAAGTATCCATTACCCTTCCTGAGGAGCCTACTTCTCCAAAAAGGAGAATGTCTCCTCCAGAGGATTTGTCCTTTCAAGACTTCATAATAGAAGTGGCTAAAGGACTCTCTATTTCAGTAACCTCTGAAACAGAGCCTAGAGCAAAAAAATTAGATATTTGGGATACTCTAAGGCTCCCAGAGAGGCAGTCACCTTGCCAATTCATGAAATTCTTCATGAACATATGATTGACTTATGGGAGACGCCTCTCACCCTTTCTCCTCATTCTCGCAGATTGGACACTATGTACCGTGTCCCTCCTTGTCCTGGATTTCAGAAAACTCAGCTTCCTCACCACTCCATTGTGGTGCAGTCAGCTATGAAAAGGATAAAGAGTACCAAAAGACACTCTTCTGCTCCTCCAGGAAGAGAATGCAGGACCTTGGATGCTTTTGGTAGGAAAATCTTCCAAGCCAGCATGCTTATTGTCAGAATCAATTCATATAGCCTTTATATGGGTATGTTTCTGAAGGAAGTGGCACAAAAGCTGCACAACTTTCTCCCTTTTATTCCAGAGGATAAAAGGGATGAGTTCCTCCTTTGGCTTAAGCATACTCAAGACATTTCAAAGTTTTCCAACAGGGCAGCCTTTGACTCTTTTGAAGGTGCCAGCAGAGCCTCAGGCATTGCCATAGCTGCTCGCAGAATTGCTTGGCTCCAGGCTTCTGATCTAGAACCCTGGGTTCAGGATGGCTTAGGAAATCTGCCCTGTACGGGTGAAAATCTCTTTGGCAAAGAGTGGCAAATAAAAGCCACTCAAATGGATGCAGAAAATTCTGCTCTGGATAGACTTTCCAAGTCAACCTCCATTCCAGCCAGAAAAAAACTTTCAAAAAGTCTTTTTACAAAAGGAGCAGATTTCCTTCCACTTCTGGCCAACAATCTTCTACAGGTCGCTTTGCTACTAAGCGTCAGCAACCTAAACAGGCCAGGCCTAAACCTGCAGGGGCTGCTACAACCCAGCAGTCCCAACCCCCTCAGGGGTTTTGACTTGATACTAGAGAACTTAACCTTTCTGGCTCTACAACAGCCAGAGCCTCTCACCATTCCAGGAAGGTTAGCTCATTTTTGCTCCCAGATGGGAGCAAATCACATCAGAGCAGTGGACCCTCTCCATCATAAGAGAGGGCTACAAACTTCATTTCTCAGACCTTCCTCCCTACACCATGGTGAGACACTTCAATTCTCCCACATCTCTCCTCGACCTTCTGGATCAGGAGGTGACTACCCTTCTGGCCCAGAGGGCCATAGAAGAAGTTCCTCTTCTTCAACAGGGGTCAGGGTTTTACTCCCCCTATTTTCTCATTCCAAAGAAAACAGGGGGATACAGACCCATTCTAGATCTCAGAGAATTGAACAAATTCATATGCAAGGAGAAGTTCAAGATGCTTTCTCTAGGTACTCTCCTTCCATACCTGCAGAGTCAGGATTGGCTTTGTTCTCTAGATCTCAAGGATGCGTACACTCATGTCCTCATCCATCCATCTCACAGAAAATTCCTACGTTTTCTGTTCCAGGGAAAACATTACCAATACAGAGTGCTTCCTTTCGGTCTAGCCTCTGCTCCAAGGGTGTTCACCAAATGCATGGCAATAGTTGCTGCATTTCTACGCACTCTGGGAATATTTGTCTTCCCATATCTGGACGACTGGCTCATCCGAGCTCCAACCCAGTTGGAGGCTCAGATCTCCCTGAACCGCACCAGGCGCATTCTGCAATACCTGGGACTTGTGGTAAACCTCCCAAAGTCCCAGCTCACCCCTACTCAGTCCCTGGAATTCATAGGGGCCTGGTTGGACACCACTTCTGCAAGGGCCTACCTTCCTTAGGCCCGTTGTCAACGTCTAGTGCAGTTAGCCTCCCAGATTCAGTCAAAGAGCCACTTAACTGCCAGGGAGATGCTACAGCTGCTAGGCCATATGGCTTCCACAGTACATGTGGTACCCTATGCTCGCCTACACATGAGAGCAGCTCAATGGACTTTGTCCACCCAGTGGACTCAAGCTTCAGGAGCTCTCTCAGACAAAATAGCAACCTCCAAACGTCTCTCTTGGTCTCTCCAATGGTGGATGTCCACTCAAAATCTGTTGCTGGGGTCCCCCTTCCAACCTGTGCTACCCCAAGCAACCCTCACAACAGATGCCTCCCAAACAGGTTGGGGAGCTCATCTACAAGACCTCTCCACCCAAGGCACTTGGTCCCCACAGGAGACCTCTCTTCATAGCAACCACTTGGAACTTCGAGCAGTGTTCCTAGCTCTCAAGGTCTTTCATACCCTCCTCAGCTACAAGACAGTCCTCATTCATACGGACAATCAAGTAGCCATGTTTTACATAAACAAGCAAGGAGGAACTGGCTCTCTGTCGCTTTGCAACGAAGCTCTAAGATTATGGGCCTTCGCCAGAGAGCATCAAATCCATCTCCTGGCAGTATACCTCCCAGGAATCCAAAACTCTTGGGCAGACAGACTCAGTCGAGTTCTGCTTCCACACGAATGGTCCCTGCACATGGATCAGGTACTCAGAATCTTCCAGGAATGGGGAACCCCGGACATAGACCTCTTTGCAAGTCCATGGAATGCCAAACTTCCCCGGTTCTGTTCCAGAACTCCGTGTCAGGGAGTTCAGGCCAAGGATGCCTTCCTCCTTCATTGGGGTCAGGGCTTCCTGTATGCCTTTCCACCCATTCCTTTGATTCCCAAGACTCTGTTCAAACTCCAGAGGGATCAAGGATCTATGATCCTCATAGCTCCACGTTGGCCACGCCAAGTGTGGTACCCTCTACTTCTGCATCTCTCCCAAACCCCCTCCCTGGACTTGGGAGCTGCGCCAGACCTTCTGTCTTAGGAGGAAGGGACTTTGTGGCATCCAAACCCCAAGTCCCTTCACCTCAGAGCTTGGTTACTGAATGCCTAGACCTTCAAGACTTCAATCTTTCTCAGCAAGTGAAGGATATCCTCCATGCTTCCAAAAAACTTTCCACTAGGCGTTCCTATGCTTTTAAGTGGAAAAGATTTTCCATTTGGTGTGCTCAAAAGGGTCTTGACCCTCTGGCACCTCCTGTGAATTCTCTATTGGAATATCTCCTGCATCTCTCCAATGCAGGCCTTAAAACGAATTCAGTAAGGGTCCATTTGAGTGCTATTGCAGCATCCCTTAAGCCTCTCAATGGACAACCTATTTCCTCTCATCCTCTTATTGCAAGATTCATGAGAGGTCTAACTTTAACTAAACCTCCCATTCGACCTCCTCCGGTGGCATGGGACTTAAATTTGGTTCTTGGTCAGCTTATGAAGCCACCTTTTGAACCCTTAGCCACTACCTCCTTGAAATTTCTTTCCTGTAAGGTTATTTTCTTTATTGCAATCACTTCTGCTCGCCGCATCAGTGAACTGCAAGCCTTAGTGGCTAATCCACCTTATACAAGGTTCCATCATGATAAGGTAGTCCTTAGGACAAATCCTCACTTTATGCCTAAAGTGGTCTCTCCTTTTCATCTTAATCAAGAGGTATATTTACCTCTCTTTTTTCCAGCTCCTCATGCATCCAGTGCAGAGAGGAACTTTCATACTCTAGATTGTAAAAGAGCTCTTGCTTTTTACTTACACAGGACACAGCAACATAGAAAGTCTTCCCAGCTTTTTGTTGCTTTTGATCCTTCTCATTTAGGACTTCCAGTCTCTAAAAGAACACTGTCCAATTGGATTGCTCAGTGTATTTCTTTTGCTTACCAGAGTAAGAACCTTTCTCTGGAGGGCCATGTCACAGCTCACAATGTGAGGGCCATGGCCACCTCTATGGCTCATCTTCATTCTGTGTCCATCGACCAGATCTGTCGAGCAGCCACCTGGGCCTCGGTTCATACCTTCACAGCCCATTACTGTTTGGACAAGGACTCCCGCCGGATGCCTTGTTTGGTCAGGCTGTCCTCAGACAACTGTTCCATTCTTAAACAACTCCTGCCCTCCTTCCCTGAATGGATGCCTGAAATCCATAGTTAGACGAGGAACCCTTCAGGGTCTCATACCCTTGGGGCTCTCCCAGGCATCTTAGCTAGGGAGTCCCCATATGTGAGGACTCATTCCTGCTTGTTCCTGGAGATAGCACAGTTACTTACCTGTAACAGGTGATCTCTGGGAACAGCAGGAATTAGTCCTCACAACCCTCCCACCTTCCCTAGGAGTTGTATCTCTCTCTGTCTTTCCTTTCCTCTCTCTCTCTATTGTCTCAGCTTTAAACTTGAACTGAGGAGAGTTGGTTAGGAAAGGCGGGAAGGCAGCGCGCAGGCGCTGTGGGATGCTCCCAAAAGCTTTCCTTCTGGGAAGCTGGGGAGCGTTCCCGCGCAGGCTCTGTCGGTACCGGCGTACCCATATGTGAGGACTAATTCCTGCTGTTCCCAGAGATCACCTGTTACAGGTAAGTACTACTGATTCCTTTCCTCCTGATATCTTTCAGGCTATGGAACTCAGCTTTATGGTGTCTTTCTCCACTGCTTCCCAGATAGTCACTCTCTTGAAAGTTTCCTTGGAACCTTTCTCTCTTTCCAGGATCTCTCAGAGTTTCTCCTTCTGGCTCTTTCTGCTGCGTCTCCTGTGTGTGTGTTTCCCTTCTCTCGTGTCCATGTTCCTCCCTTCCATGTGCCTCCCTGTCTCTCTTTCTCTGCTCTGAATGTGCTTTTAAAAGCCGTTTGCTGCCGGGCACTCCCTTGCCTTTGCACAGGTGTGACCAATCACTGAGCAAGCTTGGCTCCCTGTCTGAACTAGGGCGTGGCCTGGCCTTAGCAGAGAGCTGAGTTTTTTTTCTTGCAAGCACTGTGCACAAGTGAACTGTCACTTGTTTTAAAGGGGAAAACGGGGTTTTCCTCCACTTCCATCTCTTCCTGGGAGCTCTCCTCACCAGAAGAGGTAGATTTTGGAGTCATCGGCATAGAGATGGTACTAAAAGCCATGGGAGGAGATAAGCGCGCCAAGGCCTTGGGTGTAGAGATGACTTTAGATCAGTTGTCAGTTCACTCATAACCCCTCACTTTGACTATTGTAACAGTCTCCTAATTGGCCTCCCACAAAAGAATATCTACTTATTACAAAGAGCACAGAACATTTGTGCAAAAGTAGTCACTAAAGCCCGCCTAGCGGACCATGTAACCCCTATACTGCTAGAACTACACTGGCTCCCTATAAATAACCGAATCAAATACAAAACACTACTAACAACATTCAAACTACTAAACGATATTGCCCCCTCCCATCTATCCACACTCCTTCACGCACCAAATGATTCAAGAGCCCGCAGACTAAATGCAACCCTCTCACTGGAGTTACCAAAAACATTCACGAGGACTAAAAAATCCACCAGTGCCAGAGCCTTCACATTCACCGCTCCCACACTCTGGAATGACCTCCCAATAGACATCCGAATCATAAAGGACCTCTCTCAATTCAGGAAAGAACTCAAGACATACCTATTCTCCGAACACTTCGGAATCCCCTACCCTCCAAACCCAGCCACACAGCGTCCACAAACACACAAACAAAAAAACCTGCAAAAACACAATTAACTGAACATACACAGCCCCCCTCAAACAGTTCTCCCAAAGACACACAAAAAAACCCACGAAAAATGGAAATAAATTCCATCACACACACACGCACACACACACACACACACACACACACGAATAGTGAATTCACTACACTGTATCCTAACCTTTTGTAAATAACACCTGTAAATAGAAATGTCAGCTCGCTGCCTATTCCCTGTAAAAAGTTAGAAACTTCTGATCAAGATATACACCTTGTAAATAGTTTTAATAATTTACTGTTCTGTTATATGTAAAAAGTTAAAAAGTTCTTGTTCAATGTACTGTTATACGAACGTATACAAAACTGTTAAATTGTTCCATGTAAACCGCCCCTGATCTCTGGAAGGGGCGGTATAGAAGAAATAGATAAATAAATAAATAAATAGAGAGAGAAGAGGAGGGGGCCCAAGACAGATCCCTGGGGTACACCTACATGAAGCGGGGTAGGGGAGGAGGAGAAGCCACCAGAGCATACACTAAATGAGCGATGGGAGAGGTAGGAGGAGAACCAGGATAGTACGGAATCCTTGAAGCCAAGCGAGGAGAGGGCGGTTAGGAGAAGATTGTGGTGAACGGTGTCAAAGGCAGCAGAAAGGTCAAGAAGGATGAGGATAGAATAGAGGCCCTTAAATTTAGCCAGGAACAGATCGTTGGCAACTTTTGTGAGTGCTGTTTCAGTGGAGTGTAGGGGACGGAGGCCGGATTATAGTGGGTCCAGGAGGGCCTGGGAGGTGTGGAAGTTGAGGGAGTGACTGTGGACTGCTCGTTCTAATAGTTTGGATATGAAGGGAAGGTCGATAGAAGGGCATGTGGGATCAAGTGAGGGTTTCTTGAGGGGAGAGGTGTGACAACAGCATGTCTGAAGTCAACGGTGACAGTTGCAGTGGAGAGTGAAAGGTTGAGGATATGAGTGAGGGAGATGGAATATAGGAGATGGGTGGAGATAGGGTCAGATGAACAGGTGGTGGGTTTGGAGGAGGAGAGAAGGAGTGCGGTTTCTTCTTTAGAGATCGGAGGGAAGGAGGAGAGGGTGGCAGGGGGAGTATGGATGGGGAAGAGATAGGGGAGGTAGATGAGGGGGTAGGGAATTGGAGGGTAATCTTGTGGATTTTGTTGTGGAAGTAGTCGGCTAGGGTTTGGGCAGAAAGGGAGGGTGGGATCGGGGCGGGGGGACCTTGAGGAGAGAATTGAGGGTATTAAAGAGACGGCGAGGATCAGAGGCAAGGGAATTGATCAGATGGATGTAGTAATTTTGTTTGACAAGTGCTAAGGCTGACTGGAATGAGCCAAGCATGAATTTGAAGTGTAGAAGGTCTTCCGGGGACCGGGATTTGGACCAAGCTTGTTCAGCAGAACGGGCGCAGATGCATAGGTAACGTATTGTGGGTGAAAGCCAGGGTTGGGGAGTAGATCGTTTGACAGGACGTGGGGTGGGAGGGGCAAGAGTGTCAAGGGCTGAGGATAGTGTAGCATTGTATGAAGATAATGCCTTGTCGACGGACTTGGAGGATAAAATGGAGGAAAGAGATGGAGAAATGGTGGAGGAGAGAGTCAGGGGATCAATATTACGCAGGTTTCTAAATAGGTCAGAGGAGACAGGACGAGGTTGGGACGGCAGAAGCTGAAGAGTAAATGTTAAGAGGTGATGGTCAGATGAGGGAAGGATTGATTTGCGGAAGTTTGAGGGAAAGGAATTTGAGAAGAGTATTAGGTCAAGGCAGTGTCCGTGTAGGTGTGTGGAGGTAGTGGAGCAAAGTTGGAGGTCGAATGAGGAGGTAAGCGCGAAGAACTTTGAGGCATGGGGGTCGGAAGAGTTGTTGATGTGAATGTTGAAATCACCAAGAATAAGGGTGGGGGAGGAGGGATCCATAAAGGCAGAAAGCCAGGAGTCGAAGTCGGTGAGGAAGGTTGATTTGGATTTGTCGGGTGGGCGATAAATAACAGCTACTCGGAGGGGAAGTGGTGTGAGGAGGCGAATGGAGTGGACTTCGAAGGAGAGGGGGGAGTGTGATTGGGGTGGCAGGAGGGGTTGGAATTGGCAGGAGGGAGAGAGTAGGAGGCTCCACTGCGACCAGTAGATCGAGGTGTATGGGAGAACTGGTAGCCCCCATAGCAGAGAGAGGCAATGGATGCGGTGTCATCTGGGGGGAGCCAGGTCTCAGTCAAGGCAAGAAGGTGTAGGGCATTAGAGATAAAAAGATCGTGAATAAAAGGGTTTTATTAATGACTGAGCATGCGTTCCATAGGGCGCAAGAAAACGGGAGAGTGGAGGAGGGGGGAGGAGAGGGATATGGATAAGGTTGGATAAGTTACGTGTGGATTTCTTGTCAGAGTAGCGTGGGGGTCTATTTCTAGGGTAATACCAAGATTTAGACAAAGATCATGACAACTGGCATAATCAACAGGTTCATCGTTGAAGGAGAAGAAATTGAAATTGTGAACAACTTTAACCTACTTGGATCAACTATCAATAAAGAAGCAACAAGCAGTCAAGAAATCAGACGACGCATTGCTCTTGGCAGAATGGCTATGAAAGACCTAGATAAGATTCTCAAGAGCAGAGATGTGTCTCTCCATACAAAGATTCGACTTGTTCAAGCCATGGTATTTTCAATAACATCATATGGATGTGAAAGCTGGACAGTGAAAAAGACAGACAGGAAGAAAATTGATGCCTTTGAATTGTGGTGCTGGCGGCGAATACTGTGTATACCATGGACTGCCCGAAGAACAAACCAGTCGGTACTAGAGGAGATCAAACCTAAGCTTTCTTTAGAAGCTCAGATGACAAGACTTCGGCTTTCATACTTCGGACACATCATGCGAAGAGAGAGATCATTAGAGAAAGACATCATGCTTGGCAAGATAGAAGGTCAACGCAAAAGAGGAAGGCCAGCAATGAGATGGATCGCAACAATAACAGCAGCTACGGGTACCAGTCTGTCGTCAATGAGCCGCCTGACTGAAGACCGAACACAATTTAGGATAGCTATCCAGAGGGTCGCCATGAGTCGACTCCGACTCGACGGCACTTAACAACAACAACAACCAAGATTTAGAGGGAGCAGGGTGTGGGTGGGTATGTCTGGGTGTGTGTGCTCTCCAAGAGGGACATGAGGGAGGGGAAGTGAGGGGTAAATTGATGGTATTAGGTAGGTTATGTGAGGGATTATTTTTGAGGGTAGGGTTGAAGTTGATATCTATGGATGAGTGAGTGTGGGATGAATGAGGGAGGGCGGAAGGAGGGAGGAGCGGGATGTGGATGAGATTAGATAGGGTACGTGAAGAACTTTTTTTTTTAGTGTGAGAAAGAAATCTGGGGGGGGGCAGGGTTGGGGTTGATATTACCTGATGAGAGAAGGAGAATGAGTATTAGAGAGCGAGGTAAAGTGGAGATAGTACGGCGGAAGCGAGGGTGGGGTTGCCTCAAAGAGAGGGGGGCTGGTTGAATTTGGGGGATGGTGTGAAGAAGTTCAAGAGCAGATGCTAGGCTAGAGGGCAGAATAGAGGGAGAAGTGAGGAAGGTAGGGGGAAGAGGAGGGAGGATGAGGAAGAGAAGGACAGTGAGATGTGGGGCCATGGTAGTGGGCAGCAATGGGTAGCAAATTCTAGGCACACAATGGGGTAGCAAGTTCTATGTAGGCAATGAGTAGCAAGTACTAGACAAGGAATGGGTAGCAAGTAATAAGCAAACAAGCAGGCAGTGGGTAGCAGTCCTATGCAAACAATGGGTAACAGTTCTATGCAAACAATGGGTAACAGTTCTGTGCAGCTGGAGGGTAGCAGTTCTGTGCAAACAATGGGTAGCAGATTGTGCAGGCAGTGGGTAGCAGTTCAATGCAAGCAATGGGTAATAGGCTCTATGCAAGTAAGTTCTCAGCAGGTTCTATGCAAGCAAGCGCTGTGCCAGTTCTGTACAAGTAAGTTCTATGCAGCAATGGGGAGCAGGTTCAAAGCAGGGTTACTTGCAGGTTGCGAGGTCATGGGAAAAAATGGGCAAGCCCCGTGCTAGGTCCTGTAGCCTATGCAGAGGAGCCAAAGAGTCTGAGTGGGAGCAGCCAGCCAAGGTACCCCAGAAGGATTCGGAGGCCTCTGGCAATCTGCTTCGGACACCCAAGGCCATCCTTGTCGAGGACTCCCTCTCCTTGCTGACACCGGACCTGGTAACCCTGGCATCTGGGTCGAAGGCTGAGCTACCTCCTGAGTGGAAAACCAAGATGATGGCCTTGGTGTGCAGTTTGTCTGCCTTCCACCTCTCACAGCAGGCGCCAAAGCCTGGCTCTGTTGTCGCATCTGCTGAGACCACAGGGATCTCGATATCGAGGACTTCCCCAGTTGCCAAGCAGATCCTCATGAGCCCACTACCTCAAATCGATCCTCGGCAGAGGTCTCGATCATGATTCCACTCTTCGGGAATGGGATCCTCACCGATGAGGCTTACCAGGGATATCCACAGTATTAGGGTCAGGCTTACCAGGGATATCCACAGTATTAGGCTCCTCCAGCCTCTCAGCAGGGTCACCTTGCCAAAGGAGCAGGTGAGGGCCCCTGCAAGCAGAAGGGCCCCAATCCCCCAGCTCCAGCACAGCATGGGGGGAGCTTTTGACTCCAGGGGCATAGCCTCTCCACCCTCAGGAGGTCAGCTGCCCACAGGGGGACGTCTGGTCTACTTTGCCCACCGGTGGCCTGCCAACACCACCAACACTTGGGCACTTCAGTAATCAGAGAAGGCTACTTTCTCCACATGGACCAAATGCCTCTCCCATTTTTCCCAGGAAAGCCCTCTCAGACTCCCCTGCACCGGGCCCTGCTACTGCAGGAAGTTGCAGGTCTCCTCAAAGACGAAACCATGGAACCAATGTCCCATCGCCTAAGGGGCAAGGGGTTCTACTCGCGGTACTTCCTAGTCCCAAAATGAACCAGAGGCCTAAGGTCCATCCTGGACCTGTGAAACATGAACAAGTTCCTGTTGTGGGAAAAGTTCAAGATGCTCTCCCTTGTGTCACAAGGTGGACCTATTGGAGCCTGAGAAAATGGAAATCAGCAGCAGTGATCAGAGAAGAGATGACAGGATAAACAAAAAACTGTCAGATGGTTGCTACAGACAACCTAGGCACACGTGGGTAAGGGCTGAGAAGACACACCCAGATAGCAAGCAAAGGGAGTTTGCTTTGCCTGATAGGAATCAGCTGGGTAGAGGTGGAGCCCAGAAACACAGAGATATAATACGCTCCCAAATAGTTAGAGAGGGAGAGGAGGTGAACCAGCAAGTCTCACAGCAGGGGAGACAACGGTCAGCGCAGCAGAAGCTGGGAAAAGTATGGAAGTGGAATGAAAGAGAGTCTGAATTACTGGGACAGCATGCAAGCCCACACGAAGGTCTGAGTGAGTCTCAAACCCAGAGTGAAACATTTGGAAGGCAAAAGCCAGATATTGAATGCATGTGTGAAGAGCACGAGAGACGTGGGAGAGTTGCAGTACAAGGTAACAAAGCCAGAAGTGTTGATAGTGGCTGTTTTCTACCCGAGTGGGTAAAACCCTGCAGCAATTTATTTATTTATTTATTTATTTATTTAGAAAAAGCCACCCAGAAATAAGCTTTAGAAATAATCCCTTCCCTTGTGCTAGAAAACCCAGGAGAAGAGAAGCTCACTTACTTGGAAAAGCTGGAGATTCCAGTATCAACTTTAAACTCCCAGAGTTTGAGCAACCTCCGTATAGAGCAGTGCAATCCAGGGCAGCTGTGAGGAAAAGGCTAGACCCGAGCACGCTCAGAGTCTACCGTAATCACTCTAACAGCAGAGCCAGGGAAGTTCCTGAATGTCCTTATGCTTACCAGCAGGGGCTGAGCTCCCATAAGCCTCATGCAAAAGTATATGGTAGTTCCCAGGGAGGCTTTGAGTCAGAAGGACAGCATAACTTCCTGCTTGACGAGGGAAACCTACATTATCCTTTTGAAACAGCTGACCTTAAAAACGTGAGTGTTAATGAACCAGAATCTATGGAATATGAGAATGCAGAGTTAGCAACAGTTCCTGAGCCCATGGAATGCTCAATCTCGGTAATTGACCCAGAGTTTTCCTTAAGGTGAAAAGGGTTGAAGATAACCTGAGTAAGAGTCACAAGTTGTGGGCTGGAAAACGTGTCTCACAGAAAACTATGTGAATGAGCTGTGCTGTGGCAGCAAAAAGGAAAGCCTGTGAAAAACATTGAGAATGTTTAATTCTTTTCTTTTTGTATTTAAGCTGAAGTAAGCTATTTTTGTTTAACCTTTTGATTTCTGTTACATGCCCGAAGTGGGTTGTTTGCTTTGTTTTGCCAGGAGAAAATACCTCACGGACGGGGAATAAAACCCGGAGTTTGGAACACAAGTGTCTTTTGTGGTTTATAGAGAAGGTACAACTACCACCCTCAGGGGAGTCCTCAGGCAGTACGAAGGCCTCACCGGTAGGGCACCTGGGGGTGCGACACTTGGAACATTGCTGCCTTACCTCCAGCAGGAAGACTGGCTATGCTCCTTGGATCTAAAGAATGTGTATACCCACATCCTCATTCATCCCCAGCCACAGGCACTACCTCAGATTCATGGTTGGGGGCAACCACTACCAGTACAGGGTGCTACACTTCGGTGTAGCCTCCGCACCCAGTCTTCACCAACTGCCTAGCAGTGGTCGCAGTCTTCCTCCATTTCCAGGGTGCCTTTGTCATCCCCCATCTGAATAACTGGCTTGTAAATAGGGACACAGCCGCAGAGGCTCAGCAGGCCATGGCCCACACCATCAGTGTCCTGCAACATCTAGGGTTGGTGATAAAACACCCTAAGTCCCACCTGACCCCTACATAGGATCTCTAGTTCATAGGGGCTCAACTGGACACTCTTCAGGCCAAGTCCTTCCTCCCCCTAGACAGAGCAAGTCGCCTTGTAGCTTTGGCCACAGAGGTAAGTGCCACCACTCTGTGGTGGCCCGCTCCCTGTTCAGTCTACTCTGCCACATGGCATTGACAGTCCACGTTGTGCCCAACGCCTGCCTTCATATGAGAGCAGCTCAGTGGGGCCTATGCTCCCAGTGGACACAGGCCATGGGCCAGCTTCGGGACAGGGTGTGCGTGACCCACCTGCTGGTAGAGGCGCTTAGCTGGTGGAAAGCCACACAGCACCTAAAGGCAGGCATGCCTTTCCAGAACCCAGTGCCCCAGCTGGTTCTCACCATGGATACCTTCTTACTAAGGTGGGGAGCACATTGCGGGAGTGTTCACACACAGGCCAATTGTTCCAGGGCAGAGAACCAGCAGCAGATCAACCTGCTGGAGTTCAGGGCCATATTCCTGGCACTCAAAGCTTTCAATCACTGCCTACAGCACTATTCGTTTCTGGTCCAGACGGATAACTAGTTTACGATGTTCTATCTGAACAAGCAGGGAGGCACGTTCTCTGCCAGAAGTCAATAGCCCTCCACTCGTATGCGATCAATCAAGGAATGCTCCTAAGGGCAGTGTACCTGCTGGGCCAGGACAATGCCCTGGTGGACAAATTGACCAGGGTCCTACAGCTGCATGAATGGTGGCTAAACCCCAGGGCAGCCCAATGGCTCTTCCGCCTCTGGGGCACCCCACGATTAGACCTTTTTGCCAGCCCGGCCGATGCTTAGCTGCCCCGCGTCTGCTCTCACCAGCCTCACCCATCCCGGGTGGCAGCGGATGCCTTCCTAATCCTGTGGTCTGAGGGCCTCCCACACCACTGGGTCACCAAGACCTTTTTCAAGGTCCTCCAGGTCAAAGCATCGCTGATCCTTGAGGCCTCACTGTGGCCCAGGCAGCCTTGGGTCCCGCTACTTCGCCTATCGACTGAGCCCCTGGTCCCTCTGGGGAATGCCCTGGGATTACTGACTCAGGAGGACGGCTCCCTCCTTCACCCCAACCTGGGATCTCTGGTGCTAACAAGGTTGCTGCTGAACGGGTAGCTTTGGCTCCCTTTAACCTCCTGAGGGAGGTGGAGGAGGTTCTTGCTTCTCGTAAAACCTCTATGAGGGAGGCCTATGCCTTCAAGTGGTGCAGATTCCTTGGTATGGTGCACAGAGCAATGGGTCAACCCGCTCTGCTCGCTGCACAAGGTGCTGCAGTACCTGCTTCATCCTCGCATTCTGGACTCGTCCAACTCTGTCAGGGTACACCCGAGTGCTCTTTCGGTGCACTACCAACTTATCAAGGCCAAACCCTTCTCTGAGCAGCCCCTCGTTACCCGGTTCTTATGGGGCCTCCTCTCTAAGATCTCCATCTGCCCACCTCCGGAAGAATGGGACCTTAATGTGGTACTGTCACAGCTCACTGGGCTGCCATTCGAGCCTCTGGCTTCTTGTCACCTACGGTACCTCTCATGGAAGGTGTTTTCCTGGTGGCACTCACATCTGCTCGCAGGATCAGTGAGTTTCAAGCCTTGCTAGCAGAGCCTCCCTAAACCATGTTCTGCAAGAACAGAGTCGTGCTTTGCCTGCATTCTAAATTCCTTCCAAAGTTGGTGTCCTCTTTCCACCTCAATCAGGAGGTGGTGCTCCCCATCTTCTTTCCACAGCCTCATGCCGACAGGTCGGCGGCCATCCTCCATACTTTGCATTGTAAGAGGGCCCTGTCTTTCTACTTGCAGTGTACCCAGGCCAGTCGCAAAGCCTCTCAACTTTTCTTCTCCCATGACTCCAGGCCGCTGGGGGAGGCAGTAACCAGGTGAATCCTGTCCACCTGGGCTGCGGACTGCATTGCCCTTGCCTACGAATAGGCAGGGCTCCTACTGGAGTTCCAGGTTACAGTACACAGCGTCAGGGCTATGGTGACCTCGGTTACAAACTTGCACTCTGCCCCCATGACAGACCTCTGCTGGGCCGACACCTGGTCCTCAGTCCACACCTTCGCAACTCACTATTGCCTGGACGAGTCCCGACGGGACAGCGCCTTCTCCCAGTCTGTACACCATAATTTCTTCGAGGTCTAGGCAACTCCTACCCTCTGACCCTTCTTGTTCAGGCTACCAAAGTGATAGTTCTCCCTGGACACTAGGGTCCTTTCAGAATCTCTCCTTCGAACTCATGTGCTGCTGTTTGTGGCTTGATCGTGGATTTCTACAAGTTTGCGGTAGCCTGTAGCTAGGGAGTCCCATATGCGAGGACTGACTTCCTGCTTGTTCCTAGAGAAAGCGTAGTTACTCACCTGTAACAGGTGTTCTCCAGGGACAGCAGGAATCAGTCATCACAACCCTCCCTCCTCCCCATGGAGTTGCTGTATTTTGCCATCTTCTTTTGTCTGCTCTTGTTATGTCATCTGACTGAGAAAGATGGTACCCTTGGGTGGGAAGGGAACCATGCATGCGTTGTGGCATCTCCCAAAAGCTTTCTTTAAAAGTTGGAGAGATGCTTCCGCGGGGTATCCATCGGCGCTGACGTCATCCATATGTGAGGACTGATTCCTGCTGTCACTGGAGAACACCTGGTACAGGTAAGTAACTATGCTTTCCATGAGTTGTCCAGTTTGCAGAGTTTATTTTAAACTTCTTTAACTCACAGAACAGCGGTATAAAAAAAAGTGTTAAATAAATAAATAGACGTCTAGCCAGTTAAGTTTTCAGGATAACTACTACTACTATTAATCATTTATAAAGTGATACAAGGCATACACAGCACTGTACATACACATATAAAGATGATTCCTGCTTAGAGCTTACAATCTAATTAAGACATAAGACAAAAGATAAGAATAAGGTAAGAATAGGGAAGGGTAAGGAGACGCAAGGAAAATAAGGGATCAGGATGCAAGCAGCCTCAGAGAGGTGAGCCTTTAGCATGGATTTAGAAAGAGGCAGAGATGAGGTCTGACGTACACATTCAAGTAGCTTGTTCCAGGCATAAGAAGCAGCAAGGTGAAAGGATCCAAGTCTGAAGTTAGCAGTGGAAGAAAAGAGCATAGAGAGAAGCAAGCCAGTAGAAGAGCGGTGTTCATGAGGAGGTCTTAGTGCTGGGGAAGAGTCTGCTGTCTTGGTACATGTCGGTACCAGTGACATAGGAAAATGTGGTAGGGAGGTTCTGGAGGCCAAATTTAGGCTTTTAGGTAGGAAGTTGAAATCCAGGACTTCCAGGGTAGTGTTCTCCGAAATGCTTCCTGTTCCACGCGCAGGACCCAAAAGGCAGGCAGAGCTCCGGAGTCTCAATGTGTGGATGAGACGATGGTGCAAGGATGAGGGTTTTGGATTTGTTAGGAACTGGGGAACATTCTGGGGAAAGGAGGGGCTCTTCCGAAGGGATGGGCTTCACCTTAACCGGGATGGAACCAGGCTGCTGGCATTAACCTTTAAAAAGGAGATAGAGCAGCTTTTAAAATAGATAATAGGGGCAAGCCGACAGTCACCCAAGAGCGCATGGTTCGGAAGAATGTATCCTTGAAGGATGCTACCAAAAGTAGAGAGGTTCCAAAAAAGAGTAAAGTAGCCCAAATGCCCTCGAGTATGGAGCAGACAGAGCTTAAAGATCCCAAATTACCCGTGCCTACCAATAGCCAAATTAATATGAATAAAATGCAGTCTCTAAAATGCTTGTATGCAAATGCTAGAAGTCTAAAAAACAAGATGGGAGAGTTAGAATGTATAGCACTAAATGAGAGATTAGATATAATTGGAACTCAGAGACATGGTGGAAGGAAGACAACCAGTGGGACACTGTGATACCTGGGTACTAACTATATCGTAATGATAGAGCTGATTGGCGGAGGGGTTGCGCTCTACGTTAGAGAGGGCATTGAGTCAGAAAGGATTAAAGTTTTGCCGGAAACAAAATTTGATGTAGAATCTCTATGGATTGAAATTCCATGTAAAAAGGGGAAGGCGATGGCAGTGGGGGTGTACTATCGACCGCCTGGCCAGAATGAACAAATGGATGATGAAATGCTCAAAGAAATCAAGGAAGCTAAGAAAGGTTACAGCACAGTAATAATAATGGGTGATTTCAATTACCCCAGTATCGACTGGGTCAGTGTCACGGCAGGACATGCTAGGGAGATAAAGTTCCTAGATGAAATAAATGACTGCTTCTTGGAGAAGCTGGTTCATGAACCGACCAGAGGGGAAGCCATATTGGACCTAGTCCTTTGTGAAACACCAGATCTGGTGCAAGAGATAAGGTTGTTGGGGCCACTTGGCAATAGTGATTATAGCATGATCGCGTTTCATCTAATTAATGGAGGAGGGATGGTAAGGAAATCCACAGTACTACCCTTTAACTTTCGAAAGGGAGACTGTGATAAAATGAGGAAAATAGTTAACAAAAAACTAAAAGGAGCAGTTGCAAAGGTTAAAGACTTACATCAAGCTTGGGTGTTGTTGAAAAATACTATCTTGGAAGCCCAGACCACTGTATTCCACACTTTAAGAAAAGTGGAAGGAAGTCCAAAAAACTGCCAGCATGGTTTAAAGGTGAAGTCAGAGAGGCTGCTGTTGCCAAAAAAGCATCTTTCAGGAAATGGAAAAAAGAACCAAACGACGAAACCTGGAAACCTCACAAGCACTGGCAAGTTAAATGCAAGGCATTGATAAGGCAGGCAAAGGGAGAATGTGAGAAGAAGCTTGCTGCGAAAGCAAAAACGCGTAAGACTTTTTCAAGTATATTCTTAGCAAAAAAATGTGAGAGAGTCAGTTGGTCCAATAGATGATAGATGGGTTAAAGGGGCACTAAGAGGCAACAAGGCGATAGCGGAGAGACTGAATGAATTCTTTGCTTCGGTCTTTACTGAGGAAGATGTAGGGATGTTACCCATGACTGAAGTGGTATTTAAAGGTGCGGAAGAATTGAAGGAAATATCGATACATTGGGAAGATGTATTACAACTATTAGATAAACTGAAGAGCAGCAAATCACCTGGGCTGGATGATATACATCCAATGGTATTGAAAGAACTGAAATATGAGATTGCAGACCTGCTATTAGTAATCTATGAACTATCATTAAAATCATCTGTAATACCTGAAGATTGGAGGATGGCAAACGTAACACCAATTTTTAAAAAGGGTTCCAGGGGTGATCCGTGAAACTACAGACCGCTGAGCCTTTATTTATTTATTTTATTTATTTACATTCTCTTATATACCGCGCTATTCTGCATCAGTGCGGTTTACATTGAACAGATTGAAATTACATTGAACAGGACATTATAACTTGGAGATAACTATTTTACAGGGAACATGGGCTATGGAGGGTTAAGTGGCTTGCCCAAGACCACAAGGAGCACCTGTGGGACTAGAAACCCCAGTCCTTCCGGCCCAAGGTTGCTGTCCTCTAGTGGGATTTGAACCCCCGACCTTCCGGCCTGAAGTACCTTGCCCCAACCACTAGGCCACTCCTCCACTCCTACGTCAGTACTTACATCAGTACTGGGAAAAATGGTAGAAACCATCATAAAGAACAAACTTGCTGAACATGTAGATAGTCATGGCGAAATGGAGATCTTGTCTTACTAATCTGTTATGTTTTTATGAAGGTGTGAATAAACAGGTAGACAAAGGTGAGTCGGTTGCTATAGTATATCTGGACTTTCAGAAAGCCTTTGACAAGGTCCCTCATCGGAGCCTTTTGGCAAAACTAAAATGTCATTGGATAGGAGGCAGTGTACTATTGTGGATCAGGAACTGGTTAAAAGATAGAAAGCAGAGGATAGGGCTAAATGGCCAATTTTCCCAATGGAGAAAGGTGAATAGTGGTGTACCCCAGGGATCTGTGCTGGGTCTGCTGCTTTTTGACGTATTCATAAATGACTTGGAAAAGGGAATAATCAGTGAGGTTATCAAATTTGCAGATGGCGCAAAACTATTTAAAGTTGTTAAAACCCAAGATGATTGTGGAAAATTGCAAGAGGATCTTAATAAATTGGAAGACTGGGCATCAAAATGGCAGATGAAATTTAATGTGGACAAGTGCAAAGTTATGCAGCTAGGGAAGAACAACCCAAACTATGGTTACACGATGCAAGGTTCCACATTAGGAACCACCACACAGGAAAAAGATTTAGGCGTCATTGTGGATAACATGTTAAAACCCTCGGCCCAGTGTGCAGCGGCAGCCAAGAGAGCAAATAGAATGCTAGGTATCATAAAGAAAGGAATGGAAAATAGAACAAAGGATATTATAATGCCTCTGTATCGTTCCATGGTGAGACTGCACCTTGAATATTGTGTGCAATTCTGGTCACCATATCTTAAAAAAGGATATAGCGTTATTAGAAAAGGTTCAGAGAAGAGCCACCAAAATGGTAAAGGGGATGGAAGGATACCCCTATGAAGAAAGGTTAAAAAGGTTAGGGCTCTTTAACCTGGAAAAGAGACGGCTGAGGGGAGATAAGATAGAAGTCTATAAATTAATGAATGGAGTGGAACAGATAAACGTAGATTGATTGTTTACATTATCAGAATATAGAAAGACTAGGGGGCATGCAATGAAGTTACAGGGTAATCTATTTAAGACTAATAAAATAAAATATTTTTTCACTCAACGTGTAATCAAACTCTGAAATTTGTAATCGGAGGATGTAGTAAAGGCTGTTAGTTTAGCTCTGTTTAAAAAAGGTTTGGACAAGTTCCTGGAGGAAACCATTATTAAGAAGGGGTCCCAGGATATCATTGCTTGACCCAGTACAAACATTGTGGAACCTGTGTCTTTTGGGGAAACTGCTAGGTACATATTTTATTTATTTATTTATTAACAATTCTTATATACCGCACTATTAGACATCAGCGCGGTTTACATTGAACAGAAAACATCCGACAGTTTACATATGTCTGGTCATTACATTTAACAGGAAGAATAACTTGGCGAAATAGGGAAACTAAATACAATGCAGGGTTATCTGATAAAGGATATCCTGGTTAACTATTTACAATAGTGGTACAATAGTATATGGAACAACTAGTTATTTACATTGTGAAGTTGGTCTGTTGCGGGAGTCTATCTGGTTTGACCCCTTCTGCTATTCACCTGGGGGTTATGTTCGGAGCTGTCATTGAGATATTTAAGGATATTTCCAACATATGACCTAGATTGGTCACTGTTGGAAACAGGATACTGAGCTTGATGGACCTTGGTCTGACTCAGTATGGCATATCTTATGTTCTTATGTAGGGGTGTAGGGAGAGAGGAAAGCTAGTGATAGGCAGAAGAATGAATGCATTTAAAAGTCAGACGGAGAAGTTTGAATTGGATATGGAAATGGCAGGGAAGGAAGGTTTAGGAGGGAGAAAAATAAGGTGGTCAGTTTTGGCCATGTTTAATTTCAAATGGCAGTGAGACATGCAGATGGTGTTGTCAGACAGGCAAAGAGAGATGTGGGCTTGGAATGACAGAGAAATGCCAGGTGTAGAAAGATAGATCTGAGAATCATCAGCATAAAAAGGATACTGAAATCCATGGGAGGAAATGAGAGTATCAAGGGACTGGGTGTAGAGAGGAAAAAGGGACTGGGTGTAGAGAGAAAAAAGGAAAGGGCCCAGAACAGATCCTTGTGGTACACCAATTGAGAGAGGGATAGCAGTAGAAGAAGAACCTGCAGAACAAACATTGAAAGAGCAATGGGTGAGATGAGAAGAGAACCAGGACCGTACAGAACCCATAAAACCAATTGTCAAGGAGGGCGGTGGTGATCAGCCACAGTGAATGTGGATGAGAGAAATTTGCATGCACTGTCTCCATTGTATGCAAGCCTTTCTCATGCATAATCACTGTGGCTAGCCTGAAAACCTGACTAACTAGGTGTATCCTGAGGACTGGGTTGAGAATCCACGCCCTAAAGAGACTATCCAGGTAACTGGTTATAAGTGGTGCCCATGGATTTGTAAGGAATGCCTACTTTGGGACTGAATCCCTTAACACTACTCTTCAGTCTTTAGTATGTCCATGGGCAGGTGACGAGAATAGGTGTGGTGAGCAGCACACAGCCTAAGCCATATATCTAACCCTTCTGTTTTTTTTCATGAGTTTTATGTCTTACTTGAATGAAAAGAGTTGGAAGACCTTTCAGTGCCTAGAAGAATTTTTTTTTTAGTTGTTAGAAATGTTTCTTCTTCGTTTCATGCCAGAGAGATGTATTGATCTTTTCTGGCTGTAAATGTATAGTTCCTCTGCTTCTGGAACTAGACTCTGTGCTTTTCAGAGATTCCTGTGCACCTTTCCCTCCCCTTAGGGGTACTGGGACTGGAGTGCATTTTGCTTCAACTGATCCATACTGTGTGGCTATCTTGTGTTCTTGAATTAGCTGTATGAGAGCATGTGTTCTCCGGGAACAGGCAGGAAGTCAGTCCTCACATATGGGTGTCGTCAGTGTCGACGGTGCCGACGGAGCCCTCGCGGAAGCATCCCCCCAGCTTTCAAAGAAAGTCTTTGGGAGATACCATCATGCATGCATGGTGCTCTTTTTACCCAAGGGTGCCATTCTCCTTTTTTCTGTGGAGTCCTTCAGATGTCTGTCTGGTCTTTCCCCAGAAAAAGTTGATATTTCTTGACCTGAGTTTCATACTCTCTCCAGTGGTGCACCTGAACTTGCTGCCCTGGCATTGAGTCTCGGGTTCTTACCTTTTTTTTCCTGTCTTCGGCGCCTTTGTGCCTTTTTTCCAACTGGCAGCCCCGCGGGTCTTTGACCTTGCTGGGGTACTTTTTCCCCCCATGGCTACCAGTAGTGTGATCGGTGTGCCAAAATAATGTCTCTTACCGACATACACGACTGCTGTCTTCACTGCCAGAGGCCAGACCACGACCCCACGGCATGCGACCTCTGTAAAAAGATGTCTACCAAAGCCCTCAAGAGCCAACAACAGCAGCACAATAAGTTTTTCCCGGAGCCTCCGGTACCTCTGAAGGCCAAGACCTCCTCTGAAGGCACAGAATCTTTGGATAGCCTTATGGATTTCGATTGACACTGTGGCTCTTTGGAAAGGGGGTCTCCCTCAAGGGAACTCAAGAAGAAGAAAACCTCGAAGGCGGCATCCGTGGATGGCTCCGACAGGCTGGGTAAGCCCAGAGCCAGGTCCCGCAGTCCTCGACGCTCGTCTGAGGGATTGGAGAGAAAGCAGCCTGTGAAGATACCCTGAAAGGACTCGACTTCGGAGCCTTGGTCGCCAGACACTATCCTCATTGAGGGCTCCCCCTTGGGGGAACCGGTGTCTGGCCCGAATCCATCGATACCCGCACCGATGGCTGCGGAGCCTTCTGGACTCGAGTCAGGAATGGTAACCCTGGAGCGCAGCTTGTCTGCCTTCATGGCGGGCACTGTTGTCCGATACTACCGGTTTCATCGCCCAGATCACCGGCCCATCGACATCAAAGACATTCCAGAGGCAGAGTCGATCCTCTAGACTCTTTGGCCTCGAGTCGATCCTCAGCCGAGGTCTCGTTCGATTCCCGTTCCACGGTGCAGAGATCTTCCCTGACTAGCGTGCTTTGTGCCAGCCGTGGGGCTTCTGAGGGCCATGGGGGACTCAGGCCTGGAACCTGTGAGCCATCCTTCACTCAAGTCCTCGACAGACTATTCCAAATGGGAAACCTCGGACTCCCTACCTTGGGAGCCCCGGTGTTGGTCTCTGCTCGAGGACATGGCATATCTCATCTTCATCAGGGGCGTGTCCAAGGCCCTAGCATTCCCAGCGGAATCGGAGGACCCTCAGACGGAGGAGCTAGAAATCCTCCAATACGAGGCTCCTCCGAGGGAATTGCTTATGGTACCCCCCATCCCACCCATCTTGGAAAGGCTGATGCTCTGTTTGTGGAAGACACCAGCATCGGTGTCGGTTGTGAGCAAGTGGCTCGACTTGATGTACTGAGTCCGCCGTAGTCCGGGCTTCCAGAAGGCACAGCTGCCATACAACTCCATGGTGGTGGGGTTGGCCATGTGTTGGCTGAAGAGTCAGAAGACGCACTCCTCGGTGCCCCATGGTAGGGAGGCACGCACCCTGGATACCCTCGGCAGAAAGTGCTACCAGGGCTTGATGCTTATCGGCCGGATCCAGGCCTACCAGCTGTACATGGGCATGTACCTGAGAGACCTGGCGAAGAAACTCGCTGGGTTCTCAGCTGGTCTTTCCGAGGAACCCCTGCAGAGGTTCAAGAACCTGGCCAAGGCCGTCTGTGAGTGCTCCAAATTTATGTCTTGGGCAGCCTATGACAGCTTTGAGTCGGCGACTTGAGAAGTGGCGGTGGGCATCGGTGCCCGACTCCAGGCTTGGCTGCAATCGTCCAACCTCGAGCAATGGGTTCAGGACAAATTGGTAGACGTCCATGACAAGGAGAGAACCTCTTTGGCAAACCTATGACCGGCAAAGCCACTGAGCTGGAGACAGAGTATATGATGAGGACCAGGCTCTCTGAAAAGACTGCTGCTCCTCCCTGACGGAAGGGCTCGGGTAAAACATAAGAACATAAGATATGCCATACTGGGTCAGACCAAGGTCCATCAAGCCCAGTATTCTGTTTCCAACAGTGGCCAATCTAGGTCATACGTACCAAGCAGTTTCCCCAAAAGACACAGGCTCCACAGTGCTTGTACTGGGTCAAGCATTGATATCCTGGGTCCCTTCTTAATAATGGTTTATGGACCTTTCCTCCAGGAACTTTTCAAAACCTTTTTTAAACCCAGCTACACTAACAGCCTTTACTACATCCTCCGGTAACAAATTCCAGAGTTTGATTACACGTTGAGTGAAAAAATATTTTCTTTTATTAGTCTTAAATAATTTACCCTGTAGCTTCATTGCATGTGCCTTAGTCTTTCTATATTCTGATAACGTAAACAATCGATCTACATTTACCCGTTCCACTCCGTCCATTAATTTATAGATTTCTATCATATCTCCCCTCAGCTGTCTCTTTTCCAGGTTAAGAGCCCTAACCTTTCTAGCCTTTCTTCATAGGAGTATCCTTCCATCCCCTTTACCATTTTGGTGGCTCTTCTCTGAACCTTTTCTAATAACGCTATATCCTTTTTAAGATACGGCGACCAGAATTGCACACAATATTCAAGGTGCGGTCTCACCATGGAACGATATAGAGGCATTATAATATCTTTTGTTTTATTTTCCATTCTTTTCCTTATGATACCTAGCATTCTATTTGCTCTCTTGGCCGCCGCTGCACACTGGGCCGAGGGTTTTAACATGGTATCCACAATGATGCCTAAATCTTTTTCCTGGGTGGTGGTTCCTAATGTGGAACCTTGCATCGTGTAACCATAGTTTGGGTTGTTCTTCCCTAGGTGCATAACTTTGCACTTGACCACATTAAATTTCATCTGCCATTTTGATGCCCAGTCTTTCAATTTATCAAGTACTATCTTATGTATATACACACTACATTTTGTTAGTTAATTGTTTTAACACGGTTCCAGTTTAAATTCACTGTTTAGTTTCCTTGACTTAACTTTGATTAATTTATCATATTTTAAGATGTTCCATGTTCTATGTTATTTTAAGATGTTCTATGTAAAACAAACTTCGCTTTGTTAATTGTTGTTATTTGTACACCGCAACTGATCTCTGGAAGATGCGGTATAAAAATGAGTGTTAAATAAATAAATAAATAAATAAGATCCTCTTGAAATTTTCCATAATCCTCTTGGGTTTTAACAACTTTAAATAGTTTTATGTCATCTGCAAATTTGATAACCTCACTCGTTATTCCACTTTCCAGGTCATTTATGAATATGTCAAAAAGCAGCGGACCCAGCACAGATCCATGGGGTACACCATGATTCACTTTTCTCCTTTGGGAAAATTGGCCATTTAGCCCAACCCTCTGCTTTCTATCTTTTAACCAGTTCTTGATCCTCAGTAGTACACTGCCTCCTATCCCATGACTCTTTAGTTTTGCCAAAAGTCTCTGATGAGGGACCTTGTCAAAGGCTTTCTGAAAGTCCAGATACACTATATCAACCGACTCACCTTTGTCCACCTGTTTATTCACACTTTCAAAAAAACATAATAGATTAAGACAGGATCTTCCTTGTCTAAAACCATATTGGCTGTCTCCCATTAGGCCATGACTATCTACAAGCTGAGTAATTTTTTTCTTTATGATGGTTTCTACCATTTTTCCCAGTACTGACGTGAGGCTCACCGGTCTGTAGTTTCCCAGATCACCCCTGGAACCCTTTTTAAAAATTGGCGTTACATTTATTTATTTATTTATTTAACAGTCTACATTTATTTTACATTGGCGATCCTCCAATCTTCAGGTATTACAGATAATTTTAATGAAAATTCACAGATTACTAATAGCAGGACTGCGATCTCATATTTCAGTTCTTTCAATACCCTTGGATGTATACCATCCGGCCCAGGTGATTTGCTACTCTTCATTTTATCTAATAGTTATAATACATCTTCCCGATGTATCAATATTTCCTTCAATTCTTCTACACCTTTAAATACCACTTCAGTCATGGGTAACATCCCTACATCTTCCTCAGTAAAGACCGAAGCAAAGAATTCATTCAGTATCTCTGCTATCGCCTTGTCGCCTCTTAGTGCCCCTTTAACTCCTCTATCATCTAATGGACCAACAGACTATCTCACTGGCTTTTTGCTACGAATGTACTTGAAAAAGTCTTTATTTTGCGTTTTTGCTTCCGCATCAAGCTTCTTCTCAAATTCTCCCTTTGCCTGCTTTATCAATGCCTTGCATTTGACTTGCCAGTGCTTGTGCTGTTTCCAGGTTTCGTCGTTTGGCTCTTTTTTCCATTTCCTGAAAGATGCTTTTTTGGCAACAACAGCCTCTCTGACCTCCCCTTTAAACCATGCTGGCAGTTTTTTGGACTTCCTTCCACTTTTCTTAAAGCGTGGAATATAGCTGGTCTGGGCTTCCAAGATAGTAGTTTTCAGCAACACCCAAGCTTGATGATGTAAGTCTTTAACCTTTGCAACTGCTCCTTTTAGTTTTTTCTTAACTATTTTCCTCATTTTATCATAGTCTCCCTTTCGAAAGTTAAAAGGTAGTACTGTGGATTTCTTTACTATCCCTCCTCCACTAATTAAATCAAAGGCGATCATGCTATGATCACTATTGCCATATGGCCCCAACACCCTTATTTCTTGCACTAGATCTGGTGTTCCACTAAGGACTAGGTCTAATATGGCTTCCCCTCTGGTCGGTTCATGAACCAGCTGCTCCAAGTAGCAGTCATTTATGTCATCTAGGAACTTTATCTCCCTAGCATGTCCTGCCGTGACACTGACCCAGTCGATACCGGGGTAATTGAAATCACCCATTATTATTACTGCGCTATAACTTTTGTTAGCTTCCTTGATTTCTTTGAGCATTTCATCATCCATTTGTTCATTCTGGCCAGGCGGTCGATAATACACCCCCACTGACATCGCCTTCCCCTTTTTACATGGAATTTCAATCCATAGAGATTCTACAGCAAGTTTTGTTTCCTGCAAAACTTTAATCTTTTCTGACTCAATGCCCTCTCTAACATAGAGCGTAACCCCTCCACCAATTTGATCAGCTCCATCATTACGATATAGTTTGTATCCAGGTATCACAGTGTCCCACTGTTTGTCCTCCTTCCACCATGTCTCTGATATCTCAATCATATCTAACCTCTCATTTAGTGCTATATATTGTAACTCTCCCATCTTATTTTTTAGACTTCTCGCATTTGCATACAAGCATTTTAGAGACTGTATTTTATTCATATTAGTTTGGCTGTTTGTAGACATGGGTAATTTGAGATCTTTAAGCTCTGCTCCATATTCAAGAGCATTTGGGCTACTTTACTCTTTTTTTGGAACCTGTAAACGGGGGCGCTGGGTGAGAATGTCCACAGTCTTGGCAAAGGCAAATATTAGTATGACTTGCAAAGGATTGTGGGAAATGTAGTCCATTCATACCAGAATCAGCCGTTCACAAATAAATGAGTTGTGCTTGCTCGAGTGTAAGCAAAGAAAATATATTTTATTTATGGGGTTATTTCTCCCACACAGATTTACTTGGTAGCACAAAAGGATACTTGCTTTCAGTATTATACTTAGGAAAAACAAATCATGATCAGCAACTGAACTTCTTAAGCAATCAATCAAACAATAAAGACCTTGATGGGAACAGAAAGGTCTTTCTGTGGGCTCCTGCTAATACCTTTTAGCAGTGCTCCAAAAACAAAACAAAACCCAAAAAATAATCAAAAACTGTTCTTTTTCAAGGATAACTTCTTGTATTTTCACACACACCCAGAAGTGTCCTTTCAGAGCTCACATGCAATTATGCAAGGTTTAATTGCTAACAATTAACCAGCTGCAAACCTCTTGGCTGGTTTACTTTCTATACGTGGCTCAAATCCTACCCTAAAGCTTTCTTGTAAACTTTTCTGGGTAGATAAAAGAACAAGATATATTTCTTTTTGATGGTTGTTGTATTTGTGAGAGTATATTACCACAGCAGCCTAGATAGAGAGCAATCCATGTATTCACTCTGATCATTTAAAATATCTCCTTCTTCAATTATCATAGAATCAATATCATGGACTGGCTCAGGGGAATTCCTTAATGGAGCACTCTCAAGACAATACTTGTTTCCCTGCTGTCTTCCAAGTGAAGAGCTAGGGCATAGATCAATGTTCATACCTGAGCTTCCATTGCTGTTAGGGTTCCTCTCCAGATATCCTGGCCAGTATGTAGTCCAGTTTTTATGTCCAGCCTTCCAATCAAGATCCCTGGACACTGGGTCTCTCTTCACATACCTTCTTGCACTGGTCTTAGGGCCCCTTCCAAATGCAGCCGTCTCCCTCACAGGTGCCGTCCAGGGATTCCTGGCTCTGTAACCCCACTCCTCTGGCTTCCCCCAGTCCAATGGAGTATGCTTGCCTCTGGAATGACTCCCAGCACACGTACTCCTATGTACTCCTTTAGACCTCCAAGATGCTTTTCTCTTCTTTCTTCCATGCTGCTTCTTGCTCTCTCTGTCCTTGAGCTCTGGGTTCCTCATCAACTCCAACTCCAACTCTTTCTGATTCTGTGTAGAATAGGGTTTACTTTTAACTTGTTTAGAGGGATACTCCACCCTAGCACAGCTCAGCTGTGCTGAATCAAGCCCTGCCCTTGGAGATGAGTGCTTGGGGATTACCTCATAGCTCTCCTGATTGAACCCACGTTTCCCCTCTTCAGCTCTTCTAGTGGCTGTTTGAAACCTGGTGCATTCTGGGACTGGTAGTCTTTTATGGAAACATTCTGTTTTATTATTTCTACCAGAAAAGACAGGTTGCTTGTTCAGAGCCATTTCACCTCTATTACAGCTCCTTCCTGAACTATGATAAGCTTCCTTATCACAAACCTCTCTGCTTTTGGTAGTATCCTTCAAGGTAGTAACCTCCTTTCTTCCGAACCATCCGCTGTTGGGCGACTGTCGGCTTTCCCCTATTATCTAGTTTAAAAGCTGCTCTATCTCCTTTTTAAAGGTTAATGCCAGCAGCCTGGTTCCATCCCGGTTAAGGTGAAGCCCATCCCTTCGGAAGAGCCTCTCCTTTCCCCAGAATGTTCCCCAGTTCCTAACAAATCCAAACCCCTCATCTCTGCACCATTGTCTCATCCATGCATTGAGACTCCGGAGTTCTGCCTGCCTTTTGGGTCCTGCACGTGGAACGGGAAGCATTTCGTAGAACGTAGAACTGGAAGTTCTGGGTTTCAACTTCCTACCTAAAAGCGAAATTTAGCCTCCAGAACCTCCCTACCAAATTTTCCTATGTCATTGGTACTGACATGTACCAAGACAGCAGACTCCTCCCCAGCACTATTTAAGACCTTATCTAGGTGGCGCGTGAGGTCCGCTACCTTCGCACCAGGCAGGCATGTTACCAGGCGATCCTCACGTCCACCAGCCACCCAGCTATCTATATGCCTAATGATCGAATCACCAACCATAACGACTGTCCTAACCCTTCCCTCATGGGCACATGGCCTGGAGAAACTTCCTCTGTGCGATAGGGTTTTACATCACCTGGAGGACAGGTCCTAGTTACAGGATCACTTCCTGCCACACCAGGGTGATGCTCTCCTGTCACGTGACCTCTCTCCTCCATGGCAACAGGGATGCTGCCAGACTGGAGGTGGGACTTCAGGACTATATCCCTGTAGGTCTCGTCTATGTACCTCTCTGTCGTCCTTATGTTTTCCAAGTCTGCTACTCTAGCCTCTAGAGAATGGACTTGTTCCCTGAGAGTAAAGAGCTCCTTGCACCTAGTGCACTTGTAAGACCTCTCACCAACTGGGAGAAAATCATACATGTGACACTCAATGCAAAAGATTGGAAAGCCCCCATCTCGCTGCTGGACTGCTGTCTGCATCTTTAGTTTTAAGATTTTGTTTAGATCTTTAAGTTCTTTACTTCCTAAGGGTTGCTATGGATATTTATACTAATAAAACTGTACCTAATACGTTGTGATGAGGAAGCTGCCCAGAGCCCAGAGAACACTGATAAAGGAAGGGAATTTACCCTAATCAAGGGACCTGTTTTGGCAGGTCACAGGAGTAAGACTGCAGATTTACCTAAAAGACAGGTTATTTCGGGCTGCAGTGGCCTGCAGAGAGCCTCTAGTGGAGCTGAGGTGAAAGAGTATAAGCCCTGATGGAGAAACCCTTACGTCACTCCTAACTACTGAGCTGCCAGGAGAGACTTTGATCACCAACACCTGGGGAGTGCAAGGGAGGGGTTGGAAGCTGGGAACTTTAAAACTAGAACAGAATATGCAGAGAGAAAAGGAGAGAGCAAGCTTAAGCCTGGAAGACGAGAAGAGCAAGGAGGCAATCCTGAGAGGAGGCTTGAAGGCAAGCGTGAGAGCAAGGAGAGAGGAGCTACAAGAGATTCATATTCTTGGAGAGATTCCTGGGAGAAGGCAGCTTCAAGGGATTGGGGAAATCCAAAGGCTTGGGGAACTTCAGCTGGGAACCCTAAGAAGAGGTATGGAGCAGATGCCCTGAGGTCCAGGAATATAGACTGGAGGACAGGTTATAAAAGCTCCAATGCATACTGGTCCAAATATTTGAGAGGACAGCCTAATGCCAGCTTTAACCCAGGTATGAACTATGAACGTTTCTCTAACCTAAAGCAAGGCAAATTGTTTAGACATAGTTCCTGTCCTAATGAAGGTCAGTTAATAAAGCCCTCTGATCCAGCTCCTGATATAGAACCTATGCAAATAGAAGAACCAGCTATAATTAAAGAGGAGGACGATAATCTCATGGACTGTTCTTTATGCAAGGTTGCTAGCACAGCGAAATCCTGAAAGTGGGATCAAACATTAAAAGGGAAACGTTCTTGTAACTGGCACTAGAAGTTTGTGTAAATACTTGTGCAGAGAAGGAAAAGAGCTGTTGATTAGAGCTTGTTAGCCAGCTGGTATCAGAGCAGTACACAGCTCAGGCTATGCACAGGTTGGATACAAAAGGTGCTTTAAAATGTGAAAAGAAAAGCTGTTTTGGTGAAGAAGCTTTTACTTTTTGCCTTCCTTTTACTCCAGCCCTGCTGAGCAGGTTTGTCAGCAGTGACTGAGAAAGACTTTCTGTTGTTAATGGACTTTACAAGCTACTTGCTTTATCTTTCAGCTGTATTATTATTTTGAATATAAAATCCTGGAGAATACATCCTAAGGTGTTGCCAAGTAGAATCTGTGTGCATCTGGATTTACCTCATAAATAAATATTCTGTCACTGTCTTACACTCGAGCCAACTACATTGTCTTCATTTACCTCAAAGGCAAGCACCGCATGACTGGACTACCAGTACCATAATCCTTTGCAAGATAGCCAGTCTGGAACATTGCTTAATTGGGGAGCTCTATCTAAAAAGCACGCCCCTCCATGCACATGTAAGGGGCTATGGACGTGACAACGTTTAATATACCTTGTTCACCTGAAGCTTAATTAATCTGCTACAAGCTCTCTGCTGGGTTCTAAATTTAACCAGAAAGCTCTCTTCTGTGTTTTAAATTTAAACTAAAAGTACTTTGCTGATGCTAGGCCCTGAGTGACTATTAAATTTAAACTACAAGCTCTCTGCTGGGTATATGTAACCAGAAAGTTCTCTTCTATGTTTTAAATTTAAACTTAAACTGCTGCTACTAGACCCTGAATGATTTAACAAAAAATAGTGGGTTCACAGATTAATTAGCTTTAATACAAAGAATTCCTTACAGAAAATTCCCAGAAGTATATACTGTCACAAGGTAAACCCAGGGGACCCAGAGGAAATGGAGATTAACGGAGAAAATCAGGCAGAACCTGATGAGGTAAACAAAAACATGTCAAATAGTTACTATGAGCAACCACAGCACACGTGGAAAAAGGGTAAAAAGACACACCCAGCCAGCATGAGAATGGAGGTTGATTTACCTGATAGGGATCAGCTGAGAAGGGGTGGAACCCGGGGACAGATACATAAGGCACACTCACAAGCAGTGAGGGAGAGTGAGCACGGACAGAGGTGGAAGCAACAACCTCAGTCGTGGGAACGGAGGGAAAGAGAAAGAAACACTATAAGCCAATCTCATCTCCAGGACCAAAGTTGGTGGAAGGAAGGAAATGAGAGAGAGTGTCAGCAACGTATACCAGAGGACAGCTTGAATGAGTCTCAGGACTATGTGAGTACGTGTGGAGATCAGCTGTTGAACACAGAGTGTGTGTGTGAAAGCCAGAAGAGAAGAGGGAGGAATCCTGTTGCAGGAAGCAAGGCATTCAAAGTGGAACAGGACTGTTTTACACCCGAATGGGCTAAGTCCAGGATTAATAGAAGAAGCCAGCCTAGGGCAGAGATAAAGGGAAAAGGAAACAACTTCTTTCCTTGTACGGGCAGTTACAAGAGAATGGAAGGTCTCTTACCTTATAATTCTGCTAGCAACTTTAAATGCTCAGACTTCTCTCGAGTGCCGTTGTCAGCACTGAAAACTCCCACAGCTGTATCAGAGGAATTAGCCTTTAACCCATTCAAGGCAGGACACAAGCTGTTTGACTCTAATACCAGTGTTTATGGGCAGTTACCTCATAGCTTTACACAGGAGGAGTGCTCTTACAAACCATTATCCAGAGTATACGGTAATACCCAGCAGTGTTTTAGCCTAAAGCCAGGAAGTAGTCACGTAGCTGACGTGATTAACCAGAGTGAGCTCGGCAGGACAGCTGCTACAGAAAACGTAGGTACAAATGGCTATCCTTTAATGCCACATGATATTTCTAATGTACCAGATAACACTGAACCCATGGAATGCTCGTTAGTAACAACTGAAGAGGAAGAGTTTTCATTGAGATAAGAAAATATATGTACAAGGAAGGTTTAAACAGCAACACAGTAACTGGCAGAAGTTGCTTGGTTTAAAGTGAATCCTGATTGATTTATATCAGCAAAAGAAAAGGATTAAGTGCTCATGAAGAGAACTGTTTTTCTTTTGTTAAAAAGTTAAAGCTGAGGAAAGCATTTTTGTTCAATGTTTGCTTCTGTTATTTGCCAGAGTGGCTTTTGATTATTTTGTTCTTCAAGAAAAAGAATACCTCATTGGATGGGGAATAAAGCCCTTGATTTAAAGTGTGAACTGTGTGTTTGAGTGATTACAAGAAGACGGTACAACTACCACCCACAGAGGGCCAGGCAGGGCTATCTATAGCATATAGAAAGCCAAGAAAAGGTATTAAGCCATAATACCAGTCTCCACCGGAGGGGCCCGATGAGGGTGTGACAATACTCACAATTGCAGATCTCTCTCCAGAAGTAACAGTCCCCTTTTGTAGTCCTGCAAGACTCAGTCTTCCAATTTATCAAGATCCTCTTGCAATTTTCCACAATCCTCTTGGGTTTTAACAACTTTAAATAATTTTGTGTCATCTGCAAATTTGATAACCTCACTCGTTCCACTGTCCAGGTCATTTATGAATATGTCAAAAAGCAGCGGACCCAGCACAGATCCCTGAGGTGTACTCCACTATTCACCTTTCTCCATTGGGAAAACTGGCCATTTAGCCCTACCCTCTGCTTTCTATCTTTTAACCTGTTCCTGATCCACAATAGTACACTGCCTCCTATCCCATGACTCTTTAGTTTTGCCAAAAGTCTCTGAGGGACCTTGTCAAAGGCTTTCTGAAAGTCCAGATACACTATATCAACTGACTCACCTTTGTCCACCTGTTTATTCACTCCTTCAAAAAAACATAGCAGATTAGTAAGACAAGATCTTCCTTGTCTAAAACCATGTTGGCTGTCTCCCATTAGGCCATGACTATCTACAAGCTGAGTAATTTTATTCTTTATGATGGTTTCTACCATTTTTCCCGGTACTGACGTGAGGCTCACCGGTCTGTAGTTTCTCGGATCACCCCTGGAACCCTTTTTAAAAATTGGTGTTACATTGGCGATCCTCCAATCTTCAGATGATTTTAATAATAGTTCACAGATTACTAATAGCAGGTCTGCAATCTCATATTTCAGTTCTTTCAACACCCTTGGATGTATACCATCCGGCCCAGGTGATTTGCTTCTCTTCAGTTTATCTAATAGTTATAATACATCTTGATGTATCGATATTTCCTTCAATTCTTCCGCACCTTTAAATACCACGTCAGTCATGGGTAACATCCCTACTTCTTCCTCAGTAAAGACCGAAGCAAAGAATTCATTCAGTCTCTCCGCTCTCGCCTTGTCGCCTCTTAGTGCCCCTTTAACTCCTCTATCATCTAATGGACCAACTGACTCTCTCACAGATTTTTTGCTATGAATGTACTTGAAAAATCTTTATTTTGCGTTTTTGCTTCCGCATCAAGCTTCTTCTCAAATTCTCCCTTTGCCTGCCTTATCAATGCCTTGCATTTGACTTGCCAGTGCTTGTGCTGTTTCTAGGTTTTGTCATTTGGCTCTTTTTTCCATTTCCTGAAAGATGCTTTTTTGGCAACAGCAGCCTCTCTGACTTCACCTTTAAACCATGCTGGCAGTTTTTTGGACTTCCTTCCACTTTTCTTAAAGCATGGAATACAGCTGGTCTGGGCTTCCAAGATAGTATTTTTCAACAACACCCAAGCTTGATGTAAGTCTTTAACCTTTGCAACTGCTCCTTTTAGTTTTTTCTTAACTATTTTCCTCGTTTTATTATAGTCTCCCTTTCGAAAGTTAAAAGGTAGTACTGTGGATTTCCTTACTATCCCTCCTTCACTAATTAAATCAAAGGCAATGATCACTATTGCCAAGTGGCCCCAACAACCTTATTTCTTGCACTAGATCTGGTGTTCCACTAAGGACTAGGTCTTTTACCCGAGGAAAGTGGCTACTTACAGAAAGCCCTTTTACCCGAGGAAAGTGGCTGCTTACAGAAACTACCCGCCTTTTCAGGCCTCCCTGGCTCCTCAGCAGGGTCAGCAGGCTAAGGGATATGGACAAGGCCCTTGTAAGCAGAAGGCTCCCAAGCCCCAGGCATTGGCCCTGGCCCAGCCAGGGGGGAGCTTTTGACTCCTGGGGCATTGCCTTTCCACTCCAAGGAGGTCAGCAGCCCACAGGGGGACATCTCATCCATTATGCCCAAAGGTGGCCAGCAATCACCACCTATTCTTGGGCCTTCTAGGTGGTCAAGGAGGGCTACCTCCTCCATCTGGCTCAGACACCTCCATCTTTCTTCCCGGTAGAGCCCCCCAGGTCTCCCCTTCACTGAGACCTCCTACTGAAAGAACTCACAGGTCTTCTCAAGGACAGAGCAGTAGAACTAGTTCCCCACCATCTCAGGGGTAAGGGCTTCTATTCTAGATAATTCCTCATGCCAAAATGAACAGGGGGCCTAAGGCCCATCCTCAACCTGCACAACCTGAACAAATTCCTGCTGAGGGAGAAGTTCAAGATGCTCTCCCTTGGAACATTGCTGCCTTACCTCCAGCAGAGAGATTGGCTATTCTGCTTGGATCTTAAGATGCATATACCCACATCCTCATTCACCCCAACCACAGGCAGTACCTATAGTTCATGGTGGGGGGCGGCCACTACCAGTACAGGGTCCCTACCCTTTGGCTTGGCTTCAGCCCCAAGGGTCTTCACCATGTGTCTGGCCATCCTGGCTACCTTCCTCTGCCTCCATCGGGTGTTTGTCTCCCTACCTGGATGATTGGCTCATAAAAGGAGGCACGGCTGCAGAAATGCAACAGGCAACCACATTCACCATCCAAGTCCTGCAGCATCTGGGGTTTGTAATAAACTACCCAAGTCACACCTCCTCCCAGCACAGTGTCTAGAGTTCATAGGGGCAAGACTAGACACCTTACAGGCAAAAGCCTTCCTTTACGTGGAACGAGCCGACTGTCTCAGGGCACTGGTCCTAGACATACGGCACCATTCCTCGGTGTCAGCTCAACTCCTGCTGCGCCTACTGGGGCACATGGCCTCCACGGTCCATGTCAACCCAGATGCCCACCTTCACATGAGGACCACACAGTGGTGCCTTTGGGACCAGTGGACTTCTCCAGGACAGAGTTTCAGTAACCCGCCAGTTGGCGGAATATCTGACCTGGTGGTAAAACCCCCAATACCTTAAGGCAGGGATGCCCTTCTAAACTCCAAGCTCCTTAAGGATTCTCACTACGGATGCCTCCCTGCTGGGATGGGGAGCCCACAGCGAGAAACTCCACACCCAGGACAGCTGGTCACTGGACGAGAGCAATCAGCAGATCAACCTCCTGGAGTTTCGGGCGATTATATCTAGCCCTCTGAGCGTTTTGCCACATCCTGCGGTACCAACCGCTGTTGATCCAAACAGACAACCAGGTGGCAGTGTTCTATGTGAACAAGAAGGGGTCACGGGGTCTTGCACCCTGTGATGCAAGGCAATGATGCTCTTCTCCTACACAGTCCAGCAGGGCATACTCTTCTGGGCAGTATACCTGCCAGGCCAGAACAACATCCTTGCGGACAGATTGAACAGGATCCTCCAGCCCCTGAGTGGCCAATCGGCCTTTGCACCTCTGGGGGACACCATGGGTGGACCTTTTTGCCAGCCCAGACAACTACCAGTTGCCCCGCTTCTGCTCCTGGCTAGCCCACCCTTCCTGGGTGGTGGCAGACACGTTTCTCATTTCGTGGCTGGAAGGTTTCATGTACGCCTTCCCACTCACACCACTAATTGCCAAAATGCTGTTCAGGACCCTCCGCGACAAGGCCTTCCTGATCGCCCCTAGATGGCCCAGGCAGCCATGGTTCCCGCTACTCCTCCGGCTGTCAGTGGAGACTCTTGTATTAGGAGGGGGGCTCTCTCTTGCACCCCAACCTGGGGTCCCGATCACTGATAGCGTGGATGCTGTAAGGGTGACCTTAGCCCCTTTCAACCTCTCGGGAGTAGTGGAGGAGCTCCTACTAGCTTCCCTGAGGGCTTCCACCAGGAAAGCATATTCCTTCAAATGGAGCAAATTTTTAGTTTGGTGCACGGAGCAAGGGCTTTACCCGATCTCCAGGAGCAAGCAGGAATGAGTCTTCACATATGGGTACGTCGGTACCGACGGAGTCTGTGCGGGAACGCTCCCCAGCGTCCAATCAGAAAGCTTTTGGGAGCATCCCACAGCGCCTGCGTGCTGCCTTCCCGCCTTTCCAACTGTCTCTCCTCAGTTGTTCTTTTTCTGCAGAGCGAGCAGGTCGTGTTCCTGTCACCGCAGAAGAATTTCCTTATTTTTTCTTTATTTCTTTTCTGTACGTGTCTGCCTTCCTCGACGCTATACCGGTACCGCCGGTTCTTATTCGTTTCTAAAAAAAAAAAGACCACCTATTTTTTCTTCAGGTGTACTTCAGTTTTTGGGCCTTAGGCCCAAAACCCTTTTCCTCAAATATGGAAAAACCTGCCTCAGGATTTAAGAAGTGCACAAAATGTGGCGGTACTATATCCGTCACCGACACCCATGACTGGTATCTCAAATGTTTAGGCCCTGACCATTCCATCAAAGATTGTGTGTCCTGTTCCATGATGTCTAAGAGAGGTCGACAGAACCGAGCTGCCAAGCTCAGTACCCTGTTTCCCTCTGATGCGGCTTCGGTGGCATCGATGTCTTCCAGGGCTGCTTCTTCCTCACATGGAGCTCAGGTAACTAAACATAAATCCAGCCGGTCCTCGAGGGGTAAATCTCCTTTTAAGCATCGAGATGTCCCTGGCCTTGCCCTCGAGGATTCTGCACCGGCAAAATTACCCCGGCGGGAGGCTTCGGCTTCTAAAGCATCATCATCGGGGTTCCAGGATGATCTAGATGGCGTGGCCTCAACAGATCTCCTGGTGCCATGCTCTGGGGTACCAGTGGCCTCCACCGGTACCGACTTCCAGGCATTGGCAGCGTCGATGGATCAGAGGATTCTGTCCATCGAACGCAGTCTGGCGGCTTTCCTTGTGGCATCGACGCCCGTGGTACCGCAACAGACTACTCTGCAGGTACCAGCTCCAGTATCGCCATCAGTACCGATTCCGGTACTGGTGACATCGGCATTGGTGTCAGCCATGCCGGTACCCTGCCCTCTGCAGCCCTCCGGTACCGATACCCCAGTACCGATGATTCCCCGGTACCGATGATTCCCGATACCGATCCCGGTCAGTACGGGTATCGGGCTTTGCAAGAGCATCCCGACAGACGATACTTCGATTCGTCTGACTCTGAGGATTCTGAAGAGTCTGTCGATGCAGCGATGCTTCTTCCACAGGAGGAGTCCTCTCCTAAACGAAGGATGTCTCCTCCAGAGGACTTGTCTTTTCAAGACTTTATCAGAGAGGTGGCTCGGGGTCTCTCTATTACAGTAGCCCCAGAGTCAGAGCCTAGAGCTAAGGAGTTAGATATTTCTGCAATATCCTAAAACTCCTAAAGAGGCAGCTACCTTGCCTATTCATGAGATTCTGTATGATCTCATGTTAAGGATGTGGGAAGCACCTCTATCCACCTCTCCTCATTCTCGCAGGTTAGACACCATATATTGTGTCCCTCCTTGTCCTGGTTTTCATAAAACTCAGCTTCCTCACCACTCTATTGTGGTTGAGTCTGCTATGAGAAAGATTAGAAGTGCCAAAAGACATGCCTCTAATCCTCCAGGACGTGAATGTAGAACCCTGGATGCTTTTGGAAGAAGAATCTTCCAAGCTTCCATGCTGGCTGCGAGAATAAATTCCTATAGTCTCTACATGGGAATGTTCTTAAAAGAAGTCACTGACCATTTGCTGACTTTAAGTCCTTTTATGTTGGACAGTAAAAGGCCAGAATTTCTTTCTGGGCTCAAACATGCCCAGGATATCTCCATTCTCCAATCATGCAGCTTTCGACTCCTTTGAATGCGTAAGCAGAGCCTCAGCTATAGCTATAGGTGCACGTAGGATTGCTTGGCTTCAAGCATCTGATTTGGAGACCTGGGTCCAAGATGAATTGGGAAATATCCCTTGTACAGGTGAGAATCTGTTTGGTAAAGATTGGCAAGCAAAGGCCAATCAATGGATGCTGAAAATTCTGCTTTGGATAGACTATCCAAATCTACTGCTGCGCCTGCTAAGAAAAGGTTGTTCAAGAAAACACTTTTTTCTAATAAGGGAAGATCCTATCCTACTTATAGTCAGAGAGCATCTTCTGCAGCTCAGTTTCCTTCCAAACGCCAGCAATCCTCTAAACAGACCAAGGCAAAGGCTGCGAGGCCTGCTCCAGCCCAGCAATCTCAGCCCCCTCAGGGCCTTTGACTCTCTGCTAGAGAACTTAGCCTTCCTGGCTCTAGAAGGACCAGAGCCCTCCACCATCCCAGGAAGGTTATGTCACTTTGCTCCCAGATGGGAGCAAATCACAGCAGAGCATTGGACACTCTCCATCATAAGAGAGGGGTTAAAACTTCATTTCTCCAGTTTGCCCCCTCTCACAAGAGTGCACCAGTTCAATTCTCCAACCTCCTTCCTCACCCGGTTAGAGCAGGAGGTTGCCACTCTTCTAGCCCAGGGGGCAATAGAGGAGGTGCCTTCTCAACAACAGGGCACGGGGTTCTACTCCCCCTATTTTCTTATCCCAAAGAAAACAGGGGGCTTCAGGCCCATTTTAGATCTCAGAGAATTGAACAGATTCCTAGTCAAAGAGAAATTCAAGATGGTTTCTCTAGGAACTCTGCTGCCATACCTTCACAGTCAGGATTGGCTCTGTTCTCTAGATCTCAAGGATGCGTACACTCATGATCTCATCCATCCAACTCACAGAAGGTTCCTTTTCCAAGAGAAGTACTATCAATACAAGGTGCTCCCCTTTGGCCTGGCCTCTGCACCAAGAGTGTTCACGAAATGCATCGGAGTGGTTGCTGCTTTTCTGCGCACCCTGGGAATATTTGTCTTCCCCTATCTGGATGACTGGCTCATTCGAGCTCCCACTCAATCAGAGGCCAAGATTGCTCTAACCTGCACCATGTGTATCCTTCAATATTTAGGGCTGGTAATAAACATCCCAAAATCCAATCTGATCCCTACTTAGTCCCTGGAGTTTATAGGGGCCCTGCTGGATACCACAAAGGCAAGGGCCTATCTTCCTCAGTCCCGCTGCCTTCGCTTGATGCAGTTAGCTTATCAAGCAGAGTCAAAACCCCTACTAACTGCTCGAGAAATGTTGCAGCTCCTAGGCCACATGGCATCCACCGTTCATGTGGTGCCATATGCTCGCCTACACATGAGAGCAGCTCAGTGGACTTTATCCACCCAGTGGACCCAGGCATTGTGCTGCCTGTCAGACAAAATAGCAAACACAAGTCGCCTCATTTTGTCCCTCCAGTGGTGGAAGTCCCCTCAGAACCTGTTGCTGGGGGTGTCCTTTTCAACAGCCTCTACCCCAGGCAACTCTTACAACAGATGCTTCTCCAATGGGCTGGGGAGCTCATCTTCAGGACCTCTCCACCCAGGGCATCTGGTCCCCACAGGAGACTTGTCTACATATCAGTCTCTTGGAACTCAGAGCAATCTTACTTGCTCTGCGAGTTTTCCACACCCTGCTAAGCCACAAGACAGTCCTTGTCCACACAGACAATCAGGTAGCCATGTTCTATATAAACAAGCAGGGAGGAACTGGCTCTCTGTCGCTTTGCAACGAAGCTCTACGACTGTGGGCCCTCGCCAGAGAGCATCACATTCATCTTCTGGCAGTCTATCTCCCAGGTGTTCAAAACTCTTGGACAGACAGACTCAGTCGAGTTCTGCTTCCACACGAGTGGTCCCTACATATGGACCAGGTATCCAAGATTTTTCAAATTTGGGGAACCCCGGACATAGACCTCTTTGCAAGTCCGTGGAATGCCAAACTTCCCCGGTTCTGTTCCAGAACTCCGGCTCAGGGGGCTCAGGCAAGGGATGCTTTCCTCCTTCATTGGGGTCAAGACTTCCTGTATGCCTTTCCACCCATTCCCCTAATTCCCAAAACCCTGTTCAAGCTTCAGAGAGACAGAGGCTACATGATTCTCATAGCTCCACATTTGCCACGGCAAGTGTGGTACCCTCTGCTTCTACATCTCTCTCAAGCTCCCTCCCTAGAGCTAGGGTCTGCTCCAGACCTCCTCTCTAAGGAGGACAGAAAGTTATGGCATCCCAATCCCCAGTCTCTGCATCTCAGGGCTTGGTTGCTGAAGGCCTAGATCTCCAGGATCTTCCTCTTTCTCAACAAGTGAAAGATGTTCTTCATGCTTCCAGAAAACCTTCCACTAGACGTTCTTACGCCTTCAAGTGGAAAAGGTTTACCATCTGGTGTTCTGAAAAGGGTCTTAACCCCCGTGCCATACCTCTGGAATCGTTGCTGGAGTATCTCCTGCATCTGTCTAATGCAGGCCTTAAGACAAATTCAGTAAGAGTCCATCTGAGTGCTATTGCAGCTTCACTCAAGCCTCTAAATCAGGGGTCACCAACCTCCAGAGGGCCGCGGGCCGCACAGCCGACTACCGGCAGACTCGCGGGCCGCACTCCCCCCCCCCCCCCGAAAAAAAAAACTGCTCATACCTGTACTTTTATTTTTCCATGTCAGCTCCCTCCCTTCTTCTGCAGCCGCGGCTCCCTGCCTCTTAGGGAACCGCGGCTGTGCTTGAAAAATCATCGCGGAGCCCTTCCTGTCTTGACGGGCTCCGTGCAGCATTCTCCCTCCTCTAAAGGAAGTTGTTTACCACTTCCTTTGGAGGCGGGACAATGCTGCACGGAGCCCGTCAAGACAGGAAGGGCTCCGCGATGATTTTACAAGCACAGCCGCGGTTCCCTAAGAGGCAGGGAGCCGCGGCTGCAGAAGAAGGAGTTGGTGAGTTTGCCTTGGCGGGCCGCACCGGGGTAGAGTCTCGCGGGCCGCACGGAGGGACGCCTGCGGGCCGCAGGTTGGTGACCCCTGCTCTAAATGGACAACCTGTTTCCTCTCATCCCATTGTAGCAAGGTTCATGAGAGGCCTCCTTTTAACAAAGCCTCCCATTAGACCACCACCAGTGGCATGGGACTTAAATTTGGTTCTTGGTCAGTTTATGAAGCTGCCTTTTGAACCTTTAGCTACTACCTCCTTGAAATACCTTTCTTGGAAGGTTATCTTTCTCATTGCAGTCACATCAGCACGCCGCATCAGTGACTTGCAAGCACTAGTAGCTAATCCACCTTATACAAGGTTCCATCATGACAAGGTGGTCCTTAGGACTAATCCACATTTTATGCCTAAGGTGGTCTCGCCTTTTCACCTCAACCAAGAGGTCTACCTACCTGTCTTTTTTCCAGGACCTCATGCATCATCTGCAGAGAGGAATCTTCATACCCTGGACTGTAAAAGAGCTCTAGCTTTTTACTTACAGAGGACACAGCAACATAGAAAGTCTTCTCAACTCTTTGTTGCTTTTGATCCTTCTCATTTGGGACAACCAGTTTCCAAGAGAACACTATCCAACTGGATTGCCCAATGTATTTCTTTCGCCTATCAGAGCAAGAACATTTCTCTGGAGGGCCATGTCACAGCTCACAATGTGAGAGCCATGGCAGCCTCAATGGCTCATCTGAACTCTGTGTCTATCGACGACATCTGTCGAGCAGCCACTTGGGTCTCGGTTCATACCTTCACAGCCCAATACGGCTTGGACAAGGACTCCCGCCGGGATGCCTTGTTTGGTCAGGCTGTTCTCAAACACCTGTTCCATACTTAATCAACTCCTACCCACCATCCCTCATGGGATGCCAGAGATCCAGGTGGGGAAGCGCAGCCCTGTTCCAGGGACACACAACTTATGGGCTCTCTCCCTGGCATCAAAAGCTAGAGAGTCCCCATTTGTGAAGACTCATTCCTGCTTGTTCCTGGAGATAGCACAGTTACTTCTCCAGGACCAAGCAGGAAGTCAGTCCTCACATATGGGTGACGTCGGCGCCGACGGAGCCCTCGCGGAGCAATTTTCCCCAGCTTTCAAAGAAAGCCTTTGGGAATTGCAGCGCGCATGCGCGGTCCCCTTCCCGCCCAAAGGTGCCATCTTGGCCAGTCTTCTTTTTTCCGCGGAGCCCTACAGACGTTGTCTACTAGTCACCGCTGAAAAGTTGATTTTCTTTATTTTATTATTTTCTTCGGTTCGACGCCGGTCCCTTTTCCGTCCGGCCTCGCGACGCCGGTTGCGAGGCCTCCCCTTCTTTTCGGTTTTTTCTGTCCTTAGTGACAAATTCGCGCTTTTTTCACTTTTCCCTGGCGGCATGAACGTTCGACCTCGCAGGGGCCCTTTTTCCCCCGATGGCCGCCAGTGGTTTTAAAAAGTGTGTTAAGTGTAAGAAACATATGTCTCTTACTGACACACATGATTGCTGCCTCCGTTGCCTGGGCCCGGATCATGAAGAAATGATCTGTGGAGCCTGTGGCAAGATGTCCGCCAAATCCTTGCGGAGTCGGAAGCATCAGAGGGAGAGAATCTTCTCTGACCCCAGCCATACCCGGACCTCGTCGGAGGCGTCGGTGTCCAGGGAATCTAGCTCTGAACACCGTCGGAGCTCCTCCGAGAGGGGGTCTCCTTCCCGGGAGCATCATCGGAGGAAGAAACCCGCGAGGGCGGCGTCGGTGGACGCTCCTGGCTCCGCGAGGGCCAGGTCGCATAGCCCCGATAGCCGTCCCGGGTCTTTGGAGCTGGAGCGGCCGTCCAAACAGCCTCGTCTGGAGATAGACTCGTCTGCTCACGTAAGTACTGTTGTCCTCGTAGACTCGCCTCCGAGGGGTCCGACGTCGGGCCTGACGCCGTCAGGGCCCAAGTCGGGGGCTGCTGGGTCTCCTGAGTTCGGACTCAGGTTGACGGCCTTGGAGAGCAGCCTGGCTGCCTTCATGGACGAGCAGCGGGCATTGATCGCTGGCCTCGCTGGCGCTTCTGCCCTGACCGCCGGGACGTCGACGTCTAAGTCGACCCCGGAGACCGAGCCGATCCTCGAGTCCATGCGGGCTCGAGTCGATCCTTGGTCGAGGTCCCCTTCGGCCTCCCGTTCGGGGCCGCGGTCGTCGACGCCGACTCCCTCGGCGTCGGGGCGGGCAGCGTCTGTGCCCGCCCGGCCTGAGCCGCTCGACTCCTCCTCCGAGGAGTCCGCCTGGGAATCCGAGGTGGAAGAGTCACCTGATTCTTTTCGGACTCGATGTATCCCTTCGGACTCCCCCGAGTCCGAACCTCGGAGACAGTCCCCCCCGGAGGATGCACGGTTCTCGGACTTCGTGAGGGATATGGCCAAGGCCTTGGCCTTCCCTGCGGATCCCGAGGAGGAGCCTCGAGCCGAAGAGCTCGATGCCCTCCAGTATGACTCTCCTGCAAAGGAGCATTTTACTGTACCGGTTCCTCCGATGCTGGAACGACTTCTCTTCCGCATGTGGGAGAGCCCGGCGTCGTCGCCGGTATTAAGCAAGCGGGTCGATGCCATATATCGAGTCCGCAAGAGCTCTGGCTTCCAAAAAGCACAGCTGCCGCACCATTCCATGGTGGTGGAATCGGCCATGCATAGGCTCAAAAAACAGAAGATGCACTCCTCGGTGCCTCCCGGCAGGGAAGCCCGAAGCCTGGATGGCATCGGTAAGAAGTGTTTCCAGGGCTCTATGCTTGCTTGTCGGGTCCAGACTTACCAGCTCTACATGGGCATGTATCTCAGGGACCTGGCTAAAGAAATAGCCGGTTTCTCTGCTGGTCTCTCCGAGGAACCTTTGCGGAGGTTCCTGGCCCTGTCCACCGGTATTCGGGAGTGCTCAAAGTTTATCTCTCGAGCAGCCTACGATGGCTTTGAGGCATCGGCTCGGGTAGCCGCAGCCGGCATCGGGGCCCGCGACAGGCTTGGCTTCAGTCATCCGACCTCGAGCCCTGGGTGCAGGACAAGTTGGTCGATGTCCCCTGCAGAGGTGAAAACCTCTTTGGCAAACCTATGGACGAGAAGGCTGCACAACTCGAGACTGAGACTCTCACCAGGACTCGGCTCTCCAGGAAAACCTCTGCCCCTTCCCAGAAGAAGAAGGGCTCGGGGAAAAAGCCCTTTTACCCGAGGAAGGCGGCTGCCTATAAACACTACCCTCATTATCAGGCCTTCGCAGCTCCCCAACAGGGTCAGCAGGCCAAGGGACGGGGTAACGGGTCCCGTAGGCAGCAAGCCCCCAAGCCTGCGCCCCCGGTCCCTGCTCCGCAGGGTGGGGGTTTTTGACTCTTTCAGCATAGCCTCTCCCCCTCCGCTGGAGTCTCTCAGCACGGGAGGCCAGCTGGTCCACTTTGCCCACAGGTGGTCCAACATCACGTCAGATACCTGGGTGCTCCACATAGTCCGAGAGGGCTATCTTCTACACTTCCACCAGGTACCTCCCCCCTACTTTCCAGGGGAGCCTCTGCGACCCCCTCTTCACCGGGACTTACTCCTTCAAGAGTTGGCAAGTCTTCTTCGGGAACAGGCGGTGGAGCCGGTGCCCCACCACCTGAGAGGTCAAGGCTTCTATTCCAGGTACTTCCTGATACCGAAGCGTACTGGAGGCCTCAGACCCATCCTGGACTTGCGGAACCTCAACAAGTTCCTGGAAAGGGAAAAGTTCAAGATGCTTACCCTTGGAATCCTGCTGCCCTACTTCCAGCAGGGAGATTGGCTATGCTCCTTGGATCTAAAGGATGCCTATACTCACATCCTCATCCACCCAAACCACCGACAATACCTAAGGTTTGTGGTGGCGGGCAATCATTACCAGTACAGAGTACTGCCCTTTGGCCTATCCTCCGCACCACGAGTCTTCACAAAATGTCTCGCAGTGGTGGCGGCTTATCTCCGGCTTCAAGGCCTCTTTGTCTTCCCTTACCTAGACGACTGGCTCATCAGAGCTCCGTCCTCCACGGAGGCCACTCACGCCACGCAACGTACCGTGACTCTGCTCCAGTACCTGGGCTTTGTCATAAATTTCGCAAAGTCCACTTTGCTCCCCTCTCAGGATCTTGAGTTCATCGGCGCCAGGTTAAACACGCTTCAAGCGCGCGCCTTTCTGCCGCTCGACAGGGCACAATGGCTCATGGCTCTGGCCAGCCGCTTCCGCAGCCATTCCCGGGTCTCGGCCAAGCACTTTCTGAAGCTGCTCGGCCATATGGCTTCCACGGTCCATGTGACCCCCAATGCCCGCCTGAACATGCGGCCTGCTCAGTGGTGCCTTTGCTCCCAATGGCGTCAGGCCTCGGGGAGACTGGCGGACTCCGTACGAATCTCCAGCCCGCTGGTCTCTTCTCTACGGTGGTGGCTTCATCTGCTCAACCTAGTGCTCGGAATGCCTTTTCAGTCTCCTCCGCCTGTTCAGGTACTGACGACTGACGCTTCTCTCCTGGGTTGGGGAGCACATTGCCAAGGGACATGTACTCAGGGTCTCTGGACCCTGTGGGAATCTGCCCAGCAGATCAACTTCCTGGAGCTCAGAGCGATCCGCCTGGCTCTCCGGGCCTTCTCCCACCTTACCGCTCGCCAGTCCGTCCTCGTCCAGACGGACAATCAAGTGGCCATGTTCTACGTGAACAAACAGGGGGGCACGGGCTCCTTCCTTCTCTGTCGGGAAGCACAAAAGCTCTGCGCTTGGGCCGTAAGCCGAGGAATCCTCCTCAAAGCTGTCTATCTCCCAGGTCAAGAAAACTACCTGGCAGACAAGCTGAGCAGAATCCTCCAACCACACGAGTGGAGATTGGACCCGTTGGTGGTTCAAAGGATCTTTCTCCAATGGGGCCTCCCCACACTGGATCTCTTTGCCAGCCCTCTGAACAGGCAACTTCCTCGGTTTTGCTCTCGGGAACCGCATCCCCTCCGAGTAGCGGCGGATGCTTTTCTGCTATCATGGTCCAAGGGCCTTCTCTATGCCTTTCCTCCCATGCCACTGGTGTCTCGAACACTCTTCAAGGTTCTCCAGGACAAGGCTTCGCTGATCCTGATAGCTCCCCGGTGGCCCAGGCAACCGTGGTTCCCGCTTCTGATGCAACTGGCGGTAGATACTCCGTTGCCTCTGGGGTTTCAGCCCGATCTCCTGATCCAGGATCGGGGGTCTCTCCTACACCTCAACCTCAGATCTCTTCATCTGATGGCCTGGCTGCTGAAAGGGTAGTCCTTGCTCCCCTCCTGCTGCCTCCAGAGGTAGAAGAGGTTGTACTGGCTTCCAGGCGACCCTCTACCCGGAAATCCTACGCCCTTAAATGGCGGCGCTTCTCCACATGGTGTACTCAACAGTCTCAAGACCCCTTCTCCTGCTCGGTGTCGGTGGTCTTGCAGTACTTGCTTTCCCTCTCCAATCTTGGACTGAAGTCCAACTCGGTCAAGGTTCACCTCAGTGCTATTTCTGCACATCATGTGCCGGTAGAAGGCAGGCCTCTTTCCGGCCACCCTCTCGTGGCACGGTTCTCCCGAGGTCTCCTTCTCCTTAAACCACCTTTGCGCCCCCCAGCCCCAGACTGGGACCTTAACTTGGTTTTACAGCGGATCACCTGTCCGCCCTTTGAACCCATGGCTACCTGTCCTCTCCGTTTTCTTTCTTGGAAAACCTTATTCCAGGTAGCCCTCACTTCCGCTAGACGCGTTAGTGAACTGCAGGCCCTAGTGTCTGATCCCCCTTACACTAGGTTCTACAAGAACAGGGTAGTCCTGCGGACTCGCCCTAAGTTTCTTCCAAAAGTGGTCTCCCCTTTTCACATCAATCAGGAGGTGGTGCTTCCGACCTTCTTTCCCAGGCCGCACTCCAGCCGAGCTGAGATGGTCTTGCATACCCTGGACTGTAGAAGGGCGCTGAACTTCTACCTTGATCGTACGCGGGAGCACCGTAAGACTGTTCAGCTCTTCCTGTCTTACGACCCTAATAAATTAGGGCTCCCTGTATCCAAGCGTACTCTGTCCATCTGGGTAGCCGACTGTATCGCTTGGACTTATGGGGCGGCAGGCCTCTCGTTGGAAAGTCGAGTCATGGCTCATCGGGTTAGGGCGAAGGCTGCGTCAGTGGCTTACCTCCGCTCTGTTCCATTGGCAGACATCTGCCGGGCCGCTACTTGGTCTTCGAGCCAGACTTTTGCAACCCATTACTGCCTCGAGAGGGAGTCCCGCAGGGACAGTGCTTTCGGACAGGCAGTCCTCCGTAATCTCTTCGAGGTTTAAGCAACTCCTACCCTCCATCCCGTATGTTGGGCTACCGGTTGGAGATTAGTCAGAGAAGATTCCTTCCTCCTGTGCTGCTGAGCTAGAGGGAGCTCAATTTTGTGCTTAGGGTCTCCGGTAGCCTTAAGCTTGGGAGTCCCATATGTGAGGACTGACTTCCTGCTTGGTCCTGGAGAAAGCGTAGTTACTCACCTGTAACAGGTGTTCTCCAGGAGCAGCAGGAATCAGTCCTCACAACCCTCCCTCCTCCCCGTGGAGTTGCAGTCATCTGATTTAGTTTTTTGCAAATTTTTTTGCTGTCTTTTCGCTTTGTCATCAGACTGGCCAAGATGGCACCTTTGGGCGGGAAGGGGACCGCGCATGCGCGCTGCAATTCCCAAAGGCTTTCTTTGAAAGCTGGGGAAAATTGCTCCGCGAGGGCTCCGTCGGCACCGACGTCACCCATATGTGAGGACTGATTCCTGCTGCTCCTGGAGAACACCTGTTACAGGTGAGTAACTACGCTTTACCTGTAACAGGTGATCTCTGGAACAGCAGGAATAAGTCTTCACAACCCACCCACCTCCCCTAGGAGTTGTCTCTCTCTCTCTTCCTTTCCCTCTCTCTCCCTCTTTGTCTCAGCTATAAAACTCAACTGAGGAGAGACAGTTGGAAAGGTGGGAAGGCAGCACGCAGGCGCTGTGGGATGCTCCCAAAAGCTTTCTGATTGGACGCTGGGGAGCGTTCTTGCGCAGGCTCCGTCGGTACCGACGTACCCATATGTGAAGACTTATTCCTGCTGTTCCCAGAGATCACCTGTTACAGGTAAGTAACTGTTTTTTCTCCTGCCCGGTGCTGCAGTACCTTCTCTGTCTCTTGCAATCCGGGCTCAAATTGAACTCTGTCAGAGTGCACCTCAGTGCTCTGGTGGCGCATCACCATCTGGTGGATGGCAAACCCCTCTCGGTCCAGCTGCTGGTGACCCGCTTCTTGAGGGGACTTCTGTTATCAAAATCCCCTGTCGGCCCCCCCCCCCCCCCCGGCGACCAAGTGGGACCTTAATGTGGTATTGGTGCAGCTTGCTTGCTCACCTTTTGAGCCTCTGGCTACCTGCCACCTGTGACACCTCTTGTGGAAGGTAGATGGTACTGAAAGCCATGGGAAGAGATGAGTGCACCAAGGGACTGGGTATATAGAGAGAAAAGGAGTGGACCCAAGACAGATCCTTGGGGTACACCAACTGAGAGCGGGATAGCAGCAGAGGAGGATCCACCATAACAAACACTGAAGGAGCAATGGGAGAAATAAGAGGAGAACCAGGATAGTACAGAGCCCTTAAAACCGAGCGAGGACAGGGAATCAAGGAGAAGGTTGTGGTCAACAGTGTCAAAAGCAGCAGAGAGATCAAGAAGGATGAGGACTGTGTAAAGGTCTTTGGATTTTGCCAAGAACAAGTCACTGTAGACTTTGGCAAGAGCCGTTTCAGTAGAATGTAAAGGACAAAAGCCAGATTGTAAAGGATCCAGGAGAGCTTGAGAGGAGAAAAAGTCAAGGCAACAGTGGTGAACTTCACATACAAGACGTTTAGAAACAAAGGGAAGGATGGAGATGGGTCGATAGTTAGAAGGACAGGTAGGATCAAGTAAAAGTTTCTTGAGGAGAGGTGTAACTAAAGCATGCTTGAAGCCTGCAGGGACAATTGCAGTGGAGAGTGATAGGCTGAGAATATGAGAGATGGAAGGAATAACAATGGAGGTGATGGGGCTTAGGAGATGGGTGGGAATAGGATCAGAGGAGCAAGTAGTGAGTTTGGAGGAGGAAAGAAGGTATGTGGTTTCCTCCTCAGAGATCATAGAAAAGGAAGAAAGGGTAGCAGAGGTAGAGGGGGAAAGTTTGGAGTGAAAAGGGGGAGGAAGGGAAGGTGGGGAATTAGAGGGTGATCTTGTGGATTTTGCCTTGGAAATAGTCAGGGTTTGGGCAGAAAGGGAGGGAGGGGTCGGCGGTGGAGGCACCTTGAGGAGAGAGTTGAGAGTAGTAAAGAGATGGTGAGGGTCAGAGGCAAGAGAGTTAGTCAGATGGACATAATAATCTTGTTTGGTGAGTGCTGTGCCTGATTGGAAAGAGACAAGCATGAATTCGAAGTGTAGAAAGTCTTCAAGGGAGTGGGATTTGAGCCAAGCACACTCAGCTGAACAGACACAGGAACGTAGATAGCGAGTAGTGGATGAAAGCCAGGGCTGGAAAATAGTATGCCTCAGAGGACGTGGCATGGGTGGAGTGAGAGCATCCAGAGCAGAGAAGAGAGTGCAGGATTATAGGAAGCTCTACTGCCTTATCAACAAATTCAGATGGCATAGTGGAGGAAAGAGGTGATGAAACAGTGGAGGAGAGAACCAAAGGTCAATACCTACCTCTGCTGCCTATCAACCTCAGCATCCTCAGCAGAGACAGTAGGGTCCTCACCAACCCAAGAAACCCAAGGCACCTAAGCCTTAACCAGCAGCACAGGCACAGCCTGCACCTGGTTTTTGACTTCTTCCTAGAGAACATTGCCAATCTGCCCCCAGCCCCTCCACACAGCAAGCAGACTGTCACTATGCCCACAGGTGGCACCTCATAACGTCAGAATGTGGTAGGCGAAGGCCTATGATCCATGGTATCTGAAATAAGCAGACAGGCCTAAATAGCTTGACCTGTAAATGAAGCCTGTGGAGAGGCCCATAGGAATTGCACATCCCCCAACATGCTGCTACTATAGAACTGAAACTTAACAAAGCATAATCAGCTTAGCTGAGCAGAATCGAAACTCAGAAAAATATAGAAAAATAAGTTTAATTGCTATTGATAAGAGAGTACAGCTGCTATGGAATTAATTAACTCTGCTGAAAGGTTATAGTGCCCTGCTTTCCCACATGTTCTAACTAGTTAAATGGCCTTGGAAGAGAAAAGTATCTAAGTTGGTGAACTGACCATTGTAATTGGGACTAGAAGGGGGGTAAGCAGGTGCTAAGCCCAGTCAAAGGACATCATTGGATAGCCATATCGGTACCGGAACCAATAGAAGGTGTATGGGGGGTTACCGGGACCAATGAAATGTTTGCCTATGTCTAGAATGGAGAAGAAGTCTATAAAAGTTGTTGTTTTGCTAGAAACCATGGCTCAGCCATTTTGAATTTGATTCTGCTTGAGACTTGTGCACAAATAAATGATTTGGACCTTCTGAACAGACTCCTGGTATCATTGGTTTGTCTGCGCTCTGCTGCTACATATTCTTGGTGCGTTGGTTAGCCAAATTGCAGGCCCAAATATCCTTTACTGAGAAAGGAGAGATGCAAATGACAGTGAATTCCCAGATGAAACCTGCTGGATTAATGCTGCTTACTGTTCCTCGAGAAGAAGAATGGAGATATTATAGTAATGAGTCTGCCCAGGACACCTATTTTGAACATACTCTGAAAAGCATTGACGCCCCGCCTGGAGTATGGGCAGAAGGCAATCCCCCAGGCCTAGCCAAACATATAGCTCCAATAATTGTGAATCTCAAGCCTAGTGCCGAACCAGTACATGTCAAGCAATACCCCCTTCCAAGAGCAGCAATTAAAGGCATTCACCGCCACTTGTTAAGACTACTAGAGTATGGCCTACTAAAAGTATGTCAGTCACCATGGAACACTCCACTCTTGCCAGTAAAGAAGCCTGGAACAGGTGACTACCGTCCAGTGCAGGACCTAAGGAGAGTGAATGAAGCAGTCGAGACCATACATCCAGTTGTGCCAAATCCCTACACACTCTTAGGATTGATTCCTGCTGAAGCCACCCACTTTACTGTTTTGGACTTAAAAGATGCGTTCTTCTGCATAATATTAGCCCCAATTAGTCAATTGCTGTTTGCCTTTGAATGGCAGGACCCTGTCTCCGGAAGACGGGGCCAACTCACTTGGACACGATTACCCCAAGGATTCAAGAATTCACCTACCATCTTCAGTGCTGCATTGAACCAAGACCTTTCAAGCTATCCAGTGGCCCCGGGCGGAGACTCGGTGCGGGGCCTCATTTGCATAAGTGGCATTATTTGCATAAATATTTGCATAATGTTACCATACACTAACTTTTAGTAAACATGTCTCTTAATGAGTGTATGGATAAAGAAAGACTAAAAGATTTCTACATTACTATAATCCAGTGCCAACCGCCAGGCACATTAGGAACTACTACAAACGCTGCCCATTTAGAACCCATAGCAAACCCGCCGTACCCTGACAGCATTACCAGGACTCACAAAGCACCATACCCTACCTATCAAAAGGCAACACTGCAAATATTAAACCAATACATTTCAGAGAATACTGGGGAAAGAGAACAAGTGGCAATGTCAAATAGGAATTACATAAACAGAATACCTCAGCTCAGTTACACATGCAGAACATAGACCATCACCAAACAAGGAATCACAATTTAGAAACAGGAAGACAATAATTAAACTGGTAACCCCAAAAGCCAAACTTGGATGTACAACACTGTAGAAATAAAACTATAAATTAATTTCCTCTTGTACTAAACAAAGCGCAGACGTTATTGATGCACATTTCCCAGAGCTGACATATTCCAGTTAGTAAATTTGTACCTTTTGTGCACTTTTTTTTTCAGTTGCAATTGCTCCAGCCACTTTCTTCTGGTTTCTTCATATTTTCTGCTAACTGTCCATTGTCTGCTGTCCATTTGTTCTTTCTTCTCTCTTCTAGTTTTTTTTTTCCTTTCTCTCTCTCTACATCTGCTTTAACATACTAATCTTTCTCCTTTTGCTCTTTCCTCATTCCTATTTCATCCACACAAATTTTACCCCTCCATCCTCAATCCCCACTTACTCTCCCAATACCCGGCCAATTGTAGATTTTTCATCCCTCCCACACAAAATATATTTTTCCCCTCTCCATTTTACTCTCCCAGCCCCATCCCATTCTAATCCTTCCCCAACATCAGCTCCCTTCGTTCCAGTCTCACCCAGCATCCATTCCCTTCTAGTCCCTGCATCAGCCCATTTCCAGTCCTAGCCCCCCATCAACCCATTTCCAGTCCTAGCTCCCCCATCCATTTTCAGTCTGAGTCCCTTCATCAGCTCATTTCCAATCCTAGCCCCCATCAGCCCATTTCTAGTCATTTCCTAGCCCCACCATCAGCCCATGTCAAATCCTAGCTCCCCTCCACTCAGCCCAATTCCAGTCCAAGCCCCCCATGAGCCGACTTCCAGTTCTAGCCCCTCCATGAGTCCATTTCAATTCAAGCCCCCACCACAGCCCATTTCCAATCTTAGCTCCCCCCAACAGCCCATTTCCAGTCCTATCCTAGCTGCTCCATCAGCCCATTTTCAGTCCTAGCTCTCTTCCCTCACAACCCATTTCCATTCCAAGCTCTCTCCCCATCAGCTATTTGCAGTTCAAGCCTCCCCTTCCACTCAGCCCATTTCCAGTCATAGCAACCCCCCAACCCATTACCAGTCCTAGCCCCCCATCAACCCACTTCCAGTCCTAACCCCCATCACCCCATTTTCAGTTTAAGCCCCCCTATAACCCATTACCAGTCCTAACCCCCCATCAGCCCACTTCCAGTCTTAACCCCATCAGCCCATTTCCAGTCAGCCCCCCATAGCTCATTGCCAGTCCTATCCCCCCCCCATCAGCCCACAGCCCATTACCAGTCCTAACCACATCAGCCCACCTCAAGTCCTAACCCCTCCCCATCAGCCCATTTCCTGTCCGAGCCCCCCCTAGCCCATTATCAGTCCCAACCCCCCCATAGCCCATTAGCAGTCCTAACCCCCCATCACCTCATTTCCAGACAGCCCCCATCAGCCCACAGCCCATTACCAGTCTTAACCCCCCCATAGCCCATTACCAGTCCTAACCCCCCCAACAGCCCACAGCCCATTACCAGTCCTAACCCCTCCCCATCAGCCCATTTCCTGTCCTAGCCCCCCCATAGCCCATTATCAGTCCTAACCCCCCATAGCACATTTCCAGTCCTAACCCCCCCCATCGCCCCATTTCCAGACAGCCCCCAGCCCATTGCCATTCTTAACCCCCCATCCCCATCCCCCTTGCCAGTCTTAACCCCCCCTTGCCAGTCTTAACCCCCCCTTGCCAGTCTTAACCCCCCTTGCCATTCTTAACACCCCCCTTGCCAGTCTTAACACCCCCCCCTTGCCAGTCTTAACCCCCCCCATAGCCCATTACCAGTCCTAACCCCCCCAACAGCCCACAGCCCATTACCAGTCCTAACCCCTCCCCATCAGCCCATTTCCTGTCCTAGCCCCCCATAGCCCATTATCAGTCCTAACCCCCCATAGCACATTACCAGTCCTAACCCCCCCCATCGCCCCATTTCCAGACAGCCCCCAGCCCATTGCCATTCTTAACCCCCCATCCCCATCCCCATCCCCCTTGCCAGTCTTAACCCCCACTGCCAGTCTTAACCCCCCTTGCCAGTCTTAACACCCCCCTCACCCCCCCCTTGCCAGTCTTAACACCCCCCCTCACACCCCCCTTGCCAGTCTTAACACCCCCCTTGCCAGTCTTAACACCCCCTCACCTCCCCCGTGCCAGTCTTAACCCCCCCTCACCCTCCCTCACCCCCCCCCCTTGCCAGTCTTAATCCCCCTTGAAATTCTGGAAGGACAGTTCCGAGCAGAATGTTGGAGGGAGGGAGTTCCAGAGGAGGGGGCCAAGGAAGAAAAAGGCAGAATGGCAAGTCAGTTCAAAGGTGGGTCAGGGAGAGGGGAGGCAGAAACAGGCGGTTAACGTGAACGGAGCACAAGAGACGGTGGGGGAGTGGGTGAAAGCAAATAAGGTCGGAAATGTATTGCGGGGTCCAGAAGGAGAAATTTCACTTACCGTTGATTTACTTTTCTGGAATCCTGCTAGAAGACAGCACAGTTACTTACCTGTAACAGGTGATCTCTGGGAACAGCAGGAATAAGTCTTCACATATGGGTATCGTCGGTACCGAGGGAGCCTGCGCGGGAACGCTCCCCAGCGTCCAGTAAGAAAGCTTTTGGGAGCATCCCACAGCGCCTGCGCGCTGCCTTCCCGCCTTTCCCAACCGCCTCTCTCCAGTTCGAGTTTTAAAGCTGAGACAAAGAGAGAGAGAGGAAAGGAAAGATAGATAGAGAGATACAACTCCTAGGGGAGGTGGGTGGGTTGTGAAGACTTATTCCTGCTGTTCCCAGAGATCACCTGCTATTGGTAAGTAACTGTGCTATCTCCAGGAACAAGCAGGAATGAGTCCTCACATATGGGGACTCCCTAGCTGCAGATGCCAGGGGAAGATCCCAGGTTGTGTGTCCTTGGAAAGGACTCTACCTGCCCCCATGGATCTCTGGCATCCAACCAGGGTAGGTGGGTAGGAGTTGATTAGGAATGGAACAGGTGTTTGAGAACAGCCTGACCAAACAAGGCATCCCGGCGGGAGTCCTTGTCCAAGCAGTAATGGGCTGTGAAGGTATGAACTGAGGCCCAGGTGGCCGCTCGACAGATTTGGTCGATGGACACAGAGTTTAGATGAGCCAATGAGGCTGCCATGGCTCTCACATTGTGAGCTGTGACATGGCCCTCCAGAGAAAGGTTTCTACTCTGGTAGGCAAAAGAAATACACTGAGCAATCCAGTTGGACAGTGTTCTCTTAGAGACTGGAATGTTCTCTTAGAGAATGGAAGTCCTAAATGAGAAGGATCAAAAGCAACAAAGAGTTGAGAAGACTTTCTATGTTGCTGTGTTCTTTGTAAGTAAAAAGCAAGAGCTCTCTTACAATCCAAGGTATGAAGATTCCTCTCTGCATTTGATGCATGAGGTCCTGGAAAAAAAGACAGGTAAATATACCTCTTGGTTCAGATGAAAAGGCGAGACCACTTTAGGCATACAGTGTGGATTGGTCCTGAGGACTACCTTATCATGATGGAACCTTGTATAAGGTGGATTAGCCACCAAAGCTTGCAACTCACTGATGCGGCGTGCTGAGGTGACTGCAATGAGAAAAATAACCTTCCAAGAAAGAAATTTCAAGGAGGTGGTGGCTAAAGGTTCAAAAGGTTGGCTTCATAAGCTGGCCAAGAACCAGGTTTAAGTCCCATGCCACTGGTGGTGGTCTAATGGGAGGTTTACTTAAAAGAAGGCCTCTCATGAATCTTGCTATAAGAGGATGAGAGGAAATAGATTGTCCATTGAGAGGCTTGAGAGACGCTGCAATAGCACTCAAATGGACTCTTACTGAATTCGTTTTCAGACCTGCTGTAATGTAGTGGATCCTTCAGAAGCCACGAATCTGGGTAAAGCTGAAGAAAGTGTGGCTGAAACTGACAGCATAGAAAAGCACATGGCCCAGGGTTGCCATGAGCAACGTAAACAAGGAGTGTCACGAGGGGAGAGAACATGCCCAAACTGCAAACAAGCCCCGAGCTCAGGGTGTAATGAGAGGCAGCTGGATGAGGGCGGGGTACAGTTAAGCCCTAAGAGGACACACGCACATAAAAAATACTCACCTGAAGATAGTGATAGGAGAAGCACAGGAAAGGGAACAGGAGGAGCAAGAAGAAGGATAGGACTCAGAATCAGGAGTCTCAGCAGGAGAGTTGGAGAGACCCAGCTGCAGGACTGAAGGAAGCCTTGGTCGTAGGACTGGTTGGGAAACCAGTTGGAGAAAGGGACCAGAGGAAAGTGTCCAAGTTGAAAGCTGCAGGTCCAGAGAAGCAGAGACGTCCTGGCCCGAGGACATTTATATGTCAGAGAGAAAGCAAAGGGTAAAAGGCAGGAGAACGCAGCCGTACTGTGAAAGCCTTATTGACCCAGCTGTGCTGAGAGGTTCCTGTGTGAGAAAGCCGGAAGGTAGGTTGTATAAACCTGATAGAAGAGAAACTGAATGTAAAAGTTTTCCCTGTGACTGCCAGAGTTTGTGGGGCTCTTCTATAGCAAACTCAAGTATATGTGCTCTGTAGCAACGGGAGAAGGGAAGTCTCGAGGCAGTGAAGAGAGACTGCTCTTTGGAGGGACGTATAATAATCCACAAGAATACTTAGCTGGGAGTGAGTGTGAAGAAATGCAAACAGAATTTCTTATGGAACAAACCCCAGAAGAACAAATGGATTGTACTCTGTCTGTAGCAGACCATGTCACGTCTCTATGCTAGAATAGCTGTTAAGAGTTTTGGTAAAACAGCATTGAAAGCAAGAGAGTTTGCCTTTGGTAAAAGGGACTGCTGCAGTTATGTTTTTGTTCTACTAATTGTTTATAAGAGCTGAAGATATAGAAGCTGTTTCTGTTCCTGTTTCGTTTCATTTTTGTACCAGAAGTATGGTCATTTTTGTTCTTGTTTTTCTTGCAAATGAATCCACCCGGAAGGGGAAATAAAATCCTGTCTTTTGCCTAACTCCACTCGACTACAACTCATTCCTTGCTTAGTAAGAGGGACTACAACACCCAGAAGGCAGTGCAGGGCCAACTGCACTCCCTACTTGCTAGGTTTGGACACGCCCAGGCTGACCTACCCCCATGCTTTTGCCTCTGGGAAGGGTTACTGGTGACACTGCATGGGATAGATGCAGGAGATACTCTAGTAGAGAATTCAGAGGTATTGCAAGAGGGTTTAGACCCTTCTCTGAACACCAAATGGTAAATCTTTTCTATTTGAAAGCATAGGAACGTCTAGTAGAAGGCTTTCTAGAGTCATGAATAACATCTCTGACTTGCTGGTAGAGATGAAAATCTTGAAGGTCTAGGCCCTCAGCACCCAAGCCCTGAGATGGAGAGACTGGGGGTTTGGGTGCCACAACGTTCCTTCTTCCTGGGATAGAAGGTCTGGAGCAGAGCCCAAGTCCAGGGAGGGAGCTTGAGAGAGATGCAGAAGTAGAGGGTACCACACTTGGCGTGGCCAATGTGGTGCTATGAGGATCATGGTCCCTTGATCTCTCTGAAGCTTGAATAGTGTCTTGGGAATTAGGGGAATTGGTGGAAAGGCATAAAGGGAGTCTTGACCCCAGTGAAGGAGGAAGGCATCCTTGGCCTGAACTCCCTGACACGGAATTCTGGAACAGCACCGGGGAAGTCTGACATTCCACGGACTTGCAAAGAGGTCTATGTCTGGGGTTCCCCAAATTCGAAAGATCCTGGCTACCTGGTCCATGTGGAGGGACCACTCGTGTGGAAGCAGAACTCGACTGAGTCTGTCCGCCCAAGAGTTTTGAACGCCTGGAAGATATACTGCCAGAAGATGGATGTGATGCTCTCTGGCGAAGGTCCACAGTCGCAAAGCTTCGTTGCAAAGCGACAGAGAGCCAGTTCCTCCCTGCTTGTTTACATAGAACATGGCTACTTGGTTGTCCGTATGGATGAGGACTGTCCTGTAGCTGAGCAGGGAATGGAACACTCTGAGAGCTAAGAAAATTGCTCTGAGTTCCAAGAGACTGATATGTAGAGAAGTCTCCTGTGGAGACCAGATGCCCTGGGTGGAGAGATCCTGCAGCTGAGCTCCCCAACCCCTTGGAGAAGCATCTGTTGTGATAGTTGCTTGGGGTAGCGGTTGCTGAAAAGGGGACCCCAGCAACAGGTTTTGAGAGGACTTCCACCAATGGAGAGAGCAAAAAAGGCGACTGGAGTTTGCTATTTTGTCTGACAGGCAACCTGATGCCTGAGTCCATTGGGTGGACAAAGTCCATTGAGCTGCCCTAATGTGAAGGCAAGCATATGGAACCACATGCACGGTGGATGCCATGTGGCCTAATAGTTGTAACATCTCTCAAGCAGTTAACTGGGACTTTAACTGAATCTGGGAGGCTAACTGCACCAGACGTAGGCAACGGGCCTGAGGAAGATAGGCCCTTGCAGTTGTGGTATCCAGCAAGGCCCCTATGAACTCCAGAGACTGAGTAGGGGTGAGATTGGATTTTGGGATGTTTATTACTAGTCCCAAATACTGAAGGATACGCATTGTGCAGGTTAGACAAGTTTGGGCCTCTGACTGGGATGGGGCTCGAATAAGCCAGTTGTCCAGATATGGGAATACGAATATTCCTAGAGTGCGGAGAAATGCAGCTACTACTGCCATGCATTTCGTGAACACCCTTGGTGCAGAGGCCAGGCCGAAAGGAAGCACCCTGTATTGGTAGTGCTTTCCTTGAAAAAGGAACCGAAGGAACCTTCTGTGTGTTGGATGGATGAGGACATGGGTGTACGCATCCTTGAGATCTAGAGAACAAAGCCAGTCCTGACTCTGAAGGGATGGAAGCAGAGCCCCTAGAGAAATCATTTTGAATTTCTCCTTGAATAGAAACTTGTTCAATTCTCTGAGATCTAATATGGGTCTGTAGCCCCGTTTTCTTTGGGATAAGAAAATAAAGGGAGTAGAATCCTGAGCCCTGTTGAAGAAGAGGTACTTCTTCTATTGCCCCTTGGGCAAGAAGGGTAGCAATCTCCTGACCTAGAAGGTTGAGGAGAGATGTTGGAGAATTGAACTGTTTCACCATGGTGTGAGGAGGAAGACTCAAGAAATGAAGCTTGTACCCTTCCTTTATGATGGAGAGGGTCCATTGCTCTGCTGTGATTTGCTCCCAACTGGGAGCAAAGTAAGTCAACCTTCCTGGAATGGTGAGGGGCTCTGGTTTTTCCAGAGCTAGTAAGGCTAAGTTCTCTAGCTGCAAGTCAAAGACCCTGAGGAGGTTGAGGCTGCTGGGCTGTGGTAGGACTGGCAGCCTTTGACTTGGCCTGTTTAGGTGGTTGCTGACGCTTTGCAGCAAAACAACCTGCAGAAGATGTCTGCTCATATCTTCCCTTTTTAGAAAAAGATGTCTTTTTGAACAATATTTTCTTAACAGGGGCAGAGGTAGACTTTGAAAGTCGATCCAAAGCAGAGTTCTCAGCATCCATCTGAGTGGCCTTTGTCACGCTCCCCTGCTACTGGCCAAAGGCTTTTTAGTAGGGGTGACCGCTGTTTTGCTTCTGAGTGTCCTTTATACTATCTAGCAGCAAGGGTTGCTGGGATATGTAGTTTTTGGTTTCACTCTCACAAAAATGTGTTGTGGCACAAGGGTCTCTTGGAACAGATAAATTTATTATTATTGTTGGGTTTTTCCCCTCACAGAGGTTCTCAGGCAAATAAGGAAAGCAATATAATTCTTTTCCAGAATAAACAGAAAAACAGAAGCAAATGAAAAGCATCAAATAAAAGTGGAAAAACTGTTTCTTCACAGCAGCACAAAACTTCCAGACAACTTTGTAATTCTTCTTACCAAAGCTTATCTTAGGAGCAGTCTTTCTACATTATACATGGAACAGTCTCTCTTATAGTAATCAGGTAAGTCAGGAAGATCAGCTACGTCATTAAACATCTCCTTGCTTGCATTCTCACGGCTCTGTTTAGGAGAACTTCTTGGCTGCAATCCTGGGATAGCTATTTGCAGCTGTTCTAAGAAGACTCCACTCTCACTGACCGTGACTTCTTCTAGTTCAGGCAATGGGTTAGAACGTAAGCTCTTCCTTATGGTTGTCACATTAGCTTTAAACCATTTGTCAAAAGAGTATCTGCTAGGTGCTTTCACAGCCGTGCTACCCTGGCACCTATTAGCACTTGCTCTTAACTGTTTTACAACGTCTTCCACAAAACTCTGGCTTGGCAGTAACTCTGACGTATCTTTTCTGCTGACCTTGCTTTGTCTGTGCTCGGAGCCCTCTTCCTCTCTACAGGGAAATGGCTTTGCCCTGTCTTCAGGAAGCTCCCACAACGGCTTAGATTTAGCTTCAAGGTAACCAGTAATGGACCCACCAGAATCTTATTTGCTTTCACCCACTCCCCCACCGTCTCTTGTGCTCCGTTCACGTTAACCGCCTGTTTCTGCCTCCCCTCTCCCTGACCCACCTTTGAACTGACTTGCCATTCTGCCTTTTTCTTCTTTGGCCCCCTCCTCTGGAACTCCCTCCCTCCAACATTCTGCTCGGAACTGTCCTTCCAGAATTTCAAGGTCTTACTCAAAACTCATCTTTTTCTGACATTAGTACTGGGCAAAATGGTAGAAACCATTATAAAGAATAAAATTACTGATCATGTATATAGTCATGTTTAATGGGAGAAAGCCGACATGGATTTAGCCAAAGAAAGTCTTGTATTACTAATCTGTTATATTTTTTGAAGGTGTGAATAAAACAGGTGAGCCAGTTGATATAGTGTATCTGGATTTTCAGAAAGCCTTTGACAAGGTTCCTCATAAGAGACTCTTGGCGTAATTAAAAAGTTATGGGATTGGAGGCAGTGTAGTATTGTGGATCAGGAACTGGTTAAAAGATAAAATGCAGAGATTAGGGCTAAATGGCCAATTTTCCCAATGGAGAAAGGTAAATAGTGGAGTATCCCAGGGATCTCTGCTGGGCCTGCTGCTTTTTAACATAGTCATAAATGACCTGGAAAAGAGAATAATCAGTGAGGTGATCAGATTTTCAGAAGACACAAAATTATTCAAAGTTGTTAAAACCCCAGAGGATTGTGAAAAATTGCAAGAGGACCTTGAAATATTGGAAGACTGGGCATCCAAATGGCAGATGAAATTTAATGTGGACAAGTGCAAAGTTATGCAGCTAGGAAAGAGCAACCCAAACTATGGTTATACGATGCAAATACCACCTTAGAAACCACCACCCAGGAAAAAGATATAGGCGTCGTTGTAGATAATACGTTGAAACCCTCCACACAGTGTGCAGCTGCGGCCAAGAAAGCAAATAGAATGGAGGAGTGGCCTAGTGTTTGGGGCAAGGTACTTCGGGCCGGAAGGTCGGGGGTTCAAATCCCACTAGAGGACAGCAACCTTGGGCCGGAAGGACTGGGGTTTCTAGTCCCACAGGTGCTCCTTGTGGTCTTGGGCAAGCCACTTAACCCTCCATAGCCCATGTTCCCTGTAAAATAGTTCTCTGTGTGCTGTGCTTTCCTGTCTAATCAATGTGTTTATACCTCAAAAATTTCCTGTCATGATTTGACAATTTCCAATCTGTAATCAAACCGCTGCTGATCGCTGGAAGTAGCGGTATACAAATGTATACTAAATAAATAAATAAATAAGGAAAGGAATGGAGAATAAAACCAAGGATATTATAATATTTCGGTATTGTTCCATAGTTTGACTGCATCTTGAGTATTATGTGCAGTTCTAGTTGCTGTATCTTAAAAAGGATATAGCGGAATTAGAAAAGGTATGGAGAAGAGCCACCGAAATGGTAAAGGGGATGGAAGGTTACCCGTATGAGAAAAGACTCAAAAGGTTAGTTCTCTTCAACTGGAAAAAGAGAAGGTTGAGGGGAGATATGATAGAGTTCTATAAATTAATAAATGGAGTGGAACAGGTTAACCTAGATTGGTTGTTTACGTCATCAAAAAGTAGAAAGGCTAGAGGACACAATGTAAGCCATTTAAGAGAGTCAGGCTTTCATAGTCTCAACATGGTCATGTTGTCCCTTGTTGGTAGGTTTGACAATAGAGGGAGCAGAGTGCAGCAGGAAGCAAAGTATGGTGCATTAGGAAAGGATGCAGCTACATTCTAGTAGCTAAAGATTCACTTAGGTGAATATAGCTTATTTCCTTATCGTCTCTCCGGGCCAGTCCAGAACTGATGGGTAGTCAAATCTCCCTCCTCTAGCAGCTGAGGACTGAATACTGATTCTTGTTGCTAGGTTACCCAGCACCCCTCTGGAGGCAGCAAGGCAATCTTATTGTCCTCAGCAGCTGAACTGGATGTGTGGAGATTTGACTCCCCACCAAGGTTCTGTTTTCTTTTCTTTATATTATCAATTATCAATTTTTGTTATTTTCTGGAAGAGTTTCACATTGGGGTTAGTGCTTTATCCTAGCTGGGTATATTAGCACTGCGCTGTTATACAGCTTGGCTGTGATTTTTTGTTACACGCTCTTTCACTGTGTGCTCATATCGGAGTATGGGGCAGAGCCTGTCTCCTCTACTCTGTTAGTGCCGATACTGGGAACCAGACCTGGGGGCCCCAGCTACTGGTATCCTTCTGCTCTGTCTCTCCTACCCCTCTTTCCGCTAGCAGCGATTCTCGGGGTATCCGGAGCGGTTTCGCTGAACCGGCATCAGTGCAGGTATTTGTCTGAACGCCGCGCCGTTTCCCTTCTCTTAGCTTTCCGGCTTCCTTCCCGCGGGCATTTTTTCGGCGGGGGCTGTCCTTCGCGCTATTTCTCTTCTGTTTTGGGGGTCTCCGAGCTGCGGGTCTCGGGCCGGCAATGCAGGAACCGTTGGGGGATCCAATGGACCGCATTTCCACAGCGCCGTCCTCGGAGAAAAGCGCGGGAACGGCGGCCATCTTAGGGGGCTCTGCCGTTTCCTCAGTTTCTCTGGCTAAGCCGGCCAAACGAAAAGCTAAATCTAAGCATACCGTGGTGGATCTTGAACGGCCTGTGGTAACAGACCTGCCACAGGAGCTTGATCCTCTTCTTTCTCCTGAGTTTATTCTCGCGTTTCACAGGGCTTATCTGCTTAAGAAATCGCAATCTCCTGTGCCAGGAGTGGCCAATTCACTCCTGATGCCTCAGGCTACTGTTTCTTGCAGGTCAGAGCCCGGAGAAGGGGTTTCTGTTTTGCCTGTCTTTCGCGATACTAAGGTGGATGACAGTTCTCTGGCTCCAGAGGTTCTGGGGCCAGAGGAAGGGGAGCTCCTGGCAGATTCGGATTTCGATTCCTGGCCCATAGAATTAGAGGAAGGAGAGTTGGGACCAGGGGAGAACCCTAATCTTTTTAGGGTTTTTAGAAGAGATGAGTTGTCTGCTCTGATAGCACAATCTCTATCTGCTCTCAATATTATTCCTCCGGTGGTGCAACAGGAACCTTTGGAGGATCCCTTGTTACAGGGTGTCAGGTCGGATCAAAAGTATTTTCCTTTCCACAGAGTCATAAAGCAAATGATAGAATCCGAATGGGAATTTCCGGAGGCTTCCTTGAGGGGCGCAAGGACGATGGCTCGTTTGTATCCTGTGCCTCAAGAGGAAAGGGAGCGTCTGCGTATGCCTAAGGTTGTTGCTCTGGTGTCGGCGGTCACCAAGAAGACCACCATTCCCGTGGAGGGTGCTACGGCCCTTAAAGATATGCAGGACCGGCGCCTAGAGGGGCTTTTGAAGCAAGCCTTTGATGCCAGCGCCTTAGCGCTACAGGCGTCGGTGTGTGGGGCGTACGTATCTAGAGCTTCTATTAGGTGGAGTCAGCTGACTTCTGCTCCCGAGGGTGCCTCTGCTCCTTCTCTGCAGGGCGCTCAGCTGGAATCTGCGGCAGCTTATCTAGCGGATGCCTTTTATGATTTGATCCGTATTTCCGCAAAAGCTATGGCTTCCACGATTGCGGCCCGTCGCTTTCTTTGGCTGCGTAATTGGGCGGCGGATGCTTCATCCAAAGCCCGTCTCAGTAAACTACCCTATAAGGGTAAGCTTTTCTTTGGGGAAGCGCTAGAGAAGATTGTTAAGGATTTAGGTGACTCCAAGGGAGGACGTCTTCCAGAGGACCGTCCTCGAACAGTTAAGCAGTCCTCTTTTTCTCGGGGACAGGGACGTGACTTTCGCCGTTTTAGGGGAGCGCGCTTTACTCCTTATCAGCGGGGTCATTTTCAATCCCGGGGGCCGTCCTTTCGAGGCGCTAGAGGTTCCGGTAGAGGCTACTTCGGTAACACCTCCCCTTCCCTTAAGAAGCCACAATGATGCGAGGCCGGTCCAGGCGGAGCTTCCGGTAGGAGGTCGATTGCAGGCGTTTGCCTCCGCTTGGGCCGCCATCACCACCGACAGGTGGGTGCTTCAGATTGTCAGAGAGGGGTATTCCCTCGAGTTCGCTTGTCCTCTGGCAGACGCCTTCGTTTTCTCTCCTTGTGGTCCGCTGGCCAAACGGAGGGCGATCCACGACACGTTACGGCGCTTATTGCAGCTCCAGGCCGTGGTACCCATACCTCGGGACCAGTACGGCTTCGGTCGATACTCGATTTATTTCGTGGTACCCAAAAAGGAGGGCACTTTTCGGCCCATTTTGGATCTGAAGCATGTGAACCGGTGTCTGCGTGTCTCTCATTTCCGGATGGAAACTTTGAGGTCGGTAATTCGCTCCGTGCGTCCCGGAGAGTTTCTCTCTTCCATCGATTTGACAGAAGCTTATCTCCACATTCCTATCAAGCCGGAACATCAGCGCTTTCTTCGTTTTGCGATTCCCATTGGTCATTTCCAGTTTCGGGCTTTACCATTCGGTCTAGCAACGGCACCGCGCACCTTCACCAAGGTGATGGTGGTGGCGGCGGCGGCTCTTCGCAGAGACAGTGTTCAGGTTCATCCTTATCTGGACGACTGGTTGATTCGGGCGGCGTCAAGAGCGGAGTCGCTCTCGGCAACCGCTCGGGTGGTTTCTTGTCTCGAGAACCTGGGCTGGATTGTGAACCAAGCCAAAAGTCGTCTGCAGCCGGTCCAGCGGCTTCCTTACCTAGGGGCGTTATTCGCCACGGACAGAGGGCTGGTCCTCTTGCCTCCGGAGCGTGTTCAGAAGATTCTCGCTCGCGTGTCCGGGTTTTTGCGTCTTCTCGCTCCAACAGCTTGGAAGTACTTGCAGTTACTGGGGCTGATGGCAGCAGCCTTGGATCTGGTGCCATGGGCCCGAGCGCACATGCGGCCGCTCCAGCAGGCGCTGCTGTCACGGTGGTCTCCACAGCGTCATCCGCTTTCGCGACGCTTGAGCTGTCCCGAGCATGTCAGGCTCAGTCTTCAGTGGTGGTCGGATCCGGATCATCTTCTGGCGGGCGTTCCTCTGACCCTCCCGGATTGGATTTTGGTCACTACAGATGCCAGTCTCACCGGTTGGGGGGCACATTGTTTTACTCACATAGCGCAGGGCGCCTGGTCGCCGGAGGAGACGAGGTGGTCCATCAATCGTCTGGAACTCAGAACGGTCTATCTAGCACTGCTAGCCTTTGCCGAGCTTCTGGAAGGAAAGCCGGTTCGCGTCTTCTCCAACAATCTGGTGACCGTCTCCTACATAAATCGCCAGGGCGGAACGGGGAGTCTCCCTCTCCTGGAAGAGAGTCAACTTTTGTTTCAATGGGCGGAGCTGCACCTCACGGCTCTTTCAGCGTCTCATGTGGCAGGAAAGAGCAATGTGCAAGCCGACTATCTCAGTCGGAATCTGCTGGATCCGGGAGAGTGGGAGCTCCATGCGGAGGAAACATATGTCAGAGGGCCTCGACGGTCTCGTTCAACCTTGGCCGGCGGGGCAGCTTCTCTATGTGTTTCCTCCGTGGCCGTTGGTAGGTCCAGTTATTCACAGGGCAGTCTCTCACGACGGCCGAGTGATCCTTATTGCTCCGGATTGGCCTCGGCGTCCTTGGTACGCCAATCTGATGCGGCTTCTGGTGGAGCCGCCGTGGCGGTTACCTGCTCGGACGGACCTGCTTCATCAAGGTCCCGTGCCGATGCCTCAGGCGGATCAATTTTTGCGTACGGCATGGCTCTTGAGCGGGAACGTTTGCGCCGCAAAGGTTATTCCTCAACGGTGATCACTACTTTGTTACAGTCACGCAAGTGCTCCACGTCGTTGGCTTACATCCGCGTGTGGCGCGTGTTTGAAGCCTGGTGTGCTGAGCGCGCTTTGCGGACCCGTGGGTCTTCTATTCCGGATGGTCTTGCCTTTCTTCAGGAGGGGCTGGAGAAGGGTCTTGCTCTTAGCACGCTTAAGGTGCAGTTGGCGGCGCTGACGGTTTTTCGTGGTACGATTCGCGGATCTTGTCTTTCCTCGCATCCGGATGTTCTGCGATTTCTTACAGCGGCTCGGCATATTCAACCTCCTGTTCGGCAGGTTATTCCTCCTTGGGATTTGAATCTGGTACTCGAGGCTCTCACTCTCTCTCCCTTTGAGCCGCGTCCCTCCAGTTCTATCCGGGAGTTATCCTGGAAGACGGCATTTTTGGTAGCCTTATGTTCTGCTCGTCGCATTTAAGACTTGCAAGCGCTTTCCTGTCGGCCGCCTTTTCTACAGTTTTCGGTGGAAAAAGTGGTTTTGCGTCCGGTTCCGTCTTTTCTGCCTAAGGTAGTCTCAGCCTTTCATCTGAACCAGTCTGTTACGCTGCCCACCTTCGTTACGTCGGGGGCCGGGGATCCTTTGGATCGTTCTCTACGCAGATTGGATTTGGGGCGTGTGCTCCGTCGATATCTTAAGGAAACGGAATCGTTTCGGCAATCCGATAGGTTGTTCGTGCTCTATGGGGGGCCGTCCAAGGGGAAAGCGGCCTCCAAAGCTTCCATCGCGCGTTGGGTAAAGCAGGCCATTAGAGTCGCATATGAATCCGGAGGTAAGACCGTGCCTGTCGGTCTTCGGGCTCATTCTACCAGGGGTCAAGCGACCTCATGGGCGGAGTCGGCTTTGGTTCCTCCGGTGGATATTTGTCGTGCGGCGGCCTGGTCTTCTCTACATGCTTTTTCGCGACATTATCGTTTAGATGTCCTTGCCCGTCAGGATGCGTCTGTGGGGGCTTCCGCCGTCATAGCGGGGCTCACAGGTCCCTCCCAGGGTTAGTTACTGCTTTGGTACTACCCATCAGTTCTGGACTGGCCCGGAGAGACGATAAGGAAGGAGAAATTAGACCTTACCTGCTAATTGTCTTTCCTTGAGTTCTCTCCGGGCCAGTCCAGAGCCCGCCCTATCAGTGTCCTAGGTATCTTTTCAGTGCTGTATCTTTCCCGTTTGTCGTCGTGTTTGTAGGTCCAGATATACCATGATGAAAAAAAAAAAAAAAGGAAATATTCTTCCCTGCGACCGTGCTACTAGACAGCCACAACGCACGGTCAGCAGCCTTCTGTGTAACTCTTCCACTGTTTTCGTGAGTTCTTCGTTTTGTTTTATCTTTCTGCTTTGCTTGATACATTAAGACTGCCTTGCTGCCTCCAGAGGGGTGCTGGGTAACCTAGCAACAAGAATCAGTATTCAGTCCTCAGCTGCTAGAGGAGGGAGATTTGACTACCCATCAGTTCTGGACTGGCCCGGAGAGAACTCAAGGAAAGACAATTAGCAGGTAAGGTCTAATTTCTCCTTTTAAGGGGGTTAATTCTATTTTTACTTGGACACTAAACCTTTGAACAACTCACCCCTTATGTTGTATGTGTGTGTGTACTATTTGTATGGATAGTTTAGGTTATTTAGAGATTCTATGAACTATACATGTAAAGACAAAAATAGATGGGGGAGATTTTGGTTTTTAGTATCTAAGGACAGTTGTTCTAGTTGCCAGAATGCACTTTTTTAATAATCTGAATTCTATAAAACAGAATTAATTTGGAAGTGAGTGAAGAGAAAGAGATAAATCCACTGAGGCTCCAGCATCTGACATGGGTGCAGGATGACACCTTCTTGGCAATCAGCAGCAGCCACCCTTTCTCCCAGTCTGTTATCCACCATTTGATATTGACTACATCAGAAAATGGAGACAAGGAGCGGTGTGTGGAAATCAGGTAAGGAATTAGCTAATGTATGAGTTGCAATGTTGGTTGTGTCAAGCACTAACATGCTACAGAGTAAAACATACAGTGAGAAATCCTCACACCTCGGGCATGCAAAGCAGTGATTTCCACAATGTGGCACATCTTTGAACATTCCTGCCTTTATGAATTATAGCCCTTTAGGGGAAAAATTGTATTTAAAGTTTAAAAATTATTATGAAAAAATAATCTTTCACTATGGTGTGCAAGAATTCTCTGTTTCCTGTTCTGTATTTGCTGTGTCTTGGCACATACTAGCATTTCTGATTTTGCATCTTGTTTGGTTAGGTTTTTTTTTTATACATCAATGATCGGCTGCTCTGGTGACCCCAAGGTAAAAACTGTTATTCTAAAACCATATGAAAATTTTAGCCTGGGACAAGAAATTACAGCCAACTGGGGCTTAGTATAACTAGCCTGCTTTCACTTAAAATTTACCATAATTGGCTTTAATTTAACAGAGAGAGTAGAATAGGGTAAATATTTCTTGAGTATATAGAGAGAAACTGTTTTCTAAACACCTTTTACAAAGAAGCCTTCCAGTTAGGAGGCAAGAGAGCTGTGAAATTGTTTTAAATAGGCGTTAAAGCTAATTAACAGGAGCAACTTGAAAGGGCCTCTATCAAACCAAGGAAAGTGTAAATCACCCAGGAAATTAAGAGATTGCCTTAGAAGCACAGATATAAATAGGTTGTCCCTCCCACCCAACCCAGACATACAGTAAACTTAGATTTAAAGATTTCTTTTTGCTATTTAAAGTTGTTATGTAAAGTTGCTAGGGGAATAGAGATACTTGAACCAATACAATTATACCTAATAAGTATAAAGGACATTTAGTGTGTTCCTCAAGACAAAACTGCAAGGGCCTAATTAATCTATTCCTAAAGCTTAATAACTTGCTGATGAAGGTAATCAGTTAAACCTGAAAGTGAGTAAGATCCCCTTAACTGGTTTAGGAGGCTATAAATCAAGCATGTAAACAGCAGTCCAGCAGCGAGGTGGGGGCTATCCAGTCGTTTGCACAGAGTGTTATAGTAAACTGTATGTATGATTTTTCTCCCAGAACGGTAAGAGGTCTTATGTGTGCACCAAGTGTAAAGAGCTCTTTGCTCTCGGGGAACAAGTCCAATCTCTGAAGGCTAGAGTAGCAGACTTGGAGCAGTTGAGGCAGACAGGGATATAGTTGAGCAGTCCCACCTCCTGTCTGGCAACCTCTCTACTGCAATAGAGGAGAGGGGGTCACGTGAAAGGGGACATCACCTTGGTGTAGCAGGAAGTGATCCTATAGCTAGGACTTGTTCTCTATGTGATATAATGCCCTCTTGCACCGAAGATGCATCTCCAGGGCCTTGTGCCCATAAAGGAAGCATTAGGACAGCCGTTATAGTTGGCAATTCAATCATTAGGCATGTGGCTGGTGGATGTGAGGATCACCTGGTAACATGCCTGCCTGTTGTGAAGATAGCGGACCTCATGTGCCACCTAGACAAGGTTTTAGACAATGCTGGGGAGAAGCCTGCAGTTTTGGTACATGTTGGTTCCAATGGCATAGGAAATTGTGGGAAGGTGCTTCTGGAAACCAAATTTAGGCTTTTAGGTAGAAAGTTGAAATTAGTACTTCCAGGGTAGCATTCTCAGAAATGCTTTCTGTTCCATGCGCAGGATCCAAGAGGCAGGCAGAGCTCTGGAGTCTCAATGCGTGGATGAGACGATGGTGCAAGGAAGAGGGTTTTGGATTTATTAGGAACTGGGCAACATTATGGGGAAAGAGGGGATTTTCCAAAAGGATGGGCTTCACCTTATCCGGGGTGGAACTAGGCTGCTGGCATTAATCTTTAAAAAGGAGACAGAGCAGTTTTAAATTAGATAGTGGGGGAAAACTGACAGTCGCCCAAGAGTGCATGGTTTGGAATGTGTCCTTGAAGGATACTATCAAAATAGGGAAGTCGGGACATCCCGATAGAGAGGTTCCAATAAAGGTAAAAGTAAATCAGGTGCCTTTAAGTAAAAATCAGATTGCATTGAAAGATTCCAAATTAACATGGTCATCAAATAGCCAGACTGTTAATATTAGTAAAAAAAATCAAATTTGACATTCCTGTATGCAAATTCTAGAAGTCCAAAGACTAAGCTAGGAGAGTTAGAATATATAGCAATGAATGGAAGGTTAGATAATTGGCATCTCAGAGACTTGGTGGAAGGAGGATAACCAATGGGACACTGTGCTATTAAGTTACAAACTATAATACAATGATAGAGTAGATCAGCGATGGCGAACCTATGGCACGCGTGCCAGCTGTGGCACGCGAAGGCCTTGCAGCTGGCACGCGGGAAGGTCCGCAATCGAAAAAAAAAAAAAAAACCCTGTCTGCTGCCGCTGTCGGGGCCGCCGCGGCAGAATCGAGCGTGCCGCGGGGCCCCCCTGTACCCGGCAGATCCTGCCCTCCCCGTAGCAGCTCTCTCTTTGGAGCTACAGTCAGACGCGCCGGCTTGCACAGCGCGAAGGGAAGAGTTTCCCTTTCGCGACTCCGTTAAGCCCGCGGGGGCTGATGGGAACTTCCCATCAGCCCCCGCGGGCTTAACAGAGCAGCGAGGGAACTCTTCCCTCGCGCTCTGCAAGCCGGCGCGTCTGACTGCAGCTCCAAAGAGAGAGCTGCTACGGGGAGGGCAGGCTCTGCCGGGTGGGTACAGGGGGGCCCCGCGGCACGCTCGATTCTGCCGCGGCGGCCCCCGACAGCGGCAGCAGACAGGTTTTATTTTTTTTTTAATTTTCGCTGGGCTGGGGGGGGGGTGGGGGTTAGGAGTGGTGATGGGCTGGGCTGGGCTGGGCTGGGGAGGGGTTAGGAGTGGTGATGGGCTGGGCTGGGCTGGGCTGGGGGGGTTAGGAGTGGTGATGGGCTGGAGAGGGGGTTAGGAGTGGTGATGGGCTGGGCTGGGCTGGGCTGGGGGGGTTAGGAGTGGGGCTGGGCTGGGCTGGGCTGGGGGGGGTTAGGAGTGGTGATGGGCTGGGCTGGGCTGGGGGGGTTAGGAGTGGTGATGGGCTGGGCTGGGCTGGGGGGGGGTTAGGAGTAGTGATGGGCTGGGCTGGGCTGGGCTGGGGGGTGTTAGGAGTAGTGATGGGCTGGGGTGGGGGGGGGGTTTAGGAGTGGTGATGGGCACTGGGCTGGGGGGGTTAGGAGTGGTGATGGACACTGGGCTGGCTTGGGGGGGTTAGTAGTGGTGATGGGCACTGGGCAGGATGGGGGGGTTATGAGTGGTGATTGGCGCTGGGCTGGGGGGGTTAGGAGTGGTGATGATGGGCGCTGGGGGGGCTTAAACTAAAAATTGAGTGATGGGGATTAGGACTGGGAGTGGGCTGATGGGGAAGTTAGGACTGGAAATGGGCTGGTGGGATTAGGACTGGGAGTGGGCTATGGGGGGCTAGGACTGGTAATGGGTTGGGGGGGTTGCTAGGACTGGAAATTGGCTGAGTGGAAGGGGGCTTGAACTGCAAATAGCTGTTGGGGATGGGGCTTGGAATGGAAATGGGCTGAGGGGAAGTGGGGGGCTTGAACTGCAAATAGCTGATGGGGACGGGGCTTGGAATGGAAATGGGCTGAGGGGAAGTGGGGGGCTTGAAGAAGGGAATGGATGCTGGGTGAGACTGGAACTAGAAGGGAGCTGATGTTGGGGGAGGATTAGAATGGGATGGGGCTGGGAGAGTAAAATGGAGAGGGGAAAAATATTTTGTGTAGGAGGGATGAAAAATCTACAATTGGCCAGGTATTGGGAGAGTAATTGGGGATTGAGGATGGAGGGGTAAAATTTGTGTGGATGAAATAGGAATGAGGAAAGAGCAAAAGGAGAAAGATTAGTATGTTAAAGCAGATGTAGAGAGAGAGAGAATGGAAAAAAAACTAGAAGAGAGAAGAAAGGACAAATGGACAGCAGACGATGGAGAGTTAGCAGAAAACATGAAGAAACCAGAAGAAAATGGCTGGACCAATTGCAACTGAAAAAAAATGCACAAAAGGTAGAAAGATATCTCTTTATTTTGAATTTATTAACTGGAATATGTCAGCTCTGGGAAATGTGCATCATTAACATCTGCGCTTTGTTTGGTACAAGAGGAAATTCCTATTTGACGTTGCCACTTGTTCTCTTTCCCCAGTATTCACTGAAATGTATTGGTTTAATATTTGCAGTGTTGCCTTTTGATAGGTAGGGTATGGTGCTTTGTGAGTCCTGGTAATGCTGTCAGGATACGGCGGGTTTGCTATGGGTTCTAAATGGGCAGCGTTTGTAGTAGTTCCTAATGTGCCTGGCGGTTGGCACTGGATTATAGTAATGTAGAAATCTTTTAGTCTTTCTTTATCCATACACTCATTAAGAGACATGTTTACTAAAAGTTAGTGTATGGTAACATTATGCAAATATTTATGCAAATAAGACCACTTATGCAAATGACGTGCTGGCACTTTGAGGAAATTCTTTGGTTTTGTGCGGCAGTTTGGGCACTCGGGCTCAAAAAGGTTAGCCATCACTGGAGTAGATCGTATTGATGGAGGGGTGGCTTTATATGTTAAAGAGGCTATCGAGTCAAACAGGATAAAGGTTTTGCAGGAAACAAAATACTGTACACTGTACAATCTTTATAGATAGAAATTCTATTTAAAAAGGGGAAGGACATGGCAGTAAGAGAATACTGCCATCTACATGGACAGATGATGAAATGCTAACAGAAATTAGAGAAGCTAGCAAAATTTACAACACAGTAATAAGGGGAGATTTCAAGTACACTGGTATTGACTGGCTCAATGTCACATCAGGACATGCTAAGGAGATAAAGTTTCTAGATGAAGTAAATGACTGCTTCATGGAGCAGCTGGATCAGGAACTGACATGCAGGGATGCTATTTATCTAGTGTGAGAGGTAACTGTTTTGGGGCCACTTGACAATAGCAATCACATTTGATTTAATAAATGGAGGGAGGATAGCAAGGGAATTGACTGCACTAACATTTAACTTTCATAAAGGCAGCTATAATAAAATGAGGAAACTGGTTAAGAAAAAGCTAAAAGGAGCAACTACAAAAGGTTAAGAATTTACATCAGGCCTGGGCGTTACTTAAAAATACTATCTTAGAAACCCAGACTAGATGTATTCCATGCTTTAAAAGAAGTGGAAGGAATGCCAAACAGCAGCCAGAATGGCTTGAAGGTGAGATCAGAGAGGCTGTTATAGCTAAGAGAGAATATTTCAGAAAATGGGAAAAAGAGCTAAATGACGAAAACAGGAAAAAGCATATGAACTGGCAAGTTAAACGCAAGGCACTGATAAGGCAGTCAAAGAAAAAAATTGAAAAGAAGTTTGCCGTGGAAGCAAAAGTGAGTAATAACTTTTTCAAGTATATTCCTAGCAAAACACCTGTGAGAGTCAGTTGGACCACTAGATGATGGATGGATAAAAGATGTACTGAGAGAGGACAAGGCCATAGCGGAGAGACTGAATGAATTTTGTGTTTCAGTCTTTACTGAAGAAGATATGGGAAACTTATCCATGCTAGAAATGATATTTAAAGGTAATGTATCAGAGGAAATGAAATAAATTTTGATAAATCGGGAAGATGTAATATAGCTAATTAATAAACTAATGAGCAGCAAATCACCTCTGGATGGCATACATCCTAAGGCACTGAAAGAATTGAAATATGAGATTGTAGAGCTACTATTAGTAATCTGTGATCTATCATTAAAATCATCTGTAATATCCAAAGTTTGGAGAGTGGCCAATGTAACGCCAATTTTTCAAAAGGACTCTAGGAAGGCCTGGCAATCTACTTCTGGTCACACTGCCAAGAAAATCCAGGAGCGGCTGGGTTGCCAGGAGTCAGCAGTGACTCAACATCACATTGCATTTTGCAAAGTGAGTCGGTTGATACACTCTATCTCAATTTTCAGAAAGCCTTTGACAAGGTCCCTCATGAGAGACTCTTGGTGAAATTAAAAAGCCATGGGATAGGAGACAATGTACTTTTGTGGATTAGGAACTAGTTGAAAGATAGAAAATGGAGTGTAGGTCTAAATGGCCAATTTTCTCAATGGAAAAAGGTGGAGTATCCCAGGGATCTCTGTTAGGCCTGCTGCTTTTTAACATAATTATAAATGACTTTGAAATGGGAATGAGTGAGGTGATCAAATTTGCAGGTGACACAAAATTGTTAAAACACAAGAAGATTGTGAAAAATTTCAAGAGGACCTTGATAAATCAGAAGACTGGGCATCCTAATAGCAGATGACATTTAATGTGGACAAATGCAAAGTTATGCACTAAGGGAAGAATAACCCAAACTACAGTTACACAATGCAAGGTTCCATATTAGGAACCACCACCAAGGAAAAGGATTTAGGCGTAATCTTGAATAATACATTGAAACCCTCTGCCCATTGTACAGCGGCAGCCAAGACAGCAAACAGAGTGCTAGGAATCATGAAGAAAGGATGGAGAATAAAACCAAGGATATTATAATACCTCTGTATTGCTCCATGGTGCAACTACACAAATACTATGTGCAGTTCTGGTCACCATATCTTAAAAACGTTATAGCAGAATTAGAAAAGGTACAGAGAAGAGCGACAAAAATAGTAAAAGGAATGGAAGGATATCCCTTTCGAGGAAAGGCTTAAAAGATTAGGGCTATTCAACTTTGAAAAGAGACTACTGAGGGGAGGTTGATAGTAGTCTCTAAAATAGTGAATGGAGTAGAATGGGTAAAGATTGATCCATTGTTCATTTCTTCAAAAAGTAGAAGGAGAGATGCAATAAAGTATAATATATCATATTTAAGACTAATCGGAGAAATATTTTTTCAATCAACGTGCAGTCAAACTCTGGAATTCATTATCAGAGGATGAAGTAAAAGCTGATCTCCAGGAACAAGCAGGAATGAGTCTTCACATATGGGTACGTTGGTACCAACGGAGCCTGCACGGGAATGCTCCCCAGCATCCAATCAGAAAGCTTTTGGGAGCATCCCTCGCGCCTGCGCGCTGACTTCCCGCCTTTCCCACTGCCTCTCCTCAGTTTTCGTTTTTCCGCGGAGCCGACAGGACGTCCTCCTGTCACCGCAGAAACTTTTCTCTTTAAAATTCTTATTTTCCTTGTTTTCTTGTGGTCGCGGCTGTCTTTCCCGCCAATACCGGTACCGCCTGTGCTTTATTCTTTTCTTTTCTAAACTTAGAGAAATTTTTTCTCCTCAATTTTTGTCTTAACTTTTCAGGCCTACCAGGCCTCTCCAACATGGAGCCTTCTTCCCCTAAGAAGTGCCTTCACTGTGGAAACATAGTTTTCTTTTTAGACTCCAAGGCTTGGTGTCTAACCTGTTTGGGACCTGACCCTTTTTTCCCTGATCCGTCAGGCTGTATTATTGGAAGAAGACCTTCCCTTTTTCGAGTTTCCCTCGATGCCGTTTTTCCTCCTGAGGTGAGGACACCGGTTTATTCTTCTCTCCAGGATCAGGTAACCCACAAACAGTCTGTTAAGACTAGCCAATTCTTGAAGGGTAAGTCTCATGCCCAGCATGATGACGGCTCCGGCCTTGCCCTCAAGACCCCATTGGCAATAAAACCACAGCGGGAGTCTTCGGGCTCCAAAGCATTTACGGGGTTTCAGGTTGTTCCTGGGGCTCACCCCTCACAGAACATACCTGAGCCATGCTCGGGGGTCGTATCCGCTTCGAGCGGTACCGATAACCCGACATCGGCACCGGTGTCGAGTATTCCATTCTTCACCAGGGATCGTCATCTGGTGTCCTTGGTACCTTCGGGGCCGATCGATATGACCCAGATTGGCTTTCCTGTATCTCCGCCATGCTCGGGGTTGGTACCGGCTTCGAGCGGTACCGATACCCCGGCATCGGCATCGGTGTCGAGTGTTCCACTCTTCACCTGGGATCGTCATCTGGTATCCTCGGTACCTTCGGGGCCGATCGATACGACCCAGATTGACTTTCCTGTATCTTCACCATGTTCGGGGTTGGTATCGGCTTCGAGCGGTACCGATACCCCGACATCAGCGCCGGTGTCGAGTGTTCCTCTCTTTACCAGGCATCGTCTTCGGACGTCCTCGGTACTTTCGGAACCGATCGATACGACTCCGATAGACTTTCCTGGATCGGCATCACCGATACCACCACCAACGTCGATACCATCTAGACATGCATCGATAGACTCGCTCCCTTCGATGCCGAGTCTAGAATCGATATCTAGTCTAGATGACTTGGTACCGACGCGTTTCGGAACCGATCCATGTCGTTTCCGACTACGCAGTACCGAGGATATTCACCAATGTTCTCTGGCTACCTCGGTACCGCTTCAGCAGCCCACGATTACTGCTTCGATGACATCATCGTCTCCGATACCGGTATCGGTATCGATGTCGATTCCTGCAGTTTCATCGGTGCCATCGATCCTTTCTATGCCTAACTTGGAATCGATACCGGGCACTGACGATGCAGTACTAACTGCCTCGAATCAGAACTGTCAGTATCACTGTCCATCTAGCAGGATTCTTTTCCGGCACCAGTCCAGTATGTCTTCTGGTGCTCAAGCTGCTCCTTCCACCTCAGCTTACCCAGGAATAGTTCCCATTGGGGATCCTTCTTTTCAGAAATTTCTCCTCGACATGGCAACCTTTCTTGCCATTCTTATTCCTGGCTCTACTCTTAACCAAGATCCTGCAGAAAAGGAAAATATAATGCTTCCTTTACATCAGGGGTCACCAACCTGCGGCCCGCGAGGTCCCTTGGTGCGGCCCGCGAGGCTCTACCCCGGTGCGGCCCGCCAAGGATGCTGCTGAAAGTACCGGCAAATTCATCGACTCCTCCTTCTGCAGCCGCGGCTCCCTGCCTCTTAGGGAACCGCGGCTGTGCTTGTAAAATCATCGCGGAGCCCTTCCTGTCTTGACGGGCTCCGTGCAGCATTGTCCCGCCTCCAAAGGAAGTGGTAAACAACTTCCTTTAGAGGCGGGACAATGCTGCACGGAGCCCGTCAAGACAGGAAGGGCTCCGCGATGATTTTACAAGCACAGCCGCGGTTCCCTAAGAGGCAGGGAGCCGCGGCTGCAGAAGAAGGGAGGGAGCTGACATGGAATAAAAGTACAGGTATGAGCAGTTTTTTTTTTCGCGGGGGGGGGGGGGGGGTGTGGTGGGCGGCCCGCGAGTCTGCCGGTAGTCGGCTGTGCGGCCCGCGGCCCTCTGGAGGTTGGTGACCCCTGCTTTACATCATTCTTTGCAGGATCTTCTTCTGAGGATGTGGGAATCACCTTTAAAGGTTCCTTCGCCTTCTACAGCCACTAATGTTCTGTATCAGGTGCCTCCCTCTCCGGGGTTTCAAAAAAACCAACTTCCACATCATTCCATTGTAGTGGAATCAGCAATGAGGAAGGTAAGAAGCAAGAAGAAGCATTCTTCTTATCCGCCAGGTCGTGCATCTAAAGCACTTGATGCCTTTGGACGTCAAACCTTCCAAACTTCTATGCTGGTTTCAAGAATTATTTCATATATTTTTTATATGAGTCTGACACTTCAGGAGGTCACAGAGAAATTATCTCTTTTGTCCCCTTTTTTGTCAGAGCCTAAGGCCACTGACTATTCCTTGCTTCTTAATCATAGCAGGAATATCTCTTGGTTTCTTTCTCGTGCTTCTATAGACTCTTTTGAGTCTGTTAGCAGATCCTCTGCTATTGCCATTGGAGCACGTCGTAAAGCCTGGCTGCAAGCTTCAGACTTGAGCAGATGGGCACAACATACACTGGGTAATTCTTCTTGTACTGGAGAAAATCTCTTCAATAAAGAGGCTTTACGTCAGGTTGCTCATTGCTCCACTGACTTCCCTGGTTCTGGAAACCATCCTAAGCCTTCTTTTTCCCCAGGACGTAGGAAATGTCCCACCAAACCTTCTTTCCCTAAGAAAAGAAGGTTTCACCCTTCTCCTGCCCATTCTCCAGATGTACCCAAGCAAGGGACATCTCATCCTAGTCTGAAGTCTCCAGACTCTAACCAGTCTAATCATAACCAGCAACCATAGGTTCCTGTATGTTGCATTCTACAATTAACTTCTTCTTAGCAGAAGTTTATTCTTCAAACTCTACACTGGTTTTTTCTTTTTCAGTATGCTAAGTTGTTAGGATATTTTTGTCCATGGGTTACAGAATTCTCCCCTTCTTACTACTACGAAGGGAGGTTACAACTATCCCATGATAGTTTCTGTCCCCACATGGACATCTTTTCCTTCAGCTGACTTACCATATGGTAAGTCACTTTCCAACCCCCTCTCTTCCAGGGTTTCCCCTGCTTGAGTTGGTACCATACTGAAAGACTTTTCTCTTTCTTTCCAGTGTAGACTTTTTGTTATCCTTCAATGCATGCTCTGAACAATTCATCAGACAGGGACAGGAATATCTCCGCTCCCTTTGTCTGTTTTCTCTCTGTTTTTATACAGGAGAATCCCCTCTGCTGTTTTGTTCAGTTGTTGTGCATACAGGAGTTCCAGTGATTACTTTAATGCTCATTGCAAGCTACTTTCAACTATCTTGCATAATACTACCTACTGCAGGTTATCTTCTTCTAGCCATATCCTTTTCTAGGATGTGGCAGCACACCTGACTTCTGTCAGTCTTATCTTATAATTCTCCTGCACAATGCTCTCTGCAATCTTCAGAGAAGCTTTCTACTGTGGGCCCTTGCTACAGAGCATTGAACTTTGTCTCTGAGGGTTTTTCCATATAGTAGAAAAACCTTCTATAATCATTCCATGGATATATAGGTTCTTTACACCCTCTTGTCTTCTGTTGTGATACAGAAGACAAGCTTTTTCTGCGTGAATGTCCAAGGAGCTCCCAATCTTGCAGGAATCTACCCCTTTTTTCCTTACAGCTTGGCATTATGCTTTTCTGCTCCACTTGGACATCGCATACTCTTTTAGTGTACATGATACCCCTGTGTCCCTTGCTTGGGTCATCATGGTGTCTTAGTCTATGCGTTTTTTGTCCTTTGGACATGTCAGAGTCCTAAAGTACTCCTGACGTGCTCTTACCAGACTCCTATTATCCTCTGTTTTTTCACGCAACCTTACTGGTTATTCTACTGAACTACATTCCTGCACCACAGAAATAGATTTCTCTATATATCTTCAGGTGATTTTCACCCCCTTATTATTAGATGAATCTTTTCCCATCACATTCCCCATGTGAATGTTTTTGTGGGGCTCAGCTGCAGGCATGTATTCTCACACTTATATTCATGTATGTATATGTCCTATACATACATATTTTTGTAATCTGTGTGGGCATATGTCATGCCCATCTATATATCTACAGTCAAACCTCGGTTTTCGTATGCCCCAGTTTTCGTTAGCTTCGGTTTTCGATGATTTTTTTCATTGCTATGTTGTCTCAGTTCTCGTACGTCCACTCGGTTTTCGTACAATTTGAAATGGTCCGGTGACGTTATCGGGCTCCAAAAGCTTTCTGATTGGATGCTGGGGAGCATTCCCGTGCAGGCTCCGTCGGTACCGACGTACCCATATGTGAAGACTAATTCCTGCTGTTCCCAGAGATCACCTGTTACAGGTAAGTAACTGTGCTTTAGTGTAGCTGGGTTTAAAAGAGATTTGGACAAGTTCCTGGATGTAAAGTCCATGAACCATTATTAAAGAGTACCGGAAAAATTCACTGCTTACCCATTGGACAAGCAGCATGAAATCTGTATACCTTTTGGAAAGCTGACAGGTCTTATATTGGCCACTGGTGGATGCAGGATGCTAGTATAATGGACCCTTGGTCGTCCCAGTATGGCATATCTTATGTTCATATGTAAAGACACCCTTCCATAAAACTCATCCACCCCAAGCTTAAGTAATAATGTTAAATATATTTATTTGGGAATGGTTATAGAATTTTACCTTTCATCCTGTAGAAAAAGGCTTATGAGATTTGCATATGTATGTCCACTTCATAGCTCTAAAGGCTAATTTTAGATAGTACACGGAGATGAAAACTGAGATGACTAGTCAGTGCTGACTTCTGGGGACTCAGCCCCTGGGTTTTCTTGGCAAGGTGCCACTGGAAGTAGATTGCTGTGATGCACATAATTTTTGGTTCTGAGTTAGGAGTCGCCACCCACGAAGAAAATCTTGGAATCATTAAGAACATAAGATATACCATACTGCAGGGGTCTCAAACTCAAATTGCTTTGAGGGCCAAATGAGGACTTGTAAAATAACCCGGGGGCCGCATGAGACGTGGGACCTCATTTGCATAAGGAACCTCATTTGCATAAATATTTGCATAATGTTACCATACCCTAACTTTTAGTAAACATGCCTCTTAATGAGTGCATGAATAAAGAAAGACTAAAAGATTTCTACATTACTATAATCCAGTGCCAACCGCCAGGCACATTAGGAACTACTACAAACAAACACTGCCCATTTAGAACCCATAGCAAACCCGCCATATCCTAACAGCACTACCAGGACTCACAAAGCACCATACCCTACCTATCAAAAGGCAACACTGCAAATATTAAATCAATACATTTCAGAGAATAACAATACATGACCTACTGGGGACAGAGAACAAGTAGCAATGTCAAATAGGAATTACATAAACAGAATACCTCAGCTCAGTTACACATGCAGAATACACCATCACCAAACAAGGAATCAAAATTTAGAAACAAGACAATTAAACTGGGAACCCCAAAAGCCAAACTTGGAATGTACAACAACACTGTAGAAATAAAACTATAAATTAATTTCCTCTTGTACTAAACAAAGCGCAGACGTTATTGATGCACATTTCCCAGAACTGACATATTCCAGTTAATAAATTCAAAATAAAGATATTTTTCTACCTTTTGTGCATTTTTTTCAGTTCCAGCCACTTTCTTCTGGTTTCTTCGTGCCTTCTGCTAACTCTCCATCGTCTGCTGTCCATTTGTCCTTTCTTCTCTCTTCTAGCTTTTTCCATTCTCCCTCTACATCTGCTTTAACATATTAATCTTTCTCCTTTTGCTCTTTCCTCATTCCTATTTTCATCCACTCAAATTTTATCCCTCCATCCTCAATCCCCACTTACCTGGCCAACTGTAGATTTGTCTTCCCTCCCACACAAAATATTTTCCCCTCTCCATTTCACTCTCCCAGCTCCATCCCATTCTAATCCTCCCCCAACATCAGCTCCCTTCTAGTTCCAGTCCCACACAGCACCCCCTCCCTTCTAGTCACTGCATCAGCCCATTTTCAGTCCTAGCCCCCCATCAGCCCATTTCCAATCGTAGCTCCCCCCCATCAGCCCATTTCCAGTGCTAGCTCCCTCCCCTCACAGTCCATTTCCATTCCAAGCCCCCCTCCCCATCAGCCATTTGCAGTTCAAGCCCCCCTTCCACTCAGCCCATTTCCAGTCCTAGCAGACCCCCCAGCCCATTATCAGTCCTAGCCCCCCATAGCCCATTACCAGTCCTAACCCCCCATAGCCCACTTCCAGTCTTACCCCTCATAGCCCATTACCAGTCCTAACCCCCTCACATCACCTCATTTTCAGTGTTACCCCAATCACCCCATTTTCAGTTACCCCCTCATAGGCCATTACCAGTCCTAACCCCCCCCCCATAGCCCATTACCAGTCCTAACCCCCCTCCCACCATCAGCCAAGGTAGATGTTTAAAAAATGTATATTTGCTGCTTAATGGCCAACATAAGTCTTTTGTTCATTTTACTTATAAATATACACACCATTTTTCAATTTCTTTATCACTTTGTCCAAAGCTTAACTTTTGCGTCAATTGATATGCATTTATCAAGTCAGTAAATATCCATATAGCAATAGCTTAACTTATCTTAGCATCTCATTGAACTTGACGCCTCAGTGTTAACGGCAGCTCCCTTAACAACATTCCAATCAGGCCACAAACCAGTGTTTCAGCAGTTCGCATGCTTCAGGGGCCATGTCAAACAGCAGGGGCTATCTAAAATGGTTCTTGAGATTCTATTGAGAAAAAGACGCTGTAAACTTCAAGTACCATTGCCGCCATATTATCTCATCTAGCACCCATCCGAAACAAACATCACATTCCCCCAGAGCCAATCAAACCAGCAGCCATTATACATCCTATTTAGTAAAACACATTCCATTCCACAGAAGAATTAAGGACAGAGGGTCAAGTAGTTTGTAAATCATAAATCTAAAATTATTCCTGTTGAAGAAGAAATTGGTCTAAATCAGTGCCCTGTTCCAATCACACAACATGATCCAAAACCACTTTAAACTGAGTGAACAAATGTTGTGCAGAGCGGCAGTGATCAGTCAAGTGAGTGGACACTGTTACACCGGCTCTTGTGCTCAACCAATATTTGCTGCTGCTGCTGCCGCAGTAGCATTAAGCGTCCCGCTGGCCCCTCTGCCTGGCAGAGTCCTCTCCTCCCTGCAGTATCAGCTCCAAAAGCGGCGGCTTTCAGAGCCGCGAAGAGAGAGAGTTTCTCTCGCGCGGTTCTGAAGAGCAGCGAGAGAGTCTTCAGAACCACGCGAGAGAAACTCTCTCTCTTCGCGGCTCTGAAAGCCGCCGCTTTTGGAGCTGATACTGCAGGGAGGAGAGGACCAGGCAGAGGGGCCCGCGGGACGCTTAATACTGCGGCGGCAAGTTTGGAATTTTTTTTTTTTTTACTCGCCGGTGCTTCGCGGGCCGCACAAGATGCTCTCGCGGGCCGCGTGTTTGAGACCCCTGCCATACTGGGTCAGACCAAGGTCCATCAAGCCCAGTATCCTGTTTCCAACAGTGTCCAATCTAGCTCAAACGTACCTAGCAGTTTCACCAAAAGACACAGGTTCCACAATGCTTGTACTGGGTCAAGCATTGATATCCTGGGTCCCTTCTTAATAATGGTTTATGGACCTTTCCTCCAGGAACTTGTCCAAACCTTTTTTAAACCCAGATACACTAACAGCCTTTACTACATCCTCCGGTAACAAATTCCAGAGTTTGATTACACGTTGAGTGAAAAAATATTTTCTTTTATTAGTCTTAAATAGTATCTCCAGGAACAAGCAGGAATGAGTCTTCACATATGGGTACGTCGGTACCGATGGAGTCTGCGCGGGAACGCTTCCCAGCGTCCAATCAAGAGCTTTTGGAAGCATCCCAGCACGCCTGCGTGCTGCCTTCCCACCTTTCCCAACTGCCTCTCCTCAGTTTTCGTTTTTCCGCGGAGCCGGCAGGACGTCGTCCTGTCACCGCAGAAAATTCTTGTTTTTATTTTTATTTTTCTTGTGGTCGCGGCTGTCTTCCCGATGCCACCGGTACCGCCGGTGTTTTCTTTTCTTTTCTTGAAAAGTTTTCCTTTTCCACGGGATATTTTTTCTTCATAGTGTCCCACGGTCCCTTAGGCCTTTTAGGCCTCTTCTTTTTCCTTCATGGAACCGCCAGGCACTTTCTCCAAGAAATGTTCACACTGTGGCGGTACAACTTTATTTTTAGACCCTCAAAGTCGGTGTCTAACCTGCTTGGGTCCTGACAACAGTTTGGTGAGAAGAGGTTTTCAACATCGAGGTTCCCTCGATACACGGTTGCCCTCCAACTTCGGGGCACCGTCCCCTTCCTCTTCCACACAGGATCAGGTAACCCACAAACAGTCTGTTAAGACAAGCCAGTCCTCGAGTGGTAGGTCTCATGCACAGCATGAAGACGGTTCCAGCCTTGCCCTTGAGGGCCCATTGGCTTCAAAACCCCGGCGGGAGTCTTCGGTCTCCAAAGCAAATAAGGGGTTTCAGGTTGTTCCTGGGGTTCACCCCTCACAGAACATACCTCAGCCGTGTCCGGTGGTGGCATCCGCTTCGAGCGGTACCGATACCCCGGCATCGGCACTGGTGTTGGATGAAACACTCCTCACCAGGGATCGTCATCTGGCGTCCTCGGTACCTTCGGGACCGGTGGATACACCCCAGACTGACTTTCCATTATCGGTACCAGCACCGATACTACCACTGCCGTCGGTACCCTCCAGACGTGCATCGATAGACTCGCTTCCTTCGATGCCGAGTCTGGAATCGATCTCCAGTCTGGAGGACTGGGTACCGACTCGCCTTGGTACCGACTCTCGGCGGTACCGAAGGCTCGGTTCCGATGATTCGGATCCATAACTCTCGGTTCCTTTGAGGCCGATTGAATTGCCACTGGTTGACCTTCCTTCACCTGTGTCAGACACGGTACCGAAATCGGTACCGACGACCTCATTACCTTTGCGGTCGGTGCCTTCCATGCTTCACTTATCAGGCTCTCTGCCCTCGATGCCGAGTTTGGAATCGATCTCTAGTCTAGAAGACTCGGTACCAATAGCTTTTGGTACCGACATCGATCGATACCGGTGCTTCGGTACCGAGGATAGTGGCCGGACGGGTTCGGTCACCTCGGTACCGATTGAACTGTCACCGATGACTACTCCGATGTCTTTGTCGGGCTCGACTCCGACATCGGTACCGGTATTGACATCGGTACCGGTATCCACAGTAGCATCGTGGCCAACTCCTACCATGCTTTTTTCAACAGGATCGCTCCATTCTATACCAAGCTTGGAGTCGATACCTGGTATGGACAATGTGGTAAGGGCGGTTGCTGCTCCTGATACCCAGTACCAGCAACCATCCCTTAAACATTCCACACTGCACTGTGCAGGATCTTCTATTCCTATATATTTGGATACCTCTGTAGATGTTCAGGCTAGTTCTTTAAATCTAACCTGTCCAAGAGAGATTCCTGTTAGGGATCCCTCTTTTCAGAGTTTCCTCCGGGATATAGCAAGATCTCTTGCCATTCCTATCCCAGGACATGATCCTGCACAAGGCTCTCTTTCTACCAAAGCAAAGGGGAACATAATGCTTCCTTTGCATCATTCCTTGCAGGATCTCCTTCTAGGAATGTGGGAAACACCGTTCCGGGTACTCTCACCTCCCAGGGCAACTGATCTGTTATATCAGGTGCCCCCCTCTCCAGGGTTTCAAAAGACTCAACTTCCTCATCATTCCCTAGTAGTGGAATCAGCAATGAGGCGGGTAAAGAGTAAGAAAAAGCACTCTTCCTATCCGCCAGGTCGTGAGTCTAAAACACTAGATGACTTTGGACGTCAAACCTTCCAGACATCTATGCTTTCTGCAAGAATTCTCTCATATATATTTATATGAGTCTTTCTCTTGAGGAGGTCACAAAGCAATTACATCTTTTGTCTCCTTTCCTTTCAGATTCCAGGAGTACAGACTATTCCTCACTGCTTAAGCATATCCAGAATATCTCTTGGTTTCTTTCTCGTGCTTCCCTAGACTCTTTTGAGTCTGTTAGCAGGACTTCTGCTATAGCTATAGGGGCACGACGTAGAGCCTGGCTCCAAGCTTCAGACTTGGACAAATGGGCACAACAAAGGCTGGGACATACTCCTTACACTGGAGAAAATCTTTTCAACAAGGAGTCTTTACGTCAGGTTACTCAGTTGTCCACTGATTTACCTATTCCTAAGGGTTCTTCTACCCCTTCCTCTGTCCCAGTACGTAGGAAATGTCCTACCAAACTTTCTTCCCACAGGAGAAGAAGGTTTTATTCATCACTTGCCCATCATACAGATGTTCCCCAACAGGGAAAGCATCGTCCTGGTCTAAAGAATCCAACCTCTTACCAGGCACAGCAAACCCAGCACCTGCAGGGTTTCTGATCATTCATCATCAGATGCTTGTGACTCTTGGGGTTAGAATCTACAGTTGCTTCTTCTCAATAGAGGCAATCCACTGCTTTATTCTAACCCCTACACAGGGATCTCTTTCCAAAAGATATCCATTTTTTCTATGTTTCTATGAGCTGTCAGGATGTTCATGCCTATAAGTCACAGGTTTCTCCTCTTTTTCCTGCAGGGGAAAGAGGTCTAACCACTATCAGATGATAGTTCCTGTGCCAGCATGTATTTTTCCTTTCTGTAGACTTACTACTTCGTAAGTCTTCTTCAGCTCCATTCTCTTCACCCTCTTACCAAGTTTTTCCTCTGTAAGAGCGGAATGATTTACTGGGAGGCTTTCTTTTCAGCCTCTCTAGTTTTCTCACTTTCCAGTGCGGAGTTTTCCTCTCTGAGTTACCTCCTCTGTTTCAATCTTGCTTTGGGGTAGCTTTTCAGACATGTCCAGAGTTCCTACTCCTGTTCTGTCTGTTCTTTCTGTTTTTGTACAGTAAGATTCTTCTGCTGTCTTCCTAACAGCTGCCCATTGCAGGAACTTTAATGTTTGGACCACTGGTTCTTATCCACAAACAACCAGATTGTCCTCCACTGACATTCTGTCTAGTCTTAGTACTGGCTCCAAGTCAGTACTTCATCTCTCTTGGAGATCATCTCACTACAAGCTTTCTAGATTGTCTTCTATTCTGCCATCTTCATTTCCTGAGTTTGGCAGCATAGTTGACTGAGATACTGGCTCTCTACCAGACAGTTCTATCCCCTCATTCTCTTGCATCATGCTCTCTGCAATCTACAGAGAAGCTTTCCACTATGGGCCCTTGCTAGAGAGCATGGTTTTTTTTTCTCCAACAGCTATCCTAGCTGGTTAGAAAAGGCTTTTCAGTCATGTCTCCCATGACTAGAAGGTTCCCCCTTCTTTTCTATCTCCTTTTTTGATATAAAGGACATAGGCCTTCTCTTACGTGAAGACTCAAGGAGTTGCCAGTTCCCTGCTTTGGTCCATAGTATTCCCAATCGGGGATATGCTCGTCCTCATGGTAAGAATGCATGATATCTTTGCCCTTAAGCAGGTCAACATGGTATCTCATCTCTAGGCGTCTTCTGTCTACTTACCATGCCAGAGTCCTGGAAGACTCGGGACTTGCTGGCTGCACATTGACATTGTCCTTGGTGTTTCACATAACAGTCCTGGTTATTTTGCACTAACTAGCATTCTTGCAGATCATGACGAGGAGGAATAGATTCTCTTTATGTCTTCTCAAGTAGGTTCCACCTCCTTGTTATTAGATGAATCTTTCCTCTCCACATAGCCTATGTGATCACTGTACTGTAGGCATATCTCTGTCTGTTTAACTGCAGACACCCATATGTCAGCCTACATATCCATATTTATTTTTTGTGTGTATTTTATGCCCTGCCATATCTCACTATAGATATATTCTTATATGTCTATCTATCTATCTATCTATCTATCAATCTATATATATAGAGAGAGATATTTTCTTATAGATAGATATGTATCCACATACTTATCTATCTCTCTGTCTATTCTCATATACCTATGTGATTCTGACAGAGGGATTTTACCCATACCTATGCTATCTAGCAGGTTTGGGGTTCAACACACACACCCACTCCTGTGGTAGTCGTCAATTTTTTTTTTATACCATAACCTAACGGTTTAGGTACCTCTGAAGCTCTCCATAGTCAATATCTCTCCTAGCTTATCCCAGTTAGGAGAGACATTGTGGATCTTCAGTTAATCACAGGCTTTAACGCCTCCGGCATTTGTCCTCTCTTTTTGGGATACAAGGGGTCCTCATACCCTTTCTCCCCACAAGGACTATGCCTGTTTGTCCAAATCGGTTAGCCTTTCTCTTTTTGCTCCTAAGAGTGAGCCACGCTCCCGCTAAAAGAGTTAGGTTTTTGTCATAAACCCTTCCTCTGAAGGCCCACTGTTTTTGTACTACCCCAGTTTTTCCTACTGGGGTTACCTATTCCTTTCAGGATTCTGACCTCCACTATTTTTCCTACAGGTTTATTACCTCCACTTACAGTGAGGTCCTCTTCAAGGTTCCTCTACTGGGTTCCCAGTAGATCCATAAACCTCCATACTTCTGTGAAATCCTGTTAGGGGAGGTCTCTATTGCAATCTTCTTGCAACATCATTGATGTCAGTCATCATCCACACATGGACTCCTTCTCTGCAGTCCTATGCTAGGTTAGCTGTTCCACAGCATTTTTTCTTTCTTCAACTCCTACCCTCCATCCTCAAGATGCCTGGTGTTCTGGGAGATAGTATGTTCCAACCTATGACATGCTGGGACTCCAGGCATCTCAGCTTGGGAGTCCCCATATGTGAAGACTCATTCCTGCTTGTTCCTGGAGATAGCACAGTTACTTACCTGTAACAGGTGATCTCTGGGAACAGCAGGAATAAGTCTTCACAACCCACCCACCACCCCAGGAGTTGTATCTCTATCTATCTTTCCTTTCCTTTCTCTCTCTCTTTGTCTCAGCTTTAAAACTTAACTGAAGAGAGGCAGTTGGGAAAGGCGGGAAGGCAGCACGCAGGCGTGGTGGGATGCTTCCAAAAGCTCTTGATTGGACGCTGGGAAGCGTTCCCGCACAGACTCCGTCGGTACCGACGTACCCATATGTGAAGACTTATTCCTGCTGTTCCCAGAGATCACTTGTTACAGGTAAGTAACTGTGCTTTACCCTGTAGCTTCATTGCATGTCCTCTAGTCTTTCTATGTTCTGATAACGTAGACAATCGATCGACGTTTACCCGTTCCACTCCATTCATTAATTTATAGACTTCTATCATATCTCCCCTCAGCCGTCTTTTTTCCAGGTTAAAGAGCTCTAACCTCTTTATCCTTTCTTCATAGGAGTATCTTTCCATTTCCTTTACCATTTTGGTGGCTCTTCTCTGAACCTTTTCTAATAACGCTATATCCTTTTTAAGATACTGCGACCAGAATTGCACACAATATTCAAGGTGTGGTCTCACCATGGAATGATATAGAGGCATTATAATATCTTTTGTTTTATTTTCCATTCCTTTCCTTATGATACCTAGCATTCTATCTGTTCTCTTGGCCGCCGCTGCACACTGGGTCTATGGTTTTAACATGTTATCCACAATGACTCCTAAATCTTTTTCCTGGGTGGTGGTTCCTAATGTGGAACCTTGAATCGTGTAACCATAGTTTGGGTTGTTCTTCCCTAGGTGCATAACTTTGCAGTTGTCCACATTAAATTTCATCTGCCATTTTGATGCCCAGTCTTCCAGTTTATCAAGATTCTCTTGCAATTTTCCACAATCCTCTTGGGTTTTAGCAAGTTTAAATAGCTTTGTGTTATCTGCAAATTTGATAACCTCACTCGTTATTCCCTTTTCCAGGTCATTTATGAATATGTCAAAAAGCAGCGGACCCAGCACAGATCCCTGGGGTACACCACTATTCACCTTTCTCCATTGGGAAAATTGGCTATTTAGCCCTACCCTCTGCTTTCTATCTTTTGACCAGTTCTTGATCCACAATAGTACACTGCCTCCTATCCCATGACTATTTAGTTTTGCCAAAAGTCTCTGATGAGGGACCTTGTCAAAGGCTTTCTGAAAGTCCAGATACACTATATCAACCGACTCACCTTTGTCTACCTGTTTATTCACACCTTCAAAAAATATAACAGATTAGTAAGACAAAATCTTCCTTGTCTAAAGCCATTTTGGCTGTCTCCCATTAGGCCATGACTATCTATCTACATGCAGAGTAATTTTGTTCTTTATGATGGTCTCTACCATTTTTCCCGGTACTGATGTCAGGCTCACCGGTCTGTAGTTTCACGGATGACCCCTGGAACCCTTTTTAAAAATTGGCGTTACATTGGCAATCCTCCAATCTTCAGGTATTACAGATGATTTTAATGAAAATTCACAGAATCTCCAGGAACAAGCAGGAATGAGTCTTCACATATGGGGTTCGTCGGGGCCGACGGAGCCCGCACGGGAATGCTCCCCAGCATCCAATCAGAAGGCTTTTGGGAGCATCCCTCGCGCCTGCGCGGTAGCTTCCCGCCCTTCCCACTGCCTCTCCCCAGTTTTCGTTTTTCCGCGGAGCCGACAGGACGTACCTTCTGTCACCGCAGAAACTTCTCTTCTTTTTTCTTGTTTCCTGTGGTCGCAGTTTCTTCCCGCTGACTCTGGCACCGCTGGTGCCTCCCTTTTTTCCTTATTTTTTGTTTTCCTTTATTTTCCTTCGAGGAGCATCCTCCTCGTGTTATTCTGAGGCCTACCGGGCTTTCCAGCATGGAGCCTTCTTCCCCTAAGAAGTGCCCCCACTGTGGAGACGACGTCTTCTTCGACTCCAACGCCTGGTATCTCTCCTGTTTGGGCCCTGACCCCTTCTCCCCCGGTTCCCCGGGCTTCAGCGTCGAGAGAAGACCCTCCCTGTTTCGAGTGTCCCTCGATGACGTCCTTCCCTCTGAGGTGCGGTCGTCGGCTTTCTCTCCTCGCCAGGATCAGGTAACCCAACAACAGTCTGTTAAGACTAACCGAGCCTTGAGGGGTGAGTCTCATGCGCGGCATGACGACGGCTCCGGCCTTCCCCTCCAGTCCCTTACACCCCAGAGGGAGTCTTCGGGCTCTAGAGCCTCCACGGGGTTTCGGGTTGTTCCTGAGGTTCGCTCCTCACAGAACATTCCCGAGCCATGCCCGAGGGTGGCACCCGCTTCGAGCGGTGCAGATCCCTCGGCATCGGCGTCGAGTGTTCCACTCTTCGCCAGGGACTGTCAGCTGGTGTCCTCGGTGCCTTTAGGGCCGATCGACTCGACCCAGTCTGGCTCTACGGCATCCCGGCCCTGCGCGGGGGCGGTACCCGCTTTCGGCAGTGCCGATTCCCCCGCATCGGCGTCGGTGTCGAGTGTTCCACTCTTCACCGGGGATCGTCGGACCAAGCTGACCCGGTATGGCGTGCCCACACCCCTGCCATGCGCGGAGGTGGTGACCGCTTCGAGCGGGACCAAGTCCTCGGCATCGGCGTTGGAGTCGGTGGCTCCACTCCCCGCCGGGGATCGGCACCGGGTGCCCTCGGTTCCGTCAGGGCCGATCGACTCGTCCCCGGCTTCCGCGGGGGCAGTACTGGCCTTGAGCGGCTCCGCCCCTCCGGCGGCGGTCTCGGGAAGTTCTTCGCCAGGGGTCGCCACCGGTGCCAGGGGTCGCCAGCGGTGCCGTTCTTCGCCAGGGGTCGCCACCGGGCTCCACCTGCGGAGCCGATCGATCTATCCCGGTCGGGCGGGTCAGCACCCCCATCTTGCGCAGGGCCGGGGCCTCCCCCGGACACCACCGACCTCCCGGCATCTACGCGGGTGTCGAGTGCTCCACTCGTCCCTAGAGTTTGCCCGCGGGACCCGGGACCTTCAGTCGAGTCGACCCAAAGAAGCGCCGCGGCCGCGGAGCCAGGGCTGTGCGTCTCGCTCCCCGCCGGGGCTCGTCGGCGGGTTACCTGGGTACCCTCGAGGCCGCGTAGTACGCACCGTAAGGGTTTCCCGCTCAATAAAGCAGGCGCAGGAAGAACCCCGGCTTCTAGAAGGGCCTCTCTCCCGACGTCGGAGCCGACTTCGGGTGTTAACCTCTTCGCCGAGTTTCGGCCTGGGAAGCCCTCGTTGCCCTCGGCACCGATCGTCGCGACCCCGACTCGATTCTCGGGAGTGGCAGCACCGGCGCGGCTGCCAACACCGGTGCCCCCTACGGAGGCGTCGCTCGGTTCGATGCCCAGCCTCGAATCGATCTCCAGTCTGGAAAGCGTGGCTCCGATGCATTTCGGATCCGACCCCGGTCTCTTCCGACGGCGCAGTGCTGCGCTCGCCTGCTCTCCAGCTGCCTCGGCACCACTCCAGCCGCCCTTGCGGATTGCCCCGGGGGCGAGGCCGAGTTCCGCGGGCCCGTCGGGGACGTCGCTCCCTTCGATGCCCCGCTTGGAATCAATCCCGGGCTCTGACGATGCAGTACCAACTGCCTCGAATTGGGACTGTCAGTACCCTCCTCTGTTTAGAGCGATTCCTCCCGTGCACCAGTACGGTGGGTCTCCTGGTGTTCAAGCGAGCCCCTCCACCTCGGCCTCCCCCGGAATAGCCCCTCTGGGAGAGCCGTCTTTTCAGGACTTCCTCCTTGACATGGCGGACTTGCTCGCCATTCCTATCCCGGGCCCTTTGCTAAGTCCGGGTCCTGCGGAACAGGCAGCCATAATGCTTCCTCTACATCCCTCCCTGCGGGATCTCCTGCTCTGGATTTGGCGCTCGCCCTTATGGCGCCGCCTACAGCCATGCATGCCCTGTATCGGATGCCCCCCTCTCCAGGTTTCCAGACGCACTAGCTTCCCCATCATTCCATTGTGGTGGAATCGGCCCTGAGGAAGGTCGGAAGCGAGAAGAAGCACTCTTCCCGCCCCCCGAATCGTGCGTCTAAAGCTCTGGACAACTTTGGGCGGCGAACCTTCCAAACATCCATGTTGGCTTCCAGGATTCTCTCATATATTTTCTATATGAGCCTGGCGCTTCGGGAGGTCACCGAGAGGTTATCTCTTTTGTCTCCCTTTGTGTCGGCCCCTCGGGCCCCTGACTATTCCTTGCTTCTTTACCATTGCAGGGATATCTCTTGGTTTCTTTCTCGTGCTGCCGTGGACTCTTTTGAGTCAGTTAGCAGGTCCTCTGCTGTCGCCATAGGGGCGCGTCGTACAGCCTGGTTGCAGGCTTCCGACTTGTGCAGCTGGGCACAACATAATCTGGGTAATTCCCCGTGCACCGGGGAGAACCTCTTCAATGGCGAGGCTTTGCGTCAGGTTGCTCAGTGCTCCGCCGACCTGTTTGGCGCTGGCCGCCCGCGGCCCTCCCCCTCTCCCGGGGGTAGGAAATGTCCTTCCCGACCCTCCTTTCCGAAGAAGAGGAAGTTTCATCCCTCTGCCCACCTGCCGGGTACGCCCATGCCAGGGACATCTCACACCGGTCGGCGGTGCCAGGGCTCGTGCCAGGCTGCCCATGCCAAGCAGCCTTAGGCTCCGGTATGCGGCAGTTTGCGCTTAACTCCTCTTACCAGAAGTTACTGTCCAGTTCTACACTGGGGTTCTTTTCAGTATGACAAGTGGTTTGGCTGCTTGATTGGAGGTATGGAGCCCCCTCCCCCGGGGGGGGACCCTTCCCACACTAGGTTACAGGCTAACCTAGTGTGGGAAGGGTCCCCCCCCCCGGGGGAGGGGGCTCCATACCTCCAATCAAGCAGCCGAACCACTTGTCTTACTGAAAAGAACCCCTCAGGGCCATGCTATTCTTCTTCGGACTTACCCTCGGGTACGTCCCTCGAATTCCCCTCTGCCTGGTTCCCCCGGATTGAGGGGATCGCGCACCGAATCTCCTTCTCCCAGTGTAGGCCTTGGCCGCTACTCTCCGAGCATGGCCCGAACTAATCCTTGACAGGGCCGGACCACCCCCGCCCTCTGGTCTGTGTCTCCGCTCTCGCAGAGCAACCCCTGGGTCTGTCAGGTTACGGTGGACAGGAGTCCCACTGACCCATGTCGATCCCCGGCTCCGCTCCCTGCACTCCTCGGAGCGGCGGAGGGCATTGGCCCTACCCCCGAAGGTTTTTTTTATATATGCCGGAGATGACCCCCACGGTCACACCGTGCTATAGGGTTTTCTATCCTCCTGCCTTCCCTGTGGTACGGAGGACACGTTTTTCTGCGTGGCTGTCAGGTGGACGCCTCAGGGGCCTACATACTCCTGATGTGCTCCTCCCCAACTGATCTGGCGGTCACGCAACCATACTGCTACTCTCGCCGATCTGCCCTGCACCACGCACATCGGCCCATCACTTGGATGGCCCTTCCCCCCACCACCTTCCAGGTGGGCGCCCTCCTGTGGAGCAAGGGCCGGTCCGAGTTGGCAGTATCGTTCTCACGTGCGCATGTCCCCTGCATACCGGTTTAGTAACCTGGGTGGGCGTTCCCGGGCCCACCTATAGCCCAATATACATCTATACCTGTTATTGGATATATATCGGTACAGGTGGGCGCTTTTGGGAAATGTTATAGCGCCCTGTGTCTTACCGACTATCTCCCAATTGTCGGTACTGACGTTTTGTTATTTCTTACGGGGTCCAGCCGGTCCGCTTGCCTGCGTTCTGCGGCTCGGGTGCTCGGACCGGTTATGCTTAAACTTGCTGTGAAGTCAACAGCCCCTTGGTTTATGCCTCCTTGTCTGGAGGTTTTCGAACCCAATGTCTTCCTATCCCTTGCCGGCTAGGGTAAACAGTGTACCCCTCGGTATCCCGGGGTACACTTCTGTTCTTCTCCGGGCTGGGTTCTCCCAGATCGGTCAGTCTTCTGCTTAGTCCTCCGGATTGGGGACTCTGCTCCTACTGGAGTTCTCAGCTTCTCTTAGAGCTCCTCATGAAGACCTGCCGTCCTTCCGGTGCCGGTTGACACCTGCGTCTCCAGCCCGCCCGGACTGGGAACTTCGTCCTCTCTGCGGTGAAGTTCCCTTGAAGACTTTGCTACTGCATCTACAGTACCCGTCGCAGCTCTGCCTTCTACAATCCAGTAGGTAAACTCTAGATTGTGCTAGATCATTAACGGTTTAATGATGTTTGACGTGGTTTTGAAGACTCCATCTGTAGTCTTCGGTTGCTGTGCCTTGGCAACTCTTCTCAACTCCTACCCTCCATCCCTCAGGGGATGCCGGGGATCCAGGTTGGGCGATGCCGCCCTGTCCAGGGGCGCGCATTCTGGGATCTCCTCTGGCACCCTCAGCTAGGGAGTCCCCATATGTGAAGACTCATTCCTGCTTGTTCCTGGAGATAGCACAGTTACTTACCTGTAACAGGTGATCTCCGGAACAGCAGGAATTAGTCTTCACAACCCACCCACCTCCCCTAGGAGTTGTAATTCTCTCTCTCTCTCTCTCTTCCTTCCTCTCCTCTCTTTCTGTCTCAGCTATGAAACGCAACTGGGGAGAGGCAGTGGGAAGGGCGGGAAGCTACCGCGCAGGCGCGAGGAATGCTCCCAAAAGCCTTCTGATTGGATGCTGGGGAGCATTCCCGTGCGGGCTCCGTCGGCGCCGACGAACCCCATATGTGAAGACTAATTCCTGCTGTTCCGGAGATCACCTGTTACAGGTAAGTAACTGTGCTTTACTAATAGCAGGTCTGCAGTCTCATATTTCAGTTCTTTCAACACCCTTCGATGTATACCATTCGGGCCCAGGTGATTTTCTACTCTTCAGTTTATCTAATAGTTGTAATACAATCTTCCCGATGTATCGATATTTCCTTCAATTCTTCCGCACCTTTAAATATCACTTCAGTCATGGGTAACATCCCCTACATCTTCCTCAGTAAAGACCGAAGCAAAGAATTCATTCAGTCTCTCCGCTATCGCCTTGTCGCCTCTTGGTGCCCCTTTAACCCCTCTGTCATCTAATGGACCAACTGTCTCACAGGTTTTTTGCTACGAATGTACTTGAAAAAGTCTTTATTATGTGTTTTTGCTTCCACATCAAGCTTCTTCTCAAATTTTCTCTTGTCCTGCCTTATCAATGCCTTACATGTAACTTGCCAGTGCTTGTGCTATTTCTAGTTTTCGTCATTTGGCTCTAACTTTACGTCACTCCAGTCCAGTCCTGGAATCTCTGGGATATAGGTTCCTCCTACAGCTGCTTGGAGACTGAACAATGACATTCTTCTCCAGGACCAAGCAGGAAGTCAGTCCTCACATATGGGTGACGTCGGCGCCGACGGAGCCCTCGCAGAGCAATTTTCCCCAGCTTTCAAAGAAAGCCTTTGGGAATTGCAGCGCGCATGCGCGGTCCACTTCCCGCCCAAAGGTGCCATCTTGGCCAGTCTTCTTTTTTCCGCGGAGCCCTACAGACGTTGTCTAATAGTCACCGCCGAAAAGTTGATTTTTTCCTTATTATTTTCAGTATTTCTTCGGTTCGACGCCGGTCCTTTTTCCGCCCGGCCTCGCGACGCCGGTTGCGAGGCCTCCCCTTCTTTTTCGGTTTTTTCTGTCCTTCGCAACTACTTCGCGCCTTTTTTCATTTTTTCCCTGGCGGCCCGTTCGTTCGACCTCGCAGGGGCCCTTTTTCCCCCGATGGCCGCCAGTGGCTTTAAAAAGTGTGTTAAGTGTAAGAAACTTATGTCTCTTACCGACACACATGATTGCTGCCTCCGTTGCCTGGGCCCCGATCATGAAGAAATGATCTGTGGGCCCTGTAGCAAGATGTCCACGAAGTCTTTGCGGAGTCGGCAGCATCAGCGGGAGAGAATCTTCTCTGACCCCAGCCGTACCCGGACCTCGTCAGAAGCTTCGGTGTCCAGAGAATCTGGCTCTGAACACCGCCGGAGCTCTTCTGAGAGGGGGTCCCCTAACCGGGAACATCAGCGGAAGAAGAAGAAACCCGCGAGGGCGGCGTCGGTGGACGCTCCTGGCTCCTCGAGGGCCAGGTCGCATAGCCCCGACAGCCGTCCCGGGTCTTTGGAGCTGGAGCGGCCGTCCAAACAGCCTCGTCTGGAGATGGACTCCTCTGCTCACGTAAGTGCTGTTGTCTTCGTAGACTTGCCTCCGAGTGGTCCGACGTCGGGCCCGACGCCGTCGGGGCCCGAGTCGGGGGCTGCTGGGTCTCCTGAGTTCGGACTCAGGTTGACGGCCTTGGAGCGCAGCTTGACTGCCTTCATGGACCAGCAGCGGGCATTGATCGCTGGCCTCGCTGGCGCGTCTGCCCTGACCGCCGGGACGTCGACGTCTAAGTCGACCGCGGAGACCGAGCCGATCCTCGAGTCCATGCGGGCTCGAGTTGATCCTCGGTCGAGGTCACCTTCGGCCTCCCGTTCGTGGCCGAGGTCGTCGACGCCGACTCCCTCGGCGTCGTGGCGGACGGCGTCTGTGCCCGCCCGACCGGAGCCGCTCGACTCCTCCTCCGCATGTGGGAGAGTCCGGTGTCGTCGCCGGTCTTAAGCAAGCGGGTCGATGCCATATATCGAGTCCGCAAGAGCCCTGCCTTCCAGAAAGCACAGCTGCCGCACCATTCCATGGTGGTGGAATCGGCCATGTATCGGCTCAAGAGCCAGAAGATGCACTCCTCGGTGCCTCCCGACAGGGAAGCCCGCAGCCTGGATGGCATCAGTAAGAAGTGTTTTCAGGGCTCTATGCTTGCTTGTCGGGTCCAGACTTACCAGCTCTACATGGGCATGTATCTCCGGGACCTGGCTAAAGAACTAGCCGGATTCTCTGCTGGTCTCTCCGAGGAATCTCTGCGGAGGTTCCTGGCCTTGTCCACTGGTATTCGTGAGTGCTCCAAGTTCATTTCACGAGCAGCCTATGATGGCTTCGAGGCATCGGCTCGAGTGGCCGCAGCCGGCATCGGAGCCCGCCGCGAGGCTTGGCTCCAGTCATCCGACCTCGAGCCCTGGGTGCAGGACAAGTTGGTCGATGTCCCCTGCAGAGGTGAAAACCTCTTTGGTAAACCTATGGACGAGAAGGCTGCTCAGCTCAAGACAGAGACTCTCACCAGGACTCGGCTCTCCAGGAAAACCTCTGCCCCTTCCCAAAAGAAGAAGGGCTCGGGGAAGAAGCCCTTTTACCCGAGGAAGGCGGCTGCCTATAAACACTACCCCCATTATCAGGCCTCCGCAGCTCCCCATCAGGGTCAGCAGGCCAAGGGATGGGGTAACGGATCCCGTAGGCAGCAAGCCCCCAAGCCTGCGCCACCGGCCCCTGCTCCGCAGGGTGGGGGTTTTTGACTCGTTCAGCATAGCCTCTCCCCCTCCGCTGGTTTCTCTCAGCACGGGAGGCCGGCTGGTCCACTTTGCCCACAGGTGGTCCAATATCACGTCAGACGCCTGGGTGCTCCACATAGTCCGAGAGGGCTATCTTCTGCACTTCCACCAGGTACCTCCCCCCTACTTTCCAGGGGAGCCTCTGCGACCCCCTCTTCACCGGGACTTACTCCTTCAGGAGTTGGCAAGTCTTATTCGGGAACAGGCAGTGGAGCCGGTGCCCCACCACCTGCGGGGTCACGGTGTTTAGTCCCGGTACTTCCTGGTACCAAAGCGGACTGGAGGCCTCAGACCCATCCTAGACTTGCGGAACCTCAACAAGTTCCTGGAGAGGGAAAAGTTCAAGATGCTTACCCTTGGAATCCTGCTGCCCTACCTCCGGCAGGGAGATTGGCTATGCTCCTTGGATCTAAAGGATGCCTACACTCACATCCTCATCCACCCAAGCCACCGCCAATACCTAAGGTTTGTGGTGGCGGGCAATCATTACCAATACAGAGTACTGCCCTTTGGCCTATCCTCCGCACCACGAGTCTTCACAAAATGTCTCGCAGTGGTTGCGGCTTATCTCTGGCTTCAAGGCCTCTTCGTCTTTCCTTATCTGGACGACTGGCTTATCAGGGCCCCGTCCGCCACGGAGGCCACTCACGCCACAAAACGTACTGTAACTCTGCTCCAGTACTTGGGCTTTGTCATAAACTTCGAAAAGTCCACTTTGCTCCCCTCTCAGGACCTCGAGTTCATCGGCGCCAGACTGGACACGCTTCAGGCGCGGGCGTTTCTGCCGCTCGACAGGGCTCACCGGCTCATGGCTCTCGCCAGACGTTTTCGCAGCCATCCCCGGGTCTCGGCCCGGCTCTTCCTGAAACTGCTCGGCCATATGGCGTCCACGGTCCATGTGACCCCCAATGCCCGCCTGAACATGCGGCCAGCTCAGTGGTGCCTTCGCTCTCAATGGCGTCAGGCCTCAGGGAGACTGGCGGACTCGGTACGCATCTCCGGCCCGCTAGTCTCTTCCCTACGATGGTGGCTTCACCTACCCAACCTAGTGCTCGGAATGCTTTTCCAGTCTCCTCCGCCGGTCCAGGTACTGACGACCGATGCTTCTCTCCTGGGTTGGGGGGCACATTGCCAAGGGACATGTACTCAGGGTCTCTGGTCCCCGTGGGAATCTGCCCAGCAGATCAACTTCCTGGAGCTCAGGGCCATTCGCCTGGCTCTGAAGGCCTTCTCCCACCTCACGTCTCACCAGTCTGTGCTGGTCCAGACGGACAATCAAGTTGCTATGTTCTACGTGAACAAGCAGGGCGGCACGGGCTCCTTCCTTCTCTGCCTGGAAGCACAAAAGCTCTGCGCTTGGGCCGTCAGCCGGGGAATCCTCCTCAAAGCTGTCTATCTCCCAGGTCAAGAAAATCACCTGGCAGACAAACTGAGCAGAATCCTCCAACCGCACGAGTGGAGATTGGACCCGTTGGTGGTCCAACGGATCTTCCTGCGGTGGGGCCTCCCCACGCTGGATCTCTTCGCCAGTCCTCTGAACAGGCAACTTCCTCGATTCTGCTCTCGGGAACCGCACCCCCTCCGAGTAGCGGCGGATGCTTTTCTGCTCTCGTGGTCCACGGGCCTTCTGTATGCCTTTCCTCCCATGCCGCTGGTGTCTCGAACTCTTTTCAAGGTTCTCCAGGACAAGGCCTCCGTGATCCTGATCGCTCCCCGGTGGCCCCGGCAACCGTGGTTCCCGCTTCTGATGCAGCTGGCGGTGGATACCCCGTTGCCTCTGGGGTTTTAACCCGATCTCCTGACTCAGGATCAGGAGTCTCTCCTACACCCCAACCTCAGAGCTCTTCATCTGATGGCCTGGCTGCTGAAAGGGTAGTCCTTGCTCCCCTCCTGTTACCTCCGGAGGTGGAGGAAGTCGTACTGGCTTCCAGGCGACCCTCTACCCGGAAATCCTACGCCCTTAAATGGCGTCGCTTTTCCAACTGGTGTACTCAACGGTCTCAAGATCCCTTCTCCTGCTCGGTGTCGGTGGTCTTGCAGTACTTGCTTTCCCTCTCCAATCTTGGGCTCAAGTGCAACTCGGTCAAGGTTCACTTCAATGCTATTTCGGCACATCATGTGTCAGTGGAAGGCAGGCCTCTTTCCGGCCACCCCCTCGTGGCTCGGTTCTCCCGGGGCCGCCTTCTCCTCAAACCACCGTTGCGCCCCCCAGCCCCTGACTGGGACCTGAACGTGGTTTTACAGTGGATCACCTGCCCGCCTTTTGAACCCATGGCTACCTGTCCTCTTCGTTTTCTCTCTTGGAAAACCTTATTCCTGGTGGCCCTCACTTCCGCTAGACGCGTTAGTGAACTGCAGGCCCTGGTGTCTGATCCTCCCTACACTCGGTTCTCCAAGAACAGGGTAGTCCTGCGGACTCACCCTAAGTTTCTTCCAAAAGTGGTCTCCCCTTTTCACATCAATCAGGAGGTGGTGCTTCTGACCTTCTTTCCCAGGCCACACTCCAGCCGAGCTGAGATGGTCTTGCATACCCTGGACTGTAGAAGGGCGCTGAACTTCTACCTTGATCGTACGCGGGAGCACCGTAAGACTGTCCAGCTCTTCCTGTCTTACGACCCTAATAAATTAGGGCTCCCTGTCTCTAAGCGTACTCTGTCCATCTGGGTAGCTGACTGTATCGCTTGGACTTATGCGGCGGCAGGCCTCTCGCTGGAGAGTCGAGTCACTGCTCATCAGGTTCGGGCGAAGGCTGCGTCAGTGGCTTACCTCCGCTCTGTTCCGTTGGCAGACATCTGCCGGGCCGCTACTTGGTCTTCGGGCCAGACTTTTGCGGCCCATTACTGCCTCGAGAGGGAGTCCCGCAGGGACAGTGCTTTCGGACAGGCAGTCCTCCGTAATCTCTTCGAGGTTTAAGCAACTCCTACCCTCCATCCCGGATGTTGGGCTACCGGTTGGAGATTATTCAGAGAAGATTCCTTCCTTCTGTGCTGCTGAGCTAGAGGGAGCTCATTTTTGTGCTTAGGGTCTCCGGTAGCCTTAAGCTGGGGAGTCCCATATGTGAGGACTGACTTCCTGCTTGGTCCTGGAGAAAGCGTAGTTACTCACCTGTAACAGGTGTTCTCCAGGAGCAGCAGGAATCAGTCCTCACAACCCTCCCTCCTCCCCTTGGAGTTGCAATCCTATGATTTAGTTTTTGCACTTTTTTTGCTGTCTTTTTGCTATGTCATCAGACTGGCCAAGATGGCACCTTTGGGCGGGAAGGGGACCGCGCATGCGCGCTGCAATTCCCAAAGGCTTTCTTTGAAAGCTGGGGAAAATTGCTCCGCGAGGGCTCCGTCGGCGCCGACGTCACCCATATGTGAGGACTGATTCCTGCTGCTCCTGGAGAACACCTGTTACAGGTGAGTAACTACGCTTTCTGATGTCACCAGTATAACCACCTGAGGGACTGCCCACTCGCTCCAGTTTATCTATTGACAAAGCAGACTCACCAGAGCAACAATTAAGCAACTATCATAGTTACCAAATCTAACATTAATAATATCTTCTTTGTCTTTTTTTTTTTGTAAAACATATTGCCCACCGTCTCTATATTAAGGAATATTGCTTTACTAAGAATATCCAAAAGTATCAAGAAACTTAATTGAACTCTAATGATTAACATAAAATTGCCATATCTACCTGCTTCAGGCTACTAACTTAAATACTAATTTAAACCAAAAACCAAACGCATATCAGGGAGGGATGCGGGACTGGACTGGAGTTTCTAAAGGAACAACAATTAGCATGCAGCATGCAGCGTCATTGCCATGTTTCACTGTAGGAATGTTTGCCCAGGTGTGATGGTATATGTACACATTGTCCTACACATTTTGCTGTCCACGATGGACAAAGGGTTATTGTTTCCATCACATCTGTCCCCATAATGGACAGCCATGGTGGGGGGGGGGGGGGCAAACATATGCCCCCTGGCAAACACAGACTGGTTCCCCTATGTCTCCATGTGATCAATTGCTCTCTCTTGGACACTGTTCCATGTGGTCCCACTTTGTAGGATGTCAGGTCTACAGTGCTGCCACGGACACATGGATCCATAGTGTCTCTAAAGCATCTTTGGTCATTGACCTCCTTGGCCTACCTTTGGCTTGGGGTGGGCAGCCTGTCCTGTCAGGTTGGTTGGGTTGGCATAGTCCCCCCATGTTGCCACTATGTCTATCAGGGTGTTGGGTGGTAACATTGCCAACTGGGATAAACTGTTGGAGCACCACTGTGAGCTAGATATGCCCTCAACCATGTATTTGACCTGACCTGAGCAGGCCTTGCTGTTCATGTTGGCTGCCTGATGATGTTGCCCAGTCATGGCCTTCTTGGAATATGCAGGTTCATGAGGGTAGCCTATTCACAGATCAGGTGATATAGTTTGTTTGTGGCTCAGATGTGCAGCTGGATCCCATGTTGGGGTTGGCGGACAACAGGGATGGTAACAGTTGCACACATACACATTCATTGGTGATGTGTGTCCTGCATATCAACAAGGGGCAGCATTGTCTGTACTTATGACCTGGATTGACCGCTGTTGGAAACAGGATACTGGGCTTGATGGACCCTGGTCTGACCAGTATGGCATATCTTAGTTGTTATGTTCTTAACTATTTATTCTCCGGGAACAAGTAGGAAGTCTGTACTCGCATATGGGTGACATCAGCGCTGATGGAGTCTCTACGGTAACCTCTCCCCAGCTTTCAAAGAAAGCCTTTGTGAGATGCACCACGCATGCGTGGTCCCCTCCCACCTAAGGGTGCCATCTTACCTCACTCTCCTTTTTTCCGTGTGTCTGTTCTCCCTGGTAAAAGTAGATTTTTTTCTTTGGTTTTCAGATAGATTCCTTTCTCTGGCTGCATACCAGTGCCTTATTGCCTCCCGAGTCCACTTAACTTTGGTGTTGCATTTTTCCCCTTGTTTTTTTCTTGGTGCATGGTTTTTCGTGCCCTTTCTGGTCAGGCCAAAGGAGTTTGACCTCGCAGGGGCTGTATTCCCCACTATGGTCTCGGTCAGTGGCATCAAGCCTTGTGGCTGCTGTGCACATATGTCATACATGGATCCACATGATTGTTGCCTTTTGTGCCTCTGACTGGATCATGATGCCTTGGCGTGTGGTCTCTGCCAGCAGATGACCCTCAAGGTTCTCCGAGGACATTTAAAGCAGCACGTCGATTTTTCACAAGACCGACTCAGCCCCAGAGTTGTCCATGGGACCTTCACAAATCTGCCTTCCTTGCTCCCCTACAGGGCCAGCAGGCCAAGGGACGGGCATGGCCCTCATAAACCTAAGACCCCTAATCTCAGACTGCACCTCTGGTGCAACCTGGAGGGTACTTTTTACTCCTTGAGCATAGTCTCTCTTCCCTCAGGAGGTCCACCACCATCATTGACACATAGGCCCTACAGGTGGTGAAGGAGGGTTACCTCCTCCACCTTGAATAGCCCTCACCTTTCTTCCGGGAGAGCCCCCTATGACTCCTCTTTACTGGGGCCTGCTTCAGCAGGACCTCACAAGTCTTTTGGCAGACAGAGCAGTGGAACCCGTTCCCCTCCATCTCAGGGCCAAGGGGTTCTATTCCCGCTACTTTCTGGTACCCAAAAGGACCGGAGGGTTTCGGCCCATTCTAGTCCTCAACTGGTTACTGGTGAGGGAGAAGTTCAAGATAGCCTCCCTTGGAACATTGCTGCCATACCTCCGGGCAGGGAGATTGGCTATGCTTCTTGGATCTAAAGGATGCGTATACGCACGTCCTCATCCATCCCCTTCACAGGCAGTATCTCTGCTTCATGGTAGGAGGCTGCCACTACCAGTACAGGTTTCTCCACCTTCGGTCTGGCCTCTGCCCCAAGGGTATTCACCAAGTACCTGGCAGTGGTCGCCACTTTCCTGCGTCTCCAGGGGGTGTTCGTCTTCCCCTATCTGGACGACTGGCTCATAAAGGGAAGTGCCACAGCTGAGACTCATCAGGCGACAGCCTGCACCATTCTCATTCTGGAGCACTTGGGGTTCATTGTAAACTACCCAAAGTCACATCTCCATCTGGTACAACACCTAGAGTTAAGAACATAAGATATGACATACTGGATCAGACCAACATCCATCAAGCCTAATATCCTGTTTCCACCAGTGGCCAATCCAGGTCACAAATACCTAGCAGTTTCCCTAAAAGACACAGGTTCCACAATGCTTATATTGGGGCAAGCAGTGTATATCACAGGTCCCCTTTAATAGTGGTTTATGGATCTTTCCTACAGAAATTCTCCAAATCTTTTTTAAACCTGTCTACACTAACAGCTTTTACTACATCCTCCGGTAATTTATTTATTTATTTAACAGGGTTTTTTTTATACTGCTTTATCATTTCAATCAACGAATCAATGAATTCCAGAGTTTGATTACACATTGAGTGAAAAAATATTTTCTCTTAATAGTCTTAAATAGGTTACCCTGTAGCTTCATTGCATGTCCCCTAGTTTTTCTTTATTTTGACGGTGTAAACAATCGATCTGCGTTTGCTTGTTCCATGCCATTCATTAATTTATAGACCTCAATCGTCTATCAGCCGTCTCTTTTCCAGGTTGAAGAGCCCTAACCTTTTTAGCCTCTCTTCATAGGGGTGTCCTTCTATCCCCTTTACCATTTTGGGACTCTTCTCTGTACCTTTTCTAATAACGCTATATCCTTTTTAAGATATTGTGACCAGACTTGCACACAATATTCAAGGTGCAGTTGCACCATCAGACGATACAGAGGCATTATAATATCCTTTGTTTTATTCTCCATTCTTTTCCTCATGATACCTAGCATTCTGTTTGCTCTCTTGGCCGCTGCTGCACACTACGTTCATAGGGACCTTGCTGGACTCCTCCAGACCAGGGTCTTCCGCTCTCTGGACAGTGCCCAGCACCTCAAGGTGCTTGCAGAGAATGTCCAGGGTTGCCCTTTGGCATCTGCCTGCCTCGTGTTTTGCCTGCTGGGTCATATGGCATCCACGGTGCATATTGCTCCAAACGCCCACCTATATATGCAGCCGGCTCAGTGGGCCTTCCGCTCGCAGTAGTCTCAAGCAACATAGTGCCTGCGGGACAGAGTGGTTGTGACCCATCCTCTGGCCGACTCCCTCAGCTGGTGGCAACAGCTCCAGCATCTGCAGGCCAGGATGCCCTTCTAGGCTTCCACCCCCTAGAGGATCCTTACCACGGATACCTCCAAACCGGGCTGGGGAGGCCATTGCCACAGTCTCCACACTCAGGGCAGTTGGTCGCAGGCAGAGAGCCTCCAGCAGATCAACCTCCAGGAGCTTCAAGCCATGGTATTAGCCCTCTGGGCTTTTCACCACCACCTACAGCACCAAGTGGTACAAATCGACCGACTACCAGGTGGCGATGTTCTTTATCAACAAGCAGGTACAGGGTATGGGATCACCCTTCCTGGGCCAGGAGGTGGCGAGCCTCTGCACTTTTGCCAGCAAAAGCGGGATGCTCCTGCAGACAGTCTTATCTCCCGGGCCAGGATAAAGCCCTGGCGGACCGGCTCATCCAGGTCCTCCCACCACACGAGTAGTGGCTGGACCCTTGTGTGGCCAGCCGGCTGTTCCTTCTCTGGTGGTTCCTCCAGATGGACCTCTTCACCAGTCCAGCCAATGCTCAGCTGCTGCGCTTCTGCTCCAGGTAGCCACATCCCTTGCAGGTGGCAGCGGATTCATTCCTTATTCCGTGGACAAGGGGCCTCCACTTTGCCTTCCCGCCCACGCTGTTGATTGCTAACACCCTGTTCGAGGTCCAGCTCAACAGAGCCATCTTGATATTGGCTTCTTGGTGGACCCTGCTGACGTGGTTCCCCTGCTCCCCCACCTGTTTGAGGCGCCTCTGGTTCCTCTGAGGTGCGCCCCAGGCTTGCTCTCTCATGAGGGCTCTCTCCTGCACCCCATTCTGGGGTTACTGACTCTGACGGCCTGGCTGCTGAAAGGGTAGCCTTGGCCCACTTCAATCTCTCAAGCGAGGTGGAGGAGGTCCTCCTGGCCTACCGCAAAACTTCCTTCTGCTGGGCCTATGCCTTCAATTGGTGAAGATTCTCTGGGCACGGAGAAGTGGATCAACCCTTTTCCTGTTCTGTCCAGCTGGTGCTACAATACCTGCTTCACCTGTCCCAGGCAGGGCTGAAGTCCAGCTCTGTTAGAGTGCATCTTAGTGCACATTCGGTGCACCACCATCTTGTTGTGGGCAAGTCACTCTCCGCGCAGCCTCTTGTGATTCTCTTCCTGAGGGGCCTACTACTCTCAAGGCCACCTGTCCGCCTCCTGGTTGGTGGAGTGGGATCTCAGTTTGGTTCTCTCAAAACTTACAGTGCCACCTTTCGAGCCTCTCAGAATTGCCATCTCAAGTATCTTTTTGGCCACTACCGGGGACGTGCCTAACATCCATTCCCCCAAGGGAGCAGTATAGACTGCACTGGCATCCATCCTGCAAAATTGAAATCCTTTGCTTCCAAAAAGTCCTCTCCTCCAAGGGAAAACCCGCTGCTGCATGTGGTTGCTCAGCTCTGCCTCACAAGCATCATCACTCAGCTGCTAAAGGAGCCTTTAAAAAGCAGCGTGCCGCAGGACATCTTCCTCTTTGGCCACTACCGAAGACATGCCTAAAATCCATTCCCCCGAGGGAGCAGTTAGAGTGCACTGGCATCCATCCTGCAAAGGTTAAATCCTTTGCTTCCAAAGAGGTGAGACTGATTTTTAACTCCAAGCCTTCTCAATTACAGTGTGCCTGATATCTGGTTCTCAGCCTGTCTGAACCTTTGTGCTCCAACCACAGCTGTCTCTTCCAAGGGAAACCCTGCTGCTGCATATGGTTGCTCAGCTCCACCTCACAAGCATCATCATTCAGCTGCTAAAGGAGCCTTTAAAAAGCAGTATGCTGTGGGTGCGCCCGCGCCTGAGGGCCTCGCCAGAGGGTCCTTTGGCGTTGCCCTTAGGTGGGGATTCTATTCACAAAAGAACAATCAGTCGGCCATGAAATTCCCATCATCTAATACTACAAAGCTGTAAGTTTTTGGGTGTCTGCCGACATCACCAAAATCACTACAGAATCCTGATAATTATCAGCTGATCTCCTTGAACACACAATGCTGAATCCCACGTGTCTACTACTTGGCATTGACTCCGTCAGAGAAGTAAACTAACCGTCTCCAGGCTGCCTTCATTCAAGACTCGTGCATGGACCTTCTGTGTTATATTGTAGCGTTGAAAGGCAAGTCAACCCCAAGAGTATAATCCTCTTTCTATTCTCTATAATATGTTTGTCTTATCTCGCCCCTCTCACCTTAAAGCCTTCACTAGCTCCCTGCTCTTAAGCCATTGTTATCTGATTTGCCGCTTAGCCCACCATTAGGCTACTCAAACTATCATCTTGTATGCTGTTACATTTCTCTAACTATTCCACATGCAGTAATTCTGAAAAGTAGATTATTGATACATTGCTTACCAAATCTTCCTCTGTACCTTGCAGTTATACTCAGTAAAAAATATAGATACTCTGTATTGTGAACTTAGAACCGCTTCTAAGCACAACCATAAAGTTTACTTTCTCCAGGAACAAGCAGGAAGTCAATCCTCATATATGGGTGACATTGGCGCCGACGGAACCCGCACGGAGCAAATCTCCAGCTTTCAAAGAAAGCCTTTGGGAATTGCTACCACGCATATGTGGTCCCCTTTCTGCCAAAGGGTGCTATCTTGCTCAGTATCCTTTTTTTCCATGGAGCCCACCAGGCGGCATCTGTTTCCATCCCGGAAAAAGTTGATTTTTTGAGCTTGTTTTGACTTGTCTCCTGTCTTGCGCCGGTACCCTTTCCCCACCCCGACCTCGGTATCGGGTTGATTCCTTTTTTTACCTCAAGTTTTCATTTTTCTTTGGGCGTCTTCACGCCCTTTTTTTCTTCACTCGCAGCCTGAAGGGTCTTCGACCTTGCTGGGGTCCTTTTTCCCCCCCATGGCTACCAGTGGGTTTAAAAAATGCGATCGGTTTGGGAAGATCATGTTCCTGACCGATACGCATGACTGTTGCCTCCGGTGCCTTGGCCCGGACCATGACCCGGCGGTCTGTGACCTGTGCAAAAAGATGTCCTTGAGGAGCCGCCAGCAGCAGCATGATAGAATTTTTCCTGATTTCCCCCATGCCTCCGAGAGCCAGGACCTCGCCTGAGGCCTCCACGCCTTGGGAGGAGCAATCTGAACCTGGGCGTTGGGGATCCTCGGAGTGGGGGTCTCCCTTGAGGGAACCAAAAAGAAGGAAGAAACCCTTGAAGGCGGCTTCTCTGGATGCCTCCGATAGGCCGGCTCCTCCCAGGGCAGGTCGCAGAACCCTGAGCGTCTGCCCAAGATGTCGGAGAGGGGAGCGTCCAGCCAAGGTTCCTCAAAAGGACCCAGTCGCGGATCAGCCTAGGCAAGTATATATTGTCCTAGTCGAAGATTCCCTTCCGGAGGAGCTGGCTTCGGGCCCGAATGCGTCGTTGCCCGAGCTGCAGTCTGTGGAGCTTCCAGGACTGGTGTCCAGGATGGTGGCCTTGGAGCACAGTGTCACTGCCTTCTTGGAAGAGCAGCGGGCGCTGATGTCCGGCACGTACGATTCCTTCGCCCCGACCACATCGAAGATGTCCCCAGAGGCTGAGCCGATCCTCGAGGCCATGAGGGCCCGGGTGGATCCTCGGATGAGGTCGCGCTCGGCATCTCCAGGAACAAGCAGGAATGTAGTCCTCACATATGGGTATCGTCGGTACCGACGGAGCCTGCGCAGGAACGTCCCCAGTGTCCAATAGGAACGCTTTTGGGAGCATCCCTCAGCACATGCACGCTGCCTTCCTGCCTTTCCAACTGTCCCTCTTCAGTTCTTCATTTTCCACGGAGCCGACAGGATCTATTCCCTGTCACCACAGAAAATTCCATCTTTAAATTTCTTTTCTTGCAGTTGCGCTTGCCTACCGCACGACACCTACCGGTACTGCCGGTTCTTTTCTTTTCTTTTCTTTTCATACAAAAAAAAAAAAAACCTTAGACTTAGACTGTTACTTTTCAGAAACTTTTCTCTTGGTGCTAGGCGCCATTTTGGGCACTAGGCCTCATATTCCTAAATCATGGAAAAGCCAACTAGTGGTTTTAAAAAATGTACTAAATGTGGTGGTACCATTTCTGTCACTGACATCCATGATTGGTGTCTGAAATGTTTAGGACCTGAATATTCTCCAACTGAATGTCTCTCCTGCATGGGGATGACTAAAAGAGGAAGACAGAACCGGGCTGCAAAACTCGGTACCCTCTTTTCTTCAGATGCCAGATCCATTGCATCGACATAGTCAAGGGCCTCTTCTTCCTCCCATGGATCTCAGGTAACTAAACATAAAAGCCGGTCCTCAAAGGGTAGCTCTCCTGCTAAGCATAGAGAGGCCATTGGCATTGCCTTTTAGGGAACCACACCAGCAAAACAGCCCCGGCGGGAGGCTTCGGCTTGCAAAGCATTGATGGGGCTTCAGGATGTTCTCGAGGCCTCAACCTCGCAAGAACTACCTGTACCATGCTCAGGGGTTCCGGCTGTTTTTACCGGTACCGACACCCAGGCATCGGCAATGTCGATAGACCAGAGGTTCCTCGCTATCGAGCGCAGCATCACAGCTCTCCTTTCAGCTGCGGTACCGGTGGTCCAACAGGCACAGGTACCGACATCGACACCGATGCCGGTACTGACACCGGTACAGACACCAATACCGACGGTACCGGCCCCGGTGGGAACTCTTCCCATGCCATCTCTGGCTGGAATTGACAAAGTGGTACCGGCTCAGTTCAGTACCGACTTCGATCGGTACCGGGATTGTGCTTTGCAAGAGCATCGGGGTCAGGAATACTTTGATTCCTCCGATTCCAAAGACTCTGACAATTCTGCTGGCACTAGAGGGTTTCTCCTAGAAGACCCCTCTTCTCCCCAACGTAGAATGTCACCTCCAGAGGACATGTCATTTCAGGATTTCATCCGTGATATGGCCAAAGGTCTTTCAATCACAGTAGCTCCTCTCACTTGGTTTGCAGCTTGTCATGCTGTGAGGACTTGCGTGCATCAGTGATGCTGAGAGCTAAACTATCGGTAGTTTAACTACTGGCAGGGTCTCCCAAGATGGACAGGTCTCAGCTGAGGTGCCAGACCAAGACAAACCACCCATCTGGGCAGCAGCAGAATGGGATAGTGTTGATGGCGGAGGATCACATTTTTGTGACAACGGCAACAACACAAACTGCGTGGAAGAAAGGCCCGGCAATCTACTTCTGTATCTTGCCATGAAAACCCAATGGATAGTTAAAACAAAACAAATTGTGCTGTGGTGCTGGAAGAGGAGACCCCCAGGTCGGAAGGCACTCAACTAGCTACTGGGGAAAAGCTGAAGACTTTTCAGAGTAAAGCCAGCATTTATGATGTGGTTGGATCAAAGCCCTCGGGAAGTCTGACTGCTGATGTAGCTGTGCATGAAATGAGAGTCAGAAGCTGTAAAGATGTCTTACACATTGGAACATGGAACATACAAAGAATGAACCAAGGGAAGTTGGAGGTGGTCAATAATGAAATGGAACGTGTACAACTTGATCTGTTGGGTGTCAGCGAACTGAAATGGACTGGCATCGGACACTTTGCATCAGATGATCACATGGTCTACTATGCTGGAAATGAAAGACAAAGAAGAAATGGTTTTGCATTTATAATAAAAGAAGAAACTTGCAAGAACTGTAATGAAATACAATGCAGTCAGCGAACGCTTAATCTCTATTCGTCTACGAGGATTGCCTATCAACACAACTATAATTCAAGTATATGCCCCAACAACAGCTACAGAAGAGAATGAAATTGAAGAGTTCTATGAACAAGTACAAGCTGAAATTGACAGAACATGCAAACAGGATATCCTGATAGTCATGGGTGAGTGGAACGCAAAAGTTGGCAACAAAGAAGAAGGCAAAGTAGTTGGAAAATATGGACTTGGCAACAGAAATGAAGCTGGAGAAAGACTGATAGAATTCTGCAAGACCAATGATCTATTCATCTCAAACACCTTCTTCCAGCAACACAAGCGGCGACTGTACACATGGACTTCACCCAATGGATTGTATAAAAATCAAATTGACTACATCTGTGGAAGTCAACGATGGAAAAGCACTGTAACATCAACAAAAACAAAACCTGGAGCTGACTGTGGTACAGATCATCAACTACTAGTATGCAAACTCAAGCTAAAGTTGAAAAAGAGCAAACCACTCATGAATGCAGCAAAATATGACCTTGAGACTATACCACTGGAATTTAAAGACTGCCTGCAAAATCGATTTGCTGCTTTAGATACAAATGACAGAGCTCCTGAAGAGTTATGGAATGACATCAAGAAGGTTGTGTTGGAAGAAAGCGAGAAGTCTCTACAAAAGGTGAAAAAGCAAAAACGGCCAAAATGGATGACGGAAGAAACTCTGAAAATTGCCCAGAAACGCAGAGAAGCTAAAGCCAGAGGAAAAAGAAAGACAATTGCAGAACTCAACAGAGATTTCCAACGTGCAGCAAGACAGGACAAGGAAAAGTACTACAATGACACTTGCAAGGAAATAGAAGCAGAAACTATTAGAGGAAGAACAAGATCGGCTTTCCTAAAGCTACGAGAGTTAAAGAAAAAGTTCCAGCCTCGAATTGGAATGTTACAAGATGATCAAGGTTCTATGTTGAATGATGCTGAGAAGATCAAGAAAAGGTGGAAGGAATATACATAGTTTTTATATGATAAAGATCAAGTGGACCAACAGCCGTTTCAACCTGTACCTTATGATCGGGAACCATTGGTGATGAAAGAAGAAGTTGAAGCAGCATTGAAAGCCTTATCAAAGAACAAAGCACCAGGCATTGATAGCATTCCCATAGAAGTATTGCAGCAATCTGATGCAGCTGTTACCGTACTTACAAGGCTCTGCCAAGAAATATGGAAGACAACATCATGGCCAACTGACTGGAAAAGATCTGTGTTTATACCAATACTAAAGAAAGGTGATCCAACTGACTGGAAATTATCGCACAATCGCTCTGATCCCACATGCCAGCAAGATTCTACTGAAGATTATTCAAAAGAGATTACAACCATACCTGGAACAAGAACTACCTGAAGTGCAAGCAGGGTTCAGGAAAGGGCGAGGAACGAGAGACATCATTGCGGATGTGAGATGGATCCTTGAAAAGACTAAAGAATACCAAAAGGATATCTATTTGTGCGTTATCGACTATAGCAAGGCTTTTGACTGTGTAAACCATGAGAAACTCTGGGCTACATTAAGAAGCATGGGTATACCAGAACACCTGATCGTTCTCTTGCGCAATCTGTACATTGATCAAGAAGCAACAGTTCGAACGGAACAAGGAAAACAGAATGGTTTAAAATAAGCAAAGGTGTAAGACAAGGCTGCATACTTTCCCCCTACCTTTTTAATTTATATGCAGAACAAATCATCAGAGAAGCAGGATTGTATGAAGACAACAGAGGTGTGAAGATTGGTGGAAGACTCATCAACAACCTTCGCTATGCTGATGATACTACATTACTGGCTGAAAGTGAAGATGATCTGAAACATTTGCTTCTCACAATCAAAGAACATAGTCTCAAAATGGGCCTGTACCTTAATGTAAAGAAGACGAAGATCATGACAACTGGCATAATCAACAGGTTCATCGTTGAAGGAGAAGAAATTGAAATTGTGAACAACTTTAACCTACTTGGATCAACTATCAATAAAGAAGCAACAAGCAGTCAAGAAATCAGACGACGCATTGCTCTTGGCAGAATGTCTATGAAAGACCTAGATAAGATTCTCAAGAGCAGAGATGTCTCTCTCCATACAAAGATTCGACTTGTTCAGGCCATGGTATTTTCAATAACATCATATGGATGTGAAAGCTGGACAGTGAAAAAGACAGACAGGAAGAAAATTGACGCCTTTGAATTATGGTGCTGGCGGCCAATACTGTGTATACCGAAGAACAAACCAGTCGGTACTAGAGGAGATCAAACCTAAGCTTTCTTTAGAAGCTCAGATGACAAGACTTCGACTTTCATACTTTGGACACATCATGTGAAGAGAGAGATCATTAGAGAAAGACATCATGCTTGGCAAGATAGAAGGTCGGCTCAAAAGAGGAAGCAATGAGATGGATCGATACAATAGCAGCAGCTACAGGTACCAGTCTGTCAACAATGAGCCGCCTGACTGAAGACCGAACACAATTTAGAATAGCTATCCAGAGGGTCGCCATGAGTCAACTCCGACTCGACGACACTTAACAACAACAGCTCCTGAAGATGAACCCAGAGCAAAGGAATTGGAAATTCTCCAATATCCTAAAGCTCCTAAGGAGGCAGCCACTCTGCCTATCCATGATATTCTGCATAGCTTGATGCTCAGAATGTGGGAGACACCTCTGACTACCTCTCCTTACTCTAGGAGGCTGTATACTATGTATCGAGTTCCGCCATTTCCTGGATTTCTGAAAACTCAGCTGCCTCACCATTCAGTGGTAGTGGAATCAGCCATGCGTAGGATGAAAAGTGCAAAGAGGCATGCATCCAATCCTCCAGGTCGTGAATGCAGGACTCTGGATGCTTTTGGGCGCAGAACTTTTCAAGCTTCCATGCTTTCAGCTAGGGTCAGTTCATACATCCTATTTCTCCAGGACCAAGCAGGAAGTCAGTCCTCACATATGGGCGACGTCGGCGCCGACGGAGCCCTCGCGGAGCAATTTCCCCAGCTTTCAAAGAAAGCCTTTGGGAATTGCAGCGCGCATGCGCGGTCCCCTTCCCACCCAAGGGTGCCATTTTGCTCAGTCTTCTTTTTTCCGCGGAGCCCTACAGACACTGTTTGTGATCGCCGCTGAAAAAGTTGATTTTATTTACTATTCTTTTCTCGGTTCGACGCCGGATCCTTTTCCCGCCCAGACCCGATACGCCGGTATCGAGTCCATTCTTTATTTTTTCGGTTTTTGTCCTTCGTGACTAGCGTTCGTGCCATTTTTCTTTTTTCACTGGCAGCCCTGTCTTTTTGACCTCGCAGGGGCCCTTTTTCCCCCGATGGCTGCCAGCGGGTTTAAAAAGTGTGATCGGTGTAAGAAACTTATGTCTCTTACCGACACACATGACTGCTGCCTCCGCTGCCTCGGACCCGATCATGACCCGATGATCTGTGGTCCATGTGGCAAAATGTCCTCAAAAGCGTTGAGGAGTCGGCAGCATCAAAAAGAAGGAATCTTCTCTGACTCCGCGTCCAGCGGGGCCAGGCCCGGACCTCGTCAGAGGCTTCGACGTCCTGGGACTCCGGTCCTGAGCATCGTCGGAGTTCCTCTGAGTGGCGGTCTCCTGCCTGGGAACATCATAGGAAGAAGAAACCCGCGATGGCGGCGTCGGTGGACGTTCCTGGTTCCTCGAGGGCCAGGTCGCACAGCCCCGTTAGCCGTTCCGGGTCCTCGGAGTCGGAGAGGCCTTGGAAACATCCTCGTCTCGAGATGGAGTCTCCTGGACACGTGAGTACTGTAGTCCTCATGGACTCGCCTCCGAAGGAGCCGACGTTGGGCCCGATGCCGTCGGGGCCCGAGTCGGGGGCTGCTGGGTCTCCTGAGCTCGGACTCAGGTTGACGGCCTTGGAGAGCAGTTTTGCTGTCTTCATGGACCAGCAGCGGGCATTGATCGCTGGCCTCACCGGTGCATCTGCCCCGACCACCGGGACGTCGACGTCCAAGTCGACCCTGGAGACCGAGCCGATCCTCGAGTCCATGCGAGCTCGAGTCGATCCTCGGTCAAGGTCTCCCTCGGCCTCCCGTTCAGGACCGAGGTCGTCAACGCCGGCCTCGACGTCGGGGCGGAGGGCATCGGTGCCCGCTCGATTCCTCCTCTGAGGAGTCGGGCTGGGAGACGGAGGACGAAGAGTCCCAAGGTACTTTTTAGACTCGGTGCGTCCCATCGGACTCGCCTGAGTCCAAACCTCGGAGACAGTCCCCCCTGGAGGACACCCGGTTCTCGGACTTCGTGCGGGATATGGCCAAGGCCTTGGCATTCCCCACGGATCCCGAGGAGGAGCCTTGAGCCGAAGAGCTCGATGCCCTCCAGTATGACTCTTCCCCGAAGGAGGCCTTTACTGTACCGGTTCCTCCGATGCTGGAGCGACTTCTCTTCCGCATGTGGGAGAGCCAGGCGTCGGCGCCGGTGTTAAGCAAGCGGGTCGATTCCATTTATCGAGTCCGCAAGAGCCCCGGGTTCCAAAAGGCACAACTGCCACACCATTCCATGGTGGTGGAATCGGCCATGCATCGACTCAAGAGTCAAAAGATGCACTCCTCGGTGCCTCCCGGCCGGGAGGCCCAGAACCTGGATGCCCTCGGTAGGAAGTGCTTCCAGGGCTCTATGCTTGCTTGTCGAGTCCAGACCTACCAGCTCTACATGGGCATGTATCTCCGAGACCTGGCAAAGGAAATTGCCGGGTTCTCTGCTGGTCTCTCCGAAGAACCTTTGCAGAGGTTCCAGTCCTTGTCCACTGGTATTTGGGAGTGCTCGAAGTTTATCTCTCGAGCAGCCTACGATGGCTTCGAAGCATCGGCTCGGGTAGCCGGAGCCGGCATCGGTGGACGCCGACAGGCTTGGCTTCAGTCATCCGACCTCGAGCCATGGGTACAGGACAGGTTGGTCGATGTCCCCTGCAGAGGTGAAAACCTCTTTGGCAAGCCCATGGCTGAAAAGGCTGCACAGATCGAGACCGAGACTCTGACCAGAACTCGGCTGTCCAGAAAAACCTCTGCCCCTTCTCAGAAGAAGAAGGGCTCGGGGAAAAAGCCCTTTTACCCGAGGAAGGCGGCTGCCTGTAAACACTACCCTCATTATCAAGCCTCAGCAGCTCCCTAACAGGGTCAGCAGGCCAAGGGACGGGGTAATGGGTCCCGTAGGCAGCAGGCCCCAAAGCCCACAACACCGGCCCCTGCTCAGCAGGGTGGGGGTTTTTGACTCCGTCAGTATAGCCTCTTCCCCTCTGCTGGTTTCTCTCAGCACAGGAGGCCTGCTGGTCCACTTTGCCCACAGGTGGTCAGCCATCACATCAGATACCTGGGTGCTTCATATAGTTCAAAAAGGCTGTCTTCTACACTTTCACCAGGTACCTCCCTCCTACTTTCCAGGGGAGCCTCCAAGACTCCCTCTGCACAGGGACTTACTCCTTCAGGAGTTAGCAAGTCTTCTTCAGGAACAGGCTGTGGAACCGGTTCCCCACCACCTGAGAGGTCATGGCTTTTATTCCAGGTACTTTCTGATACCAAAAAGAACAGGAGGCCTCAGACCCATCCTGGGCTTGCGAAACCTCAACAAGTTCCTGGCAAGGGAAAAGTTCAAGATGCTTACCCTTGGAATCTTGCTGCCCTACCTCCAGCAGGGAGACTGGCTATGCTCCTTGGATCTAAAGGATGTGTATACTCACATCCTTATTCATCCAGACCACAGACAATATCTCAGGTTTGTTGTGGGAGGAAATCATTACCAGTACAGAGTACTGCCCTTTGGCCTATCCTCCGCCCCCAGGGTGTTCACCAGATACCTAGCAGTGGTGGCGGCCTATCTGAGACTTCAAGGCCTTTTTGTGTTTCCATACCTGGACGACTGGCTCATCAGAGCCCAGTCTTCCCAAGAGGCCACTCAGGCCACTCATCGCACTATGACTCTACTCCAGCACTTGGGATTTGTCATAAACTTCGCAAAGTCCACTTTGCTCCCCTCTCAAAATCTCAAATTCATAGGCGCCAGGTTGGACACTCTTCAGGCGCGGGATCTCGCCAGCCACTTTCACAGCAATTCCCTGGTCTCGGCCAGGCAATTTCTGAGACTGCTCGGCCATATGGCTTCCACGGTCCATGTGACCCCCAATGCCCGCCTGAACATGCGACCTGCTCAGTGGTGCCTTCGCACTCAATGGCATCAGGCCACCGGGAGCCTGGCGGACTCAGTACAGCTATCCAACCTGCTGGTCTCTTCTCTGCGGTGGTGGCTTCATCTGCCAAACCTAGTGCTAGGAGTGGATTTTCAATCTCCTCCGCCTTCTCAGGTGCTGACATCCAATGCTTCTCTCCTGGGTTGGGGAGCACATTGCCAAGGGTCATGTACTCAAGGCCTATGGACTCCTTGGGTGTCTGCTCAGCAGATAAACTTCCTGGAGCTCAAAGCCATCCGCCTAGCTCTGAGAGCCTTCTCCCACCTCACTTCTCAGCAGTCTGTGCTGGTACAGACGGACAATCAAGTTGCAATGTTCTACGTGAACAAGCAAGGAGGCACAGGCTCCTTCCTTCTCTGTCAGGAGGCACAAAAACTGTGCTCTTGGGCCATCAGCCACGGCATCCTCCTCAAAGCTGTCTATCTCCCAGGTTAGGAAAATTACCTGGCAGACAAGCTGAGCAGGATTCTCCAACCACACGAGTGGAGATTGGATCCATTGGTGGTTCAACGGATCTTTCTCAAGTGGGGCCTCCCCACCATGGATCTCTTTGCCAGTCCTCTGAACCGGCAACTTCCCAGATTCTGCTCTCGACAACCGCATCCTCTCAGAGTAGCGGCGGATGCTTTTCTGATTCCATGGTCCACGGGCCTTTTGTATGCCTTTCCTCCCATGCCACTGGTGTCTCGGACGCTCTTCAAGGTTCTCAGAGACAAAGCCTCGATGATCCTAGTAGCTCCCCGGTGGCCGAGACAGCCCTGGTTCCCGCTTCTGATGCAGCTGGCGGTGGACACTCCTCTTCCTCTGGGGTTTCAACCCGATCTCCTGTCACAGGATCAGGGGACTCTCCTACACCCCAACCTCCGGTCCTTTCATCTGATGGCCTGGCTGCTGAAAGGGTAGTCCTTGCTCCCCTCCTGCTGCCTCGAGAGGTGGAAGAGGTCGTCTTGGCCTCCAGGCGGCCCTCCACCTGGACATCCTACGCTCTTAAGTGGCGTCGGTTCTCTGTGTGGTGTGCTCAGTAGTCTGAGAATCCCTTCTCCTGCTTGGTGGCAGTGGTCTTGCAATATTTGCTTTACCTCTCCAATCTAGGCCTTAAGTCCAACTCTCTCAGAGTCCACCTCAGTGCTCTCTCTGCGCATCACGCACTGGTGGATGGTAGGCCTCTTTCCAACCACCCTTTGGCTCGTTTTCTCAGAGGCCTCCTTCTCCTTAAACCTCCTTTGCGCCCACCCGCCCCTGAATGGGATCTGAATGTGGTCTTGCAGCGGATTACCTGTCCGCCCTTTGAACCTATGGCTACCTGCCCTCTTCGATTTCTTTCCTGGAAAACCTTGTTTTTGGTAGCCCTTACCTCTGCTAGGCGCGTTAGTGAACTGCAGGCCCTAGTGTCTGATCCTCCTTACACTAGGTTCTACAGGAATAGGGTAGTCTTACGGACTCACCCTAAGTTTCTTCCATAAGTGATTTCTCCTTTTCATCTCAACCAGGAGTTGGTTCTTCCGACCTTCTTTCCCAGGCCACACACCAGCCGGGCTGAAATGGTCCTGCATACCCTGGACTGTAGGAGGGCCTTGTCCTTCTACCTTGACCGTACGCGGGAGCATAGGAGGGCTGTTCAGCTCTTCGTTTCTTTTGATCCCAATAACTTGGGGCTACCTGTCTCCAAGCGTACTTTGTCCATATGGGTTGCTGACTGTATCGCTTGGGCTTATGGGGCAGCCGGCCTCTCGTTGGAGGGTCGAGTTGCGGCTCATCGTGTCAGGGCGAAGGCTGCGTTGGTGGCTCATCTCCGCTCTGTTCCGTTGGCAGACATCTACCGGGCCGCTACTTGGTCTTCAAGCCAGACTTATGCGGCCCATTACTGCCTGGAGAGGGAGTCCCGCAGGGACAGTGCTTTCGGTCAGGCAGTCCTCCATAATCTCTTTGAGGTTTAGGCAACTCCTACCCTCCGGCCCTGGTGTTGGGCTACCGGTCGGGGGCGTTTTCAGAGAAGATTCCTTCCTTCTGTGCTACTGAGCTGGAGGGAGCTCATTTTTCCGCTTGAGGTCTCCGGTAGCCTTAAGCTAGGGAGTCCCATATGTGTGGACTGACTTCCTGCTTGGTCCTGGAGAAAGAGTAGTTACTCACCTGTAACAGGTGTTCTCCAGGAGCAGCAGGAATCAGTCCTCACAACCCTCCCTCCTCTCCTTGGAGTTGCAGTCATATGATTTATTTTGCTAATTTTTTGCTGTCTTTTAGCTATGTCATCAGACTGAGCAAGATGGCACCCTTGGGCGGGAAGGGGACCGCGCATGCGCGCTGCAATTCCCAAAGGCTTTCTTTGAAAGCTGGGGAAATTGCTCCGCGAGGGCTCCGTCGGCGCCGACGTCGCCCATATGTGAGGACTGATTCCTGCTGCTCCTGGAGAACACCTGTTACAGGTGAGTAACTACTCTATATGGGAATGTTCCTCAAGGAAGTCACAGGAGACTTGGAACTTATGAGCCCATTTCTCCCAGATGACAAGAGACAATATTTTCTTGCTTTAGTTAAGCATGCTCAAGATGTCTCCAAGTTTGTTAATCATGCAGCCTTTGACTGCTTCGAATGCATCAGCAGAACCTCTGCTATTGCCGTTGGCGCACGACGAATTGCCTGGTTACAGGCATCAGACTTGGAGACTTGGGTACAGGACAAGTTAGGCAACATTCCTTGCACGGGGGAGAATCTCTTCGGCAAGAACTGGTAGGAAAAGGCTAACAAGTTAGATTTATTTATTTTATTTATTTATTTATTTAATCCGTTTTATATACCACCCTATCCTTCAATCAAAGTGGTCAACAAGACAACAGAGGGACTACATCAAGGGGGGGAGACAACAAGATAGTACATTACAGTAAACTACAGTACATTACATTTATTTATTTATTTATTTTTCTTATATACCGCGCTATTATAATCAGTGCGGTTTACATTTGAACAGAATATACAAGAATGTAACAAGTTACATCGAGTTTTTTACATTGAACAGGGACTGTAAACATGGAGAAAAGAACGAGGGAAAACTATGTACAAATTATATACAAATTATATAAATAGGGATACTCTTACGGATAAATAAAGATAAGAACTTTACCTAGAGGCTTGGCTGGTGGGTCAAGGAGGCAGGTAGGGAAAGAATGGTTAGCCGTTATCTACAGGAGGATGATCTAAGGGATGGGCTAGGTAGGGATGTGAGGTGGTGGCCGTGTGAGTGTCTGGAATGGTGTCAGGGTAATATTGTAAGAATAGATGGAATTTGAGGGCTTTTCAGAATGGTGCCAGGTTTGAGATGGCCTGGATTTCAGCCGGGAGGGCATTCCATGCCATAGGTGCAAAAATGGAGAAGGCTCTACTTGCTGTTTTTTTACATTTTATCAACAGTTTTGGGACTTCAAGTTTATTCAACGAAGTAGATCTCCTGGTTCTGTTGTCCGGAGTGCTGTGGAGAAGATCACTGATGGGCGTGGGGGGATGGTTCTTAAGGGCCTTAAATGTCATGACAAGGGCCTTGAAATGGATTCTGGCCCGCAACGGGAGCCAGTGTAGGTTCTTTAAAACTGACGTTATGTGGTCTGATCTTGAGAGCCCTGATAGTACCCTTGCAGCTGAGTTCATGGCAAGACGTAGTGGGTTAAGAGTCAACTGAGGGAGTCCAAGTAGAATAATGTTGGCAAAGTCGAGGTGTGGGATGACTAAGACTTGAAATATTGATCGGTAGTTGGGGTAGTCAAGAAGTGTGAGGAGATGGCGTAGCGAGCGGATCTTATGATAGATTGCTTTAGTTGTGTTTATGACATGTGCTGACATGTCGAGACGCTGGTCGAGGGTGATGCCCAGGTATCGAATTGTAGATTTGGACTTCAGTTCAATGTTATTGACTAGAAGTGAGGAAGGTGGCGTGAACTTCTGTTTTCGCGAGATGAATAGTACATCTGTTTTGCTATGGTTAATATGTAGATTTTGAGAGAGGAGCCAATCTGCTACCGCTTCGAAGCATCTTATAATTGGAGAGAAATCAGGTTGATCGATTTTAAACTGTGGGTACATTAGGATGTCATCTGCATATGCAAGGCATTGGACGTTGAAAGAACGGATTAAAGCGCAAATAGGCTGCATGTATATGTTAAACATTAATGCAGAGAGGGAAGATCCCTGAGGTACACCTTGCTTCAGTGAGAATGGTTCAGAGGTCTTGGAACCTACTCTGACTTGTTGCCATCTGTTACATAAATAGGATTCACACCAGGCTAGTGCTGAGCCTTGCAGACCTTTCTCTTTGAGGCGAGATAAAAGTGTTTCGTGATTCACAGAATCAAAGGCGGCTGCTATGTCTAAGAAGATGAGGACGAATCCATGGTTGATATTGTCGATTCCTGTGATTAGGTTGTTGAAGAGGGTTGTGAGGATGGTGTCCACTCCGTGAGCTTCCCTGAAGCCATGTTGGGATGGGTCTAGAGGTGCAATAGTATCAACATGGTGTTGTATTTGCCGTAGGACTACCTTCTCCATAATTTTGGCAAGCAATGGGATGCTCGAGATTGGTCGGAAGGACTCAACTTTAGATGGATCGAGCTTACTATTCTTTAACAGGGGGCGGATTGATGTATATTTTAAGCTTTGAGGGAAGGATCCTGTTGTGAGTGATTGATTCAAAATTCTGCATATAGATGGACTGAGGTCATGGCGCAACTCTTTGATCCAGCTAGCAGGGCAGGGATCATTAGGGGCAGTGGTGAGATTAATAGATGTGATGATATCTAAAATTTATTTGTTGGATACCTTGGAGAATGACAGTAGAGGGGTTGGTTGGGGGGGGGGTCCATGTGAGGTGTAGGTAGATAATATGGATGTGTTCATATTGAAATTAAATTATAATTATAAATTATATACATTAAATTATACATAAACTACAGCAAAATTACATTTCATAATTCATTACAATTACATTAAACAAATAACTGTAATCTTACAAAGTTAAAATAATTTAAACATTATAGGAAAATTGAAATTCAAAGGGTTAAAACATTTTGTTCTATTGGAATTAGATTAATTGCCATATGTTTCAATAAATAGATATGTTTTAAGGGACTTTCGAAAATCTTTTATATCATACTCATTTCTTAAATCACTAGGAATAGAATTCCATAGTTGTGGTGCCATAAAGGAGAAAGCCCTATTAGATGTCATTTGTTTGGATTTATTAAACTTCAAGTGGGCATTAAGTCTGTTAGTAGACTGTGAGCATCTGGGCCTTGAGAAATAATAGTTGTCCTTAGAAATAATAGTTGTTAGAACGTTTGCTGATGATCATGTAAAATTTTGAAAATATTCATGAGGTTCTTGTATTTCGATCTCATAATGATTGGAAGCCAGTGCAATTCTCGAAGCAAGGGAGTTATATGATCAAATTTTGGAGAATTCATTATAGTTCTTGTGGTTGTATTTTGTGCCAATTGGAGGGGATGGATAGTATGTTTTGGAAGACCTTGATAAAGGATATTTCCAAAGTCGAGGAGTGATGTTATAACTGCTTAACATACCGTTCGAAAGTGATTTAGTTGTAAAATTGGCTTGAGGTTCCTAATGATCTTTAAATGATGGTATACTCTAGCTGTAATTTTATTTATATGGGATTTTAAGTTAATATGTTTATCTATGATTATACCAAGGTATTTTACTTCTTCGCTGACCTTTATGGGTTTGTTTAGTATATTGATTTCTTTAGGAGTTATTAAGTTCTGATTATTAAAAATGAACAACGCTTCTGTTTTATCTGGGTTTATTTTAAAGTTGTTAGCTGTGAGCCAATTGTTCATATCAGTCAAACAGTTATTAATTATTTCTGTGTCAAATGTATTCTGGTTAACTGCAGTGTAGATCATAATATCAGTGTATAGATGGTAATTTATTCCATAAGAAAATAAGAACATAAGACATGCCATACTGGGTCAGACCGAGGTCCATCAAGCCCAGTATCCTGTTTCCAACAGTGGCCAGTCTAGGTCATACGTACCTAGCAATATCCCCAAAAGACACAGGTTCCACAATGCTTGTACTGGGTCAAGCATTGATATCCTGGGTCCCTTTTTAATAGTGGTTTATGGACCTTTCCTCCAGGAACTTGTCCAAACCTTTTTTAAACCCAGCTATACTAACAGCCCTTACTACATCCTCCGGTAACAGATTCCAGAGTTTGATTACACGTTGAGTGAAAAAATATTTTCTCTTATTTGTCTTAAATAGTTTACCCTGTAGCTTCATTACATGTCCCTTAGTCTTCCTATATTCTGATAGCGTAAACAATTGATCCACGTTTATCCGTTCCACTCCATTCATTAATTTATAGATCTCTATCATATCTCCCCTCAGCCGTCTCTTTTCCAGGTTAAAGAGCCCTAACCTTTTTAGCCTCTCTTCATAGGAGTAGCCTTCCATCCCCTTCACCAATTTGGTTGCTCTTCTCTGTACTTTTTCTAATAACGCTATGTCCTTTTTAAGATACGGTGACCAGAATTGCATACAATATTCAAGGTGCGGTCTGTGACACAGTGCCAGGCACAGAAGCTATGGAGACCGATAGCGACCCCCTGGTAGAGTCTGGTACTGCAGGCAAAGAAGGAGTTTTACACTCGCAGCACAGCTGGCAAACAACCAATCAAGTCACTTCAGAGCTGGAGAGAAGTGAACCCATGGATTGGGCACGCCCTAGGAGGAGGCGGGTTCCCCAGAATAAGGGTCCCTTCTTAAACACAGAGACAGGAACAGGAAGGGGAGACGAAACAGGGACAAAGGCAAGGATAAAGACAGGAACAGAGACGGAGAGTGGAAGAAGAAGAAGAAGCATTAGAAGGAATACAGAACCAGGACCTTTTGAGAGCACATGGAGAAAGAATGAAAGAGTGAATGCTGCAGGTGGTTGGAAAAAGGAAGTCCCTTTTTACCCACGAGAGAGAAAGCAGAAGGTACTGAAGAGACAGGAAGTTCCTTTGGCTGTAGAACCCTGTGACCTCTCTGCACAAACTCTGCCCAGCTGTATCAGGAAGGCAGCTAATTCCTCAGCAGGAGAAAACCTCACGTTCCTGAGGAACAATTTCCTTCCGTGGAGAGAAAGACATGCTGACCAGATAATTCCTGAGCACTCTCAAGACAAGGTACCTGCTATTCTTAAACCTTATGCTGATTTTTATAAAGACAAAAGAGAGAATCCTGTATCCAGAGAACAGGACAGTTTCAGGGAATATAAAAGCAGTTTTTACCCTGAAAGCTCTCCCTGTAAACCTACTTTTACCCAGCCTGTAATTCCCGTGCTTAAGAGAGAGGCTGAGGGAACAAGTTTAGCAAAAGAGTTTACAGACAGATTGAATTATCCTAATTTAGGAGGACCTGCTTTAGAAGCATTGTTAAGAACCAAAACTGCTACCAGCAGAGGTGAGATTCCACCACTTAATAGCAGAGCACAGTGGGGGCAGGGAATCTTCACCTCAGAGCCAGAGTGTTTAGCAAGGGAAAGCCCGGTTACCTCATCGCAGCCTATTAATCAGCTGTTCAAACCACAGCCGGCTTTACCCTTAGCTCCTGCTAGCAGCCAAACAGAATTTCTCCTAAATGAGCTGACAAAGCTATTAAATAAGAGAGACATTGCATTACCTGAGAATATCCAAGCAGGGAACAATCCTGAGGGAAGGATTTTTACCCATGTTCCTTTACCCATGCAAGACATCAATCAGCCGATGGACTGTTCGGTAGGGCTGATTGACAAGGCTAAGGAATCAAAGGCTTGAGTGTTTATTCCTGAATTTAAACGTGTTTAGTACTGAGCCAGAATTGCTAAGATTTTACCCACCGGGACTGTGATTGGGTAATCATAAGAAAAGGCTTTTGTGCTTGATCTGTATCCAGGACTGTGAAGTTAACTGTCCACGAGTATTATTATAAGTTATATCCACTCACCTGTACCTGTCCAAGAAAGACACATGAAGGAATGTGTTTTCTTCTGAAGAAGTTTTTGTGTTAGAGCACTTCATTGAAAACCCTCTGTTTGCACAATCCTAAGTTGATAAGTTTTCTGTTCCTGTGTGCCTCACGTAGCGGGGAAAATAAACATCCTTTTGGAAAAATAAATATTCTTGTCACCCCATTTATTCATTTGGGCCCCCACAACTACACAAGCCCTTTCCCTCCCTGACCATCAGGTTGGGGAGTGAGTGAAGGTGTTGACAAGTGGCGTAGATCAAGAGGATTTCAACGCAGGCGCAGAACAGCTGTCTTCAGGAGCTGCAGAGACCTCATCATTAACTGGACCCAGCTGGAGGAGCTGACGAGGCCCAGCAGAGACGGAGGCAGTGCAGAGGGCTACAGGAGCCATATCCCTGAAGTGCTTGTCTTTCACCTAACCCAGGTAACAGGTATACACCCCGGGGTGGTGGAAATACCAGGGTAGAAGGTGACCCCTAGGGATAGCTGAAAAAAAAAAAAAAAAAAAAAAAAGGGAAAACAGGTTTATTTCTGGAGGAAAGCCCAGAGAGTGCTAGTGATACCGCACTTGGGTCCCTGTTTTTTCTCTCTGTTTCAGTTGCAGTGAACATCAAGGATGACGCTCGAGCCAAAGGAGATCATCCAGTGGATGGCAACCCAATTCAAACGACAGGCTGATTTGGCGCTGGAAGCTCAGAAGAGAGCCGACGCAGCACTCAAAGAGCAGCAACAACCTCTTCTCACTCTTCTAGAAGAACTGCTAAAGGAGAAGAAGATGGACACTGTTCAACCACCAGAGACAGGTTCCGTAAGAGATAACATGTCTGCTGTGAATGTACCAGCAGAGACACTCTTTAATTTTGGACCTTGGTCTAATAAGGATGATATAGATGATTATCTTGAAAGTTTCGAAAGAGTGGCACAACTTAGTCTGTGGCCGAAACAACACTGGGCCTTGAGGTTAGCCGCGTCCCTGACGGGCGAGGCTAGAGCAGCTTATAGAGCCATGCCACCCGAATTAGCTAGCAATTTTGAAGAGCTAAAGAAAGCCGTACGAGAGAGGTTGGGACTCACCCCACTCCTGTATCATAAGCGCCTAAGGAGTGTGAAACTCGAGTTGGGTGAAACCCCCAAATCTCTTTATTATCGTATAAGAGCCTTATTGTTTAAATGGTTGACCCCAGAAGGGCGGTCAATAGAGTCTATTTTAGATGACTTGATTTTGGAGCAGTATATGGAGGCAATGCCAAGGGAAATACGCACTTTTCTGATCCTCCAAAATTGCAAAAATCCGCAGGAAGCAGTTGCCCTGGCCGAAAGATACATAGAGGCAGAGCAAGTAGCTTCGACACCTGGTAGCCAATGTTCGGCGTACGCCAGCAGAGGATCAGAAATGAGGCGCAAGGTCCTAGAGGATCCTAGGAAAATAGCCAGGCCTAACAGGCCAGAGTCTGTAACTAGGATGAAATGCTTTAGATGTGGACAGATAGGCCACATACAGAAACATTGCTTGGTGAAAAATGCTTTGGTGGCCGATTCTTATATGGAAGACAGGCCAGGTTTCCTGTTAGCAGTAGCCATCCAGGGAATAACCACTCAAGCTCTGTTAGATTCAGGTGCTGAACTCAGCATGATTTCGGAGGAGTTTTGGAGGGCTATTAATGATAAAGCAGCCCCAGAAACACTACATCCTGTAGAGGAAGTAAAAATAAGGTGTGTCCATGGGGGAACCTCTTCCTACCCCGTTTATAACCTCCAAATAACAGGCTTAGGGGCTGAGAGAGAGATTCCACTGGCGGTTGTTCCCCACCTTCCACATTCCATGATCTTGGGAAAGGATTGGCCCCAATTTCACCAAGGTTTAGTTCAGGGGATAAGGGAAAGAGAGAGTTCCCATGGGGAGGAGGACCCTGAGGAAGTACAGGCCCTAGCCATAGAAAAGGTAAAGTCCCTACTTCGGCCTTTAATGCCCCAGGTCAAAAAGGGTATAAAGGACAGTATTCAGAAGGATAGCACCCCTGAAAAACCCCGTTTTGTGCTGAAATACTGTAAAATAACCCCCACTGCTCAAGCGCCTAAGAGGGCTACCCCAAACGCCGCAGGATGGGATCTTGCCAGTGCAGAAGATGTAATGGTTCCTGCGGGTGGAAAAGCCCTGATTGATACAGCCCTTCAGATAGAGCTGCCGCCGGGTTGTTATGGTCGGCTGGCTCCAAGGTCGGGTTTGGCACTGAAGCATTTTATTGATATAGGTGCCGGGGTGATAGACCCGGACTACCGAGGGTCAGTAAAAGTGCTGCTTTTTAATTTTGGAAAGGACAATTTCCAAGTAAAAGCTGGGGACCGTATAGCCCAGCTCATCTGTGAGCGAATTGGAATTCCCCCGTTGGAGGAGCTACCCGCTTTGTCTGTAACTATGCGAGGAACGCAGGGCTTCGGGTCCACAGGAACAAATAACCTGCAAGGATTAGTGGCTGCAGTGGAGAGGGAGGACCTAGAAGAGGAGGACCTCGGACCCCAGCTGGCCGACTGCCACGCGAACCCGGAACCCCGATTGGATGAGGGACTCTCTTGGGCCCAACAACAGGAGCTGAGGCAAGTCTTATCCAGATATAAAGATGTCCTCACCTCCCTACCTGGGAAAACCCAGTTAATAACCCATGATATAGAGACAACCCCAGGGGAAGTAGTCAGGCAAAGGCCTTACAGGCTTCCGGAGGCCAAGAAGGTGGAAGTGATCCGACAGGTGAAGGAGATGCTCGCCATGGGGGTCATCGAAGAATCGCGGAGCCCTTGGAACAGTCCGATTGTCATGGTGCCGAAGCCGGACGGGTCGATCCGCTTCTGCATAGACTTCAGGAAGGTGAATATGATCTCCCGTTTTGACTCATACCCAATGCCGCGGATTGAGGAGCTGCTCGACCGTCTGGGACAGGCCAAGTTCCTTACGACCTTGGATATGTCAAAAGGTTATTGGCAGGTTCCCCTCACAAGAGAGGCAAAGCAAAAGACTGCCTTTAGCACTCCCATTGGCCTGTACCAATTCCGAAGGATGCCTTTTGGACTCCACGGCGCCGCAGCAACATGCCAGCGTCTCATGGACATGGTCCTACGTCCTCACCACGCATACGCTGTGGCCTACCTGGATGACGTGGTGATCCACAGTGAAACCTGGACCCAGCATCTTCAGAGAATTGAAGCAGTCCTCCTGTCGATCCGCAAGGCCGGTCTTACCTTAAACCCAGCAAAATGCCTCTTTGGGGGACAAGAGGTAAAATACCTGGGCCATGTGGTTGGTAGAGGGATGGTAAAACCTCTTCTGAGCAAGATAGCCAGTGTGCAGGCATTCCCACAACCCATTAACAAAAAGCAATTGCGCAGCTTTTTAGGGCTCGTGGGCTATTATCGGAGGTTCATTCCCCATTTTTCCGAGAAAACTGCCCATTTGACGGAGATGCTAAAAAAGAATGCCCCCAATAAACTGATATGGAAGGCGGAAGCGGAAGGAACGTTTAACCTCCTAAAGAAACAACTCTGTGAGGCTCCGATCTTAAAAGGAGTAGACTTTGCTAAGAAGTTTATCGTACAGACGGACGCTTCAGACACCGGTCTCGGAGCGGTTCTCTCACAGCAGCATGAAGGGGTAGAACACCCGGTACTGTTTCTGAGCAGGAGGCTAACACCGCCAGAAAGAAATTATTCGACTATTGAACGGGAATGTTTAGCGATTAAGTGGGCAGTAGATGCGCTACGTTTTTATTTGATGGGAAGAAAATTTATTTTGATCACTGACCACGCTCCCTTAAAGTGGTTGAACCAGATGCACAACCACAACGCACGTCTCACACGGTGGTTCCTCGCACTTCAGGCTTTTGACTTTCAGGTGGAGCACCGTGCGGGTAAACTTCATCAAAACGCGGATGCCTTAAGTCGTATCCCGTGCTGTCCAGGTTCCCTTGGAGCAGCCCGTGATATCTTAAGGGGGGGGATCTGTGACACAGTGCCAGGCACAGAAGCTATGGAGACCGATAGCGACCCCCTGGTAGAGTCTGGTACTGCAGGCAAAGAAGGAGTTTTACACTCGCAGCACAGCTGGCAAACAACCAATCAAGTCACTTCAGAGCTGGAGAGAAGTGAACCCATGGATTGGGCACGCCCTAGGAGGAGGCGGGTTCCCCAGAATAAGGGTCCCTTCTTAAACACAGAGACAGGAACAGGAAGGGGAGACGAAACAGGGACAAAGGCAAGGATAAAGACAGGAACAGAGACGGAGAGTGGAAGAAGAAGAAGAAGAAGAAGCATTAGAAGGAATACAGAACCAGGACCTTTTGAGAGCACATGGAGAAAGAATGAAAGAGTGAATGCTGCAGGTGGTTGGAAAAAGGAAGTCCCTTTTTACCCACGAGAGAGAAAGCAGAAGGTACTGAAGAGACAGGAAGTTCCTTTGGCTGTAGAACCCTGTGACCTCTCTGCACAAACTCTGCCCAGCTGTATCAGGAAGGCAGCTAATTCCTCAGCAGGAGAAAACCTCATGTTCCTGAGGAACAATTTCCTTCCGTGGAGAGAAAGACATGCTGACCAGATAATTCCTGAGCACTCTCAAGACAAGGTACCTGCTATTCTTAAACCTTATGCTGATTTTTATAAAGACAAAAGAGAGAATCCTGTATCCAGAGAACAGGACAGTTTCAGGGAATATAAAAGCAGTTTTTACCCTGAAAGCTCTCCCTGTAAACCTACTTTTACCCAGCCTGTAATTCCCGTGCTTAAGAGAGAGGCTGAGGGAACAAGTTTAGCAAAAGAGTTTACAGACAGATTGAATTATCCTAATTTAGGAGGACCTGCTTTAGAAGCATTGTTAAGAACCAAAACTGCTACCAGCAGAGGTGAGATTCCACCACTTAATAGCAGAGCACAGTGGGGGCAGGGAATCTTCACCTCAGAGCCAGAGTGTTTAGCAAGGGAAAGCCCGGTTACCTCATCGCAGCCTATTAATCAGCTGTTCAAACCACAGCCGGCTTTACCCTTAGCTCCTGCTAGCAGCCAAACAGAATTTCTCCTAAATGAGCTGACAAAGCTATTAAATAAGAGAGACATTGCATTACCTGAGAATATCCAAGCAGGGAACAATCCTGAGGGAAGGATTTTTACCCATGTTCCTTTACCCATGCAAGACATCAATCAGCCGATGGACTGTTCGGTAGGGCTGATTGACAAGGCTAAGGAATCAAAGGCTTGAGTGTTTATTCCTGAATTTAAACGTGTTTAGTACTGAGCCAGAATTGCTAAGATTTTACCCACCGGGACTGTGATTGGGTAATCATAAGAAAAGGCTTTTGTGCTTGATCTGTATCCAGGACTGTGAAGTTAACTGTCCACGAGTATTATTATAAGTTATATCCACTCACCTGTACCTGTCCAAGAAAGACACATGAAGGAATGTGTTTTCTTCTGAAGAAGTTTTTGTGTTAGAGCACTTCATTGAAAACCCTCTGTTTGCACAATCCTAAGTTGATAAGTTTTCTGTTCCTGTGTGCCTCACGTAGCGGGGAAAATAAACATCCTTTTGGAAAAATAAATATTCTTGTCACCCCATTTATTCATTTGGGCCCCCACAACTACACAAGCCCTTTCCCTCCCTGACCATCAGGTTGGGGAGTGAGTGAAGGTGTTGACAGGTCGTACCATGGAGCGATACAGAGGCATTATAATATCCTTTGTTTTATTCTCCATCCCTTTCCTTATGATACCTATGATACCATATTGTTGAATAATTTTACATATAGGTTGAATATAGATGTTAAAAAGGATTGATGATAATGCTGACCCTTGTGGTACGCCTTGTGTAATTGGGATTTGAGATGATTTTTTGTCTCCACATTTTACTATTTGCGTACGATTATTCAGGTAGGATGTAAACCATTTAAGTGTGTTGTCGCATAGTCCAATATCTTCTAAACGTTGAAGCATTAAAGGATGAGAGATTGTGTCAAAAGCTGCTGAAATGTTAATAAATATTAAAAGAAAAACACTATTTTTCTTATCTAGACCCGTTAAGAGGTTATTAAATAAAGTCTACAGCCACTCCAGCCAAAAGGAAGCCTTACAAAAAAACCCTCTTTTAGCAAAAAGAGGAAGTTTTATCCTTCCTATACCCAGCAGAGTCAAACTCCAGGTCAGGTTGCCCAAAAGGGACAAACTAGACAGCAAAAGAAGCCAAAAGGCCTGAGAGCCCAACCAGCTCTCCAGGTTCAGCCCCCTCAAGGGCTTTGCCTCCTTCCTAGAGAGCTTTGCCTCCTTGCCTCTGAGGGGTCCCCAACCCCCCAATATTTTGGGCAGGTTATGCCACTTTGTCAACAGATGGCATCAGATAACAGCAGAAGATTGGACTTTGTCCATTGTAGGAGAGGGGTACAAGCTTCATTTTCACAGCATGCCCCCTCCTTCAATTCTAAAGGAATTCAGTTCACAAACCTCTGCAGACAATCTGGTAGATCACGAGGTCTCCACACTTCTTGCCCAAGGGGCAGTAGAAGAAGTACCCATTCTTCAACAGGGTGCAGGGTTCTACTCACCCTATTTTCTTATTCCAAAGAAAACAGGAGGACACAGACCCATTCTAGACCTCAGAGAATTGAACAAATATCTGTTTCGAGAGAAGTTCAAAATGATTTCTCTAGGAACTCTTCTGCCATACCTTCAAAGCCAGAATTGGCTTTGCTCTCTAGACTTAAAGGATGCATATACTCACATTCTCATCCATCCAGATCACAGGAAATTCTTACGTTTCCTTTTCAGGGGAAAACATTTCCAGTACAGGGTTCTTCCTTTGGTCTGGCTTCAGCACCAAGAGTATTCACGAAATGCATGGCAGTAGTAGTTGCATTTCTACGAACCCTGGGGATTTTTGTCTTCCCCTACTTAGACGACTGGCTCATTCGAGCCCCTACAGTTGCAGAGGCCAGCACTGCACTGTCCCATACAATGCGAATCCTCCAATACTTGGGATTGGTAATAAACTTCCCAAAATCTCAACTAGTTCCTTCCCAATGCCTAGAATTCATAGGAGCCTGTCTGGATACCAGACAGGCAAAGGCTTTCCTTGCACAAGCCCGGTGTCTTCCCATAATGCAACTAGCTTCTCAAGCAGCAGGCAAATCCTCCCTCACTGCTCGGGAGCTACTGCAGTTACTGGAACATATGGCATCCACAGTTCATGTAGTCCCATATGCTTGCCTCCACATGCGAGCAGCTCAGTGGACCCTCTCCACACAGTGCACACAGGCCACGGGTCATTTGTCGGACAAAATAATAATCTCTCAATGACTAATTTTGTCCCTCCAATGGTGGCAATCACTAGAAAATCTGACAGTGGGGTCTCCTTTCCATCAACCTCTCTTTCAGGCTACCCTAACAGCAGATGCATCACAGGTGGGTTGGGGAGCACACCTGAATCATCTCTCTACCCAGGGCACCTGGACTCCACAGGAGGTTGGTTTACATATAAACCTCCTGGGATTAAGAGCAATCTATTTAGCTCTTTGAGTATTCCATGCCCAGCTCAGCTACAAGACAGTCCTAGTCCAGACGTACAATCAAGTAGCCATGTTCTATATGGTGCTCCAAGAAGGGATTAAACCCTCTGTCATACCCTTAGAATCGATACTAGAGTATCTCCTTCACTTATCCAATTCTGGCCTAAAGACCAATTCAGTAAGAGTCTATCTTAGTGCAATTGCAGCTTCTTATAAGCCTCTGAATGGACAACCAATTTCCTCTCATCCACTCCTATCAAGATTCATGAGAGGCCTTTTATTAACTAAACCTCCCATTAAGCCACCACCGGTGGTATGGGATCTAAATCTAGTTCTCAGGCAGCTCATGAAGCCGCCTTTTGAACCTTTGGCCACTATAGCCCTTAGGTTTTTGACCTGGAAGGTCATCTTCCTAATTGCAATCACCTCTGCTCATCGCATTAGTGAATTGCAAGCTTTAGTGGCTGATCCACCTTATACTAGGTTTCATCATGATAAGGTTGATCTCCAGGAACAAGCAGGAATGAGTCTTCACATATGGGTACGTCGGTACCGACGGAGCCTGCGCGGGAACGCTCCCCAGCGTCCAATCAGAAAGCTTTTGGGAGCATCCCACAGTGCCTGCGTGCTGTCTTCCCGCCTTTCCAACTGTCTCTCCTCAGTTTTCGTTTTTCCGCAGAGCCTGCAGGACGTACTCCTGTCACCGCAGAAAACTTCTTTTTCAATTCTTTTTCAGTTCTTTTTCTTGTGGTCGCGGCTGCTTTTCCCGCCTCCACCGGTACCCCCGGTGGGTTTTTTTCTTTTCTTTTTCTTAAACTCAGGGACTGTTTCCCTCAGTTTCTGTCTTAATTTTTTTTGGGGCCTGTAGGGCCTCTCCATCATGGAGCCTTCTTCTCCTAAGAAGTGCCTTAACTGTGGAAATACAGTTTTCTTTTTAGACTCCAATAACTGGTGTCTAACCTGTTTGGGTCCTGACCCTTTCCCTCCGGAGCCATTAGGCTACAATTTTATGAGAAGAGATTTTCCATTTCGAGTTTCCCTCGATACCAAGTTCCCTTCCGGTGTCAGGGCACCGACCATTTCTTCTCTACAGGATCAGGTAACCCACAAACAGTCTGTTAAGACTAGCCAATCCTTGAGTGGTAGGTCTCATGCCTAGCATGATGACGGCTCCGGCCTTGCCCTCAAGACCCTATTGGCTTCAAAACCCCGGCGGGAGTCTTCGGTCTCCAAAGCATTTCAGGGGTTTCAGGTTGTTCCTGGGGCTCACCCCTCTCAGGACATACCTGAGCCATGCTCGGTGGTGGCATCCGCTTCTTGCGGTACTGATACCCCGGCATCGGCACCGGTGTTGAGTGATCCACTCTTCGCCAGTAATCGTCATCTGGAGTCCTCGGTACCTTCGGGACCGATCGATACGTCCCAGATTACCTTTCCAGTATCGACACCATCGCCGATACCACCACCGACGTTGGTACCCTCTAGACATGCATCGATAGACTCGCTCCCTTCGATGCCGAGTCTGGAATCGATATCTAGTCTAGAAGACTGGGTACCGACGCGTCTCGGAACCGATCCTTATCGATTCCGGATACGCAGTACTGAGGATGTTCACCAAGGGTTTCTGGTTGCCTCGTTACCGCTTGAACAGCCTCCGCTGACTCCTTCGATAGCGTTATCGCCTCCGATTCCGGCACAACTACCGGTGTCAGTATCGATGTCTGCTCCTGCAGTAACATCGGGACCAGCCACTTCCATGCTTTTTTCTCCATCGCTCCATTCTATGCCTAGTTTGGAGTCGATACCTGGCATGGACGATGCAGTACTGACTGTCTCAAGTCGAGACTTCCAGTACCACTATCCATCTAGGCACCAGACCAGTACTTCCTCTGGTGCCCAGCTGCTCCTTTAACTTTAGCCTATCCAGGGATAGTTCCCATTGGAGATCCTTCTTTTCAGAAATTTCTCCTTGACATGGCAACATTCCTTGCTATTCCTATCCTTGGTTATGATCCTACTCTAGGCTCTCCTGCAGAAACGGCAGATATAATGCTTCCTTTACATCGTTCTTTGCAGGATGATCTTCTGAGAATATGGGAAACACCTTTAAGCATTTCCTCACCTTCTACAGCAACTACTGTTCTGTATCAGGTGCCCCCCTCTCCAGGGTTTCAAAAGACTCAACTTCCCCATCATTCCATTGTAGTGGAATCAGCAATGAGGAAGGTGAAAAGTAAGAAAAAGCATTCTTCTTATCCGCCAGGTCGTGCATCTAGAGCACTTGATGCTTTTGGACGTCAAACCTTCCAAACATCTATGCTGGCAACGAGGATTATCTCTTATATTTTCTACATGAGTCTCTCTCTTCAGGAGGTCACAAAGAAATTATCTCTTTTGACTCCTTTTCTCTCAGAGCCCAAGGCTGCAGACTATTCCTTACTTCTTAGTCATAGCCAGAATCTCTCTTGGTTTCTTTCTCGTGCTTCTCTAGACTCCTTTGAGTCTGTTAGCAGAACCTCTGCAATAGCCATAGGAGCACGACGTAGAGCCTGGCTCCAGGCTTCCGACTTGAGCAGATGGGCACAACACAGACTGGGTAATTCTCCTTGTACTGGAGAAAATCTCTTCAATAGGGAGGCTTTACGTCAGGTTGCTCATTGCTCCACTGACTTCCCTGGTTCTGCTGACCATCCTAAGCCTTCTCCTTCCCCAGGAGGTAGGAAATGTCCTACCAAGCCTTCTTTCCCTAAGAAAAGAAGGTTTCACTCTTCTCCTGCCCATCATCCAGATGTTCCCAAGCAGGGGACACCTCGTCCTGGTCTGAAGAATCCAAACTCTAGCCAGGCTGAACAAACCCAGCAACCATAGGTTCCTGAACGTTGCAACCTACAGTTAACTTCTTCTTAGCAGAAGTTTGTTCACTGTTTTTTCTTTCAAAGCTCTACACATGGTTTCCTTTCTTCAGGACATCTTTTTCCTCCTAGATATGCTGAGCTGTCAGGATATTCATGTCTATGGGTTACAGATTTCTCCTCTTCTTCCTACCAAGAAGAGAAGTTAACAACTATCCCATGATAGTTTTTCTGTCCCAACATGAACATTTTTTCCTTCAGCAGACTTACCATATGGTAAGTCACCTTCAGCTCCTGTTTCTCTACCCTCTCTTCCAGGGTTTCCCCTGAATGAGTGGTACCATACTGCAGAGCTTCTCTAGCCTTCCATTCCAGTGTAGAGTTTTTCCTTGAATAACTTCCCTTTTTTTCTCGGGGCAGCTCCTCAGACAGGGACAGGAATTTTTTCCTCTCCCTTTGTCTGTTCTCTCTGTTTTACACAGCAAGATTCTCTCTGCTATCTCTTTCAGCAGCTGCCCATGCAGGAGTTCCAGTGATTGAACTACTGGTACTTTTCCACAAGTTTCCAGTCTATCTTCCACTACTTTCTGTCTATTGCAGAGAGCATTATGCAGGAGAATTGGGAGATAAAACTGACTGTAGGTCAGCTGTGCTGCCAAATCCAAGAAAGTGGAGATGGCAAGAAAAGAAGATAAAGTGAGAAGCCTGAAGTGATTAGGATTATCCAAGATAGATGAAGCACTATCTTGGAATCACTACTAAGGCTTTCTACTATGGGCCCTTGCTAGAGAGCATAGGATTTTGTCTCTGATGACTATTCTATATGGTGGGAAAGGCTTATCAGTCATTTTCCATGACTGTGAGGGTTTTCCACACCCTGTTGTCTCCTGTTATACTACAGGATATAAGCCTTTTCTGCGTGAATGTCCAAAGAGTTTCCAATCCTCCAGGAATATGCTCTTTTTTTCCTTACCGCTCGTCCTCATGGTATCCTACTCCTTTATGGACAGCACATATTCTACCAGTAACGCATGATACCAATGTGTCCCTCCAGTGTGTCGTCCTGGTATCTTCCCCTATGCGTTTTCTGTCCATTTACCATGTTCGAGTTCTACAAGACTCAGGACTTGCTGTTTACAGACTGATATTGTCCTCTGTTTTTTCACGCAACCATCCGGGTTATTTCACTGGATAGCTTTCCTGCACCTTCTTAGCCCGGAGGAATAGATTCTCTATATATCTTCTCAAGTAGGTTCCACCTTCTTGTTATTAGATGAATCTTTCTCCTTCACATCACTCATGTGAATGTTCTTATGGGCATATCTCTATCTGCTTAGTTGCAGACATGTATCTTCACACATACATATTCATGTATGTATATATCTCTACATATTTCTATAGATACATATGTCTGTAAGCTGTGTGTGCGTATGTTATGTTGACCTCAACCGCCAAGGGGGCACAAAATGTCCAGGTGTATCGAAGGAAATGGGTCTTCTCCTTCCGTGGGCAGAGAGGCATCTGCAGGCGATCTCGGTGCAACACATCGCGGGGTAGACAATGTAAAAGCCGATTTCCTCAGCCGACATGCTCTGGATCGTGGGGAGTGGGCTCTGGCGCCAGAGTCCTTTCAGTCCATTGTTCGACAATGGGGTCTACCGGCAATGGATCTCATGGCTACGGCGCAGAATACCAAGGCACCGATCTACTTCAGCCGTTGGAGAGACAATGGGTTGCACGGGACAGATGCTCTGTCTCAAGCATGGCCAACCCATTTCCTTCTGTATGTCTTTCCTCCCTGGTCCATGATCGGCAGGATTCTCCAAAGAGTCAGGGAGCTTCGCGGCCCGGTGATCCTGGTGGCACCGGATTGGCCTCGCAGACCGTGGTATGTTCATCTCATCTGGCTGTCTCGGGCGTCTCCTCTACGCCTGGGGGCGTTCCCAGGGCTCCTGCTCCAAGGGCCGGTGGAAATGGGGAAACCCGGCTCCTTATCAATGCTTAAGGCACGGCGGTCTTAGACGTCGCTGGCTTACGCTCATGTGTGGCGTCTCTTTGACACTTGGTGTTCGCTACGTCACATCTTGCCCTGGTGTTGCAATATCCCAGATATTTTTCCTTTCTGCAGGCCGGTCTAGATAAGGGTCTGGTGCTCAGGGCCTTGCGCGTGCAGGTTGCCGCGCTAACTTGTTTTCGAGGGCCGATAGTGGGGCGTTCTCTCGCCTTGCATGTGGACGTTTCGCGTTTTCTTAAAGGGGTTCAGACATTACGGCCCCCGATGCATCCTGTGATAAGGAAGCTTATCATAGTTCAGGAAGGAGCTATAATAGAGGTGAAGTGACTCTGAACAAGCAACCTGTCTGTTCTGGTAGAAATAATAAAACAGAATGTTTCCATAAAAGACTACCAGTCCCAGAATGCACCAGGTTTCCAACAGCCATTAGAAGAGCTGAAGTGGGGAAACGTGTGTTCAATCAGGAGGGCTATGAGGTAATCCCCAAGCACTCATCTCCAAGGGCAGGGCTTGATTCAGCACAGCTGTGCTGTGCTAGGGTGGAGCATTCATCTAAGCAGAATAAAAGAAAAGCTTATTCTACAGATAATCATCTTCTTGATCAGAATTATCTTGATCAGCCTGAGGATCATCATCAGCAGTAGAAGCCAGAGCTGACGGACAGAGAGAGCAAGAAACACTTTGGAAGAAAGAAGAGAAAAGCATTTGGGAGGTCTAGAGGAGTCCATAGCAGAGGCAAGCATTCCAGAGGCAAGCATACACCATTGGACTGGGGAAAGCCAGAGGAGTGGGATTGCATAGCCAGGAATCCCAGGACGGCACCTGTGAGGGAGACGGCTGCACTTGGAAGGGACCCTAAGACCAGTGCAAGAAGGTATGTGAAGAGAGACCCAGTGTCCAGGGATCTTGATTGGAAGGCTGGACATAAGAACTGGACTACATACTGGCCAGGATATTTAGAGAGGAACTCTAACAGCAATGGGAGCTCATGTATGAACACTGATCTATGCCCTAGCTCTTCACTGGGAAGACAGCAGGGAAACAAGTATTGTCCTGAGAGTGTTCCATTGAGAAATTCCTCTGTGCCAATCCATGATATTGAACCCATGATAGTTGAAGAAGGGGAAGATATTATAAATGGGGACTTTGAATACATGGATTGCTCTCTGTCTAAACTTCTGTGGTAATATGCTGTTACAAAATACAACAACCATCACAAAGAAATATAAACTTGTTCTTTAATCTACTCAGAAAAGCTTCTGAGTAGGATTTGAGCCACGTAATAGAAAGTAAACCAGCCAAGGGGGTTTCAGCTGGTAATTGTTAGCAATTGAGCCTTGCCTAATTGCCTGTGAGCTCTGAAGGGACACTTCTGAGTCTGTGTGAAGATACAAGAAGTTATCCCTGAAAAAGAACAGTTTTTTTTTCTACTTTGTGGTTTTTGTTTGTTCTTTGAAGCACTGCTAAGAAGATATTAGCAGGGGCCTACAGAAAAGACCTTTCTGTTCCCATCAAGGTCTTTATGCTTTGATTTGATTGCTTAACAAGTTCAGCTGTTGTTTTTTTCCTTATTTGTTTTTCTAAGTATAATACTGAAAGCAAGTATTCCTTTTTATGTGCTACTAAGTATATCTGTGTAGGGAGAAATAACCCCATAAATAAAATATCTTCTTTGCTTTACATTCGAGCAAGAACAACTAATTTATTGTGAACGGCTGAGTCTGGTATGAATGGACTACATTTCCCACAATCCTTTGCAAGTCATATTAATATTTGCCTTTGCCAAGACTGTGGACATTCTCACCCAGCGCCCCCGTTTACAATCTTTTAGTTCCTTCTTGGGATCTCGCTCTCATTCTCTGTGCCCTTGTTGCTCCTCCCTTTGAGCCCCTGAAGACATGTTCCCTTAAGGATTTAACGCTAAAGACAGTTTTCCTAGTGGCCATTACCTCGGCACGTCGGATTTCCGAACTTCAGGCTCTCTCTTGTTGAGACCCCTATCTCTTGTTTTCTTCGGCGGGAGTTTCTCTTCGAACTGTTCCATCCTTTACACCTAAGGTGCTTACCCCGTTTCATGTCAACCTACCTTGCCTACCTTTGAAAGAGAGCAGTGTTCCGGTCACCTTCGTCAATCGCGTGCTGTGGATCTGAAGAGAGTGCTTTATCGGTATCTTAAGATCACGAACGCCTTCCGTAAGACTGATCATCTTTTTGTCCTGTTTGCGGACCCTCGACGGGGGTCCGCAGCCTCCAAATCCACCATTTCTAGATGGTTGCGAGGAGCTATTGAGGCAGCTTCTATACTGCAAGGCAAGCAGGCTCCAGCAGGGCTCCGAGCTCACTCCACTCGGGCTCAGGCTTCGTCTTGGGCCGAGCGGTTTCAAGTAGCCCCTCTCGACATTTGCCGGGCGGTGACTTGGTCATCGTTGCCCACGTTTGTCTGTCAGTATAGATTGGACGTTCATGCTCAGCAGGAGGGTCAGTTTGGAGCTGCAGTGCTGTCGTTGGCATTGACCCCCCCTTGAAAGCAGGTAGCTTGGGTACTGCCCGTTTGTCTGGACTGGTCTAGCAGTATGAACTGGAAGGAGAAATTTCACTTACTGTTAATTTCCTTTCCTGGAATACTGTTAGACCAGTCCAGGACCCACTCTGCTGTCAGTTACGGTGCTGCTACTGCGGTGAAGCCGCTGGCCTCTGTTCCTTCCTTGTCAGTATGCCTCTCCATGGGGGCCCGGTGGCTGCGTTATCGGTCTTAGCAGCCTTCAGTTCTGGGGATACTTTCAGCTCCCTTGTACATAGTTGAATTAAACATCCACTATGTGTGGTCTTATGGTTTAGTTGCGTTACATGTTTGGGTTCGCTTTACAGACAATACTGAGGGAGACCCCTAGGGGTAGGACCATATTACCAGAGTCCAGCCTATCAGAGCTCTGGTAGAATTCTCTGTCTCCAAGATCTGCTGGCAAGGGGACACAACCCGTTTGTCTGGACTGGTCTAGCAGTATTCCAGGAAAGGAAATTAACCGTAAGTGAAATTTCTCCTTCCGCCTTAACTCTAAGGTGTACATAAGTCTGTCCTCAAATGCTTTATAATGAAGACCACTAACCATTTTAGTAGCCACCCTCTGTTCTGACTCCATCCTGTTTATATCCTTTTGAAGGTGCGGTCTCCAGAATTGCACACAATACTCCAAATGAGGTTGCACCAAAGAATTATACAGAGGCACTATGACCTCCTTTTTTCTGCTACCTTTTGCTGTTGCCTTTTCTACCTGTTTAGCTACTTTAAGATCATCAGACACAACCACGCCTAGGTACTGCTCTTCTTTAATGGACAAAAGTACTTCACTCCCTATACTATATTGCTCCCTTGTATTGCTGCAGTCCAAATGCATGACCTTGCATTTTTTATTTAAACGTCATTTTTATTGTTTCAAACGTACCTTACAAACATGCCACACTACACAGAATCATCAACCCCCCCCTCCTATCTCCCATCCAATACATCCTCCCCCATACATAGATACAAGTCTATCAGCAGCGCGAGGTGATTCCCTACCACCTCCCAGCTCACCCATCCCATAAGCCTCCCTCCACAGTATAAATTTAGTCAACTTGCGGTGCTGCATTTGGCAGACTTAGACAAAGCATTGTATACACAAACAAATAGGCGTCAACCCATACAGCCTGCATACCACTCTTGGAGTGCAGAGACCCCTCCAGATTCATCTGGCACACTATAAACTCTTCCATTGCTCACAGCAGCCTTCATATACCAACCCCCTATACCCTCCCCTATTCCCCCCCCCCTACCTTCCCCTCCCTTCCTTTCCTTCCCCAATCCCCCCTCCTCCCTCAGGCACACTTACATTCACTCCCCTCAATAAACCATCTTAACTTTTTACACTCAACTGATCACCCCCAAGCTTGCTTACCAGTTCTCAATACCAACCGCCTCCCTATTCCTCTCCCCTCTGCTTTCCCCATCTCGACTATCTTCTCCCACTGCCTGCCATATCTTTTCGAATTCTGCCTTTTTTGTGGTCCCCAATATCTGGGCTGTTCTCTGTTCCATTCCTTTCAAAGTCAGCATCCCTTGGCGCCACTCCCTGATTCCTGGGGGTTTGTCCTGCAACCAATGGCGGAGAATACACTGCTTCGCCATGAGAAAACCTCTGTCATAAAGTTTTCTATCATAGCTTTGCAGCAGTCCAGTTCCATCGCTTTGTATGTCTCTTCCTCCCTCTCCCGCTCTAAGGACACCGAACAAACACCACTCTGGAGAGAAGACTCGCCCCTGTGGCCTCCAATGTTGCAGCTCATCCTGTACCTCTCGCCAAAACTCTCGTATCTGCACACATTCCCAGAATCGATGCATCAACGTTCCCCTCTCAGTCCTACAAAGCTGGCACGCATCAGTCGAGAGCAGCCCCATCCTAGCCGCCCAAACATTGGGCACATAAGCCCTCCATAATAGCTTATATTGGATTTCTTGCAACCTCACTGATCCAGAGACTGCTTTTATGCGTTGAAAGGCCTCCTGTAAACCGGCTGCCGTCACCGTCATCACTCCATCGCAGCCCCAACTGTGGGCCAGCTTGTCCAGAGCGCCCATCTCCCCTCCCCCCCCCCCCGGTACCAATCATCTCGAAGGGTCTTTATTGAGATTTTCCTCTCTATCGTCAATAAGAAATCCCAAACTCCCCTATTACACAAAACTAGCCCCTGGCAGCTCTGCAGTTCTCTAACATAGTGTCAAACTTGCAAGTAGAAATAGAACGTCTTCTGCGCTATACTGAATCTCTCCACAAAAGAGTGAAAAGAATCCAATTCCCCCTGCATTGGCATCCTCAGTTGCCCAATATACTCTAGGCCACTGTCCACCCAACTCTTGGGCACGCCCCCTTGTGTTCCGGGCTCAAAATCCCCATTACCCCCTATGGGGATACACTCCGTTGCGGCCCAGTTTAACCCTTTTTTCTGGCATAATATCCTCCACGTCTGTCTAAGAGCTCCAAGATATACTGACCCCTTCCATAGTTGCGGCAAATCTGTGCTCTTTTTGTGCAACGGGTATGTTGTTTGATAGGGCTCCGACATCCAGTCAATTTAACGCTGTCGGCAGGATATCTGCAGTATCCAAGATTAAATCTCTCAAAGGCCTAATCAGGCAAGTAAAATTATAGTGTCGCACTGAAAGTAGCCCCAGTCCGCCCTCCTCTCTACTGCTTATTGGCGCTGCCAAGGGAATACGTGACTTCCTCCCCTTCCACAAAAACCTAGCAATATGCCTTTGTAAGAGCAGCAAATCCCGTCGCAGTAGCCAGATGGGAAGATGTCTCAGTAGATACATCAATCTAGGCATCTCTATCATCTGAACGAGAGCTACGCGACCCATAAGCGAGAGAGGGAGGTCTTTCCATTTCTGCAGTGTTGCTGCCGTTCTATTAATCATGGGCATGACATTTACCTCATATAACTTCGTGACATGATCTGGTATCTGAATCCCAAGATAGCGAAACTCTCCCTGCGCCCAAAGTAAGGAAAATCGTCCCTGCCATCCACGCCGCGCTCTGCCACCTACATCTAGGGCCATCGATTTGCTGAGATTAATTTGGAGTCCCGAAAATTAACCAAACCGGTCGATTAATCGCAAAGCTTGTTCCAAAGACCTCTGTGGATCACACATACACAGCAACATATCGTCGGCGAACGCACTAACCTTAATTCTCCCATTCTGCCACTCTACACCCGTCACCTCCTTCGCCTCAAGAATAGAGAGCAACAAGGGCTCTAATTGGATAACAAATAGCAGTGGAGATAATGGGCATCTCTGCCGCGTGCCCCTGAGCAAAGAGAATGGCGGGGAACACACCCCGCCACTAGCTACACAAGCCAAAGGGTGGTTATATAGCGCCTTTACCCAGTCAAGAAAGGACCCTTCACATCCAAATCTAGCTAAGACCTCAAACATATAAGGCACACAAAGAGGAGCAGGTACTCCTGCAGGCGATTTAAGAAATCACAAGGGGCAGGAGATGTCGGATGAATAAAATCTTCTTTATTGTAAGGAGACCCCAACGCGTTTCGGGAACGCCTTCTTCAGGGGGAGAAGCTACAATTATATCTTAAAAAAACAAAATAAAATTAATACAAGGTAAGAATAATAAAAACAGTAATGGAAGGACATAACACACCTGGCATGTGTTGTAGTAAAAAGACGGACAATCGTATAACATAGAAAATAAGAAACCATTGGAACATATATATAATATGTGGCAAACATATAAATAATGGCATAAAATTAATTAAAAATCATTAAAAATCACAACAAAACAAACCAAACAAACGCAGGGCTGAGGAACCATCAACAGAAAACTTTGCAGAAGATATTGAACAAACTCGGTGGGGATTAAAAATAATGAAGAATATTGCTTGATCCTAATGAAACCATTAAAAAACATAGATGATTGTAAATAATAATTAGTAATGTAATATGATAATCATAAATATAACTATACTAAATAATTATTAGAAATACTTATTAAAATAATAAATAAAAATCATAAAGTGCTAAAATGTTACTTGATCCTAATGAAACCATTAAAAAACAGTTAAAACATAGATCATTACAAATAATATTAATAAATAAAAAATGGTGATGTAATATGATAATCATAAATGTAACTATATAAAAAACGAATAATAGGAACATTAGAGAACATGTACAGAAAATAATGTTAATACTAAATAATTATTAAAAATAATAATTATTAAAAATAGTAAATAATAAAGTAAAAGTACTAATAAAATAGTAAGATAATAGTAATAGTGAGATAAATATAAACACCAATGATAAAAATTAAATAAATACAAGTCATATTATCAAATTTAGCACACAATGTAAATTGATACAACTAACCCAGAACATAGCAGCAAGAATAATAATGAATATAAGCGCAATAGAACATATCACACCGATCCTGGCTGAACTCCATTGGCTACCTATTTACAGCAGAATAAAATACAAGATTCTTCTAACCACATTTAAGCTAATAAATAACTTAGCACCATCTGTACTCAATACACTCATAAATGTAGAAATTGATAAACGCTCACAAAGGAGTAGAAACACAAACACTATAGCAGTACCAAAAGATTACACAAAAGCTAGAAAACAAACCAACAAGAGAGCCTTCTCACATTCAGCACCTATCCTCTGGAATAACCTTCCTGACAACATTCGTTTACTGTCAGACATAAAGGAATTTAGAAAAAAACTGAAAACCCATTTATTCTCATTACACTACAAAGGAGCAGAATCTAACCAGACTACACAAAGAGACACAGGTTAACAACCATACTACAAATATCTATAACTACGTGCTTTGAAGTTTAGAATAATGTATACAACCACAAGTGATAAATGATATAATTTGTAAATATCTACAATGTATATAAGTTCTAATAGTTTAATGTTCAAACTTTTATATTGTTCTAATAGTTTAATGTTCAAACTTTATATTGTACCTGTATCTAATTCCACCTGTTCTATGTAAAATGACTTGGTATGATATTACCCATACCATATTACATACTGTTCATTGTAAACCGCACTTGATACTTGGGAAAGAGCGGTATAGAAATAATTGTTAAATAAATAAATAAATAAAATAAAGATAATATCATATATTTTGTGTTTAAAATTAACTCGAAGATGACTTCTCATAAGGTTAAGGTATAGTGGTGAGAAGGTGCCACTCTTGTTTAAGAATGTCCACAATGGCCTTGGACTGTCCAGAGAAAGTTAAAGCACAGACTATTTTTTCTGTATGTGTATGTGATGTCTTGCTCATAAGTGTGGAACGATCAGTCATACATGCTCTATGGTAGGCCTTCTGAATGCAAGATTGAGGGTAACCGCGTTGTTGAAACCTATTCTTCATGTCACTAGCATGTGTTTCAAAATCGACATTATTTGTACATAGACGTTTAATCCTTAAAAACTGGCTGATGGGAAGATTCCTCTTGAGGGATGGGTTGTGGTGACTATCATACTTAAGTAATGTATTGCGATCGGTGGGTTTTCGATATAAGGTGGTTGAGAAACCTGTATAGGATTTTTTAATCAATATGTCTAAATATGGAATTTCAACCGTACTGTAGGTGCCCTCAAACTGTAAATGTGGATCCAATGAGTTAAGCCAGACGTGAAAAGTGTGAAGTATTTCAACTGACCCATTCCACACTACAAGAACATCATCGATGTAGCGCTTCCAAAGGCAAACATTAGATTGAAAAGGATGAAAGGTCAAAAATTTGGCTTCAAAATCAGAAACGTACAAATTGGCCACATCAGGTGCCATAGGCGACCCCATGGCAACCCCTTTTATCGGGTTTATAGAAAACCCCTTTAAAACAACTACTTCAGCTTGCTTTTGAACACACTTCTGTTAGAATAGCATATGAAGTGCCAGTGATCTTGCTAATGAGTATTTCACTGATTCTGTCGTCAGACTTTTATCATTCGGTTTATGACACTACGAATCATGCCTTACTCATATCTGTTAAGTTTTTAATCCTTTGTATCTCTAGTGTGCTTTGACCAGCTCTTTAATATCACATGCAGATACTGGTCATTCTGAGTTTATTTTTAGATAAGAAGTGTCTCCTAAAAAAACTCTCTTTTCTACATATAATATATATATAATTTTTATATAGCATATGGTTACTTAACCTTATGAGAAGTCATCTTCGAGTTAATTTTAAACACAAAATATATGATATTATCTTGATTACAAAAAATCTTTTGCCAATTTTATAATCATGAGATGACTCCCATTATTTATTGGTTTTAACGTGTGCTAAATTTGATAATATGACTTGTATTTATTTAATTTTTATCATTGGTGTTTATATTTATCTCACTATTATTATTATCTTACTATTTTATTAGTACTTTTACTTTATTATTTACTATTTTTAATAATTATTATTTTTAATAATTATTTAGTATTAACATTATTTTCTGTACATGTTCTCTAATGTTCCTATTATTCGTTTTTTATATAGTTACATTTATGATTATCATATTACATCACCATTTTTTATTTATTAATATTATTTGTAATGATCTATGTTTTAACTGTTTTTTAATGGTTTCATTAGGATCAAGTAACATTTTAGCACTTTATGATTTTTATTTATTATTTTAATAAGTATTTCTAATAATTATTTAGTATAGTTATATTTATGATTATCTTATTACATTACTAATTATTATTTACAATCATCTATGTTTTTTAATGGTTTCATTAGGATCAAGCAATATTCTTCATTATTTTTAATCCCCACCGAGTTTGTTCAATATCTTCTGCAAAGTTTTCTGTTGATGGTTCCTCAGCCCTGCGTTTGTTTGGTTTGTTTTGTTGTGATTTTTAATGATTTTTAATTAATTTTATGCCATTATTTATATGTTTGCCACATATATATATGTTCCAATGGTTTCTTATTTTCTATGTTATACGATTGTCCGTCTTTTTACTACAACACATGCCAGGTGTGTTATGTCCTTCCATTACTGTTTTTATTATTCTTACCTTGTATTAATTTTATTTTGTTTTTTTAAGATATAATTGTAGCTTCTCCCCCTGAAGAAGGCGTTGCCGAAACGCGTTGGGGTCTCCTTACAATAAAGAAGATTTTATTCATCCGACATCTCCTGCCCCTTGTGATTTCTCAAACATATAAGGCCATGAGACCCTGTCAAAGGCCTTCTCTGCATCTAGGCTTACCAGTATCAGTGGCGTCTCCTGCGCGAGGCATTTCTCCATTCCCAGTAGTACTTTACTAATATTCGAAAAAGATTCCCTCCCCCTCACAAACCCTGATTGGTGCTCTCCAACCAAACGTGGCAATATCTTCTGTAATCGGGCCGCTAGAACCGACGCCACTATCTTCATATCATAATTAATTAACGATATTGGCCGGTAAGACGCCGGGTCTTCCGGATCTCGACTCTTCTTGGGTATGATAGTGATTGCCGCCGTCCGAATTTCCCTTGGAAAGGAGCCCAACTCTTGCGCCTCCTGATACAGGGCCATCAATGTGGGAGTAACCTGGGGCATCAAAAGCTTGTAAAATTCAGTTCCGTACCCATCGGGCCCTGGAGCTTTATGCGGCTTCCCTGCTTTAATCACTGCCTGTATCTCCTCTCCTGTAATATGCCCGTTGAGCTCCTGCAGCTCTCCCCTTGTTAAGCGTGGGAGCTTCAAGGCCCCCAGGAATTCCTGTTCCTGCTCTCTGTTCTCTTCCTCTGGCGTATACAAGTCCCGGTAGTATTAACTGAACACCTGCACTATCTGGTTTAGTTCAGTCTGCTGTCTTCCCTCTCTATCCCTAATCTTGGTCACTCCTTGAATGCCTCATCTCTCTTTTACCAAGCGTGCCAACAAACGCCCCGTGCGCGCGCCATATCTGAACAACTGATGCCGATAATACTGCATCGAATAGATCGCTCTCTCATGCAGGGCCTCATTCAAGGCTTCCTGCACTTCTAAGTACAGTGCTAATCTGTTCGGGTTTGCCAGAACTTCCTGCTTTGCCTCCCGCAGTTTTTGGGCCAACTCCAGAATCACTGCATTAACTCGTTTCTTCTCCTTTGCGACATATGCTATTATGTGCCCCCTTAATACTGCCTTCCCCGCCTCCCAGAAGGTCGCCACCGTTATGTCCCCCGTATCATTATATTTCAAGTACTCCTCCCAATGGTGTACCAGGTATTGCTGAAATTCTGCCTTCTTCCATAAGTGCCCAGGGAAGGACCACTTGGCCCCCCCCAGAGACACGCCCTTTTAAATCCATCACTACCCTAGCGTGGTCAGACAGTACCATCAGCTCAATCTCTACCCTTATCACTTTCCCAAAGGTCTCTCTCGAGATAAGGATATAATCAATCCTGGACCATGTCTGGTGCGTTCTCGACAGATGCGTGTAATCCCGCTCCGTGCCTTGCAAAATCCTCCACGAATCTATCAGACCACCCATTTTACAGGTATCCCACACCTTTGTTGTTCCATTCCCCTCTGACCGTCCCCACTTGTGACTTATCTAGGGTTGGGTCATGTGGACAGTTATAATCTCCCGCCAGTATCAGTGATATCTTCGGTGCCCCCATTATCTTTTTCAACTAAAGCGTAAAGAACTGGTGATCATAATTGTTCGGAGCGTATACGTTCCCCAAAAAGAGCTCCTCCCCTTGGATTTTGGCATGCAGAAACTGAAATCTTCCTTGCGGGTCCATTTCCTCTCTAATGACCTCTACCGCAATCCCCTTCTTTATGAGGATCGCCACTCCTCTCTTCCTACCCCCTGAGGATGCTGCAAAAACCTGGCCCACCCAGTCTTTCTTAAGCTTTGGATGCTCCTTTGCACTCAAATGCGTTTCTTGCAGCATCGCTATTTGCACTCTTCCTCTCTTTAGGGCCTGCAGGATTTTTGTTCTTTTAATTGGCGTGCTCACCCCTGCTACATTCCAGGAGGTTATCCTAAGATCATCTTTCATTTATCCTCTCCCCAGGTAGTTGAATCACTATCAGTTCTCCAGCGTAACCTGAAGCCCCGGGCTGCCCAGCCTCAACCCCAGGCTTGTCGTCATAGTTGGGCCACTTTTGAAAAAACCTATGCTCATCCACTCCATTTCCTGCTAAATGCTTGGGGTCCATGCTTTCCCACCCTTCCATTCTCACAAATTTTCTCTTTTGCCTTTGTGGCTCTCTCACACTCACACACCATTCAGCTCCCCTCCCCTTACCATGCCATACCCCCCATCCGAACCTGTACTGGCGCCTCCAACATTTGCTGGTCCATCCAATGTTGGACCCTCTCCGGCCGCCCCCCGCACAGTGCAACTGTCGGGTAGATCCTTGTGTCTGTGTTCTCAGTTGGGTGTATGGCTCTGTACTGTCCTCAGTGGCACCACACCCTACTCCATGCTTTCCCATTGTGTGTGTACCTGTTGTTGCACCCCCACTGCTTTGCCGCCCCTGGAGGGTTGTGCCCCATGGCTCTGTTCATGGTCTGTTTGTCCCACCCAGTTCCTACGGTCCCTTGGTGCATTACATATGCCCATATGCGCAGTGGCGGTCTGTGTACCTCGTAGGGCTATTGCTGCCACAGGACAACACATGGCAGGTGGCGTGGTGCTGTGCACGCCTGTTGAGTGGGTACAAGGGCTGCCAGACCATGGGTGGGTGGGTGGGGTCCCTGGGCCGGGGTGTGTGCCACTTCAGGGCCCATCTGGGAATGACAGGTGCCCGTGGGTGCCGGAGCATGTTGGCCAGTGATGTGTCAGGGCCACATGGTGTGGTGCTTGGGATGTGGGTGGGGGTGGGGATGTTGTGTGTTGACTGCCATTGTGCAATGTTGAGGCCCCCTGCATGTGTGGGTGTCTGCGTGTGGTGACCTATGCAATGCATGGCTGGCAGGGGGCTGAGGTCCAGGGGCGTTGTTGTGATGGTACGCCTGGTGTGGGATACCCCGTATGTTACATGGGGCTGGCTGGCGTCATGTGTGATCCCGGCATATGCCCCTCCCACCCCACCCCTCAGTCCACCCCTGCACTTGTGTGTGTATTGTCTCTCACCAGTACAGCTTATTCAAACTTACCGGCACTTACCGCCGTCCTGGGTCCGTGGAACAGGAGAAGCCGTCAAAAGTACCTCGAGTGGAGCCGGAGTCTGCTGGACACGTAAGTCCTGTTGTCCTCGAGGACTCTCCTCCCAGGGAGCCAACGTCGGGCCCCGAGTCGGTGGCTGCTGAGTCTCCTGAGCTGGGTCTCAGGCTGACAGCCTTGGAGTGCAGACTGTCTGCCTTCATGGATCAGCAGCGGGTGCCTCGCATCTGCCCCGATCACCGGGACGTCGAAGTCGACCCCAGAGACCGAGCCAATACTCGAGACCATAAAGGCTCGAGGTCGTCCTCGGTCGCGGTCATCCTCGCCCTCCCGGTCGGGACCGAGGGCGTCGACGCCGGTGCCTTCGGCGTTGGGGTGGGTGCTGCCAGGCCCCGCGTGGTCGGAGCCCGACTCCTCTTCGGACAAGTCCGCCTGGGAGACGGAGGACGAGGAATCCCTCGATACCTTCAAGACTCGGTGTGTCCCATCGGACTCACCGCAGTCTGAGCCCCGGAGTAGTTCCCCTCCGGAGGATACCCGGTTCTCGGAGTTTGTTCGGGATATGGCCACTGCTTTGGCGATCCCGGCGGATCCCGAGGAGGAGCCTCGAGCCGAAGAGCTCGAGGCACTCCAGTATGACTCTCCTCCGAAGGAGGCCTTTACTGTGCCGGTTCCTCCGATGCTGGAACGACTCCTCTTCCGGATGTGGGAGGCACCGGCCTCGGCGCCAGTTCTCAGCAAGCGGGTCGATTCCATTTATCAACTCCGTAAGAGCCCTGGTTTTCAAAAGGCGCAGCTACCACACCATTCCATGGTGGTGGAATCGGCCATGCATCGTCTGAAAAGTCAGAAGATGCATTCCGCGGTGCCCCCGATAGGGACGCCCGGAACCTTGATGCGTTTGGTAGAAAGTGCTTCCAGGGCTCAATGCTTGCTTGCCGTGTCCAGTCTTACCAGCTGTACATGGCCATGTACTTGCGGGACCTGGCAAAGGAGCTTGCCGGGTTCTGTGCTGGTCTCTCCGGGGAACCTTTGCAGAGGTTCAAGTCCTTGTCTTCTGGGATCCGGAAATGCTCTAAGTTCATGTCCCGAGCGGCCTACGATGGCTTCGACGCCTCGGCCCGTGTTGCGGCAGCCAGCATCACGGCTCGACGCCAGGCATGGCTGCAGTCATCGGACCTCGAGCCATGGGTTCAGGACAAGTTGGTCGATGTCCCTTGCCGAGGTGAGAACCTTTTGGCAAGCCCATGGCATAAAACTCTCAATCATGCAGCCTCTAATAACCATGTCAGCAGAAAGAACACACATACAAGAGTCGGTAATGCCCCTTGGTTTAACAACACATTAAAGCAATTGAAAAAGGGGTTAAGAAAAGCAGAGGTTATATGGCGGAAACATAAAAACCCTATTAATAGCGAGATATACCACAAACAACTTAAATTGTATAAGGAAGCAATAGACAATGCCAAGAAAAATTACCACACATCTATCCTTACAAACTCATTAAACAGACCAAGAGAATTATTCTCAATTGTTCAAAAACTAACGAGCAACACCAACAACTCCAGCAATGATATCACAGAAATCTCACCTCAAACATTGGCTAATTACTACATAAATAAAACTAAGCTCCACCCTCCTCTACTTAACATCATACACACATATCAAACCCATTATATAGACGAATGGTCTGAGTTCAACCTCATAACTAAGGACGTACTTAAGAACACTATAATAAATATTAATACAACAACATCCTACCTAGACCCATGTCCAGTATCCTGGATAAAGAACTCCCTACCAATTTTATCCTCCTTCATACTTCCTATAATCAACTTATCCCTAAAAACTGGATATCTACCCTCAACATTAAAACATGCTCAGATCCGCCCAATACTTAAAAATGCCACCCTTGACAAAACATTACCTAATTCCTATAGACCCATATCAAGTATTCCTTTCATGGCAAAACTAATTGAGATAGTTGTATAAATTCAGATCCAAGAATACATTGATACCTCAGCCCCACTTGATGAACAACAATATGGTTTTCGCCCACGCCATGGTGTTGAGACACTCTTAACAGTACTCATTGACACCCTTGTAAGAGGTATAGACAATCCCAAGCAAGCATTTTTACTCCTATTCATCGACATCTCTGCAGCATTTGACAGCGTAAACCATGCTTCAATGCTCAATAAACTCAATCAAATAGGAATAAAATCAACAGTACTTAATTGGTTTACTTCTTATCTAAGCAACAGAACACAAACAGTACAAATCGGTAACCTGACTTCTGAGACATACAACCCAGGAACTAGGTCTCCCTCAGGGATCGGCATTGTCAGCACTCCTTTTTAATATCTACATAAAGCATGTCTGCAATATATTTTAAAAATTCAATGTTTATTATCACTTATATGCAGACGACATAATGATGTACATCCCATTTACAATCCCCAACATACCACTTCAATTGCTCACAGAGTGCTTTAATGAACTAACTATCTGGCTAAATGAAAATAACCTCTACATCAATCATGCAAAAACAGAAGCCCTAATTGTAGCAAAAAACCTCTCATACTCACCTCCTACACACATTACTCTACAAAACCAAGAAATCAAATTAAAAAATGAGGTACGATATCTAGGTGTAATAATTGACACACATATTAACATGGAAACACATATAAGAAATACAACGAAGAAAGTATACTTCAAACTTAAAGTCCTAAAGCAGCTACGCCCACTAATGCACTTACAAGACTTCCAGCGCATAATACAAGCCATAATTACACCCCACTTTGACTTTGCAAATCTAACACTACTAGGCACAACAAAACAAAACTTGAAAAGACTTCAAATTGCACAAAATGCTGTGGCCAGGACCATTATGAAGGTCCCCCCATTTCAACACATCACGCCGATCCTGGCGTACTTACACTGGCTACCGATACAAAGCCGAATAATATATAAATCCCTAATAACTACCTTCAAAACTCTAAACAACATGGCTCCACTTACCCTATTCAACCTCATCACTAAAGAACCTGCCAAAACCCAACATAGGAGAGATCACACAAACAAACTAAAGACTCTGAAGGAATTTATAAAAGCCAGAAAGATAACAAACAATAAAGCATTCTCACATGCAGCCCCCATTCTATGGAACGCCCTTCCAGATGAAATTAGATCTCTCTCAGAGATCAACGAATTCCGCAAAAAACTTAAAACGCACCTGTTCACTTCACACTACGGATCTCTGTCAAACACATCTACCCAACTAGAAAATGGATAATATAATGCCAGTCCTCATAAGCCAAATCGGTCTTGACATAGGATTTGAAACCCAAATGCTTATATATTACGACTCAACCATGTCTCACTCACAGCTGTATATAGTTTTCTCTTTGTTCCCTGTAAACAGTTCATTATGTTCCAAGTAATGTAATTTAAGTTGTTAAGGTTTAAAGCTGTTCCATGTAATGCAATATAAGTTGTTATGGTTTTAAGTTGTTCTCTGTATTAACAGACGTTGACCTGTTATAATGTTGTTCCATGTAAACCGCACCTGATCTGTGGAAGGTGCGGTATATAAGAAACTGTTAATTAAATTAAATTAAATTAAATTAATGGCTGAGAAGGCTGCTGAGCTCGAGACCGAGCACCTCATGAGGACAAGGCTGTCTCGAAAGACTTCTGCCCCTTCTCACAAGAAGAAGGGCTCGGGTAAGAAGTCCTTTTACCCGAGGAAGGCAACTGCCTACAAACAGTTCCCACCTTACCAGGCCTCCCCAGCTCCCCCACAGGGTCATCAGGCCAAGGGGCAGGGACATAGGTCCCGTAGGCAGAAGGCCCCCAAGCCTCTGGCTCCTGCTCCCACTCAGCAGGGTGGGGGTTTTTGACTCTCAAGGCATAGCCTATCCGTCTCTGCTGTCCCATCCCTGCACAGGAGGTCGACTAGCCCTGTTTGCCCACCGGTGGCCACCCATTACAGGGGACAACTGGGTCTTAAGCAAGTCCACAAGGGCTACCTGCTTCATTTTCATCAGTTGCCTCCTCCCTATTTTCCAGGAGAGCCTCCTAGGCCTCCTCTCCATACAGCCCTCCTCCTGCAGGTGCTTCAGGGTGTGTTGCGAGACAAGGCGGTGGAGCCTGTGCCTCTCCACCTACAAGGTCACAGTATCTACTCCAGGTACTTCCTAGTACCAAAGAGAACAGGGGATCTCAGGCCTATTCTCGACCTCAGAAATTTCAACAAGTTCTTAGAGAAGGAGAAGTTCAAGATGCTTACTCTTGGAACACTTCTGCCCTACCTCCAGCAGGGAGATTGGCTATGCTCTTTAGATCTAAAGGATGCATACATTCACATCCTCATTCATCCAGACCACAGAAAGTACCTCAGGCTCATTGTGGGAGGAAACCATTATCAGTACAGAGTGCTGCCTTTCGGCCTCACCTCCGCCCCAAGAGTCTTTACCAAATGTCTGGCAGTGGTGGCAGCCCACCTGAGAAATCAGGGTATCTTTGTCTTCCCCTACCTGGACGACTGGCTCATCAGGGGTCAGATGTGCCAGGAGGCCAGGCAAGCCACCCTCCGCACTATTTCTCTGCTTCAGCACCTGGGCTTTGTCATAAACTTTGCAAAGTCCACTTTGCTCCCCTCCCAAAACTTCGAGTTCATAGGAGCGAGGCTGGACTCTCTGCAGGCAAGGGCTTTCCTGCCAGAGGACAGAGCCCAAAGATTGATGACCTTGGCAAACCAGTTTCTCAGCAGGTCCCTGGTCTCCGCCAGGCTCTGCCTGAGGCTTCTTGGCCACATGGCTTCGACAGTACATGTGACTTCCAATGCCAGGCTTCATATGAGGCCTGCGCAATGGTGTCTCAGGAATCAGTGGTCGCAGGCCACAGGGAGCCTCAGCGACAGAGTAAGGGTGTCCAGACCATTCCTGTACTCCCTACGTTGGTGGCTGCATCCCCCCAACTTACTGAAAGGGATGCCTTTTCAGCCACCTGGGTTCACTGTGGTGTTGACCACCGATGCCTCCCTGTAGGGATGGGGTGCACACTGTCTGGGCAAGTGCACCCAGGGCCTGTGGTCTCCCTGGGAGGCCCAGCAGCAGATCAGTCTACTGGAACTACGGGCTATTCGCTTGGCCCTCAAGACTTTCTCTCAAACCCTGGCCCACCAGTCTGTCTTAGTACAAACAGACAATCAGGTAGCCATGTTTTATGTGAACAAGCAGGGCGGCACTGGGTCCAGGCTCCTTTGTCAGGAGGCGCAGGACCTTTGCTTGTTTGCGCTCAGGCGCAACATGTTGCTCAGGGCGGTTTAACTCCCTGGCTAAGAAAATTACCTGGCAGACAGGTTGAGCAGGATTCTGCAGCCCCACTTATGGCAGCTCCATCCCTTTGTGGTTCAGAAGATCTTCCTGAGATGGGGACTTCCATCCATAGATCTATTTGCCAACCCCCTGAGCAGACAGCTGCCCAGGTTCTGCTCCAGGCAGCTGCATCCTCTGAGGCTAGTAGCAAATGCTTTTCTCCGCAGGGGCTCCATCGACGTCGATGTCACCCATATGTGAGGACTGATTCCTGCTGCTCCTGGAGAATACCTGTTACAGGTGAGTAACTACTCTTTCTGTAGTGTCTCTTGTATTGCTGCGCTGATCATTTGAAGTGCCGTCACAGACTTCTTTAATGCTTTTTTGAATTGCTAAGGAAAGGAATTATGGGACCTTTGTAGTCTTTTATCCACTGATTTTTAAAAAAGCAAAAAATGTAAAAGAATAACATGCAAATAATGGAATTAAAATTTGAAAACCTGATGATTATTTATGGAGTGATCCGTTTCTGTCTTCATAGTGTAAGTTCAAGATATCAGCAGGTCAATTTTCAGAGTAATAGGAGTGACCAAAAAATATAATAATTACTCTATTGGTAACGGCACTTAATATAAGTAAAGGTAGAAAAGTAGGTGCATCTCCAAAAAATAGCACGGGGACGTCTCAGACTAATCGGCACAAAACACAGACACAATGTATCATTCAGTGCCTCGATAGCATCAATGACAGTCCACCGGCCCAAACAGTCTCTTTTTATCGCTTTTTTGTATATATATATATATATATATATATATATATATATAGTGTTTCCAAGACACCCACAATCTGTAACAAAATATTAAATATTCGTTGCACTTAACTTCACTTCGTATAACCCAACGCCAGTTGTCTCGGTGCCATTTGTTGCATTTCACTCAATAACGTTGAGTTTCTTCAGGGGGATTTATTACTGAAAATTTTTTTTAACTGATGCCCACGTTTTTTGGAGAAGAAGAGTGTATCTTCCAAGATTCAAGTGCTCAAAAGCGGTGTTCTTTTGAGTATTTTTTGTTCATAGTATAAGTTGGCTGTCCACCTTCAGATGTCTTTGGTTTTTCCTTCTTGGGCTAAAATGTAGTACTTGTAGAAATCGAGTTTGTTTTGTTTCCACATATATGCAGAAGCATCATATATTTCCCTTTTGATGAGGAGAAATGGCAGATTGGTATACTGCAGTCTAAATAAAAATTAGTGTATATGCAAGGTCATAAGACCTATGAGGCAGTACAGCTTTCTGCATCTTTGGTCTGAGGGAAAGCTGTCAGTACTTTGGGGGTCTGTCATGTTCTTCATGTTATTTTCTTATAGGAATGCTGTGACATTGGATGGGCAAGTGGTTAGCCTGTGCTACAGCTCAAAGACCAGGGTGGCAGCTCTCCAGCTGGCAGGCGGGCAACTACTGAAGTACCTCTGGGGTATGTCATGCTGTAATCTGAAAGCTGTTCATTAAAGAGATTGTTTGTTTTCTGTTCTGGTACATGGAAAGAAAGTGCCCAGCTGTTTGGTGTGTCTGATTTATATCCTTTAGCTCCGAGCACAGCCTTGATTAAATATCTCATCTATTTGCAAGAGAATCTCCATGGGTCGGTAGCATTCAGCATTGCTAAAAAAGCAGCCCTAAATTACCTTTAATGCTAAACGTTAAACTGTTTCACTTCTTAAAGAATACTGTTGGATTTGTGTGTTTGAGGAGTGTAATAGGCCTGAACCTGTCCTAAAGCGGATGTTCTAGCAACAACTACTGTACTACTATTGATCATTTGTATAATGCTACAAGGCATACACAGCGCTGTAAAGCAAACCTGTCACAACAGCACCCCAGCAACAAATCCTTTGGTGACCTGCAGAAGTGGCTGGAGATGGTAATTCTTTTTTCCTGAAATACGTATTCCCATTTACCTTCTCTTTCTCTGCTCCCCTTCCATGCCCCCCTTCAAGGACAGGTTAGAGGGGAGTAGGTGTAGCTGTCTGGGGCGCAGGGGGGCAATCCTGAACTCCCCAGTCTGAGACAGCACCAACCTGCCCCTAGCTTGGAACAAGAGCAAGCTCTCTCTCTCTCTCTCTCTTGCTAGGCAGTCATGGGATTGGAGTGGCATGAGCAGGATGTTCTTAGGCCCTAGTGCCATCATAACCTTTGAAGTATTTCTAGAAAGAAGAGAAGCTGCGCAGAAACTGGCAAAGAATGATGGTGTAGATAACATGCTGCATAGCCTGTGGATTCCACTACTACCCCTTTGCTACCTCACTAATACCGCATTGCTGTAAAGATAACATATGCTGCATAGCCTATTAACTCCATTACTACCTCATTGCTTGTTTGCTACCTCACTGCTTGTAAAATAACATACTGCATAGCATGTAGACTCCATTACTAGTTTAGAGCTACATGAGAGAAGGAGAGACTGAACAAAAAGAGCAGGCAAGTTTAGAGCTACAAGAGAAGGGTCAAACACCCACCACTACTGGGCCACAATTCAAGCCAATCCCAGGTCAGTAAATTGCAAAAATGCACTCCACTCCCCACTACCTCATTACCTACCTTATACTCCTCCACACTCTTGCACCCTGCACACAGGGCATCGGACCCAACGAGCAAATCCCCTTGCTCCATCTACATACCACTCAACCTGTATGGACACCAGGCTCATCATTCTCTAAAGAACACCAGCAAACTAAGCCTGCAGTTCATAAACCGCACATTGCCACATGTACTACGTCCACTCATCTCACAAATAGTGTACACACCAACCCAATCATAACGGACAACATTAGGTGTGCTTTACTAAACGCCAGATCAATCAGGAACAAACCGAATACTATCCTCGACCTCATCCTCAACAAAAAACTGGATATAATCTGCATCATCGAGACCTGGCTAGATGAATCAGACCAGGTCATATTAAATCAAGTAACCCCAACAGGCTACTCAGCATTCAATTGCATCAGAGCACAAAAGAGAGGAGGAGTTGTGCTAATACTAGCCAGAAAGGAATACAGATTTAAAACAATCTCTATCACTAATACGATTGAATCCAACACAATCACCATATCTAACAAGTACCTAAGCGTCTCCCTCACCTAGAGGCCTCCTGGAGCCACAACTGAACATCTCTCCACGGTACTTAAAGCAATATGTGCACACAGCAGAAAACACAAACCCCTCATTGTACTAGGAGACTGCAACCTAACCTCCGCACCCACCAAGGAAGCTGCAGCATTCCTAAAAGCCATGGAGTCACTAAAATATTGTCAGACAATCAACACCCCAACGCACCAGCATGGTACAACTCTGGATATGGTCTTTATTCCAATGCACTTGGTGGAACAGGGCAGGACCACAACACCAACAATCACGCCGGTCCCTTGGTCAGATCATCATGTGATTGACTTCACCTTGACCCTGAATAACCCCACCCAACACATGGAAGATGAAAGCATAGCCAGGCATTTTAGAGCCTTCAACAAAGACTCATTCATAGACGAAATCATTCCACAACTCCAGCGGGAATACGACACCCTTGACCTAAGCATAGAGAAATGGAACTCCATGATATCTAATGCAGTATCAATCCCTACGAATACAGAACCACAAGCACGCAGGAGGTCCAACACCCCCTGGTACTCAAGTGATATCAGAGATGCAAAGCGCGCTCTTCGGAGAGAAAATGCAGGCGGAACAAGTCGCATAACTCCCTGACTGAATACAGAACCAAGCAACTGGAATATAACAATCTGATAAATGAGCGTAAACAGCAGCACCATACCAACTGTGACTCCCCTCCCAGTCCCTATTAGGCATCCGCCTAGGGCCTTGAGGATCAAGTTGCCTTCTAGCACAATAAGTCTGCAGTCGAGTAATTAAGGCAAAATAAGAATAGGGCTTTATTTCCCCTCCCCTAAGGATCTCCTTTTATACAACAAAAACCAGGAACAAAAACAGCTTCTTCAAAGAAAAATATATTCTTTTCCTTTGGTATTTTTACAGAGCTTCTGCCCACTTGTTTAGCACAATGATTCAATATCATCAGAGAAACATAACGTACAGTCCATTGGTGTGGGTTCAAGGTTACAGCTATTATTTTCCCACTGCATTAATTCACAATCCTCCGGGGCTGCAGGTGGGTTAAAATCCTCATAGCTGTTTTCATTGTAAAACCCTCTCTGTGAGGCACTGGTCAGCTTATCAGGAAACTGCTCTAGGCAAGCAGGGTTTTGAATACCCAGTATTGTGGCAGTTTCACTCTGGCTTTCCTTTCTCTCCAGTAATGTGGAATTACGTCATAACTCCCAGCATTTACTTTACTTCTTATGCCATGCCCTGGACCTCCAGACAAAACAGAGTTCTTAGCTTTTTCTCTCTTAAAGCTAGGTTCCCACCTTCTCTCTGTTGTCCTGGTTCCTCTCTCTGGGCTACGGACAGCTCCTTCCCGGGACCTCCAGCTACCAGCAGTCTGAGCAGTGCTATGGCCACGTTCCTGAGAAGTTTTTCCCCGGCTGCTTCCTGCTACCGGAGCACACCTACTGCTTCCTTAATTGAGCAGGCTTCCTTCTGTGTGATGTCTGCTCTCAGGTTGGTTGCTCACTCCTCCCAGGTCGCTGCCTCCACTGGCCTCTCCGTGATTTACCCAGCAGCTTTTATCCTCATGTCCTTTGCATGCTGCCTGTGCTTTCATGGACAGGTGATCCTGATTAGCTTTTAACCTTCCTGCTACGTCAGGACTAGTGTGTGGTAAACTTATTCTATTGCTCTTTTGCCTCCTGTGAGCTGAGTGTGTTTGCTGCCTATCAGACTCTAAGGTAAATTCCTCTCTTTCACCTATTATCATGGGCTCTACACCGACTACTGTATCACATATCCCCCCCCGTAAGATATTACGGGCTGGGGAACAGCCGCTCTCACAGCCCGGAATCCGAGACAATGCGTCCGCATTGAGATGTAATCTGCCCGCCATGTGCTGTACTGTAAAATTAAACGCCTGCAGGGCCAAGTGCCAGCACGTAAGGCGGAGGTTATGGTTCCTCATAGTACCTAACCACTTCAGAGGTGCATGATCCGTTATTAGCACAAAGTGACGGCCCGTGAGATAGAATCTAAGCGCCTCAACTGCCCACTTAATGGCCAAGCACTCCTTTTCTATTGTTGAGTAGTTGCCCTCTGCCTGGGACAACTTCCTACTCATATACATGACCGGGTGTTCTGTACCCTCAAACTCCTGGGAGAGGACTGCTCCCAATCCGGACTCTGAGGCGTCAGTTTGGAGGATGAAAGGCTTCCTGAAATCCATCCCATATAGCACCGGGGCCTGGCATAGTTTTTCCTTCAACAATGCAAATGTTCTCTCCACCTCTGGTGTCTACTTTATATTATTAGGAGCATTTTTCCTTAACATACTGGTCAGGACAGCGCTCTCCTCTGCGAATCGGGGTATGAACCGGCGGTAATATCCTATAAGGCCTAAGAAACTTCGGAGTTGTTTCTTATTTACTGGTCTCTGGAAGTTCTGTACGCTTTCTACCTTGTTAAGCAAAGGCCGGACCATTCCCTTCCCGACCATATGCCCCAAATACTTAACTTCTGTTCCGGCGAACAGACATTTCCCCGGGTTTAGGGTCAACCCTGCCCGTCTCATGGCCCTCAAGACGGCCTCCACCCTGGGCAGATGTTGTACCCAGCTGGTACTATGAATGACAATATCATCCATGTATGCCACTGCGTAAGCTTGGTGGGGTCGTAAGACCTGGTCGACCAGCCTCTGGCATGTCGCCGCTGCCCCATGTAACCCAAATGGCATCTGTCGAAATTGGAATAACCCGAGTGGAGTACTAAAGGCAGTTTTGGATCTGGACGCCCGGGTTAACGGTATCTGCCAGTACCCTTTGGTCATATCTAGGGTGGTCAGATACCGTGCCTGTCCTAGCCGGTCTAGCAACTCCTCGATCCGCGACATGGGATAGGCGTCGAAAAGTGAGATGGCGTTTACTTGCCTAAAATCGGTGCAGAAGCGCAGGCTTCCATCGGGCTTGGGTACCAGGACTACTGGGCTACACCATGGACTCTTCGACTCTTCTATTATGCCCATGCTTAGCATCTCCTGCACCTGGGATATCACTTCCCTCTTCCGGGCCTCTGGTAGGTGGTAAGGCCTTTGCCACACCACTTTCCCGGGAGGGGTACGAATTTCGTGCACCACTAAACTGGTCTCCCCCGGCATCGGCGTTAGGACGTCCGGGAACCTCGCAAGCAACTGGACCAACTGATGTTTTTTGTTGTAGTGACAACTCTGTGCCTATTTTAGGCGTTGGGTTTTCTTTACAGTCTATAATTTGTGGGCCTAGATCGTCCTCCACCTTCTCCTCAGATGTGGCGGTCAGACCCTTCACCTCCTTTTGCCCGGTGGAGCCAAATCCACCCCCTCCCCTGCTGGTAGGGGTTAATAGTGGCACCTCTTCCAACACTGGAAACCCAACCCTTTCGCAAATGAGCTATGTCACCCTATCCCCCACTTTAACTTTAAAATCTTGGTCACCAAAATTAAAAAGTAAAATTCTGACTACTCCCCTATGGTCTGGGTCTATAACCCCTGCTCCGACTTCAATGAAGGAACGAGGGGCTATCCGTCCATAGCAACCCGTAGGCAGTTCTGTTTGCAACCCTGTGTCTATCAAGGCTTTTCCTCTCCTGGGCACTACCTCTTCCGCCGCACTGAAGAGATCATACCCCGCAGCTGCGGCTGTAGCCCTCTGCGGGCTCCGTGCGTTAGGGGACATTTTGCAGAACTTTAGAACAAAACCCGCCTTACCGGATAGTTCCGCTTTCACTGGCTCCTTTGTATCCGGGCCTGTCTTTCTGGTTTTTGCAAACAGTGGCTTTGGAACTAGTGTCACCATAGCCTCCCCCTTTGGCTTACCCTCTTGTTCTGGGCCTTTCCCGGTCTCCACCCTCGTGGGAAGCTCTCCTAGACCCATCTCTGCCAGCCTATCCTCCTCGACTGGGGGTTCTCCTTCCCGTTCTAGAGGCTCCGAATCTCCCTCCGGGGGTTCAAGCTGTGATGCTGCTACTTGGGCTGGGGACCCAGCAGAGGTCATACCTCTTTTTATGTGTATGCCTTCCCTTATCCCTTTATCAAATGGTGGCCAGTCCCTACCTAGCACAACATCAAAGGGTAATTTGGGGACTAGGGCAGCTAAAACTTCCTTTTGCGTTCCTAACCCTTTTATTGCCAGGTTATAGAGAGGATAACAGGTAGATGCTCCATGTATACAGCGTATCTTGGCTACTCCTTCTGGTTGGCTCGGTGTGGACCCATTGCTGGCTTGTAGGGTTTGCCAGAACTTTCTCGAGACCATACTTTGGTCCGCGCCCGAGTCAAGCAATGCTTGAGCTACCACACCTTGCACTTCAACATTTATACGGAATCCTTCTTGCATACATTTTCTGTCACCGATTATCAGTGCTGTTCGCCAGACACAATCCTTTTTTCTATGACCCCGTTTACCGCACTTAAAACATTTTATCAGTGCGTCTTTAACCTCTTTCTTAGGCAAGCACTCAGTTACGTTTGGAACATACAGCCTAGGCTCCTTAATTACTTTACCAAAATGTGCCACACCAAACGTGCTACCAGCGCCTCCCTGTGGTTTACTGGCCAACTCAGCCTCCATAAACCGTTCCGTGAGGTGAGCTGCTTCGGTTGAGGTTTGGCAGCTTTGCAAAGTTAAGAAGGACCTCACTTCGGCAGGAACTGCCTCTGAAAATTGTTCCAACACAATTGTATCAATAATACTCTCAAGGGTCTTCCCTTCTGGAGCGAGCCATTTCCATACCAGGCTATGCACCCTCTGGCACAGTGCCTTAGGTGTTTCACCTGGGTGGAGCTTGGTGGCTCTCAGCATACGTCTGTAAATTACAGGCGTCAAGCCTAGCCTATCCCGTATGGCTTTTTTAACTTCTTCATAGTCGGTTGCCAGAGCAGCGGGCATGGCCTTGTAAGCCGCTAAGGCTTCTCCCGTTAGGGAGGTGGCCAGGCTAACTGCCCATTGCTCGCTCGGCCAACCTGCATTGTGGGCTACCCTTTCAAAAGCCTCCATAAAGTCATCTATGTTATCGGCCTCAGATAACTGTCCAAAAGACAATATCCCACAGTTCTGTGGGCCTACCCCACAGTAATGTTCTTTTGGTGTTTTCTCCATTGTCCGGTCTGCCAGCAAAGCTTGTAACAACTCTGTCAGGGGCTTCTGCTGGGCCTGTAAGGCTGCCGTGGCTTGCTTATGGCTCAGCTGCGCCAGCTCCCTCTGTTTCTCAAATTGTAGGCTCATCCACCGAAGCACTTCTTGGGGATCCATCTCCATGCTTGCACACTACAACAAACAAACAGACAACAAACACCAAGTGTGGCACTACTACTACTTTTCGTGCCTAGTCTCTCTTCCTTTTTACCACTTCTCCTCACTGGAATCCCCCACCGCCTGTGCCCAAATACTCATTACCTGAGCCAGGTGGAGATTCACGCTCTGAGAAGGTATTTTTCTTTTCCACCGGTTCTGGAACCTTCTGGGCGTGTCCAGCCGTGATACTCGTCCTGTTCTTCAGCAATGTCACTCTGCTGGGTTCCTGCTGTATAATCTCCAGGAATAATCCTGCCAACTACGCCATTTGTGACTCCTCTCCCAGTCCCTATTAGGCATCCGCCTAGGGCCTTGAGGATCAAGTTGCCTTCTAGCACAATAACAGTCTGCAGTCGAGTAATTAAGGCAAAATAAGAATAGGGCTTTATTTCCCCTCCCCTAAGGATCTCCTTTTATACAACAAAAACCAGGAACCAAAAACAGCTTCTTCAAAGAAAAATATATTCTTTTCCTTTGGTATTTTTACAGAGCTTCTGCCCACTTGTTTAGCACAATGATTCAATATCATCAGAGAAACATAACGTGCAGTCCATTGGTGTGGGTTCAAGGTTACAGCTATTATTTTCCCACTGCATTAATTCACAATCCTCCGGGGCTGCAGGTGGGTTAAAATCCTCATAGCTGTTTTCATTGTAAAACCCTCTCTGTGAGGCACTGGTCAGCTTATCAGGAAACTGCTCTAGGCAAGCAGGGTTTTGAATACCCAGTATTGTGGCAGTTTCACTCTGGCTTTCCTTTTCTCTCCAGTAATGTGGAATTACGTCATAACTCCCAGCATTTACTTTACTTCTTATGCCATGCCCTGGACCTCCAGACAAAACAGAGTTCTTAGCTTTTTCTCTCTTAAAGCTAGGTTCCCACCTTCTCTCTGTTGTCCTGGTTCCTCTCTCTGGGCTATGGACAGCTCCTTCCCGGGACCTCCAGCTACCATCAGTCTGAGCAGTGCTATGGCCACGTTCCTGAGAAGTTTTTCCCTGGCTGCTTCCTGCTACCGGACCACACCTACTGCTTCCTTGATTGAGCAGGCTTCCTTCTGTGTGACGTCTGCTCTCAGGCTGGTTGCTCATTTCTCCCAGGTCGCTGCCCCCACTGGCCTCTCCTGGATTTACCCAGCAGCTTTTATCCTCATGTCCTTTGCACGCTGCCTGTGCTTTCATGGACAGGTGATCCTGATTAGCTTTTAACCTTCCTGCTACGTCAGGACTAGTGTGTAGTAAACTTATTCTATTGCTCTTTTGCCTCCTGTGAGCTGAGTGTGTTTGCTGCCTATCAGACTCCAAGGTAAATTCCTCTCTTTCACCTATTATCATGGGCTCTACACCGGCTACTGTATCACACAACCTAATCATGAAATCTGTCAACAGACCGAGAAAACTCTTTAGCATTGTCCAAAAGCTAACTAAGGATACCACGCAGCACTGTACCCACCATCTTGACTCACAGGAATTTGCGGAGTACATGAAATCGAAAAACACTATCCAGACATGCTCCATCACACCACAGACAGATGACCATGAAATGAAAGAACAGCATCAAACCTGGGAGGACTTCAGCATACTATCAACACATCAAGTAGAGGACATAATAAATGGATTCAACACAAAAACCTCACCGTCAGACCCATGCAAAGTGTCTTGGCTCAAAGCCACAAGAAGGCAGCTCTCCCATCACATTCACAAAATCGTCAAAGATTCACTCCAACAAGGATACATGCCTCTATCCCTGAAGCACGCCATGATACGACCGATACTTAAAAGCAACAACCTAAGCCCCTCTGAGCCAAAATCATACTGTCCCATCTCCAGCCTACCATTCCTTGCGAAAATCGTTGAAAAGACAGTGCAAAGGCAACTTCAGGACCATATTGACATGAATGCCCCATTGGACATCTATCAGCATGGCTTTAAATCCCAGCACGGTGTGGAAACACTACTCACTTCCCTCTTTGACAATCTCCTAAGAGGCATGAATAACATAAAGAACAGATTCCTGCTAGTGTTCATGGACATCTCGGCAGCCTTTTACACTGTGTCCCACGCCAGGTTACTGCAATGCCTGCAGCAGATAGGACTATGCAAGAATACTCTGAAGTGGTTTACTTCCTACTTAGAGGATCGAACGCAACAAGTCAAATGCGCCCAAAAGAAATCACTGCAGTTCCCTGTCATGCAGGGAATACCACAAGGTTCAGCCCTGTCATCAATGCTCTTTAATATTTACATCCAACCCATATGCAACATCATCAAAAGCCACAAACTCCACTATCACCTCTATGCTGATGACATCATGGTGTATGCTCCAATCAACCTACTAGCACTTAACACCACAACAATAACTAGATGCCTTGAAGACATGAATGCCTGGCTCACAGCCAATAACCTGACAGTCAACTACGATAAAACTGAGGCAATGTTCGTCACCAGGAACCCCACCTTCATTCCACCACAAACTATCAGCATTCTAGACAAACTCATAGTAGTCAAAGATGAAGTTAAGTACCTGGGCATCACAATGGACAGAGCTCTGAACCTGAAATCCCACATCACCAAAACCGCAAACAAGGCCTATCAACGTTTGAGGACCATCAGAAAGATCAAGCCAATATTCCACCAGGACCACTTCCGCACAGTGGTGCCAAGCACTCATTATGATTCTGCTTGATTATGGAAGCTTGTTATATTAAGGCCTCCCTCAGCAGACCTTACACCCACTCCAAATGGTGCAAAACACTGCAGCACGCATCATTACAGACACTCCAAGAACTGAGCACACCACCCTTGTCTTACAGCAACTGCACTGGCTCCCAATGATGGCCAGAGCAAAATTTAAAACAGTCCTGATCATCTTTAAAACCATTCACCATCTCTCAGCAGATGCACTCCAAGATATAACAAGGGATATCAGCAATAGACCAAGAAGGACCAATAATGACAACATGATAGGCACACCTGCAGGATATCACAAAACTAAACAAACAACTTCAAAAAGAGCTCCTTCACTACTGGCGTCCACACTTTGGAACTCCCTCCCAACAAGCCTGAGGGCATTAAATGTCATCATAGAATTCCGCAAGGCCCTTAAAACCCTGCTCTTTACCGAAGCCTGTGAGCAAACAGACAACAGTCTCCACCCAAACAGTAATGCAACTACCTCCGCCAACTCGATACCCACTCATCCCAACTAGACATATGAGTTCATTGTATAATGTTGTTAAGTACCCTCATGTTAAATGTAACCCTCCAATTGTGATGTGACCACTTTGATTGTAGGATAAGGTGGTATACAAATCTGTCTAAATAAATAAATAAATGGTGGCAAGGTGATGGGGAGGAGGGGCAAAAGGGCAGGCTTGGGGAATTGCATGACAATGCAATATTGGAGCAGCAGCTCCTATTTTATAAAGTATGTACATAGTGAAACACAGAAAAATGTGCATTAACTTCAAGGGACTTTATAATATTACCTTCCATGTGTTTCTTTTATTTTCTTAAATGTGAAGCCTCTCCAACAGCAGTCCTTGAGCCATGGAAGAACAAGAATGGTCATCCTGTCCATTTTCCACATTTGTGTGTGCAAACTACACTGGCAACTGTTGATGAAGAGGTGAGTGAGCATCAGAAGTTCTGCACTCTAGAATGTACAGATGGAGTTTATTTATTGTTGCATTGTGCTTTTTCATGCCTTTGCGTATTCATAAAACTTATGTTTATAGAATTGTGCAGAACGTCAGAGCATCAAAAGAGGGCCCAGCATTCAGTGAGGTGCCCCTTATTGGCGAAAATGAAACCTTGGAATGCAATAGGGAGACCTAACTGGAATAAGTCACAAAGAGGGCGGACTTCACTGCTTGTGAGGATAGATCACAGGGGTTTTCATTTCTCTTGAGCGTGCATAGACATTACTATACAATTGCTGCGATATTTTCCAATGGTATTTTTTGTCATTCTGGAATGATTTGTTGTGGGTTGTAAATCTGAATGATGTTGGCACACGGGTTTATTTAGAACAGTGTCTGCACCTTTACATATCTTTAATTGGTACAGGCCTCTGAAATTCTCCCCTTGTCCCCTTTACCTGTAGATGAATAGGCAGACTCTATCACTTGGGCTGCATTTGACCAGTTGTCATCTGCACCTGTAAATCTGTCACTCCTTACGGAAGTCTAGGTTTATAATGCTTTTTATATTAGATATGCACATTTAACATTCTTACAGTTCTTTTAATTAAGATTTTCAAAATTCACAGGGAACTACAACCATATTAAAATGAACAACTATAACTTTGCAACTTTTCTGTTTAAAAAAAAGAAGAAAACCCCACCCATTCTGTCATCAAAACCTGCATCTATAATTTTTTGCATTTGTTTTTTGAGCATTATTCAGGATATTATTTCATATATCACATCAAATAGGTAACAAGTCTTTCAGAACCCAGCTCCAATAAACAACCATCATATGCTGATCTCTACCCAGTTTAACTAAACAATGCAAAGTTAAACACGACAAACCCAAACAATGGTCCCAGCATAATACCCTCTGTCCCCCTCTGGCCATCCCATACTCATCCCTTTCCCTTATATAAGTAATACTAGGTGGTTAAACAACCAACAACCAAATTTCTGTTGAACATCCATAATTATTTTAACAATTCCACCCCAAAAGAATGAAGTTCCTTTGCACACCAAAAGGTCACGGTCACTTCCACCCTACCTTATTTTTTTTCCCAGTTTTATTAACTTGGCATTGTTCTAGCTAATTAATATAGTTTTCTCCGGGAACAAGAAGGAAGTCAATCCTCACATATGGACGGAGCCCACGTGGAAGCATCCCCCCCCAGCTTTCAAAGAAAGACTTTGGGAGATGCCACCAAACATGTTTGGTGCCCTTCCCACCCAAGGGTGGGGTCTTGCTCTGTCTCCTTTTTTCCGCGTAGCCCTTCAGACGGCCTTCTGGTCTTTCCTCTGGAAAAAGTTGAATATTTCTCGCCTGAGTTTCATACTCTCTCCTGTAGTGTATAGGTACTCTTCCCGCCACCCAAGCTTGCTGCCCTGGCATCAAGTCTTGGGTTCTTACCTTTTTTTCTCTTTTAAGTGCCTTTGCGCCTTTTTTTCCAAATGGTAGCACCACAGGTCTTCGACCTCATTTGGGTATTTTTTTCCCCCATGGCTACAAGTGGCTAAGAACTGTGCCAAAATAATGTCCCTTACCAACACACACAACTGCTGCCTTGGGCCGGACCACGATCCACGGCATGCGGCCACTGTAAAAAGATATCCACCAAGGCCCTTAAGAGTCGTCAGCAGCAGCACAATAAATTTTTCACGGAGTCCCTGGTACCTCCGAAGGCCAAGGCCTCCTCTGAAGGTGTGGAATCTCGGAGTAGCCTTACGGACACCGATCAATGCTGTGGCTCTTTGGAAGGGGGGTCTCCCTCGAGAACTCAAGAAGAAGAAGGAAATCTCAAAGGTGGTGTCCCTGGATGGCTCCGACAGGTCAGGTAAGCCATGAGCCAGGTCCCGCGAGGGATCAGAGAGGGAGCGACCTGCAAAGGTCCTCCGGAAGAACTTGACCTCAGACCTTCCTCGGTTGCCAGAAACTATCCTCATCGAGGATTCTCCCTCGGGGGAACCGGCATCTGGCCCGAGTCCTTCGGTGCCCGTGCTGATGGCTGTGGAGCCTTCTGGAATCAAGTCCAGAATGGCGGCCCTGGAGTGCAGCTTGTCTGCCTTCATGAACCAGCAGCAGGCTCTGTTGTCCGGTACTACTAGTTCCTCTGCCCAGACCACCAGGCAGTCGACATTGAGGATATCCCCGGAGGTCGAGCTGATCCTCGAGACCCTTCGGCCTTGAGTCTATCCTCGGCCGAGGTCCTCATCCAGTTCCTGTTCCACGGGGCTGAGATCTTCCTTGACTAGCACACTTGGCACCAGCTGCGGGGCCTCCGAGGGTCACGGGCGGGGCTCAGGCCGTGACCTCGCAAGCCAGCCTTCCCTTGAGTCTTTGATGGACTATTCCGAGTGGGAGATGGAGGACGAGAAGTCGCCGGACACCCGTTGCCACTGTGATATCCCCTCGGACTTCCCTCTTTTGGAGCCCAGGCATCTGTTCCCGTCCGAGGTCATGGTGTTCCTCGACTTTGTCAGGGACATGTCCAAGGCTCTAGCATTCCCATTGGAATCGGAAGAGGACCCTCGGACAAAGGAGCTAGAAATCCTCCATTACGAGGGCCCCCCCCCTCTAGGGTATATTAGTAGCACAAAAATAAGTTAGACTCTGTTGTCCAGGGGAAATAGCTACTATTACCCAGCCCAAAGTTCGGTGAGTTATTCTGGCAATGAGCCACGAAAGAAGTCTGGTCTGCAGATATATATTAGACTTTATTATAGGCAACCAGGTAGAAAAATATACACACACATATAGCTAATTAGAAACATGAGGTAGAAATTTGTTATAGTACAGATGTACATTTGGACAACGTAATAAATCACTGATTAGTAACCAGACGTCACTGATTCGCTCTGCACTGAGGAAAAGTAAGAAATATATTGCTAACCCCTTGCCCATCCGGAGGAGGAGAGATAAGCCAGTACCTTAGCTCTGTCGGGCACTCAGGAACAGCTTCGTCCAAGGAGGCAGCTGTTAGCTACTGCAGGCTCCAGCCTCGTCACAGGCGAGCCGCAGTAAGTCCGAACCAGAGGTATCTGTGAAAGTCTTATCTCAGACCTACAGAGGACGGCCTAGCCCACACGTAGTGGCCGTCTGGCGGAAAGCTCAGGTCGCAGGAATCGGGTACGCAGTGCACAGCAGAGAGGAACTGGTGCAGAAGTCTGTATGAACAGGTGGGAAAAGCCCCCAACTCTCTCTTACTAAAGTTCCAGTGCAGACTGCATTATTCTGTGTAAGAATCCTCCGTCATAGGTCCCGATGATTGGTTGGCACCAGGCAGTCTGAGGTGTTCTCAGCGAATCAGGAGGTAGACGATGAGCAGCTTCTTGCAAACAAGCCATAGTAAGAAGTCAGTCCGAGGCAACAGTATGTAACTTCTGGGCATGTACAAGTGTCCAAGGCCAGCCACGGACAATAGCTTCTGTATGTATGCTTAGAAACGCTGCGCCAGCAGTTGCTTGGAGGTCGTTTGTAGCTGAACACAGCAAAAGTGTAGTGAAGAATCCATCTGCAGTTTGGTTCAGGCCTGAGTTGCTGAGCAGGCCGGAGATTTGCATGTAGAATTGCAGGGGTACCAGCCCTACACCCCCAGGAAATCACTTAGGGTGTGCATCCCACCCGTCCTGGAACCGCTAATGTTCCGTATGTGGGAGATACTGACATCGGTGCCGGTTGTGAGCAAGCGGCTCAACTTAATGTACCAAGTCCACTGAGCCTGGGCTTCCAGAAAGCACAGCTGCCGCACACCTCCATGATGGTGGAGTCAGCCATGCATCGGCTGAAGAGTCAGAAGACGCACTTCTTGGTGCCCCCGGTAGGGAGGCATGCAATCTGGATGCCCTCGGCAGAAAGTGATATCAGGGCTCGATGCTCATCAGCTGGTTCCAGGCCTACCAGCTGTACATAGGCATGTACCTGAGAGCTGGCCTTTCTGAGGAACCCCTGCTGTGGTTCAAGAACCTGGCCAAGGCTGTCCGTGAGTGCTCCAGATTTATGTCTCAGGCAGCCTATGACTGCTTTGAGTTGGCGACTTGAGTAGTGGCGGCAGGCATTGGTGCCCGATGCGAGGCTTGGCTACAGTCGTCCAACATCGAGCAGATGGGTTCAGGCCAAATTGGTCATTGTCCCATGCCAAGGAAGGAACCTCTTTGGCAAACCCATGACCGACAAGGCTGCCGAGCTGGAGAAAGAGTTTGTGATGAGGACCAGGCTCTCTAAAAAGATCCGCTGCCCCTCCCCGACGGAAGGGCTCTACCTGAGCCCTTCCGTCGGGGAGGGGCAGCGGATCTTTTTACCTAAAAGCCTTTGTACCTGAAGAAAGGGGCTGCTTAAAGAAACTACCCACCTTTTCAGGCCTCCGCAGCTCCCCAACAGGGTCAGCAGGCCAAGGGAGATGGGCAAGGCCCTCGTAAGCAGAAAGCTCCCAAGCACCAGGCATTGGCCCCGACCCAGCCAGGCGGGAGCTTTTGACTCCTTGGGCATAGCCTCTTCACCCCAAGGAGGTCAGCAGCCCACAGGGGAACATCTCATTCATTATGCCCAAAGGTGGCAAACCATCATCACCGATTCCTGGGCACCAGGTGATCAAGGAGGTCTACCTCCTCCATCTGATTCAGACATATCCTTTCTTCCCGGGAGAGCCCCCAGGCCTGCCCTTCACTTGGACCTTCTTCTGAAGGAGCTCACGGACCTTCTACTGAAAGAGCTCGCAGGCCTTCTCGAGGACAGAGCGGTAGGACCAGTTTCCCCCATCTCAGGGGCAAGGGGTTCTACTCCAGATACTTCCTCATACCAAAAAGAACAGGGGGCCTAAGGCCGATCCTCGATCTGCACAACCTGGACAAATTCCTGATGAGGGAGAAGTTCAAGATGCTCTCCCTTGGAACATTGCTGCCTTACCTTCAGCAGGGAGATTGGCTATGCTCCTTGGATCTGAAGGATGCTTATACCCACATCCTCATTCACCCCAACCACAGGCCATACCTACGGTTCATGGTGGGGGGGCAGTCACTACCAGTAAAGGGTGCTGCCCTTCGGCTTGGCTTCTGCCCCAAGGGTCTAGACCAAGTGCCTGGCAGTTGTGGCCGCCTTCCTCTGCCTCCAGGAGGTATTTGTTTTCCCCTACCTGGACGATTGGCTCATAAAAGGAGGCACGGCTATAGAAGTGCAGCAGGCAACTGCACGCACCATCCAGGTCCTGCAGCATCCTGGGGTTTATAATAAACCACACCAAGTCCCACCTCCTCGCAACACCGTGTCTAGAGGTCATAGGGGCAATACTAGACACTCTCCAGGCAAAGACCTTCCTTCCCAGGGACCAAGCAGACTGTCTCAGGGCACCAGCCTTAGATGTACAGCACCATCTCTCGGTGTCAACTCGGCTCCTGCTGCGCCTACTGGGGCACATGGTCTCCATGGTCCATGTTACACCAGATGCTCGCCTTCACATGAGGGCCGCATAGTGGTGCCTTTAGGACCAGTGGACACAGGCCATCTCCAGGACAGAGTTTCAGTGACCCGCCAGTTGGCAGAATCTCTGACCTGGTGGCAAAACCCCCAATACCTCGAGGCAAACTCCAAGCCCCTTAAGGGTTCTCACTACGGACACCTCCCTGTGGGTTGGGGAGCCCACTGTGAGGAACTCTGCCCTCAGGGCAGCTGGTTGCAGTATGAGAGCAACCAGCAGATCAACCTACTGGAGCTTCGGGCAATATATCTAGCCCTCTGAGGGTTTTACCTCCGCCTGCAGCGCAAGCCGGTGTTGATCCAAACAGACAACGAAGTGGCAATGTTCTATGTGAACAAGCAGGGGGGGCACAGGGTCTCACATCCTCTGCTGCGAGGAGATGCTCCTACGCAGTCCAGCAGGGCATACGCCTACAGGCAGTATACCTGCCAAGTCAGAGCAACTCCCTTGCGGACAGATTGAGCAGGATCCTCCAACCGCATTAGTGACAGCTCTACCCCAGAATGGCTGATTGTCTTTTCCACCTCTGGGTGACACCATGGGTGGAACTTTTTGCCAGTCCGGACAACTACCAGTTGCCCTGCTTCTGCTTCCGGCAAGCCCACCCCTCCTGGGTGGTGGCAGACATGTTTCTCATTTCGTGGTAGGAAGGTCTCATGTACGCCTTCTCACCCATGCCACTAATTGCCAAAACGCTGTTCAGGACTCTCCGCGACAAGGCCTTCCTGATCCTGATGGCCCCTCGATGGTCCAGGTAGCCATGGTTCCTGCTACTCCGTCTGTCAGTAGAGACTCCCATCCCACTGGGGAGCTCCCTGGAGCTCCAGTCTCGGGGGGGGGGGGGGAGGATGCTCTCTCCTGCAGCCCATCCTGGGGTACCCTATCACTGACGGGCGTGGCTGCTGAAAGGGTGACCATAGCCCCTTTCAACATCTCGGGAGAAAGAGGAGATCCTGCTGGCCTTCTGTAAGGCTTCTACCAGGAAAGCATACGCCTTTAAATGGTGCAGATTTTCTCCAGGAACAAGCAGGAAGTCAGTCCTCACTTATGGGTGACGTTGGCACCCATAAGTGAGGACTAATTCCTGCTGTCCCTGGAGAACACCTGTTAAAGGTGAGTAACTATGCTTTCGGTTTGGTGCATGGAGCAAGGGATTAACATGTTCTCCTGCCCAGTGCAGCTGGTGCTGTAGTACCTTCTCTATCTCTAGAAATCCAAGCTCAAATCAAACTCTGTCAGAGTGAAACTCAGTGCCCTGGTGGTGCATCATCATCTGGTGGAAGGCAAACCCCTCTCTGTCCAGCAACTGTTGACCTGCTTCTTGAGGGGATTTTGGTTTTCAAAACCCCCTCTCCCCTCCCCCCTCCCCGGTGACCGAGTGGGACCTTAATGTAGTATTGGCGCAGCTCACTCGCCCACATTTTGAGCCTCTGGTTACCTGCCACCTGTGATACCTCTCATGGAAGGAGGTGTTTCTTGTAGAGCTCGCCTCCACTTGCAGGGTTAGTGAGCACCAACCCTTAGTGGCAGAGGCGCCATATACCAGGTTCCAGAAGAATAGGGTTGTGCTCCACACACACCTCAAATTTCTTCCGAAGGTGGTATCTCCCTTCCACCTCAGCCAGGAGGTGGTGCTGCCCACCTTCTTCCCCAGGCCTCATGCCAGTAGGGTGGAGACTGTCTACTACACCTTGGACTGTAAGGTGGGCCCTGTCCTTCTATATTTAGTGTACCCAGGGCCACCAAAAAGCTTCTCAGCTTTTTGTTTCCCAAGAATACAGTTGGCTGGAGGAAGCGGTGACCAAACAAACACGGTCTACCTAGGTGGCAGACTGTATTGATCTCGCTGGATTGCCTGGGTTACGGCATACTGTGTCAGGGCCATGGCAGCCTTTGTGGCAAACCTGCGCTTCGTCCCGATGCTGGACATCTGCCGGGCCGCCTCCTGGTCTTCAGTCCATACCTTCGCAGCTCATTACTGTCTGGAAAGGGAATCCCAATGGGACGGCGCCTTTGGCTAGGCTGTGCTCTGGAATCTTTTCGGGGTCTAGGCAACTCAAACCCTTCTGTATTCAGGCTACCGTAGTGTACATGGGTCCTACTGCAGTCCGTCTCTGTGGATTCATTTGTTGCTGCTCACGGCTCTCCTTGAATGCGTCTGTATTTTTTTTTCTTACGGTCTTTCGGTAGCCTGTAGCTATGGAGTCCCAAATGTGAGGACTGACTTCCTGCTTGTTTCCAGAGAAAGCATAGTTACTCACCTGTAACGAGTGTTCTCTGGGGATAGGATAGCAGGAGTCGGTCCTCACAACTCTCCCCCCTCCCTTTGAAGTTGCTGCTTTACCATCTTTTATTTTTTGCAGTCTTTAGCTATGTCATCTGACTGAGCAAGATGGCACCCTTGGGCGGGAAGGGCACCACGCATGCGTGGTGGTATCTCCCACAGGTTTTCTTTGAAAGCTGTGTGGATGCTTCCGCGAGGACTCCATCGATACTGACTTCACCTGTATGTGAGGACTGATTCCTGCTGTCCCTGGAGAACACCTGTTACAGGTGTGTAACTACGCTCATATTGCATACCACAAAATCATTCGTCATATACACAAGTGATACCTCCCTACCCCCACATCCTTACCCCCATATGTCGATATCTGAAGCACCCCAACAATCCAGGGTATGCTGATGTCCAAAGTTCTGTAACATAACTATCCCATCTTGTTGTGGAATCCCACCTACAGCAAGCACACAGGGACTTGCCATGGCCCTCCATGCTCAGCCCTAAACATATTCTATAAATTTATGAGTTTTGCTCAGACCATTTCACAAAATGTTCCCATGTTTCATTGAATAGATATATTTTCTCACATCAATGCCATGAGCTTCGCCATCAGACACACGTTATATAAATTTCCCAGTTACATCTCCCAAATGGGCATCCCAAATTGTTTCCAAAATTTAGCAATCAACGGGCAAGCCGCAATTACTGCCACTTTTTGAATTCTTAATCCCGCCATTTAACACAGCTACCTCCATTGATACCTTTATAGGCCTATCCAGAATTTCCCCCAGAAAGTCAAATACTCAACCCAGAATCTCTTTGCCTTTTGAACAGTTACACTACACATTGCGAAAGGAACTTAACATAAGAACATAAGACATGCCATATTGGGTCAGACCAAGGTCCATCAAGCCCAGTATCCTGTTTCCAACAGTGGCCAATCTAGGTCATACGTACCTAGCAGTTTCCCCAAAAGACACAGGTTCCACAATGCTTGTACTTGGGTCCCTTAATAAGTGGTAAACAACTTCCTTTGGAGGCGGGACAGTGCTACATGGAGCCCGTCGAGAGACAGGAAGGCTCTGCAACTGTTTCACAGGCACAGCTGCGGTTCCTTAAGAGACAGGGAGCCGCGGCTGAAGAACAGGGCAGTAGCAGGCAGACATAAGGAGAGGGGAGGAGATGGGGCAGGAAACCTGCAATGGGGCTGACATGGAGGGGAGGGAGGGATGGATGGAGGGAGGGGGGCTGACTTGGACAAAGGGGAGAGACGGGGACATACTGGACAGACAGGGGATAAATGCTGGACAGAGGGGAGAGGCAGTGCGGGTTAGGCAGTGCGGGCTAGGACTGGTAATGGGTTGATTAGGGAAGGCTAGGACTGGGAATGCACTGATCAAGGGGGGGCTAGGACTGGTAATGGGCTGATAGGGGGTAGGACTGGTAATGGACTGATGGGCTAGCATTGGAAATGAGCTGATCGGGGAGGTTAGGACTGGAAATGGGCTGATTAGAGGAGGCTAGGATTGGTAATGGGCTGATGGGGGGGGGGGGGTGGTACTGGTAATGGGCTGATTAGGGGAGCCTAGCACTGGTAATGGGGTTGAGGGGGGACTAGCGCTGGAAATGAGCTGATTAGGGGAGGTTAGGACTGGTAATGGGCTGATAGGGGGTAGGACTGGTAATGGACTGATGGGGGGCTAGCATTGGAAATGAGCTGATCGGGGGGGGCTATGACTGGAAATGGACTGCTTAGTGGAGGCTAGGACTGGTAATGAGCTGATGGGAGGTAGAACTGGTATTGGGCTGATTAGGGGAGGCTAGCACTGGTAATGGGGTTGAGGGGGGACTAGCACTGGAAGTGAGCTGATTGGGGGGCTTCGACTGTGAATGGGTTGATGGTGGGTAGGGGAGGATAGAGCTGCTGGCCTTGGAAGAAAACTGGCGGCTAGGGCTACAAATGGGCTGATGAGAGGGGATGGGAGAATGGGACTGGAAGGGAGTGGATGTGAGATGGGCTGCCATGGTATTTGTACTAGAAGGGACTGGTCAGTGGGGAAGGAGGGGGACTGGAAGGGAATGGACACCAGTGGCAGTCATGGGAATGCAAGTTGACATTGGAAGGTACTGGGAGTAAGGACTGGAAAGGGGCTGATACTGGGGATGGTTACTGGGACTGGAAATAGGCTGATAGAAAGAAGTGAAGAAATCGAAAGAAGAGATAAGAAATGGCAGATGGACCCTAGACCACAGAAAGAGAGTTAAGAGAAGACAGGAAAGCAGAAGCCTCAGATCGGGAACAGCATGATCACAGAATAAATTGGTCAGACAACAAAGGTAGAAAAAATAATTTTATTTCATATTAGTGATTTGACTACGAAATCATAATAATTTTGAAATCAAATATTGTTACTTGTTAATTATTGTGGTTTAAATAAGTAAATTTTATTAATAAAAGCATATTGCAAAGGCCTATAATATATTAATAATTCAACAAATGATTACAGCGACAATGCGTTAATGGTAAAGGAAGAGAGACGCATTTGATTTTACCATTGGGGGTCATCACAAGTTGACCAATGGTAAAAGGGGTCACGGTACAAAAAAGGTTGAGAACCACTGTCTTAAATAGTTTACCATGTAGCTTCATTGCATGTCCCCTAGTCTTTCTATATTCTGATAACGTAAACAGTTGATCTACGTTTACCTGTTCCACTCCGTTCATTAATTTATAGACTTCTATCATATCTCCCCTCAGCCATCTCTTTTCCAGGTTAAAGAGCCCTAACCTTTTTAGCCTTTCTTCATAGGAGTATCCTTCCATCCCCTTTACCATTTTGGTGGCTCTTCTCTGAACCTTGTCTAATAACGCTATATCCTTTTTAAGATACAGCGACCAGCATCGCACATAATAGTCAAGGTGCAGTCTCACCATGGAACGAAATAGAGGCATTGTAATACCTTTTGTTTTATTTTCCATTCCTTTCCTTATGATACCTAGCATTCTATTTGCTCCCTTGGCTGCTGCTGCACACTGGGCCGAGGGTTTTAACATGTTATCCACAATGACGCCTATATCTTTTTCCTGGGTGGTGGTTCCTAATGTGGAACCTTGCATTGTGTAACCATAGTTTGGGTTGTTCTTCCCTAGGTGCATAACTTTGCACTTGTCCACATTAAATTGCATCTGCCATTTTGATGCCCAGTCTTCCAGTTTTTCAAGATCCTTTTGCAATTTTCCACAATCCTCTTGGGTTTTAACAACTTTAAATAGTTTTGTGTCATCTGCAAATTTGATAACCTCACTCGTTATTCCCTTTTCCAGGTCATTTATGAATATGTCAAAAAACAGCGGACCCAGCACAGATCCCTGGGGTACACCACTATTCACCTTTCTCCATTGGGAAAATTGGCCATTTAGCCCTACCCTCTGCTTTCTATCTTTTAACCAGTTCCTGATCCACAATAGTACACTGCCTCCGATCCCATGACCCTTTAATTTTGCCTAACGTCTCTGATGAGGGACCTTGTCAAAGGCTTTCTGAAAGTCCAGATACACTATATCAAATGACTCACCTTTGTCCACCTGTTTATTCACACCTTCAAAAAAACATAACAGATTAGTAAGCCAAGATCTTACTTGTCTAAAGTCATGTTGGCTGTCTCCCATTAGGCCATGACTATCTACATGCTGAGTAATTTTGTTCTTTATGATGGTTTCTACCATTTTTCACGGTACTGACGTCAGGCTCACCAGTCTGTAGTTTCCCGGATCACCCCTGGAACCCATTTTAAAAATTGGAGTTATATTGGCGACCCTCCATTCTTCAGGTATTACAGATGATTTTAATGAAAGTTCACAGATTACTAATAACAGGTCTGCAATCTCATATTTCAGTTCTTTCAAGACCCTTGGATGTATACCATACGGCCCAGGTGATTTGCTACTCTTCAGTTTATCTAATAGTTGTAATACATCTTCCCGATGTATCGATATTTCCTTCAATTCTTCCGCACCTTTAAATACCACTTCAGTTATGGTAACATCCCTACATCTTCCTCAGTAAAGACTGAAGCAAAGAATTCATTGTCTCTCCGCTATCGCCTTGTCGCCTCTTAGTGCCCCTTTAATCCCTCTATCATATAATGGTCCAACTGACTCTGTCACAGATTTTTTGCTACAAAAGTACTTGAAAAAGTCTTTATTATGCGTTTTGTCTTCCACAGCAAGCTTCTTCTCAAATTCTCTCTTTGCCTGCCTTATCAATGCCTTGTATCTAATTTGCCGGTGCTTATGTTGTTTCCAATTTTCGTCATTTGGCTCCTTTTTCCATTTCTAAGGTGGAATACAAGTCTGTCTAAATAAATAAAATAAATACATTTCCTGAAAGATGCTTTTTTGGCAACAGCCTCTCTGACCTCACCTTTAAACCATGCTGGCAGTTTTTTGGACTTCCTTCCACTTTTCTTAAAGTGTGAAATACAGCTGGTCTAGGCTTCCAAGATAGTATTTTTAAACAGCCATGCTTGATGTAAATCTTAAACCTTTGCAACTGTTCCTTTGGGTTTTTTTCTTAACTATTTTCCTCATTTTATCATAGTGTCTCCTTCGAAAGTTAAAAGGTGGTACTGTAGATTTCCTTACCGTCCTTCCTTCATTTATTAGATCAAATGCGATCATGCTATAATCACTATTGCAAACAGGGGCGGCCCAAGGGGGGTGCGGGGCCATGTGTGGAGACTCGGTGCGGGGCCTCATTTGCATAAGAGGCCTCATTTCCATAAATATTTGCATAATATTACCATATACTAACTTTTAGTAAACATGCCTCGTAATGAGTGTATGGATAAAGAAAGACTAAAAGATTTCTACATTACTATAATCCAGTGCCAACCGCCAGACACATTAGGAACTACTACAAACACTGCCCATTTAGAACCCATAGCAAACCCGCCGTATCCTAACAGCACTACCAGGACTCACAAAGCACCATACTCTACCTATCAAAAGGAGACACTGCAAATATTAAACCAATACATTTCAGAGAATAACAATACATGATCTACTGGGGAAAGAGAACAAGAGGCAAAGTCAAATAGGAATTACATAAAACAGAATACCTCAGCTCAATTACACATGCAGAACATAGACCATCACCAAACAAGGAATCACAGTTTAGAAATAGGAAGACAATAATTAAACTGGGAACCCCAAAAGCCAAACTTGGAATGTACAACAACACTGTAGAAATAAAACTATAAATTAATTTCCTCTTGTACTAAACAAAGCGCAGACGTTAATGATGCACATTTCCCAGAGCTGACATATTCCAATTAAGAAATTCAAAATAAAGAGATATTTTTCTACCTTTTGTGCATTTTTTTCAGCTGCAATTGCTCCAGCCACTTTCTTTTGGTTTCTTCGTGTCTTCTGCTAACTGTCCATCGTCTGCTGTCCATTTGTCCTTTCTTCTCTCTTCTAGTTTTTTTCCATTCTCTCTCTACATCTGCTTTAACATACTAATCTTTCTCCTTTTGCTCTTTCCTCATTCCTATTTCATCCACTCAAATTTTACCCCTCCATCCTCAATCCCCACTTACTCTCCCAATACCCGGCCAATTGTAGATTTTTCATCCCTCCCACACAAAATATTTTTCCCCTCTCCATTTTACTCTCCAAGCCCCATCCCATTCTAATACTCCCCCAACATCAGCTCCCTTCTAGTTCCAGCCTCACCCAGCATCCATTCCCTTCTAGTCCCTGCATCAGCCCATTTCCAGTCCTAGCCCCCCATTAGCCCATTTCCAGTCCTAGCAACCCCCCAACCCAATTTCCAGTCCTAGCCCCCCTATCAACCCACTTCCAGTCCTAACCCCCATCACCCCATTTTCAGTTTAAGCCCCCCCATAACCCATTACCAGTCCTAACCCCCCATCAGCCTACTTCCAGTCCTAACCTCATCAGCCCATTTCCAGTCAGCCCCCCATAGCCCATTGCCAGTCCCAACCCCCCTATCAGCCCACAGCCATTACCAGTCCTAACCCCATCAGCCCATTTCCTGTCCTAGCCCCCCCCATAGCCCATTATCAGTCCTAAACCCCCCCCCACAGCCCATTACCAGTCCTAACCCCATCAGCCCACAGCCCATTACCAGTCCTAATCCCATCAGCCCACCTCAAGTCCTAACCCTTCCCCATCAGCCCATTTCCTGTCCTAGCCCCCCCATAGCCCATTATCAGTCCTAACCCCCCCATAGCCCATTACCAGACAGCCCCCATCAGCCCACAGCCAATCAGCCCACAGCCCATCAGTCCTAACCCCCCCATAGACCATTACCAGTCCTAACCCCCCCCCATCAGCCCACAGCCCATTACCCGTCCTAACTCCATCAGCCCACCTCCAGTGTTAACCCCCCCATCAGCCCATTTCCAGTCCTAGCCCCCCCATAGCCCATTACCAGTCCTATCCCCCCCAACAGCCCACAGGCCATTACCGGTACTAACCCCATCAGCCCACCTCCAGTCTTAACCCCCCCATCAGCCCATTTCCATTCCTAGCCCCCCATAGCCCATTACCAGTCCTAACCCCCCCATCAGCCCACTTCCAGTCTTAACCCCCCCATCCCATTTCCAGTCCTAGCCCCCCCATAGCCCATTACCAGTACTAACCCCCCCATCAACCCCCCGCCTACCTCAAGTCAAGTCCTAACCCCCCCCATAGCCCATTACCAGTCCTACCCCCCCCCCCCCCATCGGCTCAAGGAAATAATTTAAAAAAAAAAAGAAGCTGGCTGCTACCACTGCCGCTCGCGGCAGCGGCAGAATGGAGTGTCCCGTGGGGCCCCCTCTGCCCGGCTGAGTCCCTTCCTCCCTCCCTCCCCTCTGCGACGGCTGAGCCCCTCTGTGCCGGCTTTCAGATTCGTGAAGGGAGAGTGTCTCCCTTTGCGAATCTGAAAGCCGGCACAGAGGGGCTCAGCTCTCGCAGAGGGAGGGAGGGAGGGACTCAGCTGGGCAGAGGGGGCCCCGCGGGACACTCCATTCTGTTGCTGGTGCGGCGGCAGCGGAGGTGGTAGCAGCCAGCTTTTTTTTTTTTTAAATTTAATTTTGAAAAAAAGCAGAATGTTCTTTGCGCGGGGCCCCCTGAAACGCGGGGCCCTGTGCAAAAAACATTCTTGCTCAATGGACGGGCCGGCCCTGATTGCAAAGTGGCCCCAACACCCTATCTTTTGCACCAGATCTTGTGTTCCACTAAGGACGAGGTCCAATATGGCTTCCCCTCTGGTCAGTTCATGAGTCAGCTGCTCCAAGAAACAGTAATTTATTTCATCTAGAAACTTTATTTTCCTAGCATGTTCTGCCATAACACTGACCCAGTCGATACTAGGGTAACTGAAATCTCACATTATTATTTTTATTTATTTATTTATTGAGTCATTTAATTTGTTTGTTACACTTTTATTTTCAGCCCCTTCCAGAGATCAAGGGCGGTTTACAAATAACCAACATATTACATAGAAGAGTATAATGAACAGAAGAACAGATAACTATTTACATATCAAATTATAACTAGTTACATGTCAACTATTGACAATGTTTACAAGAGTTATAAATCTTGTGTCAGCTATGATACATTGCTTGCAAGAGTTATAAACTCAGGCTTGGGGGAACTGAGGTACTGATGGTGTGACATCTTTGTATATTGGGTGGTTGTTGTGTGTGCAATATTACTGTCATTGGTGTGTCCATACTGTGCTGTAATGTTTGTTAGCTTCCCTGATTTCTTTAAGCATTTAATCATCCATTTGTTCATTTTGTACACCCTCATTACCATCACCTTCCCCTTCCCCTTTTTACATGGAATTTCAATCCATAGAGATTCTACAGTGAATTTTGTTTCCTGCATAACTTTAATCCTTTGTGACTCAATGCCCTCTCTAACATAGAGTGCAGCCCCTCCACCAATTTAATCTGCTCTATCATTACGATATAGTTTGTATCCAGGTATCAGTGTCCCACTGGTTATCCTCCTTCCACCATGTCTTTGAGATACCAATCATTTCTAACCTCTTATTTAGTGTGATATATTCTAATTCTCCCATCTTATTTTTTAGATTTCTAGCATTTGCATACAAACATTTTAGAGACTATTTTATTCATATTAATCTGGCTATCAGTAGGCAGGGGTAATTTGCAATTATTAAGCTCTGTCTGCTCTGTACTCTAGGACATTTGGGTTACTTTTGCCTTTATTGGAACCTCTCTGTCGATATGCCCTAACTTCAGTATTTTGCTAGTATCCTTCAAGGATATATTGTTCTGAACTCTATCTCCTTTTTAAAAATTAATGCCAGCAACCTGGTTCCATGCCAGTTAAGGTGAAGCCCCTCCCTTTGGAAAAGCCCCTCCTTTCCCCAAAATATTCCCAAGTTCCCAACAAATCCAAAACAGTCTTCCTTACACCATCGCATCATCCATGCATTGAGACTCCGTAGCTCTGCATTCCTTTTGGGTCCTGCGTGTGGAACGGGAAACATTTCGGAGAACGCTACCCTGGAAGTTCTGGATTTCAATTTCCTACCTAAAAGCCTAAATTTATCTTCCAGAACTTCCCTACCACACTTTCCAATGTCATTGGTACTGACATGTACCAAAACAGCAGAATCCTCTCCAGCACTATCTAAGACCTAGTCTAGGTAGCACATGAGGTCCACTACCTTCACACCAGGCAAGCATGTTACCTGGTGATCCTCATGTCTACCAGTCACCCGGCTATCTACATGCCTAATGATGGAATCGTCAACTATAATGGCTGTCCTAACCCTTCCCTTGTGGGCACATGGTCTTGGAGAAACCTCCTTGGTGCGAGAGGGTTTTACATCACCTGGAGGACAGGTCCTAACTACATGATCACTTCCTGCTACACCGGGGCGATGCTCTCCTGTCACATGACCTTTCTCCTCCATGGCAACAGGGATGCTGCCAGACTGGAGGTGGGACTTAAGTACTACATCCATGTAGGTCTTGTCTATGTACGTCTCTGTCTTCCTTATGTCTTCAAAGTCTACTATAGCCTCCAGAGAACGGACTCATTCCCTGAGAGCAAAGAGTTCCTTGCACCTAGTGCACATGTAAGACCCCTCACCAACTGGGAGAAAATCATACATGTGACACTCTGTGCAAAAGACTGGAAAGCCCCCATCTCGCTTCTGGACTTTTGTCACTATCTTATTTTATTGTTGTGTTTAGGTATTTTAGTTGTTTATTTACTAAGGTTTGTTGGGAATACTTATACTAATAAAACTATTCCTAATGTGTTTAATGGACTTTGCTCACCTCAAGCTTAATTAACCTCAGGTCCTTAATGTATGCCTGATGAGGATAAAACCAAGAGAAGAATGAGGTATCGGCAAAATCAAGTGAGAGAATCCAGGAGCGGAACCCAAGGACCAGGCCTACACGTCGGTGTAATTGTGCAAACAAAGTTTATTGGAAGACCCAACTAAAAGGTTTCGGCTTTATTTAATTTTTAGACCCCTGAAGAAGGCCTCCGGCCGAAACCTTTTAGTTGGGTCTTCCAATAAACTTTGTTTGCACAATTACACCGACGTGTAGGCCTGGTCCTTGGGTTCCGCTCCTGGATTCTCTTGCCTGATGAGGATAAACAGCTGCACTTGAGAATGAATATGGCACCTCCTTTCCTTTAAGAGGTTAAGCACCTATAAAGCTATGATTATTCCAGGGAGGGGTTGGGTGGGTGGGAGTCAGAGTGGGAGGGAGGGAAAGAAGACGTATTAAAAGCTTTGTGCTACACAGTGCCCTGTCATAGGAGTGTTTCTAAGGTAATTTGTGAGCAATTTCCTGGGTGGTTAGGAGTATTTCCACTCCGTGATGGTGGAATCCATGTTGCTATGGATCTAGTAGGTTGTAGGAACATAGGCCATGTGGTCTTTTTCTGCCATCATGTTTCTATCTAGTCTGCCCTTCCATATCAACCACTACAACAGTCCCCTTTTTTCCTTTAGAGATCCTCTGTATTTGTCCCATGCCTTTTTGAATTCTGACACTGTCCTCATCTCTGCCACCTCCACTGGGTCTACCAGTCTTTCTGTAAAAAAAATATTTCCGACTATTACTCCTGAGTCTATCCCCTTTCACCCTCATCTTATGTCCCTTCGTAGAAGAGCTTGCTTTCAATCGAAAGATGTTCTTCTCCTGTGCATTTATGCCACGGAGGTATTTCAACGTCTCCATCATATCACCTCTATCCTGCCTTTCCTCTGAAATATACATATTAAGATTCTTAAGTCTGTCCTCATATGCTTTATAATGAAGACCACTAACCATGTTAGTAGTCACCCTCTGTACCACTCCAACCTGTTTATATCCTTTTGAAGGTGCAATTTCCAGAATTGCACACAATATTCCAAATGAGGTCACACCAGAGACTTATACAGAGGAATCATCACCTCTTTTTTCCTGCTGACCATTCCTCTCCCTTTATATCTAAGCAGCCTTCTGGCTTTCACAGTTGCCTTTTCTACTTGTTTACCTACTTTAAGATCATCGGACACAATTACGCCAAGGTCCTGCTCTTCTTTTGTGGACAGAAGTACCTTGTCGCCTACACTGTAAAGCTCCTTTGGATTTTTGCAGCCTAAATGCAGGACCCTGTATTTTTTAGCATTAAATTTCAGTGGCCAAATTCTAGACCATTTTTCAAGCTTAGCTAGATCCCTCCTCATGTTAGTGACTCCTTCCTGTGTGTCTACTCTATTGCAGATTTTGGTATCATCCGCAAACAAGCAAATCTTACCTGACAGTCCTCCTGCAATATCACTAACAAATATGTTAAACAGAATTGGACCAAAGACAGATACCTGCAGCACACCACTGTTAACCTCCTCCTCCTCAGAGTGGGCTCCAGTTACCTGTAATCTTTGTTGCCTCCCACTCAACAAATTTCTAACCCAATCAGTAACTTTAGAGTCCATCCCTAGGGTGCTCAGTTTATAAGTCGCCTGTGCAGAACGGTGTCAAAGACTTTACTAAAATCTAAATACACCACATGTAGAGCACTCCCTCGGTCCAAGTCCCTGGTCACTCAGTCAAAGGAATCTATCAGATTTGTCTACCTCTGATCCTGCAATCCATTCAACTCCAGAAACCTCACTATTCTCTCCTTTAGTAGCTTTTCCAATAATTTACAGACCACAGAGGTTAGACTAACCAGCCTGTAGTTCTCATTGTCATCTTTATGTCCGCTTTTGTGTAAAGGAACCACATGTGCCTCTCTCCAGTCCTGTGGCCCCAATCCCGACTCCAAAGAGGTACTGAAAAGTTCAGACAGTGGAACTGCTAGAACGTCCCCAAGTTCCCTCCGTATTCTTGGATGTATCCTATCCAGACTCATGGCTTTGTCTATTTTTAGTTTAGCTAGTTCCTCACGAATACAGTCTTCTGAAAATCATTTGAGATCCCTGTTGCTTCAGTTCCTTTTTTTGGGTGTTTTCTGAGATCCTGTAGGTAGATGTTGAACAGGAGCAAGAAAAGCGCAGAGCCTTGAGGAATCCTTTTCTGCAGATTGTATGGAGGAGATCTAATTCCCGTTCTTACATGTTGTTAGCACTCTGCTAAATAAGATCTGAACCATTTTTAAGTCATGTTGCCTAATCCTGTGGAACTCATTATCAGACACTGACAAGATTTTCTGTGAATGGATTATAGTTTAACATGGTGCAGTTGTGCCAACAGGTACACATAGAAACCAATAAGAACTATGGTTCAGTCAGTAGGTTTTACAGTCGCATTAATACAGCAAATATGCACCAGAATCTAAAAGCAGTCCAGCAAGGATAGGAATGATTTCTAATCCCTCTCTCTGGTTTTGTGACAGAATAGAGAAAAGGGAGAGGCTGTCTTGCAAGGAGCTAGTTTATTTAGACATTTTTCTATACCGCCCCTTCCAGAGATCAGGGGTGGTATAGAAATCACTGTTTTACTATAGCAACGTTTCTGTTCTGCAGAAGCTGGAATTGTTTTTCACTTAGAAATGCACTGAGACATTTCTTATGGGGATGGTCTATTATTGTCCATTTTTAACTTTTCACTGTGATTTTTTTTCCCATGCCAATTATGGCCCCATGCAATTACATTTTTTTTTGCCAGTAGAAGTTTTCAACTCCTTAATTCTTTCCAGAATATTGGGTTGAAAATAATAGTGTACCATAGCGAAAAGGCCCAGTAATCCTTAAACCCACTGGAAGCTTAAACTTATGTATTCTTTTTTATGGATCTCTTTGAGTAACGGAGTGGAACAGTAATTGTTTGAAATGGTCTTCCAATCTCCTTTTGGACTGGTTGTATCATGCTTCTGTATCCAGTCTTGTGAGGCTGTAGCTGCTTTACACTAGAAGTATTTAGCTCACATTCACATTTAATTTTGATAATTTAATTTAATTTAATTTGGTCTGCTTTTTTTAATCTTTAGGGATTTTGGATAATACATAACAAATACAGCTAGTGAGTGATGTGAATGGGCCTTGACCTAACTCTTACATGGACCCCGGTCTTTGTGTCTTAAAGTGTGCAGCCAAGTTAATTTGGTATATGCTTGGGAAATGTATGCCAAAAGATATTTAAGATGTGCTGTGATTAGGACTATAGTGCTAGTGGAAGGTTTCCCCGGGATCTTAGCACCCCAGACTGTTTCTTGACTTTCCCCACAGATGAGCGATGGAGGGCTGCTACTAGGATTTCTTCACAGCTGATCCTATAGTCCAGTAATAAAGGGGGAGGGGCAGAGGTTGTCTTTTCACTACATATCAGAGGGCTGAAATAGTGATGCAAACCTTGAACATGTGTATTTGCTCCCTGGTAAATACACAGCCTGAGATGACTTAATTCTTGGGGAAGCTCTGAAGCTTTCTCTGCCATGCTGGATACTTCTTTTTGCAGGGTTAAATACTAGGCACTGTTACTGTTCTAGGCCATGAAATTCTAACCAGAGTCCTGTGGAAGTGATGTCCAAGGTGCTGGGAAGGGAGCAAGGAGGCTGCTGCTATTGCAACCTGATAGCAATAGCTATCTGGAGGTACCTCTCCAGACCATAGACCAGCAAAAGATGTGTGGGGAGGTGGCACCTAACAATGTGGCATGGTGAACCTTGCCGTAGAAACATGATGGCAGAAAAAGACCATATGGTCTATGTAGTCTGCCCTTCCAAATCAACTACTGTAGTCCTTTTTTTCCTTTAGAGATTCTGTTTGTCCCATGCTTTATTGAATTTATAGTAACATATAGTAACATAGTATATAACGGCAGATAAAGACCAGTATGGTCCATCTAGTCTGCCCAGCAAGGCGGCAAGAGCAAGTGCACCTGCTGCTCCGTGCAGGTCACCCCTCCCCATACCTTTGTTTAGGGGTGTACCCACTGCTCCATGTAGGTCACTCCTATTTGTTCAGATACTGTCCTCATCTCTACCTCCACTGAGAGACTATTCCACACTTCTGCCACTCTTTCCGTAAAGAAATATTTCCACATATTTACTTGTGAGTCTATCCGCTTTCACCCTCATCTTATGTCCCCTTATTGCAGAGCTTTCTTTCAGTTGAAAGAGACTATCCTCCTGTGCATTTATGCCATGGAGGTATTTAAATGTTCCTATCATATCTCCTCTCTCCCACCTTTCCTCTAAAGTTATACATATTAAGATCTTTAAGTCTGTCTCCATATGCCTTATGATAAAATCCACTGGTCATTTTGGTAGCCATCCTCTGCACCGACTCTCCAGAATTGAACACAGTATTCCATATGAGGTCTCACCAAAGACTTATACAGAGGCACTATCACCCTCCTGTTTCCTGCTGGCCATTTCTCTCCCTGTGCACCCAAGCATCTTTGATTTTCGCTGTCGCTTTTCCTACCTGTTCAACCACTTTGTTTCTGATGATCTTAATCATGCCCAGGTCCCGCTCCTCTTTTGTGAACAGAAGTACTTCACCCCCTATACTGTACTGCTGTCTTGTATTTTTGCAGCACAAATGCATGGCTGCATTCTTTAGCATTACATCTCAGCTGCCAAATTCTCAACCATTCTTCAAGCTTAGCGAGATCCCTTGTCATGTTATCTACTCCTCCTGGGTGTCTACTGTAGTGCAGAATTTGGTATCATCCATAAAGAGGCAAACCTTACCTGACAGCCCTTCTGCAATAACAAATGTTTAAAAAAAAAACTGACCAAAGACACTAACGTTCTTCTCATTGAGCTCCATTTACCTATACCCTTTGTTGCCTCCCACTCAACTAATTTCTAACTCAGTCAGCCACTTAATGGTCCATCCCTAGGGTGCTCAGTTTATAAATTGCCTATGCGGAACAGTGTCAAAGGCTTTACTGATATCTAACTACACCACATCTATGGCTCTCCTTCTATCCAATTCTCTGGTAACCCAGTCAGACATGGATCAGATTTATCTCCAGGAACAAGCAGGAATGTAGTCCTCACATATGGGTATCGTCGGTACCGACGGAGCCTGCGCGAGAACGCTCCCCAGCGTCCAATTAGAAAGCTTTTGGGAGCATCCCACAGCGCCTGCATGCTGCCTTCTCACCTTTCCCAACTGCCTCTCTCCAGTTCTTCGTTTTCTGCGGAGCCAGCAGGTCGTTTTCCTGTCACCGCAGAAATTATCCCTTCTTTAGCGTCCCTCCAGGCTAGTCCTGAACCTTTGGGGTTCTTGCTCCTCCTCCAGCAGCTTGGAGACTGAGAAACGTCACTTTTGTGATGTCACCCGGTATAAGTACCCCGGATCCGCCTCCTGACATCAGTATTCTCAGTCTCCAAGCAGCTGGAGGACTAGTGAGCCCAGGGATGGGGCTCACATGGAGGAGCAATTAAGCAGTTGAAAAAAGAGGATTGTAGGGAGCTTGTTCTTACAGTTTCACGGGGGGAATAGAATTTTAGTAAGGCGCTGTGCTGAGCTGCTTATTTCTGTCTTTCTCTTCTGCCTTCTCTCTTTCTCCTCCCCCCCACAGCACTCTGTCTTGCCGGTTTTTCGGGGAGATTTGCCTGCTCAGCCTAAAGGAGAGAGTGTTCTGCCCTCTGGTTCCCGATCCCACTAATTTGGGTGAGGAACCGTCAGGTGAAAGTCGGGCAGAAAACGTATCACGGCCTGCGGGTCAAATGCCGAAGTCAGGTACCGGCGAGACTCTGCAGGCTGGGCTGTCTGCTGATAGCTGTTACAGCCCCGGGCGCTGAAGCCGCGATATCGGCTGAGCGCCGTGTGGCTGGATCGCTTGCCTCGAAGGTCTGAGAAAGGTAAAGGGCCGGGGTCGTCGAGGCTCCTCTGCCTGTCAGAGTTGGGGCTCTCAGACCGCGTGTGCAGGCGGCAGTAGGCCGCGCCGCGTTGCAATCGCGCACGCGTGTGGGAAACCTCTGTAGTGGCAGTGAATGAGGGGTTTCTTTCAGGCCTCCTGTTTGCCGAGGGAAACCTCGTTTTTCAATTTAACTTTACGGGAGCAGGTATAGGCAGTGAGAGAAGGTCCCGGTAGTTGATTTAACCATAAAAAAAAAAAGGGACTTTAAGAAGGGGTTTAGTTTTTGCCTGCCATTGTTTCTGGGACAGGGGTGGAAGGTTGCCCTATTTTTCCTGTCCTGGCGGCATGCCGTCAAAATCTCTCTGATTTGCGGATCCAAGAGAGGGGCTGTGTCCGAAGCTGTGGTCTGCAGAGCCTGCTTTAAAGAAGCAGGTTCTATGGAGCAAGGGCTGTGGGAGATGGTGTGCAGAGCCCAAGGGAGGGCACTTCCGACCTCTCTGAGCCAAAGGCTTCGGGGGATCCCCTTTTGGAGCCTGTAGCGGGGCTGTCGTCCCTACAGGGGGGGTCAAGTCTCGCCAGGGCAGCTCCCAGGGGGCTTGGAGGCAATTTTTTTGCCGCAGTTTGTCTCTCTGCTTCAGCAGGCCTTAGGGGGGGCACAGTCTAACCCCAGCGCCAGCTCGGCAGACGGAGGTTTAGGAGACAAGCGGCCCGGTACTCCTCTGAGTTTGGGGGGGTTGGGGATTCCCACAAAGAGGCTCTGGTCTGGTAAGGATCTGTCTGGTCAGTCCGTGTCTTCCGAGGCCGTGGATTTAGATGACCTAGGGCAGGATGTGGACTTAGAGGATGACTTGGAAGAAGGGGAGATTACTGAGCAGGAAGATCAGGTGCGAGTGGTTAGAATTTTTAGGAGAGATGAGTTGCCGGCGCTCATATCTGAAACGCTTAAGGCGCTTAATATGCCTACAGTGGGGCAGTCGGAGGAAGCGGAGCTGGAGGACCCTTTGTTGCAGGCTTTTCGTAAGTCACAGAGGGTTTTCCCGATTCACAGGGTGTTTAAGGAGATGATTCAAGGTGAGTGGGATACACCGGAGGCTGGGCTAAAGGGCTCCAGGGTGATGGCTCTATCCTTTAGTGGAGCAGGATCGGGAGGAGTTCAAGTCTCCTAAGGTGGATGCCTCGGTGTCGGCAGTTACGAAGAAAACCACTATTCCGGTAGAAGGCAGTGCTGCGCTGAAGGATGCGCAGGACAGGAGGTTGGACACCTTGTTGAAACAGGTCTTTGATGTTAATGTGCTGTCCCTTCAAGCATCCGTCTGTGGAGCTTGGGTAGCACGAGCTTGCCTGCGTTGGGCTCAGGCTGTGCAGTCCGGGCAGGCGGTGGATTCGGCTGCCGAGGTGGCACGGTTGGAGACGGGGGCGGTGTATCTAGCCGATATTCATTATGATCTCGTTCGCGGATTGTCCAATAGCATGGGGTCCGCAATAGCGGCCAGGAGGTTTCTCTGGTTACGTAATTGGGCGGCAGATACTTCGTCCAAGGCAAGGCTTAGTAAACTTCCGTTTAGAGGGAAGCTTTTGTTCGGAGAGGACCTAGAAAAGCTGGTGAAGGATTTGGGGGAGTCCAAGGGTGGTAGACCCCCTGAGGATAAGCAGAAGCAAGGTCGCGCAGGACAGTCGGCTAAGGGACAGCAGCGCGACTTTCAGCGTTTTCGTCCCCCTAGGTTTGGACAGGTGCAAAGGGGGCGCTTTCCCTTTCGTGGTCAAGGCTTTCGAGGCTTCAGAGGGGCGAGTAGAGGCTTTGGGGCCTCTTCGTCCTCTTCCTCCAATCTCCGGAAATCACAATGAAGCCAGAGCAGTCCAGGTGGGGCAGGGGCCGATAGGGGGTCGCCTGCGAAAGTTTTATCCTGCCTGGACCCAAATCACGTCTGATCAGTGGGTGCTGGAAGTTATCCGAGAGGGTTATGCCTTGGAGCTGCAGCGTCCAGTGACCGACTCTTTCATACAGTCCCCCTGCAAAGAACCGGCCAAGTACGCGGCAGTAAAAGAGACCCTAGACCGTCTGCTCTCCCTCGAAGCGGTAGTTCCGGTTCCCCCAGACCAGTGCGGCTGCGGTCGGTACTCCATTTATTTCGTGGTACCCAAGAAGGAGGGGACCTTTCGGCCCATTTTGGATCTCAAACGCGTAAATTGCTATCTAAGAGTGTCTCATTTTTGGATGGAAACGTTGTGATCGGTCATAGTAGCGGTACGCAAGGGCGAGTTTCTTACGTCCCTCGATTTGTCGGAGGCTTATCTGCATATTCCCATCCGGCAGGACCATCAAACGTTTTTAAGGTTCGCGGTTCCAATGGGACATTTTCAGTTTCAAGCGTTACCATTCGGTCTGGCGACGGCGCTGCGAGTTTTCACCAAAGTGATGGTGGTGGTGGCCGTGGCGTTGAGAAAGGAGGGCATCCTGGTGCATCCTTATCTGGACGATTGGTTAATTCGGGCGAAGTCCAGAGAGGAGAGCAAGGCGGCCACAGTCAGGGTAGTGGAGAGTCTCGGTTGGGTAGTCAATCGGGGAAAGAGCAGGTTAAGTCCATCTCAGAACCTTGAGTATCTGGGAGCTCGGTTCGATACGAGGATTGGCCAGGTGTTTCTACCGCGGAGCCGGGCGCAGGGGTTGCGGCGTCTGCTTCGCAAGTTTCTCCAAAGACGTTGCCCTACGGCCTGGCACTATCTGCAGGTGTTAGGAATGATGGCGGCGACTCTAGAGGTGGTGCCCTGGGCGAGGGCGCACATGAGACCGCTGCAAAGAGTTTTACTCAGGCGCTGGTCCCACCAGAACGACAGTCTCTCTCACCGGTTGCCCTGTCGGCCGGAGACGCGTCTCTCCCTGCAATGGTGGCTATGGCCAGAGACCTTAGAGAACGGGATGCCGTTGGAAGTGCGGGATTGGATTCCCCTCACAACAGATGCCAGCCTTCCGGTTGGGGAGCGCATGTCCTGGGGTGGTACGCACAGGGGGTGTGGTCCGCTCAGGAGAGGACCTGGTCGATCAACAGGTTGGAATTGAGGGCGGTATTTCTATCGCTCGAAGCCTTTCGGGGGTGCCTTCACGGAATAGCGGTGTGGGTATTCACCGACAATGCGACAGCGGTGGCCTACATCAACCGGCAGGGGGGTACCAGCAGTATGGCGCTGGAGGCTGAAGCTGATCACTTGTTCGAGTGAGCCAAAAGGCATCTGGCGGCAGTGTCAGCAGCGCATGTCGCAGGAGTGGAAAATGTGGAAGCCGATTTTCTGAGTCGAGTGAGAGTGGATCCGGGGGAGTGGGCCCTCCACCCACAGGTGTTCCAGATGCTGGTGCGGCAGTGGGGCCCCCCGGTCATGGACCTCATGGCGACTTTTCAAACCGCGAAGGCCAGTCGCTTCTTCAGCAGGCGGCGGAAGAGCATGTCGGAGGGCCTCGACGCCCTAATCCAACCGTGGCCGGAGGACCGTCTGCTTTCCGCGTTTCCGCCGTGGGTGTTAATCGGTCGGGTTCTGCAGTGCATCGAGCTTCACAGAGGCCCGGTGATTGTAATCGCCCCGGACTGGCCAAGGCGGCCGTGGTATGCGGATCTCATCAGGCTTCTGGGAGACAAGCCTTGGAAGCTGCCGGTTCGGCGGGACTTATTGGTTCAGGGCCCGCTCCTGATGCCTCAGGTGGATCGATTCTCGCTTACGGCTTGGCTATTGAACGGACAAGATTGACGGCGAGAGGTTATTCGCCGGCGGTGGTGAATACGCTGTTGAGGGCTCGTAAGCGATCGACTTCTTTGGCATATGTCCGTGTTTGGCGAGTGTTCGAAGCTTGATGTGCGGTCAACAAGGTTACGGCTTTGAGAGCTTCGGTTCCTCAGGTGCTGGCGTTTTTGCAGGAAGGGTATGATAAAGGGTTGGCAGCGGCCTCCCTGAAGGTGCAGTTGGCGGCTCTATCCTGCTACAGAGGTAAGGTAGGCGGACGGGCGCTAGGAGGACATCCAGATGTCAAGCGGTTTTTGAGAGCGGTTGTGCTGTTGCGTCCCCCGTATCGGCGGATAGTTCCGCAGTGGGACTTGCCTTTGGTGCTGGAGGCGTTGGTGCGAGCACCTTTTGAGCCCTTGGCGAGAGCGTCCTTAAAGGATCTTACCTTGAAAGTGGTGTTTCTGGTGGCTATTTCGTCCGCCAGAAGGATTTCGTAGTTACAGGCTTTATCCTGTAGGGAGCCCTTTCTGGTTTTTAGTGAGTCCAAGGTAGTTTTGAGACCGGTACCGTCATTTTTGCCCAAGGTGGTTTCGCCATTTCATGTAAATCAAGTGGTGTCTCTGCCGGTGTTTGTGGAAGGTGGGGGTGCTACCGTTGATAGGCAGTTGCATAGATTGGACATTCGGAGAGCTTTGAGGAGGTATTTGAAGGCTACTGCTTCGTTCCGGCGTTCAGATAGACTGTGTTGTTTGGGGGTCCGAACAAAGGGCAAGCTGCGTCGAAAGCTTTGATTGCTCGGTGGATTAAAGAGGCGATTGCGTCCGCATATATTTTGAAAGGTAAACCTGTTCCAGAGGGTTTACGGGCTCATTCGACTAGAGCGCAGGCTACGTCATGGGCGGAATATGCTTTGGTTCCCGCAGTGGAAATTTGTAAGGCGGCTACTTGGTCTTCCTTGCATTCTTTTGTTAGACATTACCACCTGGATGTGCAGGCGGAGAGGGATGCCTTCTTTGGATCAACGGTGCTTCAGGCGGGGCTGGCGGGTCCCTCCCGTTGATTCTTTGCACTGCTCTGTTACATCCCCAAAGGTTCAGGACTAGCCTGGAGGGACGCTAAGGAAGGTGAAATTAGACTTACCTGCTAATTATTGTTCCTTTAGGAACTCCAGGCTAGTCCTGTATCCCTCCCAAAGGTTTAAGTGGCCTAGCGCCTGAAGCAGCGGATGTGTGACAGGTAAGCGTGTCGGGTGAAGTTACCGCGCTGGGTCCATGAAGGGAGGAATTCTTCTTAGGAGAGTGGATGGGGATCCTCTTTCTCTTTTCTGTCGGGAAATGGGGATCTCAGCATATTACCTGATAAGTGGTGGGGGACACAAAGTTTTCTTTCGTGTTTGCCCAATTTAGTTCTCTTAACAGTTACATGACAGTTTAATGCCTAATGATTATACTACTTAATTGTTGCTCTGGTGAGTTTGCTTTGTCAATAGGTTACTGATGTCAGGAGGCGGATCCGGCGTACTTATACCGGGTGACATCACAAAAGTGACGTTTCTCAGTCTCCAAGCTGCTGGAGGAGGAGCAAGAACCCCAAAGGTTCAGGACTAGCCTGGAGTTCCTAAAGGAACAACAATTAGCAGGTAAGTCTAATTTCACCATATTTTTCATTCTTTTTTGTGGTAGCGTCTGCCTTCCTCGACGCTATACCGGTACCGCCGGTTCTTTCTTTCTTTCTTCTTAAAAAAAAAAAAAAAAAAGTCAAATCTTTTATCTGGATTTTCCAGCCTTTTTTCTCTTGGGTGCCACGCGCCATTTTGGGCACTAGGCCAAATTTTTCCTCAAAATGGAAAAACCCGTTTTGGGTTTTAAAAATTATTCCAAGTATGGCGGTACTATCTCCGTCACCGACACTCATGAGTGGTGCCTCAAATGTTTAGGTCCTGGCCACTCTATCTCGGAGTGTATTGCCTGTGGGATGATGTCGAAGAGGGGTCGGCAGAACCAAGCTGCTAAGCTTAGCACCCTTTTTCCCTCCGTTGCAACATCCATGGCATCGCCGTCTTCCAGGGCTTCGTCTTCCTCCCATGGATCTCAGTTAACCAAACATAAATCTGGCCGGTTCTCAAAGGGTAGATCTCCTTCCAAGCATCGAGATGCCTCTGGTGTTGCCCTTGAGGGACTTGTACCGGCAAAATTTCCCCGGCGGAAGGCTTTGGCTTCCAAAGCACTATCGGGGCTCCAGGATGTTCTCGAGGCCTCAACCTCGGCATAACTACTGGTGTCATGCTCTGGGGTACCGGCCGCTTCTTCTGGTACCAACACCCAGGCATCGGCAGCGTCAATTGACCAGAGATTCCTGGCCATTGAGCGCAGTCTGGCGGCTCTCCTTGCGGCATCGGTGCCTTCGGGACCGCTTCAGACAGTTCAACCGGTTCCGGCACCGATACCGGTACCGACAGCATTGACATCGGCGAGTATGCTACCAACACCGAGTCATGCTATTTCCTACAGTATCGACAGGCCGATACCGAACCCGTCCGGTACCGACTTCTATCGGTATCATGCTTTACAAGAGCACCCAGACAGAAGATACTTTGAATCCTCCGATGACTCTGACAGCTCTGTCGATGCCGGATTACTTCTCTCTGAGGAGCCTTCCTCTCCTAAATGTAGGATGTCTCCTCCAGAGGATATATCCTTTCAGGATTTTATCAAGGAGGTGGCTAGGGGTCTTTCCATCACAGTGGCTCCTGAAACAGAGCCCAGACCAAAGGAGTTGGAGATTTTACAATATCCTAAAGTTCCCAAGGAAGCGGCTACTTTGCCTGTTCATGAGATCTTGCATGATCTCATGTTAAGAATGTGGGAAACACCTCTTACTACCTCTCCTCATTCCCGTAGGCTGGATACCATGTTTCGAGTGCCTCCTTGTCCTGGATTTCAAAAAACTCAGTTGCCACACCACTCTATAGTGGTGGAGTCAGCTATGAGAAGGATCAAGAGTGCAAAGAGACATGCATCTAATCCTCCAGGACGTGAATGTAGGACTCTTGATGCTTTTGGGTATCAAACATTCCAGGCCTCTATGCTTTCTGCCAGGATTAGTTCCTACATCTTATACATGGGAACGTTCCTTAAGGAGGTTACAGGAGATCTCGAGCTTATGAGCCCTCTCCTTCCTGATGATAAGAGGCAGGATTATCTTGCACTTGTCAAACATGCCCAGGATATTTCCAAGTTTGTTAATCGTGCAGCTTTTGACTGCTTTGAGTGCATAAGCAGAACCTCTACCATTGCTATAGGTGCTCATAGGATTGCCTGGCTCCAGGCATCTGACTTAGAACTCTGGTTACAGGACAAACTGGGGAATATCCCTTGTACAGGCGAAAATCTCTTTGGCAAAAATTGGCAAGAGAAAGCTAATGAGCTGGATGCTGATAACACCAGTTTGGATAGGCTATCCAAGGCTACAGCTGATCCTGCAAGGAGAAAATCCTACAAGAAACCATTCTTCTCTAAAAAGAAGAGGTTTTATTTCTCCTATACCTAGCAGGTGCATTCTGCAGGTCAGTCTGCCCGAAAGGGACAGCAGCCCCCAAAGCAAAGGAAATCAAAGACTGCTAAGCCTCAACTGGCCCAGCAGACTCAGCCTCCACAGGGGCTTTGACTCTCATCTAGAGAACATGGCCTTCCTGGCCCTGAACTGGCCAGAGCCTTCCACAATCCCAGGATGGTTGTGTCATTTTGCCCTCAGAAGGGGGCAGATAACAGCAGAACAATGGACTCTTTCCATTGTAAGAGAGGGGTACAAGCTTCATTTCTTCAACATGCCCCTCCTATGGTGGTAAGACAGTTCAATTCTCAGGCTTCTCTCAACACTCAGTTGAGTCAAGAGGTCAGTTTACTTCTTGCCCAGGGGGCAATAGAAGACGTACCCATTTCCCAACAGGGTACAGGGTTTTACTCCCCTTATTTCCTTATTCCAAAGAAAACAGGGGGACACAGACCCATTGCCATACCTTCACAGTCAGAATTGGCTTTGTTCTCTATATCTCAAGGATGTGTACACTCATGTTCTCATCCATCCATCTCACCGAAGGTTCCTTCGCTTCCTGTTTCAAGGAAAGCACTACCAATACAGGGTGCTTCCTTTTGGCCTGGCCTCAGCACCAAGGGTGTTTACGAAATGCATGGCTGTAGTGGCAGCATTTCTTCGCACTGTAGGAATATTCGTCTTCCCCTACTTAGATGACTGGCTCATTCGAGTCCCATCAGAGTCAAAGGCCAGAATTTCCCTATCTTGCACAATGCGTATCCTTCAGTATTTGGGCCTGGTCATAAACATCCCAAAATCCAGCCTAACTCCCACTCAATCTCTAGAGTTTATAGGAGCTTTGCTGGACACCAGAAAAGCAAGGGCCTATCTTCCACAGGCCCGCTGCCTTCGCATTGTGCAGTTAGCCTCCCAGGCAGTGTTAAAAACTCATCTCACTGCTCGGGAAATGTTACAACTACTAGGCCACATGGCATCTACCGTACACGTGGTTCCCTGTGCTCGCCTCCATATGAGAGCAGCCCAATGGACTCTATCCACTCAGTGGACTCGGGCAGCAGGCTGCCTATCAGACAAAATAGCAAACACAAGTCTCCTTATTTTGTCTCTACAATGGTTGCAGTCAACCCAAAACCTGTTGGTGGGGTCCCCTTTCCAGCAACCCCTACCCCAGGTCACTCTAACTACAGACACCTCAAGTGGGTTGGGGAGCTCATCTGCAAGATCTCTCTACCCAAGGCACCTGAACTCCACAGGAGACCCACTAACATATCAATCTCCTAGAACTCAGAGCAATCTTCCTTGCTCTTCGAGTGTTCCATACCCAGCTCAGCTACAAGACAGTCCTAATTCAGACGGACAGTCAAGTAGCTATGTTCTGTCTGAACAAACAGGGAGGAACAGGCTCTCTGTCACTTTGCAGGGAAGCTTTGCGACTATGGGCCCTCGCCAGAGAGCATCAAATTCATCTCCTGGCGGTGTATCTGCCAGGCATTCGAAACTCTTGGGCAGACAGACTCAGTTGAGTTCTGCTTCCACACGAATGGTCTCTCCATGGAGACCAGGTAGCAAACATATTTCAAATTTGGGGAACTCCAGACATAGACCTCTTTGCAAGTCCGTTGAATGCCAAACTTCCCTGGTTCTGTTCCAGAATTCCGGCTCAGGGTTCTCAGGCCAGGGATGCTTTCCTCCTCCATTGGGGTCAGGACTTCCTTTATGCATTTCCACCCATTCCTCTAATTCCCAAGACCCTATTCAAGCTTCAGAGAGACAAAGGCCACATGATTCTCATAGCTCCACATTGGCCACGGCAGGTGTGGTACCCTCTGCTCCTGCATCTCTCTCAAGCCCCATCTCTGGAGTTAGGATCTGCTCCAGATCTCCTGTCTCAGGAGGACGGGATGTTGTGGCATCCCAATCCCCACTCTCTGCATCTCAGGGCTTGATTGCTGAAGGCCTAGATCTTCATGATCTTAACCTTTCTCAACAAGTAAGGGATGTCCTTTGTGCTTCCAGGAAACCTTCCACAAGATGCTCTTATGCTTTCAAGTGGAAAAGGTTTTCCATATGGTGTTCGCAAAAGGGTCTTCACCCCTCTGTGATATCTCTGGAATCATTACTGGAGTATCTCCTGCATTTATCTAATGCAGGTCTTAAGACTAACTCAGTAAGAGTCCATTTAAGTTCTATTTCAGCTTCTTTAAAGCCTTTAAATGGACAACCTATTTCCTCTCATCCTCTCATAACGAGATTTATGAGGGGCCTTCTTCTAACTAAGCCTTCCATTAGGCCACCTCCAGTGGCGTGGTACCTGAATCTGGTTCTTGGGCAGCTCATTGAAGCCTCTTTTCCAACCTTTAGCTACTACCTCCTTGAAATTCCTTTCCTGAAAGTTATCTTTCTCATTGCAATCACAGCAGCACGTCGCATCATTGGCCAGATTGCCTGGTGCTCTCCTGTCTCTCCAGCTGAAGCCCCGCCTCCCGGTAGTGACGCGGCCATGTTTGACGCGTCCACGTCATTGGCCAGGTACCAGACTGTATATCCAAGGCTCCTAGAGCGGCGTTTAGCACTGCTGCTGTTGTCTCCTGCCTGCCCGTTGGTACCTGCTACTTGCTGCTGTCTGCTTCTGCTACCCTCCGTGTTATTTGTTCCCCTGCAGATTGCCTGGTGCTCTCCTGTCTCTCCAGCTGAAGCCCCGCCTCCCGGTAGTGATGCGGCCGCGTTTGACACGTCCACGTCATTGGCCAGGTACCAGACTGTATATCAAGGCTCCTAGAGCGGCGTTCTGCGCGCGCCGAAGGAGCGCGCACAAGGAGCAGGTCATGCTCCTTGGGGCGACCCGAAGCACCATCGTTCACTTCCTGGCTCCTTCCGGTTTACTGCACGCTGCCCCTCTGACACATTACTCTTTCTCTATAGTCGCGTTGCCTGCCTTTTCAGTTGTCTTGTGTTGCTGCTAACTATCTGCTCAGCTTCTCCCTGCCTCGCAACATCCCTATTTCCCTCTGTCCCTCCTATCCATTCTGCTCTGGACATGACTGCCATTCCTGTTCATTGGGGACATCATTCTTTGTCTCTACTCCCTGTCCTCCCCGGCCTTCTGGCCCGCAACCCTCTCAACCTTCTCCCCTGCTCTTCTCATCCGAGTCGTTCTGCTTCTCCTCCTTCCTCTCTAATGCCCTCTTCAGCTGTTCCTTTCCTCACGCTTTCTTTGGCCCTTCTCAACTGCCGTTCCATCCACTCCAAAACTCATTTGGTCCATGATCTTCTTACTCAACCCTCCCTGGATGCCCTCTTCATCACAGAGTCCTGGCTCCGTGAGGGGGAGGACGCCCTCCTTCATCAATATCTTCCTCCCGGCTTCTCTGCCTTTCATACCCCTCGCCTTCGCCGCTCTGGCGGTGGGGTAGCGCTCATTTATAGGTCTTCCCTCTCCTTCTCTCTAGTATCACCTCCCCCCGCCTACCCTGAATCCCTCCTGGTACGCTCCGACTCCACTCCCCCCATCTACTTTCTCCTCCTGTATGTCCCCCCTTCCTTAAGTCCTGATCTCTGGGACTCTCTGCTAAATACCCTCTCAGACACTACTCTCCTATCTCAGCACTTGGTCACGTTGGGTGACCTTAACGCTCATCTGGATCCCCCCTCCCGTTCCCGTGACAAGACTCTCTCTTCCTTGTTTTCTGATCTGTCTTTCACCCAACATGTTTCCTGTCCTACCCACGCCTCCGGTCGATCCTTGGACTTGATCCTCACTCTTCATTCCTCACCTTTTGTCCCCACCAATATTTCCTCTACCCCCATCCCCTGGTCTGATCATCATTGTCTCTTTTTCACCCTCCCCTTCCCCTCTCCCGGGCCGGCTGGCCCCATTCCCTCTTCTGTACCATCTCTCAGACGCCGCTTCACTACATACTCTCTGCTTTCCTTCCCCTCAGCCCACACTCTTCTCCCCTCAGAGTTTTCCTCCTCTGTTGACCACCAGGTTGATCTTTGGTCTTCCTCTCTTTCTGCTGCTCTTGACATCGTAGCACCTTTCTGCCCCATGGTCCCTCGTCCAGCCTCTCACCATCCTTGGTTCCACCCTGGTCTTCTCCTTCTCCGTGCCAATCTCCGCCGTGCAGAGCGGTACTGGAGGAAGCTCTGCACACCTGCTTCTCGGTCCCACTATCAGCTTGTTCAACTCTCCTACCGGTCCGCAATCTCTTCTGCTAAATCCTCCTACTATTCCCATCTCATTTCCTCATCATCAAACTCTGCCAGACGTCTTTTTCTTGTCCTAAAATCCATCTCCTCTATCCCGTCTGCCCCCTCCAATCCTCCCCCTAGCCCCTCCACCCTTGCCTCATTTTTCTCCAACAAGGTTCTCTCCCTTCGCTCTTCCTTTCCCTCCTGCCCGCCCCCTCTGTCTCCCCCTCCCTTCCCTCCTGCCTCTCCCTCCCTTCAGCCTGTGTTGCCTCTCTCTCCCACACCTTTCCACATAGTTGGTGTTCTTTCTCCCCCATCTCCTCCTCTGAACTTATTAAGGCTATCTCGTCTGCTCATCATACTACCTGCCCCCTTGATCCATTGCCCTCTTCCTGGTTACTCAACCCTGATATTGCGCTCGTGCCTTCTATTCTCTCTATTTTCAACTCTAGTCTCTCTTCCGGTCTATTCCCCTCCCGTTGGAAGCACGCTATCGTCCGTCCCCTCCTGAAGAAGCCTTCCCTTGACCCCTCCTCTCCTGCCAACTGGCGCCCTGTCTCCAACCTTTCTTTCTTGTCTAAAGTTCTTGAGAAACTTGTCTTTCTCCAGCTGGCTTCTCACCTCGACTCCACTCACGCCCTTCACCCCCGCCAATCTGGATTCCGCACAGGTCACAGCACAGAAACTATCCTCACTGCCCTGCTCTCCGAACTTCACCGTTCTCACGATCGTGGTGATATCTCTCTTGTGGTTTCCCTGGACCTGTCCTCTGCGTTTGATGTAGTCGATCACCGCACCCTTTTGTCTCGCTTGTCTGACTTTGGTATCTGTGGCACCGTTCTTCAGTGGTTTCATTCTTTCCTCTCTGGTCGTACCTTTTCGGTTCACTCCGGCGCTTCAACGTCTGCCCCCACTCCCGCTACATGTGGTGTCCCTCAGGGTTCTATTCTAGCCCCTCTGCTCTTCAATGCTTTTCTTGCCCCCCTGGCCCTGTTGATCCAGCAATCCGCCCTCTCCTTTTATATATATGCTGATGATATCCTCTTGGTCCACCACACTTCTCCTTCTTCCCCAGATCTGGGTCACTGAACCTCTGTCTTTCTTCCATCGCCTCCTGGTTTGACACTAACTTTATGCACGCCAACCCTGCAAAATCCTCTGCACTTTGGATCACCTTCGGTCTCCCTTCCCCCTCCCTCCTCCCTGTCATGGGCCCTCACCCCATTCCTTCTGCCCCAACCCTCCGCTACCTGGGTGTTACCCTAGACTCATCTCTTTCCTTTCACGATCATATCTCTTCTGTTGTACGCTCCTCCTTTTTTCACCTACGTCGTATCGAGGCTGTTCGTTCCATTCTTCCTTCTTCTTCCATTGTCACTCTTGTCTTGTCTCTGGTTATTTCTCGTCTCGACTATTGTAATGTTATCTATGCTGGTCTTCCCTTCTACCAACTCCGCCGTCTACAACTTGTTCAAAATGCTGCTGCCCGTCTTGTTACTTCCTCCCCCATTCATGCTTATGTGTCACCATGTCTCTTATCTTTACACTGGCTCCCCGTTAAGTTCCGGTTCATGTTCACGTTGCTTATCCTCGCTCATAAAGCCCTTCACTCTAGCACCCCCCAGTATCTAGCTGACTCCATTCGTCTCCAGCCCTCTCCCCGTTTCCTTCGTTCATCTCACGGTAATCGTCTTTTTCTCCCGTCACCTACTCAGGCTCACCTTGAGTCTACTCGTCACTCTGCTTTCTTCTTCTTAGTCCCTGCCCTTTGGAACTCTCTTCCCCTTCCACTTCGCACTGAATCATCCTATACCCGTTTCAAGACCCTCCTTAAGACGCACCTTTTCTGTCAGGCTTTTGATCTGCCTCCCCCTGTTGATGGTGTTTCCTCTCCCTAGTTACGCCTCCCATTCCCCTTCTCCTTACGTCCCTCCCCTCCTCTTTCCTCCTTCCCTCTTAACCTTCCTGCACCTCGGCTATCTGCTATCTGTTTTATTACTATTATTTATCCTACTATTTTATGGTTTTACTATCCCTCCTTCTGTCCTGTTATTTTATGGCGTTCCCTTCTTTCTTTATTAGCAGTCGTTAATTTTATGATTGTACACCGCCCTGATGCCTCGGCCTGGGCGGTATATCAAGTATTTTAATAAAGATAAAGATCAGTGAATTGCAAGCATTAGTTGCTGATCCTCCTTACACGAGGTTCCATCCTTAGGACTCATCCACACTTTATGCCAAAGGTGGTCTCACCTTTTCATTTAAACCAGGCGGTTTACCTGCCTGTTTTTTTTCCAAGGCCTCATGCTTGAAATGCAGAAAGGAATCTTCATACTTTGGACTGTAAAAGAGCGCTTGCCTTTTACTTACAGAGGACACAGCAACACAGAAAGTCCTCCCAACTCTTTGTTGCTTTCAGTCCTTCTCATTTGGGACTTCCAGTCTCCAAGAGAACATTGTCCAACTGGATTGCACAGTGTATTTCTTTTGCCTATCAGAGTAAGAACCTTTCTCTGGAAGGCCATGTCACGGCTCACAGTGTGAGAGCCATGGCAGCCTCAATGGCTCATCTACACTCTGTGTCTATTGACGACATCTTTCGAGCAGCTACTTGGGCCTCGGTTCATACCTTCACAGTCCATTATTGCTTAGACAAGGACTCCGCCGGGATGCCTTGTTTAGTCAGGCTGTTCTACGACACCTGTTCCATACTTAATCAACTCCTACCCACCATTCCCAGTAGGATGCCAGAGATCCATGGGGGGAAGTGGAGCCCTTTCTCAGGGGCACACAGCTTCTGGGGTCTCTTCCTGGCATCTGTAGCTAGCGAGTCCCCATATGTGAAGACTACATTCCTGCATGTTCCTGGAGATAGCATAGTTGCTCACCTGTAACGGGTGATCTCCGGGAACAGCAGGAATTTAGTCTTCACAACCCACCCACCTCCCCTAGGAGTTGTATCTCTCTTTTCTTTTCTTTCCCTCTCTTTCTCTTTGTCTCAGCTTTAAAACTCAACTGGAGAGAGGCAGTTGGGAAAGGCGGGAAGGCAGCACACAGGCGCTGTGGGATGCTCCCAAAAGCTTTCTAATTAGACGCTGGGGAGCGATCCCGCGCAGGCTTCGTCGGTACCGACGATACCCATATGTGAAGACTAAATTCCTGCTGTTCCTGGAGATCACCTGTTACTGGTGAGTAACTATGAGGTCTGGCAAGACCTGTCTCTGGCAAACCCGTGCTGCTTCGGATCTTGTAATTCACTGGACTTGAGAAATCTTACTATCTGTTTTAGCAGCCTTTGCATTAGTTTACCCATCACAGAGATGATACTAACCGGCCTGTAGTTCTCAACCTCATTCTTATTTCTACTTTTGTGTAAAGGGACTACATGTGCTTTCTCCAGTCTTCTGGGGCCATTCCTGGTGCTAAAGAAACATTGAAAAGGTCAGACAGTGGATCACTAGAACTTCCTCCAAATTCTTTCAGTACTCTCAGATGTATCCCATCCGGCCCCATCACTTTGCCTACTTTTAGTTTAGCTTATTTCTCACATACACAGACATCTGAATATCATTCAAGATCACCTTCACTTCTGTTCCTACAGTTATTGGTCAACATTATTGGCACCCTTGCATGTTAGGTATGTTGTGTACAATATCTTGAGAAATAACTGAATATTCCAACTGTATATTGTCATAGTATTTTAATAGTATGTTCAAAGGCATACAACAAAAAAAGATATCTGCATCATAGATGTAGTAATTTATAGTAATTATAATGCCTCTATATCGTTCCATGGTGAGACCGCACCTTGAATATTGTGTGCAATTCTGGTCGCCGTATCTTAAAAAGGATATCGCAATTTTAGAAAAGGTTCAGAGAAGAGCCACCAAAATGGTCAAGGGGATGGAAGGATACTCCTATGAAGAAAGGCTAAAAAGGTTAGGGCTCTTTAACCTGGAAAAGAGACGGCTGAGGGGAGATATGATAGAAGTCTATAAATTAATGAACGGAGTGGAACAGGTAAATGTAGATCGATTGTTTACGTTATCAGAATATAGAAAGACTAGGGGACATGCAATGAAGCTACAGGGTAAACTATTTAAGACTAATAAAATAAAATATTTTTTCACTCAACGTGTAATCAAACTCTGGAATTTGTTACCGGAGGATGTAGTAAAGGCTGTTAGTGTAGCAGGGTTTAAAAAAGGTTTGGACAAGTTCCTGGAGGAAAGGTCCATAAACCATTATTAAGAAGGGACCCAGGATATCAATGCTTGACCCAGTACAAGCATTGTGGAACATGTGTCTTTTGGGGAAATTGCTAAGTACGTATGACCTAGATTGGCCACTGTTGGAAACAGGATACTGGGCTTGATGGACCTTGGTCTGACCCAGTATGGCATTCAAAAAAAAAAATTCTGAGAAAAAAAAACAAAATATGACCTGAATAGGATTAATGGCACCCTTCACTAATATTTGATTGCATAACCCTTGGCAGTGATGATAGCTTCCAAACATTTCTTGCAGTCATCTACTAGATTCCTACATCTGTCTGCCGGTAATTTCTCCCACTCTTCAACCGTGATTTATTCCAGCTCATGAATGTTACTGGGATTCCTTTTACCAATGGCAGATTTCAGCTTCTTCCAAAGGTTCTCGATTGGATTTATATCAGGACTCATTGCTTGCCAGCTTAAAAAAGTCCATTTGTTCTTTAACCATTCTTTGTAGTTTTGGATGTACTGTATGTTTTTGGTTATTGTCCTGCTGGATGACTCATGACCTTCGATCTAGACCTAGCTTTCTGACACGAGGTAGCACATTTCACTCCAAAATACCTTGATAGCCCTCTAACTTCATGATTCCTTTAATACATTCCAGGCCTCCAGTTCACTGAGACAGCAAAACAGCCCCACAACATTATCGAACCTCCACCATATTTAACTGTAGAAAGGGTGTGATTTTTCCTTTAGCTTCATTTCTTCGCCTGTAAACATATCACTGATCTGTATTGTCAAAGAACTGAACTTTTGGTTTCATCTGTCCACAGAACATTTTCCCAGAAGGATTATGGTTTCTCAAGGTGGGTTTTGCAAAGATCAGGCATGCCTTTTTATGTCTGTCTTTATGCATTGAGGTCCTCCTTGGCCTTTGCCCATTAAATCCTCTTTGTTAGTGCATGAGGTATGGTGCAGGTTGAAACCACTACTCCAGATTGCTCTAGGTGAGCCTTAAGCTTTTTGGATGTTGTATGTGGTGTTTTTCCAACAATTCACACTAACATTTGAAGACTTCTTGGATTGATTTTCCTCTTCCCAACCATGTCCTGGAAAGTTCTTAATGGCTCCATGAGCAGAAAACTTCTTAATATTGTGAACTGTAGACTCAGGAATTCCATGATCTTTGGAGATGGCTTTGTACTCCTTTGAAGTTTGATAATGGTTTTTCTGATAATCTCAGGCAGCTCTCGTCTTCACCATTGTGAAAATGGAACAGAGAGTGAATGTGGCTATTTTAAACATTAGAGCCATCGTTCATTGGTTGATTCAGTTGATCACAGATGCATACAATTTTACTGCAATGGGAATGTGTTTTTTCTGTTCAAACTGATTTGTTTATAAGGGTACCAATGTCCTGGCATTGTCCCAGTTTTCTATACTATTTCATACTGTTTCTTTTTTTAATTGGTCTTGTTTTTATGTGATTCTTTTGTGTCAAATATGTATGCATATATAGTCCAAAAGCATTTCACTGGTCACTTTTTTAAGGAGATATTGGACATTAAGGGGTTGAACTGCAAGGATGTCAATAATGTTGATCACAATTATTATTCACAATGACACTGTATTATTGACAATGACACTAGGAACCATCACTCAGGAAAAGGATCCAAATATTCAACCTTGCAAAGTGTACTATAGTTTGGGTGCATATCTTAGAAGGATATAACAGAATTTAAAAAGGTACAGAGAAGAACTGCCATAAGAACATAAGACATGCCATACTGGGTCAGACCGAGGTCCATCAAGCCCAGTATCCTGTTTCCAACAGTGGCCAATCTAGGTCATACGTACCTAGCAATATCCCCAAAAGACACAGGTTCCACAATGCTTGTACTGGGTCAAGCATTGATATCCTGGGTCCCTTTTTAATAGTGGTTTACGGACCTTTCCTCCAGGAACTTGTCCAAACCTTTTTTAAACCCAGCTATACTAACAGCCCTTACTACATCCTCCGGTAACAGATTCCAGAGTTTGATTACACGTTGAGTGAAAAAATATTTTCTCTTATTTGTCTTAAATAGTTTACCCTGTAGCTTCATTACATGTCCCCTAGTCTTCCTATATTCTGATAGCGTAAACAATTGTTCTCCAGGACCAAGCAGGAAGTCAGTCCTCACATATGGGTGACGTCGTCGCCGACGGAGCCCTCGCGGAGCAATTTTCCCCAGCTTTCAAAGAAAGCCTTTGGGAATTGCAGCGCGCATGCGCGGTCCTCTTCCCGCCCCAGGGTGCCATCTTGCTCAGTCTTCTTTTTTCCGCGGAGCCCTACAGACGTTGTTTGTGAATCCCCGCAGAAAAGTTGATTTTATTCTCTTTTTTCTCTCGGTTTCGATGCCGGTTCTTTTCCCGCCCGGACCCGCGACGCCGGTTGCGAGTCCGTTCTTTATTTTTCGGTTTTTTTGTCCTTCGTGACAGATTTCGCGCCTTTTTACTTTTTCACTGGCAGCCCGGTCTTTCGACCTCGCAGGGGCCCTTTTTCCCCCGATGGCTGCCAGCGGGTTTAAAAAATGTGACCTCTGTAAGAAACTCATGTCTCTTACAGACACACACGACTTCTGCCTCCGCTGCCTCGGACCCGATCATGACCCGATGATCTGTGGTCCGTGTGGCAAAATGTCCTCAAAAGCGTTGAGGAGTCGGCAGCATCAGCGGGAACGTATCTTCTCTGACTCCGGCCGGGCTCGGACCTCGGGAGAGGCTTCGACGTCTCGGGACTCTGGTCCTGAGCATTGTCGAAGTTCCTCTGAAAGGGGGTCTCCTACCCGGGAACATCATCGGAAGAAGAAACCCGCGAGGGCAGGATCGGTGGACGCTCCTAGTTCCTCGAGGGCCAGGTCGCATAGCCCCGATTCCCATCCCGGGTCCTCGGAGGTGGAGAGGCTGTCCAAACATCCTCGTCGCGAGATGGACTTGCCCGCTCACGTGAGTACTGTTGTCCTCGTAGACTCGCCTCCGAAGGAGCCGACATCGGGCCCGACGCCGTCGGGGCCCGAGTCGGGGGCTGCTGGGTCTCCTGAGCTCGGACTCAGGTTGACGGCCTTGGAGAGCAGTCTGACTGCCTTCATGGACCAGCAGCGGGCATTGATCGCTGGCCTCGCCGGTGCTTCTGCCCTGACCGCCGGGACGTCGACCTCCAAGTCGACCCCGGAGACCGAGACGATCCTCGAGTCCATGAGGGCTCGAGTCGATCCTTGGTCGCGGTCTCCTTCGGCCTCCCGTTCAGGACCGAGGTCATTGACGCCGACTCCCTCGGCGTTGGGGCGGATAGCATCGATGCCCGCCCGACCGGAGCCGCTCGACTCCTCCTCCGAGGAGTCGGCCTGGGAATCCGAGGACGAAGAGTCACCTGGTTTCTTTCGGACTCGGTGTGTCCCATCGGACTCCCCCGAGTCCGAACCTCGGAGACGATCCCCCCCCGGAGGATACCCGGTTCTCGGACTTCGTGCGGGATATGGCCAAGGCCTTGGCCTTCCCCGCGGATCCCGAGGAGGAGCCTCGAGTCGAAGAACTCAATGCCCTCCAATATGACTCTCCCCCGAAGGAGGCCTTTATTGTACCGGTTCCTCCGATGCTGGAACGACTTCTCTTCCGCATGTGGGAGAGCCCGGCGTCATCGCCGGTGTTAAGCAAGCGGGTCGATTCCATTTATCGAGTCCGCAAGAGCCCCGGCTTCCAAAAGGCACAACTACCGCACCATTCCATGGTGGTGGAATCGGCCATGCATAGACTTAAGAGTCAAAAAATGCACTCCTCGGTGCCCCCCGGTAGGGAGGCCCGAAGCCTGGATGCCCTTGGTAGAAAGTGTTTCCAGGGCTCTATGCTTGCTTGTCGAGTCCAGACCTACCAGCTCTACATGGGCATGTATCTCCGGGACCTGGCTAAAGAAATAGCCGGGTTCTCTGCTGGTCTCTCCGACGAACCTTTGCAGAGGTTCCAAACCTTGTCAACTGGAATTCGGGAGTGCTCAAAGTTTATCTCTCGAGCAGCCTACGATGGTTTTGAGGCATCGGCTCGAGTAGCCGCAGCCGGCATCGGTGGACGCCGCCAGGCTTGGCTTCAGACGTCCGACCTCGAGCCATGGGTGCAGGACAAGTTGGTCGATGTCCCCTGCAGAGGTGAAAACGTCTTTGGCAAGCCCATGGATGAGAAGGCTGCACAGATCGAGACCGAGACTCTCACCAGGACTCGTCTCTCAAGGAAGACCTCTGCCCCTTCTCAAAAGAAGAAGGGCTCGGGGAAAAAGCCCTTTTACCCGAGGAAGGCGGCTGCCTATAAATACTACCCTCAGTATCAGGCCTCAGCAGCTCCCCCACAGGGTAAGCAGCCCAAGGGACGGGGTAATGGGTCCCGTAGGCAGCAAGCCCCCAAGCCTGCACCACCGGCCCCTTCTCAGCAGGGTGGGGGTTTTTGACTTCATCAGCATAGCCTCTCCCCCTCAGCTGGTTTCTCTCAGCACAGGAGGCCGGCTGGTCCACTTAGCCCAAAGGTGGTCCAACATCACCACAGATACCTGGGTACTTCACATAGTTCGGAAGGGCTATCTTCTTCACTTTCACCAGGTACCTCCCTCCTTCTTTCCAGGGGAGCCTCCGAGACTCCCTCTGCACAAGGACTTACTCCTTCAGGAGTTAGCAAGTCTCCTTCGGGAACAGGCTGTGGAACCGGTGCCCCACCACCTGAAGGGTCAAGGGTTTTACTCCAGGTACTTTCTGATACCAAAAAGAACAGGAGGCCTCAGACCCATCCTGGACTTGCGAAACCTCAACAAGTTCTTTGCAAAGGAAAAGTTCAAGATGCTTACCCTTGGAATCCTGCTGCCCTACCTCCAGCAGGGCGACTGGCTATGCTCCTTGGATCTAAAGGATGCCTATACTCATATCCTTATTCATCCAGACCACAGACAATATCTCAGGTTTGTTGTGGGAGGAAATCATTACCAGTACAGAGTACTGCCCTTTGGCCTATCCTCCGCCCCCAGGGTGTTCACCAAATGCCTGGCAGTGGTGGCGGCCTATCTAAGACTTCAAGGCCTTTTTGTGTTCCCATACCTGGACGACTGGCTCATCAGAGCCCAGTCTTCCCAAGAGGCCACTCAGGCCACTCATCGCACTGTGACTCTACTCCAGCACTTGGGATTTGTCATAAACTTCGCAAAGTCCACTTTGCTCCCCTCTCAAAATCTCGAATTCATCGGCGCCAGGTTGGACACTCTTCAGGCGCGGGCCTTCCTCCCTCTGGACAGGGCCAAGCGGCTCATGGATCTCGCCAGCCACTTTCACAGCAATGCCCTGGTCTCGGCCAGGCAATTTCTGAGACTGCTCGGCCATATGGCTTCCACGGTCCATGTGACCCCCAATGCCCGCCTGAACATGCGACCTGCTCAATGGTGCCTTCGCACACAATGGCATCAGGCCACTGGGAGCCTAGCGGACTCCGTGCAGATCTCCGACCAGCTGGTCTCTTCTCTACAATGGTGGCTTCATCTGCCAAACCTAGTAAGAGGAGTGACTTTTCAGCCCCCTCCGCATTCTCAGGTCCTGACGACCGATGCTTCTCTCCTGGGTTGGGGAGCACATTGCCAAGGGACATGTACTCAAGGTCTCTGGACTCCTTGGGAGTCTGCTCAGCAGATAAACTTCCTGGAGCTCAGAGCCATCCGCCTAGCGCTCAAAGCATTCTCTCACCTAGTTTCTCACCAGTCTGTGCTGATACAGACAGACAATCAGGTTGCAATGTTCTACGTGAACAAACAAGGCGGAACAGGCTCCTTCCTTCTCTGTCAGGAGGCACAAAAACTATGCTCTTGGGCCGTCCACCACGGCATCATCCTCAAAGCTGTCTATCTCCCAGGTCAAGAAAATTGCCTGGCCGACAAGCTAAGCAGGATCCTCCAGCCACACGAGTGGAGGCTGGATCCGATGGTGGTTCAGCGGATCTTTCTCAAGTGGGGCCTCCCCACCATGGATCTGTTTGCCAGTCCTCTGAACCGGCAACTTCCCAGATTCTGCTCTTGACAACCGCATCCTCTCAGAGTAGCGGCGGATGCTTTCCTGATTCCATGGTCCACAGGCCTCTTATATGCCTTTCCTCCCATGCCGCTGGTGTCTCGGACACTCTTCAAAGTTCTACGAGACAAAGCCTCGATGATCCTAGTGGCTCCCCGGTGGCTGAGACAACCTTGGTTCCCACTTCTAATGCAGCTGGCAGTGGACACCCCTCTTCTCTGGGGTTTCAGCCCGACCTCCTGTCACAGGATCAGGGGACTCTCCTGCACCCCAACCTCCGGTCCCTTCATCTGATGGCCTGGCTGCTGAAAGGGTAGTCCTTGCTCCCCTCTGCCTGCCTCCAGATGTGGAGGAGGTCGTCTTGGCCTCCAGGCGGCCCTCCACCCGGAAGTCCTACGCTCTTAAGTGGCGTCGGTTCTCCGTCTGGTGTGCTCAGCAGTCTCAAGATCCCTTCTCCTGCTCAGCATCAGTGGTCTTGCAGTACTTGCTTTCCCTCTCCAATCTTGGACTTAAGTCCAACTCGGTCAAGGTCCACCTCAGTGCTCTTTCTGCGCATCACATGCCGGTGGATGGCAGACCTCTTTCTAGCCACCCTCTGGTGGCTCGTTTTCTCAGAGGCCTCCTTCTCCTTAAACCACCTTTGCGCCCACCAGCCCCGGACTGGGATCTCAATGTGGTTTTACAGCGGATTACCTGTCCGCCTTTTGAACCTATGGCTACCTGTCCTCTTCGTTTTCTTTCTTGGAAAACATTGTTCTTGGTGGCCCTCACTTCTGCTAGACGTGTTAGTGAGCTGCAGGCCATGGTGTCTGATCCTCCTTACACTAGGTTCTACAAGAACCGGGTAGTCCTACGGACTCACCCTAAGTTTCTTCCCAAAGTGGTTTCCCCTTTTCACATCAACCAGGAGGTGGTGCTTCCGACCTACTTTCCCAGGCCACACTCCAGCTGAGCTGAAATGGTCCTGCATACCCTGGACTGTAGAAGGGCGTTAACCTTCTACCTTGACCGTACGCGTGAGCACAGAAGGGCTGTTCAGTTCTTCGTCTCTTATGACCCCAATAAGTTGGGGCTCCCTGTCTCCAAGCGTACTCTGTCCATCTGGATTGCTGACTGTATCGCTTGGGCTTACGAGGCAGCCGGCCTCTCGTTGGAAAGTCGAGTCACGGCCCATCGTGTTCGGGCAAAGGCTACGTCAGTGACTTACCTACGCTCTGTTCCATTGGCAGACATCTGCCGGGCCGCTACTTGGTCTTCAAGCCAGACTTTTGCGGCCCATTACTGCCTGGAGAGGGAGTCCCGCAGGGACAGTGCTTTCGGACAGGCAGTCCTCTGTAACCTCTTCGAGGTATAGGCAACTCCTACCCTCCATCCCGTATGTTGGGCTACCGATTGGAGACGTATTCAGAGAAGATTCCTTCCTTCTGGGCTACTGAGCTTGAGGGAGCTCCTTTTTGTGCTTAGGGTCTCCGGTAGCCTTAAGCTTGGGAGTCCCATATGTGAGGACTGACTTCCTGCTTGGTCCTGGAGAAAGCGTAGTTACTCACCTGTAACAGGTGTTCTCCAGGAGCAGCAGGAATCAGTCCTCACAACCCTCCCTCCTCCCCTTGGAGTTGCAGTTCTATGCTTTCGTTTTTTGCTAATTTTTTGCTATCTTTTAGCTATGTCATCAGACTGAGCAAGATGGCACCCTTGGGCGGGAAGAGGACCGCGCATGCGCGCTGCAATTCCCAAAGGCTTTCTTTGAAAGCTGGGGAAAATTGCTCCGCGAGGGCTCCGTCGGCACCGACGTCATCCATATGTGAGGACTGATTCCTACTGCTCCTGGAGAACACCTGTTACGCTATCCACGTTTATCCGTTCCACTCCATTCATTAATTTATAGACCTCTATCATATCTCCCCTCAGCCGTCTCTTTTCCAGGTTAAAGAGCCCTAACCTTTTTAGCCTCTCTTCATAGGAGTAGCCTTCCATCCCCTTCACCAATTTGGTTTCTCTTCTCTGTACTTTTTCTAATAACGCTATGTCCTTTTTAAGATACGGTGACCAGAATTGCACACAATATTCAAGGTGCGGTCGTACCATGGAGCGATACAGAGGCATTATAATATCCTTTGTTTTATTCTCCATCCCTTTCCTTATGATACCTTGCATTCTATTTGCTTTCTTGGCCGCCGCTGCACACTGGGCGGAGGGTTTTAACATGTTATCCACGATGACTCCTAAATCTTTTTCCTGGGTGGTGGTTTCTAATGTGGAGCCTTGCATCGTGTAACTATAGTGTGGGTTGTTCTTTCCTAGGTGCATAACTTTGCACTTGTCCACATTAAATTTCATCTGCCAATTGGATGCCCAGTCTTCCAATTTATCCAGATCCTCCTGCAGTTTTCCACAATCCACTTGGGTTTTAACAACTTTAAACAGTTTTGTGTCATCTGCAAATTTGATAACCTCACTAGTTATTCCCTCTTCCAGGTCATTTATGAATATGTCAAAAAGTAGCGGACCCAGTACAGATCCCTGGGGTACTCCACTATTCACCTTTTTCCATTGGGAATATTGGCCATTTAGCCCTATCCTCTGCTTTCTATCTTTTAACCAGTTCCCGATCCACAATAGTACACTGCCTCCTATCCCATGACTTTTTAGCTTCGCCAAAAGTCTCTGATGGGGGACCTTGTCAAAAGCTTTCTGAAAGTCCAGATACACTATATCAACCGACTCACCTTTGTCTACCTGTTTATGCACACCTTCAAAAAAACATATCAGATTGGTAAGACAAGATCTTCCTTGTCTAAAGCCATGTTGGCTGTCTCCCCTTAGGCCATGACTATCTACATGCTGTGTAATTTTGTTCTTTATGATGGTTTCTACCATTTTCCCTGGTACTGACGTCAGGCTCACCGGTCTGTAATTTCCCGGGTCACCCCTGGAACCCTTTTTAAAAATTGGTGTTACTTTGGCGACCCTCCAATCTTCAGGTATTACAGATGATTTTAATGAAAGTTCACAGATTACCAATAGCAGGTCTGCAATCTCATATTTCAGTTCTTTCAACACTCTGGGATGTATACCATCCGGTCCAGGTGATTTGCTACTATTCAGTTTATCAAATAGTTGTAATATATCTTCCCGGTGTAGCGATATTTCTCTCAATTCCTCTGCAGTATCACCTTTAAATACCACTTCAGTCTGGGGTAACATCCCTACATCTTCCTCAGTAAAGACCGAAGCAAAGAATTCATTCAGTCTCTCTGCTATAGCCTTGTCTCCTCTTACTGCCCCTTTTACCCCTCTATCATCTAATGGTCCAATTGACTCTCTCACAGGCCTTTTGCTACGAATGTACTTGAAAAAGTCTTTATTTCGTGTTTTTGCTTCCGTAGCAAGTTTCTTCTCAAATTCCCGCTTTGCCTGCCTTATCAATGCTTTGCATTTAACTTGCCAGTGCTTGTGCTGTTTCCAGTTTTCATCATTTGGCTCTTTTTCCATTTCCTGAAGGTTGCTTTTTTGGCAGCAACAGCCTCTCTGACCTCACCTTTAAACCATGCTGGCAGTTTTTTGGACTTTCTTCCACTTTTCTTAATGCGTGGAATACAGCTGGTCTGGGCTTCGAGGATAGTATTTTTAAATAACACCCAAGCTTGCTGTAAGTCTTTAACCTTTGAAACCGCTCCTTTTAGTTTTTTCCTAACTATATTCCTCATTCTATCATAGTCTCCCTTTCGAAAGTTAAAAGGTAGTACTGTGGATTCCTTTACTATCTGTCCTCCACTAATTAAATCAAACATGATCATACTATGATCACTATTGCCAAGTGGTCCCAACACCCTTATTTCTTGCACCAGATCTGGCGTTCCACTAAGGACTAGGTCCAGTATGGCTTCCCCTCTGGTCGGTTCATGAACCAGCTGCTCCAAGAAGCAGACATTTATTTCATCTAGAAACTTTATCTCTTTAGCTTGTCCTGCTGTGACACTGACCCAGTCGATACCGGGGTAATTGAAATCACCCATTATTACTACTCTGTTGTGACTTTTGTTAGCTTCCTTGATTTCTTTGAGCATTTCATCATCCATTTGTTCATTCTGGCCAGGCGGTCGATAGTATACTCCCACTGCCATCACCTTCCCCTTCATACATGGAATTTCAATCCATAGAGATTCTACAGCAAATTTTGTTCCCTGCGAAACTTTAATCCTTTCTGACTCAATGCCCTCTCTAACATAGAGTGCAACCCCTCCACCAATTTGATGAGCTCTATCATTACGATATAGTTTGTATCCAGGTATCACAGTGTCCCACTGGTTATCCTCCTTCCACCATGTCTCTGAGAGTGCAATCATATCTAACCTCTCATTTAGTGCTATATATTCTAACTCTCCCATCTTATTGTTTAGACTTCTAGCATTGGCATACAAGCATTTTAGAGACTGTATTTTATTAATATTAATCTGGCTATTGGTAGGCATGGGTAATTTGGAATCTTTATGCTCTGTCTGCTCCTTACTCAAGGGCATTTGGGCTACTATACTCCCTTTTGGAACCTCACTGCTTTTGGTAGTATCCTTCAAGGATACCTTCGTCCGAACCATGCGCTCCTGGGTGACTGTCGGCTTTCCCCTATTTTCTAGTTTAAAAGCTTCTCTATCTCTTTTTTAAAGGTTAATGCCAGCAGTCTGGTCCCATCCTGATTAAGGTGAAGCCCATCCCTTCGGAAGAGCCCCCCCTTTCCCCAGAATGTTCCCCAGTTCCTAACAAATCGAAAACCCTCATCCTTGCACCATTGTCTCATCCACGCATTGAGCCTCCGGAGCTCTGCCTGTCTTTTGGGTCCTGCACGTGGAACAGGAACCATTTCGGAGAACGCTATCCTGGAAGTTCTGGATTTCAACTTCCTACCTAAAAGCTTAAATTTAGCCTCCAGAACTTCCCTACCACATTTTCCTATGTCATTGGTACCAACATGTACCAAGACAGCAGACTCCTCCCCAGCACTATCTATGATCCTATCTAGGCGGTGCGTGAGGTCTGCTACCTTCGCACCAGGCAGGCATGTTACCAGGCGCTCCTCACGTCCACCAGCCACCCAGCTATCTACATTCCTAATGATTGAATCACCAACTATAACAGCTGTCCTGACCCTCCCCTCATGGGGACATGGCCCTGGAGAAATGTCCTTGGTGCGAGAGGGTTTTACATCACCTGGAGGACAGGTCCTAGTTACAGGATCATTTACTGCCACACCAGGGTGATGTTCTCCTGTCACGTGACCTCTCTCCTCCATGGCAACAGGGATGCTGCCAGACTGGAGGTGGGACTTAAGGACTATATCCCTGTAGGTCTCGTCCATGTACTTCTCTGTCTTTCTTATGTCTTCCAGGTCTGCTACTCTAGCCTCTAGAGAACGGACTCGTTCCCTGAGAGCAAAGAGCTCCTTGCACTTAGTGCAGACGTAAGACCTCTCACCAACTGGGAGAAAATCATACATGTGACACTCAATGCAAAAGACCGGAGAACCCCCTTCTCGTTGCTGGACCTCTGTCTGCATCTTAGTTTAAAGCTTGTGTTTAGGTCTTTTAAATTCTGTATATAATAAGGATTGGTGTAGATGCCTATACTAATAAAAGTGTATCTAATACCCCTAATACACCTTGTGTACCTGAAGCTTAATTAATTAATCTCAGGTCCTCCGTGTATTACTGATTTGGATAAAGAGCTGCACCTGAGAGCAGCCCCTTTCCTCTAAGATATGCAAGTACCTATAAAACTACAATTACCCCAGGGGTGGGTGGGTGCTGGGGTGGGAGGGAGGGAGATGAGTCCTATTGAAGAGGGCAGTTACAAGGTACCCTGTCCTGAACCCTCAGCAGGGGGGAGGGGGGTATCACACAAAGCCCAGTTAGTTGAGAGAGTCAAGGTAAGTTGCAGCTGAGAAGGCTGAACTAGTACACCACTAAGACAAACAATAAATAATTAAATAAACAGTTAGACAAACAATAAATAATTAAATAAACAGCTAGAACTCACAGCAAGGTGTCACAGGTGCCGAAATGATAAAGGAGATAGAAGGATATCCCTATGAGGAAAGGCTTAAAAGATTAGGGCTCTTCAACTTGGATAAAAGAGGGCTGAGGGAAATAATGATAGAGGTCTGCAAAATGAGTGGAGTGGAATGGGTAAATGTAGATCAGTTGTTTACTCATTCGGAAGTAGACTGAGACACGCAATTAAGCTGCAGTGTAGCACATTTAAGACAAATCAGAGAAAATATTTTTTCACTCAGCGTGTAATCAAACTTTGGAATTTGTTACCAGAGAATGTAGTAAAAGCTGTTAGTATAGCTGGATTTAAGAGGTTTGGATGAGTTCCTGGAGGAGACATCCATAAACCACTGTTAAAGAGGTCTATGGAAATCCACTGATTACCCCTGAGACAAGCGGCATGGCATCTGTGTACGTTTTTGGGAACCTGACAGATACTTGTGATCTGAATTGGCCACTGTTGTTAACAGGATACTGGGCTTGATGGACCTTGGTCTGACCCAGTATGACATATCTTATGTTATTATGAGGTTATTTGGTGGTCGGGGATGATGCCCTGAGAATGGTGTCACAGCGCTGGATTTAGCTTTGGCACTGGGCAGCAGATATATCTTTCAAGGCCCAGGTGGCACCTGGCTTTTAAGGAGAAGCTTCTTTGGACCCGCTTTTAAGGAGAAGCTTCTTTGGACCTGATTTGGAGAATCTGGTTGAAAGACTTGGACAAGACAAAATCTTACCGTCTTCTGGAAGACAGGTCCAAGGGGCCTGTGAAGCGAGCTGGTGCCCCTCTCTCGTCAGCCTCCACCTGTCAACCGAGGGTGCGCTGGCCTGATCCCCGGAGGTCTCAGGATTCTCGCTGTCAACGACCTAAAAAAACCCAACAACTTTCTCTTCCCCTCTGCTTCTGGGCTTTGGGCTCATTCTCAGTCCTTTATTGAACACATAGGCCCAGGGACTCTGTCCCACCCAGAAGAGGCCCCTCCCAGGCTGCGCAGTGATGTTTTGGGGACCTTTTCCCCAGTTCCCCCGATTGGAGTCAGGCTTTGCCTTTTCTCTCAGGAATGGGTCTGGGTTTCTAAAGATCACTGGATGCTAGATACCATTCAGTTTGGCTATTCCGGATGCTTTCATCTCCCCTTGTGGATCTGCAATTGAAAGTGCTGCTTTGCGGACCACCTTAGACAAGTTGCTGCACCTAAAAGGCGGTGATGCCCATCCTGCCAGACAAGCAGGGCAAGAGCAGATGCACCATCTATTTTGTGGTGCCAAAAAAAAGAACTGTTCCTTCAGGCCCATTGTAGATCTCAAGGGTGTCAACGAGCACGTGTGCATTCTGCACTTTTGAATGGAAACCTTGCGCTCAATGATGCAAGCAGTGCACCAACGGGAGTTCTTGGCTTCTCTGGATCTGGCCGAGGCATATTTTCATATTCCATTCCGGGCGAATCAACAAAGTATCTGGGTTTTGCCGTGATTGGCTTTAACTAGCAGTTCACTGTCCTCTCTGTTGGGCTATCCACTATTCCGAGGACATTCTGAAAGGTCATGGTGGTGGCAGCTATGGCGCTACAGCACCAAGGAATCTGTGTCCATCCCTATCTGTACGATTGGCTTATCTGGGCCATTTCCTTTCTGAGGTACCTCGGGTGGCGTCCTGAGTGGTATCCCTTTTGAAAAACCTCAGCTGGGTGATCAATCAGGAAAAGTCAAAGACTGTTGGATTGCCTGGTACTGTTTGGTGCAAAACGGGCTTCCAGTGTCTGGGATTATCCAGCTCCTCGTATTTATAGAGGCAACCATAGAGATAGTGCCATGGGTGTATCCTCACATGCGATTGCTCCTGCGATCTTTGCTGGCTCTGTGGTCCCCGAGTTCTCAGGAGTTCCAGCGCAGGCTCCCACTCACATTGATGATGGAGTCCAGACTACGGTGGTGGCAGCAGCCCTGTCATCCGAGGAAGGGTGTGCCACTGGACGATTTCTCCTGGATACTCCTGACTATGGATGCCAGTATCTCGGGCTAGGGAGCCCATTGCCAACACCATATGGTCCAGGGTCATTGGAACTGCAGAGAAACGATGTGATCTGTCAACCGCCTTGAGGCAAGGGCTGTCAGGGTGGCTCTTCTGCGTTTACGGCCCCTCCTCGAGGGCCGAGTGGTTTGAATGTTTTCAGACAATGCCATGTCAGTGGCTTATGTCAATTGGTAAGGCTGCACAAGGAGTGCCAGGGTAGCTCTGGAGATGGCTGTCCTGTTTGCCTGGGCGGAGAAAAACCTCCTAGCCTTGTCTGCTGAGCACATTGCCAGGGTGGATATTGTGGAAGCGGACTTCCTCAGCCAACACTATCTGGATCTTGGAGAGTGGGAGTTGAGTCAGAAGGCATTTCAGTTGATTCTGCGCTTCTGGGGTCACCCCAAAATAGATCTGATGATGACCCATCAATGCCAACATTTGCTGCTTCTTCAGTCGTCACACAGAGTTGGCGTCTGAGGGTGTTGACGCCCTGACCCATCCTTGGCCAAGTCAGCACCTGCTGTACACGTATCCTCCATGGAAACCTGGTGGGGCGTATAAAATGCCACTTGGGCAGGATTGTTCTGGTGGCATCAGATTGGCAGAGGAGAGCATGATTTGGAGACCTAATGTGGCTCCTGCAGGCACCTCCTTTTTGGTTGCTTCCATCTCAGGGCCTATTGCGGCAGGGAATGATCATCCTGGAGTATCCGATTCACTTCTCGCTTACTTCTTGGCTCTTGGAAGGAGACGGTTAGCGCGTAAGGGCTACTCTCTAGCAGTGATCTGTACTCTGCTTGGAGCCCAGAAGCAGTTTACCAAGCTAGCGTATGTGGGGATCTGATGCCTATGTGAATAATGTACGGTGCTTGGCAGTTGACTCCTGAGACAGCCAAAGTGCCCTCTCTGTTGGCCTTTTTACAGGATGGCCTAGAGAAAGGACCCTTCCTTTAGCTCCCTGAAAGTTCAAGTGACAGCTTTTGCCTGTTTCCAAGGTCTGATGGCTGATAAGTCTCTAGACTTTGTGACGTAGAAGCCCACACAGAACCTATGCAAATAGATAGAAAGGAGGAATTTACCTTTGAAACTGTCAGTCAGCATATACAGCTCATGAGAAACAGGGAAAGAGAGGAGCAGAGCTGACACACCCAAGCTCTGACGTAGCAGCAAGTTCAGAGCTTGATTACACTCACCTGGGCAAGAAAGCCGAGCCAGCCTGCAGGGAACAGAGAGATAAAAGCCGGAGGGTAGCTCCAGCAAAAGAGTGCTGTGATTCCCCAGAGAGAAGGGAGTGCTGTGATTCCCCAGAGAGAAGGGAGTGCTGTGATTCCCCAGAGAGAAGGAAGTACCGTGATTCCTCAGAGAGAAGCAGTGGGCGTGTCAGAGAAGCAGGAAGCAGCAGAGGAGAAGCCTCAGAGAAACGTGGCTTGAAAAGCACACAGACTACAGGCAGCTGGAGGTCCTGTGAGGAACCAAGTTGCAGCTCAGAGAGAGAAGCCAGGGCAGCAGAAGGAAGGAAGGCACACCCTGTGGCTAGGAACCTACCTAGACCAAGAGAGCAGGGAGTCTCCCAGACCTCACTGCCAGAGGAGAGGCTTCAGCATTCATACAGGTGGGAGCCTAGCACTATAATAAGGAAAGCCAGAAGTTCTGTTCGGAACAGAGGGCCAGGGCACTGCTCAACACAAGAAGTGTCAGCAGAAAGTTATAAAGGAGTTCCTGATAACTGGAGGGAACAAAAGGAGAGCCAGGGAAGAAACACTACAGCTACAGGTACTTTTAAACCTCACTGTATGGAACTGTGTTCTTGTGAAATACCCGAGTTCTCAGTGGTTTTTTTTTCCAGAGACAGCAGTAAAGGTCTGAAGCCAAACCCCACACACACTGAATGTGAAGATATGCAATGGAAGTGTAGCACTAGTGAACCCGAATATGCTCCTATGGAGTGTACGCTATGCCTTGCCGACAACATTGAGTCTTTATGCTAAGTTTTGTATATAGCAAAGAAGAAGAAGATATTTTTCTTTCAGAAGAAGTTGCTTGTTTTCCATGTTTTGTTTTGCACTTAAAAATCCTTTGGGAAGGGGAATAAATTCCTTGTTATGTTTTGCCTTGAACACTCGACTTACGACTATTATTTGCTAACAGAAGATATCAGGGTAACCCCAACCTTTGCACCCTAGGCGAAGGCCTGGCACCCGTTTACAACTTATACCCGGACATCTCATGCTTTCTCCAGGGGGTTCTGCATCTGTGTCCTCCCCTCAGGTCTCTGATCTCTTCCTAGGATCTGGGTCTGGTGCTCAGGGCTCTGATGGTGGCCCCTTTTGAGTCATTGAAGCATGCTACCTTCACGTATTTGACACTCAAAATGGTATTCTTGGTTGTGATTTGTGCCACAAGATGGATTTCCGAGCTGCAATGAGACAATGGCTCTTTGCTCTGTCCATCAAAACCACCTTACAAGCAACATACTTGCTGGGGACCCAAAATCAGTTGGCGGATACTCTTAGTCAATGTCTGGACCTACCCTTTAGTATATCTTTCAGAAATGGGGTTTGCTGGAGGTGGATCTCTTCACCTTTGCTGAGAATGCAAAGTGCCCTCTCTTTTGCTCCATCCATCCCAGTCAGTCCCCGATGCTGGGTGTCAGATGCCTTTACAGTTTCCTGGAGTCACATACTGCTGTACACCTTTCCTCCATTCCTGCTAATAACTCAAGTTCTGCTCTAAATCCTAGAGGACAGGGCCACAATCATCCTCATAGCTCCACAGTGGCCCCAGCAGGCATGGTACCCACATCACCTATCCCTAGCAAGGGAAGGACTTCTGCCTCTGGGCACCCATCCATTTCTGCTCATGCAAAACAAATGTCACCTGCTTCACCCAATGTTATCCCTAGCAACCTGGAAGTTATACGGACACTAATTCCACAGGAGTCCCTCTCGGTTCACATGTCGGCCATGGTTTTGGCATCCAGGAAACCAGTAACCCAACGTTCTTACCAGTGGAAATGGAGCCACTTCATGTTGTGGGCTTCATTGCGGGCACGAGATACCATTTTTTGTCCCCTCAATCAAGTCCTTGCCTACCTTCTGTATCTATCCAACTCTGGCCTTCAGACCTCCTTGTTTCAGTACCACCTGTCGGCTATAGCGGCCTTCCAGGAACCAGTTGATGGAAAACCCATTTCTCTGCATTCACTGATGGGCTGCTTCATGAAAGATCTAATGAACACCAAACCCCCAATCAAACCCACCCACATCAGCATGGGATCTCAATTTAGTCCTCTCAGAGCTCATGAAGGCACCTTTCGAGCACTTGGGATCTGATTCTTTGAAGGATCTTATCTGAAAAACAATCTTCTTAGTGGCAATAACAGCATGGAACGTAAGTGAACTCCAAGCTCTCATTCACTGTCCTCCCTACACTCAATTTCTACATAACAAAGTAGATCTTCATACTCATCCCAAATTCCTCCCTAAAGTCATCTCGGACTTCCATCTCAATCAGTCTATCATACTCCTGACATGCTTTGTATTATCTAGACTCTCTATTACCTTACTTATTGTAGTTTGCCTTTATCTCTTGTAGCTATGATATGGGTTTTATTATAATTTAGCATGCTGTGGTTGTTATCTTGTATGCCAATGCCACTTTTGTTCTCTCTATCATATTGTAATCACATGCTTTGGGAAGTGTAGAATATATATCAGATAAATATACATTAAATGATTCTGTAGCTAATTGGTTAGTAGAATAATTTTCTCCAGTCCAACCAAGCCTCCTTCCCTCTCCAATCCAAAAAAGTGTGTCCTGCAGAAGTATATTTGGTAATGTAATTTTGTATCACTTTGTAGTAATTATATTATTTATTTAAAGCATTTTCTATACCACATTCAACACAGTTCACAAAAATAAAATATAATACTGTACTGTGTATAATTTCCCTTCATTTCCTTGTAGGTTGTCATCTTGGGTTTGACGGAGAGATCTCGCTTTTTCATTAATGACATGGAGGTATCAAGTCTTTTGCTGAATCTCTCACCTTTCACTATTTAGTCAGTTCAGAGCTGCGAGTTGAAAATAGTCTCCCATTTTCCCTTTCACAGATTGCTTCAAACATCACATCCTTTGCTGTGTATAAGGAGTTCTTGCTGCTTACCACCCACGCTCATGTCTGCAGGTGCCTTTCCCTGAAGGATACATCACTGAAAGGTAAATGCTCCATCACTTGAAAGCAAAATGTTTTCATGCACCTAGAGTCAAAAAAACTGAGAGAGTGTTTCCTATTTTTGTTTGCCTGTGAGGAGTATGCTTAGTGTATCTGACCTGTTCTCCCCAGCAGTGCCAGGCTTCAGGCTGTACAGCAAGTAAGGGGCTTCAAGACTGAACTTGACAGTCTCAAACCCACTAAATGGTTTTGGTGCACTGCAATACTATATTGTTACTTTTTAAGAGAGAGAGAGTCTTCTGTTCAGGCGTCCGACTTCCTCTTTTTGTTTTGATAATGAAAGGGTTCTTCGCAGGCAGGCAGGGGAAATGCAGGCACTCTTCTTAGTGATGTCATCCTGACACATCCAGTAGGCAGATGCTCTTCCATTGTGGAGCAACCTTTAGAGACCCTTCTGAGCATGTGCATGTTACTGCGCTGGCTAGTGCTGCTGCTTCTCCTCGGTCTCCTTATCCAAGCAGATAGATATTCTTTCCTCTCCTGTTTCATTTTTTAAAAAGTGTGTGTGTTTGTGTTTATATAAATATAAATAAACACAGTAATCAGCTTTTCAGCATGCAAAGAATAAAAAGAAAACCAAAGGAAATGACCAATGCTACTGTCAATACGGCTACAACCATAAGAACATAAGAACATAAGAAATGTGATACTGGGTCAGACCAAGGTCCATCAAGCCCAGTATCCTGTTTCCAACAGTGACCAATCCAGGTCACAAGTACCTAGCAGTTTCCCAAAAAGACACATAGGTTCCACAATGCTTGTATTGGGGCAAGCAGTGGATTACCTGGGTCCTTTTTAATGATGGTTTATGGACCCTTCCTCCAGGAACTTGTCCAAATCTTTTTAAACCCAGCTACACTAACAGCCTTTAACTACATCCTCCCATAATGAATTCCAGATAATGTTACACGTTGAGTGAAAAAATATTTTATTAGTCTTCAACAGGTTACACTGTAGCTTCATTGCATGTCTCCTAGTCTTTTTACTTTTTGATGGCGTAAATAATCGATCTACATTTACCCTTTACACTCCATTCATTAATTTATAGACCTCTATCATTTCTCCCCTCAGCAGTCTCTTTTCCAGGTTGAAAAGCCCTAACTTTTTAAGCCTCTTCTCATAGGGGTATCCTTCCATCCCCTTTACCATTTTGATGGCTCTTCTATGTACCTTTTCTAATTCCGCTATATCCTTTTTTAAGATTACACGACCAGAATTTCCCACAATATTCAAGGTGCTGTCGCACCATGAAACAATACAGAGGCATTATAATATTTATTTATTTATTTAACATACACCTCTCACCTAAGAAGTCACCGCGCAGCAGTTACAGCAAAAATGAAGCAGTACCACGCAGAAATCCTGCAGCGCTCTCTAAACAAGCCACATGATCTTTTTAACCTAGTCAAGACCCTAACAAAAGATCCATCCCCTACGCAACCAAGCCTGCCAGACCCACAGGAATTCGCGGATTACCTACAGTCCAAAACAAGCCAGACCAGCAAGACCACAAACCCCGCCCCCTTGCACGGGGCACACCACCCAACTACACCACCTACCTTCTCAACCCCAGCCAAGAAAGACATCCATGACATCCTCACTACCTTCTCTGCCCCATCAGAGAAAGGCATTCAAGACATCATCACGGCCATCAACACCACCACAGCTCCAAACAACCCTTGCCCAGCATTTTGAATAAAATCACTGCGTGTCGATCTCAGCCCGTTCCTGGCCAAATTCATAGATCTATCATTCTGGACAGGGTCATTCCTACATAGCCTGAAGCAAACATCCATCAGCCCACTTCTAAAAAAAACAACAAGCTGGACCCAAGGAAGGTAGACTCCTACAGACCAATCTCAAGCATCCCTCTTCTGGCCAAAATAATCGAAAAGGTCGTCCAACGCCAAATTCAGCACCACAATGAGACAAGCGCACCTCTCGACCTGTGTTAGCATGGATTCAGAGAATCACGTGGCATCGACCCTCTTGACCACTCTCTTCAGCACCTTAATTACCGGAATGGACAACATCAGACAAGGATTTGCCCTGATCTTCATGGATATTGCCGCAGCTTTTGACTCCATCAGCCACGAAATACTCCTGACACGCCTCAAGGAGAAGGGCATCCACAACACAGCGCTAAGCTGGTGCGAGTCATACTTAACAGACAGACGGCAGCATGTTCGAACTGGCCCTTCCACCTCCAAACCTGTCCAACAAGAGCAATGCGTACCTCAGGGATCTTTGCTCTCGGCTCTACTGTTCAATGTATACATGTAGCCCATTTGCGCTCTCATCCGCTCCTTCAACATCGACTGCCTGGTATGCGCCAATGACATACTGCTCTATATGCCTTTCTCGCCTGACCACCCAGACTTCTCACCACTAACAACCTACTTCGATGCTGTCACTGAATGGCTCCATACACAAAGGCTCAGAATAAACTTCAACAAAATGGAGGTCCTATTCATCACCAGAAACCAAGCATTTACGTCACCCACCTCACTGAAAGTACGAAACACCGAGCTCCTCAGCAAGTCTACGGTACACTACCTAGGGGTCATACTAGACCAACAGCTGAACATGAAAATCCATATAAGCAACATAGTTAAAGCAGTTTACCACAAGATACGGTCAACCCGACACCTACGACATCTGCTCGAGCCAGACGACTTCCGAACAATCTATCAGGCCCTGGTAATCCCTCACTTTGACTATGCCAATGCAATTCTGCAAGGACTCCCGAAGAACACGCTGAATCCACTGCAGCTTGCAATGAACGCAGCTGCCAGAATACTGCACGGAGCCTCCAGGAGGGAACACGTAACCTCCAGGAGGGAACACGTATCCTCAATCTCGAAACACCTCCATTGGCTGCTGGTACACGGCAGACTTTCCTTCAAAATCCTATTGATGACCTTCAAAGCCATCAACAAGTGCTCCTCCACCTCCCTCACAGACCTCATCCACTCCACCCCTCCCCCCCCCCCCACAGAGCCAGGAGATCATTTGCTGCCCAACACCCTGATAATCCCAAAGGCAATAACAAAATGTTCACAAGCAACAAGAAACAGCCTTTGCATTCTATGCACCCACATGCTGGAATGCCTTTCCACCCACCATTCGGGCCATCACTGACCTCTCCCAATTTCGGAAGGCACTGAAACACCATCTCTTCCTCCAGCACTACTCCCATACAAACAACATATCACAACCAGCCACACTCAACAACCATGACATCACCCCTAGCACACCCACACCACACGATGGCAGCCCCACCCTCCTAGTTCAACGATGCACCCAGTATGTTGAATGTGTATATAGTGACCTAACACTGTAAATGATACCAATGTGTAACAAATGCCAATGTGTATATAGCCACCTAATATCGCATATAGTTGCCGAGCAATACTGTACATCCGCAATCTGGGTGATCAATCTGTATATAGTTAGTCATCCTGTAAATAGGTGCCAGCTGACCCGGTCACCTGTGACCGATCGTTTAGCCTGTACATAGTTACCCTCGTTAGTCCCAAGTTGTAACACCTGTTCATTGTAAGTCCAGTGTAGGTCCTGCCTGCACTGTACAAATTTTGTTGACTGTAAACCGCACTGATTCCAAAGAGCGCAGTATAAAAAAGACATTAAATAAATAAATAACTGATTTTGGTATGCTGTTTTTCTACTGTCAAAAAGGTGAACAATTAATGTAGAAAGACAGGTAGGGGTATGACAAGCCCAGTCAAAGGGGGTAGACATTTGGCAGAGGAGATGTAGGTGTGAAGGTATTAGGGTACATAGAGTCTAGTCGGGAGCCAGCATGAGGGTATGTGCTATGGTGAGTGTAGTCGTAGGGACAGCAGTGGGTAGAAGAAGTTCATTATGTTAAATGCAGGAGTCCATCCGGTAGTCTTTTGAGGGCTAGCCCATGCCATAGTGTTCCTGGAAAAGGTGGTCTTCAGCTGCTTGCTGAAGGCTTTTGTTTGCTGAATGCTGTTTAGGGTGGATGGCAGCAAGTTCCAGAGTGTGGGGGCTTAGAGTGGGAAGGCCCTCTGGCGGGCATATTGGGTGCTCTTGCGAATCTTCGTTGACAGACTAAACATGTTTAGCGTGCTCTATCTGCAGGGTCTGTTGGAGCTGGGAGTGCTAATTGACATCTGTAGGTGCTGGGCGGTGAGGCCATTCCGAGCTTTGTGGATGATGGTGAGGATTTAGTATTTGATCCTGGAGGCAATGGTTAGCCAGTGGAGGGATTTAAGGATGGGTGTGATTTGGGAGTTCCTAAGCGCTTGGAAGATTTTGTGTGCTGTGGTGTTCTGAGCAAGTAGTAGTGGGTAGATGGTGTGCTTGGGTAGGCCGTGATATATGAAGTTGCGGTAGTCAAGCAAAGGGGGTGACTGTTGCTTGACAAACTGCACGAAAGTTAACTGAGGAGAGAAGGGGGTGCAGGTTGCGTAGTGTCCCGAGCTTTTAAGAAATTGTCTTGGTGGTGTTTTGGATGTGGGCTTGAAAGTCTAGATGCTGCTCTAAAGTTACTCCAAAGTATCTGAGCTGGGTTTTGACTTGGAGATCTGTGTCTCCAAGACAAACTGTTGTAGGAGGTGTGAACTCTGGAGTCCCTGGTGACGTGTAAGATCTCTGTTTTGCTGAAGTTGACTGCTCGGTTTCGTTGCTGGAGCCATTGTATGATTTCATTGAAGCAGGCTGAGAGATTCGAGTCATTGGAGACGGTCATGGAGAATGGCGTGTACACCATTATGTCATCAGTGTATAATCAGATACCTGGCGTTGAACGTTTGAAGCGTTATGCATAAGGGGTGGGTGTAGATGTTGAAAAGCAATGATGAAAGTCCAGATCCCTAGGGCACTTCTTGTGGCAGGGTGTACGGGGAGGATGTAGTTTGTCCTATCTTGACCTGTTAGGAACGGTGGGAGAGGTATGAAAGGAACCACTGGAGGGATTTGCCCTGCACCCCCATCTCATGGAGTTGGTCTAGCAGTGTTTGATGTGCCACTGTGTTGAATGCTGAGGAGACATCCAAGAAGAGCAGTATGAAGCACCTCGATTTGTTCTCCATTCCTTCGATAATATCCTTTGTTTTATGTTTTATTCTCCATTCCTTCCCTTATATTCCTAGCGTTTTATTTGCCTTCTTGGCTGCCATTTATATTCCTAGCGTTTTATTTGCCTTCTTGGCTGCCATTTATATTCCTAGTGTTTTATTTGCCTTCTTGGCTGCCATTGCACACTGGGCAGATTTCAATGTGTTATCCACGATGACACCTAAATCTTTTTCCTGGGCGGTGGTTCCTAATGTGGAACTTTGCATCGTGTAACCATAGTTTGGGTTGTTCTTTCCTAGGTGCATAACTTTGCACTTGTCCGCATTAAATTTCATGTGCCATTTGAAAGTCCAATCTTCCAGTTTATAAAGGTCCTCTTGCAATTTTTCATAATCTTCTTGGGTTTTAACAACTTTGAATAATTTTGTGTCATCTGCAAATTTGACTACCTCACTCGTTATTTCCATTTTCGGGTCATTTTCAAATATGTTAAAAAGCAGCGGACCCAGCACTGATCTCTGGGGTACTCCACTATTCACCTTTTTCCACTGGGAAAATTGGTCATTCCTTATTGTCCCTCCAGGCCCGCACCTCTGAGTAGTCAACCTCCTCCAGCAGCTTGGAGACTGAGCATATCATCTTTTGATGATATCAGTGTACTTAGGTAGCTGGCACCACCTACCAGCCCCAGAAAGCTCAGTCTCCAAGCAACTGGAGGAGTGATCTAGAGGGCTGGACTCACTGAAGGGACAACTAAGGAGTTAGCTTGCTTAGTTTTTTATTTTGGCAATAAGACAGGGATTCACTTTGTCACATTAACCTAGAAAAAAAAAGGGGGTATGAAGGAGAATGTTGGACAGTAAGGGGGCCAGAAAAAAGGGGGGACTCTCCCTTACTCCCCTCCCCCCCATATGAGAGAGGGGGTTTTGTGAGCTCCGAACACTAAGCATACCACTCCAGCAGCTCCCGAACCTGTTACGGCGTGAAGAGCCGTGGGGGAAGCAAAGGCTAGCAGACAGTACTGAGCTGCGAGACAAACACAGGCCGGCAGGCAGCACTGTGGCAGTATTCCCACCTCAACACAGAAGTCGGGGATGGAAGCTGAGCACGGCGGGTAAGACATGGCAGCATTTTCTTTTTCGGCCTGGTGAGTGGGGGAATCTATGGGGAGAGTGGGAAAGCAGTTTTTTCCAGGTACAGGCAGGAAATCCGTCCTCACTTATGGGTGATGTCTGCGCCGACGAAGCCCCCATGGAAGCATCTCCACAGCTTTCAAAGAAAGCCTTTGGGAGATGTATCACGCATGTGTGGTCTCTTTCCCGCCCAAGGGTACCATCTTGCCTCAGTCTCTTTTTTTCCATGGAGCCTTCCAGACATCTGTCCAGTTTCCCCTGGAAAAGTGTGTGGTTTTTTTGTTACATTCCTGTCCGGTTGCCGTACTGGTTCCTTTCCCGTCCCTGAGCCAGCTCACCTCTGTGTTGCTCCTCAGGTTTGTATCCTTGTTTTTTGTTTTTGCTTCGAGGTCCCCTCGACCGATGTTTGCGCCTTTTTTCAGCCAAAGACCTCTGCCGGGCAACAGGGACCCCTTTTTTCCAATGGCCTCCAGTGGCTTCAAGAAGTGCGATCAGTTCAGCAAGATGATGTCCCTCACCGATCTACGTGACTGCTGCCTCTGGTGCCTTTCCTCAGAACGCAAGAACTCAGCCTGTGAGCTCTGCAGAACCATGACCTCAAAAGCCGTTAAGAGCCTTCACCAGCAGCAGGAAAATGTTTTCCAAAAGTCCAAATCCGCACCCGAGTCTCTGGTGACACCCCGCTCCAGGGCCCCTTCCAGTACCTCAGTGCTCCGCGAAGCCCGGGTCTCTTCAGAGTCCCGCGGCCGCTATTCCTCCAAGAGGAAATCCCCAGAGGTGGAATGCAAGAAGTCAAAGTCCTTGAAGACGACCTCGGAGACTGGGTTCGGAAAGACTGGAAAATCCACTCCAGGCCCTGTAGTCCCCGGCTGAGTTAGAGGAGTTGGAGCAGGAGTGGCCACACAAGCTGCCCCAGAAGGAGTCGTCTGTAACCATCGACAGGCCTTGGACACCCGAGGCCATTATCGTTGAGGACTCCCTCTCAACTGAACCGATGCTGGACCTGAAACCTCGGTATCCTCATCGAAGGCTTCAAAGCCAACTAGCATGGAGACCAGGATGGTGGCTTTAGAGCGTAGTATATCTGCCCTTATGGCCCAGCAGTGGGCATTCATGTCTAGTTCATTGGTTCCGACGATGGAATCCTCGACATCGAGGGCCTCTCCGGACGTCAAGCCAGTCCTCGAGCACCATCGGCTTCGAGAGCCCCATCAGTATCAGATGAGGTCTCAGTCCCATTCCTCAGGTCACCGATCCTCTCCAGCAAGCACACATGGCTAGGATCGCAGGTCCTCCAGAGGTCCCGGGCCTCTCGGCTCAGACATCGACCGCGGTGACTGCGAAACCTTGGAATCAATCTTGGACTTCCAGTCTGACTGGGAGACCAAGGACAAAGAATCTCCGGACACTCAGCACCATCGAGACGTACCTTCAGACCCATCCCCCCTAAAGTCTCAACGCCATTCCCTGCCAGAGGATGTTGCCTTCCTCGATTTTGTGCAGGACATGGTGCTCTCCATTGATACCAAGGTGGAGGAGGACCCTTGCACGGAGAAACTGGAAATTCTCCAGTATGAGGCCCCTCTAAAGGAGTCTCTCATGGTACCAGTTCCACTGATCCTACAGTGCCTCATTCTATGCATATGGGAGACACCGGTGTCAGTGCCCATTGTCGGCAGGCAATTGACACCATGTATCGAGTTCGCCGAGGCCGTGGATTCCAGAAATCCAAACTTCTACACAACTCGATGGTCATTGAGTCTACCATGTGCAGACTCAAGAGCCAGAAGACCCGTTCCTAAGTGCCCCCTGGCAGGGAGGCCCGGACCCTCGACGCCCTTGGCCAGAAGGCCTTTCAGGGCTCAATGCTGACATGCCATGTCCAATTCTACCAGCTCTATGTTGGCATGTATCTCAAAGAGCTGCCGAAGAAACTCAATGGGTTCTCGGCAGGCCTCGATGGGGAACTCCTCCAGAGGTTCATGTCATTGGCTTTGGTAGTCAGAGTGCTCGAAGTTCCTGTCTCGAGCAGCTTATGATGGATTTGAGTTGTCATCCAGAGTGACTGCAGCTGACATCGGGTCTCAACGCCAGGCATGGCTGCAATCATCTGACCTTGAACATTGGGTTCAGGACAAACTTATTGATGGCCCCTGCATCTGAGAAAACTTCTTCGGGAAACCCATGGCAGACAAAGCAGCAGAGATTAAGACTGAGTTCCTCATGAAGACCAGACTCTCAAAACAAACCTCTGTGCAGCCCAGAAAGGCGGCCCCGGGGAAGAAGCCCTTTTTTCTGAGTAAAAAAGTGTGGCTTTGGCAATGCCTCACAGTTCCAGGCCTTCTCGGCCCCACAGCACAGCCAACAGCACAAGGGAAAGGGGCATGGCCCTCGTAAGCAAAATACCCCCAAGCCCCATGTGCGCTGGCCCTGACTCAGCCTGGGGGAGCTTTTGACTCTCTGGGTGTGATCTCTTCTTCCCCAGGAGGTCCCTTATAGCCCACAGGGGGGCAGCTGGCGCTGTTTGCCCACAGGTTGCCCAGCATAACCACTGATACCTGGGTCTTACAGGTGGTCAAAGAGGGCTACCTTTTCCTTCAGCAGATGCCACCCTCATACTTTCCAGGAGAACCCATAAGACCTCTCCTCCACCAGACCCTGCTTCCTCTCCGAGCTCGCAGGTCTTCTCTAGGACAAGCCGGTGGAGCCAGTGTCAAAACATCTCAGGGTCACCGGCTTCTACTCTAGGTATTTTCTCATCTCCAAGAGAACAAGGGGCCTATCCTGGATCTGAGGGACCTGAAGAATTTCTTGATAAGGAAAAAGTTCAAAATGCTCTCCCTTGGAAAATTTATACCATTCTTCCAACAGGGAGATTGGCTATGCTCCTTAGACCTAAAGGATGCCTACACACACATCCTGTTACATCCCAGCCACAGAAAATACCTCCGGTTCGTGGTGAGGAGGAGAGCACCACTAATACAGGGTGCTGCCCTTCGGGCTGGCCTCATCACCAAGGGTCTTCATCAAGTGTCTCGCTGTGGTCACAGCCCCCCCTCCATCTCCAAGGGGCCTTTGTCTTCTCTTGCTCATAAGGGGAGGCACAGCTGCAGAGGCACAATGCGCCATAGCACGCACCATAAATGCCCTGCAGCATCTGGACAACTTCATCAAGTACCCCAAGTCCCACCTTGCTCCAGCTCAATGCCTGGAGCTTATAGGGACTCAGATAGATGCCCATCAGGCCAAGGCCTTCCTCCCTCAAGAGAGGTCAGAACACCTCAGGGGGCTAGCTGCAGAGGTACAAGGATGCCATTCGCTACCCATCCAACTTCTCTGCTGCTGGGCCACATGGCCTCTACCGTTCACGTGATGCCATGCGCCCGACTGTACATGAGAGCAGTCCATTGGTGCTTCTGCTTTCAGTGGACACAAGCCACATGCAGGCTCCAGGACAGAGTGAGTGTATTTCATGAGCTGGTGGACGGCACTGTCCCATCGAGACTCTCTTTCCAGGCAGTAATGGGCTGCGAAGGTATTGACTGAATACCAGCTGGCGGCCCGGCAGATGTCCACCATTGGGACAGAGTGTAAGTTTGCCACCGAGGCTGCCATGACCCTGACACGGTGCGCCGTGATGCGGCCTTACAGCCGGAGCTTCGCCTGCTCATAGGTGAGGGCGATGCAGTCTGCCACCCAGGTAGACAGCGTACGCTTAGTTACCGCCTCCTCCAGCATACTGGGGTCGTAGGAGATGAGAAGCCTTGTGGTGGCCCTGAGTGCGTTGGTTATAGAAGGACAAAGCCCTCTTACAGTCCAAGGTTTGAAAGACTGTCTCCGCCCGACTGGAGTGAGGTCTTGGAAAAAAGGTAGGGAACACTACTTCCTGGTTGAGATGGAAGGGCGATACTACCTTCGGAAGGAATTTGGGGTGCGTGCGAAGCACCTATCTGTTTTTGTAGAACCTGGTATAAGGCATCTCCGCCACAAGGGCCTGAAGCTCCCTAACTGCGAGCCGAGGTGAGCGCAACCAGGAACTCCATCTTCCAAGAGAGGTAGTGAAGGTGGCAGGTAGCTAGAGGCTCGAAGGGTGGGCGAGTGAGCTGCCCCAACACTACATTGAGGTCCCATTCAGTTGCCAGAGGGCGGACGGGGGCTTCGACAGGAGCAGGCCCCAAAGAAAATGGGGTCAAAAAAGGTTGGGCTGAGAGGGGCTTTGCCATCCACCAGGTAGTGGTGCACCATCAGGGCACTAAGGTGCACCTGGATGAAGTTAGACTTGAGCCCGGATTGTGAGAGGTGGAGAAGGTACTATAATACCAGTCCCACCGGGCAGGAGAACGGGTCAGCCCTGTGCTCGGTGCACCAAGCCGAAAACCTGCGCCATTTGAGGGCATAAACCTTCTTAGTGGAGGCCTTGCGAGAGGCGAGCAGAATCTCTTCCATCTCACCCAAAAGGTTGAAAGGAGCCAGAGTCACCCTCTCAGCAGCCATGCTGTCAGCGATAGGGATACCAGATTAGGATGCAGAAGAGAGCCCCCCTCCTGATGCAGGAGTCCCGGAGAGGTCCCCAATGGGATGGGGGTCTCCACTGACAACCGGAGGAGCAATGGGAACCATGATTGCTTGGGCCACTGAAGGGCTATCAGGATGAGCAAGGCCCTGTCGTGGAGGTTCCTGAACAAGGTCTTGGTAATCAGCTGTGTGGGAGGGAAGGCATACATGAGGCCTTCCGGCCATGAGACATGGAACGCATCCACTGCCACTCGGGAAGGGTGGGTCTGGTGGGAACAGAAGTGGGGCAACTGGAAGTTGTCCGGGCTAGCAAACGGGTCCATCATGGGTTCCCCCCAGATCTGTAAAAGCCAGTTGGTTACCCTGGGGTCCAGCTGCCACTTGTGCGGCTGGAGGACTCTGCTCAGCCTGTTGACCAGAAGGTTGTCCTGGCCTGGTAGGTACCCTGCCCACAGGAGGATACACTGTTGGATTGCATGCGAGCAGAGGACCATGGCCTCCCGACAGAGGGCACGAGACCTCGTGCCCCCCTGTTTGTTCACATAGAACATCGCCACCTGATTGTCCATCTGGACCAGCACCGGCTGGTGACACAGGTGGTGACAGAAGACTCTCGGGGCTAAATATATGGCCCACAGTCCAGGAGGTTGATCTGCTGGGTGCTCTCATCTGGTGACCAGTTGCCCTGGGTGCGGAGCTCCCCATAGTGGGCTCCCCAGCTGAGCAGGCAGGTGTCCATGGTGAGGATCCTCAGGGGACTCGAGGCCTGAAAAGGCATGCCTGCCTCGATATGCTGGAGAGATTTGCCTCCAGACTAGGGAGTCTGCCAGTTGGCAGGTTACAGAGACTCTGTCCAGGAGGCGACCCGTGGCCTGAAACCACTGATCCTGGAGACACCACTTTGCTGGCCTCATGTGAAGGCGAGCGTCTGGGGTGACATGGACCGTGCAGACCATGTGCTAAAGGAGGTGCAGAAGAAGCCGGGCGGGCACCGAGGGATGGTACTGTGGGTCCCGTGCCGGAATCCTGAGACGGTCAACTCAGTCCCTGGGCAAGAAGGCCTTCGACTGGAGAGTGTCGAGCTTTGCCCTGATGAACTCCAGACGTTGTGTCAGGAGGAGGTGAGACAAAACTCAAGTGCTGCAGAACCTGGATGGTGCGTGCAATGATCTGCTGTACCTCTGAGGCCATGCCTCCCTTTATGAGCCAGTTGTACAGGTAGGGGAAGACAAAGAACCCCTGGAAACGTTGGAAGGCGGCCACGACTGCCAGACACTTGGTAAAAGACTCTTGAGGCAGAGACCAAGCCGAAGGGGATTACCCTTTACTGAGAATGCCTGCCCCCCACTATGAACTGCAGGTACTGTCTTTGGTTGGGGTGAATGAGGCTGTAGGTATAGGCATCTCTGAGGTCTAAGGAGCATAGCCAATCTCCCTGCTGGAGTTATGGCAGCATTGTTCCAAGGGAAAGAATCTTGAACTTCTCCCTCACCAGGAATTTGTTGAGGTTGCGCAGGTTGAGGATGGGCAGGCCCCCTGTTCGTTTTGGCACGAGGAAGTACCTGGAGTAGAACCCCTTGCCCTTGAGATGTTGGGGCACCAGTTACACTGCTTTGTCCTCTGGAAGACCTGCCAACTCCTTCAGTAGAAGGTCCTGGTGGAGGCGAGACATGAGAGGCTCTCCCAGAAAGTAAGGGGGAGCTGTTTGAGTCAGGTGGAGGAGGTAACCCTCCGTGATGTGACAACGCACCGCCTAACCTGTGGCGTAAGCAGGCCAAGGGGATGTGAGCCACACAGTGGGGTGAGTTTAAGAGTCCTTGTTAGTGCTGAAGCCTTCCTACTGTAGTTGTGGAGTGAGTGACGACAGCCAAGGTTGGGTTTCCAAAGTAAGTAATGCTTTATTCATGCATAAGGTATTTGCACAAAGTATAGCAAAGGACACCGTACAGGACTTACTCCCCCGCCACAGAAGTATAATGGTAACCTTCCGTACCAAATAAAAGTTCAAGTGTTTATATAGCTCCTCCTGATACTTCTCAGGGACACATAAAATATTTACAAGCTTTCATCATTCTTCCAGCTTCATTACCACAACAGGGCTTCAATCTTCTAGTACTGTTTTCTCAGTATCTACTGGTAATAAAGAATCTTTCTCCTGTTGTACTTCTTTCTAGTGTCAAACAGCTTCCCATAGAAATGGCAGTCTCCACAACTCTGGCTTATTAATGACTGCCTTCTTGTGTAGGAGCAGTTTCTCTATATTGCCTTCTATTCACAGCTGTACCACATGAAGCTTTGATTCATTCCATTCACTAGAACGCTGCTGTCTCTCATGCAAGTTCTAGAACATTGGCTTAAGGCTTCTCAGCACTCAATCATCAATTAGGAATACTTATGGTTCTTCACTCTAACATGCAAATTCCACACTCCATTTCTGACTCACTGGAACTAGATAATGGAGCACCCAATTCCATTGCTTCCTCTTGGTTCTCAAAGGGTTCCCTTAGCTCTCTGCACGATTGCTGCCAATTAGCCTCTTGCTGGCAAGCAGGTGTGTGCTCCTCTGAACTAGAGCTTAGGTCACGCTGTCTATACCATGGAAATGTTTGTAGCTTTCTAACAGGGACTTTTCTATAGCCCCTCTTCCTTCTATTAACTTCAGGTATATATTCAGGGTCTGGTTTACCCCTGCCTCTTTTAGCAAGCAGTCTATTGTCAATTCCTATAGACCGACTTCTCTCAAAGCTATTTACTTTACAAGGCTTAGAAGAGTTTGCTCTGACCTGGTTTTTGCAGCGTCTGCCTCTGGGGAACTCCCCTGACTCCAAGTCAGTATTCCAGGCTTCTGAATCCAGCTCTAGGTCACCTCCAGGGTTTCCTCTCTCATGGAGCTGAGGTCTGCCTGTCCCTCTTCCAGGACCACCTGCAGGAACTCTCCCTTCCCTGGTTCTCTCCTTAGTTCCTTTGGGCTCAGCCTTTCTGCTTGCACTGCTCTGTAACCAGTTCCTCTCCTCCTTGATTCCTCTCTCGAGTCTGGATCTCTCTCTGCCTCCGAATCCGAATCTACTGCTAACTGCTGTTTCCTGGTTATGAGTGCAGAGTGGCCCAATCCGGTCTGACTCCGCCCACCTCCCTGATTGGCTATGTCTCTGGGTTAGCCTAGAGCTAGGGTGTGGTTCTTTCCCTGCTCTTCTCTGCAGAGAATGTTTGTGTGCAGGAAACTTAACCCCTTCCTGTCCTGCCTCTCCAAGCCTCTGAGGTGACAGAAAGTGATTTAAACCCATTTTCTCCTGTTTCTGAGCCTCTGCCTTGTCACAGTGACCACCCGAAGTGCCCAAGAGTCGGTGGTGATGGTCAACCACCTCTGGGCATAGTGGGCCAGGCGCCCCCCCTGTGGGCTGCTGATCTCCTTGGGGTAGATAGGCTATGCTCAGGGAGTCAGAAACTCCCCCCTGGCTGGGCCGGGTCGAGAACCGGTGCATGGGGTTTTGGAGCCTTCGGCTTACGAGGGCCATGCCCATATCCCTTTGCCTGCTGACCCTGTTGGGGAGCTGGAGAGGCCTGACAAGTTGGGTAGTTTCTATAAGCAGCCCCTTTCCTCGGGTAGAAGGGCTTTTTACCTGAGCCCTTCTGTTGGGGAAGGGCAATGGTCTTTTTAGAGAGCCTGGTCCTCATCATGAACTCGGTCTTCAGCTTGGCAGTCTTGTCGGTGTTGGGTTTGCCAAAGAGGTTCTCTCCTTGGCATGGGACATTGACTAATTTGTCCTGAACTCACTGCTCGAGGTCAGACAACTGTAGCCAAGTTTGGCTTCGTGCACCGATGCCCACTGCCGCTACTCAAGCCGCCGACTCGAACCAGTCATAGGCCGCTCGAGACATGAATTTGGAGCACTCACGAACTGCCTTGGCCAGGTTCTTGAACTGCTGCAAGGATTCGTCGGAGAGACCAGCTGAGAATCCAGCGAGTTCCATCACAAGGTCTCTCAGGGACATGCCCATGTATAGCTCGTAGGCCTGGATGCAGCCAATGAGCACTGAGCCCTGGTAGCACTTTCTGCCTAGGGCGTCCAGGGTGCGGACCTCCCTGCCGGGGGGCACCAAGGAGTGTCTTCTGGGTTTTCAGCTGATGCATTGCCGACTCCACCACCATGGAGTTAAGTGACAGCTGTGTCTTTTGGAAGCTCAGGCTCCAGCGGACTCGATACATTGAGTCAAACCATTTGCTCATCACTGGTACCAATGCCGGTGTGTCTCATATCTGGAGCATCAGCTGTTCCAGGATGGGAGGAATGGGCACCGTGAGCGATTCCTGCAGAGGAGCCTCATACTGGAGGATTTCCAAGTCATCCGCCAGAAGATCCTCCTCCAACTCAGTAGGGAACGCCAGGGCCTGTGACATATCCTTGACAAAATCAAGGAAGCCCATATCCTCGGGTTGGGACCGCCGTCGGGGCTCTGAGACGGAAGGGACATTGCAGTGGCGACGAGTGTTGGGGGACATCTCATCCTCCGTCTCCCACTTGGAGTAGTCCGTCAAAGATTCGTAGGAGAGCTGCTCCGTGGGCCTCGGGGCTGCCGATGCTCCATGATCGGTGCCCGACATACTTGCCGGGGTGAATCGCAGTCCCGTAGAGTGGGACTCAGATCGTGGTTCTGTCAAGCGGGACTCGGATCCTGACCTCGGCTGAGGATTGGCTTGGCCTCTGGGGATGTTTTGGACGTCGAGGGCCCAGTGGTTGTGGCGGATGAACCGGTCCTGCCAGGCAACAGCGCCCGCTGCTGGTCCATGAAGGCAGACAAACTGCGCTCCAGGGCCGCCATTCTGGACTCCAGACCAGAAAGCTCCGCAGCCTTCGGCGCAGGCACCAAGGGACTCGGGCCCAATGCTGGCTCCCCTGAAGGGGAATCCTCAATGAGGATGGTGTCTGAGGACCAAGGTTGGTCCAAGGTCGAGTCCTTTCGGGGACCTTTGCAGGCCGCTCCTTCTCCAAAGCCTCGGATGAGCGCCGTGGACTGCAGGACCGGGCCCAGGGGACACCTGGCCGTTCAGAATTGTCCAAAGATGCCACCTTAGAGGTTTTCTTCTTCTCCTGGGTTCCCTCTAGGGAGACCCCCTTTCTGTGGAACCACGACAGGGCTTGGGTTCAGAGGGTTCCGCCTGAGGCTTTGCGGTCTCAAACGAGGCCCTGACCTTCGGAGGCATCGGGGACTCGGGGGGGGAAAAAGTCGTGCTGCTGCTGGCGGCTCTTGAGATCCTTGCTGGACATCCTTTTGCAGAGACCACGGGCTGCCGGGTCGTGATCTGGCCCGAGGCAGCAAAGGCAGCAGTCGTGTGTGTCGGTTAAGGACATCATTTTAGAGCACCGATCACACTTCTTAAAGCCATTGGTGGCAATGGGGTAATAAAGTACCCCTGCGAGGTCGAAGACTCTCTGGACTGCCAGTTGGAAAAAAGGCACAAAAATGCCAAGAAAAAGGAAGAATGAAAACTACAAAAATAGACCCGAACTCTATGCCGAGGCAACGAGGTCGGATGGCAGAAGAGTACTGGTGCGATATCGGAGGCGAGTATGAAAACTTGAGAAAAATCAACTTTTCCGGGGACAAGCCAGATAGACGTCTGAAGGTCTCAGCGGATAAAAGGAGACTGAGCAAGATGGCAACCTTGGGCAGGAAGGGGACCACACATGCGTGGTGGCATCTCCCAAAGACTTTCTGTGAAAGCTGGAGGGATGCTTCCACGAGGGCTCCATCGGTGCAGACGACACCCATTTGTGAGGACTGACTTCCTCCTTGTTCCCGGAGAAAGCGTGGTTACTCACTTGTAACAGGTGTTCTCCGGGGATAGCAGTAATCAGTCCTCTCAAACTTCCCTCCTCCCCATGGAGTTGCTTCTTTACCATATGTTATTTTTTGCCGTCTTAGCTATTTCATTAGACTAAGGCAAGATGACACCCTTGGGCTAGAAGGGGACCACGCATGTGTGGTGCACCTCCCGAAAGCTTTCTTTGAAAGCTGGGGCGATGCTTCCGCAGGGGCTCCACCAGCACTGACATCACCCATATGTGAGGACTGATTCCTACTGTCTCCGGAGAACACCTGTTATAGGTGAGTAACTAAGCTTTCTTCACCTCAGGCGTTCTTCGGCACTCCGACTGCTGACCTTGTGGTTGACAGCAGTTTCCACAACAGCATGGGAAATGCACCATTTTGAAGCAGTGCACTGAAGGTTGTGTTGTGACTAGAAGGGGGGGGGGAGTCTAGCTGGCGCCGGGTTTTCCCCTCCCGCATTATTTGTTTTTGGTGCCCCGGGGCCTTGTTTGCTTCAGTTTTTGGAGAGGCGGGGGAGGGAAAAAAAGGCGGCTTTTGCAGTCAAACAGGAAGACAAACAGCACTGGGGGAGTAGAGGCAGAAGGTCTAATTGCTCATCACCCTTCTCAGCTCCGGGACCTCTTGTGAGTTACCCGGTCTGTCATCATCGGTGATGTTATGCCCGCAAGGCCGCAATGTGTGGCTTGCCGGGCCAAGAGGGGGTTTGTCTCGGATGCAGGCATTTGCCATTGATGTGAGAAGGAAGCCCAGACAGTGGAACATGGGCTGCAGGATGGCGTTGCAGATAGTTTGGGTTGAGCAATTCCCTCGGGAGTGGCAGGGAGTGCTTCTGAACCCCAGCAGGGGCAAAACATGGCAGGGAAGCAATATTAGACCTAGTCCTTAGTGGAACACCAGATGTAGTGCAAGAGATAAGGGTGTTGGGGCCACTTGGCAATAGTGATAATAGCATGATCACCTTTGATTTAATTAGTGGAGGAGGGATAGTAAGGAAATCCACAGTACTACCCTTTAACTTTCGAAAGGGAGACTATGATAAAATGAGGAAAACAGTTAAGAAAAAACTAAAAGGAGCAGTTGCAAAGGTTAAAGACGTACATCAAGCTTGGGTGTTGTTGTAAAATACTATCTTGGAAGCCCAGACCAGCTGTATTCCATGCTTTAAGAAAAGTGGAAGGAAGTCCAAAAAACTGCCAGCATGGTTTAAAGGTGAGGTCAGAGAGGCTGTTGTTGCCAAAAAAGCATCTTTCAGGAAATGGAAAAAAGAGCCAAACGTTGAAACCTGGAAACAGCACAAGCACTGGCAAGTCAAATGCAAGGCATTGATAAGGCAGGCAAAGAGAGAATTTGAGAAGAAGCTTGCTGCGGAAGCAAAAACGCGAAATAAAGACCTTTTCAAGTACATTCGTAGCAAAAAACCTGTGAGAGAGTCAGTTGGTCCATTAGATGATAAAGGGGTTAAAGGAGCACTAAGGCGACAAGGCGATAGCGGAGAGACTGAATGAATTCTTTGCTTCGGTCTTTACTGAGGAAGATGTAGGGATGTTACCCATGACTGAAGTGGTATTTAAAGGTGTGGAAGAATTGAAGGAAATATCGATACATCGGGAAGATGTCTTACAACTATTAGATAAACTGAAGAGTAGCAAATCACCTGGGCCGGATGGTATCCATCCAAGGGTGTTGAAAGAACTGAAATTTGAGATTGCAGACCTGCTATCAGTAATCTGTGAACTATCATTAAAATCATCTCTAATACCTGAGGATTGGAGGATCGCCAATGTAACACCAATTTTTAAAAAGGGTTCGAGGGGTGATCCGGGAAACTACAGACCGGTGAGCCTGACATCAGTACCGGGAAAAATGGTAGAAACCATCATAAAGAATAAAATTACTCAGCATGTAGATAGTCACGACCTAATGGGAGACAGCCAACATGGCTTTAGACAAGGAAGATCTTGTCTTACTAATCTGTTATGTTTTTTTGAAGGAGTGAATAAACAGGTGGACAAAGGTGAGTCGGTTGATATTGTGTATCTGGACTTTCAGAAAGCCTTTGACAAGGTCCCTCATGAGAGACTTTTGGCAAAACTAGAGAGTCATGGGATAGGAGGCAGTGTACTACTGTGGATCAGGAACTGGTTAAAAGATAGAAAGCAGAGGGTAGGGCTAAATGGCCAATTTTCCCAATGGAGAAAGGTGAATAGTGGTGTACCCCAGGGATCTGTGCTGGGTCCGCTGCTTTTTGACATATTCATAAATGTCCTGGAAAGTGGAATAACGAGTGAGGTTATCAAATTTGCAGATGACACAAAACTATTTAAAGTTGTTAAAACCCAGGAGGATTGTGGAAAATTGCAAGAGGATCTTGATAAATTGGAAGACTGGGCATCAAAATGGCAGATGAAATTTAATGTGGAGAAGTGCAAGGTTATGCACCTAGGGAAGAACAACCCAAACTATGGTTACACGATGCAAGGTTCCACATTAGGAACCACCACCCAGGAAAAAGATTTAGGCGTCATTGTGACTACCATGTTAAAACCCTCGGCCCAGTGTGCAGCGGCGGCCAAGAGAGCAAATAGAATGCTAGGTATGATAAGGAAAGGAATGGAAAATAAAACAAAAGATATTATAATGCCTCTATATCGTTCCATGGTGAGACTGCACCTTGAATATTGTGTGCAATTCTGGTCGCCGTATCTTAAAAAGGATATAGCGATTTTAGAAAAGGTTCAGAGAAGAGCCACCAAAATGGTAAAGGGGATGGAAGGCTACTCCTATGAAGAAAGGCTAAAAAGGTTGGGGCTCTTTAACCTGGAAAAGAGACGGCTGAGGGGAGATATGATAGAAGTCTATAAATTAATGAACGGAGTGGAACGGGTAAACGTAGATTGATTGTTTACCTTATCAGAATATAGAAAGACTAGGGGACATGCAATAAAGCTACAGGGTAAACTATTTAAGACTAATAAAATAAAATATTTTTTCACTCAACGTGTAATCAAACTCTGGAATTTGTTACCGGAGGATGTAGTAAAGGCTGTTAGTGTAGCTGGGTTTAAAAAAGGTTTGGACAAGTTCCTAGAGGAAAGGTCCATAAACCATTATTAAGAAGGGACCCAGGATATCAATGCTTGAACCAATACAAGCATTGTGGAACCTGTGTCCTTTGGGGAAACTGCTAGGTACGTATGACCTTGATTGGCCACTGTTGGAAACAGAATACTGGGCTTGATGGACCTTGGTCTGACCCAGTATGGCATATCTTATGTTCTTAGGTGTGGAGTTCAGGGATTTGATTTCCGCACTGCCTCTGCTGGAGCCGTACAGTAAGGCTCACACCTCTCCCAAACCCTCCACTTCTAAGGGCCCGGGTGAGGATGGAACTCCAGGAGTTTTTTTGCTCGAATTTGTCCTCCTTTTGCATAATGTGTTTTTCCTGCGACAGTGGGGGGTATCGGGTCTGGCTTCAGCAGAAGATCCTGGCAGGAAAAGGCCAGTGGCCATGCTAAAGCCAGAACTGGTTGCAGAGGTGGCCAAACGGCATAGGCAGGATGGGGCTTGTGGGAGCATTCTTCATTTTCTGATGAGCCAGATATCTTATACCTGGAAACTGAATTGGATGCGTTGGAGAGGAACTGAAGGAAGGAGAGATTCCACAGGAAGGGGAGTCCCAGATAGTCTGCATGTTCTGCCAAGAGGCGTTAGCAACGCTCATTATGTGGTTGTTGAAGACGCTTAATATGCCAGCAGGTCTCCCTGCGGAGGAGGAGGCATTATTCCAGGCAGTTTGGAAGACGCAGTCGGTGTTCCCTGTGCATTGAGTGGTCAACAGATGATCCAGCATAAGTGGGATCTTCCGGAGGCTGGGCTCAGGTTGGTGAGGACCATGACCCAACTGTTTGCATTGCCGTAGCAAGAGCGGGAACTGCTCCGTTCTCCAAAGGTGGATGTAGCTATCTCGGCCGTTACGAAGAAAACAATGAATCCCAGTAGAGGGCAGTACAGCGCTCAAGGATAGGAAGTTGGACACCTTGTTGAAGCAAGCATTTGATATCAGTGCCCTCTCGTTGCAGGCTTCCGTTTGTTGGGCTTGGGTTGCCAGGGTATGCCTACGGTGGTCACAAGGGGCGTTGGAGCTGGGGGATGCGCCTCCAGATTCGGCTGCGGCAGTAGCTAAGCTGGAGTCAGGAGCCACGTACCATGCAGATGCCTTCTACGATCTGATTAGAGGGCTATTGAAGAGTATGGCCTTGGTGGTGGTGGCTCACCACTATCTCTAGTTGCGGACTTGGGTGGCAGATCTTCCAAAGCCCTACTTGACAAACTTCCATTTAAGGTGAAACTTTTGTTTGGAAAGTTGGGCGTCCAAAGGGGGGCACTTTCTCCAGGACAAACAGAAGCAAGCCTGCAGCTTGGCACTGGCAGAGGGTCAGCCATGAGATTTCAGACGATTCCACTCCATACATTTTGCGTCTTACTAGAAGGAGTCACTTTCCCTTTCGGAATCAGAGTTTTCAAGGGTTTCAAGGGCAAGGCGGGGCTATTGTAGTGCCTCCCTGTCCTCGGGGCCTAAAAAGTCATAATGAAGTGAATGGAGCCCATGTATGGGTGCAGCTTGTATGGGGTCGGCTACAGGAGTTCTACCCTGCCTAGGTCCAGATCACATCTGATCAGTGGGTGTTAGAGATCATCCGGGAGGGCTATGGCTTGGAGTTTGCAAGACCTGTCCTTCATACAATCACCAATACCTGGTTTTCTTGTTTGGTTCTCTCCCACCCCTCATTTCCAAAGAAATATATCTCTTTAACTCCCCATGTTCTGACAACTATACTGGGGTCCATATGTTGTTTTTCATGCTAAGCTGGCATGTTTATATCTCATGATTGCCTTTTAGCCTCTCTCTGGCCAACATTTACTGATGTTTATGTTTGTTTATTCATACATTTGATATACCGCTCAGGCCGAGAAGCATCAGAGCGGTTTACAATACTACATTAATGTTACGGAAAATATGAAAAGAACGCCATTTATAAGATAGGACAGAGTAGGAGACACAGAGATAGACAAAAAAATAGAAAAGATAGGAGAGAAGAGAATAGCAGATTACCTTCACAAACTACCGGCATGACAATTAGGCTCACAGCTTTTGTACAATTTTTTAATCAATCGCCACGGACTGGGAGGGGGTTCCAGAGGGCTAGAGCTGAGAAGGATAAGGCTCTGTTGGAGGTGTTTTGCTTTGTCTTTTGGTATCCGGTGGGTGTTCGGAGTTTGTTGATGCCATTTAAAAGGGAGATGAGTCTATACGATCCACATTGTGTTGGGTCTTTTCCTGGCTTCAGTAAAATTGTAATCCCTGCCATCCCCAGACAGCGCCCCCTCATCTCTCAGCAGTTCATTGAAGATCCTGGTTAACAAGCCCCCCACTACCTCCAAAAAAGTTTTATAGAAGCTCACAGGGAGGCCAACTAATCCCATAAGTGTGTTTTCACATACTTTTCCATATGATGTCACATACCTCTCAAAGCTGCACGTACGCACCTCAGTACAATTCCAGCATTCAGACATTTTAATAATTTTTCTTGTATTATTGTGTTAACTCTTTCTCCTCTGGCTCTCACACTCTCCCCCCCCCCCTTCAGGTATAGAATGTGGGAGCACATTCGCCCTCCTGATTCGGAAAGGCTCATGGGAGACACTGGGTCCAACACTGTCATAAATGGACAAAGCCTGATTGCGCCATGGCTCATGAGGATAGGAACATAGATCATGGTGGACTTATGCTGGGAGCAGAAGAGAGGTAGGCACCAAGTACAGCATAGCATGAGGTGAACAATAATCCAGTATTATAACAATGAGAAAAGTTCCTGATGCCTTGGCCTAAACCAGAAAACCAGCTAAAGACCCAAGCAAACAATCCCCCTTCTTTCTCATTTCATCAGCAAGCTCCTGTAAGTGTTTAATGACTTCTATAATATTATAAGGTGATGGGTCAGGAGGAAAATGTAGGTGTAGCATGAGAGACCAAATAAAACTCAAACTGTGGGAGCCAACTGACAGCTCAGAGCTAAATGATTTTGATAAGACATTAAAGGAACATTGCATATCTCTTCAGACAGTACTTGAAAGCCTGAAAAAGTGAAATTTTAAACTCTCATAGGATCATACCTAACCTTCTGCATCTGTTTTAGAATTTGGTTCCTATTTAACAACATGGACAGAGTGAGAATAGCACAGCTAAACAATCATAAGAGATGGTATGTGACCCTTGAGTGGAAAAATTAGATAGCAAACAGTGTAAGTGCGAGAGTTCACAGACTCTGGAAAGTTTGACAGGCAGATAAGTATATGCATGAGATCCACCTAAATAATACACTATAGTATGAAATCTTTAGGTACCCCCACTCCCTAAACCTTTGTAACAATATGTAAAGTTAGCTGGAGCTCTCAAGGCAAATTGTAGAGGCTCTGGTCTAACCTTGCTAGTGTAATTAGCCAGATCAAATAATTATATGTGGGAATCACTGATTCAAAAGGAGCCTCAAAGAGATAAGCCTTACGCATGGCTTAGAAGAACAACAGAAAAAAGGCTTGATGCACTATCTCAAATAGTTCCAGGCTTAAAAAGCAGGAAAAGTAAAAGATCAATGTATGGAGTTGGCAGCGGAAGAAAAAGGGAGAAAAACAAGAGACAGAAAGGAGAAACAGGGGCTACATGATACTCATAGCCCCACACTGGCCATGATAACCTTAGTATCCTCTCCTTCTACGTCTGTCTCATGCTCAGCCTGTAGATTTGGGGTCTGCTCCAGATCTCCTCTCGCAGGAGGAGGGGACGCTGCTGCATCCCAGTCCGCAGTCCCTCCATCTTACAGCATAGCTGCTGAAGGCATAGCCTTCCAGGACATTAACCTCTCTCAACAGGTTAAGGATATCCTTTTAGCTTCTAGGAAGCCTTCCACTAGGTGCTCCTACACCTTCAAGCAGCGTAGATTTTCTCTCTGGTATTCACAGAGGGCACTTAACCCCTTCTCAGCTCCAGTGGATGCATTACTTGAATATCTTCTCCACCTATCTTCTTCTGGACTCAAAACCAATTCGATAAGAGTACACGTAAGTGCAATCTCCAGGAACAAGCAGGAATGAGTCTTCACATATGGGTATGTCGGTACCGACGGAGCCTGCGCGGGAACGCTCCCCAGCTTCCCAAAAAAGAAAAGCTTTTGGGAGCATCCCACAGCGCCTGCACGCTGCCTTCCCGTCTTTCCAACCGCCTCTCTCCAGTTCTTCTTTTCCGCGGAGCCAGCAGGTCGTGTTCCTGTCACCGCTGAAGAATTTCTTTGTTTTATTTTATTTCTTTAGTCGCGTGTCTGCCTTCTCCGATGTCGGACCGGTACCGCCGGTCTTTCTTTCTTTTCTTAAAAAAAAAAAACCAAACAAACATATTTTTCCCTCATTGGGCCTTAGGCCTCACGAAAAATTTTCCTCATGGAAAAACCAGCCTCCGGGTTTAAAAAATGCACTAAGTGCAGCGGTACTATTTCTGTTACCGACACCCATGAATAGTGTCTCAAATGTTTCGGTCCTGACCACTCCATTTTGGATTGTTCGTCCTGCTCCTTGATGTCCAAACGAGGTTTACAGAACCGAGCAGCCAAGCTCCATGTTCTGTTTTCCTCTGATGCAGCTTCAGTGGCATCGATGTCTTCCAGGGCTGCTTCTTCCTCCCATGGATCTCAGGTAACCAAACATAAAACCAGCCGGTCCTCGAAGGGTAGATCTCCTTCCAAGCATCGAGATGCCTCCGGGCTTGCCCTCGAGGATCCTGCACCGGCAAAACTACCCCGGCGGGAAGCTCCGGCTTCCAAAGCTCCACCTATGGGGTTACAGGTTGACATCGATGGCACGGCCTCGACCGATCACCTGTTAGAATGCTCTGGGGTACCGGCACATCCTTCCGGTACCAATTTCCAGGCATTCATGGCGTCGATGGATCAGAATGTTCTATCCATGCAGCAGGCTATCACAGCCTTCATTCAAGCTGCGACGCCGCTGATACCACAACAAACTCCGTTGTCGGTATCTGCCCAGGTATCGGCCATGGTGTCGACTGCAGCGGTTCCCTGCCTAGGGGATGCCCATCGGTACCGAACCGGTACCGATAACGCCCGATGTCGATACGGCTCGGTACGCGTATCGAGCTTTGAAAGAGCACCTTGACAGTCGATACTTTGATTCCTCCGAAGATTCTGATGCATCGGAGGCGTCTGCTGAAGTATCCATAGCCCTTCCTGAAGGACCTTCTTCTCCAAAAAGAAGAATGTCTCCTCCAGAAGACTTGTCCTTTCAAGACTTCATAAGGGAAGTGGCTAAAGGGCTTTCTATTTCAGTATCCTCTGAATCAGAGCCTAGAGCTAAAAAATTAGATATTTTAGGTTATCCCAAGGCTCCTAAGGAGGCAGTCACCTTGCTAATTCATGAGATTCTTTATGATCACATGATTGACTTATGGGAGACTCCTCTCACTATCTCTCCTCATTCTCGTAGGCTGGACACCATGTACCGTGTCCCTCCTTGTCCTGGTTTTCATAAAACACAGCTTCCTCACCATTCTATTGTGGTGGAGTCAGCTATGAAAAGGATAAAGAGTGCAAAAAGACACTCCTCTGCTCCTCCAGGAAGAGAATGCAGGACCTTTGATGCTTTTGGTAGGAAAATCTTCCAAGGCAGTATGCTCATTGCCAGAATCAACTCCTATAGTCTTTATATGGGGATGTTTCTGAAAGAAGTTGCAGATAAGCTGCACACTTTCCTCCCTTTTCTTCCAGAGGATAAAAGGAAAAAAATTCTTATTTGGCTTAAGCATACTCAAGATATTTCAAAGTTTTCCAACCGTGCAGCTTTTGACTCCTTTGAGGGTGCCAGCAGAGCTTCGACCATTGCCATAGCTGCACGCAGAATTGCTTGGCTCCAAGCTTCTGATCTAGAATCTTGGGTCCAGGATGGCTTGGGAAATCTTCCTTGTACAGGAGAAAACCTGTTTGGTAAAGATTGGCAAATAAAAGCCACTCAAATGGATGCAGAAAATTCTGCTTTGGATAGACTTTCAAAGTCAACCTCCATTCCTGCCAAGAAAAAAACCTTTCAAGAAGTCTTTTTTCCTCAAGAAAGGCAGATTCCATCCTGCTTCTGGCCAGCAATCATCTACAGGTCGTTTTGCTGCTAAGCGTCAGCAACCTAAGCAGGCCAGGCCTAAGTCTACACTGTCTGCTGCAACTCAGCAGACCCAGCCTCCTCAGGGCTTTTGACTTGATGCTAGAGAACCTAGCCTTTCTGGCTCTGAAACAGCCAGAGCCTCTCACCATTCCAGGAAGGTTAGCTCACTTTGCTCCCAGATGGGAGCAAATTACAACAGAGCAATGGACCCTCTCCATCATAAGGGAGGGGTACAAACTTCATTTTTCAAACCTTCCTCCTCACACCATGGTGAGACATTTCAATTCTCCAACATCTCTCCTCGACCTTCTAGGTCAGGAGGTGGCTGCCCTTCTTGCCCAAGTGGCAATAGAAGAAGTACCTCTTTCTTCATCACTACGATGATGCAGTCTTCTCCCCACACTCACCCACTCTCACATCTCAATGCAGCACCTCAAACTCATGCACGTCACATTCCCAGACTGATCACTCGCAATCACACCTTCCACTCCAACCACCATGAGAAACTTATGCAGTGCCGCATAACTCATTATATTGTTGCATAGACTGTATTTATTCGTGTCTCCTTGTTAAGGGACTGGTTATTTATACCCTATTTTACCTGTTATACCTGCTTAATGCATACCCAAGTTTAATTTTCCTGTTTAATGTATACCCAAGTTATTATACCTGTTTCACTGTAAGCACAAATCACGAAATTGAGATGTGCAACTCTTATGTTCATTGTAAACCGCACTGATGTCGAATAGCGCGGTATAAAAGAGACTGCAAATAAATAAATAAATAAATAATAAGGGTCAGGGTTTTACTCCCCCTACTTTCTGATCCCAAAGAAAACAGGGGGCTACAGACCCATATTAGATCTCAGAGAATTGAACAAATTTCTATGCAAGGAGAAATTCAAGATGCTTTCTCTGGGCACTCTCCTTCCATACCTTCAGAGTCAGGATTGGCTTTGTTCTCTAGATCTCAAGGATGCGTACACCCATGTCCTCATCCATCCTTCTCACAGAAGGTTCCTCCGTTTCCTTTTCCAAGGGAAGCATTACAAATACAGGGTGCTTCCTTTCAGTCTGGCCTCTGCTCCACGAGTGTTCACCAAATGCATGGCAGTAGTAGCTGCATTTCTACGCACTCTGGGAATATTTGTATTCCCATACCTGGACGACTGGCTCATCCGAGCTCCATCTCAATCAGAGGCCCAGACTTCCCTGGAATGCACAAGGAGCATTCTGCAGTATCTGGGACTTGTGGTAAACCTCCCAAAGTCCCAGCTCACCCCTACTCAGTCCCTAGAGTTCATAGGGGCCTGGCTAGATACTACCACTGCAAGGGCCTATCTTCCTCAGGCCCGTTGCCTACGCCTAGTGCAGTTAGCCTCCCAGATTCAGTCAAAGAGCCATTTAACTGCCCGGGAGATGCTACAACTGCTAGGCCACATGGCATCCACAGTGCATGTGGTCCCCTATGCTCGCCTTCACATGAGAGCAGCTCAATGGACTTTGTCCACCCAGTGGACTCAAGCATCAGGGGGTCTGTCAGACAAAATAGCAACCTCCAGGCACCTCTTTTGGTCTCTCCAGTGGTGGAAGTCCACCCAAAATCTGTTGCTGGGGTCCCCCTTCCAACTGTTGTTGCCCCAAGCAACCCTCACAACAGATGCCTCCTCAACAGGTTGGGGAGCTCATCTACAAGACCTCTCCACTCAGGGCACTTGGTCTCCACAGGAGACCTCTCTACATATCAACCACTTGGAGCTCCGAGCAGTTTTTCTAGCTCTCAAGGTCTTCCATACCCTGCTCAGCCACAAGACAGTCCTCATTCATACGGACAATCAGGTAGCCATGTTTTACATAAACAAGCAAGGAGGAACTGGCTCTCTGTCGCTTTGCAACAAAGCTTTAAGATTGTGGGCCTTCGCCAGAGAGCATCAAATCCATCTCCTGGCCGTATACCTTCCAGGAATCCAAAACTCTTGGGCAGACAGACTCAGTCGAGTTCTGCTTCCACACGAATGGTCCCTGCACATGAACCAGGTACTCAGAATCTTTCAAGAGTGGGGAACCCCGGACATAGACCTCTTTGCAAGTCCATGGAATGCCAAACTTCCCCGGTTCTGTTCCAGAATTCCGTGTCAAGGAGTTCAGGCCAAGGATGCCTTCCTCCTTCACTGGGGTCAAGACTTCCTGTATGCCTTTCCACCCATTCCGTTAATTCCCAAGACTCTGTTCAAGCTCCAGAGGGATCAAGGATCTATGATCCTCATAGCTCCACGCTGGCCACGCCAAGTGTAGTACCCTCTACTTCTGCATCTCTCTCAAGCTCCCTCCCTAGACTTGGGAGCTGCTCCAGACCTCCTGTCCCAGGAGGAGGGAACTTTGTGGCACCCAAACCCCAAGTCCCTTCACCTCAGGGCTTGGTTGCTGAAGGCTTAGACCTTCAAGGTTGGAATCTTTCTCAGCAGGTGAAGGATATCCTCCATGCTTCCAGGAAACCTTCTACTAGACGTTCCTATGCTTTTAAATGGAAAAGGTTTTCCATTTGGTGTGCTGAGAAGGGTCTTGACCCTCTAGCACTACCTTTGAATTTTCTATTGGAATATCTCCTGCATCTCTCCAATGCAGGCCTTAAGACGAATTCAGTAAGAGTCCATTTGAGTGCTATTGCAGCATCCCTTAAGCCTCTCAATGGACAGCCTATTTCCTCTCATCCTCTTATTGCAAGATTCATGAGAGGCCTAACTTTAACTAAACCTCCCATTAGGCCTCCTCCGGTGGCATGGGACTTAAATCTGGTTCTTGGTCAGCTTATGAAGCCACCTTTTGAACCCTTAGCCACCACCTCCTTGAAATTTCTTTCCTGGAAGGTTATTTTCCTCATTGCAGTCACATCAGCTCGCCGCATCAGTGAGCTACAGGCCTTGGTGGCTAATCCACCTTATACAAGTTTTAATCATGATAAGGTAGTCCTCAGGACCAATCTACACTTTATGGCTAAAGTGGTCTCGCCTTTTCATCTGAACCAAGAGGTATATTTACCTGTCTTCTTTCCAGGTCCTCATGCATCAAGTGCAGAAAGGAATCTTCATACCCTGGATTGTAAAATGGCTCTTGCCTTTTACTTACAAAGGACTCAGCAACATAGAAGGTCTTCCCAACTCTTTGTTGCTTTTGATCCTTCTCATTTAGGACTTCCAGTCTCTAAGAGGACACTGTCCACTTGGATTGCCCAGTGTATTTCTTTCGCCTACCAGAGTAAGAACCTTTCTCTGGAGGGCCATGTCACAGCTCACAATGTGAGGGCCATGGCAACTTCTATGGCTCATCTAAATTCTGTGTCCATCGACCATATCTGTCGAGCAGCCACATGGGCCTCGGTTCATACCTTCACGGCCCATTATTGTTTGGACAAGGACTCCCGCCGGGATGCCTTGTTTGGTCAGGCTGTCCTAAAACACCTGTTTCATACTTGAGCAACTCCTACCCTCCATCCCTTTTTAGATGCCTGAGATTCAAGGGGGAGGTAGGGCCCTTCTCAGGGTCTACAACCCTGGGGATCTCCTCGGCATCTCTAGCTGGGGAGTCCCCATATGTGAAGACTCATTCCTGCTTGTTCCTGGAGATAGCACAGTTACTTACCTGTAACAGGTGATCTCTGGGAACAGCAGGAATAAGTCTTCACAACCCACCCACCTCCCCAAGGAGTTGTATCTTCTATCTCTCTTTCCTTTCTTCTCTCTCTCTCTCTCTCTCTTTTTGTCTAAGCTCTGAAACTTGAACTGGAGAGAGGCGGTTGGAAAGGCGGGAAGGCAGCACGCAGGCGCTGTGGGATGCTCCCAAAAGCTTTCCTTTTTTGGGAAGCTGGGGAGTGTTCCCGCGCAGGCTCCGTCGGTACCGACGTTCCCATATGTGAAGACTTATTCCTGCTGTTCCCAGAGATCACCTGTTACAGGTATGTAACTGTGCTATCTCACATGGCCTTAGATGGTCAGCCCATCTCTTCTCAGCTGCTTGTAGCAATCTTCTTGAGGGGTCTTCTATTAACTAAACCACCCATTAAGCCCCCCCCCCCCCCAGTGGTATGGGATCTTAATATTGTTTTAGGTCAGCTTCTCAAGCCGCCCTTTGAACCTCTAGCCACTACTTCTCTGAAGTTTCTCGCCTGGAAGGTCACCTTCCTTATTGCCCTCACTTCAGCAAGACGCATTAGTGAGCTCCAGGCTTTGATGGCTGACCCTCCTTATACACAATTCCACCATGATAAGGTAGTCTTTAGGACTCATCCTCACTTTATATCAAAGGTGGTATCGCCCTTCCATTTAAACCAGTCATTTTACCTCCCTGCCTTTTTCCCTAGTCCTCATTCCTCTAGGGTAGAAGCAGCCCTTCACACTCTGAATTGCAAATGTGCTTTGACTTTTTATCTCCAGAGAACTCGAGAGCACAGAAAAGCTTCCCAGCTTTTTATCGCCTTTGACTCGAGTCACCCGGGATTACCAGTATCCAAGCGAACTCTCTCCAGATGGATAGCGGATTGCATCTCCTTTGCTTACGAAAGTACAGGACTCACTCTCGAGGATCATGTCACTGCACATAATGTTCAGGCCATGGCTACCTCTATGGCAAATCTGCGCTCTGTAGTGATTAATGAGATATGCAAAGCAGCAACTTGGTCTTCTGTCCACACTTTTGCTGCTCACTATTGCCTAGACAAGGTCTCCTGCCGGGAAGCCTTGTTTGGCCAAGCTGTTCTTCAGTATCTCTTTCAGACCTAGATCAACTCCTACCCTCCGTCCCAGGTTTCGATACCAGACATCCTTGGAGGATATATGACCTACTTAATTATGCCTGTGCTCCACAGCTCATTCTGAGGTCATTTCTCTGGCATCTCCGACCTAGGGAGTTCCATATGTGAAGACTACATTCCTGCTTGTTCCTGGAGATAGCATAGTTACTCACCTGTAACAGGTGATCTCCGGGAACAGCAGGAATTTAGTCTTCACAACCCACCCTCTTCCTCTAGGAGTTATACTGTTTCCTCCTCTTCTCTTTCTCTCCTTTTATCTCAGCTACAAACTCAAATGAGGAGGGAGAGCTGGAAAGGCAGCTACGCAGGCACAGTGGGATGCTCCCAAAAGTTTTCCTATTGGACGCTGGGGAACATTCCTGTGCAGACTCCATCGGTACCGACGTTACCCATATGTGAACACTAAATTCCTGCTGTTCCCGGAGATCACTTGTTACAGGTGAGTACGCTTTCTCTGGGAACAAGCAGGAAGTTAGTCCTCACATATGGGTGACGTCGTCGCCAACAGAGCAAGCGTGATAGCTTCTCTCCAGCTTTCAAAGAAAACCTTTGGGAGATGCACCATGCATGCATGGTCCCCTTCCCACCCCAAGGGTGCCATCATGCCTCAGTCTCCTTTTTTACGCAGAGCCCATTGGCCGTGTGACTGTTTTCGCTGGAAAAATTGTTAGTTTTTTCTCTTTAATTTTTCTTTGGTCGCATACTGGTTCCTTTCCTACCCCTGAGCTCACTTGCCTCGGCATTTCATCTCCCGTCTGTTCTTTTTTTCTCGAGAGTTTCTCAACCGGCTTCACGCCCTTTTTCCCTGGCTAGGCCTGAGGCTTTTGACCTTGGTTGCCCCATCATGGCCTCTGCTAGTGGTTTTAAGCACGGTCACCGATGTGCCCATACTATGTCTCACACCAATCCACACAACTAATGCCTGTGCAGCCTTGGGCTGGACCATGACCCCCTTGGACTGTGGTTTCTGTAAGAAGATGACCTCCAAGGCCATCAAGAGCCGTCAGCAGCATCGGGAGTCCTCCTTTCACAAGATGGACTCTGCACCAGAGTCTCCGGTGACACCATGCTCCAGGACTCCCTTGAGAACCCTGGAACCTCGGGAAAACTGTGCTGCCTCGGAGCCCCAAGACTGCAGGACCTCCAGCTGGAATATCCCAGAGGAAGAACCCAAGAAGAACTGGAACCCCTTGAAGACCACATCAGCTGATGTGTCTGGGAAAGTGGGCAAGTCCCATGGGCTCAGGACCCGCAGCCCCCATCGTGAGTCTAAGGGGAAGGAACGGCAGTGGCTGACCAAGATACCCTAATGGGAATGCCATCCTGGTTGAGGACGCCTTCTCAACGGAGCCGGCATCAGGCCCGAGTCCCCCAGTGCCTGTGCCAAAGGCTGTGGAGCCATATGGACTTAAGACCAGGATGGACCAGTCTGCCTTCATGGCGCAGCAGCGGGCTCTGATGCTTGGTTCTACTATGTCATCATGCCCAACTACCGGGCCTCGACCTCGCATTCCCTAGATGTCAAGCCGATTATTGAGCTCCACCAGCCTCGAGAGGTTCCTCAACGCTGGTCCTGGTCCCGATCCTAGAGACCTAGGTCATCCCCTATGAGTGCCTTCATCTCTGACAGCAGGGCCTCTGGGGGGGGGGCAGGGGCTGTCGGGCTCTGGGCTTGACCCTGGAACCCAGACCACCCTAGACACCTCCACCGACTACGAGTCGGATTGGGAGACTAAGGATAAGGAATCCCTGGATACCCGTTGTCACCAGGATGTGCCTTCTGACCCTTCTCCCCCCAAAACCTGGCGTCTGTCCCCACCTGAGGATACAGCTTTCCTCAACTTCGTGCGGGACATGGCCAAGGCGCTGGCATTTGCCACCAAGTTGGAGAAGGACCCTTGGACTGAGGAGATCCTCCAGTATGAGGCCCCGCTGAGGGAGACACTAACTGTGCCCATCCCGCCCATTCTGGAATGGCTGCTTCTCCAGGACCAAGCAGGAAGTCAGTCCTCACATATGGGTGACGTCGGCGCCGACGGAGCCCTCGCGGAGCAATTTTCCCCAGCTTTCAAAGAAAGCCTTTGGGAATTGCAGCGCGCATGCGCGGTCCCCTTCCCGCCCAAGGGTGCCATCTTAGCCAGTCTTCTTTTTTCCGCGGAGCCCTACAGACGTGCCCGTCTTGTCCCCGCTAAAAAAGTTGATTTTTTCGTGATTTATCTCTTTTTTCTCTGTCGGTTCGACGCCGGTCCTTTTCCTGCCCGGACTCGCGACGCCGTTGCGAGTCCTTCTGTTATTTTTCGGTTTTTCTGATTTTATGTCAGTTTCGTTTTCGGTTTTTCGCTGGCAGCCCGGTCCTTTGACCTTGCAGGGGCCCTTTTTCCCCCGATGGCTGCCAGTGGTTTCAAGCGGTGTGTTCAGTGTGACAGAAATATGTCACTCACTGACACACATGATAATTGCCTCCGCTGCCTTGGCCCGGATCACGAGGAACTGATCTGTGGGGCCTGCAGCAAGATGTCCTCCAAAGCGTTAAGGAGTCGGCGGCATCAGCGGGAACGAATCTTCGCTGATCCCGCCCGTACCCGGACCTCGTCGGAGGCCTCGGCGTCCAGAGGTTCCAGCTCTGACCGTCGCCGGAGTTCCTCCGACAGGGGTTCTCCCTCCGGGGACCGTCATCGGAAGGTGAAACCCGCGAGGGCGGCGTCGGTGGATGCTCCTGGTTCCGCGAGGGCCAGGTCGCATAGCCCCGATAGCCGTCCCGGGTCTTTGGAGAAGGAGCATCTGCCGAAGCGACCTCGTCTGGAGTCGGAGTTGCCTGCTCGGGTAAGTCCTGTAGTCCTCCTGGACTCGCCTCCGAGGGGTCTGACGTCGGGCCCGACGCTGTCGGGGCCCGAGTCGGGGGCTGCTGGGTCACCTGAGGTCGGACTCAGTTTGACGGCCTTGGAGAGCAGACTCTCTGCCTTCATGGACCAGCAGCGGGCACTGATCGCTAGCCTCGCTGGCGCCTCTGCCCCGACCGCTGGGACGTCGACGTCTAAGTCGACCCCGGAGACCGAGCCGATCCTCGAGTCCATGCGGGCTCGAGTCGATCCTCGGTCGAGGTCACCCTCGGCCTCCCGTTCGGGACCGAGGTCGTCGACGCCGACTCCCTCGGCGTCGGGGCGGCCGACGCCTCCGCCCGCCCGGACCGACCCCACCGCTTCCTCCTCGGAGTCGGCCTGGGAGTCGGATGAGGACGAGTCACCTGATTCATTTCGGACTCTGTGTGTCCCCTCGGACTCGCCTGAGTCCGAACCTCGGAAACAGTCCCCTCCGGAGGACGCCCGGTTCTCGGACTTCGTCAGGGATATGGCCAAGGCTTTGGCCTTCCCTGCGGATCCCGAGGAGGAGCCCCGAGCCGAAGAGCTCGATGCCCTTCAGTACGACTCTCCCGCCAGGGAGCACTTTACTGTACCGGTTCCTCCCATGCTGGAACGACTACTCTTCCGCTTGTGGGAGAGTCCGGCATCGTCGCCGGTATTAAGCAAGCGGGTCGATTCCATTTATCGAGTCCACAAGAGCCCTGGCTTCCAAAAAGCACAGCTACCGCACCATTCCATGGTGGTGGAATCGGCCATGCATAGGCTTAAGAGCCAGAAGATGCACTCCTCGGTGCCTCCTGGCAGGGAGGCCCGCAACCTGGATGGCCTCGGTAAGAAGTGTTTCCAGGGCTCTATGCTTGCTTGTCGGGTCCAGACCTACCAGCTCTACATGGGCATGTATCTCAGAGACCTGGCTAAAGAGATAGCCGGATTCTCCGCTGGGATGTCCGAGGAACCTTTGCGGAGGTTCCTAGCCTTGACAACTGGTATTCGGGAATGCTTCAAATTCATGTCTCGAGCAGCCTATGATGGCTTTGAAGCATCGGCACGAGTGGCAGCAGCCGGCATCGGTGCCCGCCGACAGGCTTGGCTTCAGTCGTCTGACTTTGAACCCTGGGTGCAGGACAAGTTGGTCGATGTCCCCTGCTGAGGTGAGAACCTCTTTGGCAAGCCCATGGCTGAAAAGGCTGCACAAATCGAGACGGAGACTCTCACCAGAACTAGGCTTTCTAGGAAGACCTCCGCCCCTTCCCAGAAGAAGAAAGGCTCGGGAAAGAAGTCCTTTTACCCGAGAAAGGCGGCTGCCTATAACACTACCTTCAATATCAGGCCTCCGCAGCTCCCCAACAGGGTCAGCAGGCCAAGGGACGGGGTAACGGGTCCCGTAGGCAGCAAGCCCCCAAGCCTGCACCACCGGCCCCTGCTCAGCAGGGTGGGGGTTTTTGACTTCATCAGCATAGCCTCTCCCCCTCAGCTGGTTCCTCCCAGCACAGGAGGCCGGCTGGTTCACTTTGCCCACAGGTGGTCCAACGTCACCTCAGATGCCTGGGTGCTTCAGGTGGTGAGAGAAGGCTATCTTCTCCACTTCCACCAGGTCCCTCCCTCCTATTTCCCGGGAGAACCTCCACGACTCCCTCTGCACAGGGACTTACTCCTTCAGGAGTTAGCGAGTCTTCTTCAGGAACAGGCTGTGGAACCGGTGCCCCACCACCTGAGAGGTCAAGGCTTCTATTCCAGGTATTTCCTAATACCAAAAAGAACAGGAGGCCTCAGACCCATCCTGGACTTGCGCAACCTCAACAAGTTCCTCGTCAGGGAGAAGTTCAAGATGCTTACCCTTGGAATCCTTCTGCCCTACCTCCAGCAGGGAGATTGGCTATGCTCCTTGGATCTAAAGGATGCCTACACGCACATCCTCATCCACCCAAGCCACCGCCAATACCTAAGGTTTGTGGTGGCAGGAAATCATTACCAGTACAGAGTACTGCCCTTTGGCCTATCCTCCGCACCACGAGTCTTCACAAAATGTCTCGCGGTGGTGGCGGCTTATCTCCAGCTTCACGGCCTCTATGTCTTTCCGTACCTAGACGACTGGCTCATCAGAGCATCATCCTCTCCAGAAGTCACAAAAGCCACACACCGCGCTGTGACTCTTCTGCAGTACTTGGGCTTTGTCATAAACTTCGCAAAGTCCACTTTGCTCCCCTCGCAAGATCTCGAGTTCATCGGCGCAAGATTGCACACTCTTCAGGCACGAGCTTTCCTGCCTCTCGACAGGGCTCAACGGCTCATGGACCTAGCTGGCCGCTTTCGCAGCCAGTCCCTGGTCTCCGCCAGGCGCTTCCTGAGACTACTCGGCCATATGGCTTCCACCGTCCACGTGACCCCCAATGCCCGCCTGAATATGCGGCCTGCTCAGTGGTGCCTTCGCAAGCAGTGGCAACAGGCCACGGGCGGCCTAGCCGACTTAGTGCGCATCTCCGGCCCGCTGGCCTCTTCTCTACAGTGGTGGCTTCATCGGCCGAACCTGGTGCTCGGAATGCCTTTTCAGTCTCCTCCGCCGGCTCAAGTGCTGACGACCGATGCTTCTCTCTTGGGATGGGGAGCGCATTGCCAAGGGGCATGTACTCAAGGTCTCTGGACCACGTGGGAGTCTGCGCAGCAGATCAACTTCCTGGAGCTCAGAGCAATCCGTCTGGCTCTCAAGGCTTTCTCCCACCTGACTTCTCACCAGTCCGTCCTTGTCCAGATGGACAATCAAGTTGCCATGTTCTACGTGAACAAACAGGGAGGCACGGGCTCCTTCCTTCTCTGTCGAGAAGCACAGAGGCTCTGCTCTTGGGCCGTCAGCCACGGCATTCTTCTCAAGGCAGTTTATCTCCCAGGCCAAGAAAATTGCCTGGCGGACAAACTCAGCAGGATCCTCCAGCCGCACGAGTGGCGCCTGGATCCCTTGGTATTTCAGAAACTTTTTCTGAAGTGGGGCCTCCCCACGATGGATCTCTTTGCCAGTCCTCTCAACCGGCAACTTCCTCGCTTCTGCTCTCGGCAGCCGCATCCCCTTCGAGTAGCGCCGGATGCTTTTCTGCTCTCATGGTCGGAAAGCCTTCTGTATGCCTTTCCTCCCATACCGCTAGTCTCCCGAACTCTTTTCAAGGTTCTCCGAGACAAAGCTTCCATGATCCTGATAGCTCCTCGCTGGCCCAGACAGCCGTGGTTTCCACTCCTGCTGCAATTAGCGGTGGAGGATACGTTCCCTCTGGGGTTTCAACCAGATCTCCTAACACAGGATCAGGGGTCCCTGCTACACCCCAACCTCAGATCTCTACATCTGATGGCCTGGCGGCTGAAAGGGTAGTCCTTGCTCCCCTTCTATTGCCGGCAGAGGTGGAAGAGGTCATCCTAGCTTCCCGGCGACCTTCTACCCGCAAATGCTACGCCCTTAAATGGCGTCGTTTTTCCGCTTGGTGTGCCCAGCAGTCTCAGGATCCCTTCTCCTGCTCGGTGTCGGTGATCTTGCAGTACTTGCTCTACCTCTCTAATCTGGGACTTAAGTCCAACTCCGTCAAAGTTCACCTCAGTGCTCTCTCAGCACATCATGTGCCGGTGGACGGCAGACCTCTTTCCAGCGACCCTCTCGTGGAGAGGTTTCTCCGAGGTCTCCTTCTACTTAAACCACATCTGCGCCCGCCAGCACCTGACTGGGATCTGAATGTGGTTTTACAGCGGATCACCTGTCCGCCTTTTGAACCTATGGCTACCTGTTCTCTACGTTTTCTTTCTTGGAAAACCTTATTCCTGATAGCCCTCACTTCCGCTAGACGCGTAAGTGAATTGCAGGCCCTCGTGTCTGATCCCCCTTACACTCGGTTCTACAAGAATAGGGTAGTCCTACGGACTCACCCAAAATTTCTTCCGAAAGTGGTCTCCCCTTTTCACATCAATCAGGAGGTGGTACTTCCGACCTTCTTTCCCAGGCCACACTCCAGCCGAGCTGAAATGGTCCTGCATACCCTGGACTGTAGAAGGGCATTGAACTTCTACCTTGACCGTACGCGGGAGCACCGTAAAGCTGCTCAGCTTTTTGTATCTTTTGACCCCAATAAATTGGGACTCCCGGTCTCCAAGCGTACGCTGTCCATCTGGGTTGCTGACTGTATCGCTTGGGCTTATGGGGCAGCTGGACTCTCCTTAGAAAGTCGAGTCACGGCTCATTGTGTTCGGGCGAAGGCTACGTCAGTGGCTTACCTCCGCTCTGTTTCATTGGCAGACATCTGCCGGGCCGCTACTTGGTCTTCGAGCCAGACTTTTGCGGTCCATTACTGCCTCGAGAGGGAGTCCCGCAGGGACAGTGCTTTTGGACAGGCAGTCCTCCGAAATCTCTTCGAGGTTTGAGCAACTCCTACCCTCCATCCCGGATGGGGGCTACCGGTGGGTAATAATTCAGCGAAGATTCCTTCCTTCTGTACTGCTGAGCTAGAGGGAGCTCATTTTGTGCTTAGGGTCTCCGGTAGCCTTAAGCTTGGGAGTCCCATATGTGAGGACTGACTTCCTGCTTGGTCCTGGAGAAAGCGTAGTTACTCACCTGTAACAGGTGTTCTCCAGGAGCAGCAGGAATCAGTCCTCACAACCCTCCCTCCTCCCCTTGGAGTTGCAATTATCTGCTTTAGTTTTTTTTGCAAATTTTTATGCTGTCTTTTAGCTATGTTATCTGACTGGCTAAGATGGCACCCTTGGGTGGGAAGGGGACCGCGCATGCGCGCTGCAATTCCCAAAGGCTTTCTTTGAAAGCTGGGGAAAATTGCTCCGCGAGGGCTCCGTTGGCGCCGACGTCACCCATATGTGAGGACTGATTCCTGCTGCTCCTGGAGAACACCTGTTACAGGTGAGTAACTACGCTTTCTCTGCATGTGGGAAACACCAGCGCCTGTGCCCATTGTGAGCTGACGGTTCGACTCAATGTATCGAGGCTGCTGGAGCCCAGGCTTCCAGAAAGCATAGCTGCCACACAACTCCATGGTGATGGAATCGGCCATGTGTCACCTCAAGAGCTAAAAGATGCATTCCTCGGTGCCCCCGGGTAGGGAGGTCTGCGCCTTGGACGCTCTGGGCAGGAAGTGCTACTAGGGCTCAATGCTCATCGGCCAGATCCATGCATACCAGCTATACATGGGCATTTACCTGAGGGACCTGGCAAAGGAGCTCGCCGGGTTCTCAGCTGGTCTCTCTGAGGAACCCCTCCAGCGGTTCCGGACCCTGGCCTTGGGTGTCAGAGAGTGCTCCGTTTGACTTGAGCAGCCTATGACTGCTTGAGTCGGCAGCTAGAGTAGCCGCAGTAGGCATTGATGCCCGATGCCAGGGTTGGCTACAGTCTTCTAACCTGGAGCAATGGGTTCAGAACAAATTGGTCAATGTCCCCTGCCAGGGGGAAAACCTGTTTGGCAAACCCATGACCGACAAGACTGCAGAGTTGGAGACCAAGTTCATGACGAGGACCAGGCTCTCCAAGAAGACCGCTACCCTTCCCCAGTGGAAGGGCTGGCATAAAAAGCCTCCTTATTCGAGGAAGGGAACAGCTAACAGAAACTACCTGCAGTATCAGGGTCCTCAGCAGGCCAAGGAACACAAGCAGGGCTCTCATAAGCAGAAGGCTTTCAAACCCCAGGCACCGGCCCCTGCCCAGCCTGGTAGGGGTTTTTGACTCCTTGGGCATAGACTCTCCACCCTCAGGAAGTCAGCAGCCCACAGGGGGACGTCTGATCCACTTTGCCCACTGGTGGCCAGCCATCACCATCGACATTTGGGCACGCCAGGTGGTTCAGGAGGGTTACCACCTCTATCTGGCTCAGACGCTTCCTCCTTTCCTCCTGGGAGAGCCCCCCAGGACTCCTCTTTACTGGGATCTACTACTGCAAGAACCCGCGGGCCTCCTCAAGGATAGGGCAGTGGAACCGGTGCCCAAGCATCTCCGAGGCAAAAGGGTTCTACTCCCGTTACTTCCTCATACCTGAGAGAACCGGGGGCCTTCGGCCCATCTTAGACCTGTGGCACTACTGCCTTATCTTCAGCAGGGCGATTGGCTATGCTCCTTGGCTCTGAAGGATGCTTATACTCACATCCTCATCCATCCCAGCCATAGGCAGTATCTCAGCCACTACCATTACAGAGAACTGCCCTTTGGCCTCACCTCCACCCCCAGAGTCTTCACCTAATACCTGGCGGTAGTTGTGGCCTACCTCCATCTCCAAGGGGCCTTTGGATGACTGGCTCATAAAAGGGGACATGGACACTGAGGTGCAGCAGGCCAAGGCCTGCACCATCTATGTTCTGCAACATCTGTCGATTGTGATAAACCACCCCAAGTCCCATCTCCTCCCGACACAGTACCTGGAGTTCATTGGGGCAAGGCTAGACACATGTTCAGGCCAAAGCCTTTTTCCCTCTTGACAGGGCCGACCATCTCAGGGCACTGGCCACAGACGTTCAGCACTGACCCTTAGTACATGCTTGTCACCTGCTGTGCCTACTTGGACACATGGCCTCCACGGTCCATGTTGCCCCGGACGCCCATCTCCATATGAGGGCGGCCCAGTGAGGCCTCCGCTCCCAGTGGACACAGGCCATAGGCCAGATGCAAGACAGTGTGTCAGTGACCTGCCAGCTGGCGGAATCCCTCGGCTGGTGGCAGGCCATAAAGCATTTTCAAGCGGGGGATGCTCTTTCAGACCCTCACCCCCCAGAGGGTCCTCACTATGGATGCCTCCTTGCTGGGCTGGGGAGAGCATTGCGAGGAATTCTCACTGAAGGCAGTTGGTCCAAGGTGGAAAGCCAGCAGCAGATCAATCTCCTGGAGCTCCCTGCCATATTCCTGGTTCTCTGGGCCTTCTGCCACAGTCTGCAGCACCAGTCAGTGCTGGTCCAAATGGACAGTCAAGTTGCAGGGTACTACATCAACAAATAAGGGGGCATGGGGTCCCGCACCCTCTGACAGGAAGCAGTGGCTCTCTGCTCCTATGCGATCCACCAAGGGATGCTCCTGCAGACAGTGTACCTGCTGGGTCAAGGCAATGCCCTGGCGGACAGACTGAGCAGGGTCCTTCAGCCGTACAAGTGATGGCTAGACCCCAGATTGGACAATCAGCTCTTCCGGCTCTGGGGGACCCCACTAGTGGATCTCTTTGCCAGCCCAGACAACTCCCAGTTGCCCAAATTCTGCTCTCAGCAGCCCCACCCGTCCTGGGTGGCTGCAGATGCATTCCTTATACTGTGGTCGGAGGGCCTTCTGTATGCCTTCCCACCCATGACATTGATTGCCAAGACCTTTTCAAGGCTCTTCGCAACAGGGCGCCACTATTGCTGGTAGCCCCACGGTGGCCCAGGCAGTCATGGTCCCCGCTGCTTCTCCTCTTGTCTGCGGATGTCCCGGTCCCTCTCGGGAGTGCCCGGGCTTACTCTTTCAGGAGCATGGCTGCTGAAAGGAGAGCCCTGGCCCCTTTCAACTTCCCAGGGGAGGTAGAGGAGGTCCTCTTGGCCTCCCATAATACCTCCACCAGGTGTGCCTATGCCTTCACATGGCACAGGTTCTCGGTATGGTGCACGGAGCGACGAGTGAATCCGTTCTTGTGCTCAGTGCAGCCGGTGCTGCAATTCTTGCTTCATCTGTTGCAAGCTGGGTTCAAATCTAACTCAATCAGAGTGCACCTGAATGCTCTTGCGGTGCACCACCACGCCATAGAGGGCAAGGCCATCTCTGTGTAGCCTCTCATTAGCCACTTCCTGCGGGGTCTTCTGTTGTCCAAGACCCACATCTGCCCATCTGTGGCAGAGTGGGATCTCAACATGGTGTTGTCACAGCTCACTGGGCTGCCATTCGAGCCCTGGCTAGCTGCCACCTGAGGTATCTCTCATGAAAAGTCATCTTCCTGGTGGCGCTCATATCCGCTCGCAGGTTCAGTGAGCTCCAAGCCTTGGTCACGGAGCCGCCCTACACCACATTCTACAAGAATAGGATCATGCTCCACATGCGCCCCAAATTCCTTCTGCGGTGGTGCTCCCCACCTTCTTTCCACGGCCCCACGCTAACAGGGTGGAGGCTGTCCTCCAGACTCTGGACTGTAGAGGGCCCTGTCCTACCTCCAACATACCCAGGGCCACCGCAGAGCTTCAAGGCTTTTTGTTTCCTATGACCCCAGCCAGCTGGGGAAGGCAGTGACCAAGCGGACTCTGTGCACCTGGGTGGCAGACTGCATTGCCTTCGCCTATGAACAGACTGGGCTCTCGCAATTCCAGGGCACAGCACACAGCATCAGGGCCATAGCGGCCTCTGTGGCAAACTTGCGCTCCGTCCTGATGATGAACATCTGCCGAGCCGCCACCTGGTCTTCGATCCATACCTTCGCAGCTCATTACTGCCTAGAGAAAGAGTCCTGATGGAACGGCTCCTTCGCCAAGCTATACTCCATAATTTGTTCGGTTTAGGCAACTCCTACTTTCTAACCCAGCGATGGCGAACCTATGGCACGCGTGCCAGCTGTGGCACGCGAAGGCCTTGCAGCTGGCACGCGGGAAGGTCCGCAATCGAAAAAAAAAACAACAACCCTGTCTGCTGCCGCTGTCGGGGCCGCCGCGGCAGAATCGAGCGTGCCGCGGGGCCCCCCTGTACCCGGCAGATCCTGCCCTCCCCGTAGCAGCTCTCTCTTTGGAGCTACAGTCAGACGCGCCGGCTTGCAGAGTGCGAAGGGAAGAGTTTCCCTTTCGCGACTCTGTTAAGCCCGCGGGGCTGATGGGAACTTCCCATCAGCCCCCGCGGGCTTAACAGAGCAGCGAGGGAACTCTTCCCTCGCGCTCTGCAAGCCGGTGCGTCTTACTGCCGCTCCAAAGAGTGAGGTGCTAGGGGGTGGGCTGGCTCTGCTGGGTGGTTACTGGGGGGCCCCGCGGCACGCTCGATTCTGCCGCGGCGGCCCCGACAGCGGCAGCAGACAGGTTTTCTTTTTTTTTAAATTTTCCCTGGGCTGGGCTGGGCTGGGGGGGGTGGGGGTTAGAAGTGGTGATGGGCTGGGCTGGGCTGGGCTGGGGGGGGGTTAGGAGTGGTGATGGGCTGGGCTGGGCTGGGTGAGTTAGGAGTAGTGATGGGCTGGAGGGGGGGTTAGGAGTGGTGATGGTCTGGGCTGGGCTGGGGGGGGTTAGGAGTAGTGATGGGCTGGGCTGGGCTGGGGGGGGGTTAGGAGTAGTGATGGGCTGGGCTGGGCTGGGGGGTGTTAGGAGTAGTGAGGGGCTGGGGTGGGGGGGTTAGGAGTGGTGATGGGCACTGGGCTGGGGGGGTTAGGAGTGGTGATGGGCACTGGGCTGGCTGTGGGGGGTTAGGAGTGGTGATGGGCGCTGGGCTGGGGGGGGTAGGAGTGGTGATGGGCGCTGGGGGGGGTTAGGAGTGGTGATAGGCGCTGGGGGGGCTTAAACTAAAAATTGAGTGATGGGGGATTAGGACTGGGAGTGGGCTGATGGGGAGGTTAGGACTGGAAATGGGCTGGTGGGATTAGGACTGGGAGTGGGCTATGGGGGGCTAGGACTGGTAATGGGTTGGGGGGGTTGCTAGGACTGGAAATGGGCTGAGTGGAAGGGGGCTTGAACTGCAAATAGCTGTTGGGGATGGGGCTTGGAATGGAAATGGGCTGAGGGGAAGTGGGGGGCTTGAACTGCAAATAGCTGATGGGGACGGGGCTTGGAATGGAAATGGGCTGAGGGGAAGTGGGGGGCTTGAAGAAGGGAATGGATGCTGGGTGAGACTGGAACTAGAAGGGAGCTGATGTTGGGGGAGGATTAGAATGGGATGGGGCTGGGAGAGTAAAATGGAGAGGGGAAAAATATTTTGTGTAGGAGGGATGAAAAATCTACAATTGGCCAGGTATTGGGAGAGTAATTGGGGATTGAGGATGGAGGGGTAAAATTTGTGTGGATGAAATAGGAATGAGGAAAGAGCAAAAGGAGAAAGATTAGTATGTTAAAGCAGATGTAGAGAGAGAGAGAATGGAAAAAAAACTAGAAGAGAGAAGAAAGGACAAATGGACAGCAGACGATGGAGAGTTAGCAGAAAACATGAAGAAACCAGAAGAAAATGGCTGGACCAATTGCAACTGAAAAAAATGCACAAAAGGTAGAAAGATATCTCTTATTTTGAATTTATTAACTGGAATATGTCAGCTCTGGGAAATGTGCATCATTAACATCTGCGCTTTGTTTGGTACAAGAGGAAATTCCTATTTGACGTTGCCACTTGTTCTCTTTCCCCAGTATTCACTGAAATGTATTGGTTTAATATTTGCAGTGTTGCCTTTTGATAGGTAGGGTATGGTGCTTTGTGAGTCCTGGTAATGCTGTCAGGATACGGCGGGTTTGCTATGGGTTCTAAATGGGCAGCGTTTGTAGTAGTTCCTAATGTGCCTGGCGGTTGGCACTGGATTATAGTAATGTAGAAATCTTTTAGTCTTTCTTTATCCATACACTCATTAAGAGACATGTTTACTAAAAGTTAGTGTATGGTAACATTATGCAAATATTTATGCAAATAAGACCACTTATGCAAATGACGTGCTGGCACTTTGAGGAAATTCTTTGGTTTTGTGCGGCAGTTTGGGCACTCGGGCTCAAAAAGGTTAGCCATCACTGTTCTAACCCTTCTGTGTTCAGGCTACTGGAGTGCTGGTTCCTCACTGGACACATGGGCCATTCGGAAGTCTGTATCCTTGGACTCAATTGCTGCTGCTCACGGCTCCCCTTGGGGGCATCCTTGTCTTTCTATGGGCTTTCGGTAACCTATAGATAGGGAGTCCCATATGTGAGGACTGACTTCCTGCTTGTTCCTGGAGAAAATGTAGTTACTCACCTGTAACAGGTGTTCTCTGGGGACAGCAGGAATAAGTCCTCAAAACCCTCCCTCCACCCTTGGAGTTGCTTCCTTGATGTTTTATTTTTTTTCCATCTTAGCTATGTCATGAGACTGAGGCAAGATGGCACCTTTGGGTGGTTATGGTTATGGTTTAGGCATTTGATATACCGCCCTTTACTTACGCATCAGAGCGGTTTACATGTATACTAACAGGTACTTTATATTCCCTTGTCCCCGCAGGGCTCACAATCTAAGTGTACCTGAGGCAATGGAGGGTTAAGTGGCTTGCCCAAGGCCACAAGGAGTGGCCATGGGTGGGAAGGAGGCCACACATATGTTGTGGCATTTCCCAAATGCTTTCTTTGAAAGCTGTGGAGATGCTTCCATGAGGGCTCTGTCAGCGCCAACGTCATCTATATGTGAGGACTGTTTCTTGCTGTCCCCGGAGAACATCTGTTACAGGTGAGTAACTATGCTTTATGTTTGATTGTGTCTGATTGCATCGCCTTCTGTTATCACAGTAATTCAAAAGTTAGGCAATGAATAAGAAAGACAGGAAGAAAATTGATGCCTTTGAGTTATAGTGCTAGTGAAGAATACCTTGTATGTCTGGATTGCCTGAACAACAAATAAATCTGTTCTAGAGATCAAACTTAAGCCTTCCTTAAAAGCTCAAATGGCAAGACTTTGAGTTTCATACTTTGCACACATCATGCAAAGAGATAGAGATCATTAGAGAATGACATGCTTGGCAAGGTTAAAAATAAGTGTAAAAGAGGAAGACCAGCAATGCAATGGATCAATACAGCAACAGCTATGGATGCCATTGTATTGATAGTCCACCTGACTGAAGACTGAATGCAGTTTAGGACAGCAATCCACAAGATCGCCATGAGTTGACTTTGACCCGACAGCACTTAACAACACCATACCTTCTCTAGGCTAAATTGGCACCCACTGCTTCAATATGCTGGTGGCCTCCCTTGCCAGACTTCATTCTATCTCTGAGGAGGACATTTGCAAATTGGATACCTAGTCCTCTGTCTGCCCATTTATTAAGTACTACTGTTTAGATTTCTTCTTCTCAGATGACAGTGTGTTTGGAGAGCCCCTTTGCTTAGTGCCCATGCACCTCTGCCCAGACTAATTTCCCAGGTCGCCCTCTTCAGACAGTTCGACCTGCTCATCTTAGGAGTAAGGGAAGTAGCATGATAAATCTGATATGGACTGAGGGAGGTGGGTGGAGAACCTCTGTTAGAGGTGAGCATCTTTTTGTACTATATTAAAAAGGAACCAAAGGGAATCCTTACAATTGGGAGCCACTTCCGCTTTAAGCAGATTTATTTTTATTCTTCCCAATCCAAAGCAAGTTGGAAAAAATTATAAAAATGGGATTGAGAAATATCTCTTCTGTCTGCCTGCTAGTCTGTCCGTCTGTCTGCGAAATAATGCTCTGAAATTTTAATAGAATGTGATCAAACTTGGCATGGGAAAAAAAGAGGTGGAAAGACACATAGAGTTTGAAAATGGGCCAGATAGGACAAGGAGACCGGGGTTCCAGAAAAGGTAAGCCCCCTCCCAAAAAAAATGGCCTAGTGCATTTCTGTGGGAGGAGTTCCAGCCCTTATAGCATAGAAACTTACATTGAAACATAGTGTTTAGGGAACTGCTGCATTCAAACAGGTCTCTCTCCTGTTCTCATTTCCCTAAACCCCAAACAGGAGTTGCAAATAATTCCTTTGCTGTGTTGTACTGCATTTTAAATTATTCACACAAATATTTCAGTTTCTTTGCTGTTATTTCTACTGTGTAAGCTACTGACTGATTTTTACTGCTTTCTTATTAGTTGCTATTTGTACTAACATATGTTGCCATAAGCAGGGCTAGATTAAGGCATTTTCAAACTAGGAGCATACTTAGGATCCATATTTTAGCATAACGCTGTCGGATGTGCTCAGTAATTGGAAGTTAGGATTGACAACTATCTGGCTTTGTCAAGATTGTACAGATTTTACCAATCTCCAGGAACAAGCAGGAATGAGTCTTCACATATGGGTTCGTCGGTACTAACGGAGTCTGCGCGGGAACGCTCCCCAGCGTCCAATCAGAACGCTTTTGGGAGCATCCTAACACGCCTGCGTGCTGCCTTCCCGCCTTTCCCAACTGCCTCTCCTCAGTTTTCGTTTTTCCGCGGAGACGGCAGGACATCCTCCTGTCACCGCAGAAAATTCTTCTTTTATTTTTTTTGTTTTCTTGTGGTCGCGTCTGCCTTCCCCGATGCCACCGGTGTTTCTGTTCTTTTTTTTTGTAAATTTTCCTTTTTAAGGAATACTTTTTTCCCTTGTTAGTGCCTGACGGTTTTTTCGGCCTGCTAGGCCTACTCACTTTCCTTCATGGAAACGCCAGCCGCTATCCCTAAGAAATGTTCAAACTGTGGCGGTACAAAATTGATTTTAGACACTCATAATTGGGGTGTACCCTGCTTGGGTCCTGACCACTATCCGCTGGAGTGTCCCTCCTGCAACAGTATAGTCGGAAGAAGTCTTCAGCATAGAGTTCACCTCGATACGCAGTCCCCATTCATCTTCAGGGCACCGACCACCCTTTCTTCTTCGCAGGATCAGGTAACCCAAAAACAGTCTGTTAAGACTAGCCAGTCCTCGGGTGGTAGATCTCATGCACAGCATGTAGATGCCTCTGGCCTTGCCCTCGAGGACACATTGGCTTTAAAACCCCGGTGGGAGTCTTCGGCCTCCAAATCTTTAGTGGGGTTTCAGGTTGTTCCTGAGGTTCACCCCTCTCTGAACATGCCTGAACCATGCTCGGTGGTGGCATCCGCTTCGAGCGGTACCGATACCCCGGCATCGGCAATGGTGTTGGATGAAACATTCCTCACCAAAGACCGTAGTCTGGCGTCCTCGGTACCTGTGGGCTCGGAAATGCTACAGAACGATCTTCCAGTATCTGTATCGATCCCGGTACCGGTACTGGTACTGACGTCAGTACCCTCCAGATGTGCATCGATAGACTCGCTTCCTTCGATGCCGAGTCTGGAATCGATCTCCAGTCTGGATGACTGGGTACCGACTCGCCTTGGTACAGACACCGGACGGTACCAAAGGCACGGTTCCGATGATCCATGTCGGGCACTCTCGGTTTCTTCGGTACCATTAGAGTTGTCACCGACTGGTCATCATGTATCGGTATCGGATACGGTACCAGAGTCTGTACCGGTATCCACATTAGCATCGCTATCGGTACCTTCCATGCTTGTTTCAACAGGCTCGCTTCCCTCGGTACCGAGTTTGGAATTGATCCCTAGCATGGACGATGCGCTATTGACTGTTGCTGGTCCCGACCTCCTGCAGTACCTGCGACCATCCTTGTAAGGACAGTCCGATGCTCCACCCCTTAGGGTCTTCTATTCCAATGAATTTGGATAGATCCCTGGGTGCCAATGCTAGTTCTTCAACAGATCTAGCCTGTACTCCTCTTTCTAGAGGACTTCCCTCTGGGGATTTTTCTTTTCAAGCATTCCTGCTTGATATGGCAAAGTCACTTGCCATTTCTATACCTGGTCAAGATCCTGCACCAGGGAATACAGAATCTCTGTATATTCCCTGGAGTCCAAAGGAAGACGACATGCTTCCTTTGCATCAGACCTTGCAGGATCTCCTCTTTCGAATGTGGGAAACTCCTTTAACGGTATCCCCACCTTCTAGGGTAACTGATCTTCTATACAAGGTGCCCCCTTCTCCAGGTTTTCAAAAGACTCAACTTCCTCATCATTCCATTGTTGTAGAATCAGCAATGAGGCGTGTTAAGAGTACTAAAAAGCACTCTTCTTATCCGCCAGGTCGTGAGTCTAAGACTTTAGATGCCTTTGGACGCCAAACCTTCCAGGCATCCATGCTTTCAGCAAGAATTCTCACATATATTTTCTATATGGGATTATCTCTTGAAGAAGTCAGAAAGAATTTACTACTTTTGACCCCTTTTCTTCAAGAGCCCAAAAGAGAAGACTATTCCTTATTGGTTAGTCATGCTCAAAATATCTCTAGGTTCCTTACTCGTGCTTCCCTAGACTCCTTTGAGTCTGTTAGCAGAACTTCTGCTATAGCTATAGGGGCACGACGTAAAGCCTGGCTCCAAGTTTCAGACTTGGACAAATGGGTGCAGGAAAGACTGGGAAATACTCCTTGCACTGGAGAAAATCTCTTTAACAAGGAGTCTTTACTCCAAGCTGCTCAGTTAACCACTGACATTGCTGTTTTCAGAGGCTTGTCTACGCCTTCCTCTTTCCCAGTTTGTAGGAAATTTCCTAACAAACTTTGTTCCCCTAAGGGGAAAAGGTTTTATCCATCTTCTACCCATCATACAGATGTTCCCAGACAGGGGAAACATCAAACCGGGCTAAAGAAACCACAACCTCAACAGGTTCAGCAAACCCAGCAGCCGCAGGGTTTCTGATAGATTATCATTAGATCTCCTGTTTGGAGGTTAGTGTGTGTAGTCTGCTTCTTTTCACTTGAAGCATCTACACTAATTTCATCCTAAATTCTCATGGATCTCTTTTCACGAGACATCCTTTCTTTTTGCTCTGAGAGTTTTTATGATGATCATGCCTATAGTTAACAGGTTTCTCCTCTTCCTCCTACTGGGAAAAAAAGAGGTGTAACAACTATCAATAAGACAGTTTCCCTGTACTAGCATGTATCATCTTACCTTTCAGAGGCTTACTGCATCGTGAGTCTCCTTCAACTCTGTCTTACCTGCCCTCTTACTGCAACATTCGGTTTGTAAGAGTGGTTCTATTACACTGGTAAGCCCCTATGGTTCTCTACCTATTCCAGGAAGGGGTTTCCTTTCCAGAGTTGTCTCCCCCTTTCACATTCTTATTTTAGGGCAGCTTATCAGACAATAAGGAAGTCTTACCACTCCTGCTTATGTCTGTTGTTTCTTTTTCCAATCTAAAAAAAAAAAGGGATTTTTTTCCGCTGCCCTGGTAGTTCCTAGTGGTTAAACCACCGGTTCTGTTCACCACACAACCAGGGTTTGTCCTCCACTAGAAATCCTTCCGGCCTGGGTAGTAAACCCAAAACAGGTTATCAACCTTTTTTGGAAACCCTATTATCACAGGCTTGTTGGTTTGACTTCTATTCTTCGCCATCTCCAATTCCCTTGTTTTTGGCAGAATAGTTTGTTACCTACTGGCTTTAAGCAGCCAGTTTTTTCTTCTAACCAACCTGCAACATGCTCTCTGCAACTCTACAGAGTAGCTTTGCACTATGGGCCCTTGCTAGAGAGCATTAGTATCTTGTCTAGCAGATAATCCCAGATGGTTAGGAGGAGTTCACCCAGTCATGCTCCCATGACTGGTAGGTGTTCCCTACCCTTACCATCTCATGTAAAGTCTCTTTTCAAAACAAAGGACACAGGCCTTACATCACGTGAAAACCTAAAGAATGGCCAGTTCCCTGGCTTGGTCCACATCTTCTTTGGACTTCTCACCAGGGATAGTTTTCTTTTTGTTGCAGCTCGTCCTTATATGCTTCCTTCCCAATACTTCATGGGAAGCTCATGTTCAACTGAAGGACGCATGATACCCTTCTTGCTCTCATAGGCGGGTCAATATGGTATCTTATTCCATTGGTGTCTTATCCATTACCATACTGGAGTTCTAGAGACATCTGGACTTGCGGCCTGCAGACTGAAGTTATCCTCTGCATCTTTTACGTAGGCCATCCTGGTTATTCAAGAGCTCGAATTCTTAAAGGAATCTAGACTCCTCCTTGTCAGGGAGACTATTCCTCTGACTCTGTCAATCATAACCAGGGAAAGAAGATTCTCTATGCATCTATTCAAACAGGTATCACCCCTCTTGCTATTAGATGAATCTTTCTCTCTCCCCATATTCCTATGGGGATCTAGTTATATAGGCATGTCTCCATCTACATAAGAGGAGGCATGTGTCTTTATGTCTACATATGTGTATCTTCTGCCCATGTATATCTCTGTATATATATCCATATATACTCCTATATGTATATATATATATATCTCGAGATATATCTTTTAGGTAGATATGTATCTACGTACTTATCTATCTGTCTGTTTAGGTTCATATATCCATATATTCCTATATGACTCTGACAGATGGGCACTACCCCTATCAATGCTGTGCCAGCATGCTTAAGGTTCTACACATACAACCACTCCCTGTGGTAATTAGCAAATTTTTTCTTACCATAACCTTTCAGGGTTATGTACCTCTGAAGCTCTCCATGTACCTTTTCTTTCCTAATTGACCTCATTTAGGAAAGACATTGCGGATCTTCAGTTAATCTAAAGCTGTAACGCTTCATAAGTCTGTCCTTACTTTGTTATCGGATACAGGGGTCTCCATACCCCTTCTCTCCTACATGGACTATTTCTATTGTCAGTCCAAATCGGTCAGACTTATTTTCCTTTTGGTCCTAGGATTGTACTGTTCTTCGGCCAAAAGAGCGTAAGCTTTGTCTAATAGTACCTTCTGCGTTTCCTGCTGAAGCCCTACCTCATTGTACTACGCCAGTTTCCCCTGGGGCCATTTCTCACCCTGAAGTGTTCTCACCTCCACTTGTTTTTTCTACAGTTTATTACCTCTACTTCACAGTGAGGTACTCCTTGAGGATCTTCTACTGGCTCTTCTAACAGATCCATATGAACCTCAATAGATTTTTTTACAATAACACCAAGGGAGGTCCATATTAGAATATTGCACTCAATATTTTTACTACTAAATTTCATCTCACAGGGTCTTCCTCTATAGAGGTCCTGTTCTAGTCCAGCTGTTCCACAGCACCTTTCCGTAATTCAACTCCTACCCTCCATCCCCAGGATGCCTGAGGTTCTGAGGAGTAGCATGGCTCATTCTAGATTCGCAACATGCTAGGACTCCCTCCGTGCATCTTAGCTTGGGGAGTCCCCATCATTCCTGCTTGTTCCTGGAGATAGCACAGTTACTTACCTGTAACAGGTGATCTCTGGGAACAGCAGGAATAAGTCTTCACAACCCACCCACCTCCCCTAAGAGTTGTATCTCTCAATCTCTATCTTTCCCTTTCTCTCGCTCTCTCTCTCTTTGTCTAAGCTTTAAAACTTAACTGAGGAGAGGCAGTTGGGAAAGGCGGGAAGGCAGCACGCAGGCGTGTTGGGATGCTCACAAAAGCGTTCTGATTGGACGCTGGGGAGCGTTCCCGCACAGACTCCGTCAGTACCGACGTACCCATATGTGAAGACTTATTCCTGCTGTTCCCAGAGATCACCTGTTACAGGTAAGTAACTGTGCTTTATTGTCCTGATGCTAAAAGAAAGAGTAATACGTTTGGACATTTTTCAGAATTTAAAACTTCTATCTGCACTTCTCTAATCGATTTTTCCTCTGAAAGTGAGTCTGTAACTAGTAGTAGAGATATTGGGTAAGGTCCAGCAATGCTAAGACAGTGGGGTCAGAGTACTGGAAAGCTGCTCTAGTCACAGGAAGGGAGGAGGTGAGCTGGGGAAAGTTCCTGTGCTATACAAGTTAAGTTTCTGCCTGCGGTGGGAGACAGAAGAGAAGTGAATGCCCTTGTCTCTAAAAATGTCTAATAGCTGTACCATACAAACACTTCCAAATCATCCTGCTAGACCAGTCCAGACTAGTGGGTTATATCCCCCTGCTAGCAGATGATGGAGACATGAAAGAACCAATCAGAAGCTTTAGTGGCATCATCACTGGCACATATACACCATATCTCAGCAGATCCAGTGTAGCTCTTTTTCTCCAGGAGCAAGCAGGAAGTCAGTCCTCACATATGGGTGACATTGACGCCAATGAAGCCCGCGCAAGGTATTTCCCCAGCTTTCAAAGAAAACCTTTGGGAAAGCTACCACGCATGTGTGGTCTCCTTCCAACCAAAGGGTGCCATCTTGCTTAGTCTCCTTTTTTCCGCGGAGCCCAATGGGCGCTTGTCCTGTTTCCCTGGAAAAATCTCTCTCAAATTATCCTTAAAAGTTGTTTTTCCCGGTTTGCATACCGGTTCCTCTTCCCAAATCGAGCTGGTGCCGTTTCTCAGCTCCTCTTCTTTTTAACGAGGCTTGCCTTGACTGGCGTTCTCGTTCTTTTTCGCCTGGGGGTCATCGAATCTCGCCGGGTGTCTCACACCATGTCCCCCGGTGGGTTAAAAAAATGTTACCGCTGCAAACTACATCTGTTAGACACCCACCACTACTGCCTACACTATCTGGGTCTGGATCATGACTGCATCACCTGCGACCTGTGCCAGGCCATGACTTCGAAAACCAACCAGAAAAGGTCAGAATTGCAGGGGAAGATGTTCCTGCGGTCCAACTTAGCTCCGGCTTCCCAGCAATTCCCCACGAGGCCAGGGCGTCCTTGGAGTCCCGCAGTGGTGGCTCCTCGGAAAAGACCCCGGACCCCGAGAAGAAAAAGAAAAAATCCTTGAAGCCAATTGAGGTTCCACCGGCAAAACCCTATAAGGTCCTGCGGAGGGACTTGGGAGACTCCGAGCAGTGTCCCTCTACGATCTCTAGGAAAGAGTCCTCGGCTGGCGGAGACTATGCGAGGCTCCTTGTGGCTGTGGTTCTCATCGAGGATGCATTTCCGAGAGTGCTGGCGCCGGGCTTGAGAACATCAATGCCCATGCCGAAAGCTGTAGAGTCTTCTGGCCTTGAAACCAGAATGGTGGCCCTGGAACAGATTATCTCTGTTATCCTGGTCCTGCAGCAGGCAATGATATCTGGCTCATCCACATCATCTGCCCCGACAACCGGGCCCCCAACTGCTGGGGAGTCCCTGGGCGTCGAGCCAGGCACCAAGTGCCACTGGCCTCGGGCAAGCCCTTGACACCAATCAAGGTCCCAGTCCCGATCCTCGGGTGTCTGGTCCTCCCCAGCCAGTTTCCAGGAGTCGGACCCGAGATCCTCCAGAGGAACCCGGTTCCCCGGACCCGGCCTCGAGGCCCAGGAATCCTGAGCCTCTGAGTCCTCGACACCCTCCGATCCCGAGTGGAAGACTAATGACGAGGCCTTCCCGGAAACCTCTCAACACCGAGATGTCCCCTCAGAACCATCTCCCCTGGCACCCTGGCGCCATTCTCTCCCAGAGGACATGGCCTTCCACAACTTCGTCCGGGATATGGCTCGGCCCTTTCGGTCCCGACCGAATCAGTGGAGGACCCACGCACCGAAGGACTGGAGATTCTCCAGTATGAGTCCCCACCGAAGGAGACTCTCACAGTGTCAGTGCAACTATCCTTGAGCAGTTGCTCCTATGAATGTGGGAGACCCTGGCCTCAGTGCCGGTGGTTAATCAATGCCTTGCTGCCATCTACCGTGTCAAGAAGGGCCCTGGCTTCCAAAAGGCTCAGCTCCCGCATAACTCCATGGTTGTGGAGTCATCTATGTAGAAGCTTAAAAGCCAGAAGAATTATTCCTCCGTCCCTCTGGGCAGAGAGGCTTGAGCCCTCGATGTCCTCAGGCGCAGGTGCTTTCAGGGCTCCATGCTTGGCTGCCGGATACAGGCCTATGACTTGTACATAGATATGTACTTTAAGGGCCTCATCCAGGAACTGGTGGATTTCTCCGTGGGCCTCGCTGGGGAACCTCTTCAGAGGTTTCAAACCCTGACAACCATGATCCGGGACTGCTCAAAATTCCTGTCCCGTGCCACCTACGACGGCTTTGAGTCGGCAGCCTAGGTGGCAGCAGCTGGCATCGGCACCAGATGCCAAGCCTGGCTGCAGACCTCCGACCTCGAGCAGTGGGTGCATCTTGTTCAGCAAGCCCATAGCTGACAAAGTGCCCAAAACAGAGGCCAAGGTTGTGACTAGGCAAAGGCTCGCGAGGAAGGCCTCAACCATTGGGGAAAAGATCCTCTTTCCCGAGAAAAAGGGGTCCTTTCATCAGAGTCACTACCAGCCCTTCTCAGGATAACAACAGGGCCCTCATCCCAAGAGTCAGGGCCAGGCTGTTAGTGTAGCTGGGTTTAAAAAAGGTTTGGACAAGTTCCTGGAGGAAAGGTCCATAAACCATTATTAATATGGGACCCAGGATATCAGTGCTTGAACCAATACAAGCATTGTGGAACCTGTGTCCCTTGGGGAAACTGCTAAGTACATATGACCTAGATTGGCCACTGTTGGAAACAGAATACTGGGCTTGATGGACCTTGGTCTGACCCAGTATGGCATATCTTATGTTCTTATGTTCTAAGCCCAAAGCTCAGAAGCCTCAGGCCCCAGCTCCTATCCAAGCCGGGGGGAGCTTTTGACTCCCCGGGCCGGGCCTCCTCTCCCCCGGGAGACCCTCCCCAGGTCACAGGGGGCCACCTGGTGCTCTTTGCCCACAGGTGGGCCAGAGTCACCACGGACCAGTGGGTCCTACAAGTGGTAAGGGAGGGGTGTCTCCTCTGCTTCCAGCAAACACCCCTAGGGTTCTTCTCAGAAGAGCCAGTGCGGCCTCTCCTTCACCAGACCTTGCTCCTCTCAGCGCTCGCAAGCCTCCTCAAGGATAAGGCAGTGAAGCCTGTACCTAAACATCTATGAGGAAAGGGCTTCTACTCCAGGTACTCTCTTGTCCCCAAAAGAACTGTGGGCCTCAGGCCCTTACTAGACCTGCGAAACCCAAACAAGTTTCTGGTGTGGGAGAAGTTTCAAGATGCTCTCCCTTGGGACACTGCTGCCCTTCCTCCACCAGGGAGACTGACTCTGCTTCTTGGATCTAAAGGATGTGTACACCCACATCCTGATCCACCACTCCCATAGACGGTACCTAAGATTCGTGGTGGGAGGAAAGCATTACCAGTACAGGGTACTCCCCTTCGGCCTGGCCTCATCACCAAAGGTTTTCACAAAGTGTCTGGTAGTAGTGGCCACCTATCTGCACCTACTAGAGGCCTTTGTCTTCCCCTATCTGGACAACTGGCTTATCAGAGGCGCTACGACTGTAGAGGCCAGCCAGGCCACAGACCGGTCAGTCTATCTCCTGCAGTACCTGAGGTTTGTCATCAATTACCCCAAGTCCCATTTCACCCCGGCTCAAGGTCTAGAGTTCATAGGGGCACACCTGGTCATGCTACAGGCAAGAGCGGTCCTCCTAAGAGAAAGGGTAGCTCGCCTTCAGCAGCTGGTGGGGGAGGTACACGCCACGGAACAGTCCCGGCACGCCGCCTCCTCCGTCTCCTAGGCCACTTGGCCTTGATGGTCTGCATTACCCTCTCGGCCCGCCTGTATATGCGGACAGCCCAGTGGTGCCTCTGCTCACAGTGGACTCAGGCCTCAGACAGGCTGAGGGACAGAGTCAAGGTCACTGGCGACTGGCGGCCTTACTGAACCGGTGGCAGAACTTGCAACACCTACAGGCGGGAATGCCCTTTCGGGCACCTGCACCATAAGCAACCCTGACCCACAGATGCCTCCCTCCTGGAATGGGGAACGCACTGCAATGTCCTATGCACACAAAGCAGTTGGTCTCCAGAAGAGTCCTGCCCACAGATCAGTCTCCTGGAACTCTGGGCGATCTTTTTGGCCTATGAGCATTCTGCCATCGCCTATGGTCTCAGCCATTGTTGATCCAGATGGACAACCGGGTGGCCATGTTTTACATCAACAAGCAGGGGGCATGGGCTTATACTCCCTCTGCCAGGAGGCAGTAGCCCTCCTCTCCTTTGCGGCATGTCACAGCATACTTATGTGAGCGGTATACCTCCCAGGCCAGGACAACTGCCTAGCGGACAGGCTGAGCAGAGTCCTGTGGCCACACGAGTGGCACTTGCACCCCAGGGTAGCGAGACAGCTCTTCAAACTTTGGGGCAGGCCCGTGATGGACCTCTTCGCCTCTCTGGACAACGCACAACTGATCTGCTTCTGCTCCCGTCAGCCACACCTGGAGAGAGTGACAGCGGATGCCTTCCTATTCTCGTGGGCCGAGGGCCTACCCTATGTGTTCCCGCCAACTCTCTTGGTAGCCAAAACCCTCTTCACAGTTCAGAGCAATGGTGCTTCAGTAATAGTGATCACCCCCAGGTGGCCCAGGCAATCTTGGTTTCCGCTGCTGCTCTCCTTGTTGGTGGCACTCCCAGTTCCAGTGGGCTGAGCCCCCGGCCTTCTGTCCCAGGAAGGAGGCTCACTCTTGCACCCACTGTTCCCTCTAAGCTGTGCGCGTGTGCGCGCACACACACCTCGCCGAGTGAGCGCACATACGTTACAACAGAGCACACAAAAATTACGGTTCTGATTCTGATAGAAAACACCACAGATGTTCTTAAAATTGAAAAGTTGTTGTGTATTTATAGTTTTCACAAGTTCTACAATATTTTCTAGTGCAATCAATGTGGTGCACATACTGTATTCTGACGTGCAGTCAAATTTTAAAGTGTCATTATGTGGCATTAAAGTGTCATTATGTGGCACACAAAATTTAACCTTCCTTCAAAAGCTGCACAGCTGATATTTTATGCGCGCACAGCCTACAGAAAATTAGAGGGAACATTGCTTGCACCCAAATGTCACGTCCCTGACGCTAACAGTATGGCTGCTGAAAGGGTAGCCTTGGCCCCTTTCAGACTTCCAGTGGAAGTTGAGGAGATCCTAATGGCTGCCCGGAAGCCCTCCACCAGAAGGGTCTATGCCTGTAATTGATCTGGTGCACGGAACGAGAGGAGAATCCCTTCTCCTGCCATGTGCAGCTCATCCTCCAGTATCTGTTGCACTTATCGCACACGACTGAAATCTAACGCTGTACAGGTGCAGCTGTGCGCCATAACTGCTTACCACCACCACATCGAGGTCTCCAACTAGCATCTGGTCTCCAGGTTCCTCCAGGGCCTCCTGCTATCCAAGCCCCTCTCCTCCCCCTGACGGCAGAATGAGATCTCAACGTGTTGCTCTCCCAACTCACCAGACTGCCATTCGAGCCCCTTGCTACTTGGCACCTCAGGTACCTATCATGGAAAGTGGCCTTCTTGGTGGCACGTCTGCTCGAAGAACGAGCGAGCTCCAGGCCCTGGTGGTGGACCTGCCATACACGAGGTTCTATAATAACAGGGTGGTGTTCCTCACACACCCCAAATTTTGCCATTTTCACCTCAACCAAGAGGTAGTACTCTCTACCTTCTTTCCACGGCCTCATGCCGGCAGGGAGGAGCTGATTCTTCATACCCTGGATTGCAAACGGGCCCATCAGAAAGCTCCTCAGCTTTTCGTATCCTATGACCCCAGCAGACTGGGGCTCCCCGTGTTGAAGTGAACTCTGTCCACTTGGGTGGCAGACTGTATTACCCTTGCCTGTGAGCGAGCTGGCCTCTCTCTTGAGCACTGGCTCACAGCGCAACATGTGAGGGCGATGGCCACGTCGTTGGCCAACCTCCACTCAGTGCCAGTGACTGAGATCTGCACGGCTGCACATGGTCTTCAATTCAAACGTTCGCCTAGAGAGCGAGTCTCACAGGGACAGTGCCTTTGACTAGGCAGTACTCCGTAATATTCTCAGGGTGTTGGCAACTCCTGCCGTCTGACTCTTCTGTGTTCAGGCTACCGGAGTGATAATGTCACTGGATGCCAGGGTCTTTCAGAGTCTCTCAGTGGGGACTCGCCTTCTGCAACTCATGGCTACCCAATTGGGCGCAGTGATGCTGTCCTGGTTTGGTCCTTGTCAACAGGGAGCTAGGGAGTTCCATATATGAAGACTGACTTCCTCCTTTTTCCTGGAAAAAGCGTAGTTACTCACTGTAACAGGTGTTCTCCGGGAACAGCAGGAATCGGTCCTCACAACCCTCCCCTGGGAGTTGCCTCTGTATATTATCTTATTTTTACGGCCGTTTTAGCTATGTCATCTGACTGAGCAAGTTAGTACCCTTGGGCAGGAAGGGGGACCATGCATGCGTGGTAGCATTCCCAAAGGCTTTCTTTTAAAGCTGGGGAAATGCTCCGCACAGGTTCTGTCGGCATCAGCGTCACGCGTCACCCATATGTGAGGACTGATTCCTGCTGTTGCCGAAGAACACCTGTTAAAGGAGAGTAACTACGCTTTTGGTATCGGACATCCCCAGCGCATACAAGAGGTGTCCCTCTAGGGCAGCGGTTCTCAACCTGTGGGTCACGACCCCAACGGGGGTCGCCACAGGATTTAGCGGGGGTCGCTTAGCCTCCACCAAGTTTAAAAAAAAAAATTAAGATGTGCACAAGTTGCTGCCGAGTCCGCTTCTCGGCAGCAGCAAACTCCGGCAAACTCACCGCCTTCTTCTGCAGCCGCGGCTCCCTGCCTCTTAGGGAACCGCGGCTGTACTTGTAAAATCGTTGCGGAGCCCTTCCTGTCTCGACGGGCTCCGTGCAGCATTGTCCCGCCTCCAAAGGAAGTGGTAAACTACTTCCTTTGGAGGCGGGACAATGCTGCATGGAGCCCATCGAGACAGGAAGGGCTCCGCAATGATTTTACAGGTACAGCCGCGGTTCCCTAAGAGGCAGAGAGCCGCGGCTGCATTAGAAGGGAGGCAGACAACCTGCAACACGGCTGACATCGACAGAGGGGGGCTGACATGGACAGATGGAAGGATGGGGCTGACAGGGAGGGAGGGAGGGGGCTGACATGGACAGATGGAAGGATGGGGGCTGACATGGAGGGAGGGGGCTGATATGGATGGATGGATGGATGGAGGGAGGGGGCTGACATGGACAGATGGAAGGATGGGGCTGACATGGAGGGAGGGAGGGAGGGGGGCTGACATGGACAGATGGAAGGATGGGGCTGACATGGAGGGAGGGAGGAGGGAGGGAGGGAGGGGGGCTGATATGGATGGATGGATGGATGGATGGAGGGAGGGGGCTGACATGGACAGATGGAAGGATGGGGGCTGACAGGGAGGGAGGGAGGGAGGGAGGGAGGGGGCTGACAGGGAGGGAGGGAGGGAGGGAGGGATGGGGGCTGATATGGATGGAGGGAGGGAGGGAGGGAGGGGGCTGACAGGGAGGGAGGGAGGGATGGGGGCTGATATGGATGGATGGAGGGAGGGAGGGAGGGAGGGAGGGGGCTGACATGGAAGGAGGGAAGGATGGGGGCTGACATGGAGGGATGGATGGAGGAGGGGGGCTGACATGGACGGATGGAAGGATGGGGGCTGACAGGGAGGGAGGGAGGGAGGGAGGGGGCTGGGAGGGAGGGAGGGAGGGGGCTGGGAGGGAGGGAGGGAGGGGGCTGATATGGATGGATGGAGGGATGGGGGGATGGGGGCTGATATGGATGGATGGATGGAGGGAGGGGGGCTGACATGGACGGATGGAAGGATGGGGGCTGACATGGAGGGATGGATGGAGGGAGGGGGGCTGACATGGACGGATGGAAGGATGGGGGCTGACATGGAGGGAGGGAGGGAGGGAGGGAGGGGGCTGATATGGAGGGAGGGAGGGAGGGGGCTGATATGGATGGATGGAGGGAGGGGGGCTGACATGGAGGGAGTAGGCTGGCATGGACAAAGGGGAGAGACATGGGGACATACTGGACAGACGGGATAAATGCTGGACAGAGGCGAGAGACAGTGCGGGTTAGGATTATAATGGGCTGATGGGGGTGCTAGCACTGGTAATGGGCAGATGGGGGGGGGCTACGAATGGTAATGGGTTGATTAGGGAAGGCTAGGACTGGGAATGGACTTATCAAGGGGGGGTAGGACTGGTAATGGACTGATGGGGGTCTAGCATTGGAAATGAGCTGATCAGTGAGGTTAGGACTGGAAATGGGCTGATTAGGGGAGCCTAGCACTGGTAATGGGGTTGAGGGGGGGACTAACACTGGAAATGAGCTGATGGGGGGTAGGACTGGTATTGGGCTGATTAGGGGGGGGTAGGACTGGTAATGGGGTTGAGGGGGATTAGCACTAGAAGTGAGCTGATTAGGGGGCTTTGACTGGGAATGGGCTGATTGTGGGGAGGGGAGGATAGAGCTGCTGACCCTGGAAGAAAACTGGGGGCTAAGGCTACAAGTGGGCTGATACAAGGGGATGGGAGCATGGAACTGAAAGGGAGTGGATCTGAGAGGGGCTGCCATGGTATTTGTACTAGAAGGGACTGATCAGTGGGGAAGGAGGGGGACTGGAAGGGAATGGACACCAGTGGCAGTCATGGGAATGCAAGTTGACATTGGAAGGTACTGGGAGTGAGGACTGGAAAGGGGCTGATACTGGGGAGGGTTACTGGGACTGGAAATAGGCTGATGGAAAGAAGTGAAGAAAACAAAAGAGATAAGAACTGGCAGATGGACCATAGACCACAGAAAGAGAGCTAAGAGAAGACAGGAAAGCAGAAGCCTCAGATCGGGACCAGCATGATCAGAGAATAAATTGGTCAGACAACAAAGGTAGAAAAAATAATTTTATTTCATATTAGTGATTTGACTACAAAATCATCATAATTTTGAAATCAAATATTGTTACTTGTTGTTTTGATTATTTAAATAAGTATTTTATAAATAAAAACATATTGCAAAGGCCTATAATATATTAATAATTCAACAAATGATTACAGCGACAATGCGTTAACGGTAAAGGAAGAGAGACGCATTTGATTTTATCATTGGGGGTCACCACAAGTTGACCAACGGTAAAAGGGGTCACGGTACAAAAAAGGTTGAGAACCACTGCTCTAGGGTTTCCCGGGATTTCGCCAATGTGCTCCTGATCAGCAGGATCAGTTTGAGCTGCCTGGAGTGGAGGAGCACCTGCTCAAGAGGAGCAAGTGCAGCCCTCAGGGTTGAACCCAAGCTCCTGCCTACTGAGAGGAGCTTTTCTGTCAGACTTATATTTCTTTGTTTATTGTTTTTTCATTAAAGTTTAAAAAAACAAAATAAGGCAGAGCTCCATTTGTTTCTGTGAAGCAGTTTACCTCAGCCAGTGACTGGTTCTTGCAGGACTCGGGCAGTAACTGAGTTCTATTGCACCCCTTCCCCCACTTAACTTTATTTCTCTCAGCCAGCCACATCATTTCTTCTCCTCGGCCTTTTAATGCATTTTTCCCCACATTTTTTTTCCCTGTGATGTTTCTTCACCAGGCCAACTGTTTTTAGCTTCTTTCACTTGCAGTTTGTCTCTCGGATCAATTTGTTTTTCACAGCAGGAGCTCTTTTTTCACTGTTTTTGCACCATGTTCAGTTTCTTGCACTGTGAGTGTATAGACTGCCGTCACTGCTCTTGTTTTTGACATATTTGTTCGTTTTCTCTGTGAAATAGCAGCGGATGGAGTTTTTTTCTGTACAGATGATCTCTTCAGCGCTGTCTTGGATGGGGTCACAAGCACCGGGTTTTGATAGACAGCCTTTGCACTTCCTGCACTTCTGACCTGGGGGAGGGTGCAGAGAGTTCAGCTGTGGCTTCTCCTTCGGGCCCCCTCAAGTTGGCCCTGCTGAGGGACGTGTCTCTTCCTCCTGTTCTTTTGTCAGAACAAGTGTAGCATCCTGGGGAGCCCGATTATTCCCAGTTTGTTCTTGTTCCATCAGGTTTAGGTCTTTGTCATTTTGGCTCTGTGGCCATTTCTTCCAAAGCTCCCTCTCCAGGGCCTTCTGGTCTGTCAGCATCCAAGGATTAGTCATCCAAAAAGTGAGCGAGCTGTACCTTGCCTGCTCAGGAGGAACAGCCCTCCAAGGAAGTTTCCTGAGCTCCTCGAGAGTGGAATCCATCAGAGGAGCCAGTTTATGAGGACGACAGTCTGGTCAGTGAGTTTGACTGGAAAGACAGGGAGTTGTCACCTCCAGAAGAGGACGCTAATCTTCAGGATGACTCCCAGGATGAACATCTTTTTCGTAAGGAGGACTTGCTGACTCTCATTTCTCAGTTGTGGAGTCCCTCCCTATTGCTCACCCTCCGGAAAAGCAGGATTCCATCCAGTCCAAGTCTCAGGTGGATCCCATTCTTACAGGCATTCATGAGCCATCTCTTTTCCTTTAGAGCTGCAGCAGATGGTTTTCCTGGAGTGAGACTCTCCTGATGCTTCCTTGCACTCAGCTACATGTCTGGGCCGTTTTTATGTCTGATCATCTGCGGACCTTGATAACTGGCTCTGTGTTCCTAAGGTGGATGCCCTGGTGGCAACGGTTACTAAACACACCACCATCCTGGTGGAAGGAGGAGCGGTGCTCTGGGATCAGCAGGGTAGGAAGGTTGAAGGCCTTTTGAAAATTTTTTTCTTCTTCCTCCCTTGCTCTCCAGGCTTCTGTCTATGGGGATTTAGTGACATCAACAAACCTAGTGAACTCTTCAAAATCGTTAAATCACTCATCAAAGATCCATCTCAATCAAACCGGGACCACTCTCTTAATGCACAAGACATGGCTTCACACCTACTAGCCAAGAGCAAACCAGCACCATCAACCAGCCTCTACATCCCAACTTCAAACGAGGAAACTTATCAAGACTACCACTGGACTACCTTCAACACTCTCTCACATGAGATACTCAGCAAAATCATCAGTAACCTCAATACCACTACCTCCTTGCTCGACCCATTTCCAGCCTCCTGGATGAAAATAACAAAGGACCAATCCCTACCATTCATATCTGACATTGTCCACTCCTCCCTGTCTCAAGGATTCCTTCCTTCCTCCCTCCCTCAATCAATCATCAATCAGACCACTCCTGAAGAAATCAAATTTGGATCCACACTCTCCATCCTCCTACAGACTCATAACCAGTATACCCTTTATCTCCAAAATCATTGAAAAAGCTGTACAAACACAACTCCAAGATCACATAGACCTTCATGCAACGTTAAACACACAGCAACATGGATTCAGACCCAGTCATGGTACGGAAACCCTTATGACCTCCCTCTTAAACTCACTTATCACAGGCATTGAATCACTCACACAAGACTTCCTCCTGCTTTTTCTGGACATCTCTGCTACCTTTGACACTGTATCCCACCAGCTTCTGCTTAACAAGCTCCACCACATTGGAGTCTGCGGCACCCCTCTCAATTGGTTCCATTCATAACTCACCAACCACAATCAGCATATATGGATTCAAACACACACCTCAAATTTATTTATTTATTTATTTAACATTTCTTATATACCGCGCTATTTCACATCAGTGCGGTTTACAATGAACAGAATATTTGGACAAATCGTCAACGTTTACATAAAAGAGGATTTTTAAACTTGAGTCAACTGGGTAAAACTATATACAAATAAACTATATACATACATATAACAAATTTTACCGTTGGGATTAGACTATAACATTTTTGTATTTAACATGGTGATGAGGCATTAATGCATTGTGTTAGTATACTAATCATTAATCAGGTTTCAACTGAGTAAAGTATGTGTTATCAAGTGATACAACTGGGTGAGTATGTGGGTATGGAGGTGGATCATGATGCTGTGTATAGTACTTGAGGAACAAGTAGTGTTTAATGGCTTTTCTAAATTGTTTGATTTCTTTGATTACTCTTATGTTGGTAGGGAGATTGTTCAGGAACCTTGGTTCATAGCTTGAAAATGCTCTATTAATGGTTGATTGTTTAAATTTTATGGATTCCCTTGGTATTACTAGAGTGTTTTCTGTAAACGTTCTTCTAGTCCTGTTTTTGGGGGTGTGCATGATTAGATCAACAATAGATGAAGGTGCTGTCTTATTGAATGCTTTGAATGTAATGATGAATATCTTATATAGGATTCTACATCCTATCGGTAACCAGTGGAGATCCTTTAGTATGGGTGTAATGTGATCATTCTTAGATGCTCCATACAGGACACGAGCAGCTGCATTCATGGCCAACTGTAACGGGTTTATGGTGTTTTTAGGGAGGCCGTGTAGTATTACATTGGCATAGTCGAAATGTGGAGTTACTAAGGTTTGGAAGACAGTTCTGAAGTCGTCAGCTTCCATCATGGGTTTCAGATGACGGAGGGTTTTGATTTTGAAGTATATAGATTTTACTGTACGTTTGATGTGATCTTTGAAATCCAAATGTTGATCCAATATTACACCTAAGTAGCGTATATTGGGTTTTACCAGAAGTTCTGCATCCCTGACCTTTAGTGTTGATGGTGGGGAGAAGTCTTTGTTCCGAGTGATAATTAGAACTTCGGTTTTTTTGAAATTTATCCGTAGATTCATAGTGAGGAGCCAATCGGTTATTGCATCGAAGCATTTGATTAAGATTGAGAAATCCGGGCAAGTGACTGATATAGGAGTGAATAGCAGAACGTCATCAGCATACATGAGGCAGGATATGCCAAATGAGCGAGTTATGTGACATATTGGTTGCATATAAATGTTAAAAAGTAGTGCCGATAATGATGAGCCTTCTGGCACTCCCTGTCTTTGTTGGAAGGGTTCTGATGTCTTGTTGCTAACCCGTACTTGTTGCCATCTGTCTTGGAGGTATGATTTGCACCAGTCCCATGCACGATCTTGGATTCCTTTTGCATGGAGTCTCATCAGGAGTAGTTCATGGTCAACTGAATCAAAAGCTGCAGCGATGTCAAGAAAGATCATTGCAAAGCCTTTTTTAATGTCATCAATCCCGTTGTTGAGTGTGTTCATTAATGAAGTCAGTAGGGTTTCTACACCGTGTTCTTCTCTGAAACCGTGTTGGCATGGGTCTAATGGTGAGGTTGTATCTATATGCTGTTGGATTTGTCTTTGAGTTAACTTCTCTAAAATTTTAGCTAGGTATGGAATACTTGAAATTGGTCTATAGGATTCGTCCTTTTTCGGATCAAGCTGGTTATTTTTTAGCAGAGGACGGATGGATGTCTTCTTTAGTTCATCTGTGAAGATTCCAGTTGTAAATGATTGTTTTGCGATGTCAGCTATGAATGGACTTAATTCTGAACGCATTGATTTGATCCAGTGTGCTGGGCATGGGTCGTTTGGCGCCGTTGTGGTGTTGATAGTGGCAATAGTTTCCTCTATTGTTTTTATTGATGGGGGAAAAAGATTAGTTAGAGGTGAAAGTATTTGGAGGTTCTGGAAAGCTGCTTGAGTTGTAGCAGTATTTGCTTTTATTGCTTTGGATTGGATGTAGTTGGCATATGACTGAGGATGTATACCTTCTTGTTGTGGTTGGGGTGGTTGTGTGGTCAGCGATTTTACTAATTCAAATAGGTCGCGCGGTTTGTTTAGCGATTTGTTGAGGAGCTTGGCATGGAATTCTTTTCTTTCTTTCCATGTTGAGTCTCTGTGTTTTTTTAGGTGCTCTAGGTATATTACTTGGTCTGTTGTACTGCGGGTCCGTCTCCATTTTCTCTCTAGTTTTCTCAGTTGAAGCAAAGAAGATCGTAAATTGGAGGAGAACCATGGAGCTCTGTGCTTTTTGATGGAGTGAATATTAATTGTAGGTTTCTCATCATTTTGTGGATGCTGGTCATATTGGGAGAGAATGATATTCCAGTTGTTGATCAGTTCATTTAAGTTGTTTGATGGTTTAGATAGTTTTGGTATTACATGCTGAGTGATCAATTCTCTGTCAAGTTGTTTGAAACGAGTTGTCTTTCCTGGTTCACCTGTGATTAATTGATGGTTTGTTTGTGATGCTGGAATCCAAAATGTTATTAAGTTATGATCGGACCAGGGGACAGGAGTGACAGATAAATTAATTTGGTTTAATTTGCTGGTATCTGTTGATGGAACGAAGACTAGGTCCAGGAGGTTTATTTATTTATTTATTTATTTTATTTATTTAACACTCATTTTTATACCGCATCTTCCAGAGATCAGTTGCGGTGTACAAATAACAACTATTAACAAATCGAAGTTTGTTTTACATAGAACATCTTAGATATACATAGAACGTCTTAAAGTATCATAAATTAAACAAATTTAACTGGAACTGAGTTAAAACAATTAACTAAAAGAAAGTGGTGTCTATGTACATAATAGTGCATAACAGATGCAACTATATACAAGAGGAAGGTAATAGGGCATAAGAGATTGGATAGTCTTTTCGTTTGCGCTATGTGTGTGGTCTATATAGGTTGAAGGGTTGTGCTTTAAGTTGTCAGTTACTTGTTTAGCCATTATCTAAGTTGAGTGCAAGGTTTTGCATGGTGTTATAGTGTTTGGTGAATAGATAAGTTTTTAGGTTTTTGCGGAATTCCATGATCTCTGTTAGAGATCGTAGATCCTCTGGTAGGGAGTTCCAGATAGTAGGAGCTATATGAGAGAAGGCTCTATTGTTGGTTAATTTATGTGCTTTTATGAAGTCCTTCGGAATCTTTAGTTTATATAATTGTTCTTTTCTGTGGGTAGTCTTAGGTGTTTCTTTGCATATTAGATTACATAGTGCAGTCGGAGCCATATCATTTAATGCTTTGAATGATGTAATTATTGTTTTGTATGTTATCCTACTCTGTATTGGTAACCAATGAAGGGATGCTAGTATTGGTGTAATGTGTTGGATTGAGTTTATTTTTAATATAATTCTTGCCGTTGCATTTTGGGCTAGTTGAATTCTTTTAATGTTGTGTTGCCTTGTTGATGTGTTGGGTCGTTTACGACTTGTTCATATCCTAGGTTGGATAGTGCTTCTAGGAATGTGTTCGATAATTCGTGGTTAGCAGAGGCAAGATTAAAATCTCCCATAAGCCAGTTTGCTTTAGAAGGGTCTTGCGGGTTACATGCTAGATCGATAAGATCAGAGAATTCATCTGCGGCGGTGTTTGGTGCCCTGTAGACGAGGTTTAGAGTGTTAAGTTTATTAGTAACTGATAATATGTTCAGGTGTTGTGTGCTTTTGGTGAAGATTATTCTATATTGTAATGAAGTTTTTGCTAAGATGAGAACACCCCCTCCTCTTTTGCTTTCTCTGTTGCATGTGAAGATTGAGAAGTTGGGTGGAGTAATTTGATTTAGAATGGCATTATCAGTTTCTGATAGCCATGTTTCAGTGACCATTAGGATATCTAAGCTGTATTTTGATAGTAGGTCAGTGATAGCTGGCCATTTGTTACGTGCAGAGCGTGCATTGATGAGAGTGCACTTGAGAGTTTGTTGGCTTTGTTTTTCCTTTAGATTAGATGTTTTTGGTTGAAGAGAGATATAGAGTAAATGTGATTGCTGTTTGTGGTGTGTATTTGGGGGTGGTTGGTATTGGTTATAGTTATATTTCCTACTCGTGTTAATAAGCAATGGTATAGGGTTGTAGCCTTAACCAGGGTGTACTGCAGGGATCATCTCTCTCCTCTCTACTATTTAATATATACATTCGGTCTCTATGCAACATCCTCCAATAATTCCCAGTCCGGTTTCTGATATATGCCTATGATATAATGATTTTCACACCATTCTCCACCTCTACTCCAGATTACTCCACGCTCTCAAGCTGCCTCATTGAAACCATCAACTGGCTCCACTATCATAATCTTTCCATCAGTCTCAGTAAAACAGAGCTCCTCTACGTAACCAAGGACCCAACTTCACCCCTCCCCCTACTTTTGTCAAACTTGGCAACACTAAGATCCGAGTCAGCTGCCACATAAAGTACCTTGGCATCATACTCAATCAACAACTGACCTTCATGGAACAAATTCTCATCATCATCAAAGCGGTATACTACAAGCTAAAAAACATCCAAATCCACCCCCTCCTATCCAGCGATATATTCTGTACAGTCTGCGAGGCCACCATCACTCCTCTTTTCGTTACTATGACTCCATTTATCAAGGACTACCTAAGTACGCAATCCTTCCATTGCATGTTGCCCAAAACACTGTCAACTCAAGAATACAATACAAGGTCTTAACCCTCATCCACAAAACTCTGGGCGAGAATTCAGCAAAGCAACTACACGCCTTAATTCGCACCTCGAACTCTACTAGACCAGAAAGAAAAAGCACCCAGATTTACCTCAGTATCCCACCATGGGACTCACAATTGCAAGCAGGCAAAAAGATCAAGAACATTCTCACTATATGCCCCCACTCTGTGGACTGCATTACCCCTAGAAATCTGAAACATCTAGTCTTCCACTGACTTTCGTAAACAACTCAAGACTCACCTCTTCCAGAAGCATTTTGACAATAAGCAACCCAGTTGACCCCACTCAACCTACCCTCATGAAACCCCTATGACCCCACTCACCAACACCTTCTCGAAACCCATATGACCCCACACTTGTTAACCTCTCATCCCATTGTATATAGTTCCTGTGCGGATATCCAGTTTAGTCCTCCACAATCGGGTAGTGCACCTTCTACTGCAGCCTGGAGACTGGACCAATCAAATCTTCTGTAGTACATATCCAGCTGGAGCTCCCAGAAGCCCCCCAGTGTGTCCAGTCTCTTGCAGCTTGAAGACGTAAAAGTGTGTCCTCCTGGGCACACTGAGTGACTCTTGCAGGAGCAACACTTGTTAGTTAGTCTTTTAGGGTTTGTTTTTGGGACATTTACTTACTATTTATTTAATAGCTAGCTGTATCTTTAAAAGGAAAAGAAGCCTGGCTCCCTGGAGCATTGTCACAGGAGACTAGGGGGAAGGCAGACCTGCAGGCTCCTGCCTTCCTGCCTGGCAAATTTTAACAGCCCTGGGTGAGCTTCCCCTGGACAGTACGGGGAATTGCCATACCTGATACAGCAGTGACTGGCACTGGGAGATGTTGACTGTGTCCTTGCTGTTCCTGAGCTGGTAGGAGTTTTCACTTCTTTATTTGTGAGCAGTGCTCTGTCAGAGCTGCCAGCGTTTCTGTAGGCTCTCCTGAGCCATTTGGCAATTTTTCTCAAATTGGTCGTTTGCCCTGCATTACAGGGTCGTTTTTATTTATTTTCCATATTATTTGGTTGCCGTTGTATTTTCGCGCCGTTTTTTACCGCGGGTGAAACAGTGCGGCGGCCATTTTGGATTTTTAAAGTGTGCTTTTAAGGCACTTTTGCTCACTTTTGCAGGTTCCCCTAGCGTTTTTTGGGGTTCCTTTTGCTGGCGATTTTGCTCAGGGCACCCCAGGGAGTCTGGGGAGTATTTTATTTCTTGTAAAAAAAAAAAAAAAAAAGTTTTAATTTTAATCCGGGGCTGATTTGCATAGGATTGCCCCTGGGCTGTGGGTTTTCCTGTGACTGTTCCATTCTATCCCGTTGGGCGGAGGTGGCCTTGGGATGGCTTCCATACCCCAATGTGTGATTTGTGGGTCCCGCAGAGCGGCAGGGACTGACTCTGGCATCTGCAGGGGCTGTGCTGCAGTGCCCGCAGGGATAGAGCAATCTGTGAATGTTCAGGAGCAGGCTACCCCTGGGGATGCTTCTACTTCAGGGGACAGTATTCTTTCTCCGAGCATCCCTCAGTCTGGGTCGGTGGCTGCGCTGCAGCAGGCGGCTACAGTTGTCCCACCTATGGAATTCTCCCCTGATTTCGTGCTCCTCATGCATCAGGCGTTCCGCTTGAGCAGGTCCGGTCAGTTGCCGGAAGTTTGCCCCCCTCTCTTCCCTCGGGGTCCTCGGGGGCGGCTCAGTGCTCCTCACAACCCGGGGTCAAGCGGCTTCGGTTGGGGGAACAGGAGCAGGATGCCCTGGGTCTTCTGGATTCCGAGGCGGAGGGCGATCCTGAGGCTGAAGCGGAGGAGTTGGAGGATGGGGAGATCCCTGAGCTGGAGGATCAGGCTCGGGTCATTCGAGTGTTCCGTAGGGACGAGCTGGTTCCTCTGGTAACGGAGTCCCTTCAGGCGCTTAACCTTTCGGCGGTGCGGTCCCTGGAGGAGGAGGGTCTTGAGGATCCCTTGATTCAGGCAGTCAGAGATGCCCAGGTGGTTTTTCCCGTCCACCGCGTGGTCGAACAGATGATCCAAGCGGAGTGGGAGCACCCGGAATCCGGTTTGAAGGGGATTCGGACCATGAATCGGCTTTATCCCCTTGCCGACAAGGACAGGGACTGGTTCAAGTCCCCATGGGTGGATGCTGCGGTTTCCGCAGTGACCAAGAAAACCACCATCCCGGTTGAGGGAGCGGCGGCCCTCAAGGACGGTCAGGATAAGAAGGTGGATAATTTGCTCAAGCAAACCTTCGATACTGATGCCGTGTCATTGCAAGCCTCTATTTGTGGGGCTTGGGTGGCTCGGTCATGTCTGCGGTGGTCGCAGCGATTGCGCTCGAGCCCCGGGCTAGACCAGCAGGGCCTGTTGGAGGTTACCCGGTTGGAGTCCGGCTCGGCCTATTTGGTGGATCTGTTTTATGATTTAATCCGCGCGTTGGCTAATAGTAGGGCATCCGCGGTTGCGGCGCGCCGGTCCCTCTGGTTGCGCAACTGGGCGGCGGACGGTTCTTCCAAGTCCCGCCTCAATAAACTGCCCTTTAAGGGCAGATTGTTATTTGGGGAGGCTCTCGAGAAATTGGTAAAGGATCTCGGTGAGTCCAAGGGGGGCCGGCTTCCGGAGGATAAGCCAAGGTCCAACAGGCCCTCCTCTTCGGCGCGGGGGTCCTTTCGGGATCAGCGCCGGTTTCGTTCCTCCCGCCTGTGGGCATCGCAGCGGAGCCGGTTTGGAGCCCGTAATCAAGGCTTTCGTGGTTTCCGAGGGTCCGGCAGAGGTTTTTCCGGAGCCGCCTCTTCCTCGGTCTCTTCCTTTGGGCGCAAGCCACAATGACGCGAGGCAGGCTCTGGAGGGGGGCCCTATTATCGGGGGTCGCTTGCGCGACTTTCTTCCTTCTTGGGCCCAAATTACGTCAGATCGCTGGGTGCTACAGATTATAGAAGAAGGTTATGCTCTGGAGTTTGCGTTCCCGCTTCCAGATTCCTTTGTTCTGTCTCCCAGCAGGGGCGAGCAAAAGACGCGGGACATCCGCGTGACCCTGGATCGGTTGTTAGCTCTGGGAGCTGTGATCCCGGTTCCTCCCTTGGAAAGAGGCGCCGGTCGCTACTCCATCTATTTTGTGGTCCCCAAAAAGGGCGACTCCCTGCGTCCGATCTTGGACCTCAAAGGCGTGAATCGCGCACTCAGGGTGCCGCATTTCCGTATGGAAACCCTGCGGTCAGTCATTGTAGCAGTGCGACAGGGGGAGTTTTTAACGTCCCTCGATCTTACCGAGGTCTATCTGCACATTCCGATACATCCATCTCATCAGCGGTTTCTCCGCTTTGCGTTTCCGTGGGGCCACTTCCAGTTCCGGGCCATGCCGTTCGGCTTAGCTACGGCTCCGCGCACCTTCACCAAGGTGATGGTGGTCGTCGCGGCGGCCTTGTGCAAGGAGGGCATTTTGGTCCATCCATATCTCGACGACTGGTTAATACGAGCAAAATCCAGTCGGGAGTGCATGCGAGTCACAAGCAAGGTAGTGGCTCTGCTGCGTTCTCTCGGCTGGGTGGTGAACGAACGAAAGAGTTGTCTGCGTCCCTCGCAGGACCTCGAGTATCTGGGGGTGCGTTTCGACACCGCCCGGGGACTGGTATGCCTCCCCGAGCGCCGCGTCCTGGCGTTGCGGGCTCTTGTCCGACTTTTTCGGTGGATGCCCGCTCCGTCGGCGTGGTGGTACGTGCTGCTCCTCGGAACGATGGCGGCGACCTTGGAGGTGGTGCCGTGGGCGCGGTTCCACATGCGCCCGCTACAGAGGGCACTCCTTTGCCGTTGGTCCAACCAGTGCGACTCCTTGAACAGGAGATTGCCCTGCCCGAAGACAGTGCGACGGTCGCTCCGATGGTGGCTCTCCTCCGAGAATTTGACGCGGGGGATTCCCTTGGAGCCTCCTTGGTGGGTTCCTCTCACTACGGATGCGAGCTTAGCCGGCTGGGGAGTGCACTGCGAGACCCGCTTCACACAGGGGGTGTGGTCCTCCCGGGAAGCCTCTTGGTCGATCAACCGTCTCGAGCTTCGGGCGGTCAGGCTTGCCTTATTGGCCCTGGAGCCTCTGGTCCTGGGTCGGGTCGGGCGGTCCGAGTCTGGTGGGACAATGCGACCACGGTGGCGTACATCAATCGCCAAGGGGGCACAGGGAGCGTGGCACTGGAAACAGAGGCGACGGCCTTGTTCAGTTGGGTGCAGACTCGTCTGCCGGCAATCTCGGCGGCACTCATAGTAGGTGCAGAAATTGTCCAGGCAGAATTTCTCAGCAGAGTGCGGGTGGACCCCGGAGAGTGGGAGTTAAATCCACAAGTATATGCGCAAATAGTTCGGCGGTGGGGTCCGCCCATCATGGATCTCATGGCGACCTTCCAAACGGCCAAGACGAGTCGCTTCTTCAGCAGACGGCGGGAGCGAATGTCCGAGGGACTCGACGCTCTCATTCAGCCGTGGCCGACGTCCGGGCTCCTGTATGTCTTCCCTCCATGGGCACTCATCGGCCGGGTCGTTCAGCGCATCGAGTGCCATCGGGGTCGAATGCTGTTGGTGGCTCCGGATTGGCCCCGGAGACCCTGGTATGCCGACCTCGTCCGGCTTCGAGACGGCGTTCCGTGGCGCCTTCCTGCGCTGCCGGACCTTCTCCTTCAGGGGCCCTTGCGGATGCCCCAGGTGGCTCGATTCTCGCTTACGGTTTGGCCATTGAGAGGGCTCGGCTGAAAAAGCAGGGCTATTCGCCCGCGGTGATTTCCACCTTACTGCGGGCAAGAAAGTCATCCACTTCTCTTACTTATGTTCGAATTTGGAGGATTTTTGAGAACTGGTGCTCCCGGCGGGGAGTCCGGGCGGCGACGGCTTCTGTGCCCGTTGTGTTAAGTTTTCTTCAGGATGGGTTCGAGAAAGGTCTCGCGGCCAGTTCCCTGAAGGTTCAGTTGGCAGCGATCTCTTGTTATAGAGGCAAGGTCTTGGGCCGCCTTCTCGGCGCTCATGCGGATGTGCGGCGTTTCTTGACCGCCGTTTTTCATTTACGGCCTTCCCGCAGAGCGTTGATTCCTCCGTGGGATTTGAATCTAGTTCTGCGAGCTCTGGTGCGGGAACCCTTTGAGCCCTTGCGGAGGGCGTCTTTGAAGGATCTCACCTTGAAGACGGTTTTTCTGGTAGCCATTTGCTCGGCAAGGCGCATTTCGGATCTTCATGCTTTGTCCTGCCGAGAGCCTTTCTTGTCTTTTTCCGCGGAGCGGATTGTGCTCCGTCCGGTTCCCTCCTTTCTGCCAAAGGTAGTGTCTCCTTTTCACCTGAATCAGGCGGTGTTTCTGCCAGTGCTTTCGGCGAGTTCGGTCGAGTCGGTGGACAAGGGTCTTCACCGGCTTGATGTGGGCCGCACGCTGCGTCGGTATTTACAGTCTACCGAGCCCTTTCGGAAGACTGATCGGCTCTTTGTGCTCTTTGGGGGTACAAGGAAAGGTGAGGCGGCGGCTAAGGCCTCCATTGCTCGATGGCTCAGGGAAGCGATCGCGTCCGCGTATCTGTTGCAGCGGCGGCCGGTTCCGGAGGGGCTCCGAGCTCATTCTACTCGGGCTCAGGCGACCTCTTGGGCGGAGCATAGCCTTGTGCCGCCGGCAGAGATCTGTAAGGCGGCCACTTGGTCGTCTCTGCATGCTTTCAGCAGGCACTATCGCTTGGATGTGTCAGCGGCTCGGGATTCCTGTTTTTGGTTCGGCGGTTTTGCGCGCCGGCTGGCAAGGTCCCGCCCGGTCTTAACTGCTCTGTTACATCCCGATTGTGGAGGACTAAACTGGATATCCGCACAGGAAATGGAAATTACACTAACCTGGTAATTGTAGTTCCTGTAGGATCCAGTTTAGTCCTCCTTCCCTCCCGACTATCTGTATGCTCTGGCGGCGCGCTGTCCCGAGCGGGTGACTATGAGACGGGTTTTCGTCCCGTTCGGACTCTGTCGACAGCGGTGCTTATCGCTATGGCTCTCCCCTTTATATGGGCGTTCAGTTAGCTCCATAGCTTCTGGGGGGGACTCTGTGTAAATTTAATGGCGTCGGGGCAGGCGCCATGCCATGTCTGACTTCCTCGTTTGGGGAGGGGGTTGGTTATTCCAGGGGGGGAAGTATATTGTTTAATACTATGAAGTGTTGCTTCGTTAAGTATGCTTTGTTACTAGTACACTGGGGGGCTTCTGGGAGCTCCAGCTGGATATGTACTACAGAAGATTTGATTGGTCCAGTCTCCAGGCTGCAGTAGAAGGTGCACTACCCGATTGTGGAGGACTAAACTGGATCCTACAGGAACTACAATTACCAGGTTAGTGTAATTTCCATTTTTGTTTGTTAGCAGCTCTAAAACTGTTCTTTGTTATGGGTTCCCCATATATTTTGTACAAGTTCTAATGCTGTTCATAATTTGTTCCTTGTAAAAACAAAGTTCTATGTAAACCTCTTTGACTGGTAAAAAAGTGGAATATCAAAAATCTGTCAAATAAATAAATGTGCCCTTCTCAGATGGATTCAACCCCTACCGCAGGATGTATCTTCAGCCCATTTGGAATCTGTGACTGCCTCTTTGGCCAATGCCCTCTATGACCTCTTTCGGTTGGCAGTGCGGTCAGTCGCAGTTGTTACAGTGGCGAGGTGTTGGTTGTGGCTTTGTCATTGGAACGCTGATGCGACCTCCAAAGCTCACTTGGCCAAGCTCCCATGTGAGAGCAGGCTCCTATTCGGGGAGGATCTGGAAAAGCTTATCCAAGGATTTGGGTGAGATTAAACCTCAGTGTTTGCCCGAATACAAACCCAAAGGGGCATCTTGTCAGTCGAGCACCAGGATATTGTCTTCATCTTCCTCCAGATTGTGCTTCGAGATTTGCGCCACTATTGACATGGCAAGTCATCTTTTTCAACACCCAAATCGATTGGCAAGTCGCAGCCTTTTGAGAGGTCCGTTGATCTCGGGACAATTACTCCTCTTCCTACAAGTTCTCTTGGGCTGTAAATGTCTCTTGCTGATGGATCTGGGGTCCATTCCAGGGTTCCACAGGTTGGCCGGTGGTTGTGTCTCTTTTTCTTTGAATGAGCCTGAATTACCACAAACAGATGGATCCTCAACCTAATATCCCAGGGTTATGTTCTCGACTGCATCAGACCCATTAGGGATGCCTTTATGATCTCCCCTTGTGGGTCAACTTGCAAGAGCATGAAACTCCGAGGGGTCAATCGCTGTGTCTGGTTGCTGCAGTCCACGTGAGTGAGTTCTTAGCTTCCCTGGACCTTGCGGAAGCCTACTTGAAATTCCCATTCGAGAGGACCAGCAGCGTTTCCTGCACTTTGTGATACTGGGACATCACCTCCAATTTCAGTCCTTGCCATTTGGTCCTGCCATGGCTCCTTGAACCTTCTCAAAGGTCATGGTAGTGGTTGCAGCCACTTTACGTTATCAGGGGGGGTGTGTCCATCCTTACCTGGATGATTGGCTCATCCGAGCAGAGTCTCACACAGAGGCACAGGGAGCGATGGTATGGGTCCCTTTCCTTCTTGGAAAGCCTCGGTTGGATGGTCAACCACGCCAAGAGTTCTTACACCTGTCTCAGACCCTCGAGTTTCTCAGGACTCTCTTCGATACTTGGGTAGGAAAAGTGTTTTTAACTCAGGACTGATGTCAGAAGTTCTATAGTCTGCTTCATTCCTTCCGGTTTCACCCGGCTCCTTGGGTGTGGAATTATCTGCAGATCTTAGGAACTGTGGCAGCTACCTTGGATGCGATCCCCTGGTCTTGAGTGCACATGCGTCCACTTTAGCTTTACTTCTGTCCTGTTGGTTCCCTTGCAAGATTATGACATCAGTCTTCCTCCTGTCTTCACTCATGGCTATATCATGATCACTTGATGCGGGGGGATGCTCCTGGAGAGTCCACGTTGGATAGCTCTGACCACCGATGCTAGTCTTTCCAGTTGGGACGCCCATTGACTGAAACAGATGGCGCAAGGAGCATGGTCCCAGCGAGTGTCTGGTTGATCCATTAACCGATTGGAGCCGCGGGCAGTCTGCTTGGAACCTCACCATTTTCTGCTTCTTCTTCATGCACAGACAATTCGAGTCCTATCCAACAATGCCATAATCGTGGCTTATCTCAACGGATAAGGGGGGGGACCAAGTGCCCAGAAGGTCACCTTGGAGATGTGTCTCCTGTTTCCTTGGGCATCATTTGCAAGTGCTGTTGACACAGCACATTGCCGGGATAAAAAATGTGCAGGCAGATTTTCTCAGTCATCACTTTCTCAACCTGGGCAAATGGAAACTCATTCAGTGTGGGTTCAGATGCATTGTTAACCGCTGGGGTGGTCTTGCTCTGGAGTTGATGGGCACCTTGGCCAATACCTGCCTTTAGAGAGTCAAAATCTCAGGGTTTAGATGCGCTGGTTCATCCCTCTCCTCTGTCCCAAATCCTCTACGTCTTTTCTCTGTGGGCCTTGATTGGCCGGGTTCTTCAGCGTATAGAGACATATCAGGGTCGGGTTATTCTGATGACACCAGATTGGCCTCATTGCCCATGGTTTGCAAACCTGATTCGCCTCCTAACAGTGGAGCCTTTGAAACTTGGCTCTTGCAAGGGCCTGCTGAGGCAAGAGCTGGTCAGCGTGGACGATCCTGCTCCCTACTCGCTTACAGCTTGGCTCTTGAAAGGCGCCGTCTAGTTCTTAAATGATACTCTGCTGAAGTTGTGGCTACCTTGCTTAAAGCATGGCACCCTTCTACATCGCTAGCTTACACTTGAGTTTGGGGTTTATTGGAGTCCTGGTGCTCTACCCGTGTGGTTTCGCCATGGTGAGCCCAAATATCTGATCTGTTTTTTCTGCAGGATGGCTTTGACAAGAGCCTGGCTTTGAATTCTTTGAAAGTCTCTCACCTGTTTTCGTGGCCCTGCTGGGGGTTGCTCGCTTGCCTCCCATTCAGATATTGGGCGTTTTTTGCATGAAGTATGAGCCTTGCATCCTTCAGTTCATCCTCTTGGGATGTGTCCTTGGTTCTCTGGGCGCTCAAGTGGCCATCCTTCGAGCCCTTGAAGAAAGCCACTCTGAAAGACTTAGCCCTCAAGACTGTCTTTTGGTAGCCATTACATCAACCCAGCATGTTTCTGAGCTGTAGGCGCTTTCCTGCCGGGACCTCTTCTAATCCTTCTCTGCAGAAGGGGGTGACACTCAGGATGGTTCCCTCCTTTTTACCAAAAGTTCAGTCCAACTTCCATGTAAATCAGTCCATCTTGCTCCCATCCTTTCTGGAGGGGGAAGTCTTCTACCGGCTCCATTGACCTTCGCTTGTTGAATGTTGCACGGTCCTCATGCCGTTATGTGAAGGTTACTAATTCCTTTCGGCTCTTGAATCACTTGTTTGTCCTCTTTTCTGGCCCTCATAAAGGGGCTGCTGCTGCTTCTAAGCATGCCATCACGCAGTGGATCAAGCAGGCCATTGAGTCTACTTATATTGACTACTACTACTGCTACTATTGAACATTTATATAACGCTACAAGGCATATGCAGGTCTGTACAGAAACTTATAAAAGAATGGTCCCTGCTCATCAGAGTTTACAATCTAGTCAAGACAGACAAAACAACAGCTTATCTTATCTTACAGGGTAAGCCTGTTCCTGCAGGTCTTAAAGCTCATTCTGCGCGAGCACAGGCAGCTTCTTGGGTGGAATGCTCTCTGGTCAATCCAATTGCCATTTGCCGGGCAGCGACCTGGTCATCCTTGTCGACCTTTGCCCAACATTATCGCTTGAACCTCCAAGCATGTGAGTCGGCCTGTTTTGGAGCCACTGTTTTGGTGGCGACTGCCTCTTCCCACCCTTGGGTGGTGTAGTTATGGTACTTCCCACTAGTCTGGACTGGTCTAGCAGAATGATTTGGAAAGAGAAATTTTACTTACCATTAATTTCCTTTCCTGGAATCCTGCTAGACCAGTGGTTCTCAACCTTTTTTGTACCGTGACCCCTTTTACCATTGGTCAACTTGTGGTGACCCCCAGTGATAAAATCAAATGCGTCTCTCTTCCTTTACCGTTAACGTATTATCGCTGTAATCATTTGTTGAATTATTAATATATTATGGGCCTTTGCAATATGTTTTTATTTATAAAATGTACTTATTTAAACCACAATAATTAATCACAATAACAAGTAACAATATTTGATTTCAAAATTATAATGATTTTGTAGTCAAATCACTAATATGAAATAAAATTATTTTTTCTGCCTTTGTTGTCTGACCAATTTATTCTCTGATCATGCTGGTCCTGATCTGAGGCTTCTGCTTTCCTGTCTTTTCTTAGCTCTCTTTCTGTGGTCTATGGTCCATCTGCCATTTCTTATCTCTTCTTTCGTTTTCTTCATTTCTTTCCATCAGCCTATTTCCAGTCCCAGAAACCCCTCCCCAGTATCAGCCCCTTTCCAGTCCTCACTCGCAGTACCTTCCAATTTCAACTTGCATTCCCATGACTGTCACTGGTGTCCATTCCCCTCCAGTCCCCCTCCTTCCCCACTGACCAGTCCCTTCTAGTATAAATACCATGGCAGCCCCTCTCAGATCCACTCCCTTCCAGTTCCATTCTCCCACCCCCTTGTATCAGGCCATTTGTAGCCTTAGCCCCCAGTTTTCTTCCAGGGCCAGCAGCTCTATCCTCTCCTCCACACAATCAGCCCATTCCCAGTCAAAGCCCCCCAATCAGCTCACTTCTAGTGCTAATCCCCCCTCAACCCCATTACCAGTGCTAGCCTCCCCTAATCAGCCCAATACCAGTCCTACCCTCCATTAGCTCATTACCAGTCCTAGCCTCCACTAATCAGCTCATTTCCAGTCATAGCCCCCCCCCCATCAGCGCATTTCCAATGCTAGCCTCCCATCAGCCCATTACCAGTCCTAGCCTCCCCTAATCAGCTCATTTCGAGTGCTAGTCCCTCCCCCTCAACCCCATTACCAGTGCTAGGCTCCCCTAATCAGCCCATTACCAGTCCCAACCCCCCCTTGATCAGTCCATTCCCAGTCCTAGCCTTCCCTAATCAACCCATTACCAGTCCTAGCCCCCCATCTTCCCATTACCAGTGCTAGCTCCCCCATCAGCCCATTATAATCTTAACCCGCACTGTCTCTCACCTCTGTCCAGCATTTATCCCATCTGTCCAGTATGTCCCCTTGTCTCTCCCCTTTGTCCATGCCAGCCCCCCTCCTTCCAGCCATCCATATCAGCCCCCTCCCTCCCTCCCTCCATGTCAGCCCCCCTCCCTCCCTCCATGTCAGCCCCCCCCCACTGTCCATGTCAGCCCCCCTCCCTCCATCCATCCATATCAGCTCCCTCCCTCCATGTCAGCCCCCCTCCATCCCTCCATGTCAGCCCCCCTCCCTCCATCTATCCATATCAGCTCCCTCCCTCCATGTCAGCCCCCTCTGTCCATGCCAGCCTCCCTCCATGTCAGCCCCATCCCTCCCTCCATGTCAGCCCCCCTCAGTCCAAGTCCGCCCCCCTCCCTCCATCCATCCATATCAGCTCCCTCCCTCCATGTCAGCCCCCCTCTCTCCATCCCTCCATGTCAGCCTCCCTCCCTCCATCCATCCATATCAGCTCCCTCACTCCATCCCACCATGTCAGCCTCCATCCATCCATCCATCGATTTCAGCTCCGTGCCTCCATGTTAGCCCCTCCTCCCTTCATCCCTCCCGTTCAGCCCCCCGCCGTCCATCCATCCCCCCTCCCTCCATCCATCCATCCATATCAGCTCCATCCCTCCATGTCAGCCTCCATCCATCCATCCATATCAGCTCCCTCCCTCCATGTCAACCCCTCCTCTCTCCATCCCTCCGTGTCAGCCCACCTCCATCCATGTAAGACCCCCTCCATCCATCCATCCATGTCAGCCCACTACCTCCATGTCAGCCCCCCTCTGTCCATGTCAGCCCCACTCTGTCCATGTCAGCCCCCCTCTCTCCATTCCTCCATGTCAGCCCCCTCCCTCCCTCTGTCCATGTCAGACCCCCTCCCTCCATCCATCCATATCAGCTCCCTCCCTCCATGTCAGCCCCTCCTCCCTCTATGTCAGCCCCCCTCCGTCCCTCCATCCATATCAGCCCCCCTCCCCCCTGTCCATGTCAGACCCCCTCCCTCCCTCCATCCATATCAGCCCCCCTCCCCCCTGTCCATGTCAATGTCAGACCCCCCCTGTCGATGTCAGCAGTGTTGCAGGTTCCCTGCCCCCTCCTCCCCTCTCCCCATGTCTGCCTTCCTTCTAATGCAGCCGCAGCTCCCTGCCTCTTAGGGAACCGCGGCTGTGCCGGTAAAATCGTTGTGGAGCCTCCCTGTCTCTCGACGGGCTCCGTGCAGCATTGTCCTTTGGAGCTTTGTTGTTTTGTGGTTCTTCTACTTCTTCTGAATCCGGCGGCTCTGCTGCTTTGTATATAGTTACACATTTGTGCAGTAGTTTATTTTGTTTAGCCTGATGAGGAGATTCTCCTTTTCTGAGCATTGTTCTGAAGTCCTCTTGTTTTGCCAGTGTCATACTGAAGCTAACCCCTAAGGGAGCACGTATATGTGCCAGTGATGATGTCACTGAAGCTTCTGATTGGTCCTTTCTCTGTCTCCATCATCTGCTGGCAGGGGGAAATTAACGGTAAGTAAAATTTCATCTTATTTGTAGTAACATAGCAATTTCATCTCCTCTCCCAATCACACACACAGAACCAATACAGATATAAATACATAGACACACATATTAGCAGGCCCACGCATAAATAAATACACATACCAACATGCACTGACATACAGACTCTTATGGTCGTACCATCCAAAAATATGCATGTGTGTGCACATGCACATACAAAATAAGAGAGATATACACACACACAAGACCATGCATACATCTACATGCAGAGGAGTTGCAAGGAATTCCATGAGCCATGTGCTGCCTGCTTTCCCCACTTGTTTTTTTTTGTCTTTGTGATGCATTTTTTCTTGTTGAACTATGACATGAGGATTATGTAATTTTTTTTTAAGATCTGCAGGCTCTCTTGAACAACACTTCCATCTCCGCAGATGAGACTGTGCGCAAAGTGGAAAGAGGATCTCGTATAGTTACTGTCGTGCCTCAGGATATAAAGCTCATCTTACAGGTCAGATCATCTGCTTGGTCAGCTCAGTTTAGCCTTGTGGGACTTGTAGCAGTGATGTAAGATATAATCTAGTGTTGCATGAAGCATCATTGATATAAACCAGTCTCCCAATACAATGCACCATTCCTCATTGTACCTTTCAGTTCAGTGGAACATTTTCCTCTGACATTGGGGGTGAGGGAAGAGGGACTTTTGTTCTTGTACTCTTTCTCTCATCCCTTCCAATTTTAGATTTAACCAATAAACCAATGGTTCTCAACCCAGTCCTCTGCGACCCCTATTCCAGTTGGGGTTTCAGGTATCCACAATGAATATGCATGAGATAGATCTGCATACAATGGAAGCAGTGCATGCCGATTTGTCTCATGCATATTCATTGTAGATATCCTGAAAACCTGCTGGCCTGAGGGTCCCAGAGGTTGGGTTGAGAACCATTGCAATAAGCACTGATAAAACACCTTTTATGTAAATAAATAAATACAAATGCATGTTAGACATCATTGATTTAATTAGTGGAGGAGGCCCCCATAAGCCCCCATAAGGAAATCCACAGTACTACCTTTTAACTTTCGAAAGGGAGACTATGATAAAATGAGGAAAATAGTTAAGAAAGAACTAAAAGGAGCAGTTTCAAAGGTTAAAGACTTACATCAAGCTTGGGTGTTGTTGAAAAATACTATCTTGGAAGCCCAGACCAGCTGTATTCCACGCTTTAAGAAAAGTGGAAGGAAGTCCAAAAAACTGCCAGCATGGTTTAAAGGTGAGGTCAGAGAGGTTGCTGTTGCCAAAAAAGCATCTTTCAGGAAATGGAAAAAAGAGCCAAATGATGAAACCTGGAAACAGCACAAGCACTGGCAGGACAAATGCAAGGCACTGATAAAGAAGGCAAAGGGAGAATTTGAGAAGAAGCTTGCTGCGGAAGCAAAAACGCGAAATAAAGATTTTTTCAAGTACATTCGTAGCAAAAAACCTGTGAGAGAGTCAGTTGGACCATTAGATGATAGAGGAGTTAAAGGGGCACTAAGAGGCGACAAGGCGATAGTGGAGAGACTGAATGAATTCTTTGCTTCGGTCTTTACTGAGGAAGATGTAGGGATGTTACCCATGACTGACGTGGTATTTAAAGGTGCGGAAGAATTGAAGGAAATATCGATACATCGGGAAGATGTATTACAACTATTAGATAAACTGAAGAGTAGCACATCACCTGGGCCAGATGGTATACATCCAAGGGTGTTGAAAGAACTGTAATAGGAGATTGCAGACCTGCTATTAGTAATCTGTGAACTATCATTAAAATCATCTCTAATACCTGAAGATTGGCAGATCGCCAATGTAACACCAATTTTTAAAAAGGGTTCGAGGGGTGATCCGGGAAACTAAAGACCGGTGAGCCTCACATCAGTACCAGGAAAAATGGTAGAAACCATCATAAAGAATAAAATTACTCAGCATGTAGATAGTCATGGCCTAATGGGAGACAGCCAACATGGCTTTAGACAAGGAAGATCTTGTCTTACTAATCTGTTATGTTTTTTTGAAAGTGTGAATAAACAGGTGGACAAAGGTGAGTCAGTTGATATAGTGTATCTGGACTTTCAGAAAGCCTTTGAGAAAGTCCCTCATCAGAGACTTTTGGCAAAACTAAAGAGTCATGGGATAGGAGGCAGTGTGCTACTGTGGATCAGGAACTGGTTAAAAGATAGAAAGCAGAGGGTTGGGCTAAATGGCCAATTTTCCCAATGGAGAAAGGTGAATAGTGGTGTACCCCAGGGATCTGTGCTGGGTCCGCTGCTTTTTGACATATTCATAAATGACCTGGAAAGTGGAATAACGAGTGAGGTTATCAAATTTGCAGATGACACAAAACTATTTAAAGTTGTTAAAACCCAAGAGGATTGTGGAAAATTGCAAGAGGATCTTGATAAATTGGAAGACTGGGCATCAAAATGGCAGATGAAATTTAATGTGGAAAAGTGCAAAGTTATGCACCTAGGGAAGAACAACCCAAACTATGGTTACACGATGCAAGGTTCCACATTAGGAACCACCACCCAGGAAAAAGATTTAGGTGTCATTGTGGATAACATGTTAAAACCCTCGGCCCAGTGTGCAGTGGCGGCCAAGAGAGCAAATAGAATGCTAGGTATCATAAGGAAAGGAATGGAAAATAAAACAAAAGATATTATAATGCCTCTATACCGTTCCATGGTGAGACCACACCTTGAATATTGTGTGCAATTCTGGTCACCGTATCTTAAAAAGGATATAGCGTTATTAGAAAAGGTTCAGAGAAGAGCCACCAAAATGGTAAAGGGGATGGAAGGATACTCCTATGAAGAAAGGCTAAAAAGGTTAGGGCTCTTTAACCTGGAAAAGAGACGGCTGAGGGGAGATATGATAGAGGTCTATAAATTAATGAACGGAGTGGAACGGGTAAACGTAGATCGACTGTTTACGTTATCAGAATATAGAAAGACTAGGGGACATGCAATGAAGCTACAGGGTAAACTATTTAAGACTATTAAAAGAAAATATTTTTTCACTCAACGTGTAATCAAACTCTGGAATTTGTTACCGGAGGATGTAGTAAAGGCTGTTAGTGTAGCTGGGTTTAAAAAAGGTTTGGACAAGTTCCTGGAGGAAAGGTCCATAAACCATTATTAAGAAGGGACCCAGGATATCAATGCTTGACCTAGTACAAGCATTGTAGAACCTGTGTCTTTTGGGGAAACTGCTAGGTACGTATGACCTAGATTGGCCACTGTTGGAAACAGGATACCGGGCTTCATGGACCTTGGTCTGACCCAGTATGGCATATCTTATGTTCTTATGTTCTTATTGTAATCTCTCATCCCGTTGTCTGCCTTGGTTTCGCCACCCCTCCCACAGCCCTAGTGCACATCTATTCACAATAGAGCACCAGCGATGGTGATAAGAGAACAGAGTGAGTAAGGGTGGGGGAGAGTGTGGTGTGACTGGAGTTGTGTGGGAGAAGAAGGTTGGGGCAGGGAGGGGAGCATGTGTTGGTGGCCGGGGGGATGAGGGGAATGAGAGTGCTGATGATGAGTTCCAGAGGGGGATGGGGAGAAGAGGGAATGTGAAGTATTTTCTTTTGTTATGACAGTACATTTGCCTTATGGTACAACCCTAAATAGAAGCACAGAGGAGGTAACCTACATGGAGCGGCAGGTTACAACCTTCACTACTTCACTGGGCAGACTAGAGGAACCATGGTCTTTCTCCAAGAACAAGCAGGAAGTCAGTCCTCACATATGGATGACGTCAATGCCGACTGAGCCCGCATGGAAGCATCTCCCCAGTTTTCAAAGAAAGCCTTTGGGAAATGTACCATGCATGCATGATCCCCTTTCCCCCAAGGGTGCCATCTTGCCTCAGTCTGTCCAGCATCTCCCAGAAAAAGTGTGGTGTTTTTTTTATACCTTTCTTTCCGGTTTGTATACCGGTTCCTTTCCCGCCCCCAAGTCAGCTTGCTTCGTCATCGCTCCTTAGGTTCATGCCTTCATTTTTACTTTTTTCTTCGAGATATCTCTTGACCGGCCTTCTTGCCTGTTTTTGGCCGAAAGCTTCGGACCCCTGCCAGATGGCAGGGACCACTTTTTTCCTGATGTCCTCCAGTGGTTTCAAAAGTGAGATTAGTGCAGCAAGATAATGTCCCTCACCGATCCAGATGACTGCTGCATCTTGTGCCTTGGCCCGGAACACGACGACTTGGACTATGAACTTTGCAGGACCATGACCTTAAAGGCCCTTAAGAGCCATCACCAACAGCAGGAAAACGTTTTCCAAAAGTCTGACTGCACCGGAGGCTCAGGCAACACCCCGCTCCAGGGCCTCCTCCGGTACCTTAGTGCTCTGTGAAACCCAGGTCACCTCAGAGTCCCACGACCGCAGTTCCTCTGAGAGGAAATCCCCGGAGGTGGAACGCAAGAAGTCAAAGTCCTCTGAGATCGGGTCCAGGAAGATGGGAAAATTACACTCCAGGTCCTGCAGTTCCCGACTTGATTCGGAGGAGTTGGAATGGGAGCGGGCTCTCAAATTGCTTCGAAATGAGTTGTTGGTACCCACTGACCGGCCTCAGACTCTCAAGGCCATCACCGTCAAGGACTCCCCCTCATTGGAACAAACGCTGGACCCGAAACACTTGGCGTCCGCGTCAAAGGCTTTGAAGCCAACTGGCATGCAGACCAGGATGGCAGCCTTAGTATCTCTGCCCTTGTGGCCCAGCAGCAGGTGTTAATGTCCAGTTCATCTGCCCCGAGGATGGCCTCGGTGTTCAAAGAGTGCTTGAAGTTCCTGTCGTGAAGAGCGTCTTCAATACCTTGAACAACCTTCAATACCTTGAACAACGCTGGATATTTCGTCTTGGAACGATGGAACCAGGGGGCATGAATAAAGAAATTGACTGGCAGAGTCTTCTTTAGAATATATCTTTAATATAAAACTAACAATCTCGTATGAGTATTTTATTCATCAATGATCGGGGCCTGGGACTGTGGATGATTTAAATGATTGGCTTTTGCCTCATTGAATAAATTTTTCGTCATAACTCTAGGTGGACCAATCAGATCAGGGGTTCCCCGACATGTGGGGGTTTTTCCCGATTCTGATTGGATGGTTCTCTTGTTTTAAAAGCGTCTTTTCAGCCATTGTAAGATTGACCTCAGCTGCGATGACGGCGTTTTGGAAGCAGTAGTTTTGAAAACAGTTTATGAAGAATTTTGAAGTCTGGTTATTACACTTGAAACAGGGCTGGATTGCCCAAAACGTGCACGTCGTGTACCCATTATAACTGGCATTCTGGATTGAGATAAGTCTATCTGATTTAAACTTTACTGGTTAATTGCACTTTAACTTTATTTTTTGGTGAAGAACCTTTGAGAATAAAAGTAGCTACCTGCCTGGTGAGAGCTGGTTTCCCTTCCGGCCTTCCCACGGCTAGCTCCGACAAAAGAATAATTATTAAGATTGTCATTTATTGAGATTGGGAGCTTTTTATTTATAATATCAATTTGCCCTGACTTAAAGGTTTTCTTAGTTCTGAAGTTCCTGTCAAGCAGCTTACAGCGGCTTCAAGTCGTCAGCCAGGGTGGCTGCCACTGGTATCGGGGCCCAATGCCAAGCAATTGTCTGACCTCAAACAATCGACACCTTCAGGATAAACTTATTGATGGGCCCCTGCATCGGAGAGAACCTGTTCGGGAAACCCATGGCATACAAAGCAGCAGAGATCGAGACTGAGTTCCTAACATGGACCCAGACTATCAAAAAAACCCTCTGTGCAGCCCCGTAAGAAGGCCTCAGGAAAGAAGCCCTTCTTTCCATGGAAAAAGGGCAGCTTTGGCAACGCCTCACAGTTCCAGGCCTTCTCGGCCCCACAGCACAGCCAACAGCACAAGGGACAGGGGCACAGCCCCCATAAGCAAAAGACCCCCAAGTCCCAGGCACCGGCTCCAGCTCCGGCTCAGCCTGGAAGGAGCTTTTGACTACCTGAGTGTGACCTGAGTGGGAAGCGTCTGTAGTGAGGACCCTTGAGTGATGAGGAGCCTGAAAAGGCATCCCCACTTGCAAGTGGTGGGGTGACTACCACCAGTTCAGGGACTACGCCAGGCGTCTGGTAACTTTGATTCTGTCCTGGAGATGCCCTATTGTCTGGGATCACTGGTCCCTGAGGCACCACTGAGCAATTCGCATTTGTAGGCAGGCATCTGGCATGACATGGACCGTGGAGAGTAGGTGCTTTATTGAAGAAACTCCTAAGCTTTTCGGCAAATGCCTTCTTCAAGGGGTATGAACCTCAAAATAAAAAGAAATGAAATAATAAAACCAAATAAAAAATAGATGGAATTACATAAATAAATAAGGCAAATAAATAAGCATGTAAAAGAAACCATTAATAAAACTCGCTTTGGGAGAAAGTAAAAGTAAGGGTGAGCATAAAAATGATGAGAAGATGAGAATGCCTTGTGAGTTACTGTTATGAGCAATACATATACCTTCCATAAAAAATACACCTATAGAGTAAACAGAGAGATGAGGAGGACGAAAATGTAGTGAGAATCCTGAGTAAAAGGTAAAAATTACTTACAAAGCCACACTGTGTGTAAAAATGTGTGAATACAATTGTATCAATAACAAACAACAAATAAGGTAGTAAGCGCTTCAGCTGGGGCTACATTGGGAGGAGGACTGAGGAGGGGGATCCTTCTCTTGGAAAATACCTAAAGTTAATGTTTTAACAACAAATTCTTAAACCATAAGCCATCTGGAAACTCATGAGTTTTTTAATATAAATTGTAACTGTTGGCTACATTCCTTGCATAGCTTTAAATCGAATATCTGAGTGTGTCCTCAGTGCATAGAAGGTCTACTGGCCAGAGACAATTGTGATACATAGCTATTTGGGATTGCTTTTAGAATTACAGAGACCTGGTCTTATACTTAAATCTCCTACTTAAGTTTGCAGCAGAGGTATACATTTTAAGGTTACAGAGTCCTTTGCATAATGAGCAGATACATAGAAGTAAGATTTCAATTTGAATATTTTAGTTTACATTGTCTGTTATAAGGCTGCTTCTCAAGGTGGGTTTAGTTGAATCAACTCTGCAGCCTGACTAATTTACCTGATCCAGTTTTGTCATCACAGCTCCAAGAGACTACACAAAGCTAAGCTTTCAGACTTTACAATTGCCTGTTTTTTTCCATGTAAATTTTAACTAGTAGCTTTACGTTTTTAGGAATATTCAGAATGCCTACATTCCTTGCTTAGCCTTTAAATCAGATATCTGAGTGTGCCCTCAGTTCATAGAAGGTCTACTGGTCAGGGACACTTAACTTCCCACCCACCCCAGGGTTGCATTACCTATATAGTCATCATATACATTGACATCTGTCCTTTTCTCCTTCTCCTAAGACCGCTTTATAGCAATCTTAATCAGCATGTCGTGTATTCAATGCAATAACTGTGGTGCTTTCATTCTAAGAAGAATCATTTGGAACCTAAGAACTTGCCCTTTATGCCTCAAGTTAGCTGCAATGCATAAGGAATTGACTATATGAAAGAATTAGGTGCAATTAAACACACCCCTTCTAGGATACAAACTGAACAAAATCCACCACCGCTCCCACAAAGAATCAAACAGTTCAGATACAAATTGATCACAGTGGGCTCTGATAGGATGTGACCTGTAACACAGAGAAACCCTGTACATCAAGAGAAATCCCTGCATAATGCCTTCTCTGCCTTGGATAATGAGGGTACCCAATCCGTGGAAACTGAAGTGCCCTTAAATGAGAGAGTCAATGCCCAATCTACTAATAATGCACCAAATATGAAGAAAAAATCACAAAACAGAAAACTACTACTCAGAGACACCAACTTGGGAACACAACTCAACACAACTCAAAGGAGAGAAGATGGTCAAATGCCTCCCAGGCTCTTCAGCCAGCAGGAATAGTTAGTGCAGAAAGTGAACATTCCAAAATTGATGTTGTCATCCACTTGGGTACAAATGTCCTGGCTAGAGACAGTGCCTCTGCGGTTCAAAGGGACTTCTAGACTCTGGAAACTCAAGCCCATTGTTAACACTATAGCATTCTCAGAAGTTCTGCCCATTCTTGGTAAGGGGGCAGAAAGGCTGCATCGCATAAACAACATTAATACATGGCTCCAAACCTGGTGCAAACAAGAAGGATTTAGATATATAGACAACTGGGGAAACAGATGAATCAACATGAGATTATACTGTGCTGATGGACTACATCTCTCTGTTGTAAAAAAAAAGTGGCCAATCTAGGTCATACGTAGCTAGCACTATCCCCAAAAGACACAGGCTCCACAATGCTTTTATCTGGTCAAGCATCGATATCCTGGGTCCCTTTTTAATAATGGTTTATGGACCTTTCCTCCAGAAACTTGTCCAAACCTTTTTTAAACCCAGCTACACTAACAGCTCTTACTACATCCTTCCGGTAACAAATTCCAGAGTTTGATTACACGTTGAGTGAAAAAATATTTTCTCTTATTTGTCTTAAATAGTTTACCCTGTAGCTTCATTGCATGTCCCCTAGTCTTTCTATATTCTGATAGCGTAAACAATTGAACTACGTTTACTCGTTCCACTCCATTCATTAATTTATAGACCTCTATCATATCTCCCCTCAGCCGTCTCTTTTCCAGGTTGAAGAGCCCTAACCTTTGTAGCCTCTCTTCATAGGAGTAGCCTTCCATCCCCTTTACCATTTTGGTGGCTCTTCTCTGTACCTTTTCTAATAACGCTATATCCTTTTTAAGATACGGCGACCAGAATTGCACACAATATTCAAGGTGCAGTCGTACCATGGAACGATACGGAGGCATTATAATTTCTCCAGGACCAAGCAGGAAGTCAGTCCTCACATATGGGTGACGTCTGCGCCGGCGGAGCCCTCGCGGAGCAATTTTCCTCAGCTTTCAAAGAAAGCCTTTGGGAATTGCAGCGCGCATGCGCGGTCCCCTTCCCGCCCAAAGGTGCCATCTTGGCCAGTCTTCTTTTTTCCGCGGAGCCCTACAAACGTTGTCTAATAGTCACCGCCGAAAAGTTGATTTTTTCCTTATTATTTTCAGTATTTCTTCGGTTCGATGCCGGTCCTTTTTCCGCCCGGCCTCGCGACGCCGGTTGCGAGGCCTCCCCTTCTTTTTCGTTTTTTTCTGTCCTTCGCGACTACTTCGCGCCTTTTTTCTTTTTTCCCTGGCAGCCCGTTCGTTCGACCTCGCAGGGGCCCTTTTTCCCCCGATGGCCGCCAGTGGCTTTAAAAAGTGTGTTAAGTGTAAGAAACGTATGTCTCTTACCGACACACATGATTGCTGCCTCCGTTGCCTGGGCCACGATCATGAAGAAATGATCTGTGGGCCCTGTAGCAAGATGTCCGCGAAGTCTTTGCGGAGTCGGCAGCATCAGCGGGAGAGAATCTTCTCTGACCCCAGCCGTACCCGGACCTCGTCAGAAGCTTCGGTGTCCAGAGAATCTGGCTCTGAACACCGCCGGAGCTCTTCTGAGAGGGGGTCCCCTAACCGGGAACATCAGCGGAAGAAGAAACCCGCGAGGGCGGCGTCGGTGGACGCTCCTGGCTCCTCGAGGGCCAGGTCGCATAGCCCCGACAGCCGTCCCAGGTCTTTGGAGCTGGAGCGGCCGTCCAAACAGCCTCGTCTGGAGATGGACTCCTCTGCTCACGTAAGTGCTGTTGTCTTCGTAGACTCGCCTCCAAGTGGTCCGACGTCGGGCCCGACGCCGTCGGGGCCCGAGTCGGGGGCTGCTGGGTCTCCTGAGTTCGGACTCAGGTTGACGGCCTTGGAGCGCAGCTTGACTGCCTTCATGGACCAGCAGCGGGCATTGATCGCTGGCCTCGCTGGCGCGTCTGCCCTGACCGCCGGGACGTCGACGTCTAAGTCGACCCCGGAGACCGAGCCGATCCTCGAGTCCATGCGGGCTCGAGTTGATCCTCGGTCGAGGTCACCTTCGGCCTCCCGTTCGGGGCTGAGGTCGTCGACGCCGACTCTCTCGGCTTCGGGGCGGACGGCGTCTGTGCCCGCCCGACCGGAGCCGCTCGACTCCTCCTCCGAGGAGTCGGCCTGGGAATCCGAGTCACCTGGTTCTTTCCGGACTCGGTGTGTCCCTTCTGACTCCCCCGAGTCCGAGCCTCGGAGACAGTCCCCCCCGGAGGATGCCCGGTTCTCGGACTTCGTAAGGGATATGGCCAAGGCCTTGGCCTTCCCTGCGGATCCCGAGGAGGAGCCTCGAGCCGAGGAGCTCGATGCCCTCCAGTATGTCTCTCCTGCGAAGGAGCACTTTACTGTACCGGTTCCTCCGATGCTGGAACGACTTCTCTTCCGCATGTGGGAGAGTCCGGCGTCGTCGCCGGTCTTAAGCAAGCGGGTCGATGCCATATATCGAGTCCGCAAGAGCCCTGGCTTCCAGAAAGCACAGCTGCTGCACCATTCCATGGTGGTGGAATCGGCCATGCATCGGCTCAAGAGCCAGAAGATGCACTCCTCGGTGCCTCACGGCAGGGAAGCCCGCAGCCTGGATGGCATCGGTAAGAAGTGTTTTCAGGGCTCTATGCTTGCTTGTCGTGTCCAGACTTACCAGCTCTACATGGGCATGTATCTCCGGGACCTGGCTAAAGAACTAGCCGGATTCTCTGCTGGTCTCTCCGAGGAACCTTTGCGGAGGTTCCTGGCCTTGTCCACTGGTATTCGTGAGTGCTCCAAGTTCATTTCTCGAGCAGCCTATGATGGCTTCGAGGCATCGGCTCGAGTGGCCGCAGCCGGCATCGGAGCCCGCCGCCAGGCTTGGCTCCAGTCATCCGACCTCGAGTCCTGGGTGCAGGACAAGTTGGTCGATGTCCCCTGCAGAGGTGAAAACCTCTTTGGTAAACCTATGGACGAGAAGGCTGCTCAGCTCGAGACAGAGACTCTCACCAGGACTCGGCTCTCCAGGAAAACCTCTGCCCCTTCCCAAAAGAAGGGCTCGGGGAAGAAGCCCTTTTACCCGAGGAAGGCGGCTGCCTATAAACACTACCCCCATTATCAGGCCTCCGCAGCTCCCCATCAGGGTCAGCAGGCCAAGGGACGGGGTAACGGATCCCGTAGGCAGCAAGCCCCCAAGCCTGCGCCACCGGCCCCTGCTCCGCAGGGTGGGGGTTTTTGACTCGTTCAGCATAGCCTCTCCCCCTCCGCTGGTTTCTCTCAGCACGGGAGGCCGGCTGGTCCACTTTGCCCACAGGTGGTCCAACATCACGTCAGACGCCTGGGTGCTCCACATAGTCCGAGAGGGCTATCTTCTGCACTTCCACCAGGTACCTCCCCCCTACTTTCCAGGGGAGCCTCTGCGACCCCCTCTTCACCGGGACTTACTCCTTCAGGAGTTGGCAAGTCTTATTCGGGAACAGGCAGTGGAGCCGGTGCCCCATCACCTGCGGGGTCACGGTTTTTATTCCCGGTACTTCCTGGTACCAAAGCGGACTGGAGGCCTCAGACCCATCCTAGACTTGCGGAACCTCAACAAGTTCCTGGAGAGGGAAAAGTTCAAGATGCTTACCCTTGGAATCCTGCTGCCCTACCTCCGGCAGGGAGATTGGCTATGCTCCTTGGATCTAAAGGATGCCTACACTCACATCCTCATCCACCCAAGCCACCGCCAATACCTAAGGTTTGTGGTGGCGGGCAATCATTACCAATACAGAGTACTGCCCTTTGGCCTATCCTCCGCACCACGAGTCTTCACAAAATGTCTCGCAGTGGTTGCGGCTTATCTCCGGCTTCAAGGCCTCTTCGTCTTTCCTTACCTGGACGACTGGCTTATCAGGGCCCCGTCCGCCACGGAGGCCACTCACGCCACAAAACGTACTGTAACTCTGCTCCAGTACTTGGGCTTTGTCATAAACTTCGAAAAGTCCACTTTGCTCCCCTCTCAGGACCTCGAGTTCATCGGCGCCAGACTGGACACGCTTCAGGCACGGGCGTTTCTGCCGCTCGACAGGGCTCACCGGCTCATGGCTCTCGCCAGACGTTTTCGCAGCCATCCCCGGGTCTCGGCCCGGCTCTTCCTGAAACTGCTCGGCCATATGGCGTCCACGGTCCATGTGACCCCCAATGCCCGCCTGAACATGCGGCCAGCTCAGTGGTGCCTTCGCTCTCAATGGCGTCAGGCCTCGGGGAGACTGGCGGACTCGGTACGCATCTCTGGCCCGCTAGTCTCTTCCTTACGATGGTGGCTTCACCTACCCAACCTAGTGCTCGGAATGCTTTTCCAGTCTCCTCCGCCGGTCCAGGTACTGACGACCGATGCTTCTCTCCTGGGTTGGGGAGCACATTGCCAAGGGACATGTACTCAGGGTCTCTGGTCCCCGTGGGAATCTGCCCAGCAGATCAACTTCCTGGAGCTCAGGGCCATTCGCCTGGCTCTGAAGGCCTTCTCCCACCTCACGTCTCACCAGTCTGTGCTGGTCCAGACGGACAATCAAGTTGCTATGTTCTACGTGAACAAGCAGGGGGGCACGGGCTCCTTCCTTCTCTGCCGGGAAGCACAAAAGCTCTGCGCTTGGGCCGTCAGCCGGGGAATCCTCCTCAAAGCTGTCTATCTCCCAGGTCAAGAAAATCACCTGGCAGACAAACTGAGCAGAATCCTCCAACCGCACGAGTGGAGATTGGACCCGTTGGTGGTCCAACGGATCTTCCTGCGGTGGGGCCTCCCCACGCTGGATCTCTTCGCCAGTCCTCTGAACAGGCAACTTCCTCGATTCTGCTCTCGGGAACCGCACCCCCTCCGAGTAGCGGCGGATGCTTTTCTGCTCTCGTGGTCCACGGGCCTTCTGTATGCCTTTCCTCCCATGCCGCTGGTGTCTCGAACTCTTTTCAAGGTTCTCCAGGACAAGGCCTCCGTGATCCTGATCGCTCCCCGGTGGCCCCGGCAACCGTGGTTCCCGCTTCTGATGCAGCTGGCGGTGGATACCCCGTTGCCTCTGGGGTTTCAACCCGATCTCCTGACTCAGGATCAGGGGTCTCTCCTACACCCCAACCTCAGAGCTCTTCATCTGATGGCCTGGCTGCTGAAAGGGTAGTCCTTGCTCCCCTCCTGTTACCTCCGGAGGTGGAGGAAGTCGTACTGGCTTCCAGGCGACCCTCTACCCGGAAATCCTACGCCCTTAAATGGCGTCGCTTTTCCAACTGGTGTACTCAACGGTCTCAAGATCCCTTCTGCTCGGTGTCGGTGGTCTTGCAGTACTTGCTTTCCCTCTCCAATCTTGGGCTCAAGTCCAACTCGGTCAAGGTTCACCTCAGTGCTATTTCGGCACATCATGTGTCAGTGGAAGGCAGGCCTCTTTCCGGCCACCCCCTCGTGGCTCGGTTCTCCCAGGGCCTTCTTCTCCTCAAACCACCGTTGTGCCCCCCAGCCCCTGACTGGGACCTGAACGTGGTTTTACAGCGGATCACCTGCCCGCCTTTTGAACCCATGGCTACCTGTCCTCTTCGTTTTCTCTCTTGGAAAACCTTATTCCTGGTGGCCCTCACTTCCGCTAGACGCGTTAGTGAACTGCAGGCCCTGGTGTCTGATCCTCCCTACACTCGGTTCTCCAAGAACAGGGTAGTCCTGCGGACTCACCCTAAGTTTCTTCCAAAGGTGGTCTCCCCTTTTCACATCAATCAGGAGGTGGTGCTTCCGACCTTCTTTCCCAGGCCACACTCCAGCCGAGCTGAGATGGTCTTGCATACCCTGGACTGTAGAAGGGCGCTGAACTTCTACCTTGATCGTACGCGGGAGCACCGTAAGACTGTCCAGCTCTTCCTGTCTTACGACCCTAATAAATTAGGGCTCCCTGTCTCTAAGCATACTCTGTCCATCTGGGTAGCTGACTGTATCGCTTGGACTTATGCGGCGGCAGGCCTCTCGCTGGAGAGTCGAGTCACCGCTCATCGGGTTTGGGCGAAGGCTGAGTCAGTGGCTTACCTCCGCTCTGTTCCGTTGGCAGACATCTGCCGGGCCGCTACTTGGTCTTCGGGCCAGACGTTTGCGGCCCATTACTGCCTCGAGAGGGAGTCCCGCAGGGACAGTGCTTTCGGACAGGCAGTCCTCCGTAATCTCTTCGAGGTTTAAGCAACTCCTACCCTCCATCCCGGATGTTGGGCTACCGGTTGGAGATTATTCAGAGAAGATTCCTTCCTTCTGTGCTGCTGAGCTAGAGGGAGCTCATTTTTGTGCTTAGGGTCTCCGGTAGCCTTAAGCTGGGGAGTCCCATATGTGAGGACTGACTTCCTGCTTGGTCCTGGAGAAAGCGTAGTTACTCACCTGTAACAGGTGTTCTCCAGGAGCAGCAGGAATCAGTCCTCACAACCCTCCCTCCTCCCCTTGGAGTTGCAATCCTATGATTTAGTTTTTGCACTTTTTTTGCTGTCTTTTTGCTATGTCATCAGACTGGCCAAGTTGGCACCTTTGGGCGGGAAGGGGACCGCGCATGCGCGCTGCAATTCCCAAAGGATTTCTTTGAAAGCTGGGGAAAATTGCTCCGCGAGGGCTCCATCGGCGCCGACGTCACCCATATGTGAGGACTGATTCCTGCTGCTCCTGGAGAACACCTGTTACAGGTGAGTAACTACGCTATCTTTTGTTTTATTTTCCATTCCTTTCCTTATGATACCTAGCATTCTATTTGCTTTCTTGGCCGCCGCTGAAAACTGGGCGGAGGGTTTTAACATGTTATCAACGATGACTCCTAAATCTTTTTCCTGGGTGGTGGTTCCCAATGTGGAACCTTGCATCGTGTAACCATAGTATTGGTTGTTCTTTCCTAGGTGCATAACTTTGCACTTGTCCACATTGTGACGTAGAAGCCTCTCATGAAGCTATGGAAACAGACAGAGATCCGGTGGAGAAAACCGGTACTGCAAGAGAATGCAGGATTTTCTCTTCAGAGAGAAAAAAACACGTTGCTAATCAGGAACCACACCTCACCTTAGGGGTGGAGAGAAGCCAAGTCTCTGATTGGGCACGCCCAAGCAGGGGGCGGGCAGTGCAACACACGGGCAGCTTGTTAAGCAGTCAGAAACAGTTAGAGTTGGAAGTGAAAGGAGAAAGAGAAAGAGTGGTGGAGTTCGAAGGACAAGAGGAACAGGAAGAGTTGGAGAGAGAGCAACTAGGCACCTGTGATCCACAGAGGAACAATTGGGACTCACGAAGCAAGTACCTGGGAGACTCAGGGGCAGTGAGAGACTTCTGTGAGCAGAGGGATTCAAGAGCACTGAGAGACCCAAGGATACAACCCAGGCTTCCAGAGAACCAAGCAGGACCTTGGAGCAGAAAGCAGAGGGACAAAGAATTCTCCTGGAGAAAACCTCAGCACAAGGTACAAAGGGGAGTTGAAGCAGCTAGCAGCTATAACAGTGGGAAGCCAGAAAGATTGAAAGCTAACTTTAAAAGCCAGAATAAGGTCAGACAATATGGTGGCAGTTGGGGGCAGCCTGAAAGGTATTTAAGCAGCCCAAGATACTCTCATAAGCCAGCCAAAGTCATTAGCTTAGAGGCTAATAGAAAGAAAGCTGATGAGTCTTATTGCAGAGAAGTGAGCCAAGATAAGCCTGACGGTACTACTTTTAAAGCCCTGTTTAGAAACTCTCCAGACTCAGCTGAAGTTTTAAACCCAGCACTTACGTTCAGAGATAAGTGGGGGAAGGATTCTTCTAACACGCTGATCTGTTGTCCTACCAAAAGCAGCATTCCTAATTATCATGAGATAAAGGTCTTAAACAAACATTTACCTGAAGGAGAAGGAAAATACCAGCTTAGCCCAGAAAAGACGCAGGCTGAATTACTTCTCAAAGACTTCAGAGAATTCCTTGAGAGCAGGGCAGTTTCTCCCTATAAGCCAGCACAGCCTATAAACAGCTGTGAAGAGGAGATGCCTCTAGATTCTTCTCTGCCGTACACAGAACAGGATTGTGCAATGGACTGCTCAACATGTATTATTGAGGAGATTAAGTAAATGCTGTAAAAGGTTATATGAAGAAATATAACAAGAAGTTACCTTGCTGATTGTTATGCTGAGAAGCTTATGAGAAGTGAATAAGTTAAAAGCATATTTGTCTGGATATCAAGAGCATTGCTGTTATGCCAGAGTTTGTTTCAGTTAATGAAAAGTCACATGACAATTGAATGTGCTTCCTGAAGCCTATGGACATTTAGCCCAGCAGTACAAACCTTGTATAAGTTTGGTTTCTTACTCTTGTTTTGTGCTTAAAAACCTCTTTTGCGTCTGTTTGCACTTGAACTGCAAAGAGGGAGATAAACCTCACAAAGAAATTTCTTTGCCTGCCTTAACTACTTGAGCACACACAACTACAATCTCAACCCTGAAGGGCACCAAAGGCCACCTCCTACTGAAACCCTCAAGGTTTAGGTAGTGGGTGGGTGGCAACATTAAATTCCATCTGCCATTTGGATGCCCAGTCTTCCAATTTATCCAGATCCTCCTGCAGTTTTCCACAGTCCTCTTGGGTTTTAACAACTTTAAACAGTTTTGTGTCATCTGCAAATTTGATAACCTCACTCGTTATTCCCTTTTCCAGGTCATTTATGAATATGTCAAAACGTAGCAGACCCAGTACAGATCCCTGGGGTACTCCACTATTCACCTTTTTCCATTGGGAAAATTGGCCATTTAGCCCTACCCTCTGCTTTCTATCTTTTAACCAGTTCCTGATCCACAATAGTACACTGCCTCCTATCCCATGACTTTTTAGTTTTGCCAAGAGTCTCTGATGAGGGACATTGTCAGAGGCTTTCTGAAAGTCCAGATACACTATATCAACCGACTCACCTTTGTCTACCTGTTTATTCACACCTTCAAAAAAACATATCAGATTAGTAAGACAAGATCTTCCTTGTCTAAAGCCATGTTGGCTGTCTCCCACTAGGCCATGACTATCTACATGCTGTGTAATTTTGTTCTTTATGATGGTTTCTGCCATTTTCCCCGGTACTGATGTCAGGCTCACCGGTCTGTAATTTCCCGGATCACCCCTGGAACCCTTTTTAAAAATTGGCGTTACATTGGCGATCCTCCAATCTTCAGGTATTACAGATGATTGTAATGAAAGTTCACAGATTACTAATAGCAGGTCTGCAATCTCATATTTCAGTTCTTTCAACACTCTTGATTTGCTACTATTCAGTTTATCAAATAGTTGTAATACATCTTCCCGGTGTAGCAATATAAGACCTATTAAAAGAAGAGGGCTGTTACAAGATACCCTGTTCTATACCCTCAGCAGGGGGGGGGGGGGGTAGTCCCTCAGGTAGGCTAGAGCAGGAAAAAAAGTTTAAAACACAACAGGTTCTGGGGACAGAGCAGGGAGAGATATTTAATTTAAAGCAACAGTTAACCTGGCTACCACACAAAAGCCAGTTAGTTGAGAGAGGCAAGGTAAGTTATACAGCTGAGGAGCTCATGTGCAAAACTAAAGGGAACAGGGATGTGAAGTAGCACACCAATAAGACAATAATAAATAAATAAATAATCAAATAGACATCTAGAACTCACAGCAATTTGTCACAGGAGTTAAATATCCACCTCTCTAGCAGAGCACTGTGAGGGCACTGCTCTTCCCAGATTTGCAATACAAGGACTGGAGATGCCAAAACCACACATGCAGTTCTAAAAGTAAAAATAAGAATTCATCATACTGGCACCAATAATCAAACACCACCAAACAATCATCAAAAAAACTCAAACACATGTACAGCAAACCAGATAAAATCAAATACCACCAAACAAGTTCAAATACCACCACACGCGATTTAATAAATTCTGCACACAGTGTAGAATCAACTCAAAGGCAAGTCGAAATAAAATTGCAGTGTAGAATCAACGCAAAGGCTAGGCAAAATAAAATTGCAGAGGCGAGCAAGTCACAGTGGTTTGAGCCAATTTGAAGGCAAGGCATAGGCAAGTTAGAACAAAATTGGAAAAGTCCGCCAAAATCACCAAATTCTTAACACTTTGTTGTGTCTGCCCGAAAACGTTTAATGAAAGTGAACTATAAAGCGACCAATAACCAGCACACGACACAACTAATACGGTAAGTGTAAAGCCTGGGCGAATGGATATCGCCCGGTATATAGCACACTTCTAAGGGGTGTTGGGGCGGGGGCAGGAATGGGTGATTCTGAGAGGCAGGAGACCAGGTATGACTCTGGGCCTGTGGCGACTCATCGCAGGGCACGGGCGGCGGCCCCCTGGGGTACCCAGAAACTATTGGCACGAAAACAGCAAGCGCCCCCAATACACCCGCAGGCAAGTTTCCCGTAGGCAGGGAAAAAAGACAGGCAAAGGATCAGCAGCGGTGGCAAGCCCTCGGCAGACGACCTGCCGGCACGAGCTCTCTCCTAGCGACAGGACGAGCTGCTGGAGAGATGGAGCCAAGTGGAGCTGGCGATCTACCTCTGACTCCTCTGCGATCTACAGGTAGATCGCGATCTACCTGTTGGACATGCCTGCTTTATAGCAACAGGATAAAATCAAAATAAACATAACTATCTTTTTTTATCTCAACAAATAGGAGTGATCTACACAGAGCGGTGGGTACACCCCTAAACAAAGGCATGGGGAGGGGTGACCTGCACGGAGTGGCAGGTGCACCTACTCTTAACCGCCTTGCCAGGCAGACTAGATGGACCATACTGGTCTTTATCTGCCCTCATATACTATGTTACTATGGATGTGAAGGGAATAGTCGAGGCTACTTAATACGATATTGTGAGAGCCGTCTCAAAGAAGAGCACATCAAGATTACAATTATTAAGGTGTGAGATCTTGTGTTTTAAATTTCCAGATCTAGAAACCAAACCCAGAGGTAAGGTCAAATTAAAACTTTTAGGGACTTGCCTTGGTCAATAAAGTCCGAGCACATTGCGGTATTGCAGCAATTCCTCAAAAAGGGCAAATCAGCTAGAGATGCCTTTCCTTGTTCTTTTAAAGGGGCTTTTTTTATGCCAAACAGAAAAGGTCAAAGGGGAGCTTGCTGAGACTAACAGTTATGTTCAAATTCCACATGGTGTTTAAAATACCAGATTATATTCACCATCCTCTTTGCTAAATAAAACTGTCACATTGAAAGTTGTTTAGTTAAAAAAATAAAATTGTAAGCATGGAAAATGTTATGACTCCAGGCACCAAAAACACACAGTACAAACTGGTGCTGTTTGTAATGAAGATTGTGCTCCATGTAAATAATGACAAGTGTGTGGATACAAATACCTTGATGGATAAAATAATCATCTAAAGTAAAAAAAAATAGTGAGACAAGTGCACATGTGTGTTCAGCACAAAATTAAAAAAAAAATCATGATTAGGACTTGCAGCACTTGCTGTAACCAAACAAAAGGGTTATAACAAGCAAACACACTCATGTCCAAAACAGAGGAACAATGGGGATCATAAGGAGATTCATCAGACCCATGCCATATGATTCAAAAAATAAAAACAAGAAAAGCGGTGCAGAGCTGGATCGGTACCTCAAACAACAAAGATGAAGTGCCAAATGATCACAAATTAAAGGTCAATAGAGGAGAAACCTTTTCAAAAGGAATCTAAAAATACTGTTTAAGGTACCAGTGCGGCTCTGCACTGCTTTTCCTTTTTTTATTTTTTAATATGGGTGACATCGACGCTGATGGAGCCCTGCGCAGAAGCTTCGCCCCAGCTTTCAAGAAAGCCTTTGGGAGATGCACCATGCATGCATGGTCTCCTTCCCTCCCAAGGGTGCCATCTTGCTTCAGTTTTTTTTTTCCGCGGAGCCCACTGGACATGTCTGTTTTCCCCAGAAAAAGAGTTCATTTTTTTCTTGGAAATGTTCTTTTCCCTGGTTGCGTACCGCTTCCCTTTCCCACCCCTGAGCTTGCTTGCCTCGGCATGCATTTTGGGTTCATATTTTCTTTTCCTTTTCTTGTTTTTGACTGGCACAGTTTCATGCCCTTTTCACTGGTGGAGCCCCAGGTCTTTGACCTCACTGGGGCCCCTTTTCCCCCCATGGCCTCTGCTATTGGTTTCAAGAAGTGTGATCAGTGTTTGTGGACCATGTCCCTCACCGACACACATGACTGTTGTCTCTGACCCCTTGGATTGTGGTCTCTGTAAGAGGATGTCCTCTAAGGCCATTAAGAGTTGTCAGCAGAAGTATGAGAAGATCTTCCAAAGGTCAGACTCTGCCCTGAAGTCTCCAGCGACACCATGCTTCAAGGCCTCATCCAGGACCCTGGAGCCCCAATGTGACCCCACTGCCTCTGACCGAAGCCATGGGGCCTCCAAGTGGAGCATCCCGGAGGTGGAGCACAAGTAGAAATAATCCTTTAAGGCAACATCCATGGACGAGTCGGGGAAAGCGGGTAAGTCCCACACCTGGTCCTGCAGTTCACATTGCAAGTCCGGGGGATCAGAACGGGAGCACCGACCAAGGTCGCCTGAAAAGAATCATTTGCCTCTGGTGATCGGCCTTGGGACCCCTGAGGCCATCCTGTTCGAGGACCCCCCCTCATCGGAGCCAGCACCAGGCCTGAGATCCTTGGTGCTCGCGCCAAAGGCTGGGGAGTCATCTGGACTGGAGACCAGAATGGTGACCTTGGAGCACAATTTGTCTGCCTTCATGGCCCAGCAGTGGGTCCTGATACTCAGTTCCACCGGGTCATCTGCCCATACCATCGGGGCTTCGACCTTGAGGAGATCCCCGGACATCGAGCCGATCCTCAAGTGCCAGCGGCCTCGAGTTGATCCTCAACATCAGTCTCAATCCTTGTCCCAATCCTCGGGACCAAGGTCTTGCCCAATGAGTGGCCGCGGCTCCTCCCACAGAACCTTCGAGGGGCATGGCCATCGGGCTCAGAGCCTGACCTCACAACCCGGACTGTCCTCAAGAGTCGGACTGCTGTACTGAGGATGAGGAATCTCCGGACACCCGTCATCACCACGATGTGCTCTTGGACCCATCTCCCTCCGAGACATGGCGCAGGTTCCCTGCCTGAGGACATGGCATTCCTCAACTTAGTGCAGGACATGTCAAAGGTGTTGGCGTTCAAAATTGAGGCGGAGGAGGACCCTCACACAGAGGAGCTTGAGATCCTCCAGTATGAGGCCCTTCCGAAGGAGAGAGTGCTCATTCCTCTGTTTCTGGAATGGCTGCTCCTCCGCATGTGGGAAACACTGGCATTGGTACCCATCGTCCACTGTAGCCCTGGCTTCCAGAAAGCACAATTGCCACACAACTCCATGGTGATGAAGTCAGCCATGTGTTGGCTCAAGAGCCAGAAGATGCACTTCTTGGTGCCTCTGTGTATGGAGGCCCGCACCTTCGTCTCCCTGGGCAGAACGTGCTACCAGGGCTTGATACTCATCAGCCGTATCCAGACATACCAGCTATACATGGGCATGTACCTGAGGGACCTGGTGAAGGAACTCACCGGGTTCTCCACTGGTCTCTCCAAGGAACCCCCCCCCCCCAGCAGTTCCGGAGCCTGTCCTCTACCATCAGAGAGTACTCCAAATTCATGACTTGAGCAGTCTATGACAGCTTCGAGTCGCTGGCTAGAGTAGAATGCTTCTGACGTGGAGCAATGGGTTCAGGACAAATTGGTCGATGTCCCCTTCCAAGGAGAGAAGCTCTTTGGCAAACCCATGACTGATAAGGCTGCAGAGTTGGAGTCTGAGTTCCTGATGAGGACTAGGCTCTCTAAGAAGATCGCTACCCTTCTCCGACCAAAGGTCCTAAGTAAAAGCCCCCTTACTCAAGGAAGGGGAGGACTTGCAGAAACTACCCTCAGTATCAGGCCTCCCCAGCAGGGTCATCAGGCCTGGGGATATGGGAATGGCGCTCATAAGCTGAAGGTTCCCAAAACCCAGGCACCAATTCCGGCACAGCCTGGCAGGAGTTTTTGACTCCTTGTGCATAGCCTCTCCATCCCCGGGAGGTTCACCCCAGCAGCCCACAGGAGGATATCTGATTCTGTTTGCCCACCGATGGCCAGCCATCATCACCGACACCTGGGCAGCCACTACCAATACAGGGTCCTACCCTTTGGCCTGGCCTCCGCCCCAAGGGTCATCACCAAGTGCCTAGTGGTGGTCGTGGCCCTCTTCCACCTCCAAGGGGCCTTCGTCTTTCCCTATCTGGATGACTGGCTCATCAGAGGAGGTGCAGCAGGCCACGGCCCACACCATTGGCATCCTACAGCATCTAGGGTTTGTCATAAACCACCCCATGTCCCACCTCCTCCTGACACAGTGTCTGGAATTCATGGGAGCCCGGCTGGACACCCTTCAGGCCAGAGCATTCTACCTCAAGACAGGGCCGACCATCTCAGGGCACTGGCTGCAGACATACAGGTCAGACACACCATGTCTGCATGCCTCCTGCTACATCCGCTGGGCCACATTGCATTCATGGTCCACGTCACCCAGGCCACCAGACGGCTTCAGGACGGTGACAGTGACCCACCAACTTATGGATTCCCTCAGCTGGTGGCGGGTTCTGCAGCCCTTCTAGGCCCCCGATCCCCATAGGTTCCTCACTATGGATGCTTCCCGACTGGATTGGGGTGCTCATTGTGAAGATCTCTGCACCCAGGGCAGTTGGTCGCAGTCAGAGAGCCAACTGTATAATGACCTGCTGGAGCTTCAGGCCATATGCATGGCTCTCCAAGCCTCCCACTACTGCCTGCAGCACCAGTCATTGCTGTCCAATCAAGTGGCAATGTTCTACATGAACAAATGGGGGCACGGGGTCTTATGCCCTCTGCCAGGAGGCAGTGGCTCTCCACTCCTTTGTGCTCCACAGTGGGATACTCCTGTTAGTGATGTATTTTTTAAGGACTACAAAACGGGACTGCTACTTCTGGAGAGAGATCTGCAATTGTAAGTATTTACTTCTGGGAATTTTTCTAAATCTTGGGAAAAAGGAATTCTTTAGATTAAAGCTGATTAATCTATGAACCCAGTGTATTTGTTAAATCAGTCAGGGCCTCGTAGCAGCAAAGAGTTTTCAGTTTAAATTTAAAACACAGCAGAGAGCTTTCTGGTTAAATTTAGAAACCAGCAGAGAGCTTCCAGTTTAAATTTAATACTCAGTTAGGGCCTAGTAGCAGCAAGGCGCTTTCAGTTTACATTTAAAACACAGAAGAGAGCTTTCTGGTTAAATTTAGAACCCAAGACTCCCTCTATCCAAGCAAGGGCTATGGGACTCCACCTGGAGATTGGTAACAGATTACCTTAGAAGCACAGGACAGAGTACTGTGTAGCAGCCAGCTTTTAATAAGTCTTTTTCCCTCCCTCCCCCAACACCCACCACCTCTGGGATAATCGTAGCTTTATAGGTTTTTAAACCTTTTAAAGGAAAGGAGGTACCATATTCACTCTCAGGTTCAGCTGTTTATTCTCATCAGCATACATTAAGGACCTGAGATTAATTAAACTACAGGTGAACAAAGATACATTAAACGTATTAAGTATAGTTTTATTAGTATAAGTATCCCCAGCAACCCTTAGTAAAGAACTTAATATCTAAACACAACCTTAAAACGAAGATGCAGACAGCAGTCCAGCAGCGAGATGGGAGCTTTCCAGTCTTTTGCATTGAGTGTGACATGTATGATTTTCTCCCAGTTAGTGAGGGCTCTTGCATATGCACAAGGTGCAAGAAGCTCTTTGCTCTCAGGGAACGAGTCCGATCTCTGAAGGCAAGAGTAGCAGACTAGGAAGACATAAGGAAGACAGCGGTACATAGACGAGATCTACAGGGATATAGTCCTGAAGTCCCACCTCCAGTCTGGCAGCATCCCTGTTGCTATGGAGGAGGGAGGTCATGTGACAGGAGAGCATCACCCTGGGGTGGCAGGAAGTGATCCTGTAGCTAGGACCCTGTCCTCCAGATGATGTAAAACCCTCTCGCACCGAGGAGGTTTCTCCAGGGCCATGTGTCCATGAGGGAAGGGTTAGGACAGCCATTATAGTTGGTGATTCGATCATTAGACATTTAGATAGCTGGGTGGCTGGTGGATGTGAGGATTGCCTGGTAATATGTCTGCCTGGTGCGAAGGTAGCGGACCTCACGCACCTCCTAGACAAGGTCTTAGATAGTACTGGGGAGGAGTCCGCTGTCTTGGTACATGTCAGTACCAATGACATAGGAAAATGTGGTAGGGAAGTTCTGGAGGCTAAATTTAGGCTTTTAGGTAGGAAGTTGAAATCCAGAACTTCCAGGGTAGCGTTCTCCGAAATGCTTCCTGTTCTACGCACAGGACCCAAAAGGCAGACAGAGCTCCGGAGTCTCAATGCGTGGATGAGACAATGGTGCAAGGATGAGGGTTTTGGATTTGTTAGGAACTGGGGAGCATGGGGGGAAAGGAGGGGCTTTTCCAAAGGGATTGACTTCACCTTAACCGGGATGGAAGCAGGCTGCTGGCATTAACCTTTAAAAAAAAGTTAGAGCAGCTTTTAAACTAGATAATTGGGGAGAGCCGACAGTTGCCCAAGAGCGCATGGTTCAGAACAATGTATCCTTGAAGGATACTACCAAATAATTGAAGTTAGGGCACATCAGCAGAGAGGTTCCAATAAAGACAAAGGTAGCCCAAATGCCCTTGAGTACAGAGCAGACAGAGCTTAAAGATTCCAAATTACCCCTGCCTACCGATAACCGGATTAATATGAATAAAATACAGTCTCTAAAATGCTTGTATGCAAATTCTAGAAGTCTGAAAAAATAAGATGGGAGAGTTAGAATATATAGCACTAAATGAGAAGTTAGATATGATTTGGTATCTCAGAGACATGGTGGAAAGAGGACAAACAGTGGGACACTGTGATACCTGGGTACAAACTATATCGTAATGATAGAGCTGATCAAATTGGTGGAGGGGTTGCGCTCTATGTTAGAGAGGTCATTGAGTCACAAAGCATTAAAGTTTTGTAGGAAACAAAATTCACTATAGAATCTCTATGAATTGAAATTCCATGTAAAAAGGGGAAGGCAATCGCAATGGGGTTGTACTATCGACTGCCTGGCCAGAATGAACAAATGGATGATGAAATGCTCAAAGAAATCAGGGAAGCTAACAAAAGTTACAGAACAGTAATAATAATGGGTGATTTCAATTACCCTGGTATTGACTGAGTCAGTGTCACGGCAGGACATGCTAGGGAGATAAAGTTTCTAAATGAAATAAATGACTGCTTCTTGGAGCAGCTGGTTCATGAACCAACCAGAGGGGAAGCCATTTTGGACTAAGTCCTTAGTGGAATACCGGATCTGGTGCAAGAGATAAGGGTGTTGGAGCTGCTTGGCAACAGTGATCATAGCATGATTGCGTTAGATTTAATTAATGGAGGAAGGATGGTAAGGAAATCCACAGTACTACCTTTTAACTTTCAAAAGGGAGATTATGATAAAATGAGGAAAATAATTAAGAAAAAACTAAAAGCAGTTGCAAAGGTTAAAGACTTACATCAAGCTTGGGGGGTGTTTAAAAGTACTATCTTAGAAGCCCAGACCAGCTGTACTCCACACTTTAAGAAAAGTGAAAGGAAGTCCAAAAAACTGCCCGAATGATTTAAAAGTGATGTCAGAGAGGCTGCTGTTGCCAAAAAATCATCTTTCAGGAAATGGAAAAAAGAGCCAAATGACGAATACGGGAAACTGCACATGCACTGGCAAGTTAGATGCAAGGCATTGATAAGGCAGGCAAAGAGAGAATTTGAGAAGAAACTTGCTGTGGAAGCAAAAGCGCGTAATAAAGACTTTTTCAAGTGCATTCATTGCAAAAAACCTGTGAGAGAGTCATTTGGACCATTAGAAGATAAAGGGGTAAAAGGGGCAGTAAGAGGGGACAAGGCTATAGCCGAGAGACTGAATGAATTCTTTGCTTCGGTCTTTACTGAGGAAGATGTAGGGATGTTACCCATGACTGAAGTGGTATTTAAAGGTGATACTGCGGAAGAATTGAGAGAATTATCGATACACCAGGAAGATGTATTACAACTATTTGATAAACTGAAGAGTAACAAATCACCTGGACCGGATGATATACATCCAATGGTCTTGAAAGAACTGAAATATGAGATAGCAGACCTGCTATTATTAATCTGTGAACTATCATTAAAATCATTGTAATACCTGAAGATTGGAGGATTGCCAATGTAACGCCAATTTTTAAAAGGGTTCCAGGGGTGTTCTGGGAAACTACAGACCGGTGAGCCTGACATCAATACCGGGAAAATGGTAGAAACCATCATAAAGAACAAAATTACTTAACATGTAGATAGTCATGGCTTAATGGGAAACAGCCTACATGGCTTTAGACAAGGAAGATCTTGTCTTACTAATCTGTTATGTTTTTTTGAAGGTGTGAATAAACAGGTAGACTAAGGTGAGTCAGTTGATATAGTGTAGCTGGACTTTCAGAAGGCCTTTGAGAAGGTCTCTCACCAGAGATGTTTGGCAAAACTAAAAAGCCATGGGATAGGAGGCAGTGTACTATTGTGAATCAGGAACTGGTTAAAAGAGAAAAAGCAGAGGGTAGTGCTAAATGGCCAATTTTCCAGATGGAAAAAGGTGAATAGTAGAGTATCCCAGGGATGACACAAAACTATTTAAAGTTGTTAAAACCCGAGAGAATTGTAAAAAATTGCAAGAGGATCTTGATAAATTGGAAGACGGGGCATCCAAGTGGCAGATGAAATTTAATGTGAGCAAGTTCAAAGTTATGCACCTAGGAAAGGACAACCCAAACTATGGTTACACGATGCAAGGTTCCACATTAGGAACCAACACCCAGGAAAAATATTTAGGCGTCATCGTGGATAACATGTTTAAACATCTCTGTCCCGTGTGCAGCGGCGGCCCAGAGAGCAAATAGAATGCTAGGTATCATAAGGAAAGGAATGGAAAATAAAACAAAGGATATTATAATGCCTGTGTATCGTTCCATGGTGCGACCGCACCTTGAATATTGTGTACAATTCTGGTCGCCGTATCTTAAAAAGGTTATAGCGTTATTAGAAAAGGTACGGAGAAGAGCCACCATAATGGTAAAGGAGATGGAAGGATACTCCTATGAAGAGAGGCTAAAAAGGCTAGGGCTCTTCAACCTGGAAAAGAGACGGCTGAGAGGAGATATGATAGAAGTCTATAAATGAATGAATGGAATGGAACGGGTAAATGTAGATCGATTGTTTACGTCATCAGACTATAATAGGGGACATGCAATGAAGCTACAGGGTAACCTATTTAAGACTAATAAGAGAAAATATTTTTTCACTCAACGTCTAATCAAACTCTGGAATTTGTTACCGGAGATGTAGTAAAAGCTGTTAGTGTAGCTCGGTTTAAAAAAGGTTTGGACAAGTTCCTGGAGGAAAGGTCCATAAACCATTATTCTCCAGGACCAAGCAGGAAGTCAGTCCTCACTTATGGGTGACGTCGGCGCCGACGGAGCCCTCGCGGAGCAATTTTCCCCAGCTTTCAAAGAAAGCCTTTGGGAATTGCAGCGCGCATGCGCGGTCCTCTTCCCGCCCAAGGGTGCCATCTTAGCCAGTCTTCTTTTTTCCGCGGAGCCCTACAGACGTCCCCGTCTTGTCCCCGCGAAAAAGTCGATTTTTCTTCATAATTTTATTCTTTTTCCTTCGGTTCGACGCCGGTCTTTTTCCCGCCCGGACTCGCGACGCCGGTCACGAGTCCTCTTCTTCTTTTCGGTTTTTCTGACTTAGTCAGTTTTCATTTTCGGTTTTTCCCTGGCAGCCCGGTCCTTTGACCTCGCCGGGGCCCTTTTTCCCCCGATGGCTGCCAGTGGTTTCAAGCGGTGTGGTCAGTGTGACCGAAATATGTCACTAACTGACACACACGACTTTTGCCTCCGCTACCTGGGCCCGGATCATGAAGAAATGATCTGTGGGCCCTGCGGCAAAATGTCCTCCAAAGCGTTGAGAAGTCGGCGGCATCAGCGGGATAGGATCTTCGCTGACCCCAGCCGTACCCGGACCTCGTCGGAGGCCTCCGCGTCCAAAGGTTCCTGCTCGGACCGTCGCCGGAGTTCCTCCGACAGGGGTTCTCCCTCCGGGGACCATCGCCGGAAGGTGAAACCCGCGAGGGCGGCGTCGGTGGACGCTCCTGGCTCCGCGAGGGCCAGGTCGCATAGCCCCGATAGCCGCCACGGGTCCTTGGAGAAGGAGCACCTCCCGAAGCTACCTCGCCTGGAGTCGGAGCTGCCTGCTCGGGTAAGTCCTGTGGTCCTCCTGGACTCGCCTCCGCGACAGCCGACGTCGGGCCCGACGCCGTCGGGGCCCGAGTCGGGGGCTGCTGGGTCACCTGAGCTTGGACTCAGGTTGACGGCCTTGGAGAGCAGACTGTCTGCCTTCATGGACCAGCAGCGGGCACTGCTCGCTGGCTTCGCTGGCGTCGCTGCCCCGACTGCCGGGACGTCGACGTCCAAGTCGACCCCGGAGACCGAGCCGATCCTCGAGTCGATGCGAACTCGAGTCGATCCTCGGTCGAGGTCACCCTTGGCCTCCCGTTCGGGACCGAGGTCGCCGACGCCGACTCCCTCGGCGTCGGGGCGGCAGGCGCCGCGCCCTGCCCGGGCCGACCCCACCGAGTCCTCGTCGGAGTCGGTCTGGGAGTCTGAAGAGGAAGAGTCGCCTGATTCTTTCCGGACTCGGTGTGTCCCCTCGGACTCACCGGAGTCCGAGCCTCGGAAGCAGTCCCCCCCGGAGGATGCCCGGTTCTCGGACTTCGTCAGGGATATGGCCAAGGCTTTGGCCTTCCCTGCGGACCCCGAGGAGGAGCCTCGAGCCGAAGAGCTCGACGCCCTCCAGTATGACTCTCCCGCAAGGGAACACTTTACTGTACCGGTTCCTCCTATGCTGGAACGACTACTCTTCCGCATGTGGGAGAGTCCGGCCACCTCGCCGGTCCTGAGCAAGCGGGTCGATTCTATCTATCGAGTCCGCAAGAGCCCTGGCTTCCAAAAAGCACAGCTACCACACCATTCCATGGTAGTGGAATCGGCCATGCATCGTCTTAAGAGCCAGAAGATGCACTCCTCGGTGCCTCCTGGCAGGGAGGCCCGTAACCTGGATGGCCTTGGTAAGAAGTGTTTCCAGGGCTCTATGCTTGCGTGTCGTGTCCAGACCTACCAGCTATACATGGGCATGTATCTCCGAGACCTGGCTAAAGAGCTAGCCGGATTCTCCGCTGGTTTGTCCGAGGAACCCTTGCGGAGGTTCCTGGCCTTGTCCACTGGCATTCGGGAATGCTCAAAATTCATGTCCCGAGCAGCCTATGATGGCTTTGAAGCGTCGGCTCGAGTGGCCGCAGCCGGCATCGGTGCCCGCCGACAGGCTTGGCTTCAGTCGTCTGACCTTGAGCCCTGGGTGCAGGACAAGTTGGTCGATGTCCCCTGCCGAGGTGAAAACCTCTTTGGCAAGCCCATGGCGGAAAAGGCTGCACAAATTGAGACGGAGACTCTCACCAGGACCAGGCTTTCTAGGAAGACCTCCGCCCCTTCCCAGAAAAAGAAGGGCTCGGGTAAGAAGTCCTTTTACCCGAGGAAGGCGGCTGCCTACAAACAATACCCCCATTATCAGGCCCCTGCAGCTCCCCAACAGGGCCAGCAGGCCAAGGGACGGGGTAACGGGTCCCGTAGGCAGCAAGCCCCCAAGCCTGCACCACCAGCCCCTGCTCAGCAGGGTGGGGGCTTTTGACTCCTTAAGCATAGCCTCTCCCCCCCCCCCCGCTGGTTCCTCCCAGCACCGGAGGCCGGCTGGTTCACTTCGGCAACAGGTGGTCCAGCATCACCTCAGATGCCTGGGTGCTTCGAGTAGTGCGAGAAGGCTATCTTCTCCACTTCCACCAGGTCCCTCCCTCCTATTTTCCGGGAGAACCTCCACGACCCCCTCTGCACAGGGAATTGCTCCTTCAGGAGTTAGCAGGTCTTCTACAGGAACGGGCGGTAGAACCGGTGCCCCACCACCTAAAAGGTCAAGGCTTTTATTCCAGGTATTTTCTAATACCAAAGAGAACAGGAGGCCTCAGACCCATCCTGGACTTGCGCAACCTCAACAAGTTCCTTGTGCGGGAAAAGTTCAAAATGCTTACCCTTGGAATCCTTCTGCCCTACCTCCAGCAGGGAGATTGGCTATGCTCCTTGGATCTAAAGGATGCCTACACGCACATCCACATCCACCCAAGCCACCGCCAATACCTAAGGTTTGTGGTGGCAGGAAATCATTACCAGTACAGGGTACTGCCCTTTGGCCTGTCCTCCGCACCGCGAGTCTTCACAAAATGTCTCGCGGTGGTGGCGGCCCATCTCCAGCTTCACGGCCTATATGTCTTTCCGTACCTCGACGACTGGCTCATCAGAGCAGCGTCCGCTCCGGAGGTCACCAACGCCACACGCCGCACGGTGACTCTTCTGCAGTACTTGGGCTTTGTTATAAACTTCGCAAAGTCCACTTTGCTCCCCTCACAGGATCTCGAGTTCATCGGCGCAAGGCTGCACACTCCTCAGGCACGAGCGTACCTACCGCTCGACAGAGCTCAGCGGCTCATGGACCTAGCCAGCCGTTTTCGCAGCCAGCCCCTGGTCTCCGCCAGGCGCTTCCTGAGACTACTCGGCCATATGGCTTCCACCGTCCATGTGACCCCCAATGCCCGCCTGAATATGCGGCCTGCTCAATGGTGTCTCCGCCAGCAGTGGCGACAAGCCACAGGCGGCCTAGCAGACCTAGTGCGCGTCTCCGAGCCGCTGATCTCGTCTCTCCAGTGGTGGCTTCAGCAGCCGAACCTGCTATTCGGAATGCCTTTCCAGTCACCTCAGCCGGCCCGGGTGCTGACAACGGATGCATCCCTCCTGGGCTGGGGAGCGCATTGCCAAGGGGCACGTACTCAGGGCCTCTGGTCCACGTGGGAGTCTGCTCAGCAGATCAACTTCCTGGAGCTCAGGGCGATCCGCCTGGCTCTCAAGGCTTTCTCCCACCTGACTTCTCACCAGTCCGTCCTTGTCCAGACGGACAATCAAGTTGCCATGTTCTACGTGAACAAGCAGGGGGGCACGGGCTCCTTCCTTCTCTGTCGGGAAGCACAAAAGCTCTGCTCTTGGGCCGTCAGTCACGGTGTTCTTCTCAAGGCAGTTTATCTCCCAGGCCAAGAGAATTACCTGGCCGACAAACTCAGCAGGATCCTCCAGCCGCACGAGTGGCGTCTGGATCCCTTGGTAGTTTAGAAGCTCTTTCTAAAGTGGGGCCTCCCCACGGTGGATCTCTTTGCCAGTCCTCACAACCGGCAACTTCCTCGCTTCTGCTCTCGTCAGCCACACCCCCTTCGGGTTGCGACGGACGCTTTTCTACTATCATGGTCGGGGAGCCTTCTGTACGCTTTCCCTCCCATCCCGCTAGTCTCTCGGACTCTTTTCAAGGTTCTCCGAGACAAAGCCTTCATGATCCTGGTGGCCCCTCGCTGGCCCAGACAGCCGTGGTTTCCGCTCCTGCTGCAATTAGCGGTGGAGGATCCATTCCCTCTGGGGTTGCAACCGGATCTCCTCACTCAGGATCAGGGGTCTCTGCTACACCCCAACCTCAGGTCTCTCAACCTCATGGCCTGGCTGCTGAGAGGGTAGTCCTCGCTCCCCTTCTCCTGCCGGCGGAGGTGGAGGAGGTCGTCCTAGCTTCGCGACGACCTTCTACCCGCAAATGCTACGCCCTTAAATGGCGTCGCTTTTCCGTTTGGTGTACCCAACAGTCTCAGGATCCCTTCTCCTGCCCGGTGTCGGTGATCCTGCAGTACTTGCTATACCTCTCTAATCTGGGACTTAAGTCCAACTCCGTCAAAGTTCACCTCAGTGCTCTTTCAGCACATCATGTGCCGGTGGACGGCAGACCTCTTTCCAGCGACCCTCTTGTAGCGAGGTTTCTCCGAGGTCTTCTTCTACTTAAACCACCTCTGCGCCCGCCAGCGCCTGACTGGGACCTGAATGTGGTTTTGCAGCGGATCACCTGTCCGCCTTTTGAACCTATGGCTACCTGTTCTCTTTTTATTTTTTATTTATTTATCTATTTCTTCTATACCGCCCCTTCCAGAGATCAGGGGCGGTTTACATGGAACAAGTAAACAAATTTGTATACTAATGTATACATTACATGGAACAGAGATTTTTTTAACTTTATACAGATAATAGTTATTAACAGAGATTTATAACATTGTAACTTTATACAAATAACTGTGCATTAATTGTCAAAAACTATTTACATTTTATATACATTAATAAGTTTCTGTAGCGTAGTGTTGATCAGAGTTTTTCTACCTTTTTTATAGGTAGTCAGAGTTTTCTACCTTTCATATGTGTGTGTGTGGAGGAATTTATTTCCTTTTTTAATCTCTTGGGAGTATTTTGGGGTGTATGTGGTGGGAGTATGTGGTGGGTGTATGTGTGTGGGTAGTTGAGTGTGGTTTTAGGGCTTTGTGTTTGAGTGTTTGGGGATGGTGTGTGGTTGGACTTGGGGATATGGGATTTCATAGTGTTCGGAGAAAAGGTATGTCTTGAGTTCCTTTCTAAATTGGGTGAGGTCTTTTATGATCCGAAGGTTTATTGGGAGATTATTCCAGAGCATGGGGGCAGTGAATGAGAAGGCTCTGGTGCTGGTGGATTTTTTAGTTTTTTTGAATGAATTTGGTATTTCAAGTGAGTGTGTTGCGTTTAGTCTGCGAGTTCTTGATTCTGATGGGGCATGTAATAGCATGGATAGATATGATGGGGCGATGTTGTTCAGGAGCTTGAATGTGATTAGGAGGATTTTATATCTGATTCTGCTGTTTATAGGGAGCCAATGCAGTTCCAGCATTATTGGGGTTACATGATCTACTAGGCGGGCTTTTGTGACTACTTTGGCACAGATGTTCTGGGCTCTTTGGAGTAGGTATGTACTTTTTTGTGGTAGGCCAATTAAGAGACTATTACAATAGTCGAAGTGTGGGGTGATGAGTGTGTTGACAACTGATCTAAAGTCATGGGTGTCAAGAAGGGGTCTTAGGTGTTGTATGGTTTTGAGTTTGTAGATATGGTTTTTACCGTCTGTTTTATATGTGGTAGCATGGTGAGTGTATGGTCTATTATTACCCCTAGGTATTTTACCTCTCCGTTTTCTTTCTTCGAAAACACTGTTCTTGATAGCCCTCACTTCCGCTAGACGCGTAAGTGAATTGCAGTCCCTCGTGTCTGATCCCCCTTACACTCGGTTCTACAAAAATAGGGTAGTTCTACGGACTCACCCAAAATTTCTTCCAAAAGTGGTCTCCCCTTTTCATATCAATCAGGAGGTGGTACTTCCAACCTTCTTTCCCAGACCACACTCCAGCCGAGCTGAAACGGTCCTCCATACCCTGGACTGTAGAAGGGCTCTGAACTTCTACCTTGACCGTACGCGGGAGCACCGTAAAGCTGCTCAGCTTTTTGTATCTTTCGACCCCAATAAATTGGGGCTCCCGGTCTCCAAGCGTACTCTGTCCATCTGGGTTGCGGACTGTATCACTTGGGCTTATGGGGCAGCCGGACTCTCCTTGGAAGGTCGAGTCACGGCTCACTGCGTTCGGGCAAAGGCCACGTCAGTGGCTTACCTCCGCTCTGTTCCGCTGGCAGACATCTGCCGGGCCGCTACTTGGTCTTCGAGCCAGACTTTTGCGGTCCATTACTGTCTCGAGAGGGAGTCCCGCAGGGACAGTGCTTTCGGACAGGCAGTCCTCCGTAATCTCTTTGAGGTCTGAGCAACTCCTACCCTCCATCCCGGATGTGGGCTACCGGTGGGTAATAATTCAGCGAAGATTCCTTCCTTCTGTGCTGCTGAGCTAGAGGGAGCTCATTTTTGTGCTTAGGGTCTCCGGTAGCCTTGAGCTTGGGAGTCCCATAAGTGAGGACTGACTTCCTGCTTGGTCCTGGAGAAAGCGTAGTTACTCACCTGTAACAGGTGTTCTCCAGGAGCAGCAGGAATCAGTCCTCACAACCCTCCCTCCTCCCCTTGGAGTTGCAATCGTCTGCTTTACTTTTTTGCAAATTTTTATGCTGTCTTTTTTAGCTATGTCATCTGACTGGCTAAGATGGCACCCTTGGGCGGGAAGAGGACCGCGCATGCGCGCTGCAATTCCCAAAGGCTTTCTTTGAAAGCTGGGGAAAATTGCTCCGCGAGGGCTCCGTCGGCGCCAACGTCACCCATAAGTGAGGACTGATTCCTGCTGCTCCTGGAGAACACCTGTTACAGGTGAGTAACTACGCTTTAAAAGGGACCCAGAATATCACTGCTTAACCCAATACCAGCATTGAGGAACCTGTATCTTTTGTGGAGACTGCTAGGTACGTATGACCTAGATTGGCCACTGTTGGAAACAGGATACTGAGCTTGATGGACCTTGGTCTGACCCAGTATGGCATATTTTATGTTCTTATTTGCCAGGCCAACTCAGCGCCCTAGCAGACAAGCTGAGCAGGGTCCTCTAGCAACACGAGTAGTGACTGGATCCCAGGGTGGCCTCTTGGCTCTTCCGACTCTGGGGAGTTCCACTGATGGACCTCTTCTCAAGTCCGACCAACACTCAGCTGCCCTGATTCTGCTCCCACCAACTTCACCCCTCATGGATGGCGGCGGACGCATACCTCATCTTTTGGATGGAGGGCCTTTTCTATGCTTTCTCGCCCACACTGCTGATTTTCAAGCCCCTTTGCAAAGTTCAGCGTTATAGGACGTCACTGATACTGGTTGCCACCAGTGGCCCAGGCAACCGTAGTTGCGGCTGCTCCTCTGTTTGTCCTCAGCACTCGTGGCCCCCCTGGGGAGTGCCTTGGGGTTACTGTTGCAGTTGGAGGCTTCCCTCGTATACCCCAACCTAGGGTCCCTGTCACTAAAGTCTGTAAACGGGGGCGCTGTGTGAGAATGTCCACAGTCTTGTCAAAGGCAAATATTAATATGATTTGCAAAGGATTGTGGGAAATGTAGTCCATTCATTCCAGAATCAGCCGTTCACAAATAAATTAGTTGTGCTTGCTCGAGTGTAAAGCAAAGAAGATATATATTTTATTTATCGGGTTATTTCTCCCAACACAGATTTGCTTGGTAGCACAGAAAGGATACTTGCTTTCAGAATTATACTTAGAAAAACAAAATCAGGAAAAACAACAACTGAACTTCTTAAGCAATTAAATCAAACCATAAAGACCTTGATGGGAACAGAAAGGTCTTTTCTGTGGGCTCCTGCTAATATCTTTTTAGCAGTGCTTCAAAAACAAACAAAACCCACAAAGTAATGAAAAACTGTTCTTTTTCAAGGCTAACTTCTGGTATTTTCACACACACCCAGAAGTGTCTCTTCAGAGCTCACAGGCAATTAGGCAAGGCTCAATTGCTAACAATTAACCAGCTGCAAACCTCTTGGCTGGTTTACTTTCTAAACGTGGCTCAAATCCTGTTCAAAAGCTTTTCTGAGTAGATCAAAGAACAAGTTTATATTTCTTTGTGATGGTTGTTGTATTTTGTAAAAGAATATTACCACAGAGGTTTAGACAGAGAGCAATCCATGTATTCACACTGTTCATTTACAATATTTCCTTCTTCTTCAACTATCATAGAATCAATATCATGGATTGGCACAGAGGAATTTCCTAATGGAGCACTCTCAGGACAATACTTGTTTCCCTGCTGTCTTCCAAGTGAAAAGCTAGGGCATAGATCAGTGTTCATACCTGAGCTTCCATTGCTGTTAGGGTTCCTCTCCAAATATCCTGGCCAGTATGTAGTCCAGTTTTTATGTCCAGCCTTCCAATCAAGATCCCTGGACACTGGGTCTCTCTTCACATACCTTCTTGCACTGGTCTTAGGGCCCCTTCCAAATGCAGCCGTCTCCCTCACAGGTGCCGTCCGGGGATTCCTGGCTCTGTAACCCCACTCATCTGGCTTTCCCCAGTCCAATGGAGTATGCTTGCCTCTGGAATGCCTCCCAGCACACGTACTGCTATGGACTCCTTTAGACCTCCAAGATGCTTTTCTCTTTTTTCTTCCAAAGTGTTTCTTGCTTTCTCTGTCCGTGAGCTCTGGCTTCTGCTGCTTTTGCTCCTGCTGATGATGATCATGATTCTGATGATTCTGCTGTGTAGAATAGGCTTTATTTTTAACCTGTTTAGAGGGCTGCTCCACCCTAGCACAGCGCAGCTGTGCTGAATCAAGCCCTGCCCTTGGAGATGAGTGCTTGGGGATTACTTCATAGCTCTCCTGATTGAACACACGTTTCCCCACTTCAGCTCTTCTAGTGGCTGTTGGAAACCTGGTGCATTCTGGGACTGGTAGTCTTTTATGGAAACATTCTGTTTTATTATTTCTACCAACAAAGACAGGTTGCTTGTTCAGAGCCAATTCACCTCTATTATAGCTCCTTCCTGAACTATGATAAGCTTCCTTATCACATACCCCCCTGCTTAAGTTATTACGGACTGGTGTAACTTGTGAAACTTCTTCTTTACAGTCCGTAATACGGGAAAGGGCATCCGCATTTTTGTGTAACTTCCCAGCACGATGTTCCACTTGAAAATCAAATGCCTGTAAGGCCATGTACCAGCGTGTCAACCTGGCATTGTGGTTCTTCATTTGTTGCAACCACTTAAGTGGGGCATGGTCTGTGACCAATTGGAACTTCCTCCCTGTAAGGTAAAACCTTAATGCCTCCACTGACCACTTTATAGCTAAACATTCTTTTTCTATTGTGGAATACTTTTGTTCAGCCGGTGACAACTTCCTGCTCAGGTACATCACAGGATGCTCCTCCCCTTCATGACATTGGGATAGAACCGCTCCTAGCCCTACATCCGATGCATCTGTTTGAACCAGGAAGGGTTTCCTGAAATCCACCCCTTTCAGTACTGGTCCTGTACACAACTTCCCTTTTAGGACTGAAAATGCTTTTTCAGCTTCAGGAGTCCATTTTAGCTGGTTTGGACAATTCTTCCGCAGCGTGTCAGTGAAAATTGCACTTTTCTCTGCAAATTGTGGTATAAATCTGCGGTAGTATCCAATAAGTCCTAAGAAACTTCTCAGTTGTTTCTTTGTTGTTGGAGGGGGGAAATTCCTGATGCTATCCACCTTGCTCATTAGAGGTTTAATTTTTCCTCTTCCCACTAGGTGGCCCAGGTATTTTACCTCCCTATTTGCAAAGGCACACTTCTTTGGGTTTAAAGTGATTTCCGCTCGCTTCATGGAGCACAAGACTGCCCTGATCCTCTTTAGATGTTCCGCCCAAGTGTTACTATGGATTACGACATCATCCATATATGCAAAGGCATAATTTTGGTGGGGGTCGAAGTACCTGATCCACTAACCTTTGGCAGGTAGCTGCCGCTCCATGCAGTCCGAAAGGCATCCTCTTAAACTGGAAAAGGCCAACGGGGTTGCTGAACGCAGTCTTCGGCTTCGACTCCCTGGTTAGAGGGATTTGCCAATAGCCTTTTGTCATATCAAGGGTGGTTAAATATTGAGCTTGTCCAAGCTGGTCCAACAGCTCTTCAATTCTTGGCATTGGATATGCATCAAAAACTGATATTGCGTTTACCTGCCGGAAGTCAATACAAAATCTTAAAGAGCCATCAGGCTTTGGCACCAGGACTATGGGGCTATTCCAGGGACTCTTCGACGACTCTATTACTCCCATGTCCAACATTTCCTGGACTTGTGCCACTACTTCCTGTCTCTTTGCTTCAGGCAAGCGGTATGGCCTTTGACGAATTAATTTCCCAGGCGGAGTTATTATCTCATGGGCAACCAAATGTGTCTCCCCAGGTATGGGTGTCGACACATCTGGGAATTCTTTAAGCAATTTCCTTATTTCTTCCTGTTGTACCACTGTCAGGTCCTCACCTATTTGGGCCTCTGACCTTTCTTTACAATCAGATACCTGGGGTCCCAAATCCTCCTCTTCATTCACCTCCCTTTCTCGGGCACAGGTGGCAGCCGTCTTCACATGATAATCATTCTTTCCAAAATTAAATAACAGAACTTTAAGACTGCCCCTGTAATCGGGATCAATCACTCCCGCTCCCACATCGATGAAATACTTAAGGGCTAATCCGGACCTTGGGGCTACTCTCCCATAGCATCCAATAGGTATTTCAACTTGGAGTCCAGTGTCAACCAGGGCTCTCCCTTGGCTAGGTACAGTCACATTTTCTATACTGCACAGGTCAAACCCAGCAGCTTGAGGGGTTGCCCGCTTAGGAGCTTGGGCCTTCTCTGTTGACCCTATGGTACTTCAAGACAAATGTCTGCTTCGGGGTAGTTTGGACTTATGGACGCTTAACCATCTTTTTAGCTGGGGTCTGAGGACTTCCAAACAAAGGCCCGGGAGCTATTACCATTAATCCTTCTCCCTCCTTCTTTCCTAGTCCTTCCACTAGACCCTGCTTAAATCTTGGCCAGTCTCTTCCTAGAACCAAATCAAATGGTAGCCTAGGCACCACTGCTAACAGAACTTCCTCTTGTTCCCCCAGGCACTTAACCATTAGCCTATAGGTGGGATATGATGTTGCAGCACCATGAATGCATCTGATGTGAACTTGGCTTTCAGGGGTTCTAGGCACAAATCCTTCTTGGGCCTCTATCCTCTTCCAAAGCCTCTTTGACAACATACTCTGGTCTGCCCCAGAGTCTAACAGAGCATTTGTGGTAATTCCCTGCACATCAACCAACAAAAGAAATCCTTCTTTGGGCTGTTTTAAATCAACACCCATCAACCTAGTGTGTGTCTGGCATCCCTTTTCTAAATGTCCCCAAGCCTGCGTGGCTTCCAAGAATCTCTCTGCTAGCATGGTTGCCTCTCCAAGATTCTGGCAATTTTGCTGTATAAGGAAAGTGTGCAAATCTTTAGGCACAGCAGACATAAATTGTTTAAGCATAATAATGTCTAATAACATTTCCACAGTCTTTCCCTCAGGCTCCAACCATTTTACAGCCAATCCTCTGATTCTCTGACTCAGAGCCCTGGGTGTTTCACCCACTCTTAATGTAGTAGCTCTAAACATTCGCCTATACTCTGAAATAGACAACCCTAGGTGATCTCTAATAGCAGCCTTTACATCTTTATAATTCAAAGCCTGAGCTGCTGGCATTGCTCTATAAGCTGCAAGCACATCTCCAGTTAATGAGGCTGCCAGCCTTACTGCCCACTGGGTCTCTGGCCATGCTAATGCTTGTGCCACTGTCTCAAAAGATTCTAGGAAATCATCAACATTATCATCTGGAGTTAGCTTCCCAAAACTAAATGCCCCAATTCCCTGATTGAGTCCCACACTGTCCACATGTGGTATACCAGTATTTACTGCTGGTCTTGCATCTGGTCCACTTTGGTTCTGCAGAGCAACTAAGGCTCCCACCAGATCAAGCACTGGCTTCTGCTGGTCCATTAAGGCTTTCATAGCAGTGTCCTGAGCCTGCTGCGCTAGCTCCTGTTGCCTGCTAAACTGGGCTGCCATCCATTCAGCTAGTTCCCTTGGATCCATCTTGATCCCTGCAAGAAAACAAAAGAAAAAAAAACACAGTGCAACAACTTCCAAACAGGTGTTTTTCTCCTAATTTTTTTTTCAATTACCCCTGTGCCTTACTCCCATCCACCACTAGACATGCCCAGGTACTTATTACCTTATGCCAGTGATGAATCTAGCTCTACACAGGGTCTTTTCCTCCTGGGACAGCTACCTGAATCAGCCACCTCTTCCTCCAAAGTGTAGTTAAGGGAAAATCTTTTTTTTCCAGCTTTTAACTTGAACTTTCTTTTTTTCTTCAGACTTCAGTTGTAATCCTTAGCATGTAAATCCTTTGCGCAAAAGCAATCCGAAAATCTACGCCAACTGTAAACGGGGGCGCTGGGTGAGAATGTCCACAGTCTTGTCAAAGGCAAATATTAATATGACTTGCAAAGGATTGTGGGAAATGTAGTCCATTCATTCCAGAATCAGCCGTTCACAAATAAATTAGTTGTGCTTGCTCGAGTGTAAAGCAAAAAAGATATATATTTTATTTATGGGGTTATTTCTCCCAACACAGATTTGCTTGATAGCACAGAAAGGATACTTGCTTTCAGAATTATACTTAGAAAAACAAAATCAGGAAAAACAACAACTGAACTTCTTAAGCAATTAAATCAAACCATAAAGACCTTGATGGGAACAGAAAGGTCTTTTCTGTGGGCTCCTGCTAATATCTTTTTAGCAGTGCTTCAAAAACAAACAAAACCCACAAAGTAATGAAAAACTGTTCTTTTTCAAGGCTAACTTCTGGTATTTTCACACACACCCAGAAGTGTCTCTTCAGAGCTCACAGGCAATTAGGCAAGGCTCAATTCCTAACAATTAACCAGCTGCAAACCTTTTGGCTGGTTTACTTTCTAAACGTGGCTCAAATCCTGCTCAAAAGCTTTTCTGAGTAGATCAAAGAACAAGTTTATATTTCTTTGTGATGGTTGTTGTATTTTGTAAAAGAATATTACCACAGAAGTTTAGACAGAGAGCAATCCATGTATGCACACTGTTCATTTACAATATTTCCTCCTTCTTCAACTATCATAGAATCAATATCATGGATTGGCACAGAGGAATTTCCTAATGGAGCATTCTCAGGACAATACTTGTTTCCCTGCTGTCTTCCAAGTGAAAAGCTAGGGCATAGATCAGTGTTCATACCTGAGCTTCCATTGCTGTTAGGGTTCCTCTCCAAATATCCTGGCCAGTATGTAGTCCAGTTTTTATGTCCAGCCTTCCAATCAAGATCCATGGACACTGGGTCTCTCTTCACATACCTTCTTGCACTGGTCTTAGGGCCCCTTCCAAATGCAGCCGTCTCCCTCACAGGTGCCGTCCGGGGATTCCTGGCGCTGTAATCCCACTCCTCTGGCTTTCCCCAGTCCAATGGAGTATGCTTGCCTCTGGAATGCCTCCCAGCACATGTACTGCTATGGACTCCTTTAGACCTCCAAGATGCTTTTCTCTTCTTTCTTCCAAAGTGTTTCTTGCTCTCTCTGTCCGTGAGCTCTGGCTTCTGCTGCTTCTGCTCCTGCTGATGATGATCATGAAGATTCTGATGATTCTGCTGTGTAGAATAGGCTTTACTTTTAACCTGTTTAGAGGGCTGCTCCACCCTAGCACAGCGCAGCTGTGCTGAATCAAGCCCTGCCCTTGGAGATGAGTGCTTGGGGATTACCTCATAGCTCTCCTGATTGAACACACGTTTCCCCACTTCAGCTCTTCTAGTGGCTGTTGGAAACCTGGTGCATTCTGGGACTGGTAGTCTTTTATGGAAACATTCTGTTTTATTATTTCTACCAGCAAAGACAGGTTGCTTGTTCAGAGCCAATTCACCTCTATTATAGCTCCTTCCTGAACTATGATAATATTCCTTATCACAAGTCTCGGCTGATGAAAGGATAGCCTTGGCCCCATTCATCCTCTCAGGGAAGGTAGAGGAGGTCCTCCTGGCCTTCTGTAGGGTCTCTATGAGACAAGCCTATGTCTCCAGATGGCACAAATTCTCAGTATGGTGCGCAGAATGACAAGTGAACCCTTTCTTGTGCTCTGTGCAGCTTGTACTGCAGTATTTGCTCCACCTGTCACAGGAGGACTGAAGTCCAACTCGGTCAGGGTGCACCTGAATGTTCTAGTGGTGCACCACGACCTTATCGAGGGCAAGCCCCTCTCCATCCAACCTCTCATGACCCACTTCTTGTGGAGCGTCTTGTTATCTAAGACCCCTATCCACCCTCCAGTGGCAGAATGGGACCTTATTGTGGTACTATCCAAGCTCACTTGGGCCACTGTTTGATCCCCTGGCTACCTGCCACCCGCGGTACCTCTTATAGAAGGACGTCTACCTAGTGGCACTTTGTCTGCTCACAGGATAAGCGAGCCTCAGGCGTTAGTGATGGAATCACTGTACCAAGGTTCTATAAGAACAGGGTGGTGCTCTGCGCACACTCCACGTTTCTTCCTAATGTGGTGTCCCCCTTCTACCTCAGTCAGGAGGTGGTGCCCCCCTTCTTTCCGTGCCCTCACGCTAGCCGGGTGGAGACCATACTACTTACCCTGGACTGTAAGAGGGCCCTGTTCTCCTACCTTCAACATACTTAGGGCCACCACAAAACCTCTCAGCTTTTTGTCTCCTATGACCCTAGTCGGCTGGGGGAGGCGGTGACCAAGTGAACTCTGTCCACTTGGGTGGTGGACTGCTTTACTGTTGCCTATGAGTAGGCTGGGTTCTCACTGGAATGCAGTCATGGCACACAGTGTCCAAGTCATGGCGGCATCTTTGGCAAACCTGCATTTTATCCCTAATCTGATATCTGCCGGCCGCCATCTGATCTTCAGTCCACACTTGTCAGCTCATTACTGCCTGGAGAGGGAGTCCGAATGGGACAGTTCCTTCAGCCAGACCATACTCCATCATCTGTTCGGAGTGTAGGCAACTCCTACCCTCCAACCCTTCTGTGTTCAGGCTACCGGAGTGCTGGTTCTCACTGGACACTTCGGCCTCTTAGGAGTCTTTCCTTAAGACTCAATTACTGTTGCTTATAGCTCACCTTTTCCTGGTCGTCTGTGGAATTTCTACAGGTTTTTTGGTAGCCTGTAGCTAGGGAGTCCCATATATGAGGACTGACTTCCTGCTAGTTCCAAGAGAAGACAGTTACTCGCCTGCTGTTCCCGGAGAACACCTGTTACAGGTATCAATCCTCCCTCCTCCTCATGGATTTGCTTCCTACTATTTTTGCCATCTTTAGTTATGTCATTTAACTGAGGCAAGATGGCACACTTGGGCGGGAAGGGGACCATGCATGCGTGGTGCATCTCACAAAGGCTTTCTTGAAAGTTGAGGAGAGGTTTCCGTGCCAGGACTCTGCCGGTGTCGATGTCACCCATACGTGAGGACTGATTTCTGCTGTACCCGGAGAATACATGTTACGGGTAAGTAACTTTGGTTTTTGCACTGTTCGGAGTTGTTTAAGACTGGAATCAGGTAACCTGGCATACATGGAGTTACAGTAATCTAACCTGGAGATTACTGTTCTGAGTACTATAGGAATACTTGCCAACATGCCAACATATCAAGCATAGAAGGATTTGATAACATGGCTAACATGTTGGGCAAAGGAAAGCTCTGTATCCAGAGTTACACCTAAGTATCTGAAAGAAGAGACCAGAGAAATTGGGTGATAAAGAAATGAAGGATTAAGAGCTGGGACCGGAAGACCCCCTCTGTGAGGCACATAGCAGTGGATTTCCCAGGGTTTAACTGCAGAAAATTATCTCAAAGCCAAGTTGAGGCCATAGATGTTTAAGTGGGGCCAAACTGGGAGAGATTCTGTCAATAGCAGAAACCAGAAGGATGTCATCTGCATAAAAATAAGCAATGACCCAGGTGCTTTGAATCGGGATGAGGTAAGGGCTCAAAAAAATATTTGAGGATAGGAGCAAGGATTAAATCTTGGAGAACTCTACATCCCAGAGGGAAACCACAAGAGGAATTTCCAGCAGTCTGAACAGTAAAGGAATGGTCTTATAGAAAGGATTAAAATCATATGTGTACTGTTCCCCGAATCCCAATGGTATAGAGGCAAGAGAGAAGAAGACAGTGGTTGACCAGACCAAATCAAAGAGATCAAGAGATACCACCATAATCAAATATCTCCAGGAACAAACAGGAATGTAGTCTTCACATATGGGTATCGTCGGTACCGACGGAGCCTGCGCGGGAACACTCCCCAGCGTCCAATAGGAACGCTTTTGGGAGCATCCCTCAGCACATGCGCGCTGCCTTCCCGCCTTTCCAACTGTCCCTCTTCAGTTCTTCGTTTTCCGCGGAGCCGACAGGATCTATTCCCTCTCACCGCAGAAAATTCCGTCTTTAAATTTATTTTCTTGTGGTCGCGTTTGCCTACCGCACGACGCCTACCAGTACCGCCTTTTCTTTTCTTTTATTTTCATACAAAAAAATAAAACTTAGGCTTTAGACTTTTTCTTTTCAGAAACTTTTCTCTTTGGTACTAGGTGCCATTTTGGGCACTAGGCCCCATATTCCTAAAACATGGAAAAGCCAACTAGTGGTTTTAAAAAATGTACTAAGTGCGGCGGTACCATCTCCGTCACTGACACCCATGATTGGTGTCTGAAATATTTAGGACCTGAACATTCTCCAACTGAATGTATGGGGATGAATAAAGAGGAAGACAAAAACGGGCTGCAAAGCTCGGTACCCTCTTTTCTTCGGATGCCAGATCCATTGCATCGACATCGTCAAGGGCCTCTTCTTCCTCCCATGGATCTCAGGTAACTAAAATAAAAGCTGGTCCTCAAAGGGTAGCTCTCCTGCTAAGCATCGAGAGGCCATTGGCACTGCCCTTGAGGGAACCACACCGGCAAAACAGCCCCGGCGGGAGGCTTTGGCTTCCAAAGCATCGATGGGGCTTCAGGATGTTCTCGAGGCCTCAACCTTCGAAGAATTACCTGTGCCATGATCAGGGGTTCCGGCCGTCCTTACTGGTACTGACACCCATGCATCGGCAGCGTCGATAGACCAGAGGTTCCTCGCTATCGAGCGCAGCATCGCATTTCTTCTTTCAGCTGCGGTACCAGTGGTCCCACGGGCACCGGTACTGACATCAACACCGATGTCGGTACCGACACCGAAGATACTGGTACCGATGGTACCAGCCCCAGTGGGAACTCTTCCCTTGCCTTCTCTGGCTGGAATCGACAGAGCGGTATCGGGTCAGCTCACCGACTCCAGATCACAGGAAATTCTTACGTTTCCTTTTCAGGGGAAAACATTTCCAGTACAGTGTTTTTCCCTTTGGTCTGGCTTCAGCACCAAGGGTATTCACGAAATGCATGGCAGTAGTAGCTGCATTTCTACGAACCCTGGGGATTTTTGTCTTCCCTTACTTAGACAACTGGCTCATTCGAGCCCCTACAGTTGCAGAGGCCAGCACTGCACTGTCCCATACAATGCGAATCCTCCAATACTTGGGATTGGTAATAAACTTCCCATAATCTCAACTAGTTCCTTCCCAATGCCTAGAATTCATAGGAGCCTGTCTAGATACCAGACAGGCAAGGACTTTCCTTCCACAAGCCCGGTGTCTTCACATAATGCAACTAGCTTCTCAAGCAGCAGGCAAATCCTCCCTCACTGCTCGAGAGCTGCTGCAGTTACTGGGACATATGGCATCCACAGTTCATGTAGTCCCATATGCTCGCCTCCACATGCGAGCAGCTCAGTGGTCCCTCTCCACACAGTGGACACAGGCTACAGGTCATTTGTCGGACAAAATAATAATCTCTCAACGACTAATTTTGTCCCTCCAATGGTGGCAATCACTAGAAAATCTGACAGTGGGGTCTCCTTTTCATCAACCCCTCTTTCAGGCCACCCTAACAGATGCATCACAGGTGGGTTGGGGAGCACACCTGAATCATCTCTCTACCCAGGGCACCTGGACTCCACAGGAGGTTGGTTTACACATAAACCTCCTGGAATTAAGAGCAATCTATTTAGCTCTTTGAGTATTCCATGCCCAGCTCAGCTACAAGACAGTCCTAGTCCAGACGGACAATCAAGTATCCATGTTCTATGTGAACAAGCAGGGCGGAACAGGCTCTTTGTCATTATGCAGCGAAGCTTTACGACTGTGGGCCCTCGCCAGAGAGCATCAAATTCCCCTTCTAGTGGTATATCTTCCAGGCATTCAAAACCTTTGGGCAGACAAACTCAGTCGAGTACTGCTGCCTCATTAGTTGTCCCTCCACCTAGACCAGGTGGCAAAGATATTTCATCTCTGGGGCACTCCAGACATAGACCTCTTTGCAAGTCCACTAAATGCCAAACTTCCCCGGTTCTGTTCCAGGATTCCAGCTCAAAACTGTCAAGCAAGGGATGCCTTCCTCCTTCACTGGGGTCAGGACTTCCTTTATGCCTTCCCACCCATTCCCCTCATCCCCAAAACACTCTTCAAGCTTCAGAGAGACAGGGGTCGCATGATTCTCATAGCACCACGATGGCCACGCCAAACGTGGTATTCCCTGCTTCTGCATCTCTCTCAAGCGGCACCTCTGGAGTTAGGGCATGCTCCAGATCTCCATTCTCAGGAGAACGGGACGCTATGGCACCCGAATCCCCAGTCCCTGCACCTCACGGCCTGATTGCTGAAGGCTTAGACCTCCAGGATCTCAGCCTGTCCCAACAGGTAAAAGATATCCTTCAGGCTTCTAGGAAACTTTCCACAAGAAGATCTTATGCCTTCAAGTGGAAACGTTTTACTATATGGTGCTCCAAGAAGGGATTAAACCCCCTGCTCATACCCTTGAATCGATACAAGAGTATCTCCTTCACTTATCGAATTCTGGTCTAAAGACCAATTCGGTAAGAGTCCATCTTAGTGCAATTGCAACTTCTTATAAGCCTCTGAATGGACAACCAATTTCCTCTCATCCACTCATATCAAGATTTATGAGAGGCCTTCTATTAACCAAACCTCCCATCAAGCCACCACCGATGGCATGGGATCTAAATCTAGTTCTCTGGCAGCTCATGAAGCCGCCTTTCGAGCCTTTATCTATTACAGCCCTTAAGTTTTTGACCTGGAAGGTCATCTTCATAATTGCAATCACCTCTGCACGTCGCATTAGTGAATTGCAAACTTTAGTGGCTGATCCTCCTTATACTAGATTTCTTCATGATAAGGTTGTTCTTAGAACTCATCCACACTTTATGCCAAAGGTGTTTTCGCCTTTTCATTTAAATCAATCAATTTATCTTCCTGTATTTTTTCCGAGGCCTCACGCCTCTAATGCAGAAAGCAAAGTAAAAGGGCCTTAGCCTTTTACTTACAAAGAACACAGCAACATAGAAAGTCCTTGCAACTTTTTATAGCTTTTGACCCTAGTCATTTGGGACTTCCAGTCTCCAAAAGAACTTTATCCAATTGGATTTCCCAATGCATATCCTTTGCTTATGAGAGAAAAGGTCTTCCTCTTCAGGACCATGTCACAGCTCATAACGTGAGAGCCATGGCAACTTCTATGGCTAATCTCCACTCTGTGTCTATCGATGACATTTGTCGAGCAGCCACCTGGACTTCGGTACACACCTTCACAGCCCACTACTGCCTGGATAAAGCCTCCCGTCTGGATGCCTTCTTTGGCCAAGGTGTTCTTCAAAATCTCTTTCTGACCTAAATCAACTCCTACCCACCATCCCTAGTGGAATGCCAGAGATCCATGGGAGGAAGGATCCCACCTTCTAGGATGGTACCTTCCTGGGGCTATCTCCCTGGCATCTTCAGCTATGTGAAGACTACATTCCTTCTTGTTCCTGGCGATAGCGTAGTTACTCATCTGTAACAGGTGATCTCCGGGAACAGCAGGAATTTAGTCTTCACAACCCACCCATCTTCCCTAGGAGTTGTCTCTATCTCTTTGTCTTTCCTCTCTTTCCTCTCTCCCTCTATCCTTTCACTCAGTTACAAGCTTAACTGAAGAGCGACAGTTGGAAAAGCATGAAGGCAGCGTGCATGTGCTGAGGGATGCTCCCAAAAGCGTTCCTTTTGGATGCTGGGGAGCGTTCCTGCACAGGCTTCGTCGGTACCGACGATACCCATATGTGAAGACTAAATTCCTGCTGTTCCCGGAGATCACCTGTTACAGGTGAGTAACTACGCTTTCCTGAGTCAGGAGTGCTATAAATATCATTTAGGAGGGCTATGAGGATGATCTCAGTACTGTGCTCAACACGGAAACCTGATTGCCGCAGATGGAGAGTATGAGTATTCTCAATAAAGCTGGAGAGTTGATGATTCATTCTGCAAGCTACGAGAGAAATGAGAGTTTGGAAACAGGTCTATAGTTAAATAGATCCTGGGGATTAAGATTCGTTTTTTTTAGAACCAGTTTGATCAGAGCCCGTTTCCAATCTGAGGGAACAGTACCGGTCACAAGACTCATGGAAACAATCACTCAAGCAACAGAAAGGAGTCCCAGAGAGTTTCTGCTATTCAAGAAGATGGAATTGGATCGAGAGTGCAGGTGGTTTTCTGGATAGATGAGTAGGCCAACTTCAAAGCACTGTCAGAGACTTGTGATAAGGAAGCTTATCATAGCTCAGGAAGGAGCTATAGAAAAGGTGAAGTGACTCTGAACAAGCAACCTGTCAGTTCTGGTAGAAATAAGAAAATAGAATTTTCCCATAAAAGACTACCAGTCCCAGAATGCACCAGGTTTCCAACAGCCATTAGAGGAGCTGAAGTGGGGAAACATATGTTCAATCAAGAGGGCTATGAGGTAATCCCCAAGCACTCATCTCAAAGGGTAGGGCCTGATTCAGCACAGCTGCGCTGTGTTAGGGTGGAGCACTCATCAAAGCAGAATAAAGGTAGAGTTTATTCTACAGAGAATTATCCTCATTCTCAGATTCAGCTTGGAGATCTTCATGATCTTGGACAGCTTCATCATCTGGAGGATCATCAGAAGCAGAAGCCAGAGCGGACGGACAGAAAGGGCAAGAAACCCTTTGGAAGAAAGAAGAGAAAAGCATTTGGAAGGTCTAGAGGAGTCCAGAGCAGTACGTATACTGGGAGACATTCAAAAGGCCAGTATACACCATTGGACTGGGGAAAGTCAGAGGAGTGGTGCTGCAGGGCTAGGAATCTCCAGACGGTACCTGTGAGGGAGACGGCTGCACGTGGAAGGGACCCTAAGACCCGTGCCAGAAGGTATGTGAAGAGAGATCCAGTGTCCAGGGATCTGGATTGGAAGGCTGGACATAAGAACTGGACTACGTATTGGCCAGGCTATTTAGAGAGGAACTCTAACAGCAATGGAAGCTCAGGTATGAACACTGATCTATGCCCTAGCTATAACCTTGAAAGACAGCAGGGAAACAAGTATTCTCCTGAAAGTGCTCCATTGAGAAGTTCCTCTGTGCCAATCCCTGATATTGAACCCATGATTGTTGAAGAAGGGGAAGGAGAAGTCTTAGATATAGGCAGTGAATATATGGATTGCTCTCTGTCTAAACTCCTTTGGTGATTTACTGTTACAAAGTACAGCAACCATCACAAAGAAATACAAATTTGTTCTTTAATCTACTCAGAAAAGCTCCTGAGTAGGATTTTGGGCCACGCAGTAGAAAGCAAGCCAGCTAAGGTGTTTCAGCTGGATAACTGCTAGCAATTGAGCCTTACCTAATTGCTTGTGAGCTCTGAGGGAATCACTTCTGAATCTATGTGTGAAGACATAAGAAGTTAACCTGAAAAGAGCAGTTTTTCCCTTCTTTGTGGGTTTTTCTTGTTGTTTGAAACACTGCTAAGAAAATATTAGCTAAAGCCTACAGAAAAGACCAGTTTGTTACCAACCAGGTCTTTATTCTTTTGCTTTGATTGCCTGACAAAGTTCAACTGTTGTTTTCCTGATTTTGATTTTCTAAGTTAAACACTGAAAGCAAGTATCCTGTTTTATGTGCTACCAAGCATATCTGTGTTGGGAGAAATAACCCCATAAATAAATATCTTATTGGCTTTACACTTAAGCACAACTAATTATTGTGAGCAGCTGTGTCTGGTGTGAATGAACTGCATTTCCCACAATTCCTTGCAAATCATATTGATATATGCACTTGCCAAGACTGTGAACATTCTCACCCAGGCAGCCGTCTGACAAATGGCGTAGTTTTTCGGATTGCTTTTGCGCAAAGGGATTTACTTGCTAAGGATTACAACTCAAGTCTGAAGGAAAAGACAGTTCAAGCTTAAAAGCTGAAAGAAAAGATTTTCCCTCAACTGCACTTTGGAGGAGAGGTAGCTGTTCCAGGAGCTGTTCCAGGAAGAAAAGACCCTGTGCAGAGCTGGATTCATCACTGGCATAAGGTAACAAGTACCTGGGCATGTCTAGTGGTGGATGGGAGTAAGGCACAGGGGTAATTGGAAAAAATAAACACCTGTTTGGAAGGTGGTGCACTGTGGGGTTTTTTTTGTGTTTTCTTGCAGGGATCAAGATGGATCCAAAGGAACTAGCTCAGTGGATGGCAGCCCAGTTTAGCAGGCAACAGGAGCTAGCACAGCAGGCTCAGGACACTGCTATGAAAGCCTTAATGGACCAGCAGAGGCCAGTGCTTGATCTGGTGCAAGCCCTAGTTTTTTTTTTTTGAATACTTTATTTATAGACCACCAAAAAATTGTACAATATACCGGAAAACAGGACTCTCTAGGGGGGGTGGAACTCTTATCCCCCTCCAGAGAGTTACAACAAAGATAGAAGAGCAGGTGGATTATAACCCATTAAACCCTCCCCCCCTCCCTCCCTGCCCCCTCCTCTACCCCCCACCCCCACCCGTAGCAACACTCCTCCAGAAGACAAAAGAGAACTACTAGCATGAGGTCAACCTGCATCCACCCCCATCCCCCTACAAGACCTCCATCAACTACCTACATGTAACACTTCATTCCGGCACCGAGCCCCCAGGCTTTGAATGTAAGGTTCCCAGACACGCATGAAGGCCATCCATCTTTTGACACTACCCCGTGCACTCCATCTCTCCGTCAACATGAATTGGTGAAAATAGTTCCGCCACTCCCCGAAGGTAGGTGCTTCCCTTTCCCGCCATAGTCGAAGAATAGGCCCCTTCCCCACCAGACAGGCTTTGCGCACCAGCAGCTGTTCCCCAGCTCGCGAGAGACTGGGGGAGTCCAACCAATCTAACACTACCAGGGAGGCAGACCACCGCAATCTCTGCTGCAAGAGAATCCCCATAAACCTTGAGATCCTAGCCCAGTAGGGCCGGATAAACCTGCATTCCCACCACATATGCAATAGAGTGGCCATGGCCTCAGAACATCGAGGGCAACGGCCGTCAGTTGTAATGCGGCTCAAACGCCCGCCGCGGGGATATATGGGCTCTAGTGATACATTTAAACTGTACTTCTCTCCATCGCGCCCCAGAAGTAAGTTTTACTATCCGTTTTAAAGCCATACGAACCGTCCCTGGAAGTACCTGCCCATGTAGCTCCGCCGCCCAGGCCTCTTCCACCGGTCCGTAATCTGGAAACACCCCGTTACGATCCAGGCGGCTCTTTAAGATCGATATCGAAGGCGGGTAATCCCCCTCTATCCCAAAAAATTCCATGATCTGTGCCGATCGTTCTAAGCTGAGCGCTTCCTTCGGCAAAGAGGACACATAGTGAGATACCTGAATGTACGCAAAACAATGTCGAGAGGAGAGATCGTATTCCCCGCTCAGAGTTAAAAAAGATTTACAGGAACCGGTGGGGTCCACTAAGTGCCCCAGCTTCTGAATGCCTCTGTCACTCCAGTCCCGGAAAATTGCCGTTTCAGAGCCCGGGGTAAATTGTACGTTCCCTTGTAATGGTAGCCAGCTAGAAGCGGTCCACGAAGTGTTCCAAAGTTTATTGAGGTGTCTCCAGGTTCGTCGGGCCGAACTAATCAATGCACTCTGCACTATCCGGTTAGGCAAATCGCGGTCCGCCCCATGTAAGACTCCCAACAAAGTATGGGGGGCCACCAACCCCTCTTCCATCGCTCTCGGCGTATACACCTCGGTCCCTCCCAGCCAGTCTCCGATATGTCTGGCTTGACAAGCTAAAGCATAGACCTTTAGATTGGGCAATCCCAGTCCCCCCTCCCTACAGGTCCCCAGCATCCGATTCCAAGGTATACGGGCCCTTCCCCCCTTCCACAAAAATGCCCTTATGAGGGCTTCTACCCGGCGCAAATCACGGCTCAACAGCCATACCGGTAGCGTCTGCAGCCAGTACAGGATCCTCGGAAGTATCACCATCTGGACGGCTGCTACCCGTCCCATCAAAGAAAGCGGGAGGTGACCCCAGTCTTTCAACTGGATTTGCAGTCCCTTAAGGATGCGGTCCAGGTTGCGCCCATATAGGGCGTTAACTTGCCGCAACACGATACCTAAGTATTTAAACTCCGTATCGGCCCATTTTAGGGGAAACCCCTCCCACCCCCCTCGCAGCCGACCCGAGATATCCAAAGCCTCAGATTTATCTTTGTTGATGCGCAACCCCGCAATTCGTCCAAAACGTGTAATTTCCATCAATAAACACGGCAACGATCGATCAGGGACAAGCAAATGCACCAGCAGGTCATCGGCAAAGGCCGCAATCTTGAACTCTGTCGTCCCAATCCGGATTCCTTTTATCTCCCGAGAAGCCTCTATGAGCCGTATCAAGGGGTCAAGAGAGAGGACGAACAGTAAAGGTGAAAGTGGGCAGCCCTGCCGGGTGCCTATTTCCAGCGGAAAGGTGTCGGAGAGCACCCCATTACAAAGAACCCTGGCCGTCGGCTGCGCATATAGGCTATCCACCATGCGACAAAAATAGCCGCCCAGACCATATTGTGGGAGTAGACAATGCAGGTACCGCCAGTCAACCCTATCAAAAGCCTTTTCGGCATCGAAACTAACTAACAGAGAAGACAACTGATGGTTCTGCACCCATTCCAAAGAAGTCAGCAGCTTACGCATATTTCGGACTGTATAACGCCCCTTGACAAAGCCCACCTGGGATTCATGTACCAGGTCACCCAGCACCTCGGCTAGGCGCACTGCAAGGATCTTCGCCAATAATTTGAGGTCGAAATTGAGCAACGAGATAGGCCGATATGACGAGGCCTGAACTGGATCTTTACCCGGTTTGGGAATGAGTGTGATATGGGCTTGATTCTGTCCCCACCGAAACCCTCCCTGCTCCGCACGGCGTCCAAACACCTCAACCAATACTGGACTGACAGACTCCCGAAGGATCTTATAAAACTCTGCACCTAGGCCATCCGGTCCTGGCGCCTTGTAACAACTGGCACTTGAGATAACCGAGCAGATCTCCTGACCGGTAATCGGCTGCTCCAAGAGTGCTCTCTGAGTCTCAGACAATTAGGGCAAATTCAACTTGCTCAGAAAGTCTTGCAGCTCTGCATCCGGAGCAGGCTCCGCCATATAGAGGGATTGGAAAAACACACGGAATACTCGAGCAATCTCGGTGCTCTCCCGATGAAGCGTCCCCCCCCCATCCCGAAGCGCCGCAACCAATGAGGAGCCTCTATGGCCCTTAAGGCATCTGGCTAACATCTTTCCTGGTTTATCTCCATGGCAATGCAACTGGTGGCGATAATAGAGGGCCGACTTCTTGGCCCGCTGGTGTAAAAGTTCGTTAAGATCCGCCTGGGCTTCCCAAAACCTCTTTTTATTTCCCCCCGTCGGGTTGCGCGCAGACAGTCGTCGCAGACCAGAAACCTGACGTTCCAGACGTATGATACGCTCTGCGATCAGCCGACGCTTCCGAGCCATGTAGCCAATGATCTCGCCCCGAAATACCACCTTGGCCGTTTCCCAGACTAATTCAGGGTCTTCTTTATGGGAGCCATGATCACTCTCGAACTCCCGCCATTGCTGAAGGAGGAAGCTTCGGAATCGAGCATCATGATAGAGTTCCAGCGGGAAGCGCCATAGTTGTGGTCGCACCTGCCTCGTCCCCCAACTTAACTCCATCCAGACCCACGCATGATCGGAGATCTCGGTGGGACCGATCTGAATATCGCCCGCCTGGGCGAATAAGCCCCCGGATAACAACAAATAGTCAATACGTGCACTGGAGCTGTGGGCTCGAGATTGATGAGTATAGTGACGCTCTAGTGGGTGGACCAGCCTCCATGGATCCACTAAGCCCAGCCTTTTACAAAAACGTTGCAACATCCGAGCTGTGGGGACACGCTCTCTCTCTCGCCTCCTCACCCCGAGATGTGTCCAAGTCCACATCAAGGACTCCGTTGAGATCTCCGCCGAGAAGCAGGGGGCATTCCGGCAAGCTCTCCACCCGCGAGGCCAAAGCACTATAGAAACTTGGATCGAACACATTAGGTCCATAAAGATTCCCTAAGATCACGGGTTTACCCTCTAAGTTCCCATACACCAATATGAATCTCCCCTCGTCATCTCCTGCAGCAGAGAGAGCATCTCAAAACGAATACGTTTATGGATTAGAATAGCTACGCCCCCTTTTTTACCCCGAGCAGGTGAACCCCACACTTGTCCCACCCAGTCTCTACGCAGTTTACTGTGCTCTTCAGCCGTCTGGTGCGTCTCTTGCATAAATGCTATGTCACACCGTTGTCTATTTAATGCCTGCAATATTTTATAACGTTTGATGGGATTCCCCAACCCACAGACATTCCATGTGATAATCTTCAGTGGCACGGGGCAGTGTCACGATGTGTCAATAAGCCAAATCCTACCTGCCCAGAAGGGGCCCCCCCAGCCTGGAGCCCCCTCCCTCTAGTAGTTGATTGTCTACTAATCTGACCATGAAAGAATAACGGAGTGTATGCTACCCCACCCACATAGCCCCCTCCCCTCCCTACCCTCCCTCCCCCTTTTACCCCTCCCATCCTCCCCTCTGCATGCCCCCTATGTCCCTCCATGGACCGTGCTGACTTCCTATGGCAGTCGGGCCACCCCTCTTCCCGGATCACCTCATATCTTAACACCGGGCCCATTGTGTCTATGCTAGGGCCACCTCTATCCCTCATCAAGACCCCAGGACTGTGCCACCCTCCCCAATCAGCCTAAACACTGAGTGCCTCCCCCCCCCCCACCATCAGGAACCCAATAAGAAACCCATACAGTCTAAACAATCCCCCCTTCCACCCATAGCAGACACAAACAATCTTCGCTACCCCTCCTAGAATGGAAAGTAAAAGGAATCTGTTCTTGATACAATATAATCAACAATGTAACTACTATAACCCAGGGAAGGATATTCAAAGAAGCAATGGTAGACATGTAGCAAAATGTATCAAATAAGCACTCTCACTAAGCACACAGCACACTACTAAGGTTAACTAAGCACACACAGCCCCCTAGGATCCCCAAACCTCCCTCTTTGATTGCAGGTCAGGCTTTCCCCGTTGATAGGGTCAGGCTCCGGAGCACGGGAAGGGCCCTGTATTCTGCACAGGCCCTCCGATGGTGGTAACTTAAGTCCAGGGGCCAGGCCTACTTCAGGCTTACATCAATCGGCTCCGTTCTCCCCCACGCTCACTGGGCAGCTTCCATCGTAGCCGGCAGACCATCCAGAAAAGACTGGGCCTCACTTGGAGACAGCAAAAATCGGGTCTGGCCTTGAAACTCCACCCGTAGACGAGCTGGGTAGAGCAGAGAGAAACGCACTCCCCGGTTGATCAGGTGGGTACAGACAGGGGAGAAGGCACGGCGTTGCTGACTCACCAGAGCAGAATAGTCCTGAAAGACAAGTAGCCGGTCCGGGTCCCCAGGTTGTTGATTGCGGGTTCGGGCAGCCCTTAACACCTCCTCCTTCTGGCGAAAATCCAGGAACCTTACAATGACCGCACGCGGCTTCGATGCTTGATCGCGCTTCTGGCCCAGCCGGTGAACCTGCTCCAAACGAATGGGGCCTTCTCCTCTGCCGCTCAGGAGTTTGTCAATCCAAGCGCCGACAAAACCCATCAGGGCTCCATCTGACACGGTTTCTGCGATGCCGACGAAGCGGAGATTCTTCCGACGACCCCGATTCTCGAGGTCGTCAAGTTTTTCACCCTGTTGCTTAACCGTCTTTTCGAGTGCTTCAATCTGGGCCCGCATAGAGAGTTGCGTGTCCTCGGCAGCCGAAATTCTTGTTTCTGCCTGCTCCATGCGCCCTGAGAAGTCTGCAAATCGCTGGCTGACATTCTGCAGCATCTCCGCTAAGTCCTGAAAGCGGGCGTCCAGGGCTAGTACCACCGCGGCACTGACTTCGGCCACCAGGCTCTGATTTTCCCCGGGCTTAGGGCTGCGAGGTGACCCCTCCGCCATCTTGCTCTCTGGGGCACGCGGTTTCTCCCTACGAAGTGCTTTTGTGGCCATCGTTGGCACTCGGATTTTCCGCCTCTGTGCACCCGGTGGTTCAGTGAATATTAGTCAAGGAGAATCGCGATGATCCACCACGTTTATAAAAGAAATGATGCAGGTTTGTGGGGTAGATATCCCGGAGCCGATCGACCCCTGTCAGGTCAGCTCATTGTCAAAACGTGCAAGCCCTAGTTAAACTGCAGAACCAAAGTGGACCAGATGCAAGACCAGCAGTAAATACTGGTACACCACATGTGGACAGTGTGGGACTCAATCAAGGAATTGGGGCATTTAGTTTTGGGAAGCTAACTCCAGATGATAATGTTGATGATTTTCTAGAGTCTTTTGAAAGAGTGGCACAAGCATTAGCATGGCCAGAGACCCAGTGGGCAGTAAGGCTGGCAGCCTCATTAACTGGAGAGGCGCTTGCAGCTTATAGAGCAATGCCAGCAGCCCAGGCTTTGAATTATAAGGATGTAAAGGCTGCTATTAGAGATCGCCTAGGGTTGTCTATTTCAGAGTATAGGCGAATGTTTAGAGCTACTACATTGAGAGTGGGTGAAACACCCAGGGCTCTGAGTCAGAGAATCAGAGGATTAGCTGAAAAATGGTTGGAGCCTGAGCAAAAGACGGTAGAAATGTTATTAGACATTATTATGCTTGAACAATTTATGTCTGCGGTGCCTAAAGATTTGCACACTTTCCTTATACAGCAAAATTGCCAAAATCTTGGAGAGGCAACCATGCTAGCAGAGAGATTCTTGGAAGCCACGCAGGCTTGCCATAGAATGGGTGGCCCTCTGAAGATGGGTGCTGAGGCAAGCTGTGCTGTATCAGAAAAGAAAATAATTAAAAATGTTTCTGAAAATAAATGTACTGTGCCAAAACAGATGACACAGTGGAATGGAAAGAAATGTTTCAAATGTGGAAAATGGGGACATTTAGAAAAGGGATGCCAGACACACACTAGCTTAATGGGTGTGGATTTAAAACAGCCCAAAGAAGGATTTCTTTTGATGGTTGATGTGCAAGGAATTACCACAAATGCTTTGTTAGACTCTGGGGCAGACCAGAGTATGATGTCAAAAAGACTTTGGAAGAGAATAGAGGCCCAAGAAGGATTTGTGCCTAGAACCCCTGAAAGCCAAGTTCACATCAGATGCATTCATGGTGCTGCAACATCATATCCCACCTATAGGCTAAAGGGTAAGTGCCTGGGGAAACAAGAGGAAGTCCTGTTAGCAGTGGTGCCTAGGCTACCCTTTGATTTGGTTCTAGGAAGAGACTGGCCAAGATTTAAACAGGGTCTAGTCGAAGGACTTTTCCTAGAAGGAGGGAGAAGGTTTAATGGTAATAGCTCCCGGGCCTTTATTTGGAAGTCCTCAGACCCCAGCTAAAAAGATGGTTAAGTGTCCAGAAGACCAAACTATCCCTAAACAGACATTTGTCTTAAAGTACCATAGGGTCACAGAGAAGGCCCAAACTCCTAAGCGGGCAACCCCTCAAGCTGCTGGGTTTGACCTGTGCAGCATAGAAAATGTGACTGTATCTAGCCAAGGGAGAGCCCTGGTTGACACCGGTCTCCAAGTGGAAATACCTATTGGATGCTATGGGAGAGTAGCCCCAAGGTCCGGATTAGCCCTTAAATATTTCATCGATGTGGGTGCGGGAGTAATTGATCCCGATTACAGGGGCAATATTAAAGTTCTGTTATTTAATTATGGACAGAATGATTATCACGTGAAGACAGGAGACATAATTGCCCAATTGATCTTTGAGAGGCTGGGTTTTCCACCTGTGGAGGAGGTCACATCCCTGGAAACTTCTGAGCGTGGAACCAAAGGCTTTGGTTCTTCTGACGTCAAAGGGGTTAAAAGCCTAGCTGCCACCTGTGCCCGAGAGAGGGAGGTGAATGAAGAGGAAGATTTGGGACCCCAGGTATCTGATTGTAAAGAAAAATCAGAGCCCCAAATAGGTGAGGACCTGACAGTGGTACAACAGGAAGAAATTAGGAAATTGCTTAAAGAATTCCCAGATGTGTTGACATCCATACCTGGGGAGACACATTTGGTTGCCCATGAAATAATAACTCCACCTGGGAAATTAGTTCGTCAAAGGCCATACCGCTTGCCTGAAGCCAAGAGACAGGAAGTAGTGGCACAAGTCCAGGAGATGTTGGACATGGGAGTAATAGAGGAGTCAAAGAGTCCCTGGAATAGCCCCATAGTCCTGGTACCGAAGCCTGATGGATCTTTAAGATTTTGTATTGACTTCCGGCAGGTAAACGCAATATCAGTTTTTGATGCATATCCAATGCCAAGAATTGAAGAGTTGTTGGACCAGCTGGGACAGGCTCAATACTTAACCACCCTTGATATGACAAAAGGATATTGGCAAATCCTTCTAACCAGGGAGTCTGTCAGACGGCTGCCTGGGTGAGAATCTTCACAGTCTTGGCAAGTGCATATATCTATATGATTTGCAAGGGATTGTGGGCAATGCAGTTCATTCACACCAGACACAGCTGCTCAGAATAATTAGTTGTGCTTTTGGGTAAAGCCAATAAGATATTTATTTATGGGGTTATTTCTCCCAACACAGATATGCTTGGTAGCACATAAATCAGGTTACTTGCTTTCAGTGTTAAACTTGGAAAAACAAAATGAAGAAAACAACATTTGAACTTGCCAGGCAATCAAAGCAAAAGAAATAAGACCTGGTTGGCAACAAACTGGTCTTTTCTGTAGGCTTTAGCTAATATTCTCTTAGCAATATCAAACAACAAACCAAAAGCCACAAAGAAAGAAAAAAACTGTTCTTTTCAGGTAAACGTCTTATATCTTCCCACATAGATTCAGAAGTGATTCTCTCCTAGCTCACAAGCAATTAGGTAAGGTTCAATTGCTGGCAGTTATCCAGCTGAAACCCCTTAGCTGGCTTGCTTTCTACTACGTGGCTAGAAATCCTACACAGGAGCTTTTCTGAGTAGATGAAAGAACAAGTTTGTAATTCTTTGTGATGGTTGCTGTACTTTATAACAGAAAATCACCAAAGGAGTTTAGACAGAGAGCAGTCCATGTAAACAGATTCTTCATCTGCTATCACCCCCTCTTCTTCAACAAGCATGGGTTCAATATCATTGATTGGCACAGATGAATCTCCCAATGGAGCACTTTCAGGAGAATACTTGTTTCCCTGCTGTCTTTCAAGGTTATAGCTAGGGCATAGATCAGGGTTCATACCTGAGCTTCCATTGCTGTCAGAGTTCCTCTCTATATAGCCTGGCCAGTATGTAGTCCAGTTCTTATGTCCAGCCTTTCAATCCAGATCCCTGGACACTGGATCTCTCTTCACATACCTTCTGGCACGGGTCTTAGGGTCCCTTCCACGTGCAGCCGTCTCCCTCACAGGTACCGTCTGGAGATTCCTAGCTCTGCAGCACCATTCCTCTGGCTTTCCCCAGTCCAATGGTGTATGCTGGCCCTTGGAATGCCTCCCAGTATACGTACTGCTCTGGACTCTTCTACACCTCTCAAAGGCTTTTCTCTTCCTTCTTCCAAAGGGTTTCTTGCCCTCTCTGTCCGTCCGGTTTGGCTTATGCTTCTGATGATTCTCTTGATGATGAAGATGATCAAGCTCAAGCTGCTTCTCTGTAGAATAAACTCTACCTTTATTCTGCTTAGATGAGTGCTCCTCCCTAACACAGTGCAGCTGTGCTGAATCAGGCCCTGCCCTTTGAGATGAGTGCTTAGGGATTACCTCATAGCCCTCCTGATTGAACACACGTTTCCCCACTTCAGCTCCTCTAATGGCTGTTGGAAACCTGGTGCATTCTGGGACTGGTAGTCTTTTATGGCAAAATTCTGTTTTCTTATTTCTACCAGAACTGACAGGTTGCTTGTTCAGAGTCACTTCACCTTTTCTATAGCTCCTTCCTGAGCTATGATAAGCTTCCTTATCACAAGTCGAAGCTGAAGACTGCGTTCAGCACCCCCATTGGCGTTTTCCAGTTCAAGAGGTTGCCTTTCGGACTGCATGGAGCAGCGGCTACCTGCCAAAGGTTAGTGGATCAGGTACTTCGACCCCACCAAAATTATGCTTTTGCGTATATGGATGATGTCATAATCCATAGTAACACCTGGGCGGAGCATCTAAAGAGGATCAGGGCAGTCTTGTGCTCCATGAAGCAAGTGGGAATCACTTTAAACCCGAAGAAGTGTGCCTTTGCAAACAGGGAGGTAAAATACCTGGGTCACCTAGTGGGAAGAGGAAAAATTAAACCTCTAATGAGTAAGGTAGATAGCATCAGGAATTTTCCCCCTCCAACAACAAAGAAACAACTAAGAAGTTTCTTGGGACTTATTGGATACTACCGCAGATTTATACCGCAATTTGCAGAGAAAAGTGCAATTTTCACGGATATGCTGCGGAAGAATTGTCCAAACCAGCTAAAGTGGACACCTGAAGCTGAAAAAGCGTTTTCAGTCCTAAAAGGAAAATTGTGTACAGGACCGGTACTGAAAGGGGTGGACTTCAGGAAACCCTTTCTGGTTGAAACAGATGCATCTGATGTAGGGGTAGGAGCAGTTCTATCCCAGTGTCATGAAGGGGGAGGAGCATCCTGTGATGTACCTGAGCAGGAAGTTGTCACCGGCTGAACAAAAGTATTCCACAATAGAAAAAGAATGTTTAGCTATTAAGTGGTCAGTGGAGGCGTTAAGGTTTTACCTTACAGGGAGAAAGTTCCAGTTACGTGGTTGCAGCAAATGAAGAACCACAATACCAGGTTGACACGCTGGTACATGGCCTTACAGGCATTTGATTTTCAAGTGGAACATCGTGCTGGGAAGTTACACAAGAATGCGGATGCCCTTTCCAGTATTACGGACTGTAGAGAAGAAGTTTCACCAGTTAAACCAGTCCGTAATAACTTAAGCAGGGGGGTATGTGATAAGGAAGCTTATCATAGCTCAGGAAGGAGCTATAGAAAAGGTGAAGTGACTCTGAACAAGCAACCTGTCAGTTCTGGTAGAAATAAGAAAACAGAATTTTCCCATAAAAGACTACCAGTCCCAGAATGCACCAGGTTTCCAACAGCCATTAGAGGAGCTGAAGTGGGGAAACGTGTGTTCAATCAAGAGGGCTATGAGGTAATCCCCAAGCACTCATCTCAAAGGGCAGGGCCTGATTCAGCACAGCTGCGCTGTGTTAGTGTGGAGCACTCATCAAAGCAGAATAAAGGTAGAGTTTATTCTACAGAGAATTATCCTCATCCTCAGATTCAGCTTGGAGATCTTCATGATCTTGGACAGCTTCATCATCTGGAGGATCATCAGAAGCAGAAGCCAGAGCGGACGGACTGAAAGGGCAAGAAACCCTTTGGAAGAAAGAAGAGAAAAGCATTTGGAAGGTCTAGAGGAGTCCAGAGCAGTACGTATACTGGGAGACATTCAAAAGGCCAGCATACACCATTGGACTGGGGAAAGCCAGAGGAGTGGTGCTGTAGGGCTTGGAATCTCCAAACGGTACCTGTGAGGGAGACGGCTGCACGTGGAAGGGACCCTAAGACCCGTGCCAGAAGGTATGTGAAGAGAGATCCAGTGTCCAGGGATCTGGATTGGAAGGCTGGACATAAGAACCGGACTACGTACTGGCCAGGCTATTTAGAGAGGAAATCTAACAGCAATGGAAGCTCAGGTATGAACACTGATCTATGCCCTAGCTATAACCTTGAAAGACAGCAGGGAAACAAGTATTCTCCTGAAAGTGCTCCATTGAGAAATTCCTCTGTGCCAGTCCCTGATATTGAACCCATGATTTTTGAAGAAGGGGAAGGAGAAGTCTTAGATATAGGCTGTGAATATATGGATTGCTCTCTGTCTAAACTCCTTTGGTGATTTACTGTTACAAAGTACAGCAACCATCACAAAGAAATACAAACTTGTTCTTTAATCTACTCAGAAAAGCTCCTGAGTAGGATTTTGGGCCACGCAGTAGAAAGCAAGCCAGCTAAGGGGTTTCAGCTGGATAACTGCTAGCAATTGAGCCTTACCTAATTGCTTGTGAGCTCTGAGGGAATCACTTCTGAATCTATGTGTGAAGATATAAAAGTTAACCTGAAAAGAACAGTTTTTCCCTTCTTTGTGGGTTTTTCTTGTTGTTTGAAACACTGCTAAGAAAATATTAGCTAAAGCCTACAGAAAAGACCAGTTTGTTACCAACCAGGTCTTTATTCTTTTGCTTTGATTGCCTGACAAAGTTCAACTGTTGTTTTCCTGATTTTGTTTTTCTAAGTTAAACACTGAAAGCAAGTATCCTGTTTTATGTGCTACCAAGCATATCTGTGTTGGGAGAAATAACCCCATAAATAAATATCTTATTGGCTTTACACTTAAGCACAACTAATTATTGTGAGCAGCTGTGTCTGGTGTGAATGAACTGCATTTCCCACAATCCCTTGCAAATCATATTGATATATGCACTTGCCAAGACTGTGAACATTCTCACCCAGGCAGCCGTCTGACAGACTGTAGCAAACTCAGACCAGGAATGAGTGGGAACTGCAGAAGATGAGCATGGGGACCCAGGGGGCTGGAAAGTCCCCAAATCAGGCAGTTTGGAGTGGTGCTTCTCAACCCTGTCCAAAAAATGGGCAGCCATTTAAAGGAGGGTCTTTCCAGGCCTGCAGGGGGAAGAATTCAGAGAGGAAAGATGAGCAAATGTTGAAAATAATGCCCTAGCAGAGCAAGCAGCGGTAGAGAGAAGATTGGAGAAATTATAATTATTACTTTACAAGAAATAGATTCTGTGAATCAAAAACATTCAGCCCAATATTGAATGCAAGTTCTGTGTTTGCCAGCAGGTTGCAAATGCTTAACTAGACTATCCAGCTATTTTAAAAAATATGTGGATAAAATAGACCATTTTAAATCACTATTTTTATCCAGGTAAAAGGGTCTGTGTTAGGTGAAGGGCAGGGTGCTGATGGAAATTATTCCTGTAGCAGCAATATTCAGCAACTAAAAGTTATTCCGGCTGACTAGTAGGCCTAAATCTAAACAAATAGGGCTGGTGTGCTGGTAACCTAATGTGCATATTCAGTATTGCTACTCATATGGATAGAGGTGCTGAATATTAAGTGCTTATATTTAACCTAACTGTGAGTTATCTCGCTCAATAACTACATACAGCAAGGAGATAAACTAAATGTACTCAAACAGCCCTATTAATTCTATAATTGATTTTTGTCGGATCGTTTGCCCTGAGGGGGAATCTTCCCTTTCTCGTAGCAAACCCTCCTTTTTTTCTTTTTAAAAGAGTGCACTCACCCTTTCAACCACCGAGGCAAAATTACAAAATAATCCTCAGTAAACAGAAATAGTATTTCAAACACGAGAATAATGTATCAAACAAATTCAGTACTAATCTTAGCTCAAAGTCCATGAGTCGCAGCCTGCCAGCAAGAGTTATCACCCACAGTGCTCATAAGGCAAACACCAATGCCGTGTCTCCAACTTTAAACAGCATTTATTTATTTTTATTTACATTCTCTTATATACCGCGCTATTCTGCATCAGTGCGGTTTACATTGAACAAACTGAAATTACATTGAACAGGGCATTATAACTTGGAGATAACTATTTTACAGGGAACATGGGCTATGGAGGGTTAAGTGGCTTGCCCAAGACCACAAGGAGCACCTGTGGGACTAGAAACCCCAGTCCTTCTGGCCCAAGGTTGCTGTCCTCTAGTGGGATTTGAACCCCCGACCTTCCGGCCTGAAGTACCTTGCCCCAAACACTAGGCCACTCCTCCACTCCAGCATGACCCATTTCAGTTGTCTGATTGTGGAGAATGTCGTGGACCTCAAGATTCAAGGAGTCCTTTAAATGGTTGGTTTCTCACTTCTCGAAGTCAGTTCTGATATAAACGGATATCCCATGAAGACATATATATAAATGTACACAACGTCGTGTTTCAAACCATGAAACTCCTGGTTGTTCTTCATGCACCTACGTCTGTCTACTGACCAGTATCCTATTCGATTTTAAAACCCAGCCTCGTTTCCATCCCTAGAAAAAAACGGGCTATCATTGGCTGTCAGAGGTGTTCAATCTATCAAGCTCCACCAATCCAAAGCAAGATTCAAACCAACAGGTGTCACTGATCGCAAGCGGTAAATCCAAAATTGTTCTCTGAACTGTAATTTTTGCAAACGATCTCCCCCACGCGTATTTATAGGAACATAATCTATAATTCGCCATCTGAGATCCTGAAATGTGTGATCAAGCTCCTGGCAGTGCTGAGCCACCGGAGCTGAAAGGACTTTGTTGTTAATTCCAGATCTGTGCTCCAATAGTCTCCTTTTCATAGGGCGAGATGTACGATCAACATAGCTCTTGTGACAGGGACAAGATAATATATATACTACATGAGTACTACTACATGTGGTACGATATTGACTCGTAATTTTTATCCCTATGTCAACATCTTCCCAGTCGGGACCTTCCATTGTGGAGTCACAAAAATCACATTCACCACATTTAAAGTGACCCCTCTTTGTCACGTCCAAATTATTTACATGAGAATGAATTAATAAGTCTGCCATGTTTCGTCCACACTGGAAAGCAAACATTAATGGTTTCCTGAAACAGGGATGAAAGGATAACATTTCCCAGTGTTTTTTTTTTTTATTATATTCATAACCCGTACTGGATTAGGCATGTAAGGTAACACACCTACATAAGATGACTGTTGTATCGAATGTTAAAGAGCCCTAACCTTTTTAGCCTTTTTTCATAGGGGTATCCTTCCATCCCCTTTACCATTTTGATTGACTCTTCTCTGAACCTTTTCTAATAACGCTATATCCTTTTTAAGATACGGTGACCAGAATTGCACACAATATTCAAGGTGCGGTCTCATCATGGAACGATATAGAGGCATTATAATATCTTTTGTTTTATTTTCCATTCCTTTCCTTATGATACCTAGCATTCTATTTGCTCTCTTGGCTGCCGCTGCACACTGGGCCGAGGGTTTTAACATGTTATCCACAATGACGCCTAAATCTTTTTCCTGGGTGGTGGTTCCTAATGTGGAACCTTGCATTGTGTAACCATAGTTTGAGTTGTTCTTCCCTAGATGCATAACTTTGCACTTGTCCACATTAAATTTCATCTGCCGTTTTGATGCCCAGTCTTCCAGTTTATCAAGATCTTCTTGCAATTTTCCACAATAGTACACTGCTTCCTATCCCTTGACTCTACTTTTGCCAAAAGTCTCTGATGAGGGACCTTGTCAAAGACTTTCTGAAAGTCCAAATACACTATATCAACCGACTCACCTTTGTCTACCTGTTTATTCACGCCTTCAAAAAACATAACAGATTAGTAAGACAAGATCTTCCATGTCTAAAGTCATGTTAGCTGTCTCCCATTAAGCCATGACTATCTACATGTTCAGCAATTTTGTTGTTATGATGGTTTCTACCATTTTTCCCGTTATTGACATCCCGGTATAGTCATCATGGCAATAGCCTTTGGCCAGAGTCCACAGATGCTGGTTCCTTTGGAAGCCGCATATAAGTGCATCTTGGATCTGACTGCTGTTGAGATGGTAGAGATTTCCTTTCTTTAGGGACTATGCGCAAGCTCTGAAGCATTTCCAAGCACAGCTGGCCCAGAAACCACACTCTGAAGTATATGTATGGTGTCACGCCCTCACCACTCGCCTCTAGCTTAGAGCAGTTGCAAGGTTAAAGACGTACATCAAGCTTGGGTGTTGTTGAAAAAAAACTATCTTGGAAGCCCAGACCAGCTGTATTCCATGCTTTAAGAAAAGTGGAAGGAAGTCCAAAAAACTGCCAGCATGGTTTAAAGGTGAGGTCAGAGAGGCTGTTGTTGCCAAAAAAGCATCTTTCAGGAAATGGAAAAAAGAGCCAAATGACGAAACCTGGAAACAGCACAAGCACTGGCAAGTCAAATGCAAGGCATTGATGAGGCAGGCAAAGAGAGAATTTGAGAAGCTTGCTGCGGAAGCAAAAACGCGAAATAAAGACCTTTTCAAGTACATTCGTAGCAAAAAACCTGTGAGAGAGTCAGTTGGTCCATTAGATGATAAAGGGGTTAAAGGAGCACTACGAGGCGACAAGGCAATAGCGGAGAGACTGAATGAATTCTTTGTTTCGGTCTTTACTGAGAAAGATGTAGGGATGTTACCCATGACTGAAATTGTATTTAAAGGTGCGGAAGAATTGAAGGAAATATCAATACATCGGGAAGATGTCTTACAACTATTAGATAAACTGAAGAGTAGCAAATCACCTGGGCCGGATGGTATACATCCAAGGGTGTTGAAAGAACTGAAATATGAGATTGCAGAACTGCTATCAGTAATCTGTGAACTATCATTAAAATCATCTCTAATACCTGAAGATTGGAGGATCGCCAATATAACACCAATTTTTAAAAAGGGTTCCAGGGGTGATCCGGGAAACTACAGACCGGTGAGCCTGACGTCAGTACCGGGAAAAATGGTAGAAACCATCAAAAAGAATAAAATTACTCAGCATGTAGATAGTCACAACCTAATGGGAGACAGCCAACATGGCTTTAGACAAGGAAGATCTTGTCTTACTAATCTGTTATGTTTTTTTGAAGGAGTGAATAAACAGGTGGACAAAGGTGAGTCGGTTGATATTGTGTATCTGGACTTTCAGAAAGCCTTTGACAAGGTCCCTCATCAGAGACTTTTGGCAAACCTAAAGAGTCATGGGATAGGAGGCAGTGTACTATTGTGGATCTGGAACTGGTTAAAAGATAGAAAGCAGAGGGTAGGGCTAAATGGCCAATTTTCCCAATTTATTTTTATTTATTTAGACAGGTGAATAGTGGTGTACCCCAGGGATCTGTGCTGGGTCCGCTGCTTTTTGACATATTCATAAATGACCTGGAAAGTGGAATAACGAGTGAGGTTATCAAATTTGCAGATGACACAAAACTATTTAAAGTTGTTAAAACCCAAGAGGATTGTGAAAAATTGCAAGAGGATCTTGATAAATTGGAAGACTGGGCATCAAAATGGCAGATGAAATTTAATGTGGACAAGTGCAAGGTTATGCACCTAGGGAAGAACAACCCAAACTATGGTTACACGATGCAAGGTTCCACATTAGGAACCACCACCCAGGAAAAAGATTTAGGCGTCATTGTGGATAACATGTTAAAACCCTCGGCCCAGTGTGCAGCGGCATCCAAGAGAGCAAATAGAATGCTAGGTATCATAAGGAAAGGAATGGAAAATAAAACAAAAGATATTATAATGCCTCTATATTATTCCATGGTGAGACCGCACCTTGAATATTGTGTGCAATTCTGGTCGCCGTATCTTAAAAAGGATATAGCGATTTTAGAAAAGGTACAGAGAAGAGCCACCACAATGGTAAAGGGGATGGAAGGATACTCCTATGAAGAAAGGCTAAAAAGGTTAGGGCTCTTTAACCTGGAAAAGAGACGGCTGAGGGGGAGATATGATAGAAGTCTATAAATTAATGAACGGAGTGGAACGGGTAAACGTAGATCGATTGTTCACCTTATCAGAATATAGAAAGACTAGGGGACATGCAATGAAGTTACAAGGTAAACTATTTAAGACTAATAAAAGAAAATATTTTTTCACTCAACGTGTAATCAAACTCTGGAATTTGTTGCCGGAGGATGTAGTAAAGGCTGTTAGTGTAGTTGGGTTTAAAAAAGGTTTGGACAAGTTCCTGGAGGAAAGGTCCATAAACCATTATTAAGAAGTGACAGAAGATATCAATGCTTGACCCAGTACAAGCATTGTGGAACTTGTGTCTCTTGGGGAAACTGCTAGATACATTTGACCTAGATTGGCCACTGTTGGAAACAGAATACTGGGCTTGATGGACCTTGGTCTGACCCAGTATGGCATATCTTATGTTCTTATGTTCAGCATTAGTCAGGCTTCTCCTCCTCTGCTCAGCATTAATCAGGCTTCTTAGGCTCGTACCTGTGCCTCGGCTTGTATCAGCTTCTCTCCCTCTTTCTCCTCTTCTTGCCTTTGCCTCTGCCCTTGCTTCTGGCGTTCCTTCCAACCTCTCTCTTTCTCCTTTACTATAATCCAGCACAGGCTTATATCTCCAGGGTTCTAGCCCCACCTGCTCTCTTCCCAGGTGACGGAGATCACTCTGCCTTCTGGCACCTGAGTAATCAGGGAGCTTACTGGCGTAAGGGTCTTGGACCTTAGGTCTGTATTCACTCTCCATTATTTCACTAGGGGAAACATGAAACCTGTTCCAGCTGGGGGGTTTCTGGTTCCTAGGTGAGGTTGTGGTTTTGTTACCCTGACCTTGCAAAAGGGGCCCTTTTACTAGGGTGAACTCTTTGCCTTTTTCCGTTTCCCCTAACTCAGGATAGGCTTCCTTACCACAATAGTTTAACACAGTAGTTAGCTATAGGGTGCACAACAGAGAACTTGCCAAAGAATCTTATTGTGTTGGCTAAAACACTTGCATCATTGGCCATTTAAAGCAAAATTCCATAATGTAGTTTTGTTGCATTTCTCATCCTTGCAGATGCCAAGAGGAAATTTGGAAAGTATTCATCATCGTGCTCTTGTTATGGCACAGATTCGGAAGTGGCTGGACAGGTGAGTGAGTCAGTACTGTGCATACTTTGCTCCTTGTTCATTCAAATTAATTAATGCAAAATCAGAACCTTTGTTAAGCTTGTTCTTGTTGAGCACTTCAGTGGCGCAAGCACAGTACCAGACTGTAAATGGAAACCAGATGAAATTAGAGGCAAGGATGTGCATATAGTTATATTTTATGATTTATTTAATGATTAATATTAACAGAACACCCTCTCTTTTGGGGGGAGGGGAGGGAAGGGTTTACCTGGCAGTTTTCAGCTGCTGCTTTGAACTTCCAGCTGGTTCAGAAATGCTGTTGTGCAGTGGCTGGCACTTTATTTCTTATTTAGATCAATATCAGTATTTGTACTGAACTAGGGGGTGGGGTTGGATGGATTTGTCTCTGTTGGAGCCCTGCCATGCTGTTATGTCCTCAATGGGCACGTCAGACATGTGGACCACAAATTAGACTTAAGAATTAAACCCTGATCTAACCACCTAAAATGTAGATGGGCCAAGGATTTGATGTCACAGTTTCTAGAACAGGGGTGGGAAAACTATGGCCTGTGTGCCAAGACTGGACCCTGTGGGACCATTTTGTTAGCCCCATTGATCATTAGGGAATGATGAAAATAATAAGTGGCTCGCTAATGCTCCACATCTTTGTCTAACAGCATAGTTATCAAAAATCAGAGATTGTTGCTTCATAAAAAGTGGTTCTCCAGGAACAATCAGGAAATCATATGGGTGACATCGACACCGATGGATCCCTCAGAGAAGCATCTCCCCAGTTTTCAAAGAAAGCTTTTGGGAGATACCACCTCACATGCTTGATGCCCTTCCCGCCCAAGGGTACCATCTTGTTCAGTCTCCTTTTTTCCGCATAGCTCACCAGGCGTGTGTCTGATTTATCCGTAAAAAGTTGATTAAGTTCTCAGTGAAGTGTTTCCTTTTATCTCCAGGAACAAGCAGGAATGTAGTCCTCACATATGGGTATCATCGGTACCGATGGAGCCTGCGCGGGAACGCTCCCAAGCATCCAATAGGAACGCTTTTGGGAGCATCCCTCAGCACATGCGCACTGCCTTCCCGCCTTTCCAACTGTCCCTCTTCAGTTCTTCATTTTCCGCAGAAAATTACATCTTTAAACTTCTTTCTGTGGTCGCGTTTGCCTACCGCACGACGCCTACCGGTACCGTCGGTTCTTTTCTTTTTCTTTCTTTAAAAAAACCAAAAACTTTGTGTTTCTTTTAGAAACTTCTCTTTTCAGTGCTAGGCGCCATTTTGGGCACTAGGCCCCATTTTCCTGAATCATGGAAAAACCAACTAGTGGTTTTAAGAAATGTACTAAGTGTGGCGCTACCATTTCCATCACTGACACTCATGATTAGTGTCTAAACTTTTTAGGACCTGATCATTCTCCAACTGAATGTCTCTCCTGCATGGGGATGACCAAAAGAGGCAGACAGAACCGGGCCGCAAAGCTCGGTACCCTTTTTTCTTCAGATAACAGATCAATTGCATCAACATCGTCGAGGGCCTCTTCTTCCTCCCATGGACCTCAGGTAACTAAACATAAGAGCCGGTCCTCAAAGGGTAGCCCTCCTGCTAAGCTTCGAGAGGCCGTTGGCATTGCCCTTGAGGGAACCACACCGGCAAAACAGCCCTGGCGGGAGGCTTTGGCTTCCAAAGCATCGATGGGGGCTTCAGGATGTTCTCAAGGCCTCAACCTCGCAAGAACTACATATGCCATGCTCAGGGGTTACGGCCGTCCTTACCGGTACCGACACCCAGGCATCGGCAGCGTCGATAGACCAGAGGTTCCTCGCTCTCGAACGCAGTATCGCAGCTCTTCTCTCAGCTGCGGTAACTGGTGGTCCCAAGGGCACCGGTACCGACATCGACACTGATGCCATTACCGACATCGGTACCGACACCAGTGATGCCGGTACTGATGATGACGGCCCCGGTGAAAACTCTTCCTATGCCATCTCTGGCTGGAGGGGACAAAGCGGTACCGGGTCACTTTGGTACAGACTTCGATCAGTACCGGGATCGTGCCTTGCAAGAGCATCGGGGTCAGGAATACTTTGATTCCTCAGATTCCGAAGACTCTGACAATTCTGCTGGCAATAGAGGGTTTGATAGGAGGCAGTGTACTACTGTGGATCAGGAACTGGTTAAAAGATAGAAAGCAGAGGGTTGGGCTAAATGGCCAATTTTCCCAATGGAGAAAGGTGAATAGTGGTGTACCCCAGGGATCTGTGCTGGGTCCCCTGCTTTTTGACATATTCATAAATGACCTGGAAAGTGGAATAACAAGTGAGGTTATCAAATTTGCTGATGACACAAAACTATTTAAAGTTGTTAAAACCCAAGAGGATTGTGGAAAATTGCAAGAGGATCTTGATAAATTGGAAGACCGGGCATCAAAATGGCAGATGAAATTTAATGTGGACAAGTGCAAAGTTATGCACCTAGGGAAGAACAACCCAAACTATGGTTACACAATGCAAGGTTCCACATTAGGAACCACCACCCAGGAAAAAGATTTAGGCATCATTGTGGATAACATGTTAAAACCCTTGGCCCAGTGTGCAGCGGCAGCCAAGAGAGCAAATAGAATGCTAGGTATCATAAGGAAAGGAATGGAAAATAAAACAAAAGATATTATAATGCCTCTATACCGTTCCATGGTGAGACCGCACCTTGAATATTGTGTGCAATTCTGGTCGCTGTATCTTAAAGAGGATATAGTGTTGTTAGAAAAGGTTCAGAGAAGAGCCACCAAAATGGTAAAGGGGATGGAAGGATACGCCTATGAAGAAAGGCTAAAAAGGTTAGGACTCTTTAACCTGGAAAAGAGACGGCTGAGGGGAGATATGATAGAGTTCTATAAATTAATGAACGGAGTGGAACGGGTAAACGTAGATCGATTGTTTACGTTATCAGAATATAGAAAGACTAGGGGACATGCAATGAAGCTACAGGGTAAACTATTTAAGACTAATAAAAAAAATATGTTTTCACTCAACATGTAATCAAACTCTGGAATTTGTTACCAGAGGATGTAGTAAAGGCTGTTAGTGTAGCTGGGTTTAAAAAAGGTTTGGACAAGTTCCTGGAGGAAAGGTCCATAAACCACTATTAAGAAGGGACCCAGGATATCAGTGCTTGACCCAGTACAAGCATTGCGGAACCAGTGTCTTTTGGGGAAACTGCTAGGTACATACGACCTAGATTGGCCACTGTTGGAAACAGGATACTGGGCTTGATGGACCTTGGTCTGACCCAGTATGGCATATCTTATGTTTCTCCTAGAAGATCCCTCTTCTCCCCAACGCAGAATGTCACCTCCAGAGGACATGTCTTTTCAGGATTTCATCCGTGATATGGCCAAAGGGCTTTCAATCACAGTAGCTCCTGAAGAAAAACCCAGAGCAAAGGAATTGGAAATCCTCCAATATCCTAAAGCTCCCAAGGAGGCAGCTACTCTGCCTATCCATGAAATTCTGCATAGCTTAATGCTCGGAATGTGGGAGACACCTCTGACCACTTCTCACTCTGGGAGACTTGATACTATATCGAGTTCTACCATGTCCTGATTTTCAGAAAACCTAGCTGCCACACCATTCAATGGTAGTGGAATCAGCCATGCGTAGGATGAAAAGTGCAAAGGGACATGCATCCAATCCTCCAGGTCGTGAATGCAGAACTCTGGATACTTTTGGACGCAGAACATTTCAAGCTTCCATGCTTTCAGCTAGGATCAGTTCATACATTCTATATATGGGAATGTTCCTTAAGGAAGTCACGGGAGACTTGGAACTTATGGACCCTTTTCTCCCAGATGATAAGAGACAAGATTTTCTTGCTCTAGTTAAGCATACTCAAAATGTCTCCAAGTTTGTCAATCGTGCAACTTTTGACTGCTTTGAATGCATCAGCATAACTTCTGCTATTGCCATTGGTGCACAACGGATTGCCTGGCTACAGGCATCAGACTTGGAGACTTGGGTACAGCAGGAATTTAGTCCTCACAACCCACCCACCTCCCCTAGGAGTTGTCTCTCTCTCTCTTTGTCTCTTTCCTCTCTCCCTCTATCCTTTCACTCAGCTACAAACTTAACTGAAGAGGGACAGTTGGAAAGGCGGGAAGGCAGCGCGCATATGCTGAGGGATGCTCCCAAAAGCATTCCTATTGGATGCTGGGGAGCGTTCCTGCGCAGGCTCCGTCGGTACCGACGATACCCATATGTGAGGACTAAATTCCTGCTTTTCCTGGAGATCACCTGTTACAGGTGAGTAACTACGCTTTCTCTGGTTCCTTTCCCGCCTCTGAGCTCGCTTGTCTCAGCATCGTGGCTTGGGTCCCTTTTTTGTAGTTTTTCCCTCTGCTCAGATTCGCGCCTTTTTTCCCACAGCTGGCTGCTCCTTGTGTCTTCGAACTCGCCAGGGTACTTTTTTCCCCGTTAGCCAGCAGATTTAAAAAGTGTGATTGTGCACATAAAATATGTCCCTCACTAACACACACAATTGCTGCCTCCGGTGTCTAGGGGCTGACCATGACTCAGAGGCCTGCAGCCTTTGCAAAAAGATGTCGACTAAGTCCATCAAACTCCGTCAACAGAAGCAGGATGAGATCTTCAAATGGTCAGAATCTACCCTGGAGTCCCCAGTGACTCCAGGCTCCAGGGCCCCATCTGAATCCTGGGAGTCCTGCAGTGTTCCCTTAGCTAACAGTCGGGGCCACAGGGCCTCTGACAGGGGTTCCCTGGAGCATGAACAGAAGAAGAAAAAATCCTTAAGGAACTCCTCTTAGGACTTGGACAAGGGGGGCAAACCCCGCACTAGGTCCCTCAGCCCGCGCAGGGAATCCAAGGAGTCTGAGCAGGAGTGGCTGGCCAAGGTCCCTTGCAAGGATTTGGAGGCCTCTGGAGATTGTCATTGGACACCTGAGGCCATCCTCGTCAAGGACTCCCTCTCCTCACTGACACCAGACCCAGTAACCCTAGCATCCAGTTCGAAGGCTGCAACACCACCTGAGGGGGAAACCAGGATGGTGGCTTTGGAGCACATGTTGTCTGCTTTACTCTCCACTTAGCAGGCACTGATGCCTGGCTCCACCAGTGCATCTGCCTAGACCACCGGGACATCAGCATCGAGGACTTCCCCAGTTGCCAAGCTGATCCTCATGAACCCACTGCCTCGAGTCGATTCTCGGCAGAGGTCTTGATCACAGTCCTGCTCCTCGGGAATGAAATCCTCACTGGTGAGTGCTCGCAGCTCTGGTCATGAAGCTGCTGTGATCCATCGGCCACCCAACCCCGGTCCTGCCCCGCAGGCCTGACCTCGTACTAGGAGTCTGAGGATGAGACATCACCGGACATTCACAAACACCGTGATGTCCACCAGACCTGTCCCCTCCGGTGACCCGACATTGGTCACCACCCGAGGGCACCTCTTCCCTCGACTTTGTGCAGGATATGTTGAGGGCACTGGCCATCTCCATGAAATCATAGGAGGATCCTTGCACAGAGGAGCTAGAGATTATCCAATATGATTCTCCGCTGAAAGAGGCACTGATGCTTCCTATCCCTGCCAACCTTGAGAGAGTTCTCTGCATATGGGAGACGCCGTCATTGGTGCCCATAGTCAGCCGTCAACTCGATGCAATGTACTGTCCAGCGAGTTCAAGGCTTAAGGAAACCACAGTTGCCCCGTATCTCCATGGTAGTAGAGTCAGCCATGCATTGACTCAAGAACCAGAAGATGCATTCTTTGGTGCACCTGGGCAGGCAGGCCTGTACCCCTCAATGCCTTCAAAAGGAAGTGCTATCAGAGCTCAGTGCTTGCCTGCGAGATCCAAGCGTACCAACTCTATATCTGCATGTACCTTCGGGATGTGACAAAGGAACTTACCGGGTTCTCCAAGGGCCTTGGGGATGACCACCTCCAGCCATTCCGTATCCTGACCAAGGGCATCGGAGAGTGCTCAAATTATCTGAATTGGGCAGCCTATGATGTCTTCAAGTCAACCGTGAGGATAGCTGCTGCGGGAATCAGTGCTCAACACCTGACGTGGCTACAGTCATCTGATCTGGAGCAATGGGTGCAGAACAAGCTCATTGATATCCCATGCCAATGAGGTAATCTCTTTGGCAAACCCATGGCAGATAGAGTGGCGGAGATCGAATCTGAGTTTCTTATGAGGACTTGATTCTCCAAGAAAACTGCTACCCTCATCAGGAGGAAAACCCCAGGCAAAAAGCCTCCATACCAAGGAAGGGTCAGGCTTACCCACACTATTAAGCTCCTCCAGCTCCTCAGCAGGGCCACCATGCCAAAATAACTGGTCAGGGCCCCCGTAAGCAGAAGGTCCCCCAGTTCCCCAGCTCCAAGCACAGCCTTGGGGGAGCGTTTGACTCTTGGGGCATAGCCTCTCCATCCTCAGGAGGTCAGCTGCCCACAGGGGGACGTCTGGTCCACCTTGCCCACCGGTGGCTTGCCATCACCATTGATGCTTGGGCACTCCAGGTAGTCAGAGAAGGCTACCTTCTCCACCCGGACCAGACACATCCCCCATTCTTCCCAGGAGAGCCCTCTTGGACTCCCCGGCACCAGGCCCTGCTACTGCAGGAACTTACATGTCTTCTCACAGACAAAGCCATGGAACCAGGATCCCATCACCTAAGGGGCAAGGGGCTCTACTCATGATACTTCCTAGTCACAAAACGAACCTGGGGCCTAAGGCCCATCCTAAACCTGCAAAATCGGAACAAATTCCTGGTGGAGGAGAAGTTCAAGATGCTCTCCCTTGGAGCATTGCTGCTATACCTCCAGCAGGGAGATTGGCTATGCTTCTTGGATCTAAAGGATGTGTATACACACATCCTCATTCATCCCAGCCACAGACAGTACCTCAGATTCATGGTCGGGGATGACCACCACCAGAACAGGGTGCTACCCTTTGGTCTAGCCTCCGCACCCAGAGTCTTCACTGGAGGCTCCTGCCCAATCGGGGCAGTGGGAGACCCATAAAAGAAGGCGCAGCTGACGAGGACTAGTGGCTTCACTCACTGTCCCATCCCGTCCCGGCCGGCATCGCATCACTCACCGTCCTGCCGAAGCTCCCCAGATTGGGTCGAGTGCCTGAGTGGGAAGTCCTCCCGCTCAGAGGCTCCTGCTCAATCGGGGCAGTGGGAGAGCCATAAAAGAAGGCGCAGCTGACGAGGACTAGTGGCTTCACTCACTGTCCCGTCCCGGCCGGCATCGCATCACTCACCGTCCTGCCAAAGCTCCCCAGATTGGGTCGAGTGCCTGAGCGGGAAGTCTTCCCGCTCAGAGGCTCCTGCTCAATCGGGGCAGTGGGAGAGCCATAAAAGAAGGCGCAGCCGACGGGCGCGCCTGCGCTTGGTGGACCCACACCTGAGAGCCTTGCCAGAGGGCCCTTTGGCATGGCCCTTAGGTGGGGCACGGAGGTGGCATGACAAACCGACAGGAACAGAGCTCCCCAGCAAACAGCCCCAACGATGACAAACACACAGCACCAACTTGAACTCCACGGACAAAACTACGAGAACCGCTGACGACCGAAAGAACAAGCTGAATAACACCAAAGAACTCACACCCCCACGCGTCACACAAGGTAACCACCTACAGAGCCCAATATGCTTGCCATACAGTACTTCCACACAGTACTCCTCCTCACACAGCTGGTTCCCTACAACACTATACACAGGAACTCCATGCAAGCACACGCATGGAGCTACCTCCACACTCCACAGCACCAAGTAACACAGCAACTCTCACTTAGGAGACCCCCCAAAGAAATCATGACAAAACAAAAACAAACCCCTGCACACCACCAAGGATGGAACTACCTATTACCTTAGAACTCATCAATGCCAGGTCAATAAGAAACAAAATCAACACTAGCGGACCACATAGAATCACAGCAGACTGACATACTCTGCATCATGGAAACGTGGCTCACACAAACAGACAACGTGCTCCTCAACCAACTAATACCCCCATCCCACACAGCTTTCAACTGCTCTCGCACGCACAAGAGAGGCGGCGGAGTCCTGATCCTAGCAAGAAGCAATTTGAGATTCAAGTCAACAACCTCGGCAAATACAACACAATGCGAATCAATAACGATAGAGAACAAGCACCTAGCCCTGTGCCTCACGTATAGAGCTCCACACAACTCTCCAGACGGACTATTGACTATCCTGGAAGCAGTCTGCACAGTAAACAACAGTCCGAAGCCTTTGATTGCACTGGGTGACTTCAACCTCAGTTCATCATCCAACTAGGACTCAGAATCCTTCCTAACAGCAATGAGCTCTCTCCAATTCACACAAATCATAACAGCCGCTACTCACAGACACGGAACCTCACCGGATCTCATCTTTGCTCCCAACCACCTAGTAGAAAAGAACAGCACCTCGACCCCAACAATATCACCAGTACCATGGTCTGACTACTGTAATCATCTGAATATGTAATCTTCTGGTCTAGTCTCCGCTTGGTCCTGGGTTCATTTCACTTCACAGAGGCAGGAGGGCTTGTAATAAGACAACCAAACAGGTGTGGCTTGGAGAAAGATTTTTATGTAGAAATAGGCTTATTACATAGGTATTTAACAGAGGTATATAGTGATTGTTGCAGAGCTGTTTCAATGTGCATCAATGAATCTGTGTGTGCATGTGTGAGAGAGAGAGAGAGAGAGAACTTGTGGGTCAGGGCCTCATGGTAGGCCAGAACATGTGGATCAGAGCCTCATGGTAGTGTCCAAACCTGTCCGATGAAGGAGAGAGAGAGAGAGAAGCAGGAAGTGTGTCTGTCCTTTATGGTGCCTCTCCAGCACTTCCCCTTGAGGTCTGCTATTGTCTTTGGCCACTCCCTTTGAAGTCTGCCCTTCTTGATTTAGCAAGGAGGGGCTGCAGACAGGTCCTAGAGACTGACATCACCAGGGGGTCAGAGTTTAACTTTGGAGACTGAATTCACCAGAGTCCACAACTGCATGAAATGTATGCTGACATCTCCCACACCTTTTTTATTTTTATTTATTATTTGTTCCTGGAAATGGTGGAAGCAAACCTGTGGTACCTGTCCCAGCTGCCATTACCTGAGAGTAGGCAGCTTGTCTAATACCTCCTGTATTAAATACCTTGCTATGTCTAGCAGGTCCCCTGTCCTGCACAGTACTGTCTCTAGTGTTCTAGAGATAAACAAGTCTCCTTATGAGTCCAAACCTCGTGTCTTAGATAGAGCAGCCACTACTGGGGGGGGGGGAACCCAATATGCCACTTCCGTGCCCGTCTTAGAGAGAGTGAACAGTGCATAAGGTCTGCAGGAATTTTTAAGGAGGCTAAAACCAAAAGGTACCAGGATGCTATGAGTGAGGATAGGAAGCAATACTAGACTGCAGCTGACTCTGGTATTCAGTGTAATAGGAAATGCCAAATTAGCAGGCCAAATTAGCCTGGATGTAGGGGTGGATGCTGGAGACGTTCAGTGTAACTACCTTAAAATGTTGTTGTTCTGTATGACATGTGCTGCAAGGAAATGTACATTTTTTTCATCTTACAGCACAGGAAAATTACGGTAATGCATAGAAATATTTGTACAGCAGTTAAAATAATAATAGGGTGATCAGCAGTAGGTGAGTAACCAAATAACAATTCCCATACAGACATATGAGCATCTTGTCGCAAGTGTCCAACAATTTGTTGAATGTGTCCATTCTCATAAGCGATGGTGTGATTCACTTCAGTGGATGTTTTAAGGTGATCCATATAGGCATGGAGTTCTGTAAAGTTGAGCAGTTTATGTAGTGTCTCTTCTCCCATGCCAAGTGGTAATGGATGCACAGCATATGAGATAAAGTCTGGAATGTCCATAGAGTCATTGGTAACCAGCGGTGTGGAATAAGTTGTCCCATTAATGGTGAGGGAGACCAGTGGTGTATGACTGCACCAGGTATTGTTTGGTAAATATTTTGAACTGTACAACAAAGTGTTCTTGGGAAGGCGAATGTCATGCATTCTGGGAGCAATCGAAAAAGAAACATTCTGGGGAAAGAACAGATGAAAACAAAAGTGTCCAGCTCCAAGGTAATACAATCTGTGTGAGGTAGTCAGGGAATATGAGAGCTTAACAGTCAGGGAGCAAGAGGAGGAATTGTTCCAGCAGGAGGTGTTAGCCTCTTTAAACTGGTGAGGTTGACACTTGAACTGAAATGTAGTCTGCTCACACAAACTGGGGTCCATCGGCTTGAATGAAGTCCAGGTGTCGTCCAGTGGCTGCACCCATGTGAGATGGTCCACAGGATACATAAGCATATTATCAAACTGCACCCCAATATTAACCATAGGATAAATAACTGTGTGTTGTCCTGACCATGGGATCAAAGTACAGATAGAGCAGCCTTGTGGTGAACAAATGGGAACACTAACTGTCCACCAATCAAGGTGAGCTATAGCAAATTCAGGTATTTTGGTACTAGCCATATGAATGAGAAATGGTGGCCAGTGTCCTAACTTAGCAGTGATCAGAATTTCCTTTAGTATAGTAATAAGCTCCATCTGTACTTGATCACAGGCAAGAGCCCAGGAAATATTCTTTCCCAATCTATATTCTGCATGTGCTAAGGTAACAATTTTCTGTTCTATAATGGGAGATATAAGAGCAAAGGTATCTACAACTACATTGGACAGTTTAGAGGAAGCTTCATTAATAATATGTTGTGAGGTAAAACCATCAGCAGCATGCTGAGCAGTGGATCCCATTTTATTACGGAGCACCTCTATATCAATTATATTAAGGGCACCCAGTGCAGTCCCTGTGCCACCTAAAATTGTATCAATTCACGCTTGTGTCGAAATTACTTGGCTCGGGGTGTTACTGACTGCATATCAAACCAAGTATTGAGCATTTGTATGTGGTTGGCAACAAACTGAGAGCAATTTGGATATTTGTGAGTAACTAGAAACAATTTGGGAAATAGATGCCAAGTAAGAAAATGGAGTGGAGGAGTAGCCTAGTGGTTAGAACACTGGCTTGGTAACCAAGCAACCAGGGTTCAATTCCCACTAGCACTCCTTGTGGCCTTGGGCAAGTCACTTAACCCTCCACTGCCTCGGAAGAAAGGCCTGGCAATCTACTTCCGGTGACACTGCCAAGAAAACCCAGGAGCTTCTGGGTCACCAGGAGTCAGAACTGACTCGAAGGCACACTGCAAGAAAATGGTATTCCACATCATATAAAACATTGTGTGGTGCATCATATTTAATCTGAAAGGGATGTCCTTGCTGAAATGGGTGGATATCAGAAAGGTAGAGTACAGGAGGAGCAGAAGTGGTGGGATGAGGGGTGGTAGGTAAACAAGATACATCCAAAAGGAATGAAGTCTCAGTGATGTGCTGTTGATCACTCACAACCCATGTATAAGTTATTTTCCAGGTACCTTTGTCCTGACAGGAAATATTGTACAAAATCAAAGCAGGAGGACCTAGAAAGTAACGTTCTGGGCGTGCCCTCAATTCTTGTGTCCTTTCTAGAGAAGTGGAAACTGGTGGCTCCCACTGTACTTGAGTGATGTTTAATGAATAGAACACTGGCTTGTCCTGTACGGAACAGAAACTCAGGATGACCAGGTCCTTTCCTTCCGGGAAAGGTGGGGGTATTTCTTGGTAGCGATACATTCCACCTGTGGAATTAGCCCAGCCAATCGTGCATATTCGGATGATAGTTCCTGTAATGAGACTTGAGTAGAAGAGAGCAGATACAAGAACAACAGGAAACCGAGACATAATAAAAGCAAACTTGTTTCACTCTACTAGGGAGTAAACTAATGATCCCCACTTATACTATGTAACAACAAAACAAAAAAAATTAATAATTTTTACTACTTATTTACATAACTAACTACTTATTTACATAACTATTAACCACATGTACTATACAGCAGGAGTAAATGGTTACCGTCCTCAAGCGACTTTTGTTCAGAAACCAGCTGTCCGTGCTGTCTTCAGAAAGCAGCTGTCCGTGCTGTCTTCAGGTTGTATCTGAAAACAAAGACTGATAAAACAAGTTTTACCCATATGGTTTTAACTGGGTGATGTGTTTCCAGTACTGCTGGCTGTCAGGCATTAGGATCTGGTATAGGCTTGGGCCTAAGGTATCAGTAACTAAGTATGGTCCTTCCCACTTTGCAGTTCCAAAGGGGAGGTTTGGTCTAGGTCTCAGAATCATCACTTTACTCCCAACCTTGAGGGGTCTTAAATCAGAACCTTTTGCATGTACCTCCTGCAAATTATTTCTAGCTTTTTCTGTGTTAGCTAGCACAGAGGTCAGAATTTCTTTTAGATGTTCTTGCAGGGATTTCATCCACTCATTGGTGAGAATTACGGTCTGGTCCTCTGGAAGAAAAGGACTCGGCATATTTTCCCACTGTTGCATTGGCCTTCCCATTAAGGCTTCATAGGTTGCAAAACCTGTGGATTTACAGACATTAACTCTGATACGCATAAGGACTAAAGGGAGCACCAGATCCCAGTTTTTCCCGGTCAGATTAAGCATAGGGCTGAGGTGGACCTTAATTGTTTGATTCATTCTTTCTACCTGCCCTGCTGCCTGTGGATGGTACGGAATGTGGAGTTGTTGTTCTATGCCTAGAAAATCAAACAATTCCTCGATGAGCTGAGAAACAAATGCAGGACCATTATCAGAATGAATAGTCTTGGGAATGCCCCAGCGTGTAAAAAATTGCATAGTTAGGATTTCTGCAGTGGTTCGAGCAGTTTGATCTGGGACAGGGAATGCTTCTACCCAATGAGAAAAGGAATCAACAACAGTCAGTAAAAATCTATTTTTCCTAGCAGTCAATGGGAGAGGGCCCACATGATCTATTTGCAATCTCTCAAATGGGCCACGAGGAGGTGCTCTCATTAACTGTCCCCTTCTCTTTTTAGGTTGCCTCCCAAATGAAGCACAGATTACACAGGAGGAAACATGATCCTGTATATCATGTTTCATTTCTGGCCACCATACCAACCTATTGAGGATAGTCTGCATTTCTTCTGCTTTAGGGTGTCCCATAGGACCTGCACCATGAGCCCAATGCATCCATTCTTTACCTCGAGCTCTAGGGATAGCTATAACCAAGCCTTCCTCTCTTTTTGCACATAGAATGTCTTTCTCTATAGTGAGTGTGAGAAAGGGTGTGTGCTGATATAGGTTATCTGGGTCGTCCTGCACAAGCTTCCTTAAATTGGAAAGCTCAGGGTCCTTTGTCTGCAGTGCTACAAAGTAATCTGGTGGTATTATCTGATCGTAATCTGTGGAACGTGTAGCAATAGCAACCATGCGTGTCTGCTCATACCAGGGCCATATGAGGCCTACATGGCATGCTTCCTTGGCTAGTGAGTCTGCTAATGTGTTCCCTTTCACTAAAGGGCCTTTCTTCCTATGTGCCTTTACTTTAACTAAATGTACTCTCTGAAACTTCTCACTCAGTTCTTGTGCCATAGTCCACAGTGATGAATTTTTCACTGTGGACCCATCTGTAGATTTAAATTCATTTGCCCACCACCATAAGAACATAAGAACATAAGATATGCCATACTGGGTCAGACCAAGGTCCATCAAGCCCAGTATTCTGTTTCCAACAGTGGCCAATCTAGGTCATACGTACCTAGCAGTTTCCCCAAGGGACACAGGTTCCACAATGCTTGTATTGGTTCAAGCATTGATATCCTGGGTCCCTTCTTAATAATGGTTTATGGACCTTTCCTCCAGGAACTTGTCCAAACCTTTTTTAAACCCAGCTACACTAACAGCCTTTACTACATCCTCCGGTAACAAATTCCAGAGTTTGATTACACGTTGAGTGAAAAAATATTTTCTTTTATTAGTCTTAAATAGTTTACCCTGTAGCTTCATTGCATGTCACCTAGTCTTTCTATATTCTGATAAGGTAAACAATCGATCTACGTTTACCCGTTCCACTCCATTCATTAATTTATAGACTTCTATCATATCTCCCCTCAGCCGTCTCTTTTCCAGGTTAAAGAGCCCCAACCTTTTTAGCCTTTCTTCATAGGAGTAGCCTTCCATCCCCTTTACCATTTTGGTGGCTCTTCTCTGAACCAGGGTAATAGGGCAATGGCACTTTTAAAGACATAATCAGAATCTAAAATGATTTGTATCTCTGGGTGTGAATCCTGATATTGTTGCATACAAGCTACAAAAGCAGCCAGCTCAGTAATGTGCTGACGCTGACCCACAGGAATACAGTCTTTGCAGTACCACTTGGTTATTTGGGTCCAATTGTACAATTGCAAAACCTGCTAGTCGCCTGCCTCCTTCACATTGGCTACTACCATCAATATATACTGTAGGAAGGAAAGGTAAAATTTTGTCTAGTCCTAGTTCCCTAAAGATCATGTGATTAGGGGCACTGGGTGAGGACTGACAGTCATGAGGTTGCCCCTCCAGCAAGATTCCAGCCACTTGCACGTTAGGTTCTTTCAACAATTCAAACTTTACATTCTGTGCTTGCAACATGAGAGTCCACTGGACTATTCTCTCAGTCCTAATCTTGCTACATGCTAACTTTCCTTCTACAATGAATTTGAGGAGGGTGTGATGGCTGCATATATATGTGGTTTGAGCACCAATGATGTATGTAAATTTCTGCATAGCAGCATAGGAAGCCAGTACATGTTTTTCACAGTTTCCCATTTTGAGTTCAGGAGAAGTGAGAACTCTGGAACAGAAAGCGATAGGGCGATCTACTCCTCCTAAGCGTTGTGTTAGAGCTGCACCTATACTGTTCTCTCCAACTACAGGGTACAGGAAAAAATGTTGTGTGTGATCTGGGTGTGCAAGAACAGGAGCAGAAGTCAGAATGTGTTTTAATTTAGTTATAGCTTCGGTATGTTCTTCCTCCCAGACATAACTTTTACTTTTTAGCAGGGAGTAAAGTGGAGCTGCCACTTCAGCATAATTGTGCATGAAGTCACGACAGAAACCAGTGAGCCCTAGAAATGACTGGAGTGATTTCTGATCTGTAGGAAGTGGAAGTTTCTGTATCAGCTCTATCCTCTGAGAATCTACAGATTTACCATCCTGGCCAATAGTAACCCCTAAAAAGGAAACCTGTGATTTGCACAGTTGAGCCTTGGCAGGATTGACTTTAAGACCAGCTTGTAAGAGGGCTTTTAAAACTTCTCTTACATGATTCCAGTGTACGGCTTCATTCTCAGACTGAATCAGAATGTCATCTACATACTGAATTATATTATCTCTGCAATACAATAGTGATAGGGCTTCCTGCATGTATTTATGAAATATTGAGGGGGAATCCTTATACCCCTGTGGAAGCACAGTCCATGCATATTGTTTGTTCAGCCACTGAAAGGCTGTTTTGTACTGGCATTCAAGGGCCAGGGGCAGACTCCAAAACCCATTGGATATGTCTAAAACAGAGAAAATTTTACATTTGGGATTCAGTTTAGAGATCATTTCAGGGTATGAGGCTACCACGGGCACTACAGATTTTGAAACTTGATTCAGGGCACGGAAGTCCATAGTGAGCCTGAAGGAACCCCCCGGTTTAACTATCGGCCAGGCTGGTGAATTACATGTGGAAGAAATAGGTCTTTCTCCAGGACCAAGCAGGAAGTCAGTCCTCACTTATGGGTGACGTCGGCGCCGACGGAGCCCTCGCGGAGCAATTTTCCCCAGCTTTCAAAGAAAGCCTTTGGGAATTGCAGCGCGCATGCGCGGTCGTCTTCCCGCCCGAGGGTGCCATCTTAGCCAGTCTTCTTTTTTCCGCGGAGCCCTGCAGACGTCCCCGTCTTGTCCCCGCGAAAAAGTTGATTTTCCTCTTTATTTTATACTTTTTTCTTTCGGTTCGACGCCGATCGTTTTCCCGCCCGGACTCGCGACGCCGGTCTCGAGTCCTCTAGCGTTTTTTCGGTTTTTCTGACTTAGTCAGCTTTCATTTTCGTTTTCCCTGGCAGCCCGGTCCTTTGACCTCGCAGGGGCCCTTTTTCCCCCGATGGCTGCCAGTGGCTTTAAGCGGTGTGGTCGGTGTGACCGAAATATGTCACTAACCGACACACACGACTTTTGCCTCCGCTGCTTGGGCCCGGATCATGGGGAACTGATCTGTGGGCCCTGCAGCAAACTGTCCTCGAAGGCGTTGAGAAGTCGGCGGCATCAGCGCGAGAGAATCTTCGCTGACCCCAGCCGTACCCGGACCTCGTCGGAGGCCTCCGTGTCAAAGGGCTCCAGCTCGGACCGTCGCCGGAGCTCCTCCGACCGGGGTTCTCCCTCCGGGGACCATCGTCGGAAGGAAAAAACCCGTGAGGGCGGCGTCGGTGGACGCTCCTGGCTCCGCGAGGGCCAGGTCGCATAGCCCCGACAGCCGCCCCGGGTCCTTGGAGAAGGAACATCTCCCGAAGCGACCTCGCCTGGAGTCGGAGATGCCTGCCCGGGTAAGTCCTGTAGTCCTTCTGGACTCGCCTCCGCGACAGCCGACGTCGGGCCCGACGCCGTCGGGGCCCGAGTCGGGGGCTGCTGGGTCACCTGAGCTCGGACTCAGGTTGACGGCCTTGGAGAGCAGACTGTCTGCCTTCATGGACCAGCAGCGGGCACTGCTCGCTGGCCTCGCTGGCGCCGCTGCCCCGACCGCCGGGACGTCGACGTCCAAGTCGACCCCGGAGACCGAGCCGATCCTCGAGTCAATGAGAACTCGAGTCGATCCTCGGTCGAGGTCACCCTCGGCCTCCCGTTCGGGACCGAGGTCGCCGACGCCGACTCCCTCGACGTCGGGGCGGCTGGCGCCGCACCCTGCCCGGGCCGACCCCACCGAGTCCTCGTCGGAGTCGGTCTGGGAGTCTGAGGAGGAAGAGTCACCTGATTCTTTCCGGACTCGGTGTGTCCCATCGGACTCACCGGGGTCCGAGCCTCGGAAGCAGTCCCCCCCGGAGGATGCCCGGTTCTCGGACTTCGTTAGGGATATGGCCAAGGCTTTGGCCTTCCCTGCGGATCCCGAGGAGGAGCCTCGAGCCGAAGAGCTCGACGCCCTCCAGTATGACTCTCCCGCGAGGGAGCACTTTACTGTGCCGGTTCCTCCTATGCTGGAACGACTACTCTTCCGCATGTGGGAGAGTCCGGCCTCCTCGCCGGTCCTGAGCAAGCGGGTCGATTCTATCTATCGGGTCCGCAAGAGCCCTGGCTTTCAGAAGGCACAGCTGCCACACCATTCCATGGTAGTGGAATCGGCCATGCATCGTCTTAAGAGCCAGAAGATGCACTCCTCGGTGCCTCCTGGAAGGGAGGCCTGTAACCTGGATGGCCTTGGCAAGAAGTGCTTCCAGGGCTCTATGCTCGCATGTCGTGTCCAGACTTACCAGCTCTACATGGGCATGTATCTCCGGGATCTGGCTAAAGAGCTAGCCGGATTCTCCGCTGGTCTCTCCGAGGAGCCCTTGCGGAGGTTCCTAGCCTTGTCCACGGGCATTCGGGAATGCTCAAAGTTCATGTCCCGAGCAGCCTATGATGGCTTTGAGGCCTCGGCTAGAGTGGCCGCAGCCGGCATCGGTGCCCGCCGACAGGCTTGGCTTCAGTCGTCGGATCTTGAGCCCTGGGTACAGGACAAGTTGGTCGATGTCCCCTGCCGAGGCGAAAACCTCTTTGGCAAGCCCATGGCGGAAAAGGCTGCACAAATTGAGACTGAGACTCTCACCAGGACCAGGCTTTCTAGGAAGACCTCCGCCCCTTCCCAGAAAAAGAAGGGCTCGGGAAAAAAGTCCTTTTACCCGAGGAAGGCGGCTGCCTACAAACAATACCCCCATTATCAGGCCCCTGCAGCTCCCCAACAGGGCCAGCAGGCCAAGGGATGGGGTAACGGGTCCCGTAGGCAGCAAGCCCCCAAGCCTGCACCACCAGCCCCTGCTCAGCAGGGTGGGGGTTTTTGACTCGCTCAGCATAGCCTCTCCCCCCCCGCTGGTTCCCCCCAGCACCGGCGGCCGGCTGGTTCACTTCGCCCACAGGTGGTCCGGCATCACCGCAGATGCCTGGGTGCTTCAGGTCGTGCGAGAGGGCTACCTTCTCCACTTCCATCAGGTCCCTCCCTCCTATTTTCCGGGAGAGCCTCCGCGCCCCCCTCTGCACAGGGAGTTGCTCCTTCAGGAGTTAGCAGGTCTTCTGCAGGAACAGGCGGTGGAACCGGTGCCACACCACCTGAGAGGTCAAGGCTTCTATTCAAGGTATTTTCTGATACCAAAGAGAACAGGAGGCCTCAGACCCATCCTGGACTTGCGCAACCTCAACAAGTTCCTTGTGCGGGAGAAGTTCAAAATGCTTACCCTTGGAATCCTTCTGCCCTACCTCCAGCAGGGAGATTGGCTATGCTCCTTGGATCTAAAGGATGCCTATACGCACATCCTCATCCACCCAAGCCACCGCCAATACCTAAGGTTTGTGGTGGCAGGAAATCATTACCAGTACAGAGTACTGCCCTTTGGCCTGTCCTCCGCACCGCGAGTCTTCACAAAATGTCTCGCGGTCGTGGCGGCCCATCTCCGGCTTCACGGCCTCTATGTCTTTCCGTACCTCGACGACTGGCTCATCAGAGCAGCGTCCGCTCAGGAGGTCACCAACGCCACGGGCCGCACGGTGACTCTGCTGCAGCACTTGGGCTTTGTCATAAACTTCGCAAAGTCCACTTTGCTCCCCTCACAGGATCTCGAGTTCATCGGCGCAAGGCTGCACACTCCTCAGGCGCGAGCGTACCTACCGCTCGACAGGGCTCAGCGGCTCATGGACCTAGCCGACCGCTTTCGCAGCCAGCCCCTGGTCTCCGCCAGGCGCTTCCTGAGACTGCTCGGCCATATGGCTTCCACCGTCCATGTGACCCCCAATGCCCGCCTGAATATGCGGTCTGCTCAATGGTGTCTCCGCCGGCAGTGGCGACAAGCCACAGGCGGCCTAGCAGACCTAGTGCGCGTCTCCGAGCCGCTGGTCTCGTCTATCCGGTGGTGGCTCCGGCAGCCGAACCTGATATTGGGAATGCCTTTCCAGTCACCTCAGCCGACCCGGGTGCTGACCACCGATGCATCCCTCCTGGGCTGGGGAGCGCATTGCCAAGAGGCACGTACTCGGGGCCGCTGGACCAAGTGGGAGTCTGCTCAGCAGATCAACTTCCTGGAGCTCAGGGCGATCCGCCTAGCTCTCAAGGCCTTCTCCCACCTGACCTCCCAACAGTCCGTCCTTGTCCAGACGGACAATCAAGTTGCCATGTTCTACGTGAACAAGCAGGGGGGCACGGGCTCCTTCCTCCTCTGCCGGGAGGCACAGAAGCTCTGCTCTTGGGCCGTCTGTCACGGCATTCTCCTCAAGGCAGTTTATCTCCCGGGCCAAGAAAATTGCCTGGCGGACAAACTCAGCAGGGTCCTCCAGCCGCACGAGTGGCGTCTGGATCCCTTGATCGTTCAGAAGCTCTTCCTCAGGTGGGGCCTCCCCACGGTGGATCTCTTTGCCAGTCCTCACAACCGGCAGCTTCCTCGCTTCTGCTCTCGTCAGCCACACCCCCTTCGGGTTGCGGCGGACGCCTTTCTGATCTCATGGTCGGGGAGCCTTCTGTACACTTTCCCTCCCATCCCGTTAGTCTCTCGGACTCTTTTCAAGGTTCTCCGAGACAAAGCCTTCATGATCCTGGTGGCCCCTCGCTGGCCCAGGCAACCGTGGTTTCCGCTCCTGCTGCAACTGGCGGTGGAGGATCCAATCCCTCTGGGGGTACAACCGGATCTCCTCACTCAGGATCAGGGGTCCCTACTGCACCCCAACCTCAGGTCTCTCAACCTCATGGCCTGGCTGCTGAAAGGGTAGTCCTCGCTCCTCTTCTCTTGCCGGCGGAGGTGGAGGAGGTCGTCTTGGCTTCGCGACGGCCTTCTACCCGCAAATGCTACGCCCTTAAATGGCGTCGCTTTGCAATCTGGTGTTCCCAACAGTCTCAGGATCCCTTCTCCTGCCCGGTGTCGGTGATCTTACAGTACTTGCTACACCTCTCTAATCTGGGACTTAAGTCCAACTCCGTCAAAGTTCACCTCAGTGCTCTTTCAGCACATCATGTGCCGGTGGACGGCAGACCTCTCTCCAACGACCCTCTCGTAGCGAGGTTTCTCCGAGGTCTCCTTCTACTTAAACCACCTCTGCGCCCGCCAGCGCCGGACTGGGACCTGAATGTGGTTTTGCAGCGGATCACCTGTCCGCCTTTTGAACCTATGGCTACATGTTCTCTCCGTTTTCTGTCTTGGAAAACTCTGTTCTTGATAGCCCTCACTTCCGCTAGGCGCGTAAGTGAATTGCAGGCCCTCGTGTCTGATCCCCCCTACACTCGCTTCTACAAGAATAGGGTAGTCCTACGGACTCACCCAAAGTTTCTGCCTAAAGTGGTCTCCCCTTTTCACATGAATCAGGAGGTGGTACTTCCGACCTTCTTTCCCAGACCACACTCCAGCCGAGCTGAGACGGTCCTCCATACCCTGGACTGTAGAAGGGCATTGAACTTCTACCTTGACCGTACGCGGGAGCACCGTAAAGCTGCTCAGCTTTTTGTGTCTTTTGACCCCAATAAATTGGGGCTCCCGGTCTCCAAGCGTACTCTGTCCATCTGGGTTGCGGACTGTATCTCTTGGGCTTATGGGGCAGCCGGACTCTCCTTAGAAAGTCGAGTCACGGCTCATTGCGTTCGGGCAAAGGCCACGTCAGTGGCTTACCTCCGCTCTGTTCCGCTGGCAGACATCTGCCGGGCCGCTACTTGGTCTTCGAGCCAGACTTTTGCGGTCCATTACTGTCTCGAGAGGGAGTCCCGTAGGGACAGTGCTTTCGGACAGGCAGTCCTCCGTAATCTCTTTGAGGTCTGAGCAACTCCTACCCTCCATCCCGGATGTGGGCTACCGGTGGGTGATAATTCAGCGAAGATTCTATCCTTCTGTGCTGCTGAGCTAGAGGGAGCTCATTTTTGTGCTTAGGGTCTCCGGTAGCCTTGAGCTTGGGAGTCCCATAAGTGAGGACTGACTTCCTGCTTGGTCCTGGAGAAAGCGTAGTTACTCACCTGTAACAGGTGTTCTCCAGGAGCAGCAGGAATCAGTCCTCACTACCCTCCCTCCTCCCCTTGGAGTTGCAATCGTCTGCTTATGTTCTTTTTTTGCAAATTTTTATGCTGTCTTTTTTAGCTATGTCATCTGACTGGCTAAGATGGCACCCTCGGGCGGGAAGACGACCGCGCATGCGCGCTGCAATTCCCAAAGGCTTTCTTTGAAAGCTGGGGAAAATTGCTCCGCGAGGGCTCCGTCGGCGCCGACGTCACCCATAAGTGAGGACTGATTCCTGCTGCTCCTGGAGAACACCTGTTACAGGTGAGTAACTACGCTAATCAGACCCCTCTCCTCCAGTATCTTCACAATTTTAGTCACTGGTTCTATAGCCTGATGAGGTACTGGGTATTGCTTCTGTGGTGGAGGATCCTCACCTTCCAACAGTATTTCTGTGTGCATTTTCCCACAATCTAACTTGTCTTGAGCCCAGACTGGAATATCAGCCACTTCTGAGGGAATTACACACAGATCATGCTGCTGAGCTGCCTTAGTGCACTGAGTTGCTAACTGCATGGGAATGACTTCATGCACTAAAGTTTTAGAAGCACTTGAAGTTCCTGAATACTGCCACAATTTAAGATTAGCCATATCCACCACCAAATTTAACTGGTTGAGAACATCAATTCCAATTATTTCTTTTGGTGTGTTCACTATAGTGGAGGTAGTGGTTTCCAACATTTCCTTATTTTGTTCACAGTGCACAGGGATACCCCATTTAACTGGGATAGCCACACATTTGGAAGCTGTGTCATAATTCCTTGAATTTCATAAATTTCCATATTTTTCTGATCTGCAGTGGGAGAAGCTCTGTTAGTAAAACTAATTCCAGCCCCTGTGTCAATCAAAGCTAATTTATCCTGACCCCCTATTCTGCTGATAACATTGGGGCGTGCACAAGAGTCCAGTATCAAGGGTGTTACAAGCCTTCAATTGTGTCCTGGGCCTGTATCCATTTCATCATCCAGAGGCTCTGGAATTGAGTCCTCTGCTGAGATAAAGGAGGCAGGCTGGGCTATGAAGGCTTGAGACATTTTGATATCTGAACTCAAGAGGTCAGGACACCCCTATGCACTAGCCTTGTGTTTGTCCTGAGCTGCTTGTAAATCCTGTTTTAATTTATCTATTTCTATCTGCAGTATATGTTTGACTTGTTCCCATTTAGTTTTCTCATTTTCTAACCCATCTCTCTGTGCTTTGAGCTCCTGAAAAGGAATGTAACCTGAGGAGTTTCTAAAAGTACCTCTGCCATGTGCTCTCCAAGGTGTGTGTCCTCTGTCTGTGTTTCTTGTGTACTGAGAGGATCCCTCGGCTTGCCACTTCCGTGCTTCTGATACTGTAATGACCTGCGAGGGCTGGGTCTTCCAAACAGACCCAATTCTGAGCATTAAAGTATCAAAAGGTGTTGCTTCAGGGTCTTCAGAAAATAACAGAAGGTGTTTTGTAATCTCAGGGGATAGCAATTCTAATAAAAATTCCTTATGCATACTCTCCCCATAATCTTCTGCCTTGGGCCAGGACTCCTGCTCATTAAGAACTGCTTTTAAAATCCAGGCTCTATATGCAAACTGTTCCAGTGTATCATTTGGTAAAGGTGAAATAATTTTAAATACTTGCATTGGGGAACAGTGAAATAGTTTCTCAGTACCCCTTTTAACCAACTGGTATGGGTGAGTGAGAGAGCCAACTCTATAATAGTGTGGCCCCAGAGCCAAATGCATAAGTCTATCAAAGTCTGATTGTTTTCTTCTGTATTTCCCTAGACCCCAGTGAATCAGAATATCAATCGCCCATTTAACCCACTGATTTACATTAAGAGGCATAGTGCCAATTTTCTCAACTATTTTTTCTATATCTCTATCTTTTAAATGTTCCTGCAACATTACTTTAACTGGTGCTTTGAGTTCAGTACTGGGTGCCTTGTCTAAGTCATCTGAATTATCCTCCTGACAGAGATCCTGGTTATTGCTGGGATCTGGCTGAGATAAACTATCATGATTTTCCTGCTGTGATTCATCTGTGTTCTTCCCATTCCTAAGTCCAACTATGCATACGTCTGTATTCTTTTGTTGCAGATAAGGTGTGTCATAGGCATAGGGGGCAGAGGGAGGGGTGGGTGTTGGCTTTCTTGCAGAGGCCAATTGATCTTTAACGTGCCTCAATTCAAGTTTAAGTGCTTCTAATTGCTCACTAACAGTTATAAAAGAATTTGTGGCTTGTATCACTTGAGTTCTTTGTATAGAGATGCAAATTTGTGCCTCCTCAAGGTCTTTGGTCAATTGGGTACACTGAGAAGTCAGTTCAGAGTTTTCTTGTCTCATGCTAATGAGTCCCCTGCACATGCCTTGGATAAAAAGGCATTTTCTTTTATTTGTTTTCTTTTTGAATTCTTGATCATGGTTTAACATTTGTCATGGAATATTATACCATGATGACTCAGGGAATTCCCCTTCAAATGGACCCTCTTTCCTCTTACAATATGAAATTAAACTTTCTTTAAGTTCTTTAAAATCAAAGGCTTCCATATTTGATACTGCAGAAAGGCTGTAGTTGGACTATCTCAAATGTGTAACCTTAGAAGGAGGAATGCTCACTTTTATGAAGAAGTGAGACTTAGAATTATAGTTGGAATGGTATAAATTTTATGGGTGTTCAGTAAAGAGTACTGGCATAAAGACCACACTTTAAAATTATACCTGAATAAAAAGTGCTTCTCACCTTTTAACAGGGTGGAAGTTTAGGGTGAAGTTATAGTAAGAAGGGTGTTAGGAGATTATCAATTGCAGCCAGCTTTAAGCCTGCTCTCACTAAGATAGTTACTGACAGGATACAGAGAAATAAAAGTTAAAAGGGACAGGAGATTAACAGAATTGTCAGATATTCCTGCTCTCACCAAGATATATACTGACAGGAGAGAGAAATAAAAGTCAAACAGACAGGAGGTAAATTAGTGTTACCAGGAAAGATGTATATTGTACTCTATGAGGGAATATTTAACTGTGTAACTCTGTATTTTCTTAGCAGCTCAAATACTATAGAAAAATCTTTAGCAAGCCTATACATCAAAATAACACCATTGCAAGCCACTCTGTGTGATGTCTTTAAAATTCTAGATTCTTACAGAGCCTTTTGACAATAAAAATCTCACCTAGTCTAACCCACAAAACAAAATTGTAAATGGTCACACGGACTTTCGATTCTGTCTCACTCTGTCTGAAATCTACTTAATGTATTATACAAAATTATTACTTGCCCAACTGGAGATCTGCTGTGAAATCCGAGAAGGCGAGCCCGCATATGTAATCATCTGAATATGTAATCTTCTGGTCTAGTCTCCGCTTGGTCCTGGGTTCATTTCACTTCACAGAGGCAGGAGGGCTTGTAATAAGACAACCAAACAGGTGTGGCTTGGAGAAAGATTTTTATGTAGAAATAGGCTTATTACATAGGTATTTAACAGAGGTATATAGTGATTGTTGCAGAGCTGTTTCAATGTGCATCAATGAATCTGTGTGTGCATGTGCATGTGTATGTGTGAGAGAGAGAGAGAGAGAGAGAGAGAACATGTGGGTCAGGGCCTCATGGTAGGCCAGAACATGTGGATCAGAGCCTCATGGTAGTGTCCAAACCTGTCCGATGAAGGAGAGAGAGAGAGAGAAGCAGGAAGTGTGTCTGTCTTTTATAGTGCCTCTCCAGCACTTCCCCTTGAGGTCTGCTATTGTCTTTGGCCACTTCCTTTGAGGTCTGCCCTTCTTGATTTAGCAAGGAGGGGCTGCAGACAGGTCCTAGAGACTGACATCACCAGGGGGTCAGAGTTTAACTTTGGAGACTGAATTCACCAGAGTCCACAGCTGCATGAAATGTATGCTGACAACTACCACTTAATCAAAATCAACATACACGCAACAACCACAAAGGAGAATCAGACCAAACAACCCTCCTATTGTACCGTCTAGATGTTGTTAAGTTCCCCTATGTTAAATGTAACCCTCCAATTGTGATGTGACCACTTTGATTGTAGGATAAGGTGGTATACAAATCTGTTTAAATAAATAAATAAATGTGGACAGAAGATTTAAAAACTTCAACAAAGGCCAATTCCTACAAGCTATACTACCTGACCTGAACTCAATCAATAACAACTCAACCAACCAAATAGAAAGATGGAACAAGATCATATCTTCAGCTGCCAAAGTCCCAGAAACCAAGACCTCTGAAGCCCACCATGCTAAAACTAAAAATACTCCATGGTACTCAAAAGAAATTCGGATAAAAAAGAGAGCTCTAAGGAGACTGGAGCGACACTGGAGACACATCAAATCTGAAAGCTCCCAGAAACTATATCATATAAAACAGAAGGAATATAATGAACTCATCAACCTGAACAAAAAGAAATACTATACCAATATGATACTCAAATCCCCCAACAGATCCAGGGAACTATTTGAGATTGTAAAGATTCTCACCAAGGAGCCAACACCAGAGAGAGAGGCAATAATACATCCACAGACCTTTGTGAACTACTTACAAATCAAACTCTCCACCCCCCACCACAACAACCACGAACACACCTCTCAAGTCATCAACTCCTGACCAGAGGTGGGACAAGTTCAGCATCCCATCAACAGAGCAGATCTCCCAAATAATCACCAATCTCAACACCAGCACTGCCCCGACTGACCCATGCCCAGTGGCATGGATCAGATCAGCAAAGGATAAACTTATCAAAAATATCCACAGCATAGTGCACAACTCCCTCACCCTCGGGACTATGCTGGAAGCACTAAAGCTGGCAACTATCCGCCCCATCCCAAAGAAATGCACACTAAACAAAGACAACCCGGCTACTTCCAGGCCTATATCTAGCCTCCCACAAATGGCAAAGATCATCGAGAAGACGGTACGACACCATCTACAGGAACACACCAACATCAACATGGGTTCCGCCCAAACCACAGTGTAGAAACACTTGACTTACACCTCTTTGACAACCTTCTCAAAATGATCGACAACATAAAAAGAGGCATCATCATAATTTTCCTGGACACCACAGCAGCTTTCGACACAGTAGACTACAATATCCTCATCTCAAGACTCCAGCAAATAGGACTACATGGCAACTGGGGCCGCCTCTTCAGCCATCACCTGGCTCCTGCTGCCCAATCGGGGCAGCCGCGGCATCGTTTAAAGGAGGCCAGCGAGGCGCGATCAGTCCTCTTGCCCCTGCACTCTCCCAGGAGGGAGAGAGCATCGCCATCCCTGGGGCCACCTCTTCAGCCATCACCTGGCTCCTGCTGCCCAATCTGTGCAGCCGTGGCATCGTTTAAAGGAGGCCAGTGAGGCGCGATCAGTCCTCTTGCCCCTGCACTCTCCCAGGAGGGAGAGAGCATCGCCATCCCTGGGGCCGCCTCTTCAGCCATCACCTGGCTCCTGCTGCCCAATCGGGGCAGCCGTGGCATCGTTTAAAAGAAATCAGCAAAGGCGCACCCGCGCTGGCGTGCCCGCGCCTGAGGGCCTCGCCAGAGAGCCCTTTGGCGTGGCCGTTAGGCAGCGGCCCACCTCGGAGGTCGATCCTAAAAACGACGTGTCGCACCAACCAAACCAAGACAAGTCAAGACATGTGACACTGGTCTCCAGCTCCTGCAGCGTATCCTACTTATCCTTAACCCATACCACCAACTCCAACTCCTCCACGTGTATCCTTCAACCCTGAATCCTGCTGCCTCTCAATCTCAAGCAACTGGATCGATCAGACCATCTACTGTAATATGAACTAACCGCGCTGATGCCGAATAGTGCGGTATATAAGAACTTGTAATAAATAAATAAATAAAAACTAAGCTAACCTAACTCTGACCTCCCTCCAGCATCTAACGTAAGCATCTTGTTCAACTTACTTCCAACATTGAATATTCATATTCATGCTTACCTTGCTACATTTATACTAATACTAATGCTCTGACCAACTTAAATCTTACTCCCTACTATTCATACAAGCTGTACTACAAAGTATCCAATCTTCATACACTGTAACTGTTTAATTGCAACAAAGGTTGCAAATAATAGACCTATTGACAAGCAATTGTATTTTTGCAACATAATGTAACCACTCACACCCTGCAAAACATTTCAACTCTAAGTCTCCTACCTCTTCTCACAAAACCCCATCCCATTAGACTCCGAACTCAGCTCCCCCCTGTTTTCCCTACCCCCCCTCCCTTACCCGTTTTCAATTCCCACCACAAAAATGTCCTCTCTCAAGCTCTGCTCACTCATGATGGGGCCTACTCTTAGTTTACTTTACCTATTCTTACTTACATTACCTTACGCCCTCACCCTAACCCCCAGTGCCCCCATTCCAATAATCTATTCCCCTAGGCATCTACTCCCCCCACCTCCTTCCCACTATAATCACTATAACACCTACCACCGCTCTTGCAAACTTATACCCATTACTGTAAATCCTAACCCATATCCCTCATCCCCCCCAGAACCACCCCATCCCCCCCTCAAATGTGCCCTACTTAATGCCCGTTCAGCCAGAAACAAAATCCCATTACTTGCTGACATCATTACTGATTATAACCTTGATATACTCTGCCTTACTGAAACCTGGTTCCAAGACTCTGACACAGTATTACTAAATCAAATATGCCCCAATTCATACTCAATCAACATTTGTAACAGATTACACGGCAGAGGAGGTGGAGTAGCCATTATTTCTAGATCCAGCTTACAACTTTCTTCTATTGAGTCCACTTCCACCCTAGGCATGGACACTCCTACTGTCTCCAACTCTACGTTAGCCCTACACCTCTTATACCGTGCACCACAAACAGACTCCTCAGACCTCTCCACGATCCTAGATACTGCCTGCTCCCCCCAGCCTGCATCACGCCCTCTAATAATCTTGGGTGACTTAAACCTACATTCCACTAACTCAACAAATTCCGCCTCCTTCCTCCAAGCTATGAACGCCCTCCATTTTACCCAAATACTTCATCACCCTACACACTCTAAAGGAAACACCCTCGACTTAATTTTCATCCCTCAACACCCTCATCTCAATGACCAGGTCCAACACACTATCCAACCCATACCCTGGTCTGACCATTCTATTATCTTCTTCTCCGTCCCCTACTCATCTTCTCGAAATAAACCTCACACTCACCCCCAACCTACTCGAAAATTCAGACCATTCAATGCAGCTAACTTCCTAGAGCAAATTACTCCTTCACTTGACCAATTAAGCGACAAAATCCTCAACCAAAATTCTACCATCTCTACTTCGAATCAAACACTATCCTTAGCATCCCTACTTTCACCTAAGCATCTCTCTCACAAACATCGCAGAAAATCCCCCTGGTTATCTACAAACCTGAGAAACCTCAAAAAGAGAGCTTAGACGTCTTGAACGCAAATGGAGACATACACAAGACCCAGATGTACACAATGCTTATACAGCCAAACTTCGATCCTACTGCGCAGAAACCACTAATCATAAAAGAGAATACAATGAAAATATAATCCAGCGTGCCCTCAACAAACCAAGGGAGCTCTTCTCCATCGCCAAATCTCTAATAAAAGACCCCCTCCCACATGACCAACCATCTAAAATATCCGCCCAGGCTATAGCCGACCACCTGGCCTCTAAATTCCTCCCCCCCCCTCCCCCTCTAACATGCAATCCCCAACCAACTGAAGACTAAAGTACTCTACTTCTAGAGAACTCATGGTATGAATTTCACACCGTCACATCAGAAACTATATCTAATGTCATAAACAGTTTGAATGCATCAACATCTGCCCTCGACCCTTGCCATGCCCCCTGGATCAAATTCACCAGAACATCCCTCAGCCCCTACATCCTGACCATTGTACAATCCTCCCTCCAGTCTGGTTCTGTACCACCCCTACTTAAATGTGCCTCTATCCGCCCTATCCTAAAAGGATCCAAACTTGACCCCACCTCCCCTTCCTCCTATAGACCCATCTCCAGTATACCCTTCCTTGCAAAGATTACTGAGAAAATTGTCCAAGCCCAACATTACATTGATGACCACTCTCCCCTTGACCTATACCAACATGGATTTAAAAAGAATCACGGAGTTGAAACCCTCCTAACCTCCCTTCTATATTCATTGTACTTACACACCCATAACCCTATCCAAGGATGCTTACTTATATTCCTCGACCTATCCGCTGCCTTTGACTCGCTTCCCCACAATCAACTCCTAACCAGACTTCATGAAATAGGTCTGAGAGGCACAACACTAAAATGGTTTCATTCCTACCTAGACTCCAGAACACAACAGGTCCGTATTGGAAGTGATACCTCCCTCCCATTTACGCTAAAGCAAGGTGTCCCCCAAGGATCTAGCCTCTCTGCCTTACTTTTTAATATCTTCCTCCAACCTGCCTGCAAAATTTTCCAAAACCACGGCATTCAGTACCAATTATACGCAGATGATATGATGTGCTTCACCCCATTTAGCCTCTCTAAACCCGACTTTACTAAAATAAATGAATGTCTAACCAATCTCAAATCCTGGCTTTCCCAACACAATCTACTTATTAACCAATCCAAAACTGAGATCCTTCAAGTATTCTCCAACCCCTCATATACCCCTCCCCCAACACTCACCCTTGGCGATCTCACTCTCACTATAAAAAAACAAGTGAAATATCTTGGAATCATCCTCGATCAGAACCTCTCCTTTATTGAGCACATAAAGAAAACTACCAATACAATTTACGCGAAGTTGTGCACCCTCCGGAACCTCAAGCCCCTCTTAAGCCCCAACTCCTTCCGTACTGCCTGTCAGGCCCTCACAACCCCTTCACTTGACTATTGTAACCTTATCTATCATGGCCTCTCTAAGACCACCATCCAACCTCTCCAACTTGCCCAGAATACAATAGCACGATTAATAACTAACAACCCTAGATGATCCCATATTAAACCTGTCCTCTATGACTTACACTGGCTCCCAATCCAACTCCGATCCAAATTTAAAGTGCTCACCCTCATTCATAAGATTATCTCAAAAGAATCAGCTCCATGCCTTTCCCCACTTCTTGCCTTCCCTAACAACACAAAACCTCCACCAAAAACCTTCTAACCATTCCTACATCTAAATTACACTTTAAACAAGCTACCAGCAACAGGGCCTTCTCTCTCTACGCCCCATCCCTATGGAATACCCTTCCCCATGACCTACGTAACTGTGTGAGCCACGCAGAATTCTGAAAGAGATTAAAAACCCACCTCTTCCTCGAACACTTTTCCCTACCATCCTAGTTCCTCCCCCCTACTCCTACCCTCCTCACTAGTCCCTCCAATTGATATCCTAGTGACCCACAGTTACTTCTTATGTAAACAAATGATCCATATTATTGTAAATAATTTATTGTAAATAGTTTATTAGCTCATTAGTTCCTTAGTTCTTATGTTAGGGACTCAACTCACATTATTAATATCCTCAAAGATTTTGAAGGATATCACAATGGCCTTATTCTATTAACACTAGATATAAATTCTTTATATACAAACATCCCACAAGATGCAGCCTTGGAGGTATTAGCCAATACACTAATTCAAAGACCAAAACCAGTTCGCGTTCCCACCTTTTTTTTGACTCAGTTGGCCTCTCTGGTCATGACAGAGAATTTCTTTATTTTTAAAGGCCTATTCTACAAGCAGATTAAAGGAGTAGCCATGGGTTCGCCCATGGCTCCCGATGTAGCCAATCTCTGTGTCAGAGTTTGAAAATAAGTTCCTATCATTTCATCCATATAAGAAACATATCCTTCTATGGAAACGTTATATAGATGACGTACTTGTTATCTGGGACGGCCCAGAAGACACTTTACATTCTTTTCATCATTGGCTTAATACATTAGACGTTCATTTACAATTTGAGGGGACCTATAGTTTGGATTCTATACCATATCTTGATATTATGATCAAGAAGTCTGATCAAGGTTTCATAACTGACCTATATAGAAAACCAACCGATAGGAACACCTTCCTCACTTACGACAGTTGTCACAGTACCTCCTTTAAGCAGAATTTACCGGTTAGTCAATTTCTTAGAATTAAACGTCTATGCACTAATGACACCGATTTTGAAAAACATGCTACTGATTTGTATCAGCGTTTTGAGCAACGAGGATATCCTAACAGATGCATTCACAGAGCATATCAGAGAGCATCCGATACAGACAGATCCATACTCTTACAGAATGTGGTACGTCCCAAATTTGATAGAGTTACCTGTCCTCTTACTTTTTCCACACACTCTAAACACATTATAGACATATTAAAACAAGAATGGGATCTGATTGCCTCTTTACCAGCTTTCAAATCAAAACAACTCATGGTGTCATACAAGCGAGCCCCCAATCTCAGCCATTTTCTGGTTCCCTCTGCCCTCACTGTTCCGAGAAATACTCCCACGGTCAGAGGACACTACAGTTGTGGGAACTGCTCTGTTTGTCTTCACGCCATCACAGTTAAAAATAGCTTTACACATCATTCTACTGGTCATAAAATTACTATCAACCACTATTCTAACTGCAAAACCTCTAATGTAATTTATTTAATTCAATGTCCCTGTGATCTTATTTATATAGGGAAAACTTTACGTCAGATTAAAACACGGATTATAGAGCATAGGAGCAATATTCAAAGACAGCTTACTGACAAACCCTTGGTATCACATTGGGTAGAGAAGGCACACATTGTTAGTGATCTTAAGTTTTTAGTTATTAAAACTGTTATTCCACATTGGCGCGGTGGTGATATTAACCACACTTTGTTGAAGTTGGAACAACGATTTATTTATGATTTTAATAGTTTACATCCATTTGGCCTTAATCAAGAAAGTGATCTCTCTATTTTTCTACAATAACTCATCCTTCATGCATTCAGCCTTTAGAACATTCATGTTTTTAATTCGATCACATTCAATATCATTACATACCCGTCTTATCTTTTATTCATTTTAATATTGTTTTTAATATTAGTATTTATATTTATATATATATATATATATATATTTATATTATTTTTTATTAATATATTTTTATTAATATTTAATATTTATTATATATTTTTATGTTTTTTACCATTCTTTTTCTTATAGTCATTATTATACCACTCATTCATTTATATATATATATATATATATATATATATATATATATATATATATATTTTTTTTTTTTTTATTATTATATATTTTTATTATTATTTTTACTTCTCTCTTTTTTACTTTTCATTTATTGTTTTATATTTATTTATTATTTTTCACACATACATATCACTTTTAATGATGTATTCAAAACCATTGTTGTTGCATTTTAATTTCCCTCTTTTAATTTTAATTTTAATTTTCATTCTGTAATACTTCCTCTGTATATTTGTTTGATGCAGTTTTTTCCCTCCCTCCCCTCCCCCTTAGTATCATTTCTTTGAATGAAGTCTATTTTTTGCATACTTTTTATAGCATGTCTTTTCTCAAATTTTGCGCGTCCCTACAGAGTTTGCAGTGTGCACATATACACACTTCATCCCCCCCTTTTTTGCCTTGTATTTGAATACTCAAACTGCTTAAACTTGTCTCCGCCCATTTGTCCACGTCATTTTCAAAAAGGCGCGAAAAACGGCGTCTATAAAAATACTGCTACTCGTTGCTCCCCTCTTAATGCTTTGCAAGCAACATCCTACACGCTGAGTCTCCTCATATTTTTACATTGCTCTGTCTTATCAGTGAGTACTTTTCTACGATTATATATCTTTCTCCGGTTTCGTCCGTCGCAAATCTGCGCTACTATTGTTTTGTCGTACACAACCATTTCGATAGTGTATTGCGTGGATTCTAAAACACATGTTGAGATTGTGCTTGTCTTACCTTTAAGTTGATATAGCCTAACTCGGCGCACATTATTCATTAGTTCCCTCCGGTATCTAAAAATTAGTTTTCCCTGAGTTTGACTATTTGACGCCTATTTAATTAATACGTTCTTTAGTTCTTAGTTCATTGGTCCCTTTTCCGTTTTGCTACCCACTATATTTGATTCTAAGTTTCAAGTTACCTTTCTTATATAACTATGTTTCTAGCAATACATATATTTGGTATTTTACTTACATTTTTATCATATCACGAAGTACATTTCTTTAGTGCCGTTTAACACTTTTTTTACAGATATACGACAATTACTCTAGCGATTATTGGATTTATGAATAAATATATCTATATCACTAGTGTACATAAGATTTTTAGTTTCCCTACAATTCCTATGTAAAAATACATTCGTTGCATTAATATGTGCTCTCATGTAGATGATCGATTTTAAATGGTGGTCATATGTTGTGCCTCAAATTCTATCAGTACACTTATAAATTAAGTTGTCTTCAATCTTTCCTTTTTAGTTTTCCATTTCCCACGTTTATCAGTTTACCCAAGTTGCTCCTTTCCCCCATATTATATTATTATCTCTAATAGTCCATTTTTTGTGGTCTCCTTTATGATCTAATTAATATATAAATGTTCTATTTATATGTCTTCTCATCAATAGTCTCTTTTGAATCCATCATTATTTATTACTATTTTTTATTAACATGTGCAATAATTGTTGTTTTTTATTTATTATATTTTTTTAATTTTATAATATTTTTTAATATTTTACTTATTTAATGTTTTACAGTTTACATTCTACATTTGAAATGATTATACATAAAGTTTCTATGTGCCAACTTCATTTTTATAATTATTTGTGCGCCTATTCATTTTTGTTTTTCACAATTATCAAGTATTATTATTTTATTAAGTATTATGTATTTATCTCATCGCTTTTAGTTACTTATTATTTATAAATGTTAGCAGTTTCGTATATTAATTGATTGTCTGTTCAAGCATGTTATTATACTATTTTTCTCTTATAGCCGTATTATAGTGCTACAACCTGTTTGTACTTTGGTGACAAGTTCATCAGATACGGCACTACCTACACATAGTGTTTTCACCAAACTGTCTTTATGAGACACTCCATTGTATACAACTGTGGTATGTGTTCTCTTAATTTATACCTTTTAAGATTTTTTGTTCTGTTTTATTCCTATTTATTATGAATATATTCACATTTATATAGCTTCTTAGGTTGTTGCTTCATGCTTCTGTAATCAATCTGTCCACCATTCATTAATATTTCATTCATATTTTAATTATTTGTCTCTGTCTCGGCCCTCGTTTTTACAGTTATATTCAATTTAATTTTATTGTTATTATTTTTATTTTTATTTGATGTCATTTTAATAATTATATTTATATCCTTAATTTTTTGTTGTGTCCTCTGGATAGTCTTTTCTGAATTTGCATGTAAACTTATACACATATATCATTAGTTTAGAGATATATATATATTTTTTATATATTTTTTATCTATGTCTATTGTAATTCATATTTCATCAGATTCATTTATTTGTTTTTAAATGTAGCATAATTATTTATTTATCTTAAATGTTGCATATTTATTTTTTGATTCTAACATTGTTTATCTACCGCCGAAACGCGTAGGGACCATCCTTAATAAAGCAGTCGGTTCCAAACCTGCTCTATTCTCTTGCTTCGTTTGTTCCCCCCTACGTAACTGTGTGAGCCACGCAGAATTCTGAAAGAGATTAAAAACCCACCTCTTCCTCGAACACTTTTCCCTAGCATCCTAGTTCCTCCCCCCCTACTCCTCCCCTCCTCACTAGTCCCTCCAATTGATATCCTAGTGACCCACAGTTACTTCTTATGTAAACAAATGATCCATATTATTGTAAATAATTTATTGTAAATAGTTTATTAGCTCATTAGTTCCTTAGTTCTTATGTTACCTATGTAGCCTGTTACCTTGTTCTATATAAACAGTTGTACAATACTGTCAGTTACGTTCCATGTAAACCGTCTTGAATTGTAGAAAGACGGTATATAAAAACTGTTAAATAAATAAATAAAGTGGTTCACCTCCTACCTCACTAACAGACAGCTCCAAGTCAAATGCTGCCTCAACACCTCTCGACCATTCAAAGCAGAACAGGGAATACCACAAAGATCCGCCCTCTCTGCATTTTTATTTAATCTATACATACAGCCCATCTGCGACATCATCAAGGAACACAATATACAATACTCCATTTATGCAGACAACATAATGATATACACACCGATTAACCTGGACAACCCAGACTACACAAAAATAGCAGACTGCCTCCAACAAATGACTAGTTGGCTACTACAAAACAACTTGACAATAAACCACAACAAAACAGAAGCGCTACTAATGACCAGAAACACCACCTACACCCCCCCCTTCAACCATCAAACTCAACAATATCACAATACCCATAAAACCTACAGTACCAGATCAGCAAAACCGTCAGAAACGCATACTTCAAGATGAGACTCATCAGACACCTCAAGTCTATCCTCTCCCAAGAGCACTTCAGAACGGTCTGCCAAGCCATCATCACACCTATACTGGACTACTGTAACCAAATTTACCTGGGTCTCCCAAAGCACACACTCCAACCCTTACAGTTGGCACAAAACACAGCTGTGCGAATAATAACAGGATCCACAAGACATGACCATATCACCCCCATTATGAACATCCTACATTGGCTGCCAATAGAGTCCCGCGTCCATTACAAAACAATACTGAACCTTTTCAGAATCAAACAGGACATCTCAACGGACAGTCTGCAGGTTATCATCAGCTTTGACTCCAGCCTCAGACCCAGAAGAAGAGGCACCACGAACACCATCACAACCCCAAAGAATTCACCAAAATGAGACAAACCACTTCAAAGAGAGCCATATCCCTGGCAGCACCAGCCATTTAGAACTCCCTGACAGCTTGAGATCAACGATCGATATTAAGGACTTCCGAAAATCACTCAAAACAACGCTCTACACAGAACATTACGGAGAAATCACGTGACTCTAACATTTTACTCAGTATAACCCCCCCCCACCCCGACGACAACCCCCCCTATTGTACATAACCCACTGTATATACAGTAGCTCACCCCTGTATATATAGCACCCCAAATCAAGATGTACCTACCCACACACCCACTAACACTACCTTCACCTCCACTACATGCCGACACCCCCGCACTACCCCAACTGATTGGTTTGCAGTGTAAAACCGCTTTGATTCAAGGATAAAGCGGGATATAAATACTTATAAATAAATAAAAATAAATGTCTAGCAGTGGTGGCAGCCTTCCTCCATCTCCAGGATGCCTTTGTCTTTCCCTTTCTGGACGACTGGCTCATAAAAGGGGACACATCCGCAGAGGTACAGCAGGGCATGGGCCGCTTGATCAATGTCCTACAACACCTGGGGTTTGTGATAAACCACCCCAAGTCCCACTGACCCCCCCTACACAGGATCTGAAGTTCATAGGGGCTCGACTGGACACAATACAGGGCAAGGTCTTCCTCCCCCTAGATGGAGCAAATCGCTTCATAGCTTTGGCCACAAAGATACAGTGATGCTACTCTGTGATGGCTCTCTCCCTGCTCCGTCTACTCGGTCAAATAGCATCGACATTCCATATTGACCCTAACACCCAGCTTCATATCAGAGTAGCCCAGTGGGGCCAACGCTTTCAGTGGACACAGGCCACGGGCCGACTTCAGGACAGGGTGTGCATGACTCGCCTGCTGGCGGAGTTTCTCAGCTGGTGGAAAGCCACACAGCACCTACAGACAGGCATGCCTTTCCAGAACCCAGTGTTCCAGCAGGTCCTCGCCACGGATGCCTCCTTGATGGGGCGGGGAGCCCATTGCGGAGCCTCCCACTCATGGGAGTAAAATGTTAGAGTCACATGATTTCTCCGTAATGTTCTGTGTAGAGCGTTGTTTTGAGTGATTTTCGGAAGTCCTTAATATCGATCGTTGATCTCAAGCTGTCAGGGAGGGAGTTCCAAATGGCTGGTGCTGCCAGGGATATGGCAGAAAGCCAACAGCAGATCAACCTGCTGGATCTCAGGGTCAGATTCCTGGCACTCTAAGCTTTCCGCCACCACCTACAGCATCAGTCGATGCTGGTCCAAACGGACAACTAGGTTGTGATGTTCTATCTGAACAAGCACGGAGGCACAGGGTCTTGCACCCTCTGCCAGGAGGCAATAGCCCTCTGCTCATATGTGATCAGTCAGGGAATGCTCCTGAGGACGGAGTACCTGCCAGGCCAGGACAGTGCCCTGGCGAACAGACTAAGCAGGACCCTCCAGCCTCATGAATGGCAGCTAGACCCCAGAGTAGCCCAACAGCTCTTCTGCCTCTGGGGCACCCCACTAGTGGACATTTTTGCCAGCCTGGCCAATGCTCTTCTGCTCCGTTTCTGCTCTCACCAGCCTCACCTGTCCCGGGTGACAGTGGATGCCTTCCTCATCCTGTGGTCGGAGGGCCTCCTGTATGCCTTCCCACCCTCGCCACTGGTTGCCAAGACACTTTTCAAGGTCCTCTGCGACAAGGCATCGCTGATCCTTTTGACTCCGAGTTGGCCCAGGTAGCCTTGGTTCCTGCTGCTGCTCCACCTATCAGTGGAGCCCCCAGTCCCTCCAGCCCCTCTGGGGAATTCCCCGGGTTTACTGACTGAGGAGGATGGCTCCCTCCTTTACCCCAACCTGGCATCTCCGACACTAACAGCATGGCTGCTGAACAGCTAGCCTTGCCTCCCTTCAGCCTCCTGAGGGAGATGGAGGATGTCCTAGCTTCTTGCAAGACCTCCACGAGGCGGGCCTACGCTTTCAAGAGGCGCAGATTCTCGGTATGGTGCATAGAGCGACAGGACAACCTGTATCTGCTTCATCTCTTGCAGGCTGTACTCAAGTCCAACTCCGTCAAGGTACACCTGAGTGCTCTTTTGGTGCACACCATCTTATCGAGGGAAAGCCCCTTTCTGCGCAGTCGCTCGTTACCCGGTTCTTACGGGGCCTCCTGCTCTCTAAACCACCATCTGCCCACCTCCGGCGGAATGGGACCTTAATGTGGTACTGTCACGGCTCTCTGGGCCGCCATTCGAGCTCCTGGTTTTGTGCTGCATACAGTACCTCACTTGGAAGGTTGTCTTCCTGGTGGCACTCACATTCACTCGCAGGGTCAGCGAACTTCAAGCCTTGACAGAGCCACCCTACACCAGATTTTGCACACACCCTAAATTCCTTCCGTAGGTGGTATCATCTTTCCACCTAAATCAGGAGGTGGTGCTCCCCACCTTCTTTCCACAGCCTCACACCAACAGGGTGGTGGCCATCCTCCATTCTTTGGATTGTAAGAGGGCCCTGTCCTTCTACTTGCAGCATACCCAGGGACACTGCAAAGCTTCCCAGCTTTTCGTCTCCTATGATCTCAGCTGGGGGAGGTGGTAACCAAATGGATCCTCTCCACCTGGATGGCAGACTGCATTGCTCTCATCTACGAATAAACAGGGCTCCTGCTGGAGTGCCGGGTTACGGCACACAGCATCCAGTGCAATAGCGACCTCGGTTGCAAACTTGCCCTCTGTCCTCATGGCAGACATCTGCTGGGCTGCAACCTGGTCCTGATTCCACACCTTTGCAGCTCACTACTGCCTGGAGAGGGAGTCCAACGGGACAGCACCTTCTGCCAGGTCACACTCCATAATCTCTTCAAGGTTTAGGCAAATCCTATACTCCGACCCTTCTGTGTTCAGACTATCAGAGTGATTCTGGTAGCCTGGATTCTGGAGTCCTTAGAGTCTCTCCTCAGACTCTCTTGCAGCAGCTCACAGCTGGGTCGCATTTTCTACAGGTTCTCGGTAGCTAGGAAGTCAGTGCAGAGGGTAAGCTACTAAAATGGTTAATGGTCTTCATTATAAAGCATATGAGGACAGACTTAAGGACCTTAATATGTATACATAAGAACATAAGATATGCCAAGGTCCATCAAGCCCAGTATCCTGTTTCCAACAGTGGCCAATCTAGGTCACAAGTACCTAGCAATTTCCCCAAAAGACACAGGTTCTGCAGTGCTTGTATTGGGTCAAGCAGTGGATATTCTGGGTTCCCTTTAATAATGATTTATGGACCTTTCCTCCAGGAACTTGTCCAAACCTTTTTTAAACCCGGCTAAACTAACAGCTTTTACTACATCCTCCGTTAGCAAATTTGAGAGTTTGATTACATATTGAATGAAAAAATATTTTCTCTTATTAGTCTTAAATAGGGTCTTAAATAGGTTACCCTGTAGCTTCATTGCATGCCCCCTAGGCTCTCTATATTTTTATGATGTAAACAATCAATCTACATTTACCCGTTCCACTCCATTCATTAATTTATAGACCTCTATCATATCTTCCCTCAGCCGTCTCTTTTCCAGGTTGATGAACCCTAACCTTTTTAGCCTCTTTTATAGGGGTATCCTTCCATCCCCTTTACCATTTTGGTAGCTCTTTACTGTACCTTTTCTAATAGCGCTATATCCTTTTTAAGATTCAGCGACCAGAATTCCACACAATATTCAAGTTGTGGTCGCACCATGGACCGATACAGGGGCATTATAATATCCTTTGTTTTATTCTCCATTCCTTTCCTTATGATACCTAGCATTCTATTCACTCTCTTGGCTGCCGCTGCACACTTAGGCAGAGAGTTTTAACATGTTATCCACAATAATGCCTAAATCTTTTTGCTGGCAGTTTTTGGACTTGCTTCCACTTTTCTTAAAGCATGAAATACAACTGGTCTGGGCTTCCAAGATAGTATTTTTAAATAACACCCAAGCTTGATGTAAATCTTTAACCTTTGCAACTGCTTCTTTTAGTTTTTTCTTAACTATTTTCCTCATTTTATCATAGTCTCCCTTTTGATACGTAAAAGGTAGTACTGTAGATTTCCTTACCCTACCTCCTCCATTTATTAAATCAAACATGATCATGCAATGATCACTATTGCCAAGTGTCCCCAACACCCTTATTTCTTGCAGCAGATCTGGTGTTTTACTAAGGGCTAGGTCCAAAATGACTTCCCCTCTTGTCGGTTCATGAGCCAACTGCTTCAAAAAGCAGTCATTTATTTCATTTAGAAACTTTATCTTCCTAGCATGCCCTGCCGTGACACTGCGAGGGGACATAGGGATGAGTGGAAAAGGGGATAGACTCAGGAGTAATATGCAGATATATTTCTTTATATAAGGAGTGGTAGATGTGTGGAATAGTCTTCCAGTGGAGTTAGTAGAGATGAGGCAGTATCCTCGTGAAGTTGCTGTGTTTTGCCATCCTCTTTTTTCGATTCTAACTATGTCATCTGATTGAGCAAGATGGCACCCTTGGGCAGGAAGGGGACCATGCATGCATGGGGGCATCTCCCAAAGGCTTTCTTTGAAAGCTGGTGAGATGCTTCCACCAGGGCTCCGTCGGCGCCAACATCATCTATATGTGAGGACTGCTGTCCCTGAAGAATACTTGTTACAGGTGTGTAACTATGCTTTCTCCCCAGGACCTTTTGAATGGTTGCGCCAGCTGGCTGTTTTTACTGACTGCCCAGCTTAATCTGATGAATTGACATGGCAAAATATTGAGCAGAGATGGAAAACTGATTTAAATGACTTTGTAATTAATACTTAAAAAAATAACAGTACATGTAAAATTTACGAACAGAACTCAGCCCACTGATCACAAGAATGATGAACTTATCATTCACAACAGGATCCTTCCCTGCAGCACTCAAGCAAACATCCGTCAGACCCCTTCTGAAGAACCCTAAACTTGACCCAAGCAAAGTTGAATCCTACAGACCCATAGCCAGTATTCCTCTTCTAGCCAAAATAATTGAAAAGGAAGCACAAAGACAAATTCAAGATCACATTGATACCGCCTCCCCACTAGACCATCGTCAGCATGGCTTCAGGGAATACCATGGCGTCAAAACCCTGCTTACCTCCCTCTTCAACAAAATCATCACAGGTATCGACAACATCCAACGAGGTTTCGCTCTCATCTTCATAGACATCGCTGCAGCCTTTGATTCTGTACACCATGGTCTGCTAGTAGAAGGTCTAAAGGAAAAGGGCATAAATGGCGTCGCCCTTGATTGGTGCAAGTCGTACCTTGATGGCAGATGGCAGCATGTAAAATCAGGATCAGGAACTTCCGAACCCTTCCATCAACGACAGGGCGTTCCACAAGGGTCATCCCTATCATCTCTCTTGTTTAATATCTACATGCAACCCATTTTCAACATTATCGGATCATTCAAGGTCGACTGTTTAATATACGCTGATGACATCCTACTCTTCATGCCATTCTCCACAGAGCAAATGGACCTCTCGCCACTGATTGAATGTTTCAACGCAGTCTCCGAATGGCTTCTGTCCCAAAATCTTAGGATCCAACACAAAAAGTCATCACCAGAGACCAGAGTTTCTCCCCTACACCCCATATAAAGGTTAAAGAAGCTGAACTCCAAACCAAATCAACGATTCGGTACTTAGGGGTTACCCTTGATCAACGTTTGGACATGAAAATCCATATATCCAACATAGTCAGAGCCATATATTTCAAAATCCGGTCCCTCAGACACCTTCAATCCCTTCTAAACCCTGAAGACTTCCAGACAATATACCAATCCCTTATCTTACCACACTTTGACTTTGCCAACGCTATTCTTCAAGGTCTCCCTCAGTCAACACTTAATCCGTTACAACTTGCCATGAACGCCGCTGCCAGAGTCTTAGGGGAACAGCAAGATGCGACCATGTAACGCCTATCCTAATACAGCTTCACTGGCTCCCCATACAAGGAAGGCTTATGTTCAAGTCCTTGCTACTGTGATACCGCGAGCCCTCTGACGCAAGGAAAGAAAGTTTTAAATCTTGAAAAAAACAAGATTTACCTGCAATTACGAGAAGGGACACATAGAGGGAGCAGGAGAGCAAGCCTGGAAGTGGAAGAACCACACCTCGATGGGCAGGACTCAGAAGCAGCTGCTCTGGATTTAAGCAGGGACAGAGCATTGCAAGGGAGGAAGCCAAGGCAGCCAAGGAGCAAGCCAGAGAGGCAGCCAAGGAGCAAGCCAGAGAGGCAGCCAAGGAGCAAGCCAGAGAGGCAGCCAAGGGGCAAACCAGAGAGGCAGTCAAGGAGCAACCCAGAGGGGAAGCACAGGAGGAGTCAAGGAGCTTGGCAGAGACCTTCACAGGAAGCGCAGGAAGCAGTGCCAAGGGAAGCTCCAGAAGCCGGAGTCAGAGACCGAGGTGAAGTCACTGACAAGCCCAGAAGAGCTCAAGGAGTGAAAGCTACTGGGAGAGCAGGCCGAGCTGAAGGCCCAAGAGCAGGCCTAGAGGAAGGCCATACACAACTGCAAGAGGCAGTCATACAGAGGACAGCCAAGGAAGGAGAGGCTTATCCTTCTAACTGGAGGAGAAACCTTCAAGAGAAAAAAGGTACTTTTAAAAGTTTTTACAAAAGTAACTTGAAGGATGAAAGAAAGGTTCATAGCATTAAGAGAGAGGATATAGCTGAGAGGGCGCGGCCCCTAACCAACTGCCACAGGGGTGGAGGTGGAAGACAGGCCCCTCAGCAGCAGCCTTACCTCAAAAGAATTATACCTCATTCAAAAACAGGAAAGATATCCTGGGAACATTGGAAATTACCTGAAGCAAAAGACTTTCAGACTAGGCCTCAAGCCTTTCACAAGAAGCCTAGAGAGAAACAAAGGGCTAGCTTTTATCTGGATAATAAGGACTGTTTTAAACCAGAAATACCAGATAAGTTTTACAGGAAAAAGTTTAGTGCTGCCAGAGACTGGAAGAAGCAAACCTTTAATCCTGAAACAGCAGTAAGCCCAGGGAGTTATAATATACCTAAAAGCCGACGCCCCAAACTCCCAAGCCAGCACTGGGATACGGTATGGCATGCTTTTAGAAAACCAGGTTTTAACATCCCAGAGATCTCAGAGACCTCAGATTCGGACCCCGTAGAAATGGAATGGCTGCCAGGGGAATCTGAGGGTATTGAAGACATAGAACCAATGGAATGTGATTATTGCACAAGGAGATGTGTTTAAGTAAAAGGCAAACAAATCCCATGTATGCAAAGAATACTGGAAACCTTATGTTTTAAGTTGGTGACGGATAACCATGTTATTTTGAGTGTTTTTGCTGATTCTCATTTTGATGCAACCAAAGTTTGTGTTCTGTTACTCATTACCTCATATTTTGAACTTCTTTATGCGCAAAGGTGAAATAAAAGCCTTTTCTTTACCCTACACTTGGCAAGAGTTACTTTTTAGGAAGTTGACCTTGAGGCTGACAATGAGGCCTGCTACCTCATTGACCCTCACAATAGGTCAACCCTGAAACCCTTTATTTCTTATGCGCTCCCCAGCCCCTGTGGAACCACTACACCGCCACCAGAGGGGGCTGAGGGGGACACTACTCACTTTCAAATCCATCCATGGTATCACCTCCCCTTCACTAACTGACATCATTCAGCTCATCCCTCCCATCAGAACAAGAAGAACCTCATCTACAAACGCGCTGGTAATCCCAAAGGCATCAACAAAGTACACAATCGCTACATCAAACAAGGCTTTCAGTATCTATGCCCCAAAATGTTGGAACGCATTACCACCAGGCATCCGTGCGATTACTGACCTAACACAATTCAGAAAGGCTCTCAAATTCCATTTATTTACACAGTACTACCAGATTAACCTGACCCCTACCTAATTGTCCCTCCTCTTACCTCCTCGAGATAACATCTCAATATTAGCACACAACCTCACTGTACACATGTAGCATCCTAAATTCTTAGCATTCAATCTTATTGTACATATTTAATTAGTTCAGTTTGTCCAAGTTGTTACTCCTGTTCTCTGTAAAGCCAAACATGTTATCCAAGTTGTTACTCCTGTTCTATGTGAAGCCAAACAGTTGTTATGGTCATTTTGTTTTATGTAAACCGCGCTGATACAAAATAGTGCGGTATATAAGAAATTGTAATAAATAAATAAATAAATATAATATGAATGAATTAGACACTTAAATGAATTTGAAAGTGTGACAAATGCATTGTATATGGAACTTCCTGCAAGACGGCTAGTTATGTCTTCTGCAGTCTGCTAGCTTATAATGTAACCTACTCCTTCATGCTATCTGGCTGGGAGAAATTTCTGGGGAAGAACACTGGGTATATATGTGAGAATGGGTGGTTAGTTCTTCATACACCCTCAATTATCCTCTTTCTTATTGCTGCAATCACTTTCACCTACGGTCATCCCCTTAACCCCCCTCCCCCCATCGTCTCTTGTTCTTTCTCTCATACACTTTCTCTCATCATCTAGTCAGGCTCTCACATACCCACAGCACTTTTGTGGGTGGTTGTATTTGTCTCTCTCTCCACACACACACACACACACACACACACTCACTCACTCACTCACTCACTCACACACACACACTGTAAATGGCATTCTGTGAGATATTCAGCGGCACTGACAGTTAGTCACAGTGCCGCTAAATATTCCAGAGTGCCACCACTGAACACCTCAACGCTAGTTGGCTAGAACCATATGAAGACAGTCTCTCCGATCCCAGGGTCTGAGAGGCGAGAGAGGAGGGTGACGTGATCAACAAGATCGAAGGCAGAGGACAGATCCAGTGAGACATCGATAGAGTAAAGCCCACGGTCGAGAAGAATGCAGTTCATTAAGGAAGGAAAGAACTATAGTCTCAGTGCTATGCCCAGGAGGAAGGTTGTCAGACGGGTGCCTGGGTGAGAATGTTCACAGTCTTGGCAAAGGCATATATCAATATGATTTGCAAGGGATTGTGGGAAATGCAGTCCATTCACACCAGACACAGCCGCTCACAATAATTAGTTGTGCTTGAGTGTAAAGCCAATAAGATATTTATTTATGGGATTATTTCTCCCAACACAGATATGCTTGGTAGCACATAAAACAGGATACTTGCTTTCAGTGTTAAACTTAGAAAAACAAAATCAGGAAAACAACAGCTGAACTTGTCAGGCAATCAAAGCAAAAGCATAAAGACCTGGTTGGTAACAAACTGGTCTTTTCTGTAGGCTCTAGCTAATATTTTCTTAGCAGTGCTTTAATCAACAAACAAAATCCACAAAGTAGGGAAAAACTGTTCTTTTCAGGTTAACTTCTTATATCTTCACAAATAGACTCAGAAGTGATTTCCTCAGAGCTCACAAGCAATTAGGTAAGGCTCAATTGCTAGCAGTTACCCAGCTGAAACCCCTTAGCTGGCTTACTTTCTACTGCGTGGCTCAAAATCCTACTCAGGAGCTTTCCTGAGTAGATTTAAAGAACAAGTTTGTATTTCTTTGTGATGGTTGTTGTACTTTGTAACAGAAAATTACCAAAGGAGTTTAGACAGAGAGCAATCCATGTATTCACAGCCTGGATCTATAACCTCTCCCCCTTCTTCAACAATCATGGGTTCAATATCATGGATTGGCACAGAGGAATTTCTCAATGGAGCATTCTCAGGAGAATACTTGTTTCCCTGCTGTCTTTCAAGGGTATAGCTAGGGCATAGATCAGTGTTCATACTTGAGCTTCCATAGCTGTTATAGTTCCTCTCTAAATAGCCTGCCCAGTATGTAGTCCAGTTCTTATGTCCAGCCTTCCAGTCCAGATCCCTGGACACTGGGTCTCTCTTCACATACCTTCTGGCACGGGTCCTAGGGTCCCTTCCAAGTGCAGCCGTCTCCCTCACAGGTACCGTCTGGAGATTCCTAGCTCTGCAGCACCACTCCTCTGGTTTTCCCCAGTCGAATGGTGTATGCTGGCCCTTGGAATGCCTCCCAGTATACGTACTGCTCTGGACTCCTTTAGACCTCCCAAAGGCTTTTCTCTTCTTTCTTCCAAAGGGTTTCTTGCCCTCTCTGTCCGTCCGCTCTGGCTTCTGCTTCTGATGATCCTCCAGATGATGAAGATGTCCAAGATGAGGATCTCCAAGATGAGGATGATTCTGAGGATAATTCTCTGTAGAATAAACTCTACCTTTATTCTGCTTAGATGAGTGCTCCACCCTAGCACAGTGCAGCTGTGCTGAATCAGGCCCTGCCCTTTGAGATGAGTGCTTGGGGATTACCTCATAGCCCTCCTGATTGAACACACGTTTCCCCACTTCAGCTCCTCTAATGGCGGTTGGAAACCTGGTGCATTCTGGGACTGGTAGTCTTTTATGGAAAAATTCTGTTTTCTTATCTCTACCAGAACTGACAGGTTGCTTATTCAGAGTCACTTCACCTTTACTATTGCTCCTTCCTGAGCTATGATAAGCTTCTTTATCACATACCCCCCTGCTTAAGTTATTACGGACTGGTTTAACTGGTGAAACTTCTTTCCTATAGTCCGTAATACCTACGAGAGTGTTCTCTTTTTGAAGCTCACTTACTTCCTGACTGGTTTCAGGGTCATTATTATTTACAGGCCTCTCCTTCCAAGACTTAAGTACATTAATATGGTAGGTCTGCCTACGCCCTCTTGCATTTTCTACCATATAAGATACTGGGCTCACTTGTTTAACAACCTTCCATGGCCCTTTCCACTGTACTTCAAATTTTGGGGCTGTACCTGCTACTTGAACCAAAACCTTTTCACCAATGCTTAATTGGCAGCTTTTGGCCTTCCTATCATACCACCCTTTCTGGCGCACTTGACTGTCCTGCAGGTTCCTCTCAGCAACCTGCGAGGTCCTTTTCAAACGTGCTCTCAAGTCACGTAGAAACTGTGGCACTTCCTGACTTCCCGGTTCAGGATCAATCCATTGTTCCCTCAAAATGTCTAACAAACCCCGTGGAGCCCTACCATACATCAATTCATATGGAGTTACACCTAGGGACACCTGAATTCTTTCCCTGCAGGCATATAAGGCAAAGGGCAATAACATATCCCATTCTTTTACCTCTCCTGCTAACCCCCTTCTCAACATTTGTTTGAGAGTTTGGTTGAATCTCTCCACCAAACCGTTTGATTGTGGATGGTAGGCTGAGGTTTTCACGTGATGAATGCCAAAGGCATCCCAGACCTGGGCCAAATATTTGGATACAAAATTGGACCCTCGGTCAGTCAACACCTCTCTTGGGAATCCCACTTCACAAAACAATTTTACTAGCTCTAAAGCTATTGTTTTTGCAGAAACATTCCTCAATGGTATGGCCCAGGGAAACCTTGGTGCCTGATCTACCATAACTAGGATGTATTGGAAACCTCGGGGCGTTTTGACTAATGGGCCTACAATATCCATGGCAATGCGACCAATTGGGTCTGTGATAATGGGCATGGGAATCAATGGCACCACCGGTGGGTGAGCCGCTGTAACTCGCTGACACGCTGGACATGCAGCACAAAACTGGGCAGTTTCTTTGAAAATACCTGGCCAGTAAAAACGCATAAGTATTTGATCCAGCGTTCCTTGCATCCCTTTATGACCTCCAACTGGATGATCATGTGCTAATCTAAGTACTAGCCCTTTGAAAGCTGTGGGTACCACCAATTGTTTACGTATGGTCCCATTTCTCGGGTCCTGACTCTCTCTCTATATAATATTTCATTATCTAGTCTGAATCTGGGCAACTCCTCCCTGACCTCCTGAGCATACTTAAAAGCTCGGGTGAGAGCTTGATCAGCTTGCTGCTCTTGTGGAAAGTTAGGAAACTTTGCCACTAACTCAGCTGGCACCCAGGGTAAACTTTGACCAGCTAACATCTCAGCCCTACCCTGTGCTCTGCAAAGTCTCTCACGCCGCTTTTGTGCTTTCAACTTTCTTACTTTACCAGATGATGGAGTTATTAAATCATCATGAGAGGGTAAGTCTCCTAATAACTCTGCCTGCTCCCCCTCCTCCTTTTGGCTCTCTACCTTAGCCTGCGAGCGGGTGGATACAAGGCCCCTCTTATTACCTATATTTTGGCCTTCTGGAAGCTTAACCATCTTTTTAGCTAGGGACTGAGGACTTCCAAAAAAAGGCCCGGGAGCTATTTCCATTATTTCTTCTCCCTCCTTCTTTCCTAGCCCTTCCACTAGACCCTGCTTAAATCTTGGCCAGTCCTTTCCTAGAACCAAATCAAAGGGTAGCCTAGGCACCACTGCTAACAGGACTTGTTCCCCCAGGCACTTAACCTTTAGCCTATAGGTGGGATATGATGTTGCAGCACCATGAATGCATCTGATGTGAACTTGGCTTTCAGGGGTTCTAGGCACAAATCCTTCTTGGGCCTCTATTCTCTTCCAAAGCCTTTTTGACATCCTACTCTGGTCTGCCCCAGAGTCTAATAAAGCATTTGTGGTAACTCCTTGCACATCAACCATCAAAAGAAATCCTTCTTTGGGCTGTTTTAAATCCACACCCATTAAGCTAGTGTGTGTCTGGCATCCCTTTTCTAAATGTCCCCATTTTCCACACTTGAAACATTTCTTTTCACTCCACTGTATCATCTGGTTTGGCACAGTACATTTATTTTCATAAACATTTTTAACTATTTTCTTTTCTGATACAGCACAGCTTGCCCCAGCACCCATCTTCAGAGGGCCACCCATTCTATGGCAAGCCTGCGGGGCTTCCAAGAATCTCTCTGCTAGCATGGTTGCCTCTCCAAGATTTTGGCAATTTTGCTGTATAAGGAAAGTGTGCAAATCTTTAGGCACAGCAGACATAAATTGTTCAAGCATAATAATGTCTAATAACATTTCTACCGTCTTTTGCTCAGGCTCCAACCATTTTACAGCTAATCCTCTGATTCTCTGACTCAGAGCCCTGGGTGTTTCACCCACTCTTAATGTAGTAGATCTAAACATTCGCCTATACTCTGAAATAGACAACCCTAGGCGATCTCTAATAGCAGCCTTTACATCCTTATAATTCAAAGCCTGGGCTGCTGGCATTGCTCTATAAGCTGCAAGCGCCTCTCCAGTTAATGAGGCTGCCAGCCTTACTGCCCACTGGGTCTCTGGCCATGCTAATGCTTGTGCCACTCTCTCAAATTCTCTAGAAAATCATCAACATTATCATCTGGAGTTAGCTTCCCAAAACTAAATGCCCCAATTCCTTGATTGAGTCCCACACTGTCCACATGTGGTGTACCAGTATTTACTGCTGGTCTTGCATCTGGTCCACTTTGGTTCTGCAGTTTAACTAGGGCTTGCACCAGATCAAGCACTGGCTTCTGCTGGTCCATTAAGGCTTTCATAGCAGTGTCCTGAGCCTGCTGTGCTAGCTCCTGTTGCCTGCTAAACTGGGCTGCCATCCACTGAGGTAGTTCCCTTGGATCCATCTTGATCTCTGCAAGAAAACACAAAAAACCCCCACAGTGCACCACCTTCCAAACAGGTGTTTTTTCTACTTTTTTTTTTCCAATTACCCCTGTGCCTTACTCCCATCCACCACTAGACATGCCCAGGTACTTGTTACCTTATGCCAGTGATGAATCCAGCTCTGCACAGGGTCTTTTCCTCCTGGGACAGCTACCTGGAACAGCCACCTCTCCTCCAAAGTGCAGTTGAGGGAAAATCTTTTTTTCCAGCTTTCAAACTTGAACTGTCTTTTCCTTCAGACTTGGGTTGTAATCCTTAGCAAGTAAATCCCTTTGTGCAAAAGCAATCCGAAAAACTACGCCATTTGTCAGACGGGTGCCTGGGTGAGAATGTTCACAGTCTTGGCAAAGGCATATATCAATATGATTTGCAAGGGATTGTGGGAAATGCAGTCCATTCACACCAGACACAGCCGCTCACAATAATTAGTTGTGCTTGAGTGTAAAGCCAATAAGATATTTATTTATGGGGTTATTTCTCCCAACACAGATATGCTTGGTAGCACATAAAACAGGATACTTGCTTTCAGTGTTAAACTTAGAAAAAACAAAATCAGGAAAACAACAGCTGAACTTGTAAGGCAATCAAAGCAAAAGCATAAAGACCTGGTTGGTAACAAACTGGTCTTTTCTGTAGGCTCTAGCTAATATTTTCTTAGCAGTGCTTTAATCAACAAACAAAATCCACAAAGTAGGGAAAAACTGTTCTTTTCAAGTTAACTTCTTATATCTTCACACATAGACTCAGAAGTGATTTCCTCAGAGCTCACAAGCAATTAGGTAAGGCTCAATTGCTAGCAGTTACCCAGCTGAAATCCCTTAGCTGGCTTACTTTCTACTGCGTGGCTCAAAATCCTACTCAGGAGCTTTGCTGAGTAGATTTAAAGAACAAGTTTGTATTTCTTTGTGATGGTTGTTGTACTTTGTAACAGAAAATTACCAAAGGAGTTTAGACAGAGAGCAATCCATGTATTCACAGCCTGGATCTATAACCTCTCCCCCTTCTTCAACAATCATGGGTTCAATATCATGGATTGGCACAGAGGAATTTCTCAATGGAGCATTCTCAGGAGAATACTTGTTTCCCTGCTGTCTTTCAAGGGTATAGCTAGGGCATAGATCAGTGTTCATACCTGAGCTTCCATAGCTGTTATAGATCCTCTCTAAATAGCCTGGCCAGTATGTAGTCCAGTTCTTATGTCCAGCCTTCCAATCCAGATCCCTGGACACTGGGTCTCTCTTCACATACCTTCTGGCATGGGTCCTAGGGTCCCTTCCAAGTGCAGCCGTCTCCCTCACAGGTACCGTCTGGAGATTCCTAGCTCTGCAGCACCACTCCTCTGGTTTTCCTCAGTCCAATGGTGTATGCTGGCCCTTGGAATGCCTCCCAGTATACATACTGCTCTGGACTCCTTTAGACCTCCCAAAGGCTTTTCTCTTCTTTCTTCCAAAGGGTTTCTTGCCCTCTCTGTCCGTCTGCTCTGGCTTCTGCTTCTGATGATCTTCCAGATGATGAAGATGTCCAAGATGAGGATCTCCAAGATGAGGATGATTCTGAGGATAATTCTCTGTAGAATAAACTCTACCTTTATTCTGCTTAGATGAGTGCTCCACCCTAGCACAGCGCAGCTGTGCTGAATCAGGCCCTGCCCTTTGAGATGAGTGCTTGGGGATTACCTCATAGCCCTCCTGATTGAACACACGTTTCCCCACTTCAGCTCCTCTAATGGCTGTTGGAAACCTGGTGCATTCTGGGACTGGTAGTCTTTTATGGAAAAATTCTGTTTTCTTATCTCTACCAGAACTGACAGGTTGCTTGTTCAGAGTCACTTCACCTTTACTATAGCTCCTTCCTGAGCTATGATAAGCTTCCTTATCACAAGGTGTAAGTTCAAAGGAGAGAAGATGGTCAAATGCCTCCCAGACTCTTCAGCTAGCAGGAATACAAACCAAATTGTTGTCATAGTTAATGCAGAAAGTGAGCACTACAAAATTGATGATGTTATCCACTTGGGTACAAATGGCCTGGCTAGAAATAGTGCCTCTACAGTTCAAAGGGACTTTCAGATTCTGGGAGAGAAGCTCAAACCCATTGTTAACACTATAGCATTCTCAGAAGTTCTACCTGTTACTGGTAAGAAGGCAGAAAGGCTGCATCACATAATCAACTTTAATACATGGCTCCAAACCTGGTGCAAACAAGAAGGATTTAGATATATAGGCGACTGGGGAAATAGAACAACAAGAGGCTGTACTGTGTTGATGGACTACATCTCTTTGTCACAGGGAAAATGATCCTAAACAAAAAATTCAGACATTATGTGGACAGGCATTTAAAATAGGGAAAAGGGGTGATGGATAGAGAAGAACAAGTCCAGGATGTCACTCCCAGCAAAAACATAATAACATTGGAAACAGCCACCTAATCAACCCACACATCAATGGCAAGTGGGACAAGGAGTGTAGAACAAAATCCATGCAAAACAGAGGCAAGCCAGTCAAGAAATACTGGAAAGCAATGAGCACAAATGCTTGTAGCCTAGCCAACAAAGTTCCTGGCCTGGAAGCCCTAATGGTGGAAATGGACTTGGACATTGTAGCCATTACAGAAATATGGTTTGAGTCACATGAATGGGATATAGCCATAGCTCATTATAATTTATTAGGGAGAGAGAGAGAAGGCAGAAAAGGAGAAGGAGTAGCCCTATATGTCAAAAACAATATTAAAGCTGCCGAAATGCAGGGGATGTGGGGTTAGACGAAGCTCTGTGGATTGTGTTGGAAAGAGGAGATGGCACTATCATCCATACTGGTGTAGTCTACAGGCCTCCAACTCAAACCGAAGAAATAGATAGAGACTTGATTATTGATATTACAAAGTAGCCATGAAAGGGGAAGTGATCATATTGGGTGAGTTTAATTTACTCGATGTGGATTGGAGTATTCCTTTTGTAAATCTGTAAAGAAGTAAACAAAAATTGTGGATGCCTTCCAAGATGCATTGCTTAGACAAATGGTGATGGAACTGACCAGGGAAAGTTCACTGCTGGATTTAGTACTCACCAACGGAGATAGCATGTCGAATATCCGGATGGGTGCCCAGGTGAGCAGCAGCGATCATCACACGGTGTGGTTTGAGATAAAAGCTAAGGCAGAGTTCACTCACAGCAAGCTCAAAGTCCTAGACTTCAAAAACACTGACTTCAGTAAAATGGCCAAATACCTGAAGTAGGAGTTGGCAGTGTGGGAGGGAATAAGGAAAGTGGAAGTGCAATGGACTAAACTAAAGGAAGCAATAAAAGGGACAACAGATGCATATGTTGCCCCTTCAGAAGTTAGCAAACTGAGGAACAGAGAAAGGAATACGGGATAAAACTGAGAGAGACAAAAAGAGAAATAAGGATGGCGACAAAGCTTTTTTTCAGGTATATTTGGGAGAGCAGGAAAATCAGAGGTGAAACTACAGGACTCAAAAGTGCCAAGAACAGATTCATGGAAAGTGACATTAAAAAAGCGTGGGGGCAAATACAGTGACAGAATTCAAAATGGCATGGGACAGACACAGAGGATCCCTTTATAGCAACAGGATAAAATCAAAATAAATATAACTATCTCTTATATCTGAACAAATAGGGGTGACCTATATGGAGCGGTGGGTACACCCCTAAACAAAGGCATGGGGAGGGATGACCTGCATGGAGCAGCACGTACACCTACTCTTGCCGCCTTGCTGGACAGACTAGATTGACCATACTGTTTTTTATCTGCCGTCATATACTATGTTACTAAACAAATACTTCTGTTCTGTTTTTACTAAAGAAAGTCCTGGGGAAGGACCACTTGTGATTGACAAATATACAAATAGATACCACACCATTTACAGAAGATGATGTGTTTGAACAGCTGACAAAACTGAAAGTGAACAAGGCCATGGGACCGGAGGGGATACATCCTAAGATTCTGAAAGAGCTCAGAGATTCTGGCAGGGCCTTTAAAGGATGTTTTAATAGAGCCTTGGAGACGGGAGAAGTTCCACACGACTGGAGAAAGGCTGATGTGGTACTTCTTCACAAAATTGGTAATAGGGAAGAAGTGACAAACCTACAGGCCAATAAGCCTTAGCTTGGTAGCGGGAAAAGTAATGGAGGCGCTCCTGAAAGAAAGAATAGTGGGCTTTCTCGAAACCAATAGGTTGCATGATCCAAGGCAACATGGTTTTACCAAAGGACAATCATGCCAAACAAATCTGAATGAGTTCTTTAACTGGGTGACAAGAAAACTAGTTCAAGAGCATGCAATGGATGTGATCTACCTAGATTTCATCAAAAACGCTATACACCCACTACAAATGGTGCAAAACACCACGGCCCGCATAATCACAGGCACACCCAAATTCGAGCACATAACACCAGTCCTCCAACAATTGCACTGGTTAGCCATAGAAGCACGGGCAAAATTCAGAGCAACACTAACCATATTCAAGATCTTACACCAATGCCCAGCAGATATTCTACAAACCACAGTAACCAGAGACACTAGCAGCCGACCCAGAAGAACCCAAGGCAGCAACAGAATCCTCACCCCAGCCGGATACCACAAAACAAAGCAATCGACATCCAGAAGAGCCATCTCATTTTCAGCGCCGGACCTTTGGAACACCCTCCCTGAAGATCTAAGAGCACAAGGAGACCTAAAGGACTTCCAAAAATCCCTCAAAACCTATCTGTTCAGGGCCTCCTTTGAACAAGAACCTTAACTCCCTGACAACAAAAATGCAACTAGCACCATCATCCCCCCCTAGGAACCCCCCCCCCCCAGAATATATGTATGCTTGCCTCCGATGTTAAATATTCTACCCCGTCCCCACTACCACTTTGTTTGAAGGATAAGGTGGTTTCTCCAGGACCAAGCAGGAAGTCAGTCCTCACATATGGGTGACGTCGGCGCCGACGGAGCCCTCATGCGGAGCATTTCCCCAGCTTTCAAAGAAAGCCTTTGGGAATTGCAGCGCGCATGCGCGGTCCCCTTCCCGCCCAAGGGTGCCATCTTGTTCTGTCTTCTTTTTTTCGCGGAGCCCGACGAACGTAGTTTGTTTTTCCCCGAGGAAAAAGTTGATTTTCCCTATTCTCTTTTTTCTCCGGTTCAACGCTGGATCCTTTTCCCGCTCGGACCGATACGCCGGTATCGAGTCCTTTTCTCTATTTTTCGGTTTTTGTCCTTTGTGACTGGCGTTCGCGCCTTTTTTATTTTTTCCCTGGCAGCCCGATCTTTTGACCTAGCAGGGGCCCTTTTTCCCCCGATGGCTACCAGCGGGTTTAAGAAGTGTGATCGGTGTAAGAAACTTCTCTCTTACCGACACACACGACTGCTGCCTCCGTTGCCTCGGACCCGATCATGACCCGATGATCTGTGGTCCGTGTGGCAAAATGTCCTCAAAGGCGTTGAGGAGTCGGCAGCACCAGAAGGATAGAATTTTTTCTGACTCCGTGTCCGGCCAGGCCCGGACCTCGTCAGAGGCCTTGACGTCTTGGGACTCCGGCCCCGAGCAGCGTCAGGGTTCCTCTGAGCGGGGGTCTCCTTCACGGGAACATCGCAGGAAGAAGAAACCCTCGAGGGTGGCGTCGGTGGACGCTCCTGGTTCCTCGAGGGCCAGGTCGCATAGCCCCGATAGCCGTCCCGGGTCTTCGGAGTCGGAGAGGCCTGCCAAGCATCCTCGTGTAGAGATGGAGTCTCCTGGACACGTAAGTGCTGTTGTCCTCGTGGACTCTCCGAGGGAGCCGACGTCGGGCCCGACGCCGTCGGGGCCCGAGTCGGGGGCTGCTGGGTCTCCTGAGCTCGGACTCAGGTTTACGGCCTTGGAGAGCAGCTTCGCTGCCTTCATGGAACAGCAGCGGGCATTGATCGCCGGTCTCACCGGTGCATCTGCCCCGACCACCGGGACCTCGACGTCCAAGTCGACCCCGGAGGCCGAGCCAATCCTCGAGTCCATGCGGGCTCGAGTCGATCCTCGGCCACGGTCTCCCTCGACCTCCCGTTCGGGGCTGAGGTCGTCGACGCCGATACCCTCGGCGTCGGGGCGGAGGGCATCGGTGCCTGTCCGACCGGAGCCGCTCGATTCCTCCTCCGAGGAGTCGGGCTGGGAGACGGAAGATGAAGAGTCACCCGACACCCATCGGACTCGGTGTGTCCCATCGGACTCGCCTGAGTCCGAGCCTCGGAGACGATCCCCACCGGAGGATACCCGGTTCTCGGACTTCGTGCGGGATATGGCCAAGGACTTGGCCTTCCCCCCGGATCCCGAGGAGGAGCCTCGAGCTGAGGAGCTCGAGGCCCTCCAGTATGACTCTCTCCCCCGAAGGAGGCCTTTACTGTTCCGGTTCCTCCGATGCTGGAGCGGCTGCTCTTCCGCATGTGGGAGACCTCGGCCTCGACGCCAGTGTTAAGCAAGCGCCCCGAGTCCGCAAGAGCCCCGGGTTCCAAAAGGCACAATTACCGCACCACTCCATGGTTGTGGAATCGGCCATGCATCAGCTGAAAAGTCAGAAGATGCACTCCTCGGTGCCTCCCGGCCAGGAGGCCCGGAACCTGGATGCCCTCAGTAAGAAGTGTTTCCAGGGCTCTATGCTTGCTTGCCGAGTCCAGACATACCAGCTCTACATGGGCATGTACCTCCGAGACCTGGCAAAGGAGATTGCCGGGTTCTCTGCTGGTCTCTCCAAGGAACCTTTGCAGAGGTTCCAGGCCTTGTCCACCGGTATTCGAGAGTGCTCGAAGTTTATCTCTCGAGCAGCCTACGATGGCTTCGAGGCATCGGTGCCCGCCGACAGGCTTGGCTACAGTCATCTGACCTCAAGCCATGGGTCCAGGACAAGTTGGTCGATGTACCCTGCCGAGGTGAAAACCTCTTTGGCAAGCCCATGGCTGAAAAGGCTGCAGAACTCGAGACCAAGACTGTGACCAGGACTAGGCTTTCCAGGAAAACCTCTGCCCCTTCTCAGAAGAAGAAAGGCTCGAGAAAAAAGACCTTTTCCCCGAGGAAGTCATCTGCCTATAAACAATACCCTCATTATCAGGCCTCTGCAGCTCCCCAACAGGGTCAGCAGGCCAAGGGGCAGGGTCAAGGGCCCCGTAGGCAGAAGGCCCCCAAGCCACCAACACCGGCCCCTGCTCAGCAGGGTGGGGTTTTTTGACTCAACCAGCATAGCCTCTTCTCCTCAGCTGGCTTCTCTCAGCACAGGAGGCCGGCTGGCCCACAGGTGGTCAGCCGTCACATCAGATACCTGGGTTCTTCATATAGTCCAAAAGGGCTATCTTCTACATTTTCACCAGGTACCTCCCTCCTATTTTCCAGGGGAGCCTCCAAGACCCCCTCTGCACAGGGACCTACTCCTTCAGGAGTTAGCAGGTCTGCTACAGGATCAGGCTGTGGAACCGGTGCCCCACCACCTGAGAGGTCAAGGCTTTTATTCAAGGTACTTTCTGGTACCAAAAAGAACAGGAGGCCTCAGACCCATCCTAGACTTGCGGAACCTCAACAAGTTCCTGGAGAGGGAAAAGTTCAAGATGCTTACCCTTGGAATCCTGCTGCCCTACCTCCAGCAGGGAGACTGGCTATGCTCCTTAGATCTAAAGGATGCTTATACTCACATCCTTATTCATCCAGACCACAGACAATATCTCAGGTTTGTTGTGGGAGGAAACCACTATCAGTACAGAGTGCTTCCCTTTGGCCTGTCCTCCGCTCCCAGGGTGTTCACCAAGTGCCTGGCAGTGGTGGCGGCCTACCTGAGGCTTCAGGGTCTCTTTGTGTTTCCGTACCTGGACGACTGGCTCATAAGGGGCCAATCTTCCCAAGAAGCCAACCAAGCCACCCTACGCACTGTGCCTCTGCTTCAGCACTTGGGGTTTGTCATAAACTTCGCAAAGTCCACTTTGCTCCCGTCCCAGAACTTAGAGTTCATAGGGGCCAGGCTAGACACTCTTCAAGCAAAGGCTTTTTTGCCTCTGGACAGGGCCGACAGGCTAATGGATCTGGCCAGCCAGTTTCACAGCAATTCCCTGGTCTCTGCCAGTAAATTCCTGAGACTACTAGGCCATATGGCTTCCACGGTTCATGTAACCCCCAATGCCCGCCTGCACATGCGGCCTGCTCAGTGGAGCCTTCGCACTCAGTGGCATCAGGCCACAGGGAGCCTAGCGGACTCAGTAAAGATATCCGAACTCCTAGTCTCCTCTCTGCAATGGTGGCTTCATCTTCCGAATCTGGTGCTCGGAGTGGTTTTTCAATCCCCTCCGCATACTCAAGTGCTGACAACAGATGCTTCTCTTCTCGGTTGGGGAGCACATTGCCAAGGGGCATGTACTCAGGGTCTCTGGTCCCCTTGGGAGGCTACTCAACAGATAAACTTCCTGGAGCTACAGGCGATACGCCTAGCTCTGAGAGCCTTCTCTCACCTCGCCTCTCACCAGTCTGTACTGGTTCAGACGGACAATCAAGTTGCCATGTTCTGTGTAAACAAGCAAAGAGGGACAGGCTCCTTCCTTCTTTGTTAGGAGGCACAACACCTGTGCTCTTGGGCTGTCAGTCACGGAATCCTTCTCAAGGCTGTCTACCTCCCAGGTCAGGAAAATTGCCTGGCAGACAGACTGAGCCAGATCCTGCAACCACACGAATGGAGACTGAACCCATTGATGGTTCAGCAGGTCTTTCTCAAGTGGGGACTCCCCACCATGGATCTTTTTGCCAATCCTCTGAACCGGCAACTCCCGAGCTTTTGCTCCAGGCAACCGCATCCTCTCAGAGTAGCAGCGGATGCGTTTCTGATCTCGTGGTCCACAGGCCTGCTGTATGCGTTTCCTCCTACACCACTAGTGTCCAGAATGCTGTTCAAAGTCCTCAAGGACGGAGCTTCATTGATTCTCATAGCCCCCAGGTGGCCAAGGCAACCGTGGTTCCTGCTTCTGCTACAGCTGGCGGTGGACACACATATTCCTCTGGGGTTTCAACACGATCTCCTGTCTCAGGATCAGGGGACTCTCTTGCACCCCAACCTCCAGTCCCTTCATCTGATGGCCTGGCTGCTGAAAGGGTAGTCCTAGCTCCCCTGCTGCTGCCTCGAGAGGTGGAAGATGTAGTCTTGGCCTCTCGGCGTCAATCCACCAGGAAATCCTACACTCTTAAGTGGCGTAGATTCTCCGTCTGGTGTGCTCAGCACAGCGAGAATCCCTTCTCGTGCTTGGTAGCGGTAGTATTGCAATATTTGCTCTACCTCTCCAATCTGGGCCTTAAGTCTAACTCTGTCAGAGTTCACCTTAGTGCTCTCTCAGCTCACCACTCGCCGGTGGACGGCAGGCCTCTTTCCAACCACCCTTTGGTGGCTCGTTTCCTCAGAGGCCCCTTCTACTTAAGCCTCCTTTGCGTCCACCAGCCCCTGAGTGGGATCTGAATGTGGTCTTACAGCGGCTTACTTGTCCGCCTTTTGAACCTATGGCTACCTGCCCTCTCCGTTTTCTCTCCTGGAAAACTTTGTTTCTGGTAGCTCTCACCTCTGCTAGGAGGGTGAGTGAACTGCAGGCACTAGTGTCTGATCCTCCTTACACTAGGTTCTACAGGAATAAGGTAGTCTTACGGACTCACCCTAAGTTTCTTCCTAAAGTTGTCTCTCCTTTTCACCTCAATCAGGAGGTGGTTCTTCCGACCTTCTTTCCCAGGCCGCATGCCAACCAGGCTGAGATGGTCTTGCATACCCTGGACTGTAGGAGGGCATTATCCTTCTACCTTGACCGTACGCGGGAGCATCGGAAGGCTGTTCAGCTTTTCATTTCTTTTGACCCCAATAAGTTGGGGCTCCCTGTCTCCAAGCGTACGTTGTCCATATGGGTCGCTGACTGTATCGCCTGGACCTATGGGGCAGCCGGCCTCTCATTGGAGGGTCGAGACAATGCTCATCGTGTCAGGGCGAAGGCTGCGTCAGTGGCTCATTTCCGCTCTGTTCCGTTGGCAGACATCTGCCGGGCCGCTACTTGGTCTTCAAGCCAGAATTTTGCGGCCCATTACTGCCTTGAGAGGGAGTCCCGCAGGGACAGTGCTTTCGGACAGGCAGTACTCCATAATCTCTTTGGGGTTTAGGCAACTCCTACCCTCCGGCCCTGGTGTTGGGCTACCGGTCGGGGGCGTTCTCAGAGAAGATTCCTTTCTTCTGTGCTGACGAGCTAGAGGGAGCTCATTTTTCCGCTTGGGGTCTCTGGTAGCCTTAAGCTGGGGAGTCCCATATGTGAGGAATGACTTCCTGCTTGGTCCTGGAGAAAGAGTAGTTACTCACCTGTAACAGGTGTTCTCCAGGAGCAGCAGGAATCAGTCCTCACAACCCTCCCTCCTCCCCTTGGAGTTGCAGTCATATGCTTTGTTTTTGCTAATTTTTTGCTGTCTTTTAGCTATGTCATCAGACTGAGCAAGATGGCACCCTTGGGCAGGAAGGGGACCGCGCATGCGCGCTGCAATTCCCAAAGGCTTTCTTTGAAAGCTGGGGAAATGCTCCGCACGAGGGCTCCGTCGGCGCCGACGTCACCCATATGTGAGGACTGATTCCTGCTGCTCCTGGAGAACACCTGTTACAGGTGAGTAACTACTCTATACAAACCTGGCTAAATAAATAAATGAAGCCTTTGATACTGTTCTTTATAGGAGGCTTATCAATAAACTGAACAGCCTGGGGATGAGTCTCAAGGTGGTGAATGAGATCAGAAATTGGTTGACTGACAGACAGAAGGTGATGGAAAATGGAACTCACTCGGATGAAAGGAAGGTGATTAGTGGCATACCCCATGGATCGGTCCTGGGATCAGTACTGTTCAATGTATTTGTGAGTAATATTGCTGAAGGACTGAATGGAAAAGTCTGTCCTTTTGCAGAGGACACGAAAATTTGCAACAGAGTGGACTCCCCTGTAGGAGTGGATAACATGAGGAAAGATCTACAAAAGCTGGAAGAATGGTCTATTGCTTGAAAGTTAAGATTTAATGTAAAGTAGTGCAGTGTTATGCACTTGGGCTGCAAAAATCCAAGGAAATTGTATGTGATAGAGGGCGAGAAGTTGTTGTGTACAGACCCAGAAAAGGACCTCAGAGTGATTGTTTCTGAGGATTTCAAGGTGGGGAAACAGTGTGACAAGGCAGTGGCTAAAGCCAGAATGATGCTGGGTTGCATACAGAGAGGAGTTACCAGCAGAAAGGAGGAGGTACTAAAGCCACTGTACAAGTCGCTGCTGAGGCCTCCCTTGGAATATTGTGTTCAGTTTTGGAGGCCATATCTCACAAAGGCTATAAAAAGACTGGAAACGGTTCAGAGGAAGGGTGACCAAAATTTGTTGCCTATGTCAGAAGACATATGAGACAAGACTTGAAGACCTAAATATGTATACTCTAGAGGAGAGGAGGGATGGGGGAGATATGATATACACCTTTAAATATTTAAAGGGTATTAATGAACAAATAAACCTTTTTCATAGATAGGGAAGCTGCAAAACTAGAGGACATAACATAAAGCTTTAAGGATGTAAACTGAAAGGCAATGTTAGGAAATACGTTTTCACTGAAAGGGTAGTGGATGCTTGGAATGCCCTCCTGATGGAAATTGTGGGGGCAAATACAGTGACAGAATTCAAAATGGCATGGGACAGACCCAGTGGATCCCTTTTATAGCAACAGAATAAAATCAAAATAACTTTCTGTCTCAGCTATCTCAGAAAATAGGGGTGACCAGCATGAGGCATAGGGATAGGTTACCTGCATGGAGCTGTGGGTACACCCTTAAACAAAGGCATGGGGAGGGGTGACCTGCATGGAGCAGCAGGTGCACCCACCCTTTCCACCTTATTGGGCAGACTAAATTGACCATGATGATCTTTATCTGCCGTCATATCCTATGTTACTATGAAAGGCTCGCTGCATTTTCACTGCTGAAGTGTTAACCAGATAGGGGCTGCATATCGCTGCTGCCCAGTTATCTTTGACGCTATCAGGCAAACCATATATTCAATGTCGATGGCCCTGGCATGAAATATCTAAGTTATAATTAAAGCAGCGACGATCAGCCACTTTTAAGTGTGCTGGCCGCCACTGAAAATGCCCCCCCCCCCTCTGTCTTTTTAACCTTCCTTCCCCCCCTCCCCCCCCAAACTCTTTCATATAACATGTTTAGATGAGAGTGGAAAGCATGGATGGTGTGCTAGTGACAAATCTTAGGGCATCATTTTAAAACTTTATTTTCCTTATTAGTCTCATACATAAAGGTATGGATTCTATGGATGGTATCTTGGGTTATACTAAAGCTTACTGGTACTATCTGAGCAAATCTGAAGTTCTCCTTTATGGTCCAGTGAGGTGTATACAGCATCAGTGAGGAGAAATAGATGTGGGTGATAACAACTTGTTTATATCAGCATAAGCTCCATCTTGGTTGCAACAATATTGCTTCTTAAAGGTCTTCTGAGCTGGGAACATTTAGGCACCTGCATTCTCACAGAGTCAACATTTAAAACAAAGAACAATGTCTCCTTCAGTTTTCTTACCTAGGTAGCAAGTCCGGAGTTCTTTGCTTCAAAGAATCCATGTTTTGATTCAGGTTCGTAGGTCATAAAAAGTGGCATAGGCTGTGACCTCTACAGGTAAAGAAGAGAATAATGAAGAAAAAACATGAAAAGAAACTATCAAGGATACTGGGCTTGATGGGTCTTGGTCTGACCCAGTGTGGCATTTCTTATGTTTTTATGTTTGTGGGTTTTTTTTTTAACGTCTGAGACAGATGTAAAGAAAGGACAGAAGATGAGGAGAGAGAAGAAATGGAAAGGAGTTCATAGAAAATAATTTAGAATTAGACCGGCCCGAGGGAAATAAAAAAATACTGGGATCAACCCAATTAAAACAATAAAAAATGCTCAGATGACAAATATAGAACAGAGAAAATTTTATTTACAATTTTTAGAGATGCCAACTTCATGTTGTATCTTGCAAAATAAATGCATTTGTTTTTCTCATTTTCTGGTGCTCATAATCTGACAACTTGGGGTTTCCATCCCAGTTTTTGCCTGCATATTTTTTTTAAATTTGTGATTCCTTATTGTGTATTAAATGAGGTTCTGTTCATGTTCTCTGGGTGTGATTTATTTATTTATTTTATTTATTTCTTTTTTATACCGCGCTCTTTAGAATCAGTGCGGTTTACATGTATACCAACAGGTACTTTCTATTCCCTTGTCCCCGAAGGGCTCACAGTCTAAGTGTACCTGAGGCAATGGAGGGTTAAGTGGCTTGCCCAAGGCCACAAGGAGTGGCCATGGGACTAGAGACCCCAGTCCCTCCGGCCTGAGGTTGCTTGTCCCCATGTGGGAATTGAACCCCTGGCCTTCCGGCCTGAGGTAACCTGTCCCAACCACTGAGCCACTCCTCCCTAGGTGATCAAGGTTAATGGATTGTAGTAGTGTATAGTTCCTGGGTAAGGATCTGTAGCAGTCCAGCTTGTTTTCTAATAAGAGGTATATTAATGCTTAAGCATCCGTTGTGATATTACATTTCATAGCTTGACTTGCATTTTGAGTGCTGGCAGTTCGTGTTGTTTTGCTATAGCAGGTTTGCTATATAGGTCCTGAGTTGTGTCTTGTAGGCATCTTTATTATATTAGTGTGCTAGGTAGTGGAGAAAGTCTATAATAAACCTTGAAGATCCAATTCCATAACTACATCCTGCATTCATAGAAACTCCTTGGAAAAAAATTCAGAACAGGAATATTTTTTTCAAGGAGTTTCTAGGAATGGAGGATGTAGTTATGGAATTGGATCTTCAAGGTTTATTATAGACTCTGTCCATCCTATAATACCCCCAGACTTTACTCCCACGTAGGTGTAAATAAAATATTTAGGGACTGATATTCATAGGGATTTATCAGATTAACAGGACCTGCTAATTGGATAAACACTGCTGAGTGGGATTTTCAAAGACATTAACTGGATAGTCCTGCTGAATATTTCCTCTTAATAGCCGCAGCACTGTCAAGAGAATGCTGGGGCAGTCTGTGGATGGACAAGGGTGGTCCCAGCACTAATCCATAGTGGTGGTTCTCCAGGAACAAGCAGGAAGTCAGTCCTCACTTATGAGTGACGTTGGCACCGACGGAGCCCACATGGAGCAGTTCCCCATCTTTCAAAGAAAGCCTTTGGGATTGCTGCCACGCATGCGTGATCCTCTTCTGGCCCAAGGGTGCCATCTTGCTCAGTCTCCCTTTTTCCACGGAATCCTTCGGACGCACGTCTTCGTCCCTCGGAAAAACGTTCTCATTTTTGGCCTTAAGGCCTTTTGTTTTCTGTTGCACCGGTCCTCTACCCGTCCTTCCCCTGCTCTGTCTTCTTAGAGCTGTTGGGGATAGCTGTTCTTTTCTTCATTTTTTGTCATGGGCTTTGCGCCCTTTTTCTTTCCCTAACCGCTGGTTGCGTGGGTCTTCGACCTTATAGGGGCCATTTTTGCCCCCATGGCCACCGGCTTCAAAAAATGTGATAGATGCTCTAGGAACATATCGCTTACAGACACTCATGAGTGTAGTTTGCGGTGCCTCGGAGCTGACCATGATCCGGAGCTCTGTTAGCTCTGCAAGAAAATGTCCTCTAAGGCCCTGCTGAGTTGTAAGCAGAAGTCCGAATACATTTTCCAAAAGGCCACCTCAGAATCCCCGGTGGCACCCTCGGTCGTCTCTCCCCCGGTGGGGTCCCCCCTTCGGCCCAGCGCTCTCGGCAGCTCTCCGACCAGGGATCCCCTGAGGTGGAGCAGCATAAAAAGAAGAAGGCCTCGAAGTCGCTATCAGGGGCCCCCGATAAGCGGAAGCGCTCCTGCGCTCGGTTGGTCAGCCCCCTTCGGCATTCCTGAGAGTCAGACAGGGACGGCCCCACAAGGTACCCCGCACGGACACGGAGGCCTCCGGTGAAGGTAACTGGTCTACTGAGGGCTGTCCTGGTGAGGACCCCCTCTCCTCCTCGACACCTGACAGCCTTGGAGTGCAGACTGTCTGCCTTCATGGATCAGCAGCGGGTGCTGACCTGGTGACCCCAGGGTTGATGTCGCAGGGCCCCACGCCCGCGTGGGAGTCCCGCATGCTGTCACTAGAATGCAGCGTTTCTGCGTTCATCGCTTCCCAGCAGGTGCTCACAGTCAGCTTCGCTGACTCACACCCAGAAACTGTGGGTCCCTCGCGTGGGACACTGAAATCCGTCCAGGAAACCCCCGAGAGCTGTGGGCCTCGTGAGGGTCCTCGACATCGGTCTTGCTTGCCCTCCCGTTCCTTGGAACCCGAACGGGTTCTGGCCGTTGGACAGGGCGATCTGCCCAGCTCTGACTCCTCGACCAATTTCTCGGAGTGGGAGTCCGATGGGGACACCTCCCCGGAAACCAGTACCCACTGGGACCTTCTGTCGGACCCCTCCCCACTCGTGTTCCAGAGGCGCTCGCCACCCGAGGACACCACCTTCCTGGTATTCGTTCGGGACATGGCACGGGCCCTCAACCTGGCCAATCAGGCCGAGGAGGACCCTCGTGCTGAAGAGCTCGATATTCTTCAGTACAAGTCCCTGCCTAGGGAATCTCTCACTGTGTCGGTTCCTCCTATTCTGTCGCGGCTGCTGCTCCGCACGTAGGAGGCCCCCGCCTCAGTCCCCATCGTGAGCAAGCGCCTTGATACTATGTACAAGGTGCAACATGGGCCGGGGTTTAGGAAGACACAACTTCCCCACACCTCTATGGTGGTGGAGTCTGCTATGAGAAAGCAGAAGAGACCGAAATTGCACTTGTTAGTACCTCCCAGCTGAGAATCCTTAATGCCCTGGGCCGCAAGGCCTACCAAGGCTCCATGCTCTCTTGTCGCATTCAAGCATACCAACTATACATGGGTATGTTCTTGCGCGATTTGGCCAAGGAGCTCGGAAGGTTCTCCGCGGGCCTCGAGGGTGAGCCCTTCAATAGATGGCATTCTGTTGAAGTCCGTCACAGACTGCTCAAAATACCTCTCCCGAGCCTCCTATGATGGATTCAAGACATTGGCTCGGGTGATGGCCGCAGGCATTGCGGCCCGCCGCCAGGCATGACTCTAATCCTCAGATTTCGAGCAGTGGTTGCAGAAAAAGCTCCTGGATATCCCCTGCCTCGGCGAGCAGTTCTTCGGCAAGCCGATGGAGGATAAAGCCACGGAGAAAGAGACAGAGTTTGTCACCAGGACCCATCTCTCACGCAAGACCTCCACCATGTCCCGTAAAAAGCAACCAGCCAAAAAGCTTTTCTTCCCTAGGAAGGGCCTCCAATACCGGGGCTACCCACCATACCCGGCTACCCCCACGCCAACCACCCCAGCGCAGGGTAAGTCTGGGCAAGGGCATCGCAAGCCCAAGGGGTTGAAAGCCCAAGCTCCAGCCCCCTCCACAACCCATGCAGGGTTTACTGGATGCACGATTTGGTGGAAGAACAGTCTAGAAAAGAATAGAAATGAGGTCAATCCATGAAAATTTGCCCAGGGTGCATGAGTGGTTAAAACAGCTGTGTTTTACCTGCTCTAAGGGCATGCACTCCCCTCATCCCAGTTTATCTTTTTATTTGTAGCTCAGTGATCACAAATTTTTCTTGGTAGTGTGTTTCACAGTCATGTTGTGGAAAAATGTAAAATATTTTGATGTCCTCTCGGTTCAGCTTCTTTTCTTCCTCTTTGATTTTTGGCTGCAAGAGGGGCAAACCTGTGGTGCATCTGCATAATGTCAGTCACTGATTTCTCCCCCCCCCCCTTCAATGATTTATATAGCTGCATCTGGGTGCTAGTAGTGGAGGAGTAGCCCAGTGGTTAGAAACAAAGAAGACCGAGTTCAGTTCTCACTGTTACTCCTTGTCCCAGGTACAAACTTGGATTGGGGACAGGGAAATATCTTCTCTACCTGTTTGTAACTCACTTTGAGCTTCTGCTGACAAGGCCATGAGCTAAATCCAAAAACAAAATATATTTGGTTGCAACATTTGTCAGATGATATCTCCCAGAGGTCTTTGTAACAGTTGAATTAAGAACAAGCTCTTGTGAGAAATTCGATCCAAATGCATTGGTGACATTGACATCAAGGGGCTGTTGAGATAAGATGTGCTATATTCTGTTAGACCAAAGGTCCAGCAAGCCCACCATCCTGTCCTCAACAAGGGCCAGTCCGACTCAAAAGTATCTGGAAGGAGAGGGTCATTTTTTTGTTGCTCACTCCCAGGGATAAGCAAAGGCTTTCTCAAGTTTACATGATTGATAATGGTTTATGGACTTCTTTCCTCCTGGAATTTCTTTAAACCCTTTTTATACCTAGTGATGCAAATTGCATTCACTGCATCTTCAGCAACAAGTTCTACAGCTTGATTTTATGTAGAGTGAAAAAAATGTTTTCTCCGATTTGTTTTAAATGTGCTACCTAAGTTTCATGGTGTGTCTCCCTAGTTTTAGTACTATTTTAAAGAATGAATAGCTATTTCCTATTTTCCTATTCAGCCCCATTCATGAATTTACAAACTTCTGTGGTATTCTCTCTGTCCTCTCTTCTCCAAGCTAAAAAGCTCTAATCTTTTTAGCCTTTCTTCATAGGGCTCCATTCTATCCCCATTACCATTTTTAGTTGCCCTTCTCTGTGCCTTTTCTTTTTTGCATTGAAAGCATTATCAAAGAACAGTGGAAAGGATCATTATGAATGGATCATTCATTTCACCAGTTTTCTTGCTGAGTGATTGATAGAATACCTCTAACCCCATGGAGTGGTAATCGGTATCCCGGTTACAACTTACCGAACAAAGGTGGATTTTCATGTTACAAACACTGGCTCTAGCTGGCCTTAATCTGGAACTTGATTGGCAGAGTATTCTTTGAATGCCGACATATTCGGGCCTTCACATTTTCATTGTTTTGAGCCCATTGCTAAATGAAAAAGGCAGAGTTACTCCCAGCTGGATCTGATATCACATGCTTAACGTTTCATTTTAGAGTGGCTTTGACTTGAGGTTGTATGAGCTTTTAATCTCTATTGGCTAATGAGAGTCCTTTTTTGACTGACCATTGGGAGCAGTACACCTGAAGCAGAGCCCCTCTTTTTTTTTTTTTTTTAATATTTTTAGTGGGCTCGTTGTGTATACCTGTTGGAACTGGTCATGTGTATTGCGGGACTGATCTTCAAGACTTATTTCTATAAAAGCTAAGAGCTACTTTGTTCTCATCTATTGCCTAGTTTACTTTCAAATGATTAAAAAGGACAGTTTATTTCGAGAGGATTTTGCCCTCCTTATGAGTGGTCCGACAAAAAAAAAATCTTTCTGTATGTTGTTATGCTCTGTTAGCCTGGTCTAGCTGTGCTGATTGATCAAAGAACAAAACACCAGGCATTAAATGGCATTCCCACTGAAGTATTACAGTAGTCAGATGCAGCAGGTTCCATACTTGCAAGACTTTGCCAGGATATTTGGAAGAAAACATGACCAACTAACTGGAAAAGATCTTACAGTACCTATACTGAAGAATGGTGATCCGACTGACTGGGAATTATTGCACAATCACTCTGATCCCTCATGCTAGCAAGATTCTACTCGAGATCATTCAGCGGAGACTATAACCTTACCTGGAACGAGAACTGCCTAAAGTGCAAGCAGGGTTCAGGAATGGGAGACAGCATTGCGGATGTGAGATTTATCCTTGAAAAGACAAAAGAGTACCAAAAGAATATCTATGTGTTTTATTGACTACAGCAAGACCTTTAATTGTATAAATCATGAGAAACTGTGGGCCACATTAAGAAGCATGATTATACGAGAACACCTGATAGTTCTCATGCACAGCGTTTTCATTGATCAAAAAGCAACAGTTTGAATGTGACAAGGGGAAACCAGAGTGGTTTAAAATCAGCAAAGGTGTATGACAAGACTGCATACTTTCCCCTACCTGTAATTTATATGCAGAACAAATAATCAGAAAAGCAGGACTGTATTAGGAAAACTGAAGTGTGAAAATTGGTGGAAAACTCATCAATAACTTTCACTGTGCTGATGATACCACATTACTGGCTTAAAATGAAAATGATCTGAAACATTTGTTTATCAAGATCAAGGAACATGGGACCTGATTCTCCAGGACCAAGCAGGAAGTCAGTCCTCACATATGGGTGACATCGACGTCTATGGAGCCCTTGCGGAGCATTTCCCCAGCTTTCTATGAAAGCCTATGGGAATACTGCATGCATGCGCGGTCCCCTTCCCGCCTATGGGTGCCATCTTGCTCAGTCTCTCTTTTTCCGTGAAGCCCGTCGGACGTTTGTCCTAGTTCACCCGGAAACCAGTTAGATTTTTTCTTCAAATCCCTGCGATTTCTTTGTGTATTTTTCTCCGGTTCGACGCCGGTTCCCCTTCTCGCCGGGTTCGATACACCGGTATTGAGCCCGATCTTATTTTTCGGTTTTTGCCCTTCGTGGCTGGCGTTCGTGCCCTTTTTTTCTTTTTCCCTGGAAGGCCGGTCCTTTGAACTCGCGGGGGCTTTTTTTTCCCCAATGGCTTCCAGTGGTTTTAAGAAATGTGATTGGTGCAAGAAACTAATGTCTCTCACCGACACACATGACTGCTGCCTTCGGTGCCTTGGTCCTGATCATGATCCTAAGATCTGTGGGCCGTGTGGGAAAATGTCCACTAAGGCACTGCGAAGTCGTCAGCACCAAAAGGAAAGGCTTTTCTCTGATTCAGCCTCCAGCTGGGCCCGGACCTCGTCTGAGGCCTCAACGTCTCGGGAGTCTGACCCTGAGCATCGTTGGGGTTTCTCGGACAGGGGGTCCCCTGAGCGGGAGCGAAAGACGAAGAAGCGGCTCGCGAGGGCAGCGTCAGAGGAGATCCCTGGCTCCTTGAGGGCTAGGTCTCGGACCCCCGACCGCCGTCCCGGGCCCGTGGAACAGGAGAAGCCGTCAAAAGTACCTCATGTGGAGCCGGAGTCTGCTGGACACGTAAGTCCTGTTGTCCTTGAGGACTCTCCTCCCAGGGAGCCGACGTCGGGCCCAGCGCCGCCGGGGCCCGAGTCGGTGGCTGCTGAGTCTCCTGAGCTGGGTCTCAGGCTGACAGCCTTGGAGTGCAGATTGTCTGAACATAAGAACATAAGATATGCCATACTGGGTCAGACCAAGGTCCATCAAGCCCAGTATTCTGTTTCCAACAGTGGCCAATCTAGGTCATATGTACTGTGGTGAACAGCGCCCTCCTGAGGCTATGGAGACGGATGAAAATCCTGAGGTTCAGCAGGATTTATGCCAATTTGATAAAGCTAGAAAGAAAGAGAGACTCTATTCCACGGAGCTGAGCATGGAGACCAGCCCAGGGGAGGAGTCCTGCAGTCCTGATTGGGCACACCCTGTCCTTGGAAGGGGCATGTCCAGAAGAGAACGTGGTTTTAAACCAGAGTATGGCTTTGCTAGTCAGAGAGAGAAGGAGATAGAGAATGAGAGGAGGTTGGAGAAGGAGAGACGGATAGAGAAGAAGAATGAGAATGATTGGAAGTCCAGAAGACAATATGGTGATACTTGGAAGCCTGGCACTAGAAGGAGACCTGCAAAGATCTATTCAGAGGCAGTGAGTAGAAGTCCCAAGGAAAGTGGACCTAGCCCTGGAATAGACAACCGCTGGAAGGCACAGCCCTGGGAGAGGAAGCCTTCAAGGCAGGCACGAGAGAGAAAGCAATCATTCTGGGAATTACCGTTTGGGCCAGAGAGCCACGGACATTCTCACAGCTGGAGAACATTGGAGCCATCTGAAGTAAGAGGGGCTTGGCAACAAATAAGTGATTTGCCACAGAGTTTCCAGACTGAAGGTAAAGCTAACTCTCCTGTTTTTGAAACATTAGCAAAAGAGCCTAAGAGTTACTCTGACACAATTAACCTAAGAGAGGAGAAGAGAAACAGCCTTAAGCCAGAGGGAAGTTTTATAGCTGATAGGAACTCCCTATCTCACAAACAACAGGCTGAATTGCTCCTACAGGGTTTTAAAGAGTTTTTAGAGCTACAAGCTAAAAGACAGCCAGTGTTAAAAGAAGCCAATAATTCCATACAGCTTGAAGAATTAGCACAAGATAGTTCAGACTTACCTGATTGTGAGAGCATGGACTGTATGGTCTGTTGTGTGGAGATGCCAAGCTGAAGGAAACTGGTTTTACCGTATATGAATTGAATACTACGGAGCTGTTGTGCTGCCTGGCTAGGAAAGCTCTAATTACATGCACCTGTAATCCCCAGCACTGTGAAGGTAACAGTGGCTGAAAGAGGCTGCAGTTAAAGTGACTGACCTCTTGGGGCAAAGTTGAGTAACTTGTTTAGAAGTGAAAAGCAGCAGTTATACTTTAAGTTGACTTTATCCTGAGTTTATTCTGTTTGCATTTGAAGCACCTAATTTGTTCACATTTATTTGTCATGCGATGGAAAAATATCCTTTACTATAATAAATATACTTGCTATTAAGAAACCCCGCAACTACAACTCTTTACTTCGGAGCGAAAGGAGCAGGAAACTACAATACCCAGCATTCCAGGGATACAGATTACTCTCCTTCCTCACGAAGCATTAAACCCCGCTCCTGTCTTTAGCCCCAAGGCCGGGCAGGAGCGCCGCAGTACCTAGCAGTTTCCCCAAGAGACACAAGTTCCACAATGCTTGTACTGGGTCAAGCATTGATATCTTCGGTCACTTCTTAATAATGGTTTATGGACCTTTCCTCCAGGAACTTGTCCAAACCTTTTTTAAACCCAGCTACACTAACAGCCTTTACTACATCCTCCAGTAACAAATTCCAGAGTTTGATTACATGTTGAGTGAAAAAATATTTTCTTTTATTAGTCTTAAATAGTTTACCCTGTAGCTTCATTGCATGTCCCCTAGTCTTTCGATATTCTGATAAGGTAAACAATCGATCTACGTTTACCCGTTCCACTCCGTTCATTAATTTATAGACTTCTATCATATCTCCCCTCAGCCGTCTCTTTTCCAGGTTAAAGAGCCCTAACCTTTTTAGCCTTTCTTCATAGGAGTATCTTTCCATCCCTTTACCATTTTGGTGGCTCTTCTCTGTACCTTTTCTAAAATCGCTATATCCTTTTTAAGATACGGCGACCAGAATTGCACACAGTATTCAAGGTGCGGTCTCACCATGGAACGATATAGAAGCATTATAATATATTTTGTTTTATTTTCCATTCCTTTCCTTATCATACCTAGCATTCTATTTGCTCTCTTGGCCGCCGCTGCACACTGGGCCGAGAGTTTTAACATGGTATCCACAATGACGCCTAAATCTTTTTCCTGGGTGGTGGTTCCTAATGTGGAACCTTGCATCGTGTAACCATAGTTTGGGTTGTTCTTCCCTAGGTGCATAACCTTGCACTTGTCCACATTAAATTTCATCTGCCATTTTGATGCCCAGTCTTCCAATTTATCAAGATCCTCTTGCAATTTTTCACAATCCTCTTGGGTTTTAACAACTTTAAATAGTTTTGTGTCATCTGCAAATTTGATAACCTCACTCGTTGTTCCACTTTCCAGGTCATTTATGAATATGTCAAAAAGCAGCGGACCCAGCACAGATCCCTGGGGTACACCACTATTCACCTTTCTCCATTGGGAAAATTGGCCATTTAGCCCTACCCTCTGCTTTCTATCTTTTAACCAGTTCCTGGTCCACAATAGTACACTGCCTCCTATCCCATGACTCTTTAGTTTTGCCAAAAGTCTCTGATGAGGGACCTTGTCAAAGGCTTTCTGAAAGTCCAGATACACAATATCAACCGACTCACCTTTGTCCACCTGTTTATTCACTCCTTCAAAAAACATAACAGATTAGTAAGACAAGATCTTCTTTGTCTAAAGCCATGTTGGCTGTCTCCCATTAGGTTGTGACTATCTACATGCTGAGTAATTTTATTCTTTATGATGGTTTCTACCATTTTTCCCGGTACTGACGTCAGGCTCACCAGTCTGTAGTTTCCCGGATCACCCCTGGAACCCTTTTTAAAAATTGGTGTTACATTGGCGATCCTCCAATCTTCAGGTATTAGAGATGATTTTAATGATAGTTCACAGATTACTGATAGCAGTTCTGCAATCTCATATTTCAGTTCTTTCAATACCCTTGAATGTATACCATCCGGCCCAGGTGATTTGCTACTCTTCAGTTTATCTAATAGTTGTAAGATATCTTCCCGATGTATCAATATTTCCTTCAATTCTTCCGCACCTTTAAATACCACTTCAGTCATGGGTAACATCCCTACATCTTCCTCAGTAAAGACCGAAGCAAAGAATTCATTCAGTCTCTCCGCTATCGCATTGTCGCCTCTTAGTGCTCCTTTAACCCCTTTATCATCTAATGGACCAACTGACTCTCTCACAGGTTTTTTGCTACGAATGTACTTGAAAAGGTCTTTATTTCGCATTTTTGCTTCCGCAGCAAGCTTCTTCTCAAATTCTCTATTTGCCTGCCTTATCAATGCCTTGCATTTGACTTGCCAGTGCTTGTGCTGTTTCCAGGTTTCGTCGTTTGGCTTTTTTTTCCATTTCCTGAAAGATGCTTTTTTGGCAACAACAGCCTCTCTGACCTCACCTTTAAACCATGCTGGCAGTTTTTTGGACTTCCTTCCACTTTTCTTAAAGCGTGGAATACAGCTGGTCTGGGCTTCCAAGATAGTATTTTTCAACAACACCCAAGCTTGATGTACGTCTTTAACCTTCGCAACTGCTCCTTTTAGTTTTTTCTTAACTGTTTTCCTCATTTCATCATAGTCTCCCTTTCGAAAGTTAAAAGGTAGTACTGTGGATTTCCTTACTATCCCTCCTCCACTAATTAAATCAAAGGCGATCATGCTATGATCACTATTGCCAAGTGGCGCCAACACCCTTATCTCTTGCACTAGATCTGGTGTTCCACTAAGGACTAGGTCTAATATGGCTTCCCCTCTGGTTGGTTCATGAACCAGCTGCTCCAAGAAGCAGTCATTTATTCCATCTAGGAACTTTATCTCCCTAGCATGTCCTGACGTGACACTGACCCAGTCGATACCGGGGTAATTGAAATCACCCATTATTATTACTGTGCTGTAACTTTTGTTAGCTTCCTTGATTTCTTTGAGCATTTCATCATCCATTTGGTCATTCTGGCCAGGTGCTCGATAGTACACCCCCACTGCCATCGCCTTCCCCCTTTTATATGGAATTTCAATCCATATAGATTCTACAGCAGATTTTGTTTCCTGCAAAACTTTAATCCTTTCTGAGTCAATGCCCTCTCTAACATAGAGCGCAACCCCTCCACCAATTTGATCAGCTCTATCATTACGATATAGTTTGTACCCAGGTATCACAGTGTCCCACTGGTTGTCTTCCTTCCACCATGTCTCTGATATTCCAATCATATCTAACCTTTTATTTAGTGCTATATATTCTAACTCTCCCATCTTATTCTTTAGACTTCTAGCATTTGCATACAAGTATTTTAGAGAATGTATTTTATTCATGTTAATTTGGCTATTGTTAGACATGGGTAAATTGGGATCTTTAAGCTCTGTCTGCTCCATACTTTGCATACTATGCACCCAAATGTTGGAACAACCTACCCCCCAACATAAGAGCTATTACTGACCTCAAGCATTTCAGAAAAGCCATAAAACACCACCTCTTCATTCTGCATTTCCAAAGCACATCATCATCCCTCTAACAGGCACAGTAAAAATTGCAAATACCTTATTTACTCAAGATGTAACTAAGAAATTCTATCCTCTGTATATAGGTTTTTTCACAAATATGTATAAAGTCTCCATAAGTATACAGGTTCATTACAAATACGTACTAAGTTTTTAAAAAAAAAGTTTTACAAATATGTACAAAGTTTTCCCAAAGTTAAATTCCCAGTTGAATTCTCCTGTTATATGTAAACTCATCACAGTTTGTTGCTTGCAATGAGTATTTCTGTTTAATGTAAACCGCGCTGATGAAAAAGAGTGCGGTATAAAAGAACACTAAATAAATAAATAAATAAATAAATAAATACTTGAGGGCATTTGGGCTACTTTACTCTTTTGTGGAACCTCTCTGCTTTTGGTAGTATCCTTCAAGGATACATTCTTCCGAACCATCCGCTCTTGGGCGACTGTCGGCTTTCCCCTAATATCTAGTTTAAAAGCTGCTCTATCTCCTTTTTAAAGGTTAATGCCAGCAGCCTGGTTCCATCCCGGTTAAGGTGAAGCCCATCCCTTCGGAAGAGCCCCTCCTTTCCCCAGAATGTTCCCCAGTTCCTCACAAATCCAAAACCCTCATCTCTGCACCATTGTCTCATCCACGCATTGAGACTCCGGAGCACTGCCTGCCTTTTGGGTCCTGCACGTGGAACAGGAAGCATTTCGGAGAATGCTACCCTGGAAGTTCTGGATTTCAACTTCCTACCTAAAAGCCTAAATTTTGCCTCCAGAACCTCCCTACCACATTTTCCTATGTCATTGGTACCGACATGTACCAAGACAGCAGACTCCTCCCCAGCACTATCTAAGACCTTATCTAGGTGTCGCGTGAGGTCCGCTACCTTCGCACCAGGCAGACATGTTACCAGGCGATCCTCATGTCCACCAGCCACCCAGCTATCTACATGCCTAATGATCGAATCACCAACTATAACAGCTGTCCTAACCCTTCCCTCATGGGCACATGGCCCTGGAGAAACTTCCTCGGTGCAAGAGGGTTTTACATCACCTGGAGGACAGGTCCTAGTTACAGGATCACTTCCTGCCACACCAGGGTGATGCTCTCCTGTCACGTGACCTCTCTCCTCCATGGCAACAGGGGTGCTGCCAGACTGGAGGTGGGACTTCAGGACTATATCCCTGTAGGTCTCGTCTATGTACCTCTCTGTCTGTCTTATGCTTTCCAAGTCTGCTACTTTAGCCTCTAGAGAACGGACTTGTTCCCTGAGAGAAAAGAGCTCCTTGCAGCTAGTGCACACGTAAGACCTCTCACCAACTGGGAGAAAATCATACATGTGAAACTCAATGCAAAAGACTGGAAAGCCCTCATCCCGCTGCTGGACTGCTGTCTGCATCTTAGTTTTAAGTTTGTGTCTAGATCTTTAAGTTCTTACTTACTAGGGGTTGTTGTGGGTATTTATACCAATAAAACTGTACCTAATACGTTTAATATACCTTGTTCACCTGAAGCTTAATTAATCTTCAGGGTCTGTTGCGAGACAAGGCAGTGGAGCCTGTGCCTCCCCCCTACAAGGTCACGGTTTCTACTCCAGGTACTTCCTAGTACCAAAGAGAACAGGGGACCTCAGGCCTATTCTCGACCTCAGAAATCTCAACAACTTCTTAGAGAAGGAGAAGTTCAAGATGCTTACTCTTGGAACACTTCTGCCCTACCTCCAGCAGGGAGATTGGCTATGCTCTTTAGATCTAAAGGATGCGTACACTCACATCCTCATTCATCCAGACCACAGAGTGCCTCGGGTTCATTGTGGGAGGAAACCATTACACAGGTACACTACCAAAAAACTGCCTCCAGTTTTGCAACTGATTCCTATAGATTTTGGGGTGCTGAATCCAGGAAAAATAGCCAAAATGTTCCATCACGTCACGTTTTCTTGCAAAATTAGATTTCTTACCCATATAAGGAATGTTCACATAATTTCTTTTTAGCCTACTGCAGTTTATTTTCTTGTCCCAAAATAGAGGTTGTAATGGTTAACTAACTAGAAACACTCCCTCATGATATTTTAGAGTGTTTTGTATTCATTTTATACATTAACAGGACAATTGGGAGGCGGGGGGCTAAATCCAGTACTCGCGCTGGCGCATGTTCTTTCCTGTTCGCCTCGCCTCGTTCGCTCGCTCAAACACGGTGGTTGCGACATGAACGTTCCTGTCAAATTTCAGTTTCTTGCAAGTTCATTATTACCTTTTGATTGCTCAGTCGTAATCCAGCTTTATTCCGAAGTGGTTCACTACAGTTGTAATTTGCAGTGCTGTGTATTTGTGATGGCTCACAGAGCCAGAGGTTGCGTCAACTCTCCGGACAGTTTTTGTTTTATTTGTGGGGAATATACCGTGAAAAAGCGGCAGAGGAACATTTCTGCATTTATTAAAAAAGTATATTTCGCCTATTTCGGTTTGAAGTTAGGCGATCAAGACAAACCGTGGGCTCCTCACAAAGTGTGCAAGACATGTGAGGAAGATCTACGCTTATGGATGAAAGGTAAAAAACAAGCATTTCGTTTCGGAATACCTATGATGTGGCGTGAACAAAGAGACCACAGCAGTGACTGCTATTTTTGCTCTTGCATTGTGAAGGGATACAACTTAAAAAATAAGAACGTAATAAGTTACCCCAACCTTCCCTCAGCAATTAGGCCTATGCCTCATAGCAACGAAGTACCTGTGCCTGAACCACCAAAATCTTTGGATCATATTTGTGTGGACGGTTCTGATCATGATGAGACTCATCAGATGGCTTTTCCCGATGAGTCCAGTACTTCCGATTTTGAAACTGAACCAGATCCGAAACCTGAACTTTTCTCTCAAGCTGAATTGAATGATTTAGTCCGGGATTTAGGACTCCCAAAAGATGCTGCCCAACTGCTAGGTTCTCGGCTTAAACAGAAAAATCTATTGTCACAAGGAACAACTTTTTATTGGTACCGCAACCGCGAGACACAATTTTTGAAGTATTTCAGCAAAGAGGAAGATTTGGTATTTTGCAACGATATATACGGAGTGATGGAAAAGTTTAAACTCAAGTATGATCCTGCTGAATGGCGGCTGTTCATTGATTCGTCAAAAGACAGCATAAAAGGTGTTCTTCTTCATAATGGCAACACATTCGCTTCAGTTCCTATTGCTCACTCTGTTATTCTCCAAGAAAAATACGAGAATTTGGCCCTGATTCTTCAGAAGATTCGTTATGATGAGCATAAGTGGATGATTTGTGGAGACTTTAAAATTCTATCCATGCTATTAGGGCAGCAATCCGGTTTCACCAAATATCCCTGCTTCCTTTGCTTGTGGGATAGCCGGGCCCGCGACCTACACTGGGGGAAAAAAGACTGGCCAATTCGGGAGTATTTGAGACCCGGTGAGAAAAATGTTCTTCATGAGAGCTTGGTACCTCGTGATAAAATTCTATTACCACCTCTCCACATTAAGTTGGGTCTCATTAAGCAATTCATCAAGTCCCTTCCAAAAGATGGTGAGTGCTTTCGGTACCTTTGCTCAAAGTTCCCCCGACTTTCTGAAGCAAAGCTAAAGGAAGGAGTGTTTGTTGGCCCTGATATAAGGAAACTCATTTCAGATGGAGCATTCGCTGAAACGATGTCTGAGAAGGAAAAAGAAGCCTGGGATTCCTTCAAGGATGTTGTTCTCAAATTCTTGGGGAACAGGCGGGATGAGAACTATAAGGATATTGTTGCCAGGATGCTCAATGCCTTCAAAGAACAAGGCTGTAACATGAGCCTGAAAGTCCATTTCTTGCACTCCCATGTGAACTACTTTCCCGAAAACTTGGGGGCGTACAGTGAAGAGCAAGGTGAAAGGTTTCACCAGGACATCAAGGACGCAAAGAGAAGGTACCAAGGAAGATGGAACACCACTATGATGGCTGATTTCTGCTGGTTGCTGCTGCGGGAAACCCCAGATGAAAAATACGCCAAGCAGCGCACCAAGAGAAGCATTCGGGGGAAGAAGAAACGGGCCCACCAGGAGATTGATTGACCCAAGAATGACTTTAAAATCTAAACTGTGTTGACAAATAACGTGTTTTTACTAAACTTTGAAATAAAAATTTGCTAGTTATTACCACAGTGTCGGATCTCATTTATTAGAATTTTATTTTCACACCATCGGGTGTTTGTCTTCATGTATTGCAATGGTGCGGTTTGCGTTTTCTATTCTTACATACATACCTGTACAACATTTTTTGCACATTTCTTTGCTTTGCTTTGTGTCTAACCTCTCTCTTATATGCTCAATGTTTGTGCACATGTATGTGGCTGTTTTAAGTGCAGACAATTTTGCTACCATCACAGTGTGTTTTGTTGACATTACTCTATTGTTATGTGCTGCCTTGTTACAATTTTCTTTATTCTTATTTGAATAACTACTAAACAATTAGTATAAAGAATTCATCCAAGAAACTTTCATCTCGATCGCACTCAATCTGAAACGTTCACCTCAAACTGCTAACCCAATGTAGCAAAAAATCTGTACGTGATGGAGTAAATTGGTTACCAGATTTGGATTCAGCGCACCAAAAAACGTAAAAATCAATCGAAACATTAGAGGCAGTTTAAAAAAAATTTTTTTTAGTGTACCTGTGTTATCAGTACAGAGTGCTGCCATTTGGCCTCACCTCCGCTCCCAGGGTCTTTACCAAATGCCTGGCAGTGGTGGTGGCCTACTTAAGGAATCAGGGTATCTTTGTCTTCCCCTATCTGGACGACTGGCTCATCAGGGGTCAGACGTGCCAGGAGGCCAGGCAAGCCACCCTCCGAACGATTTCTCTACTCCAACACCTGGGGTTTGTCATAAACGTCGCAAAGTCCACTTTGCTCCCCTCCCAAAACTTGGAGTTCATAGGGGCAAGGCTAGACTCTCTGCAGGCAAAAGCTTTCTTGCCAGAGGACAGAACCCAAAGACTGATAACCTTGGCAAACCAGTTTCTCAGCAGGTCACTGGTCTCCGCCAGGCTCTGCCTGAGGCTTCTTGGCCACATGGCTTTGACAGTACATGTGACTCCCAATGCCAGGCTTCATATGAGGCCTGTGCAATGGTGCCTCAGAACTCAGTGGTCGCAGGCCACAGGGAGCCTCAGCGACAGAGTAAGGGTGTCCAGACCATTCCTGCACTCCCTACGTTGGTGGCTGCATCCCCCCAACTTACTGACAGGGATGCCTTTTCAGCCACCTGGGTTCACAGTGGTGTTGACCACCGATGCCTCCCTGCAGGGCTTGGGAGCACACTGTCTGGGCAAGTGCACCCAGGGCCTGTGGTCTCCCTGGGAGGCCATGCAGTAAATCAATCTACTGAAACTGCGGGCTATTCGCTTAGCCCTCAAGACTTTCTCTCAAACCCTGGCCCACCAGTCTGTCTTAGTACAAACAGACAACTAGGTATAACATAAGAACATAAGATATGCCATACTGGGTCAGACCAAGGTCCATCAAGCCCAGTATTCTGTTTCCAACAGTGGCCAATCTAGGTCATATGTACCTAGCAGTTTCCCCAAGGGACACAGGTTCCACAATGCTTGTATTGGTTCAAGCATTGATATCCTGGGTCCCTTCTTAATAATGGTTTATGGACCTTTCCTCCAGGAACTTGTCCAAACCTTTTTTAAACCCAGCTACACTAACAGCCTTTACTACATCCTCCGGTAACAAATTCCAGAGTTTGATTACACGTTGAGTGAAAAAATATTTTCTTTTATTAGTCTTAAATAGTTTACCCTGTAGCTTCATTGCATGTCCCTTAGTCTTTCTATATTCTGATAAGGTAAACAATCGATCTACGTTTACCCGTTCCACTCCGTTCATTAATTTATAGACTTCTATCATATCTCCCCTCAGCCGTCTCTTTTCCAGGTTAAAGAGCCCCAACCTTTTTAGCCGTTCTTCATAGGAGTATCCTTCCATCCCCTTTACCATTTTGGTGGCTCTTCTCTGAACCTTTTCTAAAATCGCTATATCCTTTTTAAGATACGGCGACCAGAATTGCACACAATATTCAAGGTGCGGTCTCATCATGGAACGATATAGAGGCATTATAATATCTTTTTTTTTATTTTCCATTCCTTTCCTTATCATACCTAGCATTCTATTTGCTCTCTTGGCCGCTGCTGCACACTGGGCCGAGGGTTTTAACATGGTATCCACAATGACGCCTAAATCTTTTTCCTGGGTGGTGGTTCCTAATGTGGAACCTTGCATCGTGTAACCATAGTTTGGGTTGTTCTTCCCTAGGTCCTCCAGGAACTTGTCCAAACCTTTTTTAAACTCAGCTACACTAACAGCCTTTACTACATCATGTTTTATGTGAACAAACAGGGCCTTTGTCAGGAGGCGCAGGACCTTTGCTTGTTTGCGCTCAAGCGCAACATGTTTCTCAGGGCGGTTTATCTTCTTGGCCAGGAAAATTACCTGGCAGACAGGTTGAGCAGGATTCTGCAGCCCCGCGAATGGCAACTCCATCCCTTGGTGGTTCAGAAGATTTTCCTGAGATGGGGACTTCCATCCATAGATCTATTTGCCAGTCCCCTGAACAGACAGCTGCCCAGGTTCTGCTCCAGGCAACCGCATCCTCTGCGGCTAGAAGCAGATGCTTTTCTGATTTCCCGGTCCCAGGGCCTCATGTATGCGTTTCCTCCCACGCTTCTGGTGGCCCGAACCCTGTTCAAGATTCTACAGGACAAGGCCTCGGTCCTTCTGGTAGCCCCCAGGTGGCCGAGGCAACCTTGGTTCCCACTTCTGCTTCAACTGGCAGTGGACACTCCACTACATCTGGGGTTGCAGCCCAACCTTCTCTCTCAGGGCCAGGGGTCTCTTCTGCACCCCAATCTCAAATCTCTCAATTTGATGGCCTGGAAGCTGCAAGGGTAGTTTTGGCTCCCTTGGGCCTACGTCAAGAAGTTGAGGAGGTCGTCCTGGCCTCTAGGAAGCAGTCCACTAGAAAAACCTATCCCTGAAATGGAAGAAGTTTTCTGTGTGGTGTCAGCTGCGTACAGAAAATCCTTTCTCCTGTGCTGTACCAGTGGTGCTTCAGTACCCGCTGCACTTATCCAATCAGGCCTTAAGTCCAATTCTGTTCGGGTCCACCTCTCAGCTCTAGCAGCTCACCACTCACTGGTGGAAGGAGACTCTGTCGGTTCACCCCTTGGTGTCCCGGTTTCTCAGAGGTTTGCTCTTGCTCAAGCCTCCTGTCCATCCTCCAGCCCCTGAGTGAGAGTTGAATGTGGTCTTGCAGCAACTGACTCGCCCACCTTTTGAGTCGATGGCTACTTGTCCTCTCCGCTTCCTATCCTGGAAGACACTCTTCCTGGTAGCCAGGTGAGTATCCTTCTACCTTGATCGTACGCAGGGGCATAGAAGGGCTACTCAGCTCTTCATATCTTTTGACCCTAATAATTTGGGGTTAGCTGTGTCCAAGCATACCTTGTCCATTTGGGTGGCTGACTGTATCACCTGGGCTTACAAGGCAGCTGACCTTCCCTTGCAGGGTCGGGTCACGGCCCATCGTGTCAGGGCAATGGCTGCCTCAGTAGCTCATCTCCGCTCTGTACCGTTGGCAGACATCTGTAGGGCTGCAACTTGGTCCTCAAGCCAGACTTTTGCGGCCCATTACTGCCTGGAGAGGGAGCCCCGTAGGGACAGTGCTTTTGGCCAGGCAGTACTCTGGAATCTCTTTGGTTTTTTTTATTATTATTATTTATTTATAAGTTTTAACAAATTTTAACAAGCATCATATCTTGTAAAAGAAACTACAGACTTGTAAAGTTACAAGCACAATAAACATATGATTTGCAATACCACAGGAAAAAAAAACAACAATACAACTACAGAATTAGACCCCAACAAATATCGGGGACGGAGTTATACATTTTAAGGGGAATACAGGAAAAAGAAAAGGCTCTAAGCAGTGCCCCAACGCTCATTTACATTACGTGTTCTATCTTATATCATACTGCTTCTCCTCCCAAATTAGTCCCAACTGAAAAGTTCTTAAGATCAAGAAAGGACCGTAGCTGCTCAGGTACAAAAAATATATATTTAACCCCTAGGAAAGAAATAAAACATTTACAAGGGTACCGTAAGCGAAAGCTAGCCTCTAATGCTATAGTTTCCGACCGCATTTTCAAAAACTGACGTCTACGCTCCTGCGTGGCGTGACTCACATCTGGTAAAAATCCGTATACATTCACCAAAAAAAGGAACAGTAAGTTTTTTAAAAAATAATGACAATACTCTAGAAAGATCAGATTCAAAAACAAACGATACCAATAAAGTAGAACGATTCTGTACTTGGAAAGAAGAGCCCTCAAGGAAATCAGTAAGATTAGCAGGAACAGTTACAGAAGGACCATCTGGCTCAACTTTCTTTACTGGGAGAAAATAAGCTATAGTTATAGGAGGAAATGCATCATCAGAAATGGTAAGCACCTCAGACATATACTTCTTAAAGGTATCGATAGGAGACATATTCAACAACAAAGGAAAATTTAAAATTCTCATATTCAAGGCTCTAAACTTGTTCTCAAACTGTTCAAGTTTTTGATGGATGATTACTTTATCTTTGACTATTTGATCAATCACAGCTTTAGAGTCACTAACATCCTTAGTAATCGCCATAAACTTCTCAGACGTATCCTTTTCAAAGCTTGCATATTGCGTTGAGTTGTGAGCCACTACCTGAACAAGCGTAGAGACATCAGCAGCACACTTAGAAACAGTTCCATCCAACTTCAGTAACATATTCCAAATGGAATCCAAGGATATTTCACCCAAACGTTGCTGTGGAGGATCTTTTAGGGACGTGCTCAAGCAAAAACCAACCACCGCTTCCACGGGAGGACAAGAAGCCTGCTCACTGACAGTCTTAGGACCTTCCTCAGCGTTAACCAAATGAACAGATGAGGGAAGAAGTGGCGTTGAACAAGACACAGGCAGGCCCAAAACTCCACCTTCCTCTCCAGGGACAGGCAGAGCGATATTAGCAGGGCCTGAGACTTCAGGCTCCGACTCCAATTGAGCCGCCAAACACGGCTGTGGGATAGTTGTACAACGCTCAGCAGTGGCCGCCTCCCCATTCGGCGTTCTCTGCAATGAGCCCTCAACAGCCTTCTCGAGCGCCAGAGCTTTCAGGAGGAGCGCGTCTATCTGTTGCTGGCAAGCCGCAGGCGAAGCACCCTTCACCGGCTTAGTGCAGGGGTTCCCGCGCCGCTTAGGAGGCATGAGGAAACAGAAAAGGAAACAAGACGCCACACTCCTAATACGCCGCCATCTTATCTCCGCCCCCCACTCCGGAATCTCTTTGAGGTTTAGGCAACTCCTGCCCTCCATCCTTCCGTTGGGCTACCGGTGGAGGTTCTTTCAGTGCAAAGCCTTTCTTTGATGCTGGAACTAGAGGGAGTTCTCTTGTTCAGCCTGGGTTCCTGGTAGCCCAGAGCTAGGGAGTCACCCATATGTGAGGACTGACTTCCTGCTTGGTCCTGGAGAAAGAGTAGTTACTCACCTGTAACAGGTGTTCTCCAGGAGCAGCAGGAATCAGTCCTCACAACCCTCCCCCCTCCCCTGGGAGTTGCAGTTGTACATAGTTTATTTTACATTTTTGTGTGCTGTTTTTTAGCTATGTCATTTGACTGAGCAAGATGGCACCCTTAGGCGCGAAGGGGACCGCGCATGTGTGCAGTATTCCCAAAGGCTTTCATAGAAAGCTGGGGAAATGCTCTGCAAGGGCTCCATTGACGTCAATGTCACCCATATGTGAGAACTGATTCCTGCTGCTCCTGGAGGACACCTGTTACAGGTGAGTAACTACTCTTTTTCAAAAGGCATTTACACGGTTTACAGCCCAGTAAACCATGTAAATGCCTGAAATGGGGATATTCAACTGCACTTGCAGTGTTGGTGCCACTGAATATCCCCTTCTAACTCCCCTATGCGCCTCAATGCCATCCGGTTAGCATCAGGACGTGTCGGGGGCATTCCAAGACAAAGCGGAGGCGGCGACAAACAATAACGGGGCAGCAGCAATATTGCATGCTTCCCGGTTAGCGATCTGCACCAGAAAGATAGGTGAGAAAAAACCCTCACCTAAGGCGCAGGAGCTAACTGGGTAGCATGCAATATCGCTGCTAACTGGTCAGCATTGATGGCTTCCTGTGTCTGCGGCGATCCCTGGATATTCAGTGCCGTCACCACAGCATTGAATATCTGGGTTAGGGGTCAGCAGGGAAGGCTATGCGCACAGCACAATATTGGACCCATAGTCTTAAATGGGCCTGCACATTAATGTGAAGAAGACAAAGATTCTGACAACTGATAAAATCAGTAAGTTTAATCTGTTGGAACAATAATCCATAAAAACAAAACAGTCAAGAAATCCAATGATGCTTTGCTTTTGGCAGAATGGCTTTGAAGGACCTAGAAAAAATTCTCAAGAGCAGAGAAGTATCACTCCATACAAAAATTTGATTTGTCCAAGCCACAGTATTTTCAATAATGTCCTATAGGTGCAAAAGTTGTACAGTGAAAAAGAAAGACAAAAAGAAAATCAATGCCTTTGAATTATTTTATTTATTTATTTAACAATCATTTATATCCCGCATCTTCCAGAGTTCAGATGCGGTTTACAATTGAACAACATTCAACAAAGCAAGGGCTTGTTTTACATGGAACAATTTTTGACAGTAAACAATGTAATAGTTAAATACGTAACAGAACAGTGTAATGGTTAAATACATAACAGAACAATGTAATGGTTAAATACATAACAGAACAAGAACAATTTAAGAACTATGTACAGATACAGGTTTGTAGGCTCCTTAGATTTAAATCATGGTTATTTACAAGTGGGTGTAAATCTGTTAAGTTATGAGGTTTAGCTTTACTCAGTTGGGTGTAATTTAGCCTTTTTCTGGGATGATCAATGGATTATCTATGTTGTTGTAGTGCATGGCAAAGAGGTAGGTTTTCAGTTTTTTGCGGAATTCTATAATTTCTGTTGTAGATCTTAGGTCCTCCGGGATGGAGTTCCAAATGAGGGGGGCCGCATGTGAGAAGGCTCTGTTATTAGTTAGTTTGTTTGCTTTTATAAAATCATTTGGAGTCCTTAATTTATTTGAGTGTCCTTTTCTGTGAATGACCTTTTGAGATTCCTTGCTTATAAGATTGCTTAATGGGATTGGAGCCATGCCATTGAGAGCTTTAAATGTGGTTATTGTGGTCTTATATATTATCCTGCTTTGTATTGGCAGCCAATGCAGGGTTGCTAATATTGGAGTAATATGCTGGAATGAGTGTGCTTTCATTACAATTCTAGCTGCTGCATTCTGTGCTAGTTGTATTCTTTTGATGTTTTGTTTCGTTATACCTAAGAGAATTAGGTTGGAAAAATCAAAGTGTGGGGTTATGGTTGCCTGTATTATATTAATGAAATTATGGTGCTGGGGAAGAATACTGTGTATACCATGGATTGCCTGAAGAACAAACCAATCAGAACTAGAGGAGATTAAACCTAAGCTTTCTTTAGAAGCTCATGTGACAAGACTTCAACTTTCATGCTTTTGTCTAATTATGCAAAGAGAGAGGTCATTAGAGAAAGACTTCATGCTTGGCAAGTTTGAAGCTCATTGCAAAAGAAGAAGGCCAGCAGTGTAGTGGATTGATACAGTAAAAGCAACGATGGGTGCCACTGTATTGACTATTAGCCACCTGACTGAAACTCGAACACAGTTTAGCACAACTATCCAGAGGGTAGCCATGAGCCGGCATTGACTTGGCAGCATTTAACAACGACCAGGATTCCACTCAGAGCTCTACTCTAAGTCGGTCATACCATAAATCAGTATAGAGCATTCTCCATTTCTTTCTGTATAAATCTTAACATTCTATTTGCCCTTTTGCCTGCTTGTCTTCCAAATCAAGCACCTATAAAGACTGGGGAAACAGAGTATCCTCTAACTCTCCCCCATTCACTTCATTGATACTGGTATCAGGGGCCACTGACGTGAAGTGGAGATCAGTCTAAGAAGCATCAGTAATGTTCTCATTGCAGAACACAGTATAACCAATCAACTCTGTCTTGTTTTAGAGGCAATGCTATATCTCCAGGAACAAGCAGGAATGTAGTCTTCACATATGGGTATCGTCAGTACCGACGGAGCCTGCGCGGGAACGCTCCCCAGCATCCAATTAGGAAACTTTTGGGAGCATCCCACAGTGCCTGCGTACTGCCTTCCCGCCTTTCCCAACTGCCTCTCTCCAGTTCTTCGTTTTCCGCGGAGCCAGCAGGTCGTTATTCCTGTCACCACAGAAAATTGTTTCCTTATTCTTTATTTTTTTGTGTTCGCATCTGCCTTCGACGCTATACCGGTACCGCCGGTTCTCTTTTCTTTCTTTCTTTTGTTTTAAAAAAAAAATAATATTATTTTTTTTTTCCAAACTTTTCTTTTCTGGTGCACACGCCATTTTGGGCCTTAGGCCCAAAATTTTTTCCATCATGGAAAAACCCACTTCGGGTTTTAAAAAATGCACCAAGTGTGGCGGTACCATCTCCGTCACCGACACCCATGAGTGGTGTCTCAAATGTTTAGGTCCTGACCACTCCATCACCGAATGTATGGCTTGTGCCATGATGTCCAAGAGGGGTCGACAAAACCGAGCTGCTAAGCTCAGTGCCCTTTTTCCCTCCGATGCAGCTTCTGTGGCATCAACGTCTTCCAGGGCTTCGTCTTCCTCCCATGGATCTCAGCTAACTAAACATAAGTCTAGCCGGTCCTCAAAGGGTAGATCTCCTTCTAAGCATCGAGATGCCTCTGGCGTTGCCCTTGAGGGTTCCATACCGCAAAATTGCCCCGGCGGGAGGCTTCGGCTTCCAAAACATTATCGGGGCTCCAGGATGTTCTCGAGGCCTCGACCTCTGCAGAACTACTGGTGCCATGCTCTGGGGTATCGGCTGTCTCCGATACCGATACCCAGGCATCAGCAGCGTCGATAGACCAGAGGTTCCTGGCTATTGAACGCAGTCTGGCGGCTCTCCTTGCGGCATCGATCCCCTCGGAACCGTGTCAGACAGTGGTACCGGTACCGATAGCATCGGCATCGACATCCGTTATCGGCTTTGCCGGCACCCAGTCATGCAATGCCTTCCGGTACCGATACACCGGTGCCGATTCCCCTCTGTATCGACTTCGGTCGGTAAAGGTATCAGGCTCTTCAAGAGCATCCGGACAGACGATACTTCGAATCCTCGGAGGACTCCGAGGATTCAGACAGTTCTGCCGGTACCAGCATACTTCTCCCGGAGGAGCCTTCCTCTCCTAAACGTAGATGTCTCCTCCAGAAGATATCTCCTTTCAGGATTTCATCAGGGAGGTGGTTCGAGGTCTGTCCATTACTGTGGCTCCTCAAACAGAGCCCAGGGCTAAGGAGTTGGAGATTTTGCAATATCCCAAAGCTCCTAAGGAGGCAGCTACTCTGCCTATCCATGAGATTCTACATGATCTCATGTTGAGAATGTGGGCGACACCTCTTACCACCTCTCCTCACTCTCGCAGACTGGATACGATGTATCGAGTCCCTCCTTATCCTGGTTTCCAAAAAACTCAGCTTCCTCACCACTCTATTGTAGTGGAATCAGCTATGAGAAGGATCAGGAGTGCAAAGAGGCATGTCTCTAATCCTCCAGGATGTGAGTGTAGAACTTTGGATGCCTTTGGACGTCATACATTCCAGGCTTCCATGCTTTCTGCCAGGATCAGTTCCTATATTCTATATATGGGAATGTTCCTTAAGGAAGTCACAGGAGGCTTGGAGGTTTTAAGCCGCCTTCTTCCTGAGGACAAGAGGCAGGATTTTCTCACACTAGTTAAACATGCCCAGGATGTTTCTAAGTTTGTCAATCGTGCAGCTTTTGACTGTTTTGAGTGCATAAGCAGAACCTCTGCCATTGCCATAGGTGCACGAAGAATTGCCTGGCTCCAGGCATCCAATTTGGAGCTCTGGGTGCAGGACAAACTGGGAAATATCCCTTGTATAGGTGAGAATCTATTCGGCAAGAATTGGCAAGAAAAAGCCAATGAGATGGATGCTGACAACTCTACTTTGGATAGATTATCCAAAGCCACAGCTGATCCTGACAGAAAGAAATCTTTCAAGAAGCCTTTCTTGTCAAAAAAAGAAGAGGTTTTATCCCTCTTATTCCCAGCAGGGACGTTCTGCAGGTCAGCTTGTCCGAAAGGGTCAGCAACCACCTAAACAAAGGAAAGCAAAGACTGCCAAGCCTCCACCGTCTCAGCAGTCTCAGCCTTCACAAGGCCTTTGACTTTCATCTAGAGAACTTAGCCTTCCTGGCCCTCAATGGTCCAGAGCCTTCCACCATTCCAGGAAGGTTATCTCACTTTGCCCCCAGATGGGAGCAGATAACAGCAGAGCATTGGACACTCCATTATAAAAAAGGGGTACAAGCTTCACTTTCTGTGCATGCCCCCTCACACAATGGCAAGACAGTTCAATTCTCAGACCTCTCTTATCAACCTGTTAGATCAAGAGGTCACTATGCTTCTTGCCCAGGGGACAATAGAAGTACCCATTCATCAACAGGGTACAGGGTTTTACTCCCCCTATTTCCTTATCCCAAAGAAAACAGGGGGACACAGACCTATTTTAGACCTCAGAGAATTGAACAAATTCCTGTTCAAAGAGAAAATCAAGATGTTTTCTCTGGGAACTCTGCTGCCATACCTTCAGTCAGGATTGGCTTTGTTCTCTAGATCTCAACGATGCGTACACTCATGTTCTCATCCATCCAACCCACAGAAAGTTCCTTCGGTTCCTTTTTCAAGGAAAGCACTACCAAAACAGGGTGCTTCCTTTTGGCCTGGCCTCAGCACCAAGAGTGTTTATGAAATGCATGGCTGTGGTAGCAGCATTTCTCCGTACTCTAGGGATATTCGTCTTCCCCTACTTAGACGACTGGCTCATTTGAGCCCCATCAGAGTCAGAGGCCAGGACTTCCCTATCTTGCACAATGCGTATCCTTCAGTATTTGGGTCTGGTCATAAACATCCCAAAATCCAGTCTAACTCCCACTCAGTCTCTAGAGTTCATAGGAGCTTTGCTGGATACCAGAAAAGCGAGGGCCTATCTTCCCCAGGACCGTTGCCTTCGCATGGTGCAGTTAGCTTCTCAAGCAGTGCTAAAACCTCATCTCACTGCCCGAGAAATGTTACAACTACTAGGCCACATGGCATCTACAGTGCATGTGGTCCCTTTTGCTCGCCTCCATATGAGAGCAGCCCAGTGGACCTTATCCACTCAATGGACCCAGGCATCAGGGTGCCTGTCAGACAAAATAACAAACACAAATCATCTTATTTTGTCTCTCCAATGGTGGCAGTCCACTCAAAACCTGTTGCTGGGGTCCCTTTTTCAACAGCCCTTACCCCAGGCAACTCTCACAACAGATGCTTCACCAGTGGGTTGGGGAGTTCATCTGCAAGACCTCTCCACCCAGGGCACTTGGTCTCCACAGGAGACTCATCTACATATCAGTCTCCTAGAACTCAGAGCAATTTTCCTTGCTCTTCGAGTGTTCCACACCCTGCTCAGCTACAAGACAGTCCTCATTCACACCGACAATCAAGTAGCCATGTTCTACGTGAACAAGCAGGGAGGAACAGGCTCTCTGTTGCTTTGCAACGAAGCTTTGCGACTATGGGCCCTCGCCAGAGAGCATCAGATTCATCTCCTGGCAGTTTACCTTCCAGGCATACAAAACTCTTGGGCAGACATTCTCAGTCGAGTTCTGCTTCCACACGAATGGTCTCTACATGCAGACCAGGTGGCCAAGATTTTTCAAATTCTGGGAACCCTGGACATAGACCTCTTTGCAAGTCCGTTGAATGCCATACTTCCCCGGTTCTGTTCCAGAATTCTGGCTCAGGGTTCTCAGGCCAGGGATGCCTTCCTCCTTCACTGGGGTCAAGACTTCCTTTATGCCTTTCCACCCATTCCCCTAATTCTCAAAACCCTCTTCAAGCTTCAGAGAGACAGAGGGCGTATGATTCTCATAGCTCCACATTGGCAACAGCAAGTGTGTTACCCTCTGCTTCTACATCTCTCTCAAGCCCCATCCCTGGAGTTAGGATCTGCTCCAGATCTCCTGTCACAGGAGGACAGAATGTTATGGCATCCCAATCCCCAGTCTCTGCATCTCAGAGCTTGGTTGCTGAAGTCCTAGATCTTCCTGATCTCAACCTCCTTCAGCAAGTAAAGGATGTCCTTTATTCTTCCAGGAAGCCTTCCACTAGATGCTCTTATGCTTTTAAGTGGAAGAGGTTTACCATATGGTGTTCGCAGAAGGGTCTTAACCCCCTGGCGATACCTCTGGAATCATTACTTGAGTATCTCCTTCATTTATCTAATGCTGGACTTAAGACTAACTCAGTAAGAGTCCATTTGAGTGTAAGTGCAGCTTCTTTCAAGCCTCTAAATGGACAACCTATTTCCTCCCATCCTCTTATAGCAAGATTTGTGAGAGGCCTTCTTCTAACTAAGCCTCCCATTAGGACACCTCCGGTGGCATGGGACTTAAACCTGGTTCTTGGTCAGCTCATGAAGCCACCTTTCGAACCCTTAGCTACTACCTCATTGAAATTCCTTTCTTGGAAAGTTATCTTTCTCCAGGACCAAGCAGGAAGTCAGTCCTCACATATGGGTGACGTCGGCGCCGACGGAGCCCTCGCGGAGCAATTTTCCCCAGCTTTCAAAGAAAGCCTTTGGGAATTGCAGCGCGCATGCGCGGTCGCCTTCCCGCCCAAGGGTGCCATCTTAGCCAGTCTTCTTTTTTCCGCGGAGCCCTACAGACGTACCCGTCGTGTCCCCGCGAAAAAGTTGATTTTACTCATAATTTTCTTCTTTTTTCCTTCGGTTCGACGCCGGTCTTTTTCCCGCCCGGACTCGCGACGCCGGTCACGAGTCCTCTTCTTCTTTTTCGGTTTTTCTGACTTAGTCAGTTTCGTTTTCGATTTTTCCCTGGCAGCCCGGTCCTTTGACCTCGCAGGGGCCCTTTTTCCCCCGATGGCTGCCAGTGGTTTCAAGCGGTGTGGTCAGTGTGACTGAAATATGTCACTAACTGACACACACGACAATTGCCTCCGCTGCCTGGGCCCGGATCATGAAGAAATGATCTGTGGGGCCTGCGGCAAAATGTCCTCCAAAGCGTTGAGAAGTCGGCGGCATCAGCGGGATAGGATCTTCGCTGACCCCAGCCGTACCCGGACCTCGTCGGAGGCCTCCGTGTCCAGAGGTTCCAGCTCGGACCGTCGCCGGAGCTCCTCCGACAGGGGTTCTCCCTCCGGGGACCATCGACGGAAGGTGAAACCCGCGAAGGCGGCGTCGGTGGACGCTCCTGGCTCCGCGAGGGCCAGGTCGCATAGCCCCGATAGCCGTCCCGGGTCCTTGGAGAAGGAGCACCTCTCGAAGCGACCTCGCCTGGAGTCGGAGCTGCCTGCTCGGGTAAGTCCTGTGGTCCTCCTGGACTCGCCTCCGAGACCGCCGACGTCGGGCCCGACGCCGTCGGGGCCCGAGTCGGGGGCTGCTGGGTCACCTGAGCTCGGACTCAGGTTGACGGCCTTGGAGAGCAGACTGTCTGCCTTCATGGACCAGCAGCAGGCACTGCTCGCTGGCCTCGCTGGCGCCGCTGCCCCGACCGCCGGGACGTCGACGTCTAAGTCGACCCCGGAGACCGAGCCGATCCTCGAGTCCATGCGAACTCGAGTCGATCCTCGGTCGAGGTCACCCTCGGCCTCCCGTTCGGGACCGAGGTCGCCGACTCCCTCGGCGTCGGGGCGGCAGGCGCCGCGCCCTGCCCGGGCCGACCCCACCGATTCCTCGTCGGAGTCGGTCTGGGAGTCTGAAGAGGAAGAGTCACCTGATTCTTTTCGGACTCGGTGTGTCCCCTCGGACTCACCTGAGTCCGAACCTCGGAAGCAGTCCCCCCCGGAGGATGCCCGGTTCTCGGACTTCGTCAGATTTATGGCCAAGGCTTTGGCCTTCCCTGCGGATCCCGAGGAGGAGCCTCGAGCCGAAGAGCTCGACGCCCTCCAGTATGACTCTCCCGCCAGGGAACACTTTACTGTACCGGTTCCTCCCATGCTGGAACGACTACTCTTCCGCATGTGGGAGAGTCCGGCCTCCTCGCCGGTCCTGAGCAAGCGGGTCGATTCTATCTATCGAGTCCGCAAGAGCCCTGGCTTCCAAAAAGCACAGCTACCACACCATTCCATGGTAGTGGAATCGGCCATGCATCGTCTTAAGAGCCAGAAGATGCACTCCTCGGTGCCTCCTGGCAGGGAGGCCCGTAACCTGGATGGCCTTGGTAAGAAGTGCTTCCAGGGCTCTATGCTTGCGTGTCGTGTCCAGACCTACCAGCTATACATGGGCATGTATCTCCGAGACCTGGCTAAAGAGCTAGCCGGATTCTCCGCTGGTTTGTCCGAGGAACCCTTGCGGAGGTTCCTGGCCTTGTCCACTGGCATTCGGGAATGCTCAAAATTCATATCCCGAGCAGCCTATGATGGCTTTGAAGCATCGGCTCGAGTGGCCGCAGCCGGCATCGGTGCCCGCCGACAGGCTTGGCTTCAGTCGTCTGACCTTGAGCCCTGGGTGCAGGACAAGTTGGTCGATGTCCCCTGCCGAGGCGAAAACCTCTTTGGCAAGCCCATGGCTGAAAAGGCTGCACAAATCGAGACGGAGACTCTCACCAGGACTAGGCTTTCTAGGAAGACCTCCGCCCCTTCCCAGAAAAAGAAGGGCTCGGGAAAGAAGTCCTTTTACCCGAGAAAGGCGGCTGCCTACAAACACTACCCCCAATATCAGGCCCCTGCAGCTCCCCAACAGGGCCAGCAGGCCAAGGGACGGGGTAACGGGTCCCGTAGGCAGCAAGCCCCCAAGCCTGCACCACCAGCCCCTGCTCAGCAGGGTGGGGGCTTTTGACTCCTTAAGCATAGCCTCTCCCCCTCCGCTGGCTCCTCCCAGCACCGGAGGCCGGCTGGTTCACTTCGCCCACAGGTGGTCCAGCATCACTTCAGATGCCTGGGTGCTTCAAGTCGTAAGAGAAGGCTATCTTCTCCACTTCCACCAGGTCCCTCCCTCCTATTTCCCGGGAGAACCTCCACGACTCCCTCTGCACAGGGAATTACTCCTTCAGGAGTTAGCAGGTCTTCTACAGGAACAGGCGGTGGAACCGGTGCCCCACCACCTGAGAGGTCAAGGCTTTTATTCCAGGTATTTTCTAGTACCAAAAAGGACGGGAGGCCTCCGACCCATCCTGGACTTGCGCAACCTCAACAGGTTCCTCGTGCGGGAAAAGTTCAAAATGCTTACCCTTGGAATCCTCCTGCCCTACCTCCAGCAGGGAGATTGGCTATGCTCCTTGGATCTAAAGGATGCCTACACGCACATCCTCATCCACCCAAGCCACCGCCAATGCCTAAGGTTTGTGGTGGCAGGAAATCATTACCAGTACAGAGTACTGCCCTTTGGCCTGTCCTCCGCACCGCGAGTCTTCACAAAATGTCTCGCGGTGGTGGCGGCCCATCTCCGGCTTCACGGCCTCTATGTCTTTCCGTACCTCGATGACTGGCTCATCAGAGCAGCGTCCGCTCCGGAGGTCACCAACGCCACACGCCGCACGGTGACTCTTCTGCAGTACTTGGGCTTTGTTATAAACTTCGCAAAGTCCACTTTGCTCCCCTCACAGGATCTCGAGTTCATCGGCGCAAGGCTGCACACTCCTCAGACACGAGCGTTCCTACCGCTCGACAGGGCTCAACGGCTCATGGACCTAGCCGACCGTTTTCGCAGCCAGCCCCTGGTCTCCGCCAGGCGCTTCCTGAGACTACTCGGCCATATGGCTTCCACCGTCCATGTGACCCCCAATGCCCACCTGAACATGCGGCCTTCTCAATGGTGTCTCCGCCAGCAGTGGCAACAAGCCACAGGCGGCCTAGCAGACCTAGTGCGCGTCTCCGAGCCGCTGGCCTCGTCTCTCCAGTGGTGGCTTCATCGGCCGAACCTGGTACTCGGCATGCCTTTTCAGTCACCTCAGCCGGCCCGGGTGCTGACGACAGATGCATCCCTCCTGGGCTGGGGAGCACATTGCCAAGGGGCACGTACTCAGGGCCTCTGGACCACGTGGGAGTCTGCTCAGCAGATCAACTTCCTGGAGCTCAGAGCGATCCGCCTGGCTCTCAAGGCCTTCTCCCACCTGACCTCTCACCAGTCCGTCCTTGTCCAGACAGACAATCAAGTTGCCATGTTCTACGTGAACAAGCTGGGGGCACGGGCTCCTTCCTTCTCTGTCGGGAAGCACAGAAGCTCTGCTCTTGGGCCGTCAGTCACGGCGTTCTTCTCAAGGCAGTTTATCTCCCAGGCCAAGAAAATTGCCTGGCGGACAAACTCAGCAGGATCCTCCAGCCGCACGAGTGGCGCCTGGATCCCTTGGTAGTTCAGAAGCTCTTTCTAAAGTGGGGCCTCCCCACGATGGATCTCTTTGCCAGCCCTCTCAACCGGCAACTTCCTCGCTTCTGCTCTCGTCAGCCACATCCCCTTTGAGTTGCGGCAGACGTTTTTCTGCTCTCATGGTCGGAGAGCCTTCTGTATGCTTTTCCTCCCATCCCGCTAGTCTCTCGGACTCTTTTCAAGGTTCTCCGAGACAAAGCTTTCATGATCCTGGTGGCCCCTCGCTGGCCCAGACAGCCGTGGTTTCCACTCCTGCTGCAATTAGCGGTAGAGGATCCATTCCCTCTGGGGTTACAACCGGATCTCCTCACTCAGGATCAGGGGTCTCTGCTACACCCCAACCTCAGGTCTCTCAAACTAATGGCCTGGCTGCTGAGAGGGTAGTCCTTGCTCCCCTTCTCCTGCCGGCAGAGGTGGAAGAGGTCGTCCTAGCTTCTCGGCGACCTTCTACCCGCAAATGCTACGCCCTTAAATGGCGTCGCTTTTCCGTTTGGTGTACCCAACAGTCTCAGGATCCCTTCTCCTGCCCGGTGTCGGTGATCCTGCAGTACTTGCTATACCTCTCTAATCTGGGACTTAAGTCCAACTCCGTCAAAGTTCACCTTAGTGCTCTTTCAGCACATCATGTGCCGGTGGACGGCAGACCTCTTTCCAGTGACCCTCTTGTAGCGAGGTTTCTCCGAGGTGTCCTTCTGCTTAAACCAACTCTGCGCCCGCCAGCGCCTGACTGGGATCTGAATGTGGTTTTACAGCGGATCACCTGTCCGCCTTTTGAACCTATGGCTACCTGTTCTCTCCGTTTTCTTTCTTGGAAAACATTGTTCTTGATAGCCCTCACTTCCGCTAGACGCATAAGTGAATTGCAGGCCCTCGTGTCTGATCCCCCTTACACTCGGTTCTACAAAAATAGGGTAGTCCTACGGACTCACCCAAAATTTCTTCCAAAAGTGGTCTCCCCTTTTCACATCAATCAGGAGGTGGTACTTCCAACCTTCTTTCCCAGACCGCACTCCAGCCGAGCTGAAACGGTCCTCCATACCCTGGACTGTAGAAGGGCATTGAACTTCTACCTTGACCGTACGCGGGAGCACCGTAAAGCTGCTCAGCTTTTTGTGTCTTTTGACCCCAATAAATTGGGGCTCCCGGTCTCCAAGCGTACTCTGTCCATCTGGGTTGCGGACTGTATCACTTGGGCTTATGGGGCAGCCGGACTCTCCTTGGAAGGTCGAGTCACGGCTCATTGCGTTCGGGCAAAGGCTACGTCAGTGGCTTACCTCCGCTCTGTTCCGCTGGCAGACATCTGCCGGGCCACTACTTGGTCTTCGAGCCAGACTTTTGCGGTCCATTACTGTCTCGAGAGGGAGTCCCGCAGGGACAGTGCTTTCGGACAGGCAGTCCTCCGTAATCTCTTTGAGGTTTGAGCAACTCCTACCCTCCATCCCGGATGTGGGCTACCGGTGGGTAATAATTCAGCGAAGATTCCTTCCTTCTGTGCTGCTGAGCTAGAGGGAGCTCATTTTTGTGCTTAGGGTCTCCGGTAGCCTTAAGCTTGGGAGTCCCATATGTGAGGACTGACTTCCTGCTTGGTCCTGGAGAAAGCGTGGTTACTCACCTGTAACAGGTGTTCTCCAGGAGCAGCAGGAATCAGTCCTCACAACCCTCCCTCCTCCCCTTGGAGTTGCAATCATCTGCTTTAGTTTTTTTGTTTTTTTTTTTGCAAATTTTTATGCTGTCTTTTTTAGCTATGTCATCTGACTGGCTAAGATGGCACCCTTGGGCGGGAAGGCGACCGCGCATGCGTGCTGCAATTCCCAAAGGCTTTCTTTGAAAGCTGGGGAAAATTGCTCCGCGAGGGCTCCGTCGGCGCCGACGTCACCCATATGTGAGGACTGATTCCTGCTGCTCCTGGAGAACACCTGTTACAGGTGAGTAACTACGCTTTCTCATTGCAATCACATCAGCACGTCGCATCAGTGAGTTGCAAGCACTGGTGGCTGATCCACCTTATACAAGGTTTCATCATAACAAGGTAGTCCTTAGGACTCATCCACACTTTATGCCAAAGGTGGTCTCGCCTTTTCATCTTAACCAAGCGGTCTACCTGCCTGTGTTCTTTCCAAGACCTCATGCATCAAATGCAGAAAGGAATCTTCATAGTTTGTACTGTAAAAGAGCTTTAGCCTTTTACTTGCAAAAAACACAGCAAAATAGAAAGTCCTCTCAACTCTTTGTTGCTTTTGATCCTTCTCATTTGGGACTTCCAGTCTCCAAGAGAACACTGTCCAACTGGATTGCACGGTGTATTTTCTTTGCCTATCAGAGTAAGAACCTTCCTCTGGAGGGCCATGTCACTGCTCACAATGTGAGAGCCATGGCAGCTTCAATGGCTCATCTGCACTCTGTGTCTATCGACGACATCTGTCGAGCAGCCACTTGGGCCTCGGTTCATACCTTCACAGCCCATTACTGCTTGGACAAGGACTCCAGCCGGGATGCCTTGTTTGGTCAGGCTGTTCTCCAACACCTGTTCCATACCTAATCAACTCCTACCCGCCATCCCAGGTTGGATGCCAGAGATCCATGGGGGGAAGTGGAGCCCTGTCTCAGGGACACACAACTTCTGGGGTCTCTCCCTGGCATCTAAAGCTAGGGAGTCCCCATATGTGAAGACTACATTCCTGCTTGTTCCTGGAGATAGCATAGTTACTCACCTGTAACAGGTGATCTCCGGGAACAGCAGGAATTTAGTCTTCATAACCCACCCACCTCCCCTAGGAGTTGTATCTCTCTATCTATTTCTTTCTCTTTCTCTCTCTCTCTCTCTCTTTGTCTCAGCTTTAAACTCAACTGGAGAGAGGCAGTTTGGAAAAGGCGGGAAGGCAGCATGCAGGCACTGTGGGATGCTCCCAAAAGCTTCCTAATTGGACGCTGGGGAGCGTTCCCATGCAGGCTCTGTTGGTACCGACGATACCCATATGTGAAGACTAAATTCCTGCTGTTCCCGGAGATCACCTGTTACAGTTGAATAACTATGCTTTCCAGCCAGAAACAACAAAAGGAAAAGTGTAGCAGGCAATTGTCCTCAGTGAAAGAAGTCGAATGATGAATGAGAATTCAACAGCTGTAGTGTGCACAGTAACTAGAGGGGGTAAGATCCAGAGTCAAATGTTCCGTTCTGCTATTTATTTATTTAACAGCTTTTATATACCGCTTTATCCTTGAGTCAAAGTGGTTTACTTTAAAACTCATTACTCTTTACATTAAACAATAAATAATTTTATATTGAACCGCATGACTGTGTTTATTAAACAGTTTTGAGGGTATGGGCGGCATGGAGGGTCGAGCAACTTTAACTATTTTCAATAACTATTTATAGTTTAAATAGCGCTGTGCTACTGGAAAGAGTTATGGAAAATACAAATCAGCAAAGGCTTATTTTCAAAGATCTTTTCTGATTAAAATATTTAAGCACTCAAAAAGTAATACATGTGACATCATAAGCTGATTTATGGTATGTTTTCCTCCCCCACCAGACTTAATTTTAAGGATGCATTTGAATGTATGCGGAAACTTCATGTCAACCTCAATTTCATTCATGATCACAACCCAAAGGTAAATGTGTTTTTCTCTTTTTGCTTTCTAACCAGCCTAGAAAGGAACATTAGTTTATGGATTAGGGTTTCGTACTCAACCACCTTTACCTCTAAACTGCAACAATTCTAGGAGGTCATCTTTTTGTTTGTTTTTTGGTTTTATTATTTTTTGTCATGTGCACAGAAAGGTAAAAACTAGAATACTAGTTAAGTTAACCACAAAATAACTGTCTTTACAATATTGTTTTTTATTGAGTAGAGGAGTAGCCTAATGGTTAGAGCAGTGGGCTAGGACCAGGGAAGCCAGGGTTCAAATACAACTACTACTGCATGTGATCTTGGGCAAGTCACTTAACCCTTCATTGCCTCAGAAAAATCAAAGTTATCAATGTCCTTCTTTAATATACATTACCAAGTTTAAATTACGATGTAAACCGCTTTGACTGAAACGATAAAGCAGTATAAAAAACCTGTTAAATAAATAATTTAGTAGAAAAGCCCAGAAATCAGCAGCAGTGAAGCTATCAGGCTACTCAGCAAAATTAAACTGACATGTGCCCTTCAAATTTGAGATTTCCTTGAATCTGAACTAACAAAATATTTTAAATTTCAGATTGCACTACCAACTACAGTTGACTGCACACCAAGAACAGACCCATAGAACAAATCTACTATTCCATAACAGCACTAACTTTCAAAACTCACACAAGGACCATGCCCTGGAAAGGACGGCACCATAAATATTGCAGTGGAACCTAGAACATTCACACACTTACTAGGAAAACTAAACAAGCCAGATTCCTACTTAGAAACTCCTTACTAACAGGATACCTGGCTTCAGTCACACGCTTAGAACATAGATAGACCCTCATCGAATACAAAATAAGGGACCACAAATCAAAAATAGAAATATGTTGACAAAAATTAAACTGAAGTCCCAAGAAGCCACACTCTCCATGTAGCGCAACACCAAAGAAATAAAAAGACATAAATAAAGTATATGTAAATTACAAAAAACAGTGGGGGAGATATTCAGTGGTAATGGCTAGTACTTGTAAAATGCATAACCTTTACCGCTGAATTCTAACCCCAGATTTTCAATGCCGGGCCATATCAGGACACCAACATTGAATATCCGGCTCATCGCAGAACCTGGAAGCTAACCAGGAGTGGTGATATTGAGCTGCTGCCCAATTAGCTTCCATGGTTATTTGCTAGCCCAGTATTTGCCGCGCCTTTCTTTACCCACTTGTCTCTATCCTGGCAGCTGCCCAATGTCCCCACTGCCCAGTTAGCGATGGGTGCTGCCTGCACTCTGCCCTGGAACATGGTTACTACTGATTGATATCTGCAGGTGCCACCACAGCATGTCCCGATGCTAATCGCTTAGTATCAGAGCATGTAGCAGCAGCACCCGCTGATATCTAGTGGCACTAACCTTGTTAGTGCTGCTGAATATCCCATTTAGCATTCAGCATCTCCTCACCCTCTCACCTCTCCCAATGTCCAACAGTTCCCCTCCATCTCCCTAGGACCCCACCACATGTCAAGCATTTTCTCTCCATCTCCTTATCTCCACCTCCCTTGTGTCCAGCATCATTCTCTTCTCTTATCTCCCAAATTCTCCCTCATGTTCATCTGGCGGTGCCAGAAAAGAAAGTAACTCCGGCGCTGTGGTGCCTTTTTTATGTAAAAGTTTGTTCAGAGCCCCTTAAGGGGTTGAAGCAGCCTGGGCTACCACAGCACTACTGCTGCTGAATCAATCATGTAGCAGCAGCGGTGTCTTGAATCTGGAAGAATTTTTTTTTCTTTCAGTGCAGTTGACACGGCACGGGGCCATCTGCTGACAACATTACCTCACATGCCTCTGGCCAGCCCTGGGCGTGAGCTAAATCCAACTTCCATTTTAATTATCAGTGCTCATGAGGTGTGGTTACAGGGTTATACAGCAAGATAGTCTTTGAAGCCATGGGCCTTTCAAATACAACAAGGAATATAGAAACATAGAAATATGACAACAGAAAAAGACTACCTGGCCTATCTAGTCTGTCCTTCCATAACAACTACAACAGTCCCCTTTTTACCTTTAGAGATCCTCTGTGTTTGTCCCATGCTTTTTTGAATTCAGTTACTGTCCTCATCTCTACCACCTCCACTGGGAGACTATTCCACGGATCCACTACTCTTTCCGTAAAGAAATATTTCCACATATCACTCCTGAATCTATCTCCCTTCACCCTCATCTCATGTCCCCTCGTAGCAGAACTTGCTTTCAATTGAAAGAGGCTCTCTCCCTGAACATTTATGCCACGGAGGTATTTAAACATCTCAATCATATCACCTCTATCCCGCCTTTCCTCTAAGGTGTACATATTAAGATCCTTCAGTCTGTCCTCATATGCTTTATAATGAAGACCACTAATCATTTTAGTAGCCACCCTCTGCACCGACTCCATCCTATTCACATCCTTTTGAAGGTGCGGTCTCTAGAATTGCACACTATACTCCAAATGAGGTCGCACCAAAGACTTATACAGAGGCATTATCACCTCCTTTTTTCTGCTAGCCATTCCTCTCCGTATGCACCCAAGCATCCTTCTAGCTTTTGCCGTCGCCTTTTCTACCTGTTTAGCTACTTTAAGATCATCAGACACAACCACGCCTAGGTTCCGCTCTTCTTTAGTGGACAAAAGTACTTCACCCCCTATACTATATTGCTCCCTTGGATTGCTGCAGCACAAATGCATGACCTTACATTTTTTAACATTAAATCCCAGCTGCCAAATTCTAGACCATTCTTCAAGCTTAGCTAGATCCCTCCTCATGTTATCTACACCTTCCTGGGTGTCTACTCTATTGCAGATTTTGGTATCATCCGCAAAGAGGCAAACCTTACCTGAAAGCCCTTCCGCTATATCACTAATAAAGATGTTAAAAAGAATCAGACCAAGAAAAGATCCCTGGGGCACACCACTGATAACATCCTTCTCCTCAGAGTGAGCTCCATTTACTTGTACCCTTTGTCGCCTCCCACCCAACCAATTTCTAACCCAAGCAGTAACTTTAGGGTCCATCCCTAGGGTGCTCAGTTTGTTTATAAGTCGCCTGTGAGGAACAGTGTCAAAGGCTTTACTGAAATCTAAATACACCACATCTAGAGCTCTCCCTCGGTCCAACTCCCTGGTCACCCAGTCAAAGAAATCAATCAGACTTGTCTGACAAGACCTGCCTCTGGTGAATCCATGCTGCCTCGAATCCTGTAATCCGCTGGACTCCAGAAACCTCACTATTTTCTCTTTCAGCAGCATTTCCAATAATTTACTCATCACCGAAGTTAAACTAACCGGCCTGTAGTTTTCAACCACATCCTTACTTCCGCTTTTGTGTAAAGGCACCACATGTGCCTCTCTCCAGTCCTTTGGCACCACTCCCGACTCCAACGAGGCATTGAAAAGGTCAGTCAGTGGAGCTGCTAGAACGTCCCCAAGTTCCCTCAGTATTCTCGGGTGTATCCCATCCGGGCCCATCGCTTTGTCTACTTTAAGTTGAGATAGTTTCTCACGAACACAGTCTTTTGAAAATTGTTCAAGATGTCCTTTGCTTCTGTTCCTATTTGTGGGTGTTTTCTGAGGTCCTGCTCCTGGTTCTTCATCTGTGAACACAGAACAAAAATATTTGTTAAGCAATTCCGCTTTATCCTTAGCAGCTTCTACATATTCCTCCCCTGCACCCTTGAGTCTGACAATACCACTCTTGCCCTTCCTCTTCTCACTAATATATCTGGAAAATGTCTTATCCCCCCATTTTATTGCATTGGCTATTTCCTCCTTCTTTTGAATCTTTGCCTTCTTGAGTACTTTGCTAGCTTCTCTAAGTTTTTCCAAATATAGATGCTTGTCTTCCTCTGTGATCTCTTGTATTTCATGAAGGCCTCCCTCTTTTTCTTCACTTTTTCAGCTACTTCTTTCGAAAACCATAGTGGTCTCCTTTTCCTTTTACCTTTATTTACCATTTTAACAAAAAGGTTGGTTGCCCTTAAAATATCCCCTTTCAGTTTTTCCCACTGTTTTTCTACATCCCTCAGTTGTTCCCATCCAACTAACGACTCCCTGAGGTATTGGCCCATCTACGCAAAGTTAGTCTTCCTAAAGTCTAAGATCCTCGCCTTTGAATGGATTCTAACAGCCCTAGTCCTAACACTGAACCACACCATCTGGTGATCACTGGATGCAAAATGATCTCCCACTACAACATCAGAAACACTTTCACCATTGGTAAGCACCAAGTCCAGTATGGCCCCTTCACGTGTGGGGTCTGTTACCAATTGCCTGAATAGTTCTCCCTGTAGAGAATCCAGGATCTCCTTACTTCTAGATAATACTGCAGCAGGAATGTGCCAATCAACATCTGGCATATTGAAATCTCCTATCAGTAGCACTTCCCCTTTCCTAGCAATGCTGCACATGTCTTCAATTAACTCTCTGTCCACCTCTTCCTCTTGTGAGGGAGGTCTGTATATCACACCAATATAAATAGATTTCTCTTTCCCTCTTTCTAGTTTAACCCACAATGCCTCCCCTCTCCCTTTTAAGCTCTGTAATTCCAAAGCTTTAATAGTAGTTTTTACATATAGTGCCTCTCCTCCTCCCCTTCTTCCTACCCTGTCCTTTCTGAATAAAGTATAGCCAGGTATAGTTACATCCTAATCATGGTTGTCTGTGAACCATGTTTCTGTAACTGCCACTAAATCCAAGTCAACCACTCCCACCAAAGCTTCAACATCAGGGATACCCTGTCACCGCAGAAAATTTCTTCTTTAAATTTGTATTTCTTGTGGTCGCGCCTGCCTCCGCTCGACGCCTACTGGTACCGCCGGTTCTCTTTTCTTCTTCTTTTCAAAAGAAAAAAAAAATTATTATCTGAAGTGTTTCACTTCAGAAACTTTTTCTTTTTGGTGCTAGGTGTCATTTTGGGCATTAGGCCCCATTTTCCTAAAAAATGGAAAAAACAGCTAGTGGTTTTAAAAAAATGTACTAAGCGTGGCGGTACCATTTCCGTCACCGACACCCATGACTGGTGTCTCAAATGTTTAGGACCTGACCATTCTTCTTCGGAGTGTTCCTCTTGTATGGGGATGACTAAAAGAGGAAGACAGAACCGAGCTGCAAAGCTCGGTACCCTCTTTTTTTCTTCAGATGCGATGTCCATTACGTCGACGTCTTCCAGAGCCTTGTCTTCCTCCCATGGATCTCAGGTAACTAAACATAAAAGCCGGTCCTCAAAGGGTAGATCTCCTTCCAAGCATCGAGAAGCCATTGGCATTGCCCTTGAGGAAACTATACTGGCAAAACAGCCCCGGCGGGAGGCTTCAGCCTCCAAAGCACTAACGGAGCTCCAGGATGTTCTCGAGGCCTCGACCTCGGCAGAACTACTGGTGCCATGCTCAGGGGTTCCGGTTGCTTCTACCGGGACCGACACCCAGGCATCGGCAGCGTCGATAGACCAGAGATTCCTTGCTATCAAATGCAGTCTTGCAGCTCTCCTTAAGCTGTGGTACCGTTGACACTGCTACCAACGGTTCAATGGGCACCGGTACCGACACCAGTACCAGCACCGATGGTACCGGCCCTGGTGGGAATTCTGCCCATGCCGACTTTTTCGGGCATCGACAGATCGGTACCGGACCAACTCGGTGCCGACTTCGATCGATACCAATACTGTGCTTTGCATGAACATCGGGATCAGAGATGCTTCGAATCTTCAAATTCCGATGACTCAGATAACTCGGTCGGTCCCAAAGTACTTCTTCCGGAAGACTCCTCTTCTCCTCAACGCAGAATGTCTCTTCTGGAGGACATGTCTTTTCAGGATTTTATTCGTGATGTGGCCCAAGGCCTATCAATCACCGTAGCTCCTGAAAAAGAACCTAGAGCAAAGGAATTGGAAATACTCCAGTACCCTAAGGCTCCCAAAGAGGCAGCTACCCTGCCCATTCATGAAATTTTCCTGATTTGATGCTCAGAATGTGGGGAAACACCTCTGACCACATCTCCTCATTCTAGGAGACTCGATACCATGTATCGAGACTCGATACCATGTATCGAGTTCCACCATGTCCTGGTTTTCAAAAGACTCAGCTGCCACACCATTCAGTGGTAGTGGAATCAGCCATGCATAGGATGAAAAGTGCGAAAAGACATGCATCCAATCCTCCAGGTCATGAATGCAGGACTCTTGACGCCTTTGGGCGTCGAACATTTCAGGCTTCCATGCTTTCAGCTAGGATCATCTCATATATTTTATATATGGGAATGTTCCACAAAGAAGTCACAGGAGACTTGGAGTTTATGAGCCCCCCTCTCCCTGATGACAAATGACAAGACTTCCTTACTCTTGTCAAGCATGCTCAAGACGTTTCCAAGTTTCTAAATCGTGCAGCCTTTGACTGCTTTGAATGCATCAGCAGAACTTCTGCTATTGCCATTTGTGCATATCGGATTGCCTGGCTTCAGGCATCAGACTTGGAGACTTGGGTACAGGACAAATTAGGAAACATCCCTTGCACAGGAAAAAACCTCTTTGGCAAGAATTGGCAGGAAAAGGCTAATGAGATAGATACTGACAATCTCACTTTAGACAGATTATCAAAATCTACAGCCACTCCAGCCAAAAAGAAACCCTATAAAAAACCCTTTTTCAGCAAAAAGAGGAAGTATTATCTATCCTATACCCAGCAAGGGCAAGTTCAGGGTCAAGTTGCCCAAAAGGGACAATAGCAACAATCCAGACAACAAAAGAAGCCAAAAGGCCTGAGAGCTCAACCAGCTCCACAGGCTCAGCCCCCTCAAGGGCTTTGACTCCTTCCTAGAGTGCTTAGCTTTCCTGCCTCTGAAGGGTCCAGAACCCCTAAACATTCCAGGCAGGTTGTGTCATTTTCTCAACTGATGGCACCAAATAACAGCAGAAAATTGGACAATGTCCATTGTAGGGGAGGGGTACAAGCTTCATTTTCACAGCATGCACCCTCCTACAGTCGTAAGACAGTTCAATTCCCAAACCTCTCCAGACAATCTACTGGATCAAGAGGTCTCAACAATCCTTGCTCAGGAAGCAATAAAGGAAGTGCCCATTCTCCAGGACCAAGCAGGAAGTCAGTCCTCACATATGGGTGTCATCGGCGCCGATGAAGCCCCAGTGGAACATTTCCCCAGCTTTCTATGAAAGCCTTTGGGAATGCAGGCACGCATGCGCGGTTCCCTTCCCGCCTAAAGGTGCCATCTTACCTCAGTTTCTTTTTTTCCGTGAAGCCCACCGGACGTGTGTCCTGTTTTCCCGGTTAAAATTAGATTTTTTTTCGGTGATTTTCGCAATTTTTTCTCCCGGTTCGACGCCGGTTTCCCTCCCGCCGGGTTTGGTACACCGGTATCGAGCCCGATTCTTCTTTTTCGGTTTTTGCCCTTCGTGGCTGGCGTTCGCGCCCTTTTTTCAATTTTTCCCTGGAAGGCCGGTCCTTTGACCTCGTGGGGACTCTTTTTTTTCCCCAATGGCTTCCAGCGATTTTAAAAAGTGTGATCGGTGTAAGAAATTAATGTCTCTCACCGACACACACGACAGCTGCCTTCGGTGCCTTGGCCCCGATCACGACCCTAAGTCATGCGGGCCATGTGGAAAGATGTCTTCCAAGGCACTCCGAAGTCGACAGCAGCAAAAAGAAAGGCTTTTCTCGGACTCAGCCTCCGGCCGGGCCCGGACCTCGTCTGAGGCCTCGACATCTCGGGATTCCGATCCCGAGCGCTGTCGAGGCTCCTCGGACACGGGGTCCCCTGACCGGGAACGCAAGAGGAAGAAGCGGCTTGCGAGGGCGTCGTCGGAGGAGGTCCCTGGTTCCTCGAGGGCCAGGTCTAAGACCCCCGACCGTCGCCCCAGGCCCGTGGAACACGAGAAGCCTGCTAAAGTTCCTCATGTGGAGCCGGAGTCTGCTAGACATGTAAGCCTCGTAGTCCTCGAGGACTCTCCTCCCAGGGAGCCGCCGCAGGGGCCCGAGTCGGTGGCTGCTGCGTCTCCCGAGCTGAGTCTCAGGATGACAACCTTGGAGAGCAGATTGTCTGCCTTCATGGAGCAGCAGCAGGCACTGATGGCCAGCCTATCTGGCACATCTGCCCCGACCACCGGGACATCGACTTCGAAGTCGACCCCGGAGACCGAGCCAATACTCGAGTCCATCGTGGCTCGAAGTCGACCTTGGTCGCGGTCTCCCTCGACCTCCCGTTCAGTACCGAGGGCGTCGACACCGGTGCCTTCGGCGTCGGGGCGGGTGCTCCAGGGTCCCGCGGGGTCGGACCCTGACTCTTCCTCGGACGAGTCAGCCTGGGAGACGGAGGACGAGGAGTCTCCTGACACCTTCAAGACTCGGTGCGTCCCGTCAGACTCACCACAGTGTGAGCCCCGGAGTAAGTCCCCCCCCGGAGGATACTCGGTTCTGGGAGTTCGTCCGGGATATGGCCGCTGACTTGGCTATCCCGGTGGACCCCGAGGAGGAGCCTCGAGCTGAAGAGCTTGAGGTCCTACAGTATGACTCTCCTCCGAAGGAGGCCTTTACTGTCCTGGTTCCTCCGATGCTGGAACGGCTCCTCTTCCGGATGTGGGAGGCACCGGCCTCGGCGCTGGTTTTAAGCAAGTGAGTCGACTTGATCTATCGACTCAGGAAGAGCCCTGGCTTTCAGAAGGCACAGCTACCACACCATTCCATGGTTGTGGAATCGGCCATGCATCGTCTGAAGAGCCAGAAGATGCACTCTGCGGTGCCCCCCGGCAGGGAGGCCCAGAACCTCGATGGCGTCTGTAGAAAGTGCTTCCAGGGCTCGATGCTTGCTTGCCGTGTCCAGTCTTACCAGCTGTACATGGGCATGTACTTGCGGGACCTGGCCAAGGAGTTGGCCGGGTTCTCTGCTGGACTCTCCGGGGAACCCTTGCAGAGATTCAAGACCTTGTCCTCGGGGATTCGGGACTGCTTGAAGTTCATGTCCCATGCCTCCTACAATGGCTTCGAGGCTTCGGCCCGAGTTGCGGCAGCTGGCATCGCGGCTCGACGCCAGGCATGGCTGCAGTCATCGGACCTCGAGCCATAGGTTCAGGACAAGTTGGTCGATGTCCCTTGCCGAGGTGAGATCCCTTTTGGCAAGCCCATGACCGAGAAGGCCGCTCAGCTCGAAACTGAGCACCTCACCCGGACAGGGCTGTCGAGGAAGACCTCTGCCCCTTCTCATAAAAAGAAGGGCTTGGGTAAAAAGCCCTTTTACCCGAGGAAGGGCACTGCCTACAAACAGTACCCACAATATCAGGCTGCCCAAGCTGCCTCCCAGGGTCAGCAAGCCAAGAGCCAGGGTAATGGGCCCCGCAGGCAGAGGACCCCCAAGCCTCCGGCCCCTGCTGCCACCCAGCAGGGTGGGGTTTTTTGACTCCTTGAGCTTAGCCTCTCCTCCACTGCTCTCCCAACCCTGCACAGGAGGTCGCCTCGCCCTCTTTGCCCACCAGTGGCCCCTTATCACCGGGGACAGTTGGGTGCGGGAGATAGTCCACAAGGGCTATGCCCTGCATTTTCACCAACTGCCTCCACCATATTTTCCAGGGGAGCCTCCAAGGCCTCCCCTGCACACAGACCTTCTTCTATAAGAGCTTCATGGTCTGTTGGTGGACCGGGCGGTGGAGCCTGTGCCTCCCCACTTACAAGGTCACGGTTTCTACTCCAGGTATTTCCTGGTGCCCAAAAGAACTGATGGCCTTTGACCCATTCTGGACCTCAGGAACCTCAACAAGTTCCTAGTGAAGGAGAAGTTCAAGATGCTTACTCTTGGAACACTTCTGTCCTACCTCCAGCAGGGAGATTGGCTATGCTCTTTAGATCTAAAGGATGCGTACACTCACCTCCTCATTCATCCAGACCACAGAAAGTATCTCAGGTTCATTGTGGGAGGAAACCATTATCAATACAGAGTGCTTTCGGCCTCACCTCCGCCCCCAGAGTCTTCACAAAGTGCCTAGCAGTGGTGGCGGCCTACCTGAGAAACCAGGGCATCTTTGTCTTCCCCTATCTGGACGACTGGCTCATCAGGGGTCAGACGTGTCAGGAGGCCAAACAAGCCACCTTCAGCACTATTGCTCTTCTCCAAAGGCTGGGGTTTGTCATAAACTTCGCAAAGTCCACTTTGCTCCCCTCCCAGAACTTGGAGTTCATAGGAGCAAGGCTAGACTCTCTGCTGGCAAAGGCTTTCTTGCCAGCAGACAGGGCCCAAAGGTTGATGGCCTTGGCAAATCTGTTTCTCAGCAGGTCCTTGGTCTCCGCCAGACTCTGCCTGAGGCTTCTAGGCCACATGGCTTCGACAGTACATGTGACCCCCAATGCCAGGCTCCATATGAGGTCTGCACAGTGGTGCCTTCGGTCTCAGTGGTCACAGGCCACCGGCAGCCTCAGAGACAGGATAAAGGTGTCCAGACAATTTCTACACTACCTCAACTGGTGGCTGCACCCACCCAATCTACTGAAGGGGGTGCCTTTTCAGATTCCAGGGTACACAGTAGTGATGACCACAGACGCCTCCCTGCAAGGCTGGGGAGCTCATTGTCTAGGCAAGTGCACCCAGGGCCTCTGGTCTCCTTGGGAAGCTGCACAGCAGATCAATCTCCTCGAACTCAGAGCTATTCGATTAATGCTCAAAGCTTTCACTCCTACCCTGGCTCTCCAATCTGTCCTGATTCAGACAGACAACCAAGTAGCCATGTTTTATGTGAACAAACCGGGCGGGACTGGGTCCTGGATCCTTTGTCGGGAAGCTCAGGACCTTTGTTCATTTGCCCTCAAGCACAACATGCTCCTCAAGGCTGTGTACCTTCCAGGCAAGGACAATTACCTGGCAGACAGGTTAAGCAGAATACTGCAGCCCCATGAGTGGCAGCTGCATCCTTCAGTAGTTCAGAAGATCTTCCTAAAATGGGGCCTCCCTTTGATAGATCTCTTTGCCAGCCCAATGAACAAGCAACTGCCAAAGTTCTGCTCCAGGCAACCACATCCTCTGCGGATAGCAGCGGATGCTTTTCTGATATCCTGGTCTCAGGGCCTCCTCTATGCGTTTCCTCCCATGCCCTTGGTGGCCCGAACTCTCTTCAATATTCTTCAGGACAAGGCCTCGGTCCTGCTGGTGGCTCCCAGGTGGCCGAGACAGCCTTGGTTTCCTCTTCTACTTCAACTGGCGGTGGATCCTCCACTACCTCTGGGGTTGCAACCCGACCTTCTCACACAGGAGCAGCGTTCCCTTCTGCACCCCAATCTCAAAGCTCTCAAGGGTAGTTTTGGCTCCCTGGGGCCTACCTCAGGAAGTTGAGGAGGTTGTCCTAGCCTCTAGGAAACAGTCCACTAGGAAAACCTATGCTCTCAAATGGAAGAGGTTTTCTGTGTGGTGTCAGCTGCTTACAGAGGATCCTTTCTCCTGTACCTTGCCAGTAGTCCTTCAGTACTTACTGCATTTGTCAAATCAGGGACTTAAGTCCAATTCTGTTTGGGTCCACCTCTCAGCTCTAGCAGCTCACCACTCACTGGTGGAGGGGCATTCTCTGTCTGGTCACCCCTTGGTGTCCCGCTTTCTGAGGGGCTTGCTTTTGCTCAAGCCTCCCATCCGTCCTCCTGCCCCTGAGTGGGAGCTGAATGTGGTCTTGCAGCAACTGACTCGCCCACCTTTTGAGCCGATGGCTACATGTCCACTACGCTTCCTCTCCTGGAAGACACTCTTCCTGATAGCCCTTAACTCGGCTAGGCGAGTGAGTGAGCTTCAGGCCCTGGTCTGTGATAGGCCTTACACCAGGATTTATAGGAACAGGGTAGTCCTTAGGACTCATCCAAAGTTCCTCCCTAAGGTTGTCTCCCCTTTCCACCTCAACCAGGAGGTGGTTCTTCCAACATTCTTCCCTAGGCCTCATGGAAGCCAGGCCGAAGCAGTTCTGCATACCCTGGACTGTAGGAGGGCCTTATCCTTCTACCTTGACCGTACGCAGGGGCATAGAAGGGCTACTGAGCTCTTCGTATCCTTTGACCCCAATAATTGGGGTTGGCTGTGTCCAAGCGTACCTTGTCCATCTGTGTGGCTGACTGTATCACCTGGGCTTACAAGGCGGCTGACCTTCCTTTGCAGGGTAGAGTCACGGCCCATCGTGTCCGGGCAATGGCTGCCTCAGTGGCTCATCTCCGCTCTGTGCCCTTGGTAGACATCTGCAGGGCTGCAACTTGGTCTTCAAGCCAGACCTTTGCGGCCCATTACTGCCTGGAGAGGGAGTCCCGTAGGGACAGTGCTTTTGGCCAAGCAGTACTCCAGAATCTCTTTGAGGTTTAGGCAACTCCTGCCCTCTGTTGGGCTATCGGTGGAGGTTGTGTCCTTGAAAAGCCTTTCTTTGCTGCTGAGACTAGAGGGAGTTCTCTTGTTCAGCCTGGGTTCCTCGGTAGCCCAGAGCTTGGGAGTCACCCATATGTGAGGACTGACTTCCTGCTTGGTTCTGGAGAAAGAGTAGTTACTCACCTGTAACAGGTGTTCTCCAGGAGCAGCAGGAATCAGTCCTCACAACCCTCCCTCCTCCCCTTGTAGTTGCAGTTGTACATAGTTTATTTTTCATTTTTGTGTGCTGTTCTTAGCTATGTCTTTTGACTGAGGTAAGATGGCACCTTTAGGCGGGAAGGGAACCGCGCATGCGTGCCTGCATTCCCAAAGGCTTTCATAGAAAGCTGGGGAAATGCTCCGCTGGGGCTTCATCGGCGCCGATGACACCCGCTGGGGCTTCATCGGCGCCGATGACACCCGCTGGGGCTTCATCGGCGCCGATGACACCCATATGTGAGGACTGATTCCTGCTGCTCCTGGAGAACACCTGTTACAGGTGAGTAACTACTCTTTCCCCAACAGGGTACAGGGTTCTATTCCCCCTATTTTCTTATTCCAAAGAAAACAGGAGGAGACAGACCCATTCTAGACCTCAGAGAATTGAACAAATATCTGTTCAAGAAAAGTTCAAAATGATTTCTCTGGGAACTCTTCTGCCATACCTTCAAAGTCAGGATTGGCTTTGCTCTCTAGATCTAAAGAATGCATATACTCATATTCTGATCCATCCAGATCACAGGAAATTCTTACGATTCCTTTTCAAGGGAAAACGCCTCCAATACAGGGTTCTTCCTTTTGGTCTGGCTTTGGCACCAAGAGTATTCACGAAATGCATGACAGTAGTAGCTGCATTCCTGCGAACCCTAGGGATATTCGTCTTCCCTTACTTGGACAACTGGCTCATTCGAGCCCCCACGATTCCAGAAGCCAGCTCTGCACTGTCTCGCACAATCCGAATTCTCCAATACTTGGGATTGGTCATAAACTTTCCAAAATCCCAATTTGTTCCTTCTCAGACCCTGGAGTTCATAGGAGCTTGTTTAGATACCAGACAGTCAAGGGCTTTCCTCCCCACAGCCCCGCTGTCTTTGCATAATGCAACTAGCTTCTCAAGCAGCGGGACAGTCCTCCCTAACTGCTCGAGAACTGCTGCAATTACTGGGACATATGGCATCCACAGTTCATGTAGTTCCCTAGGCTCGTCTCCACATGCGAGCAGCCTAGTGGACACTATCCACACAGTGGACACAGGCCGTCTGTCAGACAAGATATCAAACTCACAACAACTGATCTTGTCTCTACAATGGTGGCAATCACTGGAGAATCTTTAGTGAGGTCTCCTTTCCAACAACCCCCATTCCAGGCCACCCTAACAACAGATGCATCACAAGTGGGATTGGGAGCACACCTGCACCATCTCTCCACCCAGGGTACCTGGACTCCACAGGAGGCTTGTCTTCACATAAACCTCCTAGAACTCAGAGCAGTCTATCTAGCTCTTTTATTCCATGCCCAACTCAGCTACAAGACAGTCCTAGTCCAAACGGACAATCAAGTAGCCATTTTCTACGTGAACAAGCAGGGCAGAACAGGCTCTCTGTCATTATGCAGCGAAGCTTTATGACTATGGGCCCTCTCCAGAGAGCATCAAATTCACCTTCTCGTGGTATATCTTCCAGGCATTCAAAACATTTGGGCAGACAAACTCAACCGAGTACTGCTGCCTCACGAATGGTCTCTCCACCTAGACCAGGTGATAAAGATATTTCACGTCTGGGGAACCCCAGACATAGACCTCTTTGCAAGTCCACTGAATGCCAAACTTCCCCGGTTCTGTTCCAGAATTCCGGCTCACAATTGCCAGGCAAGGGACGCCTTCCTCCTTCACTGGGGTCAGGACTTCCTCTATGCCTTCCCACCCATTCCCCTCATCCCCAAAACACTCTTCAAGCTTCAGAGAGGCAGAGGTCGTATGATCCTCATAGCGCCACGGTGGCCACGACAAATGTGGTATCCCCTGCTTCTACATCTCTCTCAAGCTGCACCTCTGGAGTTAGGGTGTGCTCCAGACCTTCTCTCTCAAGAGAACGGGCTGCTATGGCACCCGAATCCCCAGTCCCTGCATCTCAGGGCCTGGTTGCTGAAAGCCTAGACCTGCAGGATCTTAACCTTTCCCAACAGGTAAAGGATGTCCTTCAGGCTTCCAGAAAACCTTCCATAAGATGTTCTTACGCCTTCAAGTGGAAACATTTTACTATATGGTGTTCTCAAAAGGGCTTAAACCCCCTTGTGATACCTTTGAAATCGGTACTAGAGTACCTACTTCATTTATCAAATTCTGGTCTAAAGACAAATTCAGTAAGAGTCCATCTTAGTGCACTTGCAGCTTCCTATAAGCCTCTAAATGGACAACCAATTTCCTCTCATCCATTCATAGCAAGATTTATGAGAGGTCTTCTAATAACAAAGCCTCCCATCAGGACACCACCGGTAGCATGGGATTTAAATCTAGTTCTCGGACAGCTCATGAAACCGCCCTTTGAGCCTTTAACCACTACAGCCCAAAATGTTTATCCTGGAAGGTCATCTTCCTAATTGCAATCACCTCCGCACATCACATTAGTGAATTGCAAGCTTTAGTGGCTGATCCCCCTTATACAAGGTTTCACCATGATAAGGTTGTTCTCAGAACTCATCCACATTTTATGCCAAAGGTGGTTTCGCCTTTTCATTGAAATCATTTGATTTACCTTCCTGTATTCTTTCCGAGGCCTCATGCCTCTCATACAGAAAGGAACCTTCATACTTTGGACTGTAAAAGAGCCTTGGCTTTTTACCTACAAAGGAACACAACATCATAGAAAGTCTTCTCAACTTTTTGTTGCTTTTGATTCTAGTCATTTGGGACTTCCAGTCTCCAAAAGAACTCTATCTAAATGGATTGCACAATGCATATCTTTTACTTATGACAGTAAGAGTCTTCCTCTTCAAGGCCATCTTCCTCTTCAAGGCCATGTCACAGCACATAATGTGAGAGCCATGGCAGCCTCTATGGCTAATCTTCACTCTGTGTCTATCGATGACATCTGTCGAGCAGCCACCTGGGCTTCTATGCACACCTTCACTGCCCATTACTGTCTAGATAAAGCCTCCCATCAGGATGCCTTCTTTGGCCAGTCTGTTCTTCAACATCTCTTTCAGACTTAATTGAACTTCTACCCACCAACCCTGGTAGGATGCCAGAGATCCATGGGAGGAAGCATGGCCCACCTCACTATAGGTGGCAGCTTCCTGGGGCCATCTCCCTGGCATCTTCAGCTAGGGAGTCCCCATATGTGAAGACTAGATTCCTGCTTGTTCCTGGAGATAGCGTAGTTACTCACCTGTAATAGGTGATCTCCAGGAACAGCAGGAATTTAGTCTTCACAACCCACCCACCTCCCCTAGGAGTTGTCTCTCTATTTCTCTGTCTCTTTCCTCTCTCTCTCTATCCTTTCACTCAGCTACAAACTTAACTGAAGAGGGACAGTTGGAAAGATGGGAAGGCAGCACGCATGTGCTGAGGGATGCTCCCAAAAGCGTTCCTATTGGACGCTGGGGAGCGTTCCCGCGCAGGCTCTGTTGGTACCCATGATACCCCATATGTGAAGACTAAATTCCTGCTGTTACAGGTGAGTAACTACGCTTTCCTGACATTACTTTTCAGTTTACCCCCTTGCGGCTTCATGTTATGCTCTCTAGTTTTACAGCTTCCTCGTCTTTGGAAGAGGTTTGTTTATTCATTAATATTCTTTAAGTATGTCCTTTCTTTTGCTGTGGTCTATGGTTTTTGCTGATAGCTAGGTGTTTCCGTGGTGGTTTGGGCCTCTCTGGTGATGTGCCGGTTTGATGAGGTTTCTAAATTACAGTGGGTCTGGTTGTAGTTGTTGGTGTGTTGCTCTTCTGAGATTGCTTTGTTTGTGCTGTCCTTTCGTCATTTGTTCCTTGTTGGTCTGTTGGCATTGCTGTAAGATTGTGCCACTGGTAGCCGTTGGTTTTCTGTCTTCAGCAGGGTCAGTCTGTGGTGTGTTGCCTCTGTGTGGAGGAAGTTTTCGCAAACTCTCCTTGTTCATTTCGGCAGGTCCCCGCCTAGTGTACTGTATTGCTACATGTATCCAAAGATTTGGTCTGACAGGGAGAGAAGAGTATTAAGTGGCCCTGGGAAATCTGGCTGTTACTGAGCAAGCTAGCTAGTTTATTTAAAAATATTTGTATGCAGCATATTTGAAGAGCCAGTACATCCTGCTAGACTAGTCCAGATCAAGTGTATATGCACCCCTACAAGCAGATGATGGAGACAAAAACTAGAAGTTTCCAGTGATGACACCGCTGGTATAAGGATTGCTGAAACTAGGGGCACTCTTCAGTATTTCTTTGCCTTCAGCAGAAGATGGTTGCTGGAGTGTTGCCCTGTACTTTTTTAAGGAGCACCTAGGCTCACAGCCCAGGGCTGCTATTCCCCTGATAGAGCCATATTTTGTTGTGTTGGAGCTCCTGAGATACTGTCCTAAGTAGTGTCTTTCCCACTGGAGTCCCTTTTGGTGTCTGGTGTGACTGAGGCACTTTTTCTGGTTGAATTAACCAATGAGGTCCAGAATTCCCACCAGCTCAGGCTGGCCAATTGAGGCCATTCGGAGGGCAGGTGAGGTCCACCTCAGTGGGTGGGGGCATACTCTTTCTTCTGTCTGTCTCTGTCTTTCTATGACTACCATTACCTCATTTTCCCCTTCCCCCAGGTCTGCTGAAAAACAAAGTAAAATAAAATATGAGAAGTATAGAGGCAGTGACCTTCTTTGAGGCTAAGGCAGGGGCTGGGGCTGGGGTCTGTGCCTTTGCCAGATTTGAAGAAGGGAGGTGTGAATCTGTGGCCACGGTGGATTAGACCAATTGCTGCAGGCAGGTGGGGGGAGAGAGCTGTGGGGGGAGGCCCTGGGGGGGGGGGCGTGGAAACAGGCTGCTTGCCTTACCTGGTGTGGTGACTTTGTCATTGTTTGCAGTTGTTTAGGCTGCCTTCTGGTGGCCTTTTCAGCCACAGGCGGGGCCTCAGAGTGTCGCAGCATTAGGGATCATAGTGGGGGATTGCCTTCAGTGCCTGTTGGGAGGCCGATTCAGCCCGGTCCCAGGGAGGTCTCCACCCCTGATGTCCTCTGAAGCTTGTCCTGAGTCAGGCCCAATGGAGATCCCACTGCAGAAGCACCCTCACCTTTCTTATGAGGAAGACACACCTGATGGGGCATTGGGTTCACAGAGATTCCTTCCCTGGGATGGGGAGGAGGGGGTGGACTCCAGTAGTCCAGGCAATAGCAAGAGCGTGGAAGAGGCTGAAATTTTGCCCATAGAAGGAGGATGACTTGCAGGTCATCTATCTGTTCCAGTGCAAGGCATTGGCTTCCTTTATTGCATAGGTCAGCTCGGCACACCGCTTCACAGATGTGGCAGTGGAAGAGAAGTCTGAGAGGGATCTCATGTTGGAGGGAGATGTTTCCTCTTCTACAGGCAGTTTGTCACATGATTCTGGGGGCACTGAGATGCCCCAATTGGGATCCTGTGAGGAGGCAAGATTATGGGTAAGTTGTATGGCCTTCTTCAAGCAGCTGGGGGATAGTTGGTTGTTTTCCAATGGTGGACGCCTTGGTGCACCCAGTGTCCACTGTAACCACTGCCCTGGTTTTTGGTGGCGCTGCTGCCCTTTGGGGCTATAAGGATCACAAGATGGAGGCACTGTTTAAGACTGTTTTTGCGGCTTTGGCTCTTGGCATGCAGACCTCCATTTGTAGAGCTTGGTGACTAGGACACCCCTTCAATGGGTTCAGTAATTGTCAGAGGATTTGGAGTCGGTTTGGCTGGAATCCTCAGGCTGTGTATCTGACCCACTCGGATGTATGATCTTATTTGGCTGGTGGCACATGCTGTTGCAACAGCAGCAAGGCCTTGACAAGGCCCGACTTACCAAGCTGCATTTAAAGGATCACTTCTGTTGAGGCAGGACTTTGAGAAGTTGGTTAAAATTTGTGGGAGACTAAGCCTAACAGCTGCCTGAAGACAAACCCAGTGTGTGCCTGAATCATGAAGACTATGTAGGTTCTGGGAATTGTTCAAGATGGTTACGTTATAGAGTGTGCCGAGCCTTTCTCAATTGCCTTTGTGGTCTCTCCCTGCTGCTCTCGGCTCAAGAGAGCAGCAGTCAAAGCTAGTTTTGAAAGGCTGCTCCTTGTGCCAGTACCTCCTCACAAACAGAGCCAAGGTTGGTATTCCATCTATTTTGTGGTCTCAAAGGAGGACAGTTCCTTCCAGCTAATTCTCGACCACAAGGCAGTCAGTACTTGCCTACATGTCTCTCATTTCCGTATGGAGACCCTGTGGTCGGTCATCCAAGCAGTCAGGAAAAGAAGTTTATGGCATCCCTGTCCCTGCTACTAGGAGGACTAGGTGTCCACCAAGGGCAACATAATTTTAGGGGTGGTGCTGGTGCAGAAAATCAATAATACAGCTGAGTAAATGTAATCAAACTCTGGAATTTGTTACCAGAGGATGTAGTAAAAAGCTGTTAGTGTAGTTGGGTTTAAAAAGGATTTGGACAAGCTCCTGGAGGAAAGGTCCATAAATCATTATTAATAAGGACCGGGTAATCCACTGCTTACCCCCCAGGACAAGCATTGTGGAACCTGTGCATCTCTTTGAGGACCTGCCAGGTATTTATGGCCTGGATTGGCTACTGTTGGAAACAGGATCCTGGGCTTGATGGACCTTGGTTTCACCTAGTAAGGCATTCCTTATGTTCTTATGTTCACTAGTGGTGAAAAACATGCAAACAAAAAAATCCAGTACTGTCTACCAATGCTGCTGATCGCCGATGATGTTGCTACCCTCCCCAGCACTAAAGATGACATGGGGTCCCTGAGCACATGGGCGTGCTCAAGTTCCACCTTCTCCAAACTTCTTGTTTTGAATGGGGCATGCACATGTGCTGAGATCACGACCTGGCAGCCTGCGGTCTCTGCAAAAGAATGTCCAGTAAGACCCTCAAGAGTCGCCAGCAGCAGCACAACCAGTTTTACCCTGAGTCCCTGGTGCCTCTGAAGGCCAAGGCCTCGTCTGAGGCCCCAACGTCTTGGGCGGAACCTCCCAAACCAGAGCTTCATTGAGGGTCCTCAGAAAGGGGGTCTCCCTTGAGGGAACCCAGGAAGAAAGATAAATCCTTGAAGATGGCATCCTTGGACAGTTCCGACCGGCCAGGTGCACCCGGCTCTGGCCACGCAGTCCGAGACATTCGTCCGAGGCTTCGGAGAGGGAACAGCCTGCAAAGGTCCCCTAAAAGGATCTGACCGCGGGCTGGCCTCGGTCCCCAGACACCATCCTCGTCAAGGATTCCCCTTCAGGGGAGCCAGCATCGGGCCAGAGTCCCTCAGTGCCCGTGCCGAAGGCTGCAGAGCCTTCTGGTCTGGAGTCCAGACTGGCGACCCTGGAGCTCAGTTTTTTTGCCTTCATGGACCAGCAGCGGGCACTGTTGCTCGGCACAGCTGATTCATCCGCCCCGATCACCGGGCCCTCGATGTTCAAGACATCTCCGGAGGCCAAGCCGATCCTCGATGTTCTTTGGCCTTGAGTTGATCCTTGGCCGAGGTCGTGATTGGAGTCCCGCTCGACGGGACCCCGTCATCCCTGGCAAGTATGCCGTGCGCTGGCCGCAGGGCATTGGGGGCCCTGAGGCTCACGGAGCAGCCCTCCTACGAGTCCTCAACAGACTACTCTTGAGTGGGAGAGGGTGGATGAGGAGTCCCCTGATACTCATCTCCATCATGACATCCCATCTGACTCTTCCATCTCAGCCTCACGGCAATCCCTGCCGAAGGATACAGGCTTCCTTGATTTCGTCAAGGATCTGTCAAAGGCCCTGGCGTTCCCTACTGAGTCGGAGGATGACCCTCATGCGGATAAGTTGGAAATCCTCCAGTACGAGACGCCTTTGAGGAAATCGCTCACGGTGCCCATTCCTCCCATCCTGGAACGACTGATGCTCCGGATGTGGGAGACACCGGCTTCGGTACCGGTGGTGAGCAAGTGGCTTGACTCAATGTACCGAGTCTGCCTGTGACCGGGCTTCCAAAAGTCACAGCTGCCGCATAACTCCATGGTGGTGGAGTCAGCCATGCATCGGCTGAAAAGCCAGAAGACACACTCCTCGGTGCCCCCCAGCAGGGAGGCCCGCACCCTGGACGCCCTCGGCAGAAAATACTAACAGGGCTCAGTGCTCATCAGCCACATCCAGGCCTACCAGCTGTACATGGGCATGTACCTGAGAGACCTGGTGAAGGAACGCGCCGGGTTCTTAGCTGGTCTCTCTGAGGAACCCTTGCAGCGGTTAAAGAATCTGGCCAAGGCAATCCGTGAATGCTCCAAATTCATGTCTCGACTGGCCTATTACAGGTTCGAGTAGTGATGGCGCGCATCGGTGCACGCCGCCAAACTTGGCTGCAGTCGTCGGACTTCAAGCAGTGAGTTCACGACAAATTCCTCTTTTAGGATGTTTCTTCATAAGAATATAATTTTTTTTCCATACTAGCAGACAAATGTTCCATCAAATCCAGCATCCTGTTTCCAGCATTGGCCAATGCAGGATCCCAATAGTATCTGGACTCCATACTACTTATCCCAAGGATGTACAGTGGATTTTTCCCAATGCACTTTACTACTACTACTACTACTACTACTGAGCATTTGTATAGCGCTACAAGACGTATGCAGCACTGCACAGACATGTAAGAGACAGTCCCTGCTCATCAGCGCTTACAATCTAAAGACAGACAACACAATAGGTGTAGACAGGGATACATCTAGGGAGAATGGTAAGGAAACACAAAGGAGAAATGGTGAATCAAGATCCAAAAGCAGCAGCAAAGAGATTTCAGCCTGGATTTGAAAAGGGTCAGAAAAGGTGACATACAGACTCAGGTAGTTTGTTGTAGGCATAAGGAGCAGCAAGGTGAAAGGAGCGAAGTCTGGAATTAGCAGTAGAAGAGAAAGGTACAGATAGAAGCAATTTGCCAGAAGAGCGGAGTTCCCGAGGAGGGGTGTAGGGAGAGAAAAGAGAGGAAAGGTAGTGAGGAGCTGCAGAATGAATGCACTTATAGGTCAGCAGGAGAAGTTTGAACTGGATGGGGAAACGGATAGGTTGAGAGAAGATTAGCCATGCAGCAGAGTGGTGAACAGATTAAAGGGGAGAGGGATGATTCAGTGGAGACCAGCAAGGAGTAGGTTATAATAATCAATACGGGAGATGATTAAGGAGTGGATAAGTGTCTTAGTAGTGTGTTCAGAAATAAATGGGTGGCTTTCCCCTGGGCCGGTGGTGTCCTGATTTTTTTGGGGTTGACGGGACAGCGGGGTTCCACCCTCTGTCCGTTGACGTTAATGGTTTGTGGTCTTTTCCTCCAGGAATTTCTCCAAACCTTTTATTAAACTCAGTTACATTAGAAGCTTTTACTACCATAATAAAGATTCCCTTTAGGTTAGAATGTATCCAGATGTATGTAAATGTACTCATTGGGTTCTGTAGAAACATGATGGCAGAAAAAGATCACATGGTCTATCTAGTCTATCTTTTCATATCAACCATTACAAGAGTCACCTTTTTTCCTTTAGAGAACCTCTGTGTTTGTCCCATGCTTTTTTCAATTTAGATACTGCCCTCATCTCTACCACCTCCACTGGGAGACTATTCCACACATCTACTACTCTTTCTGTAAAGAAATATTTCTGCATATTACTCCTGGGTCTATCCTCTTTCACCCTCATCCTATATCCCCTCGTAGTAGAGCTTGCTTTCAGTCGAAAGAGGCTCTCCTCCTGTGCATTTATGCCATGGAGGTATTTAAACATCTCACCTCTGTCCCACCTTTCCTCTAAAGTATACATATTAAGGTCCTTAAGTCTGTCCTCACATGCTTTATAACAAAGGCTACTAACCATTTTAGTAGCCACCCTCTGTACCGACTCCAGTCTGTTTATATCCTTGTGAAGGTGCAGTCTCCAGAATTGCACACAATACTCCAAGTGAGGTTGTACCAAAGACTTATACAGAAGCACTATCACCTCCTTTCTTCTGCTGGCCATTCCTCTCCCTATGCACTCAAGCATCCTTCTAGCTTTTGCCATTGTCTTTTCTACCTGTTTAGCTACTTTGAGATTGTCAGATACAGTCACGCCTAGGCCCCGTTCTTCTTTCGTGGACAGAAGTGTGTCACCCACTATACTGTACTGCTCCCTTGGATTGTTGCAGCCCAAATGCAAGACTGCATTTTTAGCATTAAATCTCAGCTGCCAAATTCTAGACCCCTCCTCATGTTATCTACGCCTTCCTGGGTGTCTACTCTGTTGCAGATTTTGATGATATCAGAAAAGAGGCAAACCTTATCTAAGGGCCCTTCCGCAATATCACTAACAAAGATGTTAAAAAGAATCGGACCAAGGACAGATCCCTGCGGCACACCACTGGTAACCCCTTCTCAGAGTGAGCTCTATTTACCTGTACCCTTTGTCGCCTCCCATTCAACCAATTTCTAACCCAATCAGTAACTTTACGGTCCATCCCTAGGGTGCTCAGTTTGTTTATATGTCTCCTGTGTGGAATAGTGGCAAATGCTTTACTGAGATCTAAATACACCACAATCTAAAACAAAGCTCAATCAACAAACGGGCCACAAAACATTTGAACTGTATGCATCATCCGTGTGGAACTCTCTACCAGACACAATAAGGAACATCACCGACCTCTCCTCCTTCCACAGACACTTGAAACCCCACTTATTCTCTGACCACTTTGGTCCCACCACCTAGCCAGACAACCGACATGCCACCAAAAGGACAAACACCATCAAGACAAAACCTACATCTGTAAAAAAGAAAAACAAATAGCTGGCCTATTGTATATAGTTCATTGTTTGGAAATAATTGGCCATTAGATACTATGTAACTAGTGAATTACGTATTCAAGCAATTCTGTTATTTGTTAACTAAATTCTCTCTTGTTCTATGTACTTGATGTTTTCTTCAATGTAAACCACTTTGGCCAGGTGAAAAGCGGTATATAAGCCTAGCTAAATAAATAGATGATGGAGCTTTTGCTCTTCTCCTTCTCCCAAACATCACCACTCAATAGGATAGCACACTTCTAAATCCCAACCCTTCCCAATTAGTTCTTTTAGCATGGATGGTGAAAGAAAAGTAGTGCAAGAATATCCCCTAGACATTAAAACCATCTTGTTAGTATCCTGCCATCCTTCTACTAGAAAATCATATGGTCGCAAATGGAAGAGATTTTCCATCTGGTGTATCAAAGACAACCTGGACCCCCGCATGCATGCTCCATCACAGACACTCTATGGTATTTGCTTCACCTATCCCAAATGGGATTAAGGACCACCTCAGTCACTGTACACCTTTGTGCCAGCTTACCATTATCCGATGGACGGATTTCATTGCAAAACAGGGTAATACTTTGCCTGAAAACTCTCAAAGGAGTTTTGGTGGTCATTTTTAAAAGTTAATTCTTTTTTTTTTTAATTTAAATTTTTATTATCACACATCATAATATATATCACTTATCATAAAATACGTCACATAACCTTGAAACCCCAACCAAACTTAGAATACACAATCTTTTGCTACCTTTGTACATACTATAATTCTTATTCCAGTGGAGAGATACCCTCTCACTGCGTGTATCTCCTCTAAACTGCCCAACAGTGTATCTTTATTAACATATACAATTCTACATACTTATCTTCATTCACTAAATGACTGCCTTTACAATATTGCATTCCATTGTCCTGTATCACTCAGTCTTTTTGTGTGGTTATCATATAGCCTATCACAATAAAACATAATTCTCTCTAAACTGCATGTTGCGTGTTTAGTTTCTCTTATGTGTATTATTTGATACCACACAGTCAAAACTTTGTAGAGCACGAAGCTTCCACAAACCCCAAACAATGTATCATACCTTTCGCTAACACTAGCAATCCAACCCTCTGGTCCCCGTACTAATCCCCCCCATGACATCTCAAACTGTCCCTACCAATATAGCAACTATTCCACACAAACACTCCTCCTCAACTACACCCCCCTTGTACCCCCCTCATTTTACCAAAACCTTTTTTATTTAAGTTCGGTTCTCCAATGATGAGAGTGGTTAGAACACTGGCTTGGTAACCAAGCAACCAGGGTTCAATTCTCACTAGCACTCTTTGTGGCCTTGGGCAAGTCACTTAACCCTCCATTGCCTCGGAAGAAAGGCCTGGCAATCTACTTCCGGTGACACTGCCAAGAAAACCCAGGAGCTTCTGGGTCGCTAGGAGTCAGGACTGACTCAAAGGCACAAATTGCAATGTTCTCCAATGATGCTTAGTCCTCCACCCCTCCCATAACACCATAAAAATGGGCACTGTCACCCCTCTTCCCCCCTTCATGTGACTTACTAAGCTCCTACCCCCTACCCCCCCCCACTATTACCCCCCGAGCCCCCTTACCCTTTGAAACCCACACATTATTAAGCATGGAATCACTTCATTGCCCTACTCCCCCACTTTGCCAGTAACTCCCTCCCTGCCCTCCCCTGTCCCCCACCCTTCCACTCCCCCCTTCGTAACCAATTCCAAACGTCCCCCCCCCCCCCCCACTGCCTCTCCACTTTTTCCATGGTACCCTTTTTTATCCCTGTGATCTTATGCATTTGATACAGTTCCGACAATCGCCTAGCGTAACTGCCTATCGGTGGCAACAAACAATTCTTCCAGTGCATTGCAACCTCACATCTTGCCGCTAAAATACATTGCCTCACTATACTCCATGCACCTTCCCCCCTCTTAAGCAGCATAAGAACATAAGATATGCCATACTGGGTCAGACCAAGGTCCATCAAGCCCAGTATTCTGTTTCCAACAGTGGCCAATCTAGGTCATACGTACCTAGCAGTTTCCCCAAGGGACACAGGTTCCACAATGCTTGTATTGGTTCAAGCATTGATATCCTGGGTCCCTTCTTAATAATGGTTTATGGACTTTTCCTCCAGGAACTTGTCCAAACCTTTTTTAAACCCAGCTACACTAACAGCCTTTACTACATCCTCCGGTAACAAATTCCAGAGTTTGATTACACGTTGAGTGAAAAAATATTTTCTTTTATTAGTCTTAAATAGTTTACCCTGTAGCTTCATTGCATGTCCCCTAGTCTTTCTATATTCTGATAAGGTAAACAATCGATCTACGTTTACCCGTTCCACTCCGTTCATTAATTTATAGACTTCTATCATATCTCCCCTCAGCCGTCTCTTTTCCAGGTTAAAGAGCCCCAACCTTTTTAGCCTTTCTTCATAGGAGTATCCTTCCATCCCCTTTACCATTTTGGTGGCTCTTCTCTGAACCTTTTCTAAAATCGCTATATCCTTTTTAAGATAAGGCGACCAGAATTGCACACAATATTCAAGGTGCGGTCTCACCATGGAACGATATAGAGGCATTATAATATCTTTTGTTTTATTTTCCATTCCTTTCCTTATCATACCTAGCATTCTATTTGCTCTCTTGGCCGCCGCTGCACACTGGGCCAAGGGTTTTAACATGGTATCCACAATGACTCCTAAATCTTTTTCCTGGGTGGTGGTTCCTAATGTGGAACCTTGCATCGTGTAACCATAGTTTGGGTTGTTCTTCCCTAGGTGCATAACCTTGCACTTGTCCACATTAAATTTCATCTACCATTTTGATGCCCAGTCTTCCAATTTATCAAGATCCTCTTGCAATTTTCCACAATCCTCTTGGGTTTTGACAACTTTAAATAGTTTTGTATCATCTGCAAATTTGATAACCTCACTCGTTATTCCACTTTCCAGGTCATTTATGAATATGTCAAAAAGCAGCGGACCCAGCACAGATCCCTGGGGTACACCACTATTCACCTTTCTCCATTGGGAAAATTGGCCATTTAGCCCTACCCTCTGCAAACATATCTCCGGCGTCAATACCAAACTGGTTCCTGTAATGCTCCTAATGCTCTCCCCAATTATCTCCCAGTATTGTTTTACTGCCGGGCATGTCCACCACATATGTAACCAGGTGCCTTTCGCACCACACGTCCTCCAACATTCATCTGACTGACAGACCGCCACTTTAAACAAGCGTTCCGGTGTCAGGTACCATCTAGTCAGCACTTTCCATCCATTCTCTATAAGGGAGGTAGCTATTGAAGATTTTGCTATTTCCAAAGCTATCCGCTCCCACACTTCCATCTCCCAAGTCACCCCCAGCTCTTTCTCCCAAGCCTGCATATAACTGAGTTTCTCCTCCCCTCTCGTAGTCAAGCCTTTATAGATTCGCGATATAGCCCCTTCCTCCCCAACAAACCTAGACAGCTCCCTTCAAACCACCCCGGCTCCTTAACAATATCCTGCCAATGTTTCCTCTGCCTGACATACGAGCCAATTTGTCAATATGCGAATCTGTCACTATCCCGCAATTGATACAGATCTCTAATGCCTACAAAATCCCTTATCCCTTCCCCACCAATTATAACACAGGTCTGCGACTAAAAAGCTGTTTGATTATTTTCATCTAATTTCCATGTATTTTGGTGTGCTGAAAACAAATAAAATATTGAAAAAACTCCTAGACGTCATGATTTGCCACAACATACAAAATTGTCTTCAAATTTATCCAATTTTTTCAAATTGCTATTAATTAATTCAAATTACTATTAATTAATTCACATAAGTGCATTTAAGATATAAAATGCCGACTTCCGGTGACGTCGGAACCCGATGGCCGCCTGAAATCTAAGCTCCGTCCCGAATGAGCAACTAATGCCCTCACTGGCTGCGTAAACACCCCGAAAGGCACCCCCTTAGCACCATACCTGTTGCTGTTCAATCCGACGGACCTATGGCTGGAAAAAAGTTGAGCGCCGACCTCAAAGCATTCTCTTTTAAACCCTCGGCGGGGTCTCGGATACGGGCTGCTAAGATGGCGGCGGGTCGTGGTGAGCCTGGAGGAACGGGAGAGACGGGAGATGGAGGTGGAGGATTGAGTGAAATTCAGGCCCTCCGGGCGGACCTCCAGGGGTGGTTTGAGTCTTCCCGGCAGGATTTTGAGAGCCTCAGAACAGAGGTGCACACTTGGCTCCAAGAAGTGAAAGGAGATCTGGCTGGGCTGGGAGGCCGGCTAGAAGAGTTAGAGACACAGTTTGGGGAGCACGTGGGCCAGTATGCTATGGCTGAGCAGCGCATGGACACGCTGAGCCTCCTCCATGAGGAGGTCTGGCAAAAACTTGAAGACCTGGAGAACAGGTCCCGCAGAGCTAACCTGCGGATCAGGGGCCTACCGGAGCAAGAGGGCACGGTGAACTATGTGCTCTTGGCTGAGGAGTTTTGTGGGGCTGTGCTACGTAAAGCGGAGGTGGCCACTGATTCTGTGTGTTTGAAAGTTGAAAGAGCGCACCAGGCGCTGGGCCCCCGCCAGGACAATCAGCCTCGGGATGTGATCCTGTGTCTCCATGAGTATCGCACCAAAGAATTGGTTCTGGCTGCAGCGCGGAAGCTGGGGCGCATACAATGGCAGGAGGCGGAGGTGGAGGTTTTCGCTGATATTTCCAGCATTACAATGCGCAAACGCCGTGAATATCAGACAGTGACGAAGAAGCTGAGAGATGAGAATGTACGATATCGGTGGCTCTTCCCTGTAGGGCTACAATATTCGCTTAGTGGCAAGTCCTTCACTGTCCATTCTGTGGAGGCGGCAATCCAGAGTATGCAGCAAATGGGATGGTCAGATGTTCCGATGCCCCCTCCGAGTGCAGCGAGCGGATCGGGGAAGCCTGGGACACAACGGCCCCACTACTTGCAGTGGAGCAGAGCCGCGGGGGGCGACCGACGCCTACGGAGGCACCGACCCGCCAAAGATCAGCCTTCTGTGGACTCCTGAGCTTCTGATGTGGGGGGTCTGAGCAAGGCCCTAGTTCATGTTGGTCTGGACGCCTTGGACATGCAACCTGGGATGTGTGCAGGGTATTTGGGGTGTGTTGGGGAGGGATTGTTTATGGTGGGTGTCTTTCTAGGGTGGTTGGTTTCTGTGAGTTTGTAGGGGTTTGCTGTGTAATTTAGGTTGTTGAGGGGGGCTTTCTGGGGCTGCGGTCCTGTTGACGCAGGTTGCACTGTGGGGGTTGGGGTGGTGGGAGGGGGGTGGGGGGGAGGAGTGGGGGTTGGGGGGGTGGGGGGGAGGTGGGGGGGGAGGGCAGGGAGGGGTTATTGTTTAAATCGAAGCTCTTTATCAAGGATGACTGAAACTCTCGGCCATGGCTTCATATAGCATGGTGACGATTAATGCCAGGGGTCTCAACACTTTCAGGAAGCGCCAGCTCTTTTTTAAGGAGTGTGACAGGCTGGGGGGTGACATTGTTTTTGTTCAGGAAACTCACCTGAGGGTGAGAGATGAGCGGTGCATGGGGCATAGGCATTTCCCGCTACAGTTTTTCGCTTCAAATAGACGTGAGAGGAAGCGGGGAGGCGTTGGGATCCTCCTCTCCTCAAGGGTGGCTGGGCAGGTGACAGAGTGTGTCCGAGATACTGGAGGCCGGTATGTGATCCTACAACTTAAAGTAGGGGGGGACCTTTTTACCCTGGTAAGTGCCTATGCCCCGAATGTCAACCAAGGGGAGTTCTTTTTGAACCTGCAGGGGGTGCTCCTGGGGAAGGCCAAAGGCAAATTGATCATGGCGGGTGACTTTAACGTTGCCCTGGACCCCCTGGTGGATACTTCCAGGGGGGCCTCGTCACCGCCTTCAGCTGAAAAAGTTGTTGGGCAAGCTGGACCTGGTAGATGTGTGGCGAGAGGTGAACTATGGTCAGCGTGATTACACCTATTACTCCTCAGTACATGAATCTTACTCGAGGATTGATTTGTTTCTCGTGGATAAAACCTTATTGGGGGGGGGTTCAGGATTGTTTGATTCGGGAGTGCACCTGGTCGGATCATGCCCCCCTGACGTGCCAGCTCCGGCTCAGTAGGCAGGGCCCGTGCCGCGCATGGTGGAAATTGAATGAATCCCTGCTGGCTGACCCGGAGGTGATACTTCAGCTTCGTGATACCATATCTGAATATTTATCTCTGAATGACACGGGAGAAGTTACCCCTGGGACCCTTTGGGAATGTCTGAAGGCTGTAGTGCGTGGGAAACTAATCTCAGTAGGGTCCCATAAGAAAAAGATTCGACTGGCTCAGCAGGGGGACCTATTGGCCGCTATACGGGCGCTTGAGACCCGATTAAAGGGTAACCCGTCTGATGGGACCTTGCGTGAGTCGCTGCGGGGCCTCCGGAAGGAGCTGAGTGAGCTATACCTACATGAGACTCAGTACAAGCTTCAGCTGCTACAGCAGCGCAATTTTGAATATGGTAATAAGGCGGGGAGACTGTTGGCCCGCAAGGTACGGAAATGGACAACGCGAAATGCTATTCTTAAGATTAAAGATGAACGGGGGCGGTTGTTGTGGCTCACCCATGAAATTGAAGACAGATTTGTGCAGTTTTATCGCAATTTGTATACTCCTGAACAAGTGGCGGGGGAGGAGACTCTCTCGGCCTATTTGGAAGGTGTGAAGCTTCCTAGATTGTCTGCGCGGGACAGTGCGGAGCTGTCTCAGCGCATTAGTGAGCAGGAGGTGCTGGCTGTAATTAAGGGTTTGAAGCCCCACAAAGCCCCGGGGATGGATGGATTCTCCAACCTATTTTATAAAACCTTTGCGGGCCAGTTGGTAGAACCACTTGTGGAGATGTATAATTCCTTTGGTGATGGCTGCCCGCTCCCGGCGTCCTTGCGCTTGGCCGGGATTAGCATCCTCCATAAAGAGGGGAAGGATCCCACAGACTGTGGCTCTTATCGGCCGATTTCTTTATTGGGCTGTGACTTTAAGATATTTACTAGGGTGCTGGCCAATAGACTGCTACCGCACCTAGGGCGGTTAATTCATCCTAATCAATCCGGGTTTATCCCTGGTAGGTATACCTCGGACAACATCCGTCGGGCGCTGAACTTGATGTGGCGGAGCTCTCGGTCCGGGTCGCCCTTGGCGTTATTAGCGGTGGACGCCGAGAAGGCCTTTGACCGAGTGAGTTGGCCCTTCCTGTTTAAGTCTCTGGAAGCGGTGGGGGTACAGGGGGCTTTCTTATCCTGGGTTAAGAGTCTCTATAACCAGCCACTGGCGTGTTTGAAAATTAATGGGGCGGTCACCCAGACCTTTGAGCTACAGCGAGGGACACGGCAGGGCTGCCCCCTGTCGCCCTTGTTGTTCGTTTTGGCAATGGAACCCATGGCGCAGCGCGTTCGTGACAGTTCTGAGATCTCTGGGATCTCAGTTGGGGCTGTACAGCATAAAATTTCTTTATTTGCTGACGACGTGCTCTTTTTCATTACTAATCCTGTGGAATCTTTGGCGGCGCTTCAGGCGGAGCTGGCTGCGTATGGTGAAGTCTCCGGCTTTCGGATGAATGTTACCAAATCGGAGGTGCTCAATGTTTCCCTCACCGAGGAGGTGGTTGCTCGGGTACAACAGCTTTTTTCGTTTAAGTGGGCCCGTGGCAGTATTCGTTATCTAGGAGTACAGATCACGACACAATTGGGACAATTGTTTGCGGCCAATTATAAAGTAGCCTACACCGCTCTGTTTAAAGAGTTGGATAGGTGGGAGAGCTTTGAGGTTTCTTGGCTGGGGCGGATTGCGTTACTTAAAATGATAGCCTTGCCCCGGTTGTTATACTTACTTATGAATCTGCCCATAAGGGTGCCCCGGCCTTTTTTGAAAAGGCTTCAGGCCAGATGTTTAAAGTTTGTATGGCGTGGGAAACGGCCGCGAGTGGCATGGAATGTTTTGTGTGCGAATAAAACAGAGGGGGGAATGGGACTTCCGTTGTTTTCCCGCTATTATGAAGCCGCCCGCATGCGGGAGGCCTTTGAGTGGGTGTTCCGTGAGGAAGCTGAGTGGGTGGTTCTTGAGCAGGCCGAGCTGCGGCCGCCGACTACCTTGGCAGCCTTGCTTTGGACGGAGGGAATCGGGGGCGGGGAAGTGTTGGAGAACCCCTTCCTCAAGTTGACTCTGGTATATTGGCGGAAGTGGCATGGGCATTGGTATGGTCGGTTGGGCGTCTCCAAATTTATACCCTTGGTGGGCTCTCCTGGTTTCCCTCCTGGGCTTCGGGATCCCATGTTTGTTCGGTGGGCAAGGAATGGGCTGCAGTATGTTGGTCAGTTTCGGGAGGGGGGACACTGGGTTACTTTTGAGGACCTGGAGAATGAGTTCCAGCTTCGCCTCGCCGACCGCTATCGTTTTTTGCAGGCCCTCCATTTCTCCCAGTCCTTGGGGAGGAGAGGGAATGGAGAGAAGGGTGAGATGGTGGATGACCTTATTTCCCGGGGTCAAGTTAAAGGGTTAATTTCCACAGTGTATAAATTAATGGATTCCACAAACTTTGCAGCCTGGGCGCATCGACGGGCATGGGAGGGAGATTTAAATCGCTCCTGGGAGGGAGAACAATGGCAGAAGGTCTGTAAGGGCCTCCTGACGGGACTTGTGGCCAGCTCCATACTGGAGCATAATTATAAGATGTTATATCGCTGGTACCTGACCCCACAGCGGCTGCAGAAGTGGGGGGGAGGTCAGGCGCTTTGTTGGCGGCAATGTGGCGGATTGGGCTCTTTCATGCATATTTGGTGGGGCTGCCCTGTCATTCAGAGAACTTGGGTGGCGGTGCAAGCATGGTATGGCAGTATTGTTGGGCGGCCTATCCCTTGGGGTCCCTGTATGGCTCTTCTTAATGTGGGTAGCGAATCCCTCTCGGGAGACCTGGCCGGGTGGTGTGGTATTCTCTGTACTGCAACCCGTCAATGTATTGCTCGATGTTGGAGGAAAGCTGAACCGCCCGATATATCGATGGTCCAGGGCCAGGTTGCCCATCTATATCTCATGTATCGCCTCACAGCACTGCGGGTGCGGCGGCCCATGCGCTTCCAAACTGTCTGGGACCAGTATCTTGAGTGGTGTAAGAGACCCCTGGGCTAGTACTTATATTTTGCTCTGTTTCTCTTTGTGTTTGCCTTCTGTGGAGGCTGTGGCCTGTTGTATGGTTTGTATAGTCTTGAGTCTTCGATTGTATGGTGACAGTTGTGTTTGGGGGTGGGGTGGGGGGGGCGTTGGGTGTTTTTGTGGGCATTCTGCTGTGTCTGTTCTGTATTATGTATATTGTAGTCACCTGTTGGATAAATAATAAAGGGGGGGGAAAAAAAAAAAGATATAAAATGCCAAAAAAACCTTAAAGGGGTTGTCCGAGTTATGTAAAAAAAATATAGCACTGTAAATGTGATGGTCAGCAATATATACATAAGCTAAGCAAGTTTTAAGTCCGTGCTTCTAATGGTAGAAGGGGTTAATCTTTCCTGAAGAATCCAGTGGGAGGGAGACACAGGGCAGATAGCAGCAGCTCCGTTCAGTTCAGTCTCGTGTACAGACATAGAGCTGCTCTCTCCTGCATGCCACACTTGTGCACGAATCATCATCAGGTTCTTGGTTCTAGGCTGTTCACACTTTTTCATCGCAAATCGTGTTAGCTCGTCATTCTTCAACCATTATGTTATGGCTCCGCGAAAATGTATTACTTCGCCAGACAGTTTCTGTTTCATCTGTGGTGAATGTACAGTGTTGAAGCAACAGCAGTATATTACAGACTTTGTGAAAAAAGTATACTTTGCATACTTTGGACTAAAAATTGGAGATCAAGATAGTCTGGACGCCTCATAAAGTATGCAAACTGTGTGTTGAGGACCTCCGAAACTGGTTGAAGGGTAAGAAAAAATCTTTCCGCTATGGGATTCCTATGGTATGGCGAGAGCAAAAGAACCATAGTGACGACTGTTACTTTTGTTCATGCGATGTGAAAGGGTTTAATTCCAAATGGAAGCATTCCATTTCATACCCCAATCTTCACTCGGCAATTCGTCCCATCCCCCATGGCACAGATATACCAGTACCCAAGCCCCCTGCTACCTTGGAAGAGATACCTAGCTCCGATGAAGGTGAAGTCATACCTGAACCAGATGACGAATCAAGTTCTGACTTTGAAGATGATACAAGACCAAAATTGTTTTCTCAGGAGGAGATGAATGATTTGGTAAGAGACTTGAATCTTCCCAAAGATGCCACTGAGTTACTCGGATCAAGGCTGAAAAGCAGGAATATATTGTTGCCAGGAGTGTCATCGACTGTACCAGGCCTTGCCATCAGGTATCCCTGCCTTTTCTATTATGCAACCCAATCTGTCATCAACAGCACCCTTCGTGAATCTTGGCAAGTATCTTTTTTCACCAAACAAATTTCCTGTCCCTAGGCGGAGTCAAGTCACAGCTCACTAACTGCATTATATAGTGATATCAGTTGTCAATCTCTGTTCTTCCTTGACCTTAGATATCTGCAGAGCTGCTACTTGGGTATCTACCCATATGTTTACTGTGCATTACTCTCTGGTTCAGCAGTCAGGCTCCAAGGGTGGTTTTGTTCACAATTTATTACAGTAGACAGTAGTTTTGCTATATGTTGTCACTTGCTGTAGTAAACAAAACTTGCCTCAACATTCCACTGACATTGCTCTGGGGTTTTTGCCTTACTTCCTCAGTTTTCTTCAATTAAACTTACATTGCGATGGCCTCTTCTGCCATAACCTTTACTGGTCCTTGAACTCTGAGTTATATGGTTGCCTTATCCAGTTTGTTCACAGAGATAGCTGAATTGATTACCTGTTGACAGATATTCTCTGTGAATAGCAGGCTAAGCAACTACACAGTCCCCTCCCCTTAGCTTGAATCTGGAACATTTAGTCTGGAGAGCTTTGGAATTTGCTAGCTTTGGAACTGATCAGCAGGGTGGCATTTGCAGATGCTCAGAAAGTCTTCTAGACTTTCCTGGGCTCTGGAAGAGCAAGTCCATGCAGTTGACACCAGGTGGTAACATCACTTCATATGTGATGTCTTATCCTGCTGTCCTTGGAGAACACCCTTAGAGATAAGCAGCCTAGCTTATTTTATGAGCCTTCACACCTTTACGAGATTTCTTTAAAGTAGAATGTCTAGAGCTTCCGGTGTTTGCCCAAAAGCCATACCTGTAGTTCCTCCTTAAGCATGTGCATTAATGAGTAAGTGAATCCTTATTTGGTAGTCTGTTTGCTTGCATTTATAGTTTTTCCTAAAATCGTAGTTTTGGGTCAAACTACCCTAATAGTGGTCATTGTTGCAGTTGTCTTTTTACTTTGCTTTTGTTTCTCTTGCTGAATTGTTGAATGTGTATATGCTATTCTTTCACGAGAGATTGTGTCTTGTTGTAATTGGATATCAAAATAACATTTTAAAAAAAGTAGGCACTATGTCTTCTCCTTGTCTACTTTTACACATCTGTGCAATTTTATAAGAGCCTACTTGAGCTTGTAGAATGCTGTTCAGCATGCTCAAGCTCCTTGTAAAATTACCCCCAAGCATAATGTAGTAGTGGAGGGAAAGAGAAAACCACAAATGGATTATTTTTTAGGACCTCCTTTTTCATGAGCCAGTAAATATAAAAGGCAACAGAATTTTCCAAAGTATCTTAAATAAAAAGAGAAACACAAGAAAAATAAGGTGATACCTTTTTATTGGACTGACTTAATACATTTTTGGATTAGCTTTCAAATGTTTAAATCTTCATGTCAGGACAGTACGAGCAACAGATAATACCATATATATAAAATAAGGAATCACCTTTTCTTCTTTTTTTGTTTCTCTATTTATTTATTTATTTAACAGGTTTTCTATACCGCTTTATCATTTCAATCAAAGTGGTTTACATTGTAACTTAAACTTGGTAATGTACATTAAACAGGGATATTGATAACTTGGATTTTTCTGAGGCAATGGAGGGTTAAGTGACTTGCCAAGGCCACAAGGGGTGCTAGTGGGAATTGAACTCTGGTCTCTGGGTTCCCAAGCCAGTGCTCTAACCATTTAACCATCTATTTAACTATCATAAATGTGGACTAACATGGCAATCGCACTACTATCTCCAGGAACAAGCAGGAATGAGTCTTCACATATGGGTATCGTCGGTACCGACGGAGCCTGCGCGGGAACGTTCCCCAGCGTCCAATCAGAAAGCTTTTGGGAGCATCCCACAGTGCCTGCGTGCTGCCTTCCCGCCTTTCCCAACTGTCTCTCCTCAGTTCTTCTTTTTCCGCGGAGCCAGCGGGTCGTGTTCCTGTCACCGCAGAAGAATTTCTTTATTTTTGTTTATTTCTTTTGTGTCGCGTCTGCCTTCTTCGACGCTCCACCGGTACCGCTGGTCTTTTTCTTTTCTTCTTGCTAAAAAAAAAAAAATCTTTTTTCCGTTTCTTTTTTCTTCAGGTGCACTTGCGTTTTGGGCCTTAGGCCCAAAACCATTTTTCCTTAACATGGAAAAACCTGCCTCAGGATTTAAGAAGTGCACAAAATGTGGCGGTACAATTTCCGTCACTGACACCCATGACTGGTGTCTAAAATGTTTAGGTCCTGATTGTATGTCCTGCTCTATGATGTCTAAAAGAGGTTGGCAGAACCGAGCTGCCAAGCTCAGTACCCTGTTTCCCTCTGATGCGGCTTCGGTAGCATCGACGTCTTCCAAGGCTGCTGCTTCCTCACATGGATCTCAGGTAACTAAACATAAATCCAGCCGGTCCTCGAATGGTAGATCTCCTTTTAAGCATTGAGATGCCTCTGGCGTTGCCCTCAAGGATTCTGCACCGGCGAAATTACCCCGGTGGGAGGCTTCGGCCTCTAAAGCATCATCATCGGGGTTCCAGGATGATCTCGATGGCGTGGCCTCGACAGATCTCCTGGTGCCATGCTCTGGGGTACCGGTGGCTTCTACCGGTACCGACTTCCAAGCATTGGCGGCGTCGATGGATCAGAGGATTCTGTCCATAGAACGCAGTCTGGCGGCTTTCCTTGTGGCATTGACGCCCGTGGTACCGCAACAGACTACCCCACCGGTACCGGCTCTAGCATCGCCATTGGTACCGATCCCGGTACCGGTGGCATCGACATCGGCATCGGTGTCCGCTATGCCGGTACTCTGTCCTCTGAAGCCCTCCGGTACTGATACCCCGGTACCGGTTATTCCCGATACCGATCCCAGTCGGTACGGGTATCGGGCTTTGCAAGAGCATCCGGACAGACGATACTTCGATTCCTCTGAAGACTCTGAGGATTCTGAAGAGTCGGTCGATGCAGTGATGCTTCTTCCACAGGAGGAGTCCTCTCCTAAACAAAGGATGTCTCCTCCAGAGGACTTGTCTTTTCAAGACTTCATCAGGGAGGTGGCTCGGGGCCTTTCTATTACGGTGGCCCCTGAGACAGAACCCAGAACCAAGGAGTTAGATATTTTACAATATTGTAAAACTCCTAAGGAGGCAGCTACCTTGCCTGTTCATTGTGTATGATCTCATGTTGAGGATGTGGGAAGCACCTCTGACCACCTCCCCTCATTCTCGCAGGTTGGATACCATGTATCTTGTCCCTCCTTGTCTTGGTTTCCATAAAACTCAACTTCCTCACCACTCTATTTGGTTGAGTCTGCTATGAGAAAGATTAGAAGTGCCAAAAGACATGCCTCTAATCCTCCAGGACGTGAATGTAGAACCCTGAATGCTTTTGGAAGAAAAGTCTTCCAAGCTTCCATGCTTGCTGCGAGAATTAATTCCTATAGTCTTTACATGGGAATGTTCTTAAAAGAAGTCACTGATCATTTGCAGACTTTAAGTCCTTTCATTTCTGAAAATAAAATACAGGACTTTCTCACTTGGCTCAAACATGCCCAAGATATCTCCAAATTTGCCAACCGTGCAGCTTTCAACTCCTTTGAATGTGTAAGCAGAGCCTCAGCTATTGCCATAGGTGCACATAGAATTGCTTGGCTTCAAGCATCTGATTTGGAGATCTGGGTTCAAGATGAATTGGGAAATATCCCTTGTACAGGTGAAAACCTGTTTGGTAAAGATTGGCAAGCAAAAGCCAATCAGATGGATGCTGAAAATTCTGCCTTGGATAGACTATCCAAATTCACAGCAGCTCCTGCTAAGAAAAGGTTGTTCAAGAAAACACCTTTTTCTAAAATGGGAAGATTCTATCCTGCTTATGGTCAGCGGGCATCTTCTGCAGCTCAGTTCCCTACCAAACGTCAGCAATCATCCAAACAGAGCAAAGCAAAGGCTGCTAAGCCTCCACCGACCCAGCAACCTCAGCCCCCTCAGAGCCTTTGACTTTCCGCTAGAGAACTTAGCCTTCCTGGCTCTGGAAGGACCAGAGCCCTCCACCAAATTACAGCAGAGCATTGGACACTCTCCATCATAAGAGAGGGGTACAAACTTCATTTTTCAAGCTTGCCCCCCTCACACAGAATGCACCAGTTCAATTCTCCAACCTCCCTCCTCAACCTGTTGGGGCAGGAGGTTGCCACCCTTCTCACCCAGGGGGCAATAGAGGAAGTGCCTCTTCAACAACAGGGCACAGGTTTCTACTCCCCCTATTTTCTTATCCCAAAGAAAACAGGGGGCTACAGACCCATCTTAGATCTCAGAGAATTGAACAGATTCCTAGTCAAGGAAAAATTCAAAATGATTTCTCTGGGAACTCTGCTGCCATACCTTCAGAGTCAGAATTGGCTTTGTTCTCTAGATCTCAAGGATGCGTACACCCATGTTTTCATCCATCCAACTCACAGAAGGTTCCTTCGGTTCCTTTTTCAAGGGAAGCATTATCAATACAGTGTTCCCTTTTGGTCTGGCCTCTGCACCAAGGGTGTTCACAAAATGCATGGCAGTGGTAGCTGCATTTCTGCGCACTCTGGGAATATTCGTCTTCCCTTATTTGGACGACTGGCTCATTCGAGCTCCCACTCAGTCAGAGGCCAAGAGTTCTCTAGCCTGCACAATGAGTATCCTTCAGTATTTAGGGCTGATAATAAACATCCCAAAATCCAATTTAACCCCTACTCAGTCCCTGGAGTTTATAGGGGCGTTGCTGGATACCACAAAGACAAGGGCCTATCTCCCCCAGGCCCGTTGCCTCCCTCACTTAACTGCTGGAGAGATGTTACAGTTACTAGGCCACATGGCATCCACCGTGCATGTGGTACCATATGCTCGCCTTCACATGAGAGCAGCTCAGTGGACTTTCTCCACCCAATGGACCCAGGCATTAGACTGCCTGTCAGACAAAATAGCAAACACAAGTCGCCTCATTTTGTCTCTCCAGTGGTGGAAGTCCCCTCAAAACCTGTTGCTGGGGTCCCCCTTTCAGCAGTCTCTACCCCAAGCAACTCTCACAACAGATGCTTCTCCAATGGGGTGGGGAGCTCATCTACAAGACCTCTCCACCCAGGACATCTGGTCCCCACAGGAGAGTTGTCTACATATCAATCTCTCGGAACTCAGAGCAATCTTCCTTGCTCTGCGGGTGTTCCACACCCTGCTCAGCTGCAAGACAGTCCTTATCCACACGGACAATCAGGTAGCCATGTTCTTTGTGAACAAGCAGGGTGGAACTGGCTCTCTGTCGCTTTGCAACGAAGCTTTGTGACTGTGGGCCCTCGCCAGAGAGCATCAGATTCATCTTCTGGCAGTTTATCTTCCAGGCGTTCAAAACTCTTGGGCAGACAGACTCAGTCGAGTTCTGCTTCCACACGAGTGGTCACTACATGTGGACCAGGTCCCCAGGAATTTTCAGATTTGGGGAACCCCAGACATAGACCTCTCTGCAAGTCCGTGGAATGCCAAACTTCCTCGGTTCTGTTCCAGAACTCCGGCTCAGGGAGCTCAGGCAAGGGAGGCTTTCCTCCTTCACTGGGGTCAAGACTTCCTGTATGCCTTTCCACCCATTCCCCTAATTCCCAAAGCCCTGTTCAAGCTTCAGAGAGACAGAGGCCACATGATTCTCATAGCTCCACATTGGCCATGACAAGTGTGGTACCCTCTGCTTCTACATCTCTCTCAAGCTCCCTCCCTCGAGTTAGGGTCTGCTCCAGATCTCCGATCTCAAGAGGACGGAAAGTTATGGCATCCCAATCCCCAGTCTCTGCATCTCAGGGCTTGGTTGCTGAAGGCCTAGATCTCCAAGATCTTCATCTTTCTCAACAGGTGAAAGATGTTCTTTATGCTTCCAGAAAACCTTCCACTAGACGTTCTTATGCTTTCAAGTGGAAGAGGTTTACTATCTGGTGCTCTGAGAAGGGTCTTAACCCCCTTGCCATACCCTTGGAATCTTTGCTGGATTATCTCCTCCATCTGTCTAATGCAGGCCTTAAAACAAATTCAGTAAGGGTCCATTTGAGTGCTATTGCAGCTTCCCTTAAGCCTCTAAATGGACAACCTATTTCCTCTCATCCTCTTGTAGCAAGGTTCATGAGAGGCCTCCTTTTAACAAAGCCCTCCCATTAGACCACCTCCGGTGGCATTGGACTTGAACCTGGTTCTTGGTCAGCTTATGAAGCAGCCTTTTGAACCTTTGGCTACCACCTCCTTGAAATACCTTTCTTGGAAAGTTATCTTTCTCATTGCAATCACATCAGCACGTCGTATTAGTGAATTGCAAGCACTCGTAGCTAATCCACCTTATAGAAGGTTCCATTATAACTAGGTAGTCCTTAGGACTCATCCACACTTTATGCCTAAGGTGGTCTCGCCCTTTCACCTCAACCAGGAGGTCTACCTACCTGTCTTTTTTCCAGGGCCTCATGCATCAAGTGCAGAGAGGAATCTTCATACCTTGGACTGTAAAAGAGCTCTGGCTTTTTATTTACAAAGGGTCCAACAAGAGAACAGCTAACTGCCACGAAGGCAGAAAAATACCAGTCCAAAAACATGGCAGAAAGGGTAAAAACAAGCCTTTATTATCCAGGGAATGAGTGCTGCCAAAAACCCGACACTGGCCGTGTTTCGTGTGAAACTTCTTCAGGGGTATGGCTCAACTAAAAGTAAAATCACAAATGGATAAAACCAAAACATAAAAAAACATAACAATGGTTAATAAAATAAACATGACAATTAATATAATTATAACTAAGGAACGTCAAGACTCAAAGGATGAAATTGCTTGACGAACAGTAAACAAAGTTATTACAAATATATGAATAAAACCCATGCTTAGACAATGAAAAATAAGGGATTATAGATTAAAAAATGCAAGACAGCAAACAACTTACATCAAAATGCAACAAAAATGCATATAAATATACCAACCCATTTTTCTGTTGTAGTTATATTTGTTGATGTATTTATAATGGTATTATAATTATTTAATGGGTTGGTATATTTATATGCATTTTTGTTGCTTTTTGATGTAAGTTGTTTGCTGTCTTGCATTTTTTAATCTATAATCCCTTATTTTTCATTGTCTAAGCATGGGTTTTATTCATATATTTGTAATAACTTTGTTTACTGTTCGTCAAGCAATTTCATCCTTTGAGTCTTGACGTTCCTTAGTTATAATTATATTAATTGTCATGTTTATTTTATTAACCATTGTTATGTTTTTTTATGTTTTGGTTTTATCCATTTGTGTTTTTACTTTTAGTTGAGCCATACCCCTGAAGAGGTTTCACACGAAACACGGCCAGTGTCGGGTTTTTGGCAGCACTCATTCCCTGGATAATAAAGGCTTGTTTTTACCCTTTCTGCCATGTTTTTGGACTGGTATTTTTATTTACAAAGGACACAGCAACATAGGAAGTCCTCTCAGCTCTTTGTTGCCTTTGATCCTTCTCATTTGGGACTACCAGTCTCCAAGAGAACACTATCCAACTGGATTGCCCAGTGTATTTCTTTCGCCTATCAGAGTAAGAACCTTTCTCTGGAGGGCCATGTCACAGCTCACAATGTGAGGGCCATGGCAGCCTCAATGGCTCATTGAAACTCTGTGTCTATTGACGACATATGTCGAGCAGCCACTTGGGAAGCGTGGTCTAGTGGTTAGGACAAGGTACTTCAGGCCGGAGGGTCGGGGGTTCAAGTCCCACCTGGGGACAGCAATCTCAGGCCGGAGGGATTGTGATTTCTAGTCCTATAGGCACTCCTTGTGGTCTTGGGCAAGCCACTTAACCCTCCAATGCCCATGTTCCCTGTATGTATTAGTGTGTGTGTCTCATATCCCCTCGTGTTAAATGTATCCCCCAATTGACCGATTTGACCTGGTGAAAAGCGGGATATAAATACAGCTAAATAAATATAAATAAAATACCTTCACAGCCCATTACTGCTTGGACAAGGACTCCCACCGGGATACCTTGTTTGGTCAGGCTGTTCTCAAACACCTGTTCCATACTTAATCAACTCCTACCCATCATCCCTCATGGGATGCCAGAGATCCATGGGGGGAAGTGGAGCCCTGTCCCAGGGACACACAATTTCTGGGGTCTCTCCCTGGCATCTAAAGCTAGGGAGTCCCCATATATGAAGACTCATTCCTGCTTGTTCCTGGAGATAGCACAGTTACTTACCTGTAACAGGTGATCTCTGGGAACAGCAGGAATAAGTCTTCACAACCCACCCACCTCCCCTAGGAGTTGTATCTCTCTATCTATCTTTCCTTTCCCTCTCTCTCTCTCTTTGTCTCAGCTTTAAAACCCAACTGAGGAGAGACAGTTGGGAAAGGCGGGAAGGCAGCACGCAGGCGCTGTGGGATGCTCCCAAAAGCTTTCTGATTGGACGCTAGGGAGCGTTCCCGCGCAGGCTCCTTCGGTACCGACGATACCCATATGTGAAGGCTTATTCCTGCTGTTCCCAGAGATCACCTGTTACAGGTAAGTAACTGTGCTTTATCCAAAGTGTCATGACATTCATTTCCTGTTACCCACATCTTGCAAGTTATGAGATTGCTAAGTATTTCCAACTAAATGTTTTTCTCTTACAAATAGTACATAAAAGGGAATGCATTTGCTAAAAGAAATAAGGGGTAGATTTGAAGGACAGAGGAGAATTTAGACAAATAGAGGCTAAATTTTAAAAGGTCTGGTTACCTAACTTCTGGAGTTAGGTGGTTAGATCAGCAACTCGGAAAACAGAGGACAGAGGGATAAACTTAGGCACTTAGTTTCCTTATGTTGCTCTAAACGTGGGTGATGCTCAGTGTGAGGAGGTAAGTTTTATGCGCATATACCAGAATAACTGGCTTAATCTTAGTCTGCTGTCACTGAATACAGGGACCTGGTGATTTCTTTCCCCTGCCCATCAATCTGCCAAAACATCAGGACTCCCCCCCCCCCCCCACTCCCTACCCCCAATTCTGAGAGCACTCTGATCTCCTTGCCTGATCTGCGAAAACATTCCACCGTTCCTCCCTGACCCCTTTCCACTGTCCAATATCAGAAGCAATCCTGCTTCCCTTCCTGACAGCCTTTCATATCCCAGACGTTCTCACCACCCTCTGTTCATCCTAACCACCACCCTTCCAGAATGTGCTCTTATGATTTTGGAGGGACCCTGTCTTCACTGGCAGAATAGACATGATAGACCTCTCTGCTGAATGATTCCACCTGTTAGCTTTGAGTCTGTGTCCGATATTAAAAACTTTAGGCACCACCATTCAGCAGAAAGCCTTGGTGCTGGAAGGAGGGCTCTCATATTCCTTCTGTGGTAAGAACCTGGGATCTTCCAGAATCATCATTACAAGCTTCATAGGAATGGTGCCATTTTTGGCGTCAGGCCAGTGGTAAAGGGATTGCAGGTTTGTCAAGAGAGGGGTATTTGTTGCTTTGGAGACTGCATGGTAGGTGGGAAAATAACAGGACTTAGAAAGGTAAATTTTCAGATAGCTGATCAGTGGCTAAATTTAGGATAATTTTCAGAGCAAAGTCCAAGGAGCACTCTCTCTTTAAAGTTAGAACCACAGCAACAAGATGCAAGGTGATGAATTGATGACAACTCACAGGATTACTGTTTCTCCGGGAACAAGCAGGAAGTCAGCCCTCACATATGGGTGACGTTGGCGCTGACGGAGCCCTTGTGCGGAGCAAATCCCCCAGCTTTCAGAGAAAGCCTTTGGGAGTTCCATCACGCATGCGCAGTCCCCTTCCCGCCCAAGGGTGCCATCTTGCTCAGTCTCCTTTTTTCCGCGGAGCCCTTCGGACATTGTCCCCATGAAAAAAGTTAAGAATTCTCTTTCTTTTACTGGTCGACACTGGTTCCTCTTCCCGCCTTCGGTTCAGTGCACCGGTATTTATTTATTTATTATTTATTTAACATTTCTTATATACCGCGCTATTTGTCATCAGTGCGGTTTAAATTAAAACAATATAACACTTGGTCAGATACATTGGCCGTCGTTTGCATAGAACAGGAGGTTTAACATGGAGATAAGCTTGGGGAAACTATCTACAATCCAAGTCTATGTACATAAACTTGGGAAACTATCGAGTCCGGCTTAGTTTTTCGTTTTTTGTACTTTGTGATTGCCGTTTGCACCCTTTTCCTTTTCACTGGCAGCCCGGGTCTTCGACCTCGCAGGGGCCCTTTTCCCCCGATGGCTGCCAGCGGGTTTAAAAAATGCAATCGGTGTGTAAAACTTATGTCCCTCACCAATATGCATGACTGCTGCCTCCGGTGCCTTGGGCCCTATGACAACCCGACGGTCTGTGTAGGAAGATGTTCTCTAAGGCCCTGAAGAGCCACCAGCAACAGCATGATAGGATTTTTCCTGAGTCAGTGCCTTCGCGAGCCTGGACCTTGTCTGAGGCCTCAACGTCTCGGGGGGAGCATTCTGAGCTCGAGGGTCGTCGGGGATCTTCGGAGACGGAGCGCCCGGCAAAGGTCACTTGTCGGGAAACTGAACAACTGAGGCAGGTAACAACTGTCCTCATCGAGGACTCCCATCCGGGGGAACCGGCATCGGGCCCGACTGCGTCAGGTCCTGACCCAGTGGCTGCGGAGCCTACCGGACTCGAGTCCAGAATGGTTGCCTTGGAGCAGCAGTAGGTGCTGATTGCCGGACTGTCTGGTTCTTACGCCCCGACCACTGGGCCATCGCTGTTGAAGTCGACCCCGGAGGCCGAGTGTATCCTCGGCCGAGGTCCCACTCGGCCTCCCCTTCGGGACCGAGGTCATCACCGCCGAGCCTCCCAGCATCAGGGCCGTCGGTGCCAGGGCCCTTGATGTTGGAGCCCATCAATTCCTCCTTAGAGGCATCGGGATGGGAAACGGGGGACGAGGAGTCCCCAGACGCTTGTCGACACAGAGACATCCTGTCCAATTCCCCGGTGTCCGAACCTCAGAAAAAGTCTCCTCCGGAGGACATGAGGCTCTTGGACTTCGTGAGGGATATGTCCAAGGCTTTGGCATTCCCCACGGAGTCCGAAGAGGATCCTCGAGCCGACGAACTTGAGATCCTGCAGTATGAGACCCCCTTTTGGAGGCCCTTACTGTGCTCGTGCCTCCAATCCTGGAACAACTGATGCTCTGCATGTGGGAGACACCAGCGTCAGCGCCGGTTATCAGCAAGCCTCTCGACTTGATGTATCGAGTCCGCCGGAGCCCTGGGTTTCAGAAGTCGCAGCAGCCAGACAACTCCATGGTTGTGGAATCGGCCATGCGCAGGCTGAAGAGCCAGAAGAGACACTCCTCGGTGCCTCCTGGCAGGGAGGCCCACAACGTGGATGCCCTCGGCAGAAAGTGCTTCCAGGGTTCAATGCTGACTTGTCGAATCCAGGCCTACCAGCTGTACATGGGCATATACCTGAGGGACCTGGCGAAGGAACTTGCCAGGTTCTCAGCTGTTCTCTCCGAGGGGCCTTTGCAGCATTTCAGGAGCCTATCCACCGCCGTTTGTGAGTGCTCGAAGTTCATCTTTCGAGCGGCCTATGGCGGGTTCGAGTCGGTGGCCTGAGTAGCCGCAGCGGGCATGGCTACAGTCATCGGACCTCAAGCAATGGGTTCAGGACAAGTTGGTTGATGTCCCATGCCAAGGGGAGAACCTCTTTGGCAAACCCATGACCGACAAGGCCGCAGAACTGGAGACCCGAGTACATGATGAGGACACGGCTCTCCAAGAAGACCTCTGCCCCTTCTTGCAAGAAGGGCTTGGGTAAAAAGCCCTTTTACCCGAGAAAGGGTGCTGCTTACTGAAGCTACCCCCATTTTCAGGCTTCCCCAGCTCCCCAACACGGGCAGCAGGCCAAGGGACAGGGGCATGGCCCGTGTCAGCAGAAAGCCTCCAAACACCAGGCACCGGCTCCAGCCCAGCTTGGCAGTGGCTTTTGACTCTCACAGCATGACCCCTCTTCCCACAGGGGACAGACAGTGCACAAGAGGCAGGCTTGCCCTGTATGCTTACAGGTAGACAGCCATTGCCATCGATGCCTGGGTCTTGCAGATAGTCCAAGAGGGCTACCTCCTTCACCTAGCCCAGCTGCCTCCTCCCTACTTCCTGGGAGAGCCCCTCAGGTCTCCCCTTCACCGGGACATTCTTCTGAAGGAGTTGGTGGGTCTTCTTGAGGATCAAGCAGTAGAACCTTTGCCCCACCACCTGCAGGGCAAGGGCTTCTACTCCAGGTACTTTCTGGTACCAAAGAGAACAGGAGGCCTCAGACCCATCCTCGACCTGCGCAACCTAAACAAGTTCCTGGTGAGGGAGAAGTTCAAGATGCTCTCCCTTGGAATATTTCTGCCTTACCTCCACCAGGGAGACTGGCTATGCTCCTTAGACCTAAAAGATGCGTACATACACATCCTAATACATCCCGACCACAGGCAGTATCTACGCTTTGTGGTAGGGGGGCAATTACTACCAGTACAGGGTACTCCCCTTTGACTTGGTCTCGGCCCCCAGGGTATTCACAAAGTGCCTAGCCGTGGTGGCCGCCTTCCTCAGGCTTCAAGGGGTCTTTGTCTTCCCCTACCTAGACGACTGTCTCATCAGAGGCACTTCAGCCAGCGAGGTCCACCAGGCCACATCCCGCACCATTCAGGTGCTCCAGCATATGGGGTTTGTAATCAACTACCCCAAGTCCAGCTTTCTCCAACTCAGCAGCTAGAGTTCATTGGGGCCAGACTTGACACCCTTCAGGCAAGGGCCTATCTGCCTGCAGACAAAAGAAGCAGGGTTCTGGCTCTGGCACATCAGGTCAGTCGAAGGTCCGTAGTGTCAGCAAGACAATTTCTGTGCCTCCTCGGGCACATTGTTTCCACTGTCCATGTCACCCCAGATGCCTTCCTCCACATGCAGACTGCTCAGTGGTGCCTCAGAGACCAGTGGTCACAGGCCACAGGTTGCCTCAGGGACAAGGTCACAGTGTCCAGGCGGCCAGTACAGTCCCTGGACTGGTGGCTTCAGCCACTCCACTTGGAGGTGGGGATGCCTTTCCAGGTTCCTCTACACATGAGAATCCTGACCACGGATGCGTCCCTGCTGGGCTGGGGGGCCCATTGCCAGGGGTTCCATATTCAGGGAGCGTGGTCCCCAAACGAGAGAGCACAGCAGATCAATTTCTTGGAGCTTCGTGCCATCCGCCTGGCTCTGGGAGTTTTTCGGCAGATCCTGGCCCACGAATATGTCCTGGTACAGACAGACAACCAGGTGGCCATGTTCTATGTGAACAGGCAGGGTGGCATGGGGTCCCGTTGCCTATGTCAGGAAACCTTGGATCTGTGCTCGTTTGCAGTCCGGCATGGCATTCATCTGCGGGCCGTCTACCTGCCGGGCCAAGACAACTGGTTAGCCGACAGGCTAAGCAGAATTCTCCAGCCTCATGAGTGGCAGCTGGACCATGGGGTAGCCAATTGGCTTTTCCACACCTGGGGATGGCCAGTGATGCATTTGTGTGCAAGTCCAGTCAATCACCAGTTGCCCCGGTTCTGCTCCAGGCAGCCGCACCCGCACAGGGTGGCCACCGATGCCTTTCTGATATCATGATCTGTGGGCCTCCTGTATGCATTTCCTCCGACACCTCTGGTGGCCAAAACCTTATTCAAAATTCTCCAGGACAAGGCCTCGGTCATCCTGGTGGCCCCGAGGTGGCCGAGGCAACCCTGATTTCCACTTCTACTTCAGCTAGCGGTGAACATAAGATATGCCATACTGGGTCAGACCAAGGTCCATCAAGCCCAGTATTCTATTTCCAACAGTGGCCAATCTAGGTCATATGTACCTAGCAGTTTCCCCAAGAGACACAAGTTCCACAATGCTTGTACTGGGTCAAGCATTGATATCTTCGGTCACTTCTTAATAATGGTTTATGGACCTTTCCTCCAGGAACTTGTCCAAACCTTTTTTAAACCCAGCTACACTAACAGCCTTTACTACATCCTCCGGTAACAAATTCCAGAGTTTGATTACACGTTGAGTGAAAAAATATTTTCTTTTATTAGTCTTAAATAGTTTACCCTGTAGCTTCATTGCATGTCCCCTAGTCTTTCTATATTCTGATAAGGTAAACAATCGATCTACGTTTACCCGTTCCACTCCGTTCATTAATTTATAGACTTCTATCATATCTCCCCTCAGCCGTCTCTTTTCCAGGTTAAAGAGCCCTAACCTTTTTAGCCTTTCTTCATAGGAGTATCCTTCCATCCCCTTTACCATTTTGGTGGCTCTTCTCTGTACCTTTTCTAAAATCGCTATATCCTTTTTAAGATACGGCGACCAGAATTGCACACAATATTCAAGGTGTGGTCTCACCATTCCCCTGGGGTCCTCCCCAAGCCTCCTGTCCCAGGAGCGGGGCACTCTCCTGCACCCCAACCTCAGCTCCCTCAACCTGATGGCATGGCTGCTGAAAGGGTGATACTCGCCCCGCTCCTCCTTCCTAAGGATGTTGAAGAGGTCTTGCTGGCCTCAAGGAGGCCATCGACTAGACAGGCCTATGCCTTGAAGTGGCGTAGGTTTATGACTTGGTGTAAGGGGCAGGGTGTGGATCCTTTCTCCTGCCAGGTTGGGGTGGTTTTACGGTACCTTCTCCACCTCTTGGATTTGGGCATCAAGTCCAGCGCCGTCAGAGTGCACCTCGGTGCCCTTGCAGCAAACCACTTCCTGGTGGAGGAGAAGCCCCTTCTCTGCCCATCCTTTGATTTCTTGGTTTTTGAGCGGCCTGCTTCTTTTAAAGCCTCTGGTTCGCCCTCCAGCAACCGAGTGGGATCTGAATGTGGTTTTAGGGCAGCTTACTCGGCTGCCCTTTGAGCCGATGGCGACCTGCCATCTCCGCTACCTCTCTTGGAAGGTGGTTTTCATAGTGGCTCTCACGTCAGATCAGCGGGTGAGTGCGCTTCAGGCCCTTGTGTCAGACAGGCCTTACACCAGGTTCTATAGGAACCGGGTGGAGCTTCGCACACACCCCAAGTTCCTTCCGAAAGGGGTCTGCTCGTTCCACCTCAACCAGGATGTGATGCTGCCTACCTTTTTTCCCATGCCGCATGCCAGTCGGGCAAAGACAGTACTGCATACACTGGACCGCCACCTGGTCTTCGGGCCAGACTTTCGCAACCCATTACTGCCTGGATAGGGAGTCTCGACAGGATAGTGTTTTTGGCCAGGCTGTACTCCGTAACCTTTTCGAGGTCTAGGCAACTCCTGCCCTCCGACCCTTCTGTGTCAGGCTACCGGAGGGCTATTTTCTTAGTTAGATTCCTATTGTGGCTGCTTGTGGCTCTCGTAGAGGGAGCCTATTTTTCAGCTGTGGGTTCTCAGTAGCCTATAGCTGGGGAGTCCCATATGTGAGGACTGACTTCCTGCTTGTTCCCGGAGAAAGCATAGTTACTCACCTGTAACAGGTGTTCTTTGGGGACAGCAGGAATTTAGTCCTCATGACCCTCCCTCCTCCCCTTGGAGTTGCAGTCCTATTATTTTTGTTCTCTTTTTGCCGTCTTTTTAGCTATGTTATTTGACTGAACAAGGTGGCATCCTTGGGCGGGAAGGGGACCACGCATGCGTGATGCAACTCCCAAAGGCTTTCTCTGAAAGCTAGGGATTTGCTCTGCACGAGGGCTCCGTCGGCGCCGACACCACTCATATGTGAGGACTGATTGCTGCTGTCCCCGAAGAACACCTGTTACAGGTGGGTAACTGCGCTATATTCCGAGGATGAGTTTAATAAAATATAACAAACACACCTTCGTATATACATTAATCCTGTGAGTTGTCACCAATGCCATCATCTTGCATCTTGTTGTGAATAATTTTCAGATACAGCCTTATTGGTAGGTCACTGAAAGTGGCCAAATAACTTAGGTGCTCAAAAACATTTGGGAAACATGTTATCAAGAAACACATGTACTAACTTTGAATTTTGTTTGCTTTAGGTATTTTTGGACAATGTTGAAGCATTTATAAAGCAAATTGACTCTGTGAGCTACATCAATTTGTTTTTGACCGAGCTGAAGTATGTATCATTTTTCACTTGGAAATATATATGTGTTTATGGTCAATATCCCATTTACCCATAATTACTCAGAGAGAGAGAGATCTGGAGGAAAAATAAGACCAAATCACTATGTATGCTGCTAAGCAGTGAGTCACTCCTGTTTCAGATTATATTTAACTGCAGCAGCCAATTTTTAAAATAACGTTGTCACCCACCATTAAATATTGACCCACAAATTGTGGCTATTCGTAGTTTCTAGGGCAGGGAGTGTGAAACTGGTGCTTTGAGGCGTAATAGGGTCAGTTAGGTTTTCAGAATATTCTCTGTAAAGGTGTTATACATACTTGCATACATCGGAGATGAAGCAGGCACAAATAAATTGCATGTATATTTATTATAAACATTCTAAAAACTGGGCCAGGTATGCCTCATGAGTTGGTTTGGGAATTAGTGGTGTTTGGACTCTTGTCAGGGCTAGTAATTGGGAGTGACTAACATTTGAGGTCCTTTTACTAAAATGCGCTAACTGCCAATCACATGTTAGGGGTGGAGAGTGGACCTAGAAAGCATATTGCAGTTAGTGTGGAGAGACATATTGTGCATTGTCAGTGTTGCAGTTAGCACAGGTACAACTAATGCCACCTCAATAGGTGGAGTTAGGTGCACCTGTGGTAATTGCACCATGCGATGGGGTATGTATCTGCGTGTTAACTACCAGGGACATGCTAGCCATACCCTCTGACAGTTATCGCAAAGGCTTTGCACTTAATGTACGTTCCAGATCCTCCTGATCTACCAGTACAGACAAGTGAGTAGTATCCCCCTGCAAGCAGATGGAGACAGATAAACACTATATGATTCCAGTGACAATATCACCGGTACTAGCTTGGTACAGGTAGGGGCACCCTTCAGTATTTTTCTGCTTCCAGCAGGTGCTGGTTTCTGAGCTGCTTGGTAATCCAAATAGTGCAATGGTCGATTGTCAGAGTGAAATTAACACAATCCAAAAAACTCACTCCATTAATAACACAGTAATCTGTAGAAAATTCTTTCAAAAACACTTGTTTAGCTAACAAACACAAGGTCTCAGCATAAACGGGCAAATAGTGAAACAGGTCACAGAGCACTGGACCATTAACACACTAACAAAGCTCAATCACATGAATGACCTTGATAAAAACTACAGGCAGCCAGCTCCCACCATGTGACAACACTAGATTCTCAGAGTGAAAAAATCACTTAGCTGTAACGAAAACTGTAACACTGGTGCTTAAACCGAACAGCCAGCTGCCTTCCCCAACGTTCTCACACAGAGCCCTCAAACGTTTCGCGAGCCATCTCGCTTCTTCAGGGGATACTAAAATAAAAAACAAACACACATGACATAATACAAGAACCCACAGAAAACCGATAAGGAAAAATTTAAAACCTTAAAACCCACACCCAAACAGCACAACACTAACCTGCCAGCTAATCTTCAACAATGCTATGCAGAAAACGCCGCCCATGCGCACTCCTGCTCTGCAACCGCCTATTTAAAGGGAATCCCCACCGAAGACGTCAGGGGAACCCATCCAAAAGACTCCACCCCCCGCTTAGAAACATACAGCCCAGTCAACACGGAGATTCAATCCCTCCCGAGCCACAGTACGCAATTTATGAATCCAGCGTTGCTCACACACCAACAATGTCTGCTCCCTACTCCTGCCCCCCCAACCAGACGAAACATGATCTAAACAAAAACATCGTACATCAGAAAACTGGTGTTGAAACTCCAAAAAATGCTGACACGTACTGAACCTGATGATATTCGAATTGAGAGATCACACACGAGACCTCACAAATCGAACATCGGCCACAAATGTCGTGTCCACCACCTAGAGTAGCACTCCCTAGCCTAGACCTCAAACTTGTGGGACACAACAATTCCCATAGATTTTTTTGACGCTGCCAAACGCAACGAACCGCCTGATTTTCTAACCCCGGCCGATGTTCGATTTGTGAGGTCTCGTGTGTGATCTCTCAATTCGAATATCATCAGGTTCAGTATATGCTGAAGCATCAGACCTCTTGTGATTCGTCCTTTGTAGTTTATGGAATATGGTGTCCGTGTCAGCTGCTGTACATTGGGAGTACGTGTCGACCGTTTCGGAAGAGAATGTTAGAGCATAAAAGCAGACTGAAGTGTGTGGTGCGGGAGGCCCCTTTGGTTCAGCATTTTTTGGAGTTTCAACACCAGTTTTCTGATGTATGATGTTTTTGTTTAGATCATGTTTCGTCTGGTTGGGGGGGGCAGGAGTAGGGAGCAGACATTGTTGGTGTGTGAGCAACGCTGGATTCATAAATTGCGTACTGTGGCTCCGGAGGGATTGAATCTCCGGGTTGACTGGGCTGTATGTTTCTAAGCGGGGGGCGGAGTCTTTTGGATGGGTTCCCCTGACGTCTTCGGTGGGGATTCCCTTTAAATAGGCGGTTGCAGAGCAGGACTGCGCATGGGCGGCGTTTTCTGCATAGCATTGTTGAAGATTAGCTGGCAGGTTAGTGTTGTGCTGTTTGGGTGTGGGTTTTAAGGTTTTAAAATTTTCCTTATCGGTTTTCTGTGGGTTCTTGTATTATGTCATGTGTGTTTGTTTTTTATTTTAGTATCCCCTGAAGAAGCGAGATGGCTCGCGAAACGTTTGAGGGCTCTGTGTGAGAACGTCGGGGATGGCAGCTGGCTGTTCGGTTTAAGCACCAGTGTTACAGTTTTCGTTACAGCTAAGTGATTTTTTCACTTTGAGAATCTAGTGTTGTCACATGGTGGGAGCTGGCTGCCTGTAGTTTTTATCAAGGTCATTGATGTGATTGGGCTTTGTTAGTGTGTTAATGGTCCAGTGCTCTGTGACCTGTTTCACTATTTGCCCGTTTATGCTGAGACCTTGTGTTAGCTAAACAAGTGTTTTTGAAAGAATTTTCTACAGATTACTGTGTTATTAATGGAGTGAGTTTTTTGGATTGGGTTTCTGAGCTGCTGCAACATCAGGGATCCAAAGGTTTCTGAGCAACTGTCATGAGAGGTGACTTCTCAGTGGAACCAAAAAGTTGGGAGTTCCAGGACATATCTTTGGATACCCCTCTGGTTCCTTTTCTTAGGGATGAGAGCCCAAGCTCCCTTTCAGCTGTGGCTGAGTGGTTGAGTCCCAGGGCCAGTTGAACTCGCAAGGAAGGATGCTGCTTGGCATCCCTCTTCCCCCACCCTCTTTGTCTTTCTTGCTCACTCTTTTCTTTGGTGCCCCCTTCCCCCCCCTCTATAGGGCCTAATTGGGGAAAAAAATTAAAAATAAATGCAAATAAAGAAGAGAGAAATAAGCAGGTCTTTGCAGCAGCCCTGTTTCATTGGACTTGACACAGTGCAGCAACGGACTCCTTGAAAACCAGTGGAGTGCTGATCATGACGTTGATCAGTAGGGGCTGTTTCTCTCAATAGCCATGGCATCTCAGCTAGCGTAGACCCGCCAATGTGGAAGGGGTATGAAGCAGCCCAGATTGCTCTGTATCACAGCAGTGAGCACGTGGCTCTGGGGTAGCCTGCCAGGTCAGGGAGATCTCTCAGCGCTAAAAGCTTTGCGGGCCTCTGACCCCATTGAGAATAGTTTAGGCCCACCATGTGACTAGACCATGGCTATGAGAAGGGTAGGTTATGGGTGCAGATCTCCTTCATGTTGGACTGCAGTAGGTGCTGTATTACCTATGCCACATGCTGTCCAGCTCTGTAGGATGATGATCTCTGTCAGCGGCCCTTCTGGAGAACAAACTGTGGTTATTTGGGCCTCCTGAACACCCCGCAGCCCAGATCTTCCATCTGCCTCTGCAATGGCTTTGGCAGCAGAGAAAGCAGGAAATTACACCAATTTGGCAATCTGCCATGCTCCCAGCAGGGCCCTCCAGTGTTCCTGCTGGAGTCGGCTGGCAGTGAAGGGGGAATCTTTTCTCACTCTCTGCCTTCGGGGGGGGGGGGGGGGTGTAGGGCGAATGATTTTCTCAAATTTGTGCACCATACATGGTACCTCTGGCAGGGGACTGCATTTACGGCCCAGGGGTCCTCAAGAGCTTTGGTTCCGACCATGACGATGCTTTCGTTTTGCTCCAGGACCCTTGGGAGACCATCCTGCAGATGCTCCCCTGGGGGTTCCAGCTTCATAAGCAGTCTCAGCAGCAGGGAGCTGAGACCCCCCCACCCCCACCCCTAGGCATGATGGGGTGTGCAAGACCTCTGATCAGGCCTCTGTGCTCCGGGATCAATCTCCTTTAGGAGATGATGAGGATTCCATGCCAGATAATCCAAACTGTGTTGGTAGCCTCGAGGAAGGGGAGCTATTGCCATTGGAAGAGCAGGAGGATGACTCTTTAGTAATTTGTCTTTTCCACTGTGAGGAGTTATTGGCCTTGATTTCTAGATCTCCTCTTCAATTCATAATGCTGAAGCCCTTATGTAAAAGATGGAGAAATCTAACAATCCCATCTTGGAGGCTCTCTGTAGGACTTCTCAGGTTTTCCCACTGCCAGAGGCACTTCAATGCATGGTCCTTGCAGAATGGATCTGTGTGCTCCAGGATCATTCTCCTGCTTTTGGATCCTGATCCCCTCAGTCTCCTGTTTACCTCCTATGTGTTTTCTTACCATTTCCATAGATATATCCTAGTCCTCACTTGTGTTGTCTGTCTTGACTAGACTGTAAGCGCTTACAAGCAGGGACTGCTCTTACATATCACTGTACAGTACTGTATATGCCTTGTAGTGCTATATAAATGATTAGTAGTAGTAGTAATGGAAGTCTTCAGATGCACCCTGGCAGGGTGCTAAGGTGATAGGCAGGTTGTATGCCCTACCCCAATCATATATTGACAGTTAGCTTTTATTTCTCAAGGGTGAATCATTGGTGACTGTGGTCATGAGTTACACCACCATTCTGGTCAAAGACTGTGCAGCAGGATCAGCAGGGACCGTAAGGTGGAGATGCTGCTGATGATCTTCGTCACCACATCGTACCTGATGTTACAGGCTTCAATCTGTGGAGGCCTGGCAGCCCACATGCTCCTGTGCTGGATACAGCTTCTACTAAACGGTTCTGCTTCTGCCTACCTTGAATCAATGATGGCTTTTCTGGCAGAATATTTGTATGATATCATTCATCTGTCGAAATCCATAGGGTGCTGTTCTATTACTTGAAGGTGACTAGTCCTTACTGTAGACCAGACCAGCTTTTTGTCATCTTTGGAGGGGCATTTTACCCTGGGCTGATAGATCAAGGAGGCGATTGCCTCTACCTATATTCTCAAGAGTAAACTCATCCATGCAGGTTTGAAAGCTCTCTTCACCAGGGCGCATGCCTCTTCCTGGCAGATGTTGAACTCTGTCACCCCCTTCAGATATCTGTTGGGCAGCTACGTAGTCTCTCTGTCTACTCAGACTGATCCCTGTCCCGCCTGTTGGATAAAGGAACTAAAAACAGAGTTTAGCCCATTTTTAGCCAGACTCTTCGACTCTTCATTCACCTCAGGATTTTTCCCCCTAAATCTCAAACACACATCTATCAGACCTCTACTGAAAAACAGCAAGCTTGACCCCCAGAAAGTGGAATCATATAGACCAATTGCTAGTATTCCACTCCTGGCCAAAATAATAGAAAAGGAGGTCCAATGCCAGATACAACATCATGTCGACAATGCTGCGCCCCTAGACCACTGCCAACATGGCTTCAGAGAAGCTCACGGCGTAGAGACGCTATTCACCACCCTATTCAACACCATTCTCAACACAATAGAAACATAGAAACATGATGACAGAAAAAGACCACAAGGCCCATCCAGTCTGTCCTTCCATAACACAACTACAACAGTCCACTTTTTACCCTTAGAGATCCTCTGTGTTGGTCCCATGCTTTTTTGAATTCAGTTACTGTCCTCATCTCTACCACCTCCACTGGGAGACTATTCCACGGATCCACTACTCTTTCCGTAAAGAAATATTTCCGCATATCACTCCTGAATCTATCTCCCTTCACCCTCATCCCATGTCCCCTCGTAGCAGAACTTGCTTTCAATTGAAAGAGGCTCTCTCCCTGAACATTTATGCCACGGAGGTATTTAAACATTCTCCAAGGTATGGCTCTTATTTTCCTGGATATTGCCGCAGCATTCGACTCCGTATGCCACACGACCCTCCTGAGACGGCTCGAGGAGAAAGGCATCTGTGATTTAGCACTGTCCTGGTGTAAATCATACCTATCTGATAGATGGCAGCGCGTGCGAACAGAGACATCAACATCTGAACCGTTTCACCAGAAACAGGGTGTTCCGCAGGGATCCTCCCTATCAGCCCTAATGTTTAACATCTATATGCAGCCCATCTGCAGCCTCATACGCTCATTCAACATTGAGTGCATGATATATGCCGATGACGTCCTGCTCTAAACACCATTCAAGATTGACTAGATCGACCTCACATCATTAACGAACTGTTTCAGCGCAGTAGAAAACTGACTCCAAAATCAGAATCTCCGGATACAACACAAGAAGACGGAAGTGCTGTTCGTCACCAGAAACCCTAACGTCTGCCCACCAGCCTACCTAAACGTCAGAGATGTAAAACTGCAAACCAAGTCCACAATCCGCTACCTGGGCGTTACTCTGGACCAAAAACTAGACATGAAGACACATATTGGCAACATGGTGAAAGCAACATATCATAAAATCAGGACTCTCCGACATCTACGCCCACTGTTACAACCTGATGATTTTAGAACAATCTTTCAGGCGCTAACTATTCCTCATCTCGACTACGCCAACGCAATACTGCAAGGGCTAACTCAATCAACCCTAAGCCCACTCCAACTTGCCATGAACTCCGCAGCCAGAGTCTTAAGCGGGGCCTCAAGGCGAGAACATATAACACCTATCCTCAAAAGTCTCCACTGGCTCCCTATCCACTACAGGATCACCTTCAAGACCCTAATACTAACATTCAAGGCCATCAACAGGCTCTCCCCCTCATCCCTGGCGAGCATCACCTTCATGACTCCCCCCACAAGGACCAGACGACATACAGCAATAAACACTATGGTAATCCCCAAAACAATAACCCAGTGTACACAGTCAGCCGCAAAAAGGGCTTTCAGTATTTGCACACCGAGATGCTGGAACGCCCTACCACCCCACTTACGAGCAATCAAAGAGATAACGAAATTCAGGAAGGCACTTAAGCACCACTTCTTCATCAAGTGCTACCCGGAAGTAGGTACCCCACAGTGCCCGCACATAACCACAGATCCATGACTACCCAACAACCTTATCGCACTGTGATGTATATGTATATATTTTTCTGGTATTCCTGTGTAAAATAGCTAATATGTTATCCAAGTTGAACGCCCTGTTATCTGTAATTACGGTGTAACCCCCACCGTAAAATCTCATTGATGTTCTATGTAAACCGCACTGATGTCGAATAGCGCGGTATATAAGAGTATTAAATAAATAAATACTCTAGTTTTATCAGACATTACCGTTTAGACCTGCAGGCCAAGGCTGATACGGTCTGTGGTCAGTAATGTTATCTTCCTGCTCAGTTAAGTCCATAGCTTTGGCACTTCCCACTTATCTATTTTGGTCTAGCAAGAGGATCTGGAAGGTGAAATGTTTACATACCTGATAATTTCCTTTCCAGGAGTCCTGCTATTCCAGTCCAGGACCCACCCTAGAGGATTCACTGCTGCCTCAACCTTCATGAAACTGCTTTTGCAGTGTTCCATGTTCGCAGAATTTTTGTATATGGTTGAGCTGATTAGCTCTTATTCTGAGTGTTGAGTTTGAGTTCTCCCAGATTGGTCCTCTGGACTCATGTTGTGAGGCTTTGTTAAGGAAATACTGAAAGGTTTTCCTAGCTGCATCAAACCTAGTACCAGTGATGATGTCACTGGAATCTTCTAGTTTTTCTCTGTCTCCATCATCTGCTGGCAAGGGGACACTATCCACTTGTCTGCACTGGTCTAGCAGGACTCAAGGGATTGAAATTATCAGGTAAGTAAAGCGTCTCCTTAGGCCTCTGCATTTAACACGTGTTTAATGCTGAAACACATGCTTTAGTGAAAGGGTCCCTTTGTTTGCAATTGTGGTGTAGCTACAAGGGAGTTTCTGATTGGTATAACAGCTCACATTGCCAATTGGCTTCACAGGATGAGCCAATTCAAATACGTTTAATCTGATAACTTTAGAAAAACTAAACTAAAAACACAGAAGAAAAATAGGTTATACCTTTATTTTAACATCACAGAAAAAAAAGAAGCAAAAGCCATTGCACAAAGCAGAGGAGTATTGGACCAACCAATGAAAGAATAAAAATATTGCAAACAACCAGCAGAACTGTCATTTAGGCACCATTACTCATAGCAAAAGCTCTTGATGCCATATTGAAAATATCATAGGTCACTCAGAACAAATATTTTCTACACTCCTTCCCTCAACCCCCTAGAGAGCGGAATTTCACATGCTTTTCTTGAGGGAGATGATCCGAGAATTCTCCTATACCACAAGTTCAAGCTCATGTAGAGCTGGTAGGGTGCTACAGAGCAAATAAGCATGGTGTTCAGATAAAATTCCTTCCCAAGAGAGTCTAGTGTGCAAGCTCACTTTCCAGGGGCACCAAGGAGTACAACATGGAGCTTCTAGCTCTTTTCAAGACAGATTTGACCATGGTAGAATGGTGTGGAAGTTGGAAATTCTTAAATTTGGGAGCTTTTAGAGTTAACCTTGTTGCTGACAGGAAGCACCGGGGGGGGGGGGGGGGGGAGGGGTGTCTCCCACATTCTCATCTGCCTCTGAAGGATGTGGTGCACGAGCACTGTCACCGCTTCTTTAAGAGAAGCTGGATACTACAGGATTTCTGTTTCTTCTGCCCTGGGTTCCTTACACACAAAATCATGGAGATGACTTTCAATGCTTATGAGGAGGAAAGTAGTCTGACTAGCTCTGGGGACCTCGCCTCCAAGAAGTGCTCAATGTCATAGTCTGTTTCCCAGGAATGCTCTGATTTAGAGAGGTCCTCCATGGATGTCTGAGTCTCTGTCTGGACTAGTTTCCATTCCACAGTGGAATCAGATCGCCTCCAGGAGTCACTGCGCACTAATCAGCTGCAATGCTTTAGTGATGGATCTTCCCCTGATGTGCTGAATGCAGATATCAGTCAGGCATCAGTCAGTATCAAGGCCTTTTTGTGTCATGATGTCAACTCATCTCCCAGACACTCGAAGATTTTCCAGAATTGGCTAAATGGTCCAGTGCTTCTGCAAGGGAAGGCATAGGTGCGAAGAACTCCCACAAGAGAACATCTGCATAAGCTTATCCTTCATTCTCCTTGCCAAGCGATCCTTGAGGCTGCCACGAGCAAAGCCATGTGGAATTCAACAGTATGTGTCGATGGCCCTGGAATCTTTAAGGTTGAATCGGCCTGCTACTCATAGACCCTTGGAATCTGATGTGGCCCCCTCCAATACTTTACTTTACTTTACTTTATTACACACTTGATAGACCGCTTACGTCAAAAACATTAAAGCGGTGTACAAATAAAATAAAAGGCAGCACTGCAAACTACGGAAAGAGGAACGCCAAAAATAATAGGAAAGAAAGAAAAGAATAGCAAAACTATACAAACAATAAGCAATAGTCAACAACCAAACACAGGTAAAGGACAATAAACAGAACTAGCAAAACAGACAAGGGGGATAACAGGACCAAACTAAGCAAAACAAGACAGCAACCTGGGAAAACATCATGGAGGGCAAACAGGGGGGAGATCAAACACTTTCTGAAACAAATGGGTTTTGAGTGAGGATTTAAACTGCGAATAGGAGGCTTCTAAACGGAGGGACGGGGGCAGGGCATTCCATAACCAGGGTCCAAGAAAAAAAAAGGCAGCGTGGCGGGTTTTTTCAAGATGTGCGTGAGACGGGGATGGTAAAACCAGACGATTAGCGTGAAGGGAACGAAGCTGACGATAAGGTGTATGAAGAGAGATTAAATCAGCCAGGTACAGAGGATTGTTAGTGTAAATTGCACGGTGAGTGAGGATAAAAAGTTTGTAATGAAATCGAACATGGAGGGGCAGCCAGTGAAGGTGGATAAGAATGGGGGTGATATGATCAAAACGACGGGCGAAGGTGATAATACGGGCAGCAGTATTCTGAATGAGCTGAAGGCGGTGAAGTTGATACTTGGGAAGGTTGGCCAGAAAGATATTACAGTAATCAAGACGACTGATGATAAGAGCAAGGACAAGAGTAACCAGAGACCCGAAAGGAAGAAGTGAACGAACAGCCCTAAGCTGGCGGAGAATAGCAAAAGAGCACCTAGTGAGGGAGGAGATATGTTCATCTTCACATCGGGGCTGCTTCAGGGTTTATTAATCACTTGATTCACCTATGCTGTTGGCATCACACTCTGATGAGCTAATTAATCAGAGCCTCCACTTGTGCTTGACATCGGTAATACTTGATGCCAATGAAATCAAAGGCTAATCCTTTCTCTTCTTTGGGACAGAATCAGTAGAAGACCAACCTCTGGCCACCCTTCTGGTTCTCGGTTCTGAGTGAGCTCAAGCACTCCCCGATACACTGCCAGCATCTGATGTAGCTCCTGGGTTCATATTGACTGATGCCACCGATGCCAATGGGCTGGTGGTGTGAGCTCCAAAAATGTGTTTGCACTTCTCTTCACGACCCTTTTGTCACCTGCGAACAGAGTTTATAAACAGAGATTATATGGTCGGGCCCCAGACACTTTAGTCATCGCTATGAGTGTGTTTGTGATGGCGATGGTCCTAGAGCACCAGTGCACTGCTTGAAAATGCTGATTGATTTCTGTGACATATCATTGGAAAAATAGCTGAAGCAAAGTCAAACAGCTCAATGATGAACAAATAAAAGAAATATGTGCAACCTATGTGATGCCAAAGTAAGAAAAAAAAGAAACATAAAAATAACTAAAAAATGGACTAGGGTATACCACAAGGTAAAGAATTGCAGCAGTGGCAGGATTCTGACAAAGAATATGAAGGGTCTAAGAATTTTACTCGCTGCAATATGTGACTATCTGTCAGGTTCTGTGGAAAACAAAAGTCTGAACTCCTCAAATGCAGCGGAAATTGGCATGAATGTGTAGCAAAGTTTCTAAAAGCTATTGGAAAAGTATCAGAGTTCTCACCTGGGCTCCATTGGTGGTGTCACACAAATGTGAGGACTTATTCTGCTTGCTCATGAAGAAAATACTTTTTTTTTGCTACAATAGAAGAGAGATGGGCTGGAGCAGGAAGTATAGGGGGTTCTCCTTTGCTATGCAGTCTGCTCCACTCACACCCCTTTACTCCATAAATAAGAGGAAGGGGCAGATTAAAGAATGGAGTGGTTCTTCTTTGCTGTCTGCTCCAGGCTTACCTCCTCCTTTTCTTTTCTCTACATTCTGGCTCTGAGATTAGAGGCTGCAGTAGAAAGCAAAGGGCTTTTCTCTGGGGCACTATCCATATAGAAATGGGGCAGTATCCCCATTAATCCATGCCTAACCATGCTCCTATTTGTCACCACCAAGGTCTTTCCCATGGCACACTGGTTGAGAAGCACCATTTTAGAGAACCGCTGGTGCTCAAAGGATTTTTGCTTTTAGGTATTTCTTGAGATTGGTTACTACAATTTTCCATGGAATCGATCCATTTAATTCCCCCTCCCCCCCATCAAACCTAATTGCTTGGATAGCACTACAAAGAACAAGGATCCCAGATTTGCCTACCAGAAATCTGGTAACCTTAACTCCCCTTCATTCCCTCCTGAGGTAGAGGTGGGTCTCTTTCTGCTGGCTCCAGTCTGATGTATGGATATGACAGCTTGAAGCTGATAAGATGCTCAAAGGTGAAAACTGCTGCTCTCTTTAAGCTAGTGCGAGGGACTAAGGGTATGAATTATACAAAATTGGGTTTAGTGTGCCACAAGGATTGAACATACTCAAAAAATGTGTCAAAAAATAAAAAGCATGTTCTAAAACAAAACAAAACCCCAGATATTAAATGTAGAATAAAAGTAGGGGGGCATCAAAAAAGCAAAATTAAAATATTAAAAGTATATAAAATTATTCTAAACTAACTGTTGGCATCCCATTTCATCATATCACCTTTCTGAGTGTTTCCCTTGTTTTCTTTGTGTGATATCTACAGATAGTCTAAAGATCGTGAGAATAGGGTCCTCTTAACCTGTGCTCTAATAGCCATGTGAATGAAAAGAGTGGCACTAAGCCATGTTTGTGACTATTGGTGTATGCCAAAGAAGTCAAAGCCCTTGCATCAACAATTGGACACATTTGCCAAGACAGCTATTACTGTGCAAATACCTCAGTTAAAACAATTTATCTCCAGGATCAAGCAGGAATGTAGTCTTCACATATGGGGTACATCGGCACCGATGGAGCCTGCGCGGGAACGCTCCCCAGTGTCCAATTAGGAAGCTTTTGGGAGCATCCCACAGCGCCTGCGTGCTGCCTTCCCGCCTTTCCCAACTGCCTCTCTCCAGTTCTTCGTTTTCTGTGGAGCCAGCAGGTCGTGTTCCTGTCACTGCAGAAAATTTTCCTTCTTTTTTGTGGTCGCATCTGTCTTCCTCGACGCTTTACTGGTACTGCCAGTTTTTCTTTGTTTCTGTATTTCTTTTCTTTAAAAAAAAAAATCCTTAGTACTTTCCCATTTTTTCCAGGTGCATGTGCCATTTTGGGCCTTAGGCTCAAGATTTTTTCCATAATGGAAAAAACCTCCTCGGGTTTTAAAAAGTGCACCAAGTGTGGCGGTACCATCTCCATCACCGACACCCTTGAGTGGTGTCTGAAATGTTTAGGTCCTGATCATACCATCTCGGAGTGTATGGCCTGTGCCATGATGTCCAAGAGAGGTCGACAGAACTGAGCCGCCATGCTCAGTACCCTGTTTCCCTCTGATGCAGCTTCGGTGGCATCAACGTCTTCCAGGGCTTCGTCTTCCTCCCGTGGATCTCAGGTAACTAAACATAAGTCTAGCTGGTCCTCAAAGGGTAGATCTCCTTCTAAGCATCGAGATGCCTCTGGCGTTGCCCTTGAGGATTCTGCACCGGCAAAATTGCCCCGGCGGGAGGCTTCGGCTTCCAAAGCATTATCGGGGCTCCAGGATGTCCTCGAGGCCTCGACCTCGGCAGAACTACTGGTGCCATGCTCTGGGGTACCGGCGGTCTTCTCCGGTACCGACATCCAGACATCGGCAGCGTCGATAGACCAGAGAGTCCTGGCTATTGAGCGCAGTCTGGCGGCTCTCCTTGCGGCGTCGACGCCCTCGGAACCGCATCAGACTTTTCAACCGGTACCGGCACCAACTCCGGCACCGGTATCGGTACCGGTACTGACAGCATCAACATCGGTGTCCGCATTGCCAGCACCCAGTCATTCGATGCCCTCCGGTACCGATTACTCCCGGTACCGACTTCGGTCGGTACGGGTATCGGGCTCTTCAAGAGCATCCTGACAGACGATACTTCGAGTCCTCAGAGGAATCTGAGGATTCTGACAGTTCTGTCGATGCGGGAATACTTCTCCCAGAGGAGCCTTCCTCCCCTAAACGTAGGATGTCTCCTCCAGAGGACATTTCCTTTCAAGATTTCATCAGGGAGGTGGCTCGAGGTCTGTCCATTACTGTGGCACCTGAAACAGAGTCCAGAGCAAAGGAGTTGAAAATTTTACAATATTCTAAAACTCCTAAGGAGGCAGCTACCTTGCCCATCCATGAGATCTTGCATGATCTCATGTTACGAATGTGGGAGACACCTCTTACCACCTCTCCTCATTCTCGTAGACTGGATACTCTGTATCGAGTCCCTCCTTGTCCTGGTTTCCAGAAAACTCAGCTTCCTCACCACTCTATTGTAGTGGAATCAGCTATGAGAAGGATCAAGAGTACAAAAAGGCATGCCTCTAATTCTCCAGGACATGAGTGCAGAACTTTGGATGCTTTTGGACGTCGTGTCTTCCAAGCTTCTATGCTTTCTGCCAGGATCAGTTCCTATAGTCTATATATGGGAATGTTCCTGAAAGAAGTCACAGGAGATTTAGAGGCCTCTAGGCCCTCTTCTTCCTGAGGATAGAAGACAGGATTTTCTCACATTGGTCAAACATGCCCAGGATGTTTCAAAATTTGTCAACCGTGCAGCTTTCGACTGTTTTGAGTGCATAAGCAGAACCTCTGCCATTGCCATAGGTGCACGTAGAATTGCTTGGGTCCAGGCATCTGATCTGGAGCTCTGGGTACAAAACAAACTCGGAAATATTCCTTGTACTGGTGAGAACCTGTTTGGTAAAGATTGGCAGGAAAAAGCCAATGAGATGGATGCTGAAAACTCCACCTTGGACAGATTGTCCAAATCTACAGCTGATCCTGAAAGAAAGAAATCTTTTAAGAAACCATTCTTTTCTAAAAAGAAAAAATGTTATCCTGCTTATTCTTACCAGGCACGTTCTGCAGATCAATCTGTCCGGAAAAGTCAGCAACCACCCAAACAAAGGAAGGCAAAGACTGCTAAGCCTCAACCGTCTCAGCAGTCTCAGCCTCCACAAGGTCTTTGACTTTCATCTAGAGCAGTGTTCCCCAACCCCCGGGCCGCGGACCGGTACCGGTCCGCCCGAGGAACTTTAAATAATTTCACTGTGGGTCCTCCCGCCTCCTGATTGGCCGAAAGGCAAATCCCATGCCATTGGTCGAGGAGGAGGCGCCGCGGGAGGACTGAGGACTTGAGGTCGGAGACGCGGGGACTGAAGAGAAGCTCCCGTGAGGTAAGTGCACAGAGGAAGTGGGTGACAGTGGTGGGTGAAGGGAATCACAGTGATTGAAGCCAACAGCTGAAGAAGTGGGATGCGGCCATTTTGTGGGTGAGTGTGTGGGGCACAGGTGAAGAGGGAGTCCACAAAGTGTAATGCCCACATGAAGTAATGAGTTACTTTAATGGTAAAGGTGGCTCTAGAGTCCACGCTGGCATCTCTGTATTGAAAGAGGCACGATGATCTCTGTATTGAAAGGGGGAACGCTGGCATCTCGGCATTGAAAGGGGGCACAGTCATCTTTTGTGATTTATATATATTTCACAGTTATTTTATCTGGCGCAACACTATTTTATGTTTTTATTGTTTCCGATTGTGAGGTGTGAGCACAGTTAAGTGTATGCTGCCGGATTTGTGCACTTTATCTGATTTTTTCACTTTATATTAATATTTATATGCTTTTTGATACACTGGTCATATATTTATAACACTGATCACATTTTTGCACTGATAGTTTTTGGATTTACATTCGGATTTCGGTGACGTCTGGAGCTGAGCGGTTGCAAGCAGCAGTGGAGTGAAGAGAAAGAGAAGGTATCACTCTTCTAGCTCTTCTATCTGTTCACCGGTACTCATGTGTGTACTGACGTGTTATTGTGTCTGCTTTAACCCAAAAATTAGTAAAAATGAGTATGAAACAGACATCGTTAGAAAGTTTTCTTGGGAAGAAAAAAAGGCCCAGTGAACAGACAGAAGAAGAGCCTTCAACATCAAAGAAATATGCAACCTTTTTTAACAGACAATACCATGAGTCCTATTTGAAATATGGCTTTATCGGGACAGGTGATTCCCACGCACCAAAACCGATCTGCATAGTTTGCGGCGAGAAGCTCTCTAATGAGGCAATGAAACCTTCAAAACTGCTTCGCCACTTGACCGCCAAGCACCCTGGCATAAAAGACAAGCCCCTGGAGTATTTTGAAAGAAAAAAACGGGAGCACGAAGCACAGAAGAAATTTATGAGGGCCACCACATCAATAAAGGAGAATGCACTGAGAGCATCATATTTGGTGGCTAAACCGCATTGCTAAGGCTAAAAAGCCATTTACTATCGGTGAAGAATTGATCTTGCCCTCCACTAAAGACATTTGCCGTGAACCTCTAGGAGAGGCTGCTGTGGAAAAGGTAGCACATGTGCCTTTGTCAGCTAGCACTGTGACTAGGCGCATTGAGGAAATAGCCGGAGACATTGAGGCACAATTGTTGGAGAGGATTAATACATCACCGTGGTATGCACTCCAGGTTGATGAATCTACAGATATCGACAACAAGGCACTACTACTTGTTTATGTGCGATATCTATATCAGGAGGATGTGCATGAGGATTTGTTATGTGCACTATCTTTGCCAACCAACACCACAGGAGCAGAACTGTTCAAGTCACTGGATGGTTATATATCAGGAAAACTGAAGTGGTCCTTTTGTGTCAGCATATGCACAGACGGAGCTGCTGCCATGACTGGACGACTGTCTGGTTTAACTGCTCGGATTAAGGAGGTTGCACCTGAGAGTGAATCTACGCATTGTATCATTCACAGGGAAATGCTGGCAAGCCGAAAAATGTCACCGGAATTTAACAGCGTATTGAGTGATGTCGTTAAAGTTATTAACCACATTAAAGCACACGCACTTAACTCGCGCCTGTTTGAGCAGCTTTGTGAGGAGATGGACGCAGAGTACAGATGCCTTCTCTTATACACAGAAATAAGATGGTTATCCAGAGGAAAATCGCTAACCAGAGTATTTGAATTACGAGAGCCATTGCAAAGATTTCTCTCAGAAAAGAAGTCACCGCTGGCAGCACATTTCAGTGACAAGGTATGGGTCGCAAAACTGGCTTACCTGTGTGACATATTCAGCCTGCTCAATGAACTCAATCTGGGCCTTCAGGGGAAAATGACAACTGTTTTCAAGTTGTCAGACAAAGTAGCTGCATTTAAAGCCAAACTGGAGTTGTGGGGACGGCGCGTGAACAGAGGCATTTTGGACATGTTTCAGACATTAGCGGGGATTTTAGGCGAGACTGAGCTTGAACATTCATTCTGCCAGTTGGTGCACGATCACCTGTCTTTGCTTTTAAAAGAGTTTGAGCGCTACTTCCCAACCACAAAAGACCCACAAACTGGTAAGGAATGGATCCGTGACCCATTTGCCAACAAATCAGGCGAATCTAGCATGTCTATGCAAGAAGAAGAACAACTGCTGGAGATTGCAAATGACGGTGGCCTTAAAACTATATTCGAGACAACAACTCTACCGGTGTTCTGGATTATAAAGTCATGGCGGAATATCCTGAGATTGCCACCACAGCACTTAAATCCCTATTACCATTTCCAACAACCTATCTGTTTGAAGCGGGGTTTTCTGCAGTGACAGCAACCAAAACAAAACAACGGAATAAACTGGACATAAGCAACACACTTCGGGTGTCATTGTCTCCTATTACCCCCAGATGGAACCGTCTCGTTGCAAAGAAACAAGCTCAGGGTTCTCATTGATTTGGAATTCTAGTGAGTTAAATAAAATAAATCACTTTATATTCATTTTTTGGTGTAGCTGTATTTTATTTTGAAGGCATGTTTAAATACAATTAAATTAAAATTATTAAATTAAAACAAGCGGGCCACGGAAAAATTATCAAACGTTTACCGGTCCGCGGCGATAAAAAGGTTGGGGAGCACTGATCTAGAGAACTTAGCCTTCCTGACCCTCAATGGACCAGAGCCTTCCACCATTCCAGGAAGGTTATGCCATTTTGCCCCCAGGTGGGAGCAGATAACAGCAGAGCATTGGACACTCTCCATTATCAGAGAGGGGTACAAGCTGCACTTTCTGTGCATGCCCCCTCCCACAACGATAAGACAGTTCAATTCTCAGACCTCTCTCATCAACCTGTTACATCAAGAGGTCTTTACACTTCTGGCCCAAGTGGCAATATAAGAAGTACCCATTCATCAGCAGGGTACAAGGTTTTACTCCCCCTATTTCCTTATCCCAAAGAAAACAGGGGGATACACACCTATCTTGGACCTCAGTGAATTGAACAAATTCCTGTTCAAAGAGAAATTCAAAATGATTTCTCTAGGAACTCTGCTGCCATACCTTCAGAGTCAGGATTGGCTTTGTTCTCTAGATCTCAAGGATGCGTACACCCATGTTCTCATCCATCCAACACACAGAAAGTTCCTTCGGTTCCTTTTCCAGGGAAAGCACTACCAATACAGAGTGCTTCCTTTTGGTCTGGCCTCAGCTCCAAGAGTGTTCACGAAATGCATGGCTGTGGTAGCAGCATTTCTCCGCACTCTAGGCATATTCGTCTTCCCCTACTTAGACAACTGGCTCATTCGAGCCCAATCAGAGTCAGAGGCCAGGACTTCCCTGTCTTGCACAATGCGTATCCTTCAGTATTTGGGTCTGGTCTTAAACATCCCAAAATCCAGTCTAACTCCCACTCAGTCTCTAGAGTTCATAGGAGCTTTGCTGGATACCAAAAGGGCAAAGGCCTATCTCCCCCAGGCCCTTTGCCTTCGCATGGTGCAGTTAGCTTCTCAAGCAGTGCTAAAACCTTCCCTCACTGCCCGAGAAATGCTACATCTACTAGGCCACATGGCATCAACAGTGCATGTGGTTCCATATGCTCGCCTCCACATGAGAGCAGCCAAGTGGACTTTATCCACCCAATGGACTCTGGCATCAGGATGCCTGTCAGACAAAATAGCAAACACAAATCGTCTTATTTTGTCCCTCCAATGGTGATAGTCCTCTCAAAACCTGTTGCTGGGGTCCCCTTTTCAACAACCCTTACCCCAGGCAACTCTCACAACAGATGCTTCACCAATGGGTTGGGGAGCTCATCTACAAGACCTCTCCACCCAAGGCACCTGGACTCCACAGGAGACTCATCTACATATCAATCTCTTAGAGCTCAGAGCTATCTTCCTTGCTCCTCGAGTGTTCCACACCCTGCTCAGCTACAAGACAGTCCTCATTCATACGGACAATCAACTAGCCATGTTCTATGTGAACAAGCAGGGGGGAACAGGCTCTCTGTCGCTTTGCAACGAAGCTTTGCGACTATGGGCCCTAGCCAGAGAGCATCAGATTCATCTCCTGGCAGTGTATCATCTCCAGGAACAAGCAGGAATGAGTCCTCACATATGGGTACGTCGGAACCGACGGAGCCTGCGCGGGAAAGCTCCCCAGCTTTTCAGATGAAAAGCTTTTGGGGCTTCCCACAGCGCATGCGCGCTGCCTTCCCGCCTTCCTGACCAGCTCTCTTCAGTTTCTCTTTTCCGCGGAGCCAGCAGGTCGTGTTCCTGTCACCGCTGAAGAAATTGTTATTTTAATTTGTTTCTTTTGACCGCGTACCTGCCTTCCCCATACCAAAACCGGTACCGCCGGTCTCTCTTTCTTTATTTCTTAAAAAAAAAAAAAAAAATATTTTTTTATTTTCAGCACAACGTGGTAACTTTTGCTAGGCCTTCAGGCCTACACAAATTCTCCTCATGGAGAGGCCAGCTCCTGGCTTTAAAAAGTGTACCAAGTGCAGTGCTGTTATTTCTCTCACAGACACCCATGAATGGTGTCTTAAATGTTTGGGACCTGACCACTCCATACCGGACTGCCCATTCTGCTCCCAGATGTCTAAACGTGGTATGCAGAACCGGGCCAACAAGTTCCATGTGCTGTTTGCTTCAGATAATCCAGCATCACAGTCATCCAGGTCTTCCTCTCCGGATGGATCTCAGGTAACCAAACTTTCTGTGGGCAAATCCTCTAAAAGCAAATCTCTTTCAAAAGATCGAGAGGCTCTCAATCTTGAGTTCGAGGATTCTGCCCAAGCCAAAAAACCCCGGCGGGAGGCTCCGGTCTCCAAAGCACCATCTATGGGGTTACAGGTTGACATCGATGGCACGGCCTCGACCGATCACCTGTTAGACTGCTCTGGGGTACCGGCTGATACCGGTACCGGTACCGACATCCAGGCAGCAGTGGCGTCCATGGGCAATACTGTCCAGACCATGCAGCAGGCCGTTCTGGCTTTCATTAAGGCTGCGACGCCCTCGGTACTGATTCCATCGGTACCGACTCCGGTTCCGGTATCCACACCGGAACCGAGACCATCGACTTCCAAGCGTCGATCGGTTCCGCATGCCGGATTCAGGCTTTTGCCCGATACCGATCCCATGCCCAATACGCCCGATGTCGATATCGGTCGGTACGCGTATCGTGCATTGGAAGCACAGAGAGAATACTCAGATTCTTCTGATGAGTTCAATTCCTCTGATGACTCTGCTGAGCTTGATCTTCCTGAGGAGCCCTCTTCTCCAAAGAGGAGGATGTCTCCTCCAGAGGATTTATCCTTTCAGGATTTCATTGTTGATGTAGCTAAAGGGCTTTCTATTGCTACATCTTCTGGAACGGAACCAAGATCAAAGAAATTGGATATTTTAGGATACTCCAAAGCTCCTAAAGAGGCAGTTACCCTGCCTATCCGTGAAATCCTTCAAGAACACTTGATGGATTTGTGGGAGACTCCTCTAACACTGTCTCCTCATTCCCGTAGGTTGGACACCATGTACCGGGTCCCTCCTTCTCCTGGGTTTCGAAAGACTCAACTGCCTCTCCACTCCATTGTGGTGAAGTCTGCCATGAAAAAGATAAAGAGTCCTAAAAGGCACTCTTCTACTCCTCCAGGGCGAGAATGTAAGACCCTTGACTCTTTTGGTAGAAAGATCTTCCAGGCTAGTATGCTTATAGCCAGGATCAATTCCTACAGTCTTTATATGGGCATGTTTCTCAGAGAACTTGCCCTGAAGGTACGGCATTTTGCCCCCTTTATCCCTGAGGATAGAAAGGAGGACTTCACTTCTGTGGTGACACAACTTTCAGAGATCTCCAAGTTTTCCAACAGGGCAGCCTTTGATTCCTTTGAGGTTGCAGGCAGGGCTTCAGGAATTGCTATTGCAGCCCGACGTCTTGCTTGGCTCCAGGCTTCTGACCTAGAACCCTGGGTCGTGGATGGCTTAAGGAATCTGCCCTGTACAGGTGAGAACTTATTTGGTGAGGACTGGCAAATTAAAGCTGCTCAAATGGACGCAGAAAATGCCACTCTAGATAGACTTTCTAAGTCTACTTCTACTCCTGCCAAAAAGAAGCCTTTTAAGAGGCCTTACTACAAGAAGGCCAGATTTTCCACAAATACTGGCCAACAATCTGCTCAGCCTCGCTTTGCTGCTAAACGTCAGCAATCTAAGCAAGTAAAGTCAAGGCCTGCAGTGTCTGCTACACCCCAGCAGGCTCAACCCCCTCAGGGGTTTTGACTTGCCCCTAGAGAACTTACCATTTCTGGCTCTAGAACAACCAGAGTCCCTCACCATTCCCGGAAGGTTAGCTCACTTTGCTCCCAGATGGGAGCAAATTACATCAGAGCAATGGACCCTCTCTATCATCCGAGAGGGTTACAAACTTCATTTCTCCAGCCTTCCTCCCCATACCATGGTGAGGCAATTCAGTTCTCCCCCATCTCTTCTGACCCTGTTGGGTCGGGAAGTCTCCTCTCTCCTTGCCCAAGGGGCAATAGAGGAGGTTCCTCTTCCTCAACAGGGGTTAGGGTTCTACTCCCCTTATTTTCTCATAACAAAGAAGACAGGGGGCTTCAGACCTATCCTAGATCTGAGAGAATTGAACAAGTTTCTATTCAAGGAGAAATTCAAAATGCTCTCTCTGGGCATTCTCCTTCCATACCTTCAGAGTCAGGATTGGCTTTGTTCTCTAGATCTCAAGGATGCGTACACTCATATACTCATCCATCCATCCCACAGAAAATATCTTCGATTTCTGTTCCAGGGAAAACATTTCCAATACAGAGTACTTCCCTTCGGTCTCGCCTCTGCTCCAAGAGTATTCACAAAATGCATGGCAGTCGTAGCCGCATTTCTAAGAGGCATGGGAATCTTCGTGTTCCCATATCTGGACGACTGGCTCATCCGAGCTCCATCTCAGTCAGAAGCCCAGATTTCCTTGGACCGCACAAGGCGTATTCTTCAATATCTGGGACTTGTGGTAAACATTCCCAAGTCCCAACTCATCCCTATTCAGTCCCTGGAATTCATAGGGGCCCACTTGGACTCCACCACTGCAAGGGCCTACCTCCCTCTGGTCCGAGGCCAACGACTAATCAGCTTGGCCTCCCAGGCTCAGTCCAGAAGTCACTTGTCAGCCAGGGAACTGCTGCAACTTCTGGGCCACATGGCCTCCACGGTCCATGTGGTGCCCTACGCTCGTCTCCATATGAGGGCAGCTCAATGGACTTTGGCCACCCAGTGGTCTCAAGCATCAGGGGCGCTCTCAGACCAAGTACTCACCTCAAAACGTCTGTTTTGGTCTCTCCAGTGGTGGACATCCTCCAAAAATCTGTTGTTGGGGACCCCCTTCCAACCTTCGTTGCCCCAAGCAACCCTCACAACAGATGCCTCCCAAACAGGGTGGGGAGCTCATCTCCAACACCTCTCCACTCAGGGCACCTGGTCTCCCCAGGAGACCACCCTTCACATCAACCTTCTGGAACTGCGAGCAATCTTCCTTGCCCTCACAGTCTTCCACACCCTCCTTGTCAACCTGACTGTCCTAGTCCAGACAGACAATCAGGTAGCCATGTTCTATGTCAACAAACAAGGAGGGACGGGCTCTCTGTCGCTTTGCAACGAAGCTCTCAGATTATGGACCTTCGCCAGAGAGCATCAAATTCATCTTCTGGCAGTATACCTTCCAGGAGTTCAAAACTCTCGGGCAGACAGACTCAGTCGAGTTCTGCTTCCACACGAATGGTCCCTGCATATGGACCAGATACGCAGAATCTTTCAGGAATGGGGGACCCCGGACATAGACCTCTTTGCAAGTCCGTGGAATGCCAAACTTCCCCGGTTCTGTTCCAGGACTCCGTGTCAGGGAGTTCAGGCCAACGACGCCTTTCTCCTGCATTGGGGTCAGGAATTCCTGTATGCTTTTCCACCCATTCCTTTGATTCCCAAGACTCTGTTCAAACTTCAGAGGGATCATGGGTCGATGATCCTCATAGCTCCACGCTGGCCACGCCAAGTGTGGTTCCCTCTACTTCTACAGCTCTCCCAGGGCTCCTCCCTGGACCTGGGAGCTGCGCCAGACCTTCTGTCTCAGGAGAAAGGGAATTTGTGGCACCCAAACCCCAAGTCCCTACATCTCCGAGCTTGGTTACTGAAGGCTTAAGCCTTCATGAGTTTAATCTTTCTCAACCAGTGAAAGATATCCTTCATGCCTCTAGGAAACCCTCTACCAGGCGTTCCTATGCTTTCAAATGGAAACGTTTTTCCATTTGGTGTGCTCAACAGGGTCTTGACCATCTGGCACTTCCTTTGAATTCTCTACTAGACTATCTCCTGCATCTTTCCAATGCAGGCCTCAAGACGAATTCAGTACGAGTCCATTTAAGTGCTATTGCAGCATCCTTAAAACCTATAAATGGACAACCTGTTTCCTCTCATCCTCTTGTTGCAAGGTTCATGAGAGGCCTGACCTTAACTAAACCTCCCATCCGACCTCCGCCGGTAGCATGGGATTTGAACCTAGTTCTAGGTCAGCTTATGAAGCCACCTTTTGAGCCTTTGGACTCCACCTCCTTGAAATTTCTTTCATGGAAGGTAGTTTTCCTTATTGCAGTCACTTCAGCTCGCCGCATCAGTGAACTGCAGGCTTTAGTGGCTAATCCACCTTATACTAGGTTTCATCATGATAAGGTGGTCCTTAGGACGAACCCCCACTTTATGCCCAAAGTGGTCTCGCCTTTTCATCTTAATCAAGATGTATATCTACCTGTTTTTTTCCCGGCTCCTCATGCATCCAGTGCAGAGAGGAACCTTCATACCCTTGATTGTAAAAGAGCTCTCGCCTTTTACCTCAACAGGACTGAGCCACATCGAAAGTCTTCCCAACTTTTTGTGGCTTTTGATCCTTCTCATTTGGGACTTCCAGTCTCCAAGCGTACACTTTCCAATTGGATTGCTCAGTGTATTTCTTTTGCTTACCAGAGTAAGAACATTTCTCTGGAAGGCCATGTCACAGCTCACAATGTGAGAGCCATGGCCACCTCTATGGCTCATCTTCACTCTGTTTCCATAGATCAGATCTGTCGAGCAGCCACTTGGGCCTCGGTTCATACCTTCACAGCCCATTACTGTTTGGACAAGGACTCCCGCCGGGATGCCTTGTTTGGTCAGGCTGTCCTCAAACACCTGTTCCATACTTAAACAACTCCTGCCCACCTTCCCTGGTTGGATGCCTGAGATCCATACGAAGATGGTTACCTTTGGAGGGGGATCTCCCAGGCATCTTGGCTAGGGAGTCCCCATATGTGAGGACTCATTCCTGCTTGTTCCTGGAGATAGCACAGTTACTTACCTGTAACAGGTGATCTCTGGGAACAGCAGGAATTAGTCCTCACAACCCACCCACCTCCCCTAGGAGTTGTATCTTCTATCTATCTACCTTCCTTTCCTCTCTCTATTGTCTCAGCTATAAACTCGAACTGAAGAGAGCTGGTCAGGAAGGCGGGAAGGCAGCGCGCATGCGCTGTGGGAAGCCCCAAAAGCTTTTCATCTGAAAAGCTGGGGAGCTTACCCGCGCAGGCTCCGTCGGTTCCGACGTACCCATATGTGAGGACTAATTCCTGCTGTTCCCAGAGGTCACCTGTTACAGGTAAGTAACTGTGCTTTCCAGGCATACAAAACTCTTGGGCAGACAGACTCAATCGAGTTCTGCTTCCACACGAATGGTCTCTACATGCAGACCAGGTGGCCAAGATTTTTCAAATTTGGGGAACCCTGGACATAGACCTCTTTGCAAGTCCGTTAAATGCCAAACTTCCCCGGTTCTGTTCCAGAATTCCGACTCAGGGCTCTCAGGCCAGGGATGCCTTCCTCCTTTACTGGGGTCAGAACTTCCTTTATGCCTTTCCGCCCATTCCCCTAATTCCCAAAACCCTTTTCAAGCTTCAAAAAGACAGAGGCCATATGATTCTCATAGCACCACATTGACCACGGCAAGTGTGATACCCTCTGCTTCTACAACTCTCTCAAGCTCCCTCCCTGGAGTTAGGGTCTGCTCCAGATCTCCTTTCTCAGGAGGACGGAATGTTATGGCATCCCAATCCCCAATCCCTGCATCTCAGGGCTTGGTTGCTGAAGGCCTAGATCTTCATGATCTTAACCTTCCTCAAGAGCCAGTAAAGGATATCCTTTATGCTTCCAGGAAACCTTCCACAAGACGCTCTTATGCTTTCAAGTGGAAAAGGCTTACCATATGGTGTTCGCAGAAGGGTCTTAACCCCCGTGCGATACCTCTGGAATCATTGCTGGAGTATCTCCTTCATTTATCCAATGCAGGACTTAAGACTAACTCAGTAAGAATCCATTTGAGTGCCATTGCAGCTTCTTTCAAGCCTCTGAATGGACAACCTATTTCCTCCCATCCTCTTGTAGCAAGATTTATGAGAGGCCTTCTTCTAACTAAGCCTCCCATTAGGCCACCTCCAGTGGCATGGGACTTAAACCTAGTTCTTGGTCAGCTCATGAAGCCACCTTTCGAACCTTTGGCTACTACATCATTGAAATTCCTTTCTTGGAAAGTTATCTTTCTCATTGCAATCACATCAGCACGTCGCATCAGTGAGTTGCAAGCACTAGTAGCTGATCTACCTTATACAAGGTTCCATCATGACAAGGTAGTCCTTAGGACTCATCCACACTTCATGCCGAAGGTGGTCTCGCCTTTCCATTTAAACCAAGCGGTTTACCTGCCTGTTTTTTTTCCAAGACCTCATGCATCTAATGCAGAAAGGAATCTTCATACTTTATACTATAAAAGAGCTTAAGCCTTTTACTTGCAAAGAACACAGCAACATTGAAAGTCTTCTCAACTCTTTGTTGCTTTTGATCCTTCTCATTTGGGACTTCCAGTCTTCAAGAGAACACTGTCCAACTGGATTGCACAGTGTATTTCCTTTGCCTATTAGAGTAAGAACCTTCCTCTGGAGGGCCATGTCACAGCTCACAATGTGAGAGCCATGGCAGCTTCAATGGCTCATCTACACTCTGTGTCTATCGACGACATCTGTCGAGCAGCCACTTGGGCCTCGGTTCATACCTTCACAGCCCATTACTGCTTGGACAAAGACTCCCGCTGGGATGCCTTGTTTGGTCAGGCTGTTCTTCAACACCTGTTCCATACCTAATCAACTCCTACCCGCCATCTCTGGTTGGATGCCAGAGATCCATGGGGGGAAGTGGAGCCCTTCACAGGGGCACACAACTTCTGGGGTCTCTCCCTGGCATCTAAAGCTAGGGTGTCCCTATATGTGAAGACTACATTCCTGCTTGTTCCTGGAGACAGCATAGTTACTCACCTGTAACAGGTGATCTCTGGGAACAGCAGGAATTTAGTCTTCACAACCCACCCACCTCCCTTAGGAGTTGTATCTCTCTATCTCTTTCTCTTTCCCTCTCTCTCTCTTTGTCTCAGCTTTAAACTCAACTGGAGAGAGGCAGTTGGGAAAGGCGGGAAGGCAGCACGCAGGCTCTGTGGGATGCTCCCAAAAGCTTCCTAATTGGACGCTGGGGAGCGTTCCCGCGCAGGCTCCGTTGGTGCCGACGTACCCATATGTGAAGACTAAATTCCTGCTGTTCCCGGACTTCACCTGTTACAGGTGAGTAGCTATGCTTTATTGGAATGTCAAATCAAGGCTAAAAACCCATCTCTTTGAGGCTACCTTTGGATCCTGATGCCCCTAACTCTATTGTTCACCACTTATGTGTATCTTACCATACTTTAGTTCCAGTTTTATGATGTTTGTCTTGATTAGATTGTAAGCTCTAATTGGTAGGAAACTGTCTTATATCCATGTATACAGTGCTGCATACATCTTGTAGCACTATACAAATGATAAGTAGTAGTGGTAATCAGAGCCGGCCCTCCTCCAGACAGGCTAGGCGGCCGCCCTCTGTGGGCAGCATGGCACCTATGGCAGGCCATGTGCTTTGGCACACATGACCTGCTGCTCCTTACTCCCCTCAGACAGAAAGTTGTGTTAGAGGGGGGTCAGAAGTGTCAGGCCATGTGTGCCAAAGCACATGGCCTGCTGCTGCTCCCTCCCCCAAACCCACTGACGGAATCAGCGGTGGCTTGGAGTAGGCAGCATGACCAGGGCTTCTGCCTGGGGAGACAAAAACCCTTGGGCCGGCCATGGTGGTAGTAGCATTAAAAGTATTGCTTGCTTTGCATGTTTTACTTTTGCTTCCTTTTGGAGGCATGTCTGTGTACTGAAGACTGCTTCCCTTTATCCTGAGTAGGTCTTAAGTTGAGTACTGTGCATCATCAGATCTAAATCAAACTGTTGACTTTATCCCATTTCTTCCGATGTTTTGTAGCCTTGATTATTTGATTGAAATATGTAACTAAAAGAGGGGTGCCTTATGTTACAGCAGAATGCCTATTGGAGTGGTGTTCATGTTGTTCATTAATAGTAGTTTGTAACAGAATGGCAATAAAAGAAATTTGAAGTTCTAATGGACTGTCCTCAATAGCATTATGTTTTTTTTTGGTAAGCGCTTATTGTTGTAAGTCATGTCAATTTATAGGCAAGATGTAATTGTTGCAATTCAACTACCATAATCAGACCAGTCCTCTAGATCTGTATTGGTTTCCTAAAGTATTTTTGTTCTTAGAGAAAATGATATCACAAAGACCATATACCGTACAGCCACTAGCAACATGCAGCCACCTGTGGGTCTTGATGGTAAAAAAGTGGATCGGATTTGTGATGCGATGAGAACAGCGATGGAGAAAATTAATTCTCATAAGTATGTGAAATAAAACGTGGACTAATAATACATTTATATAAGCATGCCTCTCTAATTTTCTTGAATTTTTTTATATTTTGCTGTGTAATAAAATATGAAGAATAAGAATGAAATAAAGCTGTTTAGAGCAATGCTTAACTTATGGACAAACATTGCATGTAACTTGTCACTGATGCCTTTACAGTGCTAATGGATTTATAGAATGATTCAGAGGAGAGTAGTCAATTCTTAAATTATCAATTTAAAACAGGATAATGTGTAAATGAGGGTTTCTAAAGTTTGGTTCCATATCCAGGGCCAACCCATCATTAGACAAAACTGGGTGGTCACCTGGGGCAGCAAAGAGCAGCAGAATTCAAAGCAAAACAATAGATTCTGATAGCCACACAAACTCCAGAGCCATCGGCATATTCGTTTACGTGCAGGAAGAGCAGGCAGGCACATACGTATGTACATACAAAGAAAAGCTTAATATTTAAAAGTATGATGCCCAGTTATGCATTTTTACAGGATTGTTGCAAGACTGGTATTCATATGATTATGATTGTTGAGTTTAATTATCAAAATCTCTGGCAGGGATATAAGGCTGAAGGTTTTGCCTAGAGCACCTACTACTTTGCTACCAGCCTTGGGGTCAGCCCTGTGTGTATCCTATTGACTCACTGAGTGATGATGTAGGTTTTGTACACCTGGCCTACGATGGAACAGAATACTGCAGAGCTGCAGGAGAGTAATAGTAGAGAGGATACAGTATGCAGCCTTCTGTAGTTTTCTGCCGGCTTCTTAGTAGTAATCCAGGGTAAGGCAATCAGCCAGACAGATGTGTTTTATTTATTTATTTAACAGTATTTCTAAACCGCCTTATCTTAATAATCAAGGTGGTATCACAGAAAGCAATCAGGTAAAGTGGGTGTGTTATACATGCAGTGAGGGTGAAACTTAGTTGTGTGAGGGCTGTGTTGGGTGCTTGATTTGCTTGAGCTATGTACAAGGTGGGCTATTTACAGTGGTGCCAGGGAACACGTAAGCTGGATATTTTGCCTGTTACCTGGTCATCCTGTTTCCAAGAAACAAAAAATAATTAAATATATTGCGTGATATAATTACTCTCTCTAAATTTTGGGTCTGTTTATTGTTATGTTTCAGGTATTGTTTATCCATTCTGACGTGCCATGTGAAGAAAAGTATCCCAGAGCTAGAAACTGCTCTACAGAAAGTTCATGAGCTTAGAGGTACCCTAAGAATCCTTCTGATGGTGATGTTTATACAGAGTAGTTTATAGCATCTTTATTCATAGAGTGATATCCACACTTAATGGTTAAAATAAGAAACCTGCAATCATTTATGGAGTGCTGGTTTGCCTGCAGGAGGACGTGACCTAAAGTGAAATAATAGATTTTCCAAGACCACTAGTAGGATAGGAGGAATGAATATTTGAAGATGTGAAGTAGGAAAACAAAATTTTCAGATGGGAAATGGAAATGTATGGAAATGTTTGTGAGCAGTGTGTGAGATGTCAGTCCATATATGATAAAAATTCTATGTTCATGGAAAAAAAGAAAAAATGTTTGTATATGCACATATATATAATAATGCTATGCATTAAAGATGGCCACACAGGTTTCTTCACTACTATAAATGTTTTAATATTATAATAGTGAGGCCATAGGATAATTGTGTACCTGTGTATGTAGGGGCAGCTCAAGGCAATCTGCTGCCTGAGACGAAGGATGAGATGGTGGGGGGGGGGGTGGCTTTCTCAAAACTCCATTCAGGGATTGAACCAGACCAAAAAGCCTGCAGACACCTGGTTGAATCTGGGCTCCACAGCTTCTCATACAAACAGATAAGCTTATAGCTTTGTATCTTTTAATAAGCTTGCAGCTTGGTAGCTCGTACCTATTTTATTACCTATCCTGTTGGTTGTGTAGCTGATATATAATATTTAACTGCTGTTGGGTTTACCTATCCTGGTGGTTGTGGAGCTAAGTATCTCCAGGAACAAGCAGGAATGTAGTCTAAACATATGGGTATCGTCGGTACCGACGGAGCCTGCGTGGGAATTCTCCCAAGCGTCCAATAGGAAAGCTTTTGGGAGCATTCCACAGTGCCTGCGTGCTGCCTTCCCGCCTTTCCCAACTGTCCCTCTCCAGTTCTTCGTTTTCCGCGGAGCCGGCAGGTCGCACATCCTGTCACCGGAGAAAAATTCTCTTCTTATACTACATTTTTGTGGTCGCGTCTGCCTTCCCTCGACGCTATACTGGTACCGCCGGTTCTTCTTTTCTTTTTTCTAAAAAAAACAAAAAACCCAACACTTTGTTTCTGGAGTCTTTCTCCAGTAATTTTCTTCTTGGGTGCCACGCACCATTTTGGGCACTAGGCCCAACTTTTTCCCTCAAAATGGAAAAACCCGCTTTGGGTTTTAAAAAGTGTTCTAAGTGTGGCGGTACCATCTCCGTCACCGACACCCATGAGTGGTGCCTCAAATGTTTAGGTCCTGACCACTCTATTTCAGAGTGTGTTGCCTGTGGAATGATGTCAGAAAGGGGCCGGCAAAACCGAGCTGCTAAGCTCAGCACACTTTTTCCCTGATGCAGCCTCAGTGGCATCAAAGTACTCCAGGGCTTCATCCTCCTCCCATGGATCTCAGGTAACTAAACATAAATCTAGCCAGTCCTCAAAGGGTAGATCTCCTTCCAAACATCAAGATGCTTCTGGCGTTGCCCTTGAGGGACTTTCACGGGCAAAATTGCCCCGGCAGGAGGCTTCGGCTTCCAAAGCACTAATGGGGCTCCAGGATATTATCAAGGCTTCAACCTCAACAGAACTACTGGTGGCATGCTCTGGGATTACGGCCACTTTAACCAGCACCAATACCCAAGCATCGGCAGCGTCGATAGACCAGAGATTCTTGGCTGTTGAACGCAGTCTGGCGGCTCTTCTCACGGCCTCGATGCCCCTGAAACCGCTTCAGACAATTCAACCGGTACCGGCACCGACTCCGGTATCGGCACCGACTGCATCGACATCGGCAGGTATTCTTCCGGGACCGAGTCATGCGTCTCTATCCGGCATCGACAAGTCGGTACTGGACCACTCCGATGCCAACTTTGATCGGTACTGGTACAGTGCATTACACGATCACCCGGATCGGAGATACTTCGAATCCTCGTATGAGTCTGAAGACTCCGAAGGCTCTGCCAATACCAGAGTATTTCTTCCAGAGGATTCCTCCTCTTCTCAGCGTAGGATGTCTCCACCAGAGGATATGTCCTTTCAGGATTTTATCCGAGATGTGGCCCGAGGTCTTTCCATCACAGTGGCTCCTGATAAAGAGCCTAGGGCAAAGGAATTAGAAATCATACAATACCCTAAAGCTCCCAAGGTGGCAGTTACCTTACCTATTCGTGAGATCTTGCATGATCTTATGTTAAGGATGTGAGAAACACCTCTAACCACATCTCCTCATTCTCGAAGACTCAACACCATGTATCGCGTTCCTCCTTGTCCTGGGTTTCAGAAGACTCAATTACCACACCATTCCATGGTGGTGGAATCAGCCATGAAACGGATGAAGAGTGCAAAAAGGCATGCATCTAATCCTCCAGGACGTGAGTGTAGGACTCTTGACGCCTTTGGACGTCGATCCTTCCAGGCTTCCGTGCTTTCTGCTAGGATCAGTTCCTATATCTTGTTTATGGGAATGTTCCTTAAGGAAGTCACAGGAGACTTAAAGCTTGTGAGCCCTCTCCTTCCTGATGATAAAAGGCAAGATTATCTTACTCTTGTTGAACATGCGCAGGATGTTTCTAAGTTTGTGAATCGTGCAGCCTTTGACTGCTTTGAATGCATAAGCCGAACCTCTGCTATTGCCATAGGTGCACGTAGAATTGCCTGGCTCCAGGCATCTGACTTAGAAATCTGAGTACAGGACAAACTGGGTAATATACCTTGCACAGGAGAGAATCTCTTTGGCAAGAATTGGCAGGAAAAAGCTAATGAGATAGATGCTGACAATATCACTTTGGATAGATTGTCCAAATGTACAGCTGATCCTGCGAGGAAAGGATCCTCTGAGAAACCATTCTTAAGAAGAAGAGGTTTTATCCCTCCTATACCCAGCAGGGACATCGTTCAGGTCAGTCTGCCCAAAAGGGACAGCAGCAACAACTTAGGCAACAAAGGAAGCCAAAAGCAGCTAAGCCTCAACCGGCTCAGCAGACTCAGCCTCCACAGGGGCTTTGACTCCTACCTAGATAACTTTGCCTTCCTGGCCCTCAACGGCCCAGAACCCTCCACCATCCCAGGAAGGTTATGTCATTTTGCCCCCAGATGGTGTCAGATAACAGCAGAAAGTTGGACTCTGTCTATTGTACGAGAGGGGTACAAGTTTCATTTCCTCAGCATGCCCCTCCTACAATGGTAAGACAGTTCAATTCTCAGACCTTTCTCAACGACCAGTTAGGTCAAGAGGTCACTGTCCTTCTTGCCCAAGGGGCAATAGAAGAGGTACCCATTCCCCAACGGGGTAAAGGGTTTTACTCCCCCTATATCCTTATTCCAAAGAAAACAGGAGGACACAGACCCATTTTAGACCTCAGAGAATTGAACAAATTCCTGTTCAAAGAGAAATTCAAAATGATTTATCTAGGAACTCTCCTGCCATACCTTCAGAGTCAGGATTGGCTTTGTTCTCTAGATCTCAAGGATGCGTACACTCATGTTCTCATCCATCCAACTCACCGAAGGTTCCTTCGATTCCTGTTTTAAGGGAAGCACTACCAATACAAGGTTCTTCCTTTTGGCCTGGCTTCTGCACCAAAGGTGTTCACAAAATGTATGGCTGTGGTAGCAGCATTTCTCCGCACCCTGGCAGTGTGAGTCCAGTGGTCCGGAACTCACTAGAGCAACGATTAAGGCAGTAGCTAGGTTTTAGTAGATAGAAAGCTTTTAATTAAATTTAGAAAAAACAAAGGGGAAAAAAAGGGGTCTCTGTCCCTTTAAATTGGCGATTTGGATCAGTTACCTTGCAAATTGGTAAAGGTGATGGTGAGCTGGCCCCCTTCTCCCCCCTCTCTGTGGCGAGAAGTGCTGGCAGAGTAGATTGTGGGGGATTGAGCAGGGGCCTCCGGCGTCTGTTCCCCTGAGGCGGGACAGAGGCTGTTGAGGGGCTGCACGGCTGCCGTGTGCCTTGGGAAGCCAAGAGGTACGGCGGCAAGGGCGGAAGCGAAGGCCCGACGGTGAGGCGGAGATCGGGACCAGCGCCTTCCTGCGCAAGAGTGGAAGCAGTCCCAAGTAGACCGCTCAGTAGGCGAAGGGCAGGTAAGCGCTGGGGGCAGTGAAGGGACAGCGGTCTGGCTGGCCGCGTGGTGGTACACTGCTGGTTGATGGCATTTGAGTAGAGCAGGCCCGGACCGGGTGTAGATGCGCGGAAAACAAGGGCTCCGGGGGGACAAGCTGAGAGCTCCCCGGGGGGGGGGGCCTAGATTAACCGTATCGGGTAGGAAATTTGTTTGGGGGACCAGGACAAAGCGCTGATTTAAAAAAAAAAAGAAGAGAAAACAAATAAGCCATTGAACAGAGGCTTGTGCATTGGTTTCCGGGATTCTTGCAGGGCACGGTGCTTGAGAGCATATTTAACACTAGAAGCCCCAAAAAGGCATTTTACCTAGAAATCTCAACGTGCGTCAATTGACGCATTATCACGACTACTGCGTTGAGCATGAAATGCAGATGTGAATTAATTTGAAGTTACTTATTTGTTTACTACGTGCAGTATGTGACATCATTACATAACTGACATGGTTCTAGCAGTGGCGCTGATATAAACCTTCGAAGATGCATTTGCGTCAGTTGATGCACTTTGGGGCTTCTAGTGTTAATGCCTAACTGGCCTAGATGCCTCTTGTGTGGGGCGCGCAGAGGGACAGTCTCTGAAGCAGGAGTGTGCAGAGGCTGTACGCTAGAGGCTTCTATGGCAGACAGTGCCCAGAAAGGGGGGGGTATGAGGCTGCAGGGGAGGCTGCAGTGGAGAAGGACTCTCCTATGTCCTCGGGGGACAAGTCAGGAGCCCATGCCGGGGCCGTCTACAGCTCCAGATGGTCCCTTACCCCAAGCTCCTCTACAGGGGGGGGGGCTGGGGGCAATTTTTTCACCGCAGTTCTTGACGCTGCTGCAGCAGGCTCTTGGGGGGTCTGGTACCGGGGTAGCTGGACTCACGGGGGTGGAGACCCGAGGGTCAAAGTGACCGGGGGCTGCTTTAGAAGAGGCAGCAGGTAATAGCGCAGGCAAGAGAGCTAAACTGCGGTTAGATGGAGAGGAACAGGACTTGGAGGATCAGTCAGACCTGGTGGAAGATTCAGATATAGAGCAGGACTTGGAGGAAGGTGAGATAGCGGAGCCAGAGACCAGGCAAGAATAGTGAGGGTGTTCCGGAGAGAGGAGCTCTCGGCCCTGATTGCGGAAATGCTAAAGGCTCTAAATATGCCAGTCTCTGGTTCGACAGAGGAGAGTGCTCTAGAGGATCTGTTGTTACAGGTGGTTAGAAAGTCACAGAGGTCATTCCCCATTCATAGGGTGTTCAAGGAGATGATTCAGGAGGAATGGGATACGCCGGAGGCTAGCCTCAAGGGGGCTAGGGTAATGGCTCGGCTATATCCGCTGGTTGAGCCGGATAAGGATATTTTTAAACCGCCTAAGGTGGATGCAGCAGTTTCAGGGGTAACTAAGAAGATGACTATCCCAGTGGAAGGGAGCGCCACTCTTAAGGATGTGCAAGATAGGAGATTAGATACTTTGCTGAGACAGGTGTTTGAGGTGAATGCCCTGTCCATACAGGCCTCGATTTATGGGGCCTGGGTGGCGAGGGCGTGTCTGCGGTGGTCCCAGAGGCTGAAGGGGATTCAGGTAAACGAAGAGGCTGAGGAAGCGGCCCGCATTGAGTCAGTGGCAGCGTATCTAGCGGATAGCCAGTATGATCTGATTCGGGGCCTATCTAAGAGTATAGTATCGGTAGTGGAGGCGAGGAGGTATCTCTGGCTACGCAATTGGGCGGTGGATGGGGCCTCCAAAGCAAGGTTAGGTAAGCTCCCTTTTAGGGGTAAGCTCCTCTTTGGGGAGGAATTAGAGAAGTTCGTAAAAGATCTAGGTGAGTCAAAAGGTGGCCGGTTGCCGGAGGACAAGCAAAAGCAGAATCGTCCGGGGTTCCGTCTAGGGGTCAGCAGAGAGAGTTTAGACGTTTTCGCCCGTCCAGTGCAGAGAGGTCGCTTTCCCTATAGGTCACAAGGGTTTCGTGGCTTCTGAGGGGCAGGCAGGGGTTTTTCAGCCTCGGCGTCCCCGGTCGCCAAGAAGCCACAATGAAGTGAAGGGGGGTCCAGGCAGGAATGGTACCGGTGGGAGGTTGGTTAAGAGAGTTTGTTCCTGCCTGGGCCAAAATTACTTCGGATCAGTGGGTGTTGGAGATAGTGCAGAAGGGTTCCAACACCCCGTGAGGGAAGCGTTTGTGCAGTCTCCTTGCAGAACGAGATCCAAGAGAGAGGCGGTAAGGCAGACTTTGGAAAGGTTGTTAGCGCTTGAAGCGGTGGTGCCGGTACCGCCGGAAGAACAAGGTAGCGGTCGGTACTCGATATATTTGTGGTGCCAAAATAGGAGGGCACCTTGCGGCCTGTTCTGGATCTAAAAAGAGTGAACAGGTGTCTCCGGGTGTTGCACTTTCGAATGGAGACGTTGCAGTCGGTCATTGTGGCGGTGCAGCAGGGGAGAGTATCTAACGTCATTAGATTTGTCGGAGGCTTATCTACACATTCTGATCAGGTTGGAGCACCAATGGTTTCTTTGATTTGCGGTGCCCATGGAGCATTTCCAATTCCAGGCGATGCCGTTTGGGTTAGCAACGGCACCGAGGACGTTCACCAAGATTATGGTGGTCATGGCAGCGGCGTTGAGGAAGGAAGGAGTGTTGGTGCACCCTTATTTGGACGACTGGTTAATTCGGGCGAAGTCACAGGTGGAGAGCCAACAGGCGACCAGTCAGGCAGTGAGTTTCCTGCAGAGCTTAGAATGGGTAGTCAGCATAGCAAAGGGCAAATTGGCATCATCTCAGGAATTAGAGTATTTGGGGGCTCGCTTCGACATGCGCAGGGGCAGAGTCTTCCTACCGCTAGCGCGGATTCAGAAATTTAGACAGTTAATTCAGGGGTTCCTGGCAAACAGGTCTCCGTTGGCGTGGCGGTATTTGCAGCTGCTGGGGACAATGGCGGCCACGTTAGAGGTGGTGCTGTGGGCCAGGGCTCACATGAGACCTCTACAGAGGGCGTTGCTCAGAAGGTGGTCTCATCAGTCCGATCTGTTGTCCAGGAGGTTGGTGTGTCCGCAGGAGGCGCAAAGGTCGCTACAGTGGTGGTTGCGGCCGGGGGGCCTGGAGAAGGGAATGCCGCTGGAGTCGCCAGATTGGAAGCCTTTGACGACAGACGTGAGTCTATTCGGCTGGGGGGCGCACCGAGGGACAGTATGCCCAGGGCCAGTGGTCAGACCAGGAGAAGAAGTGGTCCATCAACAGGTTGGAGTTAAGAGCAGGATCTTTAACCCTACAGGCCTTGCAGGGCCTGCTGCAGGGAAAGGCGGTCAGAATGTTCTCAGACAATGCCACAGCGGTGGCGTATATCAGTCGGCAAGGCAGAGCCAGCAGCATGCAGTTGGAGAAGGAAGCGGACGGATTGCTAGCCTGGGACAAGGTGCATCTGGAAGTGTTGTCGACGGCGCATGTAGCAGGAGTGGACAATGTGACGGTGGACCTTTTGAGTCGCATCAGGGTGGATCCGGGAGAATGGGTCCTTCATCAGGAGGTTTTCGATTTGCTGGTGTGGCGATAGGGTCAGCCAGTGATGGACCTTATGGCAACGTTCGAATCAGCAAAGGTGGACAGGTTCTACAACAGAAGAAGAGAGAGAATGTCAGAGAGGCTGGATGCCCTGATGCAAAGTTGGCCGGAGGACACTCTTCTGTATGTTTTCCTGCCGTGGGTGCTAATAGGCAGAGTTCTCCAGCGCATAGAAAGGCACAAAGGGCTAGTTCAGCTGGTGGCACCGGATTGGCCAAGGCGGCCGTGGTATGCCGACCTGATGTGTCTGCTGGTGGAACCTCCATGGAAGCTGCCGGACAGGGGAGACCTGCTAGTGCAGGGTCTTTTATGTATGCCTCAGGTGCGTCGGTTTTCGCTTACGGCTTGGCTCTTGAAAGGGCAAGGCTGACGGTCAAAGGATACTCAGTGGCGGTGATGTCTACGTTATTGAGGTCTAGGCGGCGCTCCACGTCTATGGCATATGTGAGAGTGTGGCGGCTGTTTGAGGCCTGGCGTGAGGATAGGCGGCTGCTGGCGTTGAAGTCCATGGTGGTGCAAGTTTTGTCCTTTTTGCAGGATGGATTGGATAAAGGCTTGGCGGCGTCTTCGCTTAGGGTACAGCTAGCGGCTCTAGCCTGTTACCGAGGGAAGGTGCAGGGGAAGATGCTGGGGGCTCATCCAGATGTGAAAAGGTTTTTGAGAACAGCCTCTTTGTTGAGACCCCCTGCAGGAAGGCCATTCCGGGGTGGGACCTCAATATGGTGTTAGAGGCACTGGTTAAGGAGCCTTTTGAGTGACTGGCACAGGCGACTTTGAAGGATCTTACGCTGAAGGTGGTGTTTTTGGTGACTATCGCCTCGGCAGGGAGAATCTCTGAGTTGCAGGCCTTGTTGTGTAGGGAGCCATTTTTGTCCTTTTCAAGTAAAAAGGTAGTGCTCTGGACGGTTCTGTCCTTTTTGCCTAAAGTAGTCTCGGCCTTTCATGTCAATCAGGTGGTTTCCTTGACAGTCTTTGAGAGGTCAAGTGACAAGAGGGCTAAAGGGCGGTTGCATAGGTTGGATATAGATAGAGCACTAAAGATGTATTTGCAGAGGACGGAGGCGCTGCGCAAGTCGGATAGGTTGTTTGTCCTGTTTGGAGGTTTTCGGCAAGGAGAACCGGCTTCGAAGGCATCTATTGCTAGGTGGATTAAGGAGGCAATTGCGGCAGCGTATCTTCTAAAGGGCAGAGTGGTGCCGAAGGATTTAAAGGCACGTTCGACTAGATCTCAAGCAGCGTCCTGGGCGGAGTTTAGCTTGGTCCCTGTGGTGGAAATCTGTAGGTCGGCAACTTGGTCGTCCTTACATACCTTTGTTAATCATTACTGGATTGATGTGCAGGCGGAAGGGGATGCGAGATTTGGATCAGCGGTGCTTCAGGCTGGTCTGGCAGATCCCTCCCGATAAGAATGTTCACTGCTCTGCTACATCTCTAATGGTTCGGGACTAAACTGGAGAGACGATAAGAAAGGTGAAATTAGACTTACCTGCTAATTGTAGTTCCTTGAGTAGCTCCAGTCTAGTCCCGCTTCCCTCCCGAAGGTAGACTGCCAGATGGTAGCCTGAAGACAGAGGACGGGGAGGTATAAGAGCCATTGGGGAAGGAATCGCTTAGTGGATCAGGGTTGCAAATGAGTCAAGTATGCTGCTTTCTCGCTAAGAGTGAAGGGCCTCTTTAAGGGGCACGGGAGAAGGAGCAACTCATACATCCAGTATTGTATTGGTAACATAGAAATAGAATAAGTTTAACATTTTCTTATTAGAGGTATTTAGGTCTTTGAAGGTTCAGTGTTGAGAATGACTTACTTTTTGTTCTGGTGTGCCGGCTTTGTCAATAGGAAAACTGGTTCAAGGAGGCGGTCCCTGGACTACTTATACTAGGGTCACTAAAAGAGTGACGTGCTCAGTCTCCAAGCTGTGGGAGGACGTACACAACTCTAATGGTTCGGGACTAGACTGGAGCTACTCAAGGAACTACAATTAGCAGGTAAGTCTAATTTCACCTTGGTGCTGTTGTGGTTCGGTCCTCAGCAGCCTGGAGCTTGTTCCTGGAGAAAATATAGTTACTCTCCTGTAATGGGTGTTCGCCGGGAACAGCAGGAATCAGTCCTCACAACCCTCCCTCCTTCCCTTGGAGTTTTTATTTATTTATTTAAAAGGGTTTATATACCGCTTTCTCCTGAAATCAAAGCGGTTTACACTTCAAACAATCAAAAGTCAGTGTCAGTAGGGGTAGGCATGCATTGTTAACATGGAGTGGAGGTGATGATTTCTTCGTGTGCTATTTACAGGATGTGCTATGTACAAGTGGTTATATACAGTGAGGGTAGGGGGGTACATTGGGGGTCTTTTGAACAATTACTTAATAATAACTTATACATTGGGGGGGGTCCTTAATATTAACTTATACATAGGGGATCTTTCAAACAATAACTTAATATTATCCTATACAAGGACATCAATTTTCAACAATAACAATAGTTTGCAAACAATAACTTAATATTATCCTATACAAGGACATCAATTTTAAACAAAAACAATAGCATAGGCCCTGCAGGGGTGGGCAATTCCGGTCCTGGAGGGCCGCAGACCAGTCAGGTTTTCATGATGTCCCTAATGAATATTCATGAGATCTATTTGCATCCACTGCCTTCCATTGTATGGAAATAGGTCCATGAATATTCATTAGGGACATCATGAAAATCTGGCTGGTCTGCGGCCCTCCAGGACCAGAATTGCCCACCCCTGGATAGGGAGTTGTCTCCCTACATTGTTTTAAGTCCTTTTCATTTTGTCATCTGACTGACCAAGATGGCATCCTTGGGCGGGAAGAGGACCACCATGTGTAGTAGCATTCCCAAAGGCTTTCTGTGAAAGCTGGGGAAATGCTCCACGTGGACTCCGTTGCTGTCGATGTCACCCGTATGTGATGACTGATTCATGTTGTTCCTGGAGAACACCTGCAAGCATCAGAAACATTCCCCCAGGGACAGGGAATACCTCAAGGATCAGCCCTTTCTGCCCTCCTATTTAACCTGTACCTGCAACCTATAACAAACATATTTAAAAAACACAGGATTAATCATTTTATATACGCCGACGACATCATGCTTGCTATCCCCATAACCACTAAAAACCCCACTTATGACACACTATCCGAATGCATGGCTGAGACTTCCTCCTGGACTGGACTTCCTCAGCATCAACCTCAAGAAAACGGAAGCAATGTTCGTAACAAGGTCATCTATAACTGAGAACACTTACCCGGATACAATCACAATAAACAAAACTACCATACCTGTTAGAAAACAGGTAAAATACTTAAGAACATAAGAACATAAGAACATAAGATATGCCATACTGGGTCAGACCAAGGTCCATCAAGCCCAGTATTCTGTTTCCAACAGTGGCCAATCTAGGTCATACGTACCTAGCAGTTTCCCCAAGGGACACAGGTTCCACAATGCTTGTATTGGTTCAAGCATTGATATCCTGGGTCCCTTCTTAATAATGGTTTATGGACCTTTCCAACAGGAACTTGTCCAAACCTTTTTTAAACCCAGCTACACTAACAGCCTTTACTACATCCTCCGGTAACAAATTCCAGAGTTTGATTACACGTTGAGTGAAAAAATATTTTCTTTTATTAGTCTTAAATAGTTTACCCTGTAGCTTCATTGCATGTCCCCTAGTCTTTCTATATTCTGATAAGGTAAACAATCGATCTACGTTTACCCGTTCCACTCCGTTCATTAATTTATAGACTTCTATCATATCTCCCCTCAGCCGTCTCTTTTCCAGGTTAAAGAGCCCCAACCTTTTTAGCCTTTCTTCATAGGAGTAGCCTTCCATCCCCTTTACCATTTTGGTGGCTCTTCTCTGAACCTTTTCTAAAATCGCTATATCCTTTTTAAGATACGGCGACCAGAATTGCACACAATATTCAAGGTGCGGTCTCACCATGGAACGATAAAGAGGCATTATAATATCTTTTGTTTTATTTTCCATTCCTTTCCTTATCATACCTAGCATTCTATTTGCTCTCTTGGCCGCCGCTGCACACTGGGCCGAGGGTTTTAACATGGTATCCACAAGGACGCCTAAATCTTTTTCTTGGGTGGTGGTTCCTAATGTGGAACCTTGCATCGTGTAACCATAGTTTGGGTTGTTCTTCCCTAGGTGCATAACCTTGCACTTCTCCACATTAAATTTCATCTGCCATTTTGATGCCCAGTCTTCCAATTTATCAAGATCCTCTTGCAATTTTCCACAATCCTCCTGGGTTTTAACAACTTTAAATAGTTTTGTGTCATCAGCAAATTTGATAACCTCACTCGTTATTCCACTTTCCAGGTCATTTATGAATATGTCAAAAAGCAGCGGACCCAGCACAGATCCCTGGGGTACACCACTATTCACCTTTCTCCATTGGGAAAATTGGCCATTTAGCCCTACTCTCTGCTTTCTATCTTTTAACCAGTTCCTGATCCACAGTAGTACACTGCCTCCTATCCCATGACTCTTTAGTTTTGCCAAAAGTCTCTCATGAGGGACCTTGTCAAAGGCTTTCTGAAAGTCCAGATACACAATATCAACCGACTCACCTTTGTCCACCTGTTTATTCACTCCTTCAAAAAAACATAACAGATTAGTAAGACAAGATCTTCCTTGTCTAAAGCCATGTTGGCTGTCTCCCATTAGGTCATGACTATCTATATGCTGAGTAATTTTATTCTTTATGATGGTTTCTACCATTTTTCCCGGTACTGATGTCAGGCTCACCGGTCTGTAGTTTCCCGGATCACCCCTCGAACCCTTTTTAAAAATTGGTGTTACATTGGCGATCCTCCAATCCTCAGGTATTAGAGATGATTTTAATGATAGTTCACAGATTACTGATAGCAGGTCTGCAATCTCAAATTTCAGTTCTTTCAACACCCTTGGATGTATACCATCCGGCCCAGGTGATTTGCTACTCTTCAGTTTATCTAATAGTTGTAGGACATCTTCCCGATGTATCGATATTTCCTTCAATTCTTCCACACCTTTAAATACCACTTCAGTCGTGGGTAACATCCCTACATCTTCCTCAGTAAAGACCGAAGCAAAGAATTCATTCAGTCTCTCCGCTATCGCCTTGTCGCCTCTTAGTGCTCCTTTAACCCCTTTATCATCTAATGGACCAACTGACTCTCTCACGGGTTTTTTGCTACGAATGTACTTGAAAAGGTCTTTATTTCGCGTTTTTGCTTCCGCAGCAAGCTTCTTCTCAAATTCTCTCTTTGCCTGCCTTATCAATGCCTTGCATTTGACTTGCCAGTGCTTGTGCTGTTTCCAGGTTTCATCATTTGGCTCTTTTTTCCATTTCTTGAAAGATGCTTTTTTGGCAACAACAGCCTCTCTGACCTCAGCTTTAAACCATGCTGGCAATTTTTTGGACTTCCTTCCACTTTTCTTAAAGCGTGGAATACAGCTGGTCTGGGCTTCCAAGATAGTATTTTTCAACAACACCCAAGCTTGATGTACGTCTTTAACCTTTGCAACTGCTCCTTTTAGTTTTTTCTTAACTGTTTTCCTCATTCTATCATATCACTTAGGTGTAATAATAGACCACACACTTACCATGCTACCACACATAAAACAAACAGTAAAAACCATTTTCTATAAACTTAAAACTATTCAGCACCTAAGGCCACTCCTTGAAACACAAGACTTTAGATCTGTAGTAAGCACACTGATCACCCCTCACTTCGACTATTGCAATAGTCTCCTAATAGGCCTTCCTCAAAAAAGCACATACCTTCTACAAAGAGCCCAGAACATCTGTGCAAAAGTAATTGCTAAAGCTCGCCTAACAGACCACGTATCCCCAATACTGCTGGAACTACACTGGCTCCCTATAAACAGCCGAATTAGATGCAAAATTATCCTAACAACCTTTAAACTCATAAATGACATAGCCCCCTCACACCTATCTACACTACTGCACTCTCCAACCACAACTAGATCTCACAGACAAAATGCAGCCCACTCCCTTATCACACCAGAAGCTATCCGGAAGACTAAGAAAATCACTAGCTCCAGAGCATTCACATTCGTTGCTCCTATGCTCTGTAACGACCTCCCAATAGACCTTCGAATCATAAAAGACCTCTCCCAATTCAGGAAAGAATTAAAAACCTACCTATTCACTGAACACTTTGAAATCCCCTACTCCCCCAAAACCAGCCCCACAACAAACATGGACACACATGCACAAACCCTCTAACCCCAGTTAACTAACTCCCTGCCCGACTCCCTCCCCTCACACCCCTCATTCACGACATAGAAGGAAATAAATTCCAACACCTACACTTGCCCTACACACCACGCACAACCACTGTAAATATCCATGTGTAAATAGTTTGACGATTGTTTTGCTTTAAATTAAATTTTATTGTTCAATGTAAATAGTTGAATCCTACTGTTCAATGTAAATGTATACAGATGTGGAAGAAAATAGTTAAATAAATAAATAAATAAAATAAATAAATAAATAAACACCTATTACAGGTGAGTAACTATGCTGTCTCCAATACAACAATAATAAATACAATTCAATAGAAAAACCATAGGAGTTTTCTTAGCCCACAATAAAGAGGGGGAGTGTAAATAGTAACACTTCAAGGCAGGAGGAAAAAACATCAAAGTTACATAGAAAACAAGAAAAAATAAGGTGGCCACTGAGCGGCCCAAGGCCAACTATACATGGTGGAAATTTGACATAGCAGGCTGAGATGTCATCACTAACCTAGCATTTATAAAGATTACTAAATCATTTGGTTTAAAAAATCTATATCTTGGAGTTATTTACAACCAAACATTTACAAAGGAATCTTAGATGGAAAGTACCCCCCCAGCTGCAGCACCTCAGCTTTCAGGAACAAGAATTGTTTCCTTCTTCTTTGAGTCTCTTTCGCGATGTCTGGAAACATAGAAATCATGAACCCTTTTCTCTGGAGTTTCTTCTATTACTCCATCAGGCATTTTGTTGGAAGCAGAGCATGGTGGAAAAGCCTGGAGAGTTCTTTGCAGTAGATTAGAAACATAGAAAAATGACGAAAGAAAAAGACCACATGGACTATCTAGTCTGTCCTTCCATATCAACAACTACAACAGTACCCTTTTTTCCTTTAGAGTTCCTCTGTGTTTGTCCCATGCTTTTTTGAATTCAGATACTGTTCTTATCTCTACTACCTCCATTGGGAGACTATTCCATGGATCCACCACTCTTTCTGTAAAGAAATATTTCCGCATATCACTCCTGAATCTATCCCCTTTCACCCTCATCCCATGTCCCCTCGTAGCAGAACTTGCTTTCAATCGAATGAGGCTCTCCCCATGTGCATTTATGCCACAGAGGTATTTAAACGTCTCAATCATATCACTTCTATCCCGCCTATCTCCAGGAACAAGCAGGAATGAGTCTTCACATATGGGTACGTCGGTACCGACGGAGCCTGCACGGGAATGCTCCCCAGCATCCAATCAGAAAGCTTTTGGGAGCATCCCTCGCGCCTGCGCGCTGACTTCCCGCCCTTTCCACTTCTTCTCCTCAGTTTTCGTTTTTCCGCGGAGCCGGCAGGACGTCCTCCTATCACCACAGAAGCTTTTTTCTTTAAATACTTCATTTCTTGTTTTCTTGTGGTTGAGGCTGTTTTTCCCGCCGACACCGGTACCGCCGGTGGTTTTTTCTTTTCTTTTTTCTTAAACTCAGAGAGATTTTTCCCTCTGTTTCTGTCTTAACGTTTTGGGCCTACAAGGCCTCTCCATCATGGAGCCGCCTTCTCCTAAGAAGTGCCTTCACTGTGGAAACACAGTTTTCTTTTTAGACTCCAATTACTGGTGTCTGACCTGTTTGGGTCCTGACCCTTTTTCCCCTGAACTATCAGGCTGCAATACTGAGAGAAGACCTTCCCTCTTTCGAGTTTCCCTCGATACCGTTTTCCCTCCTGCTATGAGGGCGCCGGGGTTTTCTTCTCTACAGGATCAGGTAACCCATAAACAGTCTGTTAAGACTTGCCAATCCTTGAGTGGTAGGTCTCATGCCAAGCATGATGACGGCTCCGGCCTTGCCCTCAAGACCCCATTGGCATTAAAATCCCGGTGGGAGTCTTCGGGCTCCAAAGCATTTCAGGGGTTTCAGGTTGTTCCTGGGGCTCACCCCTCACAGAGCATACCTGAGCCGTGCTCGGGGGTGGTATCCGCTTCGAGCGGTACCGATACCCCGGCATCGGCTCCGGTGTCGCATGTTCCACTCTTCACCAGGGATCGTCATCTAGCATCCTCGGTACCTTCGGGACCGATCGATACATTCCAGATTGACTTTCCTGTATCTAAGCCATGCTCGGGGGTGGTATCCGCTTCGAGCGGTACCGATACCCCGGCATCGGCACCGGTGTCGAGTGTTCCACTCTTCACCAGGAACCGTCATCTGGCGTCCTCGGTACCTTCGGGACCGATTGATACGACCCAGACTGACTTCCCTGTATCAGCATCGCCGGTACCACCACCGACGTCGGTGCACTCTAGACATGCATCGATAGACTCGCTCCCTGCGATGCCGAGTCTGGAATCGATATCTAGTCTAGATGACTGGGTACCGACGCACCTTGGAACCGACCCTTATCGTTTCCGGCTACGCAGTACCGAGGATACTCACCCAGACTCTCTGGTTGCCTCGGTACCACTTCAGCAGCCTCCGATGACGGCCTCGATGCCATTACCGGTATCGGTATCGATGTCGATTCCTGCAGTTACATCGGTGTCATCGATCCTTTCTATGCCTAGTTTGGAATCGATACCTGGCATAGACGATGCAGTACTAACTGCCTCAAGTCGTGACTGCCAGTATCATTATCCATCTAGTAAGGTTCTTTCTCCAGGACCAAGCAGGAAGTCAGTCCTCACTTATGGGTGACGTCGGCGCCGACGGAGCCCTCGCGGAGCAATTTTCCCCAGCTTTCAAAGAAAGCCTTTGGGAATTGCAGCGCGCATGCGCGGTCCTCTTCCCGCCCGAGGGTGCCATCTTAGCCAGTCTTCTTTTTTCCGCGGAGCCCTACAGACGTCCCCGTCTTGTCCCCGCGAAAAAGTCGATATTTCTTCATTATTTTATTCTTTTTCCCGCCCGGACTCGCGACGCCGGTCACGAGTCCTCTTACTTTTTTTCGGTTTTTCTGACTTTGTCAGCTTTCGTTTTCGATTTTTCCCTGGCAGCCCGATCCTTTGACCTCGCAGGGGCCCTTTTTCCCCCGATGGCTGCCAGTGGGTTTAAGCGGTGTGGTCAGTGTGATCGAAATATGTCACTAACTGACACACACGACTTTTGCCTCCGCTGCCTGGGCCCGGATCATGAGGAACTGATCTGTGGGCCCTGCGGCAAAATGTCCTCAAAAGCGTTGAGAAGTCGGCGGCATCAGCGTGATAGAATCTTCGCTGACCCCAGCCGTACCCGGACCTCGTCGGAGGCCTCCGCGTCCAAAGGCTCCAGCTCGGACCGTCGCTGGAGTTCCTCCGACCGGGGTTCTCCCTCCGGGGACCATCGTCGGACGGTGAAACCCGCGAGGGCGGCGTCGGTGGACGCTCCTGGTTCCGCGAGGGCCAGGTCGCATAGCCCCGACAGCCGCCCCGGGTCCTTGGAGAAGGAACACCTCACGAAGCGACCTCGCCTGGAGTCGGAGATGCCTGCTCGGGTAAGTCCTGTGGTCCTTCTGGACTCGCCTCCGCGACAGCCGACGTCGGGCCCGACGCCGTCGGGGCCCGAGTCGGGGGCTGCTGGGTCACCTGAGCTCGGACTCAGGTTGACGGCCCTGGAGAGCAGACTGTCTGCCTTCATGGACCAGCAGCGGGCACTGCTCGCTGGCCTCGCTGGCGCCGCTGCCCCGACCGCCGGGACGTCGACATCCAAGTCGACCCCGGAGACCGAGCCGATCCTCGAGTCGATGAGAACTCGAGTCGATCCTCGGTCGAGGTCACCCTCGGGCGGCAGGCGCCGCGCCCTGCCCGGGCCGACCCCACCGAGTCCTCGTCGGAGTCGGTCTGGGAGTCTGAAGAGGAAGAGTCGCCTGATTCTTTCCGGACTCGGTGTGTCCCCTCGGACTCACCGGAGTCCGAGCCTCGGAAGCAGTCCCCCCCGGAGGATGCCCAGTTCTCGGACTTCGTTAGGGATATGGCCAAGGCTTTGGCCTTCCCTGCGGATCCCGAGGAGGAGCCGAAGAGCTCGACGCCCTCCAGTATGACTCTCCCGCGAGGGAACACTTTACTGTACCGGTTCCTCCTATGCTGGAACGACTACTCTTCCGCATGTGGGAGAGTCCGGCCTCCTCGCCGGTCCTGAGCAAGCGGGTCGATTCTATCTATCGAGTCCGCAAGAGCCCTGGCTTTCAAAAGGCACAGCTACCACACCATTCCATGGTAGTGGAATCGGCCATGCATCGTCTTAAGAGCCAGAAGATGCACTCCTCGGTGCCTCCTGGCAGGGAGGCCCGTAACCTGGATGGCCTTGGTAAGAAGTGTTTCCAGGGCTCTATGCTCGCATGTCGTGTCCAGACTTACCAGCTATACATGGGCATGTATCTCCGGGATCTGGCTAAAGAGCTAGCCGGATTCTCCGCTGGTTTGTCCGAGGAACCCTTGTGGAGGTTCCTGGCCTTGTCCACTGGCATTCGGGAATGCTCAAAGTTCATGTCCCGGGCAGCCTATGATGGCTTTGAAGCATCGGCTCGAGTGGCCGCAGCCGGCATCGGTGCCCGCCGACAGGCTTGGCTTCAGTCGTCAGACCTTGAGCCCTGGGTGCAGGACAAGTTGGTCGATGTCCCCTGCCGAGGCGAAAACCTCTTTGGCAAGCCCATGGCGGAAAAGGCTGCGCAAATTGAGACTGAGACTCTCACCAGGACCAGGCTTTCTAGGAAGACCTCCGCCCCTTTCCAGAAAAAGAAGGGCTCGGGGAAAAAGTCCTTTTACCCGAGGAAGGCGGCTGCCTACAAACAATACCCCCATTATCAGGCCCCTGCAGCTCCCCAACAGGGCCAGCAGGCCAAGGGACGGGGTAACGGGTCCCGTAGGCAGCAAGCCCCCAAGCCTGCACCACCAGCCCCTGCTCAGCAGGGTGGGGGTTTTTGACTCACAAAGCATAGCCTCTCCCCCCCCGCTGATTCCTCCCAGCACCGGAGGCCGGCTGGTCCACTTCGCCCACAGGTGGTCCAGCATCACCGCAGATGCCTGGGTGCTTCAAGTCGTGCGAGAAGGCTATCTTCTCCACTTCCACCAGGTCCCTCCCTCCTATTTTCCGGGAGAACCTCCACGACCCCCTCTGCACAGGGAATTACTCCTTCAGGAGTTAGCAGGTCTTCTGCAGGAACAGGCGGTGGAACCGGTGCCACACCACCTGAGAGGTCAAGGCTTTTATTCCAGGTATTTTCTAATACCAAAGAGAACAGGGGGCCTCAGACCCATCCTGGACTTGCGCAACCTCAACAAGTTCCTTGTGCGGGAGAAGTTCAAAATGCTTACCCTTGGAATCCTTCTGCCCTACCTCCAGCAGGGAGATTGGCTATGCTCCTTGGATCTAAAGTATGCCTACACGCACATCCTCATCCACCCAAGCCACCGCCAATACCTAAGGTTTGTGGTGGCAGGAAATCATTACCAGTACAGAGTACTGCCCTTTGGCCTGTCCTCCGCGCCACGAGTCTTCACAAAATGTCTCGCGGTGGTGGCGGCCCATCTCCGGCTTCACGGCCTCTATGTCTTTCCGTACCTCGACGACTGGCTCATCAGAGCGGCGTCCGCTCGGGAGGTCACCAACGCCACGCGCCGCACGGTGACTCTTCTGCAGCACTTGGGCTTTGTTATAAACTTCGCAAAGTCCACTTTGCTCCCCTCACAGGATCTCGAGTTCATCGGCGCCAGGCTGCGCACCCCTCAGGCGCGAGCATACCTACCGCTCGACAGGGCTCAACGGCTCATGGACCTAGCCGACCGCTTTCGCAGCCAGCCCCTGGTCTCCGCCAGGCGCTTCCTGAGACTGCTCGGCCATATGGCTTCCACCGTCCATGTGACCCCCAATGCCCGCCTGAATATGCGGCCTGCTCAATGGTGTCTCCGCCAGCAGTGGCGACAAGCCACAGGCGGCCTAGCAGACCTAGTGCGCGTCTCCGAGCCGCTGATCTCGTCTCTCCGGTGGTGGCTTCGGCAGCCGAACCTGATATTCGGTATGCCTTTCCAGTCACCTCAGCCGACCCGGGTGCTGACCACGGATGCATCCCTCCTGGGCTGGGGAGCACATTGCCAAGGGGCACGTACTCAGGGCCTCTGGACCACGTGGGAGTCTGCTCAGCAGATCAACTTCCTGGAGCTCAGGGCGATCCGCCTGGCTCTCAAGGCCTTCTCCCACCTGACTTCCCATCAGTCCGTCCTTGTCCAGACGGACAATCAAGTTGCCATGTTCTACGTGAACAAGCAGGGGGGCACGGGCTCCTTCCTCCTCTGCCGGGAGGCACAGAAGCTCTGCTCTTGGGCCGTCAGTCACGGCATTCTCCTCAAGGCAGTTTATCTCCCGGGCCAAGAAAATTGCCTGGCGGACAAACTCAGCAGGATCCTCCAGCCGCACGAGTGGCGTCTGGATCCCTTGGTAGTTCAGAAGCTCTTCCTAAAGTGGGGCCTCCCCACGGTGGATCTCTTTGCCAGTCCTCACAACCGGCAGCTTCCTCGCTTCTGCTCTCGTCAGCCACACCCCCTTCGGGTTGCGGCGGACGCTTTTCTGATTTCATGGTCGGGGAGCCTTCTGTACGCTTTCCCTCCCATCCCGCTAGTCTCTCGGACTCTTTTCAAGGTTCTCCGAGACAAGGCCTTCATGATCCTGGTGGCCCCTCGCTGGCCCAGACAGCCGTGGTTCCCGCTCCTGCTGCAATTAGCGGTGGGGGATCCATTCCCTCTGGGGTACAACCGGATCTCCTCACTCAGGATCAGGGGTCTCTACTACACCCCAACCTCAGGTCTCTCAACCTCATGGCCTGGCTGCTGAGAGGGTAGTCCTTGCTCCCCTTCTCCTGCCGGCAGAGGTGGAGGAGGTCGTCTTGGCTTCGCGACGGCCTTCTACCCGCAAATGCTACGCCCTTAAATGGCGTCGCTTTGCCGTCTGGTGTACCCGACAGTCTCAGGATCCCTTCTCCTGCCCGGTGTCTGTGATCTTGCAGTACTTGCTACACCTCTCTAATCTGGGACTTAAGTCCAACTCCGTCAAAGTTCACCTCAGTGCTCTTTCGGCACATCATGTGCCGGTGGACGGTAGACCTCTCTCCAGCGACCCTCTCGTAGCGAGGTTTCTCCGAGGTCTCCTTCTACTTAAACCACCTCTGTGCCCGCCAGCGCCTGACTGGGACCTGAATGTGGTTTTGCAGCGGATCACCTGTCCGCCTTTTGAACCTATGGCTACCTGTTCTCTCCGTTTTCTGTCTTGGAAAACACTGTTCTTGATAGCCCTCACTTCCGCTAGACGCGTAAGTGAATTGCAGGCCCTCGTGTCTGATCCCCCTTACACTCGGTTCTACAAAAATAGGGTAGTCCTACGGACTCACCCAAAGTTTCTTCCAAAAGTGGTCTCCCCTTTTCACATCAATCAGGAGGTGGTACTTCCAACCTTCTTTCCCAGACCACACTCCAGCCGAGCTGAAACGGTCCTCCATACCCTGGACTGTAGAAGGGCTTTGAACTTCTACCTTGACCGTACGCGGGAGCACCGTAAAGCTGCTCAGCTTTTTGTGTCTTTTGACCCCAATAAATTGGGGCTCCCGGTCTCCAAGCGTACTCTGTCCATCTGGGTTGCGGACTGTATCTCTTGGGCTTATGGGGCAGCCGGACTCTCCTTAGAAAGTCGAGTCACGGCTCATTGCGTTCGGGCAAAGGCTACGTCAGTGGCTTACCTCCGCTCTGTTCCGCTGGCAGACATCTGCCGGGCCGCTACTTGGTCTTCGAGCCAGACTTTTGCGGTCCATTACTGTCTCGAGAGGGAGTCCCGCAGGGACAGTGCTTTCGGACAGGCAGTCCTCCGTAATCTCTTTGAGGTCTGAGCAACTCCTACCCTCCATCCCGGATGTGGGCTACCGGTGGGTGATAATTCAGCGAAGATTCTTTCCTTCTGTGCTGCTGAGCTAGAGGGAGCTCATTTTTGTGCTTAGGGTCTCCGGTAGCCTTGAGCTTGGGAGTCCCATAAGTGAGGACTGACTTCCTGCTTGGTCCTGGAGAAAGCGTAGTTACTCACCTGTAACAGGTGTTCTCCAGGAGCAGCAGGAATCAGTCCTCACTACCCTCCCTCCTCGCCTTGGAGTTGCAATCGTCTGCTTATGTTCTTGCAAATATTTTTATGCTGTCTTTTTTAGCTATGTCATCTGACTGGCTAAGATGGCACCCTCGGGCAGGAAGAGGACCGCGCATGCGCGCTGCAATTCCCAAAGGCTTTCTTTGAAAGCTGGGGAAAATTGCTCCGCGAGGGCTCCGTCGGCGCCGACGTCACCCATAAGTGAGGACTGATTCCTGCTGCTCCTGGAGAACACCTGTTACAGGTGAGTAACTACGCTTTTTCTGCACCAGACCAGTACATCCTCTGGTGCGCAGGCTGCATCTTCAACCTTAGCCTTCCCAGGGATGGTTCCCATTGGAGGTCCTTCTTTTCAGAAGTTTCTCCTTGACATGGCAACCTTTCTTGATATTCCTATCCCTGGCTGTACTTCTTAACCAAGGCTCTCCTGCAGAAAAGGGAAATATAATGCTTCCTTTACATCATTCTTTGCAGGATCTTCTTCTGAAAATATGGGAATCACCTTTAAGGGTTCCCTCACCTTCTACAGCAACTAATGTTCTGTATCAGGTGCACCCCTCTCCGGGGTTTCAAAAGAATCAACTTCCCCATCATTCCATTGTAGTGGAATCAGCAATGAGGGAGGTAAAAAGCAAGAAGAAGCATTCTTCTTATCCGCCAGGTCGTGCTTCTAGAGCACTTGATGCCTTTGGACGTCAAACCTTCCAAACATCTATGCTGGCATCAAGAATTATTTCTTATATATTTTATATGAGTCTAACACTCCAGGAGGTCACAAAGAAATTATCTCTTTTGACTCCTTTTTTTGTCAGAGCCTAAGGCTGCTGACTATTCCTTGCTTCTTAGTCATAGCCGGAATATCTCTTGGTTTCTTTCTCGTGCTTCTCTAGACTCTTTTGAGTCTGTAAGCAGATCCTCTGCTATTGCCATTGGAGCACGTCGTAGAGCCTGGCTCCAAGCTTCTGACTTGAACAGATGGGCACAACATACACTGGGTAATTCTCCTTGTACTGGAGAAAATCTCTTCAATAAGGAGGCTTTACGTCAGGTTGCTCATTGCTCCACTGACTTCCCTGGTTCTGGAGACCATTCTAAGCCGCCTTCTTCCCCAGGAGGTAGGAAATGTCCTACCAAGCCTTCTTTCCCTAAGAAAAGAAGGTTTCACTCTTCTCCTGCCCATCATCCAGAGATGCCCAAGCAAGGGATACCTCGTCCTAGTCTGAAGTTTCCAAACTCTAGCCAGTCTCAACATATCCAGCAACCATAGGTTCTGAGGGTTACAATCTACAGTTAACTTCTTCTTAACAGAAGTTTGTTCACTGTTTTTTATTAAAACTCTAGACTGGAGTTTTCCTTTTTCAGTATGCTAAGCTGTCAGGATATTCTTGTCCATGGGTCACAGAATTCTCCTCTTCTCACTACCAAGAAGGGAAGTTACAACTATCCCATGATAGTTTCTGTCCCAACATAAACAGTTTTTTCCTTCAGCTGACTCACCCTATGGGTAAGTCACCCTCCAATTACCTGTTTTCTCTACCCTCTCATCCGGGGTTTCCCCTGACTGAGTGGTACCATACTGAAAAGCTTCTTTAGCCTTTCATTCCAGTGTAGACTTTTTGTTTCCTTGAATACATTCTCAAGATAACTCATCAGGCAAGGACAGGAATATCTCCTCTCCCTTTGTCTGTTTCTTTTTGTTTTGCACAAGAACATTTTCTCTGCTGTCTTTCAGCTGCTGTGCATGCAGGAGTTCCAGTGATTGAACTACTGGTACTTTTCCACAAGTTCCAGTCTATCTTCCACATTTTTTGTCTAACCTCAGTAGTGATTCCAAGCTAGTCCTCATCTATCTTGCATAATCCTACTCACTTAGGCTACTCACATTATCTTCTTTCTAGCCATCTCCTTTTCCTAGGATGTGGCAACACACCTGACCGGTCAGTTTTATCTCATAATTCTCCTGCACAATGCTCTCTGCAATCTTCAGAGAAGCTTTCTACTATGGGCCCTTGCTACAGAGCATTGATCTTTGTCTCTGAGGGCTATTCTATATAGTAGAAAAAAGCTTATAAATCATTCCCATGACTGTGAGGGTTCTCCACACCCTCTTGTCTCTTGTTATAATTCAGAATATAAGCTTTTTCTGCGTGAATATCCAAGGCTATTAGTAACGCATGATACCCCTATGTCCCTCCAGTGGGTCCTCCTGGTATCTCCTCTATGCGTTTCTACCCATCTATCATGTCAGAGTTCTAAAGGACTCCCGACTTGCTCTTTACAGACTGATATTATCCTCTGTTTTTCACGCAATCATCCTGGTTATTTTACTGGATTGCATTCCTGCATCCTCTTAGCCCACGGAAATAGATTCTCTATATATCTGTCAAGTGGGTTTCACCCTCTTGTTATTGGATGACTCTTTCCCCTTCACATTCCCCATGTGAATGTTCTTATGGGGCTTAGTGTATCTTCGGACTTATTGTCATGTATGTAAATATCTCTATATATGCCTCTACATACATATGTCTGTAAGCTGTGTGTGCATATTTATGCACCTATATATATCTAGATATACATATATATATATAGGTATGTATATATATATATATATATATATGTGTGTGTGTGTATATATATATATATATGTATCTGTTGGGAGACTTTTTATAGATCGATATGTATTAAATACTATCTCCTCACTGTCTATGCTATAGCAATCTGTACCTTTCTCAGAGGTTACAGACAGTGAGCTCCTTTTTTCATACTGTTCTTTAGTATGTGGGGACTGTTATGCACACAACCACTACTGTGGTGCTAACAGCTTTCGCTTTGCTCTAGGTCTCTCTATCCTTGAAGATTCAAGCTTCAATATCTTTCCTATCTCTCATCAGCTAGGAAAGACAGTGTACATCTTCATTGCTTTAAATACACATTGTTCTCCTTGGGAATATGGGCTTTTTTCCATACCCCTTCTTCCCTCCAAGACTGGGCTAGTTGTCCAAATTGGTCAGTCTTCTTCTTTTAGTCCTCAATATTATGACTCTGTACCTAAAAGAATTTTCAGCTTTTTCTCATAAAGCTTTCCATTGAAGACCTGCCGTTCTAATCCTATCCCAGTTGACACCTGGATCATCTCCTAATTCCAGGTCTGGACTTTCACCCTCACTGCTGTGAGGTCACCTTGAGGATTCCGCTACTGCATATCCAGTAGACTCCTTCACGCTTTCTACTTCCTACAATCCAGTAGGTAAGCTCCATATTGTAATTTTAATGGTACTTATCATACATGCCATGGACTCCTCTCCTGTAGTCCTTGGGTTTGCTGTTTTCCTTACAACTCTTCTATTCTCAACTCCTACCCTCCATTCCCCCATGGGATGCCGGAAATTCCTGTGTGGGACATGCACTCCTGATCCAGGAACATGCATTTTATGGGATCTCCCCCTGGCATCTCTAGCTAGGGAGTCCCCATATGTGAAGACTCAATCCTGCTTGTTCCTGGAGATAGCACAGTTACTTACCTGTAACAGGTGATCTCTGGGAACAGCAGGAATAAGTCTTCACAACCCACCCACTTATCTATCTATCTTCCTTTCCTCTTTCTCTCCTTTGTCTCAGCTATGAAACTCAACTGAGGAGAAGAAGTGGAAAGGGCGGGAAGTCAGCGCGCAGGCGCGAGGGATGCTCCCAAAAGCTTTCTGATTGGATGCTGGGGAGCATTCCCGTGCAGGCTCCGTCGGTACCGACGTACCCATATGTGAAGACTTATTCCTGCTGTTCCCAGAGATCACCTGTTACAGGTAAGTAACTGTGCTTTCCTCTAAGGTATACATATTAAGATCCTTAAGTCTGTCCTCATATGCTTTATAATGAAGACCACTGACCATTTTAGTAGCCACCCTCTATACCGACTCCATCCTGTTTATATCCTTTTGAAGGTGCGGTCTCCAGAATTACACACAATACTCCAAATGAAGTCGCACCAAAGACTTATACAGAGGCATTATCACCTCTGTTTTTCTGCTAGCCATTCCTCTCCATATGCACCCAAGCGTCCTTCTAGCTTTTGCTGTCGCCTTTTCTACCTGTTTAGCTACTTTAAGATCATCAGACACAACCACACCTAGGTCACGCTATTCTTTAGTGGACAAAAGTACTTCACCACCTATACTTTATCGCTCCCTTGGCTTGCTGCAGTCCGAATGCATGACCTTGCATTTTTTAACATTAAATCCCAGCTGCCAAATTCTAGATCATTCTTCAAGCTTAGCTAGATCCCTCCTCATGTTATCTACATCTTCCTGGGAGTCTATTGCAGATTTTGGTATCGTCCGCAAAGAGGCAAACCTTACCCAATAGCCCTTCCACTTTATCACTAACAAAGATGTTGAAAAGAATCGGACCAAGGACAGATTCCTGAGGCACACCACTGATAACTTCCTTCTCCTCAGAGTGAAGCTCCATTTACCTGTACTCTTTGTCGCCTCCCACTCAACCAATGTCTAACCCAATCAGTAACTTTAGGATCTATCCCTAGGATGCTCAGTTTGTTTATAAGTCGCCTGTGAGGAATGGTTTCAAAGGCTTTACTGAAATCTAATTACACCACACCTAGGGCTCTCCCTTGGTCCAACTCCTTGGTCACCCAGTCATTTAAATCAATCAGATTTTTCTGACAAGACCTGCCTCTGGTAAATCCATGCTGCCTCAGATCCTGTGGACTCTAGAAACCTTACTATTTTCTCTTTCAGCAGCGTTTCCAATAATTTACTCACCACCGAAGTTAAACTAACCGGCCTGTAGTTTTCAACCACATCCTTACTTCCGCTTTTGTGTAAAGGCACCACATGAGCCTCTCTCCAGTCCTTTGGCACCACTCCCGACTCCAACAAAGCATTGAAAAGGTCAATCAGTGGAGCTCTTATAACGTCCCCAAGTTCCCTCAGTATTCTAGGGTGTATCCCATCTGTTCCCATCACTTGGTCTGCTTTAAGTTCAGCTAGTTTCTCATGAACACAGTCTTCTGAAAATTGTTCAAGATGCCCCTCGCTTCTGTTCCTGTTTGAGGGTGTTTTCTGAGGTCCTGTTCCTGGTTCTTCATCTGTGAACACAGAACAGAAATATTTGTTAAGCAATTCCGCTTTATCCTCATCAGCTTCTACATATTCTTCCCCTTCACCCTTGAGTCTGACAATCCCACTCTTGCCCTTTCTCTTTTCACTAACATATCTGAAAAATGTCTTATCCCCCCATTTTATTGCATTGGCTATTTTCTCCTCTTTTTGAGTCTTTGCTTTCCTGAGTACTTTGCTAGCTTCTCTAAATTTTTCCAAATATAGATGCCTGTCTTCCTCTCTCTGTGATCTATTGTATTTCATGAAGGCCTCCCTCTTTTTCTTCACCTTTTCAGCTACTTCTTTTGAAAGCCATAGCGGTTTCCTTTTTCCTTTTACCTTTATTTACCATTTTAACAAAACGTTTGGTTGCCCTTAAAATATCCCATTCAGTTTTGCCCACTGTTTGTCTACATCCCCCAGCTGTTCCCATCCCGCTAATGACTCCCTGAGGTCTTGGCCTATCTTGGCAGTTAGTTTTCCTAAAGTCTGAGACCCTCACTTTTGAATGGATTCTAACAGCCCTAGTCCTAATACTTAACCACACCATCTGGTGATCGCTGGATGCAAAATGATCTCCCACTATAACATCAGAAACACTTTCACCATTGGTAAACACCAAGTCCAGTATGGCCCCTTCACGTGTGGGATCTGTTACCAATTGCCTGAATAGTTCTCCCTGTAGAGAATCCAGGATCTCCTTACTTCTAGATGATACTGCAGCAGGAATGTGCCAATCAACATCTGGCGTATTGAAATCGCCTATGAGTAGCACTTCCCCATTCCTAGCAATGCTGCGTATATCTTCAATTAACTCTCCGTCCACCTCTTCCTTTTGTGAGAGAGGTCTGTATATCACGCCATTGCAAATAGATTTCTCTTTCTAGTTTAACCCACAGTGCCTCTTCTCTCCCTTTTAAGCTCTGTAATTCCAAAGCTTTAATATGATTTTTTACATATAGTGCCACTCTCCTCTTCCCCTTCTTCCTACCCTGTCCTTTCTGAATAAAGTATAGCCTGGTATAGTTACATCCCAGTGATGGTTTTCTGTGAACCATGTTTCTGTAACTGCCACTAAATCCAAGTTAGCCACTCCCACCAAAGCTTCAACATCAGGGATCTTATTTCCCATGCTGCGGGCATTTATACACACCGCTTTCCATATGTTATCCCTTTTACCCATTTCCATAAAGGTATTTAATGTTTCATTTACTTGGGGGCTTTTTTCACCCATCCCATGGTCCAGGAAACCAAAACACTCTCAATGACACCATCCACGCAGCTATGCATTCATCTCCAGGATGCGAGCCTCTCTGCCTTGGCCTTTACCCCCAACAGGGAGGATTGAAGAGAACACCACCTGTGCACCTATTTACGCATCTGCTTCACCCTCTGTCCCAGAGCCATGAAGTCACTTTTGATACACACAGAGGGATACCTGGCAGTATCATTTGTTCCGACATGGATTAGCAACATTGGGTAATACTCAGTGGGCTTGATGAGTCTCGGCAAACTCTCCTTAATATCTTGGATTTTGGCATCTGGCAGACAGTGTAGCTCTGTGGACATCAAGTCTGGTTGGCAGATGGACGCCTCAGAAGAGAGTCACCAACCACTACTATCCTTTGCTTCCTTGTGGTCACTGATTCTACAACTTTGGGGTATTTGAGCTCTGGTTCCTCTCTTTCCAGGGATGCTTTCATCTCCTCCACTTCCAGGGTTTTGGTACATTTTAAAAAAAAAAGTTACATTCTTTTTGATGCTTTAGTTTAAAAGAACTATTTTCTTTAGTGGGGTAGGTTTAAAACTCTGCTTTAGAAACCTTCTCAGCTCTTTGGTGTTACTGACACCTAATCAGGAGTTAGTGGGCTAGATTAGCCTGTGAAAGAACTGAGAGCAGCTGAGGCCTGCACTGTTGAGGCATTCCTAACAGGGACTATACATTTCAAACAAAGGTTTGTCAGGATCTGCGCCTAGAGGCACCACTTCTAGTGCAATGTAATCCCACAATGATCTGGTGGATAAGGAAGGCCATAGTCCCGCTTGAGTGGCTCTTTGATCTCTTGGAGGGCCTGCCACAAGAAAAGATGGAGAGGGAGCGTCCAGCGAGCAAAGACCTCGCAGTGGTTTGGATCTTTTATAGGGATGAGTTGCTATATCCCATCTCTTGGGCTTTGGTGGCCCTGAATATGTCAGAGAACCAGCCAGCGAGTTTGGAGCCCATGGAGGATCCGCTTTTAGAAGGCATCCAGAAGCTCCCCTATGTCCTTTTGGCTCCACAGGACAATAAAAGATATGATAGCAGCGGAGTGGGATACTCCAGGCGGTGGTCTGCATGTTGGCAGGAGTATGGCTTACGTTGTATCCCATTCTTCTGGAGGAGAGGGAACAGTACGCTTATTTGGTTGGATGCGCTGGTCTCGATGGGAAGAAGACAGCCATTCTCATCAAGGGTGGAGCGGCCCGAATAGACCTGGAGGATTGAAGGATGGAGGTGTTGAAGCAATCCTGTGAGGTGTTGGCCCAAGCTTAGCTGGCAGCTGTCTACGGAGCATATGTGGCTCAGGCCTGCTTGTGGTGGTATCAGAAACTTCCAGAGAGTTCTCTCTTCACGTTGACATAGGTGACTCATCTGGAGTGAGGTTCGACTTTCTTGGCAGATGCCCCTTATATCTTAATTCGGACCTCGGCCAAGAATATGAACACAGCAGTGACCAGATGGTGTTATGGATCACCTGGGACATTCCCATTCTGATGGATAAGAAACTGGATGCGAGGAATCCTGCATAGTAGTAAAGGAGAAAACCCCCAGAACGACATTAATAATAGAGATGTATATTCCAAGTGATTATTCTGTGAATCACGTGGAGAGGCAGAAGATCCTAAGTATCAAGACATGCAGTCTGAGACCAAGAAAATGTGGCAGAAAGATACAGAAGTATTTCCCATTGTATTGGGAGCCACAGACTAGATTAAGAAGAACTTCCAAGCACATCTTGACAAACTACCCATACCCGTTAAATCTTATGAACTTCAGAAGGAGGCTTTCTTTGGCATGATGTAAGTACTACGCCGAGCATTAGTGGTAAATTTGAGACACTAAGATCATACTCCACATATCCTGGCTTAGAAGTGAAGTTCGTGATTGTCATGGTATGCACAAAACGAACCTATTTGGAGACACTGCCCCTGTTTTTTGTGATTATGCAACTGGTTACCAGACATAGCCTCCAAAACAGCTTATCAAGCTCCCCTTCAAGGGAAAATTGCTGTTCAGGGAGGATCTAGAGAAACTGATAAAGAACCTTGGAGAGTCCAAGGTGCCCAGACTCCCTCAGGATAGGTCAAGGTGTTCTGGACACTTTTCTTCCTTCTAGAGCCATTTTCAGGAGGCCCACAGATTTTGTTCTCCAGGTTGGGATTCCTCTCCTGGGACCAGCCCTTTTGGGGTAGCAGTCAAGAAGGCAGAGACAGGATAGTGTGGCAAAGTCAACCATTTTGAGCATGGGGGAGGTGAACAGCATAAGGAATTCACCTTAATCAAGGGGCCTCTGTTAGGTGTGCAGGGTCAAAAGGCCAGAGCCACAGTTCAAAGGCAGAAAAAAACCAGCTGGAACAAGTTCCAGGAAATGCTTGACAGTGTAAGAAAGATAGATTGCAAGCACAAGGACAAAAACCCTCACTCTAGCAATTGCACTTATTATCCTGATGTCAGAAGGCAAGGGGATTACAAACACCTGGGAGAGAAAGAGGTGGGGTTGGATCCCAGTGAGTATAAACCTTGGTTAAATTATAGCAGTAGCAGTGGGAGCTGGAAGAAGAGTGATTGCAGAGGACAGACTTCAGAGCAGCAAGGACGATGGAATGCTGGAGAAGCCAGAGCAGGTGCTAACTTCTGGAGACAGGCTGAGCTACCCATTGCTGAGAGAGGTGATTTCCCTGAATCACGTTTGTAACAAAGGTGGGATCCAGGAAGAAGAGAAGCTTTCAGGCCACCTGAGAGGTTGTCAGCAGGACACTCTCATCCAGTGGGTGAGTCAGAACCTATGGAATTGGGAGAACCAGTGATAGAGCCAGAGGTGGGAGAAGATATGTTGATGGATTGTTCTTTATGCCAAGCTCTAGACTTAAAGTGTCTGAAGAAAGGCCAGCCTGGAAAGAACTGTTTCTTTTGCTGAAATAACCTCAGAGCTAAACAGTGAGAAAGTAAATTCCTGTGTGTTTTGAAAGGAGGAATTTACTGCAGCATAAGCTAATGAAGAAAGGCTGTGATTCATGCTTCTGTGTCAGCTGTGTTGAAACTCTACAACGGAGAAAGAGTTAATTAGCTGCTAGAAGAGTTTGTGCTTTGCTCCTGTCTGTTTATAAGAAAAGCCTGCTATAAGAGTCTTGAGGACACTGTGAATGCTTATTTCATAACCTAAGTTTGGTTCTTCACCTGGAAGTGCAACCTAGAGAGAATTATGGCTGAGTGAAGATAATTTTGCCATAGAAGAAGTAAAGTTTGTTTTTCTATTGCTCTGATTGACAAAGGACAATAAGAAAAGTGGCATCTGGTTATATGTGAAAAGGCTAGCTTCTTCAGTGAAGAGGACTTCAAAAGCCAATGCTGAGTTCTTTTTGTTTTGCCACCAACCTGCTGAACCTTAAGCAAAAATCCTATAATTTAAAATTCTGTAAATGGTACCAGGAACCTGATCTGTTCTATTGTGTTCAAAATAAATTATTTTTCTGTCATAAGCCTTACCCTTGGTTTAACACGACTACAATCCTTCTACTTAAAGCATAAATGTTACAGCTGATAGAAGAAGGTTCTCAACCACCACGCCCTCAACAACTGGAAGACTAGTGGTTATGGCGTTATGCTTGTGACAATAGCCAGGGCTTTGGGTGCTCCCAAGGCATCCAAATGAAGGCTTGGAGATTCGGGTGGAGACACAGCTAGTAGGTGGTTGCTTATGGCGCTCTTATTCCACATGGACCCCAGATCACTTTGCAAACAAAAGTGAGGTGAACAAAAGTCCAAACCCACATGGTTGTTGAGCCGAGGAGTTTTACTTATTTTTTTAAACCAACTGCAGTTCACAAAACAAAATGTGAAAATTTGTAATATTAAATAGCGTAGCATAGCATACCCCACCCACCATACCCACACCCGTCGGTCCAACCGTCTAATTGTAAATATCTGGCGATCCTGTACATAGTTGTTAGCGTGCGTCATGTCGCTACAACAGCTCAGTGACGCTGCTCGAGTTGTGTGTAGTTGCCCTGGTTCTGAATCCAAGTTACAATACCCGTTCAATGTAAGTACAAAGCAGGTTCCTCCTGCTTAGTACAAATATGTTACTTGTAAACCATACTAATTTTAAAAAGCGCAGTATAGAAAAGCTTTAAATAAATAAATAATCATATCAACATATGTTTAAAAAGAATAGACAGATGTTTTCTTATTGTCCCTCCAGTCCAAACTCACGGGTTATGCCCTATCACCAACAGATGTAGACTGAGAACCACAGGTTTTGATAATGTCACACTATATGGGTTGTGTGCATATCCTATATTTCTCAGTCTCCACCAAATGGTGATGAACTTCTGGACTCCACTGAGAAGGTTTTGAAAAAAAAAGATAATACTAAGAGAAGCTTATTGAGAAAGAGGAATTGCAGATTTATGGAGTCCCTATGCTGTCCGTTCAGTAGATGTCTGTATTCCTTTCTTGGGATGTATAACTTGTTATTGCAGGTCCCTCCTCCACAGTAATCCTCCTCATCTCCCAATTTCTTATTTTTAAGTCTTGGGTAATCTTCCGTTCTCCAGGAACAAGCAGGAAGTCAGTCCTCACATATGGGTGACGTCGGCGCCGACGGAGCCCTCGTGCGGAGCAAATCTCCAGCTTTCTAAGAAAGCCTTTGGGAATTGCACCAAGGGTGCCATCTTGCTCAGTCTCCTTTTTTCTGCGGAGCCCTTCGGACGTGGTCCTTGTGCTGAAAAAGTGTTTAAAAATACTTGAAAAGTTTCTCTTTTCCTTCGGTTCGACACCGGTTCCCCTTCCCGCCTCGGCTCGGTACGCTGGTATCGAGTCCAGTCAAGTTTTTCGTTTTTTGTCCTTCGTGACTAGCATTCGCGCTCTTTTTCTTTTCACTGGCAGCTCGTTCGGGACCGAGGTTGCACCGGCATCGGGACGGTCGAGGCCGAAGTCACTCGACTCCTCTTCGGAGTCGGACTGGGAGACAGAGGATGAAGAGTCCCCGGACACCTACAAGACCAAATATGTTCTTTCCAATTCCCCAAGATCTGAACCTTGGAGAAGGTCCCCCCCACTCGATTCTTGGACTTCATTAGGGGCATGTCAAAGGCTTTGGCATTCCTTAGAGTCTGAGGAAGAGCCTCGAGCCAAAGAGCTCAAGATCCTCCAGTATGACTTTCCCCCTCGGGAAGCCCTTACTGTTCCAGTGCCTCCAGTCCTGGAACGACTGATGCTCCGGATGTGGGAGACGTCGGTGCCGGTGATCAGCAGGCGGCTCGATTCGATGTATCGAGCCGCAAGAGCCCTGGGTTCCAAAAAGCTCTACTGCCGCACAACTCCATGGTTGAGGAATCGGCCATGCACCAGCTCAAGAGCCAGAAGACGCACTCCTCGGTGCCTCCTGGAAGGGAGGCCCGCAACTTGGACACCTTCGGCAGGAAGTGCTACCAGGGTTCTATGCTGGCATGTCTGATCCAGGCTTACCAGCTGTATATGGGCATGTACTTGCGAGACTTAGCGAAGGAAATCGCTGGGTTCTCAGCTGGACTCTCCGAGGGACCTTTGCAGCGCTTCAAGACCCTGTCCACCAGAGTCCATGAGTTCTCGAAGTTCATGAAGCAGCCTACAACAGGTTTGAGGCGTCAGCCCGAGTGGCTGTGGCTGGCATTGGTGCACGCCGCCATGCATGGCTACAGTCGTCAGACCTGGAACAATGGTTCAGGACAAGTTGGTCGATGTCCCATGCCGTGGTGAAAACTTCTTCGACAAACCCATGACCGAAAAGGCTGCTGAGATCAAGTCTGAGTACCTGACCAGGACACGGCTCTCGAAGAAGACTTCTGCCCCTTCTAAAATAGAAGGGCTCGGGTAAGAAGCCCTTTTTCCCGAGGAAGGGTGCTGCTTACCGGAGCTAACCCCCCCCCCCCCCCCATTTCAGGCTTCCCCAGCTTCCCACCAGGGGCAGCAGGCCAAGGGACAGGGGCATGGCCCGCATAAGCAGAAAGCCCCCAAAGCACAGGCACCGGCTCCAGCCCAGCCTGGTAGTGGCTTTTGACTCTCAGAACAATAGCCCCTCTCACCTTAGGAGGAAGGCAGTGCAGAGGGGGAAGGCTTGCCCTGTATGCCCACAGGTGGCTGGCCATCACCACAGACACTTGGGTTCTTCAGATAGTCCATCAGGGCTGTCTACTTCACTTGACCCAGGTGCCCCCTCCCTACTTTCCAGGAGAGTCTTTCAGGGCTCCCCTTCACCGGGACCTTGAGTATGGAGCAGACAGAGCTTAAAGATCCCAAATTACCCATGTCTACCAATAGCCAAATTAATATGAATAAAATACAGTCTCTAAAATGCTTGTATGCAAATGCTAGAAGTCTAAAAAACAAGATGGGAGAGTTAGAATATATAGCACTAAACGAGAAGTTAGATATGATTGGAATATCAGAGACTTGGTGGAAGGAGAACAACCAGTGGGACACTGTGATACCTGGGTACAAACTATATCGTAATGATAGAGCTGATCAAATTGGTGGAGGGGTTGCGCACTATGTTAGAGAGGGCATTGAGTCAGAAAGGATTAAAGTTTTGCAAGAAACAAAATTTGCTATAGAATCTCTATGGATTTAAATTCCATGTAAAAAGGGGAAGGCGATGGCAGTGGGGGTGTACTATCGTCCACCTGGCCAGAATGAACAAATGGATGATGAAATGCTCAAAGAAATCAAGGAAGCTAGCAAAAGTTACAGTGCAGTAATAATAATGGGTGATTTAAATTACTCCGGCATCGACTGGGTCAGTGTCACAGCAGGACATGCTAGGGAGATAAAGTTCCTAGATGAAATAAATGACTGCTTCTTGGAGCAGCTGGTTCATGAACCGACCAGAGGGGAAGCCATATTAGACCTAGTCCTTAGTGGAACACCAGATCTAGTGCAAGAGATAAGGGTGTTGGGGCCACTTGGCAATAGTGATCATAGCATGATTGCCTTTGATTTAATTAGTGGAGGAGGGATAGTAAGGAAATCCACAGTACTACCCTTTAACTTTCGAAAGGGAGACTATGATAAAATGAGGAAAACAGTTAAGAAAAAAACTAAAAGGAGCAATTGCAAAGGTTAAAGACTTACATCAAGCTTGGACCAGCTGTATTCCACGCTTTAAGAAAAGTGGAAGGAAGTCCAAAAAACTGCAAAGCATGGTTTAAAGGTGAGGTCAGAGAGGCTGTTGTTGCCAAAAAAGCATCTTTCAGGAAATGGAAAAAAGAGCCAAATGACGAAACCTGGAAACAGCACAAGCACTGGCAAGTCAAATGCAAGGCATTGATAAGGCAGGCAAAGAGAGAATTTGAGAAGAAGCTTGCTGCGGAAGCAAAAACACGAAATAAAGACCTTTTCAAGTACATTCGTAGCAAACCTGTGAGAGAGTCAGTTGGTCCATTAGATGATAAAGGGGTTAAAGGAGCACTAAGAGGCGACAAGGCGATAGCGGAGAGACTGAATGAATTCTTTGCTTCAGTCTTTACTGAGGAAGATGTAGGGATGTTACCCATGACTGAAGTGGTATTTAAAGGTGCGGAAGAATTGAAGGAAATATCGATACATCGGGTAGATGTCTTACAACTATTAGATAAATTGAAGAGTAGCAAATCACCTGGGCCGGATGGTATACATCCAAGGGTGTTGAAAGAACTGAAATATGAGATTGCAGACCTGCTATTAGTAATCTGTGAACTATCATTAAAATCATCTCTAATACCTGAAGATTGGAGGATCGCCAATGTAACACCAATTTTTAAAAAGGGTTCCAGGGGTGATCCGGGAAACTACAGACCGGTGAGCCTGACGTCAGTACTGGGAAAAATGGTAGAAACCATCATAAATAATAAAATTACTCAGCATGTAGATAGTCACGACCTAATGGGAGACAGCCAACATGGCTTTAGACAAGGAAGATCTTGTCTTACTAATCTGTTATGTTTTTTTGAAGGAGTGAATAAACAGGTGGACAAAGGTGAGTCGGTTGATATTGTGTATCTGGACTTTCAGAAAGCCTTTGACAAGGTCCCTCATCAGAGACTTTTGGCAAAACTAAAGAGTCATGGGATAGGAGGCAGTGTACTATTGTGGATCAGGAACTGGTTAAAAGATAGAAAGCAGAGGGTAGGGCTAAATGGCCAATTTTCCCAATGGCGAAAGGTGAATAGTGGTGTACCCCAGGGATCTGTGCTGGGTCCGCTGCTTTTTGACATATTCATAAATGACCTGGAAAGTGGAATAACGAGTGAGGTTATCAAATTTGCAGATGACACAAAACTATTTAAAGTTGTTAAAACCCAAGAGGATTGTGAAAAATTGCAAGAGGATCTTGATAAATTGGAAGACTGGGCATCAAAATGGCAGATGAAATTTAATGTGGACAAGTGCAAGGTTATGCACCTAGGGAAGAACAACCCAAACTATGGTTACACGATGCAAGGTTCCACATTAGGAACCACCACCCAGGAAAAAGATTTAGGCGTCATTGTGGATACCATGTTAAAACCCTCGGCCCAGTGTGCAGCGGCAGCCAAGAGAGCAAATAGAATGCTAGGTATGATAAGGAAAGGAATGGAAAATAAAACAAAAGATATTATAATGCCTCTATATCGTTCCATGGTGAGACCGCACCTTGAATATTGTGTGCAATTCTGGTCGCCGTATCTTAAAAAGGATATAGCGATTTTAGAAAAGGTACAGAGAAGAGCCACCAAAATGGTAAAGGGGATGGAAGGATACTCCTATGAGGAAAGGCTAAAATGTTTAGGGCTCTTTAACCTAGAAAAGAGACGGCTGAGGGGAGATATGATAGAAGTCTATAAATTAATGAACGGAGTGGAACGGGTAAACGTAGATCGATTGTTTACGTTATCAGAATATAGAAAGACTAGGGGACATGCAATGAAGCTACAGGGTAAACTATTTAAGACTAATAAAAGAAAATATTTTTTCACTCAACGTGTAATCAAACTCTGGAATTTGTTACCGGAGGATGTAGTAAAGGCTGTTAGTGTAGCTGGGTTTAAAAAAGGTTTGGACAAGTTCCTGGAGGAAAGGTCCATAAACCATTATTAAGAAGTGACCGAAGATATCAATGCTTGACCCAGTACAAGCATTGTGGAACTTGTGTCTCTTGGGGAAACTGCTAGGTACATATGACCTAGATTGGCCACTTTTGGAAACAGAATACTGGGCTTGATGGACCTTGGTCTGACTCAGTATGGCATATCTTATGTTCTTATGACCTTCTTTTGAAGGAGTTAGCAGGTCTCCTCGAGGACCAGGCAGTAGAACCAGTACCCCACCACCTGCAGGGCAAAGGCTTCTATTCCAGGTATTTTCTAATACCAAAAAGGACAGGAGGCCTAAGGCCCATCCTCGACCTGCGCAACTTAAACAAATTCCTGGTGAGGGAGTTCAAAATGCTTTCCCTTGGAATATTGCTGCCTTACCTCCGCCAGGGAGACTGGCTATGCTCCTTAGACCTAAAGGATGCATATACACACATCCTAATTCATCCAGACCACAGACAATATGTATACTTTGTGGTAGGGGGAAGACACTACCAGTACAGGGGGCTTCCCTTTGGCCTAGCCTCCGCCCCCAGGGTGTTCACAAAGTGCCTAGCGGTGGTGGCCGCCTTCCTTAGAATACAAGGAGTTTTTGTCTTCCCCTACCTAGACAATTGGCTCATTAGAGCCATGTCAGCCGGGGAGGTACACAGGCCACAAATCGCACCATTCAGGTGCTCCAAAACCTGGGATTTGTAATCAATTATCCAAAATCTACCCTAGTCCCCACTCAACTAGAGTTCATTGGGGCCAAACTAGAAACCATTCAGGCGAGGGCCTACCTGCCAGTGGACAGGGCACAGAGACTCCTGGCCCTGGCACATCAAGTAAGCTGCAGGTCTCACATATCAGCAAGACATTTCCTGCTCCTCCTAGGTCACATGGCCTCCACGGTACATGTGACACCGAATGCCCGCCTCCACATGAGAACAGCTCAGTGGTGTCTCAGGGACCAGTGGACACAAGCCACAGGTAGACTCCGAGACAGAGTCAAAGTGTCCAAAAGACTGGTACAGGCCTTGGCCTGGTGGCTTCAACCAAGACACTTGGAGTTGGGGATTGCCTTCCAAGCTCCTCAACATACGAGGATCCTAACCATGGATGCATCCTTGCTGGACTGGGGAGCCCATTGCCAAGGACTGTGTACTCAAGGAGTGTGGTCTCTGCACGAGACCACACAGCAGATCAGCCTCCTGGAACTTCGTGCCATTCGCCTAACTCTGCAAGCTTTTTGCCAAACTTTGGCTCATCAGTCTGTCTTAATACAGATGGACAACCAAGTAGCGATGTTCTATGTGAACAAACAGGGAGGCACGGGGTCCCACAGTCTGTGTCAGGAAACTCTAGACCTCTGCTCCTTTGCAGTCCAGCATGACATGCATCTGAAAGCAGTTTATCTGCCAGGCCAGGAAAACTACTTAGCCGACAGTCTCAGCAGGATTCTCCAGCCCCATGAGTTGCAGCTGGATACGAATATGACCCAATGGCTCTTTCACATCTGGGGACAGCCGAAGCTGGACTTGTTTGCGAGCCCACACAACTACCAGTTGTCCAGGTTTTGCTCCAGACAGCTACATCCAAATAGAGTGGCTGCCAATGCCTTTCTCATCTCATGGTCGGTGGGCCTCCTGTATGCGTTTCCTCCAACACCTCTGGTGGCTAAAACCCTTTTCAAAATTCTCCAGGACAGAGCCTCGGTCATTCTGATAGTCCCCGGATGGCCGAGGCAACCCTGGTTTCCGCTTCTACTTCAACTAGCAGTGGAGGCCCCGGTGAAAAGCGGGATATAAATGCAGCTAAATAAATAAATAAAATAAGGCCCCAATCCCTCTGGGATCCTATCCCAACCTCCTGTCTAAGGAGGGGGCACTCTTCTGTACCCCAACCTCAGATCACTCAACCTGATGGCATGGTTGCTGAAAGGGTAGTTCTCGCACCATTTCTCCTTCCCAAAGACGTGGAAGAAGTTCTGCTGGCCTCAAGGAGGCAATCAACTAGTCGGACCTATGCTTTCAAGTGGCATAGGTTCGGGGTGTGGTGCGAGAAGCATAAATCACAACTAGGTAGACTACAACGAATTCAGAATACTGCTGCCTGTCTCATCACACACTCCTCCCATCGTGATCATGTAACACCTCTTTTTCTTCGCCTCCACTGGCTGCCCATCTCCTTCCGCTCTCAGTTCAAACTATTAACTCTGGTTCATAGAGCCCTCCACACTAGCAGCCCTCAATACCTAGCAGATCTTATCACATTTCACACCCCCAGAAATACCCCCCCCCCCCCCCCCGCTCATCCCATCTGAACCGCCTTCATCTCCCTTCTCCCTCTCTTGCCCACCTCCAGTCCACCCACTCATCTGCATTCTTTTTCATTGGCCCGGCACTCTGGAACTCACTGCCCACTTCCCTTGGGTTTGAACCCCATCACATCACCTTCAAAAAGAACCTAAAAACCCACCTTTTTTCCCTAGCCTTTGACCTTCCCTCCCCTTTTTTGACCCACCTCCCCAACTATAATTGTTACTCTGCTCTCTGTCTTGTATGCCTATTTACTACTTCTGTCCTATTATTGATTGTAATTTCCTTTCACTTTCTGGCCTTGTGCCCACTTTCTAAGTTATTGTAAACTGTGAACCACTCTGATTGTTAAAGTAGGGCGGTATATCAAATAAATAAACATAAACATAAAGAATATCCTTTCTCTTGCCAGATTGCAGTGGTCTTGCAGTATCTTCTCCATCTCTTGGATTTGGGCCTTAAGTCCAACTCCGTCAGAGTTCACCTCAGTGCCTTAACTGCACACCATTTCCCAGTGGAGGGAAAGCCTCTCTCTGCACATCCTTTGGTGTCCAGGTTCCTGAGAGGCCTACTTCTGCTGAAGCACCCAGTTTGCCCTACGGCAACCGAATGGGATTTGAATGTGGTCATAGGGCAGCTTACTCAGCCACCATTTGAGCCGATGGCAACTTGCCATCTACGCTACCTTTCTTGGAAGGTAGTGTTCTTGGTGGCATTCACGTCGGCTCGGCGAGTGAGTGAGCTTCAGGCCCTGGTGTCCGAGAGGCCTTATACAAGGTTCTATAGGAACCGGGTAGTGCTCCGCACTCACCCCAAGTCCCTCCCTAAGGTGGTCTCTTCGTTCCACCTCAATCAGGAGGTAGTACTGCCTACCTTCTTTCCCAGGCCGCATGCCAGTAGGGCAGAGACAGTTCTGCATACCCTGGACTGTAAGAGGGTGCTGGCCTTCTACATTCAGCATATGCAAGGCCATAGAAGGGCTTCACAGTTCTTTGCATCCTATGACCCCAGTAAGCTTGGGATGGCCATTTCCAAACGTACGCTGTCTACTTGGGTGGCGGACTGTATCGCCGGGGCATACAGGGTGACCGACCTTCCGTTGCAGGGTCATGTTACAGCCCACCGGATCAGGGCTAAGGTGATATCATAGGCTCACTTGCGCTCTGTTCCGCTGGCAGACATCTGCCGGGCCGCCATCTGGACTTCGGGCCAGACTTTCACAACCCATTACTGCCTGGACAGAGAGTCCCAACGGGACAGTGCTTTCGGCCAGGTTGTACTCCGTAACCTTTTCGAGGTCTAGGCAACTCCTACCCTCTGGCCCTTTGGTGACAGGCTACCGGAGTGTTACTCTCTCCGTTAGATTCCTATTGTGGCTGCTTGCGGCTCTCGTAGATGGAGCCTATTTTTCAGTTGTGGGTTCTCGGTAGCCTATAGCTGGGGAGTCCCATATGTGAGGACTGACTTCCTGCCTGTTTCTGGAGAAAGCGTAGTTACTCACCTGTAACAGGTGTTCTCCAGGGACAGCAGGAATCAGTCCTCACGACCCTCCCTCCTCCCCTTGGAGTTGCAGTCCTATTATTAATTTTTATTATTTTGCCATCTTTTTGACTGAGCAAGTTGGCACCCTTGGGCGGGAAGGGGACCGCACATACGTGATGCAATTCCCAAAGGCTTTCTTAGAAAGCTGGGGATTTGCTCTGCACGAGGGCTCCATCAGCGCCGATGTCACCCATAGGTGAGGATTGATTCCTGCTGTCCCTGGAGAACACCTGTTACAGGTGAGCAACTATGCTTTCCCTCTCCCCATCTCTTGGGAAGGGGCCCGGTTGATAAATATGCTGAAAGTCCTGCCCCTTTAATTTTCTTCTTCTTAAAAAATAAAGGGGGGTCCTACTGGAAGCAGCGCAGTTCCTGCACTATTTGGGCAGCACCAACTAAAAGCAGCAGTCCCAGCAGTATCTTCACAGTTTGAGGTGAGAGAGACTCTGTTATCTTTTATTCATGACAGAAAACCTGACCACGGCTCAAGGTATGCCGACGGCTCGGGCTGCCATCGGGACCAGCTTTCTTCGGTGGACTTTTGCTGCACTTGTGTTGAAGAGGGGAGAGCTTCTGAGGATGTTATGTGCGGCACTAAACAGCTTAATTCAGTAGCGTTGGAGATCGATTTGCCACTTACTCAACTTTCTCCTCAGCTGTGGGACACTGCACTTTTGGTGGGGAAAACGGCCATGGGTTTCTCAGAGGAAAGGGAACCGAGAAACGTCTGTGGGCTTCAAGTGACCCTCAGGGTTCCTCGGGGGGGAGGGGGCAGCAGTTATGATCGTTTTTTCAAGAGGAGAGTCATTAAAGGTCGGCTCTGCCTTTTTCCCCAGAATTTGTCTTACTCTTGCACCAGGTCTTCTGAATAAAACAGTGCCTGGTGCAAGCCTCTCCTCATAAGATAGGTAACAAGACTACTAGTCATGAGTCTGTTTTAATGGCTAAGAATGCTCTAGAACCTGCAGCTAAACACCATAGAATAGAGGATGACACCTGGGAATGACCAAGCTTCGGTTACTTCCGGGGTTTCTGAAGATCTATTGAGGGTCCTTCTGATCTTTGGGGGGATCCCTCTGGAACTGAGCTTGAAGGAGAAATTCCACGGCGAGGACCCCACTATCATTAGAGTCTTTTGTCAGGAAGAGCTGAGAATTTTAATTGCTCAGTTCTTAACAGTGCTTAATATTCCTCATGGTGGTTCAGTGAAAGAGGGGGTAATCTTGAAGATCCCTTTTACAAGGTATTCGAAAGCCATAGAAGTCTTTTCCAGTGCATAGTGCCATAAAGGAGATGATTAAACCGGAATGGGAGATATTGGAAGCCTGTTTACGGGGTGGTAGATCTATGTCATGTTTGTACCCAATTTCATGTTGGAAAAGGATCTTCTCAAATTGCCTAAGGTGAATCTACTGGTTTCTGCAGTTACCAAGAAGACTGCAATTCCTGTGGAAGGTAGAGCAATCTTGAAGGATATTCGCAATAGAAAGCTTGAAACATTGTTAAAGCAGTCTTTCAAGATCAATGCTTTAGCATTACAGGCATCTATATGTGGCATATATGTGGCTCGAGCTTGCTTAAGATGGGCTCAGTTTGCCTGAATTGGACCCAGGTCCTCAGGAATCATTGTCTAAGGCAGATAAGCTGGAATCGGGATCTGCTTTTCTTGTGGATGCTTTATATGATCTTCTCATAGCCTCAGCAAGTCCATGGCTTCGGTGGTTTCAGCCAGATGGCTACTTTGGCTTTGCAATTTGTCTGCAGATATCGCAGCAAAACAAGACTTAGTAAGCTTCCTTTCAAGGAAAACACCTCTTTGGAGAGGGTTTGGATAAATTGGTGAAAGACTTGGGAGAGTCCAAGGTTTCCAGGCTTCCGAAAGATAAGCCTAATTCAGGAAAGTCTATGGCTTCTGCTAAGGGTCATTTCAGGGGTTTCTGACCTGCTTTGTGCTTTTCAGAGATGTTGCTATTCCCCTAGAGGTCAGCTCTTTTGGTGGAGTAGAGGGCCAAATAGAGGATATTATTTGAGAGCCGTGAATGGCTCCAAAAAGCCACAGTGAAATAAAGGGGACTTAGGTGGTGTTGATTCTGGTAGGAGGTCTGCTACAAACCTTTTACTCTGCTTCGGTCCAGATAACAACTGATCAATGGGTGCTGGAACTTGTCAGAGAGGGCTACACACTGGAGTTGGCCAGGGCCCTCTCTGATGCCTTTATGTTGTCACCCTGCAATACTCGCATCAAGGCTCAGGCGGTAGAAACACTGGAGAGGCTGGTTCAGCTGCAGGCCATAGTCGAGGGCCCTTCAGAACAGCTCAAACAAGGTCACTACTTGATTTATTTTGTGGTACCCAAGAAAGAAGGTTCCTTTTGCCTGCTTTTTGGATTTCAAACATGTCAATTGAGCCTTGAGGGTGCCTCACTTCCACATGAAGATGCTGCAGACAGTCATAGTGGTGGTAAGAGAGGGCGAGTTTTTGACCTCCCTAGATCTAAGTGAAGTTTACTTGCATATTCCCATTCATCCAGAACATCAGCGTTACCTTCGCTTTGCAGTTCCCAGTTTATGCGCCTTACCTTTTGGTCTCGACACTGCACCACAAACTTTTACAAAGGTGATGGTGGTAGTGGCAGCGGCTCTTCGGCAAGAAGGAATTTTGGTACATCTGTATCTTGACTGGTTAATAGAGCAAAGTCCGTGCAGGAAAGTCAACAAGCTATGCAACAAGTAATAGCCTTTCTCCAGAATCTGGAGTGGGTCATCAATTTCAACAAAAGCATCCTAAATCCAACTCAAGATCTGGTTTATTTAGGAGCACATTTCAAAACAAGGTTGGGCCAAGTGTTTCTGCCCACTGAACCAGCCAAGGCTCAGGTTTGCAAGTTTTCTCGGATGCAGTCTGTTGGCATGGCATTATCTACAGATCCTAGGGTCTATGGCGGCGACATTGGATCTTGTGCCTCGGACCAAGACTCATATGAGACCTCTACAAAGATCCTTGCTGTCCCGATGGTCTCTGCAGAGGCATGCTGTCTCGAAAAGGTTATCATGCCCACAAGAGGAGAGACTGAGTATGTGCTGGTGGCTGGACAACCAAGCTAGTGAAAGGAATGCCTATAGAGCCTCTGGAATGGGTGATGGTGACCACCGATGCCAGCCTGTTTGGATGGTGAGCGCATTGTCTGTCCTAAGGAACACAAGGTCAATGGTCTCAGGAAGAGAGCACTTGGAGATTTGGGCAATTTTTCTGGCTCTCAAGGCCTTTCTCTCCCAGGTACAGCTCAAGGCAGTGAGAATCTTTTTTGGACAACACAACCATGGTAGCTTACATCAATCATCAAGGTAGCACAGGAAGTGCAATTTTGGTGAGTGAGATATCTCCACTTCTTCGGTGGGCAGAGACACATTTTCTTGCTCTGTCAGTGACTCACTTGGCTGGAAAAGAAAACATGAAGGCTGACTTCCTCAGCTGTCATCAGCTGGGTCCGGGATAGTGGGCGCTAGAGTAGTCTGTGTTTCTCAGCATAGAACAGCATTGGTCTGCCAATCATAGTCCACCTGAAGCACAGAAAATATTTATGCTTCAGAGTATAAGGGAACCACTACCAATACAGGGTGCTTCCCTTCGATCTCGCATCTGCCCCGCGAGTGTTCACCAAGTGCCTTGCGGTAACCACAGCCCACCTTCGGTTGCAGGGAACCTTCGTCATCTAGATGATTGGCTCGTTAGAGGGGAGACAGCCGAAGAAGCATGGCGGGCCATGTCCCACACTGTCCATCTCCTGGAGCACCCCGGCTTCGTGGTGAAATACCCGAAGTCCCACCTCACTCTGGCCCAATCCTTGGAGTTCATCAGCGCATGCCTCGACACCTGGCGGGCGACTGCCTTTCCCCCCCAGGACAGGGCAGACCACCTCATCGCTCTGACCTCTATGGTCCAGCGCTGTGATGCAGCTTCGGCCCGGGTGATGCTCCGCTTCCTCGGCCTTATGGCCTTGACGGTCCACATCGTCCCTGACTCCTGTCTGCACATGCAAGCGGCGCAGTGGTGTCTTCGCACTCAGTGAGCTCAGGTGACGGGCCGTCTATGGGACACCGTCTCTGTCACCTCCCCAATTGTTCGAGTCCCTCGACTGGTGGCGGGACAGCCGTAATCTGTTTCTAGGCAGGCCGTTCCAGGCTGCACAGCATGTGATCTTGACCACAGACACTTCTCTAACGGGCTGGGGAGCACACTGCGGCGAGTTGCGCATGCAGGGGACATGGTCCCTTGAGGCATCCCGACTGCCAATCAACTTCCTCAAACTCCGGGCAGTCCTATTCGCCCTGCAGGTGTTCAGGCACCACATCCACCATTGGTCAGTGCTTGTCCAGACGGACAACCGGGTGGCAATGTTCTATACGAACAAGCAGGGGTCACCGTCTCTCACAGCCTCTGCCTGGAGGTGGTAGCCTTATGGTCCTTTGCGATCAGCCAAGGCATAGCCCCTTGGGCTACTTATCTTCCAGGTCAGGACAACATTCTGGTGGACAGACTGAGTGTGATCCTCCAGCCACACGAGTGGCGCCTCTGCCCGCAGACAGTGCAGTGGCTGTTCCAACATTGGGGACCCCGGTCCTGGGCCTTTTTGCCAGCCCTATGAACTTGCAGCTTCCGTGGTTCTGTGGCCCAGTTCCCCACCCGAGCATGGAGGACCTCCGATGCCTTCCTGCTGCCATTGACGCACGGTCTTTGTATGCGTTTCCTCCTACCCCGCTCATAGCGCGGGCTCCCCTCAAGATTCAGCAGGACAGGGCCTCGGTGATCTTCGTGGCTCTGGCAACCCTGATTCCCGCTACTGCTTTGCCTTTCGTCAGAGCCTCCGGTTCCCCTCAGCTGCGTGCCTGCTTGTTGACACAGGAGGAGGGTCTCCTACTTCACTCGAACCCGAGGTCTCTCTCCCTCACGGCTTGGCGGCTGAGCGGGTCGCACTGGTCCCTCTTCATCTCCCAGTGGCAAGCGTGATACAGTCGGTATCAGAATTTACAGGCTGGCTAGATCAGGACGAACATTGTTTTGGGGCTTAGAGGATGAGCGGGGAAAAGTACAAGACCTTCTTAAGCAAATTGAAGACCAACTTCCGTGCCAAACCCATAAAATAGAAGAGTTGGAAAACTGGGGGCGCAGAAAGAGCTTGTGGTTCATTGATATAGAGGAGAAGGTTATGGATAAAGAGCTAAGGGGCTATTTGGAGACATGGATTCCTCTAAATTTGCAGTTAGATAAAGGTGGGGGGAAGGTCATCATCGAGCATGCTTACCACTGTCATTGCGCGGTTCTTAAACTATTATCAAAAAGACTTTGTGTTAAGAGTGGCTCGCACCCAGCACCAAGGGGACCAAAACACTTGCGGCCTACTTGTCATCCAGGATTACTCAACAGGAGTCTCGGCACGCCAATGCGAATACAGGGAGGCCTGCAGCATTTTGGTGAAACACGGGGTACGCTTTGTGCTGGCTTACCTGGCACACCTCCGCCTGGATTATTGAGGACAACAGATAACTTTTACAATGCCTGAAGTCACCCTGAAATATTTTGTTGAAAGCAATGGCCAGCACAGGCCACTACTTTTCAGTAACTGTTTACTTATGTGGAGCCTGCAAGGAGTCTCCTGGTTGGAGCGAGTTGGGGTGTGCATGAGGCAGGCAGAGTGACAGCATCATGTCTTCTTCTCCAAGGACAGTACCTTTGAAAGCAGATCCAGTCTGATGCACAAGGATATCAGTGCATAAGCATGGAATCCACCACCAAGCCAAAGAGATGGACTATTTCAATATCAAGGCATGACCTAAAACCCCGACTCTCAATGCCTCTGTATTTTATCATATATTCTTGTATAGTGGGCAGTAATTCCTGAATGCCACTATGCTATTCAGTTTATCCTAAGCTGTTACTTACATTACAATATAGTAGAAGTGAAACCTGTTAAACCAGTAATCAGCCAATTGTCTTAGTGGGCACAGCCGTCTCTCTCTATTTTTTAGTGTGGCTTATGAAGTGGCCAGGGCCCTTTAGACCCTATTGGGCCCATTGGCCTATTACATGCTGTTCAGCATATTATTCTGTTATATACTGTCTAGACAGTCTCTGCTTACATGGGTGAACTAGTTAGGCCTGTATGACGCCCCCTCTTCCCTTCTTTGTTCTTCCTCCCCCCACATCTCAGCTATCCATGGGTGAGTGCTGAAGTAATGAGACCCAGTTTGATGCTAAAGGAACCTGTTAGTGGAGATATCGGGAGTCATGGATGGGGGGGGTCGGTCGGGTATGATTTGGTATGACCTTAGAAGAACTAGGGATTAGGGGCTGACTTTGTGGGAGAGGCATCATCGTAGCCATAGGTGGACAGGAGGGACCGGGGAAAAAGTGGGATAAGTTGGACAGAGATGAATGTCGGATTTGGGCTAAGTTTAGGTATGAATGGTGGTCAGAATATAGGCGGGGGAGGAAGAGGTGGTGTGGTTGGATAGGAAGGGCAGTAGAGCATGAGCATGTTACTATATGGAATGGGAGGGGGAGGAGACACTACATGTTGCAGACTCTTGTGCAATGACCCTTATAAGGGTAGTTAAGGGAGTAAGAGAAGTGAATGGTAGGAGTTTGTCAGGAGGGAAGAACACAAATATGAGGATAAAGAGGGGGAGGGTGGGTCAACAAAGTCACTCTTGGGATGACTAACTGCTTAGCAGGGAAGTCCCAATAGAATGAAGCTGGGTAAGGTCGCAAGGAGCAAACAAGAGAAGAGGGAGGGGACGGATCCATGGGAGACCAGAGTGTTTGATTGGGGTAGTGATGGGTTTGGCTGGCTTCTGCAAGAGGTGGATGTGGACTGGGATGGGGGGGATTGTGGCCGGAGGTGTGGGCCCTAGGCGGGGGGGCTTGCGCTTAGATTTTGTATTTTGTCACTCAAAATGCGATGCATGCAAAATGTGGGATAATAGGTAGTGATATCAAGCTGACCACCTGGAATCTGTGCGAATAGGATCTCCCATTAAGAGGTATCAGATGCTGCAACAATTGCAAGCACATCATATTGATATGCTACAGGAAACACATCAGTCAGCTGAGGAGCATTCCAGGCTGTGCCACTGGTGGGTTGGGGATGTGTATGGTGCACCTACAATCAGTAAAAAGGAAGTTGTGGCAATCTTGATAGCTGGGAGCGTAGGGTGGGAGAGAAAGTCAGTGGAGATATATCCCAAAGGCAGATATGTGTTTGTCCAGGGCAGCTTTCATGGCTAACAAGTAGTGTTTGATGCTATTTATGCACCCAATGTTTATAATGTGGGATTTTATCAGCGCCTAATGCGCTGTATAGCAGGATTTGCCAATTGCCCAGTGATACTGGGGATGATTTTTAACTGCATGCTTGATGTCACAGTGAATAGATCCCAGGGAGTTGGATGCCAGGACCACCGCAGTGCACGCTGGCTGTCGGGCCTCTGTGATGGCTATGGCTTAGTGGATGTATGGAGAACGTTGCACCCTGAGGACCGCGACTACACCCTCTTATCGAGGGTGCATGGTACATGGTCTAGAATAGATTTCTTTCTAATATCGGTGGGGTTATTTGATAGGGCAGATATAGGTACTGTAGTTGTTTCTGACCACGCTGCAGTCACGCTGGAACTAAACTGGAAAGAACAAGCCAGGGAATAGACCATGGAGGTTCCCGCTGGAAGTGATAGGGGATGCTTAGTTTGCACCATACATCAGAGCTATGTGGGTCGAGTATGCGTTCAGCAATGGGCAGCATAAGGATAATCCATCCCTATTCTGGGAAGTTGGTAAAGCGATGATGTAAGGTGAAATAATAAATTATATATTCAGCTCAAGCAGAAACGTTTGAACAATAGGGTCCTGCAGCTGGAAATTGATATAGGGGGTAGCTCGCCATCGATATGCTTCTCATCCGAATACCAACACACTGCAATTCAAGCAGAGCTAAATACACTCCTCCATCAGTGCGCTAAAAAGTCCATACTATGCTACTGGTACAAAATGTACCACTATGGTAATAGAACAGGCAAACTGTTGTCCTCACTGTTCTGTGCTGGGTGAGGCCCAAGTTATGTGGGGACGCTCCAGGACGCGGAAGATCACCTAAAACAGACGACAGCCGGAGTAGCAAAAGTATTCTATGATTTTTACTGGTGGCTTTATCAGGCAGAACAGGAGGATTTATTTTTATTTATTTATTTAGACAGTTTTGTATACCGCCTTATCCTTCAATCAAAGCAGTCACAACACAATTGGGGGATACATTTAACATATGGGGATATGAGACACATACACTAATACTTACAGGGAACATGGGCAATGGAGGGTTAAGTGGCTTGCCCAAGACCACAAGGAGCATCTGTGGGACTAGAAACCCCAGTCCTTCCGGCCCAAGGTTGCTGTCCTCTAGTGGGATTTGAACCCCCGACCTTCCGGCCTGAAGTACCTTGCCCCAACCACTAGGCTACTCCTCCCTGCCAGGAGGATGGAGATTCGGGGGCGGCATATCTTCAGGCCTATGAGCTCCCGAAATTAACAGAGGCTCAGTTGGCAGTCTTAAACAGTCCCATCTCGTCGCAAGAGGTCCAGAACGACATCAAGGACCTTAAAGGGAGCTGTGCACTGGGCCCCCACAGTATTTGAGGGGAATTTTATAAAATGATGGGAGACAAGGTAGCAAGCCTCATGTCAGAATACTATGCGGTCGCTTTCCCTACGAATCCAATTAGGGCGCTGATAACAGTCCTCCCAAATCTGGGAAAGATCCTTTATTACCGGGGTCTTACCGACCAGTCTCACTGTTCATTGTGGATATTAAACTCATGGTGAAAATCCTGGCTGACTGGCTAGCAATGTATTTGCCAGAGCTGGTGCACACCAACCAGGTAGGGTTTGTCAGAGGCCAGAGTGTGATGTATAGTGTGCGCTGGGTCCTGGCTGCAATGTGTGTCAGTGTCAGTATCAGAGAGGTGCGATCCTCTACAATAATTAGTTTTGATGCCAAAAAGGCTTTTGATCGGGTGAGTTGGCGCTTCATGTACCAGGTCTTGGAGACAATGGGTTTTCAGGGCGCCTTCGTGGACAATGTCTGGCTACTGTACTCGAACCCTAGGGGAGCAATTATGATAAATGGGAACATGTCATCAGATTTCCCAATATATAGGGGCACACGGCAGGGATGCCCCCTTTCCCCCTTGATCTTCATTCTGACACTGGAACCCCTTCTATGTCATATCCGACTGGCCAAGGACCTGCGTGGGGTTAGAGCTGGGGCGGATGAATTCCGGGTAGCAGCTTTGCTGGTGACCTTCTGGTACATCTAGAAGACCCAATCAAGGGGCTGCCAGCATTATTATGCCTCTTCAAGGAATATGGGAAACTGTCTGGGTTAAAATTAAACCTTGATAAATTGGAGGCTCTCCCACTTGACCCGATTATCCCACATAAATGGCAAGGCGAATTCCCACTGCGTTGGGTAGAGGAGAAGTTTAAATACTTGGAAATTCAACTACCAGCTAGTCTCTCAGACTTATACAAGATAAACATAATGAGTTTCTTGGTAGATCTAGAGCAGTGGGTGCAGAAATGGCAGGATCTTCCACTAACATTAGGCGGGAGAATCGCGTTATTTAAAATGGTCCTCTTTCCGAAGTAGTTGTACATGTTATAGACACTACCGCTGATCTAAATATCCACCTTTTTGAAAAGTATGCTAACATTCTTCTTTGGAAAGGATGACGACCTTGAGTGCGGCTTATGATGGGTGGGTATATTTCCAGATATTAGTGGGTGCAGCATGGCGGGTATGCTTAGATCTCCAGGAACAAGCAGGAATGAGTCTTCATATATGGGTATCGTCGGTACCGACGGAGCCTGCGCGGGAACGCTCCCCAGCGTCCAAAAGGAAAGCTTTTGGGAGCATTCCACAGCGCCTGCGCGCTGCCTTCCCACCTTTCCCAACCGTCTCTCTCCAGTTCTTCTTTTCCGCGGAGCCAGCAGGTCATGTTTCCTGTCACCGCTGAAGAATTTCTTATTTTCTTATTTCTTGTTCTTATTTTCTTTAGTCGCGTGTCTGCCTTCTCGAGGACCGGTACCGCCGGTCTTTTTTCTCTTTCTTTAAAAAAACAAAAACAAAAAAACTTTTTCTGTTTCAGTGCTTTTTCTTCTGTGGCCCTAGGCCTACAGTCTTTTTCCTCATGGAAAAGCCCGCCTCCGGGTTTAAAAAGTGCACAAAGTGCAGTGGCACTATTTCTGTCACAGACACCCATGACTGGTGTCTAAAATGTTTAGGTCCTGACCATTCCATTGCGGATTGTGAGTCCTGCTCCATGATGTCTAAAAGAGGGTTACAGAATCGGGCAGCCAAGCTCAGTACCCTGTTTCCCTCCGATGCAGCTTCGGTGGCATCGACGTCTTCCAGGGCTGCTTCTTCATCCCATGGATCTCAGGTAACAAAACTTAAGTCCGGTCGGTCCTCAAAGGGTACATCTCCCTCTAAGTATCGAGATGTTCCCGACATTACTATTGAGGAATCCACACCGGCAAAATTACCCCGGCGGGAGGCTCTGGCTTCCAAAGCATTATCTATGGGGTCACAGGTTGACATCGATGGCACGGCCTCGACTGATCACCTGTTACAATGTTCTGGGGTACCGGCGGTTCCCGGTACCGACATCCAGACATTGGTGGCTTCGATAGATCAGATTATTCTGACCATGCAGCATGCCATTACGGCCTTCATACAAGCTGCGACGCCCTCGGTACAACAACAAACCCCGTTGTCGATACCGATTCCGGTTCCGGATCCAGCTCTGGTTCCGATACCAGTACCGCTTGCATCGACGTCAGCATCGAAAACAGCGATACGGTATCCAGTGATGCCTGTTAGTACCGATTCGGTACCAATGACTCCCGATGTCAATACCCCTCGGTACTCGTATTGGGCTCTGCGAGAGCATCCAGACAGTCGATACTTCGATTCCTCTGAAGAATCTGATACATCAGAGGTTTCCATCGAAGCATCGGAGATTCGTCCTCAGGAACCCTCTTCTCCAAAAAGGAGAATGTCTCCTCCTGAGGACTTGTCTTTTCAGAACTTCATCAGGGAGGTGGCCAGAGGCCTGTCCATTACAGTAGCCTCTGAAACTGAGCCCAGAGCCAAAAGATTGGATATTCTTCAATATCCTAAGGCTCCTAAAGAGACAGCCATTTTACCAATACATGAGATTCTTTATGACCACATGTTAGGTATATGGGAAACTCCTCTTACCACCTCTCCCTTTTCTCGTAGGTTGGACACCATGTATTGTGTTCCTCCTTGTCCTGGATTTCATAAGACTCAGCTTCCTCACCACTCTATTGTGGTAGAGTCTGCTATGAAAAAAATCAAGAGCACAAAAAGACATTCCTCTGCTCCTCCAGGAAGAGAATGCAGAACCTTAGATGCTTTTGGCAGGAAAATCTTCCAGGCCAGTATGCTTGTAGCCAGAATCAACTCCTATAGTCTCTATATGGGGATGTTTCTGAAAGAGGTTACAGACCATCTACACACCTTATCTCCTTTTATGTCAGAAGATAAGAGAGAAGAATATATTACCTGGCTTAAACATGCACAGGATGTATCCAAGTTTTCCAACCGTGCAGCCTTTGACTCCTTTGAGGGTGCCAGTAGAGCTTCGGCTATTGCCATAGGCGCACGCAGAATAGCTTGGTTACAAGCCTCTGATTTGGAATCCTGGGTACAGGATGGTCTGGGCAACCTTCCCTGTACAGGGGAAAATCTGTTTGGCAAGGATTTGCAAGCAAAAGCCACCCAGATGGATGCTGAAAATTCTGCTTTAGATAGACTTTCAAAGTCTACTACTACTCCTTTCAAGAAGAGGTTATTCAAGAAGGGATCTTAACCAAAAAAAAGGGAAATTTTCTTCTGCTTATGCTCATACCTCTTCTCAGGGTCGTTTTGCTACAAAGAGACAGCAACAACCAAAACAGGCAAAGCCTCAGGCTACGAGGACTGCTACGGCCCAACAGCCTCAGCCTCCTCAGGGCCTTTGACTTTCCACTAGAGAACTTAGCATTTCTGGCTCTAGAACATCCAGAGACTCTCACCATCCCAGGAAGGTTAGCTCACTTTGCTCCCAGATGGGAACAAATCACAGCAGAGCACTGGACCCTCTCCATTATAAGGGAGGGATACAAGCTACATTTCTTAAACCTTTCTCCTCACACCATGGTGAGACAGTTCAACTCTCCAACATCTCTTCTCGACCTTCTAGGTCAGGAGATTGCTACCCTTCTTGCCCAAGGGGCAATAGAAGAAGTACCCCTTCTTCAACAGGGCTCAGGGTTCTACTCCCCCTATTTTCTCATCCCAAAGAAAACAGGGGGCTACAGACCCATCCTAGACCTCAGAGAGTTGAACAAGTTTCTATGCAAGGAGAAATTCAAGATGATTTCTCTTGGTACTCTCCTTCCATACCTCCAGAGTCAGGGACTGGCTTTGTTCTCTAGACCTCAAGGATGCGTACACCCATGTCCTCATCCATCCAACACACAGAAGGTTCCTTTGGTTCCTTTACCAAGGAAAGCACTACCAATACAGAGTGCTTCCTTTCGGTCTGGCCTCTGCTCCAAGAGTGTTCACAAAATGCATGGCAGTGGTAGCTGCATTTTTACGCACTCTAGGGATATTCGTATTCCCATATCTGGACGACTGGCTCATCCGAGCTCCATACCAATCAGAGGCCCAGACATCCCTGGCCTGCACAAGGTGTGTTCTTCAGTATCTGGGATTGGTAATCAACATTTCAAAATCCCATCTCACCCCTACTCAGTCTCTAGAGTTCATAGGGGCCTTACTGGATACCACAACTGCAAGGGCCTATCTTCCCCAGGCCCGTTGCCTACGCCTAGTGCAGTTAGCCTCCCAGATTCAGTTAAAATCCCATTTAACTGCTCGAGAGATGTTGCAACTCTTAGGCCACATGGCTTCCACAGTGCATGTGGTTCCTTATGCTCGCCTTCACATGAGGGCAGCTCAGTGGACTTTATCCTCCCAGTGGACCCAGGCATCAGGTTGCCTGTCAGACAAAATAGCAACCTCCAGTCGCCTCTTTTGGTCCCTCCACTGGTGGAAGTCCACTCAAAATCTGTTGTTGGGATCCCCCTTTCAACAGGTGCTACCCCAAGCAACCCTTATAACAGATGCCTCTCCAAAGGGTTGGGGAGCTCATCTCCAAGATCTCTCCACTCAGGGCATCTGGTCTCCACAGGAGACATCTCTTCATATCAACCTCTTAGAGCTCAGAGCAATCTTCTTGGCTCTCAGAGTATTTCACACCCTGCTCAGCTACAAGATAGTCCTCATCCATACGGACAATCAGGTAGCCATGTTCTGTGTGAACAAGCGGGGGGGACAGGCTCTCTGTCGCTCTGCAACGAAGCTCTGAGATTGTGGGCCTTCGCCAGAGAGCATCAAATCCATCTCATGGCAGTGTATCTTCCAGGAGTTCAAAACTCTTGGACAGACAGACTCAGTCGAGTTCTGCTTCCATACGAATGGTCCCTGCATGGGGACCAGGTAGCCAGGATCTTCGGGATTTGGGGTACCCCAGACATAGACCTATTTGCAAGTCTGTGGAATGCCAAACTTCCCCGGTTTTGTTCCAGGATTCCATGTCAGGGAGTTCAGGCCAGGGATGCCTTCCTCCTCCACTGGGGGCAAGACTTCCTCTATGCCTTTCCACCTATTCCCCTAATCCCCAAAACTCTGTTCAAGCTTCAGAGAGACAAGGGGTCTATGATCCTCATAGTACCACATTGGCCACGCCAAGTGTGGTACCCTCTACTTCTTCATCTCTCTCAAGCTCCCTCCCTGGACCTGGGGTCTGCTCCAGATCTCCTCTCCCAAGAGGAGGGAACCCTGTGGCATCCAAATCCTCAGTCTCTTCACCTCAGGGCCTGGTTGCTGAAGGCCTAGACCTTCAAGATTTACACCTTTCTCAGCAAGTGAAGGATATCCTTCTGCTTCCAGAAAGCCTTCTACCAGACACTCTTATGCTTTTAAATGGAAAAGATTTTCCATTTGGTGTGCAGAAAATGGTCTTAACCCTTCTGCAATACCTTTGAATTCGTTACTGGACTATTTGCTGCATTTATCCCATGCAGGCCTTAAAACAAATTCAATCAGGGTCCATTTGAGTGCTATTGCAGCATCCCTGAAGCCTCTTAATGGACAACCTATTTCCTCTCATCCTCTTATAGCAAGATTCATGAGAGGCCTTCTTTTAACTAAACCTCCAATTAGACCACCCCCAGTGGCATGGGACTTAAATCTGGTTCTTGGCCAGCTTATGAAGCCACCCTTTGAACCCTTAGCCACTACCTCCTTGAAATTCCTTTCCTGGAAGGTTATTTTTCTCATTGCACTCACTTCAGCTCGCCGTATCAGTGAGTTGCAAGCTCTAGTGGCTAATCCTCCTTATACAAGGTTCCATCATGACAAGGTAGTTCTTAGAACTAATCCACACTTTATGCCTAAAGTGGTCTCACCTTTTCATCTGAACCAGGAGGTTTATTTACCTGTCTTCTTTCCAGGACCTCATGCATCAAGTGCAGAGAGGAGTCTTCATACCCTGGATTGCAAAAGGGCACTTGCTTTCTATTTACAAAGAACACAGCAACATAGAAAGTCCTCTCAACTTTTTGTTGGTTTTGATCCTTCCCATTTAGGACTTCCAGTCTCTAAGAGAACTCTGTCCAATTGGATTGCTCAGTGTATTTCCTTCGCCTACCAGAGTAAGAATCTTTCTCTTGAAAGCCATGTCACAGCTCACAATGTGAGGGCCATGGCAGCCTCTATGGCTCATCTAAACTCTGTGTCCATCGACCAGATCTGTCGAGCAGCCACCCGGGCCTCGGTTCATACCTTCACAGCCCAGTACTGCTTGGACAAGGATTCCCGCCGGGATGCCTTGTTTGGTCAGGCTGTTCTCAAACACCTGTTCCATACCTAATCAACTCCTGCCCTCCATCCCTGACTGGATGCCTGAGATTCATAGGTGGAGATGGAGCCCTCCAGGGGCTCACAATCTGGGTGATCTCCCAGGCATCTCTAGCTGGGGAGTCCCCATATGTGAAGACTCATTCCTGCTTGTTCCCGGAGATAGCACAGTTACTTACCTGTAACAGGTGATCTCTGGGAACAGCAGGAATTAGTCTTCACAACCCTCCCACCTCCCCTAGGAGTTGTATCTCTCTATCTTTCCTTTCCTCTCTCTCTCTTTGTCTCAGCTTTAAAACTCGAACTGGAGAGAGACGGTTGGGAAAGGCGGGAAGGCAGCGCGCAGGCGCTGTGGAATGCTTCCAAAAGCTTTCCTTTTGGACGCTGGGGAGCGTTCCCGCGCAGGCTCCGTCGGTACCGACGATACCCATATGTGAAGACTAATTCCTGCTGTTCCCAGAGATCACCTGTTACAGGTAAGTAACTGTGCTATATATTCGGGATTGGTTATGGGACATGGAGGACTACACATCCATTGTCTGGGAAAAAAACACTAGCAAGGCCTCTGCGCCTATGGTACATTCTGCACGCACCCACCTAATTAACCAAAATACCATGTATATAGTTAACCACGTTTTTTGTATATAGTTAACCCTGTTTACCACCAAGTTTATGTACCTTGTTTTCTGTAAAAAAACCAATGCTGTTTGTGTCATTGTGTTTTAGATTTGTTCATTGTAAACCGCACTGACTAAATAAGTGCGGTATATAAGAAAAATAAATAAATAAATAAGAATCCCTAAGTGGGGTGACACCTATTGTTCGAAACATTCTACTTACTAGGGAGGAGTAGCCTAGTGGTTGGGGCAAGATACTTCAGGCCGGAAGGTCGGGGGTTCAAATCCCACTAGAGGACAGCAACCTTGGGCCAGAAGGACTGGGGTTTCTAGTCCCACAGATGCTCCTTGTGGTCTTGGGCAAGCCACTTAACCCTCCATTGCCCATGTTCCCTGTAAGTATTAATGTATGTGTCTCATATCCCCCGCGTGTTAAATGTATCCCCCTCTTGTGTTGTGACCGCTTCGATTGAAGGATAAGGCGGTGTACAAAACTGTCTAAATAAATAAATTACCCCGATCCGCTGAAGCTTGCACTACTTTTGCAGATTAAAAAGGATTAAAAAGATAAAAAAAGGAACATTACACCTCGAGGAATTTATTCTTCACGGTGTACGTTCTGACAAAAATTTATGTGTTTGTCTCTGTTTCCCTGTTTGATTGAGTATATGAGTGGGAGATAGCTTCAGGTTTTTTATTAGTCTATAGTAAATTTGTACCTTTGGTCTTATGGTTGCGGAGAGTTCAGAGCTTGCTTCAAATACTGCTACCTTTGCATTTTCTGAGGATAGGTTTGTCCAATTGACCAATCGACGGTTATTGTTTGATTTACTTGATCAATCAGATCCAGAGGGGTCAACTTCCTCTGCTCCATCTTCATGGCTTGACTTTAAGAATCTTCATAAGAAGCAGGTACGAGTTAAATTGCACGCTGCCACTATGGCTCAATATTTAAATCAACGTATGATACCACGTGGTTTGCGCGTTTTGAAACCCCCACATATGTTTCAACAGGATAAGAAATTCTCAGGTACCTGGGATAGTATTCTGAATAAATGTGGGTTGGATCTCATAGCCTTATTAGTGGAACGCTTGACGGAGGAGGAAAACCTTATAAAGGAACAGCTGCAACAAATGGAAACGGATTTGTTGGGGTCTCAATCTAAAGATCAATTTCCGATCCAATAGAAGGACTTTGAACCACAATTGAATCAATTTCAGGAGACACTGAAACAGAAAAAGGTTACCAAATTTAAACGGGATACCAGTGATTATGAAAAGAATCAGGTTTACACCTGGATGAAAAAATTGTAAACCGATAAGAGTAAGACCGGGAGAAGACAAGTGACCTTTGATGATTCCACTGATGATACTACTGATTCTATGGATACTAGTTCTTCTGAGAATTGATCTAGAGGTGATGCCTACCGGCGTCCTTTTTCTCTGGGCCGCCCTCAATCATACCGGCCTTATCATTCGGAGGAGAGTCGGAGGGGACCGATCACCAGATCTCACACGAGACATCAGTCATAAATATTTCTGGAATGGAAGTTCCACCTGATCAATTACAACTGCTACAATTGGGCTTGTCTTTTGTTCCCACTTCCCCTTATGATCTGTTCCGCATTAGAGTTGCTTTATATCATTTTTTTCGCAAACTTCGTGTTACTCATTTTTTTCAACATCGGTTGGGTGAAAATGCAGCGGATGATTCCTCTGTAATTTCAAATCCCTCCAAGTGAATTCCACCGGGACCGGTGGATGCTACCATTGAGACTTTTCAAAATTTGGTGATGCGGGATATCAATAAGATGGAAGAATGGGCTAGCCAATTCCTTTTTCCAATTTGTCTAAACAACGACATGCTACACTATGATCTTTGAGTAAGCGACAAGATATTATCGTTCAGAGAGCGGACAAAGGAGGAGCCGTTGTCCTCCAAGATCGAAATCAATATCAGAGAACAGTTTATGCTCATTTATTAGACCTTAAATATTATGAACCGTTAATTAAGGATCCTACTGAGGCTCTTCAACAGGAGATTAAAATCTTGACTGATACTGCATTACAGTCAGGTTGGATCACTATGAAGGAACACAAATTTTTAAATAAAAAAATTCCTAAATTGCCTGTATTATATATGGTACCAAAAATACACAAAGATCTTCAGAATCCACCTAGTCGTCCAGTTGTTTCTTGTCGGGATTCCTTGTTAGAACCTTTATCAAAATTTTGTGAATTGTTTTTTCGTCCATTATTATCGACCATCCCCTCTTATTTGAGGGATTCTTTTCATTTTTTACAGAAGCTCCATGATACAATGGGTGACAAGACCGACTTGTATATGGTTACTATGGATATACAAGCTTTGTATACTAATATCAATCAGCAAGCGGCACTACAAATGGCGTCTTGAGTTCCCTTTGTATTTACCACCCAGATTACCCAAGGACTTCATTTTGTCTTTATTGAAGTTCGTATTAACAAAAACATTTTTTCAATTTGAGGGTGAATTTTTTCATCAGATATATGGCATAGCCATGGGGGCTACGGTAGCCCCCTCAATAGCAACATTCTATATGGCAGAATTTGAGGCCATGTATATTTATCCCTCAGAAGGGTTTCAAAAGACTCATCTGTGGACTAGGTTCCTGGACAATATTTTCTTTTTTTGGGTTGATACTGAACGGACGTTAAATGATTTTGTTGCATGGATGAATACTTTACCCTGATTTACATTTTACATCGAAGTTCCATAGAGATACCATAGAATTTCTTGACTTGAAATTGTTTAAACTTCAATCTACGGTTCATTCTACCTTATATCGCAAACCCGTACAACGGAATACCTTGCTTCATTATTCCAGCTACCATCCAGGTCCGTTGAGACATGGATTGCCAGTTGGACAATTTATTCGACTACGTCATTTTTGCTCTTCACTAGATGAGTTTAAAGTACAAGCATGGGATCTGAAGATCGGTTGTTAGAACGGGGATATCTATTGTCCATTATTCATAAAGCATACCGTAGAGCTTGTTTTAACTATACTGAATGGTGGGGACAACATGATTCAGATGACTCACTACAACGAACTGGTTCTGCAACTTATGTGGGAGTTTTACCCTACATGCCATATGCGACTGAAGTCTTGCGGATTTTAAAGACTCACTGGTCCATGTTATCTTTACATCAAAGTTTCAACAAACCTCTAATGATTGCTTTCCAACGAGGGAGAAATATTGCCGATTGGACTATTCACAACTCCGGAGATCTAAATTTCTTGATGACTGCTGGTCATTCTTCCTGCAATACATGTGAGTTTTGCAACTCCACGTTAGAAGGTCATTATTGGGAGGAACCACATACTGGCAGACAAATTTACAGTAAATATGTTACCAATTGTCAATCCTCATTTGTGGTATACGTTTTAATTTGTCCATGTATGAAGTTATATATTGGAAAAACTAATCGGAAGATTAAGCGTCGACTTCAGGAACATAAATCTCGTATTACCAATGTAGTATTGTCAGCTCCTGTGGTAGCACACTGTCAAGCTGAAAATCACAAATTCACTGATTTGCGGTGGAGAATTTTGGACCACGTCCCTTTGTCATCACGAGGAGGCGATAGGGATTCCCTATTAAGTTACCGTGAACAATTTTGGATTTATACTTTGAACACTGTAACACCTATGGGGTTAAATCAATCATTGGATTGGTGGAGTATCTTGTGAAGCTAAATACTACTACTCCCATGAGCCTTTTAGTTATCCTTCATTGGTCATGTGATTACTTTTGAGGAACTTTAAATGGGGTTGATATCCGGAAATGAAGTGAGCGACATGGTTTGAGGAAGGGCCAGGAACGCCTTTGGCCAGAAACACAACGTTGGGTTACCAGACTAAGATGTGTACGTCTTGGTGATGTTGCCATGATTTGGATTTGAAAAATAGCGGAGTTGAAATTGCGGTGTTCTCCATACCGTTTGGACATTAGTGCTTTGCTAATCTGCACCCGAGTATTAAAAGCTGGGATTGGGACGAGGATTGGACCCGCACACTCTGCTTCAGCTAAGTGCTTTCTCTATCAGTAATCGAAGATTATAATTTGGTGTTGGGAGAAAACCTCTCTCAGGACCTTTAAAATTTATTTATTTATTTATTTAGTACACACTTATATACCGCTACTTCCAGCGATCAGCAGCAGTTTGATTACATCTTTGGGGGTTGTCAAATCAGGACCGAAAAGTGGGACAAATATATACATAGTTTTGGGGGTGAGGCACCGCACACAGTATTAGTGTATAGGAGATTGGACTACACATATTTACATTTTTACATTTATACATATTTATACATATAGTACATATGGTTCAGCAGAGCATGATTAATTAATTGTTTTGGTTCATCTATATCTTATGGTGAGTTATAGCTGCTTGTAATGCCTTTTGAATAGATGAGTCTTTAGTTCCTTCCTGAAAACAGTAATGTCTTTGATTAATCGCAGCTCGATTGGTAGCTGATTCCAGTTAGTTGGTGCAGAGAATGAGAATGCCCGGCGACTCGTACTCGTTTTAACAGATCTGATGTTAGTTGGGACATGGAGTGTGGCTGTGTTTGTAGTTCTCCTGTCCCTGTTTGTTGGTTGTGTGCTGATAAGTGTGGAGAGGAATGACGGGGCTATGTTATTTATCAGTTTGAATGCGGTTATCAATGTTTTGTATTGTATCCTGGCTGCAATGGGGAGCCAATGTAGTTCAATCAAAACAGGTGTAATGTGATCAGCCAGGCTTGTTTTCATGATGATCCTGGCCGTCACATTTTGGGCCATTTGAAGGATATTTAGTGACTTTTTGGGTAGGCCTTGTAAGATGGCGTTACAGTAGTCCAAGTGTGGCATAATGAGTGCTTGTGCAACAGACCGAAAATCAGAGGGATCGATTATATTCCTGAGAGGTTGTATTACTCTAAGTTTATGGAAGATGGCTTTGTTTGTTTTACGCAGGTGTGTTTCCATTTTTAGGTTGCAGTCGAGTGTGACTCCCAGATATTTGATCTCCTTCTTTGTGTTGTATGTGTTGTTACACAGGGTGATCTTAGGGGGAGGCTCAAAGTTCGGCTTACTGGATATATACATGACTTCGGTTTTTTTGTGGTTGATGGTCATGTTGTTTCGCTGTAGCCATCTTAACATCTCATCTAGGCAGGTTTCGAGTTGTGTGTATTCAGGGTCTGTGGTATCCAATTGGGTGTACAGCATAATATCATCTGCGTACACATGGTAGCTGATGTTATGCCTTTTGAAGATGTCACAGAGGGGCTGCATGTAAATGTTGAACAGTAGTGCCGATAGAGCCGATCCCTGCGGTATGCCTTGGGTTTGAGAAAAAGCTTCCGTCACATTTTGGGTATTGTGGTATTTCCACTAAAAAAAGATAAAAAAGGAACATTACACCTCGAGAGGAATTTATTCTTCACGGTGTACGTTCCGACAAAAATTTATATGTTTATCTCTGTTTCCCTGTTTGAGTAGCAGGATTAAATTAGCAAAGTCAAAATGAGGTGTGATGAGTGCCTGTATTATGCTCATAAAGTCTTGTATATGAACGAGTGGGCGTAGTTGCTTTAGTATTTTAAGTTTGAAGAAGATTTTTTTTGTTGTGTTTCTAATGTGAGAGGCCATACTGAGATGCGTATCAAGGATCACGCCTAGATACTTCACTTCATTTTTTATTTTGATATCTTGATCTTGAAGTGTGATGTATGGTGGGGGAATGTATGATTGGTCTTTCGTTACAATTAATGTCAGTTTTTGAGTGGTTGATATGAAGGTTGTGGTCTCTTAGCCATGTCGTTATTTCATTGAAGCACTCGTTTAGGAGTTGCATTGGTAAGGTAGGGATTGGAATGGAATGTACATCATTAAATCGTCTGCATATATATGATAGTGGACATTGAATTTTTTAAAGATGTTGCAAACCGGTTGAATATATATATTAAAAAGGAGGGCTGAGAGGGCTGTGCCCTGTGGGAGACCGATATCCTGGTTGTATGTTTTTGATGTTTGGAGCGGGGGGAGGGAAGAGGTGGGAAGGAAGGCAGTACATGGTGGCATTGAGTCCTAGCTAGGCAAAGGGTCCACGCCCGCAGGACTTGGAGTTTTTCTCAGTGACCCAGGAGGTAGGTTTCCTAATGCAGTGAGTCAAACGTCACTGGAATAAACAACAGTGAGGGGGGATAGGGTGGGATAGGTATTAAAAATGATTAAATTATACTATGAGGTGGCAATAATATGAATGTTTAACATATTTCAAGGCTAAATGGAGATGATCACAAGATATAGCATGATTATAATAATAGTATTATGTGTGAGATGCTATTGTACTCCATCAGAATTGTGTAAGTGCCTGTTCCGTCCCATTTGTTATATTTGTTCATATTGATAATACATTTTTGAACATAAACTAAGTACATGCATAATATAAAAACAATAAACCAAACTGATAGCAAAAATAATCCTGGTTTAAAAGACAATGTCCAATAATATAGGGGGGTAAATCAGAATAGCTTCTTTATTTAACATCTTTTTTATGCTGTTTTTCTACTAGTCAAAACAGTTTAGAGAGAACTTGGTGTTCACAAACAGAATAACTTAACAACTGGTGAGAGTTACAGATAATGCAAGTTATTAACAAGGGTAGGTTAACAATATGGGGGGGCAGGAACATTAAGATGGCATGTGAGGAGGGAGAGAACATTGTGGGCCTTGAGTAAACTTAAGTGCAATATGTACATTATGGTAGCATGAGAGGTGAGGAGGATATGTTTAGGTTATGTTGTTAGGAATTGGGCCATCTGAAAGGTGAGGATCCACTCCATAAAATTCTAGGAACAGGTAAGTTTCTTTCAGAATTACCCCATTGAGTCGATGCTCCTTAAGTAATGGAGTAGAGCACTCCACATCACTGGGGTGTAGAAGAAGAATGCTCTTGTACAGGTCCATTGTTTGCTCTTTACCTTTGATTGAGTATCTCTAACAGGTTAAGGATGTGATGTCTTCTTAGTCTGTTGTCTGCGGGTTTGTGTAGCAGAGTGTAGGGATTCAGCAGATTGTTTGTATATTATTTTGTGGGTGTTGAGCAGAACTTCGTACTTGATTCTGGATGAGATTGGAAGCCAATGGAGCTGCTTGAGGATCGGGGTGATGTGCATTCTCAGGAAAGCACCTTGGATGATTCTTGCAGTGGCAAATTATAATGGGTATAGGGTGATCTTGAGCAGGCCTTGGTAGACGGAATTGCAATAATCTAGGATGGAGGTTTTGAAGGCCTGGCAGACTGTATGGAAGTCACCTGGGTCTAGGAAGGGGCATAAGTTCTTCAGAATTCTAAGTTTGTGGTAGACTGCTCTGGTAATTTGTTTTATTTGGACTTGTAGCTGCAGGCCCTGGTCGAGGATGACTCCTAAATATTTGACGTCGGTCACCAATTTTGATAATGACTTGGGACTTGAAGTTGTTATCTCTTATAATGTGTAGGATTTCAGTTTTATTGTAGTTGATGCTGAGGTTATGGGTTCTAAGCCAATGAGCTATAGCTGAGAAGCATTTAGATATGGGGGAGTAATCAGGTGTGGCTGAATGGTGTGAAGATCATGATGTCATTGACATATAATTAATGACGAAACTTCGGATTACTTTACATAGCGGCTAAATGAAAATGTCAAACAGTATAGATGAAAGGGCAGAGCCCTGTGGGACCTCTCGGTTGAGGGGGTATAGAGAGGACTTTTCTGCTCCTATTTTTATTTGATGTGTGCGCTCTGATAAATATGAGTAGAACCATTTGATGGTTGCGCCTTGTAGTCTGATCTCCTGTAGTTTGTTGAGTAATAATTGGTGGGACAGAGAGTTGAAAGCAGTGGATATATCAAAGAACAGCAAGATGAAGCCTTGGGAGGATTTTTCTATGCCTTTGATAAGAGTATCCAGCAGTGAGGTTAGGAGGGTTTCCACATAATGCTGGGGGCGAAATCCATATTGGTGCTGATTTAGAATTGCATGAGTATTTATGTGGTCTTGTAGCTGAATTTGAACTGCTTTCTCAATGATTTTGGCTAGGAATGGGATGCTGGATATGGATCTGTAGGAAGCCATTGAAGTTGGGTCTAGGTTGCTTTTCTTCAGGATAGGCCTAATTGAGGATTGTTTGAGTAGGAAGAGCTGTTGATGATTTCTGTAATATATGGTATAAGGTGTGCTCTTGAGATTTTGATCCACAAGATGGGCATGGATCAAGATGAGAGGTGGTAGTGTTTTTTTCTGGTGATTATGGCATCAAGCTGTTCGTGGCTGATTTTGTGAAAGGATTTTCAACTGTAGTAGAGTTATTCTGTTGATTGTGGGTGGGGGGGAGTGAACTTTGGTGGTTTGCGTGCATCCTGTAGTGATTGCAAGTGGAGGGCCATTTGATGTGGGTTGGGAGCGTTGCTAGGATGATTTGGAGGAGTATTTTGAGACATTTTGCTATGTCGAACAGCTCTTTTGGTTTATTGATGGCACTCATCAGATTAGTATAATATTGACATTTGTGTTTGTTTGTTGCTGTGCGTTATTTATTTTGTTCCTCCATGTATATGATACGGAGTTCTGGGTCGTTGGTTCTCCTCCATTTACACTCAAGTCTGCAGAGCTTGCATTTTTGAGCCTTTAGGGTGTCAGAGTACCATAGGGTGAGATGCTGCCATTTGTTGTTGCAAGTTTTAATGAGTGCCTGGGCTGCAGATGTCGGAGTTGAATTCCATTTCTCGATGAGGTCTTCAAGGTGGAGCTTGGCTGTATTGAGATTGAGGTGAGGTATGACTTTCTGTAGGAAGTCTTGATTGTCAAACGAGGGGAATCTTCTATTGTGTGAGTTAGAATTACTTTGAATCACCTTGCGAGTTGACAGTATCGCAAAAAAATTTGCATCCAGATTTCTCTGCCTAGTGAGTTCCTGATTATCACCAAAGCTTGGAAACAGACTAAAGCTCCTAATTGGGAGGCCTACTTTGGGGAAAATGTACTGTGTTTGTCTAAGCTTATGGCACTGAGATGGGACAAACTAGATTCGTTTTTCATTAATTACAGAACAAAAGACCAAAAATTAGAAATGGAAATACAGAGAAATTACAATCTCTGTGAGCAGTAAAAAAATAAGGAAATAAAAATTAAAAGGCATTTCTTACTATACTGTACTTCCTCCACTGTTCCATCTTTTCCCACTCAGACTGCTAGCTTACACCGTCCCTGGACAGTTCGTTATCTCATTCTTTTTCACTGCCCCGTTCCCTTTAGTCTGCCAATTTCAGATGGGCACCACTTTGGCCCGTCCCACTATGCAGTCTGGTAAGATTACCCCCAATACTCTTGCTACCTTCCCTTCTGCAGGTGTAATTTTTCCCTCCACTCTTTGTATGCTCCCTGTCGACGAACAGGCTCACCAGTGGTACTACTCCCTTCTTACCGCAGCCCTTGATAATGTCGCCCCTGACCACATAGTACATACTAGATCACGCTGTGAGCATCCCAGGTACCATTCCTGTCTTCATCTTGCTCGCTCTCGCCTTTATCGAGCCGAATGCCACTGGAGGTGTCACCGTTCATCCGATGCTTTCTACCGTTTCTGCGATCGCCACCGCACTTATCACAACATGATCACAACTGCAAAGAGGGATCACTATGCTACTCTCATCGCTGAGGCATCCTCCTAACCAAAACAGTTACATTCCATTCTTGCCAAATTATCTAAGTCCTCGCCACACTCTGCAGATGTCTCTGAACAACTCTCCCCCACTCAGCTGGCCATTTTCTTTCATGATAAGATCGCTCAATTACAGAAGGATTCCTTGTCTCACATCCTGTTACTCTTCCCATGCCATCTTTCCCTGCTCCCCCTCCCACTGTGAAATTAACCCACACCTGGGACACCTTCAATGATGTGTCGCCGATAGCTCTGTCCAAATTTGTCACTTCCTCCCACAAGATCACCTATGCGTCAGACCCCATTCCCTCCATATGGTTCCCTGAAACTTCCTTGGCCCTTCTTCCGCTCATCCTATCTATCATCAAAAACAGTCTTACATCTGGAATATTCCCATCTGCCTGGAAATTAGCTATAGTTCATCCCTTATTGAAAAACCTTTCCTTGGATAAATCAGTCACATCACACTATAGACTCATGTCTATCTTGCCATTCCTCTCCAAAATCCTGGAAAAAACTTGCTTTTTCTCAGTTAGCCACTCAACTTGAAACCACCGACATGCTCAATCCCCATCAATCAGGTTTTCGCTCTGGCCACAGCACAGATACGATCCTCCTATTCCTGCTCAGTGAAGTTCACCACTCCTTGGATCATGGGAATGTTATTATTGCTGTTTCTTGGATCTTTCTTCTGCATTTGATCTTATCAATCACAATCTGCTTCTCTCTTGCCTGCATGATATAGGTCTCCACGGCACTATACTATGTTGATTCGATTCTTTTGTCTCTCACCATTCTTTCCAGGTCACCCTGCACCCAGTCCCTTCACATGCAACGTCCCTCAAGGTTCTTTCCTAGCTTCCCTCCTTTTCAATATTTTCTTGGTACCTCTGACATTCCTGATGCAACAACTCTGTATATCTCCCTATTATTATGCGAACGATATCCTGTTGCTTCTTCACACAGACTACCTCTCCCCTGATCTTTCCCCCCTCAACACCTGTCTTGAAAATCTCACCTATTGGTTAGATGAGATTTGAGCTGTGCTTTGAATTTGGCAAAGGAGGGTTATGAGCTGATATGGTGATGGAAAGATAGGGATGAAACCAGGGTGATACCAAGGTAGCGAAAGGAGGGTGTGAGGGCAATCTGGTGACCATTAAGAATAGGAGAGACAGAGGGAGCAGTCAGTTGGCCAGAGAGCTCAAATCTCATCTGTTCCTCAAAGCTTTTGATCTCCCTCCCTGACCACCCCCTATCTGTCCTACCTGACTGCTCTTACCTGTTACCCTACCTTGTGTATTTTCCTTTCCTGACCTTTCCCCCCACCCTCTTCTCCTTTATCTTTGTGTGCTATTTTACTTTTCTATATTTTATTGGTGTTCCTTTTTCCTTTCTCTATATGTTAGATTGTTTTTACCACATTTTATTGTAAACCACTCAGATGTTATTTTCTAAGAGTAATATATCAAATTTTAAGAAATGAAATGAAATGTACAAAACATAAAGATGTAAGAAATACATATTCCCCAAAATGATTTTTCTAGTCACTAAAAAAGAAGATACCATTTTCTATTTTTTTTTTACCACTTTTGTGGGAGCAATATATTTTCTTATTGGGTTGGTCCTGGTCTCTTATCCCATAGTTAGTTTCTCATGCCCCCTTTCACTTCTACTCCAGCTCCTCAAGTTCCATCTCTTGACATCCTTTCCTGCACCTATCCCTTTCCCCTTCCACTTCTCCAGCACTTGTGTGTCCTTCATATTTTTCATTATCTCCATTCCACCCCAAATTTCTGTACTTTGTCTCAAATACCCCGCCTGTTTAACACACTCTTAGGCATACGGCCACTCAGTTTCCTTGCTTTCACTGCTGCAAAATCTCTATCCTCACTCCAACCATATCCAAGTCCCCATTCTGTCAGTCCTCACACTCCCACCCAATCCCCTGAACCTTCACCTTATTCCCAAGCCCTGTTCTCCCACACTTCTAAATGCCCACCTAATCTCAATCCTGAAAGCCATTTTCTGAAGGGGGGCACCTGCTACTTTTAGAGTTCCTCTCCTGTAGCAAGAGCATTGCACCAGGCTCAATCTCACATGCTTCCCACCCCTAAGTGTATTCCCTCTCTTTTTCCGCTTTCAATACCCATCCCCCACCAGTCTTCTTTTTTAAAACTCACCCTCCTCACCCAATGTTCGGAGTTAAGAGAAGGAGGAAAAGTCGCGTGGAGGGGGGGGTGTGGAGAAGGAATTTTTCTCAGGCTCCACTGCAACCAGTAATGGTAGTGATCATGGTCATGGTCATGGGTGAGAAAGCCAACCTGTAACATTTCCAGATTAGGCTGGCAGCAACAGTGATCATTAAGGATGGGGGGAAGCAGAATTAAGGAGTGTTTATGGGGACTCCCCCCAGCTTTGTATTCTTCCCAACCTGAAGACACATGTAGTAAGAAAAGTATGGACTTGCTGTCTGTCAAAATTTGGAGACACGAAGGAGTCTGTGACGTCACTGAGCAAGATGGCCGATTGAGCTTTCACTCCTTTCAGTCTGCAGTGAAATCAGCTCGCAAACCCGGCTTCTGCCTGCCTTGAGGTTTATTGTCCCACAACAGAAACGTACAGATATCATTGAGATGGCAGCGAAAGCAAAAAAAAAAAAAAAAAAAAGACTTAAAAGACTTTGCTTGCATGGTACTCCACCGCCATGCAAACAGCAAGACAAAATGGTGGCGTCGGAGGGCAGTCCAGTGGGAAACTCCAGTCCGAAAACGTCAAATGTGAACAGTGCAGAGACTTCATCAAACACGCCCGCTGTGGGAATGGACCACGATGGAGTCTTCCAGTAGAAAGTGTGCAGCTAGTGTAAGGACTTAAAGCTGGAGTTATCACAGGTGCATGCTAAAGTGGTGGCAGGCATATTAGGCCTACTATCAGGACTGGGAAATCTGGGCAAACAGATAGAAGAAGTGGAGGAGTGTATTGAAGACCAGGCGGAGGTCGTGGGGACCCTGGAAAATAAAGTGCAAATATTGGATAAACTTAGGAACTGATGGATAAAGTCAAGGACCTAGAGAACATGTTCTGATGCAACAACCTGAGGTTCTGTGGCATTGCAGAGAAGGACTCCTTCAATGATTTTTAAGACTGTTGTGCAAAACGTGATTCAAGCACTGATGCAGCAGGCTGAAGTACCCCATGAAAACTTGGATCCATGGATAGACAGGCCCCATAGAGTTGTGGGTTGCTGGGGCTTCCTAATAATAATAACTCTAGAGACATCATCTGATGTTTTCATGATTTGGGGGTAAAAGAACCAGTGGCAGCTATGGCGTACGCTCAAGGATCTTTCCCTTGGGAGTTAATACTGTGGAAGTTCATACGGATCTGGCATAGGCGACTCTACGGAAAAGATGGAACATGTGTGATTATATTGCTTAAACTATGCGAAGAGGGTATCTGGAATAGCTGGACCTTCCCTTTTGGCTTAACTTTCACGATACAGGGGAAGAGAATGAGAGCTCAGACACGCGATAAAGCGGTTTGCATCCTCTTGGTGGCTGGAACTGGAGCCCAGGATAGACAGAATGACTCACAAAGAACATCCTAAGGGGCAGAGAGTGTCCCATGGCTGGAAACGCCCGAGGAGGCAATCTGGAGGAGATGGCAATGGCAGGTAACTAGATGATCAGACCTGATTTGACTGCATCTAGTTGGGACCTTCTTTCTTTTTGCTCAGAGATATTCTCCTTTGCAAAGAAAACTTAAAATGGTGGCCTGGTGAAGGCATAGCACACCGTTAGGGGGGTGAGGAGTCTATTGGTTGGGAACATTTTATATAGAATATCAGCTTATTCTGTTTAGCTTAGTTTCTGATCTTGATAACAAGTTTTAGGGCATCTGTGGGGGTTGGAGGGTGAAGTACAGATGTGGGTAACCTGAATGTGTATAGGGTTTGGGAGGCGGAGGTGGGTAGGGTTCTAATCTAAATCTAACACAATTTGATATACTGCAGCGATCCCATACTAAACAGTGTTCTGCGCAGTTTACAGCAAGAAAAAAAAATCCATATAAGAAAAACCATTAATTTTGATTAAACAAATGTGTTTTCAATCTTTTACAAAATTGGGGGGAAAGAAGAGATACATTTCAAATCTTTGGGCAAATCAGAACAATACTGTACTGCCAAATATGGAATGGTGTGCCTAGAACATAATAAACACCCCTACAAGATGGATACAGTAAGGTATTAGTAGATAGTAAGTGCTTAGATTTACAAGACATTATTGGAAGTAATAACAACGAAAGATATTCCGGAACAAAATCGTTAAAGAATTTGTATAAAAATGTAAAAAACGTAAAACGAATACGGTTAGTGACCTTTAACCAATGTGATTTATGTAGCAGAGGAGTTATTTTAGTATACTGGGAAACACCAAAAATAAAATGGGCAGCTGTGGATTGACACAGCTGTAATAATCTAATCTGAAGTTGAGAACGATTCAGAAATAATACATTTCCATTCTCCAAATATGACAAGATAGCGCTTTGCACCACAATTTGAAAATGTTCTATAGAAAAATAACCCCTTAATCTATGCAATTGGCGTAGTTTATAAAAGGTTTTAGAGACAATCGGACTTACATAGGTCTCAAATGTTAGGTTTGCATCTATCAAAACCCCAAGAACTTTTAAGACCGGAGACTCGAAACCAGAATGGTGGCCCTGGCGCGCAGTCTGCCTGCCTTCATGGACCAGCAGCATGCGTTGTCTAGTACCACAGGTTCCTCTGCCCAGACCATCGGGCCATCAACATTGAGGACATCCCCAGAAGCCGAGTTGATCCTCGGCCAAGGTCTCGATCCGGCTCCCGTTCGACAGGACCGAGGTCCTCCCTGGCTAGCGCACATGGCACCAGCCACGGGGCCTCCGAGGGATACGGGCAGGGCTCAAGCCTGAAGCCCATGGGCCGCCCTTCCCTCAAGTCTTTGACTGACTACTCGGAATGGGAAACCGAGGATGAGAAGTCGCTGGACATCCATTGCCACCGCAGTGTCTCCTCTGACTCTATTCCCTCCAAGCCCCGGAGTCTGTCCCTGTCTGAGGACATGGCATTCTTTGACTTTGTGCGGTACATGTCAAAGGCCCTAGCTTTCCCGACGGAATTGGAGGAGGATCCTGGGACGGAGGAGCTAGAAATCCTCCAATACGAGGCCCCTCTGAGGGAATCGCTCATGGTACCCATTCCACCCATCCTGGAATAGATAATGCTCCATATGTGGGGAAACACCAGCGTCGGTGCCAGTTGTGAGCAAACGGCTCGACTCGATGTATCGGGTCTGCCAGCGCCCTGACTTCCAAAAGGTGCAGCTGCCGCATAATTCCATGGTGGTGGAGTCAGCCATGCGTCAGCTGAAGAGTCAAAAGACGCATTCCTTGGTGCCCCTGGGTAGAGAGGCCCGCACCTTGGATGCCCTTGGCAGAAAGTGCTACCAGGGCTTGATGCTCATCGGCCAGATCTAGGTCTACCAGCTGTACCGGGGTATGTATCTGAGGGACCTGGCGAAGGAAATCGCCAGGTTCTCGGCTGGTCTCTCAGAGGAACCCCTACAGTGGTTCAAGAACCTGGCCAAAGCCATCCATGTGTGCTCCAAATTTATCTCTCAAGCAGCCTATGACTGCTTCGAGTCGGTGACTCGAGTAGTGGCGGCAGGCATCGGGGCCCAATGCCCGGCTTGACTATAGTCTTCCGACCTCGAGCAATGGGTTCAGGACAAATTGATCGATGTCTCGTGCCAAGGAGAGAATCTCTATGACAAACCCATGATGGAAAAGGCTGCCAAGTTGGAGACCAAGTTTATGATGAGGACCAGGCTCTCTAAAAAGACCACTGCCCCTCCTCGACAGAAAGGCACAGGTAAAAAGCCCTTTTACCCGAGGAAAGCGGCCGATTACAAAAACTACCTACATTTCCAGGCCTCCCCAGCAGGGTCAGCAGGCCAAGGAACATGGGCAAGGCCCTCGTAAGTAGAAGGCTCCCAAGTCCCAGGCATCAACTCTGGCCCAACCAGAGGGAAGCTTTAGACTCTTTGGGCATAGCCTCTCTACCCCAAGGAGGACAGCAGCCCACAGGGGGACGTCTGATCCACTATGCCCGCAGTTGGCCAACCATCACCACAATGCCTGTGCACTCCAGATGGTCAGGGGGGGCTACCTCCTCCATTTGGCTCAGACACCTCTGCCCGTCTTCCCGGAAGAGCCCTCCAGGTCTCCCCTTCACCGGGACCTCCTATTGAAGGAACTTGCAGACCTTCTCAAGGACAAAGTGGTAGAACCAGTACCCCAACAACTAAGGAGCAAGGGGTTCTACTCCAGGTATTTCCTCATGTCAAAAAGAACAGGGGTCCTAAGGCCCATCCTCGACTTGCGCAATCTGAACAAGTTCCTTATGAGAGAGAAGTTCAAGATGCTCTCCCTTGAAACATTGCTGCCTTACCTCCAGCAGGGAGACTGGATGCTCTTTGGATCTGAAGGATGCCTATACCCACATCCTCATTTACCCCAGCCACATGCAACACCGTCCCTCAGTGTCAGCCCGGCTTCTACTGCGCTTACTGGGGCACATAGCCTCTATGGTCCATGTTACTCCAGATGCCCTTTTACACATGAGGGCCGCTTAGTGGTACCTTCAGGACCAATGGACACAGACCAGGGGTCGTCTCCAAGGCAGAGTCTCAGTGATCCACCAGTTGGCGGAATCTCTAATTTGGTGGCAAAATCCCCAACACCTTCAGGCAGGGATGCCCTTCCTAACCCCAAGTCCTCTAAGGGTCCTCACTACGGATGCCTCCCTGCTGGGATGGGGAACACACTCCGAAGAACTCCACATCCAGGGCAGCTGGTCGCAAGCCAAGGGCAACTAACAGATCGACGACCTGGAAAATCGGGCAATAAAGCTAGCCCTCTGAGCATTCTGTCACTGCCTGAGGCACCAGCCGGTGCTGATCCAAACAGACAATCAGGTGGCAATGCTCTATGTGAACAAGCAGGGGGATATGGGGTCTCGCACCCTCTGTTGCAATACGATGACACTCTGCTCCTACGCAGTTCAACGGGGAATACTCCTACAGGCGGTATACTTGCCAGGCCAGGACAAAGCTCTGGCAGACGAACTGAGCAGGGTCTTCCAGCTGCACAAGTGGCAGTTGGACCCCAGAATAGCCACCCAGCTCTTTCAGCTCTATGGGGACCCCATGGGTGAACCTCTTTGCCAGCCCAGACAACTACAGCTGTCCTGCTTCTGTTTCTGGCAGCCCCACCCGTCCTGGGTGGTGGTAGATGCATTTCTCATTCTGTGGTTGGAAGGTCTCATGTATGCCTTCTCACCCATGCTGTTGATTGCCAAAACACTCTTCAAGGCTCTTTACAACAATGCCTCACTGACCTGGTGGCTCCACAGTGGCCCAGGCAGCCGTGGTTCCTGCTGCTCCTCCAACTGTCAGTGGAGACTCCGATCCCACTGGGAAGCTCCCCAGGGCTCTTGTCTCAGGAGGAGGGCTCTCTCCTGCACCCTAATCTGGGGTCCCTATTGCTGACAGCATGGCTGCTGGAAGGGTAACCTTAGCCCCTTTCAACCTCTCTGGAGAAGTGGAAGAGATCCTGCTGGCCTCCTGTAAGGCCTCCACCTGGAGAACTTACTTCTTCAAATGGCGCAAGTTCTCGGTCTGGTGCACGGAGCAACGGGTGAACCCGTTCTCCTGCCCGGTGCAGCTGGTGCTGCAGTACCTTCTTCATCTCTCTCAATCTGAGCTCATATCAAACTCCATTAGAGTGCACCTCAGTGCCCTGGTGGCACATCATCATTTTGTTGAAGGCAAGCCCCTCTCGGTCCAGCCTCTGGTGACCCGCTTCTTGAGAGGACTTCTGCTGTCTAAACCCTCCTGTGATAGAATGGGACCTCAACATAGTATTGATGCAGCTCAGTCGCCCACCATTTGAGCCTCTGGCTACCTGCCACCTGAGATACCTCTCATGGAAGGTCATGTTCCTGGTGTGCTCACCTCTGCTTGCAAGGTCAGCGAGCTCCAAGCTCTAATGGCAGAGGCGCCATATACCAGATTCTATAAGAACAGGGTCATGCTACATACTCGCCCTAAATTCCTTCTGAAGGTGGTATCTCTTTTCCACCTAAACCAGGAGGTGGTGCTGCCCACCTTCTTCCCAAGATCTCACTCCAGTAGGGCAGAGACTGTCCTTCACACCTTGAACTGTATAGGAGGCCCTGTCTTTCTACATTCGGCGTTCCCAGGGCCACCAGAAAGCTTCTCAGCTTTTTGTTTCCTATGACCCCAGTCAGCTGAAGAAATCGGTGACCAAACGGACACTGTCCACCTGGGTGGCAGACTGCATTATCCTAGTCTTTGAGTGGGCTGAGCTCACGCTGGATGGCTGTGTCACGGCACACTATGTCAGGGCCATGGCGGCCTCTGTGGCAAACCTGCGCTCCGTCCCTGTGGTGGACATCTGCGGGGCCACCACCTGGTCTTCAGTCCATACCTTTGCAGCCCATTACTGCCTGGAGAGGGAGTCCCAATGGGATAGCGCTTTTGGCCAGGCCGTGCTCCGGAATCTTTTCAGGGTCTAGGCAACTCCTACCTTCCGACTCTTCTGTGTTCAGGCTACCAGAGCATTGGACTCAATTGCTGCTGCTCATGGTTTTTCCCTGCGGGCTTGCTGTAGCCTGTAGCTAGGGAGTCCCATATGTGAGGACTGACTTTCTACTTGTTCCTGGAGAAAGCGTATTTACTCAGCTGAAACAGGTGTTCTCCAGGGACAGCAGGAATGAGTCCTCCCAACCCTCCCTCCTCCCCTTGGAGTTGCTTCTTTACCATCTTTTATTTTTTGCCGTCTTTTAGCTATATCATCTGACTGAGCAAGATGGCACCCTTGGGCAGGAAGGGCACCACACATGCGTAGTAGCATCTCTCAAAGGCTTTCTTTGAAAGCTGGGGAGATGCTTCCACGAGGGTTCCGTCAGCGCTGACGTTACCCATATGTGTGAGGGCTGATTCCTGCTGTCCCCAGAGAATACTTGTTACAGATGAGTAACTATGCTTTTTCCTTAGACAGCAGGATTGATCAGTCACACAGTTCCTCCCTTGAGATATGGAACTTTACACAGTTCTTTGCTCTGGGAGAGTGCTTCATCTTGGTTACATGTGATGATGACACCCCTTGTGTGTCCCTTTCCAACCAATAAAAAGTTGGATGCAAAGAAACCGTACATAGTGGTAAAGGAGAAATGCAGTTGGAGATGCAGAAAATCTGGTAGAAAGATACAGAATTTTTTCCCATCGTCTTGGGTGCCACAGGCTTGATAAAAACAACTTCCAAGCACATCTTGACAGGTTGCCTGTACATATTGCATCTTATGAGTTCCAGAAGGAAGCTCTCTGGCACGATGCAAGTACTACAGCGAGCGTTTAGCAGTAAATTAGAGAGACAGAGACCATTCTCCACATATCCTGGATTCGGAGTAAGGTTCATTGCTATCATAGGTGCAACTATGGTGCTACATAATTGTTTACATCTTTGTGTCATTTCTAGAATATGTGTGTATCAGTTCTGTTACTGAAGTCTGTCTGCATACAATGTTCTCCAGGACCAAGCAGGAAGTCAGTCCTCACATATGGGTGTCATCGGCGCCGATGAAGCCCCAGCGGAGCATTTCCCCAGCTTTCTATGAAAGCCTTTGGGAATGCAGGCATGCTTGCGCGGATCCCTTCCCGCCTAAAGGTGCCATCTTACTTCAGCCTCCGGCCGGGCCCGGACCTTGTCTGAGGCCTCGACATCTCGGGATTCCGATCCCGAGCGCCGTCGAAGCTCCTCAGACAGGGGGTCCCCCGACCGGGAACGCAAGAAGAAGAAACGGCTCGCGAGGGCGTCATCAGAGGAGGTCCCTGGCTCCTCGAGCCTTGGCTATTCCGGCGGACCCCGAGGAAGAGCCTCGAGCTGAAGAGCTCGAGGCGCTACAGTATGACTCTCCTCCGAAGGAGGCCTTTACTGTCCCGGTTCCTCCGATGCTGGAACGGCTCCTTTTCCGTATGTGGGAGGCACCGGCCTCGGAGCCGGTTCTTAACAAGCGAGTCGATTTGATTTGTCGACTCCGGAAGAGCCCTGGTTTTCAGAAGGCACAGCTACCACACCATTACATGGTTGTGGAATCGGCCATGCATCGTCTGAAGAGCCAGAAGATGCACTCTGCGGTGCCTCCTGGCAGGGAGGCCCGAAACCTCGATGGCATCGGTAGAAAGTGCTTCCAGGGCTCGATGCTTGCTTGCCGTGTCCAGTCTTACCAGCTGTACATGGGCATGTACTTGCGGGATCTGGCCAAGGAGTTGGCCGGGTTCTCTGCTGGTCTCTCCAGGGAACCCTTTCAGAGATTTAAGTCCTTGTCCTCGGGGACTCGGGACTGCTCGAAGTTCATGTCCCGCGCTGCCTACAATGGCTTCGAGGCTTCGGCCCGAGTTGCGGCAGCCGGCATCGCGGCTCGACACCAGGCATGGCTGCAGTCATCGGACCTCGAGCCATGGGTTCAGGACAGGTTGGTCGATGTCCCTTGCCGAGGTGAAAACCTTTTTGGCAAGCCCATGACCGAGAAGGCCGCTCAGCTCGAGACCGAGCACCTCACACGGACAAGGCTGTCGAGGAAGACCTCTGCCCCTTCTCATAAAAAGAAGGGCTCGGGTAAAAAGCCCTTCCCGTTCGGGACCATGGGCGTCGACGCCGGTGCTTCCAGCATCGGGGCGGGTGCTCCAGGGCCCCGCGGGGTCGGACCCCGACTCTTCCTCGAACGAGCCGGCTTGGGAGACAGAGGATGAGGAGTCTCCTGATACCTTTAAGACTCGGTGCGTCCCTTTGGACTCACCGCAGTCTGAACCCCGGAGTAGGTCCCCACCGGAGGACACCCGGTTCTCGGAGTACGTCCGGGATATGGCCACTGTTTACCCGAGGAAGGGCACTGCCTACAAACAGTACCCGCAATATCAGGCCGCCCAAGCTGCCTCCCTGGGTCAGCAAGCCAAGGGCCAGGGTAACGGGCCCCGTAGGCAGAGGACCCCCAAGCCTCAGGCCCCTGCTACCACTCAGCAGGGTGGGGGCTTTTGACTCCTTGAGCGTAGCCTCTCCTCCACTGCTCTCCCAACCCTGCACAGGAGGTCGTCTCGCCCTCTTTGCCCACCTGTGCCCCTTATCACCGGGGACAGTTGGGTGCTGGAGATAGTCCACAAGGGTTATGCCCTCCATTTTCACCAACTGCCTCCTCCATACTTTCCAGGGGAGCCTCCCAGGCCTCCCCTGCACACAGACCTTCTCCTTCAGGAGCTTCAGGGTCTGTTGGTGGACAGAGTGGTGGAGCCTGTACCTCCCCACTTGCAAGGTCATGGATTCTACTCCAGGTATTTCCCGGTGCCCAAAAGAACCGGTGGCCTTCGGCCCATTCTGGACCTCAGGAACCTCAACAAGTTCTTAGTGAAGGAAAAGTTCAAGATGCTTACTCTTGGAACCCTTCTGCCCTACCTCCAGCAGGGAGATTGGCTATGCTCCTTAGATCTAAAGGATGCGTACACTCACATCCTCATTCATCCAGACCACAGAAAGTACCTCAGGTTCATTGTGGGAGGAAATCATTATCAGTACAGAGTGCTGCCTTTCGGCCTCACTTCCACCCCCAGAGTCTTCACAAAGTGCCTAGCAGTGGTGGCGACCTACCTGATAAATCAGGGAATCTTTGTCTTCCCCTATCTAGACGACTGGCTCATCAGGGGTCAGACATGTCAGCAGGCCAATCAAGCCACCCTCAGGACTATTGCTCTTCTACAAGGCCTGGGGTTTGTCATAAACTTCGCAAAGTCCACTTTGCTCCCCTCCCAGAACTTGGAGTTCATAGGGGCAAGGTTGGACTCTCTCCTGGCAAAGGCATTCTTGCCAGAAGACAGAGCCCAGAGGTTGATGGCCTTGGCAAATCAGTTTCTCTGCAGGTCCCTGATCTCCGCCAGACTCTGCCTGAAGCTTCTAGGCCACAGTGCATGTGACCCCCAATGCCAGGCTCCATATGAGGCCTGCACAGTGGTGTCTTCGGGCTCAGTGGTCACAGGCAGCCTCAGCGACAAAATAAGGGTGTCCAGACCTTTTCTGCACTCCCTCAACTGGTGGCTGCACCCATCCAATCTACTGAAAGGGGTGCCTTTTCAGATTCCAGGGTACACAGTAGTGCTAACAACAGATGCCTCCCTGCAAGGCTGGGGAGCTCATTGTCTGGGCAAGTGCACCCAGGGCCTCTGGTCTCCCTGGGAAGCTGCACAGCAGATCAATCTCCTCGAACTCAGAGCTATTCGATTAGCACTCAAAGCTACCCTGGCTCACTAGTCTGTCCTGATTCAGACAGACAACCAAGTTGCCATGTTTTATGTGAACAAACAGGGCGGGACTGGCTCCAGGATCCTTTGTCGGGAGGCTCAGGACCTTTGTTCTTTTGCTCCTCAAGGCTGTGTACCTTCCAGGCCAGGACAACTACCTGGCAGACAGATTAAGCAGAATACTGCAGCCCCACGAGTGGCAGCTGCATCCTTCAGTGGTTCAGAAGATCTTCCTGAAATGGGGTCTCCCTTTGATAGATCTCTTTGCCATCCCAACGAACAAGCAACTGCCAAAGTTCTGCTCCAGGCAACCGCATCCTTTGCGGATAGCAGCGGATGCTTTTCTGATATCCTGGTCTCAGGGCCTCCTCTATGCATTTCCTCCCACGCCCTTGGTGGCCCGAACTCTCTTCAAGATTCTTCAGGACAAGGCCTCGATCCTGCTGGTGGCTCCCAGGTGGCCGAGACAGCCTTGGTTTCCTCTTCTACTTCAACTGGCGGTGGATCCCCCATTACCTCTGGGGTTGCAACCCGACCTTCTCTCACAGGAGCAGGGTTCCCTTCTGCACCCCAATCTCAAAGCTCTCAATTTGATGACCTGGAGGCTGCAAGGGTAGTCTTGGCTCCCTGGGGCCTGCCTCAGGAGGTTGAGGAGGTTGTCCTAGCCTCTAGGAAACAGTCCACTAGGAAAACCTATGCTCTCAAATGGAAGAGGTTTTCTCTGCGGTGTCAGCTACGTACAGAAGATCCCTTCTCCTGTACTGTGCCAGTGGTCCTTCAGTACTTACTGCACTTGTCAAACAAGGTCTTAAATCCAATTCTGTTCGGGTCCACCTCTCAGCTCTAGCAGCTCACCACTCTCTGGTGGAGGGACATTCTCTGTCTGGTCACCCCTTGGTGTCTCGCTTTCTTAGGGGCTGCTTTTGCTCAAGCCTCCTATCCGTCCTCCTGCCCCTGAGTGGAAGCTGAATGTGGTCTTGCAGCAACTGACTCGCCCACCTTTTGAGCCGATGGCTACTTGTCCACTACGCTTCCTCTCCTGGAAGACACTCTTCCTGATAGCTCTTACCTCGGCTAGGTGAGTAAGTGAGCTTCAGGCCCTGGTCTGTGATAGGCCTTACACCAGGATTTATAGGAACAGGGTAGTCCTTAGAACTCATTCAAAGTTCCTCCCAAAGGTTGTCTCCTTTTTCCACCTCAACCAGGAGGTGGTTCTTCCCACATTCTTCCCTAGGCCTCATGCAAGCCAGGCTGAAGCAGTCCTGCATACCCTGGAATGTAGGAGGGCCTTATCCTTCTACCTTGACCGTACTCAGGGGCATAGAAGGGCTACCTAGCTCGTCCTCTCCTTTGACCCCAATAAGTTGGGGTTGGCTGTGTCCAAGCGTACCTTGTCCATCTGGGTGGCTGACTGTATCACCTGGGCTTACAAGGCTACTGACCTTCCTTTGCAGGGTAGGGTCACGACCCATCGTGTCAGGGCAATGGCTGCCTCAGTGGCTCATCTCCGCTCTGTGCTCTTGGTAATCATCTGCAGGGCTGCAACTTGGTCTTCAAGCCAGACTTTTGCGGCCCATTACTGCCTGGAGAGGGAGTCCCGTAGGGACAGTGCTTTTGGCCAGGCAGTACTCCGGAATCTCTTCGAGGTTTAGGCAACTCCTGCCCTCTGTTGGGCTACCGGTGGAGGTTGTGTCCTTGAAAAGCCTTTCTTTGCTGCTGAGACTAGAGGGAGTTCTCTTGTTCAGCCTGGGTTCCTCGGTAGCCCAGAGCTTGGGAGTCACCCATATGTGAGGACTGACTTCCTGCTTGGTCCTGGAGAAAGAGTAGTTACTCACCTGTAACAGGTGTTCTCCAGGAGCAGCAGGAATCAGTCCTCACAGCCCTCCCTCCTCCCCTGGGAGTTGCAGTTGTACATAGTTTATTTTTCATTTTTGTGTGCTGTTCTTAGCTATGTCATTTGACTGAGGTAAGATGGCACCTTTAGGCGGGAAGGGAACTGCGCATGCATGCCTGCATTCCCAAAGGCTTTCATAGAAAGCTGGGGAAATGCTCCGCTGGGGCTTCATCGGCGCCGATGACACCCATATGTGAGGACTGATTCCTGCTCTCCTGGAGAACACCTGTTACAGGTGAGTAACTACTGTTTCTCTCCCGTCCATCGCAGCTATGCTTTATGGCTATTTTGCAGCTTGTGACTGTTTTTGTCTTTGCATACAAGTTTTTTGTTCTTTTTTTGATATTTGACTCCTGAACACCTTCCTTGTAGTAAAGTCTTGGCAATCAGATACATGATATACCTATATACGCTTTATCATCATCTTCTACGGTTTATTCCAGTAATCATTAAACTTTTAGCACGTGTTCTGTGCAACTCTTGCTGTGTCTTCAGAGATTTGGGCTGTCTTGTTTAATTTGGAACACAGTTATATGAAAGACCATCTCAAAAAAAATGAGATATGATTGATTCTGGTGAAGCTTGTATCAAACTGCTGCCCAAAAACATGCAGTCATGCCAAACAGTCTGAAGCAGCTTCGTTAAGAGACATAATAATTGACCATTAACCTATGATAGAATTATTTTCTGTCCACTGACCAATTGTGAATTGGCTAGCTGTGATATAATATGAATGATGTGTATGTGGAGGGGGGGGCGGTTCTGATTTATCTTGTAGCAGATGTCTCTTCGAAGAGATGAGCCTCTGCTTTCAGAAATGCTTTTCTTCAGCTGTTGCTGTTGGTGCTCTTTAATCATCAACCCATAATGTAAAAAATGTCAATAAAATACAGATAAATTGCAGCAATAGGTTTAACGCAACTTCCTTCAATGATGCCCAGAAATAAGAGATAAATATATTTTCTGTCATAGGTTCATGTGACCTTAAACATGTTTGAAAAGTAATGACATAAATAGACTGTGTAATGTCTTTCACTGGATATCATGCTGTATGGCAACACAGAATTGCTAAGCAGCTATCACATTTTCAATCCTCAGAGACCACACCATTGGTTGCTGATGCTGTAAGTGCAGAAGAAGCTCTGAAGTACTTGCTGTTCCTAGTCGATGTTAATGAGCTGTTTGATTATTCTCTGGGGACGTACGACTTTGATCTGGTCATCATGGTGGCAGAGAAGTCTCAGAAGGTCTGAATTTGAGTTGTTTCTTTATATATAAATATACTGCTGTGGTCAACATTATTAGCACCCTTGCATTTTAGGTATGTTGTGTACAATATCTTGAGAAATAATTGGAAATATTCCAACTGTATGGCATCATAATATTTTAATAGTATGTTCAAAGGTATACAACAAAAAAAAAGATGTCTCTGCAACTTAGATGTAGTAATTTCTGGGGAAAAAATAAAACAAAATATGATCTGGACAGGATTAATGGCACCCTTCACTAATATTTGGTTGCACAGCCCTTGGCAGTGATAACAGCCTCCAAACGTTTCTTGTAGTCGTCTGTAAATTTTGTGTATCTGTCTGCTGGTAGTTTCTCCCACTCTTCAATTGCGATTTGTTCCAGCTCATTAATGTTTCCAGGATTCCTTTTACTAATGGCAGATTTCAACTCTTTCCAAAAGTTCTCAATTGGATTGAGATCAGAACTCATTACTTGCCAGTTTAAAACTGTCCATTTGTTCCTTTCTAGCCATTCTTTTGTACTTTTGGATGTATGTTTTGGAGGACTCATGACCTTTGACCCAGATCTAGCTTTCAGATACCAGGTAGCACATTTCGCTCCAAAATACCCTGGTAGTCCTCTGACTTCGTGATTCCTTTAACATCTTCCAGGCCTCCAGTTCCTGAGGCAGCAAACAACCCCACAACATAATGAAACCTCCACCATATTTAACTGTAGTAAATGTGGGTTTTCTTTTTTTCCTTATAAGCTTCATTTCTTCTCCTGTAAATGTATTGCTGGTCTGCATTGCCATAGAGCTCAAGCTTGGTTTCATCTGTCCACAGAACATTTTCCCAGAAGGATTGTGGTTTCTTAAGGTGGGTTTGGGCAAAGATCAGGCACACCTTTTTATGTCTGCCTTTGAACAATGGGGTCCTCTTTGGCCTTCACCCATGAAGTCCTTTGTTTAATGTGCGGTGTATGGTGCGGGTTGAAACCACCACTTCAGATTGCTCCAGGTCAGCCTTCAGCTCTTTGGATGTTGTTCGTGGTATTTTTCCAGCAGTTCACAGGCTGGAAAGGCTTCTTGGATTAATTTTCCTCTTCCCACCATGTCCTGGAGGTTCCTGACAGTTCCATGAGCAGAAAACCTCTTGACATTGCGAACTGTAGACACAGGAATCCCAAGGACTTTGGAGATTACCTTGTACCCTTTAATGTTTGGTGGTGATGACTTTTCTGACGGTCTGTCAGCTCTCTTGTTTTCACTATTGTGAAAATAGAACAGGGAGTGAATGTGGCCATTTTAAACATTAGAGCCATCATTTATTGGTTGATTCAAGTCATGTGAGTACTGCCAGTTGATCACAGGTGTGTCTAATTTTTACTACAATGGGAATGTGGTTCCTCTTTTCAAACTGATTTGAATTGTTTTTAAAGGTGCCAATAATCATGTCCTGGCAATGTCCCAGTTCTTAAACTGTTTCCTACTATTTCTTTTTAATTAGTCTTATTTTATTTGGTTCTTTTGTGTTTCAAATATGTGTGCATATATAGTTCAAAGCCACTTTTCTCTTAGGAAATATTGTATGTTAAGATGGCCATTCTGATCCTGAATCGCGGGGTTGTATGTCTGGCTTGGATGTACAACCCGTGAATAGGCCCGGGATGCTATTCCTGTCTCAGCTCTCCCTGCATGTACAGAGGGTTTGTGCAGGGAGCACTGGACGGGGGGGCGGGAGGAGGCGGAGGGGCAGGCCTAAGCACCCAGACGTACAGAGGCCATTCAGGTCAAGCCTGTGTACATCCACTGGCATCTATTTGGACGCCTGGCTTATTCCACTTCGAAGGTGGAATAAGTGCCGGGTGCCCTGCCGATTGTGGGTTGCAGCCCTCCCTACTCCATCGCGCTGCCGCGGGAGTGATTCTTCTGCCCGATTCCTGCCTTGGGGGCCTCCTCAAGGGCCGGACGGCGAGGTGAAGGAGCTGTGTGTGGAGTCCTGCCAGTGTGAGCCTCTAGCTGGATGTGCTGGTGCCATGGCGATGGAATGCCGCTGCACCGGCACACCAGCTGGAGTGTTGAGAGGGCTGGCTGGGCAAAGCATGAGCTGTCTACCGCAATGAAATTGGGGGCACTCCAGGCCATCTGAGTGCTCTGATTCTGCAACCTCAGGAACATATAGCTCCCGCGGTTGCGGAATCGGGTACAAATCGGCTCTGTACATCTTTTGGCCGTCCGGATGGCCTGGGGATACCCAGATCTGAATCGGTCTCCACGGGGTTGAACTGCAAGGGTGCCAATAATGGAAACCACAACTGTAAAGTATTTGAGGTCATTCATATTTTTTTAATGCCTTGACAAATTTGAGTTTATATCCTGAATAAATTGGGCCAGAAATGACTGCAGCCTTTGAATGCTGATGTCTTTAAGGAAAAATTTTTTTTTGGTGAAACCCTAATGTTTCATAATATAGTCAAGACTGCAGGGCTGCTGTTTAGCAACCAGAGGACCAGCAGCAGCAGCAGCAGCAGCAGCTTGGTGATCAGAATCAGAAAGCAGGCCATTCAAGGTTTTGATGGTGATGTCCCTTCCCCCATAGTTATGCATCATCTCTTCCTCCTTCAACCTTCAAGGGCACAGTTCCTTTGTTACTTACTTTTTGGCAAGTCAGCGCTCAAAAAGAAAATGAAGCTATTATAGATCTCTGTGCTGAAGCATGCTGGAAGTCCCTTTCGGTCCCACCGCCAACAGCAACAGGAAGTGCCCATCAGAAGAGGCAGGGGCATCTTGCATGTTTCAGCATGAAGATCCACGACGACTTCGGGGTTTTTTTGTACGCTAACTTACATAAAACAAGGAACAAAGGGACAATGGCCTCAAAGTTTTGAAGGGGTGGACCACTTGGGGGAGGAAGAAGGAGCTCAGTGTTTTAGGGACAGCGGCTGAGTTTGCTACCTCCTACTACCACTCCCTCTTTTTAATGCTGCCCCAAAAATTGTGCCATCCTAAGTAATTGTCTAGTTTGCCTAGTGGAGGGCCCTGCCCTTGTGACAAATTACCTTTCACAATGCATCTGCATTAGTAACTCAGAAAGCTTGGCTGCGATATATGGGAAAAAAATAGAGAATCAGTATTTGAGTTTAAATAGCTACCTTTGAAGGTTGCTTAGATCCAGAATATTTTAATGGGCAGTACACACAAAAATATTACACACAGAATCTTTTGAATATGCATTGTGTTCTGGAAGCAAAAATTAAATTTCTATGTAGTTGCACAATGCACTCTAGCAAAACCTAATGAAAAACTTTCTTATCTGTTTTACAGAAAGATTTTAGAGCAGTGTTCAGGTGCTAATTTAACCAGGCCATATGTCCATTTATTAGTGTATACTCTAGACAGCGCATACTACTGCTTACTAGTATGGGTGCAAGTAGGCCTATGATGAGTGGAACTGCTGAAAATATTCATTCTCCAGGAACAAGCAGGAAATCAGTCCTGAAATATGGATGACGTCGACGGAGCTCCCATGCGGAGCAAATCCCCAGCTTTCGAAGAAAGCCTTTGGGACTGCATCACGCATGCACGGTCCCCCTTCCCGTCCAAGGGTGCCATCTTGCTCAGTCTCCTTTTTACCGCGGAACCCAACGGACGTCGTCCTAGTTCCCCCATGGAAAAAGAGTTAAAAGTTGAAAAATTGTGTTTTTCTGCTTGTCGGTTCAACGCCGGTTTCCCTTCCCACTCAGGCTTGGTACACCGGTATTGAGTCCAGTCTATTTTTCGTTTTTGTCCTTAGTGACTAGCGTTCGTACTCCTTTTTCTTTTTAGCTGGCAGCCCAGTCCTTTGACCTCGCAGGAGCCCTCTTTCCCCCGATGACTGCCAGCGGGTTTAAAAAGTGTGATTGGTGCACGAAACCTATGTCTCTCACCGACACACACGACTGCTGCCTCCGATGCCTCGGGCCCGACCATGACCCCGTGGTCTGTGGCCCATGCAAAAAGATGTCTTCCAAGACATTGAGGAGCAGGCAGCAGCAATATGACAGGATTTCCCCCAAGTCCGCACCCGCCCATGCCCGGACCTCGTCAGAGGCCTCGACCTCTCCGGGAGCTGTCTGATCCCGAGCAGCATCGGGTGTCCTCTAAAAGGGGGTCTCCCTCACCGGAACACCGGAGGAAGAAAAAATTCATGAGGGCATCTGAGAGCACCGAATGGCCTGGTCCTTCGCGGGATCGGCCGCAGAGCCCGGCTCACCGCCCCAGATTCTCAGAGTTGGAAAGGCCTGCCAAACTCCCTCGAAAGGACCCGGAGACGCCAAGGAAGGTAAGCACTGTCTTCATTGTTGACATTCCTCTGGGAGTGCCGGCGTCGGGACCCAAGCCGGGGGCTGTGGAGCCACCTGAGCTCGGCCTCAGGTTGGCGCCCTTGGAGCGCAGCGTGTCTGCCTTCATGGACCAGCAGCGGGCACTGATGGCCGGTCTCACACATCCGTTCGTCCCGACCACCGGGACTTTGACATCCAAGTTGACCCTGAAGGCCGAGCCGATCCTCGAGACAATGAGGTCTCGAGTCGATCCTCGGCCGAGGTCCCCCTCGACCTCCTGTTCGGGACCGAGGTCGTCGGCGCCAATTCTCTTGGCGTTGGGGCGGTCGAGACCGAGGCCCTCGAGGCTGGAGCCGATCAACTCCTCGGAGTTTGGCTGGGAGACGGAGGACGAGGAGTCCCCAGGCACCCACTGTACCAAGTACGTCCCATCAGACTCCCCGGGTTCTGAACCTCAGAAATAGTCACCCCCGGAGGACACCCGATTCTTGGACTTTGTCCGGGACATGGCAAAGGCTTTCTCCAGGACCAAGCAGGAAGTCAGTCCTCACATATGGGTGTCATCGGCGCCGATGAAGTCCCAGCGGAGCATTTCCCCAGCTTTCTATGAAAGCCTTTGGGAATGCAGGCACGCATACGCGGTTCCCTTCCCGCCTAAAGGTGCCATCTTACCTCAATCTCTTTTTTTCCGTGAAGCCCACCGGACGTGTGTCCCGTTTTTCCCCGTTAAAATTAGATTTTTCAGCGCTTTTTTGCTCTTTTTCTTCCGGTTCGACACCAGTTCCCCTCCCGCAGGGTTCGGTACACCGGTATCGAGCCCGATTCCCCTTTTTCGTTTTTTGCCCTTCGTGGCTGGTGTTCGCACCCTTTTTTCTCTTTTTGACCTCGCAGGGACTCTTTTTTTCCGGGATGGCTTCCAGTGGTTTTAAGAAGTGTGATTGGTGTAAGAAACTAATGTCTCTCACCGACACACACGACTGCTGCCTTCGGTGCCTCGGCACCGACCACGATCCTAAGTCGTGCGGGGCCTGTGGAGAAATGTCTTCCAAGGCACTACGAAGTCGCCAGCAGCAAAAGGAAAGGTTTTTCTCGGACTCAGCCTCCGGCCGGGCCCGGACCTCGTTTGAGGCCTCGACATCTCGGGATTCCGATCTCGAGCACCATCGAAGCTCCTCAGAAAGGGGGTCCCCCGACTGGGAACGCAAGAGGAAGAAACGGCTCGCGAGGGCATCGTCGAAAGAGGTCCCTGGCTCCTCGAGGGCCAGGTCTAAGACCCAGACCGTCGCCCCGGGCCTGTGGAACCGGAGAAGCCTGCTAAAGTTCCTCATGTGGAGCCGGAGTCTGCTGGACACGTAAGCCCCATAGTCCTCGTGGACTCTCCTCCCAGGGAGCCGCCGCCGGGGCCCGAGTCGGTGGCTGCCGCGTCTTCCAAGCTGAGTCTCAGGATGACAGCCTTGGAAAGCAGAATGTCTGCCTTCATGGAGCAGCAGCGGGCACTGATGGCCAGCCTGTCTGGCGCATCTGCCCCAACCACCGGGACATCGACGTCAAAGTCGACCCCGGAGACCAAGCCGGTACTCGAGTCCATCGTGGCTCGGAGTCGACCTCAGTCGCGGTCCCCCTCGACCTCCCGTTCGGGACCGAGGGTGTCAACGCCGGTGCTTCCGGCGTCGGGGCGGGTGCTCCAGGGCCCCGTGGGATTGGACCCCGACTCTTCCTCGGATGAGTCAGCTTGGGAGACGGAGGACGGAGGAGTCTCCTGACACCTTTAAGAATCGGTGCGTCCCGTCGGACTCACCACAGTCTGAGCCCCGGAGGTAGGTCCCCTCCGGAGGACACCCGGTTCTCGGCCTTGGCTATTCCGGCGGATCCCGAGGAAGAGCCTCGAGCTGAAGAGCTCGAGGCGCTGCAGTATGACTCTCCTCCGAAGGAGGCTTTTACTGTCCCGGTTCCTCCGATGCTGGAACGGCTCCTCTTCCGTATGTGGGAGGAACCGGCCTCGGCGCCGGTTCTTAGCAAGCGAGTCGATTTGATCTGTCGGCTTCATAAGAGCCCTGGTTTTCAGAAAGCACAGCTACCACACCATTCCATGGTTGTGGAATTGGCCATGCATCGTCTGAAAAGTCAGAAGATGCACTCCACGGTGCCTCCTGGCAGGGAGGCCCGAAACCTAGATGGCGTCGGTAGAAAGTGTTTTCAGGGCTCGATGCTTGCTTGCCGTGTCCAGTCTTACCAGCTGTACATGGGCATGTACTTGCGGGATCTGGCCAAGGAGTTGGCCGGATTCTCTGCTGGTCTCTCCGGGGAACCCTTGCAGAGATTTAAGTCCTTGTCCTCGGGGATTCGGGACTGCTTGAAGTTCATGTCCCGCGCCGCCTACAATGGCTTCGAGGCTTCGGCCCGAGTTGCGGCAGCCGGCATGCCGGCTGCAGTCATCGGACCTCGAGCCATGGGTTCAGGACAAGTTGGTCGATGTCCCTTGCCGAGGTGAAAACCTGTTCGGCAAGCCCATGACCGAGAAGGCCGCTCAGCTCGAGACCGAGCACCTCACCCAGACAAGGCTGTCGAGGAAGACCTCTGCCCCTTCTCATAAAAAGAAGGGCTCGGGTAAAAAGACCTTTTACCCGAGGAAGGGCACTGCCTACAAACAGTACCCACAATATCAGGCTGCCCAAGCTGCCCCCCAGGGTCAGCAAGCCAAGGGCCAGGGTAATGGGCCCTGTAGGCAGAGGGCCCCCAAGCCTCTGGCCCCTGCTACTACTCAGCAGGGTGGGGGCTTTTGACTCCTTGAGCATAGCCTCTCCTCCACTGCTCTCCCAACCCTGCACAGGAGGTCGTCTCGCCCTCTTTGCTAACCAGTGGCCCCTTATCACCAGGGACAGTTGGGTGCTGGACATCATCCACAGGGGATATGCCCTCCATTTCCACCAACTGCCACCCCCATATTTTCCAGGGGAGCCTCCAAGGCCTCCTCTGCACACAGATCTTCTCCGTCAGGAGCTTCAGGGTCTGTTGGTGGACAGGGCGGTGGAGCCTGTACCTCCCAACTTGCAAGGTCACGGATTCTGCTCCAGGTGTTTCCTGGTGCCCAAAAGGACCGGTGGCCTTCGCCCCATTCTGGACCTCAGGAACCTCAACAAGTTCCTAGTGAAAGAAAAGTTCAAGATGCTTACTCTTGGAACCCTTCTGCCCTACCTCCAGCAGGGAGATTGGCTATGCTCCTTAGATCTAAAGGATGCGTACACTCACATCCTCATTCATCCAGACCACAGAAAGTACCTAAGGTTCATTGTGGGAGGAAACCATTATCAGTACAGAGTGCTGCCTTTCGGCCTCACCTTCGCCCCCAGAGTCTTTACAAAGTGCTTAGCAGTGGTGGCGGCCTACCTGAGAAATCAGGATATCTTTATCTTCCCCTATCTGGACGACTGGCTCATCAGGGGTCAGACAGGTCAGGAGGCCAATCAAGCCACCCTCAGGACCATTGCTCTTCTGCAACGCCTGGGGTTTGTCATAAACTTCGCAAAGTCCACTTTGCTCCCTTCCCGGAACTTGGATTCTCTCCCAAGGTTGGATTCTCTCCTGGCAAAGGCATTCTTGCCAGAAAACAGAGCCCGAAGGTTGATGGCAAGTCAGTTTCTCAGCAGGTCCCTGGTCTCCGCCAGACTCTGCCTGCGGCTTCTAGGCCACATGGCTTCGACAGTACATGTGACCCCCAATGCCAGGCTCCATATGAGGCCTGCACAGTGGTGCCTTCGGACTCAGTGGTCGCAGGCCACAGGCAGCCTCAGAGACAGGATAAAGGTGTCCAGACCATTTCTGCACTCCCTCAACTGGTGGCTACACCCACCCAATCTGCTGAAAGGGGTGCCCTTTCAGATTCCAGGTTACACAGTGATACTAACAACAGATGCCTCCCTGCAAGGCTGGGGAGCGCATTGTCTGGGCAAGTGCACCCAGAGCCTCTGGTCTCCCTGGGAAGCTGCACAGCAGATCAATCTCCTCGAACTCAGAGCTATTCGATTAGCACTCAAAGCTTTCACTCCTACCTGACTCAACAGTCTGTCCTGATTCAGACAGACAACCAGGTTGCCATGTTTTATGTGAACAAACAGGGCGGAACTGGGTCCAGGATCCTTTGTCGGGAAGCTCAGGACCTTTGTTCTTTTGCCCTCAAGCACAACATGCTCCTCAGGGCTGTGTACCTTCCAGGCCAGGACAACTACCTGGCAGACAGGTTGAGCAGAATACTGCAGCCCCACGAGTGGCAGCTGCATCCTTCAGTGGTTCAGAAGATCTTCCTGAAATGGGGTCTCCCTTTGATGGATCTCTTTGCCAGCCCCATGAACAAGCAACTGCCAAAGTTCTGCTCCAGGCAATCACATCCTCTGTGGATAGCAGCGGATGCTTTTCTGATATCTTGGTCTCAGGGCCTCCTCTATGCATTTCCTCCCATGCCCTTGGTGGCCCGAACCCTATTCAAGATTCTCCAGGACAAGGCCTCGGTCCTGCTGATAGCTCCCAGGTAGCCGAGACAGCCTTGGTTTCCTCTTCTGCTTCAACTCTCGGTAGATCCTTCACTGCCTCTGGGGTTGTAACCCAACCTTCTCACTCAGGACCAGGGTTCCCTTCTGCACCCCAATCTCAAATCTCTCAATTTATTTTTTTTATTTATTTATTTATTTATTTTCTATACCGCACTATTCGGCATCAGCGCGGTTTACAAGGAACAGGTTTGTACAATGTAGAACGCTCAGACATTGAACTTACATATAACAGGGAATTTAAACATGGATAACATGTTAACTTTATACACTATGTACAAAAAGGGTTTTTGATACAAGCCCTATAAGGGATGAATAAACTTAGTGAAAAGTTATCATTGGAGATTGGTTAGGCGGCATGGTTTGAGAGACTGTTGGTTCGTGTGATGATGCCTAGGTGATGTTGTCGGATTTATGGAAGTGTTGAAGAAATAGATGATGTGTGAGGGCTTTTCTGAACTGGGGGAGATTGTTTATGGACCGGATTTCTGCTGGGAGAGAGTTCCAGCAGGAGCGGGCAAACGGGGCAAAGGCACGCTTTCTCGTAGATATTTTGCATTTTGTGATGGCTTTTGGTAGGAGGATGGTATTGCAGGACATGGCCCTTCTTAATCTGTTGTCTGGGGTGGGTTGTATCAGGTCTGACAATGAGGTTGAGGTGATTCTGTTAACTGCTTTATACATCATGCTTAGGACCTTAAATGTGATCCTGTACTGCACGGGGAGCCAGTGTAGGCTCTTCAGAATAGGGGTGATATGGTCCCTTCTAGATGATCCATAGAGGGTCCTTGCTGCGGTGTTCATCGCTAGCTGCAAGGGATTTGTCGAGCTCTTTGGGAGGCCAAGTAGGATGGAGTTGGCGTAGTCGAAGTGGGGCATTATTATGGCCTGGAAGACTGTTCGGAAGTCATTTGGTTCTAGTGTATTTTTCATGAGGCGTAGTGTCCGTATTTGATGGCCTGGAGGCTGCAAGGGTAGTTTTAGCTCCCTGGGGCCTACCTCAGAAAGTTGAGAAGGTTGTCCTAGCCTCTAGGAAACAGTCTACTAGGAAAACCTATGCTCTCAAGTGGAAGAGGTTTTCTGTGTGGTGTCACCTACGTACAGAGGATCCTTTCTCCTGTACTGTGCCAGTAGTTCTTCAGTACTTACTACATTTATCCAATCAGGGACTTAAGTCCAATTCTGTTCGGGTCCACCTCTCAGCTCTAGCAGCTCACCACTCATTGGTAGAGGGGCAATCTCTATCTGGTCACCCCTTGGTGTCCCGCTTTCTCAGGGGCTTGCTTTTACTTAAGCCTCCCATCCGTCCTCCTGCCCCTGAGTGGGAGCTGAATGTGGTCTTGCAGCAACTGACTCGCCCACCTTTTGAGCCGATGGCTACTTGTCCACTACACTTCCTCTCCTGGAAGACACTCTTCCTGATAGCCCTTACCTCGGCTAGGCGAGTAAGTGAGCTTCAGGCCCTGGTCTGTGATAGGCCTTACACCAGGATTTATAGGAACCAGGGTAGTCCTCAGGACTCATCCCAAGTTCCTCCCTAAGGTTGTCTCCTCTTTCCACCTCAATCAGGAGGTGGTTCTTCCAACATTCTTCCCTAGGCCTCATGCTAGCCAGGCTGAAGCAGTCCTGCATACCCTGGACTGTAGGAGGGCCTTATCCTTCTACCTTGACCGTACGCAGGGGCATAGAAGGGCTACTCAGCTCTTCGTATCCTTTGACCCCAATAAGTTGGGGTTGGCTGTGTCCAAGCGTACCTTGTCCATCTGGGTGGCTGACTGTATCACCTGGGCTTACAAGGCGGCTGACCTTCCTTTGCAGGGTAGGGTCACAGCCCATCGTGTCAGGGCAATGGCTGCCTCAGTGGCTCATCTCCGCTCTGTGCCCTTGGTAGACATCTGCAGGGCTGCAACTTCGTCTTCCAGCCATACTTTTTTGCTCCATTACTGCCTGGAGAGGGAGTCCCGTAGGGACAGTGTTTTTGGCCAGGCAGTACTCTGGAATCTCCTTGAGGTTTAGGCAACTCCTGCCCTCTGTTGGGCTACCGGTGGAGGTTGTGTCCTTGAAAAGCCTTTCTTTGCTGCTGAGACTAGAGGGAGTTCTCTTGTTCAGCCTGGGTTCCTCGGTAGCTCAGAGCTTGGGAGTCACCCATATGTGAGGACTGATTCCTGCTGCTCCTGGAGAACACCTGTTACAGTTGAGTAACTACTCTTTGTCATTCCCGGCGGATCCCGAGGAGGAGCCTCGAGTCGAGGAGCTCAGGGTCCTCCAGTATGACTTTCCTCCAAAGGAAGCCCTTACTGTACCGTGCCCCCCATTCTGGAACGGCTGATGCTCCGTATGTGGGAGATACCGGCCTCGATGCCGGATCTCTGCAGGCGAATCGATTCCATCTATCGAGTTCGCAAGAGCCCTGGGTTCCAAAAGGCACAGCTGCCGCACAACTCCATGGTTGTGGAATTGGCCATGCGCCGCCTCAAGAGCTAGAAGACGCACTCCTTGGTGCCTCCTGGCCGGGAGGCCCGCAACATGGATGCTCTCGGCAGAAAGTGCTACCAGGGTTCGATGCTGTCATGCCGAATCCAGACATGCCAGCTGTACATGGGCATGTATCTGCGAGACCTGGCAAAGGAGACCTCCGCTGGTCTTTCCAAGGGACCTTTGCAGCACTTCCAGGTTTTGTCCACTGGGATCCGAGAGTGCTCGAAGTTTGACTCAAGCAGCTTACGACGGCTTTGAGGCTTCGGCCCGGGTAGCGGGGGCCGGCATTGGTGCATGACGCTAGGCGTGGCTACAGTCATCCGACCTGGAGCCATGGGTTCAGGACAAGTTGGTTGATGTCCCGTACCAAGGTGAGAACCTCTTTGGCAAGCCCATGACTGAGAAGGCTGCCGAGATCGAGTCCGAGTACCTGACCCGGACATGACTCGAGAAGAAGACATCTGCCCCTTCTAAGAAGAAGGGCTCGGGTAAGAAGCCCTTTTTTCCGAGGAAAGGATCAGCTTACTGAAACTACCCCACGTATTGGGCCTCCGCAGCAGGGGCAGCAGGCCAAGGGACGGGGGCAAGGCCCACGTAAGCAAAAGGCCCCCAAGCCCCAGGAACCGGCTTCAGCCCAGACTGGAGGAGGCTTTTGACTCCCAGAGCGTAGTCTCTCTCCCAAAGGTAGCAAGGCCATGCACAGGAGGAAGGCTGACCATGTATGCCCACAGGTGGCCAGCGATTACAACAGACACCTGGGTCCTCCAGATAGTCCAAATGGGCTATCGGTTACATCTCACCCAGGTGCCTCCCTCTTACTTTCCAGGGGTATTCATCTTCCCCTACTTAGACGACTGGCTCATCAGAGGCCAGTCGCCTCTAGAGGCCCAACAGGCCACGTCCCACACTATCCAGTTGCTTCAGCACCTGGGCTTTGTGATCAACTACATAAAGTCCACTCTGGCTCCTTCTTAAGGACTGAAGTTCATAGGGGCAGGGTTAAACACCCTTCAAGCAAGAGCTTATTTACCAGAAGAAAGGACTCAAAGACTGGTAGCCCTGGTGCAGTAAGTGAGTTGCAGATCCCGCATCTCAGCAAGACACTTTCTGCACCTTCTTGGTCACATGGCCTCCACAGTGCATGTGACACCCAATGCTCAGCTTCACATGAGAACAACTCAGTGGTGCCTCAGGGGCCAGTGGACACAAGCCACAGGCAGACTCGGGGACAACATCAAGGTGTCCCATCGCCTGATACAGTCTTTGAAATGGTGGTTTCATCCTCACAACCTCCTGGAGGGAGTGCCCTTTCAGCCTCCCACGCACTCCAGAGTGCTGACTACGGATGCATCGCCAACAGGTCTGCACTCAAGGTGTGTGGTCTCAGTGGGAGAGCACACAACAAATCAATCTACTAGAGCTTCGAGCGATCCACCTGGCTCTTCTGACCTTCTGCCAAACCCTGGCCCATCAATCTGTCTTGATTCAGACAGAGAACCAGGTAGCGATGTTCTGTGTGAACAAACAAGGGGGCACAGGCTCTCGTATCCTGTGCCAGGAAACCCTGGACCTATGCTCCTTCGCAGTCAGCCAGGGTATGTTCCTCAAGGCAGTTTACTTGCCAAGTCAGGAGAACTTCCTAGCAGACAAGCTAAGCAGAGTTCTCCAGCCACACGAGTGGCAGCTGGATCCCAGTGTAGCCCAGCAACTCTTCCAGTGCTGGGGGCGACCATCGATAGATTTGTTTGCAAGCCCTCAAAATCACCAGTTGCCCAGGTTCTGTTCCAGACAGCCGCACCCACACAGGGTAGCTGCAGAGGCTTTCCTAATATCCTGGTCGGTGGGCCTCCTATATGCGTTTCCTCCCACACCTCTGGTGGCTCGGACCTTATTCAAGATCCTTCAGGACAAGGCCTCGGTCATCCTGGTAGCCCCAGGTGGCCGAGACAACCTTGGTTTCCTCTCCTCCTGCAGCTGGTGGAGGAGACTCCAATCCCTCTGGGAATTTTGTCCAACCTCCTGTCGCAGGACAGGGGCTCACTCCTGCATCCCAACCTCAGGTCCCTCAACCTGATGGCATGGCTGCTGAAAGGGTAGTCCTTGCACCACTTCTCCTCCCAAAAAAGATAGAGGATGTGCCGCTGGCCTCTAGAAGGCAATTGACTAGGAAAACCTATGCATTTAAGTGGCGTAGGTTTGAGGTATGGTGTACTCAGCAGAGTGAGAATCCATTCTCCTGCCAGGTGGCTGTGGTGCTGCAGTACCTGCTTCACCTTTCAGATTTAGGCCTTAAGTCAAACTCGGTCCGAGTTCACCTTAGTGCTTTATCAGCACACCACTCTCCAGTGGATGGTCAACCTCTCTCTGTCCACCCCTTGGTGTCCAGGTTCCTGAGAGGGCTGCTTCTGCTGAAACCCCTGGTTCGCCCCCCGGTGACTGAATGGAATCTGAATGTGGTCTTGCAGCAGCTTACTCGCCCACCCTTCGAGCCAATGGCTACCTGCCATCTTCGCTTCCTTTCTTGGAAGACGATTTTCTTGGTGGCACTCACGTCAGCTAGAGGAGTGAGTAAGCTGCAAGCTCTGGTGTCCGATAGACCGTTCACACGGTTCTATAGGAATAGGGTGGTGCTTCGCACGCACCCCAAGTTTCTGCCGAAAGTGGTCTCTTCTTTCCACTTCAACCAGAAGGTGGTGCTTCCGACCTTCTTTCCCAGGCCCCATGCCAGCTGGGCAGAGGCAGTTCTGCATACCCTGGACTGTAGGAGGGTGTTGGCCTTCTACTTGTAGCGTACGAGGGGACATCGAAGAGCTCCTCAGCTCTTCGTCTCTTATGACCCCGGTAAGCTGGAGATGCCTGTCTCCAAGCATTTGTTGTCCACCTAGTTAGCGGATTGCATCGCCTGGGCATACAGGGCAGCCGATCTCTCGTTGCAGGGTCGAGTCACGGCCCACCGGGTCAGAGCTAAGGCCGCATCAGTGGCTCACTTCCGCTCTGTTCTGCTGTTCCTGGTCTTCAAGCCAGACCTTTGCAGCTCATTACTGTCTGGATAGGGAGTCCTAACGGGACAGTGCTTTCAGCCAGGCTGTACTCCGTAATCTGTTTGAGGTTTAGGCGACGCCTACCCTCCGACCCTTTGGGGTCAGGCTACTGGAGTGTTATGTTCTCGGTTGAACTCCTATCATTGCTGTTGCGGCTCTTCTAGAGAGAGCCTATTTTTCAGTTATGGGTTCTCGGTAGCCTATAGCTAGGGAGTCCCATATGTGAGGACTGACTTCCTGCTTGTTCCTGGAGAAAGCGTAGTTACTCACCTGTAACAGGTGTTCTCCAGGGACAGCAGGAATCAGTCTTCATGACCCTCCCTCCTCCCCTGAAGTTGCAGTCCTTTGATTAATTTATATCCTTTTGCCGTCTTTTTAGCTATCTCATTTGACCGAGCAAGATGGCACCCTTGGGCGGAAAGGGGAATGCGCATGCATGGTAGCATGTCCCAAAGGCTTTCTTCGAAAGCTGGGGATTTGCTCCGCATGGGGGCTCCATCGACGTCACCCATATGTGAGGACTGATTCCTGATGGCCCTGAAGAACACCTGTTACAGATGAGTAACTACGCTATATTATACTTGAATATAAAGCAGTATGAATACTTGGGATAAAGTACCAACACATTATTAAGAAGCTTCCAGGAAGATAAATTGTTCAAGAACTCTTTCCAGTTGCTAAGCAGGCTATATGGTCAAGGCTGGCCTCAGAATTGGTTCAAAGTGTTGGTACTCTAGGCATACCTTAAGCTTTATACCCCTCCTGGCTGTCAAAATGTATTGTTTAGCTTTGAATGCCCTCCCCTTTACCACATCTCCAGAAGTGTCCGCCCTAGGTAATCACCTGGTGGTTGGGCCAGCCTTTTATATGGTTACCTACAGCCGGAACATAAGAAAAGCCATATCATGTCGGATCAAGATCTATCAAACTCGGCATCCTGGCCAGCCCAGTTCATAAATATAGAAACAAGACGACAGACAAGATCACATGGCCTAATTAGTCTACCCTTCCATATCAACTACAATAGTCCTCTTTTTACCTTTAGAGATCCTCTGTGTTTCTCCCATTCTTTTTTTAATTCAGATACTGTCCTCCACTGACTGACCTTTTCAATGCCTCGTTGGAGTCAGGAGTGGTGCCAAAGGACTGGAGAGAGGCTCATGTGGTGCCTTTACACAAAAGCGGAAGTAAGGATGTGGTTGAAAACTACAGGCCGGTCAGTTTAACTTCGGTGGTGAGTAAATTATTGGAAACGCTGCTGAAAGAGAAAATAGTGAGGTTTCTGGAGTCCAGCGGATTACAGTATCCGAGGCAGCATGGATTCACCAGAGGCAGGTCTTGTCAGACAAATCTGATTGATTTCTTTGACTGGGTGACCAGGGAGTTGGACCGAGGGAGAGCTCTAGATGTGGTGTATTTAGATTTCAGTAAAGCCTTTGACACTGTTCCTCACAGGCGACTTATAAACAAACTGAACACCCTAGGGATGGACCCTAAAGTTACTGCTTGGGTTAGAAATTGGTTGGGTGGGAGGCGACAAAGAGCTCACTCTGAGGAGGCGACAAGTAAATGGAGCTCACTCTGAGGAGAAGGATGTTAGCAGTGGTGTGCCCCAGGGATCTGTCCTTGGTCCGATTCTTTTTAACATCTTTGTTAGTGATATAGCGGAAGGGCTGTCGGGTAAGGTTTGCCTCTTTGCAGATGATACCAAAATCTGCAATAGAGTAGACACCCAGGAAGGTGTAGATAACATGAGGAGGGATCTAGCTAAGCTTGAAGAATGGTCTAGAATTTGGCAGCTGGGATTTAATGTTAAAAATGTAAGGTCATGCATTTGGGCTGCAGCAATCCAAGGGAGCAATACAGTATAGGAGGTGAAGTACTTTTGTCCACTAAAGAAGAGCGGGACCTAGGCGTGGTTGTGTCTGATGATCTTAAAGTAGCTAAACAGGTAGAAAAGGCGACGGCAAAAGCTAGAAGGATGCTTGGGTGCATACGGAGAGGAATGGCTAGCAGAAAAAAGGAGGTGATAATGCCTCTGTATAAGTCTTTGGTGCGACCTTATTTGGAGTATGGTGTGCAATTCTGGAGACCGCACCTTCAAAAGGATGTGAACAGGATGGAGTCGGTGCAGAGGGTGGCTGCTAAAATGATTAATGGGCTTCATTATAAAGCATATGAGGACAGACTTAAGGATCTTAATATGTACACCTTAGAGGAAAGGCGGGATAGAGGTGATATGATTGAGATGTTTAAATACCTCCGTGGCATAAATGTTCAGGGAGAGAGAGCCTCTTTCAATTGAAAGCAAGTTCTGCTACGAGGGGACATGGGATAAGGGTGAAGGGAGATAGATTCAGGAGTGATATGCGGAAATATTTCTTTACAGAAAGAGTAGTGGATCCATGGAATAGTCTCCCAGTGGAGGTGGTAGAGATGAGGACAGTAACTGAATTCAAAAAAGCATGGGACCAACACAGAGGATCTCTAAAGGTAAAAAGTGGACTGTTGTAGTTGTTATGGAAGGACAGACTAGATAGGCCATGTGGTCTTTTTCTGTCATCATGTTTCTATGTTTCTACCTCCATTGGGAGACTATTCCATGCATTTAGCACTCTTTATGTAAAGAAATATTTCTGCATATTCCTCCTGTCTATCCCCTTTCACTGTCATGCTATGTCCCCTCATAGCAGAGCATCTCCAGGAACAAGCACGAATGTAGTCTTCACATATGGGTATCGTCGGTACCGACGGAGCCTGCGCGGGAAAGCTTTTGGGAGCATCCCACAGCACCTGCGTGCTGTCTTCCCTCCTTTCCCAACTGTCCCTCTCCAGTTCTTCGTTTTCCGCGGAGCCGACAGGTCGCACATCCTGTCACTGCAGAAAAAAATCCCTTCTATTCTTCTTTTTTGTGGTCGCGTCTGCCTTCCCTCAACGCTACACCGTTACCGCCGGTTCTTCTTTCTTTTCTTCTAAAAAAAAAAAAAAACCTACCTTCTGGAGTCTTTCCAGTAATTTTTTCTTCAGGTGCCACGCGCGATTTTGGGCACTAAGCCCAACTTTTTCCTTCAAAATGGAAAAACCCGCTACGGGTTTTAAAAAGTGTTCCAAGTGTGGTGATACCATCTCCGTCACCGACACACATGAGTGGTGTCTCAAATGTTTAGGTCCTGACCACTCTATTTCTGAGTGTGTTACTTGTGGGATGATGTCGAAAAGGGGCCGGCAAAACCGAGCTGCTAAACTTAGCACCCTTTTTCCCTCTGATGCAGCTTCCGTGGCATCAACGTCTTCCAGGGCTTCATCTTCCTCCCATGGATCTCAGGTAACTAAACATAAATCTAGCCGGTCCTCAAAGGGTAGATCTCCTTCTAGACATCGAGATGCCTCTGGTGTTGCACTTGAGGGACTTTCACCGGCAAAATTTCCCCAGCGGGAGGCTTCGGCTTCCAAAGCACTAATGGGGCTCCAGGATGTTCTCGAGACTTCAACCTCAGCAGAACTACTGGTGCCATGCTCTGGGGTACCGGCTGCTTCATCCGGTACCGATACCCAAGCATCGGCAGCGTCGATAAACCAGAGAATCTTGGCTATTGAACGCAGTCTGGCGGCTCTTCTCACTGCCTCGAAGCCCCTGAAACCGCTTCAGACAATTCAACCGGTACCGGCACCGACTGCATCGACATCAGCAGGTATTCTACCGGGACCGAGTTATGCATCTCTATCCGGCATCGACAAGTCAGCACCGGACCACTCCGATGCCAACTTCGATCGGTACCAGTACCGTGCCTTGCACGATCACCTGGATCGGAGATGCTTTGAATCCTTGGATGAGTCTAAAGACTCTGAAAGCTCTGCCGATACCAGAGTACTTCTTCCTGAGGATTCCTCTTCTCCACAGCGTAGGATGTCTCCACCGGAGGATATGTCCTTTCAGGATTTTATCCGAGATGTGGCCCGAGGTCTTTCCATCACAGTGGCTCCTGAAAAAGAGTCTAGGGCAAAGGAATTAGAAATCCTGCAATACCCTAAAGCTCCAGAGGAGGCAGCTACCTTACCTATATTAAGGATGTGGGAAGCATCTCTAACCACGTCTCCTCACTCTCAAAGACTCGACACCACGTATCGAGTTCCTCCTTGTCCTGGGTTTCAAAAGACTCAATTACCACCCCATTCCATGGTGGTGGAATCAGCTATGAGAAAGATAAAGAGTGCAAAAAGGCATGCATCTAATCCTCCAGGACGTGAGTGTAGGACTCTTGACGCCTTTGGATGTCGACCCTTCCAGGCTTCCATGCTTTCTGCTAGGATCAGTTCCTATATCTTATATATGGGAATGTTCCTTAAGGAGGTCACAGGAGATTTAGAGCTTATGAGCCCTCTCCTTCCTGATGATAAGAGGCAAGATTACCTCGCCCTTGTCAAACATGCCCAGGATGTTTCCAAGTTTGTGAATCGTGCAGCCTTTGACTGCTTTAAGTGCATAAGCAGAACCTCTGCCATTGCCATAGGTGCACGTAGGATTGCCTGGCTCCAGGCATCTGACTTGGAAATTTGGGTACAGGATAAACTAGGGAATATTCCTTGCACAGGAGAGAATCTCTTTGACAAGAATTGGCAGGAAAAAGCTAATGAGATAGATGCTGACAATATCACTTTGGATAGATTGTCTAAATCTACAGCTGATCCTGCGAGGAAAAAATCCTATAAAAAGCCATTCTTCAGTAAGAAGAAGAAGTTTTATCCCTCCTATACCCAGCAGGGGCATCGTTTAGGTCAGTCTGCCCAAAAGGGACAGCAGCAACAACCTAGACAAAGAAAGACAAAAGCAGCTAAGTCTCAACCGGCTCAGCAGACTCAGCCTCCACAGGGGCTTTGACTCCTATCTAGAGAACTTTGCCTTCCTGGCCCTGAACGGCCCAGAACCCTCCACCATCCCAAGATGGTTATGTAATTTTGCCCCCAGATGAGGTCAGATAACAGCAGAAAATTGGACTCTGTCTATTGTAAGAGAGGGGTACAAGCTTGATTTCCTCAGCATGCCCCCTCCTACAATGGTAAGACAGTTCAATTCTCAGACCTCTCTCAACGACTTGTTAGGTCAAGAGGTTATTGTGCTCCTTGCTCAAGGGGCAATAGAAGAGGTACCCATTCTGCAACGGGGTACAGGGTTTTACTCCCCCTAATTCCTTATTCCAAAGAAAACAGGAGGAAACAGACCCATTTTAGACCTCAGAGAATTGAACAAATTCCTGTTCAAAGAGAAGTTCAAAATGATTTATTTATTTATTTTATTTAGACAGTTTTTGTATACCGCCTTATCCTTCAATCAAAGCGGTCACAACACAATTGGGGGATACATTTAACACGCGGGGATATGAGACACATATACTAATACTTACAGGGAGCATGGGCAATGGAGGTTTTATGTGGCTTGCCCAAGACCACAAGGAGCATCTGTGGGACTAGAAACCCCAGTCCTTCCGGCCCAAGGTTGCTGTCCTCTAGTGGGATTTGAACCCCCGACCTTCCGGCCTGAAGTACCTTGCCCCAACCACTAGGCTACTCCTCCCCTAGGCTACTCTCTAGGAACTCTGCTGCCATACCTTCAGAGTCAGGATTGGCTTTGTTCTCTAGATCTCAAGGATGCGTACACTCATGTTCTCATCCATCCAACTCACCGAAAGTTCCTTCGCTTTCTGTTTCAAGGGAAGCACTACCAATACAGGGTTCTTCCCTTTGGCCTGGCCTCTGCACCAAGGGTGTTCACAAAATGCATGGCTGTGGTGGCAGCATTTCTCCGCACCCTGGGAATATTCATCTTCCCTTACTTAGACAACTGGTTTATTCGAGCCCCGTCAGAGCCAGAGGCCAGGGTTGCCCTCTCTCGCACAATGCACATCCTTCAGTATTTAGGACTTGTTATAAACTTCCCAAAATCTAACCTTGCTCCCACTCAGTCCCTTGAGTTTATAGGAGCTCTGCTGGATACCAGACAGACACAAGGGCCTACCTTCCACAGCCCCGCTGCCTTCGTATTGTGCAGTTAACTTCCCAAGCAGTGCTAAAACTTCACCTCACTGCTCGGGAAATGTTACAGTTGCTAGGCCACATGGCATCCACCGTGCATGTGGTTCCTTATGCTCATCTCCATATGAGGGCAGCCCAGTGGACCTTATCTACTCGTGGACTCAGGCGTCAGGTTGCCTTTCAGACAAAATAGCAAACTCAGATCGCCTTATTTTGTCCCTCCAATGGTGGCAGTCACCCCAAAACCTTTTGGTGGGGTCTCCTTTTCAGCAACCCCCACCCCAAGCCACTCTAACAACAGATGCTTCACAGGTGGATTGGGGAGCCCACCTTCAAGGCCTCTCTACCCAGGGTGCCTGGACTCCACAGGAGGCCTATCTCCATATCAATCTCCTGGTGCTCAGAGCAGTCTTCCTTGCTCTTTGAGTATTTCACACCCAGCTCAGCTACAAGACAGTCCTAGTTCAAACGGACAATCAAGTAGCCATGTTCTCTGTGAACAAGCAGGGTGGAACAGGCTCTCTGTCGCTCTGCAACGAAGCTTTGCGACTGTGGGCCCTCGCCAGAGAGCATCAGATTCATCTCCTTGCGGTGTATTTTCCAGGCATTCAAAACTCTTGGGCAGACAAACTCAGTCGAGTTCTGCTTCCACACGAATGGTCTCTCCATTCAGACCAGGTGGCCCAAATTTTTCAAATTTGGGGAACCCCGGATATAGACCTCTTTGCAAGTCCGCTGAATGCCAAACTTCCCCAGTTCTGTTCCAGAATTCCGGCTCAGCATTGTCAGGCCAGGGATGCTTTCCTCCTCCATTGGGGTCAGGACTTCCTATATGCCTTTCCACCCATTCCCCTATTTCCCAAAACCCTGTTCAAGCTTCAGAGAGACAGAGGTCATATGATTCTCATAGCTCCACGTTGGCCACGGCAAATGTGGTACCCTCTGCTCCTACATCTCTCTCAAGCTCCACCTCTGGAGTTAGGATCTACTCCAGATCTCCTTTCTCAAGAGGACGGGATGCTGTGGCATCCCAGTCCCCAGTCTCTGCATCTCAGGGCCTGGTTGCTGAAAGCCTTGAACTTCACGGTCTTAACCTTTCCCAGCAGGTGAAGGATATCCTTCACGCTTCCAGGAAACCTTCCACAAGACGCTTTTATGCATTCAAGTGGAAAAGGTTTACCATATGGTGCTCGCAGAAGGGTCTTAACCCTCTTGCGATACCTCTGGAATCATTACTGGAGTACCTCCTTCATTTATCAAATGCAAGGCCTAAGACTAATTCAGTGAGAGTCCATTTGAGTGCTATTGCAGCTTATTTCAAGCCTCTCAATGGACAACCTATTTCCTCTCATCCTCTCATAGCGAGATTTATGAGAGGCCTTTTTTTAATGAAGCCTCCCATTAAGCCACCACCGGTGACATGGGACTTGAATCTGGTTCTTGGGCAGCTCATGAAACCGCCCTTTGAACCATTAGCCACTACCTCTTTGAAATTCCTTTCCTGGAAAGTTATCTTTCTCATTGCAATCACATCAGAACGTCACATCTGTGAATTGCAAGCCTTGATGGCTGATCCTCCTTATACAAGGTTCCATTATGATAAGGTAGTCCTTAGGACTCATCCACACTTTATGCCAAAGGTGGTTTCGCCCTTTCATTTGAATCAAGCGGTTTACCTTCCTGTATTCTTTCCAAGGCCTCACGCCTCAAATGCAGAAAGGAACCTTCATACTTTGGACTGTAAAAGAGCTTTGGCCTTTTACTGGCAAAGGACACTGCAACATAGAAAATCCTCTCAACTCTTTGTTGCTTTTGATCCTAGTCATTTGGGACTTCCAGTCTCCAAAAGGACACTGTCCAGCTGGATTGCACAGAGTATATCTTTTGCCTAGGAGAGTAAGAACCTTCCTCTTGAAAGCCATGTCACAGCTCACATTGTGAGAGCCATGGCAGCCTCAATGGCTCATCTTCATTCTGTGTCTATCGACGACATCTGTCGAGCAGCTACTTGGGCTTCAGTTCATACCTTCACAGCCCATTACTGCTTAGACAAGGACTCCCGCCGGGATGCCTTGTTTGGTCAGGCTGTTCTTCAACACCTGTTCCAGACTTAATAAACTCCTACCCACCATCCCTGGTAGGATGCCAGAGATCCATGGGGGGAAGTGGAGCCCTTTCACAAGGGCACACAACTTTCTGGGGCCATCTCCCTGGCATCTGCAGCTATGGAGTCCCCATATGTGAAGACTACATTCCTGCTTGTTCCTGGAGATAGCATAAGAACATAAGAACATAAGATATGCCATACTGGGTCAGACCAAGGTCCATCAAGCCCAGTATTCTGTTTCCAACAGTGGCCAATCTAGGTCATACGTACCTAGCAGTTTCCCCAAGGGACACAGGTTCCACAATGCTTGTATTGGTTCAAGCATTGATATCCTGGGTCCCTTCTTAATAATGGTTTATGGACCTTTCCTCCAGGAACTTGTCCAAACCTTTTTTAAACCCAGCTACACTAACAGCCTTTACTACATCCTCCGGTAACAAATTCCAGAGTTTGATTACACGTTGAGTGAAAAAATATTTTCTTTTATTAGTCTTAAATAGTTTACCCTGTAGCTTCATTGCATGTCCCCTAGTCTTTCTATATTCTGATAAGGTAAACAATCGATCTACGTTTACCCGTTCCACTCCGTTCATTAATTTATAGACTTCTATCATATCTCCCCTCAGCCGTCTCTTTTCCAGGTTAAAGAGCCCCAACCTTTTTAGCCTTTCTTCATAGGAGTAGCCTTCCATCCCCTTTACCATTTTGGTGGCTCTTCTCTGAACCTTTTCTAAAATTGCTATATCCTTTTTAAGATATGGCGACCAGAATTGCACACAATATTCAAGGTGCGGTCTCACCATGGAACGATATAGAGGCATTATAATATCTTTTGTTTTATTTTCCATTCCTTTCCTTATCATACCTAGCATTCTATTTGCTCTCTTGGCCGCCGCTGCACACTGGGCCGAGGGTTTTAACATGGTATCCACAAGGACGCCTAAATCTTTTTCTTGGGTGGTGGTTCCTAATGTGGAACCTTGCATCGTGTAACCATAGTTTGGGTTGTTCTTCCCTAGGTGCATAACCTTGCACTTCTCCACATTAAATTTCATCTGCCATTTTGATGCCCAGTCTTCCAATTTATCAAGATCCTCTTGCAATTTTCCACAATCCTCCTGGGTTTTAACAACTTTAAATAGTTTTGTGTCATCAGCAAATTTGATAACCTCACTCGTTATTCCACTTTCCAGGTCATTTATGAATATGTCAAAAAGCAGCGGACCCAGCACAGATCCCTGGGGTACACCACTATTCACCTTTCTCCATTGGGAAAATTGGCCATTTAGCCCTACCCTCTGCTTTCTATCTTTTAACCAGTTCCTGATCCACAGTAGTACACTGCCTCCTATCCCATGACTCTTTAGTTTTGCCAAAAGTCTCTCATGAGGGACCTTGTCAAAGGCTTTCTGAAAGTCCAGATACACAATATCAACCGACTCACCTTTGTCCACCTGTTTATTCACTCCTTCAAAAAAACATAACAGATTAGTAAGACAAGATCTTCCTTGTCTAAAGCCATGTTGGCTGTCTCCCATTAGGTCATGACTATCTATATGCTGAGTAATTTTATTCTTTATGATGGTTTCTACCATTTTTCCCGGTACTGATGTCAGGCTCACCGGTCTGTAGTTTCCCGGATCACCCCTCGAACCCTTTTTAAAAATTGGTGTTACATTGGCGATCCTCCAATCCTCAGGTATTAGAGATGATTTTAATGATAGTTCACAGATTACTGATAGCAGGTCTGCAATCTCAAATTTCAGTTCTTTCAACACCCTTGGATGTATACCATCCGGCCCAGGTGATTTGCTACTCTTCAGTTTATCTAATAGTTGTAGGACATCTTCCCGATGTATCGATATTTCCTTTAATTCTTCCACACCTTTAAATACCACTTCAGTCGTGGGTAACATCCCTACATCTTCCTCAGTAAAGACCGAAGCAAAGAATTCATTCAGTCTCTCCGCTATCGCCTTGTCGCCTCTTAGTGCTCCTTTAACCCCTTTATCATCTAATGGACCAATTGACTCTCTCACGGGTTTTTTGCTACGAATGTACTTGAAAAGGTCTTTATTTCGCGTTTTTGCTTCCGCAGCAAGCTTCTTCTCAAATTCTCTCTTTGCCTGCCTTATCAATGCCTTGCATTTGACTTGCCAGTGCTTGTGCTGTTTCCAGGTTTCATCATTGGCTCTTTTTTCCATTTCTTGAAAGATGCTTTTTTGGCAACAACAGCCTCTCTGACCTCAGCTTTAAACCATGCTGGCAATTTTTTGGACTTCCTTCCACTTTTCTTAAAGCGTGGAATACAGCTGGTCTGGGCTTCCAAGATAGTATTTTTCAACAACACCCAAGCTTGATGTACGTCTTTAACCTTTGCAACTGCTCCTTTTAGTTTTTTCTTAACTGTTTTCCTCATTCTATCATAGTCTCCCTTTCGAAAGTTAATGGGTAGTACTGTGGATTTCCTTACTATCCCTCCTCCACTAATTAAATCAAAGGCGATCATGCTATGATCACTATTGCCAAGTGGCCCCAACACCCTTATCTCTTGCACTACATCTGGTGTTCCACTAAGGACTAGGTCTAATATTGCTTCCCCTCTGGTCGGTTCATGAACCAGCTGCTCCAAGAAGCAGTCATTTATTTCATCTAGGAACTTTATCTCCCTAGCATGTCCTGTTGTGACACTGACCCAGTCGATGCCGGGGTAATTGAAATCACCCATTATTATTACTGCACTGTAACTTTTGCTAGCTTCCTTGATTTCTTTGAGCATTTCATCATCCATTTGTTCATTCTGGCCAGGCGGACGATAGTACACCCCCACTGCCATCGCCTTCCCCTTTTTACATGGAATTTCAATCCATAGAGATTCTACAGCAAATTTTGTTTCTTGCAAAACTTTAATCCTTTCTGACTCAATGCCCTCTCTAACATAGAGCGCAACCCCTCCACCAATTTGATCAGCTCTATCATTTCGATATAGTTTGTACCCAGGTATCACAGTGTCCCACTGGTTGTCCTCCTTCCACCATGTCTCTGATATTCCAATCATATCTAACCTCTCGTTTAGTGCTATATATTCTAACTCTCCCATCTTGTTTTGTAGACTTCTAGCATTTGCATACAAGCATTTTAGAGACTGTATTTTATTCATATTAATTTGGCTATTGGTAGACATGGGTAATTTGGGATCTTTAAGTTCTGTCTGCTCCATACTCGAGGGCATTTGGGCTACTTTACTCTTTTTTGGAACCTCTCTGCTTTTTGTAGTATCCTTCAAGGATACATTCTTCCGAACCATGCGCTCTTGGGCGACTGTCGGCTTTCCCCTATTATCTAGTTTAAAAGCTGCTCTATCTCCTTTTTAAAGGTTAATGCCAGCAGCCTGGTTCCATCCCGGTTAAGGTGAAGCCCATCCCTTCGGAAGAGCCCCTCCTTTCCCCAGAATGTTCCCCAGTTCCTAACAAATCCGAACCCCTCATCTCTGCAACTGTAACTGGTGATCTCCGGGAACAGCAGGAATTTAATCTTCACAACCCGGCCACCTCCCCTAGGAGTTGTATCTCTCTATCTCTCTCTTTCCCTCTCTCTTTTGTCTCAGCTATAAACTCAACTGGAGAGGGACAGTTGGGAAAGGCAGGAAGGCAGCACGAACGCGCAGTGGGATGCTCCCAAAAGCTTTCCTATTGGACGCTGGGGAGCGTTCCCGCGCAGGCTCCGTTGGTACCGACAATACCCATATGTGAAGACTAAATTCCTGCTGTTCCCGGAGATCACCTGTTAAAGGTGAGTAACTATGCTTTGCCTTCAATTGACAGAGACCCTCTTGTGCATTTATACCACAGAGGTATTTAAATGTCTCTATCATATCGCCCCTATACTGTCTTTCCTCTAAAGTATGCATATTAAGTTCCTTAGCGTCCCTCTAGTCCAGTCCCGGAACCATAGAGTTGTGAACCTCCACCAGCAGCTTTGGAGACTGAACATCTTCATCTCTTTGATCATCCAGCTATATGCAGCCCCAAGGACCGCCCACACGTCAGTATCTCAGTCTCCAAGCAGCTTGGAAGTCAGAGCCCAGAACTGGGCTCCTTAGGAACAAATAAGCAGAGCTTTAGTGTTTTATTATTTTCTAGATTTCAGTGCTGGGCTGCTGCTGTGGAGGAAATCTTTGACTGTGTCCTTTCTGTCTTTCTCTAATCTGTTTTTTTCTCTCTGTTTCTCTCTGGCAGTCTCCCCATAGGTCAAACAAGCAGGGGAGCTGCACAGGACACAGGTCTCCTTTCTACCGAACCCCCTTGGTGGGTGAGGAGAAGGTTGAAGACAATTACAGCAGCAATTGAATACAGCAGTAGGCTCTGAGGGTCCCCTGACTGATTTAGGGGTTCCTCGAGCTGCCCTGAGCGGTTATTACTCTGTTATTGACTCTGATAACTGCTACTCAGAGATTGTGGCAGGCACGCTGGACAGCACTCTCAGTGTTTTGACCCCCCCCCCTCCACTCCTGTGTGTGGGTAAGTAGAGTTTGAAGCTTTTTCTTTCTAAAGGCAGTGGTGGAGGCCTTGGGGTGGCCTGGAATCAGCTCTGGGGAGTGTTTTAGACCTTTTGGGTACTTTTTCTGGTCCTTTTTTGGCGGGATCGGGTCCGGCGGCCATTTTGGATTTTTTTTCAAAGTTGTTTTTCTTCGTGTTTTTTTTAGGGATAGGAGCTTCGTTTTTGCATTTCTTGGTCAGATATCAGCTAATTGACTCCAGCTCTATCTAATCCTGCAATTTGGAGCGTTTTTGAGCACTTTTAAAATCGCGATTTTTTTTTTTCTGCTCTGTTTGCTTCAGCAAGGTGTTCCTGCTTTGCTGGCAAAAGGCTGTGTGCATAGCCATGCCTCCTAGTCCTCGGTGTCTGGTCTGTGGCATTCATAGTAGTAATTTGGAAGCCCGAGTCTGTGCCACTTGTTTTGCTGTGGGTGCTGTCATGGAGGATCCTCTGGAGGGCTCCAGTGCAGATCTCCCACCTGTATCTACAGAAGGGACATCAGAGCAGGCAGAGACGGTCCTTGGTCCGGAGATTTCTGCGGTGCCGGAGCGCCTGTTGGTGGGGGGTGTCCAGGAAGGATCCCTGGGAGTTCCACCCGCCTTTTTCTTTCTCATGCAGGAGGCTCTGGCTCTCTTGCAGCCGGCGGGGGGAGGCTCGGTCCTGCCCCACCGTGGGCTAAAGCGTCCACTTTCAGTAGAGGGAGACACTGGTCCACAAAAGAAGAGCCAGCCCCCGAGTGTGGCGGATTCTGCGCCTCCTGGAGATGAGTTCCACGAGGAGCTGGGGGAGGCTCTCGAGCTGGAGTCTGCGGAGGATTTAGAAGACGGCGAGTTGTTGGAGAGCAGAGTAGTAGAATAGTGCGTGTATTTCGTAAAGAGGAACTTCCGGCACCGATTGCCGAAACCCTCAAGGTATTGAACATACCCATGGAAGATGCCACTTCGGAGGACAAGTTGGAGGATCCCTTGATGCAGGCGGTGCGCACTTCCCACAGAGTCTTTCCGCCCCATAGGGTTTTTAAAGCTATGATCCAGGAGGAGTGGAACAGTCCAGAGACCGCTTTGCGCGGGGCTAGACTGTTGCCTAAGTTGTATCCTCTGTCGGAGGCTGTTAGAGAGCTCTTTCATTCGCCGAAGGTGGACGCGGCAGTTTCCGCGGTTACTAAACGGACTACTATCCCGGTGGAAGGTGCTGCGTCTTAGTAAGTGGAATTGACGTTTCAGCCATCGTGCTATGGTTTTCTTTGCTCCGAAAACCCAGAAAACTCCAAAGATCTTTCTGCTCAGTGACAATATATAGGGGCCGATATTCTTCAGTCCTTTCTGCTCAGTGACAACATATAGGAGCCGATATTCACCGTCGCCGATTTTAAACCCAGATATTCAATGCTGGGGTCATATCCGTCCCCAGCGTTGAATATCCGACTTGCCCAGATTTGCAGAAAGCTAACCAGGCAGTGGTGATATTTAGCTTCTATGTTTCCTTACACTTTCCCCCTCTGTACTTTCCTATTTTAATAATGGCATTCTTTTTCTTATTTTAGTGTATGTTTTTATTGTAAACCACTTTGGCACGTGTAAAAGCCGGTATATCAAGTATTTTAATGAACCATAAATCATAGGCCAGCCTTTGCCTGACTTTTGCCGCATAGCCATAACTGAGCAGTTGTTCAATATCACTGCTGTCCAGTAGCAGCCAGGTGTTACCCCTGGAACAGTGTGATGCTAACCAGTTAGAACTGGGGCATGTAGCAGCGGCACTCATGGATAGTCAGCGACATTAATCATGGCAGTGCCGCTGATATGGTTTGCATGTCTGCAAACTGCGTAAATGCCTTTGACTATCAGGCTCATAATGTTAAAAGTTACAAGAGAATAGTGCTTCATTTAAAAAAAAAAAAAAAAAAAAACAAGAAGCAGTTGCTTCTTTGAAAATGGTATCTCAGGACCACGAACTCAAGTCACAGTCCTTTCACAAAGCTAATTTGGCTTTAGTAAAAGAAAATACGTTAATGAAGTTGAAAATTAAGAATTTAGAGAATATTACTCGCTCTTCCAATCTTTGTTTAATTTTCTAAGATCCCTGGTTATTTCTCTAAGGGAAATGTTCAAAAGTATTTCATGGAGGTTCTATAGCAAGTCCATACCTCCTATCTCAGAAATATATTATTTACCAGTGGGAATAAAAGTTCCCTCAGAACAGCCTCAAAAGATTTATCTGCTAAATGTGGAGCCTTCGGTAGTGGAAGAAGTGGTTCTGGCTACTCTACTAGTGACTTGTGTGCTTAATGCAGACGCAGATTGGATTCTGAAGTTACACTTTTAGGAAAAGGAACGTGCTCTTTATGGGCTGCTCTATTAGCATTTTCCTGGATCTTGCCAGAGAAACACAGAAGAAAACATGAGCTTTTCCTCCTTTGACCTGGAGTTCTGCAATTAGGAGCCTATTTCTATCTGAAATTTCATTTCAAATGTCTGATTAAATATAGATCTATATATATATTTGTTTTCATTTGCAAGATTTGGTTTCATTGATTAAGGCAGGATGATTAACTGAGACCCCAGTAGCCTCCTCTGAAGTGCAGATACCGTAATCACTATTTAATTTACTTTGATAATTTTTTTCCTCTTTCTATTTCTAGGGCCATTATTCCCCTCAATATTGTGGGCTTATAAGTTTGGACATTTGTATTAATTATTAATACTATTAATTATTAGGGTACACCCCTAAACAAAGGCATGGGTATGAGTGACCTGCACGGAGCAGCAGGTGCACCTACTCTTGCTGCCTTGCTGGGCAGACTGGATGGACCATACTGGTCTTTATCTGCCATAATATGCTAATGGAAATGAGAGCCGTGTGGTTGGCTCTGACAGCGTTTCAGCCTTGGCTGCAGGGAGCGGCGGTCAGGGTGCTATCCGACAATGCCTCCACGGTAGCCTACATAAATCGCCAGGGAGGCACAGGCAGCGCGGCGTTGGAAGCGGAGGCGGATCTGCTTCTGGCTTGGGCAGAGCGGCATCTTCAGTGTCTGTCGGCCCAGCATATCGCGGGGGTTCACAATGTGGAGGCGGACTTTCTGAGTCGTCGCAGGGTAGACCCCGGAGAGTGGTCTCTACATCCCGAGGTATTTGCGTTGCTGGTCCGTCGTTGGGGTCTGCCGATAATGGACCTCATGGCGACCTTCGAGTCCGCGCAGGTCGAAAGGTTCTTCAGCAGGCGTCGGGAACACATGTCGGAAGGCCTCGATGCATTGGCACAAAGGTGGCCAAGGTACGGCCTGCTCTATGTCTTTCCTCCGTGGGCTCTGGTGGGTCGCCTGGTATGGCGGATCGAGCGGCATCCGGGTCCCGTGGTTCTGATTGCCCCGGACTGGCCTCGTCGGCCTTGGTATGCGGCTCTGGTGCGGTTGAGTGTGGCCGATCCGTGGCTCCTTCCTCCTCGACCGGATCTCCTTCGGCAGGGGCCGCTGCAGATGCCTCAGGTGGCTCGATTCTCGCTTACGGCATGGCTATTGAGAGGGCGCGAACAAGAGCCAAAGGTTATTCTCCAGAGGTCATTGCTACTTTGTTGCGGGCGCGGCGTCGGTCTACGTCGCTAGCGTATGTCCGGGTCTGGCGTATTTTTGAGAGCTGGTGTGCGGCTCGCGAATTGCGGCCTTTGCGGACCTCCATTCCTCAGATCCTCTCCTTCTTGCAAGCAGGGGTGGACAAGGGCCTGACGGCCAGTTCATTGAGGGTACAACTTGCAGCTCTTGCGTGTTTTCGAGGCAAAGTTCAGGGCCAGTTATTGGGGTCCCATGCGGACGTGAAGCGCTTCTTGCGAGCGGTGTTGCTTATGCGTCCTCCGTGCAGGGCTTTAGTGCCCTCGTGGGACTTCAATTTGGTGTTGAGGTCTCTGGTGGCTTCACCGTTTGAACCCTTGGCGCAAGCTTCGTTGAAGGACTTGACGTTGAAAACGGTGTTTCTGGTAGCGATCTCGTCAGCTCGCAGGATCCCGGAGTTGCAGGCTCTTTCGTGTAGGGAACCCTATCTGTCTTTCTCTGCCGACAAGGTGGTCTTGCGACCGGTTCCCGCGTTTTTGCCTAAGGTAGTTTCGGCGTTTCACATGAATCAGGTGGTGTCTCTCCCGGTGTTTGCCAAGGAATGGGGCAAGCACGCGGATAACTCCTTGCACGCGTTGGATGTCTGTCGAGCTCTTCGTCGGTATTTGAGGGAAACGGCGGCCTTCCGTAAGTCCGATCGCCTATTTGTCGCATTTGGCGGTCCGCGCAAGGGGGAAGCGGCGTCTAAGTCTTCCATTTCCCGCTGGTTGAAAGAGGCGATTTCGTCGGCATACCTTTTACACAGCAGGATGGTTCCTGCCGGGCTTCGTGCTCACTCGACTAGGGCGCAGGCGGCGTCTTGGGCAGAAGTTAGCTTGGTACCGGCGGTGGATATTTGTCGGGCGGCAACATGGTCGTCCTTGCACACCTTTGCTAAGCACTATCGTCTGGATGTGCAGGCGGCGTCTGATGCGCGGTTTGGGTCTCGGGTGCTTCAGGCTGGACTAGCGAGGCCCTCCCGTTGAGATTTACTGCTCTGTTACATCCTCTATGGTTCCGGGACTGGACTAGAGGGACGCTAAGGAAGAGTAAATTAGACTTACCTGCTAATTGTTGTTCCTTGCGGAACTCTAGTCCAGTCCCGGATCCCTCCCTGTCTATCTGTTCTCGCTGCCAGCCAAGAAGGTACATTCATTATAGGAGTCTGCCAGGGTTTTTGTTCTCTATGCTTTCGGTCAGAGCTCCTCTGCTTGCAGCACGCCTTAGTTTCCTTTCGGGGTCATTTCTTGGGGTGAGCGGTGGCGCCTCTTGTTGCATGCGTTTTGCACAAGGGTCGCCACGGCCGTTCTGGTCCGCCTTCCCGTAAGCGGGAGGTTGTTAATACGCAATTAAAAAAAAAAAAAAAAAAAGTTTTTGCTAGTAGTGGGAACTTTAGGGTCAGGATCCTTTTTTCCACTGTGTTGTTATATCTACTTATTTGTTGCTCTGCTTAGTATGCTTTGTCAATAGGTACTGATGTGTGGGTGGTCCTTGGGGCTGCATATAGCTGGATGATCAAAGAGATGAAGATGTTCAGTCTCCAAAGCTGCTGGTGGAGGTTCACAACTCTATGGTTCCGGGACTGGACTAGAGTTCCGCAAGGAACAACAATTAGCAGGTAAGTCTAATTTACTCATCTTTAAGTCTGTCCTAATATGCTTCTTAATGAAGACCATTAACCATTTTAGTAGCCACCCTCTGCACCGACTCCCAACCTGTTCATATCCTTTTGAAGGTGCAGTCTCCAGAATTGCACACAATACTCCAAATGAGGTCATACCAGAGACTTGTACAGATGCATCATCACCTTCTTTTTTCTGCTGTCCATTCCTCTCTCTATACACCCAAGCATCCTTCTGGCTACTTTAAAATCGTCAGACACAATTAGGCCCAGATCCCGCTCTTCTTTCGTGGACAGAAGTACCTCATCCCCTACACTGTACCACTCCTTTGGATTTTTGCAGCCCAAATTCATGATCCTGCATTTTTTAGCATTAAATTTCAGCTGCCAAATTCTAGATCATTCTTCAAGCTTAGCTAGATCCCTCCTCATGTAATCTACTCCTTCCTGGGTGTCTACTGTATTGCAGATTTTGGTATCATCCACAAACAAGCAAACCTTACCCAACAGCCCTTCTGCATTATCACTAACAAAGATGTTAAAAAGAATTGGACAAAGGACAGATTCCTGCAGCACACCACTTATAACCTCCTTCTCCTCAGCGTGAGCTCCATTTCCCTGTACCCTTTGCTGCCTCCCACTTAACCAGTTTCTAACCCAATCAGTAACTTTAGGGTCCATTCCTAGGGTGTTCAGCTGCCTGTGAGGAACAGTGTCAAAAGCTTTACTGAAATCTAAATACACCACATCTAGGGCTCTCCCTAGGTCCAGCTCCCTGGTTATCCAGTAAACAAAATCAATCAGATTTGTCTGACAAGACTTGCCTCTGGTGAATCCATGTTGCTTCGGATCCTTAAATCCATTGGACTCCAGAAACCTCACTTTTCTCTCCTTTAATAGCCTTTCCAATAATTTACTAACCACAGAGGTTAGACTAATAGGCCTATAGTTCCCAATGTCATCCTTACGTCTGCCTTTGTGTAAAGGGACCATATATGCCTTTCTCCAGTCCTCTGTCACCACTCCCCACTCCAAAGAGGTATTAAAAAGATCAGACAGTTGAGCTGCTAGAATGTTCCCAAGTTCCCTCAGTAAACCTGGATGTATCCCATCCAGACCCAAGGTTTTGTTTACTTTTAGTTTAACTAAATCCTCATAAGCATAGTCTTCTGAAAATCATTCGAGATCCACGTTACTTCTGTTCCTTTTTATGGGTGTTTTCTGAGGTCTTGCTCATTGCCCTTGATCTGTGAACACAGAACAGAAATATTTGTTAAGCAATTCTGCTTTATCTTCATCAGTTTCTGCATATTCCTCCCCTGCACCTTTGAGTCTAACAATACCACTTTTACCCTTCCTCCTCTCACTAACATATCTGAAAAATGTCTTATTCCCACATTTTATTACATTGGCTGTTTTATCTTCTTCTTGTACCTTTGCTTTCCTGACTACTTTGCTAACTTCTCTAAGTTTTTCCAAATATAGATGCCTGTCTTCCTCTCTCTGTGATCTCTTGTATTTCATAAAAATAATAATAAATGCCATACTGGGTCAGACCTAGGTCCATCAAGCCCCCCAGTATCCTGTTTCCAACAGTGGCCAATCCAGGTCACAAATATCTAGCAGTTTCCCAAAAAGACATACAGGTTCCATAATGCTTGTACTGGAGCAAACAGTAGATTACCCGGGTTCTCTTTAATAATGGTTTGTGGACTTTCCTCCAGGAACTTATCCAAACTTTTTTTAAACACAGCTACACTAACAGCCGATTGGTGGAAGACTCATCAACAACCTTTGCTATGCTGATGATACCACATTATTGGCTGAAAGTGAAGACAATTTGAAACATTTGCTTCTCAAGATTAAGGAATATAGTCTTAAAATGGGTCTGCACCTTAATGTTAAGAAGACAAAGATCTTGACAGCTGGCAAAATGAATAAGTTCATTGTTGATGGAGAAGAAATTGAAATAGTTGACAGCTTTAACTTACTTGGATCAACAATCAGTAAAGAAAGGACTAGCAGTCAAGAAATCCGACGCCGTATTGTGCTTGGTAGAATGTCTGTGAAGGACCTAGACAAGATTCTCAAGAGTAGAGATCTCTCTCTATACAAAGATTTGACTTGTCCAGGTCATGGTATTTTCAATAACGTCATATGGATGCGAAAGTTGGACAGTGAAAAAGATAGACAGGAAGAAAATTGATGCCTTTGAATTATGGTGCTGGCGACGAATACTCTGTATACCGTGGACTGCCTGAAGAACAAACCAGTCAGTAGTAGAGGAGATCAAACCTAAGCTTTCCTTAGAAGCTCAGATGTCAAGACTTTGACTTTCATACTTTGGACATATCATGCGAAGAGAGAGATCATTGGAGAAAGACATAATTCTTGGCAAGGTAGAAGGTCGCTGTAAAAGAGGAAGGCTGGCAAAGGAGATGGATCGATATAATTACAGCAGCCATGGGTACCACTTTATCAACAATGAGCCGCTTGGCTGAAGACCAAAAAAAGTTTAGTCAACTATCCAAAGGGTCGCCAGGAGTCGACACGACTCAACGGCACTTAACAACAACAACAACACTAACAGCTTTTACCACATCCTCCAGTAATGAATTCCCGAGTTTGATTACGCGTTGAGTGAAAAAATATTTTCTCTTATTAGTCTTAAATGGGTTAACTGTAGCTTCATTGCATATCCCCTTGTCTTTCTACTTTTGGTGGCATAAAGAATCGATCTACGTTTATCCGTTCCACTCCATTCATTAATTTATGGACCTCTATCATATATTTCCTCAGCCGTTTCTTTTCCAGGCCTCCCTCTTTTTCTTCACCTTTTCAGGTACTTTTTTTGAGAATCATAGAGGCCTCCTTTTCCTTTTACATTTATTTACCATTTTAACAAAAAGGTTTGTTGTCCTTAGAATATCCCCTTTCAGTTTTGCCCATTGTTTTTCTACATTCCCCAGCTGTTTCCATCCTAGTAACAACTGATTGAGGTATTGTCCCATCTTGGCAAAGTTAGTTATCTTAAATTCTAAGTCCCTCGCTTTTGAATGGATTTTATCAGCCCTCGTCCTAATACTGAACTATACCATCTGGTGATCACTGGATTCGAGATGATGTCCTACTGTAACATCAGAAACACTTTCCCCGTTGGTAAGCACTATGGCCCCATCACATTTGGGTTCTGTTACCAATTTCCTGAATAGCTCTCCCTGTAGAGAATCTAGGATCTCCTTACTTCTAGATGATGCCACAACAAGGATATGCCAATCCACATCTGACATATTGAAATCACCTATCAGTAGCACTTCTCCTTTTTCCAGGAACAAGCAGGTGATGGCACCGACAGAGCCCGTGCGGAGCGTTTCCCCAGCTTTCAAACAAAGCCTTTGGGAATGCCACCACACATGTGTGGTCCCCTTCCTGCCCAAAGGTGCCATCTTACTCAGTCTTCCTTTTTCCACGGAGCCCTTCGGACATGCGTCTTGTTCCCGGAAAACGTTTCTCTATTTCCAACCGTTTTTTGCTCTCCGGCCTTCGCCGGTCCTCTTCCAGCCTCTCGAGCACCACTGCTTCGACCCTGGTCTTAGGATTATTTTCCTTTTTTGTTTTTACTGCACTTTTGCACCCTTTTTAACCATTGGCCGTGTTGAGGATCTTCGACCTCGCAGGGGTCCTTTTTCTCCCAATGGTTTCCGGTTTTAAGAAATGTGATAGGTATTCAAAACACTTGTCGCTCACAGACACCCATGACTGTTGTGTCAGACCCAGACCCAGAGCTATGCTCCCTCTGTAGAAGATGTCCTCTAAAGCCATCCAGAGTCATAAGCAGAAGCTGGATGATTTCTTCCGTAAAGCAGCCCCGGTATCCCCGGTAGCCTCCTGCTCTTTGGCTCCGCAACCTCTGGAGTCTCCCAAGACTCCTCCCCAGGCCCGGCAGCAGTCTGACCAGGGGTAGCCCAAACGCAAGCAGAAGAAGAAGAAAAAGGCTGCGAGGACTCTGTCGGGGGCGCCAGACAAGCGTGAGAGATCATGCGCCCAGTCTCTCAGCCCTACTCGATAGTCTCTGGTCAGAGAGGAAGCAGCCCAGTAAGGTACCTCGAACCAATACGGAGGCCTCTGGCGATGGCGCCCAGTCTACTGAGGGTCATCTCGGCGAGGACTCCCTTTCCTCCTTGACACTCAATTCAATCACCCCAGCGTCGGTGTCGCAGGGCCCCACTTCCGAGTGGGAGGCCCGAATGCTTTCCTTGGAACACAGTGTTTCTCCAGGACCAAGCAGGAAGTCAGTCCTCACATATGGGTGACATCGACGTCGATGGAGCCCTTACGGAGCATTTCCCCAGCTTTCCATGAAAGCCTTTGGGAATGCAGGCACGCATGCGTGGTTCCCTTCCCGCCTAAAGGTGCCATCTTGCTCAGTCTCTCTTTTTCCGTGAAGCCCGTCGGACGTGTGTCCTAGTCCTCCCGGAAAATAGTTGGATTTTTTCGCGATTCCTTCGCTATTTTTTCTCCGGTTCGACACCGGTTCCCCTCCCGCCGGGTTTGGTACACCGGTAACGAGCCCAATCTTATTTTTTTGGTTTTTGCCCTTCGTGGCTGGCGTTCGCGCCCTTTTTTTCTTTTTCCTTGGAAGGCCGGTCCTTTGACCTCGCGGGGACTCTTTTTTTTTTTCCCCGATGGCTTCCAGTGGTTTCAAAAAGTGTGATCGATGTAAGAAACTAATGTCTCTCACCGACACACACGACTGCTGCCTTCGGTGCCTGGGTCCTGACTACGATCCTAAGATCTGTGGACCATGTGGAAAGATGTCTTCCAAGGTGCTTTGAAGTCATCAGCACCAAAAGGAAAGGCTTTTCTCTGACTCGGCCTCCGGCCGGACCCAGACCTCGTCTGAGGCCTCGACATCTCGGGAATAGGATCCAGAGCACCGTCGGGGCTCCTCGGACAGGGGTCCCCCGACCAGGAATGAAAGAGGAAGAAGCGGCTCGCGAGGGCGTCGTCAGAGGAGGACCCTGGCTCCTCGAGGGCTAGGTCTCAGACCCCGGGCCCGTGGAACAGGAGAAGCCTCCAAAAGTACCTCGTGTGGAGCCGGAGTCTGCTGGACACATAAGTCCTCATGGACTCTCCTCCCAGAGAGCCGACGTCGGACCTGGCGCCGCCGGGGCCCGAGTCGGTGGCTGCTGAGTCTCCTGAGCTGGGTCTCAGGCTGACAGCCTTGGAGAGCAGATTGTCTGCCTTCATGGAACAGCAGCGGGCACTGATGGCCAGCCTGTCTGGCGCATCTGTCCCGACCACCGGGACATCGACATCGAAGTCGACCCCGAGACCGAGCCGATACTTAAGACCATGAAGGCTCGAGGTCGACCTCGGTTGCAGTCTCCCTCGACCTCCCGTTCAGGACTGAGGACGTCGACGCCGGTGCCTTCGGCATCGGGGCGGGTGCTCACAGGCCCCGTGCAGTCGGACCCCGATTCCTCATCAGACAAGTCCACCTGGGAGACGGAGGACGAGGAGTCCCCCGACACCTTCAGGACTCGGTGCGTCCCGTCGGACTCACCACAGTCTGAGCCCCGGAGTAGATCCCCTCCGGAGGATACCCGGTTTTCGGAGTTCGTCCGGGATATGGCCACTGCGTTGGCTATCCCTGCAGACCCCGAGGAGGAGCCTCGAGCCGAGGAGCTCGAGGCTCTACAGTATGACTCTCCTCCAAAGGAGGCCTTTACTGTTCCGGTTCCTCCGATGCTGGAACGGCTCCTCTTCCGGATGTGGGAGGCACCAGCCTCAGCGCCGGTTCTAAGCAAGCAGGTCGATTCTATCTATCGACTCCGGAAGAGCCCTGGCTTTCAGAAGGCACAACTACCACACCATTCCATGGTGGTGGAATCGACCATGCATCGCCTGAAAAGTCAGAAGATGCACTCTGCCGTGACCCCTGGCAGGGAGGCCCGGAACCTGGAAGGATTTGATAGAAAGTGCTTTCAGGGCTCGATGCTTGCTTGCCGTGTCCAGTCTTACCAGCTGTACATGGGCATGTACTTGCGGGACCTGGCCAAGGAGCTGGCCGGGTTCTCTGCTGGTCTCTCCGGGGAACCCTTGCAGAGGTTCAAGTCCTTGTCCTCGGGGATACGGGAATGCTCCAAGTTTATGTCCCGCGCTGCCTACGATGGCTTCGAGGCTTCGGCCCATGTTGCGGCAGCCAGCATAGCGGCTCGACGCCAGGCATGGCTGCAGTCATCGGACCTCGAGTCATGGGTTCAGGACAAGTTGGTTGATGTCCCTTGCTGAGGTGAGAACCTTTTTGGCAAGCCCATGACCGAGAAGGCCGCACAGCTCGAAACCGAGCACCTCACGAGGACAAGGCTGTCTAGAAAGACTTCTGCCCCTTCTCACAAAAAAGAAGTGCTCGGGTAAAAAGCCCTTTTACCCGAGGAAGGGCACTGCCTACAAACAGTACCCACAGTACCAGGCCTCCCAAGCTCCCCCTCAGGGTCAGCAGGCCAAGGGGCAGGGTAATGGGCCCCGTAGGCAGAGGACTCCCAAGCCTCCGGCCCCTGCTCCCACTCAGCAGGGTGGGGTTTTTTGACTCCTTAGGCATAGTCTCTCTATCCCTGCTCTCCCAACCCTGCACAGGAGGTCGACTTGCCCTGTTTGCCCACAAGTGGCCACTCATCACTGGAGACAGTTGGGTGCTAAGCATCGTCCACAAGGGCTATAAGCTACACTTCCAACAGCTGCCTCCTCCATTCTTTCCAGGGGAGCCTCCAAGGCCTCCCCTGCACACAGATCTTCTTCTTCAAGAGCTCCAAGGTCTGTTGCGGGACAAGGAAGTGGAGCCTGTGCCTCCCCACCTCCAGGTTCAAGGGTTCTACTCCAGGTACTTTCTTGTACCCAAAAGAACCGGTGGCCTCCAGCCTATTCTAGACCTCAGAAATCTCAACAAGTTCCTAGAGAAGGAAAAGTTCAAGATGCTTACTCTTGGAACACTTCTGTCCTACCTCCAGCAGGGAGATTGGCTATGCTCCTTAGATCTAAAGGATGCGTACACTCACATTCTCATTCATCCAGACCACAGAAAGTACCTCAGGTTCATTGTGGGAGGAAACTGTTATCAGTACAGGGTACTGCCTTTTGGCCTCACCTCCGCTCCCAGGGTCTTTACCAAGTGCCTGGCAGTGGTGGCGGCCTACCTGAGAAATCAGGGAATCTTTGTCTTCCTCTATCTGGATGACTGGCTCATCAGGGGTCAGACGTGCCAGGAGGCCAGACAAGCCACCCTTCGAACTATTGCTCTTCTTCAAAACCTGGGGTTTGTCATAAACTTCGCAAAGTCCACTTTGCTCCCCTCCCAGAACTTGGAGTTCATAGGGGCAAGGTTAGACTCTCTGCTGGCAAAGGCGTTCTTGCCAGAAGACAGAGCCCAAAGACTGATAAACTTGGCAAACCAGTTTCTCAGCAGGTCACTGGTCTCCGCCAGACTCTGCCTGAGGCTTCTTGGCCACGTGGCTTCGACAGTACATGTGACCCCCAATGCCAGGCTCCATATGAGGCCTGCACAATGGTGCCTTCGAACTCAGTGGTCACAGGCCACAGGCAGCCTCAGAGACAGAATAAGGGTGTCCAGACAATTTCTGAACTCCCTCTGCTGGTGGCTGCATCCACCCAATCTACTGCAAGGCGTGCCTTTTCAGATTCCTGGGTTCACAGTGGTATTGACCAAGGATGCCTCCCTGCAGGGCTGGGGGGGGGCTCATTGTCTAAGCAAGTGCACCCAGGGCCTGTGGTCTCCCTGGGAGGCCACACAGCAGATCAATCTACTGGAACTCAGGGCTATTCACTTAGCCCTCAAGACTTTCTCTCAAACACTGGCTCATCAGTCTGTCCTGGTTCAAACGGACAACCAAGTAGCCATGTTTTATGTGAACAAGCAGGGCAGAACTGGGTCCAGGCTCCTTTGTCAGGAGGCACAGGACCTTTGCTTGTTTGCTCTCAGGCACAACATGCTCCTCAAGGCAGTATATCTGGAGTGGAGGAGTGGCCTAGTGGTTGGGGCAAGGTACTTCAGGCCAGAAGGTCGGGGGTTCAAATCCCACTAGAGGACAGCAACCTTGGGCCGGAAGGACTGGGGTTTCTAGTCCCACAGGTGCTCCTTGTGGTCTTGGGCAAGCCACTTAACCCTCCATAGCCCATGTTCCCTGTAAAAAATAGTTATCTCCAAGTTATAATGCCCTGTTCATTGTAACTTCAGTTTGTTCAATGTAAACCGCACTGATGCAGAATAGCGCAGTATATAAGAGAATATAAATAAAAATAAAATAAATCTACCTGGCCAGGGCAACTACCTGGCAGACAGATTGAGCAGGATTCTGCAGCCCCACGAATGGCAGCTCCATCCCTTAGTGGTTCAGAAGATTTTCCTGAAATGGGAACTTCCAACCATAGATCTGTTTGCCAGTCTGTCGAACAAACAACTGACAAGGTTCTGCTCCAGGCAACCGCATCCTCTGTGACTGGCAGCAGATGCTTTTCTGATTTCCTGGTCCCAGGGCCTCCTGTATGCGTTTCCTCCCACGCCCTTGGTGGCCCAAACCCTGTTCAGAATTCTTCAGGACAAGGCCTCGGTCCTGCTGGTGGCTCCCAGATGGCCGAGACAGCCTTGGTTTCCACTTCTGCTTCAGCTGGCAGTGGATCCTCCACTGCCTCTGGGGTTGCAACCTGACCTCTCTCAGGATCAGGGTTCCCTTCTGCACCCCAATCTCAAAGCTCTCAATTTGATGGCCTGGAGGCTGCAAGGGTAGTTTTGGCTCCCTGGGGCCTACCTCAGGAAGTTGAGGAGGTTGTCCTAGCCTCTAGGAAGCAGTCCACTAGGAAAACCTATGCCCTGAAATGGAAAAGGTTTTCTGTGTGGTATCAGCTACGTACAGAAGATCCTTTCTCCTGTGCTGTACCAGTAGTGCTTCAGTACTTACTGCACTTATCAAATCAGGGACTTAAGTCCAATTCTGTTCGGGTCCACCTCTCAGCTCTAGCAGCTCACCACTCACTGGTGGAAGGACATTCTCTGTCGGTTCACCCCTTGGTGTCCCGGTTTCTCAGAGGCTTGCTCTTGCTCAAGCCTCCAATCAGTCCTCCTGCTCCTGAGTGGGAGTTGAATGTGGTCTTGCAGCAACTGACTCGCCCACCTTTTGAGCCGATGGCTATTTGTCCTCTCCGCTTCCTGTCCTGGAAGACACTCTTCTTGGTAGCCCTAACCTCGGCCAGGAGAGTGAGTGAGCTTCAGGTCCTGGTCTGTGACAGGCCTTACACCCGCTTCTATAGGAACAGGGTAGTCCTTAGGACTCATCCAAAGTTCCTCCCAAAGGTTGTCTCCTCCTTCCACTTCATATCTTTTGACCCTAATAATTTGGGGTTAGCTGTGTCCAAACGTACCTTGTCCACCTGGGTAGCTGACTGTATCACCTGGGCTTACAGGGCGGCTGGCCTTCCTTTGCAGGGTCGGGTCACGGCCCATCGTGTCAGGGCAATGGCTGCCTCAGTGGCTCACCTCCAATCTGTACCGTTGGTGGACATCTGCAGGGCTGCAACTTGATCCTCAAGCCAGACTTTTGCAGCCCATTACTGTCTGGAGAGGGAGTCCCGTAGGGACAGTGCTTTTGGCCAGGCAGTACTCCGGAATCTCTTTGAGGTTTAGGCAACTCCTGCCCTCCAGCCCTCCGTTGGGCTACCGGTGGAGTATCTTTCAGTGAAAAGCCTTTCTTTGATGCTGGGACTAGAGCCCAGAGCTAGGGAGTCACCCATATGTGAGGACTGACTTTCTGCTTGGTCCTGGAGAAAGAGTAGTTACGCACCTGTAACAGGTGTTCTCCAGGAACAGCAGGAATCGGTCCTCACAACCCTCCCTCCTCCCCTGGGAGTTGCAGTTGTACATAGTTTATTTTTACATTTTTGTGTGCTGTTTTTAGCTATGTCATTTGACTGAGCAAGATGGCACCTTTAGGCGGGAAGGGAACCGCGCATGTGTGCCTGCATTCCCAAAGGCTTTCATGGAAAGCTGGGGAAATGCTCCGCAAGGGCTCCATCGACGTCGATGTCACCCATATGTGAGGATTGATTCCTGCTGCTCCTGGAGAACACCTGTTACAGGTGAGTAACTACTCTTTCTGCGTTCCTCGCTGCTCATCAGGCGCTGGTGCCACGTCACACCGGCACACTCCTCGAGACCACAGGAACCTCGATCTCAAGGATTCCCCGGGCCACAGCAGTGACCCCTGAGAGAGAAAAGCCTCATGAGGATCCTCGGCACAGATCTCGATCTCCATCCTGCTGCTCAGGCGCAAGATCTTCTCAGACGAGCGCCTCCAGCTCCGGGCAAGTTTTGGCCTTGGCGATCCAATGCAGGTCATAACCCATCTCAAGCCACCTCACCTTGAATCCTCCACGGATTACTCAGAGTGGGATTCCGACAGGGAGACCTCCCAGGAAACTCTGCCTCACTGAGACCTCCCTGCCGACCCAGAGGCAGCTGTCACCTCCTGAGGACACCTCCTTTCTGGAGCTCGTCTGGGACATGGTGTGTGTCCTGGTGCTCACCATTTATTTATTTAACTGTATTTATATCCCGCTTTTTACCGGTTCAAAGCTGCGTTACATACAAGGGTTGGGAAATTAAGTATAAGGGTGGGACCATCTCCAGGGAGGCAACATTGATGATTTTGACATGAGACAGACTTTGGACATGGACAGGTTAGTGCAGCTTTGGATCAAAGGATCATGGAGGGCGAGATCAGAGGTTAGTTGCACTGTTTGGTGGGAGTCGTATTGAAGCATTCCTGGAATAAGGTGGTTTTTAGCTGTTTTCTGAAAGACAGTAGATCGGCATTGTTTCTGAGATGGCTCGGTAGAGAGTTCCATAGGGATGGAGCATAAAGTTCAAAGGCTCGATTGCATGTCCGTTGAGAGCATTTAGTTCTTTTGTGAGGGACGGTGAGGGAATTGCTGGAGGCTTGTCTGGTAGTTTTGCCGTGAGCTGGACGAGACAGCAGGGTGCGAAGCTGGGTGTTCTGTGTTTGGTGGATGGCTTTGTGGGTGAGTAGGATGGATTTGTATTTAGTTCTTGCTTCGAGGGGAAGTATGTGTAGGTCAACCAACAAGTCGGAGGACGAGCCCCGCACTGAGGAGCTTGATATTCTGCAATATGAAGCCCCTCTGAAATAGGCTCTCTCGGTTGACGACTCCTCTGCATGTGGGAGACCCCGACCTTGGTTCCGATCATGAGCAAGCGCCTGGATGCTATGTAGAGGGTTCAGCGAGGCCCAGGGTTTCGGAAAGCCCAGCTTCCCCACTCTTTGATGGTGGTCGAATTGGCCATGCAGAAGCTAAAGAGCCCGAAGACTCATTCGTTGGTCCCACCAGGCAGAGAGTCTTGTACCCTCGACGTCCTCGGGTGCAAGGCTTATCAGGGCTCCATGCTGTCATGCTGCATCCAAGTTTAACAATTATACATTGGGATGTTCCTCTGTGACCTCACTAGACAGCTCGGAGGCTTTGCGGCGGGCCTTGCCGGAGACCATCTCTGGCATTTTCAGGCCCTCTCAAAGTCCGTCGGAGAGTGCTCGAAGTACCTCTCGCAAGCAGTGTACGACGTTTTCGAGTCTTCCGCCGGGGTGGTGGCGGCTGGCATCGGAGCCCACCAGCAGGCTTGGCTGCAGTCCTCGGACCTGGAACAATGGGTCCAGGAGAAGCTGCTGGACTTCCCTTGCCTCAGGGAGCGACTATTTGGCAAGCCCATGAAGGATAAGGCAGCGGAGACTGAGACGGTGTATGTGACTCGTACTCGCCTCTCCTGGAAAACTTCCTCCCTCCCCAGGAAGAAGCAGCAGAGCAAGAAGCCTTTCTTCCATCGGAAGGGACTCCCATACAGGCGCTACCCAGCCTATCTGCCGCCATCGACCCCTGTTCAGGGTGGTCAGTCCATAGCCCTCGCAAACTGAAGGGTTCCAAGACCCGACCCCTGGCGCAGGCTCAGCCACCCTCGGGGTTTTGATGCCATTGGCATAGCCTTTCGTCCTCTGGCAGGGCGGCTGTCCATCGGAGGGCATCTGGCCCATTTCTCCCACAGATGGGAGTCCGTCTCCACCAGCTCCTGGGTCCTCCAGGTCATTCGGCAGGGCTGTCTTCTCCATCTGGACCAGGCCCCTCCTCCGTACTTCCCTGAGGAGCCATGTCGGCTTCCCCAGCACAAGGCCCTCCTGAGTCAGGAACTCACAGGCCTCCTCAAAGACTGTGTGGTAGAACCAGTCCCACTGCACTTCCGAGGATGGAGGTTTTACTCCCGATACTTCCTCGTCCCAAAGCGGACAATACTCGACCTACAGAACCTCAACAAGTTCCTGGTTCAGGAGAAGTTTAAGATGCTCTTCCTTGGAACGTTACTGCCCTACCTCCAGCAGGTGAATTGGCTATGCTCCTTGGACTTAAAGGATGCTTACTCTCACATCCTCGTCCATCCCAAACACAGAAAGTACCTCCGCTTCATGGTTCAGGGAAACCCTTACCAATACAGGGTGTTTCCCTTCAGCCTCGCGACCGCCCCGTGGGTCTTCACGAAGTGCCTGGTTGTGGCTGCAGCCTACCTACTACTGCAGGGCACCTTCATCTATCCATATCTAGATGACTGGCTCGTAACAGGGGGCATGGCCTCTGAGGCCAGGCAGGCTACAGACTGCACCATTTGCCTCCTGGAGCATCTGGGGTTCGTGATCAATTACCCAAAGTCCCACCTCATTCCAGTTCAGTGGCGGACTGCCTCGTGTCCCTGGCTTCCGAAGTGCGGTGCCACAGCGCCATCTCGGCCCGGATAATGCTTCGCCTTCTCGGCCACATGGTCTCCACGGTTTATGTAGTGCCCTATGCTCTACATGCAGGTGATAAAATGGATCTCCAGGAACAAGCAGGAATGAGTCTTCACATATGGGTACGTCGGTACCGACGGAGCCTGCGTGGGAACGCTCCCAAGCGTCCAAAAAGAAAGCTTTTGGGAGCATCACACACGCATGCGCGCTGCCTTCCCGCCCATTCACTTCCCTCTCATCAGTTTTCCGTGGAGCCGGCAGGACGTATTCCTGTCACCGCAGAAAATTCTTCTTTTTATTCTTAGTTTTTTGTGGTCACATCTGCCTTCCCTCGACGCCACCGGTACCGCCGGTGCTTTTCTTACTTTTTACTAAAAAATTTCTTCTTTTCTTTAGGAATTTTTCCTGTTTTTGTGCCTGACAGTTTCTAGGCCACTAGGCCTCTATCCTTCCATTATGGAAAAGCCAGCCACTATCCTTAAGAAATGCTCAAAGTGTGGCGGTACAGATATATTTTCAGACACTCATACTTGGTGTCTAAAATGTTTAGGTCCTGACCATTGCCCACTGGAGTGTCTCTCCTGCTGGAGCTCAAACAGAAGAAGTCTTCAGGATCGAGCACAACTCGATACCCGGTTCACATCGCACTCAATGTCACCAGCTAGAATATCTTCTTTTTCACAGGATCAGGTAAGCAAACAAAAGTCTGTAAAGACTAGCCAGTCCTCGAGTGGTAGATCTCCTTCTCAGCATTGAGCTGCCTCTGGCCTTGCCCTCGAGGACATTTTGGCAATAAAGCCCCGGCAGGAGTCTTCGGGCTACAAAGCATTAAAGGTGTTTCAGGTTGCTCCCGGGGTTCCTACCTTGGTGAACATACCTGGGCCATGCTCGGTGGTTGTGGCCGCTTCGAGCGGTACCGACACCCTGGCATCAGCTATGGTGATGGATGAAACACTCCTCACCGATGAACGTAGTCTAGCGCTCTTGGCTACTTTGGTACTGCTAGAGTTGCTGCAGACCGTTCCATCGGTATCGGCTTTGGCAGACTCTCTTCCTTCGATGCCGAGCCTGGAATCGATTTCTAGCATGGAGGATTCGGTACCGACCTCGGGGAGGTATCGAAGACATCGCTTTAAAGAGAATCCAATGCTTCATCCTTTCAAGTCTTCCGATCCCGATGACTGGGATGAATCCATCGGTACCAAGGCTGAATTTTCAACAAGTCTAGCCTTTACCCCTCATTTTAGAGGGTCCTCCTCAGGGGAGATTTCTTTTCAAGCTTTTCTGCTTGATATGGCAAAGCTACTTGCCATTTCTATACCTGGTAAAGAATCCCTACCAGGGGATTCAGAGACTCTGCAATTCCCCTGGATTCCAAAGGAGGTGATCATGCTTCCTTTGCATCAGATCTTACAGGATCTACTATTAAGTATGTGGGGAAACTCCTTTAACGGTATCCCCACATTCTAAGACACTTGACACTATGTACAAGGTGTCACCTTCTCCAGGTTTTCAAAAGACTCAACTTCTTCATCATTCTATTGTTGTAGAATCAGCAATGAGGCGTATTAAGAGTGCAAAGAGGCACTCTTCTTATCCGCCAGGTCGTGAGTCTAGGACTTTAGATGCCTTTGGACGTCGATGCTTCCTGGCATCCATGCTTTCAGCAAGAATTATCTCATATATTTTCTATATGGGATTATCTCTTGAAGAGGTTACAAAGAACTTAAAGATTTTGAACCCCTTTCTTCAAGAACATAAAAGAGCAGACTTTTTCATATTAGTCAGTCATGCTCAAAATGTCTCCAAATTCCTTAATCATGCTTCCCTGGACTGTTTTGAGTCTATTAGCAGAACCTCTTCTATAGCCATAGGAGCACGCCGCATGGCCTGGCTCCAAGCTTCAGACTTGGACAAATGGGTACAAGAAAGGCTGGCAAATACTCCTTGTACTGGTGAAAATCTCTTTAACAAGGATGCTTTATTCCAAGCTAATCAGTTAAACACTGATATTGTTGCTTTCAGAGGATTGTCAAAACTTTCCTCTATCCCAGCTAGTAAAAAATCTCCTAATAAACTTTATCCCCCTAAGGGGAAAAAGTTTTATTCATCTTCTACCCATCATGCAGATGTTTCCAAAGAAGGCCAACATCATACCAGGCTAAGAAAACCAAAGCCTCAATAGGCTCAGTAAACCCAGCAATTGCAGGGTTTCTGATATTTTATCACTTTTTCCTGTTGAGTTTCAGAACCGCTACCTACTTCTTAACAACAGAAGCATTTACAGTTCTTCTCATCCTTACTGAGAGGTCAGTGATACTCTGCCTCAATCCTCGACTTTAGGCATGAATCTCTTACCAAGAGAAATCCATTCTTTTAGCTCTTACAGCTATCAAGGATAATCATGCCCTACAGGTAACAGGCTTCTCCTCTCCTTTTAAAGTAAAAAGAGGAGTAACAACTAATTACAAGGTAGGCTATGTCCTTCACCTTGACAGTTGTCCTGTACGAGGATATCTCATATCTTTGACTGCAGGGGAACTTTACCTTTTTTCAGAGACTTACCAAATTGTAAGTCTTCACAACTCTGTATTACTTTCTATCCCTCTTAGTCGAAACTTTCACTCTAAGAGTGATACTATTTGACTGGAGGGCTTACCTTAAGCCATAGGATTGTCTTCAATACCTACTCCAGTAAGTGATTTCCATACAGAGTTTCTCCCCTTTGCAGTCTTTTCAAATATTTCTTTTAAGACAGCTTATCAGACCATAATTGAGTTTTATCACTTCTAATTATGTCTGTCGGTCCTTTTCCAATCTATAGGACCTAACCTCTTCTGCTGCCTTAATAACAGATAATTCCAAGAGAGGTTCCAAAACCTACTTGGACAATTTATCGTTGCAGACAATGGGCTTGTCTACTATTCTTAGCCATCTTCAATTCTTTTGGCTCCAATAGAATAGATTAGGTTGCACACTGGCAATTAAACAGCCAGATCTCACCTAAGCAACCTACAACATGCTCTCTGCAATTCTACAAAAAGCTCTGCAACTATGGGCCTTTGCCAGAGAGCGTCAGAGCCATTCCTGGTGGGTAACTTTCAGATGGTTAAAAGGCTTTGCCCAGTCATGCTCCCACATGGCCGTTTTTTTCCTACTCTTACCATCTTCCTTAAAATTTCCTTTTAGGGAAAATGAACCAGGGCTTAGATCACGTGAAAGCATAAAGAATTGCTTAATTCCCTGAGTTGTTCCACATCTCCAGTGGAACTCTTCCAACAGGGATTCATTTCTTTTCACTACAGTCGATCCTTGTCTAGTGCATTCCTTCTAATTCCCAATACTTCATTGGAGCTTATGCTGAACAAAGAACGCATTATACTCATATTGCCCTCATAAACGGGCAAATATGGTATTCCCTTATATTGCGTCTTTTTCTCCACACTGGAGTTATAGAAGGATCCAGACTTGTTGTCTTAAGACTAAGGATTTCTCTGCACCCCTTCACGTAGATCTCCATTTCTGGTTATTCAAAGTCTAGAATTTTTAAAGAAATCTAGACCTATCCTTCTGACTAGGAATATTCCACTGGTTTCCATGTAACCTTCTTCATGGTTCTTCCATGTGTAATCAGTAAGGGATCCTCTATCCATATTCTCAAGCAGCTCTTACCCCTTCTTGTTATTAAGTGAGTTTCTCTATAGATATATATATGTTTATATAAATTCACATATCTCACTCTGAAAGATTTGTTACTGTCCATATTAATGCTGTTCCAGCATACCATAGGGTTTAAATGGACAACCAAGTTTCTATGGTAGTTAGAAACTACCTTCTTTTACCGTAACCTCTCCGGGTTACTTTACCTCTGAAGCTCTCCATGTAAGTCATTATCCTAAGTGACATCACTTAGGGAAGACATTACTGATCTTCAAGAAATTGGAGGCTGCATCGCCTACTACAAATGTTTCTTTCTTTCATTTGGATAGAGGGGTCTTAAAGACCCTTCCTTTTTCTGCAAACCAGTCATTTTTATCTCCTCTCTTTCCTAGAGCCTTATTCTGCTCCAAGGACAAAGAGCTTCAAACTTTGGCCTACAGAAGCTTTTGCTTCTCATCCAAAGTCCAACCTCATTAAACTCCCCCAGTTTTTTCTTCTGGGATTAGTTCTAGCCATTAAGGCTTCTGACCTCTGCCTGTATTGCAAAATGTATTTCCTCTACCTCACAGTGAGGTATTTTCTTTGAGGATAATTTACTGGCTCTTAGCACCAGACCCATATTAGCCTCAACAAATACTTTCGCAATACTTTTGACTAAGGTCCACATTAGAAAATTGGAATTCAATATTTTACTAACATTTATGATCTACACAAGGACTCCCCTCTAGATGCCTTGTTTAGTCAAGCTGTTCCACAGCACACCCTTTTTAATTCAACTCCTACCCTCTATCCCTTGGATGCCTGAGGTTCTGGGAAATAGCATTGCCCATCTATTAGATTTGCAACATGCTGGGACCTCCTCCAGGCATCTCTAGCTTGGGAGTCCCCATATGTGAAGACTCATTCCTGCTTGTTCCTGGAGATAGCACAGTTACTTACCTGTAACAGGTGATCTCTGGGAACAGCAGGAATAAGTCTTCACAACCCACCCACCTCCCCTAGGAGTTCTCTCTCTCTCTCTCTCTCTCTCTCTCTTTAATTTGTCTACTTTCCTCCTTCGGTCTCAGCTACAAACCCAACTGATGAGAGGGAAGTGAATGGGTGGGAAGGCAGTGCGCATGCGTGTGGGATGCTCCCAAAAGCTTTCTTTTTGGATGCTGGGGAGCGTTCCCGCGCAGGCTCTGTCGGTACCGACGTACCCATTTGTGAAGACTTATTCCTGCTGTTCCCAGAGATCGCCTGTTACAGGTAAGTAACTGTGCTTTCCTCTGAGTGCAGTGGGCGCAGTCGACAGCTGTCTCCAAGACCCCATCTCAGTATTTCCTGCACGGCATAGTCTCTGGCTTGGTGGCAGGAGTCTCGGAACCTGCTTCGAGTTATACCCTTCCAAGCTTCGGCGCATCAGGTGGTCTTAATAATGGATGCCTAACTGGCAGGCTGGGGAATGCACTGCGAGGGGTGGCGCACTCAAAGGTCCTGGTTCCTCAAGGAGTCCCGGCAGCAGATCAACCTGCTGGAGCTCCGGGCTATTCGCTTCACCCTCAAGGTTTTCAGGAACCGCCTGCAGCATGGGCAACCAGGTCACGATGTTCTGTGTGAACAAACAGGGAGGCACCGGCTTCCACAGCCTCTGTTTGGAGGCGACAGCCTTGTGCTCCTTTGCGGTGAGCCAGGGCATGACCTTCCGGGCCACTTACCTCCCGGGTCCGGACAATACTTTAGCGGAGCGGCTCAGCAAAGTCCTTCGGCTGCACAAGTGGTGCCTGTGTCTCTTGGCAGCGCAGCAGCTTTTTGAGCATTGGGGGACTCCAGACCCGGGCCTCTTTGCCAGTCCTGCAAATTCGCAGCTCCTCTGGTTCTGCGGTCCCCTCCCGCACTCAGGCATGGTGGCCCCGGATGCCTTCCTTATCTCGTGGGGAACGAGCCTGCAATATGCCTTGCCCCTCATTGCCCAGACCCTTCTAAAGGTCCAGTGGGAAAGGGCCTCAGTGATTCTTAATAGAGTTGAGATGGCTCAGGCAGCATTGATTTCCCCTGCTGCTCTATATCTCGACGGAGCCCCTGGTCCTGCTCGGGTTCTCACCGGAACTGCTGATATAGGAGGAGGGTCTGCTTCTCCACCCCAATCTGAGGTCCCTATCCCTCACAGCTTGGCAGCCGAGCGGGTCGCTCTAGCCTCCTACCATCTTCCCGTGGAGATCGAGGACATTCTTTTGGCCTCACAAAAAATTTCAACCAGATGGGCTTATGCCTTCAAGTGGTGTCGGTTCTCAGTGTGGTGCTCGGAGCTCCGAGTGAATCCATTTTCATCCCCTATCATGCAGTACATGCTCCACCTCTCGCAGTCTGGGCTGGTCTAACTTGGTCAGGGTTCATCTGAATGCCATCTCAGCGAACCACCACCCCATCGAGGGGCAACCGCTTGTCTCTCATTTCATGCGAGGCCTGCTCCTTCCCAGGCCTCCTACCCACCCTCCTCCAGTGGAAAGGGACCTCAATGTGGTCTTCACGCAGCTGACCAAGCCGCCCTTTCAGCCCATGGCTACCTGCCCGCTGAAAAATCTGTCATGGAAGGTGGCCTTCCTGTTGTCTCTCACCTCCGCCCGGAGGGTCAGCAAACTCCAGGCGCTAATGGCCGAGGCACCATACATGAGGTTTTATAGGAATAGGGTGGTCCTGCGCACTCACCACAAGTTCCTCCTATAGGTTGTCTCAGATTTTTATCTCAATTAAGAGATAGTACTTCCCACTTTCTTCCTGAAGCCCCATGCCGACCGGGCGTCAGCGATCCTCCACACCCTGGATTGTAAGAGGGTTCTCTTTCTACCTGCAGCGGACTCGGGACCACCGCAGATCTGGGCAGCTCTTCATCTCCTATCCCAGTCGCCTTGGACTGGCGGTCACCAAGCGTACCTTGTCCATCTGGGTGGTGGACTGTATCGTCTTTGCTCATGCTCAGGCCGGGTTTCCCCTGGACTGCCGAGTCACGGCTCACAATGTCCCTGAGCGATGGCGATGTTGGTCGCTAGCCTGTGCTCCGTGCCACTGGTAGACATCTGCCGGGCCGCCATCTGGTCCTCCACTCACACCTTCAAAGTGCATTACTGCCTGGAGAGGGAGTCCCATCGGGATGCCGCCTTCAGCCAACCTGTACGCTGTAATCTGTTGGGGGTTTAAGCAACTCCTGCCCTCTGACTCTTCTTGTTCCAACTACTGGGAGCGTGGCTATCCATGGACCTGGGGTCCTTGGGCCTTCAGCTTTCACTGACAACTTCTCACGGCGCTGCCATGCTTTTTCCTACAGGTCCTAAGTAGCCTGTAGCTAGGGAGTCCCATATGTGAGGACTGACTTCCTACTTGTTCCTGGAGAAAGCGTAGTTGCTCACTTGTAACAGGTGTTCTCCAGGGACAGCAGGAATCAGTCCTCACAACCCTCCCTCCTCCCCTTGGAGTTGCTGTATATATTTTTGCCATCTTCTTGAAGGGGCTATAACTATGGTACCTGACTGAGTAAGGTGGCACCTTTGGGCGGGAAGGGGACCACGCATGCATAGTGGCATTCCCAAAGGCTTTCTTTGAAAACTGGGGAAATGCTCCGTGCAGACTCCATCAGTGCCAACGTCACCCATATGTAAGGACTGATTCCTACTGTCCATGGAGAACACCTGTTACAGGTGAGTAACTTCGCTTTCATGGCAATACTGTGTATGTTTTCCATTATATCTTTGTCTATTTCTACTCCCTCTGAGGTGGCTGTGTATGCAGTGCCAATGGATTTCCTTTTCCCTTTCTAATTTAACCCAGAGTGCCTCCTCTCTTCCTTTTACACCCTGCAATTCTGTAGCTTTAATATTTTATTTTACATATTGTGCCACTCCATCTCCTCTTCTTCCTACCCTGTCCTTCCTGAGTAAAGTATAGCCTGGTATAATTACATTCTAGTCATGGATATCTATGAACCATGTCTCCGTAATAGCCACTAAATCCAAGTCAGCCTCTTCCATTAAAGCTTCAACATCTGGGATCTTATTTCCCATGATATGGGCTTTTATACACACACATTTTCGGCAGATTCCAAAGAGTATATCTGCTTCTCGTTCATTTCAAAGGATGAAAAGTGGCTTTCCAAAGTCTACCTGGTGATAATTTTTTATGAACTCTTCCTCCAGGAACTTTTCCAAACCTCTTTCAGACCCTGTTAGTCACGTTGACTACATCTTACGGCAACAGATTCCATAGCTTGCTTATGTGCTTTGAGAAGAAAAGCTTTCTTTGATTTTGTTTTCAATCTGTTGGTCCTTTCATGGCAAGACCTTTTGTTTTTGTGTTTGAAAGGTTAAACAGCCATTCCCCATTTAACCGTTCCATCCCACTGACAATTTTATAGACCTCTATCATATTCCCTCTTACTTATCTTTTCTTCAAGCTGTATAGCCCAAATGTGTTTAGCCTTTCATCAGGGAGGTGATCTATCCCTTTTTATCATTTTTGTTTCCCTTTTCTAGTTTTTCTATGTCATTTTTTATACAGAGCAACCAGAACTGCACACACTTCTCAAAGCAAGGTGTGTTCGCACCAGAGAGTTATGCAGAGGCGTAATGATATTCTCAGTTTTCCTTTCCTTTTTGAATAATCCCTAACATTCTGTTTGCTTTTTTTGGTTCAAAAAGATGAGCAAGACCAGTTGATTCATGCAATCTGCCCAGTTTTTTCTGTCCATACTGCTAAGGCTGTTCAATTAGTCTTCATGTCAGATCAGTCCAGATGAGCAGGTTATGTCCCCCTGCCAGCAGATGGAGAGGAAAGACTTCAGAGCTAACTTCACTCCCCTTATAAGGGGCCATGTATTGCCTTCAGCTCTTCAGTATTTCTGTTGTTCCAGCAGATTGTTTATGCAAGATTTTATATACTACCTTTCCTGAACAGATGGTGCAGACATGTGGCCTGGTGCAACACTTAGGAACTGGCCACTCTCGGGAAGGCCATATGCCTATTTTCCGGGTGAAGCATAGGCTGAATCTGGGGAACACTCTGGGCAACAGTCCTTTGGGGCTGATTTCTTCCTCCCCCACTTGGGAACAAATTCTGTTGGGGTCTGAGTTCCCACTCCAGTAAGTCCAGTACTGGATGGTGTCTAGTGACTTTTCACCCTTAGTGGGTCTAACGGCAGAAATTACTGCTAGCATACTCTCTATACTTAGAGAGCAATACGGAGGCAGTAAAAGTTCAAAAACAAAAAAAGGTTTTCAGTTTAGCCTCTTCCTAAACTGCCTCCCAGTTTCTTAAGGTGCTGTCAGATTTGGACTCTGTTAGGAGATATGAAATGATCACACTCCCTCCTCTCACCCTGCGTTTGCTTCCAGTATGTCTATAAAGGGGGGGAGAGGGGGGGAATGAGATCTGTTCAGGGTTAGCACCCAGCCAAAAGCAAAGCTGAAGGGATTCCCCAGATTGAGCCCATGTGGTGCACATAGAATAAAGCCTGGTTAGCACTCCTGTTTTGGTGGGATTATTAACCATTTTACCGTTGCTTTGTACCAAAAAAAAACAAGTAAAACAGCCCGGGCCCTTTAGGTCCCTTTTACTCTCTGATAGACATATGGGGCAGTTGGTGGAAACTACATATCTATTCCCAGGCATGGCAGATCCTGCACAGCTTTATTCTCTATTGCATTAGTATTTCTGCCGGAGACGTCACAGGCATGAGGGAGCTTTTCTCTCCTTCCTCCTCTCTCCCACCTAGGGGCGCAATGGTGGGAACAGCCTTCAGAATTGGCTCTCTGCCTTTCTACACAGAGGAAGCTTCCCAGAGTGCCTTGAAGGCCAGATTAGGCTTGCAATGCATGAAAAATAACTGCAGCCTGAGAGTAAATTTTTAAACAATTATGATAATTCCTGAGTGGTCCTGATTCAGTAGCACCTTCAATTTCCATTTTCAGCCTTTCCTAGTCCTAATCTGTCTCATTGCCTGGAAGAAACTATAGGTTGACCTTTGCAATGTTTGAGCATTCCACTAACTGGGGCAAGAAGAAGATGAGATAGCTGGTTCAGCATACAGAGAAAGATTGCTTCCTAAGGAGGGGATAATTTCTCCATGGGGAGATTTGTTTTGGGAGAGGGGACCCGTCTTTTCTAAGGCATGACCCCCTCCCCCCCAACCGGTATCTTTTGGATGGACCATAAGAGATGGTAATTTGTAAGGGTCTCCTATAATCTCCAGGAACAAGCAGGAATGTAGTCTTCACATATGGGTGACATCAGCACTAACGGAGCCTGCGTAGGAACACTCCCCAGCATCATATAGGAAAGCCTTTGGGGATATTCCACTGCGCCTGCGTGACTGCCTTCCTGTTCTTCTGACTCCTTCTCCTTAGTTCTTCTTTTTCTGTGGAGCCATCAGGATCCTTTCGTGTCACCACAGAAAACCTTTCTCGGAATAGCGCTTCTGCCTTCCTGTTTTTTCTCCAGCATCGCTCCATGGATCTAAAGGAGTCTCGAGCTTCATCCAAGGAATCCAAGGAGACATCAAGAGGATCAAGGGAGAGTTCACGTTCAAAGCACAGAGACTCCCCGAAGACGTCCTCTGACATTGGCCGTCAAATCGAACACCCCCGACGGAAAGACTTTTCCTTCAAAGCCTCTGTGGGGAACCGGGAGGCCTCCAAGGCATCGATCTTAGCAGAGCCCCTGGTGCCGTGCTCTGGTACAGTGGCTGCAAGCCCCATTCTGTCTCTAGATCAGACACCGGCAATCTCGGATCAACACATGCCATCCATCAAGAAGACCTTAGCGGCTCTCCTAGCAACCACAGTACCCCAAGCACCAATGACTCCAGGACTGCTTACATCAGTACCAACATCGGAAGCAGTATCGGTACCGATATCGGTATTGTTGTGCAATTACCTGATGTCCACATTCTCTATGCCTCTGCTCCACCACCGGGACCGGTGTTGGGAGCCACATCAACTTGATCGATACCAGGTTCGGCACCGCAGCTAAGACAGCAAAGGGAGGGCATCGAGCAGGACCAATACTGGCAGCACCATTCATACAGTCATCGGCACAGACAACGCTCACTGAGATCAGATTCTGAGGCCTCTGATTCAAAGCGTCGGTCCCTCGACTCTGAGGAGCTACTGAATATAGCATCGGTATCAGAGCCGTCACCCCTAAGTACCACCTTCCACCAAAAGTTCACACCAGAGGATATGTCCTTCCAGGAATTTATTTGAGACATGGCGGCAGGGCTATTGATACCAGCCAAGGTGGAACCAGAGCCCTGGATAGAGGAACTGGAGATTCTACAGTACCCCATAATCCCAAAGGAGGCAATGATGTTGCCAGTTCATAAGATCCTACATAACCTGATGCTTTTTGCATGTGGGAGACCCCGCTTACAGTCTCACCCATCAGCAGCCACCTCAATACAATGTATCGAGTACTGGCGATCCCAGGTTTTCAAAAGATGCAGCTGCCACATCACTTGATGGCAGTTGAATCAACGATGCATCAAAAGTGGGAAAACACATGCATCGATACCCCCCAGCAGGGAATCGAGGAACCTAGATTCCTTTGCATAACGTTCTTTTTAGGCCTCCATGCTGGCAAGTAGGATTCATTTTTGCACCTTATATATGGGAATGTTACTTAAGGAAATTAATAAGGATTGGGAAGCCTTCTTTCCCTTCATCCCAGAGGAAAAGAGGCCAACTTTTGAGAAAGTCCTCAAAAACAGCCAGAATGTCTCCAAGTTTGTGAACAGAGCAGCCTTCCATGCATTTGAATCCACCAGCAGAGGATCAGCTATTGCCATCAGTGCTCAAAGATTAGCATGGTTATCGGACTTGGTTCTAGAACAATGGGTCCAAGACAAACTGGGTAGCATCCCCTGCACTGGGGAAAATCTCTTTGGTAAAAACGAGAGAGAAAAGACTGGAGAGCTTGAAACTGATGATACCACTCTGAAGAGGCTCTCCAGAAAGACTGCTGACCCCTCAAAAAAGAAACCAGCAACAAACAAGCCTTTTTATCCAAAATAGAAGAGGTTCTACCCTTCTTATTCACAACCATCTTACCAGCCTTAAGGCACGCAACAAGGACCTAAACCTGCTAAGAAACCCACAACTGTTAAGCAACAGCCAGCAGGCTAGCCACTAGCGACACTCAGCTTTTGACTCCGTCCTGGGGAACATGGTCATCTTGCCACTGCAAAGGCCCAATCCAACAAAAATAGCAGATCGACTTTGTTTTTTTGCCAGCCATTGGCAAATGATTACCTCAGAACAGTGGACCCTAAACATCATTCAGGAGGGGTACCAATTAAACTTCAAGCAACCTCCTCCGCCTCACTTCAGAGACAAATATTCTCTCCAGCCTATCCTTAGGGTCCTACTCAAAGAGGAAATCTCCAACCTGCTCACCTAAGGGGCCATAGAGAAGGTTCCACAACAAGAAGTTCACGAGGGCTTCTACTCTCCTTACTTCCTCATACCAAAGAAGTCAGGAGGATACAGGCCTATCCTTGACCTCCGAAATCTCAACAAATTCCTGGTCAAGGAGAAGTTCAAAATGATTTCCCTCTGAACCCTCCTACCCTACTTGCAGGATCAAGACTGGCTATGTTCCCTAGATCTCAAAGATGCATATACCCATATCCTGATATATCCAGGACACAGGAAATATCTTTGCTTTGCCTTTCAGGGGACCCACTACCAATACAGAGTCCTCCCCTTTGGACTGGCATCTGCTCCCAGAGTGTTCACAAAGTGAAAGTCAATGGTAGTAGCCCACCTGCAAGGCAAGGAGATCTTTGTCTTCCCTTACTTAGACAACTCTTTGATAAAGGCAGACTCTCCAAGAGAACTCTGCACTTCACTCAGAACCACCCTTGCAGCGCTGCAATACCTGGGATTTGTAGTAAACTTCTCAAAGTCCCATCTAACCCCAACCCAAAGTTTGGAATTCATAGGAGCAGTGCTAGACACTCAGCTATCCAGAGCTTTTCTACCACTAGACCATATGGACTGACTAGTAACCCTAGTCATCCACATGTGTCAACAGCTAAGCTCGACAGCTGGAGACTTCCTTTGTCATCCATAGTGCACATGGCCACATGTCATCCATAGTGCACATGGCCACATGTCATCCATAGTGCACATGGCCACATGTCATCCATAGTGCACATGGTGCCATATGCAAGATTATATGTGCACCTAGTGCAATGGACCCTAGCATCCTAATGGACACAATCCACAGGACACCTACGGGACATCATTCAGACCACCCACCCACTAGTCCAATCCCTCCTATGGTGGTGCACATCAGCAAACCTGCTGGAAGGGTCACCTTTTCAGATTCCTCACCATCTTCAAAATTAAAAACATGTCAGCAGAAATACTACAGGAACTTATCGGAACCAAAACAAGCAAAAGACCAGACAGAAACAGCACCAAGAACAACATACCAACACCCAGTCTATTTACAAGAACCAACAAATCCACATCCATGCGAGCTTTCTCTCTTGCTGCCCCTACTATCTGGAATGTCCTCCCAGATAAACTGAAAGCAATAACAGATATAAAAGAATTCCAGAAGCTACTCAAAACCACCCTATTCATCGAACAATTCAATGAAGATCACCAACCACCCAAATCACCCCACAAGCAAACCTAATCCACGACAACCACACCAAACAAACACCCCATTACTCTCATTAAGATATACAAAGTTAGATAATTGGTATAAGAGAATACTCCAGGTTTTTGATGTTATAATGTAAATGTTGATATTTCAAGTTCCTGGAATAAGTTGATATATGCAACCCCATTATGACTCTCCTACATCGGCTTCCAATAGACTCTCCTACTCGGCTTCCAATAGACTCTCGCGTCCGATACAAAACCATACTGAACCCATTCAAAATCAAACAGGACATCTCAACGGACAATCTTCAGGCTATCATCAGCTCTGACTCCAGCCCCATGACACACCCACATGCACCCCACAACGGACAATCTACAGGCTATCATCAGCTCTGACTCCAGCCTCAGACCCAGAAGGAAAGGTACCACAAACACCATCACAACCCCCAAAGAATTCACCTAAATGAGGCAAGCCACTTCAAAGAGAGCTATATCCCTGGCAGCACCCGCCATTTGGAACTCCCTCCCAGCCAGCTTGAGATCAATGATCGATATTAAGGACTTCCGAAAATCACTCAAAACAACGCTCCAACACAGAGCATTAAGGTGACATTACATTACTCTAACATTTACGCAGTATACCATCCCCGCCTGGCGACAACCCCCCCCCCCCCCACACACACACACACTCCTTGTATATAACTCACTGTAAATAGCTCAGTCCTGTATATATTGCACCCCAAATCAAATTGTACCTACCCACACACCCATAAACACTACCTTCACCACCACTGCATGCTGACACCCCGCACCACCCCAATTGATTGGTTTGCAGTGTAAACCGCTTTGATTCAAGGATAAAGCAGGATATAAATCTTTTTAAATAAATAAAATAAATAAATAAATTCCTCAACCTCAACACACCCTAACTATGGATGCATCCAAACTGGGTTGGGGAGCCTACCTGGAGTCGTCCACACAAGGCCTGTGGACGACTCAGGAGTCATCCTTACAGATCAGTTTGTTGGAACTTCAGGCAATAACGAAGGCCCTGCAGGTGTTTCAACACCACTTCTGGAACAACCAGGTGCGCATCAGGACAGACAACCAGGTGGAAACTTTCTATGTGAACAAGCAAGGCGGGACAGGCTCACTTCCCCTCTGCGAGGAGGCCTATCGCCTGTGGAACTTTGCCATCTCTCACCACATACACCTTTGTGCAGTGTACATTCCCAGTGATCAGAATCACCTTGCGGACAGGCTCAGTTGCATCCTCCACCCACAGGAGTGGAATCTAGACCCTTGCACAGTAACACAGATCTTCAAAGCCAGGGAAACTGCAGTCATCGACCTCTTCGCCATTCCACAGAACAGCAAACTCCCGAAGTTCTGTCCCAGCATTCTGTCCAAGCTAAACCAAGTAAACGATGCTTTCACCTACATTGGAGTCAAGGACTGCATTATGCATTCCCCCCACACCCCTACTACCAAAGACCCTTTTCAAACTCCATCTTGATGGAGGCACTATGATTCTCGTAGCCCCCTTCTGGCCCCATCAACCCTGGTTTCCTCTTCTACTTCGGCTGCAAGAGACACAACCAATCCGTCTGGACTGCAATCCGGGTCTTCTATCCCAGGATGACGGAGCAGTCCTATATCCCAATCTGTGATCTCTCCATCTGACTGCATGGCTGCTGTAGGGGTGATGCTTCAGCATCTCCACCTTCCTCAGAAGGTAAAGGACATTCTCCTGTCTTCCAGAAGTCCCTCCACCAGATGAGTCTACTCGTTCAAATGGTGCAGATTTGGATCATGGTGCTCACGAGATAACCTCAGTCTCTTCGACGCACCAGTGTCTGCACTTCTGCAATATCTATTGTACTTGTCCTTTTCAGGACTAAAGATCAATTCGGTTTGAGTTCACCTCAGTGCCATTGCAGCTTTTCATAAGCCAGTCGATGGTCATTCCATCTCGGCGCACTCCCTCAGCATGTTTCATGAGAGGCCTCCTCCTCTCTAAGCCACCTATTCGACCATCTCCAGTGGCATGAAATCTCAACGTGGTCTTGGCTCAGCTTCTCAAACCCACGTTTGAATCCCTAGTTTTTGCAGTACTTGTCTTGGAAGGTCATATTCCTAGTTGCATTGACCTCAGCCAGGCATATTAGTGAATTACAAGCTTTGGGACCCAACAGCTACTGGACAGAATTGAGGCTGGTGAGTCTTGCACAATGGAAATAAATGACATCAGGAACTTGTTCAAGTCAGGGTCACAGGGTTTACAGCCATGCATTTTGTGGGCTCCTGCCAGAGTGGCAGACATAGCAATCTCAGACTTGTTCAATTTCACCCTCTCCATAAGAGGCAATTCATTTCATTAAAGTCCTTGAACTTTAGGGACCAAAATTCAGAGGCTGGCTAGAAGTACTTTATGAGAAGCCCTTCCCACCTCAGGGACCACCCCCCCCCCCTCCAATATTGCTCTGTGTCAATCCAATTTCAGAGGCCATGAGCAATATTACTCAGGTAGCTCCCTCCTTTCCTCAGGAAGGTAGTCTTGGGCAGTGGATTTTGCTGGAGTGGACTCCTCCTTATTGCCAGGTGCTGTGTTCTGGCTATGCTTCTTTATGGCAGTACTTGGAGTCTTTTCTCACTTGATGGTCAGACTCTACTCAGTGGAACTTCCCTTTGCCCCTTAGTGTAGGCGTTATGGGCAGTGTTAGCCTGGTACAGGGAGCCACAGGGTTTTGGAGCTCAGTCTCTCTTGTAAGTACCTGTTCTAGGGGCCCCCATGCCAAAGAGAAGTCCTCTTCTCAAGTAGCTCCCTGAATGGATACAGAGTCATTCCCTCCGAGGACTACTACCAGATATTTGTTAGGTTCAGTATCCTGGATCTCTCACTAACAGTGCCTAGCTGTCCCTTTGTGTCAACCATAGCTCCAAGCCAGCACAGAAAGGTTCTGTAGGTGTGGAACTCTATGCTGGTAGTTATCCTGAAAAATAATTTAATCCTTCTTAGTCTCTGGAATATGGAGAAGCCATTCTGTCTCTGAAGAATAATGTCGTCTTGTGGCCTTGGAGTTCAGAGGTTCAAATTCTCACTTTCAGTGTTCAGATCTCCCGATTCCGCATCTACCCTGAGAATGGTACTTCTGCAGGTCCTAAGCTTCAGGACAATGGAGCAGTATGTGGTACCTTGGGCTCAGACCCACATACCCCTCCCAGTTCAGACTCCTTTCAGGGTAATCTTCATTAGCCAAGTGTCATAAGGCTACTTCTGACTTTCTAGGGAGATCAGATGGAGCCTGAACAGGTAACATTTTATGGTTGTTTCTGGCAGGGAATAGATTAGGAGTCCCCTTCATGAATATTGTGCACCATAAAGATGAGCCTGGTAGGCTGGGAAAGGAGTTGTGGTCTAGGACAACTGAAGCAGTGACAGTTTAGACTGAGGATGATCTGAGCCAGCCAACTAGCATTCCAGCAATCCTGGCCTCTATCTTATTATTTATGCTTTTCTTCTATACCGCTTTTTCCAAAGATCAAAGGCGGTTTACATTTAACATATAATGAACATGGTTTTACATGGAACAGTGTTTTTCATAACTATGTACATTTAACTTTTCATGAACTTTTCATAACTATGTACAATTAACTTTTCATGAACAATAACATGGAACAGTGTTTTTTTTCCATAACTATATACATAACTACATACTATCTTGGGAGAAGACAATCTAGGTGTTAGCAGGCAAGATAATTCTGTTGATGGGAACAAACCAAGAGGAGGCTAGAAGTCCTCAAGTGCCCTGGTAAGTGTGTTAGATTTGGTCTCAGATGGTCTCAGCAGCTGTCACCAGCAGTGGCTGGACTGGGCGTAGGCAGCCAGACACACTGCTGGGCCTGACCCTTCTATATGAAAAGGAGTAGTTGAGACTGAGTGGTCAGGTTGAAAAAGGATTTTTATTCCCCTCCCGGGGTTTGGATTTTCAAAACAGCACAACACACAAGAACTTAAGAGGTAGCCATACTTCTGGCAAAACTGAGGGTGAAAAGAAACACAGCTTCTTGCTTGAACAAAAACAGGGACACATTCAGCTCTCTACAAGGCACTCTTGTCTTCAGCTAGCGCAGAGAATTTATATCCGTCATTACCAAAGAGCAGTCCATGTCCTCAATATAAGGAGTGAAATTACTTGGCTCCGTGATCATGGGCTCTTCAACCACCTTACTGTCTTTAGGACAGAGAGTTTGGAACTTCCTTAAATCAGTCCCTGAATTTTCTTCACAGCTCTCTCCACAATATGGCAGGTAATTACCAGATAGCTTATAAAACGGCCCTGTTCTGTTCCTAACAGACTTCTCTCTTTGCAGTCTTCTGCAGGGCTTTAAAGACACACATTCATCTTCTTCACTCATACAAATATCTTCAAATGCATTACTTTCCTTTTCCCAAGGTTGCAAGTATTTAAGGCAGTTCTGCCTTTCACTCATACATGGTTCCTTACCAGCTGCCTTCCGTCCCTTCCACTGAACTCTGTGTCTGGGAAAATCTTCCTGCGTCAGAGGTGAGGGTTTCCTGTAGTTAATCCCTCTGCTGGCAGATAGCTTTCTTTCCCTTTTCAAATCCCTCCTGGGCTTTCTGCTCCAAGGCTCAAACAAAACAGAGTCAGCATGGGAGTATTCTGAACCTCTGTCTGAGACCTGCAAGTCTTCCCTTACTTGCCAAGCTTCCTGTTCCTCGTGAACTTCCTGCTTGCCTCGGTCTCTCTGATCCTCCAACTCTTCAAAACCCTCCAAACCTTCAAAAACCTAACCCTGTTTGCTTCACACGTTTTTTATACAGGTTTAGGGGCGTTTTCCTACCCATGTGCAAACTGTTCTCCTGATTACTTGGGGAGTGTTTGTTAGCTAGGCGTGCCTTCAGACCTCGTGTCTCAGCCTGCTTTGGTTGCCCATGGTAACTGGGAAGCTTTTGATCTCCCTGCCTGTCAGAATCTGTGCTAAACCCAGCAGATTTCTGTGTTTTAAAGGCACAGGGCAGATCTTCGGTGTCACACAGCACATATGACCGACACCTTCATCATACAGATGAAGTTTCTGAGGTAGTCCCTTTTGGGATCATGAAGTGCAAGGACTTGGAAGGAAGTGGCTGTGGCTCTATCAGGGGTCAGGTGGAGCACCTCCGCAAGTGGACCTCAGATCAGTTCAACAAATCTCCAAGACAAGCAAGTTCTTCAGCCAAAAGGGAAAAGCAGGAGCTAGGGGGCTGGGTAGCCTTATAGAACCAAGGCTGAGATTCAGTTGCCTGCATATATGTTTCTGCTGGAAGTTTTATAATTTGTCAAACAGAGAGCCCCTGAACACACCATGCTTTCCACGGGTGAGTTCTAGACTGGTCTGACAGGACTCGAGGAAAGGAAATTCACAGATAAGTTTAAATAAGAAACCTAATAGCAAGAATGGTGTTATCTACTCTGAAGATACTGGCTTAGTCATACCCTTGGTATTTTTCAATCCTGGTTAGTGATTCAGGTTTGGATTTAGTGATGAATTGGAACCCTAAACATAATTTCCTTTGGTTGTCCTATCTTGAACATAGGCTACTGAGAAGCTAAAGGCAGCACCAGCTGCCCTATGAGGGGCGTGAAGTTGAATGAACATTTTTCCCTGGCTCTATCTGCTGGTAGGGAGACATAACCCACTCATCTGGACTGGTCTGGCAGGTCTCAAGGAAAGGAAACGAACAGGTAAGTTTAAATTTCACCCTCTCACCTGCTAGCCATAGAGCAAGACTGCTTTTAAGATATTTCTCTTTATCCAGGGCAGAAGTTATCCTCTTTCTTCTTTGTACTGGAAATACCTAGAGTACCTGGGTAGATGAGCATACAGATCACCTATTGAGTTCACGTCTGGCACCCCTCCCTTCCCATGTGAGCCACAAAACTTGTAATAAACCAAATTAACTATTAGTATTAGAGTGACTACTGCCTGAATATCAGGCCACACAGATGCCACTATCTTCCCAATGGTACTGCAAAACTACCTGTGTGGCTATTTTCCTCTACTTGTCCATGGAGAAATCGGTTGCCCCTATAACCTGCATTGTCACTTAATCATGCAGCCACAGTCCTTTCACTTTTTTGTAACTCTGAATCCTCTGTGTTTGGACTCCACTTGTCTATATGCTTTGTTTTGCATTTTAAAATCAGTTTGTCTTATATCTGGTTTGTTCTTCCATTTGTTGTTACCATCTTGAGTATAAGGTCTTAAAATGTGAGAACTGTACTGCCGTCTTTTACAGGATCCAAAGGAATACCTCCCATTTTTAAACAAATTAAAGAAAATGGAAACCAGTTACCAAAGATACACAATAGACAAATATTTGAAAAGATACAAAAAGGCTCTTGGTCACATTAGTAAATGTGGTAAGTGCATATATTTTATTCATGCTGCAAGATCAATTTTAACCTACAAGTGCATTTATAAGTTGTGAAAAATAAAATAGGTGTACTGTTGGTTGCAGGAGCACTACCTAGAGTTTGGCTTTTTCACACATTAAGATGGACCTTTATCTTTGTAGAAGTTAACATTGACATAGTAAAGTCCCACCTCCAGTCTGGCAACCTCTATGCTGCCATGGAAGAGTAAGGTCTCCTGAGAGGAGTCAATCTCCTTGGTGTGGCAGAAAGTGGTCCTGTAGCTGGGATCTGCCCTCCAGATGATGCAGGTAGCATTCTCAGACATGCTTCCCAGGCAGAGCTCCAGAACCTTAGTGTGTGGCTAGTACATAGAAGAGGGCTTTATATTTGTTAGGAATGGGGCAGTGTTCTGGGGGAGAGGGGGCCTTTTCTAAAAAGATGGGCTCCATCTTACCCTAGGTAGAACCAGACTGCTGGCGGTAACCTTTAAAAAGGAGTGAGAATATCTTTCAAACTAGAAAATGGGGAAAGCCATCAGTCACTCAGGAGTTCAGGGTTTAACTATTGTATCTTTGAAGGCTACTAATATAACAAGGGAGTTAGGGCATCTTGATAGAGAGATTGCAATAAAGATAAAAGTAGCCCATGTGCCTTTAAGTAAAGAGTTGAAAGATTCCAACATACTTCTTAACTAATAAGCAGGTTGTTAAGATGACCAAAAGAAGATACTTTGAAATGCCAAAAGTTTAAGAAATAAGATAGAATATATATATATTTACTAAATGAACAGTAGATGTAATTGCCATCTCAGAGAGAGGACAATAACCAATGGGACACTGATAACAGGATGCAAATTATCACAATGATAGCTTAGATAAAATAAGTAGGGCGTGGCACTAAATGTTAGAAGGCAGTGAATCAAATAGGCTAACAATTCTGCAAGAAACACTTCAGAATCTTTATGGCTAGCGTTTCCTGTGAGAAGGGGAAGGGAATAGCATTTATTTATTTATTTAACAGTTTTTATATACCGCGCTATTCATCATCAGCGCGGTTTACATTTAACAACCTTGTACTTAAGCATAAAACAGATGTCAGGTTTACAGATAACAGGGAGTGAAACCAGGATAATGGGGATAACGATAAGATAAGGTAATAACAAATATTCATAACTATTTACAGCAAATTAGAATAAGTTTTGAGCTTCGTAGGTTAGGGATTGCGAGATTTTAATCTGGGGCGAGCAATGGAGTTTAGAGGCCTTACTTGACTAACCATAGTCATTGGTTTGGGTTGGAAGGGGGGAAGGTGGGGAGCTAATGCCTTGGAAGAAGAATTGAAGGAAGAGGTGTGTTTTTAGAGATTTTCTGAATTGGGACAGGTCTTTCTGTGATCTGATGTTAGGAGGTAGCATGTTCCAACATCTAGGGGCAAAGGATGAGAATGCTCTCATGGTAGTCATCTGTGTGAGTTTTGTTAGGTCTTTTGGGACCATTAGTGTGTTTTCTGTTACAGATCTTCTAGCTCTGGTGTTTTGAGAGTGGTGAAGGATGTCAGAAAGCGAGGATGGTGAGATTTGGTGGAACGCTTTGAAGGTCAAGAGAAGGGTTTTGTATAAGATCCTACATGTTATTGGGAGCCAATGTAGTTCAAACAGGATGGGGGTAATATGTTGACTCCTTGAAGCCCCATATAGAACTCTGGCTGCTGTATTCATGGCCAACTGTAGAGGGTTCAGCGTGCTCTTGGGAAGGCCATGTAGCACAATGTTTGCATAGTCGAAGTGAGGGGTGACTAATGCCTGGAAGGTTGTGCGGAAGTCATTTGGTTCGAGCATGGGTCTGAGGGGTCGTAGAGTCCTGATCTTGTGATATATGGATTTTACTGTACTTTTTATGTGTTCTTTGAAATCCAGCCTCTGGTCCAGTATGACACCTAGGTAACGTATCATGGTTTTGACTGGTAAGTCAGCATCTCTTGTTCTTAACGTTGGTGGAGGAGAGAAGTCTTTATTCCTTGTGACAATCAGGACTTCTGTTTTTTTAAAATTGATTCGGAGATTTTGTGTGAGCAGCCAATCTGAGATTGCATTGAAGCAGGTGGTTAAAGGTGTGTAGTCGGGCTTTATCACATTAACTGGTGTGAATATAAGCACATCGTCAGCATAGATAAGGCATGAAATTCCAAATGAGCCGGTGATGTTGCAGATTGGCTGCATGTAGATATTAAATAGCAAAGCCGAGAGGGAGGAACCCTGCGGTACTCCTTGCTTCTGTCGGAAAGGCTGGGATGTAATGTTACCGATCCGGACCTGTTGCCATCGGTCCTCCAAATAAGATTTACACCAGTTCCAAGCCGTTCCTTGTATCCCTTTTTCGTGGAGCCGTGCTAGCAGTTGGTCATGGTCAACGGAGTCAAAAGCTGCCGCTATGTCTAGGAAGACCATTGCAACTCCATTTTTAATATTGTCTATTGTATTAATGAGCGTGTTCATTAAAGAAGTCAGAAGAGTTTTGACTCCGTGTGCTTCTCTGAATCCATGCTGGTTTGGATCTAGTGGTGCTTCAGAATCGATGTGTTGTTGAATCTGCCTCAGTGTAACCTTTTCAAGGATCTTGGCTAATAGGGGAATGCTTGAGATTGGACGGTAAGAATCTTCCTTCTTTGGATCCAGTTTATTGTTTTTCAGTAAGGGACGAATGGAGGTCTGTTTGAGAGCTGTTGGGAATATCCCTGTGCTGAGTGATTGGTCGGCTATGGATGCTATGTATGGGCTAAGCTCTGTTCTCAATGCTTTGATCCAGTGGGCTGGGCATGGGTCATTAGGGGCGGTGGTGGCATTGATGGAGGTTATAATTTCTTCAATTGATTTCAAAGTTGGAGATGAGAATTTATTAAGTATGAATTGGGCATTGGAAGGTTGTATGGTTTCACTTGAGATTGCTGTTGTGATTTTGATCATCTTGGACTGAATGTAGTCAGCATATAGTTATGGTTGTACATGTTCATGTTGTGGTGATATAGGCTCTCTGGTTAGGGATTTTACTAATTGGAAATGATCTCTCGGTTTGTTAAGAGACCGGCTAAGGAGTCTTGCATGATATTCTTTTCTCTTATCCCAGGTTAGCTGACGATGGGATTTGTCAGACGGCTGCCTAGGGTGAGAACTTACACAATCTTGACGATGCATATATTCATATGATTCTTGCAAGGTATTGTGGGTATTGTAGTTCATTCACTCCCAAACACAGCTGATGACAATAATTTGAGTTGTGAAACCAAGTGGTAAGATCAATAAAATACTTCTTTTATTGATGGGGTTTAATTCACCCAGCACATGTATGCTTGATAGCACTATAAATGAGGTTACTTGCTTGCAGTGTTTAAAGGGATAACAAAAAGTCACAAAGTAAACCAGAAAACAACCTTCAGCTTGTCAGGCAATTAGCTAATGTTTTCTTAGCAAATAATTACCAAATACAAAGGCACAAAGAAAAGAATAAACTTTGCTGGTTAGGTTAACTTCTGCTTATTTTCCACGCTGATCTCAGCAGTGATTCTCCCTTGCTCACACACACAATCAGGTGCAGCCCTAATTACTATCCATGGACCAGCTGAAAGCCTTTAGCTGGCTGGCTGCTACTGTGTGAGCCCAAATCCTGCTTTAAGAGCTGTTTGCAGTGGAAATAAAGAACAAAGTTAGGTTTCTTTGTGATGGCTGATGTGTTTGCTCATAGAAAACTAGCAATAGCATTTAGATAAAGAACAGTCCATGTAAATAGTTTCATCTGCTGTATTTCCCCCTGCATCAACAATCATAGGGTCAATATCATACATTGGCACAGATGAGTCTTTCATTAAGGCACTATCATGAGAATGCTTATTCCCTTGCTGCCATTCTCTATTATAGATAGGGTCTGGATCAGTGTTCATACCTGAGCCTCTCCTGCTATCATTATTCCTCTCTGTATAGCCTGGCCAATATGTAATCCAATTCTGATGTCCAGCCTTCCAATCTTGATCCCTGGACGCTGGATCTTCTCACATACCTTCTGGCCTTGGTCTGAAAGTCCCTTCCACATGCAGTCTTCTCTCTTCCAGGTAGCCACTGGTGATTCCTATCTCTGCCACTCCATTCCTCTGGCTGAATCCAGTCCAATGGACTCTGCTGGCTTTTGGAATACCTCCCAGTATGAGTACTGCCTTGGAATCTCCCAGACCTTCCAATGGCCTTTCTTCTCTTCCTTCCAGAGAGTTTCCTTCTCTCTCTATCTGCTTGGCTTGGCTTCTGTTTCTCCAGGTGATACTGGTGCTTGTAGCCGTTGCTGTCTCTGTATCTCTTCCTCCCTCTGTAGCTGAAACTGTTTCCTGAAGAATAAGCTCTACTCTTATCCTGTTCTAATGTGTGCTGCTCCCTAACACAGCGCAGCTGTGTTGAATCAGGCCCTGCCCTTTGAGATGAGTGCTTAGGGATTACCTCATAGCTCTCTTGATTGCACACACATTCTCTCACTTCAGCCTCCCTCATGGCTGCTGGAAACCTGGTGCATTCTGGGACTGGTAGTCTTTTATGTGAAAACTCTGTTTTCTTGCTTCTACCAGAACTGACAGGTTGCTTGTTCAGAGTCACATCATCTTTTCTATAGCTCCTACCTGAGCTATGATAAGCTTCCTTATCACAGATTTCAAGTGAGATAAGTAAGTGGCTTAGACATCAGGGTTCAGAGAATGTCTCCATTTCCTCTCTAATTTCCTCAGTTGATGTAAGGAGGCTCGTAACTCAGCAGAGAACCATGGCGCGTTCTGTTTCTTGGGTATAGGCGAGTTGATAAAGGTTTGATTGTCTGTGGTGGGAAGCTGAGCGGATAATCCAATGACACGGTTCCAGTTCAGTACAGTCTCATTGATGTTGTCGGGTATATGAGAGAGTCTTGGGATGATTTGGGAAGTGATCGCGTCTCTGTCAAATGGTTTGAATCGTGTTTTTGAAAGTGGATTGACGTCTGATGGTTTGCCCGGAGATTCCTCAGCTGGTATGCAGAATGTGATAAGATTATGATCGGACCAGGGGACGGGGGTTGTTGAGAGCTCAAGTTGGTTTAGCGAGTAAACGGATGAGGATGGAGCGAAGATGAGATCGAGGAGATTTCCTTGTTTATGAGTAGGGTTTTTTACGATTTGCCTATATTGTAGGAGGAAGGAGTTTGATACTGATGGCAGTGTGGATGCCAGATTGAAGTCTCCCAGGAGCCAATTAGGTTTGTCAGGATCTTTAGGATTAATAGCAAGATCAATTATGTTTGAGAAATCATCAGCTGGAGCATTTGGGGCTCTGTAGATAAGATTTATGGTATTAACTTTGTTGGAGATGGATAAGGTATTTATGTGGTTTGTGACCATTGTAGAGGTGGTGTGGTATTTTAAATCAGTTCTTGCTATGTCATGGCGCAAGGCAGATAGTGCCTATAAAAGTAGAGGAAAATACACAGGGCAGTTTTAAAACCGGCAGTGCAAAGCACATGGCTAGGGGTTGCTATGAGCAACCAAGCAAAACAAGAGCACCGGCTGTAGGTAAACGCCCAGGAATAGCATTACGTCATAGCTCATCAGAGAAGCAGAAACAGCTGCAGGGATTAGAGCTAACAAGAGGCTCAAAGAATGACGCACATAAAATAAGGTCAGTCTTGAGCAAAGCAGAAGCACGCAGAGAGAGGAGCAGAGATACCGACAGAGACGCAAGCAGGGAGTCAGACTCAGTCTCAGATACAGAGAGAGAAAGAGACACTGAGAGGACTCACGGGAAAGGAAAGAGCAGAGCTCATGAGAGCCAGGAGTCATACCTGAAAGCTTCTGACATGGAGTCCATCTGCACCTCAGAGGAGTTTGCCCAGGAGGAATTCTCAGAGGTTAGTGCTGGAAAGTTGGGCTGCACTAAGCCAAAGTCCGGTTGGGGACAGAGAGAGATTCCAAGCTGCAAACCACGAGGAGCTGGGAGAGGGAATAACCACGGGAGCAGGTACCTGGGGAGCAAAAGCTCTTATCCAAAAGAGATTTCCCACCTAAGAGAAAGACGTCCTGTGAGGGGAAGTGAAAGGGAGAAAAGTTTCAACTTCCCGGTTGCAAAACAGACAGGCAGAGCTCAGCCTGAAGAAAGGCATAGTACCTGGAATAGAGGGGCACTGAATTTTACTCCCAATGGTCCTGAAGTGTATGGCCCTCTAAGGGGAGAATCCATAGTGCACGGTAACCAGCCTTTCTGCAGTGATAGAGGGGAGAGAAGCTCTGGCCAAGAAGAGAGGAGACTAATAAACTCTGATACACATTACAGCCCTGCAAAATATAATAGCCAAGAAGTACACGAGGACATGGAATGTGACTTCTGTGAAGAGAGCTCAGATATTTGCAAAATGGACTGTACATTGGTGTTTTCCGATAGTGTGACCTCTTTTTGTTAAAGCCTGAGTAAAGCCTGCATAAGAGAAATCTGTGGAGGAACACAGATTTCACTGTACAGCTTTTTGGATTGGAAAAGCCTTTTTTTCCCTTTTTGTTTAGTTAAAGCTGACAAGAAGCATTTTTGTTGTAATTTGTAGTCCCCATTTGTGTTATGCCAGTATTATGGTTTAATTTCCTTTGACCTTTGTTGCAAGAATTCTCCCGGGAAGGGAAAATAAATACCTCTTTAAGCATAGCTACTCGACCACAACTACCTTCTTATTTGATTAGCTATTGGGACTCCAAATCCCAGAGGGCACTACTAAGTCCTTGCTACATACGAGGAGCCTCACTGAAGCCCCAGGCCTTCCGCCTCAGGGGTAAGTAGGTGAGTGACAAGTGGCGTAGTTGGCAGGATTTTTGCGCAAGATTCAAAAGGACAAGCACAAAAGGACTACAGTCTGCTGGAAAAGGAAAGCAGTCATCCAGAAGGAGAGAACCGTCAGGAAGATTTCTGCTTCCAGGTGCTGGACCCGGAGAAAACTTTCTCACAAGCTGACCCCTGCATGAAGGCTCAGGTAAAAAGTACCTAGTCAGACGTGGGGAGGATAAAGTGAGAAAGGGGGCGCTGGTGGGCAGAGAAAGGGCAGTGGAGAAAAAAAAAAAAGTTGCGGTATCGCACTTGGTTTTTGTTTTTGTTTCTCTCTGTAGGTACATCAAGGCGAAGGAGGGAGCCACTGGATGTAGCCCATTGGATGAAGATGCAGTGGGATAAGCAAGTCGAGCTTATCCACTACCTTCAGGAACAGACCACAAGGACCAAACAGGAGCAGCAGCGGCCCTTGATAGAGACCATGGACGCGCTTTTAAAGAAGCTGCTAGACGCCGCAGCGGACGTCCCCATGGCACTCCAAGCCGCAGGTCTGAGGTCGTATGGTGCCTTTGCATTAGGACAGTTACAACCGCAGGACAATTTGGACGATTACTTAGACGCTTTTGAAAGGATAGCTACCACCCTGAAATGGCCAGAGGAGCAATGGGCCACCCGGTTTGCCCTATCGCTCACAGGCGAGGCCCTTTCAGCGTATAAGGCTATGCCAGCAGAATTAGCTTCCAATTATATTGAAGTGAAGAAAGCGGTAAAAGATAGATTGGGGCTCACCCCACTTCACTATCAAAGAATGTTTAGGGAGGCAGTAATTAGGCCTCAAGAGACCCCCAAGGCCCTAGCACAGCGATTAAAAAGTGTAGCCAAAAAATGGTTGCTAGCCGAAGGAGGTACCTTGGAAACAGTCATTGACAAAATTGTGCTAGAACAATTTATGCAGGCTGTTCCCAGGGGTCTTACAACTTTTCTGACGCTCCAGCACTGCCAAACCTCGGAGGATGCAGCCACTCTTGCGGAGTGGTATTTCGCTGCCGAGAGGACCGACACCTCAGGCCAAGGTATCTGGTTGGCAGCTGGTAGGAGGAAAAGTGGCAGAAAAGAAAAATATGGGCCTGATAAGATGTATAAACCTGAAGTGTTGAATGTCAATGTCTCTGATGGTAATGTCTATTCTGTACCCAAAGGAAAATGTTTTAGGTGTGGAAAAACTGGACATTATCAGAGATCCTGCACAGAACGAACCGTCCTGGTGACAGGGACAGAGGAAACAGAACAGGATGAATTCCGTATACAGGTCCAAATAGAAGGTATTTACACACTGGCTCTACTTGACTCGGGGGCTGACCAGAGCATGATTTCGAAGAGTCTCTGGGAAACCATTGAGGGGCACCGCCAGTCGCCCCCGAGTCAAGAAGAAGGCTAAGTCCGGGTCAAGTGCGTGCACGGCGCATTTGTCCCGTATCCCCTACACAATGTTTTAGTACAAGGGCTGGGCACCATCAGAGAGATGAGGGTGGCCGTAGTTCCCAAACTACTAGAGGATGTTATACTGGGGAAGGATTGGCCTCCCTTTCATAATGAATTGGGAAAGGATTGGGGTATTAAATTAGGTTTAGTATCCACTCGCTCTCAAGCGGGACCCTCTGGGAAGGGAGAGAAGTCAGTGGAAAATGCTGAGGAACCCGAAGGGGAGGAAAATGCCCAAAGGGAGGACCCAGATGAGGAAGGGCTAGCTTCCCTCCCTAACCATGATGACTTAGTACATCCCCCTGATAAAGTAGGGAGGAAAGATAAACCCAGGAAGCGTAGGGAGAGATACTCTAGGACCCGGGGGAGGGCCGAGCTAGAAGATGCTGTAGGGTTGCCCTGGGTACCAGCAGAGGTAGTAAGAAAATTTCCTTCATTTCCCATGGAGCAGAGAGCTGACCCAGCGCTTAAAAGGGCGTTTGAGTGGGTGGAGGAAATTAGACAAACCCTACCAAGGTTTTTCTTGGAGAATGATCTCCTATACCGAGAGTGTGTAAACCCCCATAACGATGCCATATGCAAACAGCTAGTTGTACCTGTGACCTTTAAAGCTAGCGTATTAAGATTAGCCCATGACCACCCAGTGGGGTGTCACAAGGGGATCCAGGGGACGCTGGACCAAATCTTAGCTAGATTTTATTGGCCCGGGGTTTTCAAGGAGACACGACAATATTGTGAGGCATGCCCTAGCTGTCAAAGAGTGACAGTCATAAAGCCTAAGGCAGTACCCATGGTGCCAACTCCCACCATAGCGGCTCCTATAAGCCGAATGGGCGTAGATATAATAGGACCTCTTTTGAAGACACCAAGGGGGTTTCAAGTATATCTTGGTCATAGTGGACCATGCCACGCGGTTTCCTTGGGCCATTCCTTTGAGAAACACATCCGCCAAATAAATAGCCTTAGAGTTAATCAAACTTTTCTGTGAGGTAGGTTTTCCCAGGGAAGTCCTGACTGATCAGGGGAGTAACTTCCTGTCAAAACATCTGGCTATGGTCTGGGAAGCCTTCGGCATCCGCCATATACGGACATCAGCATACCATCCACAGTCTAACGGGCTCGTGGAGCGTATGAATCAGTCCATTAAACAACTATTACGCAGAGGTTTGAAGGCGGGGGAAATGAATGAGTGGGATACATTACTCCCATTCACGCTATACGCATGCAGGGAGCGCATACAGGCGTCCCTGGGGGCATCTCCATACGAGTTGCTGTTCGGCCGTGCTCCAAGAGGCATCTTGGACATCCTGCAAGAGCAATGGGTAGAGCCGAACATGCAAGAGGTCGGCGTACCCCAATTCCTTAAGGAGTTGAGACAACGTCTAGAGAGGACATCCAGGGCCTCTATAGAAAATTTAAAGGCCAATAAAAATAAGCAAAAACAGTATTACGACAGGGGCACCAGACCAAGGCAGCTAAGTATAGGCGACAAAGTGCTTATCCAAGTATCTGACCCCGGACCGAAATTCGAGTCCAGGTGGAAGGGCCCTGGTACAGTGATAGGGAAGGTTGGCCCAGTATCCTACTGGGTGGAAAACGAGAAGGGCCGCCAACAGACATATCACGTAAATGTACTCAAGATGTGGAAGGACAGGTCAGCCACTGCCAGCCTAGTTACTGTTATATACCGAGATAGGTCTCAGGCAGTATTACCTCGAGATAGGTCCCGAAAGGAGATTCCGGGCTGTCAGGTAAAATCTGCAGCCCGTAATATTTTAAGGGGGGGGGGGATCTGTCATGGCGCAAGGCAGATAGTGCCTATAAAAGTAAAGGAAAATACACAGGGCAGTTTTAAAACCGGCAGTGCAAAGCACATGGCTAGGGGTTGCTATGAGCAACCAAGCAAAACAAGAGCACCGGCTGTAGGTAAACGCCCAGGAATAGCATTACGTCATAGCTCATCAGAGAAGCAGAAACAGCTGCAGGGATTAGAGCTAACAAGAGGCTCAAAGAATGACGCACATAAAATAAGGTCAGTCTTGAGCAAAGCAGAAGCACGCAGAGAGAGGAGCAGAGATACCGACAGAGACGCAAGCAGGGAGTCAGACTCAGTCTCAGATACAGAGAGAGAAAGAGACACTGAGAGGACTCACGGGAAAGGAAAGAGCAGAGCTCATGAGAGCCAGGAGTCATACCTGAAAGCTTCTGACGTGGAGTCCATCTGCACCTCAGAGGAGTTTGCCCAGGAGGAATTCTCAGAGGTTAGTGCTGGAAAGTTGGGCTGCACTAAGCCAAAGTCCGGTTGGGGACAGAGAGAGATTCCAAGCTGCAAACCACGAGGAGCTGGGAGAGGGAATAACCACGGGAGCAGGTACCTGGGGAGCAAAAGCTCTTATCCAAAAGAGATTTCCCACCTAAGAGAAAGGCGTCCTGTGAGGGGAAGTGAAAGGGAGAAAAGTTTCAACTTCCCGGTTGCAAAACAGACAGGCAGAGCTCAGCCTGAAGAAAGGCATAGTACCTGGAATAGAGGGGCACTGAATTTTACTCCCAATGGTCCTGAAGTGTATGGCCCTCTAAAGGGAGAATCCATAGTGCACAGTAACCAGCCTTTCTGCAGTGATAGAGGGGAGAGAAGCTCTGGCCAAGAAGAGAGGAGACTAATAAACACTGATACACATTACAGCCCTGCAAAATATAATAGCCAAGAAGTACACGAGGACATGGAATGTGACTTCTGTGAAGAGAGCTCAGATATTTGCAAAATGGACTGTACATTGGTGTTTTCCGATAGTGTGACCTCTTTTTGTTAAAGCCTGAGTAAAGCCTGCATAAGAGAAATCTGTGGAGGAACACAGATTTCACTGTACAGCTTTTTGGATTGGAAAAGCCTGTTTTTCCCTTTTTGTTTAGTTAAAGCTGACAAGAAGCATTTTTGTTGTAATTTGTAGTCCTCATTTGTGTTATGCCAGTATTATGGTTTAATTTCCTTTGACCTTTGTTGCAAGAATTCTCCCGGGAGGGGAAAATAAATACCTCTTTAAGCATAGCTACTCGACCACAACTACCTTCTTATTTGATTAGCTATTGGGACTCCAAATCCCAGAGGGCACTACTAAGTCCTTGCTACATAAGAGGAGCCTCACTGAAGCCCCAGGCCTTCCGCCTCAGGGGTAAGTAGGTGAGTGACAGCTATTATGCAGACTCCTCCCCCTTTTCTGTTTTCTCTGTTGCAGGTGTAAATAGAGTAGTTAGGTGGGGTAAGTTGGTTCATTAGGACATTATCAGTATTGGAAAGCCAAGTTTCTGTGACCAGAAGGATATCGAGTTTAAGGTTTGATATAAGGTCAATGATAGGCCATTTGTTGCAGGCTGAACGTGCGTTAATGAGAGCGCACTTGAGGTCATGTAAGGTGGTTTTTAGATTGGATGTTGCTTCGAGAGGTACATAGAGAAGGTAGGTGTGTCTGTTGTTATAGGTACTCTGTGGGTAGTGGTGTTGATTTTGGTGGGGTTTCCTATGCCTGTATTGGTGTATAGGAATAGTGTTGAGGTCAGTTGATAGAGCAAATGAGGCATGTGAGATACCAGAGAGTATGGAGAGGAGCAATAAGGCGATCGTAATAGTGGCCATGGTGCTTCTTACAGAGTGTTAAGTTATTGTGGTGGGGGAACAATGATGATATATATGCCAGTGAGTGGAGGGGAAAGTAGTGGGAAGGTGGGTCTAGGATTCAGTATCTGGGGTGGATTTGTTCTTTGTCTAGCAATTGTAACAGGTGCTATGAGGGACAGTTGAAGAGAGATACTTTGTAAACAGTCCCAATTTCAAGATGGTGGATACAGTGAAGATACTTTGTGCAACAATCCAGTTACAGGGTTGTAGTTACAGAGAAATTATAGTTACAAGAAAGCAATTACAAGCAGGGTACTTTGTATATCAATCAAGTTACAGGCTAGTAGTTATAGGGGGATATTTCTCAGAATAATCTCATATACAGATATGTTGCATTGTCACATTTAGCAATTAACAGGGAATAGATAGCCTCTTTATGGTAGAGGTAGGGATTAATAAGTGATGGAACAGTTAGTTGGTTGATCAGTGGTCAGTTTGAACTCAGTTTATGCTGTTGAGCTTGAATAAGCCATGAAGATTGTTCAGCTCGCAGAATTAATCACGGCAGGGTAAGGTCAGGTGTTTGAGCTGTTCATCAAAGTACGAGACGGTTAGAGATTCAGCCCTGTTTTACGATCCACACCTAAGGGCCACGCCAAAGGGCCCTCTGGCGAGGCCTTTAGGCGTGGGCGCACCCGATCGGCGCCGGTTTTAACTGTGCAGCACGCTGCCCCGATTGGGCAGCGCTTCTGGTGGGGGTGGTGCTCCCTCGGTGTTCCGGCCCTCATAGAGTGTATATCACCATCTGCCTGGCCAGAATGAGCAAATAGGCAATGAAATATTAACAGAAATCAGGGAAGCTAACAAAATGGGCAGCACAATAATAATGGATTATTTCAATTGCTCCTATATTGACTGGGTAATGCTAGGGAGGTAAAGTTCCTAGATGAAATAAAGGTGGAGCTATTTGAGACCTTGTCTTTAGTGGAACACAGGATCTGGTGTGAGAGGTAACTATGTTGGAGCCATTTGGCAATAGTGATAATAATAGCATGATCAAATTTGATTTAATAAATAGAGGGAGGGACAGAAAAAAATATATTGTATTAGCATTTAGCTTTCAAAATGAGGAAAACGGTTAGAAAAAACGAAAAGGAGCAATTGCAAGGGCTAAGAGCTTACATCAGGCTTCAACATTGTTTAAAAATACCATCTTGGAATCCCAAGCCGGAAGACCTATTTTCCCAATGGAAAAAGGTGAATAGTGTTGTACCCAAGGGATCTGTGCTGGGCTTGCTATTTTTAACGTATTCATAAATAAATAACTTAGAAATGGCAATAACTGGTAAGGTGATCAAATTTGCAGGTGACGCAAAATTATTCAAAGTTGTTAAAATGCAAGGGGATTGTGAAAAATTGCAAGAGGACCTTGATAAATTGGAAGACTGGATGTCCAGATTGCAGATAAAATTTAATGTGGGCAAGTACAAAGTTATGCACTTAGGGGAGAACAACCCAAACTACGGTTACACAATGAAAGATTTCACATTATGAACCATCACCAGGAAAAGGATCTAGACGTCATTGTGGACATACTTTGAAACCCTCTGTCCAGTGTGCAGCAGCAGCCAAGAAAGCAAATAGAATGCTAGGAATCATAATGAAAGGAACGGAGAATAAAACCAAAGATGATATAATTCCTCTGTATCGTTCTATACTGAGACCACACCTTGAATACTGTGTGCAATTCTGGTCGCTATATCTTAAAAAGGTTATAGTAGAATTAGAAAAGGTACAGAGAAGAGCCACCAAAATGATAAAGGAGATGGAAGGATACCCTCTGAGGAAAGGCTTAAAAGGTTAGGGCTCTTCAACTTGGAAAAAAGATGCCTGAAGGAAGATATGATAGAGGTCTATAAATCAATGAAAGGAGTGGAACGGATAAACGTGGATCAGTTGTTTACTGCATCAAAAAGTAGGAAGACTACAGGACATGCAATGAAGCTACAGTGTAACCCATTTAAGAGTAATAAGAGAAAATATTTTTTCACTCAATGTGTAATCAAACTCTGGAATTTGTTACCAGAGAATGTGGTAAAAGCTGTTAGTGTAGCTGGGTTTAAAAAGGTTTGGACAAGTTCCTGGAGGAAAAGTCCATAAACCATTATTAAGGAAGATCAGGGAAATCCACTGCTTCCCCTAGGACCTTTTTGGGAACCAGACAGAAAACTTTCCCATCCATGATCTAATGATGCATATACTTTGTTAAAAAGTCTGGATGAGTACCGGGCTGACTTTTAAACTGGCGTTCCTGCCAGAGGCAATCGATTGATGGTGCTGTCAGACCAAGGCTTCCTTTCTGAAAAGTTTCTGCAATAAAAAATCTCACAAAAATGACCTTGGGTCTTTTTGATGGACATGCAGGCAGAAGCAGAAATATGTTGGGTTGCTATTTTATTTTTTCAAAATATGGGTTATTGCTTTTACATGTGTTAAATTATTTTCTCCGGGAACAAGCAGGAAGTAAGTCCTCACATATGGGTGACGTCACCAATGGAGCCCATGTGGGATCACTCCCCAACTTCCATAGGAAGCTTTTGGGAGGACCATCGTGCATGCATGCTCGTCTTCCTGCCTGACAGGAGCCATCTTACTTCAGTCTTTTTTTTTTGTCTGATTCCCAGAAAAAGTAGATACCCTTGTGGTATGGTCTTTTGTCTTTTCTTTGCTTTTTTTCAGTTGTGTGTTCGATCACTGCCTCTTGCCTGTTCCCGGGAGCGTCGGTGTCTCTGTGCCACATTTTTACTTGGGTTCTTTTTTCTTTTTGAGACACATGGGTTTTTTCTCTCACACCCTCGTGGTTGGCCGGGACATTGGAGTCCCTTGACTTGGCAGAAACCATCTTCCCCAATATATCAAAGCCAACCAGTGGCTTTAAAAAGTGTACCCAGTGTAGCTGAACCATCTCGGTAATGAACCTCCACAGCTGGTGCCTTCCGTGTATTCTGTCTTCAGATGATGCGCAAGGGGCTCAGAAATTGAGAGAAATAATGGGAATCGCTGTTCGGTTCCTCCAAGTCATTGGTTTCGGCTCCACCATTGGCATCAACACCCTCGAAGGCCTCCGCTGAGGCCTTGACTTTGCATGGAGGTTGGGCCCACTCGGAGCCAAGAGGTTGCGGAGCATTGGATTGGCAGCTCTCCTTTGAAGAGGAGTCCTCCCAGAAGGACCGAACTCCAGCTGTGTTGATGTCAAAGGGCGATGCCGAGTCCTGGGTGAAAACCATGGGCACCAGCATTGTAGCCCTCAATGGGACTCTGAGGGGTGAGGGCCAGGAGCAGCCACTCAAGCTGCCCCGGCAGGAGGAGCCACCTCCCAAGGCCTCAGAGAGCTGGCGGGAGACTCCCGATGCTGTTACCATTGTGGAGTCCCTGCCAAGGGAACTAGTATCTGTAACTGTGGCTGCTGCACTGGCTCCAATGGCATCGGAGACTGCTCTCCTTTTGCAGCACATGGAAGCCCTCAAGTGCAGCCTGTCTTCGTTCCTGATGCAGCAGACTGTCTAAAACCCGATGACCTCAGCTTCCTTGACACCGGTGACAGCACAATCTACGGCAGTGGCCTCACCAACGGAGATGCAGCCCATTCTGGAATTGCATGCTCTTCGCCAAAAGGACAGCAGTTCCGGTACACGCTCAAGGTTCCTCTCAGACACCGATTTTCTCCCCTGAGTGTATCAGGGTTGGAATGCTGGGAGCCTCGGTCTCCCTCCACTCCTGCCAAACAACACCGACGCCATGAAAAATTGCACCAGTACTTCGATTTCCTCTCAGAATCTGATTCCAGTGATTGGGAAACTGAAGATGAATCACCTGAGACCATGCGTCATCGGGACATTCCCTCCGACCCCTCTCCTCTGTATTGTCACAGCCCCTCCCAGTGGCAGCGTGCTGAAGGGTCAGGGCGGACATTTATTGTTTGTTGAAGCCGGAAACTCTAACTTAGACCAGGTGCATTATGGTCCTTGTAGTTCCCTTCTTTATAAAGAACAGTTGTGTGAGCCTTGTGCAGGGTTAAATATAAGCTTTTATTCCCTTGATGCGCTAAGGTTCTCCAAGAAGACAACAGAATTCACCTTGATTCAGGGTTTCTAGCAAAGTATTTACAAAGTCCAAAACTGTTATAAGAGCTTCATAGTCTTTTCCATTCAAGCAGGATTTTTCAATATAAACAGGTTAAATAAACACAAAAAGCTTATTCTTTTCAACTCAACAAAGCAATGACATTTTTAGAGCATGTCTTATGCTATGACTCTGTGAGAGGTTCTATACTCTCAGCTACACAGAGAGTACAGTCCATAGGGTATTCAGGTAGCAATGATTCTGGCTCTACAAGGTCAGTTTGCATATCCTCTTGCTCAGATATGGTGTCTGCCAAGCCTGAGCTTTCCCTAGGCAAAACTGGTTGTACTTCAGTAGTTCTCTCCAAGACTTTCCAGCCTGGCTGGACCTGGTCTGGCAAACAATTAATATAGCTTTTATCTAGGACCTTCTGCACAGGTTTCCAAAGCTTTCCCCAGCTTTGTTTCTCATAGCTATGGCTCTCGAGTTTACAAGCCTTTCTAGGACCTGGCCCACATTCAGGAAAGGAGGTGTGAATGTACCTTTGTTCTCTGAGACGTGCGTTGCTGGTATTTCCTCTACCAGGCACTCTCCTGCTTACTCTGTCTTCCCTGGAGACTTCTTTCTGGAGCTTTTCAGCATGGGCTTGTCCTTCCTGGAAGTTGTCCCTTCCTTGTAAGGACTGCAAGCTTAACTGCCTTTCCTTCCGTAGTTGGAGCTTTCCCCTTTCTCTCTCCTTAGTAGCAGGGGTTTCTGTTGCTCTCTGTATTTGTGGTCCTCTCTGCTCCTGTGGTCGTCTCTCTATTTGTGGTCCTCTCTGTATTCTCCTGACTGAGCACTGCTTATAAAGCCGTTTCTCTAGTGAGTTTTCTGGCCCTCTACTCAGGTGTGTTTGATTAGCTATTGCATCATTACAATCTGGGTGTGTCAGCCTACCTTCTGCAGCCTCATGCCTACTCCCTCTAGCTGCACTTCTTGGTAGCTGCATTCTCTGTAAATCAGTTTCTTTAAAAGAAACAGAGTTTTCCCCTAACTCCATAGCTTCAGTAGTGTCAGCTTCATCACAGTATGAATGAAGGAAATCCCCTCCAGAGGATTTATCCTTCCACGGGTTCATGTGGGACATGGGGAAGGCCTTGCCATTCACCATCGAGGCAGAGGAGGAACCCAGGGCAGAGGAATTGGAAATCCTCCAATACCTCTTCCCCCCGAAGGAGGCCATCACAGTGCCCGTCATCTCAATTCAAAATATCGGGTGAGCAAGAGCCCTGGCTTTGAGAAGCCACAACTTCCATATAACTCCATGTGCCGTATTAAAAGTTCCAAAACACACTCCTCGATGCCCCCGAGCCAGGAGGCACAGATCATGGATGACTTTGGAAGGAAATGCTACCAAGGTTCGATGCTGGTGGCCTATATGCAGGGCTACCAACTTTATATGGGGATGTATCTCTGAGATCTCGCGAGGGATCTCGCCGGGTTCTCCACTGGTCTGTCAGGGGAGCAGCTGCAGCGTTACCCAGCCCTTGTCTCCAAAACAAAGGAGTGCTCAAAATACATCACTGCCTATGATGGTTTTGAGTCAGTGGCCCATATGGCTGCCATGGGCATCATAGCCCGTTGCTATGCGTGGCTACAGCCTTTGGACTTGGAACAGTGGTTCAGGACAAGTTGGCTGCTGATCCCTGAAGAGGAGAAAACCTCTTTGGGAAACCAATGGAGGAGAAAGCTGGTGAGTTGGAGAGAGAACAACTCACTATGAATAGATTCCCCAGAAAGACATGTGACCCCTCTAGATGGAAGACTTGGGGGGGGGGAAAGTCCTTCTACCCCAAGAAGAAGTAGTACTATGGTACCTGCACTCCATACCATTCCTACCAGGCACCCCAGTAAGAGCAGCAGCAGCAAAAAGGACAGAGCCAACACTAGCAAGGCTGCCTGAAGCCTCCAAAGCCCCAGCCAGTGCCCCATCTGCAGCCTGGTGGGGGCTTTTGACTCCTCTTTCCGGAACAAGGTCCTCCTTCCCATCCCGGACACGGTTCCACCTCAAGTAGGTGAGAGGCTGATTCATTTTGTCCACCAGTGGCCAATTATAACAATGGACTCCTGGGCCCTCAGGATAATTCAGGAGGGATATCTTACACTTCAATCAGCTTCCACCCTCATTTTCCCAGAGGAGTACCCCCCTCGTTCTGTACCACCACCTCTTGCTCCAATAGGAGATCCAAACCCTCTTGTCTGACCGGACTGTGGAGTTGGTTCCTCTGTCTCAAATGGGATGGGGATTCTATTCCCGATTACTTCTTGGTCTCAAAGAAGACAGGAGGATTTCGGCTCATTTTGGATCTCTGGAACCTCAATTGATTCCTGGTGCAGGAAAAATTCCAGATGGTGTCCCTGGAAACATTATTACCCCTACCTTCACTGAGAAGATTGGCTATGCTCCTTAAATCTCAAAGATACTAATAAGCACATCCTCATTCACCCCCTTCACTAACAATAGTTCCACTTCATGCTCAGTGGACAGCACTATCAGTACCGGATACTGACATTCGGCCTTGCCTCCACACCCAGGGGATCTCCATCTCCCCTTACCTGGTTGATTGTTTGATCAGGGGTAGGTCATTGAAAGACATTTTGGCATTTGGCGCAGTTTACCATAAAAGTCCTGGAACACCCGGGCTTCATGATCAACTACCCCAAGTCTCATCTTCAGCCCTCTCAAAGGCTAGAGTTCATTGGGACTGTACTAGATACTATTCTAGCTCGGGCCTACCTGCCAAATGACAGAGCCCAGAACTTGGGCTTCCTGGCTCGAGACGTTCAGTGCTGTCCCATTGTTACAGCTTGGCAGATGCTGCGCCTCCTTGGCTACATGGCTTCCATAGTCCATGTCACACCAGTGGTGCAACTCTGAATTTGTCAGATGCAGTGGACGCTTTGCATACAGTGGTGCCAAGTGACTGGCCAACTCAGGGACAAAGTCACGGTGACTCATCCACTCTGGGAGTCCCTCTCCTGGTGGCAGCAGCCTTCCAATGTCTTGCAGGGCTTTCTTTCCAGACCCCTCTGCATCATCACGTCCTGAAAACAGAGGTCTCTAAGGTGGGCCGGGGAGCTCACCTGGATGGTCTACGCATGCAGGGCCTCTGGATGGCTCAGGAGAGCCTCGACCAAATCAACTTCCTGGAACTCTGAGCCATTGCCAGTGTCCTACAGGTTTTTCAGCAACCGCTCTCCAACTAGTAGTCATTATTCAGACGAACACCAGGTGACCATGTTTTATATCAACAAGCAGGGTGGAACAGGGTCATACCTCTTCTGTTGGGAGGCAGTCTGCCTCTGGAAGTTTGCCATCTCAAATGGCATGCTCCTCAGAGCAGTGTACTTGCCAGGGGAGCTCAGTATCCTAGCGGAGCACCTCAGCATGGTCTTTCAACCACAAGAGTGTACTCAACAGGTGGGTAGCCAGCCATATCAAACAGATGTAGTGCACACTGTTGATAGACCTCTTTGCCACTCCTGACAACACCCATCTACTGTAGTTTTGCTCCAGAGTGCCATGAAAACATCAGATAGCATCTGATGCTTTTCTCCTGGACTTGAGCAAGGGCCTTCTGGATGTATACCCACGAACTCCACTGATTGCCAAGACCCTCTTCAAGCTGCAAGTGGATGGTGCCTCCATGATCCTCATAGCACCGCATTGACCCTGGCAACCCTGGTTTCCCCCTGTTGCTCCGACTGTCTCGACGACAGCCTTTCGGGCTTGACTGTGCTCCGGACCTGGTTTCCCAGGATGAGGGGACTCTACTGCATCCCAGTATACTGTCCTTGCGCTCACGGCATGGATACTGATCGGATAGTGCTCGCACCCCTCTACCTGCCAGAAGAAGTGGAGAATGTGCTCCTAGCCTTACGTAAGGACTCTGCACAACATGCCTACGCCTTCAAGGGGTGTATGTGTGGTGCGAAGGCAAGGCTCTAGACCCTTTCCACCTGCTCAGTGGAGTCAGTACTGTCTTACCTACTACACCTGTCTGACTCTGGTCTAAAGTCCAACTCGGTCAAAGTGCACCTCGGTGCTATACCATTTACCACCACATTATGGCTATTAAGCTCATCGCTACTTACCTGTTGATTGGTCATTTTGAGGGGCCTCCTCCTATCATGCTCCCTCCCCCCATTAAGCCACCTCTGGTGGCGTGGTACTGTGGCAGTTTCTCTCTCCCCCATTTAAGCCACTCAGCTCCTGTCTGCTCAAATATCTCACCTGGAAAGTCATTATTCTGGTGGCACTCACTTCTACATGCAGGGTTAGCAAACTGCAGGCGCTGGTGGCACACCCGCCCTACAACAGATTTTATAAGAACAGGGTGGGTTCTCCAAACCCACCCTACGCTCCTGCCTAAGGTAGTTTCTGCTTTTCACATCAGTCAGTCAGTGGTATTGCCTAACGTTTTTCCAAAGCCTCAAGCCAACAGGGCTGAGACCTCACTGCACACCTTGGATTGTAAGAGAGTGCTAGCTTTCTAGCTGGAGAGGATGAAAGCCCACCGCTGTTCCTCCCAGCTCTTTGTCTCATTTGACCCAACAAACTGGGTGTGGCAGTATTGAAATGCACCCTCTCAATTTGGGTAGCGGACTGCATCACCTTCACTTATGCTCAGGCTGGGCTCACTTTGGAATACCATGTCACAGTGCAAATCGTTCATGCTATGGCTGCATCTGTGGCCAACCTACGCTCCATTTTCACAGTGGAGATCAGTAGGGCTGCCCACTACTGTCTGGATGGAGATTTCTAACGTTACAGCAACTTCGGCCAGGCCATACTCCAGCACCTCTTTGGGAATTAAAGCAGGACCTTCTCACCAGCCCTTCTGTCTATCCAGGCTACCATAGAGTCGATCTAATGTTGATGTCCATGCTGGACGCTGATTCACAGAACCCTTCGGCAATTTCTCATGCTGTTTTTCTCAGTTTGTTGTTTCTGGTTTCCTGTTGAGCTTTTTACAGTTTTTTTTTGATAGCCTGTAACTTGGGAGTCCCATATGTGAGGACTGACTCCCTGCTTGGTCCCGGAGAAAGCATAGTTACCCGTAGCAGGTGTTCTCCAGGAACAGCAGGAATAAGTCCTCACTACCCTCCCTTCTCCCTGTGGAGTTGATTCTTTTTTGCTTGATTAAGCTATGTCATCATACAAAGGTAAAATGGCTTCTTTCGGGCGGGAAGACAAATACACATGTGTGATGGTCCTCCTAAAAGCTTCCTATGGAAGCTGGAGAGCATTTCCGTGCGGGCTCCATCAGTGACATCACCCATATGTGTGAGGATTTATTCCTGCTGTTCCCGGAGAACACCTGCTACAGGTGAGTAACTATGCTTTTTCATTAATTTTTTTATTTGGGACTGCTACTGTCTTATGTTGTGATTCCCCTCTGTCAGCTGCACCTCTTTTTTCAGAGGAAATGAAATAAATATCAGTAAATCTGGAAGATGTAATAGGGCAATACAACAAATTTAAAAAGGAGCAAATCACCTAGACTAGATAGTTTACATCCCAGGGTGTTGAAGGAACTCAAAAATGGAATTACAGACTTACTATCATTAAAACAGTACCCTGAAGATTAGAGGGTGGCCAATGTAAGGCCAATTTTTTAAAATGTTTTAAAAGGATAATTCAGGAAAATACAGACCGGTGAGCCTGACATAACTGTCAAACAAAATGGTAGAAAGCAGTATAAATAACTAAATTACTGAACATATATATTGTCATGATTTAATGGAACCAAGCCAACGATGACTGCTTCATGGACCACAGGATGTGGCTCGATTCCTTACCAATCTGCTACATGTTTTTGAAAGCGTGAATAAACCTGTAGATAAGGGAGAAATTAAAAAAGTCATGGGATAGGAGGTAATGTCCTGTTGTAGATTGGGAACTAGTTAAAAGAGAGAAAACAGAGAGAAGGGCTAAATCACTTTTCTCAGTGGAGAAAGGTGAATAATGGAATGCCGCAGTGATCTGTGCAGGGCCCACTACTTGTTAACATATTTATAAATGACCTGGAAATGGGAGCAAGTGAGGTGAACGGATTTGCAGATGACACAAAAATATTCAGAGTTCTTAAATCAAAAGATTATGAGATATTGCATTAGGTCCTTTAGAAATTGGGAGACCTGTGCATCCAAATAACAGATGAAATTTAATGCGGACAAGTGTAAAGTTTATGCACATAGGAAAAAAACAATCCCGACTATAGCTACACAATGCAAGATTCCACATTCAGAGGCAGCACCACCCAGGAAAAGGATCTAAGCATCATTGTGGATAATATGTTAAAATCCTTTGCTCAGTGTGCAGCTGTTGCCAAGAAAGCAAATAGAAGCGAGGTATCATAAGAAAAGGAACGGAGAATAAAACAGAGAACATCATAATGCTTCTCTATCACATCATAGTGCGACCACACCTTGAGTACTGTGTGCAGTTCTAGTCACCACATCTCAAAAGAGATATACAGTAGCAGGATTAGAAAAGGTATAGAGAAGGGAGACTGAAATGATAAAGGGAATGGAAGCCCTGTGAGGAAAGTCTAAAGAGATGAACTCTTTAGCTTGAAGAGCAGACGGCTGATAGAAGTCTATAAAATGATGAGTGGAGTGAGTCAGGTACACGAACTACAGACTAGAGAACACACAATAAAATTACAAAGTAATAGTTTTAAGACAAAATATTAAGCTCTGGAATTCGTCACCAGAGGATATGATAAAAGCTGTTCATTCAAGTCCCTCCAATTCAGCCCAGACAATCGGGTAGTGTCCACCCACCAGCAGCTGGAGACTGATATGCAAATTTTTTCCCTGTGATGTCACTCCCTGAACCTAGAGGAACTTCCCTCCTCTTGCCAGTATCTTCAGTCTCCAGTAGCTGCTGGGCAGACTTCCTGATGTCTTTCTGACTGAGTTTGTCACTCGGCTAGGTAGTTAGTAGGTGTGTGATTGTTAAGGCAGAGCTGTCCCTAAAAGAGGTCTTCCTGCACTAGTTCAGATTCAGCGATAGAGTTGGTGGGGGGGGGGGGGGGGAACATGCAGTGCTGGAGACCTTCAGTCTGTGAAGAGTGACCTCCGTGGAGAGCCTATGAGTCGTTCAGTTGGCATCAGGTCTCCCGAAGGCAGCACACAGCCCTATATGCTTCTCAGGTTCTGAGTGCCTGTCTGCAGTTGTGGTGAGTGTTTTTTTTCCCACCGGCGAAAACCGTATAGTCAGCTTGGGCTACAGTGAGCAGAGTGTAGGCATCTCAGCATGTTCTCAGCAGCATACGTGGCAGGAAAGGACAACGTCCAGGCCAACTATCTTAGTTATAATGCCCTGTTCAATGTAATTTCAGTTTGTTCAGTGGATACCGCCTTGATATCATGAAAGGCGGTATATAAGAAATGTTAAATAAAATAGTCGGCATCGGATAGATGCGGCAGAGTGGGCCCATGCGGACTCTGTGTTCAGGCAGATTGTTCAACACTGTGTGCAACCAGTAATGGATCTTATGGCGACTGCAGACAACACCAAAGTGGGCCGGTTCTACAGCCAAAGGACAGAGCGGATGTCGGAAGGTTTCGATGTAGTGGCTCAGCGGTGGCAGGAGGAGGGGCTGATTTATTTCTTCCCTCTTTGGGCCCTAATCGGCAGGGTGCTGCAGCAGGTTGCGCCACATCAGGTTTGCATGATCCTTGTGGCGCCAGATTGGCCGCGGAGGCCATGGTACGTGGATCTAATCGCTTGCTCATGGACAGGCTGTGGTGACTTCTGCAAAGATCCGACCTGCTCTTGCAGGGACCAGTAACAATGGCTCAGGTGGCTTGATTCTCGCTTATGGCTTGACTCGAGCGGGCACGACTGTTATGACATGGATATTCCCCTATGGTGATTGCCACATTGTTGAAGGCCAGAAAGAGATCCATCTTGCTGTCCTATATTCGAGTTTGGCGAATGTATGAAGCCTGGTGTGAGCAGCACGACCGGTGGCCCCTAAAGGTGCCAGTGGTGGACATACTGGCTTTTCTGCAGGACAGTCTGGATAAGGGGGTTGGCACTGAACTCCCTGAAGGTACAGGTAGCAGCCTTGGCCTGCTCAGGGGGAAGGTGCAGGGGGACCCCTTTGGCATGTCACCCAGATGTTGTCAGGTTCTTGCAAGTAGTAAAGCAGGTTAGGCCGCTGACTAGGGCCATGTTTCCTTCCTGGGACTTAAATATGGCCTTGTCAACCTTGATCATAGCTTCATTTGAGCCCTTGAGTCAGGCCCCCTTGAAAAATTTGACCCTTAAGGTGGTTTTCTTGGTGGCTATCTACTCCGGTCTCCTTATTTCCGAGTTATAGGCCTCGTCTTGTCGTTTCTGCTGATGTTGAAGGGTAGTTCTTCGGACCGTGCCTTCCTTTTTCCCTAAAGTGGTCTCACCATTTCATGTCAACTAGGTGGTGACCCTCCCAGTGTTTGCGAGTTCGAGGGATAAGAAGGAAGATACTCGGTTGTACTGGTTGGATGCTCAGAGAGCATTGCACCACTATTTGAAATGCACGCAGCCTTTCCAGAAATCTGATCGTCTTTGTCTTATTTGGCGGACCGCAACGAGGGGAGGCCGCGTCCAAGGCTTTGATTTCCCGATGGATAAAAGCAGACATTGAGTTGGCTTATCTCCTAAAGCAAAGGACTGTGCCGGAGGGGCTGCGAGCTCATTCTGCGCAATCCCAGGCAGCTTCTTGGGTGGAGGTCAGTTTGGTACCGTTGATGGACATCTGTCAAGCGGCAATGTGGTTGTCTTTGCATACATTCACAAAGCATTATCATTTGGATGTTCAGGCAGGGACGGAGGCACATTTTGGCACTTGGGTGTTATGGCGGGGCTCGCTGGTCCCTCCCTTTGTTAGGCAGTGCTATAGTACATCCCAGTTGTCTGGACTAGATTGGAGGAACATGAATGAAGGGGAAATTAGAGTGTACCTGCTAATTTGCTTTCATGTAGTCCCTCCAATCCAGGCTAGGACTCGCCTTGATTTTTTCTTGATAATGGGTGTAGCAAGCCGCTGTGTCAGACTTTACCTAGCTGGATCCTGGGCAGGGGCACACAGACAGTTCATTGTGGTACAGTTGCTTTTGGATCCACAGGGAGGGCTCAGTAGTATGGCTACACAAAATTAAAAAAATTAAAAAAATAAAAAAGAAGAGAATAAGAGCATAAACGCAAAGGAGTGATTCAAATTGTGGAAGTGCTTCAAGGGAAGCAATGGGACATGCTCTCCTATATTTTGAACTGTATTGTTAGTTGTTATGAGTTAGTTTGGATTAGTGTGTAGCTGTACCTTCGTTGGGGACAGTGGAAGATCTGGTTTGGTAGAGTGATACTGGCAAGAGTAGGGAAATTCCTCTAAGTTTATGGCGATAGCAGAGAGACTGAATTAATTCTTTGCTTCGGTCTTTACTGAGGAAGATGTAGGGATGTTACCCATGACTGAAGTGGTATTTAAAGCTGCGGAAGAATTGAAGGAAATATCGATACATCGGGAAGATGTATTACAACTATTAGATAAACTGAAGAGTAGAAAATCACCTGGACTGGATGATATACATCCAAGGGTGTTGAAAGGACTAAAATATGAGATTGCAGACCTGCTATTAGTAATCTGTGAACTATCATTAAAATCATCTGTAATACCTGAAGATTGGAGGATGGCCAACGTAACGCCAATTTTTAAAAAGGGTTCCAGGGGTGATCTGGGAAACTACAGACCAGTGAGCCTGACGTCAGTACCAGGAAAAATGGTAGAAACCATCATAAAGAACAAAATTGCTGAACATGTAGATAGTCATGGCTTAATGGGAAACAGCCAACATGGCTTTAGACAAGGAAGATCTTGTCTTACTAATCTGTTATGTTTTTTTGAAGGTGTGAATAAACAGGTAGGCAAAGGTGAGTCTGTTGATATAGTGTATTTGGACTTTCAGAAAGCCTTTGACAAGGTCCCTCATCAGAGACTTTTGGCAAAACTAAAGCGTCATGGGATAGGAGGCAGTGTACTATTGTGGGTCAGGAACTGGTTAAAAGATAGAAAGCAGAGGGTAGGGCTAAATGGCCAATTTTCCCAATGAAGAAAGGTGAATAGTGGTGTACCCCAGGGATCTGTGCTGGGTCCGCTGCTTTTTGACATATTCATAATTGACCTGGAAAAGGGAATAATGAGTGAGGTTATCAAATTTGCAAGTTGTTAACACCCATGAGGATTGTGGAAAAATGCAAGAGGATCTTGATAAATTGGAAGACTGGGCATCAAAATGGCAGATGAAATTTAATGTGGATAAGTGCAAAGTTATGGACCTAGGGAAGAACAACCCAAACTATTGTTACACGATGCAAGGTTCCACATTAGAAACCACCACCCAGGAAAAAGATTTAGGCGTCATTGTGGATAACATGTTAAAACCCTCCACCCAGTGTGCAGCGGCAGCCAAGAGAGCAAATAGAATGCTAGGTATCATAAGGAAAGGAATGGAAAATAAAACAAAGGATATTATAATGCCTCTATCGTTCCATGGTGTGACCGCACCTTGCATATTGTGTGCAATTCTGATCGCCAAGGATATAGCGTTATTAGAAAAGGATATAGCGTTATTAGAAAAGGTTCAGAGAAGAGCCACCAATATGGTACAGGGGATGGAAGGGCTACCCCTATGAAGAAAGGCTTAAAAGGTTAGGGCTCTTTAACCTGGAAAAGAGACAGCTAAGGGGAGATATGATAGAAGTCTATAAATTAATGAATGTAGTGGAATGTGTAAACATAGATCGATTGTTTACGTTATCAGAATATAGAAAGACTAGGGGACATGCAATGAAGCTACAGGGTAAACTATTTAAGACAAATAAGAGAAAATATTTTTTCACTCAACGTGTAATCAAACTCTAGAATTTGTTATCGGAGGATATAGTAAAGGCTGTTCTCCAGGACCAAGCAAGAAGTCAGTCCTCACATGTGGGTGACATCGACGTCGATGGAGCCCCTGCGGAGCATTTCCCCAGGTTTCTATGAAAGCCTTTGGGAATACTGCACGCATGCGCGCGGTCCCCTTCCCGCCTAAAGGTGCCATCTTGCTCAGTCTCTCTTTTTCCGTGGAGTCCTTCGGACGTGTGTCCTAGTTCACCCAGAAAATAGTTCGATTTTTTCGTCTATTCCTTGCGATTTCTTCGCGGTTTTTGTCCGGTTCAACGCCGGTTCCCCTTCTCGCCGGGTACGGTACACCGGTATCAAGCCCGATCTGATTTTTTGGTTTTTGCCTTTCGTGGCTGGCGTTCGCGCCCTTTTTTTCCTTTTCCCTGGAAGGCCGGTCCTTTGACCTTGCGGGGACTCTTTTTTTCCCCGATGGCTTCCAGTGGTTTTAAAAAGTGTGATCGGTGCAAGAAACTAATGTCTCTCACCGACACACACGACTGCTGCCTTCAGTGCCTCGGTCCTGATCATGATCCTAAGATCTGTGGACCATGTGGGAAGATGTCCACAAAGGCACTGCAAAGTCGTCAGCACCAGAAGGAAAGGCTTTTCTCCGACTCGGCCTCCGGCCGGGCCCGGACCTCATCTGAGGCCTCGACGTCTCGGGAGTCTGACCCCGAGCATCGTCGGGGTTCCTTGGAAAGGGGGTCCCCCAAGCGGGAGCGAAAGAGGAAGAAGCGGCTCGCGAGGGCGGTGTCGGAGGAGGTCCCTGGCTCCTCGAGGGCTAGGTCTCAGACCCCCGACTGCCGTCCTAGGCCCCTGGAACAGGAGAAGCCGTCAAAAGTACCTCGGGTGGAGCCGGAGTCTGCTGGACACGTAAGCCCTGTTGTCCTCGAGGACTCTCCTCCCAGGGAGCCGACGTCGGGCCCGGCGCCGCTGGGGCCCGAGTTGGTAGCTGCTGAATTGCCTGAGCTGGGTCTCAGGCTGACAGCCTTGGAGTGCAGACTGTCTGCCTTCATGGATCAGCAGCGGGTGCTGATGGCCAGCCTTGCTGGCGCATCTGCCCCGACCACCGGGACGTCGAAGTCGACCCCGGAGACCGAGCCGATACTCGAGACCATGAAGGCTCGAGGTCGTCCTCAGTCACGGTCACCCTCGACCTCCCGATCGGGACCGAGGGCGTCGACGACTGTGCCTTCGGCGTCGGGGCGGGTGCTGCCGGGACCCATGTGGTTGGAGCCCGACCCCTCCTCGGATGAGTCCGCCTGGGAGACGGAGGATGAGGAATCCCCAGATAACTTCAAGACTCGGTGCGTCCCGTCGGACTCACCGCAGTCTGAGTCCCGGAGTAGGTCCCCTCCGGAGGATTCCTGGTTCTCGGAGTTCGTGCGGGATATGGCCACTGCTTTGGCGATCCCGGCGGATCCCGAGGAGGAGCCTCGAGCCGAAGAGCTCGAGGCCCTCCAGTATGACTCTCCTCCAAAGGAGGCCTTTACTGTGCCAGTTCCTCCGATGCTGGAACGGCTCCTCTTCCGGATGTAGAAGGCACCGGCCTCGGTGCCGGTTCTGAGCAAGCGGGTCGATTCCATTTATCGACTCCATAAGAGCCCTGGTTTTCAAAAGGCGCAGCTACCGCACCATTCCATGGTGGTGGAATCGGCCATGCATCGTCTGAAAAGTCAGAAGATGCACTCCGCGGTGCCCCCTGGCAGGGAGGCCCGGAACCTGGATGCGTTCGGAAGAAAGTGCTTCCAGGGCTCGATGCTTGCTTGCCGTGTCCAGTCTTACCAGCTTTACATGGGCATGTACTTGCGGGACCTGGCAAAGGAGCTTGCCGGGTTCTCTGCTGGGCTCTCTGGAGAACCTTTGCAGAGGTTCAAGTCCTTGTCTTCGGGGATCCGAGAATGCTCCAAGTTCATGTCCCGAGCGGCCTATGATGGCTTCGAGGCCTCGGCCCGGGTTGTGGCTGCCAGCATTGTGGCTTGACGCCAGGCATGGCTGCAGTCATCGGACCTCGAGCCCTGGGTTCAAGACAAGTTGGTCGATGTCCCTTGCCGAGGTGAAAACCTTTTTGGCAAGCCCATGGCCGAGAAGGCTGCTGAGCTCCAGACCGAGTACCTCACGAGGACAAGGCTGTCTCGAAAGACTTCTGCCCCTTCACACAAGAAGAAGGGCTCGGGTAAAAAGCCCTTTTACCCGAGAAAGGCGACTGCCTACAAACTTACCAGGCCTCCCCCGCTCCCCCACAGGGTCAGCAGGCCAAGGGGCAGGGACAATGGGCCCCGTAGGCAGAAAGCCCCCAAGCCTCCGGCTCCTGCTCCTACTCAGCAGGGTGGGGGTTTTTGACTCCCAAGGCATAGCCTCTCCGTCTCTGCTGTCGCATCCCTGCACAGGAGGTCGCCTAGCCCTGTTTGCCCACCGGTGGCCACCCATTACAGGGGACAACTGGGTCTTAAGCATAGTCCAAAAGGGCTACCTGCTTCATTTTCATCAGTTGCCTCCTCCCTATTTTCCAGGAGAGCCTCCAAGGCCCCCTCTCCATACAGCCCTCCTCCTGCAGGAGCTCCAGGGTCTGTTACGAGACCAGGCGGTGGAGCCTGTGCCTCCTCACCTACAAGGTCACGGGTTTTACTCCAGGTACTTCCTAGTACCAAAGAGAACAGGGGATCTTAGGCCTATTCTCAACCTCAGAAATCTCAACAAGTTCTTACAGAAGGAAAAGTTCAAGATGGAACACTTCTGCCCTACCTCCAGCAGGGAGATTGGCTATGCTCTTTAGATCTAAAGGATGCGTACACTCACATCCTCATTCATCCAGACCACAGAAAGTACCTCAGGTTCATTGTGGGAGGAAACCATTATCTTTACAGGGTGTTGCCATTTGGCCTCACCTCCGCCCCCAGAGTCTTTACCAAATGCCTAGCAGTGGTGGCGGCCTACTTGAGAAATCTGGGTATCTTTGTCTTCCCCTACCTGGATGACTGGCTCATCAGGGGTCAGACTTGCCAGGAGGCCAGGCAAGCCTCCCTCCGAATGATTTCTCTGCTACAGCATCTGGGGTTTGTCATAAACTTCGCAAAGTCCACTTTGCTCCCCTCCCAAAACTTAGAGTTCATAGGGGCAAGACTAGACTCTCTGCAGGCAAAAGCTTTCTTGCCAGTAGACAGAGCCCAAAGACTGATGACTTTGGCAAACCAGTTTCTCAGCAGGTCACTGGTCTCCGCCAGGCTCTGCCTGAGGCTTCTGGGCCACATGGCTTCGACAGTACATGTCACACCCCATGCCAGGCTTCATATGAGGCCTGCGCAATGGTGCCTCAGAACTCAGTGGTCGCAGGCCACAGGGAGCCTCAGCGACAGACTAAGGGTGTCCAGACCATTCCTGCACTCCCTACGTTGGTGGCTGCATCCCCCCAACTTACTGAAAGGGATGCCTTTTCAGCCACCTGGGTTCACAGTGGTATTGACCACCGATGCCTCTCTACAGGGCTGGGGAGCACACTGTCTGGACAAGTGCACTCAGGGCCTGTGGTCTCCCTGGGAGACCCAGCAGCAGATCAGTCTACTGGAGCTGCAGGCTATTCGCTTAGCCCTCAAGGCTTTCTCTCAAACCCTGGCTCACCAGTCTGTTTTAGTGCAGACAGACAATCAGGTAGCCATGTTTTATGTGAACAAACAGGGAGGCACTGGGTCCAGGCTCCTTTGTCAGGAGGCGCAGGACCTTTGCTTGTTTGCTCTCTGGCACAACATGTTGCTCAAGGCGGTTTATCTCCCTGGCCAGGAAAATTACCTAGCAAAGAGGTTGAGCAGAATTCTGCAACCACACGAGTGGCAGCTCCATCCCTTGGTAGTGCAGAAGATCTTCCTGAGATGGGGACTTCCATCCATAGATCTCTTTGCAAGTCCCCTGAACAGACAGCTGCCCCAGTTCTGCTCCAGGCAACCGCATCCTCTGAGGCTAGCAGCAGATGCTTTTCTGATATCCTGGTCCCAAGGCCTCCTATATGCGTTTTCCTCCCACGCCTCTGGTGGCCCGAACCCTGTTCAAAGTTCTGAAGGACCAGGCCTCGGTCCTTCTGGTAGCCCCCAGGTGGCCAAGACAACCTTGGTTCGCACTTCTGCTTCAGCTAGCAAGACCAGGGGTCTCTTCTGCACCCCAATCTCAAATCTCTCAATTTGATGGCCTGGAAGCTGCAAGGGTAGTTTTGGCTCCCTGGGGCCTACCTCAGGAAGTGGAGGAGGTCGTCCTGGCCTCTAGGAAGCAGTCCACTACAAAAACCTATGCCCTGAAATGGAAGAGGTTTTCTGTGTGGTGTCAGCTGCGTACAGAAGATCCTTTCTCCTGTGCTGTACCAGTGGTGCTTCAGTACCCGCTGCACTTATCCAATCAGGGCCTTAAGTCCAATTCTGTTCGGGTCCACCTCTCAGCTCTAGCAGCTCACCACTCACTGGTGGAAGGACACTCTCTGTCGGTTCACCCCTTGGTGTCCCGGTTTCTCAGAGGTTTGCTCTTGCTCAAGCCTCCTGTCCCTCCTCCAGCCCCTGAGTGAGAGTTGAATGTGGTCTTGCAGCAACTGACTCGCCCACCTTTTGAGCCGATGGCTACTTGTCCTCTCCGCTTCCGATCCTGGAAGACACTCTTCCTGGTAGCCCTTACCTCGGCCAGGCGAGTAAGTGAGCTTCAGGCCCTGGTCTGTGACAAGCCTTACACTCACTTCTATAGGAACAGGGTAGTCCTTAGGACTCAGCCAAAGTTCCTTCCAAAGGTTGTCTTCTCTTTCCACCTCAACCAGGAGGTGGTTCTTCCAACATTCTTCCCTAGGCCTCATGCAAGCCAAGCTGAAGCAGTCCTGCATATCCTGGACTGTAGGAGGGCCTTATCCTTCTACCTTGATCGTACGCAGGGGCATAGAAGGGCTACTCAGCTCTTCATATCTTTTGACCCTAATAATTTGGGGTTAGCTGTGTCCAAGCGTACCTTGTCCATTTGGGTGGCTGACTGTATCACCTGGGCTTACAAGGCAGCTGACCTTCCCTTGCAGGGTCGGGTCACGGCCCATCGTGTCAGGGCAATGGCTGCCTCAGTAGCTCATCTCCACTCTGTACCGTTGGCAGACATCTGTAGGGCTGCAACGTGGTCCTCAAGCCAGACCTTTGTGGCCCATTACTGCCTGGAGAGGGAGCCCCGTAGGGACAGTGCTTTTGGCCAGGCAGTACTCTGGAATCTCTTTTTTTTTATTATTATTATTATTATTTATTTATAAGTTTTAACAAATTTTAACAAGCATCATATCTTGTAAAAGAAACTACAGAGTTGTAAAGTTACAAGCACAATAAACATATCATTGCAATATCACAGGAAAAAAAACAACAATACAACTACAGAATTAGACCCCAACAAATATCGGGGACGGAGTTATACATTTAAAGGGGAATACAGGTAAAAGAAAAGGCTCTAAGCAGTGCCCCAACGCTCATTTACATTACGTGTTCTATCTTATATCATACTGCTTCTCCTCCCAAATTAGTCCCAACTGAAGAGTTCTTAAGATCAAGAAAGGACCGTAGCTGCTCAGGTACAAAAAATATATATTTAACCCCTAGGAAAGAAATAAAACATTTACAAGGGTACCGTAAGCGAAAGCTAGCCCCTAATGCTATAGTTTCCGACCGCATTTTCAAAAACTGACGTCTACGCTCCTGCGTGGCGCGACTCACATCTGGAAAAATCCGTATACATTCACCAAAAAAAGGAACAGTAAGTTTTTTAAAAAATAATGACAATACTCTAGAAAGATCAGATTCAAAAACAAACGATACCAATAAAGTAGAACGATTCTGTACTTGGAAAGAAGAGCCCTCAAGGAAATCAGTAAGATTAGCAGGAACAGTTACAGAAGGACCATCTGGCTCAACTTTCTTTACTGGGAGAAAATAAGCTATAGTTATAGGAGGAAATGCATCATCAGAAATGGTAAGCACCTCAGACATATACTTGTGACAAGACTTCAACTTTCATGCTTTTGTCTAATTATGCAAGAGAGAGGTCATTAGAGAAAGACTTCATGCTTGGCAAGTTTGAAGCTCATTGCAAAAGAAGAAGGCCAGCAGTGTAGTGGATTGATACAGTAAAAGCAACTATGGGTGCCACTGTATTGACCATTAGCCACCTGACTGAAACCCGAACACAGTTTAGCACAACTATCCAGAGGGTAGCCATGAGCCGGCACTGACTTGGCAGCATTTAACGACGACCAGGATTCCACTCAGTGCTCTACTCTAAGTCGGTCATACCATAAATCAGTATAGAGCATTCTCCATTTCTTTCTGTATAATTCTTAACATTCTATTTGCCCTTTTGCCTGCTTGTCTTCCAAATCAAGCACCTATAAAGACTGGGGAAACAGAGTATCCCATTCACTTCATTGATACTGGTATCAGGGGCCACTGACGTGAAGTGGAGATCAGTCTAAGAAGCATCAGTAATGTTCTCATTGCAGAACACAGTATAACCAATCAACTCTGTCTTGTTTTAGAGGCAATACTATATCTCCAGGAACAAGCAGGAATGTAGTCTTCACATATGGGTATCATCAGTACCGACGGAGCCTGCGCGGGAATGCTCCCCAGCATCCAATTAGGAAACTTTTGGGAGCATCCCACAGCGCCTGCGTACTGCCTTCCCGTCTTTCCCAACTGCCTCTCTCCAGTTCTTCATTTTCTGCGGAGCCAGCAGGTCGTTATTCCTATCACCACAGAAAATTGTTTCCTTATTCTTTATTTTTTTGTGTTCGCGTCTGCCTTCGACGCTATACCGGTACCGCCGGTTCTCTTTTCTTTCTTTCTTTTGTTTTAAAAAAAATAATAATATTATTCTTATTTTTTTCCAAACTTTTCTTTTCTGGTGCACGCGCCATTTTGGGCCTTAGGCCCAAAATATTTTCCATCATGGAAAAACCCACTTCGGGTTTTAAAAAGTGCACCAAGTGTGGCGGTACCATCTCCGTCACCGACACCCATGAGTGGTGTCTCAAATGTATAGGTTCTGACCACTCCATCACCGAGTGTATGGCTTGTGCCATGATGTCCAAGAGGGGTCGACAAAACCGAGCTGCTAAGCTCAGTGCCCTTTTTCCCTCCGATGCAGCTTCTGGCATCAACGTCTTCCAGGGCTTCGTCTTCCTCCCATGGATCTCAGCTAACTAAACATAAGTCTAGCCGGTCCTCAAAGGGTAGATCTCCTTCTAAGCATCGAGATGCCTCTGGCGTTGCCCTTGAGGGTTCCATACCGCAAAATTGCAACGGCGGGAGGCTTCGGCTTCCAAAATATTATCGGGGCTCCAGGATGTTCTCGAGGCCTCGACCTCTGCAGAACTACTGGTGCCATGCTCTGGGGTATCGGCTTTCTCCGATACCGATACCCAGGCATCAGCAGCGTCGATAGACCAGAGGTTCCTGGCTATTGAACGCAGTCCCCTCGGAACCATGTCAGACAGTGGTACCAGTACCGATAGCATCGGCATCGACATCAGTATCGGCTTTGCCGGCACCCAGTCATGCAATGCCTTCCGGTACCGATACACCGGTGCCGATTCCCCTCGGTACCGACTTCGGTCGGTACGGGTATCGGGCTCTTCAAGAGCATCCGGACAGACGATACTTCGAATCCTCGGAGGACTCCGAGGATTCGGACAGTTCTGCCGGTACCAGCATACTTCTCCCGGAGGAGCCTTCCTCTCCTAAACGTAGATGTCTTAGGACTCATCCGGAGTTCATCCCTAAAGTTGTCTCCTCGTTTCACCTCAACCATGAGGTGGTTCTTCCAACATTCTTCCCTAGGCCTCATGCAAGCCAGGCTGAAGCAGTCCTGCATACCCTGGACTGTAGGAGGGCCTTATCCTTCTACCTTGACCGTACGCAAGGACATAGAAGGGCTACTCAGCTTTTCATCTCTTTTGACCCTAATAATTTGGGGTTACCTGTGTCCAGGCGTACCTTGTCCATATGGGTGGCTGACTGTATCACCTGGGCTTACAGGGCGGCTGACCTTCCCTTGCAGGTTCAGGTCACGGCCCATTGTGTCAGGGCAATGGATGCCTCAGTAGCTCATCTCCGCTCTGTACCATTGGCAGACATCTGCAGGACTGCAACTTGGTCCTCAAGCCAGACTTTTGCAGCTCATTACTGCCTGGAGAGGGAGTCCCGTAGGGACAGTGCTTTTGGCTAGGCAGTATTCCGGAATCTCTTTGACGTTTAGGCAACTCCTGCCCTCCAGCCCTCCGTTGGGCTACTGGTGGAGGTTCTTTCAGTGAAAAGCCTTTCTTAGATGCTGAGACTAGAGGGAGTTCTCTTGTTCAGCCTGGGTTCCTTGGTAGCCCAGAGCTTGAGAGTCACCCATATGTGAGGACCGACTTCCTGCTTGGTCCTGGAGAAAGAGTAGTTACTCACCTGTAACAGGTGTTCTCCAGGAGCAGCAGGAATCAGTCCTCACAACCCTCTCTCCTCCCCTGGGAGTTGGAGTTGTACATAGTTTATTTTATATTTTTGTGTGCTGTTTTTTAGCTATGTCATTTGACTGAGCAAGATGGCACCTTTAGGCGGGAAGGGGACCGCGCATTCGTGCAGTATTCTCAAAGGCTTTCATAGAAAACTGGGGAAATACTCCGCAGGGGCTCCATCGACGTCGATGTCACCCATATGTGAGGACTGATTCCTGCTGCTCCTGGAGAACACCTGTTACAGTTAAGTAACTACTCTTTAGTGTAGCTGGGTTTAAAAAAGATTTGGACAAGTTCCTGGAGGAAAGGTCCATAAACCATTATTAAAAAGGGACCCAGAATATCAATTCTTGACCCAATACAAGCATTGTGGAACCTGTGTCTTTTGGGGAAACTGCTAGGTACGTATGGCCTAGATTGGCCACTGTTGGAAACAGGATACTGGGCTTGATGGGCCTTGGTCTGACCCAGTATGACATATCTTATGTTCTTATGAGGTGACATCACAGGGAAAAAAATTGCATATCAATCTCCAGCTGTTGGTGGGCAGACACTACCCGATTGTCTGGACTTGATTGGAGGGGCTACATGAAAGCAAATTAGCAGGTAAGCTCTAATTTCCCCTTAGTGTAGCTGGGTTTAAAAAAGGTTGGGCAAATTCCTGGGGGAATTCACTGCTTATTTCTGAAATAAGCCGCATGGAATCGGTTTACCTTTTGGGATCCTGCCAGGCCCTTTTGACTTGGATTTGATATTATTGGAACAAGTGGAGTCTAATAGTTTTAAATAGAGAAATCTCTTGTTTGTCCAAAGATTGAATGCCATAAGCCTCCAGAAATGATAAGATTTTTATCTTCCAAATAATACCTAGCAACTACTTGTGAGAGAGAGTTATAGGCATATCATTGTAACATTTTCAGAGATCACATAACATCCACATGGAAAGAAACAAAACTATCAGGCTGCTTGTAGCTGAAGGTTGTAAGTGGCTGTTGGTCAAAACCATTTTGAGCTTTCAGGGTCATGCATCTGCTTCCTATTTTGACTCCAGAAGAAAATGATTCCCAGTGCTACATGCTTAGGCCTGCTGTGGCTATGATTGACAACTGCCTATGCTTGGCAGGTTCTTAAGCTGCCACACGTGTAAGGAGGAAGAGACCTTGCAAGGTAACATGAAAAAAAATGCAGCCAGGTTAGTTCTGCAGATAACCAAGGTGAAAACCTATATGTATGTGAATCTCTCATTTATTAAGTTTTTCTTACATTCTGTATTTGCATTTCTCAGTAGTGCTCTGTGTTTTGTTTGATATTTCACCAGGTCCAAGTCAGTCTTTTTATTTATTTCTTTTTCCAGGTCCAGAGTATTTTTCAGAATTTTTAAACTTGGTAAAGGATCAGAACTTGTACACTGATGCCCTGAAGCTTAGCCTTATTGGTACTCAGGAGCATAAGGTGAGTAAAGTGCTTTGTACTGGTTTTCTGTCACTGTATAGACCTTTTTGTGTAAAGAGTTGTGATTTACAGACTTTGTGCAGCAGTGCTTCCAAAAGAGCACAGCATGAGGGAAAGGACAATAAAGAAACATAGTTATCAGATTTCTTACAGTTATTGCCAGAGACCAGGTCAAGTTTATGGCATGGTAAAAGGAAGCCAATTGGGCAAGCTATATGGTTATTACAGTCCTGCCTGCTGTTATGTTCTGCTTTTTAAATTAGACTAATTTCAGTCCCATTGCCTAGTGATTTGCAGTAAAATGGTGCTGGCTGTGCTCGTGTTCTCATCTTGTTTGGTGAAAAATCTCTAGAAATGCTTTCTCTCAAGCAGTTTGTGGCTAACCTGGCTGGAGGGATGGGGGTGTAGTGAAAGGTGAAACTGATGCTTATTCTCCCTGTCCAGCTCAATCAGAATATTGCAGAATATCATTATTGCCACTGGGAATAGCGTGTGTCTTTTATCTGTGCTGCTGGGTGAGAATGAAGAGACCCTGAACAGAAGAGAAGTGATACAGCCATTAACAAAAGACTTGAAATTATTTCTTTAAAAAAAACCATTAAGCTCATAAGCCATGTTTCCACCACCACTGCTGCCTTCTCTATATCACAGCCTCCTCTCTGTATATATGTGTTTTATGTTGCTGATGGATAGACTTTATCAAGTTTAATTTTATTTTGGGTGTGGGGAGCACAGGGATCAAATTTATGTTCTTCTTTTATAGGCTGTCAGCAGACTTTACGGAGAGTACTTAAGCGAGAAGCAGGATTATGAACTGGCAGGGCTCATTTTTGCTCGCTGTGGTGACTTTGAGAGGGCTCTCAATGCTTTCGTGGCGTGTAACAGTTGGCAGCAGGTTTTCTGCATGGCAGTTCAGCTTCAGTATTCAGAAAATAAAATAGCCAGTCTTGCCAGGAGTATGGCAGGTAAGTGATAACGAGGGAGTTCCTGTGCTTGTGCAATATTATGCTCTCTATTCCTCCACTCCTGACCTCTTGATGGTCTTGATCTGTATGGTACATGAAAAGTAAAATCTATCTTGAATGAAAGACCCTAGCCATGGGCTGGGGAGATACATTTTATTTATAACATTTTCTACCCCACCCTCTCAACTTCAAAGTTGTCCAAAGTTTTGTGAGATTAGGATTAGGATATACAGTCAAACCTCGGTTTTCATGATTAATCCGTTCGAAAAAGTCTGACTAAAACCGAAACGTATGAAAACTGAAGCAATTTTTCCCATAAGAAATAATGTAAATCCAATTAATCCGTTCCAGACACCCAAAAATATTCACAAAAAATACATTTTATAGAGAATAACTATATTTTTACATACAGAAAACAATGAGAAATAAATATAAATGACTAATGAAATGGATAAATGAACATTTAACATCACTGAAAGCAAGCTAAGTACAGTACTGTACAGTACAGTATGTTAACATCTGGCCTTAGCCACCCCTGACAAGCTGCTGTGCCCAGCTCTCTTCGGAATCACATTGAATTCAGTCCATTAAAATACCTTTACATTATCTGCTCAATGCTTCAGAATGGCAGAAAATCTTAATGATATAACTTCAGACGTACCCTGCAAGAGAAAGAACTGCCTCCCACATTCATGCAACATCTCCTGCTTACGTTGACAGCTTTTCTTCCCTGCTACCGGGACAAAATCTCAGTCAAAAGACGTTGAAAACCGAAGCAATGCATGAAAACCGGGACAAAATCTCAGTCAGAAAAGACGTTGAAAACCGAAGCGTATGAAAACCGGGGCAAATGAAAACCGAGGTTTGACTGTACATTTCTGATGCTGTAACTCTTTTCCTTATCATCCTACTAAACCAGTCCAGACAAATAGGTTATGTTCCCCTGCTAGCAGATGTTGGAAACAGAGAACATGAACTTTCCAGTGATGACATTGTTGGTATAAGGAGTGTGTAAAAGGGGGTGCTTGTTATGAAGGTACCACCATCTTGGCAAGTATGTAAATTAACTGTCTTGCAAAGGATTGTGGTTATTGAAGTCCATTCACACAAAACTTGCCTTTTAAAACAAATGAAAACTCTTGTAGTTGGTTGAGTGTAAGGCAGCAATTAGAGTTTATTTATGGGGTGAATATTCCACACACAGATATGCTTGGTAACACCATCCAGATAACTTCTCCAGGGTTTATTAATTAAATAAGGCAACTGAAAAACTTATGCAAATAAGTATCAAAGTCCTTTATGGAACAGAAAGGCTTTCTTACAGCCACTGCTAATAAACTCCTTAGCAGTGCTGAGGTGAAACAAATCAAAGAGGAAAACTTCTTTATACAAAAACATAGCTCACTTTCTCCACACAGAAAAGAACTTTTAAATCCCACGTGTGCACGGCTTGTGCTGGGCTCTCCGCTACCAGCAGGTGACAATTAACTGCACTCAGTAGCTTGATTTCAGCACACGTGCAAACTTTCAAACAAAGCTTTTTCTTTTCAACAAAACTTTATGGGAAGCCAATATTTAGAATGTTTCCTTTTGATGTTTGCTCTTATATTTAGGATTTTCCTAAAATAACAACCTACTCAAAGAACAGTCCATATAAACATCCTCTGCATCAGATATTAATCCTTGCTCCTGAAATTGCATAGATTCAGTTTCTCCGTCTGGCTCAGAGGGCTTTAGGAACTGACCTCTATACGGGAAGAAACTGTTTCCCTGCTGTTTGCACTGCTCAAAGCTAGAGAAACGTTCACAGTTCATACCTGAATCCAGGCAAGCGTCAGGCTGCTTCTTCTGGTATTCTGGCCAGTATGCAATAGAGCTTCTGTGTCTTGTCCAATGTTCCCTCTAATTTTCTGTAGGCTGTGTGCACATAAAATATCAGCTGTGCAGCTTTTGAAGAAAGGTTAAATTTTTGTGCGCCACTTGGAGTTATATACTTTAAAATTTGACTACACGTCAGAATACGGTATGTACACCATGCTGATTTTAATCAAATTAAATGAAAATAGACGATTACTAAATAAAGCAGAAAATTTCTAGTAATTACAATCACAACTTTTAAATTTTAAGACATCGGTGGTGTTTTCTGTAAGAATCAGAACCATAATTTTTGTGCGCTCTGTTGTAAAGTATGTGCGCTCGCTCGGCGAGGTGTGTGCGCGCGCACACGCGCACAGCTTAGAGGGAACAGTGGTCTTGTCCTCCAGTTGGTATCTCTGGACCTCAGGATCTTTTCTCCAGATGTCCTCCAAGAGGTATTTGGGCTCCTTTTCTCCTTAGCTGCAACAGACCTCTTCCTAGGTGCTGCTTGAGGGTCCCTGGCTGTGGATCTCCAGACCTCTGGCTTTCTCCAGTCCTCTGGAGGTTCTTTCCTCAGGTATCTCTCCAGGCATAGGTACGTCTCTGAGCTCCTCTCTTGGACCGTCTGCTTCCTTGTCCTTGTTCCTTCAGGTTCCGGTTGTTCTTCCTTCTGTTCTGGTTCTCGCCCCCTCTGTTCTCCCTTCCTGAAGTTTCCCCTCTAGTTTTAAAGGGTTTAGATTGCAACTCCTCCCTTGCATTCTTCAGGTGTTGTGGATTAAGCACTCTCCTAGAGGCTGTTTGATTAGGGATGACATAATGCTTTCTCTGATTAGACTCATGCTTTTCCACTCTAGCTCCCCTAGGGACTTTCTGCATACTAGTGCATTCTGGAGCATGTAGTCTTTTAGGGAAACAAGCTGTCTTATTTCTATAACCTGCCAGCACAGGTCCCTTGATCAGAGTAAATTCTCCTCTATTGTCATTACTCCCTGAGCTTTGATAAGCTTCCTTATCACTAGTGGTACAAACAATAGTATCTGTCAGTATTCTCTTTCCAGCAGATTTGGTGAGTGGACTGGTGCAGCTTTGGGGCTAGCTCCTGGGGCTACTGTTTGAGGGCTGCTTCTCCTAACTGAGCTCCCATCCTAGGGTGCCGGTCTCCAGGCCACTGTCCCTGGTTGAAGGTGACCTTTGTTGTCTCCCAGGGCAAAGGGTTCTGTCCCCTGTTGGAGTGGGCTTTGTCAGTTGCCTCACACCTAGGCAGAGGTGAGATCCACCATGGTCGACCAACTCCACATGGATTTGTCCCGTCCCATCCCCTCACCCTCTGGCCTTCTTCCTTTCCTGGACCTTTGGGCTTGGAGAGGTCTGCAGCTGTGTAGAGCAATAAAGTAAAAAAAAAATAGTGGTTTTGCCATGTTTTGGCTTCAGTGTGCTCTAACCTTTATGGGGACATCTGAGTGGGAAGAGGTTTTCTTCTGAGGGGTGAGTGGCACCATTTGGGGGAACATATGCTTTTGTAAGACCATTGACAGGTATTGGCAAGGGCTGCCATGGGAATGGACAATTGCAGCTGCTGTTTAAGTTGTGGAAGGAAGATGTGCTGGAGCTGTTTTCTGCTTTGCTGCATTGCTGATCCAGGGAGTCTACAGTGGCTGTGGTGAGGGGCACTTTTGATTGCGGTGGGGATGGACCAGTTGAATTTAAGAAATTCATAGTGTCATCTCAGGCAGCTTATTGTGTGCTGGTGGAAAAAAGTCACTATTTTGAATGATGTCCCAATTTCTATAGAGGTTCAGACAAGCGACATGTCTGCCACTGAGACTCCAGTACTGCTCCCAGAGTGCAGGGGACCTTGGAAGCCCATTTGGCATCTCAGATTGAGGAAATTCCATCTTCAGCCCTGCTGGGGTGGTTGCAGGAGACCTCTGCCAGAGGACTGGCTTAAGTCTGACCACTGTAGCTGCTTCACATTTTGCTGCAGTAGGCGTATTTCTGGGAGGCTCTGGTCCCTAAGCATGCCAGAGCCTCCATGGGTGAGGCCCAACTTCTCTCACTTCCCCAGAGGGAAGCAGTCAGCTGAATGATTTGGACTCAGGCAGTGGAGGAGAGGACCCTGAGCCCTGAGGATGTGGAGGTTTTCTTGTTCCAGTGGGAGGAGTTGACCTTTCTTATCGATATGGATATCAGAGCCCCCAGTGAATGCTCCATTGGAGGAAGGATCTCATCTTGAAAGGCATCTGGAGGCCATCAAAAGTCTTTCTGTTGCCACAGGCAATCCGCAGAATGATTTCAGCAGAGTGGAACCCCCCTTCTCATAGGGAAGGGGCTGGGCATGCTTTATGCTCTGTTGGTGGAAGTCATGGAGGGCTGGCTTCGTAGCTGCTATAACAAAGCAGACTACTATCCTGTTCTTGTAGACGGTAATATTGCATTATGAGATCAGCAGGGTCGTAAAATTGAGTCATTGCTGAAGATACATCTGTACGGCCTCGGTCTGTAGTGGTCTTATGGCACAGGCTCTTCTGCACTTTGTGCAACAGTTGCCTGGTGACTTGAAGTAGCCTAGGCTGGAGTCAGACGCTGCTTTTTTGACAGATGCACTGTATGGAGTGGAAGAGTAGCCTAATGGTTAGAGCACTGGCTTGGGAACCAAGCGACCAGGGTTCGATTCCCACTAGCACTCCTTGTGGCCTTGGGCAAGTCACTTAACCCTCCATTGCTCAGACAAATCCAAGTTATCAATGTTCCTGTTTAATGTACATTACCAAGTTTAAGTTACAATGTAAACCGCTTTGATTGAAATGATAAAGCAGTATAAAAAAACCTGTTAAATAAAATAAATAAATAAATAAGGATCTGATTTGTTGGCTGAGGTGGTAGTGTTTGCCATAGCAGCCCAATGTTAGTTCTGGTTGTGGAATTGGTCAGCAGATATGGCCTCTTAAGGCCCATTTTTAATATGCTACTGTTCAAAGGGAAGTTGCTGTTTGGGGAGAACCTCAAGAAACTGGATAAGGATCTCAGTGAGGTGAAACCACATTGGCTACTGGGCTCTTCCATGAGTTTGTCTTTGTGCTCCTGCAAGCATGAGTCAGGTGCTACCTGGCCAAACAGGCAGTCTTCTTCCCTGTAAGGGAAACTTTGGAGGAAGTTTCAGCCCTTTCAAGAGTTTTGTAAGTCCAGGGAGATGAGCGACTCCTTGGGGGCCAGTGCTTCCTGAACAAATCTACTCTGAGGTGTTCCCGATGGGTGGGCAGCTTTGCCTGTTTTATCTGCAGTGGCCCAGGTCATGACAGATTGCTGGATCCTGGGAATCATCCAGCTGTCTATGTTTTGAAGTGCGCCGTTCCTATCTTGGATTCCTTCGTAGTCTCTCCTTGAAGTTCACAGCTAAAAAGGGCAGCTGTAGAGGCCACTCTCTGGTATTTTCTGCAACTATGGACAATTCTCCTGGTGCCTTCAGCCAAGATCAGCAAGGGCAGGGACTTGTTTTACTTCATGGTGCCCAGGAATGATAAATCATTTTGCCTGATTCTCTATCTCAAGATGTCAACTGCTATTTGAAGACCTCACATTTTCATATGGAAACCTTGCACTCCGTGGTTCATGAGGTAAGGAAGGGGGAGTTTCTCTCTTTCCTGAATTTAGCCGAGGCATATTTCCATATTCTCTTTCAAATGGATCAGCAACATTTCCTGCAATTTGCCAGTCTTAGAAAACATATCCAGTTAAAGATGCTGCCATTTGAGCTGGCTACTGCCCCCAGAATCTCTTCCAAGGTTATGGTGGTAGTGGTGGTGGCCTTGTGGCAGAAGCATATCAAGGTCCACCTAAACAACTGGCTTATCTGGGCCAAGTCAACAGAATCCAGTTGGGAGATCTCCGCCCAGGTTATTCAGTGCTTGGAGAATCTGGGATGGATTGTGAAATATGCAGAGCGCACCTTGGTTCCCTCCTAGTCTATCGAGTACTTCAGGTCCGCTTCCAGTACTCTCCAGGGCAGAGTTTTTCTTACAGAAGATCATTTTATGAAGTTCTTGGACCAGTTCCATCACTTTCAGGCACAAAGGGTACCCGAAATATGGGATTATCTCCAGCTCTTGGGGTTAATGGCGGCCATTCTAGATTTAATTCCCTGGATGTGGGCCCATGTGTGGCCACTGCATGCTTCTTCTAGTGGTCTCGTGTCTCAAAACTTCAATTTTCGCATTTCTGTGCTGCCTTTAGTGTCATGGAGCTTGGCTTGGTGTCCTCTTTGCAAGCTTCTCTTGTGGTACGTAAAGCTGGAACTCTCCCCCCCCCCCCCATCCAGTGTATCGTCCTGACCACCAACGCAAGCCTCTCTGGATGGGGGCGCCCATTGTTAGGGTCAGACAGATTGGGGGCATTGGTCTCCCTGCCCAGTGACCTGGTCACTACTACTGCTATTTATCATATGTATAGTGCTACAAGGTGTACGCAGCAGTGTACATGTACAAATAAGAGTAGTTCCTGCTCATCAGAGCTTACAATCTAATCAAGACAGACCACACAACAACTGGGCGCTAGGGTAAATACAGATAGGCGATGAACAGGAGAATAAAGGGGTCAAGATTCAAATGCAGCCTCGAAGGAGTGGGTTTTAGCCTGGATTTGAATAGGGCCAGAGATGGAGCCTAGCATACTAGCTGAGGTAATCTGTTTCATGCATATGGAGCAGCAAAGTGGAATGCGTGAAATCTGGAGTTGGCAGTGGCAGAGAAGGGCACAGATAAAAGGAATCTGCAAGAGGAGTGGAATTCCTGAGAAGGAGTCTAGGGAGTGCTAAGAGAGGAAAGGTAGTGAGGACCTGCAGAATAAATGCACTTATAGGTCAGTAGAAGTTTGAATTGAATGCAGAAATGAATAAGGAGCAAGTGAAGTGACTTGAAAATCAGATTTTATTTATGTAATAGGTTTTGTGAGCATAGCGAGACTGGCAGAAGATTAGCTGTGCAACTGAGTTTATAACAGATAGAAGGGGAAAGATGATTCAGAGAGAGACCAGAAAGATGCAGGTTGCAATAGCCTTGATGAAAGATGAATATATAGTGGTTAAAGATCTAGTAGTGTGTTTAGAAAGGAAGGGATGAATTTTGCTGATAGAGAACAAAATGACACGTTTTAACTATCTGTTGGATTTGTACAGATAAAGAGAGAAGGGTCAAAGATGACCCCAAGGTGGGTTTAAAAAAGGTTTGGGCAAGTTCCTGGAGGAAAGGTCCATAAACCATTAATAAGAAAGGACCCAGGATATCAATGTTTGACCCATTACAAGCATTGTGTCTTTTGGGGAAACTGCTAGGTACTGTGATAAGGAGAGCTGTGTGGATCGAATTGAATGGGAGAAAAGTGAGGAATACACCTTTAAAAGCAGAGGTAAACAAGGTTCCCATAGAAACCACAAGCTACCGAAGCATGCAGTAGCTAGAGCTAAGCCCTGCCCTAGCAGTGACGTAAGAGCTAGTTTGAGCCCTAACAAATCTCACATGTGCAGCAAGGAGGGTGTGGCTGGAGAGAAGCACCATTTTAAAGCTGCTTGTAGAGGAGAGCCCAGTAGAGACACAGATACAGTCTCTGAGCTTACCAGGGACATAGTGGAGAGAGAAGGAGAAGTGAAGACTGCTGATTTTTATTTTCAGAGAGTACGGGAACCAAAGCTGAAGCTTGTGCCAAAGCACCCCAGAGAGGAGAAACTGTGAAAGGTTTGACTCCAGGTGGGGAAACAGCTCTGATAGCAAGGGAAGCAATATACGTTGGGAAGGTATGTTTGCTTCAGTTCCTAGCAGGGGCTGTGCTGAGGACGTTGTCAGGGAGCTGAGGTTAAGCGCTGAACAGAGTGCTGGCAGAAACGCAGTGAAAGCAGCTCCAAGCAGAAGTAAAAGGAATTCAAGTAAGTCCAATGAGACAGCACTAGAGGCTGTGGAAAAGCTGTTGCAAGAGAGAAAGGCTCATTCCCTAAGTAATGTGGGAGCTGACCAGAAAGAACAGTTTTTAGGAAAACTTCAGAAGCTTCTGCACAATATTAAGTTTAAACCCTGTGATAAAGGCTCCCAGGAAGACAACCCAATTGAACCTTGTGAAGACATGCAAGTAGATGTTTATGAGACACCTCTTGATAATGACGTAATTGAAATGGATTGCTCGTTTTGTAAAACAAACAGCTTGAAAATGTGCTAGGCTCATGCTGTGAGAAGAAGTTTGCATAGCCCGTGTGTTAAGTTGAAAGGGAAAGAACTGTTGCTGAAAACTTTAAGTTTACCTGATGTAATAACCAGCCGTAGCTGTGAAGGGCATTTATCTAGGAGGAGCCTGTGTAAAGAATACTTCTAAGTTTGACATTTCAGCCTAATTTGTTCCTGATATCCTTTACTTTGGAGAAAGAATCCTTGTCTTGTGTTGCGTTATGAATTTGATGCGAGGGGGAAACCCAGAATAAATATCTTTGTTTGCCTTGAACACCCAGTGTGGTCAAACTACTTTGTCTGAAGAGTGATAGAAACTACAAGTCCCAGCATCCATTGCTGGAAACCAAGTTTTTGGACATTACTTAAAGGCAAATAAGGCAGCCCTTTTGCCTACCAGCCCTTGGCCTAGGCAGGGGGTCACGACAGAGTGGCGTAATTGGCAGGATTCCCGCGCAAGCCGCATGCGCAAGGATTTAAAACCAGGAGCAGCGCTGGGGTCAAGTCTACAGGAAAGAACTCTGCTCTGAATTGCATTGTACAAGGTCTGAAGCTCCATCGGTACCAGGTAATTCGTATCTAACAGGGGTTAGTTAAGGATACCTGTACTGTGGGGTACTGATGTAGCCGGTGACAAAGGGGGAATACTACCTTCTGTACTCTGGTACCGCACTTGGGCGGTTGTGTTGTCTGTTTTATTGTTTCAAAAACAGAATGACCATGGAAGCCAAGGAGGTCCTTACCTGGATGGCCTCCCAGTTTGAGCGACAGAGGGAGCTTGCAATAGAAGCCCAAGAGCGAGCGGAAGCCAGAATGGAGGCTCAACAAAAACCGCTGATCGAGTTGATGGATACAAGACATGAAGAAGGAGCCGGATCCCGTTCCTCCTAGACCAGGTTCAGCAGGACTGTGTCAAGCCAGTATTTTGGGACCCTGGTCCAAAGAGACATCGAGCTTTGGTCAGTTGAGTGACAAGGACAATGTGGACGATTTCTTAGAAACATTTGAGCGTGTGGCACACATAGTTAAATGGCCTAAAGACCAATGGGCGGTCCGATTAGCGATGGCTCTTACCGGTGAGGCATTAGCCGCTTACCAGACCGTGCCACCGGCTTTTGCCAATGACTATGATGAGGTCAAATGAGCTATCAAGGATAGGTTAGGTCTAACACCCTCGGTGTACCACCGTTTATTAAGGAATGCCAAATTAAGACCCGGTGAAACACCCAGAGCGTTATACCACCGTCTGAAAAGTCTGGTCAATAAATGGTTAGAACCAGAAGGAAAGATGCTAGAAACAGTGCTAGATAACATCATATTAGAACAATTCATGGCTGCTGTTCCAGTAAATATACGCACCTTCCTGATATTGCAAGGTTGCCGAAGCACCCAGGAAGCTACCGTGCTCACTGAGCGATTCCTTGAGGCGGAGGTAACCGCACAAGAGAAGGGCAGTGCTTCTACGAAGGCGACATATGCTATCTCCAGGAACAAGCAGGAATGAGTCTTCACATATGGGTACGTCGGTACTGACGGAGCCTGCTCGGGAACGCTCCCCAGCGTCCAATCAGAAAGCTTTTGGGAGCATCCCTCAGCGCCTGCGTGCTGCCTTCCCACCTTTCCAACTGTCTCTCCTCAGTTTTCGTTTTTCCGCGAAGCCGGCAGGACGTCCTCCTGTCACCGCAGAAAATTCTTATTTTTTATTTTTAGTTTTCTTGTGGTCACGGCTGTCTTCCCGATGCCACCGGTACCGCCGGTGTTTTTCTTTTCTTTCTTGTAAGATTTTCCTTTTCAACAGAATATTTTTTCTTTATAGTGTCACGGGGTCTTAGGCCTTTCAGGCCTCCCCTATTTTTCCTTCATGGCCACGAAATGTTCAGTTTGTGGCGGTACAACTTTATGTTTAGACCCTTGAAGTCGGTGTCTAACCTGTTTGGGTCCTGACAACAGTTTGGTGAGAAGACATCTTCAACATCGAGAATCCCTCGATACACGGTTGCCCTCCAACTTCGGGGCACCGTCCCCTTCTTCTTCCACTTTGATTCAGGTAACCCACAAACAGTCTGTTAAGACTAGCCAGTCCTCGAGTGGTACGTCTCATGCACAGCATGTAGACAGCTCCGGCTTTGCCCTCGATGGCCTCCTGGCTTCAAAACCCCGGCGGGAGTCTTCGGTCTCCAAAGCGGATAAGGGGTTTCAGGTTGTTCCTGGGGTTCACCCCCCACAGAACATACTTGAGCCGTGCACGGTGGTGGCATCCGCTTCGAGCGGTACCGATACCCCTGCATTGGCACTGGTGTTGGATGAAACACTCCTCACCAGGGATCGTCATCTGGCCTCCTCGGTGCCTTCGGGACCGATGGATACATCCCAGATTGTCTTTCCCTTATCGGTTCCAACACCGATACTGCCACCGACGTCGGTACCCTCCAGATGTGCATTGACAGCCTCGTTTCCTTTGATGCCGAGTCTGGAATCGATCTCCAGTTTGGAGGACTGGGTACCAACTCGCCTTGGTACCGTCTCGCAGCGGTACCGAAGGCTCGGTTCCGATGACTCGCATCCACAACTCTCGGTTCCCCTGAGGCCGCTTGAGTTGCCACTGGTAGACTTTCATTCACCGGTATCGGACAGTGTGTTAAGTTGAAAGGGAAAGAACTGTTGCTGAAAACTTTAAGTTTACCTGATGTAATAACCAGCCGTAGCTGTGAAGGGCATTTATCTAGGAGGAGCCTGAGAAAGCTGCTGTGTAAAGAATACTTCTAAGTTTGACGTTTCAGCCTAATTTGTTCCTGATATCCTTTACTTTGGAGAAAGAATCCTTGTCTTGTGTTGCGTTATAAATTTGATGCAAGGGGGAAACCCAGAATAAATATCTTTGTTTGCCTTGAACACCCCGTGTGGTCAAACTACTTTGTCTGAAGAGTGATAGAAACTACAAGTCCCAGCATCCATTGCTGGAAACCAAGTCTTGGGACATTACTTAAAGGCAAATAAGGCAGCCCTTTTGCCTACCAGCCCTTGGCAGGGGGTCACGACAGTACGTATGACCTAGATTGGCCACTGTTGGAAACAGGATACTGGGCTACATGGACCTTGGTCTGACCCAGTATGGCATATCTTATGTTCTTATGTTAAAGTGAGCTGAGGAAATAGGGAGAGATAGAGAAAGGAGGAACAGGGGATATGGCTTTAAAGGGTCATTCTACTGACTAGAGGCCTCAGTGATCATAGTGTAGCCCTGGTGCACGTCCAGCCCTTGTTGGAGGGGGCAGCAGCACGGGCTTCTGTCATCTGGCAGGGAGGCACTAAAAGCTCCTTTCATATCATCCTGCTAGACCAGTCCAGACAAGTGGGCTTTGTTCTTTTACCAGGAGATTTGGAGGTGATGTAGCTAGGGGCACACTTTAGTGTTTCTCTGTCTCCAATAGATGGATGCTGTTTCTGTTGCAGCTTGGTTTGAATTTGTGTTAGCTGCTGGGCAGCTGATTGAAGGGGGACCTTTCCCAGTTGAGCTTGACAGCGGATAGGGGGGTACCTTTGGATACCCTGTTGGCATTTCCCGTGTAAAGGAGGGTAAAAGGTTCTCCTCCCAGTCAGTATTACAGACCTGTTGAGCAGTCAGGATTCTATCTGCTCAAGACCCTTGTCTTCACCCAGCCTCAAGAGCTTTGGCTTTCCCCACACACCCCCTCCCTCCCAGGACCATTTAGAAGAAACAAGAGGTGAAGGTATGTGCTAGGAGGCCTGAGAAGGGGAGTGATCTGGAGGCCACGGTTGGTCTACCTAGGCTCCACAGGGGTGAGTAGAACCTTGATTTGGATTCCAGTGCTCACATCCATGCAGCCACTGCTGTGGGAATGGTCCAACTTCACCCGTTTGCATCGTTCTGTCATTAAGTCTGGCGGGCATCTCGTTCCTTGTCTCTGGATTGGCTCCTTGGCCCCAAATGTGTTGGGCCTGTGTCATCACATATGCACACTGCTGCGAATGTTCTTGCTGGATATATGCAACAATGCCAACTATAACCCGTTTCACTGCTCACTTACACCTTGGAGATTCATATGGAGGACTATCATCATTTATTTATTTATTTAAAAAGGAGGCTAAATTTAGGCTTTTAGGTAGGAAGTTGAAATCCAGAACTTCCAGGGTAGTGTTCTCCGAAATGCCACGTGCAGGACCCAAAAGGCAGGCAGAGCTCCGGAGTCTCAATGCGTGGATGAGACAATGGTGCAGCGATGAGGGGTTTGGATTTGTTAGGAACTGGGGTACATTCTGGGGAAAGGAGGGGCTCTTCCGAAGGGATGGGCTTCACCTTAACCGGGATGGAACCAGGCTGCTGGCATTAACCTTTAAAAAGGAGATAGATCAGCTTTTAAACTAGATAATAGGGGAAAGCCGACAGTCGCCCAAGAGCAAATGGTTCGGAAGAATGTATCCTTGAAGGATACTACCAAAAGCAGAGAGGTTCCAAAAAAGAGTAAAGTAGCCCACATGCCCTCGAGTATGGAGCAGAAAGAGCTTAAAGATCCCAAATTACCCATGTCTACTGTGATGAGGAAGATCCATTCTCTGCCTTAAAAACACAGGATTCTGTGAATTCTAGCTTGGAAACTGACAGGCAGGCAAGCAAAATGAGCAGTAGTTGTCAGGGGCAACATAAACAAACCCAGCCACAAGGTTTGCAAACACGCCCAGCTGACAAACAATCCCCAGTTCCTAATAGCTTGCACCTGAATAGAGGAAGGGCTAATAGCTACTATAAGAGTCACGCAGGAATTACAGATTCAGATTCAGACCCAGAACCAGAACTGGGACGAGAACAGGAACTAGGAGAAGTTCAGGAACCAGGAAGAGTTCAATACACAAGATACCCAGAACACCTCAGGAGAAAGCAGTTAGGAGCCGTGGAGTCAGAGAACAGCTGTGAGTGTTCATCTGATGTGACGCAGTTTGAAACTCAAAGGCAACGTTCCACCCAGAATGAATGGAAGCCTGAGAAACAGTATGTATATGAAAGCTGTAAACCTGAGAGTGATTCTGAAATAGAGTTAAGAAAGTTTGCTGGCAATAGAAATACCTGGAGGGTTAGTGCTCAGAAGCCTCGTGGGAGAAATCCAAGGGGAGAGCAGTGCTGTAGAAATCAACCAAGGGATTTACCTAGAGAGCTAGTGAGAGAGCAGTTCCAAGCCCCTGAAAGAGAGAGGTATTCTATTGAAGACACTTGCATATCAGAAGAGGAAGTGTTTGAAACTCCCAAGCTTCAGAGAAAGACACGCAGAGCTAAACCCTGTGCTGATAAGGGAGGAGAATTCTTTTATTCTGTGCCAAAGCCTGAAGGTAGAACCAACAGATATTCTAGAGTTAGAAACTCTTATAAGAAGTTGGATTCTGGAAACCCTGAATGGTGGCTGCCTTCTCTCCCAGACTCAGAGGAATACGGTAACAGCTATTCCAGCCCTAGAGGGAGCTGGTCAGATAGGCTCTGTAACGAGACATTGCAAGGGAACTTACAAGCATTCTGTGGCAAGGAAAACACAGGTCCTTCTGATACCTGGCAGGAACCCATGGTCATTGATTGTCCCAGTGAATGCTCTTTGGATGATCCAATGGACTGTACATTAACAATTTCTGACAGAATTACCTCTTTATGTTAGACAGAAGCTGTGTAGTGCTTAAGGTTAACACTGAAGGTCAAGTGTGCCTGGTTTTGTCTATAGAGGAACTGTATGCTGAGTATTCCTAAGATTCTCGTTTATCATTTAATTAAGAAGCAAGAAGAAGCTTTCCTGTTTTCCTTTATAACATGCCAGAAAATATGGCTTATTTGTCTTAAGTTTATGCGTTGTACATTTGAAGAACCCGACCCCGGGAGGGGAAATAAATCCTAATTTACCTTTACCATTCGTGTCTACAACTACTTGTTCTTCATAACCACCATCAGACACAGACCTGCTACCCCTAGGCGGCAGCCTGCCCACCTGGTGGTGACACTACCAATAGCCAAATTAACATGAATAAAATACAATCTCTAAAATGCTTGTATGCAAATACTAGAAGTCTAAAAAATAAGATGGGAGAGTTAGAATATATAGCACTAAAAGAGAGGTTAGATGTGATTGGAATATCAGACACATGGTGGAAGGAGGACAACCAGTTGGACACTGTGATATCTGGGTACAAACTTTATCGTAATGATAGAGCTGATCAAATTGGTGGAGGGGTTGCGCTCTATGTTAGAGAGGGCATTGAGTCAGAAAGGATTAAAGTTTTGCAGGAAACAAAATTTTGCTGTAGAATCTCTATGGATTGAAATTCCATGTAAAAAGGGGAAGGCGGTGGGGGTGTACTATCGACCGCCTGGCCAGAATGAACAAATGGATGATGAAATGCTCAAAGAAATCAAAGAAGCTAACAAAAGTTACAGCGTGGTAATAATAATGGGCGATTTCAATTACCCCGGTATTGACTGGGTCAGTGTCACGGCAGTACATGCTAGGGAGGTAAAGTTCCTAGATGACATAAATGACTGCTTCTTGGAGCAGCTGGTCCATGAACCAACAAGAGGGGAAGCCATATTAGACCTAGTCCTTAGTGGAACACCAGATCTAGTGTAAGAGATAAGGGTGTTGGGGCCACTTGTCAATAGTGATCATAGCATGATCGCCTTTGATTTAATTAGTGGATGAGGGATAATAAGGAAATCCACAGTACTACCTTTTAACTTTCGAAAGGGAGACTATGATAAAATGAGGAAAATAGTTAAGAAAGAACTAAAAGGAGCAGTTGCAAAGGTTAAAGACTTACATCAAGCTTGGGTGGTGTTGAAAAATACTATCTTGGAAGCCCAGACCAGCTGTATTCCACGCTTTAAGAAAAGTGGAAGGAAGTCCAAAAAACTGCCAGCATGGTTTAAAGGTGAGGTCAGAGAGGCTGTTGTTGCCAAGAAAGCATCTTTCAGGAAATGAAAAAAGAGCCAAACGATGAAACCTGGAAACAGCACAAGCACTGGCAGGTCAAATGCAAGGCATTGATAAAGAAGGCAAAGAGAGAATTTGAGAAGAAGCTTGCTGCAGAAGCAAAAACGCGAAATAAAGATTTTTTCAAGTACATAACTAGCAAAAAACCTGTGAGAGAGTCAGTTGGACCATTAGATGATAGAGGAGTTAAAGGGGCACTAAGAGGCGACAAGGCGATAGCGGAGAGACTGAATGACTTCTTTGCTTCGGTCTTTACTGAGGATGATGTAGGGATGTTGCCCATGACTGAAGTGGTATTTAAAGGTGCGGAAGAATTGAAGGAAATATCGATACATCGGGAAGATGTATTACAACTATTAGATAAACTGAAGAGTAACAAATCACCTGGGCCGGATGGTATACATCCAAAGGTGTTGAAAGAACTGAAATATGAGATTGCAGACCTGCTATTAGTAATCTGTGAACTATCATTAAAATCATCTCTAATACCTGAAGATTGGCAGATTGCCAATGTAACACCAATTTTTAAAAAGGGTTCGAGGGGTGATCCGGGAAACTACAGACCGGTGAGTCTCACATCAGTACCGGGAAAAATGGTAGAAACCATCATAAAGAATAAAATTACTCAGCATGTAGATAGTCATGGCCTAATGGGAGACAGCCAACATGGCTTTAGACAAGGAAGATCTTGTCTTACTAATCTGTTATGTTTTTTTGAAAGTGTGAATAAACAGGTGGACAAAGGTGAGTCGGTTGATATAGTGTATCTGGACTTTCAGAAAGCCTTTGACAAGGTCCCTCATCAGACACTTTTGGCAAAACTAAAGAGTCATGGGATAGGAGGCAGTGTACTAATGTGGATCAGGAACTGGTTAAAAGATAGAAAACAGAGGGTTGGGCTAAATGGCCAATTTTCCCAATGGAGAAAGGTGAATAGTGGTGTACCCCAGGGATCTGTGCTGGGTCCGCTGCTTTTTGACATATTCATAAATGACCTGGAAAGTGGAATAACGAGTGATGTTATCAAATTTGCAGATGACACAAAACTATTTAAAGTTGTTAAAACCCAAGAGGATTGTGGAAAATTGCAAGAGGATCTTGATAAATTGGAAGACTGGGCATCAAAATGGCAGATGAAATTTAATGTGTGGACAAGTGCAAAGTTATGCACCTAGGGAAGAACAACCCAAACTATGGTTACACGATGCAAGGTTCCACATTAGGAACCACCACCCAGGAAAAAGATTTAGGCGTCATTGTGGATAACATGTTAAAACTCTCAGCCCAGTGTGCAGCGGCAGCCAAGAGAGCAAATAGAATGCTAGGTATCATAAGGAAAGCAATGGAAACTAAAACAAAAGATATTATAATGCCTCTATATCATTCCATGGTGAGACCGCACCTTGAATATTGTGTGCAATTCTGGTCGCCTTATCTTAAAAAGGATATAGCGTTATTAGAAAAGGTTCAGAGAAGAGCCACCAAAATGGTAAAGGGGATGGAAGGATACTCCTATAAAGAAAGGCTAAAAAGGTTAGGGCTCTTTAACCTGGAAAAGAGACGGCTGAGGGGAGATATGATAGAAGTCTGTAAATTAATGAACGGAGTGGAACGGGTAAACGTAGATCGCCTGTTTACGTTATCAGAATATAGGAAGACTAGGGGACATGCAGTGAAGCTACAGGGTAAACTATTTAAGACTAATAAAAGAAAATATTTTTTCACTCAACGTGTAATCAAACTCTGGAATTTGTTACCGGAGGATGTAGTAAAGGCTGTTAGTGTAGCTGGGTTTAAAAAAGGTTTGGACAAGTTCCTGAATGAAAGGTCCATAAACCATTATTAAGAAGGGACCCAGGATATCAATGCTTGACCTAGTACAAGCATCGCAGAACCTGTGTCTTTTGGGGAAACTGCTAGGTACGTATGACCTAGATTGGCCACTGTTGGAAACAGGATACTGGGCTTGATGGACCTTGGTCTGACCCAGTATGGCATATCTTATGTTCTTATATACTGCCGTTTGCTAAAGCAATATACAACCCCATTGATCCTGAAACCACCTGCCAAAAAAAAAAAAAAACAAGAAACCACTGCCCTTCCTCCCGGAAGCAGGAAGGTTTTTAACACTTTCCGAAATAACAGCAGGTTTGTCTCCAACCTGAGTGCCAAAGGCAAGATATTCCATAAAGCTGGCACGACCACCAAAAAAAGTCTCATCTCCCAACACTGCAAACGAACCTGGGACCAACCAGGGAGCTCTAACAGACATTCACCCCCCACTCTGAGTGCAACCCCACAGGATCAGTACCATTGCAGCAGCTCTCTGAAGTACCACGGGCCATTGCCCCGGAAGAATTTGCATGTTAACACCCACAGTTTAAACACACATTTGGATTGGGAGACAAAGCAACTGTCGCATCACCCCAGCCACCAAATCACACCTCTGTAGACCCCAAATGATTCGTGAGGCTGTGTTCTCCACGACCTGCAACTTCCTCAATATATATGCTGGCAGCCCCACATACAAGGTGTTGCAGTAATCCAGGCGCGACAGTACCAATGCTTGGACTACCCAACCACAAAGCATCCTGATCTACGAGGTGTGACAAAAAAGAAACGAGACTGTGGCATCCACGCCCATGACTCAATGCCAGTGGGCTAACCGCTTATGTCACTGTGTTGTGCAACATCTTGCCACTATTCTGCTATAATATTTTTCATCTCTCTCACTCTGTTTTTCTTTTTCAGGTTTTTGTAGCATACTGCTCCATCGCTTTGTCACGCAACTGGAGGTGGCAGAAATATGGAGCAAAGAATCAACTTGAAATTTCTGCTTAAGTTGGAGAAGGGCCCAACTGAGTATCTCCAACTTCTCCAAAAGGCTTATGGAGAAGATGCAATGTCAAGGCCGCAAGTCTTCGAGTGGCACAAACGCTTCAAGATTAGCCGCGAGGAGGTGGAGGATTGACCCCAAGTCAGGACGGCCTTCCACAACAAGGACGGCTGAGAACATTGACAGAGTGAACCAGCTGGTGCGGAGTGATCGCAGATTGACAGTGTGGATGATAGCTGAGGAGCTCAACCTGAACAGGGAGTCAGTGCGGACCATCTTAATGCAGGAGCTGGAGATGCAGAAGGTGTGCGCCAAAATGGTGCCCAGGCTTTTATCGGACGACCAGAGGAGCACCGGATCAATGTTTGTCGAGACTTGTTAGAGAAGATCAGAGAAGATCCAGAGTTCGTTGGCCAAGTCATCACAGGAGACGAGACTTGGGTCTTCCAGTACGACCCTGAAAGCAAGAGACAGAGCCTGCAGTGGAAGACTCGACTGTCACCCAGACCCAAGAAGTCGCGCATGTCCAAAGCAAGGATCAAGATCATGCTGATTGCATTCTTTGACCAGAAGGGAGTGGTCCATCATGAGTTTGTGCCTGAGGGTCAGACAGTCAACCAGCACTTCTACCAGCAGATCCTCAATCACCTCCATGACCAGGTTTGGGGCAGCAGGCAGGCTCTGTGGAGAGGCAAGTTGTGGCTGCTCCACCACGACAGTGCGCCCGCACACACACCGCACTCGGTGTGAGGCAGTTCTTGACCAACAAACAAATCACAGCTCTTGACCATCCTCCTTTTTCCCCAGATCTTGCACGGTGCGATTTCTGTCTGTTCCCCAGGCTGAAGACTGTGCTCAAAGGAACTCATTTTGCCTCTGTTAAAGAGATAAAGGCCACTGTGACGAGGGAGCTGAGGGACCTCAAGAAGGAGGACTTTACTGAGTGCTTCAGTACGTGGGAGAAGCGAATGCAGAAGTGCATTAACTCTGGGGGGGATTACTTTGAAGGGGACAATGTGTAATTTCTCTGTAGATTTTGTAATAAAACATTTATGGGGACAGTCTCGTTTCTTTTTTGTCACACCTCGTAAATAAGGTCTGAGCTGCCACACCAACCACAAATTAACAAAAGCAGCACGCACTACCTATGAGACTTAATGATGAAGGCAGAGCTCACATCCATAATGACATCTAGATTCCGAATCTCATTCTTCTAGGGCACCGAATAGAGAGCCCTGCACACAAACTCTTCTTCTTTAAATCCCCACAAAGTAAGACTTCCAATTTGCTGGCATTCAACAGCAACCGATGAGATTGTACCCAAGCTCCAATCTCCTCCAAACAACAATTTGCATGCTCCAGCACCACAACTTCATTTTCATCAAATTCAATCAAAAGCTGTATATCATCGGCATATAAAAAGCCCACAAACCCATATGTACGACAGATAGTGCCCAGTAGGCTAATGTAGATGTCAAACAACACTGGAGATAATGCAGAACCCTGAGGGGCTCCACAACCCAACTGCCATTCTAAAGAAAATCGCTTCTCTCAGTGTACACAAAATTGCCGATTGGTCAAAAATGACCTCACAACACGACAAGCTGCCCTCACTTTGTTTACAGCTTGTCATGCTGTGAGGGCTTGTGTGCATCAGTGATGCTGAAGGCTAAGCTGTTGGTGGCTTAACTACTGGCAGGGTCTCCCAAGATGGACAGGTCTCAGCTGAGGTGCCAGACTAAGACAAACCACCCTATCTAGGCAGCAGCAGAATGGGACGGTGTTGGCAGCAGATGATCACATTTCTGTGACAACAGCAACAACATTAAAATTAAACTGCACAGAAGAAAGGCCTGGCAATCTACTTCCGTATCTTGCCACGAAAACCTTATGGATAGTCACAACAAAACAAATTGCACTATAGTGCTGGAAGATGAGACCCCCAGGTCGGCACTCAACTGGCTACTGGGGAGGAGCTGAAGACTTTTCAGAGTACAGCCAGTATTTATGATATGGTTGGATCAAAGCCCTCAGGATGTCTGACTGCTGATTTAGCTGCGCATGAAATTAGAATCAGAAGCTGCAAAGGTGTCTTACATATTGGGATATGGAATGTACGAAGCATGAACCAAGGGAAGTTGGAGGTGGTCAAGAATGAATGGAATATGTACAACTCGATCTGTTGGGTATCAGCGAACTGAAATGGACTGGCATTGGGCACTTTGCATCAGATGATCACATGGTCTACTATGCTGACAGTGAAAGACAAAGAAAAAAATGGTGTTGCATTTGTAATTAAGAAGAAACTTGCAAGAACCATAATGAAATACAATGTAATCAATGACTGCTTAATTTCTGTTCATCTACGAGGAATGCCCATCAACACAACTATTATTCAAGTATATGCCCAACAACAGCTGCAGAAGAGGATAAAGTTAGAGTTCTATGAACAAGTACAAGCTGAAATTGACAGAACATGCAAACAGGATATTCTGATAGTCATAGGTGACTGGAACGCAAAAGCTGGCAACAAAGAAGAATACAAAGTAGTTGAAAAATATGGACTTGGCAGCAGAAATGAAGCTGGAGAAAGACTGATAGAATTCTGCAAAACCAATGATCTATTCATCTCAAACACCTTCTTCCAGCAACACAAGCAATGACTGTACACATGGACTTCACCCAATGGATTGTACAAAAGTCAAATTGACTACATCTGTGGAAGTCAACGATGGAAAAGCTCTATAACATCAAAAAAGACAAAACCTGGAGCAGACTGTGGTACAGATCCCCAATTACTAGTATGCAAACTCAAGCTAAAGTTGAAAAAGAGCAAGCCACTCATGAATGTAGCAAAATATGACCTTGAGAATATACCACCGGAATTTAAAGACTGCCTACAAAATTGATTTGCTGTTTAGATACAAATGACAGAGCTCCATAAAAGTTATGTGATGATATCAAGAAGGTTGTGTTGGAAGAAAGTGAGAAGTCTCTACAAAAGGTGAAAAAGCAAAAATGGCCAAAATGGATGACTGAAGAAACTTTGCAAATTGCCCAGAAACACAGAGAAGCTAAAGCCAAAGGAGAAAGAGAAGTAATCGCAGAACTCAGCAGAGATTTCCAACGTGCGACAAGGAGAAATACTACAATGATACATGCAAGGAAATAGAAGCAGAAACTATTAGAGGACGAACAAATCGACTTTCCTAAAGCTATGAGTAAAAACTCCAGCTTTGAATTGGAATGTTACAAGAATGCCAAGAATCCATGTTCAATGATGCTGAGAAGATCATGAAAAGGGGGAAAGAATATACAGAGTCATTATACCATAAAGATCCAGTGACCAATAGCCATTTCAACCTGTACCTTATGATCCGGAACCATTGGTGATGAAAGAAGAAGTCAAAGCAGCATTGAAAGCCTTATCAAAGAACACTGCACTAGGCATTGATGGCATTCCCATTGAAGTATTACAGCAATCTGATGCAGCTGTTACCATATTTACAAGGCTCTACCAGAAAATTTGGAAGACAACATCATGGTCAACTGACTGGAAAAGATCTGTGTTTATACCAATATTATAGAAAGGTGATCCAACTGACTGTGGAAATTATCACGCAATTGCTTTGATCCCACATGCTAGCAAGATTTTAGTGAAGATTGTTCAGCAGAGACTACAACCATATCTGGAACAAGAAATGCCTGAAGTGCAAGCAGGGTTCAGGAAAGGGCGAGGAATGAGAGACGACATTGCGGGTGTGGGATGGATCCTTGAAAAGACTAAATAATACCAAAAGGATATCTATATGTGTTTTATTAATTGTGTAAATCATGAGAAACTCGGGGCCACATTAAGAAGCATGGGTATACCGGAACACCCGATCGTTCTCTTGCAGAACCTTTACATTGATCAAGAAGCAACAATTCAAACTGAACAAGGAGAAACAGAATAGTTTAAAATCAGCAAAGGTGCATGACAAGGCTGCATACTTTCCCCCTACCTGTTTAATTTATATGCAGAACAAACAGAGAAGCAGGTCTGTATGAAGACAACAGAGATGTGTAGATTGGTGGGAGACTCATCAACAACCTTCGCTATGCTGATGATACCACATTACTGGCTGAAAGTGAAAACTATCTGAAACATTTGCTTCTCAAGATCAAGGAACATAGTCTTAAAACGGACCTACATGTTAATGTAAAGAAGACAAAGAACCTGACAACTGGCAAAATTAATAAGTTCATCAGTGATGGAGAAGAAATTGAAATAGTCGACAACTTTAACCTACTTGGATCAACTATCAATAAAGAAACAACAAGCAGTCAAGAAATTTGACGATGCATTGCTCTTGGCAGAATTGCTATGAAGGACCTAGACAGGATTCTCAAGAGCAGAGATGTTTCTCTCCATACAGAAATTCATCTCCTTCAAGCCATGGTATTTTCAATAACATCATATGGATGCGAAAGTTGGACAGTGAAAAAGATAGGAAGAAAATTGTTGCCTTTGGAATTATGGTGCTGGCGACAAATACTGTATATACCATGGACTGCCCAAAGAACAAACTAGTCAGTACTGGAGAAGATCAAACATAAGCTTTCTTTAGGAACTCAGATGACAAGACTTTGACTTTCATACTTTGGAGACATCATGCGAAGAGAGAGATCATTAGAGAAAGACATCATGTTTGGCAAGGTAGAAGGTAAATGAAAAAGAGGAAGGCCAGCAATGAGATGGATCGATCCAATAACAGCAGGTATGGGTGCCACTCTGTCAACAATGAGCCGCCTGACTGAAGACCGAATGCAGTTTAGGACAACTATCCAGAGGGTCGCCTGGAGCACAGTAGTTCTTTTTGTAAGCTAGTAACCAGTATCGCTGAGGATGATGTCAGCGGGTGGGCGGAGCAACAGCGGAACACTTCCTACTTCCCCCACATACCAGTCCCAGTCCAGGAGAGTGGGCAGGCATAGCAGATAGATGGAAATAGCACAGAACAGCAAGCAACAGCACTCTTCACACTCGCCTGGAGTACAGTAGTTCTTTATCATCTATGGAGATGCTGTCTGGCCTGGGACAAAGGCCTAGTGGGGGCCCCTTTGGATTCCCATTGTGCAGGCACTATGCCAAAGAATCAGGAGGACTGGGGTACCAGTTTTTGGAATCCAAAGGTTGCTGGTCTGAAACCGACCTTGGGTGGTAAAAAAAAAGCTGCTTGAGTTTTCAGAAAGACTCTATCGGCAAAGGACTCCTCCTCAGTGGTCCCTAGAACAGATGGTTACAGGAGCAAGCATTATAAAGGAGACCGCCTTGACCTGGATGCCTTCAACTTTAGAATGACATCTCCAGAATTCTTCTCTTTCTCCGGAGGGCATAATCTTTCTAGCAGGACAGTCTTGAGATGCTTCTTGGATCTCCTGATGTTCCCCATGCATTTGGTGGAGGGGCCCTCATTGGAGCCTGGTATTAACTTGGCTGCAGAAATTATCATATCAATGAGCAGGGATTGCTTTTCTGAGTACCTCTTCTGTTCGCAGGGCCCTGGTCCAGATTGCTTCATCTTGTAATGAGAGTCTTGGCTGAGGGATGGTGAAGTCTCTCCATTTGAAGAGAAGCCACGGGGACATCTGAAGTCTCTAGTGGCTCGTAGCCTAGCTAAGGCCTTTCTTTCTACAATATCATAGGAGCATGGTGCTTGAAAAGTGGAACATACCAATTCCCCCCCCCCTCCACACCCCCCCCCCCCCCTTGTAGGGCATCAGAGTGAGGAACAAGGCTTACGCTCTTTCCCCTGGAGGATCTGGTCAGGTGCCTGCGATCTTCCTAAAGTGGATTTATTTATTTTATTTATTTAACAGTATTTCTAAACCGCCTTATCATAATAATCAAGGTGGTATCACAGCAAACAATCTGGTAGTGTGAGTGTTGATACATGCAGTGAGGGTGGAAAGTTCGTTGGGTGTGTGTTGTTTTGTGTGCTAGATTGGTGTGAGCTATGTACAATGTGGGCTATTTACAGTGTTGCTAAAATCATTTTATATACATCTCGTGTTAGGCGGTAACGTGTGCTGCTATACAGTTCCTTGGTTTATGTGATGTGTCCAAAGTGTTCTATGAACAGCATGGTTTTCAGCTGTTTTCTGAAGTCCTTGAGCTCTGTAGTTGCCCTCAAATCGTCCGGTAGTTTGTTCCATATTGTTGGAGCAGCCATGGAGAGTGCTCTGTCTGTTGTGTCCTTGCGTGTGTGTTTGTATTCACTTGGGGTGCTGACTCGGTTGTGTGTTTGTTTTCTTCGAGGACGTGTGCTGGTGTCTGGTTGTATGAGGGTGTGCAGGCTGTTGGCTGATGTTTGCTGTTTTATCTTAAATAGGTTTATGATAGTTTTGTATCTGATGCGTGCATCGATTGGTAGCCAGTGTAAGTCCTTTAAGGTGGGTGTGATGTGCTCCTGTCTTGCAGTTCCGGATATGATTCGTGCTGCAGTGTTTTGTGCCAGTTGGAGTGGTTTGATGGCTTGTTTCGGTAGTCCAAGGTATATCGGATTGCAGAAGTCCAGTAGAGGGGTTATCAGTGCTTGACAGACGGTACGGAAGTGTTCTGGGGCGAGGAGTGGTTTCAGTCTCCTGATGATTCACATCTTGTAGTAGGCTTTTTGTATTGTTTTGTCTATGTGTGGCTTGAGATTGAGCTTATTGTCCAGCGTAACCCCGAGGTATCTTACTTCTGACCTTATTGGTATAGTAATGTTTTGTATCTTTATATTTGGTGGGTGTATGAAGCTTTGGTTCCGAGTGATGATTAAAGCTTCAGTCTTCTTGTAGTTTATGGCGAGGTTGTTGTTTTGACACCAACTGGTCATTTGTGTAAGGCAGTCTGTTATCTTAGAGAAGTCCGGGTTGTCGATTGATATCGGGGTGTATATCATGATGTCGTCCGCATAGATCGTGTATTGAATGTTGTTCTCTTTCATGATGTTGCAGATTGGTTGGATGTAGATGTTAAATAGGAGTGCTGAGAGCGCAGAACCTTGAGGTACACCTTGACGGACTTTGATGGGTCGGGAGGTGATGTGTCCCACCTTGACCTGTAGCTGTCTTTCGGTTAGGTACGAGTGGAACCATTTCAGTGTGATACCGTGTATACCAGTGTTCTGTAGTCTTTCTAGGAGCGTGTTGTGGTCCACTGTGTCGAAGGCTGAGGAGATGTCGATGAATATCATTATTATTCCATTCCTGGTGTTGTCAATTATTCTTAGGATGCTGTCAAAGAGGTAGATCAGTAGCGTTTCGACACCGTGGTTAGGACGAAATCCGTGTTGGTTGTCGTCGAGTGTTTCGTGTTTGTCGATGTGATCCTGAAGTTGTAGTTGAACTGTTTTTTCGATGACTTTTGCGAGGAAGGGTATGCTGGATATTGGTCGGTATGCTGCTGGATCTTTTCTGTCGAGAGTTGTTTTCTTTGTGATTGGTCTCACTGAGGCAAGTTTTAGTTGCTTTGGCATGAGACCTTGAGTGAGTGAGTTGTGTACCATTTTATGTATGGTGGTGATGAGGCTTGATTTGGTGGCTTTGACCCACGACACTGGGCATGGGTCTGTAGGAGCGGTGCTTGTGTTGATTGTAGAGATGATGTGGGATATCTGTTCTGTTGAGGGTGAGGAGAATGTGCCCCAGGTTTTGGAGTGTACATCTGTCCTTGAGGTTCTACTAGGCGTTGTTTGTTCTGTTGAGTGAAATTTGTCTTTGATGTGGTCGGCGAATTTCTGTGGATCAATTTGTGCTTCCTCTTCTGTTTGCTCTTTTGTGAGGATTTTTACTATTTCGAAAAGCTCTCTGGGTTTGTTGATGGAGGTGTTTATCATGTTTGTGTGGAATTCCCTCTTTGATTGGTTGATGTGTTCATTGTATTGCTTTTGCTTTGTTAGATAGAGATGCTGGTCGGCAGTTGTTTTGTTCTTTCTCCATCTCCGTTCAATCTTCCTGAGTTCCCTCTTTTCCTGTCGTAGTTTTGCTGAGTACCATGGTTTGTTTTGTCTCTTGTTGTGGTGTTGTTTCTCGGTCCCGCCACATGGATGTGCTACAGTCGTCAGGCATATTACCACACTAGTAGACGATGGACTGCAAGGTGGAGACACCTTTTAAGTCTGCTTCTTGCTTTCCTTCCTTCGATGGCTACAGTCTATCCCAGAGAACCGCACTGCCTTGCTTCTGGAGGCATCAGTGTTTTTTTTCTTAGCGGATGTTATGTATACTCTTCTCTGTCTCACATGTGGGGCAGCGGACATAGCTTCTAAATCTCGGTGATCCAATCTGGCCTTTAAAGGGAAGCTCTTATTTGAAGAAGAATCTGTCAAGGTCATAAAGGAGTTTAGGAAGTTCAAGCTTCAGCACCCTCCAAAGGATAAACATAAAAGATCCTGGAGATGGGTGACTTTCAGCTTTTCTACTTCTTCCAGTTTTCCTTTCCCCAGTTCTCTGGCTTGGTCTCCACTTTTTTGCAAGCCTCAAAGACCTCACGGCCCTTACTATCCTGCTCAATGACAACTTAGGGGTCCTTCCTGGGTTGTCTCCAGTGGGCGCTTGTCTCGCACTACTTTACCTGTAGTCTGTGTCACTGCCGATCGCTGAGTACTCAAGCATGACTACATCCTAGCATATAGAAAACTATCTTTGGACACCTTTGTGGTCGTTCCATGTGGATCTGAGTCAAAAAAGAGAACCCTGCCGTCAATCTATCGTGGAAAGCCTGCTGTCTCGGGCCATTTTGTTGGTACCTCCCACCCAAAGAGGCAACAACAATTACCCTGTCTATTTCATCATGCCAGAAAAGAACTCATCCTTCAGGCCATCCCTCAGTCTGAAGTGTTGAAGCCTCCCTGAAGGTGTCTCACTTCTGGATGGAGAAACTGATGTTCGTCATCCAGGCGGTTCAGTTCAGGGAGTTTCTCACATTGCTGGGCCTGAAAAAGTCTGCCTTACAGATTCCCATTTGGGAAGACCAACAGTATTCTTTGTGGATTGCCATTTTCAGCTCACCCACCCAGTTCTCTGCCCTTTTCTGAGGTCTCTTCACTGCACCAAGGACCATTTTTTCCAATATTATGGTGGTCGCAACTGCAGCTTGGCAGCAACAATTGGCTTATTCAGGCTAAGTCTTATTCAGATGTAGAAAGGAGACAATCAGTGTGGTTCATTTCTGGAGGACCTCGACTGGGTAGTCCGACCCTTTGAGAATCACCTTGAGCCATCTTTGTCATTGGCGTATCTAGGAGCCCTTTTCGGTGCCTGTGCAGGCAGAGTTTTCATGCCCGCTGCAGTAACAACCAAGTTATTAGCTGTCAGCCATTTGACAGCAGCAGACTCCCAAGATTTGGGACAGCCTTCAACTTCTTATTGACAACAATTACAAGGTTAGTCTTTTGGCTGTGAGTTCATCTGTAGGCAACCCAAAGATCATTAGTGTTCTCTTTGTCACCTTGCTTGCAAGACTTTGAGATCAGGCTGCCCCTTTTGCCTTGGGTGTGGCCAGCCTACTGTAGTGGTATCAGCTTGCTATTCTGAAGAAGGACTTGCTCCTGGATGATGATTCTTCATGCTTTCTGTTGATGGATGCCAGCCGGCCCAACTGGGAGAGCTCATCATGAAGAGCAGGAAACTCAGGGCCAATGGAGCAGTCGGGAATCACCATGGCCCATCAATCACCTCGAATGTGAGGCATTTACTTAGCTCTCTGGGCTTGTCGCTATTTGGTCTGGGGCTGAGCTGTATGAATCTTCAACTACTATTACTACTACTGCTGCTGCTGAGCATTTGTATAGCGCTACAAGATGTATGCAGTGCTGCACAGACATGTAAGAGACAGTCCCTGCTCATCAGAGCTTACAATCTAAAGACAGACAACATAAGGGAAACACAAGGAAATCATGTGAGTCAAGATCCAAAAGCGGAAGCGCAGAGTTGAGTTTTCAGCCTGGATTTGAAGAGTCAGAAAAGACACCTGACGTACAGACTCAGGTAGCTTTTTCCAGGCGTAAGGTGCATCAAGGTGAAAGGAGCGAAGTCTGGAATTAGCAATAGAAGAAAAGGGCACAGATAGAAGCAATTTGCCAGAAGAGCGGAGTTCCTGAGGAAGGGTGTAGGGAGAGATAAGAGAGGAAAGGTAGTGAGGAGTATGCAGAGTGAATGCACTTATAGGTCAGCAGGAGAAGTTTGAACTGGATGCGGAAATGGCTAGGGAGCCAATGAAGTGACTTGAGAAGAGAGGTAATACGAGCATGATGAGGCTGGTGGAAGATTGGCAGCTCAGCAGAGTGCTGAACAGATTGAAGGGGAGAGAGATGATTCAGCATGAGACCAGCAAGGAGTAGTTTACAATAGTCAAGACAGGAGGTGATTAAGGAGTGGATAAATGTTTTAGTAGTGTGTTCAGAAAGGAATGGGTGGATTTTGTTGATATTATAAAGAAAGAAACGGCAGGTCTTAGCTATCAGATGGATGTGTGTGGAGAAAGAGAAGAGTCGAAGATGACCCCAAGATTGTGAGCCGAGGAAACAGGGAGGAGTAGAGAGTTATCCACAGAGACTGAAAAAGGCTGAAGAGGAGAGGAGGTTTTAGGGGGAAAAATAAGCAACTCGGTTTTGGCCATGTTCAATTTCAAGTGGCAGTGAGACATCCAAGCAACAGTGTCAGAAAGGCAGGCAGAGACCCAGCTCTGGATTGCTGGAGAGATTTCAGGTGTAGAGAGCTAGATCTGGGTGTCATCAGCATAAAGATGGTACTGAAAGCCATGGGACGAGATGAGCGCACCAAGGGACTGGGGTATATAGAGAGAAAAGGAGTGGATCCAAGATAGATCCTTGGGGCACACCAACTGAGAGCGGGATAGCAGCAGAAGAGGATCCACCAGAACAAACACTGAAAGAGCGATGGGCGAAATAAGGAGAACCAGGATAGTACAGAGCCCTAAAAACCAAGCAAGGACAGGGTATCAAGGAGAAGGTTGTGGTCAACAATGTCAAAATCAGCAGAGAGGTCAAGAAGGATGAGAACTGAGTAAAGGCCCTTGGATTTTGCCAGGAACAAGTCAATGAAGACTTTAGCAAGAACCGTTTCAGTAGAATATAAAGGACAAAAGCCAGATTGTAAAGGATCCAGGAGGGCATGAGAGGAGAGAAAGTCAAGGCAATGGTGGTGAACTGCATATTCAAGTAGTTTCGAAATGAAAGGGAGGAGGGAGATGGGTCGATAGCTAGAAGGGCAGATAGGATCAGGTGAGGGTTTCTTGAGGAGAGGTGTAACTACAGCATGCTTGAAGGCTGCTGTGATAGGTTGAGAATATGAGAGTTGGAAGGGACAACAGTGGAGTAGATGGGCTTAGGAGACGGGTGGGAATAAGATCAGAGGAGCAGGTAGTGAGTTTGGAGGAGGAGAGAAGGTGTGTGGTTTCCTCCTCAGAGATCATAGAAAAGGAAGAAAGGTTAGCAGAGGTAGAGGGGGAAACTTGGAAGTGAAGAGGGTAAGGAGGGGGAGTAGCTGACTTTGTGGGGAATTGGAGAATGATCTTGTGGATTTTGTCTTGGAAATAGCCAGAGTTTGGGCAGAAAGGGTGGGAGTGGTCAGAGGCGGAGGCACCTTGAGGAGAGAGCTGAGAGTAGTAAAGAGATGGCGAGGGTCAGAGGCAAGAGAGTTAGATGGACATAATAGTCATGTTTGGCAAGTTCTATGGCTGACTGGAAAGAGACAAGCATGAATCTGAAGTGTAGAAAGTCTGCAAGGGAGCGGGATTTGAGCCAAGCATGCTCAGCTGATCGGGCACAGGAACATAGATAGCAGGTAGTAGATGAAAGCCATGTTTGGGAATCTTTTTGGTCAATGCTATGGCAGTGGCATATGTCCACAGGCATGGGCTGCTAGGACTGCTGGAGATGGTCCTCTTGTTTCTTTGGGCAGAATGAAACCTGCTCTTGGCATAGTACATTTAGGGGCACTAAAAATGTGGCGGTGGATTGCCTCAGTCACCAGATCCTGAGGAGTTGAGTTTAGCTGGCCAGCATTCCAAAGGAATCTTGATGGGTGGAGACTTCCCTGGATGAATTTGAGGGCAGCTAGGGTGCAAGGATTCTTCAGTCTCTGTAAGGAGGTCAGCTTTGGTGGCATCTCATCATGGTTCAATCTGGTCTAGGAGGCCGCAGTAGAACATGTTCCTCTGTGACATCTCATAGACTATGTGCCATACTGCTGTAGAATGCCATCTAAGCCTGAGTATTCTGATGGTGCCGGATTGCCGCAGAGGTCCTGATTTATGGATCTGATGTGCTTCCTCGAGGAGCTGCCCCTGCGTCTTCTGAAAGCTCCAGGCCTATTGGATGACCCAGCTCCCTTCTTGATTTTGGCTTGGCATTTAAGAGGTGGGGCTTAGTGCATAGGGGCTATTCGTTAGCCATTGGTTACCTGCCTTGAAGGCAGAGAGTGGTTCCTCCTGCCTGTCCTAGGTGCAAATCTGGATTTGCTTTGGTATGGCAGGCACTACATAGCTCCCCAGCAATGTTCCCTCTAATTTTCTGTAGGCTGTGTGTGCATAAAATATCAGCTGTGCAGCTTTTGAAGGAAGGTTAAATTTTTGTGCGCCACATAACGACTCTCGGAGTTACATACTTTAAAATTTGACTACACGTCAGAATACAGTATGTACACCACATTGATTGCACTAGAAAATATTGTAGAATTTGTGAAAACTGGAAATACACAACAACTTTTCAATTTTAAGACGTCTGTGTTGTTCTGATTCTGATAGAAAACCGTAATTTTTGTGCGCTCTGTTGTAAAGTATATGCGCTCGCTCGGCGAGGTGTGTGCGCGCGCACACGCGCACAGCTTAGAGGGAACAGTGCTCCCCAGGATGGCAAACTGCCCTCCTTGCTTGATGTCATTCAAGATAGAAACATAGAAACATGATGACAGAAAAAGACCACAAGGCCCATCTAGTCTGTCCTTCCATAACAACAACTACAACAGTCCACTTTTTACCTTTAGAGATCCTCTGTGTTGGTCCCATGCTTTTTTGAATTCAGTTACTGTCCTCATCTCTACCACCTCCACTGGGAGACTATTCCATGGATCCACTACTCTTTCCGTAAAGAAATATTTCCGCATATCACTCCTGAATCTATCTCCCTTCACCCTCATCCCATGTCCCCTCGTAGCAGAACTTGCTTTCAATTGAAAGAGGCTCTCTCCCTGAACATTTATGCCACGGAGGTATTTAAACATCTCAATCATATCACCTCTATCCCGCCTTTCCTCTAAGGTGTACATATTAAGATCCTTAAGTCTGTCCTCATATGCTTTATAATGAAGCCCATTAATCATTTTAGTAGCAACCCTCTGCACCGACTCCATCCTGTTCACATCCCTTTGAAGGTGCGGTCTCCAGAATTGCACACCATACTCCAGATGAGGTCGCACCAAAGACTTATACAGAGGCATTATCACCTTCTTTTTTCTGCTAGCCATTCCTCTCCGTATGCACCCAAGCATCCTTCTAGCTTTTGCCGTCGCCTTTTCTACCTGTTTAGCTACTTTAAGATCATCAGACACAACCACGCCTAGGTCCCGCTCTTCTTTAGTGGACAAAAGTACTTCATCTCCTATACTGTATTGCTCCCTTGGATTGCTGCAGCCCAAATGCATGACCTTACATTTTTTAACATTAAATCCGAGCTGCCAAATTCTAGACCATTCTTCAAGATAGTTTGACAAGGGACTGTCTCTAAGTTTCTTAAGGGTTCAGGTTACAGCCTTGACATGTTTTGGGAGGCTGCTGGACAGTCGCTTCTTCGTTTCATGCCTAGATGTCCACTGTTTCGGGGGGGAAGGGTGGTGCTATTTGCATCCTAACCTGCGGTCAGTCCTTCTCCCTTGGTATTTGGGCCCATTGTTTGTGGGGGCATGTTCTTTCGGGCAGAGGCCTGTACCGGTTCTTCCCAGAGGAGACCATGCTTTTTCGACCAGTCCCTTCTGTTTTGCTCAAGGGGATGTCCACCTTCATGTCAATCAGGTGATTGCCTCCTGTCCTTTTTTCTGCGGGGCATTGTTAAGGAAAGAACAGTTACCTTCATGGGGTCGATGTCTGCTTCTCCAGTGCCTCCACTAGCTCATTCAGTAGATCAGACTGATTCTTTGTGTTTTTTGCAGAGCTGCACAAGGGTGAAGTGGCCTCTCAGACTCCCTTGCGTCGTGGAGCAAGAAGACTGTCCTTGACATATCATTTGCAGGATTGTACTGGTCCAGTGAGATTGCAGGCACATTCCACCTGGACACACACTTAGTGCTTGGTGCAGTGCAGTGTACTTCTGTCACTCACATGGACATTTTGTAGGGCTGCGACTTGATCATGTCGCTTTATCTTTCCCAAGCATTGCTGTTTGGATGTCTCCACTAGGTGACCTTCGGTGCTGCCATGTCTTCCTGCCCAGTGGAATAGTAGCTTTCGCACTTCCCACTTGCCTGGACTGGTCTAGCAGGACTCCAGGAAAGCAGTAAAATCTCACCTTGGTGACTCAGGAGATGCAGTGGTTGTTCCAGTGGGTAGAGTGACACCTTCACTCAATCTTGGCAACTCCATTGTCAGAGGGGAGAATGTTGTGATGGACTTTCTCATTTGCCACACTCTGGATCCAGGAGAGTGGGATTTGGAGATCTAGACCTTCCAGCAGATTGTGGCATGTTGGGGGCAACCAGTGATCTCATAGTGATGCACAGGAATGCCAAGATGCAAGTCTTTTTGAGCAGGCAGAAGGAGCCCAGATCCAGAAGTATGATGCCTTTCTCCAGCTCTTGGCTCTTTTGGGTCTCTTGTATGCGTTTCCTCCTTGGCCTCTCATAGGAAGGGTGCTAAGGAGGATAGAGAACCATCCAGGATTGGTAAGCCCCAGCTGGTTCCTGCAATCTCTTCCTCCAGCGCTCCCTCAACTGTTCGACTAGACAGGATTATAAATTACAACCAAACAACTTCAAAAAATGGAAGAATCATTATCATACTGACAATTCAAACGTACCTTTGAATATCAAACTGAGAAAACTCAGTAACTTGCAAAGTTCAGCTGTTGAAGTTGGTAACTCGAGAAACCGCGCATGCGGGAGATTTAAAGAGCAGCTGATGCGTCAATCATTAAGCAACCAAGATCACCTGAAGCACGCTTCCCATTCTATGCGTGCATTAAGACCTCCCGGAATTAAAGTTTGTAATTGATGGATCCAGCGTTAACATTGCAGTTGGCCACTTTAAATGTGGCTCCTGCAATATATGTAATGTTACACAAGAGTTATCAGAATTTCAGTATGGCGAGAGAACATATAAGCTTCGTGACACAACTACATGTGATTCCACTCACGTTGTTTATGGTATAAGATGTCCGTGTGGATTATTGTATATCAGGAAGACCATACGATCATTTAGGGTTCGGTTGAATGAACATAAAAGCAAGCTAAAATGTCACAGAAGAGAAGCGCCACTAGTAGATCATTGCCTAGAGTTTCAGCACACCTTCGAAAATCTTACCTGTTTTTGTATCGAACAAGTTCTGACGTCCCGATTAGGTAGAACACGGGAACGAGCATTATTGTATGAGGAACAACGCTGGATCCATCAATTACAAACTTTAATTCCGGGAGGTCTTAATGCACGCATAGAATGGGAAGTGTGCTTCAGGTGATCTTGGTTGCTTAATGATTGACGCATCAGCTGCTCTTTAAATCTCCCGCATGCGCGGTTTCTCGAGTTACCAACTTCAACAGCTGAACTTTGCAAGTTACTGAGTTTTCTCAGTTTGATATTCAAAGGTACGTTTCAATTGTCAGTATGATAATGATTCTTCCATTTTTTGAAGCTGTTTGGTTGCTATAGAAGAAAGTTATGGTTGAAAAGATTTGTTCTGTTTTTAGTGCGTCTAAGAACGAATTTCCCCTGAAGAAACCTTTAGGTGAAACGCATATGAACAGTGTGCTAGATGGCGTTGGGAATATGCCAGCTTTCAACATCTGAGGATTTGGCGGGCGCTAGCTTGATCAACTATTAAACCGTTTCAGAAAAAGCTAAGTAACAGAGTTGTTACCTTTATTCAAAAAAATCGCCAGCCTGATCTGTTTGCTTTGGACTGCACAAGTTATTTGCTTTAGTTTGGGAAAAAAAAATTTAAAAAAAAAGAAAATTAATGGTGGAAAGGCTGGTTTGGAGGTCGGTGATGTGTGCTAAGGGTTTGGTTCAGCGAGCTTTAATAAAACAATAGCCTCTGACAGCCCGCAAGTTCTGAGACCTCATGTCAGCCAAAACCACCAGTATTTTGTTTGAAATATTAGGACATAAATAAGATAATACACATAATTTCTCATTTTTACCTTTTGCAACTAAGTGAGAGTATTTGATTATATTGGGATTTCCTTTTACTCTCAAGAATAACAGACCATTGTTAATTTGACTTCAAAACTATGCCAAACCAGCAAGCTCGAAGAACCTGCCCCCAAGATGTCTTTTGGGGTGTTAACCAATCGGGTTAACACCCCAAAAGACTTCACCAAGACCCGCAAAGACAACGAGCAATCTCCCTGGCTGCTCCATCCAGATGGAACTCCCTCCCAGATGATCTGAGACTAACCACAGAAATCAAGGACTTCCGAAAACAGCTGAAGACAACCCTGTTCATCGATTACCCCCTGAACCAGCATACAAGTCAGATCATGAACCCCCACCCCAAGACTGTATATAAGACTGTATAATAGCTCATGATGTATAATAGTGCACTATGTAGATAAACCAAATCTAATCACATCCCCGCCAACACACACACACACCACTCTGTACACTGCATGAAAACATTTGCCCCCTTGATTGTTTGCCGGGGAAACCGCTTTGATTGAATGATAAGGCGGCATATAAATACCATTAAATAAATAAAATAAATGGGCAGCTCTGAAGCCATGTTGACAGTGGTCTAGAGGTGCAGTATCGTTGATGTGTTGTTGTATCTGGCATTGGACCTCTTTTTCTATTATCTTGGCTAGGAGTGGAATACTGGCAATTGGTCTATATGACTCCACTTTCTGAGGGTCGAGTTTGCTGTTTTTTAACAGGGGTCTGATGGATGTTTGTTTGAGATTTTAGGGGAAAAACTCCTGAGCTGAATGAAGTGTCAAAGAGTCTGGCTATGAATCGGCTAAACTCTGTTTTTAGTTCCTTTATCCAAAAGGCTGGACAAGGATCAGACTGCGCCGTGGAGGTGTTGATTGTGGAGATGGTGTCAACAATTTGTTTAAGTGATGGAGTGGAGAAGGTTGTTAGTTTCGTTGCATTGCTTTGCACTTGGGGCAGGTGCTTCGAGCTTGCTGGTTTGGCATAGTTTTGATTGAAGGAAGTCGGCGTAGTCTTGTGCGTGGATCTCAGTTTTTTGCACTGGTCCTGGTTCATTCGTGAGGTTCTTGACTAGATTGAATAAGTCGTGTGGTTTCTTTAGTGATCGTCGTAGAGTATCTGTGTGTGCTTGTCTTATTTTCTCAGTTATCGCTTTACGGTGAGATGCTAGTTGGAGGTTATAGGCTTCTTGGTCTTCTGTGGATCGTGAATGCCTCCATCGCCTTTCGAGTTTTCTGAGTTTGAGGAGGGAATCCCGTAGTTCTTTTGAGTACCAGGGCGCGGCAGCCCTTTTCCTTGGGGCTTTGTTGTGCTCTGTGCATAGTGCAATAGAGCTAAGGCTATCATTCCAGCTGGAGACTAGTTTATCAAGGTTAGTTGATATCATGCTGAGGAGTGGCTGTGTGTGATTCATAATGGTTTCCCTGTTGAAAGGGTGAAAACTATGAGGGGGTATTCTTGTGGCGTTTGTTTTGTTATCAGGGGGTTTCCTGGGGTGGTTTTACATGGGGATAAGGAACGTGATTAGCTTATGGTCCGACCAAGGAACTTCAATGTAGGTTGGTGAGGAGTAGGGGGCTGCGTTGTGGACGGTTAAAGGAGCGAAGATCAAGTCTAGTGTGTTCCCTTTTGTGTGAGTTGGTTCATTGATTAACTGCTGATATCCTAGGTCTGTCAGAGCATCAAGGAATGCAGTCGTTTGAGAGTCATGCAGGGATGGCAGGTTGAGGTCTCCCAGTATCCAGTTTGGGGTACGCAAGTTCGGAGTATTGCAGGTTAGCTCAATTATCATAGCAAGGTCCTCATGGGATGGAGTTGGGGCCCTGTACAGCAGATTGATGGAGCAGTGATTATTTGCTATGGTAACTATGTCAAGGTTCGGAGTGTTGGTACTGTTAGAGAGATGGAAATTGAGGTCAGCTTTGGCGAGTATGAGTACTCCGCCGCCTCTTTTGTCGCCTCTATGACAACAGTGTATTGTGAAGTTGGGGGGTAGCAGGTGGTTGAGGAGTACGGTGTCAGTATTTGTTAGCCAGGTTTCTGTGATTAGGAAAATGTCAAGGTTGTGGAGGGCGATTAAGTCGGTGATGATTGGCCATTTGTTGCGGACTGAGCGTGCATTTATGAGAGCAGCCTTTAAATCTTGTAAGGGGGGTTGATCTTTTTTACATTTGTGGTGTGCTGAATTGCAATGTGTAGTAGGTGCTGGTATGTAGGATGCGTGTCGTTTACTGACTTGTGGGGGTTGTCTCTTGACCATCTCCTCCCATATCCTTGTAGAGTAGGTATCTGGTTGTGAGTGTCTGTTAGGGCTAAAGTACTACTGAACAGCCCTAAGAGAAGGTAGCTACATATTAGTGTTATCGTGAAGTGATCCATTCCAATGATTGAGCTGGCTTGAGATTATAGAGCCTTAGTGAGTGAGTAGGATACAGAGTTGAGCGGTTTCGGGAGTATACAGGTGATGTCTTTGGCTTTGGGTGGTTAGATGTAATGCTACAGTTAAGTACCATAATCATGCGGCTAGCAGTGATAGAATATACAGCTGGGTATGTTAGCTATACATAGACTCATAGGTATATGGATGCAACATCCAGTTCTAAAACTCTAGGTAACATATGACATAGATCTGCAGCGTATACTATCTAATCGTTTGTAGACCCGCTAGGTTTAAAGCATGATCCTGTTATTCTTTATCATACCTATTGTGTCCCGAGGTTCAGCTTGGGTTCTGCTTCCTAGGAGTCTTTGTTGTGATGTACCATTGTGGGGCCTTAGACGTCCGGGAGAGAGCTCAAGGAGCTGAAGCGCGGGTCTGGCAGTGAGCAAGAGAGTGGGTATCCGGTGGACTTGGAGTGGTTCATGCGGTAGCTACTGCTGGCGGAGACTGTAGATGGATGTGCTCATCGGGTGGGAGGGGGAGATCGAACTTCATTTGCAGAGCTGTGAGATGGTCGTTTCGTTGGGCCGTGCCAAAGGGCCCTCTGGCGAGGCACTCAGGCGCGGGCCCGCCCGATGGCGCGTTGATTTTAAATCCGGGCGGCTGCCCCGGGCTGCTGCTCCTCCTGCTGCTGGAGGCTTGATCCCCCGGAGGGGAGAGCTGATGATGGTAGCGGGAGAGTTCTTTGTTGAGCGCCCGATGGCGCGTTGATTTTAAATCCGGGGGCTGCCCCGATTGGGCAGGAATGGCTGCTGCTCCTCCCGCTGCTGGAGGCTCGATCCCCCGGAGGGGAGAGCTGATGATGGTGGCGGGAGAGTTCTTTGTTGAGCGCCCGATGGCGCGTTGATTTTAAATCCGGGGGCTGCCCCGATTGGGCAGGAATGGCTGCTGCTCCTCCCGCTGCTGGAGGCTCGATCCCCCGGAGGGGAGAGCTGATGATGGTGGCGGGAGAGTTCTTTGTTGAGCGCCCGATGGCGCGTTGATTTTAAATCCGGGGGCTGCCCCGATTGGGCAGGAATGGCTGCTGCTCCTCCCGCTGCTGGAGGCTCGATCCCCCGGAGGGGAGAGCTGATGATGGTGGCGGGAGAGTTCTTTGTTGAGCGCCCGATGGCGCGTTGATTTTAAATCCGGGGGCTGCCCCGATTGGGCAGGGATGGCTGCTGCTCCTCCAGCTGCTGGAGGCTCGATCCCTCGGAGGGGAGAGCTGATGATGGTGGCGGGAGAGTTCTTTGTTGAGCGCCCGATGGGTGCTTGGGTGGGGGACTGCATTGTCTTCACCTACAGTCAGTCTGGGCTCTCGCTAGAGCGCTGGCTCAGAGTCATGGCGACCTCTGTGGCAAACCTGCATTCCATGCCCGTGACGGAAATCCAGTCCACCACCTGGTCCTCAGTTCATACCTCCTCAGCTCATTAGTGCCTGGGGAGGGTCCTAATGAGACAGTGCCTTCGGCCAGGCTGTACTCTGTCATCTGTCCAGGATATCGACATCTCCTGCCCTCCAACCCTTCCGTGTTCAGGCTACCAGAGTGCTGGTTCCTCATTGGTCTCTCAAGAGTCTATTACTTAGGACTCTGTTGCTGCTGCTTACAGCTCACCTTTTTTCTGGTCACCCGTGGCATTTTACAGGTTTTCGGTAGCCTGTAGCTAGGGAGTCCCATATGTGAGGACTGACTTCCTGCTTGTTCCCAGTGAAAGCATAGTTACTCACTTGTAACAGGTGTTCTCAGGGGACAGCAGGAATCATTTCTGACAACCCTCTCTCCTCCCCATGGAGTTGCTCCTTTGTCAATTTTTTGCCATCTTTAGCTATGTCATTTGACTGATTTAAGATGGCACTCTTGAACAGAAAGGGGAGCACACATGTACGGTGCATCACCCATATGTGAGGATTAATTCCTGCTGTCCCTGGAGAACACCTGTTACAAGTGAGTAATTACACAGGTACACTAAAAAAATTTTTTTTTAAACTGCCTCTAATGTTTCGATTGATTTTTACGTTTTTTGGTGCGCTGAATCCAAATCTGGTAACCAATTTGCTCCATCACGTACAGATTTTTTGCTACATTGGGTTAGCAGTTTGAGGTGAACGTTTCAGATTGAGTGCGATCGAGATAAAAGTTTCTTGGATGAATTCTTTATACTAATTGTTTAGTAGTTATTCAAATAAGAATAAAGAAAATTGTAACAAGGCAGCACATAAGAATAGAGTAATGTCAACAAAACACACTGTGATGGTAGCAAAATTGTCTGCACTTAAAACAGCCACATACATGTGCACAAACATTGAGCATATAAGAGCGAGGTTAGACACAAAGCAAAGCAAAGAAATGTGCAAAAAATGTTGTACAGGTATGTATGTAAGAATAGAAAACGCAAACCGCACCATTGCAATACATGAAGACAAACACCCGATGGTGTGAAAATAAAATTCTAATAAATGAGATCCGACACTGTGGTAATAACTAGCAAATTTTTATTTCAAAGTTTAGTAAAAACACGATATTTGTCAACACAGTTTAGATTTTAAAGTCATTCTTGGGTCAATCAATCTCCTGGTGGGCCCGTTTCTTCTTCCCCCGAATGCTTCTCTTGGTGCGCTGCTTGGCGTATTTTTCATCTGGGGTTTCCCGCAGCAGCAACCAGCAGAAATCAGCCATCATAGTGGTGTTCCATCTTCCTTGGTACCTTCTCTCTGCGTCCTTGATGTCCTGGTGAAACCTTTCACCTTGTTCTTCACTGTACGCCCCCAAGTTTTCGGGAAAGTAGTTCACATGGGAGTGCAAGAAATGGACTTTCAGGCTCATGTTACAGCATTGAGCATCCTGGCAACAATATCCTTATAGTTCTCATCCCGCCTGTTCCCCAAGAATTTGAGAACAACATCCTTGAAGGAATCCCAGGCTTCTTTTTCCTTCTCAGACATCGTTTCAGCGAATGCTCCATCTGAAATGAGTTTCCTTATATCAGGGCCAACAAACACTCCTTCCTTTAGCTTTGCTTCAGAAAGTCGAGGGAACTTTGAGCAAAGGTACCGAAAGCACTCACCATCTTTTGGAAGGGACTTGATGAATTGCTTAATGAGACCCAACTTAATGTGGAGAGGTGGTAATAGAATTTTATCACGAGGTACCAAGCTCTCATGAAGAACATTTTTCTCACCGGGTCTCAAATACTCCCGAATTGGCCAGTCTTTTTTCCCCCAGTGTAGGTCGCGGGCCCGGCTATCCCACAAGCAAAGGAAGCAGGGATATTTGGTGAAACCGGATTGCTGCCCTAATAGCATGGATAGAATTTTAAAGTCTCCACAAATCATCCACTTATGCTCATCATAACTAATCTTCTGAAGAATCAGGGCCAAATTCTCGTATTTTTCTTGGAGAATAACAGAGTGAGCAATAGGAACTGAAGCGAATGTGTTGCCATTATGAAGAAGAACACCTTTTATGCTGTCTTTTGACGAATCAATGAACAGCCGCCATTCAGCAGGATCATACTTGAGTTTAAACTTTTCCATCACTCCGTATATATCGTTGCAAAATACCAAATCTTCCTCTTTGCTGAAATACTTCAAAAATTGTGTCTCGCGGTTGCGGTACCAATAAAAAGTTGTTCCTGGTGACAATAGATTTTTCTGTTTAAGCCGAGAACCTAGCAGTTGGGCAGCATCTTTTGGGAGTCCTAAATCCCGGACTAAATCATTCAATTCAGCTTGAGAGAAAAGTTCAGGTTTCGGATCTGGTTCAGTTTCAAACTCGGAAGTACTGGACTCATCGGGAAAAGCCATCTGATGAGTCTCATCATGATCAGAACGTCCACACAAATATGATCCAAAGATTTTGGTGGTTCAGGCACAGGTACTTGGTTGCTATGAGGCATAGGCCTAATTGCTGAGGGAAGGTTGGGGTAACTTATTACGTTCTTATTTTTTAAGTTGTATCCCTTCACAATGCAAGAGCAAAAATAGCAGTCACTGCTGTGGTCTCTTTGTTCACGCCACATCATAGGTATTCCGAAACAAAATGCTTGTTTTTTACCTTTCATCCATAAGCGTAGATCTTCCTCACATGTCTTGCACACTTTGTGAGGAGCCCACGGTTTGTCTTGATCGCCTAACTTCAAACCGAAATAGGCGAAATATACTTTTTTAATAAATGCAGAAATGTTCCTCTGCCGCTTTTTCACGGTATATTCCCCACAAATAAAACAAAAACTGTCCGGAGAGTTGACGCAACCTCTGGCTCTGTGAGCCATCACAAATACACAGCACTGCAAACTACAACTGTATTGAACCACTTCGGAATAAAGCTGGATTATGACTGAGCAAACAAAAGGTAATAATGAACTTGCAAGAAACTGAAATTTGACAGGAACGTTCATGTCGCAACCACCGTGTTTGAGCGAGCGAACGAGGCGAGGCGAACAGGAAAGAACATGCGCCAGCGCGAGTACTGGATTTAGCCCCCCGCCTCCCAATTGTCCTATTAATGTATAAAATGAATACAAAACACTCTAAAATATCATGAGGGAGTGTTTCTAGTTAGTTAACCATTACAACCTCTATTTTGGGCCAAGAAAATAAACTGCAGTCGGCTAAAAAGAAATTATGTGAACATTCCTTATATGGGTAAGAAATCTAATTTTGCAAGAAAACGTGACGTGATGGAACATTTTGGCTATTTTTCCTGGATTCAGCACCCCAAAATCTATAGGAATCAGTTGCAAAACTGGAGGCAGTTTTTTGGTAGTGTACCTGTGTTATGCTTTACTCTGGAGGCTTTCTTCACACATCCCCAACTAATCTAGTTTAAAGCACTCTTCTGTAGATTAGCCAGTCTGCTACTGAAGACACATTGACCCTTCTTGGACAGATGGACACCATCTCTGCTGTGCAGCCCTTGGAACATCATCCCAATGTCCAGGAAACCAAAATGTTCTCAATGACACCATCCACTCAGCCATGCATTTATTTCCAGGATGTGAGCTTCTCTGCCTCGTCCTTTATCTTCAACATGGAGGATTGAAGAGAACACCACCTGCGGACTTATCTGCTTCACCCTCTGTCCCAGAGCCATGAAGTCACTTTTGATATGCTCAGAGGGATACTTGGCAGTACCATGTGTGCCAACATGGATGAGCAACATCGGGTAATAGTAGGCTTGATGAGTCTCGGCAAACTCTCTGTAACATCTCGGATTTTGGCACCTGGCAGACAACATACCTCTTTGAATATCAGTCTGGTCAGCAGATGGTCGCCTCAGTATCCCTCAGTCACCATCCACCACTACCCTTCGCTTCCTTGTGGTCACTAATTCTGCAACTTTGGGGTGCTCGAACTCTGGTTCTTCCCTTTCCAGTGATGCTTTCATCTTTTCCCAGGGCTGCATAATGGTTCCTCAGTTCAAGGACTGGAGGAGATGGATTGGTGATTCTGCAGGCCCTAGTGACTCGTGTCCAACTTTTGTCATTCTGTAGGCTCCCATCTTCACTTCTGTTAGAGAGCTTGGATGTTTCAAGAAGCATTTCATCTATGTACTTCTCACTGTCTTGAATGCTCCTCAGCCTCACCACCTCTTCTGTGAGCTCCTCCACTTGTTTTCTGAGATCTTCAGTATGCAGTCATCCTGCACATGGAACCAGTCCTTCAACTGGCATTGCGATCTCTGTCTGGACAGAGGCAGAAGCTGTAACAGGGGCAACAGCTTTGGCAATACGATTTTGCCCAGCCATTGTTCAGTTGGTGAAGCTTTGGTACCTCTTGAAGTAAAAGAAAGAGACCTACCAAAGTCCCTGCCTGTTACTAAGCTGTCCTTTAAGAGAAAAAGCAGTAGCCTCTTTTAAATATTTTCTAACAGTGCTGTTCTAAGTCCCGATGTATAGCTAATTGGGGAGTTGCCCTATAAAGCAAGAATGCTCACATGGGTTGGGTGGGAGTTGGGGTGGATAGGGAGGGAATTAACACCTGATGAGGTCAATAGCTCACTCTCAGCTAAAGCTCTCCCCTTACCTGGGGATCGAGCCGACGAGACCAGGAGGAGCCTGCAGCGTGGGAAGGCCCAATCGGGGCTCAGTAAAGCAATAAATACCTTCGCGCCATCGGGTGCAAGGTCTTTCAGCTCCCGACTCTCAGCTAAAGCTCTCCCCTTACCTGGGGATCGAGCCGACGAGACCAGGAGGAGCCTGCAGCGTGGGAAGGCCCAATCGGAGCTCAGTAAAGCAATAAATACCTTCGCGTCATCGGGTGCAAGGTCTTTCAGCTCCCGACTCTCAGCTAAAGCTCTCCCCTTACCTGGGGATCGAGCCGACGAGACCAGGAGGAGCCTGCAGCGTGGGAAGGCCCAATCGGGGCTCAGTAAAGCAATAAATACCTTCGCGCCATCGGGTGCAAGGTCTTTCAGCTCCCGACTCTCAGCTAAAGCTCTCCCCTTACCTGGGGATCGAGCCGACGAGACCAGGAGGAGCCTGCAGCGTGGGAAGGCCCAATCGGGGCTCAGTAAAGCAATAAATACCTTCGCGCCATCGGGCGCGCCCGCGCCTGGCGGGCTTAGGCGGGGATCGACAGAAGGGGCATCAAAAATCAGCGGCACAAACAAACGGCTCCAATCAGCAACAATCCTGCCACAAATAACAACGAGGGATTTTCATCGGCTGCAAATCTCACATGACTACATGCAGGTTGAGCCCCTTTAAGTTGAGCTCACTCATACCTTACACGAAGGACTTCCTGATCACACCTCTGCCTACACAGAGTCACACAGCCGCACTACCCAATCGGGACTGCATCTCAGTCGAAATAGAGAGACAAAGGACCGTCAAATCGCAGCAAGTATAATTCAACCCAAGCAAAAACTTCTACTTTTCTGGTGTAATATTGCAAATTCTCTAAAATTTCATAACAAAATCTCCGGTTAATATATTCATTATCTCATCTGTAACTGCATCGATACTGAAAACTTAACCTATAATATTAATTCTGAAAATGTACCTACAATTAGCGCTGCTAGTAATATAGTACTGTTGTCAGTATTTCAAGCTTTAGCTGAAAATAACATTGCTAGTAATATAGTACTGTTGTCAGTATCTCAAGCTTTAGCACATTGCTAGTAATATAATACTGTTATCAGTATTTCAAGCAACAACTGCATATAACATTGATAGTATTATAGTACTGTTGTCAGTAGGCCAAAACTGCACTTATACTCACTTTAAGCCGAGCCAACAAACTGAAAATGCTTCACCCTAACAACATGCTTATAAGAGTATCATACTCCTGTATATTATTAACAATAATAATAATCGACCTATCCCTATGTTTAAACCACAAAGACCATATGACTATACCTATAATACATACATACAATCGAAATGATTGCCATATGGGGCACACTCATCAAAACTACCCAAAAATTAATTATCACAGACTAATTCACATACAACAAACAAATACACAACAAATAGACAAGAAAATCTGTTCTAACTACTCTTCTTCCCTATCATGCATCCTCATTAACGCACGATCAATGAAGAATAAATTGCCCATATTTAACGACATGATAGCTGACTTAAAACCTGACATTTTATGTGTCACTGAGACATGGCTCACTGAAACAGATACAGTCTATCTAAACCAACTTGATAAAGAGAACTACGATACATTCTACAAACACAGACCTAATAAAAAAGGTGGTGGAGTTCTAATGATGACAAAAAAAACACTAAACGCCAAGCCAATCCAATCAAATATCAATACTAACATAGACACATTATTAATAAGAATCAGCCACATAAAAATTTGCTTAATATATAGACCCCCAGACAATAAATCAGATGGCCTGGATTCTCTTATTGAACTCCTCAGTTCATCTACTGACCAAAATCCTGTGATCATGCTAGGTGATTTTAACCTTCCGTCACTCCCAACACTAGACTCTAAATTATTCCTAGACACCATAGCAGACATAGAGTACCATCAAATAATTAAAACTGCAACACATATCAAAGGAAGAACACTAGATTTGGTTCTACTCCCCGAAATACTCTTCAAGCTAGTGCACTCTAATTCCATTGAATGCACAGAGACACCTTGGTCTGATCATTCTATCATCAAAATAAATATCCCATATCCCATCCACAGCATCAATAATTACATAAGGAGTACTCCCACTACAAAATTCAAAAAGTTTAATGAAACAGACTTCATTGACTTAACAATCCCCTACTTCTTATCAACATCTAATCTGGATGATGCTGTTAACAACTGGAATGATACTATCAATAATGCAGCTAAAAATAATCAACCTAACAAAAAGACAATATACACCAAATTAAATAGTTCACCATGGTTTAATAGCACTCTAAGACAAATGAAAAAAGAACTAAGAAAACTTGAAACAAAATGGAGAAAATCCAAGCTGACTGTACACAAAGAAATATTCAATAACTATCTATCAAAATATAAGGAAACAATTGACAACACAAAGAAAAACTATTATGCAGCAATCTTAACAAAATCATACAATAGACCAAGAGAGTTATTTTCTATAGTCAGAAAATTAACTAATAACGAGCAAACTTCCAGCAACGAAATCACGGAAATCTCAGTTCAAACCCTAGCTAATCATTACCAAAGCAAATCTAAGAAACCATCCATACACGCAGATAATATCAACATCACTTATCAACCTGTAGATGAATGGTCAGAATTTTACCCCATTTCAAAAGCATCATTAAAAACAATCATCTCCAACCTAAATACTACAACTTCGTACTTGGATCCATGCCCAGTTTCATGGATAAAAAACACACTGCAAACTCTAATATCCTATATTCTCCCAATAGTAAACCTCTCACTCACCCAAGGATACCTTCCATCCCCGCTCAAACATGCACAAATACGCCCAATTTTAAAGAACTGCAAACTAGACAAAACATTGCCAACATCATATAGGCCCATATCTAGCATACCATTCTTGGCCAAAGTAATTGAAAAGGTAGTGCAACTTCAGACACAGGAATTCATAGACTTATCTTACCCACTTGATGAACAACAATATGGTTTCCGACCTCGCCACGGAGTAGAAACACTCCTAGCAGTATTAATAGACACACTCCTAAAAGGAATTGACAATCACAAACAGGCATTCATTCTCCTTTTCATTGACATATCAGCAGCTTTTGATAGCGTGCATCACTCAATACTGCTCAACAACTTAAAACAGTTAGGCATAAATTCCACCGTACATAAATGGTTCACCTCATATTTACATAACAGAACACAAAATGTAAGAATAGGTAATCAAACATCAAACATATACAAACAAGAAATAGGTTTACCACAAGGTTCAGCACTGTCAGCCCTACTCTTTAATATCTATATAAAACCGATTTGCAATATTTTTAAAAAATTTGGAGTACAATATCACCTTTATGCGGATGATATCATGATGTACATACCTTTCACAATTCCTAACCTACCGATTCAACTTCTATCTGACTGCTACAATGAAACTACATACTGGCTAAAAACCCAAAACCTACATATAAACCATGCTAAAACCGAAGTCTTAATCGTAACAAAAAACCAAACGTTCACCCCGCCAACTCACATAATACTACAGAACCAAGAAATTAAAATAAAAAATGAAATAAGATATCTAGGTGTCATTTTAGACACACACCTTACTATGGAAACGCACATCAGAAATACCTTGAAGAAAATCTACTTCAAACTTAAAATCCTCAAACAATTACGCCCCCTTGTATTTATACAAGATTTTATCAATATAACACAGGCTACCATAACTCCACACTTCGATTTCGCCAACTTAGTACTTATAGGCATTTCAAAACAAAACATCAAAAGGATCCAACTCGCGCAAAATGCTACAGCCAGAATCATATTAAAGATAAATTCACTCCAACACATTACACCGATACTAGCATCCCTTCACTGGTTACCAATACAAAGCAGGATAACATACAAAACAATTATAACTACATTCAAAGCCCTAAAAGACATGGCCCCGAAGACACTCTGTAATCTAATAAGCAAAGAACCATCTAAGCCTACTTATAGAAAAGGACAATCAAATAAACTTAAGATGCCAAAAGAATATATAAGAACTCACAAATTAACAAATAAAAGAGCCTTTTCCCACGTAGCCCCAACAGTCTGGAACTCTTTACCAGAGGACTTGCGATCACTAACAGAGATAACAGAATTCAGAAAAAAATTGAAAACCTACCTATTCACTAAACACTATAATACCATAGTAAAACCCTCCAATCAACTTAGATAAAGGCTAAACAAGAACCTGTCTAAAATCAAGATTATACTCCCTATTACAATAATACGTACAACTTAAATGAATAATCATTCCATTCCAATGCATCAATACCCCACTTGTATATAGTTAAAATTGAGTTAGAAACAGTACTTCAGTTTAAATTGTTACACAATCTGTGTTAGTTGATTTATTGAACTATTCCGCATAGTTTTTACATACACTTTGTTGTTCAAATTAAGATGTTCATTGTAAAAAGTTATAACTGTTCTATGTAAAACAAGCTCTGCATTGTTAATTGTTGTTAAATGTACACCGCAACTGATCGCTGGAAGATGCGGTATATAAATAAGTGTTAAATAAATAAAATAAATAGCTTCAAAGAGATAGCTATGAATGAGTAGCAGGACACTTACAGAGCTTTGCCCAACGCCACAAAAATGTCCCCATTTGCAGTATAGAAAAAAAATTTTGCTTTTACAAATGAAAACCAAAACCCCTTTAAGAGCTTTCAAGCAGAGAGATTGTATTTAAAAGCCACACAATATTACCTTGCTTGTAGTCGCGTCCCTTTTACGAATGTCAGTGCTTGCAAGGCCCTGTAGACCTTTATACAGGTCTTAGCTGCCCATCTCCTTTGCAAGCTAATTAAGGACCACTACCATAGCTCAAAGGTCTCCTGCTTGGATGAAGCCTGCACAGCATTGGCATTTGGGGCAGTGTGGCTGCGAGCATGCCAGGCCAATACAGGCGTTGCTTGGCCTGCTCAGCACATCTGCCTGTGGCAGATTTTTGTGACAACTGTGAGCTGAACTGGGCGGGGCCCTTCTCTGGGTGGGGTGCAAAGGGGACTTTCCCCACCCCAGGCCTCGTTGGCGCATTGGGAAGGGATGGGGGTGTAGGGAAAGGGGGTTTGCTACGAGACTTTTTTTTCTTCATGCCAGTCAGAAAGAGAGCCTGGCTGCCTCTATTTATTTATTTATTTAGCTGTATTTATATCCTGCTTTTCACCGGGTCAAAGCGGTCAATTGGGGGATACATTTAACACGAGGGGATATGAGACACATACGCTAATACTTACAGGGAACATGGGCAATGGAGGGTTAAGTGGCTTGCCCAAGACCACAAGGAGTGCCTACAGGACTAGAAATCCCAGTTCCTCCGGCCTGAGATTGCTGTCCCCAAGTGGGACTTGAACCCCCGGCCCTCCAGCCTGAAGTACCTTGTCCTAACCACTAGACCACTCCTCCCTCTGCTAATTTTGCTGACCTGGGGCAGGGGAGGGTGGATAGACTAGGCCCTCTAGTAGTGCATTGCTTGAATATGGACAGAATAAGTCTGCTAGCACTCAGTTGTTTTAATTGGTTAAATTCCTTAGCCCACCTCTGATAGGATGCCTTTTTGACAAGTTAAATCTATAAACAGATTTAAATGGTTAAAGAAGAGTGATTTCTTAACCAGACAGATTTAACTGGGTAACTACCAAAATTAGCTAGTTAAATCATTTGAAAATTTAGCTTGTATTACTTTATATTCATTAATTTAGTTTGATTTTTTTGAACAAGAATGCTTTGAGTGATATAATTTTTACATTCCTACAGGACAGCTAGTGGAGCGGAGAAGGCATATGGAGGCAGCTCTGCTCCTAGAACAGTATGCCAAGGTGAGTGCATGCAGTAGTCTACATCTGTGTCTTTGTACAATGTCCCTTGTGACCTGAGTCCAATTAGCTTCAAAAGTGTCTTAACTAATGAGATAAAGTGATGCTGTTTTGATGGTTTATTGGAATGTTTCAATAAAAAAATACAATTCAAAAAATCTTTAACTTGCAAAGTTTTATAACCAGTTAATATATGGGGGCAGACTTTGAAATTTGACTGCTTTTATAAGCTTGAATGCAAATGACCTTTCACATGTTGTACTGATAGGTTTTTGTTTTTTGGGTGTTCTTTTTTTTTATTTGAAGATATACATTTTCTTCTGACAACTAGTTTTGTTCATTTTGCCTGATATGGCTTTATGTATATATGTGGAGTCATTTCCATGATTCTTTCGTGTGTATGTTACACTGAATGAATGGCAGTGTACAGAAAAGGAACATGTGTTTATTATTCTGTTTGTCTGTTACCATAATACCTCTCATTTAGGACTATGAAGAAGCCATCGTATTGCTATTAGAAGGATCTGCCTGGGAAGAAGCCTTAAGATTGGTAAGAGTTTCAAAATAATTTTATTGGGGAGTAAAAACCTTTAAATAGTGATAACGGGCACCATTTAGTTCAAGGCTTCTCCTGTTTTAAGCCTTTGATTAAATTCTCAGGAGACCTATTCAGCAAGTGAATCAGTTTTTGTTTAAGCCTTTTTTTCCTTCTTTTCTGATCCCATTTCAAAATTTTGCTCTTTTCTCTCTTGTCTGTTGGTACTAATCTGTATCTGCTTTTCTAAGGTATAGTGTTGACGTTTACCTATTTTTGTACCTCATCTGATTGTAAAGCATATTGAGATACTTTTCTGTGAGAGATGCCATTGAATAAAATTAAATTGCATTTTCTCGGTAGATTTATAAATACAACAGGCTGGATATTTTGGAGACAAACCTAAGACCTTCCATTCTAGAAGGTGAGTGTTGCATGACTATTCTGTTGAGCAAGTGAAAATTGTTGACAGCCTCCAGGCATGTGCAGATTGTCCTGACTACTTTCCTTGATGCTTCAGTGACATCACTGAAGTTTCAGGAGGTTGCCTTTTCAATCTGTACCATGTCCACTGGCTGATGTATTACTTGCTGCATTGTATAGAGAGGATTCAATTTTCAGTAGGATGTCTGGGGGATAAATGGAAACATCTGAACAAGACATTTCAGTTTATGCTGATATCCAGCAGAGCTATGCATTTGCTTAGTGCCAGTGAGTATGGGCATTTGGGTACAGAGGTATACATATAGGGGGACATTCCAAATGCCGAATAAAGGCCGTATACATGCAGGCTGGACATCCAACCCATGCCCAGCTCCACGACCCTATGCTGCTGCTAGCACTCCCTGCACGTACACAGCGTTTGTGCGGGGGAGTGCTGGATGTGGGCAGGAGGGATGGCTTGGATATTCCACCCCAAAGGTGGAATAAGCCCAGAGGCCTCACCAATTGCGTGCCACACACCCCTGCACCCTTGGGTCCTGATCTTGCCGTGACCCTGCAGCCACGATCCAGGCCGTGGGGGCCTCTGGTGCTGACTGGACCATGGTCTGCAGGGACAGGTGTGGGCGATAGCATTCCGGGCTGCCTTATAGACAGTTCATTGCTATGGAGTGGAGATGCTACTGCTCCCTTGCCCCAGCCATGGCGTTCTGGGGCGGGTGGGCTCCCCTTACGCTGATCACATTGGCATATGGGGAGCGCCTGGACATCTATGTCCCCAATTCTGCCATCGCGGATTCATCTGGGCCCCACAGCGGCAGAATCGTGTATATCTCCAGCACGTCCAGGTTTTGGCCATGCAGAAAACAGAATCGACCTTATAGTGTATACATCTGAGTTCTGACAATAAGCACTTATAATCTAGATTATGTCTTTGGCTAGATGCTGTAGATTATATCTGGGTTTTCAGTGGCTAAGCCAAATACGAAAAACTGGCACCTAGATGTGTAAACTATATGTATTGGTAGTTGCACACTCTGTATGCCCTAAATAGGAAGGGCAGGTTTACGGCATTCAGTGGGGCACAGATGCTTTTTAAATATTGAGGGGCGAGTGTTCTAGTACATCTTTTATCATGATGACCACCCACTATCAATATACAAGAAAAATCATGGTTCCCAGGATATGTTCATTATCCTAAATAACATCTATTCCTTATAGTCTAGCCAGACCAGTCGAGATATATGGACTATGCCTGTAAAATGGATGGTGAAGCTAGATTCCTCCCAGTATTCTCAGTCTCAAGCAGATAGTGAATATGTGATGGGCTGCTATGTCTGAATTCGTCAGCCGTCTTCCAGGGCAGTGGCCTGCGGGCTCTCTTTCCCATAGTGCAGTATTGGCAGAGCAGGATGCTTTGGATTTCAGTTGTGAGGAGCCAAGTTTGGTGGCCCTTATCTCTACTCTGCCACCCCCACCCCAGGTGACCACTCTCTGCAGAAATGTAACAGTATTTAAGAATAGTTAAAGTCCTGTTTACTGCTGAGGGAGAATATCTTAAATTTAGGAAGGGAGTTAGTGATGTGCATTTGTTTGAAACAACATGGGGAATATCAACATTCCCCATGATTCGTGTTCTAACTAAAACAGGAAAAACCTCAAATCATGCTATTTTCTTGAATCATCAGTAGTGTGCCAAAAGATGCAATATTCATGACATTGCCTGCTGAAATGGAAAAAGAATTTTAAAAGTCAATTAAAAGGAAAAATCTCTTAAACAACATTGGAAGCTATAAAGAAAACCCAACCGCTTCCTTATTGTCCATCCAGGCCAGACCAGTCACGAATGGGTAGTCAGCCCCCTCCAACAGCTGAGGACTGAGCATGACAGAGTCTTGTTGATGTAGCATAAGAGTTCCTCCTACCACTCCAAGTTCCAGTTTCTCAGTCCTCAGCAGCTGGGGAAGAGCTCCTAGCTAGTTGACTACCTGAAGGCAATTAGGATAGGACAAGTTGGTTAGGATTAAAAGCTATTAAAAAAAAAAGGAGGAATTAGAAAATATTACAAAAAAGAAAATCCTGCCTGAATGCCCTAGCAGGGCATCTTTCAGGACCCAGGACAGTGAAGGCTGAGAGTACTCCCCTCTAGGGAAGCAGAGGAGAGCAGGGGCAAAGCCTGCCTCCAAGCTTAGCAGTGAGCACCAGAGATTGCGCCTGGGAGTGTGCATGCTTCGGAGCCCCATGTCCCTCCCTCCCATCTTCCCAGCGAGGTAGCCAGAGACCTGTTCGCTACTAGTTTTCTGACTAGCTCCAAGCTGGCAGGACAGAAATTAATCGGGGGGTTGCATTGGGTGAGTCTAGTTCAATTTGTTGAGGGGGGGCCCTCAAAGGCCAATTGGGATTAATTTGGTGGCAGCACAGCTCTTCTCTCTCCTTTTTTCTCGTTGGCTGGTTGGCTTCTGCCTGAGGCGCTACTGCGGTGGTGTGCGTGCATTATCCGGGCCTCATTGATGTGCGCAGAATGTGAGAGCAGCCACGGCTTGGATTTGGCAGGTCTCTGCCGCACTTGTAGGTATCGAGGCAGTCAGCTGCACCAGGTTTTCATAGCTGCACCAGGTTTTCATAGCTGCGACTATGGAGCAGGATAGGGAAGACTCGCGGTGTGATTTATCCAGGCCAGCGGTTCTCATGGTTTTGACAGGAACCACGGCCATTTCACAAGCAGTGGCCATTTTGCCAGTGGAGCAGGAGAAGAGAGGGAAACACAAAAACAAGGCAAAAAAGCCGGTTGTGATGGTCCCAGCACCTCAGACAGTGGTTCCAGTGCTGCAGGAGGGGCTGGCGACCCTTTTCTCCCCAGAGTTTTTTCTGTCAGTGCATAAGGCATACTACCTTAGAAGGACATGAGCAGGGGTAGTGAATTCCCCAGATAAATCTTCAGTGGCTACTGCAGGTGAGGCATTATTCCAGGGAGATCCTGGAGAAGGGATCTCTCAAGGGGATAAAGGAGTGGCAGAGGGTCCTGATTGGTTGGACATGGAGTCTCCGGATACTCGAGGTGCATAAGTGTTTGAGGAAGATACGTCGGAGTTCTGGGGGGACTCGTGGCTCCCTGGTGTTGCAAGAAGGAGAGATTGCCCCAGGGGATGACCTGAATGTTTTCTGGGTCTTCCACAGAGAGGAACTCTGAGCGCTCATCGCTCAGCTGCACTGAATATTCTGCAATTAGCGGCGCAGGCAGAGAAGCTGCTGCTGACCCGCTGTTTCAAGGTTTTAAAGGGACTCAGTTATGTTACCTGGTCCACAGAGCAGAATGGGAGTATCCGGAGGCTACCCTAAAGAGTAGCCACCCCTTGGGGTGGCTTTATCCGATTCCACAGGAGGACCAGGAGCTCTTGAGGATGCCAAAGGTGGATGCCTTGGTCTCAGCGGTGACCAAGAAAACCACCATCCTGGTAGGAGGAGTGGCGGCGCTTAAGGATCTACAAGATCGGAGATTAGAGTCGCTCCTGAAGCAGGTCTTCAATTCTAGTGCCATGGCACTACAGGCCTACGTCTATGGGGACCTGTATTCGCCAAGGATGGGGTCATTGGAACCAGAAAACCAAACAGCCGCAGAAGGGAGCAAAGCGCGAGTCTTTCACTGCTTACATGACAGATGCTTTTAATGATTTGATTCGGTTAGCATCCAAAACTGTGACTTCAATTATTGCAGTACGTCATTTTCTCTGGCTTCAGAATAGGGTGGCAGATCCCACATCCAAATCTCGATTGAGCATAAGAACATAAGATATGCCAACTGGGTCAGACCAAGATCCATCAAGCTAGTATCCTCTTTCCAACAGTGGCCAATCTAGATCATACATACCTAGCAGAATCCCCAAAAGACCACAGGTTCCTCAATGCTTGTATTGGGTCAAGCAGTGATATCCTGGGTCCCTCTTAATAATGGTTTATGGACCTTTCCTCCAAGAACTTGTCCAAACCTTTTTTAAACCCAACTACACTAACAGCTTTTACTACATCTTCCGGTAACAAATTCCAGAGTTTGATTACACATTAAGTGAAAAAATATGTTCTCTTATTAGTCTTAAATAGGTTACCCTATTGCTTCATTCCATGTCCCCTAGTCTTTCTATATTCTGATGACATAAACATTCGATCTACGTTTACCCGTTCTGCTCCATTCATTAATTTATAGACCTCTATCATATCTCCCCTCAGCCGTCTCTCTTCCAGGTTGAAGAGCCCTAACCTTTTTAGCCTCTCTTCAAAGGAGTATCCTTCCATCCCCTTTACCATTTTGGTGGCTCTTCTCTGTACCTTTTCTAATAATGCTATATCCTTTTTAAGATACGATGACCAGAATTGCACACAATATTCAAGGTGTGGTCGTACCATGGAACAATACAGGGGCATTATAATATCCTTTGTTATATTTTCCATTCCTTTCCTTATGACACCTAGCATTCTATTTGCTCTCTTGGCCGCCGCTGCACACTGGGCAGAGGTTTTTAACATGTTATCCATGATGGCGCCTAAATCTTTTTCCTGGGTGGTGGTTCCCAGTGTGGAACCTTGCATCGTGTAGCCATAGTTTGGGTTGTTCTTCCCTAGGTGCATAACTTTGCACTTGTCCACATTAAATTTCATCTGCCATTTGGATGCCCATTCTTCCAATTCATCAAGATCCTCTTGCAGTTTTCCACAATCCTCTTGGGTTTTAACAACTTTAAATAGTTTTGTGTCATCTGCAAATTTGATAACCTTACTCATTATTCCCTTTTCCAGGTCATTTATGAATATGTCAAACAGCAGCGGATCCAGCACAGATCCCTGCGGAACTCCACTATTCACCTTTTTCCATTGGGAAAATTGGCCATTTAGCCCTACCCTCTGCTTTCTATCTTTTAACCAGTTCCTGATCCACGATAGTACACTGCCTCTTATTCCATGGCTTTTTAGTTTTGCCAAAAGTCTCTGACCCTCGAGGGACCTTGTCAAAGGCTTTCTGAAAGTCCAGATACACTATATCAATTGACTCACCTTTGTCTACCTGTTTATTCACACCTTCAAAAAAACATAACAGATTAGTAAAACAAGATCTTCCTTGTCTAAAGCCATTTTGTCTGTCTCCCATTAAGCCATGACTATCTATATGTTGAGTAATTTTGTTTTTTTATGATGGTTTCTACCATTTTTCCTGGTACTGATGTCAGGCTCACCAGTCTGTAGTTTCCCAGATCACACCTAGAACCCTTTTAAAAATTGGCATTACATTTGCGATCCTCCAATCTTCGGGTATTACAGATGATTTTAATGATAGTTCACAGATTACTAATAGCAGGTCTGCAATCTCATATTTCAGTTCTTTCAACACCCTTGGATGTATACAATCCGGTCCAGGTGATTTGCTACTCTTCAGTTTATCAAATAGTTGTAATACATCTTCCCAGTGTATCGAAATTTCTTTCAATTCTTCTGCAGCATCACCTATAAATACCACTTCAGTCATGGGTAACATCCCTACATCTTCCTCAGTAAAGACCAAAAAAAGAATTAATTCAGTCTCTCCGCTATAACCTTGTCCCCTCTTAGTGCCCCTTTCAACTTTCTATCATCTAATGATCCAACTGACTCTCTCACAGGTTTTTTGCTACGAATGTACTTGAAAAAATAATCTTAATTACGCGTTTTTGCTTTCACAGCAAGTTTCTTCTCAAATTCTCTCTTTGCCTGCCTTATCAATGCCTTGCATTTAACTTGCCAGTGCTTGTGCTGTTTCCAGTTTTCGTCATTTGGCTCTTTTTTACATTTCCTGAAAGATGCTTTTTTGGCAACAACAGCCTCTCTGACTTCACCTTTAAACCATGCTGGCAGTTTTTTGGACTTCCTTCCACTTTTCTTAAAGCATGGGATACAGCTGATCTGGGCTTCCAAGATAGTATTTTTAAACACCACCCAAGCTTGATGTAAGTCTTTAACCTTTGCAACTTCTCCTTTTAGTTTTTTCTTAACTATTTTCTTCATTTTATCATAGTCTGTGGATTAGCTAAAAGGTAGTACTGTGGATTTCCTTACCATCTCTCCTCCATTAAATAAATCAAATGCGATCATGCTATGATCACTATTGCCTCAACACCCTTATCTCTTGCACCAGATCTGGTGTTCCACTAAGATCTAGGTCCAAAATGGCTTCCCCTCTTGTCAGTTCATGAACCAGCTACTCCAAGAAGCAGTCATTTATTTCATCTAGAAACTTTATCTCCCTAGCATGTCCTGCAGTGACACTGACCCTGACAGCAACTGTCGGCTCTCCCCTATTTTCTAGTTTAAAAGCTGCTCTATCTCCTTTTTAAAGGTTAATGCCAGCAGCTTGGTTCCATCCCGGTTAAGGTGAAGCCCATCCCCTCGGAGGAGTCCTTCCATTTCCCCAGAATGTTCCCCAGTTCCTAACAAATCCAAAACCTTCATCCTTGCACCATTCTCTTATCCATGAAAAGGAGAAGGGGCTTTCAAGGCCTCGATAGCTTGATGGGTGAAGTAGACCATTTGTGCAGCATATGTAGCACGAAGAATGACTCCACCAGCAGGGTTGAGAGCTCATTTGACCAGAGGTCAGGCAACATCTTGGGTGAAGCACGGTCTTTTTCCTCCGGTGGACATTTGTAGAGTGGCAACCTGGTCGTCGCTTCACATGTTTTCTAGGCATTACCATCTGGCTGTGCATGCAGCAGGTGGTGCAGTTTTGGGAGCTTCGATACTTCAGGGGACTGGCGAGTCCCCTCCCAATTTTAAGTTCTGCTCTGCTACGTCCCTTTCGTGACTGGACTGGCCTGGAGAGACGATAAGGAAGGTAAAATTAGGCCTTACCTGCTAATTGCCTTTCCTTGAATTCCCTCCAGGCCAGTCCAGGGTCCATAGAAGGGTCTGAGTGTCAGGGGCGTGTCCAGCCTGTAAGAAAGGGATCAGTGTTGTTGCAGTTAAGACTCGTGTATACAAACTTAGATCTGAAATGGGGTATTTTTCTGAGTGCTCAGGCAGGGCAGGTTGGCTCAGGATAGAAGGCTTATGGTGTCATGGGATTCGTGACGGGGGGGGGGTACACAGTGGAAAGGTGAGTGCTCTCCATCTTTATTCTGTTCTTGAGGTGAACGGTTACTTGTTCTCTGAGTGTTTGATGTTTTATTAGTAGAGTTATTTTAGCGTAAATAATTAGCTGCTTTGTCAAAAGGAGACTGGAGTGTTAGGAGGAGCTCTTATGCTTCATCAGTGCTGGAGGGGCTGACTACCCATTCATGACTGGATTGGCCTAGAGGGAACTCAAGGACAGACAATTAGCAAGTAAGACCTAATTTCACCATTTTTGGCCCTTACACTCAGAGTGAGGAAGAATTAAATGTCTATAATCTTGATGCTTTTCTAGCATCACGTCTGCTTTATGCACTTACAGCCTCACAGTCCAAAATATCTTTATTCCTCTTTCAAATATGCAGCTCGAAGACATCATTTGGAGTTCCTGGAATCTCAGAAAAAAACATTTGTGCACCACAGGCAGCGCCTTGTTGTTGTTCGAGAGCTTAAACAGAAAGCACAGCAGGGATTTCTAGGTATGTTTCACACAGTGTTTTGTCTTTAATTCTGGCAGTAATTGTTTTGCATCATAGTATTTTGAAGGATCAGATAAACAAGTAGGGCCCAATAGTCAAAGACATTTACACAGTTTACAGAACTGTAAACCACATAAATGCTGCTGAGAGGGATATTCAGCACACTAACACAGTTAATGCTACTGAATATCTCCGATTAATACCACTACGTGCCCCGATGCTACCCATCTAGCATCTGGGCATGTCATGGGCTGCACCCATCACTAAGCAGAAAGCATTGATATTGCACCACTGCCCGGTTAGCGACCCATAGTAAAGGTAGGCACAGCAAAAACTGGCCTATACCTGTGGGAGCTAACCGGGCAGCAGCTCAATATTGTTGTTGTCCGGTTAGCTTCTCTGCCATCTTTGGCTGTGCGGCAATGCCAGATATTCAGTGCCAATATATTCAATGCTGGGGCCAAATACCCAGGGTTAAAGTTTGGCAGCGACGGCTATGCGCCATAGAGGCACACAGTCGTCGCAAATGAATATCGGGCCCATAGTTTTCAGATCACTTTCCATCCTGTGGCTGCAGGTGATAACTGACTACACCAATATGTTAATTATTCCACCAGGGTTCATAAAGTCCACAGACATGACACCAGTGGAGAATGGCTTATGCCAGAAATTTGAAACATAAACATAGAAAATAGTGTCCGATAGATATATTGGGCCCTATTTTCTTTTGCAATAGCTATGCACCGCTATGGCGCATAGCCATTGCTGCCAAACTTTAACCCTGGGTATTCATTGCCGGGTCATATATGGCCCCAGCATTGAATCTCCAGGGTCGCTGCAAAGCCAAAGACACAACAGAAGCTAACCGGACAGCAGCTCAGTATCGCCACTGCCCAGTTAACTCCCATGGATATAGGCCAGGTTTTGCTGCACCTATTTTTACCCGTGAGTCACTAACTGGGTTCATTGTTGCAGCTGTTTGGTTAGGGACTGGAGCCGTCCCCGGAATGCCCCAAAATGCCCCCAACAGTAAAGTTAATTGGGGATATTCAGCAGCACTAACTGTGTTAAGTGGCATTTACATGATTTACTGGTCTGTAAACCATGTATGCCTTTGTATATCGGGCTCATCCAGTCTGCATGTCCATACCAACTTCTAAGTGTTACTCATAATTATGCAAGAAAAATTTTGTATGACATTGAGTGAAAATTGTTTGTCAAATTTAAAATAAAATTGTTACTGAACTAATTCTTATCTGTTCTATACTAGGCATTCTTTTGGTTCTGTCTCCTCCTCTTTGAGTTGCTTTCCATTCTTCTCTCTGAAAATGCCTTTTTGTCTATTTTATTGTATCCTATCATTTTTCCATCCCTGACTTTTCTGCATTTTATTTTTTCTCCTTATCCTCTTTTTATTTGTGGTCTTGACCTTTCTTCTCTTTACTTGCCTTCATGTTTCCCTCATCCATAATTTAGTCCTCTTATTAGCTGAGCTCAATTATTATAATTTCATTTATTCTAAGGATGCCAACTAACATATTGAGCAGGCAGTGCAGAATGCAGTGTCCTAAGTATAACTGGTTCATGCTACTGTGATCAAATCTTCCTTCTCTGTCGACCCACCAGAAATATAGGTTTTGCCCCCTGCCAGCATATGGACAGAACAGAAGCTTGCAGACCCTACCCTATATAGAGCACCAAGCAGCCTGCAGCTTTTCAGTACTCTTTGTCTCCAGCAGATGGTAGACAGGCAGGCATCCTGTGCTGCTTTATTCTGGAAGAGCTCATGGAGACCAGTTGGAGAACTGGTCTTTCCAACTGAATGGCTGCAAAGAATGGGATCCATTGGCCTCTGTCTGTTCTGCCCTGAGGAAACACCCAAAGGAATCTGGGTCCCTCTCTCTGTCTTTTGTATCCTATCTTCCCCTTCCTCCCTCCAACCTGGGCTAAGTAGGGCAACCACTTGGATGTTTAGGCAGACTGTTGTCTGGAGCATTAAAGTTGGAGGGGGTGAAGGAAAAAAAAGCTAAGAGAAGTGTCTGGAAGGAGAGTCGTTGAAACTGGTTAGATGAGGAGTCATTCAAGCCAGAGACACAGAGATGTGGCAGAGGGGCAGTAGCAGTTGATTGATGACAGAAGCAGCACATGGAGCGACTGCAAGTGTTTTGGACTGTGTGTATGACTGCCCTACTGAGTGCTTCAATCGTTGCTCTGTTTCTGGAAGCTGCTATGACTTAGGGCAGTGCAGGTCCTGCCGTAGTGACTCAGAGCAGCACCTGTGACCCACAGACCATGAAAAGGAGGCTGTCATGGTGCTCCCTGAATCAGGATGAAGGTCACGGGGTTGAGCCATTGGACCTGAGGGAGAACACCCACTGTTACGTGATAGCACAGGAATGGTTGCCATCTTTCCTTTAGAGCGCTGCATGTTTCAAGGACCCTCTGAGCCTGGAGGGGGGTTTTGGGAGGTAGGGGCTCTCAGTGGTCAGGGGTTTTCTTTAATACCCTGAGTTCCTGGTTTGGTTGCACAGGGCCTATTGTATGAGACATGCTAGTGCCTCCTCTTGCTTTCTACTCTCGGGGTCTCCTTGGAGCTCGGTCTTAGGCTTGGCTAAAAACATGTTTGGAGGTCCAGAAGGGCTAAGAATCAGTCAGTAACCTCTGTGGTGGAGTCTGAACGTGGCCATTCAGTCAGCCTGGGAGATAAGGATGAGGCTACAGGGGAAGGTCATGAAGGAGAGTAAAATCTCTTTGGAAGGGAGATGATCATACAGTAGTGCACCTCTAGAGGGAAAACAGTTGTCTGTGATCTCTAAGGTGCTGGGAGTGCTTAGCATAGTGGAAGATCCAATTAAGGAAGCAAAGATCTCTGGGGATTCTATCTTGGAGGTGCTGCACAATCTCAAAAGTAGTTCCCTGTCCACCACATGATCAGGGTATTGATCCCAGCAGAATGACAATGGGCAGGGCCATGGGGAAATTGTACACCCGGCTTCAGAAGAGAGTGAGAGGTTTAAGGTATCAAAGGTCAATATGCTGCTCACAACAGTCATAAAGACAACCACCATCCTGGTAGAGAGGGGTACAGCACTGTAGGGATTATTAGTAGCACAAAAATAAATTAGGCTCTCAGTTATGTCCAGGGGAAATTAGCTACCAATACCCAGCCCGAAGTTCTATGAGTTATGCTGGTAATGAGCCACGGAAGGAGTCTGGTCTGTAGATATATATTATATAATATTTATTATGGACAGCAAGGTAGAAAAATATACAGACATATAGCTAAAGATTTATTATTAGAAACATGAGGTAGCAGTTTGTTGTGACACAGAATTACAATTAGACAAGTCAAGGAGTCCCAGGGCCTCGGATTCGTTGTCACCCCTAGACTCCGAGTGAGAGACCGACGACGAGGCATCCCCGGAAACCAGGTGGCATCGAGACATCCTCTCGGACCCTTCTCCGGCGCCCTTGCACCTTCTCCTCCGGAGGATGTGGGTTTCCACGACTTTGTCAGGGACATGGCAAGAGCCCTCTCAGTGCAAACTGAGACGGAGGAGGACTGATGCACCGAAGAGCTGGAGATCCTCCAGTACGAGTCTCCACTCAAAGAAACTCACGGTGCCAGTGCAGCCAATCCTCGAGCGGCTCCTGTTGATAATGTGGGAGACCCTGGCATCAGTGACAGTGGTCAGCCGGTGCCTCAACATCATTTACCGTGTCAGGAAGGGGCCCGGGTTCCAAAAACTCCATGGTTGTTGAGTTAACCATGCAAAACCTCAAGAGCCAGAAGACCCATTCTTCTGTTCCCCCTGGTAGGGATGCTAGAGCCCTCGGTGCCCTTGGGCACAAGTGCTACCAGGGTTCGATGCTGGGGTGGCGGATCCAGGCCTTCGAGTTATGCATAGGCATGTACCTCAAAGCCCTAACCAAGGAACTGTCCGGTTTTTCAGCAGGTTTTACTGGGGAACCCCTCAAACAGTTCCAGTCCTTGACTTCTGGCATCATGGGCTGCTCTAAGTTCCTTTCCCGGGCAGCCTACATTGGCTTTGAGTCTGCAGCTCGGGTAGCAGCAGCTGGCATCGGCGCCCGACACCAAGCCTGGCTGCAGTCTTTGGACCTCGAGCAGTGTGTCCAAGACAAGCTGCTCGATGTCCACTGTACCAGGGAGAACCTATTCGGCAAACCTAAGTCTGACAAGGCAGTTGAGATAGAGGCCAACGTGATGACTCGACAGAGGCTCTCCAAGAAGGACCTCATCCTTCCCCCATAAGAATCCATTGGGGAAAAGACCCCTGTTCCCGAGGAAAAAAGGGCCTTTTCATCAAAGTCCCCACTACCAGCCCTTCTCAGGCCAGCAGCAGGGTTCTCACCCCAAAAGACAAAACCATGGGGCCCAGAAGCCAAAGGCGCAGAAGCCCCATGCCCCAGCTCCCACCCAATCCAGGGGAAACTGCTAGGTACTTATGACCTAGATTGGAAACAGGATACTGGGCTTGATTGACCTTGGTCTGACCCAGTATGGCATATCTTATGTTCATTTGACTCCCAGGGCAGGCCTCCTCTCCCGAGGAGAACTTCACCAGCCCATAGGGGGGGTCACCTGGCACTCTTCACCCATAAGTGGCCAGTGTTACCTTAGACCAGTGGGTACTTTAGGTGGTAAGGATACCTCCTTCACCTACAGCAGGTACCACCCAGGTTTTTTCCAGAAGAGCCAGTGCAACCTCTCCTTCACCAGACAGAGCTCGCAGGTCTGCTCAGGGACAACGCAGTAGAGCCTGTACCTGAACATCTGTGGGGAAAAGGCTTCTACTCCAGAAACTTCCTTGTTCCAAAGAGAACTGGGGGCCTCAGGCCCATACTAGACCTGAGAAACTTAAACAAGTTTCTGGTGAGGGAGAAGTTCAGGATGCTCTCCCTTGGAACATTGCTGCCTTACCTTCACCAACGAGATTGGCTGTGCTCCTTGGACCTAAGGGATGCATACACGCACATCCTGATCCATCCCTCCCACAGGCAGTACCTTCGGTTCTTGGTGGGAGGACGGCACTACCAGTACAAGGTGCTACCCTTTTGCTTGTCCTCCTCGCCAAGGGTCTTTACCAAATGCCTGGTGGTGGTAGCCACCTACCTATGCCTACAAGTGGCTTTCGTCTTCCCCTACCTGGATGACTGGCTCATCAGAGGAGGTATGGCCTCAGAGGTCAGTCAAGTCGCAGAATGTGCAACCCTTCTGTTGCACCACCTGGGGTTTGTCATCAGCTACCCCAAATCCCATCTCTCTCCAGCCCAAAGTCTGGAGTTCATAGGTGCCCAGTTGGACACGTTACAGGCCAAGGCCGTCCTCCCAAGAAAACAGGAAGAATGCCTCGAGCAACTGGCAGGAGAGGTAAAACGCCACCAGTCAGTGCCAACTCATCTCCTCCTCTGCCTACTGGGCCATATGGCCTCGATGGTCCAAGTCGTACCTTCAGATTGCTTACACATGTGGATAGCCCAGTGGTGCCTATGTTTGCAGTGGACTCAGGCCATGGGCAAGCTACGGGACAGGGTCAGGGTTATCCGCCAACTGGCGGCAAAGCCTACACCACCTCCTGGCAGGAATGCCCTTCCAGGCACCCATGCCGCAGAGGACCCTGAACACAGATGCCTCCCTCCTGGGTTGTGGAGACTGCCGCACACAGGGCAGCTGGTCTCATGAGGAATCGCTCCTACAGATCAATCTCCTGGAGCTCAGGGAAATCTTTTTGGCCCTATGAGCATTCCACAACTGCCTGTAGCACTGACCTGTACTGATCCAGACAGATAACCAGGTCGCCATATTTTATATCAACAAGCTGGGGGGCACGGGCTCGTACTCTTTCTGCCAGGAGGCGGTGGCCCTCCTCTCCTTACCTCCTGGGCCAAGCCAACTGCCTAGCGGACAAGCTGAGCAGAGTCCTTCGCCAGCATGAGTGGTGCTTAAACCCCAGAGTAATGAAGCAGCTCTTCCACCTCAGGGGCAGGCCTGTGATGGACCTAATCGCCTCTCCAGACAACAAGCAGCTATCCCGCTTCTGCTCCCGTCAGCCGTACCAGGAGAGAATAGTGGCAGATGCCTTCCTGATCTCATGGTCCAGGGGCCTACTCTATGCATTCCCACCAACCCCCCCCCACCCCCCGGTCACCAGGACCATCTGCAAGGTTCAGCGCAAGAGGGCATCGGTCATACTAATTGCCTCCAGGTGGCTCAGGCAACCTTGGTTCCCTCTGCTGCTTTCCATGTTGGTGGCACTCCCAGTCCCTCTGGGCCGAGTCCCAGGAGGAAGGCTATCTCCTGCACTCCAATCTGGGGTCGCTAACAGCGTGGCTGCTGAAAGGGTAGCATTGGCCCCTTTCAGTCTTCCAGAAGAAGTCAAGGAGATCCTACTGGCCTCCCAAAAACCCTCTACCAGACGGGCTTATGCCTTCAAGTGGCCTGATGTGTAGAAAAGGAGGAGAATTCCTTCTGCCAGGTGCAACTAGTACTGCAGTACCTACTGCACCTGTCGCACACAGGGCTGAAATCTAACTCGTGAGGGTACATCTGAGCACCAAAGCTGCTCACTAACACCCTCTCGAGGGAAAACCCTTCTCAAGCCAGCCCCTGGTCTCCAGGTTCCTCTGGAGCCTCCCGTTATCCAAGCCCTCTCTCCACCCTCCGGTGGCAGAGTGGGACTTCAACATGGGTGCTCTCCTAGCTCACCAAACAGTTATTTGAGCCCCTGGCCACTTGCCACCTATGGTACCTGACTTGGAAAGTGGCCTTTCTCGAAGAGTGAGCGAACTCCAGGCCCTGGTGGCAGATCCACCATATAGAAGGTTCTATATGAGCAGAGTAGTGCTCTGCACACACCCCAAATTCCTCTCGAAGGCATTGTCTCCTTTCCACCTCAACCAGGAGGTGGTCCTCCCCACCTTCTTTCTGCGGCCTCATGCCGGCAAGGAGGAACTAGTACTTCGCACACTAAATTGCAAGCGGACCCTGTCCTCCTACTTACAGCAGGCCCAAGGCCATCGAAAAGCTCCTTAGCTTTTCGTGTCTTATAACCCCAGCAGACTGGGGCTCCCCATGACTAAGCAAACTCTGTCTACTTGGGTGGTGGACTGTATTGCCCTTGCCTACGAGCGAGCTGGCCTCTCCCTCGAGTCCCAGATCAGAGCACATCGCGTGAGGACGATGGCCGCATCAGTGGCCAACCTCCACTCAATGCCGAGAACAGAAATCTGTAAGGCTACCACATGGTCTTCAGTTCATATGTTCGCAGATCACTAATGCCTAGAGAGTGAGCCCTCAGGGACAGCGCCTTTGACCAGGCAGTACTCCATAATATTCTCAGGGTGTAGGCAATTCCTGCCCTCCAACCCTTCTGTGTTCAGGCTCTCGGAGTGATAGTGTCTATGGAAGCTAGGGTCTTGCAGAGTTTCTCAGTGGGGACTCACATTCTGCAACTCATGGCTACCCAATTGGTTACCGTTGGTGCTGTCTTGGTTTGTTCCTCGGCAGGCTGGAGCTAGGTAGTCCCATATGTGAGGATAGCAGAAATCAGTTCTCACAACCCTCCCTTATTCCCTGGGAGTTGCCTCCCTACCTTGTTTTAGTTTTTACTGCCTTCCTAGCTATGTCATCTGACTGAGCAAGGTGGCACCCTTGGGTAGGAAGGAGACCATGCATGCATGGTAGCATATCACAAAGGCTTTCTTTGAAAGCTGGGGAAATGCTCTGCGCGGGTTCCATTGGTGCTGGTGTTGCCCATATGTGAGGACAGATTCCTGCTGTCCCTGGAGAACACCTGTTACAGGTGAGTACCTATGCTTTCTGCATCTAAGGCTTGCCTTGCTAGACTTCCTTTTAAAGATAAACTCCCCTTTGGAGAGGATCTTGAGAAATTTGTCAAAGACTTGAGTGATATAGCCTCAACGTTTATCTGAAGACTGGTCTAGGTCCAACTCCCGCCATTCAGGTGCTGGTTCATCGTCTTTCTCTTCTTCGAAGACTTTTTCGTGACTCACGTTGCTATCGGCCAGAGGAGCCAACCTCTTCCAACCATTCTGGTGAAAGGCCCAGCCCTTTCGGGGTGTTTGTCAGTCAAGAGACAACTACTCCATCTCTGCCAAGTTCTCGGGATCTACTCAAGCTTCCCGCTGATGGACTGGGAGTCCATTCGGGGATGCCACAGGTCAGCAGACGTTTGCATCTTTTTTTTCCCACAGATTACCACGGACAATTGGGTGCTCAATGTAATTTCTCCAGGACCAAGCAGTAAGTCAGTCCTCACTTAATGGGTGACGTCGGCGCCAACAGAGCCCCATGCAGAGCAAATCCCCAGCTTTCAAAGAAAGCCTTTGGGAATTGCTACCACGCATGCGCGGTCCCCTTCCTGCCCAAGGGTGCCATCTTGCTCAGTCTCCTTTTTTTCGCGGAGCCCTTCGGACATAGTTCCTCCGTGTCCCGGAAAAAGTAATTATTTTCTCTGTTTTCTTCGCTGGTCAACACCGGTACCCTTCCTGCCTCCGGCATCGGTACTTCGATATCAAGCCGGGTTCTTTTTTCCACTTCTTTAACTTTTTGTCCCTGAGGCGCTTTCACGCCCTTTTTATCCCTCTTTTTCTCGCTGGCAGCCCGCAGGGTCTTTGATCTCGCCAGGGTTCTTTTTCCCCCGATGGCTACCAGTGGTTTTAAGAAGTGTGATCGGTGCGGGAAGATAATGTCCCTCACCAACACACACGACTACTGCCTCTGTTGCCTCAGGCCGGATCATGACCCAGCGACTTGTGGCCCATGTAAGAGGATGTCCTCTAAGGCCCTGAGGAGCCGCCAGCAGCAGCACAAAAAGGTTTCCCCGACTCCCCGGTGCCTCCGAGAGCCAGGACCTTGTCTTAGGCCTCGACGTCTCAGGGGGAACATTCAGAGCCTGAGCATCATCGAGGTTCCTTGGAAAGGGGGTCCCCTTCGCAGGAACACAAGAGGAAGAAGAAGTCCTCGAAGGCGGCGTCTCTGGATGGCTCCGGTGTCGGGCCTTCTTATGGCCAGTCGCGGAGCCCTGAATGCCTGTCCGGGTCGTCGGAGAGGGAGCAGCCTGCTAAGGTTCCTCGGCGAGACCTGGACCCATCTAGGTAAGTACAGACTGTCCTTGTTGAAGACTCCTCCCCCCCCCCCCCCCCCCGGGGGAGCCAGCATCAGGACCGAACCAAGCTGGAGGCTGTGGAGCCTCCCAGACTCGTGTCCAGGATGGACGCTTTGGAGCGCAGTTTCACTGTCTTCATCGCAGAGCAGGGGGTGCTGATGTCCGGCATGTCTGGTACCTCTATCCCGACCACTGGGCTCTCGACATCCAAGTCGACCCCGGAGGCCGAGCCAATCCTCAAGGCTTTTTGGGCTCCAGTCGATCCTCTGCTGAGGTCACCCTCGGCCTCCCGTTCGGGACCTAAGTCGTCGCCGCTGAGCCTGTCAGCATCGGGGTGGAAGGCACCGAGGCCCTTGACATCTGCGGAGCCCCTTGAGTCCTCGGAGGCCTCAGTTTGGGAGATGGAGGATGAGGAGTCCCCACAGTATCCGAATCTCGCAGTATCCGAATCTCGGAGAAGGTCCCCACCGGAGGATATGCGGTTCCTGGACTTCATGCGGGATATGTCAAAGGCTTTGGCTTTCCCCACGGAGTCCAAGGAGGATCCTCGAGCCAACGAGCTTGAGATCCTTCAGTATGAGGCTCCTCCTCAGGAGCCCCTCATGGTACCCATTTCTCCGATCCTGGAATGGCAGATGTTCCGCATGTGGGAGACACCGGAGTTGACGCCGGTGATCAGCAAACAACTCGACTCAATGTATCGGGTCTGTCAGAGCCCTAGTTTCCAGAAATCACAGCTGCCATACAACTCCATGGTTGTGGAATCGGCCATGCGTCGGCTGAAGAGTCAGAAGATGCACTCCTCGGTGCCCCCCGGCAGGGAGGCCTGGAAGTTGGATGCCCTTGGTAGAAAATGTTTCCAGGGTGCAATGCTGAACTGTCGAATCCAGGAATACCTGCTGTACATGTACCTGAGGGACCTGGCGAAGAAGATCGCTGGGTTCTCAGCTGGAGCTGAGGAGCCTTTGCAGTGCTTCAAGGGCCTGACCAAAGCCATCCTTGAGTGCTCCAAATTTATGTCTCGGGCAGCCTATGACGGTTTTGAGTTGACGACTCGGGTAGCCGCAGCAGGCATCGGTGCACGCCTCCAAGCCTGGCTGCAGTCGTCTGACCTCGAGCAATGGGTTCAGGACAAGTTGGTCGATGTCCCATGCCAGGGGGAAAATCTCTTCGGCAAACCCATGACCGACAAGGCTGCAGAGCTTGAGACCGAGTACATGACAAGGACACAGCTCTCCAAGAAGACCTCTGCCCCTTCTCGTAAGAAGGGCTTGGGTAAAAAGCCCTTTTACCCGAAAAAGGGTGCTGCTTACCAAAATTACCCCCCTTTTTAGGCCTCCCTGGCTCCCCAACAGGGGCAGCAGGCCAAGGGACAGGGGCATGGGCCACGTAAGCAGAAGGCCCCCAGGCCCTGGCTTCTGCCCAGCCTGGCGGGGGTTTTTGACTCCCACAGCATGGCCTCTCTTCCATCCAGAGCCAGGCAGTCTACAAGAGACCGACTCGCCTTGTTTGCCCACAGGTGGACATCCATCACCACCGATTCTTGGGCATTACAGGTGGTCAGGGAGGGCTACCTTCTACGCCTAGCCCAGGTGCCTCCACATTACTTTCCAAGAGAGCCTTTCAGGTCTCTCCTCCACCAGGACCTCCTTTTGAAGGAGTTGGCGGGTCTTCTCGAAGATCAGGCGGTGGAACCGGTGCCCCACCACCTTCAGGGCAGAGGTTTCTACTCTACATACTTTCTGGTACCAAAGAGAACAGGAGGCCTCAGACCCATCCTAGACCTGCGCAATCTCAACAAATTCCTGGTTCGGGAGAAGTTCAAGATGCTCTCCCTTAGAATATTGCTGCCTTACCTCCGCCAGGGAGACTGGCTATGCTCCTTAGATCTGAAGGATGCCTACATGCATATTATGATCAACCCCAACCACAGGCAATACATCCGCTTTGTGGTGGGGGGAAACCACTACCAGTAGAGAGTACTTCCCTTTGGCCTTGCCTCAGCCCCCAGGGAATTCACAAAGTGCCTGGCGGTGGTCGCAGCTTTCATCAAGCTTCAAGGAGTCTTTGTCTTTCCATATCTAGACGATTGGCTCATCAGGGGCACTTCAGTCAACGAAGTACAACAGGCCACGGCCCATACCATCCAGATCCTACAGCACCTGGGGTTCGTAATCAACTACACCAAGTCTCATCTGGAACAGACCCAGGAACTCAAATTCATTGGGGCACGGCTCGACATCATCCAGTCAAGGGTCTTCCTGCCCACAGACAGGGCAGAGCGACTCATGGTCCTGGCGGGACAGGTGAGCCGTAGCCCCTCAGTGTCAGCAAGACAACTGCTGTGTCTTCTGGGCCACATGGTCTCCACGGTTCATGTAACCCCAAATGCCCGCCTCCACATGCAAACTGCGCAGTGGTGCCTCAGAGACCAGTGGTCCTAGGCCTCAGGACATCTCAGGGACAGGATCAAGATCACCAGGGTCCTGGTGCGATCCCTGACCTGGTGGCTCTCCCCCATCATCTGGGAGCGGGCATGCCTTTTCATGCCCCTCTCCACTCAAGGACCCTCAACACAGATGCCTCCTTGCTAGGTTGGGGAGCTCATTGTCAGGGGTACTGAACTCAGGGAGTGTGGTCCCCAGAGGAGAGTGCACAGCAGATCAACTTGTTGGAGCTGCGTGCCATTCGCCTCTGCCTCGCAGTCTTCAAACCCTATCTGAGCCACTGAGCTGTCCTAGTCCAAACGGACAACCAGGTGGCCATGTTCTATGTGAACAAACAAAGGGTCACGGGGTCCCGCATCCTATGCCAGGAAGCCCTGAACTTGTGCTCCTTTGCAATTCAACAAGGGATTATTCTGAAAGCGGTGTACCTGCCTGGGCAGGACAACTGCCTGGCCGACAGGCTCAGCAGGATCCTCCGACCGCACGAGTGGCAACTCGATCAGGAGGTGGCCCACCAGCTCTTTCAGACGTGGGGGAGGCCAGTGTTGGACTTGTTTGCCAGTCCATACAACCACCAGTTACCCCCTTGGGCTCGTCCCCACGGCTCCTATCCCAGGAGGGGGAGGGCTCTCTCCTACATCCCAACCTCCGTTCTCTGTCGCTGACAGCATGGCTGCTGAGAGGATGACTTGCCCCACTTCTCCTCCCAAAAGAAGTCGAGGAGGTCTTATTGGCTTCCCATAAATCGTCCACTATGCGGATGTACGCCTTCAAGTGGCACAGATTTTCTATTTGGTGTGCGGGGCAGAGGGTTGATCCCTTCTCCTGCCCAGTTGTTGTGGTCCTGCAATACCTGCTCCATCTCTCTGAGCAGGGTCTTAAGTCACATTCCGTCAGAGTGCATCTCAGTGCTCTGGCAGCAAACAACTTTCTTGTGGAGGACAGGCCTCTCTCTGCTCACCCAATGGTGTCCAGGTTTTTAAGAACATAAGATATGCCATACTGGGTCAGACCAAGGTCCATCAAGCCCAGTATCCTGTTTCCAACAGTGGCCAATCTAGGTCATACGTACCTAGCAGTTTCCCTAAAAGACACAGGTTCCACAATGCTGCTACTGGGTAAAGCATTGATATCCTGGGTCCCTTCTTAATAATGGTTTATGGACCTTTCCTCCAGGAACTTATCCAAACCTTTTTTAAACCCAGCTACACTAACAGCCTTTACTACATCCTCCGGTAACAAATTCCAGAGTTTGATTACATGTTGTGTGAAAAAATATTTTCTTTTATTAGTCTTAAATAGTTTACTCTGTAGCTTCATTGCATGTCCCCGAGTCTTTCTATATTCTCATAACGTAAACAATCCATCTACGTTTATCCATTCCACTCCGTTCATTAATTTATAGACTTCTATCATATCTCCCCTCAACCGTCTCTTTTCCAGGTCAAAGAGCCCTAACCTTTTTAGCCTTTCTTCATAGGAGTATATTTTTGAAAGGCTTCCTTCTCTTTAAGGCCTCCAGTGCGTTCCCCGGCCACTGAGTGGGATCTTAATGTTGTCTTGGGGCAGCTTACCCGGCTGCCCTTTGAACCTATGGCCACGTGCCATCTTCGTTACCTCTCCTGGAAAGTGGTGTTCTTGGTGGCGCTCACCTCTGCCCGCAGGGTCAGTAAGCTCCAGGCCTTCGTCGTCGAGAGGCCTTATACCAGGTTTTACCAGAATAGGGTGGTGCTCCGGACGCATCCCAAGTTCCTTCCGAAGGTGGTTTCTCTGTTTCACCTCAATCATGAGGTGGTACTTCCCACCTTCTTCCCAAGATCAGTCGGGCAGAGGCAATCTTCCATACCCTGGATTGTAAGAGGGCCTTGTCCTTTTACATTCAGCGTACGCGATGTCACAGGAATGCTTCTCAGCTGTTTGCTTCCTATGACCCCAGTAAACTGGGGGTGGCTGTGAAGAAGCATACGCTGTACACCTGGGTGGCGGACTGCATTACCCAGGCTTATGAGGCAGCGGGTCTCCCACTGGAGGGTCAAGTTATTGCTCATAGGGTCAGGGCCATGGCGGCTTCTGTGGCTCACCTCTGCTCTGTTCCACTGGCAGACATCTGCCGGGCCACCACCTGGTCTTTGGGTCAAACCTCAGCTCATTACTGCCTGGATAGGGAGTCCCGACGGGACAGTGCCTTTGGCCAGGCGGTACTCCGGAATTTAGTTGAGGTCTAGGCAACTACTGCCCTTCGACCCTCTCTGTGTTCAGGCTACCGGAGTGTCTCTCCTTTGTAAAGGTTGTCCTTGCGGCTGCTTGCGGCTCTCCTGAGGGAGCTCTTTTTTGGCAATGGGTTCCAGGTAGCCTGTAGCTGGGGAGTCCCATAAGTGGAGGACTGACTTCCTGCTTGGTCCTGGAGAAAGCATAGTTACTCACCTGTAACAGGTGATCTTCAGGAACAAGCAGGAATGTAGTCATCACATATGGGTATTGTCGGTACCGATGGAGCCTGCGCGGGAACGCTCCCCAGCATCCAATTAGAAAGCTTTTGGGAGCATCCCACAGCACCTGCATGCTGCCTTCACTCCTTTCCCAACTGCCTCTCTCCAGTTCTTCGTTTTCCACGGAGCCAGCAGGTCGTGCTCCTGTCACCGCAGAAAATTTTCCTTCTTTTTTGTGGTCGCGTCTGCCTTCCATGACGTTTTACCAGTACTGCCGGTTTTTCTTTCTTTCTTTTCTTTAAAAAAAAAAAAAAACTCTTAGTACTTTCCCATTTTTTTTCTCCAGGTGCACGCGCCATTTTGGGCCTTAGGCCCAAGTTTTTTTCCATAATGGAAAAACCCTCCTCGGGTTTAAAAAAGTGCACCAAGTGTGGCGGTACCATCTCCGTCACCGACACCCATGAGTGGTGTCTGAAATGTTTAGGTCCTGACCATTCCATCTCGGAGTGTATGGCCTGTGCCATGATGTCCAAGAGAGGTTGACAGAACCAAGCCGCCAAGCTCAGTACCCTGTTTCCCTCTGATGCAGCTTCGGTGGCATCGACGTCTTCCAGGGCTTCGTCTTCCTCCCGTGGATCTCAGGTAACTAAACATAAGTCTAGTCGGTCCTCAAAGGGTAAATCTCCTTCTAAGCATCGAGATGCCTCTGGCATTGCCCTTGAGGATTCTGCACCGGCAAAATTGCCCCGGCGGGAGGCTTCGGCTTCGGCTTCCAAAGCATTATTGGGGCTCCAGGATGTTCTCGAGGCCTCGACCTCGGCAGAACTACTGGTGCCATGCTCTGGGGTACCAGCGGTCTTCTCCGGTACCGACATCCAGGCATCGGTAGCGTCGATAGACCAGAGAGTCCTGGCTATTGAGCGCAGTCTGGCGGCTCTCCTTGCGGCATCGACGCCCTTGGAACCGCGTCAGACTTTTCAACCGGTACTGGCACCGACACCGGTATCAGTACCAGTACCAATAGCATCGACATCGGTGTCCGCATTGCCGGCACCCAGTCATCCGATGCCTTCCGGTACCGATACTCCGGTACCGATTACTCCCGGTACCGACTTCGGTCGGTACGGGTATCGGGCTCTTCAAGAGCATCCTGACAGCAGGTACTTCGAGTCCTCAGAGGAATCTGAGGATTCTGACAGTTCTGTCGATGTGGAAATACTTCTCCCAGAGGAGCCTTCCTCCCCTAAACGTAGGATGTCTCCTCCAGAGGACATTTCCTTTCAGGATTTCATCAGGGAGGTGGCTCGAGGTCTGTCCATTACTGTGACACCTGAAATAGAGCCCAGAGCAAAGGAGTTGGAAATTTTACAATATCCTAAAACTCCTAAGGAGGCAGCTACCTTGCCCATTCATGAGATCTTGCATGATCTCATGTTAAGAATGTGGGAGACACCTCTTACCACCTCTCTTCATTCTCGTAGACTGGATTATTTTATTTATTATTTATTTTATTTACATCTCTTATATACCGCGCTATTCTGCATCAGTGCGGTTTACATTGAACAAACTGAAATTACATTGAACAGGGTATTATAACTTGGAGATAAATATTTTACAGGGAACATGGGCTATGGAGGGTTAAGTGACTTGCCCAAGACCACAAGGAGCACCTGTGGGACTAGAAACCCCAGTCCTTCCGGCCCATGGTTGCTGTCCTCTAGTGGGATTTGAACCCCAGACCTTGCACCAACCACTAGGCCACTCCTCCACTCCAATCGATACTCTGATACTCAAGAAACTCAGCTTCCTCACCACTCTATTGTAGTGGAATCAGCTATAAGAAGGATCAAGAGTGCAAAGAGGCATGCTTCTAATCCTCCAGGACGTGAGTGCAGAACTTTGGATGCTTTTGGATGTCGTGTCTTCCAAGCTTCCATGCTTTCTACCAGGATCAGTTCCTATAGTCTATATATGGGAATGTTCCTGAAGGAAGTCACAGGTGATTTAGAGGCTTTGAGTCCTCTTCTACCGGAGGATAGAAGACAGGATTTTCTCACGTTGGTCAAACATGCCCAAGATGTTTCTAAATTTGTCAACCGTGCAGCTTTTGACTGTTTTGAGTGCATAAGCAGAACCTCTGCCATTGCCATAGGTGCAGGTAGAATTGCTTGGCTCCAGGCATCTGATCTGGAGCTCTGCGTACAAGATAAACTGGGAAATATTCCTTGTACTGGTGAGAACCTGTTTGGTAAAGATTGGCAGGAAAAGGCCAATGAGTTGGATGCTGACAACTCCACCCTGAATAGATTGTCCAAGTCCACAGCTGATACTGCAAGAAAGAAATCTTTTAAGAAACCATTCTTTTCTAAAAAGAAAAAGTATTTTCCTGCTTATTCTCAGCAGGGACGTTCTGCAGGTCAGCTTGTCAGGAAAGGTCAGCAACCACCCAAACAAAGAAAAGCAAAGACTGCTAAGCCTCAGCCGTCCCAGCAGTCTCAGCCTCCACAAGGCCTATGACTTTCAGCTAGAGGACTTAGCCTTCCTGGCTCTCATTGGACCAGAGCCTTCCACCATTCCAAGAAGGTTGTGTCACTTTGCCCCCAGATGGGGGCAAATAACAGCAGAACATTGGACACTCTCCATCATAAAAGAGCTTCATTTTTCAAGCATGCCCCCTCCCACAATGATAAGGCAGTTCAATTCTCCGACCTCTCTCATCAACCTGTTAGGTCAAGAGGTCACTTTACTTTTTGCCCAAGGGGCAATAGAAGAAGTACCCATCCATCAGCAGGGTATGGGGTTTTACTCCCCCTATTTCCTTAGTCCAAAGAAAACAGGGGGAATCGGACCTATCTTGGACCTCAGAGAATTGAACAAATTCCTTGTCAAAGAGAAATTCAAGATGATTTCTCTTGGAACTCTGCTGCCATACCTTCAGAGTCAGGATTGGCTTTGTTCTCTAGATCTCAAGGATGCGTACACCCATGTTCTCATCCATCCAACTCACAGAAAGTTCCTTCGGTTCCTTTTTCAAGAAAAGCACTACCAATACATGGTACTTCCATTTGGCCTGGCCTCAGCACCAAGGGTGTTCACGAAATGCATGGCTGTGGTAGCAGCATTTCTCCGCACTCTAGGGATATTCGTCTTCCCCTACTTAGACGACTGGCTCATTCGAGCCCCAACAGAGTCAGAGGCCAGGACTTCTCTATCCTGCACAATGTGTATCCTTCAGTATTTGGGTCTGGTAATAAACATCCCAAAATCCAGTCTAACTCCCACTCAGTCTTTAGACTTCATAGGAGGACTTGAAGGACTATAAAGGGGGACTGTTACTTCTGGAGAGAAATCTGCAACTGTGAGTATATACTTCTGGTAATTTTCTAAAAAGAATTCTTTGTATTAAAGCTACTTAATCTATGAACCCACTGTTTTTTGTTGGATCAGTTAGGGCCTAGTAGCAGCAATTAAAGTTTGAATTTAAAACACAGAAGAGAGCTTTCTGGTTACATTTCATACCCAGCAGAGAGCTTGTAGTTTAAATTTAATAGTCACTCAGGGCCAAGTAACAGCAAAGTACTTTTAGTTTAAATTAAACACACAGAAGAGAGCTTTCTGGTTAAATTTAGTACCCAGCAGAGAGCTTGTAGTTTAAATTTCATAAGAAGTTAGAGCCTAGCAGCAGCTAAGAGCTATAATTTAAATCAAATCAGAATTTAGCTTACCTCAGCAGCACAAGACAGGGTACTGTGTAGCAGCCCTCTTTTAATAAGTGTTATTTCCCTCCCTCCCTCCCCACACCCACCCTCCCCTGGGATAATCATAGTTTTATAGGTACTTACACATCTTAAAAGACAGGAGGTGCTTTCAGGTGAAGCTCATTACCCAAATCAGTCATACACTAAGGACCTGAGATTAATTAAGCTTCAGGTGAACAAGGTATATTAAACGTATTAGGTACAGTTTTATTGGTATAAATACCCATAGCAACCCCTAGTAACTAAGAACTTAAAGATCTAGACACAAACTTAAAACTAAGATGCAGACAGCAATCCAGCAGCGGGATGGGGGCTTTCCAGTCTTTTGCATTGAGTGTCACATGTATGATTTTCTTCCAGTTGGTGAGAGGTCTTACGTGTGCACTAGGTGCAAGGAGCTCTTTTCTCTCAGGGAACAAGTCCGTTCTCTAGAGGCTAAAGTAGCAGACTTGGAAAGCATAAGACAGACAGAGAGGTACATAGACGAGACCTACAGGGATATAGTCCTGAAGTCCCACCTCCAGTCTGGCAGCACCCCTGTTGCCATGGAGGAGAGAGGTCACGTGACAGGAGAGCATCACCCTGGTGTGGCAGGAAGTGATCCTGTAACTAGGACCTGTCCTCCAGGTGATGTAAAACCCTCTCGCACTGAGGAAGTTTCTCCAGGGCCATGTGCCCATGAGGGAAGGGTTAGGACAGCCGTTATAGTTGGTGATTCGATCATTAGGCATGTAGATATCTGGTTGGCTGGTGGACGTGAGGATCGCCTGGTAACATGCCTGCCTGATGCGAAGGTAGCGGACCTCACGCGCCACCTACATAACGTCTTAGATAGTGCTGGGGAGGAGTCTGCTGTCTTGGTACATGTCGGTACCAATGACATAGGAAAATGTGGTAGGGAGGTTCTGGAGGCAAAATTTAGGCTTTTAGGTAGGAAGTTGAATTCCAGAACTTCCAGGGTAGCATTCTCCGAAATGCATCCTGTTCCATGCGCAGGACCCAAAAGGCAGGCAGAGCTCCGGAGTCTCAATGCGTGGATGAGACAATGGTGCAGAGATGAGGGTTTTGGATTTGTTAGGAACTAGGGAACATTCTGGGGAAAGGAGGGGCTCTTCCGAAGGGATGGGCTTCACCTTAACCGGGATGGAACCAGGCTGCTGGCATTAACCTTTAAAAAGGAGATAGAGCAGCTTTTAAACTAGATATTAGGGGAAAGCCGACAGTCGCCCAAGAGCGGATGGTTCAGAAGAATGTATCCTTGAAGGATACTACCAAAAGCAGAGAGGTTCCACAAAAGAGTAAAGTAGCCCAAATGCCCTCAAGTATGGAGCAGACAGAGCTTAAAAATCCCAATTTACCCATGTCTAACAATAGCCAAATTAACATGAATAAAATACATTCTCTAAAATGCTTGTATGCAAATGCTAGAAGTCTAAAGAATAAGATGGGAGAGTTAGAATATATAGCACTAAATGAAAGGTTAGATATGATTGGAATATCAGAGACATGGTGGAAGGAGGACAACCAGTGGGACACTGTGATACCTGGGTACAAACTATATCATAATGATAGAGCTGATCAAATTGGTGGAGGGGTTGCTCTCTATGTTAGAGAGGGCATTCAGTCAGAAAGGATTAAAGTTTTGCAGGAAACAAAATCTGCTATAGAATCTATATGGATTGAAATTCCATGTAAAAGGGGGAAGGCAATGGCAGTGGGGGTGTACTATCGAGCGCCTGGCCAGAATGACCAAATGGATGATGAAATGCTCAAAGAAATCAAGGAAGCTAACAAAAGTTACAGCACAGTAATAATAATGGGTGATTTCAACTACCCCGGTATCGACTGGGTCAGTGTCACGTCAGGACATGCTAGGGAGATAAAGTTCCTAGATGATATAAATGACTGCTTCTTGGAGCAGCTGGTTCATGAACCGACCAGAGGGGAAGCCATATTAGACCTAATCCTTAGTGGAACACCAGATCTAATGCGGTATACAAAACTGTCTAAATAAATAAAAATAAATAAATAATGCAAGAGATAAGGTTGTTGGGGCCACTTGGCAATAGTGATCATAGCATGATCGCCTTTGATTTAATTAGTGGAGGAAGGATAGTAAGGAAATCCACAGTACTACCTTTTAACTTTCGAAAGGGAGACTATGATAAAATGAGGAAAACAGTTAAGAAAAAACTAAAAGGAGCAGTTGCGAAGGTTAAAGACGTACATCAAGCTTGGGTGTTGTTGAAAAATACTATCTTGGAAGCCCAGACCAGCTGTATTCCACGCTTTAAGAAAAGTGGAAGGAAGTCCAAAAAACTGCCAGCATGGTTTAAAGGTGAGGTCAGAGAGGCTGTTGTTGCCAAAAAAGCATCTTTCAGGAAATGGAAAAAAGAGCCAAACAACGAAACCTGGAAACAGCACAAGCACTGGCAAGTCAAATGCAAGGCATTGATAAGGCAGGCAAAGACAGAATTTGAGAAGAAGCTTGCTGCGGAAGCAAAAACGCAAAATAAAGACCTTTTCAAGTACATTCGTAGCAAAAAACCTGTGAGAGAGTCAGTTGGTCCATTAGATGATAAAGGGGTTAAAGGAGCACTAAGAGGCGACAAGGCGATAGCGGAGAGACTGAATGAATTCTTTGCTTCGGTCTTTACTGAGGAAGATGTAGGGATGTTACCCATGACTGAAGTGGTATTTAAAGGTGCGGAAGAATTGAAGGAAATATCAATACATCGGGAAGATGTCTTACAACTATTAGATAAACTGAAGAGTAGCAAATCACCTGGGCCGGATGGTATACATCCAAGGGTATTGAAAGAACTGAAATATGAGATTGCAGAACTGCTATCAGTAATCTGTGAACTATCATTAAAATCATCTCTAATACCTGAAGATTGGAGGATCGCCAATGTAACACCAATTTTTAAAAAGGGTTCCAGGGTTGATCCGGGGAAACTACAGACCAGTGAGCCTGACGTCAGTACCGGAAAAATGGTAGAAACCATCATAAAGAATAAAATTACTCAGCATGTAGATAGTCACAACCTAATGGGAGACAGCCAACATGGCTTTAGACAAGGAAGATCTTGTCTTACTAATCTGTTATGTTTTTTTGAAGGAGTGAATAAACAGGTGGACAAAGGTGAGTCGGTTGATATTGTGTATCTGGACTTTCAGAAAGCCTTTGACATGGTCCCTCATCAGAGACTTTTGGCAAAACTAAAGAGTCATGGGATAGGAGGCAGTGTACTATTGTGTTTCAGGAACTGGTTAAAAGATAGAAAGCAGAGGGTAGGGCTAAATGGCCAATTTTCCCAATGGAGAAAGGTGAATAATGGTGTACCCCAGGGATCGGTGCTGGGTCCGCTGCTTTTTGACATATTCATAAATGACCTGGAAAGTGGAATAACGAGTGAGGTGATCAAATTTGCAGATGACACAAAACTATTTAAAGTTGTTAAAACCCAAGAGGATTGTGAAAAATTGCAAGAGGATCTTGATAAATTGGAAGACTGGGCATCAAAATGGCAGATGAAATTTAATGTGGACAAGTGCAAGCTTATGCACCTAGGGAAGAACAACCCAAACTATGGTTACACGATGCAAGGTTCCAAATTAGGAACCACCACCCAGGAAAAAGATTTAGGCGTCATTGTGGATACCATGTTAAAACCCTCGGCCCAGTGTGCAGCGGCGGCCAAGAGAGCAAATAGAATGCTAGGTATGATAAGGAAAGGAATGGAAAATAAAACAAAAGATATTATAATGCCTCTATATCGTTCCATGGTGAGACCGCACCTTGAATATTGTGTGCAATTCTGGTCGCCGTATCTTAAAAAGGATATAGCGATTTTAGAAAAGGTACAGAGAAGAGCCACCAAAATGGTAAAGGGGATGGAAGGATACTCCTATGAAGAAAGGCTAAAAAGGTTAGGGCTCTTTAACCTGGAAAAGAGACGGCTGAGGGGAGATATGATAGAAGTCTATAAATTAATGAACGGAGTGGAACGGGTAAACGTAGATCGATTGTTTACCTTATCAGAATATAGAAAGACTAGGGGACATGCAATGAAGCTACAGGGTAAACTATTTAAGACTAATAAAAGAAAATATTTTTTCACTCAACGTGTAATCAAACTCTGGAATTGGTTACCGGAGGATGTAGTAAAGGCTGTTAGTGTAGCTGGGTTTAACAAACGTTTGGACAAGTTCCTGGAGGAAAGGTCCATAAACCATTATTAAGAAGTGACCGAAGATATCAATGCTTGACCCAGTACAAGCATTGTGGAACTTGTGTCTCTTGGGGAGACTGCTAGGTACATATGACCTAGATTGGCCACTGTTGGAAACAGAATACTGGGCTTGATGGACCTTGGTCTGTCCCAGTATGGCATATCTTATGTTCTTATGTTCTTAGGAGCTTTGCTGGATACCAGAAAGGCAAGAGCCTATCTCCCCCAGGGCCGTTGCCTTCGCATGGTGCAGTTAGCTTCTCAAGCAGTGCTAAAGCCTCATCTCACTGCCCGAGAAATGCTACAACTACTAGGCCACATGGCATCAACTGTGCATGTGGTTCCCTATGCTCGCCTCCATATGAGGGCAGCCCAGTGGACTTTATCCACTCAATGGACCCAGGCATCAGGATGCCTGTCAGACAAAATAGCAAACACAAGTCGCCTTATTTTGTCCCTCCAGTGGTGGAAATCCACTCAAAACCTATTGCTGGGGTCCCCTTTTCAACAACCCTTACCCCAAGCAACTCTCACAACAGATGCTTCTCCGATGGGTTGGGGAGCTCATCTGCAAGACCTCTCCACCCAAGGCACCTGGTCTCCACAGGAGACTCATTTACACATCAATCTTCTGGAGCTCAGAGCAATCTTCCTTGCCCTTCGAGTGTTCCGCACCCTGCTCAGCTACAAGACAGTCCTTATTCATACGAACAATCAAGTAGCCATGTTCTATGTGAACAAGCAGGGGGGAACAGGCTCTCTGTCGCTTTGCAACGAAGCTTTGCGACTATGGGCCCTCGCCAGAGAGCATCAGATTCATCTCCTGGCAGTGTATCTTCTAGGCATACAAAACTCTTGGGCAGACAGACTCAGTCGAGCTCTGCTTCCACACGAGTGGTCTCTGCATGCAGACCAGGTGGCCAAGAATTTTCGAAATTGGGGAACCCCGGACATAGACCTCTTTGCAAGTCCGTGGAATGCCAAATCTCCCCGATTCTGTTCCAGAATTCCGGCTCAGGGGGCTCAGGCCAGGGATGCTTTCCTCCTTTACTGGGGTCAAGACTTCCTGTATGCCTTTCCACCCATTCCCCTAATTCCCAAAACCCTGTTCAAGCTTCAGAGGCCGTATGATTCTCATAGCTCCACATTGGCCACGGCAAGTGTGGTACCCTCTGCTTCTACATCTCTCTCAAGCTCCCTCCCTGGAGTTAGGGTCTGTTCCAGATCTCCTATCTCAGGAGGACGGAATGTTATGGCATCCCATTCCCCAGTCTCTGCGTCTGAGGGCTTGGTTGCTGAAGGCCTAGATCTCCATGGTCTTAACCTCCCTCAGCAAATAAAGGATATCCTTTATGCTTCCAGGAAGCCTTCCACAAGACGCTCTTATGCTTTCAAGTGGAAAAGGTTTACCGTATGGTGTTCGCAGAAGGGTCTTAACCCCATTGCCATACCTCTGGAATCATTACTGGAGTATCTCCTTCATTTATCCAATGCAGAACTTAAGACTAACTCAGTGAGGGTCCATTTGAGTGCTATTGCAGCTTCCTTCAAGCCCCTAAATGGACAACCCATTTCCTCACATCCTCTTATAGCAAGATTTATGAGAGGCCTTCTGCTAACTAAGCCTCCCATTAAACCACCTCCTGTGGCATGGGACTTAAATTTGGTTCTTGGTCAGCTCATGAAGCCACCTTTCGAACCCTTAGCTACTACCTCCTTGAAATTCCTTTCTTGGAAAGTTATCTTTCTCATTGCAATCACATCAGGACGTTGCATCAGTGAGTTGCAAGCACTAGTAGCTGATCCACCTTATACAAGGTTCCATCATGACAAGGTAGTCCTTAGGACTCATCCACACTTTATGCCAAAGGTGGTCTCATCTTTTCATCTAAACCAAGCGGTCTACCTACCTGTGTTCTTTCCAAGGCCTCATGCATCAAATGCAGAAAAGAACCTTCATACTTTGGACTGTAAAAGAGCTTTAGCTTTTTACTTACAAAGAACACAGCAACATAGAAAGTCCTCTCAACTTTTTGTTGCTTTTGATCCTTCTCATTTGGGACTTCCAGTCTCCAAGAGAACACTAGCTAACTGGATTACTCAGTGTATTTCCTTTGCCTATCAGAGTAAGAATCTTCCTCTGGAGGGCCTTGTCACAGCTCACAATGTGAGAGCCATGGCAGCTTCAATGGCTCATCTGCACTCTGTGTCTATCGACGACATCTGTCGAGCAACCACCTGGGCCTCAGTTCATACCTTCACAACCCATTACTGCTTGAACAAGGACTCCCGCCAGGATGCCTTGTTTGGTCAGGCTGTTCTTCAACACCTGTTCCATACCTAATCAACTCCTACCCGCCATCCCTGTTGGATGCCAGAGATCCATGGGGGGAAGTGGAGCCCTGGTTCAGGGACACACAACTTCTGGGGTCTCTCCCTGGCATCTAAAGCTAGGGAGTCCCCATATGTGATGACTACATTCCTGCTTGTTCCTGGAGATAGCATAGTTACTCACCTGTAACAGGTGATCTCCGGGAACAGCAGGAATTTAGTCCTCATAACCCACCCACCTCCCCTAAGAGTTGTATCTCTCTATCTCTTTCTTTCCCTTTCGCTCTCTCTCTCTCTCTCTCTCTCTCTCTCTCTCTCTCTTTGTCTCAGCTTTAAAACTCAACTGGAGAGAGGCAGTTGGGAAAGGCGGGAAGGCAGTACGCAGGCGCTGTAGGATGCTCCCAAAAGCTTTCTAATTGGATGCTGGGGAGCGTTCCCGCGCAGGCTCCGTCGATACCGATGATACCCATATGTGAGGACTAAATTCCTGCTGTTCCCGGAGATCACCTGTTACAGGTGAGTAACTATGCTTTCTCCAGGAACAGCAGAAATCAGTCCTCACTACCCTCCCTCCTCCCCTTGGTGTTGCAGCCCTTCATTTCATTGTTTTTTTGCCGTATTTTAGCGAGATCATGTGACTGAGCAAGATGGCACTCTTGGGCGGGAAGGGGACTGCGCATGCCTGGTAGAAATTCCCAAAGGCTTTCTTTGAAAGCCGGGGATTTGCTCCACATGAGGGCTCCGTCGGCACCGACATCACCCATAAGTGAGGACTGATTCCTGCTGTTCCTGGAGAACACCTGTTACAGGTGAGTAACTATGCTTTTTCGATTATGTTCTTGACTGTGTCAGACCCAGTACAGATGCTTTTCTAATTTCTCCATGTGGCTCGGCTCACAAGAGTGGTGTTGCAGACAACTAACGGTTTCTGCTTCTCTAGGTCATTTGTCCATTTCCCCAGTCCGAAATCCTTTCATCCTATTTTGGACCTCAGGGCAGTCAACCGCTATTTACAAGTACCACATTTTCGGATGGAAACACTCAAATCCATCATTCAAGCAGTACAACCAGGGGAGTTTCTAGCCTTTCTGGAGCTTGAGGAAGCCTATTTTCATATTCCCATTCATGAAGATCAGCAGCGATTTCTACACTTTGCCATTCTCGGGCGTCATTACCAGTTCAGAGCCCTACCATTTGGCCTTGCCACGGCTCTGTGGACTTTTTCAAAAGTCATGGTAGTCATCGCAGCTGCTTTGCATCACAAGGGAATTCTGGTCCATCCGTATCTGGATGACTGGCTCATTCAATCAGCATCTTTCGAGGAATCATAGGAAGCCACTGCTTCTGTACTGGCCCTTCTGCAGGAGCTCGGCTGGGAGGTCAATCACGCAAGAGTTCCCTTCGGACATTTCAGTCTCTCAAATTCCTCGGAGCTCATTTCAACACAAAATTAGGCCATTCAGGTGCCGGTTTAACCCTTCCTTATCATTCCTTCTGCAGTCTGTTAAATCATTTTCAGCTCCACCCGGTTCCCATGGCTTTGGATTATCTACAAGTCTTAGGGGCTATGGCAGCCATGCTGGATCTGATTCCCTGGACTTGAGCACATATGCTTTCACTTCAGCGCTCCTTACTGTCACACTGGAGCCCTTGCTCCCAGGATTATACAGTATGCCTTCCCCTTCCCTCCACAGTGCATCACAGCCTTCATTGGTGACGCCCGACCATTTGTTATGCGACATTTCCCTGGCAGTTCCTCACTGGATGCTCCTTACCACTCAGGCTGGGCGGCACATTGTCTATGTCAGACTGTACAGGGTACTTTGACACAGCGGGAAGCCAACTGGACCATCAGTCGTCTCGAAGCTCCTGCAGTACATCTGGCACTTCATTCTTTTTTTCCGCTGATTTATGCTCTATCAGCCCAGGTTCTCTCGGACAATTCCACAACGGTTTCTTACCTCAATGGGCAAAATGTCCAGGAGTGGCCATGGAAATGGTTCTTCTATTTTCCTGGGCAGAGCACTATTTACAGGCCTTTTTGGCTCAGCACATTGCGGGAGTGGAGAATGTGCAAGCCGATTTCCAGAGTCACAACTTCCTTGACTTGGGCAAATGGTGTTCTAGCACATTGGTGTTCCAGCATATTGTCAGTCGTTGGGGTCAGCCCTCTCTGGACTTGATGGCCATAGCCCACAATGCCAAAGCCCGTGTCTTTTTCAGTTGCCGTCGGGAACTCAGGATGCCCTAGCTCAACCGTGGCCTCTCTCACGACTTCTGTATATCCTTCCTCCATGGGTCATGATAGCACGAGTGCTTCAGTGCATAGAATCCCACCTAGGCTTGGTAGTCTTAGTGGCACTGGATTGTTCCCATCGTCCGTGGTATGTAGACCTCATTTGACTCCAGCAGGACAATCTGTTAGATCTCGGAGCCCACAGGGGGCTTCTATATAAGGGGCCGATCGTTCTAGATTACCTTGCTCCTTACTCGCTTACAGCTTGGCTCTTGAAAGGCATCAGTTGATGCAGAAGGGCTACATTTATTCGGTAGTGACTACCTTGCTTAAAGCATGGCATTCTTCTACTTCTTTAGCCTATGCCCACATTTGGCATGTCTTCGAAACTTGCTCCCTGGCAGCCCTTTTCGTTCTGGCGGCTTCAGGTCCTGGCATTCTAGCTTTTTTAAAGGACTGTTTTGACAAAGACTTAGCCTTGAATTCTTTACGGGTGGAGGGCTGCTTTCGCTTGTTTCTGGGAGCTAATTGGTGTTCGTTCTCTCACTTCCCTCAGTGACATCAGCCGTTTTCTTTGTGGAGTCCATGTCATATGGCCTCTAGTGTGGCCAGTTGTGCCATCTTAGAAACGATCTCTCGTACTTCAGGCTCTCATTGGTCCCCCTCTTCGAGCCTTTGAAAAGAGCCACGTTGAAGGACTTGACCTTAAAAGATTATTTTAGTGACTATTACCTCCACTCACTGGTTGTCTGAGCTATAGGCCCTGTTCTGCAGGGATCCCTTTTTGTCTTTTTCGGCAAAGGGTGTCACTCTTTGAACAATGTTATCCTTCTTGCCCAAGATGCTTTCCGTTTTTCATTTGAATTAGACTGTCACACATATCGAAAAGCAGCATGTTACTCATACCAGACTCTCCAGGCACGCATCTGTGCATGTCTTCTATTGTAGCAGACTGCATCTTTTTTTGCTTATGCCCAGGCAGGCCTGAGTCTTGATGGTCCTGTAACTGCTCACAGGGCTATGGCTGCATCAGTGACTAACTTGTGCTCAGTCTCTATATAAGAGAGCTGCAGGGCTGTAATGTGGGCTTCAGTCCATACATTTACATCTCACTACTGCCTAGACGGGGATTCCCGACATGACCGCATCTTCGGCCAATCTATACTCATGAATCTGTTTGGGGATTAGAATCCAACTCCATCCCCCTAGGCCCATTCTATTCTGTCCAGGCTACAAAAAAAAAGGGAAAAGAAAAGTACTGCTAGTGTATATAGTTGGCCATCTGGCCAATTGCCATACTGCAGTTGAGTTTTGCCCTGTTGGGCTGCTCGGTGGTCTCTTCAGTTTTCGGTAGACTGTAGCTTAGGAATTCCATACATGAGGATTCATGCCTGCTTGTCGTGGACAGCAGGAATAAGTCCTCAAAACCCTCCCACCTCCCCAAGGAGTTATCTTCTGCTACAGCTATGTTATCAGACTGAATCAAGATGGCGCCGCGGTGGCAGGTGGGAAGGAGCTGCACAGGCACAGTGGAGCCTCCCAGAAGCTTCCAATAGAAGATGGGTAGTGTTCCCACATGGGCTCTATCGGGAACATCACCATACGTGCTGTCCACGGAGAACACCTGCTACAGGCGAGTAACTACCTTTTACATAAGACCATACTTAAAAAGAGCCCTGACCCTTGATAACATGCAGGCAGATACAATAATATTAGAGACCAAACTGGCTCAATCACCCTAATCAAAAAACATATCAAAAGAAACACTGTTAAAAGTGAACTAAAAGAAAACAGTGACATTCTACTGTACCGTTTAAGCCATCAGATTCCGTAGTGTGGCACTGAGATGCATAAAAAACAAAGCCCACTAAATAGAGGCAGCTACCAAATATACAACTCTACATCATTATACAAAGCCATAGAGTTACTAAGGCTCTATAGTAAGCTGAGCATACTAATATAAGATTATGCATGTAACATAGATCACTAGAAAAACAAACTATGCCTATAAAATAAAGCCTATAAAATAAAGACGTCTATAAAATAAAGTCTATAGATACAATAACTGTTTGAAACCCACTAAATATGTCCTCATAAAATGTAGAATTCTTCCATTCAACGGTTGGGGCTCACTCCACGGACTGATAGCAGCAAACTATTGCATGCCGCTCACAAATTGTCATCATTGCCTCCAATTAAGAAAACATCAAACTTGCCCAAGAGTAAAGTGCTCCTTTCTTTTTAAACATAAGCTATATTACTCTTAGCGTACTCAATTTGCTGACACTGACTCCTACAAGCATTAAATCAGGCTACAGATGACGATTAACACCAGCCAGGTGACAACGGCTGATGGTTTCGCCACAAAGCAGCTGTTTCACAACCAGTGGTTATAGCTGGTGAAAAACAAAACTGATAACCATTAGCTCAGGCCCATAACATTTAAACAATACCCCACCCCCCCAACACATAACAAACTCACCTTAACGATACACATCCTTCCTGTAGAAAAGCCCGATTGAAACTGACCTTTCTTTTTCTTTTTTTAAACCACAAACACACATTCACCAGTGAAAATCCATCCATTCAGACTCCTCCTTTCAAATCCCTATCCAGTACATCACACACACCACAATTCCTCACCCTTCTCATTGTTGGACACCACTAACCAATTACAACATAACATGCAAATACAACAAATCTTCCAAAACCAACCCAACATCCTCGCATAACTGCATTCCAAATAAATCCATAGATTAACCTTCTGTGAGCCCCAGGGACCCTTGAAATGAATCCCATAACTCATCATCAACCCCGACCCTTGATAGCATGCAGACAGATACAATAATATTAGAGACCAAACTGGCTCAGTCACCCTAATCAAAAAACATATCAAAAGAAACACTATTAAAAGTGAACTAAAAATACAGTGCCATTCACTGTACCGTTTAAGCCATCAGATTCTGTAGTATGCCACTGAAAAATGAATGTCTGCTCTTGTGGTAACAGATATGGGGCCAGATCCCCACCACCATACTAAGAAACAGCATCTCAATTGCAGTCTTCCGGGGAAAAAAAAAAAAAACCCTACCTCTTTCAAGACACTTCGGTGTTGAATCACAACAGAACGCAATGCAACATGAACTTTCACAAACAAACAGAATTTCTCCCACCCAACCTCCCTAAACCTCCCCCTCAGATACTCCAGCCCATCCCTCCTTACCCCTTATAACTATGTAAGTAGTTGTAATACCTTACTCTAAGCTTATTGTTACTTCCTGTTACTCATGAGTTATATTTCACCCAATTGTTTGCATATGTTCATTGTATTCATCTAGTTCCTTGTAAACCGTTTTGACTGGTAGAAAAACGGTATAGCAAAACCCGTTAAATATGAAGATTTCAAATAAAATATTTGTCTAAATACATATTCATATAAATATCTGTTATCTGCTAAAACGTTAGCACTTGACCTCCAAGAGAGGAAAGACAGCTCTCAGTATAGCCACAACTTCTGCCAGCCAAGGAATGAGCTGAGGACTAATGGCAAAATTCTTTCCTCTAGCTTTTCTGGTTGGCAAAGGTGCTGGTGTTGCCAGCATAAGCTGTCTAGGATGGATGTAGGAGGAAACAGAACGAAAAATGGCAAGGGGTCATGAATTTATCAAGCAAGCATTAAATTGCAGAAATGACTTACAGAAATATCTAATCATTCTCCGGGAAGAAGCAGGAAGTCAGTCCTCACATATGGGTGACGTCTGCGCCCATGGAGCCCGCACAGAAGTATCTCCCTAGCTTTCAAAGAAAGGCTTTGGGAGATGCACCACGCATGCGTGGTCCACTTCCTGCCCAAGGGGGCCATCTTGCCTCAGTCTCCTTTTTTCCACAGAGCCCATCGGACATAGTCCAGTTTTCCCCGAAAAAAGTCTGATTGATTTTTATTGGTGAGTTTTGTCCAGTTTGTGTACTGGTTCATTCCCGCCCCCTAGTCATCTCACCTCTGTGTCGCTCCTCGGATTTGTTTATTCGTTTTTTCATTGAGGTGCTCCTGTACAGGTGTTTGCACCCTTTTTCATCTGAAGGCCTTGGACCCCTCCTGGGAGGCAGAGAATCCCCTTTTTCCTATAGTCTCCAGTGGCTTCAAAAAGTTTGACTAGTTTGGTGAAATGATATCACTCAGCGACCCACATGACTGCTGCCTCTGATGTCTTGGCCCGGAGCACGATGACTCCGACTGCGAGCTTTGCAGAACCATGACCTCAAAGGCCTTGAAGAGCTGCCATCAATAGCAGAAATACTTTTCTCCAGGAATAAGCAGGAAGTCAGTCCTCGCACATGGGTGATGTCGGCGCCGACGGAGCCCTGCGGAAACATCTCCCTAGCTATCAAAGAAAGCCTTTGGGAGACGCCACCAAACATGCATGGTCCCCTTCCCGCTCAAGTGTGCCATCTTACTCATTCTCCCTTTTTCTGTGGAGCCCTACAGACATCCGTCTTCTTCCCCTGGAAAAAAGTTGATTTTCTCATGCATTATGTGCATTTTCCTTCTCTGGTTAGCACCAGCCGCTTTCCCATCTCAGAGCCCTGTCGCCTCGGTGTCAAGTCTCAGAACAGTTTTTAGGGGTTTTTTTTCCTCCAGCACTGTTTCATGTCTTTTCTAACCACTGGCCGTGTCAAGGGTCTTCGCAGAGGTCCTTTTTGCCCCAATGGCCAATGGGTTCAAAAAGTGTGTGATCGGTGCGCAAAGAATATCCCTAACCGATACACATGACTGCTGCCTCCAGTGTCTAGGTGCCGACCATGACCACTAAGGCCATCCCAAACCATCGGCAGAAGCAGGACGACATCTTCCACAGGTCAGATTCAGCCCTGGTGTCCCCAGTAACCTCATGCTGTAAGGCCCCGCACAGATCCTCGGAGTCGCATAGAGCCCCCGCGGCCCCTGATCGGGTCCGCAGACACTCCGACAAGGGTCCTTAAGAGTGGGAGTGCAAGAAGAAGAAGAAATCCTCAAGTACCTCATCCTGTGAATCGGACATGCCCAGCAAGTCCTGTGCAAGGTCCCACAGTCCCCGGAGGGTATCCGAGGAGTCAGAGCGGGAGTGGCCGGCACAATTGCCAAGAACAGATGCTGAGGCCTCCTGCAACGGATCATGGACTCCTAAAGCCTGCCTCATCGAAAGTTCCCTCTCCTCACTGATGGTAGATGCGGTCACCCTGACATCCACGTTGAAGGCTGCAAATCATGAGTGGAAAGCCAGGATGATGGCGTTGGAGCCCAGTGTCACTGCCTTCCTTGCCTTGCAGCAAGCGTCAATGCCCAGCTCCAAGGGTGCTCAAGCAGAGACCGCAAGGGACTTGATGTATAGGATTCCCCGGGCTGCCGATACGATCTTCAAGAGACCTGAGCCTCGAGCTGATCCTCTGAGAGAGTCTTGATCCCGCTCCCGGTTCTCAGGAGCGAGATCCTCCCCGGCAAGCGCTTGTAGCTGTGGCCAAGCAACAGCCATGGGTCATCAAAGACCCGATCCGAGCCTGATGCCTCAGGAGCTGTCAGGCCTCGAGTCCTCCATAGACTACTCAGACTGGGAGTCCAAGGACAAGACTTCCCTGAAGATTCATAAGCACTGTGATCTCCCCTCACGTCTGTCTCCTCTGGCGTCAAGACACCGGTCCTCTACTGAGGACACCTCGTTCCTTGAGTTTGTCTGGGACATGGCAAAGGCCTTCTCTCATGACGGAGTTGGAGGAGGACCCTTGTATGGAGGAGCTCTAAATCCTCCAGTATGAGGCTCCTCCTAAGGAGGCCCTGGCGCCTCCATCCCCGCCATACTCAGGCGACTTCTCCTTTGAATGTGGTAGACACAGGAATCTGTGCCAATAGTTAGCCTGGACACTATGTACTGGGTTCAGTGGGACCCCAGATTCTGGAAGGCGCAACTTCCTCACACCTCTGTGGTGGTGGAGTTGACCATGCGCCAGCAAAAAAGCCTGAAGACTCACTCTTCCATGCCCCCGGCAGGGAGTCCCGCGCCCTTGATGCCCTTGGATGCAAATGCTACCAGGCCCGATGCTAGATTGCCAAATACAAGCATATCAGCTGTATATCGGCATGTATCTCTTTGATCTAACAAAAGAACTCAAAGGTTTCTCAGTGGGTCTCGGTGGAGATCACCTCCAGCGATTCCAAACCCTCACAAAGATCATCGGGGAGTGCTTGAAGTACATGTCTCGAGCCGCCTATGATGGCTTCGAGTCTAACGCGAGGGTGGCCACTGCAGGCATCGGTGCCCTACACCAGGCCTGGCTCCAGGCATCGGACCTCAAGCAATGGGTCCAGGAAAAAGTCCTCGACTTCCCCTGCTTCAGTGAAAACCTCTTCGGCAAACCAATGAAGGATAAGACGGTGGAGATTGAGACCAAGTTCATCACCAGGACTCTGCTCTCCAGGTAGACCTTCACTCTTCCCAAGAAAAAAACTGCCGGGGAAAAGGCCTGCCTTCCACAGGAAAGGCCAGCCCTACCAAGGCTAGCCCCAATACCAGGCCCCCCAGACCCTGCAGCAGGGTCACCAGGGCAAAGGAGCGGGCCAGGGCCAACGCAAGCCTAAGGGCTCTAAGCCCCAAACACCAGTTCCCGCCCAGGCTGGGTTGGAGTTTTGATTCCCTGAGCATAGCCTCTCCACCCATGGGGGAGCAGCTGCCTACAGGGGGGTATCTGATTGATTTTGCCCATCGGTGGTCTGCCATCACCATCGACACTTGGGCACTTCAGATGGTCAGAGAAGGCTACCTCCTTCACCTGGACCAGACACCTCCCCCTTTCTTTCCAGGAGAGCCCCCTCAGACTCCTCTGCACCAGGCCCTGCTACTGCAGGAACTCATCGGCCTTCTCAGAGACAGGGTCGTGGAGCCAGTACCCCACCAGCTAAGAAGGTTCTGGTCCCAAAAAAGAACAGGAGGCCTAAGGCCCATTCTGGACTTGTGAAACCTGAACAAGTTCCTGGTGTGGGAGAAGTTCAAAATGCTCTCCCTTGGAACATTGCTGCCCTACCTCCAGCAGGGAGATTGGCTATGCTCCTAAAGGATGCTTATACCCACATCCTTATTCATCCCAGACAAAGGCAGTACCTGAGGTTCATGGTCAGGGGCGACCACTGCCAGTACAGGGTACTACCCTTCGGCCTAGCCTCCACACCAAGAGTCTTCACCAAATGCCTGGCAGTGGTGGCTGCTTACCTCCGTCTCCAAAGGGCCTTCGTCTTCCCATACCTGGATGATTGGCTCATGAAGGAAGACACGGCCACTGAGGTGCAACAGGTCACGGCTCACACCATCAAGGTCCTGCAGCATTTGGGGTTCATGATAAACCACCCCAAATCTCACCTCACTCCAACACAGGATCTGGAGGTCATAGGAGCTCGTCTGGACACTCTCCAGGCCAGGGCTTTCCTCCCCTGAACAGGGAGAATCACCTCAGGGTCCTGGCCACTGAGGTGCAGTGCCATCACACAGTGTAGGCGCGTTCTATGATCTGCCTACTAGGCCACATGGCATTCACAGTCAATGTGGTCCCACAAAGCTCCACCTCCACATGCGGACAGCTCAGTGGTGCCTCTGCTCACAGTAGACACAAGCCACGGGCAGGCTCCAGGACAGGGTCTCAGTGTCCCGTCAACTAGCAGAGTCGCTCGACTGGTGGCACAGCACTTACAGAAGGGCATGCCCTTCCAGCCCATAACCCCCCAGAAGGTCCTCACCAAAGACATATCCCTACTGGGCTAGGGTGCCCACTGTGAGGAACTGCGCACACAGGGTGAGTGTTCCCTAGCGGACAGCCAGCAGCAGATCAACCTGCTGGAATTCAAGGCCATTTTTCTGGTGATCAAAGCCTTCCACCACCACCTGTAGAGCCAGTCAGTGCTAGTCTAAACAAACAACCAGGTCACAATGTTCTACCTGAACAAGCAGGGGGGCACAGGGTCTCAGTGCCTCTGTCAGGAGGCAGTAGCCCTCCGCTTATAAGCAGTCAGTCAGGGAATGCTCCTCAGGGCAGTATACCTTCTGGGCCAAGACAGTGCCCTAATGGACAGGCTGAGCAGGGTCCTCAGCCACTTGAATGGCATCTAGACCCCAGGATGGCGCAATAGATGTTCTGGCTCTGGGGATCCCCAAGTCTCAACCTCTTTGCCAGCCCAGCCATTGCTCAGCTGCATCGCTTCTGCTGTCCCCAACTGCATCCATCCCGGATAGCGGCAGACGCCTTCCTCATCTCATGGTCTGAAGGCCTTCTGTATGCTTTCCCTCCCATGCCACTAATCTCTCGGACCCTCTTCAAGATCCTGCAGGTCAAAGCCTCTATGATGCTGGTGCCCCAAGCAGCCTCTCGATGGAGCTCCCAGTCCCTCTGGGGAACACCCCGGGGCTGTTGACCCAGGGGGAGGACTCCCTTCTTTACTTCAACCTGAGGTCCCTGCATTCAACAGCATAGCTGCTGAGCGGGCCGCCGTAGCAACCTTCAACCTCCCAAGGAGGAAGTCCTTCTGGCCTCTCGTAAGAGCTCCACGAGATGGGCCTACGCCTTCAAGTGGTGCAGATTCTTGGTATGGTGTGTGGCGCAATGGTAGACCCATCCTCTTATTTATTTATTTATTTATTTAGACAGTTTTTGTATACCGCCTTATCCTTCAATCAACGCGGTCACAACACAATTGGGGGATACATTTAACACACGGAGATATGAGACACATACACTAATACTTACAGGGAACATGGGCTATGGAGGGTTAAGTGGCTTGCCCAAGACCACAAGGAGCATCTGTGGGACTTGTCAGATGCACGTGGTGCTGCAGTACCTGTTCCACCTTTCGCAGACTGGACTCAAGTCCAATTCAGTCAAAATGCACCTGAGCGCAATCTTGGCACACCATCACTCTATAGAGAGACAACCTCTTTCTGCGCATCTTTATGCAAGGCTTGCTGCTCTCTAAGCTTTCCATCCACCCGCCCCCACCCGCTGCCCTATGAGTCCCATCCATCCGCCCACCTTAACATGGTTCTGACGCAGCTCACCAAGCTGCCTTTCAAATTACTGGCTGCCATTTGCGTTATCTATCCTGGAAGGTCATCTTCCTGGTAGTGCTCACCTCTGCTCGCAGAGTCAACGAGCTTCAGGCCTTGGTGAATAAGGTTGTGCTTTGCACCCACCCTAAATTCCTTCCGAAGGTGGTATCCGCTTTCCACCTCAACCAGGAGGTAGCGCTTCCTACCTTCTTTCCATGGTCCCACATCAACAAGGTGGTAGTCGTTCTCCATACTTTGGACTATAAGAGGATCCTGTCCTTCTACCTGAAATGTACTTAGGGCCACCACAAATCCTCGCAGCTTTTCATTTCCTACAACCCAAGTCTCCTGGGGGAGGCTGTTACCAAACAGACCCTATCCACTTGGGTGGCAGACTGAATTGCTTTCACCCACCTTCAGGCTTCAGATTGGGATCTCGTTGGAGCGCTGGGTCATGGCACACAATATCAGGGCTATGGTGATCTCTTTTGCAAGCCTATGCTCTGTCCCTATGGGGGACATCTGCTGGGCCACCACTAGGTCCTCAATTCACAGCTTTGCAGCTCACTACTGCCTGGAGAGGGTGTCCCGAAAGGACAGCGCCTTCGGCCAGGTCGTACTCCATACTCTGTTCAGGGTTTAGGCAGCTCCTTTCCTTCAACCCTTCTTGTTCAGGCTACCAGAGCAATGGTTCTGCCTGGACACTGGGGTCCTCAGAATCTTTCCCCAGATTTGCTTGCAGCTGTTCACAGCAAGGCCATGTTTTTTCTACAGGTTTTCGGTAGCCTGTAGCTTGTTCCTGGAGAAAGCATAGTTACTCACCTTTAACAGGTGTTCTCTAAAGACAGCGCCTCACAGCCCTCCTTCCTCCCCTTGGAGTTGCTGTACAATTTTTGCCATCTTTTATCATCTCTAGCTATGTCATCTGACTGAGTAAAATGGCACTTTTGGGCAGGAAGGGAACCACGCATGGTGGTGGTATCTCCCAAAGGATTTCTTTGAAAGCTAGGGAGATGCTTCCAAGGGGCTCCGTCTGCGCCGACATCGGCCATATGCGAGGACTTACTCAGATAGGACAGGGTAGGAAGAAGGGGAGAAGGAGTGGCACTATATGTAAAAAAGAATATTAAAGCTTTGGAATTGCACAGCTTAAAAGGGAGAGAGGAGGCACTGTGGGTTAAACTAGAAAGAGGGAAAGAGAAATGTATTTGCATTGGCATGATAATACAGACCTCCCTCATAAGAGGAAGAGGTAGATGGAGAGTTAATTGAAGACATACGCAGCATTGCTAAGAATGGGGAAGTACTACTGATAGGGGATTTCAATATGCCAAATGTTGATTGGCATATTCCTGCTGCAGTATCATCTAGAAGTAAGGAGATCCTGGATTCCCTACTTGAAGAACTATTCAGGTAATTGGTAACAGACCCCACACGTGAAGGGGCTATACTGGACTTGGTGCTTACCAATACTAACAATAGTGAAAGTGCTTCTGATGTTATAGTGGGAGATCATTTTGCATCCAGTGATCACCAGATGGTGTGGTTCAGTATTGGGCTGATTGAATCCATTCAAAAGCGAGGGTCTTAGACTTTAGGAAAACTAACTTTGCCAAGATGGGCCAACACCACAGGGAGTTGTGAGCGGGATGGGAACAGCTTGGGGAGGTAGAAAAATAGTAGGCAAAACTGAAAGGGGATTTTTAAGGGCAACCAACCCTTTTGTTAAAATGGTAAATAAAAGGAAAAGGAGACCACTATGGTTTTCGAAAGAAATAGCTGAAAAGGTGAAGAAAAAGGGAGGCCTTCATGAAATACAAGAGATCACAGAGAGAGGAAGACAGGCATCTATATTTGGAAAAACTTAAGAGAAGCTAGCAAAGTAGTCAGGAAAGCAAAGATTCAAAAAGAGGAGGAAATAGGCATTGCAATAAAATGGGGGGATAAGACGTTTTTCAGATATGTTGGTGAGAAGAGGAAGGGCAAAAGTGGTATTATCAGACTCAAGGGTGAAGGGAAGGAATATGTAGAAGCTGATGAAGATAAAGCGGAATTGCTTAACAAATATTTTTGTTCTGTGTTCACAGATGAAGAACCAGGAACAGGACCTCAGAAAACACCCACGAACAGGAACAGAAGCGAGGGGCATCTTGAAGAATTTTCAGAAGACTGTGTTTGTGAGAAACTAGCTAAACTTAAGGTAGACAAAGCGATGGGAATGGATGGGATACACCCTAGAATACTGAGAGAATTTGGGGACGTTCTAGCAGCTCCACTGACTGACCTTTTCAATGCCTCGTTGGAGTTGGGAGTGGTTCCAAAGGATTGGAGAGAGGCTCATGTGGTTCCTTTACACAAAAGCGGAAGTAAAGATGTGGTTGAAAACTGCAGGCTGGTTAGTTTAACTTCAGTGGTGAGTAAATTATAGGAAACGCTGCTGAAAGTGAAAATAGTGAGGTTTTGGAGTCCAGCGGATTACAGGATCCGAGGCAGCATGGATTCACCAGAGGCATGTCTTGTCAGACATATCTGATTGATTTCTTTGACTGGGTGACCAGGGAGTTGGACTGAGGGAGAGCCCTAGATGGTGGTGTAGTTAGATTTCAGTAAAGCCTTTGACACTGTTCCTCACAGGCGACTTATAAACAAACTGAGCACCCTAGGGATGGACCCTAAAGTTACTGCTTGGTTTAGAAATTGGTTGAGTGGGAGGCGACAAAGTGTACAGGTAAATGGAGCTCACTCTGAGGAGAAGGAAGTTGCCAGTGGTATACCCCAGGGATCTGTCCTTGGTCCGATTCTTTTTAACATCTTTGTTAGTGATATAGTAGAAGGGCTGTCGGTTAAGGTTTGCCTCTTTGCGGATGATACCAAAATCTGCAATAGAGTAGACACCCAGGAAGGTGTAGATAACATGAGGAGGGATCTAGCTCAGCTTGAGGAATGGTCTAGTATTTGGCAGCTGGGATTTAATGTTAAAAAATGCAAGGTCATGCATTTGGGCTGCAGCAATCCAAGGGAGCAATATAGTATAGGGAGTGAAGTACTTTTGTCCACTAAGAAGAGCCAGACCTCGGTGTGGTTGTGTCTGATGATCTTAAAGTAGCTAAACAGGTAGAAAAGGCATCAGCAAAAGCTAGAAGGATGCTTGGGTGAATAGGGAGAGGAATGGCTAGCAGAAAAAAGGAGGTGATAGTGCCTCTGTACGTCTTTGGTGCGACCTCATTTGGAGTATTGTGTGCAATTCTGGAGACTGCACCTTCAAAAGGATATAAACAGGATGGAGTCAAAAGGATATAAACAGGATGGGGTGGCTACTAGAATGGTTAGTGGTCTTCATTATAAAGCATATGAGGACAGACTTAAGGATCTTAATATGTACTGTCACTACCCTTCCCTTTGGCAACGTGCCTGGAGGTCAGGGTGGACATTTATTTTTTTCTTGAAGTGAGAAACTTCTTTCGCCCAGAGGGATTCTGGGACTAGTAGTTCACCTCTTTGTAATGAATAGTTGTGAATGCTAATATAAGTGGTAAGGTAAAGGGTTTTAGTCCCATACAGCACAAAAGGTTTCCAAATGAAAGCAAACAGCTTTCACCTTATTCTGGATTATCACCAAACATTTTCAAAGTCCAAACTGTTATACGTGTTTCACAGTGCTTGTTACTTAGGCAGGTTGAAAGCAAACAGGTCAAATAAATCAAAGTCAAAGCTTCTTCTTTTCAGCTTAAGCAAACAGTGTTTCAAGTATGTCCTAGCTACTATACTTCAGGTAGGGATTCCACACTCCCTGCAATACATAGTGTGCATTCCATAGGACATTCAGACTAGGCTAATTCTGGTTCCACAAAGTCCAATTGCATAGCCTCTGGCTCTGCTACATTAATTGCTAAGCCTGGGTTTCCCTTCGGTATGTCTGGCAATACGTCAGTGGTTCTTTCCAGGACTTGCCAGCCCTGCTCTGCTTGTTCTGGCAAACAAGTAATGTGCTCTTTAGCTAGTACTTTCTGTACAGGTTTCCACACCTTCTGCCAACTAGGTTTGCTATAGCCACGGCTCCCTGACTTCAAGGCTTCTCTAAGACCTGGCTGAGATCTAGGAAAGGAATTGTATCTGTACCTCGGCTCTCTGAGCTGTGGATCTCCAGCGTATCGTCTGCAAGGCACTCTCCTGCTTTCTCGATCTCCTCTGAAGATCTCTCTCTGGGGCTCTCCAATATGAGACTGTCCTTCCTGGAACTTGTATTTTCCCTGTAAGGACTTCCAGTTCAGCTGCCTTTCCTTTTGTAATTGGAGCCTTCTGCTTTCTCTCTCCTCAGTATCAGTAGAAGCTCTCCTCCTCTCTACAGCAGCAACGCTTTCTGCTCCTCTCCCTGGAAGACTTCCCTTCTGAAGACTTCTTTCCTGAGGGCTCACTTCCTGAGGGCTTCTTTCTCTCCTATTTGGGGACTGCTTATAAGAGCGTTCCTCAGCTAACGTTTCTGCAGGTGTATTTGATTACTCTTTGAATTAGGCTTTGCCTCCTCTACTCTAGGGTGTGTCAGCTTTCCTTGTGAGAGTCCTTACTTGCTCCCTCTAGCTGCACTTCTGTCTAACTGCACTCTCCACATGTCTGATTCTTTAACAGAATCAGTGTTTTTTTCTAACTCCATAGGTTCAGTGGTGTCAGCTTCATCACAGTACACCTTAGAGGAAAGGCGGAATAGAGGTGATATGATTGAGACATTTAAATTCCTCCATGGCATAAATGCACAGGGGGAGAGCTTCTTTCGATTGAAAGCAAGTTCTGCTACGAGGGGACATGGGATGAGGGTGAAAGGGGATAGATTCAGGAGTGATATGCGGAAATATTTCTTTATGGAAAGAGTAGTGGATCCATGGAATAGTCTCCCAGTGGAGGTGGTAGAGATGAGGACAGTAACTGAATTCAAAAAAGCATGGGACAAACACAGAGGATCTCTAAAGGAAAAAAGGGGACTGTTGTAGTTGTTGATATGGAAGGACAAGCAATGTGGTCTTTTTCTGTCATCATTTTTCTATGGAGTTAACTACCTTTTTCAGATGTCCGACTCTACACCAGAGTTTCCGGTGACACTATGCTCCAGGGCCCCTTCCAATACTTTGGTGCCCCCCGAAGCCAGATCCTTCTCGGAGTCCCATGGCCGCGGTTCCTCCGAGCAGAAATCCCCCTAGGTGGAACACAAGAAGAAGAAACCCTCAAAGACCGCCTTAGAGGATGAATCCAGGAAAAAGAAGAAATCCCACCCCAGGACCCGCAGTCCCAGGTGTGAATCCGAGGAGTCTGGGCAAGAGTGGCCTACCAAGTTGCCCCGTAAGGAGTTGTTGGCACCCTCCAACCAGCCTTGCGCCTCCAAGTCCATTCTCATCAAGGATTCCTTCTCGACAGTACCGACACCAGTGCCGATCCCTCAGTGTCCGCGTCAAAGGCTGTGGAGCCAACTACAGAATGGCAGCCCTGGAGAGCAGTATATCTGCCATAGTGGCCATGCAGCAGGCATTCATTTCCTTCTCGTTCGGTTCATCTGCCCCGGTGATGGGACCCTCAACATCGAGGGCTTACCCAGATGTCGAGCCAGTCCTCAAGTGCCATTGAACTCGCGAGAGCCCCCGGCCCTTGACGAGGTTCTGATGCCATTCCTTGGGACACCAGTTCTCCCTGCGAGCGCCCACTGCTCTGGTTGACGATCCTCTGGCGATCACAGACTACCGAGAGCGGCCCTTGATCAAAGGGATCGTGCAGCATCTGACTCATATTCGGACTTTGAGTCCCAATGGGAGACCGAGGATGAAGAGTCCTGGACACAAGGCAACACCATGATGTGCCCTCACATCCGTCTCCCCTAATGACCTAATGCCGTTCCCTGCCTGAGAACAATGTGTTCCTCGACTGTGTGGGACATGGCCAAGGCTCTCACTATTGAGACTGAGGCCGAAGAGGACCCGCACACCAAGGAATTGGAGATATTCCAATACCATGCACCCCCCTAAGGAAACCCTCACAGTACTGGTGCCCCAATCCTCAACCGCTGCCACCTCTGGATGGTGAAACACCGGCATCTGTTCCAATCATTAGTAGGCACCTTGATGCCATGTATCAGGTATGCTGAAGCCCTGGGTTTCAAAAGACCCAGCTTCCCCACAACTCCGTGATCATAGAGTTGGCAATTCGCTGGCAAAAGAGCCAAAAAATCCATTCGTCTGTGCCACCCAGCAGGGAAGCCTGATCCCCCAACGCCCTTGGCCGGAAGGCCCTTCAAGGTTTGATGCTAACGTGCCAGATCCAGTCTACCAGCTCTTCATCGGCATGTACCTGAAGTAACTGTCGAAGGAGCTTGGTGTATTTTCAGCAGGCCTCGATGGGGAATCCCTATAGAGGTTCAAGACCTTGACTTTGACAATAAAAGAATGCTCAAAGTTTTTGTCCCGGGCAGCCTATGATGTCTTCGAGTCATCGACCAAGATGCCGCCGTAGGCATCGGGGCACGATGCCAGGTATGGCTGCAGTCATCCAACCTGGCACAATGGGTACAAGACAAATTGATAGATGTCGTCTGCATAGGGAAACAACCTATTTGGGAAGCCCATGGCAGATAAGGCAGCAGAGATAGAGACCGAGTACCTGGCTCTCAAAGAAGACCTTGGTGCAGCCCTGGAAGAAAGCCCTGGGGGAAAAGCCCTTCTTCCCGAGGAAGAAAAGAGGCTTTAGCAGTACTCTGCACTTTCAGGCTTTCTTGGCCCCTCAACAGGACCAGCAACAAAAAGGCCAGGGACATGGTCCCAGAAAACAAAAGGCCCCGAAGTCCCAAGCACCGTCTCCGGCCCAAACTGGAGGGAGCTTTTGACTGCCTGGGCACAACATCCATACCCTCAGGGGGGTCCTCTGCTTCCCATAGGGGGCATCTAGCCCTGTTTGCCCACCACCGATACCTGGCTGCTACAGGTGGTCAAGGAGGGCTACCTCCTCCACATACAATGGGCGCCACTCTCATACTTCCCAGGAAGCCCACCAGGCCTCTCCTTCACTATACCCTGCTTCTCAGCAAGCTAGCAGGCCTAATCAATGACAAAGCAGTCGAGCCAGTGCCGAAACATTTCTGGGACGCACAGGCTTCTGTTCCAGGTATTTCCTCATCCCCAGGAGGACTGGGGGCCTCAAGCCCATTCTGGACCTGCAAAAGCTTAACAGGTTTCTGGTCAGGGAGAAGTTTGAGATGCTCTCCTTTGGGACACTACTGGCATTCCTCCAGCAGGGAGATTGGCTATGCTCCTTAGAACTAAAGGATGCCTACACTCACATCCTAATTCATCCCAGCCACAGAAAATACTTCCGGTTCGAGGTGGGAGGACAGCACTACCACTGACATGATAATACAGGTGCTGCCCTTCGTTCTGGTCTCGTCACCAGGGGTCTTCACAAAGTGCCTTGCAGTGGTCGCAGCCCACCTCCTGCTCCAGGGGGCCTTCATCTTCCCTTATCTGGATGACTGCCTCATAAAGGGCGACACGACTGCTGAGGCAAAATGCGTCGCCAGGCGCACCATCAATGCCCTCCAGCACCTAGGGTTCGTCATAAACTACCCCAAGTCTCATCTCACTTTGGCCCAGCACCTAGAGTTCATAGGGGCGAACTAGATACCCTCCAGGCAAAAGCCTTCTTCCCCCAGGAGAGGTCAGAACACCTTTGGGAGTTAGCCACAGAAGTACCCGATGCCAGACGATACCTGCCTGGCTTCTACTCCGCCTATTGGGACACATGGCTTCCACGGTCCACGTGACCCCATATGCCTGCCTTCACATGAAGGCAGCCCAATGGTGCCTCCGCTCCCAGTGGACACAAGCCACAGGCAGGCTCAGAGACAGAGTGAAAGTGACCTGTCAGCTGGCAGACTACCTCAGATGGTGACAGATTCTACATCACCTTCAGGCCAGGATGCTGTTCCAGGCACCCAATCCCCAGAAGGTCCTCACCACAGACACCTTTCTTTATTATCTTTATCTTTATTCATCACTTGATAGACCGCCCAGGCAGGTGCATCAGGGCGGTATACAATACAACCAATCAAAAAAAAAAAAGAGCAAGAAGAGAAAAGGAACGCCATTAGTAAGACAGGACAGGAAGAGACAGGAAAGGCAGAAGAGGGAGAAAGACAAGGGAAGGAGATTGCTAGCAGGAGGTTGGTTTAAGGTGCTGGGAGGTCAAAGGCCTGCTGAAAGAGATGGATTTTGAGTAGAGATCTGAACCTTTGAAAAGATAATTCCGTACGGAGGGCCAGTGGGAGCGAATTCCAGAGTGCAGGAGCCAAGAAGTAAAAGGCAGAGTGACGTGTAGTTTCCAAGTGGGCTGAGGATGGAGCAGGGAGATAGAGACGGTAACCATGTGCTGAGCGGAGTAAACGGGGGGAAGGTTGTAAGCGAATGGAGTCAGCTAGATACTGAGGGGAGCCAGTGTGCAATGCTTTATGAGTCAGGATAAGAATTTTATAACGAAAGCGGAAGTTCAGTGGAAGCCAGTGTAAACGGAGGAGAAGGGGAGTAACATGGTCTCGAGGGGAGTAATGGGTGAGCAGACGTGCAGCTGTATTCTGAATTAGTTGAAGACATTGAAGTTGGTATTTAGGGAGACCCGCTAAAACAGTGTTGCAGTAATCTAACCTTGACAGGACTATGGAGATAACTAATGAAGTGAGAGAGGAGGGGGGAGGAAAGGGCGAACAGCTCGGATTTGACGGAGAAAAAAGAAGGAGCGACGAACAAGAGCGGAGATGTGATTGTGGAATGAAAGGGAGACATCAAGAGTGACTCCAAGGAGGCAGAGAGAGGAAACTAAAGGAATGGGGGTGGAGAGGAAAAGTGGAGAGCAGGTGGGTGGAGGTGTATTAAAGGTGAGCCAAAGAGCAGCTGATTTAGAAGGGTTAACATGGAGAAAATTAGAGTTTAACCATGTGGCGATACAGGCGAGACAGAGGTTAAGTGGAGAGAGATCTGGTGAGAGAGAATTAGTGTGATGAACAAGAAGAATGTTGTCCACGTAGAAGTATCCAGAGATCCCTGACTGCTGGGTGATAAGTGCTAGAGAGGCGAGAAAAATGTTAAAAAGAAGAGGAGCGAGGACGGAACCCTGGGGAACGCCACAGAGAAGGGGTTGAGGGGAGGAAGTAGTCTTCACTGAGAACGTGCGGAAGGAAAGGAAAGAATGGAACCAGGCCAGGACAGACCCACAGATCCCAAGGTCAGTCAGCCGAGCAAGGAGGGTGCGATGATCTACAATATCGAAAGCAGAGGAAAGATCCAGGGTCACCACAAGTGAAGTATCACCTCGATCGTGGGCTTGATGGACTTCATTCAAAAGGGAAGTGAGGATGGTCTCTGTACTATGGCCTGTGCGAAACCCGGATTGACGTGGGTGCAAAGAAAGGGTAGAGTCCAAATGGGCAGAGAGTCGCATAAACACAAGCTTTTCCAAGATTTTAGACAAAAAAGGAAGATTCGATACGGGACGCCAACTAGCCAGGATGGAGGGATTAAGGGTAGGATTCTTCAAGAATGGACGGATGAGGGCATGCTTCCAAGCTGAGGGAAAAACACCAGAGGAAAGACTGTTGTTGAAGATGTGGAGGACGTATGGGAGAACGTGAGAGAGGAGTCAGATAACCAAGAGGAAGGTATAGGATCAAGAGGGCAGGTGGTTTTATGGGAAGTAGTGATAACTTTGGAGAGCTCTGTTGAGGTAATGGGCCGAAATGTATGCCAAGTATGTGAGCAGATCTTATCAGGAGAAGAAGAGAGGAGCTCAGGAGGGGAGGAAGAAGATGGAGGAGGGGACAGTGGCGGCGGGCAGAGATGAAAAATAGTGAGCTGGGGAGCCCATTGCGGGAGCCTCCAGACGCAAGGCTGCTGGTCCCAGAAGGAATCCCAGATGCAAATCAACCTGCAAGAGCTCCAGGCAATATACCTAGCCTTCCGAGCCTTCTACTACCAGCTCCAATACCACTCAGTGCTGATCCAAACCGACAATCATATCTCAATATTCTACATGAACAAACAGGAGCTATAGGGTCGTACCTCCTCTCCTAGGAGGCAGTAGCTCTCAGCTCCTGTGCTGCATGCAGAGGGATGCTCATAAGGGTGGTATACCCTCCTGGGCCAGGACAGTGCCCTGGGAGACAAACTGAGCAGGGTCCTCCAGCCACACAAGTGGTGCCTGGATCTAGTGGTAGCCTCACGGCTGTTTCGTCACTGGAGCATCCCTTCGATGGACCTGTTCGCCAGCCTGGACAACATGCAGTTACCCCAATTCTGCTCGCGCCAGCTGCACCCATCCCGGGTGGTAGTGAATGCGTTCCTCTTCTTATGGACAGATGGCCTCAGGTACACCTTCACACTGACACTGCTGGTAGCCAAGACACTATTAAGGTCCAGCACGACAGAGCATCACTAATGCTGATGTCCACTCCCTGATTCTCACTGCTCCTCTCCTTATCGACAGCGTCACCGCTTCCCTTGGGCCGAGCTCCAGGGCTATTCTCACAGGAGCAGTCTGGGGTCCCTCTCGTTCATGGCTTGGCTGCTGAAAGGGTAGTGTTAACTCCCTTCAACCTCCCATGGGACATGGAAAAGAAGGGACATACGCCTTCAATTGGCGCTGATTCTTGGTGTGGTCTGCAGAATGGCGGGCAAATCCGTTTTCCTGCTCAGTACAATTGGTACTCCAATCTCCAGGAACAAGCAGGAATGTAGTCTTCACATATGGGTATCGTCGGTACCGACGGAGCCTGCGCGGGAACGCTCCCCAGCGTCCAATAGGAACACTTTTGGGAGCATCCCTCAGCACATGTGTGCTGCCTTCCCGCCTTTTCAAGTGTCCCTCTTCGGTTCTTCGTTTTCTGCGTAGCCGACAGGATCTATTCCCTGTCACCGCAGAAAATTATGTCTTTAAATTTGTTTTCTTGTGGTCGCATTTGCCTCCCGCACGACGCTTACCGGTACCGCTGGTTCCTTTCTTTTCTTTTTTAAAAAAAAAAATATTAATTATACTTTAAACTGTTTCTCTTCAGAAACTTTTCTCTTTTGGTGCTAGGCGCCATTTTGGGCACTAGGCCCCATATTCCTAAAACATGGAAAAACCAACTAGTGGTTTTAAAAATGTACTAATTGTGGCGGTACTATTTCTGTCACTGACACCCATGATTGGTGTCTTAAATGTTTAGGGCCTGAACATTCTCCAACTGAATATCTCTCCTGTATGGGGATGACTAAAAGAGGAAGACAGAACCGGGCTCCAAAGTTCGGTACCCTCTTTTCTTCAGATGCCAGATCCATTGCATCGACATCGTCAAGGGCCTCTTCTTCCTCCCATGGATCTCAGGTAACTAAACATAAAAGCCGGTCCTCAAAGGGTAGCTCTCCTGCTAAGCATCGAGAGGCCATTGGCGTTGCCCTTGAGGGAACCACACCGGCAAAACAGCCCCGGCGGGAGGCTTCGGCTTCCAAAGCATCGATGGGGCTTCAGGATGTTCTCGAGGCCCCAACCTCACAAGAACTACCTGTGCCATGCTCAGGGGTTCCGGCTGTTTTTACCGGTACCAACACCCAGGCATCGGCAGCGTCGATAGACCAGAGATTCCTCGCTATCGATCGCAGCTCTTCTCTCAGCTGCGGTACCGTTGGTCCAATGGGCACCGGTACCGACACCGATGCCGGTACTGACACCGGTACAGATACCGGTACAGACGATACTGGCCCCGGTGGGAATTCTTCCCACGCCATCTCTGGCTGGAATCGACAGATCCCTCTTCTCCCCAACGCAGAATGCACCTCCAGAGGACATGTCCTTTCAGGATTTTATCCATGTTGTGGCCAAAGGTCTTTTAATCACAGTAGCTCCTGAAGAGGAACCCAGAGCAAAGGAATTGGAAATTCTCCAATATCCTAAAGCTCCTAAGGAGGCAGCCACTCTGCCTATCCATGAAATTCTGCATAACTTGATGCTCAGCGTGTGGGAGACATCTCTGACTACTTCTCCTCACTCTAGGAGACTTGATACTATGTATCGAGTTCCGCCATGTCCTGGATTTCAGAAAACTCAGCTGCCACACCATTCAATGGTAGTGGAGTCAGCCATACGTAGGATGAGAAGTGCAAAGAGGCATGCATCCAATCCTCCAGGTCGTGAATGCAGGACTCTGGATGCTTTTGGGCGTTGAACTTTTCAAGCTTCCATGCTTTCAGCTAGGATCAGTTCATATATTCTATATATGGGAATGTTCCTCAAGAAAGTCACAGGAGACTTGGAACTTATGAGCCCATTTCTCCCAGATGACAAGGGACAAGATTTTCTTGCTCTAGTTAAGCATGCTCAAGATGTCTCCAAGTTTGTAAATCGTGCTGCCTTTGACTGCTTCAAATGCATCAGCAGAACCTCTGCTATTGCCATTGGTGCACGATGGATTGCCTGGCTACAGGCATCAGACTTGGATACAGGACAAGTTAGGCAACATTCCTTGCACGGGGAAGAATCTCTTCAGCAAGAACTGACAGGAAAAGGCTAACGAGTGAGATGCTGACAATACTACTCTAGATAGATTGTCAAAATCTACAGCCATTCCAGCCAAAAAGAAGCCTTATAAAAAATCATCTTTTAGCAAAAAGAGGAAATTTTATCCTTCCTATACCCAGCAGAGTCAAACTCAGGGTCAGGTTGCCCAAAAGGGACAAACTAGACAGCAAAAGAAGCCAAAAGGCTAGAGAGCCCAACCAGCTCTCCAGGTTCAGCCCCCTCAAGGGCTTTCTTTCCTAGAGAGCTTTGCCTTCCTGCCTCTGAGGGGTCCCCAACCCCCCAATATCCCGGGCAGGTCATGCCACTTTGCCAACAGATGGCATCAGATAACAGCAGAAGATTGTACTTTGTCCATTGTAGGAGAAGGGTACAAGCTTCATTTTCACAGCATGCCGCCTCCTACAATTCTAAAGCAATTCAATTCTCAAACCTCCACAGACAACCTGCTAGATTACGAGGTCTCAACACTTCTTGCCCAAGGGGCAATAGAGGAGGTACCCATTCTTCAACGGGGTGCAGGGTTCTACTCCCCCTATTTTCTTATTCCAAAGAAAACAGGAGGACACAGACCCATTTTGGACTTCAGAGAATTGAACAATTACATGTTTCGAGAGAAGTTCAAAATGATTTCTCTAGGAACTCTTCTGCCATACCTTCAAAGCCAGGATTGGCTTTGCTCTCTAGACTTAGATGCATACACTCACATTCTCATCCATCCAGATCACAGGAAATTCTTTTCAGGGGAAAACATTTCCAGTACAGGGTTCTTCCCTTTGGTCTGGCTTCAGCACCAAGGGTATTCACGAAATGCATGGCAGTAGTAGCTGCATTTCTACGAACCCTGGAGATATTTGTCTTCCCTTACTTAGACGACTGGCTCATTCGAGCCCCTACAGTCGCAGAGGCCAGCACTGCACTGTCCCGTACAATGCAAATTCTCCAATACTTGGGATTGGTAATAAACTTCCCAAAATCCTAACTTGTTCCTTCCCAATGCCTGGAATTCATAGGGGCCTGTCTAGATACCAGGCAAGCAAAAGCTTTCCTTCCACACGCCCGGTGTCTTCGCATAATGCAACTAGCTTCTCATGCAGCAGGGAAAACCTCCCTCACTGCTCGAGAGCTACTACAGTTGCTGGGACATATGGCATCCACAGTTCATATAGTCCCATATGCTCGCCTCCACATGCGAGCAGCCCAGTGGACCCTATCCACACAGTGGACACAGGCCACAGGTCATTTGTCGGACAAAATAATAAACTCTCAACGATTAATTTTGTCCCTCCAATGGTGGCAATCACTAGAAAACCTGACAGTGGGGTCTCCTTTTCACCAACCCCTTTTTCAGGCCACCCTAACAACAGTTGCATCACAGGTGGGTTGGGGAGCACACCTGAATCATCTCTCTACCCAGGGAACCTGGATTCCACAGGAGGCTGGTTTACACATAAACCTCCTGGAATTAAGAGCAATCTATTTAGCTCTTCAAGTATTCCACGCCAAGCTCAGCTACAAGACAGTCCTAGTCCAGACGGACAATCAAGTAGCAATGTTCTGTGTGAACAAGCAAGGCGGGACAGACTTTCTGTCATTATACAATGAAGCTTTACGACTGTGGGCCCTCGCCAGAGAGTATCAAATTCACCTGCTAGTGCTATATCTTCCAGGCATTCAAAACCTTTGGGCAGACAAACTCAGTCGAGTACTGTTGCCTCACGAGTGGTCCCTCCACCTAGACCAGGTGGCAAAGATATTTCATCTCTGGGGCACTCCAGACATAGACCTCTTTGCAAGTCCACTGAATGCCAACCTTCCCCGGTTCTGTTCCAGGATTCCGGCTCACAATTGTCAGGCAAGGGATGCCTTCCTCCTTCACTGTGGTCAGGACTTCCTTTATGCCTTCCCACCCATTCCCCGCATCCCCAAAACACTCTTCAAGCTTCAGAGAGACAGGGGTCGCATGATTCTCATAGCACCACGATGGCCACGCCAAACGTGGTATCCCCTGCTTCTACATCTCTCTCAAGCAGCACCTCTGGAGTTAGGGCATGCTCCAGATCTCCTTTCCCAAGAGAATGGGACGCTATGGCACCTGAATCCCCAGTCCCTGCACCTCATGGCCTGGTTGCTGAAGGCTTAGACCTCCAGCATCTCAACCTGTCCCAACAGGTAAAAGATATCCTTCAGACTTCTAGGAAACTTTCCACAAGAAGATCTTATGCCTTCAAATGGAAACGTTTTACTATATGGTGTTCCAAGAAGGGATTAAGCCCCCTTGTCATACCCTTAGAATCGATACTAGAGTATCTCCTTCACTTACCGAATTCTGGTCTAAAGACCAATTCGGTAAGAGTCCATCTTGTTGCAATTGCAGCTTCTTATAAGCCTCTGAATGGACAACCAATTTCCTCTCATCCACTCATATCAAGATTTATGAGAGGCCTTCTATTAACCAAACCTCCCATCAAGCCACCACCGGTGGCATGGGATCTAAATCTAGTTCTCGGGCAGCTCATGAAACCACCTTTTGAGCCTTTGGCCACTACAGCCCTTAAGCTTTTGACCTGGAAGGTCATCTTCCTAATTGCAATCACCTCTGCACATCGCATTAGTGAATTGCAAGCTTTAGTGGCTGATACTCCTTATACTAGGTTTCATCATGATAAGGTTGTTCTTAGAACTCATCCACACTTTATGCCAAAAGTGGTTTCACCTTTTCATTTAAATCAATCAATTTATCTTCCTGTATTTTTTCCGAGGCCTCACGCCTCTAATGCAGAAAGAAACCTTCATACTTTTGATTGTAAAAGGGCCTTAGCCTTTTACATACAAAGAGCACAGCAACATAGAAAGTCCTCGCAACTTTTTATAGCTTTTGACCCTAGTCATTTGGGACTTCCAGTCTCCCAAAGAACTTTATCTAAATGGATTGCCCAATGCATATCCTTTGCTTATGAGAGTAAGGGTCTTCCTCTTCAGGACCATGTCACAGCTCATAACGTGAGAGCCATGGCAACTTCCATGGCTAACCCTCCACTCTGTGTCTATCGATGACATTTGTCGAGCAGCCACCTGGGCTTCGGTAAATACCTTCACAGCCCACTACTGCCTGGATAAAGCCTCCCATCGGCATGCCTTCTTTGGCCAAGCTGTTCTTCAAAATCTCTTTCAGACCTAAATCAACTCCTACCCACCAACCCTGGTGGAATGCCAGAGATCCATGGGAGGAAGGATTCCCACCTTTCTAGGGTGGCACCTTCCAGGGGCTATCTCCCTGGCATCTTCAGCTAGGGAGTCCCCATCTGTGAAGACTACATTCCTGCTTGTTCCTGGAGATAGCGTAGTTACTCACCTGTAACAGGTGATCTCCGTGAACAGCAGGAATTTAGTCTTCACAAGCCACCCACCTCCCCTAGGAGTTGTCTCTCTATCTCTTTGTCTCTTTCCTCTCTCCCTCTATCCTTTCACTCAGCTACAAACTTAACTGAAGAGGGACAGTTGGAAAAGTGGGAATTCAGCGTGCATGTGCTGAGGGGTGCTTCCAAAAGCGTTCCTATTGGACGCTAGGGAGCGTTCTCACGCAGGCTCCGTCGGTACTGACGATACCCATATGAGCGTATGTGAAGACTAAATTCCTGCTGTTCCCGGAGATCACCTGTTACAGGTGAGTAACTACACTTTACCTGCTTCACCTATCATAGATGGGACTGAAGTTCAATTCTGTCAGAGTACACCTGAGCGCCATCGAGGGAAAACCCCTCTTGGCTCAGCTCCTTGTGTCCCGATTTATGTGGGGCCTCATGTTATCCAAGCCCCCCAGCGGCAGAGCGGGTTCTCAATGTGGTGCTCTCGCAGCTCACTAAGCCTCCATTTGAGCCTCTGACTACCTCCCAATTCCAGTACCTATCCTGGAAGGTCGCCTTCCTGGTAGCACTCACATCAGCTCGCAGAGTCATCGAGCTCTGATGGAAGAGCCCCCCTACATGAGGTTCTACAAGAATAGGATGTTGCTCTGCATACACCCCAAGTTTCTGCCAAAGGTAATGATCCTATTCCACCTCAAGTCCTTCTTTCCAAGGCCTCAGACCGGTAGGGTGGAGACCATTCTCCACAACCTGGATTGTAAGAGAGCCCTGTCCTATTACCTGCAACGGACTCGGGGCCACCACAAAGCACTACAGCTTTTTGTATCCTACGACTCAAACCATCTGGGGCTCCCATTGACTAAGTGAACTCTGTCCACTTGGGTGGCGTACTGCATTACTCTGGCCTATGAGCAAGGAAGGATCTCACTGCATCAGGGCCATGGCTACTTGCGTGGCAAATCTGCATTCCGTCCCCTTGAAGGAAATCTGCCGGGCTGCCACCTGGTATTCGGTCCATACCTTCGCAGCTCACTTCTGCCTGGAGAGGGAGTCCCAACAGGACAGCGCCTTCGGCCAGGCCGTACTCTGTAATCTCTTCAGGGCGTAAGCAACTCCTGCCCTCCGACCCTTCTGTGTTCAGGGTACCGGAGTGCTGGTTCTCTGGGGACACTTGGGTCTTGCAAGAGTCTCTCAGTAGGGACTCAACTGCTGCTTATCATGGCTCTCCCTTACAGGTTGCCATAACATTTTTGTTTTACAGGTTCTCGATAGCCTGTAGCTGGGGAGTCCCATATGTGAGGACTGACTTTCTACTTGTTCCCGATGAAAGTGTAGTTACGTACCTATAACAGGTGTTATCCAGGGACAGCAGGAATCAGTCGTCACGATCCGCCCTCCTCCCCTTGGAGTTGCTTCTTTACTGTATTTTATTTTTTCTTTGGCCGTCTTAGCTATGTCATTAGACTGAAGCAAGATGACACCCTTGGGCAGGAAGAAGACCATGCATGCGTGGTGCATCTCCCAAAGGGTTTCTTTAAAAGCTTAGGAGATGCTTCTGCATGGGCTCCGTCGGCGCCAACGTCACCCATATGTAAGGACTGATTCTTGCTGTCCCCGGAGAACACCTGTTACAGGTGAATAACTACGCTATCTTAACATGAGGAGGCTGTATTCTATAAAGAGATAGAATACTACCTTTCATACTAGTATTATTTCACTATAGTTGCAAACAAAATTAAGTGCATCCGTGCTAGTTTATCAGTATAATGCTGTTTAGCCCTAGGATTAGGGTTTTTTTTTTATTTTTTTTAAATCATGGCAGGAACCAACATTTTCCATGTCTGTTAATGTTTTGTTTTGCAGATGAGGAGGCGCCTGAGGGCCTGGAGTCTGACCTCTTCTCGGAAGCTAGCAGTGTCATGACAGCCAGTGACATGAGTGGCAAATACTCTCACAGCAATTCTAGGATTTCTTCGTACGTACCCTGTCTTTTCAGCTTTTGCATGTGAGCTGCAAGTGATAAATCTGAAGTTCATCAGGACTGCTTCCCTCCTAAATTGCTACTTTCCAAACGTTCCAGATTATAATGAAAACAAATATCAAACCTCACTCCTCCTCTCTTCCCTCGTCCACTTCCTCATCTCCCCACTCATACAGATATGAAGACGGTGACAGTAGCAGTCAGCACTGGAACCCTGATATCACTATGTACTTAACAACCCTAGTACTCTGCATGGATTTCTCTAACAGGAAGTCCACATAGGAGGAGAGGGTAGGGCCTGTGAACCTTCCTAACGCAAAGGCCCAATACTGATGTTGCTATTGGGCATCAGTCAAATTGGAGGTCCAGAGAGGGGGAGAGCAGCCTTGTTCCTGTGATCACCCCCATTCAGGATCCCGTCCCTCACTTTGATAACCACTGTCTTAAAGGGTATGTGTGGGAACAACTGAATATATATAAAATATGATTCTAGCACCACTGTAAATAGCCCACCCTGTATATAGCTCAAACAAATCAAGCACCCAACACATCCCTCACACAACTAAGTTTTATCCTCACTGCATGTACAACACACACACTTACCTGATTGCTTGCTGTGATACCACCTTGATTATTAAGATAAGGCGGTTTAGAAATACTGTTAAATAAATAAAAATAAGGATGTGTGAGTATTGGAAGTATGATTATAATGGGGTCTGTTTCAGATAGTCTACACTGGGACAGGGTCAATGCATGTTGACTTTGTACCAATTTTTAAAAGGACCTGGTTTTGAAAATTGGTATAGAGAGTCTGTATGGTCCCTGATACCTATGGACCTGTGTGGCTTATTTACACATGTATTTTCCTCCCTTAACCTAAATATGATCTGGGAATGCTCACTGAATACGACCTACAGTGTGTGGAGGTCCATGAATCCTTCCATTCCATCAATTTAAAAAAAAATAACAAAAGTTCTACACATATCAAGGAATCTTAATGTCTTTCCCCGCCCCCAAACCATTACAATTAAGAACATTATCCTCCCAGTTAAGCAAGAGATGAAATACCTCAGCATAATACTAGACCAATCCCTCAGCATGATCCCCCATTTAAAACAAACAGCTAAGACCATCTTCTTTAAGCTAAAGACAGTTCAGTGCTTGAGACCCATTCTTGACACTCACGACTTTAGATCAGTAGTTCAAGCCATCATAACTCCACATTTCAACTACTGTAACAGCCTGTTACTGGGTTACCGGCTAAAAATATAAATATACTTCAGAGTGCACAAAACATCACCGCAAGAATCATCCACAAGGCCCAACTAACAGATCATATTACATCCATCTTATTTAATCTCCATTGGCTCCCATTATCGAGCCAGATAACACATAAGATATTGATGACAACCTTCAAACTGATTAATAATATTGCTCCATCCATCCTGTCAACTCTCCTCCACACCTAACCTGATACCAGATTTCGAAGGCAGAACGCATGCTATTCACTTGTAATCCCCCAATCAATATGTAAGACAAAACAGGCTACTAGCTCCAGAGCCTTCACTTTCACTGCCCCCAGTTTCTGGAACTCCTTTCCAATATCTACCTGCTCAATTAAAGACCTCCAGATTATTTTGAAGAGAGCTCAAAAAACGTACCTCTTCACATTACAATATGGAAATGACAATAAAGGCTCTACCTCCCAAACAGCCCTATCACACACCCAATGACAAATACCCAGATAAGTAAACCTCACTCACGGCCACATATCCTACACAGTATCCCCCTTCCACCTAATCACAAACACACAACTGTATATAGATATCATGTACTCGGTTCTTGTTAATATGTTCTGTTAAGATCGTAAAAAGTTACCATGTGAATAGTTCAATTTGCTTGTTAATTGTAACATGTTGGTTTTATGTAAACCGCCCCTGATCTCTGGAAGGGGCGGTATAGAAAAGTCTAACAAAGAAATAGATTAAACTGGCAGACTCACCAAAGCTGTTCCCCATTGTGTTACTATTAAGATTCATGAATACGTTCAGGGTCAGCCCAACTACTAGGCAAACTAGGTGTCACCTAGGGTGGCAGCTTCTGGGCAGCAGCAAAAAGCAGGGCATTCAAAGCTAAATAATAGATTCTGACAGCCACAGTGGGGGGGGGGGATTTGTAAAGCTTAAGGTTTGCCTAGGGCGCCATCACCTTGAACCAACTCGGGGGCTGGCCCTGCATAGATTTTTACAGCCATTGTCAATGTAGCAGAAAAGCGCAGACAAACCAATGATACCAGGAGTCTGTTCAGAAGGTCCAAATCATTTATTTGTGCACAAGTCTCGAACCAGTCAATTTCAAAATGGCTGAGCAAAGTTTTCAAGCATAACAACAACTTTTATAGACTTCTGTTCCATTCTAGGTACAGAAAAACATTTCATTGGTCCCGGTAACCTCCCGTACCTCCCGTACCCCTTCCATTGGTCCCGGTACTGATAAGTTTATCCAATTATGTCCCTTCTGTGGGCATGACACCTGCATACCCCCCTTCTAGTCCCAATTACAATGGTCAGTTCATCAACTTGTTACTTTCACACTCTCAAGGCCATAGAACCAATTTGTGCGTGCAGAGGAGCAGGGTTCTGCAACTCATCTGTCAGCACTCCCAATTATTTCTTTGCAGATGTACTTTTTCTTATCAGTAACTTTTAAACATGTCTTTTCTGTATTTTTCCATCTTTCAGTTCTACAGTTCTGCCTACCTAAGCTAATTCAATACTTCTACTGAGTTCTATCTTACAATAGCAGCATATTGGGGGATGTGCAATCCTATATGCCTCTCCACAGTCCTCATTTACAGGTCAAGCTAGCCATGCTGGCCTGCTTATGTCAGACACCGTGGGTCACAGGCCTGCACCTGCCACATTCCCCCCTTTGATTAATCTCACCCTATTACTCAATAAGGTGTGAGAATTAAATCACTTTTATTAGAATCACATCATGATTGAAGGATTTCGACTAGGACTAGCTTTGTATAAAGCCATTATTTTAGTTGCGGTCTTCCGCTCTACTGTACTATCAATAGCATTATGAATGGAACGCATACAACATGGGATCAAACATGGTAATAAGAAGATAACAGCAACAAGGATTAGTACTAAAATAATGAAAGTCTTAAATCCTCCCAGCCAAGAGAAAAGATTAGCAAACCAGTTAGGAAATTTCAATGAGTGCCAAGTCTGTACTGGCACATAAGCATGTCTTTGCATATCTTTAGCAATTTCTTCAACTACTTGACCCTTATCATCTATTTTCAAACAGCAATTAGTTAAATTCAGCTTACCACATACTCCTCCTTCAGCTGCTAACAAATAATCAAGTGCTAAGCGGTTCTGGTATATAGCAGTGCGCATCTGAGTACTTTGTCTAGCTAAGAGCGTAAGAGCATGACTAGTTTCATTGGTTATTATTTCAACTACTGCTTGTAAGCGAATAATACGATTAATCATATAGATTGGAGTACGATAACCATACATTCCATCATCATTCCAAGTGGCAGGTCCATAATACTCAATAATTCTTTCTGGTGGCCAATCATCACCTTGCCACTTCTCCCACTTGCCTATCTGTAAGGCTTCTCTTTTCTGTCTCAATGCTCTTTTGTGTCGGTGGGTAGTGTATACAGGGTATCCTAATTGTTCTCCATGTTCAGTGTTTAACAGGAAGAAAGAAGGTCTGATGGTTCCTAAGACACATGCTCCTCCCCAGTGTGGCGGGAGTTGTGCATATGCTCGGTTTCCACAGATCCAATATAGGCCAGGTGGGGCTTGCCAGGCTTGGACTTTGGCAAGGTTAGTCCATAGACCAGCAAGTTCAGGAAATCTGGCTAATGGGTTAGGAGGTTCAGGATGTCTGATTCCTGACCACCATGCTGTCTTTTTGGTCGTGGCATTATAGTACTTCTGGCTAAGACAGACCAGCTGTCCTACCTTTTGGGTGAACTGGGGTCCAGTTCTGGCATAGCAAAGACGTCCAACGATTGAGTGCGCTAACACCCATTCACTGGTAGTCTTGTGTAATTCAGTCTGGTTGTAAACCATAGAATAATTCAATTCTTGGGCTTCCCATGGCCATTGGTCTCCCATTTGGGTTCCGCCACAGAAATAACAATCTGTGATCTTAAGACTAGATACTACTGCTCCGGCTAATTCTAAAAATAAATTCTGTGAGGGGTGAGGGATCTCAAACTTATTTACATGCATGGCTTCATAAAAGGTATTATGAATATGATACTTAGATGACTTGTGGGCTTGAGTATTCAATCTGATATACACAATGGTCCCTGGATCTATTGCTCCTCCAGCAATACGTAAACCAAACTTGTATCCTTGTTTCCATGCATGGGGATTGTGTATACGTAAGTGTAAGGGGTTACAAGCATCTTTCTGACATTTATCATTTGTGGTTGGCTTGGTTAGAGTAGCCATCCGTTTATCTATTTTCTCATCAGTTATACCAGTGTTCCAGGTAGCATAAAAAACACATCCCCAATACGGGCAATAGTAATCTGCCACTGTAGCAGTACTATAGCCTGATCCCGTTTTACCTGTACACTTCCACCAATTTGTGGCACCTTCTGGACACATATACTTATGGTCATTTCGATACGCTTTCTCCCATGTACCACAGGTGGACTGACTATCTCTATTAATAGCATTACATGCATCAAAATTCAAAACAGCAGGTTTAGTAATGTCTTTAAGTGGTGGTGTAGCAGCTAATATAGGTCCATCTGCATCCTTCCATCTTATTTCCAACGTGTAATAGGATGGATTCTGATGCGGATTATAGCATGCTTTGATTTTGCCATGAGTGCAAACATTCAGTTCAGTGGTATTATAGATACACCGAGTTACTGTTCCCTTGCAGGTATAGTAAGAATGATAAAGCAAAGTCTGAGTTACTTTCAGTCCAGTTCTAGTAGAAGTAATGCAAGCAGTGCATGGAGGTAAAGCATAAGTCAGTTCAAAACCTCCAAAGAAGGCAACCAAGGCGAAGCAAAAACAAAGATACATGTTGATGTTGATTGGAGTTCTTCTGAATCCTCAGCTTGCTGATCTTGATCACGACGGTCTTTTATTCTTCGTCCCGTTTGCTAATGAAGCAATTTAACGGGCGCTGATTGAAGATCCTCAAGATGTCCAGTACACATTAACCAACTTATTAGCAATTTCAGTTGGCTTGTGAAGTCTGGCTTAGTCAATGTAGTCTCAAAGTAGTGTGTCAAATCACACACAAATTGGGTTCGTTGAAACAAGGCTGATGCTGCATGGAAAACAGCAATCCTCTTCGAAAGACTTGGCTACTGCAAAGCACTTGTGATGAAGTGTCTAAGCTGCTGGTTGCCGTCTCAGAGTAACTCGCAAGGGTGCATCAGGATGCTGTTCTGCTGTCCACTGCTCTGGTTCAGGATCGGCGGCGGGCTTGACTCTGCTGTGGTGGATCCAGGCGTCGATCTCGGCTACCTTTACTGCAGTTGGGGTAGACAGGATGACGGTGTACGGTCCCTTCCAATGGGGTTCCAACGGTGTCTTCTTCCAATCTTTGATCCACACCGAAGTACCAGGCTGATAGGGATGCAAGGGTTCCGTCAAGTTGATAGGCAACTGGTCTTGGATCCACGTATGGAGAGTCTGCAGAACAAAACTAAGAGCTAGGAGTTCTTGTCTGGTTACTTCTGAACCAATCTGGGCTAAACTTCCTTTGACTCCCTGCACTATTGGTGGGGGTTTACCATACAGAACTTCAAAAGGGGAAAATCCTGTTGACTTTACAGGAGCTGAGCGTATTCTGAGTAAAGCTATTGGGAGCACTTGGGGCCACTTCAAGTGTGTCTCCTGACAAAGCTTGGACATTTGGGCTTTTAGGGTACGATTCATTCGCTCAACTTTCCCTGAACTCTGGGGTCTGTATGCAGTGTGGAGTTTCCACTGTATCTGCAAAGCTTTTGCTAACTGCTGAGTAACTTGGGAGACAAATGAGGGTCCATTGTCTGACCCTATTACTGCTGGGATTCCGAATCTAGGGACAATCTCTCTCATCAAGACTTTAGTAACTTCTCGGGCTTTCTCAGTTCTGGTTGGGAAGGCTTCTACCCACCCAGAGAAAGTACAAACTAATACTAATAGATAATGGTATCCATTGGCTTTTGGCATTTCAGTAAAATCAACTTGGAGGTTGTGCATGGGGGTGACACCTCCTGACTGAACTCGGGGTGCCGTAATAAGGCCTTGCTTGGCATTATTTTTGGCACAGGTTAGACATTGACGTGCTACTGAGGCTGATATGGTTGTCATCAGAGGGATGTAGAAATGTGGTCTGAGTGCTTTTTCCATAGCACTCTTCCCATAGTGGGTGGCTTCGTGGAAGGCTTTGACAAAGGATGGTCCTAACAGTTCAGGAATTACTATTCGTCCAGGAGGTTGACTGCCCTCTTCTGGTGGCAGCTCAATCCATCCATCTTTCAGTATTCCATCTTCTCTGTTACAATAGTAATCCAATTCATGTAAGGTAGTGAAGGCATATTTGGAATCTGTATATACATTTAGCACAAGTTTTTCTCCTAACAATGCTCTGGTGAGTGCTATCAATTCGGCTTTCTGGGCTGATGTGCCTGAGCCTAGAGCTGATGATTCAACTACTTCGTGTTGAGTGACGACTGCATATCCGGCACAGCGTCGTCCATCAAGGATGAGACTGCTCCCATCAACATAATAGATCTGGTCAGGATTGTCTATGGGCACATCTATCAAGTCAGGTCGACTGGAGAACACAGTCTCCATGACTTCGATACAGTCATGTTCTGGGAGTTCTTCACTGATGGGTATCAAGGTGGCTGGATTCAAGGCATGGCTCACTTCAAGTTGTATTTGTGGGTTTTCACATAACATGCTCTGGTACTTCAACATTCGGGAATTGGTGAGCCAATAATTTGCTTTTTGTTCCATAAGGGCAAGGAATGCATGTGGCACAGTGACTCGTATGTTCTGTCCTAGTGTGAGCTTGTCTGCTTCGCTCACTAGTAGCGCTGTAGCTGCAACTGCTCTCAAGCAAGGTGGCCATCCTTTGGCCACAGGGTCCAATTGTTTCGATAGGTATGCTACAGGTCACTCCCAATTTCCCAATTTCTGAGTCAACATGCCCAAGGCATTTCCCTGTGCTTCATGTACAAACAAGTGGAAAGGTTTGTGGACATCTGGTAGTCCAAGTGCTGGTGATGACATCAATTCTTCTTTTAACTTCTGGAAGGCTGTATCCTGCTCAAGTCCCCACTCCAGTGGTGACTTTTCTTCTCCTTTTGTGGCTTCATACAGTGGTTTGGCAATTTGGGCAAAGTTAGGTATCCAGATTCGGCAATATCCTGCCGCTCCCAGAAAGGCTCTGACTTGCTTTCTGGTTGTTGGAGTTGGAATTCTGCATACTGCTTCTTTTCTTTCTCTGCCTAATCTTCTGCTTCCTTGGGTAATACGAAAACCCAAGTATTTCACTTCTTTTTGGCATAGCTGTGCTTTGGCTCTGGAAACTTTGTATCCAGCTTCATCTAGTAACTGCAAGAGGTCTTTGGTGGCTAGTATACATTCACTTTCTGATATGGCAGCTATCAACAGATCATCCACGTATTGGAGAAGCACTCTCTTCCCCGGGGCTACTGGATAGCTTGAAAGGTCTTGATTCAGTGCAGCACTAAAGATGGTAGGTGAATTCTTGAATCCTTGGGGTAATCTTGTCCAGGTGAGTTGGCCCCCTCTTCCAGAAATGGGGTCCTGCCATTCAAATGCAAACAATATTTGGCTTACTGGGGCTAATCTTATGCAAAAGAATGCATCTTTCAAATCCAGTACAGTGAAATGGGTAGCTTCAGCAGGTATCAGTCCTAAAAGAGTGTAAGGATTGGGTACAACTGGATGTATGGTTTCAACTGCATCATTTACTCTTCTTAAATCTTGTACTGGGCGATAATCATCTGTCCCAGGTTTCTTTACTGGCAAAAGTGGAGTATTCCATGGGGATTGACATACTTTGAGTAGGCCATACTCGAGCAATCTTTGTAGGTGGCGATGAATGCCTTCAATTGCAGTTCTTGGGAGAGGGTACTGTTTGACGTGCACTGGTGTAGCACTAGGCTTGAGAGTTACAGTCACTGGAGCTATATGCTTGGCTAGGCCTGGGGGACTGCCTTCTGCCCATACTCCAGGTGGTGCATCGATGTTCTTTAAAGTTTGTTCAAAATAGGTATCTTGGATGGAGTCATCAACGTAATACCTCCATTCTTCTTCTCGGGGCACTGTCAGCAGCATTACTCCTGCTGGTTTGGCTTGGGAATTTACTGTCATTTGCATTTCTCCTTGTTCAGAGAAAGATATCTGTGCTTGAAGCTTGGCTAGCATATCTCGTCCCAGTAATGGCACTGGACATTCAGGCATGTAAAGGAATTGATGAGTTACTTGCTGTCCTCCTAGACTGCATATTCGGTTTTGAAGAAAAGACTTTGTGGCTTTGGCACCAGTTGCTCCTATAATGGTGACTGCTTTTGTAGTAAATGGGGCTATCTTTTTGTCTATTACTGAATGCTGTGCTCCAGTATCAACCATAAATTTCATAATTTGGTCTCCTATTTGTATTCCGACCATAGGCTCCTGGAGACCTAAAGCAAACTTGGAGCCCGGTCTGTCCTAATCCACGTCATCCTCATCATGGGCTGGTGTGGCCAATGCTTGAATGGCTCCTCCTCTCTCTCGCTGGAATTGTTCTCGATTGGCTCCTCCGCGATTTCGGGGACGGCCTCGTCTTTCTTCTCGCCACTGATGATCGTTGTCGTCATCTTGCTGGGCGTCTTCGAGTTGCGGGCACGTATCTCTCCAATGTCCTTCCTCTCTGCAATAGGCGCATTGGTTCACGCCTAGTCTCTGGGTCCGGCCTCCGCCTTGACCCCGCCCTCTTCCTCTGCTCCTTCGACTAGGGACACCTCCCCTTTTCTTTTCAGCTATGGCCGCAGCCAAAAAATCAGCTTTCTTCTTCATCTTTCTATCACATTCTCTCTGTCTTTCAGTATCACGATTCACATACACTTTATGAGCGACTTCCACTAACTGTGTTGCATTCATGCCCGCAAACCCTTCTAATTTCTGTAATTTACGTCTAATGTCTGGTTGAGACTGGTTTACAAAAGCAGAATTCACCATACATAAACTTTCTGGTGCCTCGGGATCATAGGGAGTATACATTCTGTATGCTTCAGTTAATCTCTCATAAAAATCTGCTGGGCTCTCATCTATCCCTTGGATAACTCCTGCAACTTTGGAAAGGTTCATAGCTTTTTGGCCCCCCCTTCTCAGGCCTTGTAAAAAGCCTTGGCGAAAACGGGCTAGGGCTGTGGATCCTTCATCTGTATTTGGATCCCATTGGGGGTCTTCATTCGGGAATTCTCTCTGGGCCGCTTCTCGACGGTCTATTATATTCTGCCCCTGTCCTGGAGCTACAGGGTTATCTGCCATCCACTCAATAGCTGCTTTTCTAATTCTTGCTCGTTCTTCTGTTGTGAATAGGGTAGTCAGGAGCTGACGGCAATCTGGCCAAGTGGGTTGGTGAGTTTCCATAATACTAGTTACTAATTCTGTCAGCTCCTGGGGCTTACTAGTATAGGAGGCATAATGCGACCTCCAATTTAATAAATCAGTTGTAGAGAAAGGGATATACACATAAGTTAGGGGTCCCGCTACCACTTCATCATTATCATTCTTTACGGGCACTCCCGGGACTTGCCGTAAGGGAAACATTTTTGCTGTAGTAGGTGTCTTTTGGGATCTAAGGGTTATTGTCGTGATTGCCTTAGAAGGAGTCACTTTCTTTTTCTCAACAGGTTTTGCTTTGGGTTTCTCTTTTACTGGCGTGCTAGTGCTAGCAATCGCTTGTACACTATCCTCCTCATCTGGGGGATTTTCTTTTTCTCCTTCGTCTACCTCCGCTTCTGGCTCACTTTTTATGTCCTCCTCTTCTCTTTCCACTAATTCCTCGTCTTCCTCCCCTCCGGGAGGTGGATCAGGGGTTGGGTCCCGCTTCGGCTCCGGCCGTCTCTGGGGTTCTGGGGCAGGACGCCGGGCTACTCTTATTGGACCTGGGGTTCGGGGCTGCCTGAAAATTATTTCTGGGGAATCAGGATCTACCAGGATGGGCTTCTTTCTGGCTTTCTTATCCTGCTCTTTCATTTTGGGCTGTTCCGTTTTCTGTCTAGAATCTGTTTTCGCTAACATTATTCTGCACTGTTCCTCATAACAGCGCTGCGCCCAGGGGGGCGGATCTTCACAAATACTTAACCAGGAATCTATATAGGGGTACTGATCGGGGTGCGCTACCCGCACTCTACGGTGTATTGACTGAATAATCTCTACATTGAACGTTCCCTCTCGGGGCCAAATGGGGTCTAGATCGGGCCACTCCCTAGTACACAAAATCTGCAAACGGGCTGCTGTCATTTTAATACCATAATCTCCTGAATATCCCTCTTTAAAATGTGCGATCATACATTCTAATGGAGTGTTTCTAGTAGACCCCGCCCCTCCCATTTCGATGTGTGTGCGCAACAACAGACAGAAGGGAAAAGGAGGGCGGACCGTGGGTAAGGGGTCCTCACGGCCCTGGAAACGTATAAGGAATACAAATAACAAGACAAGACGACAATCGCTTCCCCCTTTTCGCGACCTGAACGCGGTCGCCCGGTCAGGAAATGTGCTACTCAGGGGTCCGCCTTCACTTGGTCCGTGCTGCCAGACCTCTCATTCACACTTCGTTCACACAATCATGCTAGCAACGTATCCCAGAATGCATTCGTTTCTATCTATTCTGACTAGTCTTTTTCCCAATTACAAAAAGGATGAGGGTTTCACCCGGCGAATTCCCATGCGGGGTTACTCGGCTCTTCCTTGAGAGTTGATCATGCTCTCTTACCAATTCCCAATATCTCGAGATTACAAATTCCAAATTCCAAGTTCCAATGGCAGTACTGCTCTTTCTATTTCTGTCTAGACACCAAAATCAAAACTATACTCACCGGATCCGGTCCTCAAACTTCCCAAGCAGGCGCATGAGTTGGACCTCGGACTCCCCTCACTCGGGTTCGAGGCGTTGGCTCCAACCGGGCCCGACACCCACCGAGGTCCGACCAGCTCCCTCCGATACAAGGGACCGGTGGCGCCAGGGAGCAGCCCTCGTCGGAAGGGCGCGATCCCGGCAGGACCAAGCCTATAGAGGCGGAAAGTCGTGGTATATTGCCCTATATACACTTTGATTCCACAACTTCCCGGCCAACGCACCAAGAATATGTAGCAGCAAAGCGCAGACAAACCAATGATACCAGGAGTCTGTTCAGAAGGTCCAAATCATTTATTTGTGCACAAGTCTCGAACCAGTCAATTTCAAAATGGCTGAGCAAAGTTTTCAAGCATAACAACAACTTTTATAGACTTCTGTTCCATTCTAGGTATAGAAAAACATTTCATTGGTCCCGGTAACCTCCCGTACCTCCCGTACCCCTTCCATTGGTCCCGGTACTGATAAGTTTATCCAATTATGTCCCTTCTGTGGGCATGACACCTGCATACCCCCCTTCTAGTCCCAATTACAATGGTCAGTTCATCAACTTGTTACTTTCACACTCTCAAGGCCATAGAACCAATTTGTGCGTGCAGAGGAGCAGGGTTCTGCAACTCATCTGTCAGCACTCCCAATTATTTCTTTGCAGATGTACTTTTTCTTATCAGTAACTTTTATACATGTCTTTTCTGTATTTTTCCATCTTTCAGTTCTACAGTTCTGCCTACCTAAGCTAATTCAATACTTCTACTGAGTTCTATCTTACAATAGCAGCATATTGGGGGATGTGCAATCCTATATGCCTCTCCACAGGCCTCATTTACAGGTCAAGCTAGCCATGCTGGCCTGCTTATGTCAGACACCGTGGGTCACAGGCCTGCACCTGCCACATCATAACATCAGAAATTTTTTTAGCCCTCCAATTTTTCTATGGAAACTATAATCTTTAATAAAACTCAAATGAATAAAGAGGGCATTTTTCAAAACTAGTACTTTGTCATGCAGGTTTTCCACATTCTTAAAGGGAAAGTATGAATGTACATCCTCTTTGAAAATTGCCCAAAGAAAAAGTACTCTCATAGATTTGCACCTACTCTTTCTGTGGTGTGGTGTGGTTTATGGCTTGGCTATAACACAGAGTTCTGAAAATTTTAAATCCTGCACATTACTGCCCAACCCCACCCCGTAAATAGCGCCAAGAAAATGCAGGAAAATTAATGCTCATTATAGAAGCATGTGCATGCTTTGTCTACCTTGTAGGTCGGTGAATTTTCAAAAAGCCATTTACAGGAGTAACTTGGCTTGTGAAAATTGCCCTCTTTAAAGTTAAGAGGTGTGTTGACCATAATGGTGGAACTCCACTCCTTCAGTGTATTTCCCAGGAATTCTGTGGAAGCCATTGCACTTTTGAGATTATACCAAACAGATCTTTTTTAGAGTTAAATTTATACATACAGGAGCTTTCCATCCTTTTCATAGATTCACCAATAATCATGAACTCAAAATATTATTGCACATCTCAAAGGACTGACTTCTTTCTGTCTGAAATTTTCTGACTGCCTCCTTTCCCTGTCCAGTTAAAACATTGAACTTGTGCAATAATGACTTCAATTAAAATACTTTCAGTTCTTATATCTGCGTAGAATGGAAAAGCATATGTCCACAATCTATAAATGTCATGCGTTCCTCCTTAATCTGCATATTTTCTGTTTAAACCAAAGATTGTTGCAAAGCTCACTTGTTCACATTTAAAGTTAAATGAGGTATAGATACACATCTGTAAGATGAAAATTACTACCTTGCATTCTCCACATCCACATTTTTTTAATTGTGTAGAAGTATTACAAACCTTTATTTTGTTGTCAGAAAAATTTATTTTCCAGTTCATCCTGCTAGACCAGTCTGGATAAATACGTTATTCACCCTGCCAGAAAACTAGAAGTCTCCAGTGACATCTCCACTAGTATAAGGATTGGTGTGACTAAGGGCACTCTTCAGTAATTTTTCTGTTTCCAGCAGATGGTGGTTGCTGTACTGGTACCAGCGATATTTGTTTTTGAAGCTGCTGGGCTCACAGCCTAAGGGCTGCTGTTTATTGCAGTTGAGACTGCTGTCTGCCTTTTGGGGCTTCTGGGAAACTGTCCTGAGGGGTGCATATCCTGGTTGCGCTCATTCTGGCGATAGCTTCCAGTTCACAGAAGTGGCTGCCCTGCTAGTTGAGTATACCTGTGGGGTTCAGGTTCTCTGCTAGCTTAGGTTGGCCATTTGAGTCCTAGAGGGGTGCAGTTTTCATCGGCCAAGGAATGGTACGGACTCAGACTTTCTCTTTGTCTTTGCCAGAGCCCTCTTTACTTAGATCTCTTCCTCCTAACCCCTCTAGAGTTTAAAAAAAGAGAGAGTAAAGAGAGTGTGATATGCGGGCCTGGGCTGTAGTCAGGCCCATGAGAGGGGAATAAGCGGAGAACTTAGCAGGCCTCTGTGCACCAGGCCCAATTATGGTGTTTGGGGGGGGGAGATTGGGCCTGTGTAGGTCTTATCTCTCTCTACAGTTTGTGTAGCAGCAGGGTAGGGCTGCAAATCAGTTGCTTTCACTCCCCATCTACAGAGGGGGATATGGCCAGATGTAGCCACTACTGCCTCACCTATGGTGCGTTGCAGGCCAGCATGGTGTCAGAGGGTTTGTGCACTATGTGCAGTGTACCAGAATGAATCTTCGTCAGGAGAGTGTGGTGATGATTGCCCATCCTTGCCAAAGTGGCTGGTAGCAGAGGAACTTGCGATCTTGTTCCTCACTATAGTGCCAGCGTGGCAGGCACTGGCATCATCTTTAGGGATTGAGGCATTTCAGCTCACAGTTGGATCTGCAAGACACCTTATTTATTTATTTAGCTGTATTTATAAACCGCCTTTAGCAGGGTCAATGTTTACATAGAATGTATGTAGTAATACAATAAACAGCATCATGATAACTATTTACAACCATGCAACAGTAACAGGAGATCATAACAATATATAATTAGGAGGTATATATAATGGTGGGAAATTAGTCAGTTCAGTTTTGCTCCCATTGGGGGGGGGGGTGGATTAGGTGATAGGGTTAAAACGTTTTGAGAATAGGTGGGTTTTCAGATGTTTCCTGAAGGTCTTGAAGTCTATTATATTTCTGAGCTGGTCTGGTAGATTGTTCCATGTGGACGGAGCGTACAGGTGAAAAGCTCTTTTGCATGCTTGCTGGTTGGATTTTGTTTTGATATGGGGAATTGTGATGGTGTTCATCATGGATGTTCGTCTGTATCTGTGGGGTTGGGAGGTCTGGAGTACCAAACGGAGGTGCGGGGGTATCAGAGTGTAGTGCTTTGTGTGTTAGAATGATAGTTTTGAATTTTATGCGGCCCTGTAGTGGGAACCAGTGGAGCTGCTTGAGTATAGGTGTAATGTGGTCATGTCTCGCTGCAGCTTGTAGGGTCTTGACTGTTGAGTGAGGTGCTGATTGGAGGGGCATGAGTGTGAATTGAGGTAGACTATGATACATCGGGGCAGTGGGAGAGGAGAAGGAAACAGCAACCGGCCTCCATAAAAGCGGCATCCCTTGCCTCCGGAGGGAGCCGCTACCGCCGCGGGACTCACCACCCCCCACGGTGCTCCTGCCCAATCGGGGCAGTGGGAGAGGAGAAGGAAACAGCAACCGGCCTCCATAAAAGCGGCGTCCCTCGCCTCCGGAGGGAGCCGCTACCGCCGCGGAACTCGCCACCCCCCACGGTGCTCCTGCCCAATCAGGGCAGTGGGAGAGGAGAAGGAAACAGCAACCGGCCTCCATAAAAGCGGCGTCCCTCGTCTCCGGAGGGAGCCGCTACCGCCGCGGGACTCGCCACCCCCCACGGTGCTCCTGCCCAATCGGGGCAGTGGGAGAGGAGAAGGAAACAGCAACCGGCCTCCATAAAAGCGGCGTCCCTCACGGGCACTCCCGCGCCTGGCAGGCCCGCGCCAGAGGGCCCTTTGGCGTGGCCCTTTGGCGTGGCCCTTAGGCGCGGCACAGAGGCGCACAAAAAAGAAGCAGCAAACGGGAGATCCAACGCAAAGGAAGCCACACCACATCCAGCAGCAGAGATACCTCAACCACTGAACCAAGCAACAACGACAACAACAACCTCGCAAAGAAAAAGACCCCACCACTCCAAGAACCCAAGTACTCCCACACACCATGCCACCCTTCCTAACCCCTATCTATCTCCTAACCCCCCTCCTGACCCTCTACCCCTACTCAGCCAAACCCTACAACCCCCCCTGCCCAGACACAACAGCTCAACCCACAAACATCCACAATCATACACACACATACTCACTCACACATCGCACACCAACCCGCACCACCAACCCCACAAACCACCACCACCTCTCCATCTCACTCATAAATGCTCGCTCAGTTAGGAACAAATACTGCATGCTCCAGGACCTGATCACAACTGAAAAGATTGACATCCTCTGTGTAACAGAAACCTGGCTAACAGACCATGACACAGTAATAATGAACCAGCTAACACCAAAGGGATACAGCCTTCAACACTGCTCCCGGACACATGCCAAGGGCGGAGGCGTAGCCATCATTGCCAAAGACCACCTCCACCTGCGGCTCCACGCCTCAGAAACCTCCAATGAAGCAGACATCCTCACCCTCACCAACAAACACCTCTCGATATGCCTGATCTACCGTGCACCCACCACAACCATCGACCTACCACAGATACTACACCTCATCTCCGAAAGCACCAGCCCTTCGAAGGAACAAATTATCCTAGGTGACTTCAACCTCCCATCACTCCAGGAAAAACAAGCAGAAACCTTCCTCAACGCCATGACAGCTATGGACCTGACACAGATCATACAAGAACCAACACATGAAAAAGGAAACACACTTGACCTCATATTTCTAAACTCCCAAACCGCCTCCTCATGCAGAAGACCAACAATCTCACCAGTACCGTGGTCAGACCACTACATCATCAACATATCCCACACCTACCAACTCAAAAATAACAGAGAAAATGAACACCACCCAAGGAGATTCAAAGCAAGGAAGACTTCCTAACGCAAACCCTGCCTAACCTACACACAAACTCCAACAATCTTGACGACCTGATCCACAACTGGAATACCACAATCTCCTCAGCAGCCAGCACAACTAGAAATAACACCAATACCAGACCCATCTCCTCGAAAGCCCGATGGTTCACCCCCAGCCTCCGAAAACTGAAAACCAGACTTAGAAGAACCGAGAGGAAATGGAGAAAAACCAAAAGCGACAGAGACAAAGCAAAATACCTCTACGAACCCAATGCGTACCATTCAGAAACTGACAACGCCAAAAAAACCTACCACACCAAAATCATCACAACAGCCATAAACAAACCTCGAGAGCTCTTCCAAATTGTCAAAAAACTAACAAGGGCACCCAGCAACTTCAACCAGCTGCCAGATATCCCCCCTGACCTTCTAGCACGACAATACAAACAGCTATAGCAACCACAAAGCTCACATCACTATGCTGAAACAACCAAGACAAATTCATACCCCATCCTGAATAGAGACTGGAATACATTCGACACAATCTCAAAAGAAGAAATATCCTCCACCATCTCCTGCTTGAACACCACCACCTCCCCACTGGATCCCTGTCCCACCGACTGGATAAAGAAAACCAAAGAAGACCTCAGTGCACCACTAACCCACATCGTAAACGAATCCTTTACCCAAGGACACATGCCAGATGCCCTCAAGACCACAATCATTCGACCAACCCTAAAAAAGCACAACCTAGATCCCCTAGACCCCACCTCCTACAAACCAGTAGCGAGCCTCCCACTCACCGCAAAAATAATCGAGAAGATAGTCCAATGCCAGCTTCAAGAACACCTAGATGTCAACAACATACTGGACCCGCAGCAACACGGATTCCGACCATTACATGGGGTCGAGACCCTCATGACCATGCTGATGAACACCCTCATCATAGGAACCCAAGAGAAACACTCAGGATACATCCTAATTTTCCTGGATATATCAGCGGCCTTCGACACCATCTCCCATAACACCCTTATCCACAGACTGCAAACAATTGGGATCAAAGATACTGTACTCCAATGGTTCAGGTCCTATCTAACCAACCGACAGCAACTGATTCGCACCAAAACCTCAACCTCAACCCCCTTCCAGCAACATCAAGGAGTACCTCAAGGATCCACATTATCAGCCATGCTTTTCAACATCTACCTCCGTCCACTCTGTTCAGTCATACGCACTCACAATGTCAACTTCCACATATACGCTGATGACATAATACTCTACGCCCCAATTACAACCACAGACCCAACAAACGACCAGCTATCAACCTGCTTCACCGACGTATCCAACTGGCTACAAGAGAACAACTTATCCGTTAACATAAAGAAGACCGAGGCTCTTATAGTGACAAAAGACCCAGACTTCAAACCACCCACTCACCTCACCATGGGAACCACGCAAATTCAAATACAATCACACATAAGATATCTCGGCATCATCATTGACCAAGCCCTAACCCTTAAGCAGCAAATCAACAAGACTACTAGAACTGTATTCCACAAAGCGAAAACGGTACAACGTCTCTGACCTCTCCTTGAACCACAGGACTTCAGGACAGTAATGCAAGCTCTGACACTCCCTCATCTGGACTACTGCAACATAATCTACCATGGCATACCTGCCGCACAAACCAATCCCCTCCGAACTGCCCTAAACACCACGGCGAGAATAATACACAATGCAAAGAAACGGGACCACATCACCCCAATTCTGAGAGACCTTCATATTCTCCCCATCGAAGCAAGAATCAAGTACAAAGCTCTTCTACTCACCCACAAAACCATCCACCAAACACAAGGCACTCCACTCCGCACCCTACTGCCTCGCCCAACCCACAGCAGAACAACCAGACAATCCTCCAACAGCTCCATTGCCGTCCCCCACAAAAGAACCAAAGCAACACAACGGACCTGCAACAGAGCCTTTGAACTCTATGCCCCATCCCTCTGGAACTCTTTACCAAGCCACATCAGGAACAACGGTGATCTCCCATCATTCAAAAGGCAGCTAAAAACCGTCCTATTCCAAGAACATCTTTGAATAGGAACCCCCCCTATTCCTCTTCAAGAACTCCAGACCAGTAACTTTACTATCCTGTCAGTCTCTATGTTCGCCCCAAAATCATCAATGTTGAGCCCCCAGTGATGGGCCCCCCCCCCCCACTGTTGATTTCCCCCCCCCCACCCTCCCCCACCCCCGTTATACGTCCCACCGCTTTGACCCGGTGAAAAGCGGGATATAAATACAGTTAAATAAATAAAAATAAATAAATATATAGCATTGCAATAGTCCAGATGAGGTATTATGGAGGCTTGCAGGATAGTATGGAAATTGTAAGGTTCCAGAAGTGAGTGTAGGGGCTGAAGTGTCTTTGTTTTGTAGAAGATTGTCTTGGCGATCTTGTTGATGTGAGATTTGAATGTGTGGTGTTGATCGAGGGTTATTCCGAGGTATTTGTCTTCATTCCAGGTATTGATTACGTTATTCAATGTTATTGAAGGGGGGAACAAAGGTAGTATCTTTTATTATGTAGAGTGCTTCTGTTTTATTGTAATTGATCTGGAGGTTGTTGTCTTTTAGCCAGTTCGTTACTTCAGTGAAACATTCTTCTTGAACAGATAGATTGGGTTGTTTTATGTCGATTGGTCCGTACATCATAATATCGTCAGCGTAGATGTGGACGTTGAGGCCACATGATCTAATGATTCAGCAGAGTGGTTGGAGGTAGACTTTTAATGTGGACAAATGCAAAGTTATGCACCTAGGAAAGAACAACCCAAACTATGGTTACATGATGCAAGGTTCCACATTAGTAACAACCAACCAGCAAAAATATTTAGGTGTCATCGTGGATAACATGTTGAAATCCTCCACCCAGTGTGCAGCGGCGGCCAAGAGAGCAAATAGAATGCTACGTATCATAAAGAAAGGAATGGAGAATAAAACAAAGGATATTATAATGCCTCTGTATCGTTCCATGGTGCAACCGCACCTTGAATATTGTGGGCAATTCTGGTTTCCAAATCGTAAAAAGGATATAGCGTTTTTAGAAAAGGTACAGAGAAGAGCCACCAAAATGGTAAAGGGGATGGAAGGATACCCCTATGAAGAAAGGCTAAAAAGGTTATGGCTCTTCAGCCTGGAAAAGAGATGGCTGAGGGGAGATATCATAGAGGTCTATAAATTAATGAATGGAGTGGAACGGATAAACGTAGATTACACCATCAAAATATAGAAAGACTAGGGGACATGCAATGAAGCTACAGGGTAACCTATTTAAGGCTAATAAGAGAAATATTTTTTCTCTCAATGTGTAATCAAACTCTGGAATTCGTTACCGGAGGATGTAGTGAAAATTGTTAGTGTAGCCAGGTTTAAAAAAGGTTTGGATAAATTCCTGGAGTTAAATGTCCATAAACCGTTATTAAAGGAGACCCGGGATACCCACTGCTTGCCCCAATACAAGCATTGTTGGACCTATGTGTTTGAGGGAAACTGCTAGGTTTTTGTGACCTAGATTGGCCACTGTTGGAAACAGGATACTGGGCTTGATGGACCTTGGTCTGACCCAGTATGGCATTTCTTATGTTCTTACTCATGCGGTCCAAAGGAAGCACACATACTTGCAAAGGACCAAAGAGCGAGGTGCGCAAAACACAGGTAGAAGTACAAAGGATGGATTTTTATTGTAGCATCCGTTGGTCCATACATGACCATGTTTTTGCAAGAAACCTTCGTCAGGGGTGTAGGGACCTCAAATAAAATATAATAAAAACAGAGACAAACTTCAGTATTAAAAAATGTACATGAAAATGTACCATAGGAAATGATGCAATAGGGCAATAAAACCATCAATTCCAAAGGGTCAAAAGCATATGATCAAGAGAGAGGGTAGTGAGAAGAGAACAATTATATTGATAAGGATATCTTGCCATAAATAATAGCAATAATAAATGGACATTAATAAACCTAAAGACACGTGAACAAAACCAATGATGATAATGAGCCCAGAAATGGACAAACAGCATAAATATATAAATAATAAGAAATGAACAATACAGACAATATGACAAATACACATTAGCACACAACCCAACCCTTGGAATCTGCAAGTCACAATCAAGGAGAAAAACGGATCTCAGTGTCAGCCAAATGATGACTTTATATATCATACTTCAATTTGGCACTCATAGACCAGCATCATAGATCCTAGAAAAAAACGCCTTGTTTAATTTTAAAGTGCAAAAGTGAATCAATGATATATATATTTTTTAAATATCTGTACTCTTTAATCTGTAGCCATTAGATTTCATTATCATAAAACAAATTATTGTAACTCCATCAAGTCTACTTTATTTATCTTGAGCTTGGTGACAGAAACACAACCCAACAAGGGCCTCTGTTTTGCCGGAGTATCCAGCTGCTTCAGGGGGATTTTTTGTCCAATTCTTTCAAACTTTCATGAGCAAAGTTCCTTCGAATATCATCCAAAAGGCATCCTTCATGATTCAAACACGCCAAGCAGAGACAACTCTTTAAAATTTCCCCCAGCCAATCGCTGACTTGAAAAAGGGATTGCCCAAAATGTCAGCAACAGCTGTAACAAATCACCGATCACTATGTAACCACCCAGCCCAATCAGTCTCATTCATATTATAAAAATTTCTTTGACAAAAACATCAGTTGTATCCAATCACTGTTAAAATTTCACCACAAACGCATTACATCACCCAGTCACAATAGTCCAATGAAAATATTATGCTTAGGTGAAAAAGACTTTCCATAATTTACTTGTCTGGGCTGGTCTAGCAGGATTCCTGGAAAGGAAATTCTCCAGGAACAAGCAGGAAGTCGGTCCTCACTTATGGGTGGTTTCGGCACCGACGGAGCCCACGCGGAGCAATTCCCCAGCTTTCAAAGAAAGCTTTTGGGATTGCTACCACACATGTGTGGTCCTCTTCCCGCCCAAGGGTGCCATCTTGCTCAGTCTCCCTTTTCCCACAGAGCACTTCGGACACACGTCCTCGTCCCTCGGAAAAAGTTTCCTTTCCTCACCTTAACAGGCTCTCTTTTCTTTTTTCCAGTTGCACCGGTCCTCTATCTGTCCTCCCCTTGCTCTCTTTTGGTGCTTACGGAGATACCTTTTATAAATGTTTTCTTCCTGGGCTTCGCGCCCTTTTTTTCTCTCAACCACTGACCGTGTGGGTCTTCAACCTCGCATGGGGCCGTTTTTGCCCCCATGGCCACCGGGTTTAAAAAATGTGATAGATGCTCTAGGAACATATCGCTTACGGACACTAATGACTGTTGTCTACGGTGTCTGGGAGCCGACCATGACCCAGAGCTCTGTTCGTTCTGTAAGAAAATGTCCTCTAAGGCCCTGCTCAGCCATAAGCAGAAGTCCGAAGGCATTTTTCAAAAGGCTGCCTCGGAGTCCCCGGTGGCACCCTCGGTTGTCTCCCCTCCGGTGGGATCTCCCCCTGCGGCACCGCGTTCTAGGTGGCATTCTGGCCAGGGGTCCCCTGAGGTGGAACAATGCAAAAAGAAGAAGGCCTCGAAGTTGCTGTCTGGGACCCCCGACATGCGCAAGCGCTTCTGCGCCCGGTCGCTTAGCCCCCTTCAGCATTCCCGAGAGTCGGTCAAGGAGCAGCCCTGCAAGGTACCTCGCAGAGAAATGGAGGCTTCGGCAAAGACTCCCAGTCTCCTGAGGGCTGTCCCGGTGAGGACCACCTCTCCTCCTCGACGCCCGATCAGGTGAACCCAGTATCGGCGTCCCAGGGCCCCACGCCCGCGTGGGAATCCTGTATGCTGGCACTGAAACGCGTTTCTGCATTCATTGCTCCCAGCAGGCGCTCACAGCCAGCTTTGCTGACTTGCACCCGGAGACCGCGGGTCCCTCGCATGGGACACCCAAATCCGTCCAGGAAACCCCCAAGAGCCATGGGTCTCGTGAGGGTCCTCGACATCGGTCTTGCTTGCTCTCCCATTCTTCGGGGGCGAGATCATCCAGGGCCTCCGGCTCCAGGCCATCGGACAGGGCGAACCACCCAGCTCGGATCCCTCTACTGACTTCTCGGACTGGGAATTCGATGGGTACACATCCCCAGAGACCCACACCCACTGGGATCTTCCATCGGAACCCTCGCCACCTGGTCTCCAGCGGCGTTCACCACCCGAGGATTCCTCCTTTTTGGTGTTTATTCGGGACATGGCTCGGGCTCTCAACCTGGTTACCCAGGCCGAGGAAGACCCTCATGCTGAAGAACTTGATATTCTTCAATATGAGGCCCCGCCCAGGGAATCCCTCACCGTGCCGGTGCCACCGATCCTCTCCCGGCTATTGCTGCGCATGGGGGAGGCCCCAGCCTCTGTTCCCATTGTGAACAAGCGCCTTGACACAATGTACAAGGTGCAGTGAGGGCCAGGCTTCCGGAAGACCCAACTTCCACACACCTCGATGGTGGTGGAATCGGCCATGAGGAAGCATAAAAGCCCGAAGTCCCATTCATCAGTCCCGCCGGGCTGAGAATCGAGAGCCCTTGATGCCCTGGGCCACAAGGCCTATCAAGGTTCCATGCTGTCTTGTCACATCCAGGCATACCAATTATATATCGGTATGTTGCTCCGCGACTTGGCAAAAGAACTTGGAGGTTTCTCCATGGGCCTCGAGGGCGAGCCCCTCGATAGGTTTCGCACCCTGTTGAAATCTGTGGCTGATTGCTCCAAGTATATCTCCCAAGCCTCCTACAGTGGCTTTGAGACATCAGCTCAGGTGGTGGCCGCAGGCATCGGAGCTCGCCGCCAGGCTTGGCTTCAATCTTCGGATTTGGAGCAGTGGGTGCAGGAGAAGCTCCTGGACGTGCCCTGCCTCGGCGAACAACTTTTTGGTAAGCCGATGGAGGAGAAGGCTGCGGAGATTGAGACGGAGTATGTTACTAGAACCCGTCTCTCCCACAAGACCTCTACACAGTCTTGGAAGAAGCAGTCTGCCACGAAGCCCTTCTTCCCCAGGAAAGGCCTCCAGAACCGCGGCTACCCGCCATACCCGGCTACTCCCGCACTGACCACTCCTGCGCAGGGGAAGCCCAGCCAAAGTCATTGTAAACCAAAGGGCCCGAAGACCCAGACGCTGGCTCCCCCACAACCCCCTCAGGGGTTTTGACGCCAGCGGCATAGCCCCTCGCCCTCTGGCGACACAGCAGCCAGTGGAGGGGCGCCTGTCCTGTTTCGCCCCGTCATGGGCGCTTATGACCTCAGACACCTAGGTCATCTGGGAGGTCTATCGCCTCCGCTTCGACAGGCTTCCACCCCCTTTCTCCCCGGTGGAGCCTCCTTGACTGGCCGCACACCAGCTTTTGCTGCAGCAGGAATTACACTCCCTCCTTGCCCAACGTCTCTTGGGCTACATGGCCTTGACCGTACATGTGGTTCCTCACTCCCGCCTGCACATGCGGATGACCCAGTGGTGTCTCAGCTCCCAATGGAGTCAATCCCTCGGACACCTCAGAGACCCTGTCAGGTTTCTTCCCGACCTTCGTTTGTCCCTGAACTGGTGGCAAAACCCCCGCAACTTCCTGCGGGGATCGCCCTTCCAGGCCCCACAGCACGATGCGGTACTGACCACGGATGCTTCCCTGTTAGGGTGGGGAGCCCATTGCGGGTCTCTGCACGCAAGAGCAGTGGTCGCCTGTGGAGGCTCAACAGCAGATAAACCTGCTCAAGCTCCGGGCCATCCGGTGGGCCCTGAGGGCCTTCGAGAATGTCCTCAGTGGGGAGAATGTTCTGGTGCAGACCGACAACCTGGTAGCGATGTTCTACATCAACAAAGACGGGAGCACGGGGTCGTGCTCCCTCTGCAGGGAAACAGTCCTCATCTGCTCTTTTGCCGTCCGGCGGAGGATGTCCCTCAAGGTGATGTATCTCCCGGGTCAGGAGAATGGCCTGGCAGACATGCTCAGCAGAATCCTTCGCCCCCACGAGTGGCGCCTGGATCCCAGAGTGGCAGGATGGCTTTTCCTATGCTGGGACACTCCAGCGATAGACCTCTTCGCCAGCCCCCAGAACACACAACTCACTTGCTTCTGCGGCCCGTTGCCGCACCCGAGTATGGAGGGCCCCATTGCATTTCTCCTGGACTGGTCCTCCAGTCTCCTCTATGCATTCTCTCCTTCCTTGAAAAGACTAAAGAATGCCAAAAGAATATATAGTTGTCCTTTATCGACTATAGCAAGGCTTTTGACTGTATAAACCATGAGAAACTCTGGGCCACATTAAGAAACATGAACACCTGATTGTTCTCTTGCACAATCTGTACATTGATCAAGAAGCAACAGTTTCGAATAGAACAAGGAGAAACAGAAGGGTTTAAAATAAGCAAAGGTGTAAGACAAGGCTGCATACTTCCCCCCTACCTGTTTAATTTTATGCAGAACAAATCATCAGAGAAGCAGGATTGTATGAAGACAACAGAGGTGTGAAGATTGGTGGAAGACTCATCAACAACCTTCGCTATGCTGATGATGATACATTACTGGCTAAAAGTGAAGATGATCTGAAACACTTGCTTCTCACGATCAAAAACATAGTCTTAAAATGGGTTGGCACCTTAATGTAAAGAAAACAAAGATCATGACAACTGGCAAAATCAACAAGTTCATCATTGAAGGAGAAGAAATAGAAATTGTGGACAACTTTAATCTACTTGGATCAACTATCAATAAAGAAGCAACAAGCAGTCAAGAAATCAGACAATGCATTGCTCTTGGCAGAATGTCTATGAAAGACCTAGACAAGATTCTCAAGAGCAGAGATGTCTCTCTCCAAAGATTCGATTTGTTCAAGCCATGGTATTTTCAATAACATCATATGGATGCGAAAGCTGGACAGTGAAAAAGATAAACAGGAAGAAAATTGATGCCTTTGAATTATGGTGCTGGTAGCAAATACTGTGTATACCATGGAATGCCCGAAGAACAAACCAGTCAGTAGTAGAGGAGATCAAACTTAAGCTTTCTTTAGAAGCTCAGATGACAAGACTTCGACTTTCATACTTTGGACACATCATGCGAAGAGAGAGATCAATAGAGAAAGATATTATGCTTGGCAAGATAGAAAGTCAACGCAAAAGAGGAAGGCCAGCAATGAGATGGATCGATACAATAACAGCAGCTACGTGTGCCAGTCTGTCAACAAAGAGCCGCCTGACTGAAGACTGAACACAATTTAGGACAACTATCCAGAGGGTCGCCATGAGTCGACACTGACTTGACAACACTTAACAACAACAATCATGTCTGTAGGGTTGTTAGGTCTATGCAGAAACAGCCCCCTCCATCATCATGACCTACAGTGTAATTGAGACAGATGATACAAAAATGAGGTTTTAGAACATGTTTTTATTAGCAATAACAGGATTAAATCAAGAATGCTGTGGTCAGAGAGGGCCAGATGTAAGATTTTAGAGCAGTCTCAGAAGAGTGGACTTTGGGCTGGGTTTGAATATGGCCAGAAGTGGGGCAAGATGAAACCCTTGCCTGTGATATTCACTAGCTTTAGCTCAGTATGGTCAGTATCACTCTAGAATGCAAAGGCTTTCCCTTTTGCCAGTGCAGATGATTTCAACTGCACCAGACTTTGAAAATGAGAAAACCCTTAAGAAAAACAAATGATCAACAGTTGATATGGATTTTCACCAAATAATAAACACTAGCACACATGGAAAAGGTAGTATTCTTGACATGATCTTCTTGCCAAATGTACTCCGCCAACTCTATAACCCCACCTCCCTAAATTGCACACCGATCCCATGGTCAGACTATTACCTCATTAACTTTAATATCACAATAAACAACACATCAGTTAAACAAATACCAACTAACGCACCAACCTCAAGATTTAAAAAATACAATGAAGAAGAATTCCTAGACCTCATAATTCCTAACTTATCAACCTCACCACTAAACCTAGACGCAACAGTAACTAACTGGCACAAAACTGTAAATAACGCTGCAGCTAAAAAACAAATAACTAAGAAAAACACGCATTCTAAAGTTGGTCAAACCCCCTGGTACAACAAGGATTTAAAACTAATGAAAAAGAATTTAAGGAAAGCCGAATGTAAATGGAGGAAAAATAAAAACACAATTACAAAAGATTTATACCTCACGCTCCTTAATAAGTATAAAGACGCAATAAACAATGCCAAGAAAAATTACCATGCCTCCATCTTAAATAATGCAATAAATAGACCCAGAGAACTCTTCTCAATAGTCCAAAAACTGACAAATAATATTCACAACTCCAGCAACAAAATCACAGATATTACCCCACAGACATTGGCAAATTATTACATGAACAAAACAACATCTCATCCCCCACTACCTAAACCAGTGAATACTTCTCAAACACTTAACACAGACGAATGGTCTACATTCCAACCCCTAACCAAGGTTGAGCTCAAGAACATTATTACAAACATTAATACAACAACCTCACTAATTGACCCTTGTCCAGTAACCTGGATAAAAAACTCTCTACCTATACTCTCTCAATTCATCCTCCCAATAATAAGTCTATCCCTAAAAAATGGATACCTACCCCCTACACTAAAACACGCACAGACCCGCCCAATTCTAAAAAACACTACCCTTGACAAATCATCACCTAAATCCTACAGACCCATATCGAGTATTCCGTTTATGGCAAAATTAAGTGAAAAAGCCGTACAAATTCAAACACAAGAGTACATTGATAGCTCAGCCCCACTTGATGACCAGCAGTATGGGTTTCGCCACAGACACGGAGTAGAGTCACTCCTAACAGCTCTAATTGATACACTTGTAAGGGGAATAGACAACTCAAAACAAGCATTCCTACTCATATTCATTGATGTCTCCGCAGCCTTCGACAGTGTTCACCACTCAACAATGATTAATAAACTTAGGCAAATAGGTATAAAATCTACTGTTCTAAAATGGTTTACCTCTTATCTAACAGACCGAACTCAAACGGTACAAATCGGTAATCTCACCTCAAAAACATACAACCAAGAACTAGGCCTTCCACAAGGTTCAGCACTGTCAGCGTTACTATTTAACATATACTTAAAACACATTTGTAAAATCTTTAAAAAATTCAACGTCCACTATCACCTATATGCGGACGACATTATGATGTATGTCCCTTTCAAAATACCAAATATCCCTATACAACTCATTAATGATTGCCTCAATGAAATAAACACCTGGCTAAACGAAAACAATCTGTACATCAATCACTCAAAAACAGAAGCTTGTGATAAGGAAGCTTATCATAGCTCAGGTAGGAGCTATAAAAAAGATGATGTGACTCTGAACAAGCAACCTGTCAGTTCTGGTAGAAGCAAGAAAACAGAGTTTTCACATAAAAGACTACCAGTCCCAGAATGCACCAGGTTTCCAGCAGCCATGAGAGGGGCTGAAGTGAGGAAATGTGTGTGCAATCGAGAGCTATGAGGTAATCCCTAAGCACTCATCTCAAAGGGCAGGGCCTGATTCAACACAGCTGCGCTGTGTTAGGGAGCAGCACACATTAGAACAGGATAAGAGTAGAGCTTATTCTTCAGGAAACAGTTTCAGCTACAGAGGGAGGAAGAGATACAGAGACAGCAACGGCCACAAGCACCAGTATCACCTGGAGAAACAGAAGCCAAGCCAAGCAGATAGAGAGAGAAGGAAACTCTCTGGAAGGAAGAGAAGAAAGGCCATTGGAAGGTCTGGGAGATTCCAAGGCAGTACTCATACTGGGAGGTATTCCAAAAGCCAGCAGAGTCCATTGGACTGGATTCAGCCAGAGGAATGGAGTGGCAGAGATAGGAATCACCAGTGGCTACCTGGAAGAGAGAAGACTGCACGTGGAAGGGACTTTCAGACCAAGGCCAGAAGGTATGTGAGAGGAGATCCAGTGTCCAGGGATCAAGATTGGAAGGCTGGACATCAGAATTGGATTACATATTGGCCAGGCTTTACAGAGAGGAATTATGATGGCAGGAGAGGCTCAGGTATGAACACTGATCCAGACCCTATCTATAATAGAGAATGGCAGCAAGGGAATAAGCATTCTCATGATAGTGCCTTAATGAAAGACTCATCTGTGCCAATGTATGATATTGACCCTATGATTGTTGATGCAGGGGGAAATACAGCAGATGAAACTATTTACATGGACTGTTCTTTATCTAAATGCTATTGCTAGTTTTCTATGAGCAAACACATCAGCCATCACAAAGAAACCTAACTTTGTTCTTTATTTCCACTGCAAACAGCTCTTAAAGCAGGATTTGGGCTCACACAGTAGCAGCCAGCCAGCTAAAGGCTTTCAGCTGGTCCATTGATAGTAATTAGGGCTGCACCTGATTGTGTGTGTGAACAAGGGAGAATCACTGCTGAGATCTGCATGGAAAATAAGCAGAAGTTAACCTAACCAGCAAAGTTTATTCTTTTCTTTGTGCCTTGGTATTTGGTAATTATTTGCTAAGAAAACATTAGCTAATTGCCTGACAAGCTGAAGGTTGTTTTCTGGTTTATTTTGTGATTTTTGTTATCCATTTTAAACACTGCAAGCAAGTAACCTCATTTATAGTGCTATCAAGCATACATGTGCTGGGTGAATTAAACCCCATCAATAAAAGAAGTATTTTATTGATCTTACCACTTGGTTTCACAACTCAAATTATTGTCATCAGCTGTGTTTGGGAGTGAATGAACTACAAGACCCACAATACCTTGCTAGAATCATATGAATATATGCATCGTCAAGATTGTGTAAGTTCTCACCCTAGGCAGCCGTCTGACAAGCTCTAATAGTAACCAAAAGTACAACGTTCATTCCCCCATCACACATTACATTGCAGAATAACGATATCAAACTAAAATCTGAAATACGTTACTTAGGCGTTATACTGGACAAACACCTCAGCATGGACACACATGTAAGAAATATAACAAAAAAAGTTTACTTTAAACTGAAAATATTAAAGCAACTCCGCCCCCTAATGCACGTACAGGATTTTCAACGAATCATACAAGCTATTATAACCCCCATTTCGACTTTGCAAATCAAATCCTACTTGGTGTAACTAAGCAAGCCTTAAAAAAACTTCAGTTAGCACAAAACGCGGCAGCAAGGACCATTACGAAGGCCCCACCTTTCCAACATATAACCCCGATTTTAGAATATTTACACTGGCTCCCGATTCAAAGTCGAATAGAATACAAAACTCTCTTAACCACATACAAAGCCATAATTAAAACAGCACCCCCGACCATAAATAACCTCATCAAAATAGAATCCACCCATAATCTCCAAAGGAGAGACCAGTTAAATAAACTAACACCAAAAGAATTCATTAGGGCCAAAAAATCCACAAACAAGAAAGCCTTCTCCCATGCAGCCCCCATCTTGTGGAACACAATCCCAATAGAATTAAGACAATTACCTGAAATCATGGAGTTTAGGAAAAAACTTAAAACACAACTATTTACAATGCACTATGGATCCGTGACAAACTCACCACTCACCTCTCAGCTAGATAAAGGATAATCCTACTCCAGATAATACATTTTTCAACAAAGGAATGAAGTACTGCAACCATAAAACAATGTATTGAGGACACTTGTATAACAAATAACTCTGTATATAGTTAAATTCTGTTCATTTGTACATAGTTCACTAACTGTTAATTGTTACCTGTAATTTCCAAGTTTCTAATTGTTATATGTAAAAACAGCTCGCTCTGTTTATTGTTGTTCTATGGGAACCGCATCTGATCAATGGAAGGAGCGGTATATAAAAAATCTGTTAATTAAATTAAAATTTAATTAATTAAAATGTAGAAGACAAGAAACTGTGCAGAGTTCAGTACTGCACAGGAGCCAGACTGTTCTGGTGTCTCAGAGGCAGTACTGCAGAGGGACCTTGGTTTGAATCTATTGGGGAGGGAATATTGCAGAGGAAGCATTCACAGTCCCTGAGGAAGGAAGTCTGTTATAAAATGGTGATGTCTTATGACCAGATTTAGGACCCATAATTGCGGTGTTCTGTACACCTTTCTGAAGACTCTCACTGACTAGGCTAAAAATGTAAGTTGGGAGAGAATATTAAATCACCAGGTAATTGCGAATGAAGGCTCATGGCATGAAATTCCAGCCCTGGTTCTGAATAAGCTGAAAGCCCAAGGGAGCAGGAGGAAACCGCATAGGTAAAAAATATATATATATGGGAGCATTAGCCTTTTTGTAAAAATTGCTCCTGCATTGAATTGGATCCCAGTAAGAACGTCCACATTTAAATGCAGAGAACCACCTAGTGTTAACTGCCATTTCTGATCTATTTCAGGAGGTCTTCAAAAAATCGACGCAAGGCAGAACGGAAAAGGCACAGCTTAAAGGAGGGAAGTCCCTTGGAGGATTTGGCCCTCCTGGAGGCCCTGAGAGAAATCATCTGTTCTGTGGAAAAACTGAAGGGTAAGTCCCTAAAGGCAAAGATGTTCATCCTGGTTTTGGTATTAAGTAGCAAGAGTGTGGTAAACTTACTTTGAAAAACAGTATTTTGGAGGTACTGTGTTTTAATCTCAATGATGTGTAGTCACAAAGCTACATTAAGAAGACTTGATGAGTAAAGTTAGTTCTCCAGGAACAAGCAGGGAGTCAGTTCTCACATATGGGTGATGTCAGCACCGATAGAGCCCCTATGGAAGCATCTCCCCAGCTTTCAAAGAAAGCCTTTGGGAGATGCCACCACACATGCATGGTTCCCTTCCTGCCTAAGGGTGCCATCTTACCCAGTCTCTCTTTTTCCATGGAGCCAAACAGACATTCGTCATCTTTCCCTGGAAAAAAGTTGATATTTTTGTGCATAAAACTTCCCTTCTTTCTCCAGTTAGCACCCGTCCCTTTCCCACACAGTTGCCCCGGCATCGAGTCTCAGAACCGTTTTTAGTTTTTCTTCCAGCGCGGTTTTGCACACTTTTCTAACCGCTGGCTGCGTCGAGGGCTGGTGCACAAAGAACATGTCCCTAATTTAACAATTGCTGCTTCTGTTGGCTAGATGCCAACCATGACCCAAAGGTTTGCGCCCTGTGCAAAAAGATGTCTGCAAAGGCCATCCAAAGTCGTCGGCAGAAGAAAGACGACGTCTTCCACAGGTCAGATTTTGCCCCAGTATCCCCGGTAGTCTCATGCTCTAAGGCCCCGCTCGGATCCTCAGAATTTTGTAAAGTCCCTATGGGGTCTGATTGGGCCCGCGGACAAGAATAAGAAGAAATCCTCAAGGACCTCATCCTGGGAATTGGACACACACAGCAAGTCCCATGCCAGGTTTGTTCCACAGCCCCGGAGGGTATCTGAGGAGTCAGAGCAGAGTTCCTGGCGAAGGTGCCAAGAACAGATGCCAAGGCCTCCAGTGACGGATCACAGACCCCCGAGGCCTGTCCCACTGATGCCGGATGCGGTCACCCTGGTGTCTATGTCAAAGGCTGCACCTCCTGAGTGGGAAGCCAAGATGATGGCATTGGAACACAGTGTTACTGCCTTCCTTGCCTTGCGTCAGGTGTCGATGCCTGGCCCCACTGAGGCTCACGCCAAGCCCGCAGAGACCTCAATATTGAGGACTCCCCAGACTGTCGAGATAATCCTCGTGAGCGCCAATTCTCGGCGAGGGTCTTGATCCCGCTTCCAGTCCTCGGGACTGAGATCCTCTCCGGCAAGCGCTTGTGGCTCCGGCCAAGCAGCCGCCGTGGGTCACCAGACCCTACCCGAACCAGACGCTTCAAGCACCATCTGACCTAGCATCTTCAACAGACTACTCAGACTGGGAGTCCAAGGACGATGCTGCTTCCCCGGTGTAAACACCGCAATCTCCCCTCGGACCCATCTCCCCTGGCTTTGCGGCACTGGTCCCCACCCAAGGACACATCGTTCGAGTTTGTCCAGGATATGGTGAAAACCTTGTCTCTCACCACGGAGTCGGAGGAGGACCTCACATGGAGGAGCTTGAAATCCTCCAGCATGAGTCTCCACCTGAGGCCCTGTCGTCCCCATCTCTGCCATCTTTGGGCGGCGACTCCTTCAGATGTGGGAGAGACCGGCATTGGTGCCAGTAGTTAGCTGACGTCTTGACACCATGTACTGGATCCAGCGGGGCCCTGGCTTTTGGAAAGCACAACTCCCTCACACCTCTATGATGGTAGAATTGACCATGCGTCGGCAGAAAAGCCCGAAAACTAACTCCTCCGTGCCCCCAGGCAGGGAATCCCGCACCCTTAATGCCTTTGGATACAAATGCTACCAGGGCTCGATGCTGCGTTGCCGAATCCAATCCTATCAGCTGTATATTGGCATGTATCTCCGAGACCTAGCAAAAGAACTCAAAGGTTTCTTGATTTGAAGTCAAATACTCTTTGTCTCGTCTATCTTAGCTAGATTATAAACACCACAGAGCAGGAACTGTCTCATATGTCTTTATGGCGCTATGTACCCCTGTAGCACTATATAAATAATTTAATAGTAGCAGCAGTGGGGCCCATCTGATCTATAAATTGTAAATATGTTTTTAAGTACCCTGTATGTAGCTGCGATATTCAATCAACTGTAAATCCTGTAACACCATGCTTGCTGTGCACTATCTCCCCTCCCTAATCGAAATGTACATACTCTAATTACCGGCCGGTACAGCCAACTCTCCCATGTATAGCAACCACTGCTGATCACTGGAAGCAGCGGGATACAAATGTACGTTAAATAAATAAATAAATACTCCATTTACTTCTTTCAGTTTATTGCAAAAAAACCCATTTTTTGCTTTATTATGTTATTTTTTGGTGTTTCTCTTGTAACTGCAGTAACCGTTTTGGAGGTGGCACTTTTTCCACAACTTATTTGAATGCCATTACTGTTAGTATTTTCAAATTACGTGCATAGTTAATAATCATGCTTTTAAAGTAACTAGCATATACAGTTTTCTCCTTGTTCTGAGCAGGTAGACTAATGCAATGAAGGAAATCTTTCTCTTTTTACTATTCAAAATGCACACATAATGTGGTTAGATTTTATATCTAAATTGAATGCTTTATTCAACTTAAATGCACAGTTTGGGAGACTATAGTATGTAATTCACCATTTGTACTCTTCAGTCTTCTTTAGAAGAGACTCTTGGGGTAAACTAATGTTTGTTTTATGACATGACAGCTACTTCCTTTGGGAGATGATTCTCATTAGGCACAGAATTTCAATTTGTGGAGTTACTTCACGGAAGTGTTTGTGACTGTGCTCATCAGTTCTTTCAAATTCATATCCAGGGGGAGGGAGATGAGTAGCTTGCAGGACAGATTTCAGCTTTCTTGGGTGTGTAGTCTGCACGATACAGGGTGCCACTTTCAAAAGGAACTGAAGTGGAAATCACCTCCAGCGATTCCAGACCCTCATGAAGTGCGTTGGGGAGTGCTCGAAGTACATGTCTTGAACTGCCTATGACAGCTTTGGGTCCGAGAGGGTTGCTATCATAGGCATTGGGACAGGGTCTTAGTGTCCTGTCAGCTAGTGGAGTCACTCAAGTGGTGGCAGGACACAGCACATGCAGGAGGCATTCCCTTCCAGCTTCCAAATCCCCAGAGGGTTTTCAACATGGATGCGTCCCTACGGGGCTGGGGTGCCCACTGCGAGGAACTGCGCATGCAGGGCAACTGGTCCCTAGTGGAGAGCCAGCAACAGATCAACCTGCTGGAGCTCAGGGCCATTTTTCTGGCAATCAAGGCCTTCCACAACTGCTTGCGGAACCAATCGGTGCTAGTTCAAATGGACAGCCAGGTCGTGATATTCTACCTGAACAAGCAGGGGGACACAGGGTCTCCGTGCCTGTGCCAGGAGGCAGTAGCCCTCTGCTCATATGCGATTTGTTCAGGGATTGCTCCTCAGGACGGTCTACCTTCTGGGCCAAGACAGTGCCCTAGTGGACAGGCTGAGCAGGGTCCTCCAGCCGCACAAATGGCGACTAGACCCCAGAGTGGCACAGCGGCTCTTCTGACTATGGTGAACCCCAAGTCTGGACCTCTTCACCAGCCTGACCAATGCTCAGCTGCCCCACTTCTGCTGTCCCTAACCGCATTCATTCCGGGTAGCGGCAGACGCTTTTCTCATCTCATGGTCAGAGAGCCTTCTGAATGCTTTCCCTCCCACACCACTAATTGTCCAAACCCTTTTCAAGGTCATGCGGGATAAGGCCTCCATGATCCTGGTGGCCCCGCGGTGGCCCAGGCAGCCTTGGTTTCCCCTGTTGCTCCGCCTCTCGACAGAGCTCCCGGTCCCTCTGGGCAATTCCCCGGGGCTACTGACTCAGGAGGAGGACTCCTTTCTTCACTCAACCTGGGTCCCTGTTGTTAACAGCATGGCTGCTAAACGGGTAGCTTGGCATCCTTCAACCTCCCAAGGGAGATGGAGGAAGTCCTCCTGGCCTCTCATAAGAACTCCACGAGACAGGCCTATGCCATCAAGTGGTGCAGATCCTCAGTATGGTGTGTAAAGCAACAGGTTGACTTGTTCTCTTGCCAGGTGCACACGGTGCTATAGTACTTGCTTCACCTTTCGCAAACCGGACTAAGTCCAACTCCATCAGAGGGCACCTGAATGTGCTCTTGGCATACCATCATTCCATAGAGGGCAAACCTCTTTCTGCGCATCCCCTCATTACCTGATTTATGCGGGGTCTTCTGTTCTCTAAGCCTCCCATCTGCCCGCCCCCAGCAGAATGGGACCTGAACGTGGTTCTGATGCAGTTCACCAAGCCACCTTTTGAACCTCTGGCTACCTGCCATTTGTGTTATCTCTTCTGGAAGGTCGTCATGGTGGCGCTCACCTCTGCCTGCAGAGTCAGCGAACTTCAGGCCTTGGTGGCCGAGTCACCTTACACCAGATTCTTTTTTATATTTACATTTTTTATTAGAGTCCTATTCAACTCAATTACATACACAATTAAACATGCACAAATCACATTTAAGAACGTTTACAACTTATACCATTTAGCACATATTCCCCCCCTCCCCAGTCCTCCTTTCTCCACCCTTCCACCCCCCCCCCCCCCCTGCAGGTACACCAACATACCCTGCCATTCACTGTCAAACTTAGACCACCTCTGTTTGTGAATTGCGGTCAATTTTTCCATTAAATAAATGTGACGGAGCCTATCCTCACAGTGCTCCACTTGAGGCAGCTCCACCTGTTTCCACCTATAGGCTACTTCAAATCTCACCGCACTGAGACAGGCCATGATTTGCTTCCTTCCTTTCTGCGGGCCGCCTCCTCTCCACCATCCAAATAGAAAATTTCCGGGTCCCTCCTTATTTCCACTCCCACCACCCGCTGTATCCACCTCTGAATCTCTGCCCAAAAAAGTTGCATCCGTGGACATGTCTGCCAAACATGGAACATGGACCCCTCCTCCCCACAATTCCTCCAGCACTCCTTTGCCACTGCCGGGAACATCCTATTCCACCTCACTGGTGTGTATTACCATCTCATTATAACTTTATGCCAGTTCTCCCTAATAGCCACCGATATGGGTAGTTGACGAGCTTGATCCACAATAGCTTTCCACTGTCGGATATCTAGTGTTCTACCTATCTCCTTTTCCCAAGCCAGCATATATCCAGTTTTCCCCTCCCGTTTCCATCCCCTCACTGCCTTGTATAACATCGATATCAGCCCCCGAGTCCGCTTTTTCCCATACCATATCGTTTCAAGATTAGTATAGTCCCACTGTAACCCTTCCTTGCCTAATTTTTGCCGTAAATAATGAAGCAACTGTCTATAATGAAATTCCCGCCCCTAGTTGGTGCTTGTCTTGCAGCTCCTCAAATGGGTCCCAGTCTCCCCCATCTATAAACTGATAGAACCACCTTAGGCCTTCTCGCTCCCACTGTTTAAATATCCCTCCCTCTTGCCCTGGAATGAAATCCCCCATGTAACACAAAGTTTGTATCACCAAAAAACGGGGTCCCCGACTAAGCCCCTCACTCTGTCCCAAATCCGAAGGACATGGCCCACATGGGTTCTCGTGGGTCTGGGATCCCCGCTCCCGCCTACTCATCCACGGAAGTGCCTCCAGAGGCCATCCCATAATCCCTGCTTCCTCCAAAGCCACAAAAGTCTTCCTCTCTCCAATCCATCAAGTGTCTAATCTGGGATGCCCAGTAATAGGCCTGTAGGTCCAGAACCCCCAGTCCTCCTGAGACAAATACATTACTGCCCAGGCAGTTCTCGTAAGCCTTTTCCTCCAGATAAAGCGGAATACTTTCCCTTGGAGCTCTCGCATATACCCCAACGGGATTGCTATGGGGAGAGCCTGGAAGTACTAAAGCACCTTGGGAAGAATGTTCATTTTAACCACTGCTATACGGCCCATCCACGATGTTTCCATATTCATCCACTCCCTCAGATCTTGGCTCACTATTCTCCACAACTGGGGATAATTTGCCTCATGTAAGCTCTGGGGGTGAGCTGTTATTTGTACCCCCAGATATTTAATGGCCTTCCGCGCCCACTTAAATGAATACTTTTTCTTTAGCCGATCTAACTCTGCACCCCCGATATTGATATTAAGTGCCTCTGTCTTGTCCATATTCATCTTAAAGCCTGATACCGTGCCATACTGCTCAATCACATCCATTACTCTCGCCAATGTTTCCTCCGGCTGCGTTACCATTAAAAGAACATCATCTGCAAATAGAGATTTTGTGCTGTCTCCCCTCCACCAATAAGCCCCGGATTCCCTCGTCCATTCTTATCATCTGTGCAAGGGGTTCCATTGCTAATGCAAAGAGCAATGGAGAAAGTGGGCACCCCTGTCGCGTGCCGCATTCTAGTTTGAATGCCTCAGAATATCTACCATTAATTTGCACCCTAGCCTGGGGTTTATTATATAGGGCCCGCACCCAATTTAAGTAGTTAGACCCAAAACCCATCTTATGCATCACTGCAAACAAAAAGGGCCAGCTAATGCAATCAAATGCTTTTTCAATATCAGTGAACAGCACCATCATTTTTACCTGCTGTTGACGTGCCTCCCAAATCACATCTAACACTCTCTTGATATTATCTGAGGCTTATAAAGCCCATTTGGTCTATATCAATGAGAGAGGGCAACCCCTGTGCCAATTGATTAACCAGCACTTTCGCCAAGATCTTCACATCCGTATTAAGCAACGATATTGGATGATAGGATCCACAACACAAAGGATCCTTCCCTATCCTTGGTAGCACTGTGATACCAGCTGTCAGCATTTCTGGAGACAATTGTCCACCCTCTCCCAGTATCCCATTAAATATCCTCTCCAAGACCTCCTCTCTGAAAATCTTTTAAAAAATATTAGTCAACCCATCTAGTCCCAGTGCTTTACCTGAAGGCATTTCCTTAATCACCTTCTCAATTTCTTCTCGGTGTATATGCCCCCATTTCCTACCCTACCCTAGGTAGTTCTAGCTTCTCCAGAAATTCCTGTATACTGGTTGTTACCCTCCCCTCTTCTTGTTGAGCGTACAATTCAGAATAGAATTGACAAAATCGATCTCCAATTTGCTTTCCTGTCCGCAATAAATCACCATTCCTTCCCTTAATCACCACTATGGAATTCGCTATCTCCCGTTTCCTAAGTTTACAGGCCAGCAATCTCCCCGCTCTATCTCCCCACTTGTAAAACCTCTGTTTCACCTTCTCCATTTGAAAGGCAATGGACTCGAGTTGCAATTTATGTAATTCCATTTTTAATTACATAGTAACATAGTATATGACGGCAGATAAAGACCAGTCTCTGGTCCATCTAGTCTGCTCAGTAAGATAGCTAGAGTGGTTGTAACTGCAGCTGTGTGCAGGTCACCCCCCTCTATGCCTGTGTTTAGGGTTGTACCTGCTGCTCCATGCAGGTCAACCCCCCTCTATTTATTGAAGTATAAAAGATATTTAAGTTTGCTTTGACTTCATCCTCTTGCTAGAAAGGGATCCACCGTGTCTATCCCATGCCATTTTGAATTCAGTTACTGTATATGCCTCACCATCTTCATCGGGAGGGCATGCCAAGCATCCACCACTCTTTCAGTGAAAAAGTATTTCCTGGTGTTGTTGTTAAGTTTACCGCCTTGCAGCTTTATCATATGCCCTCTAGTTTTACAGCTTCCCTTTCTTTGAAAAAAGTTTATTTGTTCTTTGATATCCTTTAAGTATCTAAAGGTCTGTATCATATCTCCCCTGTCCCTCCTCTCCTCTAGGGTATACATATTTAGATCTTAAAGTCTCTTCTCATACATCTTCTGGTGCAGGCTCCATATCATTTTGGTTGCCTTCCTTTGAACCGTTTCAAATCTTTTTGTATCCTTTGTGTGATATGGTCTTCAAAACTGAACACAATACACCAAGCGAGGCTTCACCAATGACTTGTACAGGAGCTTTAATACCTCCTCCTTGATTCAAATACTTCAATTTCCAAGCCATACCTTGTATATTGTATTGCTTTGTGGCTTTCTTAATCTCTTCATGTAACTGCTCTTCCTTTTCCTTCCTGTTCTTTTTAATCTTGGCTGCTCACATAATTAAACGCCCCCGATCACTGCTTTCATCCCCTCCCACATCCCGCACCTCACCATTACCATTCATCTGCCAATACTCCTGAAGGCACTTCTTGACATCTTTGACAACTTCTTCCCTCTTGAGGAGACTCTCATTCAACTGCCAGAAATGCATCCCCCCCCCCCCCCCCGCCCCTCTTGAACTTCCACCCACGTCGGAGCATGGTCTGACCACGTGATATTACCAATCGCCACCTCCCTCACTCTTAGCTCCCATAATTTATCCACTAGCAGATAATCGATCCGACTAAAGGCCTTATGTGGATGTGAGTAAAAGGTATATTCCCTACCCCCCCTATTGTGCACCCTCCAGACATCCGATAGATGAAATTTCCTAAGCAAGCCTTTCAGTATAAGTCAGCTTTTCGCATTTCCATCTCTCCCCCTCGCCTGTCTATCCCATCTGGGGTGTAATGCCAAATTGAAATCACCCCCCAGCACCAATTTCCCATGGACAGTTCAATCCAAGATCTCACAGACTTCCCTCCAGAAGGGGGCTTGTCCCAAATTAGGGAATAAGTGTTTGCCAAAGTTACCTGTTCTCCCATCAACTCACCAATAAGTATTAAGACCTTTCCGGCGTTGCCCCTAACTACATCCCCAACTTGTACGAGATACCCCCTCCACATCAAAATGGCCACCCCCTTCTCCCCGTTTCCCTTTAGCTCTCCCAAAATACTGTTGCGGGCTACAGGACAGTAAGCCCTCATCTTTACGTTTTAAATGGGTTTCCTGAACCAAGATAATATCCCTTTGTAACCTCTCTGCCTCCCTGAACAAGTGCCGTCTCTTCTACGGGCTATTCAGCCCTTTGGCATTTACAGTGCCTATTTATTCTCACCCTGACATCTGTTAGATATATGCTGGTGTGCCTCGTGTGACCCCCAAAAACCTCCCCCCTCCCCATTAACCAGTCACCACTGGGGGAACCTTCCTCTCATAGGTAGTGACATACTGCCCAGCTCCCTCCACTGCCGCTCATTCCCCACATCTCCCCCTTACCCAATGTATAGCTTCCTCCTCCCAAACACCCCATATCCCCCCTTCTCTTCCTCCTCTCTTTCTGCCCCTTTAAATCTTATACCACCCCCTCCCACTCCCAACTCGCTTCGTACTCCCCCTCACTATTAGTCCATATTGGACTATCAGGAATTTCTCAATCCTCCCACTATGCATTTGACTTTTAAACAACTGAACAATGTCCTCCAACAGACCCCCACCCCCTGCCTCCAACCCCCAGGGGATTCCATCCAAAGATAACATTAACAAATATCCTAAACTTAAACATCCTCACTAAGGAGAAACTCTTATAACAGTCCTCAAATATTATGCCGCCGAATCTGCTACACTGTCAGCTACTTGCGTCCACGACATCTCCGGTCCGGATGTTGAAAGCTGGGTCCGAAGCCAGTGCACTGTTGACATTTCCCTGTCCGAGCAGAATACTGGCCCTCTTCACTGTCCAACTTTGTAATATCTGCTCATACAGTGTCCTTGGCCGCATTGTCGTCTCCATTTTTCCCTTTTAATAGTCTGGCCAGCCTCTGACCATTGGTGGGTACTCGCTGGCATTTCAAGCCCACAGTCCTGGAGGTTGATCTCAAGCTCGCTTAGGCCGGGCCCAAGTGGCCCTCTGGGAGGTTCGGCACTCCAAGTTCTTTAACATACCCCATGCTTCTCCGCTGTTTTTCACACGCCTGGATACTCCTTTCACTGTAATGAGCAAACCGAAGGGGTACAGCCATTTATATCTCAGCCCTTCTCTCCTTAGGAATGCTGTCGCTTCTCTCAGTTCCCGGCAATGCTGCAAGGTTCCCAAGGACAAGTCCTGGAACAGCTCCAGGATGTTACCTTCCCACTGAAAACGCCTTAGCTTATGAGCGGCCATCAGGATCCACTCCTTTGTTTTATAGGAGTTCATGCACACCACTATATCTCGGGGCCGATTTTCTCGAATAGGGTCGAGCTCCTAGTGCGCTCGCTCTAGTTGTAGAGGCACCCCTTCTGCTGTGCTCTCCGGCTCTGCTGCTTTTAACAAAATCCCAAACGCTTCTGTAATTACCGCTTCACATTCTCTATATTTAGGGCCCTCTGGGATACCTCTCTCTGACATTGCACCTCCGTGAGTGATCCTCGAGATCTTCTGCCTTTTCTTTCAACAATTCTTGCGTTCACCTCGGTGCCATCGCAGCTTTTCACATGCCCTTTGATGGACAATCTATCTCCTCTCAACCACTTGTAGAGCATTTTATGAGAGGTCTTCTCTTAACTAAGCCTCCCATTAGGCATGGGATCTTAATCTTGTCCTTGGACAGCTCATGAAGCCTCCCTTCGAATCCCTAGCCACTACATCCCTGAAGTTTCTTTCTTGGAAAGTCATCTTCCTAATTGCCCTCACTTCTGCCAGACGCATCAGTGAGCTCCAGGCTTTAGTGGCTGACCCACCTTATACACGGTTTCACCATGACAAGGTAGTCCTCAGGACTCATCCCCACTTTATGCAGAAAGTGGTTTCACCTTTTCATTTGAACCAATCGGTTTACTTGCCTGTATTTCTTCCCTAGGCCTCATGCATTTAGTGCAGAAAGGAATCTACATACTCTGGATTGCATGCGTGCCTTGGCATTTTATCTTCAGAGAACTAGGCAGCACAGAAAGGCTTCACAGCTTTTTGTTGCCTTTGATTCCAGTCACCTCGGTCTACCAGTTTCTAAGAGAACACTCTCCAAGTGGATTGCAGACTGTATCTCTTTTACCTATGAGCGTAAAGGACTTTCTTTCGGAGGTCATGTCACAGCACACAGTGTGTGAGCAATGGCTGCCCCTATGGCAAATCTATGCTCGGTGGTGATTGATGAAATCTGCAAAGCAGCAACCTGGTCCTCTCTTCACACCTTTGCAGCCAATTATTGCTTGGACAAGGACTCCCATCGGGATGCCTTGTTTGGCCAGGCTGTTCTCCAGCATCTCTTTCAGACTTAGAACAACTCCTGCCCCCCGTCCTGGGTTTCGATACCAGAGATCCTTGGGAGGAAACATGACCCAATTCAGCCTGTGTTTCACTGCTCTCTCTGGGGTCATCTCCCTCGCATCTCCAAGCTAGGGAGTCCCATATGTGAAGACTACATTCCTGCTTGTTCCTGGAGATAGTCTAGTTACTCACCTGTGACAGGTGATCTCCGGGAACAGCAGGAATTGAGTCTTCACAACCCACCCTCCTCGCCTAGGAGTTGTATCTCTCTTTCTCTCTCTCTTTCTCTCCTTTTATCTCAGCTACAAACCCAACTGAGGAGGAAGAGTTGGAAAGGAGGGAAGGCAGCAGCGCAGGCACGGTGGGATGCTCCCAAAGGCTTTCCTATAGGACGCTGGGGAGCGTTCCTACGCGGGCTCCATCGGTGCCAGCGTCACCCATATGTGTAGACTCAATTCCTGCTGTTCCCGGAGATCACCTGTTATAGGTGAGTAACTATGCTTTCTCTAATGATCTCTCTCTTCGCATTATGTGTCCAAAGTATGAAAGTCGAAGTCTCGTCATCTGAGCTTCTAAAGAAAGCTTAGATTTTATCTCTAGTACTGACTAGTTTGTTCTTTGGGCATTCCATGGTATACGCAATATTCGCTGCCAGCATCATAATTCAAAGGCATCAATTTTCTTCCTGCCTATCTTTTTCACTGTCCAGCTTTCGCATCCATATGATGTTATTGAAAATACCATGGCTTGAATGAGTCAAATCTTTGTATGGAGAGAGACATCTCTGCTCTTGAGAATCTGGTCTAGGTCTTTCATAACTATTCTGCCAAGAGCAATGCATTGTCTGATTTCTTGACTGCTTGTTGCTTCTTTATTGATAGTTGAGCCAAGTAGGTTAAAGTTGTCCATGATTTCAATTTCGTCTCCTTCAACGATGAACTTATTGATTTTGCCAGTTGTCATGATCTTTGTCTTCTTTACATTAAGGTGCAGGCCCATTTTAAGACTATGTTCCTTGATCATGAGTAAAAAAAACTCAGCCATCTCTTCTCGAAGTGTTTCCTTATAAGGGAAGGGAGTTCTTTATTATTTTGGTTGCCCTTCTCTGTAGCTTTTCTGCTATATATTTTTTGAGATGCAGTGATGGGAATTTCACGCAGTATCCAAATTGCAGTCACACTATGGAGCAATACAGAAGTATTGTGATATTTTATTTTTTATTCTCCATTCCTAACTGCTACTAATATCTAACATTCTGTTTGCTTTTTTGACACTACTAAACACCGAGATGAGGTTTTCAACCTGCTGTCCACGATGACACCTGGATCCTTCTGGATGGCAACTCCTGTGATATGCAATCTAACATTGTGTTACTACAGTTTGGATTATTTTTCCTTATGTGCATCCCTTTGCACTTGTCAACATTAAATTTTATAAGCTATTTGGTTGGCCAGTCTCTCATCATGGTCCTGCAATTTCTCACAATCCGTGTGTGATTGAACAGCTTGCAGTAATCGTCTGTTGTCTGCAGATCTGATCACCATGCTCCTTGTTCCTTTTCCAAATCATTTATAAAAGTGTTAGAAAAGCATTGGTCCCAATAAAGATCACTCGGGCACTCCAGTATTCACATTTCTCCTTTAAGAAACTGATAATTTAGCCCTATTCTCTGTATTCTATCTTTTTATCCAGATCCCATTCCACAAAGGGGCATTATCTTCTATTCCACAACTAGAGCTGGTCAGGACCGGCCAAGGTTATCTGATGCCTTAGGTCAATTTTCAGTCATGCGCCCCTTTCCCCCCATGTCCGTTATCTAACCTTTCCCTCCGCACTCCCCTACCTCTGTTTTCAGCATATCACCTTCCCTACCAACCCCCCTCTATCCTAGATTCAGCATGTCTTCCCTGTCCCATTTTGGGCCACCATCACCCTATCTCCTCCCAGGCCTGAAGCTGCAGTTAGAGTAAGTAACAGCATAGGCTAATACTCATGTCCCACCTCCTCAATTGCAGACTTGCTGTTAGAAGGGGCAGGACGTGGCAGGGCTTGTGTGTGAGCTTGTAATGAAAGGCCCACTGCAGGTCTGAAAGCGATAAAAGTGCTCCTGTCTCTTATGCCGCTGATGCAGCCACTACCATCACCCTACCCCCAAAAAATGGTGCTACCATAGACAGATGCCTTGATTGCCTAGTGGCAGAGATGGCCCTGCCACTAGGTAGACCATCTGGCTGAGATGGCATAATTCAGAGGTCTGTGGCAACACTGCTGACAGCAGCATTTGAAAGCTGATACAGTGGGCCTTTGAGTACCCATGTGGCAGCAGTCAAGATCTCCAGGAACAAGCAGGAATGTAGTCGTCACATATGGGTATCGTCGGTACTGACGGAGCCTGCGTGGGAACACTCCCCAGCGTCCAATTAGGAAGCTTTTGGGAGCATCCCACAGCGCCTGCGTGCTGCCTTCCCACCTTTCCCAACTGCCTCTCTCTAGTTCTTCGTTTTCCGCGGAGCCAGCAGGTCGTGTTCCTGTCACCGCAGAAAATTCTTTTCCTTATTCTTCTTTTTTGTGGTCGCGTCTTCCTTCCTCGACGCTGTACCGGTACCGCCGGTTCTTCTTTTTTTCTTTTTCAAAAAAAAAAAATATATATATAGTATTCTTTTTTTCAAAACCTTTCTTTCCAGATGCATGCGCCATTTTGGGCCTTAGGCCCAAAATTTCCTCCACTATGGAGAAACCCGCCTCGGGTTTTAAAAAATGCACCAAGTGTGGCAGTACCATCTCTGTCACCGACACCCACGAGTGGTGTCTTAAATGTTTAAGTCCTGACCACTCCATCTCTGAGTGCATGGCTTGTGCCATGATGTCCAAAAGGGGTCGACAGAACCGAGCTGGCAAGCTCAGTGCCCTTTTCCCTCCGATGCAACTTCGGTGGCATCGATGTCTTCCAGGGCTTCGTCTTCCTCCCATGGGTCTCAGGTAACTAAACATAAGTCCAGCCGGTCCTCAAAGGGTAGATCTCCTTCCAAGCATCGAGATGCCTCTGGCGTTTCCCTTCCATACCGGCAAAATTGCCCCGGCGGGAGGCTTCGGCTTCCAAAGCATTATCGGGGATCCAGGATGTTCTCGAGGCCTCGACCTCGGCATAACTACTGGTGCCCATGCTCTGGGGTACCGGCTGTTTCCGGCACCGACACCCAGGCATCGACAGCATCGATAGACCAGAGGTTCCTGGCTATTGAACGCAGTCTGGCGGCTCTCCTTGCGGCATTGACACCCTCAGAACCATGTCAGACAATTCAACCGGTACCGGCACCGATGCCGGTACCGATAGCATTGACATCGGTATCGGCTTTGCCGGCACCCAGTCATGCAATGCCTTCTGGTGCTGATACACCGGTACCGATTACCCTCGGTACCGACTTCAGTCGGTACGGGTATCGGCCTCTTCAAGAGCATCCAGACAGACGATACTTCGAATCCTCGGAGGACTCCGAGGATTCTGATAGCTCTGCCGGTACCGGAATACTTCTCCCGGAGGAGCCTTCCTCTCCTAAATGTAGGATGTCTCCTCCAGAAGATATCTCCTTTCAAGATTTCATCAGGGAGGTGGCTCGTGGGTTGTCCATTACTGTGACTCCTGAGACAGAGCTCAGAGCTAAGGAGTTGGAGATTTTACAATATCCCAAAGCTCCTAAGGAGGCAGCTACCTTGCCTATCCATGAGATCTTACATGATCTCATGTTGAGAACGTGGGAGACACCTCTCACCACCTCTCCTCACTCTCGCAGACTAGATACCATGTATCGAGTCCCTCCTTGTCCTGGATTCCAGAAAACTCAGCTTCCTCACCACTCTATTGTAGTGGAATCAGCTATGAGAAGGATCAGGAGTGCAAAGAGGCATGCCTCTAATCCTCCAGGACATGAGTGTAAAACTTTGGATGCCTTCGGACGTCGTACTTTCCAAGCTTCCATGCTTTCTGCCAGGATCAGTTCCAATATTTTATATATGGGAATGTTCCTTAAAGAAGTCACAGATGATTTAGAGGTTTTGAGCCCTCTTCTTCCTGAGGATAGAAGGCAGGATTTTCTCACACTGGTCAAACATGCCCAGGATGTGTCTAAGTTTGTCAACCGTGCAGCTTTTGACTGTTTTAAGTGCATAAGCAGAACCTCTGCCATTGCCATAGGTGCACGTAGAATTGCCTGGCTCCAGGCATCCGATTTGGAGCTCTGGGTGCAGGACAAACTGGGCAATATCCCTTGTACAGGTGAGAATCTATTTGGCAAAAATTGGCAAGAAAAAGCCAATGAATTAGATGCTGACAACTCCACTTTGGATAGGCTATCCAAAGCCACAGCTGATCCTGCGAGAGAGAAATCTTTCAAGAAGCCTTTCTTCTCAAAAAAGAAGAGGTTTTATCCCTCTTATTCCCAGCAGGGATGTTCTGCAGGTCAGCCTGCCCGGAAGGGTCAGCAACAATCTAAACAAAGGAAAGCAAAGACTGCTTAGCCTCAACCATCTCAGCAGTCTCATCCTCCACAAGGCCTTTGACTTTCATCTAGAGAACTTAGCCTTCCTGGCCCTCAATGGACCAGAGCCTTCCACCATTCCAGGAAGGTTATGTCACTTTGCCCCCAGGTGGGAGCAGATAACAGCAGAGCATTGGACACTCTCCATTATAAGAGAGGGGTACAAGCTGCACTTTCTGTGCATGCCCCCTCCCACAATGGTAAGACAGTTTAATTCTCAGACCTCTCTCATCAATCTGTTAGATCAAGAGGTCACTATACTTCTTGCCCAAGGGGCAATAGAAGAAGTACCCATTCATCAACAGGGTACAGGGTTTTATTCCCCCTATTTCCTTATCCCAAAGAAAACAGGGGGATACAGACCTATTTTGGACCTCAGAGAATTGAACAAATTCCTGTTCAAAGAGAAAGTCAAGATGATTTCTCTAGGAACTCTGCTGCCATACCTTCAGAGTCAGGATTGGCTTTGTTCTCTAGATCTCAAGGATGCGTACACCCATGATTTCATCTATCCAACTCACAGAAAGTTCCTTTGGTTCCTTTTTCAAGGAAAGCACTACCAATACAGGGTGCTTCCTTTTGGCCTGGCCTCAGCTCCAAGAGTGTTCACGAAATGCATGGCTGTGGTAGCAGCATTTCTCCGCACTCTAGGCATATTTGTCTTCCCCTACGTAGACGACTGGCTCATTCGAGCCCCATCAGAGTCAGAGGCCAGGATTTCTCTATCTTGCACAATGCGTATCCTTCAGTATTTGGGTCTGGCCATAAACATCCCAAAATCCAGTCTAACTCCCACTCAGTCTCTAGAGTTCATAGGAGCTTTGCTGGATACCAAAACGTCAAGGGCCTATCTCCCCCAGGCCCGTTGCCTTTGCATGGTGCAGTTAGCTTCTCAAGCAGTGCTAAAACCTCATCTCACTGCCCGAGAAATGCTACAACTACTAGGCCACATGGCATCTACCGTGCATGTGGTTCTTTATGCTCGCCTCCATATGAGAGCAGCCCAGTGGACATTATCCACTGAATGGACCCAGGCATCTGGGTGCCTGGCAGACAAAATAGCAAACACAAATCGCCTTATTTTGTCCCTCCAATGGTGGCAGTGCAATCAGAACCTGTTGCTGGGGTCCTCTTTTCAACAACCCTTACCCCAGGCAACTCTCACAACAGATGCTTCAACAATGGGTTGGGGAGCTCATCTGTAAGACCTCTCCACCCAAGGCACCTGGACTCCACAGGAGACTTATCTACATATCGATCTCTTAGAGCTCAGAGCAATCTTCCTTGCACTTCGAGTGTTCCATACCCTGCTCAGCTACAAGACAGTCCTCATTCATACGGACAATCAGGTAGCCATGTTCTACGTGAACAAGCAGGGGGGAACAGGCTCTCTGACGCTTTGCGACTATGGGCCCTTGCCAGAGAGCATCAGATTCATCTCCTGGCAGTCTATCTCCCAGGCATACAAAACTCTTGGGCAGACAGACTCAGTCGAGTTCTTCTTCCACATGAATGGTCTCTACATGCAGACCAGGTGGCCAAGATTTTTCAAATTTGGGGAACCCCGGACATAGACCTCTTTGCAAGTCCATTGAATACCAAACTTCCCCGGTTCTGTTCCAGAATTCCGTCTCAGGGCTCTCAGGCCAGGGATGCTTTCCTCCTTCACTGGGGTTAAGACTTCCTTTATTCCTTTCCACCCATTCCCCTAATTCCCAAAATACGCCCTCTGTCTCTCTGTCTTTCAGAGTGACAGAGGGCGTATGATTCTCATACTTCCACATTGGCCATGGCAAGTGTGGTACCCTCTGCTTCTACATCTCTCTCAAGCTCCCTCCCTGGAGTTAGGATCTGCTCCAGATCTCCTGTCTCAGGAGGACGGAATGTTATGGCATCCCAATCCCCAATCTCTGCATCTCAGAGCTTGGTTGCTGAAGGCCTAGACCTTCATGATCTTAACCTCCTTCAGCAAGTAAAGGGATGTCCTTTATGCTTCCAGGAAGCCTTCCACAAGATGCTCTTATGCTTTCAAGTGGAAAAGGTTTACCATATGGTGTTCGCAGAAGGGTCTTAACCCCCCATGTGATACCTCTGGAATCATTACTGGAGTATCTCCTTCATTTATCCAATGCAGGACTTAAAACTAACTCAGTAAAAGTCCATTTGAGTGCTACTGCAGCTTTTCTCAAGCCTCTAAATGGACAACTTATCTCCTCCCATCCTCTTATAGCAAGATTTATGAGATGCCTTCTTCTAACTAAGCCTCCCATTAGGCCACCACCGGTGGCATGGGACTTAAACCTGGTTCTTGGTCAGCTCATGAAGCCACTTTTCGAACCCTTAGCTACTACCTCATTGAAATTCCTTTCTTGGAAAGTTATCTTTCTCATTGCAATCACATCAGCACGCCGCATCAGTGAGTTGCAGGCACTAGTAGCTGATCCACCTTATACAAGGTTCCATCATGACAAGGTAGTCCTTAGGACTCATCCACACTTTATGCCAAAGGTGGTCTCGCCTTTTCATCTTAATCAAGCGGTCTACCTGCCTGTATTCTTTCCAAGACCTCATGCATCAAATGCAGAAAGGAATCTTCATACTTTGGACTGTAAAAGAGCTTTAGCTTTATCTCCAGGAACAAGCAGGAATGAGAGTTCACATATGGGTATTGTCGGTACCGACGGAGCCTGCGCGGGAACGCTCCGCAGCGTCCAATCAGAAAGCTTTTGGGAGCATCCCACAGCACCTGCATGCTGCCTTCCCGCCTTTGACAACTGCCTTTCTCCAGTTCTTCTTTTTCCACGGAGCCAGCAGGTCATGTTCTTGTCACCGCAGAAGAATTTCTTTATTTCTTTTGTATCGCGTCTGCCTTCTTCGACGCTCTACCGGTACCGCCGGTCTTTCTTTTCTTCTTTTCAAAAAAACAAAAATAATAATAATACTATTTCTTTTTTCTTCAGGTGCACTTGCGTTTTGGGCCTTAGGCCCAAAAATATTTCCTCAACATGGAAAAGCCTGCCTCAGGGTTTAAGAAGTGCACGAAATGTGGCGGTACTTTTTCCGTCACAACATCCATGACTGGTGTCTAAAATGTTTAGGTCCTGACCATTCCATCACAGATTGTATGTCCTGTACTATGATGTCTAAAAGAGGTCGGCAGAACCGAGCAGCCAAGCTCAGTACTCTGTTTCCCTCTGATGCGGCTTCGCTGGCATCGATGTCTTCCAGGGCTGCTTCTTCCTCCCATGGATCTCAGGTAACTAAACATAAATCCAGCCGGTCCTCAAAGGGTAGATCTCCCTCTAAGAATCGAGATGCCTCTGGCGTTGCCCTTGAGGATTCTGCACCGGCAAAATTACCCCGGCGGGAGGCTTCAGCCTCAAAAGCATCATCATCGGGGTTCCAGGATAGAAACATAGAAACATGATGACAGAAAAAGACCACATGGCCTATCTAGTCTGTCCTTCCATATCAACAACTACAACAGTCCACTTTTTACCTTTAGAGATCCTCTGTGTTGGTCCCATACTTCTTTGAATTCAGTTACTGTCCTCATCTCTACCACCTCCACTGGGAAACTATTCCATGGATCCACTACTCTTTCCGTAAAGAAATATTTCCGCATATCACTCCTGAATCTATCTCTCTTCACCCTCATCCCATGTCCCCTTGTAGCAGAACTTGCTTTCAATTGAAAGAGGTCCTCTCCCTGAACATTTATGCCACGGAGGTATTTAAACATCTCAATCACCTCTATCCCGCCTTTCCTCTAAGGTGTACATATTAAGATCCTTAAGTCTGTCCTCATATGCTTTATAATGAAGCCCACTAATCATTTTAGTAGCCACCCTCTGCACCGACTGCATCCTGTTCACATCCTTTTGAAGGTGCGGTCTCCAGAATTGCACACTATACTCCAAATGAGGTCGCATCAAAGACTTATACAGAGGCATTATCACCTCTTTTTTTTCTGCTAGCCATTCCTCTCCGTATGCACCCAAGCATCCTTCTAGCTTTTGCCGTCGCCTTTTCTACCTGTTTAGCTACTTTAAGATCATCAGACACAACCACGCCTAGGTCCCGGTCTTCTTTAGAGGACAAAAGTACTTCACCTCCTATACTGTATTGCTCCCTTGGATTGCTGCAGCCCAAATGCATGACCTTACATTTTTTAACATTAAATCCCAGCTGCCAAATTCTAGACCATTCTTCAAGCTTAGCTAGATCCCTCCTCATGTTATCTACACCTTCCTGGGTGTCTACTCAATTGCAGATTTTGGTATCATCCGCAAAGAGGCAAACCTTACCCAACAGCCCTTCCGCTATATCACTAACAAAGATGTTAAAAAGAATCGGATCAAGGACAGATCCCTGGGGCACACCACTGGTAACATCCTTCTCCTCAGAGTGAGCTCCATTTACTTGTATTCTTTGTCGCCTCCCACCCAACCAATTTCTAACCCAAGCAGTAACTTTAGAGTCCATCCCTAGGGTGCTCAGTTTGTTTATAAGTCGCCTGTGAGGAACAGTGTCAAAGGCTTTACTGAAATCTAAATACACCACATCTAGAGCTCTCCCTCGGTCCAACTCCCTGGTCACCCAGTCAAAGAAATCAATCAGATTTGTCTGACCTGCCTCTGGTGAATCCATGCTGCCTCGGATCCTGTAATCCGCTGGACTCCAGAAACCTCACTATTTTCTCTTTCAGCAGCGTTTCCAATAATTTACTCACCACCGAAGTTAAACTAACCGGCCTGTAGTTTTCAACCACATCCTTACTTCCGCTTTTGTGTAAAGGCACCACCTGAGCCTCTCTCCAGTCCTTTGGCACCACTCCCGACTCCAACGAGGCATTGAAAAGGTCAGTCAGTGGAGCTGCTAGAACGTCCCCAAGTTCCCTCAGTATTCTAGGGTGTATCCCATCCGGTCCCATCGCTTTGTCTACTTTAAGTTGAGCTAGTTTCTTACGAACACAGTCTTCTGAAAATTGTTCAAGATGTCCCTCGCTTCTGTTCCTATTTGTGGGTGTTTTCTGAGGTCCTGCTCCTGGTTCTTCATCTGTGAACACAGAAGAAAAATATTTGTTAAGCAATTCTGCTTTATCCTTATCAGCTTCTACATATTCCCCCCCTGCACCCTTGAGTCTGACAATACCACTCTTGCCCTTTCTCCTCTCACTAATATATCTGAAAAATGTCTTATCCCCCCATTTTATTGCATTGGCTATTTCCTCCTCCTTTTGAATCTTTGCCTTCTAGACTACTTTGCTAGCTTCTCTAAGTTTTTCCAAATACAGATGCCTGTCTTCCTCTCTCTGTGATCTCTTGCATTTCATGAAGGCCTCCCTCTTTTTTTTCACTTTTTCAGCTACTTCCTTAGAAAACCATAGCGGTCTCCTTTTCCTTTTGCCTTTATTTACCATTTTAACAAAAAGGTTGGTTGCCCTTAAATTATCCCCTTTCAGTTTTGCCCACTGCTTTTCTACATCCCCCAGCTGTTCCCATCCCACTAACGACTCCCTGAGGTATTGGCCCATCTTCGCAAAGTTAGTCTTCCTAAAGTCTAAGATCCTCACCTTGGAATGTATTCTAACAACCCTAGTCCTAATACTGAACCACACCATCTGGTGATCACTGGATACAAAATGATCTCCCACTACAACATCAGAAACACTTTCACCATTGGTAAGCACCAAGTCCAGTATGGTCCCTTCACGTGTGGGGTCTGTTACCAATTGACTGAATAGTTCTCCCTGTAGAGAATCCAGGATCTCCTTACTTCTAGATGATACTGCAGCAGGAATGTGCCAATCAACATCTGGAATATTGAAATCTCCTATCAGTAGCACTTCCCCTTTCCTAGCAATGCTGCGTATGTCTTCAATTAACTCTCTGTCCACCTCTTCCTCTTGTGAGGGAGGTCTGTATATCACACCAATGCAAATAGATTTCTCTTTCCCTCTTTCTAGTTTAACCCACAATGCCTCCTCTCTCCCTTTTAAGCTCTGTAATTCCAAAGCTTTAATAGTAGTTTTTACATATAGTGCCACTCCTCCTCCCCTTCTTCCTACCCTGTCCTTTCTGAATAAAGTATAGCCAGGTATAGTTACAACCCATTCATGGTTTTCTGTGAACCATGTTTCTGTAACTGCCACTAAATCCAAGTCAGCATCTTCCACCAAAGCTTCAACATCAGGGATCTTATTTCCCATGCTACGGGCATTTATACACACTGCTTTCTATATGTTACCCCTGTTACCCATTTCCATAAAGGTATTTAATGTATCACCTACCTGGGGGCTTTCACTTACCTGGGGGCTTTCTTCACCTATCCCCAACGAATCTAGTTTAAAGCCCTCTTCAGTAGATTAGCCAGTCTACTACCGAAGATGCGTTGACCTTTCTTGGGCAGTTGGATGCCATCTCTGCTCTGCAACCCTTGGAACAGCATCCCATGGTTTAGGAAACCAAAACGCTCTCGATGACACCATCCACGCAGCCATGCATTCATCTCCTGGATGCGAGCCTCTCTGCCTTGGCCTTTACCCTCAACAGGGAGGATTGAAGAGAACACCACCTGTGCACCTAACTGCTTCACCCTCTGTCCCAGAGCCATGAAGTCACTTTTGATACGTTCCGAGGTATACCTGGCAGTATCATTTGTTCCAACATGGATTAGCAACATTGGGTAATAGTCAGTGGGCTTGATGAGTCTCAGCAAACTCTCCGTAACATCTTGGATTTTGGCACCAGGCAGACAGCATACCTTTCTGGACATCAAGTCTGGTCGGCAGATGGACACCTCAGTACCCCTCAGAAGAGAGTCTCCAACCACCACTACCCTTCGTTTCCTTCTGGTCACTGATTCTGCAACTTTGGGGTACTTGAACTCTGGTTCTTCCCTTTCCAGGGATGCTTTCACCTCCTCCACTTCCAGGGCTGCATAATGGTTCTTCAATTCAAGGGCTGGAGAAGTTGGATTGGTGATTTTGCAGGCCCTGGTGACTTGTGTCCAACCATCGACATTCTGTTAGCACCCATCTTCTCCTGTGCTGGAGAGCTTGGTTGCTGCAAGAAGCATCTCATCAATGTACTTCTCACTGTCTTGAATGCTCCTCAGCCTCGCCACCTCCTCTCTGAGTTCCTCCACTTGTTTCCTCAGAGCTTCAGCATGCAGGCACCCTGCACATGGAACTGGTCCTTCAACTGGCATTTGGACCTCTGTCTGGACCGAGGCAGAAGCTGTAACGGGGGCAACAGCTTTAGCAATACGATTTTTCCCAGCCATTATTTTGTTCGTGGAGCTTATTTATTTATTTATTTATTTACATTCTCTTATATACCGCGCTATTTTCCATCAGTGCGGTTTACATTGAACAAACTGAAATTACATTGAACAGGGCATTATAACTTGGAGATAACTATTTTACAGGGAACATGGGCTATGGAGGGTTAAGTGGCTTGCCAAGACCACAAGGAGCACCTGTGGGACTAGAAACCCCAGTCCTTCCGGCCCAAGGTTGCTGTCCTCTAGTGGGATTTGAACCCCCGACCTTCCAGCCTGAAGTACCTTGCCCCAACCACTAGGCCACTCCTCCACTCCAGCTTAGGTATCTGTTAAAGCAAAAGAGAGAGATCTACCAAGTACCAGCCGGTTTCACAGCTGTCCTTTCAGAGAAAAAGCAGTTAAATCTCTTTAATTATATTCAAAATGTGCTGGTCCAATTCTCTGTGATTTGTTAAAGGGGGAGGTGCCCTATAAAGCAAGACTGCTCACTAGGGGTGGGTGGGAGTCGGGATGGGTAGGGAGGGAACTAACACCTGATTAGGTGTTAGCAGTTTCTAAACCTGAGAAGGTTACTAGAGTTCAGCAACCTATTGTGCTCAAGGAAAGTTCCCCTAAAGCACCAAAAAGAAAGTAACTTTGCTTTAAAAAAATATACAAAAAACCCTTTTAAGAGCTCCCAGTCAGAGAACTAGCAATGTAATATAATAAAAACAAACAAACAAACCCTCAAATCCTTACTGTTTGTTGATCTGTAGAGCCCTGGTTAGGAAAGCCAGGATGATCTCGATGGCTTGGCCTGGACAGATCACCTGGTGCCATGTTCTGGGGTACCGGTGGCTTCCACCGGTACCAACTTCCAAGCATTGGCGGTGTCGATGGACCAGAGAATTCTGTCCATGGAACGCAGTCTGGCGGCTTTCCTTGTGGCATCGACGCCCCAGGTACCGCAACAGACTACTCCACCAGTACCAGCTCTAGCACCGCCATCGGTACCGATTCCGGTACAGGTGGAATCGGCATCGGTGTCTACTATGCCGGTACTCTGTCCTCCGAGGCCCTCCAGTACCGATACCCCGGTACCGGTTATCCCCGATACCGATCCTTGTCGGTATGGGTATCGGGCTTTGCAGGAGCATACGGACAGACGATACTTCGATTCCTCTGAAGAGTCTGAGGATTCTGACGTGTCTGTCGATGCAGCGATGCTTATTCCACAGGAGGAGTCCTCTCCTAAGCGAAGGATGTCTCCTCCAGAAGACTTGTTTTTTGAAGACTTCATCAGGGAGGTGGCTTGGGGCTTATCCATCACGGTGGCCCCTGAGACAGGACCCAGAGCCAAGGAGTTAGATATTTTACAATATCCTAAAACTCCTAAGGAGGCAGCTACCTTGCCTGTTCATGAGATTTTGTATGATCTCATGTTGAGGATGTGGGAAACACCTCTTACCACCTCTCCTCATTCTCGCAGGTTAGATACCATGTATCGTGTCCCTCCTTGTCCTCGTTTCCATAAAACTCAGCTTCCTCACCACTCTATTGTGGTTGAGTCTGCTATGAGAAAGATTAGAAGTGCTAAGAGACATGCCTCTAATCCTCCAGGACGTGAATGTTGAACCCTGGATGCTTTTGGACGTAGAGTCTTCCAAGCTTCCATGCTTGCTGCAAGGATTAATTCCTATAGTCTTTACATGGGAATGTTCCTAAAAGAGGTCACTGATCATTTGCAGACTTTAAGTCCTTTCATTTCTGAGGATAAAAGACAGGACTTTCTCACTTGGCTCAAACATGCCCAAGATATCTCCAAATTCTCCAACCGTGCAGCTTTTTATTTATTTATTTATTTTATTTAAAGGGTATTTCTATCCCGCCTTATCCTTCAATCAAGGCGGTGTACACATCAAACAATCAGTGGTAGTGGAGTGTGTGTGAGTTAGTTTATGTACAGTGAGGGTGCGTGGGTGCAAGTGTGTTGATTAGCGTGATCTATTTACAACATGTGCTTTTTACAGTTATATACAAAGGGTTTGCTGTTTCTGCAGCTTGCTGTGGTTGATCTTCAATCGAGTCTGTGGTTCTGATCTGTGGTTGGTCTGAGTTTGTATGGTCTGGTTACTTTCTTGGGCCATAGTATTCAGTGAAGAGCACTCTCTTTAGGTGTTTTCGGAAGTCCTTTGGATCTTCAGTTGACCGTAGCTCATCTGGGAGTGTGTTCCATATTGTTGGAGCCGCCAGAGATAGGGCTCTTTGTGTGGTGGATTTGCATGCTCTTGTGTAGTTGTTTGGGGTGTTGAGTGTATCAGCTGTGGTCTTTCTTCTAGGTCTGGTGCTTGCGTTGGGGAGTATGAGGGGCTGTAGGCTGAGTGCGGAGTTTTTGTGTTTGATTCTGAAAATGTTTAAGATCATTTTGTATTTGATGCGGTGGCTGATTGGGAGCCAGTGGAGGTCTTTCAGTATGGGTGTGATGTGAGCTTGCATTGGAGAGCCGGTGATTATTCTGGCTGCTGTGTTTTGAGCCATCTGAAGTGGCCTGAGTGAGTGTTTTGGCATGCCGCTATAGATCGGGTTGCAGAAGTCGAGGATGGGAGTTATAAGCGCTTGGCAGACTGTGCGAAAGTGGTCTTGTGTGAGTAGAGGTTTGAGGTGTCTGATTACTCTCATCTTGTAGTATGCATTCTTGGTGGTTCTTCTTATGTGTGATTGTAGGTTCAGCTCTTTGTCGAGTGTTATTCCGAGGTATTTCACTTCGTTCTTCAGAGGTATTGCTGTGTTGTTGGTTTTGATGAAGGGAGGGGGGCTGAAGGTGTTGTTTCGTGTGATGATGAGTGCTTCTGTCTTGCTGAGGTTTATGGCTAGGTTGTTGTACTGGAGCCATTTGGCCATGTTGTTGAGACAGTCTGTTATTTTGGAGTAGTCGGGGCTGTCGAGGTTGATTGGGGTGTATATCATGATGTCGTCTGCGTAGATTGTGTAGTTTATTTTGTGTGCTTTTATGATGTTGCAGATTGGTTGTATATATATGTTGAATAGCATGGAGGATAGTGCGGATCCTTGTGGCACCCCTTGCTTGATCTTTGCGGGTCTTGAGATGTTAGATCCGATCTTGACTTGGAAATGTCTGTCTGTTAGGTATGAGTTGAACCATTTTAATATGGTGCCCTCTATCCCGATGTTTTGTAGTCTGGTTAGGAGGATTCTGTGGTCAACTGTATCGAACGCAGCTGAGATGTCCAGGAAGATCATTAGTGTACCTTGTTTGTGGTTGTCTATGGTTTGGATTATGTCGTTGAATAGGTATAGCAGTAGTGTTTCGACTCCGTGGTTGGGGCGGAAGCCATACTGATGTAAGTCCAGTGGAGCATATGCATTGATGTGGTCCTGGAGCTGTTGTTGCACCGTTTTTTCAATGATTTTAGCCAGCAGTGGTATGCTGGAGATTGGTCTGTAGGCTGCTGGATTACTTTTGTCCAAAGTGGTTTTCTTTGGGATTGGTCTTATTGTGGCTAGCTTCAGCTGGTCTGGCATTGTGCCTTGCACTAGGGAGTTGCTTACCATGTTGTGTATGAGGCTGAGGAAACTTTCCTTGGTAGCCTTGATCCATGGGACCGGGCACGGGTCTGTTGGTGCGGTGCTTGTGTTGAGGGCGGAGATGATATCAGAGAGTTGACTTGTGGACGGAGTGCTGAACTTGTCCCAGGTTGTGGTGGGTATGGTTGGGTTGTTGGTTCCTTCGGTTGTTTGTTGTGGAGAGACGCCTAGCTTCACTTGTAGGTGATCTGCAAAGGTTTGTGGGTCTATTTGTATGTCTTTTTCTGAGTTTGGTTCGTTGGTTAGCGTTTTTGCTATCTCGAAAAGCTCTCTTGGTTTGTTGTAGGCCTTTAGGATAGTGTTGGTGTGGTGTTCTCTTTTTGTTTGGTTAATGAGCTCGTTGTAGTTTCTTTGTTGGGTTATGTATAATGCCTGTGTGGAGGGGGATTTGGAGCGTCTCCAGCGTCGTCCTATCTTCCTCAGCTTTCTTTTTGCATTGCGTATTTTCCTGGAGTACTATGGGGTGTGCTGTCTTTTGGTGTTTGTTCTTGTCTCTGGCTTTGGCTGCGGCATTGATGATGCTGTTCCATTCGCTTATTTGTTCGTTCAGGTCGTGTGTTTCTGGGTTGAAGTAGGGTAGCATGTCTTGTAGGAATTGGTCTTTGTTGAAGGCTTTGAATCTTCTTTGGCCTTGTGGTGTGTTTTGGGTTTTGTTATGAATTTCCCTTTGATTTGTGATTTCTATTTTGATCCTGTGGTGGTCCGACCATGGTACTGGTGTGACTGTGGGTGATGAGATGTCACCTCTGTTTGTTATGTGGTTGGGGGCGAATATGAGGTCCGGTGTTGATCCATGCCTGTGTGTCGGGGTGTTGATTATTTGTGTGTACTGTAGAGAGTTCATTGCTTGAAGGAAGGTTTCCTTGTCCCTGCTGCTGGTGGAGCTGAGGTTGAAGTCGCCCAGTAGTATTAGAGGTTTGTGGTTCTTGTTGATTGCACAGACTGTCTCTAGGGTGGCGGCAAGTTCCTCTGTTGGAGCATGAGGGGCTCTGTAGATGAGGCATATGGCCATGTGCTTGTTACCTACAGCAATTGTATTGCATTGGTCTGAGTCTTGTGAGGTGAGTGTCTTTAGTTTTAGTGCGTCTTTTGCAATGATCAGAACTCCGCCTCCTCTCTTCTGTGTGCGTGGATTGTTGAAGGCTGTGTAGGTGGGGGGAACTAGTTGGTTGAGGAGTACAATGTCGGTGTTGGTCAGCCAAGATTCTGTGATGCAGAGGATGTCGGGTTGTTCTTCCTCTATGTGGTCTCTGATTGTGTTTATTTTGTTTCTTACTGACCTTGTGTTCATTAGTTCTATTGTGGTGGTGTTTGGGGTGTCTGGCTCCTTAGGGTTTGCTTTGGTGTTCGTTTGTGGGTTGTGCATGTAGACAGTGTGCCTGTTGTGTTTGTCTTTCTTGAGTGGGCTCCGGGTGGTGTGTTAGGGGAGGGGGGTATGCTGGCATGGTTGTTGGTATCCATAGGTTTATTGGGTGTGTGTATCCTGTGACTGTTTGTTGGGGGATGAGTTGTGTTAGGAGGAGGAATACTGGTAGGTAGGTGATTGTGTCCATGATGGATTGTGTGTTTTGCTATGAGTTTGTTGAGGTTGGGTCTCTGGATGAGCCTACCTGGCCGGGTCTTCTTTGTGTGGAGTGGTTGTCTGGCTCTTATTGTTCCTGTTTGTAGACGTGGTCCTCTTTGTGGTCGAGTGTGTTGCCGTGTCTTCCTCTGGCTGCTTCTGCTGTTTCTGTGTAGATTTGTGGGCTGTTCCTTCTTTTGCCTTCGTGCCCCGCCTAAGGGCCACGCCAAAGGGCTCTCTGGCGAGGCCCTCAGGCGCGGGCCCGCCCCGTAGGGGGGCCGCTTTTAGCGTGTCCTGGGGTTGCTGCTCGGTGCTTCCACTGCCCCGATTGGGCAGGAGCTTCTGAGCGGGAGGATTTCCCGCTCAGGCGCTCTACCCCGATCGGGGGGAGCTTTGGTGTTCTGCGGGCTGCTGGCGGTAAAAGCGGCTCCCTTTGTGTAGGGGGGCCGCTTTTAGCGTGTCCTGGGGTTGCTGCTCGGTGCTCCCACTGCCCCGATTGGGCAGGAGCTTCTGAGCGGGAGGATTTCCCGCTCAGGCACTGTACCCCGATCGGGGGGAGCTTTGGTGTTCTGCGGGCTGCCGGCGGTAAAAGTGGCTCCCTTTGTGTAGGGGGGCCGCTTTTAGCGTGTCCTAGGGTTGCTGCTCGGTGCTCCCACTGCCCCGATTGGGCAGGAGCTTCTGAGCGGGAGGATTTCCCGCTCAGGCGCTCTACCCCGATCGGGGGGAGCTTTGGTGTTCTGCGGGCTGCCGGCGGTAAAAGCGGCTCCCTTTGTGTAGGGGGGCCGCTTTTAGCGTGTCCTGGGGTTGCTGCTCGGTGCTCCCACTGCCCCGATTGGGCAGGAGCTTCTGAGCGGGAGGATTTCCCGCTCAGGCGCTCTACCCCGATCGGGGGGAGCTTTGGTGTTCTGCGGGCTGCCGGCGGTAAAAGCGGCTTTTGACTCTTCTGAATGTGTAAGCAGAGCCTCGGCTATTGCCATAGGTGCACGTAGAATTGCTTGGCTTCAAGCATCTGATTTGGAGATCTGGGTCCAAGATGAACTGGGAAATATCCCTTGTACCGGTGAAAACCTGTTTGGTAAAGATTGGCAAGCAAAGGCCAATCAGATGGATGATGAGAATTCTGCCTTGGATAGACTATCCAAGTCTACGGCTGCTCCTGTTAAGAAAGGTTGTTCAAAAAAGCACCTTTTTCTAAAAAAGGAAGATTTTATCCTGCTTATAGTCAGCGGGCATCTTCTGCAGCTCAGTTCGCTACCAAACGTCAGCAAACATCCAAACAGAGCAAAGCAAAGGCTGCTAGGCCTCCTCAGGCCCAGCAACCTCAGCCTCCTCAGGGCCTTTGACTTTCCACTAGAGAACGTAGCCTTCCTGGCTCTGGAAGGACCAGATCCCCCCACCATTCCAGGAAGGTTATGTAATTTTGCTCCCAGGTGGAAGCAAATTACAGCAGAGCATTGGACACTCTCCATCATAAAGAAGGGGTACAAACTTCATTTTTCAAGCTTGCCCCCTCATACAAGAGTGAACCAGTTCAATTCTCTGACCTCCCTCCTCAACCTGTTGGGTCAGGAGATTGCCACCCTTCTTGCCCAAGGAGCAATAGAAGAAGTGCCCCTTCATCAACAGGGCACAGGGTTCTACTCCCCCTATTTTCTTATTCCAAAGAAAACAGGGGGCTACAGACCCATTTTAGACCTCAGAGAATTGAACAAATTCCTAGTCAAGGAAAAATTCAAGATGATTTCTCTGGGAACTCTGCTGCCATACCTTCACAGTCAGGATTGGCTTTTTTCTCTAGACCTCAAGGATGCGTACACCCATGTTCTCATCCATCCAACTCACAGAAGGTTCCTTCGGTTCCTTTTTCAAGAGAAGCACTATCAATACAGAGTGCTTCCTTTCGGTCTGGCCTCTGCACCAAGGGTGTTCACGAAATGCATGGCAGTGGTAGCTGCATTTCTGCGCACTCTGGGAATATTCGTCTTCCCTTATTTGGACGACTGGCTCATTCGAGCTCCCACTCAGTCAGAGACCAAAAATTATCTATCCTGCACAATGCATATCCTTCAGTATTTAGGGCTGGTAATAAACATCCCAAAATCCAATCTAACCCCTACTCAGTCCCTGGAGTTTATAGGGGCATTGCTGGATACCACAAGGGCAAGAGCCTATCTCCCCCAGGCCCGTTGCCTTCGCTTGGTGCAGTTAGCTTCTCAAGCAGAGTTAAAAGCCCATTTATCTGCTCGAGAAATGTTACAACTACTAGGCCACATGGCATCCACCGTGCATGTGGTACCATATGCTCGCCTTCACATGAGGGCAGCTCAGTGGACTTTATCCACCCAATGGACCCAGGCATTAGACTGCCTGTCAGACAAAATAGAAAACACAAGTCGCCTCATTTTGTCCCTCCAGTGGTGGAAGTCCCCTCAAAACCTGTTGCTGGGGTCCCCCTTTCAGCAGTCTCTACCCAAAGCAACCCTCACAACAGATGCTTCTCCAATCGGTTGGGGAGCTCATCTGCAAGACCTCTCCACCCAGGGCATCTGGTCTCCACAGGAGAGTGATCTGCATATCAATCTCTTGGAGCTCAGAGCAATCTTCCTTGCTCTACGAGTGTTCCACACCTGCTCAGCTACAAGATAGTCCTTATCCACACGGACAATCAGGTAGCCATGTTCTACGTGAACAAGCAGGGCGGAACAGGCTCTCTGTCGCTCTGCAACGAAGCTTTGCGACTGTGGGCCCTCGCCAGAGAGCATCAGATTCATCTTCTGGCAGTTTATCTTCCAGGCGTTCAGAACTCTTGGGCAGACAGGCTCAGTCGAGTTCTGCTTCCACACGAGTGGTCCCTGCATGTGGACCAGTTGGCCAGGATTTTTCAAATTTGGGGAACCCCGGACATATAACTCTTTGCAAGTCCGTGGAATGCCAAACCTCCCCGGTGCTGTTCCAGGACTCCGGCTCAGGCCAGGGATGCTTTCCTCCTTTATTGGGGTCAAGACTTCCTGTATGCTTTTCCACCCATTCCCCTAATTTCCAAAACCCTATTCAAGCTTCAGAGAGACAGAGGTCGCATGATCCTCATAGCACCTCATTGGCCACGCCAAGTGTGATACCCTCTGCTTCTACATCTCTCTCAAGCTCCCTCCCTGCAGTTAGGGTCTGCTCTAGATCTCCTATCTCAGGAGGATGGAACATTATGGCATCCCAATCCCCAGTCTCTGCATCTCAGGGCTTGGTTGCTGAAGGCCTAGATCTCCAAAATCTTGATCTTTCTCAGCAGGTGAAAGATATTCTTCATGCTTCCAGAAAGCCTTCCACTAGACGTTCTTATGCTTTTAAGTGGAAAAGGTTTACAATTTGGTGCTTGGAAAAGGGGTTTAACCCCCTTGCGATACCTTTGGAATCTTTACTAGAGTATCTTCTTCATTTATCTAATGCAGGCCTTAAGACAAATTCAGTCAGAGTCCATTTGAGTGCTATTGCAGCTTCCCTTAAGCCTCTCAATGGACAGCCTATTTCCTCTCATCCTCTTATAGCAAGATTCATGAGAGGCCTTCTTTTGACTAAGTCTCCCATTAAACCACCACCGGTGGCATGGGACTTGGGCAGCTCATGAAGCCACCTTTTGAACCGTTAGCTACCACTTCCTTGAAATTTCTTTCTTGGAAGGTTATCTTTCTCATTGCAATCACCTCAGCACGCCGTATTAGTGAGTTGCAAGCACTAGTAGCTAATCCACCTTGTACAAGGTTCCATCATGACAAGGTAGTCCTTAGGACTCATCCACACTTTATGCCTAAAGTGATCTCACCCTTTCATCTGAACCAAGAGATATACCTATCTGTCTTTTTTCCAGGCCCTCATGCATCAAGTGCAGAGAGGAATCTTCATACCTTGGATTGTAAAAGAGCTCTAGCCTTCTACTTACAAAGAACACAGCAACATAGAAAGTCCTCTCAACTCTTTGTTGCTTTTGATCCTTCTCATTTAGGACTTCCAGTTTCCAAGAGAACACTGTCCAACTGGATTGCTCGGTGTATTTCTTTCACCTATCAGAGTAAGAACCTTTCTCTGGAGGGCCATGTCACAGCTCACAATGTGAGAGCCATGGCAACCTCAGTGGCTCATCTACATTCTGTGTCTATCGGCGACATTGGGCCTCGGTTCATACCTTCACAGCCCATTACTGTTTGGACAAGGACTCCCACCGGGATGCCTTGTTTGGTCAGGCTGTTCTCAAACATCTGTTCCATACCTAGTCAACTCCTACCCACCAACCCTGGTTGGATGCCAGAGATCCATGGGGGGAAGTGGAGCCCTTCGCAGGGACACACAACTTCTGGGGTCTCTCCCTGGCATCTAAAGCTAGGGAGTCCCCATATGTGAAGACTAAATTCCTGTTTGTTCCTGGAGATAGCATAGTTACTCACCTGTAACAGGTGATCTCCGGGAACAGCAGGAATTTAGTCTTCACAACCCACCCACCTCCCCTAGGAGTTGTATCTCTCTATCTCTATCTCTCTCTTTCCCTTTCCCTCTCTCTCTCTTTGTCTCGGCATTAAACTCAACTGGAGAGAGGCAGTTGGGAAAGGTGGGAAGGCAGCACGCAGGCGCTGTGGGATGCTCCCAAAGCTTCCTAATTGGACGTTGGGGAGCGTTCCTGCGCAGGCTCCGTCCCATATGTGAAGACTAAATTCCTGCTGTTCCCGGATGTCACCTGTTACAGTTGAGTAACTATGCTGTCTGTCACGTCCTACCTCCTGTAACAAGGAAGTTTGTGTCAGAAGAGGTGGGACTTGGCAGGTTTTGAGTGCATAAAAATGAATCAAAAGGAAAAAAAAAGCCCTAGCTAAACACGTAATGTGTATATATACAATGAATATTATTAATAAGAGCAATTCCTCTATATCATACTCACTGGGCCAAAGGCTAAGTTGCTACCTTTTTGAGTGCAGCCATTTGGGTACTCAAAGGCCCACTGATGTACTGATTCAAGCTCAGGCAGAATGGGAGGATAGGTAGGAACAGCAGCAGTGGGAAGAGTGGATAATGCTGTATGTGACAGGGAAGGAGAGATACTGGAATATGGAGGGATAGGGAAGGAAAGGAGAGATGCTATGATTACAGTAGGTACAAATCAAGTTCCCTCAGCTTCGCAAATTTAGAGTTTAAACATTCTCTTGGATTCTTCCTTCTCATTGACCCCATATTTAAGGAGGTGACTAAGGTTGCATTTTATTTTAAATTATAGCTTCTGCAAAGGCGGAAGCCGTTTTTTGCTCCTGATGATTTAAGATCAGTATTATACGCTTGGATACTAACAAAAATTGACTATTGTAATTCTTCAGTTTTGGGACTGGCAAGTTTCTTTATACAAGCTTTATGACTCATGCAAAATGTGGCCGCCCACTTGTTAACTGGAATGTCTCCTTATCAGCATATTACACTTTACTTGTTTTCACTATATCGGCTGCCTGTGTTCTGGAGAGCAAAATTAAAGTTATCAGCATTGATACATCAAGTATTATATGGTAAGGTTCCTGTGTACTTTAACAGTGGTTTGAAAATTTAGAGTGTTCATTGTGGTCAGAGACTATTCTATTCCTGCATGTTCCCGCATTTAGGACAATACATTTTGCAGAACAGTAGAATATGACAACTTTCGGGGTGTGGGGGAGACAGGAAATACATCCATTTTGAACCATGGGTCAAGCCCAACCCCCTCGGTCCTGACTGACACAAAGGTGTGCCTCCTACCACTAGGAACTACAGAACAATAAAGAAGTCAGGAAGTCACATGTATGATAACTTAGGAGTGTGGAAGGGGGTGTAAGTTCTTACTGGGAAATATAAAAGTCCTGAGCAAAATAAGCAATCGCAGTGCATATATAAAAAACTATTTCACCATGATAAGCATACTTTTGCTCACCAATTGTATGTATGGACTCCAAGATAATTTGCCTAGTATAATACAGCGTTTTCCAATTTTTTTCATGGTCAGAGCATGCACACTCATGTTAAAAATGTGAGGCACACCAGTTCCTGTGACGTAGGTATTATGAACTTGAAAGAGCTTATATGGCCAAAAATGAAGCAATCAAAGCCCTACCAGAGGAGGGAATGATTCAGAGGAGGCTTAGGATGGGGGAGAGGAGGAGGTGCTGTGTGTAATATATGTGTTACACAAAGTAAGACTCTGTTATCCATGCCCTTCATGCTGCCTGTTATGTTATGTTATGTTATGTTATGCTTTGGGGCTTCTGCTATATTTAGAAAAATAATAAATAAAGGTATGTGGGACTACATATGTGCTCAGCCAGAAAGAAGCTGTTCTGTTGTAACTGTAAGGTGCTGAGAACAGAGCTTATGTGCTGGTCTGGACCTTGGCATTGGGCAGTGGTGACTTTTTAATCTGACACACCTGTTGGAAAATAATGAAACATATTAATTGCTTAGGGAGAGTATGCATTTTTTGAATGTGGCATTAAAAGATAGAGTATTCTGGACTGTTGGAAAGATTTGATCTTCAGGAACAAGCAGGAATGCAGTCTTCACATATGGGTGATGTCGGCATCAACAGAGCTCTGTGCGGGAATGCTCCCCAGCATCCAGTAGGAATGCTTTTGGGAGCATCCATCCATGCATGCATGCCTGCCTGCCTTCCTGTCTTCCCAACTGTTCTCCTCAGTCAACTTTTTTTCTTTGGAGCCATCAGGAGCTTGTCCTAACCCTGCTGTAAAAATTCAGTTAAAACATCTTCAATACTTTGTGCGTGCCTTCCCATCGAGCTGGAGTGGTACCACGTCATCCTGTTGCCTCTCTTTTTTGCTTTTTGGCAATTTTTTCTTTTCTTTTCTTTTTCTCAGGCGTTGAGTCCCACCATTGCTCTTTTTTATTTTGCCTCACAAATTTTTTCCTCAATGGAGAAGCCACATTGGCTTTAAAAAATGTACCAAATGCTGAGGTACCATCTTGGTGCCAATAAGCACGGCTGGTGCTTAAATGTTTAGGCCCTGACCACAACATGTCGGCTTGCACCCTCTGTCAGCAAATGACCCCACGGGGACTAAAGAACTGGGAGCAGCAACGGGTAAAGCTGTTTCTCAGATTCAGCCCTTTTGGCACACTCTTCAGTGGCCTCTACACCGTCGCAGTCGTCACATGGTTCCCATGCCTCATCGAACTCCAAATATAGTGTATATTTTTTAAAGCAAGGTTACTTTCATTTTTGCTGTTTTAGGGGAACTTTACTTGAGCACTGTAGGTTGCTGACTCCAGTAACCTCTTCAGGTTTAGAAACTCTTAACACCTAATCAGGTGTTAGTTCCCTCCCTACCCACCCCGACTCCCACCCACCCCTAGTGAGCAGTCTTGCTTTATAGCGCAACTCCCCCTTTAACAGATCACAGTGAATTGGACCAGCACATTTGTATGTAATTAAAGAGTTTTAACTGCTTTTTCTCTGCAAGGACAGCTGCGAAACTGGCTGGTACTTGGTAGATCTCTCTCTTTTGCTCTAACAGATACCTAAGCTTCACGAAAAGAACAATGGCTGGGAAAAATCGTATTGCTAAAGCTGTTGCCCCCGTTACAGCTTCTGCCTCGGTCCAGACAGAGGTCCTAATGTCGGTTGAAGGACCGGTCCCATGTGTAGGGTGCCTGCATGCTGAAGCTCTGAGGAAACAGGTGGAGGAACTCAGAGAGGAGGTGGTGAGGCTGAGGAGCATTCAAGACAGTGAGAAGTACATTGATGAGATTATTCTTGCAGCAACCAGGCTCTCCAGCACAGGAGAAGATGGGTGCCAACAGAATTGTCGATGGTTGGACACAAGTCACCAGGGCCTGCAAAATCACCAATCCAACTTCCAAGCCCTTGAATTGAAGAACCATTATGCAGCCCTGGAAGTGGATGAGGTGAAAGGAAAGGGAAGAACCAGAGTTCAAGTACCCCAAAGTTGCGGAATCAGTGACCAGAAGGAAACGAAGAGTAGTGGTGGTTGGAGACTCTCTTCTGAGGGGTACTGAGGCGTCCATCTGCCGACCAGACTTGATGTCCAGAGAGGTATGCTGTCTGCCTGGTGCCAAAATCCAAGATGTTACGGAGAGTTTGCCGAGACTCATCAAGCCCACTGACTATTACCCAATGTTGCTAATCCATGTTGGAACAAATGATACTGCCAGGTATACCTCGGAACATATCAAAAGTGACTTCATGGCTCTGGGACAGAGGGTGAAGCAGTTAGGTGCACAGGTGGTGTTCTCTTCAATCCTCCCTGTTGAGGGTAAAGGCCAAGGCAGAGAGGCTCGCATCCTGGAGATGAATGCATGGCTGCGTGGATGGTGTCATCGAGAGCGTTTTGGTTTCCTAGACCATGGGAAGCTGTTCCAAGGGTTGCAAAGCAGAGATGGCATCCATCTGTCCAAGAGAGGTCAACGCATCTTTGGTAGTCGACTGGCTAATCTACTGAAGAGGCCTTTAAACTAGATTCGTTGGGGATGGGTGAAGAAAGCCCCCAGGTAGGTGAAAGGCCCCAGGAGGTGATACATTAAATACCTTTATGGAAATGGGTAACAGGGGTAACTTATGGAAAGCAGTGTGTATTAATGCCCGTAGCATGGGAAATAAGATCCCTGAAGTTGAAGCTTTGGTGGGAGTGGCTGACTTGGATTTAGTGGCAGTTACAGAAACGTGGTTCACAGAAAACCATGACTGGGATGTAAGTATACCTGGCTATACTTTATTCAAAAAAGGACAGGGTAGGAAGAAGGGGAGGAGGAGTGGCACTATATGTAAAAACTACTATTAAAGCTTTGGAATTACAGAGCTTAAAAGGGAGAGAGGAGGCATTGTGGGTTAAACTAGAAAGAGGGAAAGAGAAATCTATTTGCATTGGAGTGATATACAGACCTCCCTCACAAGAGGAAGAGGTAGACAGAGAGTTAATTGAAGACATACGCAGCATTGCTAGGAAAGGGGAAGTGCTACTGATAGGAGATTTCAATATGCCAGATGTTGATTGGCACATTCCTGCTGCAGTATCATCTAGAAGTAAGGAGATCCTGGATTCTCTGCAGGGAGAACTATTCAGGCAATTGGTAACAGACCCCACACGTGAAGGGGCCATACTGGACTTGGTGCTTACCAATGGTGAAAGTGTTTCTGATGTTGTAGTGGGAGATCATTTTGCATCCAGTGATCACCAGATGGTGTGGTTCAGTATTAGGACTAGGGCTGTTAGAATCCATTCCAAGGTGAGGATCTTAGACTTTAGGAAGACTAACTTTGCGAAGATGGGCCAATACCTCAGGGAGTCGTTAGTGGGATGGGAACAGCTGGGAGATGTAGAAAAACAGTGGGCAACCAACCTTTTTGTTAAAATGGTAAATAAAGGCAAAAGGAACAGGAGACCGCTATGGTTTTCGAAGGAAGTAGCTGAACAAGTGAAGAAAAAGAGGGAGGCCTTCATGAAATACAAGAGATCACAGAGAGAGGAAGACAGGCATCTGTTTTTGGAAAAACTTAGAGAAGCTAGCAAAGTAGTCAAGAAGGCAAAGATTCAAAAGGAGGAGGAAATAGCCAATGCAATAAAATGGGGAGATAAGACATTTTTCAGATATATTAGTGAGAAGAGGAAGGGCAAAAGTGGTATTATCAGACTCAAGGGTGCAGGGGGGGAATATATAGAAGCTGATAAGGATAAAGCGGAATTGCTTAACAAATATTTTTGTTCTGTGTTCACAGATGAAGAACCAGGAGCAGGACCTCAGAAAGCACCCACAAATAAGAACAGAAGCGAGGGACATCTTGAACTATTTTCAGAAGACTGTGTTCGTGAGAAACTAGCTCAACTTAAAGTAGACAAAGCGATGGGACCGGATGGGATACACCCTAGAATACTGAGGGAACTTGGGGACGTTCTAGCAACTCCACTGACTAACCTTTTCAATGCCTCATTGGAGTCTGGAGTGGTGCCAAAGGACTGGCGAGAGGCTCATGTGGTGCCTTTACACAAAAGCGGAAGTAAGGATGTGGTTGAAAACTACAGGCCGGTTAGTTTAACTTCGGTGGTGAGTAAATTATTGGAAACGCTGCTGAAAGAGAAAATAGTGAGGTTTCTGGAGTCCAGCGGATTACAGGATCCGAGGCAGCATGGATTCACCAGAGGCAGGTCTTGTCAGACAAATCTGATTGATTTCTTTGACTGGGTGACCAGGGAGTTGGACCGAGGGAGAGCTCTAGATGTGGTGTATTTAGATTTCCGTAAAGCCTTGACACTGTTCCTCACAGGCGACTTATAAACAAACTGAGCACCCTAGGGATGGACCCTAAAGTTACTGCTTAGGTTAGAAATTGGTTGGGTGGGAGGCGACAAAGAGTACAAGTAAATGGAGCTCACTCTGAGGAAAAGGATGTTACCAGTGGTGTGCCCCAGGGATCTGTCCTTGGTCCGATTCTTTTTAACATCTTTGTTAGTGATATAGCGGAAGGGCTGTCGGGTAAGGTTTGCCTCTTTGCGGATGATACCAAAATCTGCAATAGAGTAGACACCCAGGAAGGGGTAGATAACATGAGGAGGGATCTAGCTAAGCTTGAAGAATGGTCTAGAATTTGGCAGCTGGGATTTAATGTTAAAAAATGTAAGGTCATGCATTTGGGCTGCAGCAATCCAAGGGAGCAATACAGAATAAGAGGTGAAGTCCACTAAAGAAGAGCGGGACCTAGGCGTGGTTGTGTCTGATGATCCTAAAGTAGCTAAACAGGTAGAAAAGGCGACAGCAAAAGCTAGAAGGATGCTTGGGTACATACGGAGAGGAATGGCTAGCAGAAAAAAGGAGGTGATAATGCCTCTGTATAAGTCTTTGGTGCGACCTCATTTGGAGTATGGTGTGCAATTCTGCAGACCGCACCTTCAAAAGGATGTGAACAGGATGGAGTCGGTGCAGAGGGTTGCTACTAAAATGATTAATGGGCTTCGTTATAAAGCGTATGAGGACAGACTTAAGGATCTTAATATGTACACCTTAGAGGAAAGGCGGGATAGAGGTGATATGATTGAGATGTTTAAATACCTCCGTGGCATAAATGTTCAGGGAGAGAGCCTCTTTCAATTGAAAGCAAGTTCTGCTACGAGGGGACATGGGATGAGGGTGAAGGGAGATAGATTCAGGAGTGATATGCGGAAATATTTCTTTACGGAAAGAGTAGTGGATCCATGGAATAGTCTCCCAGTGGAGGTGGTAGAGATGAGGACAGTAACTGAATTCAAAAAAGCATGGGACCAACACAGAGGATCTCTAAAGGTAAAAAGTGGACTGTTGTAGTTGTTGTTATGGAAGGACAGACTAGATAGGCCATGTGGTCTTTTTCTGTCATCATGTTTCTATGTTTCTATAGTGGCAAACATCTATCCACCTCACCGGCAGTAAAGATATTGAAGACCTCAACACTGGCATCAGCAGAAAAGGGGTTATGTTCTTTGGCCTTAGTGTCAGACTCTGATACTTGTCATTGGCATCAACACTCTGCCTCAGGAGACCCAGACATCGACCGACCTGCAAAACAGCCCTGGCGGGAGGATAATTTCTCCAAAGCATTTGAGGGGCAGAGATGCTCCCAAGACCTCGTCTTCGGTAGAGCCTCCGGTACCTTGCTGTGGGATGGTAGCACCAGGTTCAATGCTTGAATCCTCCTAGTCATCTCCTATCTCCCTCAATGACCATGTTCAGGCTACCGAGAGGAGTCTGGCCATGATTCTGGCAGCCGTAGTGCTGGGTTACACTGCTCATTTACTGACCCTTAATGTCGACACATCAAGGGCATCAGGAGTTTTGCTCAGAGAGCCAACTCCATCATGCATAGAGCCAAGGCCTCCATCGGAGCACTTAGCTGCATCGGGTACGGGACACCACAGTTCCGATTTTATTTATTTAACAGGTTTTTTTATACTGCTTTATCATGTCAGTCAAAGCAGTTTACATTGCAACTTAAATTTGATAGTGTACATTAAACAGGGAAATTGATAACTTTGGATTTTTGAGGCAATGGAGGGTTAAGTGACTTGCCCAAGGCCACAAGGAGTGCTAGTGGGAATCGAGCTCTGGTCTCTTGGTTACCAAGTCAGTGCCCTAACCATTAGGCTACTCCGATACCTTGAGGCATGAGCACCGACCTTCGGGATTAACACTGGGGCATTGCTGTTTCTGCGGTACTGATCGCCACTACTTTGATTTCCTGCCAGACTTTAGTACTGCTTCCTCAGAGTCTGAGCCTGAATTTCTCGATTCGGTGCCGTCACTGGATATTCCCTCAGATTTGTCTCCAACTCATGAGAGGCATCAATCTCCCCTATCGAGGAAGTTCCACCACTTCAACAAGGTCTAGGTTCTACTCCAGGTACTTCCTTATTCCAAAAAATAATAGCGCGGTATAAAAGAATTATTAAATAAATAAATAAATAAATAAAATAAAAAAGACTGGAGGATTCCATCCTTTCCTGGATCTCTGGAATCTCAACAAATTCCTAGTGAGGGAAAAGTTCAAAATGATCTTGCTATGAACTCTACTCCCTTACCTCCAACAGACTTGCTCTGCTCTCTGGATCTCAAGGATGCTTACTCGCACATCCTCATCCACCCCTTCTACTGAAAGTACCTCCGGTTTTAATTTCAGGGGCACCACTACCAGTAACATGTACTCCCTTTTGGATTAGCTTCAGCCCTAAGGGTCTTCACAAAGTGTCTAGCAGTTGTAGCGACCTTCCTCCACACCCTGAGCATCTTCGTCTTCCCTTACTTAGACGACTGGCTTATCAAGGGAAATACTCCTCAGGTGGTCTCAACATCACTTCAACACACCATTCTGCTTCTGCAACATCTGAGTTTTGTAGTCAACTATCCAAAGTCCCATCTGACTTCCTCTCAGACATTAGAATTCATAGGAGGGGGCTCTCTTGGATACTTCAAAAGCTTGAACATTCTTACCAGAAGACTACCTTCATCATCTCATTTCCTTAGCAACTCATTGCAAACTCAACACAATCTCATTGCAAGAGACATACATCTCTCCTAGGCCACATTGTGTCCACAGACCATGTAGTTCCATATGCTTGCCTGCACATTTGGCCAGGAAAGTGGGCCCTCTCAGATCATTGGGCATCTCACCTCAGTTTGTGGGCTCCCTCAAGTGATGGTGCACCACTCAAAATCTTATCGTGAGTTACCTTATCAAATATCTGCGCCACAATGTAACCTGACAACAGATGTTTTCAAAAAGGGCTGGGGAGCCCATCTCTACAGTCTCACCAAACAGGGCTTGTGGTTCCCAAGGGAGGCCTCTTATCACGTCAATCTGTTGGAACTCAGAGCGATTACCAATGCCCTTCATGTGTTCCGTCCTCACCTTGCAGGACGGATAGTACTCATTCAAACCGACAACCAAGTTGCCATGTTCTATATCAACAAACAGGATGGTACTGGATCTCATCTCCTCTGCAACGAGGCAGTCCATCTCTGGATCTTCACAATAGCTTATCAGATTCTTTTTCAAGCTGTTTATCTGCTGAAAGAGCAAAATCAGCTCGCCGACAAACTCAGCTGCTTACTTCGACCGCACGAATGGATGCTTCATCAGGAAATGGCACAACACTTGTTTCGATTATGGGGAACTCCCATCATCGATTTCTTTGCTACCCCAGTGAATGCCCAACTCCCTCACTTCTGTTCCTGGGTTCCATCGCTACAGAGCACAACCTCGATGCTTTCCTGCTTCATTGGGGTCGGGGGTCTGCTCTATGCATTCCCCCCACTTTCACTCATTCCGAAGACGCTCTTCAAATTGCAAGTGGAAAAGGGAAGATGATTCTCATTCCCCCATTCTGGACCCATGCCCCTGCTCCTTCGGCTGACACAGGGCAAATCTCTCATTCTAGGGTGGGCACTCAGTCTACTCAGGACCAGGGGACCCTCCTGTACCCCAATCTGAAAGTGTTGCAGTTGACGGTATGGCTGCTGAACGCTTCCTCTTGTCTCACCTACGACTTCCAGAGGATATGTAGCGATGCTTCTGTGCTAGAAGAATGAGGTCTTGGAAAAAAGGATGGATTGATTAAGATGGACTGGAGAAACCATCTTTGGAAGGGATGAGTATAGCAGACTACCTTGTCATGGTGGAAGCATGTGTAAGGAACATAGTCCACGAGAGCTTGCAATTCACTGACATGATGTGCAGAGGTGAGAGCATTTGGGTCTCCCAGGCACCAAGCAGACTCTTTACAACTGGATTTCTTTTGCATATGTACAAGCCAGACTTTCCCTGCAAGACCATGTCACAGCCCATAGTGTCTGAGCAATGGCCGCCACAGTAGCCAACCTGAGATCTGTCTCCATCTCAGAAATTTGTTGAGCGCCTACATGGTCTTCTCTTCGTACCTTACTAGCTTCTAAAAAGGATTCCTCTAGATGTGCATGCACCTTTAAATGGGGTAGGTTTTCGCTCTGGTGCTCCCAGAGAGCTATCAACCCATTTACTTGTCCGGTAGAGCATTTACTTCAATATCTCTTCCATCTTTCTATGTTTGGTCTAAAAACTAACTTTGTGCAAGTCCACCTTCATACCATTGCGGCCTCTCACGGTCTACTTGCAGATCAGCCTATTTCTTCCAATCCATATGGACAAGTTTTATACGCAGTCTTCTTTTAATGAGACTGACAGTTCAGCTACTCACAGTAGCCTTGGATCTCAACATTATTAGCACAGCTGCTCAAAGACCTATTTGAACCCCTGACAGAAACTAAGCATCATCATCAATCCTCGCAGCTCTTTGTCTCCTTTGACCCTAGCCATTTGGATCTCCCAGGCACCAAGCGGACTCTTTCCAACTAGATTGCTGACTGTATTTCTTTTGCATATGCACAAGACAGACTTTCCCTGCAAGGCCATATCACAGCCCACGGTGTCCGAGCAATGGCCGCCACAGTGGCCAACCTGCGATCTGTCTCCATCTCAGAAATTTGCTGAGCAGCCACATGGTCTTCTCTTCATACCTTTGCTGCCCACTACTGTCTAGACAAACACTCTAGCAGTGACACTAACATTTGCCAAGCCATTTTATGGCATCTTTTTGGAACTTAACTACACCTCTTCCCACCATCCTTTGGCCTTATGAAGAATATGCCCAAGGGGCTGAGTTTGATAGATCCCTGCTTATGTTTCAGCATTCCTCCCTGTTAGAACGTGGTTCATTTCTGTCCTTCATGGCAGCTGGGAGCGCGTGAGTCCCATATATATAGTGGAGGAGTGGCCTAGTGGTTGCGGCAAGGTACTTCAGGCCGGAAGGTCGGGGGTTCAAATCCCACTAGAGGACAGCAACCTTGGGCCGGAAGGACTGGGGTTTCTAGTCCCAAAGATGCTCCTTGTGGTCTTGGGCAAGCCACTTAACCCTCCATAGCCCATGTTCTCTGTAAAATAGTTATCTCCAAGTTATAATGCCCTGTTCAATGTAATTTCAGTTTGTTCAATGTAAACCGCACTGATGCAGAATAGCGCGGTATATAAGAGAATGTAAATAAATAAATATATGCATTCCTGCTTGTTCCTGGAGATAGCGTAGTTACTTACCTGTAACAGATGATCTCCAGGAACAGCAGGAATCAGTCTTCACAACCCTCCCTCTTCCCATCAGAGTTGCAGGATGGAATTTTTTGGTTTTCCCACAATTTTTTCTCTAAGCCCTAGATTTGACTGAGGAGTACAGTTGGGAAAGCAGGCATGGAGGGATGCTCCCAAAAGCATTCCTATTGGATGCTAGGGAGCTTTCCTGCACAGGGCTCTGTAGATGTTGATATCACCCATATATGAAGACTGATTCCTGCTGTTCCCAGAGATCACCTGTTACAGGTGAGTAGCTACGCTTTTCATTAGTTCCTATTTCTCTTTTTATCTAGGTGAGGTGAACAGTCTTTTAAAGGAACTTGTTCTTTTTCAATATGACGAAGAAGCCAGAGAATTGCAGCTTGTCTTCAGAGAGACTCTAGAGCTGATGGAAGGTTCTATCCCAGAAATCTGGACTTCAGGTGCACAACAGAACCCTGCCCCTCCTGTAAGTTCTGTACAGCTGGAGAGCTATATCTTGTTTTTTAGATGCATTGTTTTCTAATTATTCTCCTTTGAAGACGTACAGAGAGGGTTGCATGAAGTCATTTCTTTTTGCCCAGGAAAAGAGCCACAAAAAGGGGTTAGACTACCATTTTGTTTGCAAATATTTAGATGTTAGTCTGGGATCCTTTGTGACTTGTTGGATGATTTTCCAGTTTGTTCTTGGAGAGATCTTGGCAGGATGACCATTCCTGGCTAGAATCACTATAGTCTTGAACTTCTTCCTTTTATAGACTGTTTGTCTAGTAGTGGATGGACGGAACCTCAAATGTTTGGAAATGGTATTATAACAATGTCCAGAAAGATGAGCATTACATACTCTTTTTCACTGTGATGTGATGAGTTCTCAGTAATTTTATGGTGGAGACCAAACACAAAACCTTTTGGACCTTTATACAAGCGGGATACCCATACTCGGTGCAGATTTACTCTGCAGAGTGGTTTACTTGTTACCCAGTTATTTAAGCACCCGTTTCTGATTATCCAATTAATTCTGCAAAGGAAACTAGGGGTTCACTTACTATTTCACCCATTGATTCTGACGTGGTCGTATTGTTCCTATATTATACATTGTTGTGTCTCAAGAAACACTATTTAATTTATACCCTTTTTTACTGCATAAGACAAGACCAATTTCAGTAAAACGAGGATATCATGGTAAGAACTTGTAATTCTCATTGTTATACTTGGGGTTTATAAACTTTCTGTCAGCGTTGTATATGTTTATTGTGCTTTCCTCTACCATGGATGAAGCAGAAGAGGAGGCACTCCCATCTTGTCTTGCTCTTCTCTGCACCTGCATCCTGTTTGTGCCTTTCAATGCCCTGCCTCCAACCAGCATTGCTGCTTTAACAGAAAAGTTGAGTGCTTTAGTGGGATCCCTTGAGGCAAATTCTAAAGGACTAGTAGGAGACTGCTTTAAATTCCATGAATGTGAATAAAGTGAATATCTCTGCAGTTCCAATATGACTGAAATGGAGAAAAAAGTGGGTGCTGTATCTGATATTGCTAAAGAAATTTTTAGCTTCAGACTCAAGGTTTTGGCAATAGGCACTACTGTTTCTCTTAATTATCCTTGTAAAAAAATGAAGGATTAAATACCGATTTAATGTTTTTTTACCCAGATCAACTTAATTTATTTTTTACAGCAGTATGTTAAAGGTTTGTCTTTGGATTCTGTATTAGAAACTAGATACTCTTTGAAGCTTTAATTTAGAATGTGGGCTGGGATAGCGTTTCTGTCTTAATATTATTTGTGATTTTGAAGTCTTTCTCGTATTTATTTTTTTACATTTCTTTTATACTGCCCTTCAGATTATCAAGGCGGTTTACATAGAACAGTAACTTAGGTATATGTTGAACAGTGAGTAAATACTTAGAACAGGGGACTTGCTGGTGTGGTTGGAAACTGGGGGGGGGGGGGAAATAGTGAGGGGTAACAGTATTAAACTATGTACAATAGGGAGTATGGCATCTGATAATTTTGCATTGAAATATTTACAAAGAATGCCCAATTTCTGGACATAGGGATAACATTAACGTGGCATGACATTGAAAAGGAGGTGGAGGGGGAGTGGCTTGGAAGGGAGGGAATAGATTTGTCTTCAGTTTTTTGCGGAATTCTTCGCAGTCTCTGGTATCTCTTAATGTATTTGGAAGTGAGTTCCAGAGCATGGGACCATATATTGAGAAGGATCTCTGGCAGGTTGCTTGGCTGCTTGTTGTCTTGAGTGCTGGGTTGCTAAATAAGTTCTGGTTATGCTGTCTTCTTGATCTTGTGCTGGATGGTTTCTGGATGAGATTACAGAGGCAAACTGGAGCTTGGTCATAAATGGATTTATAGAAGAGTATGATGGCTTTGTATTTAATTCGTATTTGTACCGGGAGCCAGTGAAGCTTTTTTAGTACTGGGGTGATGTGTTAGTGTCGTGGTGCGGCTATTATCAGTCTGGCCGCAGTGTTTTGGGCCAGCTGAAGTGGATGGAGGGCATGTTTTGAGAGGCCTTGAAGGATGGCGTTACAGTAGTCCAATTGTGGGGTGATAACAGCCTGACATAGTGTCCGGAAATGGCTGGGGTTAAGGAGTGGGCGAAGGTTGTATAGGGTCCTCATCTTACAGTAAGCAGTAGAAGCCATGTTCTTTATCTGTGCCTGCATGTTCAATTGTTGGTCCAAGATAACACCAAGGTATTTGACTTTCAATTTAATTGGGAGGGTTATCTAGTTGATTATGAATTTTTTTGGTGTAATGAAGGAGGGGTCTCTGGTGATGAACATGGCTTCAGACTTCTTGTAATTTATTGAAAAGTTATCATTTTTAGCCACTCAGCCATGTCATTGAAACAGGATTGTATGGGATTATAAAATGGGTTAGTTATGGAGATGGGGGCATAGAACATCAGGTCATCCGCATAGATGTGGTGCAGAATGTTATGTTTTTAGGAGATTTTGCATATCAGCTGGATGAACAGGTTGAAGAGTAAGGCTGAGAGAGATGATCTTTGGGGTATTCCCTGTTGGAGTCTAAAAGGTCTTGATGTCGTTTCTCTTGTCTTTACTTGTGTGCGACCAGACAGGTAAGATTAGAACCAGGTCAGAGAGGTGCTGCTTGTACCAAGGTTTGCTAGATGTACAAGGAGTTTCTTATGGTTTATTGAGTTGAATGCAGCCGAGATATCCAGGAATATAAGAAGGCATCCTTGTTTTGCCTGTTCAACTCTCTTGAGGGTATTTAGGAGTGAGGTGAGAAGTGTTTCAGCAGTGTGATTGGGTCTAAATCCATGTGGTTGGGAGTCAAGAGGGGCTAGTGTATCAATAAAATCCTGGAGTTGAAGTTGCACAGTCTTCTCAATTATTTTGGCCAGGAGGGGGATGCTAGAGATTGGTTTGTAAGATGAGATTAGGTTTGGGTCAGCTATGGGTCCTTTTAGGATGGGCCTGATAGAAATGGATTTTAGGTTTGCAGGCATGTGACCTTGGAAGAGTGATAGATCTATTGTTTTAGTTAGAATGTGTAAGAGTTCAGTTCTAGCCATTTGAATCCATGAGACAGGACATGGGTCAAGCGGGGAGGTTGTTGAGTTGATCATGTTTCATTTCATCTAGGTGCTGCATTGAGATGGGTTGATATGACATCCATCTGTGGGTGGCTCCTGTGGTGTCTTGGGTTGGGTGGGTTGTAGGTGTGCTGTCTGCAAGGGACAAGAGTTTGTTTTGCAGATAGTCTGCAAATTCCTGTGGCTGGTGAGAAGATTTGTCTTGTTTGGGTGGGTCCCTTGTGAATGATCTGACAGTATCGAACAGTTCTCTGGGACGGTTTAGGGATTTGAAGATAAGGTTGGTGTGATACTGTTTTTGCTTTAAGATCGGTTTAGTGTAGTTCTCTTGGTTGAGTGAGCATTCAGGTGGAGTGGATCTCTGGTTCTTCTCCATCGTCATTCAATTCGTCTTAGTTGGAGTTTGGTTTCTTTTATCTCTCAGGAGTATCATGTTGCACTGGATTTACGAGTTATAGTCTTCGGGGGGTTTGTGCGTAGGATGAAACAATGTTCCAGTTATCTGCGATTTTTGAAAGGTTGGGTGTAGTTACCTTGAACCTTGAGATGATATTGTTTAGTAGGGCCTCTTTGTCGAACTCCTTAAATCTGTGAAGCATTTGTGGCTGTCTTGGGGCTGTGGTTTTGTTATATGTCAGGAGTATGTTAAATGATATTATATGGTGATCAGACTTAGCCATGACTTCGGAAGAGATTTGGGTGCTGCCCTTGCAGAGGGAACTGGGTACGAATAATAGGTCAAGGATATTTCTTCCCTTGTGTGTGGGTACTGTTATGATCTGGATGAGATCCAAGGCATTCATAGCTTTCAGAAATAAGGAGACATGGCTTGCAGGAGCTGAGTTAAGATTTAGGTCGCTGAGGAGGACGAATGGGTTTGTTTTTGGTTGAATGAGTGCATGCTAGTTCAAGTACAGTTGCAAGCTCGTCCGTGTTTGAACTAGGTGATCAGTATATTGGGCAGATGGATACCTGTTTGTTTTCAATTACCAGTATGTTAAAGGCATCAGTGACTGTGGTTGTGATGTTTTTTAACATATGGCACTTTCTAGAGAGGATGAATATTCCACCGCCTCTTTTAGCTGGTCTAGGGCAGTTGTGCAGAGTTAGTTCTGGTGTGATGAGTTGGTTTGTGAGGATGTTGTCCGTCTCTGTGAACCATGATTCGGTGACAAACGTGATTCAGTAATGGTGTGTATCTTATTGCAGGCAGAGCGGGCATTTACTAGCCCACATCTTAGATCGTATATGGATATTGGTTGGGGAGTTGTGAGTAAGGCTGGATGTATGCTTATTAGCCTGCTTTGTCTTCGGTGTGATTATGGGTATGATATGTCCCAATAAGGTATGATTCTTTGTCTGTGCAGGATTGAGTTCATTCCATGTATGATGTTGGTTTGGCTAGAGAGTCACTAGTGAGAGGATGAGCAGCAAGAGAAGTTCAGTGACCATTTGCGTCATTTTTCGTGGTGGTGGTATGTATGTTGGAGTGTCTGTCAGCTTCTGTATTTTGGTTTGAGTGCATTCAGTGAATAGGGGTTACTTCTTCTGTATTTATTATCCTCTAATTCAGTGATTCCCAACTCAGTCCTCGGGTACCCCAAGGCCAGTCAGGTTTTCAGGCTATCCATAATGAATATGCATGAGATAGATCTGCATGCACTGCTTCCATTGTATGCAGATCTATCTCATGCATATTCACTGTGGATACCCTGAAAACTTGACTAGCCTGGGGGTACCCGAGGACTAGCTTGGGAACCACTGCTCTAATTGGATGGTTTGTGTTCTCGTAGCTAAGTGCTGGTTGAAATAACCCCTCAGTAAGGGAATTGTTGCTTGTTGATCAAGAGAGCAGCTATTAAGGTTTACCCTCCAGTCTGTACTGAAGGCCACACCTCAGGGCTCTTAGGTCTCTGCAAGGGATTAAATTTAAAGGGCAGCCATCGGGCCGCTGAATGTTGAAGCAGGGGAGCAGCTTTCCTCCGCGGTCTCTGCCGCTGCTGCAACCTCCGGCATTGGTCTTTTCCCGGTTATCTGCTCTTTTCTTTATAGCAGGTGTTGTAAATCATCTCTCTGTCATTGTCTGTGGAGAACTTTGAGTTCTGGAGAAGGTTTTGTAGTCCTGATTTAGAAGGACACTATGTTCCATGCTAGGTTTCTCTTGGATCCCAAGATGGAGGCAGATGTCACTGTGGTCGCGAAGTGGGCCCTCCACTCTGTGGAAGTTGGATTGGCCTTGAAGGGCACTATGGATAGAAATATGGACTCTGATGAAGAGCCAGGTCTCCCTTTTGTAGTGTATGCAGGCCCGATGCCTCAAGGCCTGCTCCTGTGGATTCAGTCTTTCCTGCTGGATGATGCTACCCCTCCTTTCTCCAGGAACAAGCAGGAAGTCATCCTCACTTATGAGTGATGTTGGTGCTGATGGAGCCCTCGCGGAAGCATCTCCCCAGCTTTCAAAGAAAGCCTATGGGAGATGCCACCACACATGTTTATGTTACGTTTATTCAATTTCTTGATATACCGCCCAGGCTGAAGGGCATCAGAGCAGTTTCCAATTACTACAAGCAGGTACTGAATACATTCCCTCATCCCAAAGGGCTCACTATTTATGTGTACCTGAGGCAATGGAGGGTTAAGTGGTTTGCCCAAAGCCACAAGGAGTGCCTATAGGAATAGAAACCCCAGTCCCTCTGGCCTGAAATTGCTGTCCCCAGGTGGGAATTGAACCTCCAGCACTCCGGCCTGAGGTACCTTGTCCTAAGAGGGAGGAGTGGCCTAGTGGTTAGGACAAGGTACTTCAGGCCGGAGGGCCGGGGGTTCAAGTCCCACCTGGGGACAGCAATCTCAGGCCGGAGGGACTGGGATTTCTAGTCCTATAGGCACTCCTTGTGGTCTTGGGCAAGCCACTTAACCCTCCATTGCTCATGTTCCCTGTAAGTATTAGCGTATGTGTGTCATATCCCCTCGTGTTAAATGTATCTCCCAATTGACCGCTTTGACCCGGTGAAAAGCGGGATATAAATACAGCTAAATAAATAAATAAATAACCACTAGACCATTCCTCCCCTCCCTGAGTGCCATCTTAGTCTCCCTTTTTCCACGGAGCTCTACAGACGTTTGTCTCTCTTCCCCGGAAAAAAATTGTTTTTCTCGTGCACTTCTGTGCTATTTCTGGCTAGCACCAGTCCTTTCTCATCTCTGAGCCCCACTGTCCCAGCATCGGGCCTTGGAACCTGTTAGTTAGATTTTTTTTTCCATCAAGCATGTTTCGCGCCTTTTTCAACCGCTGGCCACGTCGAAGGTCTTCGACCTCGTTGGGGCCCTTTTTGCCCCAGTGGCCACCATATGAGCGATGCTCCAAGAACATGTCCCTCACCAACACACGCAATTGTTGCCTCCGGTGTCTGGGTGCCAACCACGACCCGGAGGCATGCCCCCTGTGCAAAAAGATGTCTGCTAAGGCTATCCAGCGTCGCCAGCCGAAGCAGGATGACATCTTTCACGCAGCAGACTCAACCCGATATTTATTTATTTATTTATTTACATTCTCTTATATACCGTGCTATTCTGCATCAGTGTGGTTTACATTGAACAAACTGAAATTACATTGAACAGGGCATTATAACTTGGAGATAACTATTTTACAGGAAACATGGGCTATGGAGGGTTAAGTGGCTTGCCCAAGAACACAAGGAGCACCTGTGGGACTAGAAACCCCAGTCCTTCCGGCCCAAGGTTGCTGTCCTCTAGTGGGATTTGAACCCCCGAACTTCCGGCCTGAAGTACCTTGCCCCAACCACTAGGCCACTCCTCCACTCCATCCCCGGTAGCCATGCGCTCTAAGGCTCCGCACGGATCCTTGGAGTCACGTAAAGTCCCTGTGGTTCCCAAGCGGGCACGCAGACATTCCAATCAGGATTCCATGGAGCAAGAGCGTAAGAAGAAGAAATTCTCGAGGGCCTCTTCCTGGGAAGCGGGCAAGCATGGCAAGTTCCGTGTGCAGTGCCTTAGCCCCGGGCAGGCATCCAAGGAGTCTGAGCAGGAGCAGCCGGCGAAGGTACCCAGGACAGACGTTGAGGCCTCTGATGACGGATCTTAGACCCCCAAGGCCCAAACCATCCCGTCGAGGACCCTCTCCCTAACACCTGACCCAATCACCCCGACATCTGTGTCGAAGGCTGCAACCCACATTGGAACGCAATGTTTCTGCATTCCTTGTCTTGCAGAAAGCGTTGATGCCCGGTCCTGCTGGTGCAAGCACCAAGACTGCAGAGACCTCGATGACGAGGACTCCCGAGCTGCTGAAGAGATCCTTGAGAGCTATATGCCTCAAGCATATCCTCGGTGAGGGTCTCAATCCTGCTGCCAGTCCTCGGGAGCGAGGTCTTCTCTGGCGAGCGCTTCTGGCTTTGGCCAAGCCTCGGCTGCAATTTATCAAAGGCCGGATCCAATGACGTCCTTAGAGCCATCGGGCCTCGAGTCTTCGACAGACTGCTCAGACTGGGAGTCCGACATCGAGACTTCTCCAGAGGCATGGGCACACAGTGACCTCCCCTTGGGCCCGTTTCCACCAGTGTTGAGGCGTCTGTCCCCACTCATTCCTCGAGTTTGTCCGGGACATGGTGAAGATGCTCTCGCACAGAGGAACTTGAAATCCTCCAGTATGAGGCCCCACCCAAGGAGGCCCTCACATTCCCCGTCCTCTCCATCCTCGGTCAACACCTTCTCAGAATGTGGAAGCACCAGCATCAGTGCCGATTGTTAACCAATGTCTTGACGCCATGTACCGGGTCCAGCAAGGATCATGCTTCAGAATGGCGCAGCTCCCTCCCACCTCCATGGTGGTTGAGTCAGCCAAGCGTCAACAAAAAAGCCCGAAGTTGCACTCCTCTGTGCCCCCGGACAGGGAGTCCCGCACCCTCGGGTGTAACTGTTACCAGGGCTTGATGCTGGCGTGCGGCATACAGACTTAATAACTGTATATCGGCATGTACCTTCAAGACCTAACCGAGGAACTCGGGAGTTTCGTGACAGGCCTTGATGGAGACCACCTCCAACACTTCCAGACCCTCACAAAGTTTGTCGGCGAGTGCTCCAAGTACTTGTCTCAAGCGGCCTACGACAGCTTTGAGTTCAATGTGAGGGTGGCTGCCCCAGGCATCGGTGCCCAACAACAGGCCTGGCTCCAGGCATCGGATCTCAAGTAATGGGTCCAGGAAAAATGCCTCAATGTCTCTTGCTTCGGGGAAAACCTCTTTGGCAAGCTGATGGGAGGAGAAGGCAGCCGAGATCGAGACAGAGTATGTCACCAGGACTCATCTCTAAAGGAAGACCTCTACTCATCCCAGGAAGAAACCACCCAGGAAAAGGTCTCCCTTCCACAGGTAGGGCCAGCTTATCTCCCATACCAGGCCACCCAGACCCTTCAGCAGGGTCATCAAGGCAAGGGAGCAGGCCAGGGCCTATGTAAGCTTTAAGGGCCCCAAGCCCCAGACACCAGCCCCAACTCAGACTGGGTCAGAGTTTTGACTCCCAAAGCATAGCCTCTCTACCCATGGGAACCAGCTACCAACGGGGGGGGGGGGGGGGCACCTGACTCATTTTGCCCACCAGTAGGCTGCCATCACTGCTGACTCCTGGGCACTCCAGGTGGTCAAGAAGGGTTACCTCCTTCACCTGGTCGAGATGCCTCCCCCTTTCTTTTCAGGAGAGCCCCCTCAGACTCCCCTGCACCAGGCCCTCCTATTGCAAGAACTTGCAGGCCTCCTCAGGGACATGGCTTTGGAGCTGGTAACCCCACCTAAGAGGGAAGAGCTCTACTCCAGGTACTTTCTGATCCTAAAAAGAAAAGGGAGGCTTAAGGCCCATCCTGGATTTGAGAAACCTGAACAAATTCCTGGTGCGGGAGAAGTTCAAAATGCTTGCCCTTGGAATATTGCTGCCCTACCTCCAGCAGGGAGATTGCCTATGCTCCTTGGACCTAAAGGATGCTTATACTCATATCCTGACCCACCCCAACCACAGACAGTACCTAAGGTTCATGGTCAGAGGCGACCATTACCAGTACAGGGTATTACCCTTTGGCCTAGCCTCCGCACCAAGAGTCTTCACAAAATGCCTAGCAGTGGTGGCCGCCTACTTCTGTCGCCAAGTAGCCTTTGTCTTCCCATACCTGGACGACTGGCTCATAAAAGGAGATACTGCCTCAGAGGTGCAACAGGCCATGGCCCCGCACCATCAAGGTTCTGCAACATCTGGGGTTCGTGATAAACCACTCCAAATCCCACCTCACTCCAACACAGAACGTACACTCCAACATAGAGGTTTGCCTGGACATCCTCCAACCCAGGGCCTTCCTCCCCCTGGACAGTACGGATTGTCTCAGAGTCCTGATGACCAAGGTGCAGCACCATCATGCCATGTCGGCGCGGTCCATACTCCGCCTGCTAGGCCACATGGCCTCCACAGTCTATGTGGTCCCCAATGCCCACCTCCACATGTGGGCAGCTCAGTGGTGCATCCGCTGACAGTGGACCCAGGCCACAGGCAGGCTCTAGGACAAGGTCTCGGTGTCCCACCAACTAGCAGAGTCACTCAACTGAGGCAGAACACACAGCACCCAAACTCCCAGGGCTATTGGTCGCTCGAGGAGAGTCAGCAGCAGATCAACCTACTGAAGCTCAGAGACATTTTTCTGGTGATCAGGGCCTTCCAACCAGGTCGTGATGGTTCTACTTGAACAAGCAGGGAGGCACAGGGTCTTACCGCCTCTGCCAGGAGGCAGTAGCCTTCTGTTCATATGCGTTCAGTCAGGGGATGCTCCTCAGGGTAGTATACCTTCCGGGCCAGGACAATGCCCTTGTGGACAGGCTGAGCAGGGTCTTCCAGCCGCAAGAGTGGCGCCTAGACCCCAAGGTGGCGCAGCCGTTATTCTTACTATGGGGACCCCCACGTCTGGACCCCTTTGCCAGCCCAACCAATGCTCAGCTGCCCTGCTTTTGCTGTCCCCAACCGCACCTGTCCTGGGGGTAACAGCAGATACCTTACTCATCTCGTGGTCGGAGGGCCTTCTGTATGCTTTCCCTCCCACGCCACTGATTGCGCGGACCCTCTTTGAGGTCCGGCAGGACAAGGCTTCCGTGAACCTGGTGGCCCTGCATTGGACCAGACAGCCCTGGTTCCCCTTGTTACTCCGCCTCTCGACTGAGCTCCTGGTCCCTCTGGAGAGTTCCCCAGGACTGCCGACCCAGGAGGAGGGCTGGCTTCTCCACCCCAGCCTGGGATCCCTCTCGCTAACAGCTTGGCTGCTGAATGGGTTACCCTAATGCCCTTCAACCTCCCCAGGGGGAGGAAGTCCTCCTGGCCTCTCATAAAGGCGCCACGAAATAAGCCTACACCTTCAAGTGGCACTGATTTTCAGTATGGTGTGCGGAGCAATGGGTTGCCCATTCTGCCAGCTGCACACAGTGCTCCAATATTTGCTCCACCTCTTGCAAGCTGGACTTAAGTCCAACTCCATCAGGGTACACCTGAGCATGCTCTCCCTGCATCATCACTCCATAGAGGGCAAGCCTCTTTCTGTGCAGTCACTTACTACCCGATTCATGCAGGAATTGCTGCTCTCTAAGCCTCCCATTAGGCCACCTCCAGCAGAATGGGATCTCAACGTGGTTCTGGCGCAGCTTACCAAGCCACCTTTTGAATCTTTGGCTACCTGCCATTTGTGTTACCTATCTTGGAAGGTAGCCTTCCTGGTGGCACTCACCTCTGTCGGCAAAGTCAGCAAATTTCAGGCCTTGGTGGCCGAGCCACCCTACACTAGCTTCTACAAGAACAGGGTCGTACTTCACACCCACCTGAAATTCCTTCTGAAGATGGTATCCGCCTTCCACCTCAACCAGGAGGTGGTGCTCCCTACCTTCTTTCACGGCCCTTCGCCAACAAGGCAGCAGTCATTCTTCATACTCTGGACTGCAAAAGGACCCTCTCCTTCTACCTGTAGTGTACTCAGGGCCACTGGAAAGCCTCGCAGCTTTTCATCTCATACAATCCGAGTCGACAGGGAGAGGCTGTCACCAAGGGAGGAGGGAGGAGTAGCCTAGTGGTTGGGGCACGGTACTTCAGGCCGGAAGGTCGGGGGTTCAAATCCCACTAGAGGACAGCAACCTTGGGCCGGAAGGACTGGGTTTTCTAGTCCCACAGATGCTCCTTGTGGTCTTGGGCAAGCCACTTAACCCTCCATTGCCCATGTTCCCTGTAAGTATTAGTGTATGTGTCTCATATCCCCGCGTGTTAAATGTATCCCCCAATTGTGTTGTGACCGCTTTGATTGAAGGATAAGGCGGTATACAAAACTGTCTAAATAAATAAATAAATAAAGTGGACTCTGTCGACCTGGGTGGCGGACTGTATCACCTTCGTCCATGAACAGGCTGGGCCACCGTTGGAGCACCGGGTCACGGCCTACAATGTCAGGGCTATCGCAATATCCGTTGCAAGCTTGCGCTGTATCCCTATGGCGGGCATCTGCTGGGCCGTAACCTGGTTCTCCATCCATACTTTTGCAGCTCACTACTGTCTGGAGAGGGATTCCTGATGTGACAGTGCCTTCGGCCAGGCCGTACTCTGTAATATGTTCAGGGTTTAGGCAACTCCTGTCCTCCGACCCTTCTTGTTCAGGCTACCGGAGCCATGTTTCTCCCTGGACACTGGGGTCCTCGGAGTTGTTAGCGGGGTGGGAACAGCTGGGGGATGTAGAAAAACAGTGGGCAAAACTGAAAGCTGATATTTTTTAAGGGCAACCAAACCTTTTGTTAAAATGGTAAATAAAGGTAAAAGGAAAAGAAGACCGCTATGGTTTTAGAAAAGGTGAAGAATAAGAGGGAGGCATCATGAAATAGAAGAGATCACAGAGAGAGGAAGACAGGCATCTATATTTGGAAAAACTTAGAGAAGCTAGCAAAATAGTCAGAAAAGCAAAGATTCAAAAAGAGGGAGAAATAGCAAATGCAATAAAATAGGGAGATGTCATTTTTCAGATATGTTAGTGAGAAGAGGAAGGGCAAAAGTGGTATTGTCAGACTCAAGGGTGAAGGGAAGGAATATGTAGAAGCTGATGAGGATAAAGCGGAATTTCTTAACAAATATTTCTGTTCTGTGTTCACAGATGAAGAACCAGGAGCAGGGTCTCAGAAAACACCCACAAACTGGAACAGAAGTGAGGGGCATCTTGAACAATTTTCAGAAGACTGTGTTTCTGAGTAACTAGCTAAACTTAAAGTAGAAAAAGCGATGGGACCAGATGGGATACACCCAAGAATACTGGGGGACGTTCTAGCAGCTCCACTGACCAACCTTTTCAATGCCTCTTTGAAGTCTGGATGGGTGCCAGAGGATTGGAGAGAGGCACATGTGGTCTCTTTACAAAAAAGTGGAAGTAAGGATGTGGTTGAAAACTACAGGCCGGTTAGTCTAACCTCTGTGGTGAATAAATTATTGGAAACGCTGCTGAAAGAGAAAATACTGAAGTTTCTGGAGTCCACGGATTACCACATCTGAGACAGCATGGATTCACCAGAGGCAGGTCTTGTCAGACAAATCTGATTGACTGGGTGACCAGAGAGTTGGATCGAGGGAGAACCCTAGATGAGGTGTATTTAGATTTCAGTAAAGCCTTTGATACTGTTCCACACAGGCGATTTATAAACAAAGTAAGCACCCTAGGGATGGACCCTAAAGTTATTGCTTGGGTAGCAATTGGTTGAGTGGGAGGCGGCAAAGAGTACAGGTAAATGGAGCTCACTCTGAGGAGAAGATTACCAGTGGTGTGCCCCAGGGATCTGTCCTTTGTCCAATTCTTTCTAACATCTTTGTTAGTGATATTGCAGTAAAGCTGTCGGGTAAGGTTTCCCTCTTTGCGGATAATACCAAAATCTGCAATAGAGTAGACACCCAGGAAGGTATAGATAACATGAGGAGGAATCTAGCTAAGCTTGAAGAATGGTCTAGAATTTGAGATTTAATGTTAAAATATGCAAGATCATGCATTTGGGCTGCAGCAATCCAAGGGAGCGATATGGTATAGGGGTTGAAGTACTTCTGCCCACAAAACAAGAGTGGGACCTAGGTGTGATTGTGTGTGATGATCTTAAAGTAACTAAACAGGTAGAAAAGACGACGGTGAAAGCTAGAAGGATGTTTGGGTGCATAGGGAGAGGCATGGCCAGCAGAAGAAAGGAAGTGATAGTGCCTCTATATAAGTCTTTGTTGTGACTTCATTTGGAGTATTGTGTGCAATTCTGGAGACCGCACCTTCAAAAGGATATAAACAGGTTGGAGTCTGTGCAGAGGGTGGCTACTAAAATGGTTAGTGGTCTTTGTTATAAAGCATATGAGGACAGACTTAAGGAGCTTAATATGTACACTTTAGAGGAAAGGTGGGATAGAGGTGATATGATTGAGACGTTTAAATACCTCCGTGGCATAAATGCACAGGAGAAGAGCCTCTTTCGATTGAAAGCAAGCTCTGCTACAAGGAGACATAGGATGAGGGTAAAAGGGGATAAACAGGAGTAATATGTGGAAATATTTCTTTTCGGAAAGAGTGGTAGATGCATAGAATAGTCTCCCAGTGTAGGTGGTAGAGATGGGGCAATGCATTGTGTGCCTTCGAGTCAGTCCTGACTCCTGGCGACCCAGAAGCCCCTGGGTTTTCTTGGCAGTGTGACCGGAAGTAGATTGCCAGGCCTTTCTTCCGAGGCAATGGAGGGTTAAGTGACTTGCCCAAGGCCACGAGGAGTGCTAGTGGGAATAGAACCCTGGTTGCTTCGTTACCAAGCCAGTGTTCTAACCACTAGGCTACTCCTCCGCTCCATAGTAGCCTAGTGGCCCAGAGATGGGGACCATATCTGAATTCAAAAAAGCATGGGACAAACACAGAGGATCTCTAAAGGTAAAAAAGGGGACTCTTGTAGTGGTTGAAATGGAAGGGCAAACTAGATAGGCCATGTGGTCTTTTTCTGCCATCATGTTTCTATGTTTCCTCAGATTTGCTTGCAGTTGCTCACTGCTGGGCCGTGTTCTTCTACATGTTCCTGGTAGCCTGTATCTAGGGAGTCCCATAAGTGAAGACTGACTTCCTGCTTGTTCCTGGAGAAAGCGTAGTTACTCACCTGTAACAAGTGTTCTCCAGGGACAAAAGAAATCAGTCCTCACAGCCCTCCCTCCTCCCCTTGGAGTTGCTGTACATTTTTGGCCATCTTCTTTGTTATGTTATTTGACTGAGTAAGATGGCACCCTTGGGCAGGAAGGGGACCACGCATTTGTGGTAGCATTTCCCAAAAGCTTTCTTTGAAAGCTGAGGAGATGGTTCTGTGAGGTCTCCGTCGGCGCCGACGTCACCCATAAGTTAGGACTGATTCCTGCTGTCCCTGGAGAACACCTGTTACTGCCATCCTTCTGATGCCATGTCTGTTCTAGCCCATTTGGTAGCTAGGGATATTGTCCTATCAGTGGTGATGTGACATTGGTTATGGCTTCACCACTGGGCAGCAGATACGTCCTCCAAAGCCTGGCTAACTCGCCTTAAGGGAAATCTCCCTTGTGGGGCTGATTGCAGAACTTGGTGAAGGACTTGGCCAAGGCTGAATCTTATCGCCCTCCAGAGGATAGACCAAAAGGGCCTAGGAAGCAAGTAGGGTCTTTTCCATCTTTGGCTTCCCCCCATCCATTGTGGGTGGAATGACTTCTGGGGTTCTCGGAACTCCTGGCATTTCATACGGGAAAGCCATTTTTCTTTGCTTCTGGATTTTGGAGCCATAAATTAGTCCTTTCGAAAGGGTTCATGGGCCTCAGACACTAGATCCCCTGCAGAGGGGCTTCCTCCCATTCTTCACTAGGAAGGTTTTGGGGCTCTTCCCGAATGTTCTGACAACCCTTCCTGATCAGAGTTGAAGCTCAGGTTTCTGCTCTAGCTGGGAGTGGCAACCAGCTTGAAGTGTTGCCTATGCCCACGTTATCTGAAGAACGGCATGCCACTGAATGATCACTTGTGGATTTTTCTGGCGACAGACTCCAGTCTTACGGGCAGGGAAGCCCTTGTCAAGACTTAACGTCCCAGCCTTCTAGCTCTGTCAGCTCAGCACATAGCCAGGGTGGTCAATGTGGAAGCAATCTTCTTCCATCATCACTCTCCTGATCCCAGAGAGTGGGCGTTGCATCAGGAAGATGCTTCTCCGCCATTGGAGTCGCTCCATGATGGAATTGATGGCATCCCGTTCCAATGACAGTGTGCCATTACTTCACTCACCACACAGAAACTGGGTCCAAAGGCAGTGTCGCTCTGGCCCAGACCTGGCCATGGCAATACCTGCTGTATATGCTTCCTACATGGCTGCTGTTGGGGCATGTGCTTCGGCGCATGGAATGCCATTTGGGCTGGATTGTTCTGGTGCTGCTGGACTAGATGAGAAGAAAATGGTTTAGGGACCTGATGCAGTCCCTGTATAGGTTCCTCATCATCACCTGCCCCATTTTGGGGCTGGTTGCATCAGGGATCATTTGTCCTGGATGACCCAGCTCCCTTCTCACTTACAGCTTAATTGTTGAAGGGAGTCAGCTGACGAGGAAGTGCTGTTCTCCTGCAATATTTTCTGCTCTGCTCAGAGCCTGGAGGGGTTCTACCAGCCTGGCATATGTGCGGGTCTGGTACCTCTTTGAGCATGGGTGCGGCGCACGACAGCTTGTTTCTAAGTCTGCCAAAGTGCCAGCTCTGTTGGTCTAATGCAGGACAGTCTAGAAAAGGGTTTTTCCCCTTACCTCCATGAAAGTTCATGTGGCAAGGAGATGCTGCAGAAAAATTGGAAGAAATATCGATATACCAGGAAGATGTATTACAACTATTTGATAAATTGAAGAGTAGCAAATCACCTAGACCGGATGGTATTACATCCAAGGGTGTTGACAGAACTGAAATATGAAGTTGCAGACCTACTATTAGTAATCTATGAACTATCATTAAAATCATCTATAATTCCCTTAAGATTGGAGGATGGCCAATGTAACGCCAATTTTTAAAAAGGGTTCTAGGGGTGATCCGGGAAACTACAGACCAATGAGCCTGATGTCAGTACTGGGAAAAATGGTATAAACCATTATAAAGAACAATATTCCTTTTTAAGGCTCACTTCAGGATGCGAGTCCAAAAATATCACAATTTGGCTCTTTTTGTCAATTTTGTTTACGTCAGACAGTAGAATGAAGCACCATTTGCGATCCGAGCTCCTCTCAATGACATCAAATATTTTTTTTTAACTTAAAATTTTTATATTCAGACAACATCAAGTAGATTATCACAGTAGTATTTCATAGATATAACAAGTATAACTAGGAACCTCACCCACATTACACCCCCGCCCTCGATCCTTCCCTACCCATGCAAATATTCTATCACTCTACTCCATTCTGTCTCAAAACATACTACCTGTTGCTTACGGATTGCAGTCAACTTTTCCATAAGAAAGATCTGGTACAGCCACCCTATGCAGTATTCCAATAGAGGGGGATCAAGTTGCTTCCAGCAGTAGGCCAATTCACACTTTGCAGCACTCAGGTATGTCATAATCTGTCTCCTCTCCCTCCGAGGGTCCCCCCTGTCGCCATCAGCCCAGTAGGTAGATAGAAAGCTCAATGTCTACCTCCAACCTCACCACCTGCTGTATCCAACTCTGCACATTCCTCCAAAACTGTACTACGTTGGGGCACATCCACCAAATGTGGAAAAATGAGCCTTCTCTGCCATACCCCCTCCAGCAATTCTTGGGTACCAAAGGGAATATCTAATGCAATAAGAGAGGAGTGTAATACCATCGTATTACCACATTGTACCACTTCTCCCAAATCGCCACAAATAGGGGCACTTACCAGATCTGGTCAAAGATGGCTTTCCACTGTTTCACTTCCAATACCACACCCAGGTCCTTTTCCCACTCAATCATATAATGATGCTTAGACCCTGAGGCCCCCCTCACCACCCTGTAGAGGGCTGAAATCAATCCCCAAGAGTTCTGCTTCCCATACCAGATGACCTCCATCTCGGAGAAATCTCAAATCCTCCCTGCCCATCTTTTGATGCAGAAAGTTAGTAACCTGTCTATATTGACACACGTCCCCTGCTCTTTGGCCATAGGATTCGTCTAAATCCTCAAAGAGCACCCAGTCTCCCCCAGCTAAGAATTAAAAGAACCAGAGGTGGAGCCTGGGGTAGTGAAAGATGGCCACTTGATTCTCTCTCTCCCAGGAATCCTGTCATAAATTGTCCTGAGTTAAAATGACTCCGGCGACCGTCCCAAGAAGGGAAAAGTGTGAAATGGCTACTGGTAAGCCTACCCATCTGGAATTTAATGCTGCAATGAATACCGGCGTAAAGAGGCCGAAGCCTGATCCCCCTTCGCCACAGAAGGCCATCGGCCCGCGGGAGAATGCGGAAGGCATGCAAGAGCTACTGGCGGAGATTAGAGAGGTGAGAGAAATGGTAGCAGCAAATGGAGAAACACTGAGCCGACATCGCAGAGCTGAAAGACTTAAAAGAGCAAATAAACGAGCTGTCAGAAAGGATGAGGGGGCTCGAAACTAAAGTGGATATACATGAAGAACGCTTAAAGATGACGGTGACAAACAATAAAAGAATCACCGCACTGGAGCGGAACCTTGAGGACCTCAACAACAGAACGCGCAGAAACAACATTCATCTGGTTGGTGTGCCGGAGGGCGCAGAAGGAAGAGATATGATGGAATTTCTACAGAAAAATATTCCAAAGCTGTTGCGGCTAGAATTCGAGCTGCCGTTTGAGATTGAACGGGCACATCGTGTACCTGCGCAGGCTGAGCCCTCAAATGCGGCACCCGCGACCAATTATCATGCGCCTTCTGAGACATCAACAAGTCGTCAAAATCATGGCTGCGGCAAGAACTCTGGCACCGATGCAATTCGAAGAACATAACATAACTTTCTTCCTGGATTTCAACATGCCTACCAAGGAGAGGCGGAAACAACTGCTGGCCCTTAGACCGCGTCTTCAACGTCTCCAGGCCCGGTATGGGTTGTAGTTCCCAGCAAGGCTTAGAGTGACTGTGCACAACCAGACAAGAACATTCGAGGACCCTCAGGCCCTGATTGCATTCATTGAGGAACAAGAAGCTGCGGTGATGCGATAGATGTCTGTAATCACGAGGAGGAATAGCGAAACTGATGGAGGAAGTCCATTCTTGGAATGGGGCCTGATAATGGACTTTCTGGAGGCCCAAAGAATGGTATTTGGCTCTGATAGAGTGTGCAGTACAAATTTTGTAAATACGCAGTAGAGGCCTGGAGGGAAGAACTAGATAAGAGTAATGTTCTGGGGAAGGGACATACTAACAGAGATTTTTATATGTATAAGAAAGGGGAAAGGGGAGGTGGGAAAAAAAGTATAAGGGGGAAGGAAAAGAGTATACGGGGATATATGGAGATCGGGGAGGAATATAATGAGTAAAAGGAGCGGGGGTCGAATGGTAGCCTTGCATCCGATGGCTCACCCAGGGTGCGTTTTGAGTTCAAGAGGGGAGTTCTCTCCATGGAGGTGTTCAGGAATTTGAAGCAATGTATGATGTATAAAATCAATACTAAAAGCCCTAAATGGGTCATCTGTATGGCAACTCTGCGCTATGGGGACGATTAAGGTGCTTTCTCTGAACATAAAGGGAATCAACAGTCCAATTAAGCGGAAAAGAATCCTATTGTATTGTAAGAAGGAGGGGGCAGACATTGTTCTACTTCAGGAAACCCGTTTGTCCTCTGAGGAAGCAAAGAAGCTGGGGAAGGGGCAGTATGTCCTTGCAGTGCATGCCGTGGCGTACCAGAAGAAGAACGAAATAATAATTCTGATGCAGAAGGCTTTGCAGCCACGGATTGAGCAACACCGAGCAGACCCGGGTGGGAGATGGGCAAAGGTCCTGGTTCAGATCGGGGAACAAAAGCTTGCCATAGTAAATGTGTATGGTCCAAACTGCGATGACGTTCTTTTCTATCAAAAGATCGCAGAGGAGATACACGAGATGAGTTCCCACGAGATCATTCTGGGGGGAGATTTCAACTTAGCTTTGGACCCTCTGATGGATCAGCAGCCCTATAGGTCCCAAAGGCCAAGTAGGGCTGCCGCAGTGCTTCTCTCCTTAGCACAAGAGGTGGGTCTATCAGATATATGGCGCATAATGCATCCCATGGAAAAGGAATTCTCCTTCTACTCCTTAATGTAATCTTCTGAATATTGTAATCTTCTGGTCTATTCTCTGTTTGGTCCTGGGTTCATTTCACAGAGACAGTAGGGTAAGCAGCATAAATAAGACAACCAAAACTGGTGTAAGAGTTTTATATCGAAATAGGCTTATTACATAGGTGCAGAACAGAGTTAGGAGGTTCTTAGAAAGCTGCTTCAGTTTACTTCAATGAATCTGTGTGTGTGTGTGTGTGAGAGAGAGAGAGAGAGAGGTAAGAAAATGTGGGTCAGAGCCTCATAGTCAATGAATCTGTGTGTGTGTGTGAGAGAGAGAGAGGTAAGAAAATGTGGGTCAGAGCCTCATAGTCAATGAATCTGTGTGTGTGTGTGCATGTGTGAAGTGTGAGAGAGAATAGAGTATATGAAAGACTCTTATGTGTGTGCATGTTTGTGTGAGAGAGATCAGAGAGAGAGGGGGGGAGGGGTGAAGAGAATTGATTATCAGAGCCTCCTGTCCTTCATGTCCGATGAATAGAGGAAGAGAGAGAGAAAGAGGAAGTATTTCTGTCCTTTATAGTGAATTTTCTCTAGCACCTCCCTTTGAGGTCTGCTATTGTTTCTAGCACCTCCCTTTGAGGTCTGCTATTCTTGATTTAGCAAGGAGGGGCTGCAGACCAATCTCATCGGGCCCGGAGACTGACATCACCAGGGGGTCAGAGTTAATCTCATCTTGTAAACTACCCTCATTAACTTTGGAGACTGATATCACCAGAGTAACAAAGCTGCATGAAATCCAAGGTCTGGGGAAAAAGCCATGACACCTATGCCATGCTGATGTATGCTGACATCTCCCACACCTTTTTTATTTTTATTTATTATTTGTGCCTGGAAATGGTGGAAGCAAACCTGTAGTACCTGTCCCAGCTGCCATTACATGATAGTAGGCAGCTTGTCTAATACCTCCTGTATTAAATACCTTGCTATGTCTAGCAGGTCCCCTGTCCTGCACAGTACTGTCTCTAGCATGATGACTCGGAATTCACCTTCAAAGGGACCACCTTTCCTCTTACAGTATGCAATACAATTTCTTTAAGTTCTTTAAAATCAAAGGCTTCCATATTTGAGACTGCAGAAGGCTGTAGTTGGACTATTTCAAATGTGCAACCTTGGAAGGAGGAATGCTCACTTTTATGAAGAAGTGAGACTTAGAATTATAGTTGGAATGGCATAACTTTTATGGGTGTTCAGTAAAGAGTACTGGCATAAAGACCACACCTTAAAATTATACCTGAATAAAAAGTGCTTATCAGTTTTTAGTTTAGGATGAAATTATAGTAAGAAGGGTGTTAGGAGATTAACAGAATTGTCAGTTATTGTATCAATTGCAGCAAGCTTTAAGCCTGCTCTCACTAAGATACTTACTGACAGGAGACTGAGAAATAAAAGGCAAAAGGGACAGGAGGTAATAGCTTTATCAGGAAAGATGTATATTGTATTCAATGAGGGACTGTTTTACCTGTGTAACTCTGTCTTTTCTTAGCAGCACAAATACTATAGAAAAATCTGTAGCAAGCCTATGCATAAAAATAAGACAATTGCAAGCCACCCTATGTAATGTCCCTAGGTGTAGGTAATAATTAAAATTCAGGATTGTTACAGAGCCTTTTGACAATAAAAATCTCACCTTGTCTAACCCACAAAACAAAGTTATCACTGGAACTTTTCACTAAATCCAGCCTGTAACCAAAATTGTAAATTGTAAATGGTCACAAGGGCTTTTGATTTTCCTGTCGCACCCTGTCTGAAATCCACTTTAATGCATCAAACAAAATTATTACTTACCCAACTGGAGATCTGCTGTGAAGTCTGAGACGAGCCCCCCAAAAATGTAATCTTCTGAATATGTAATCTTCTGGTCTATTCTTTGTTTGGTCCTGGGTTCATTTCACAGAGACAGTAGGGTAAGCAGCATAAATAAGACAACCAAAACTGGTGTAAGAGTTTTATATCGAAATAGGCTTATTACATAGGTGCAGAACAGAGTTAGGAGGTTCTTAGAAAGCTGCTTCAGTTTACTTCAATGAATCTGTGTGTGTGTGAGAGAGAGAGAGGTAAGACAATGTGGGTCAGAGCCTCATAGTCAATGAATCTGTGTGTGTGTGAGAGAGAGAAAGGTAAGAAAATGTGGGTCAGAGCCTCATAGTCAATGAATCTGTGTGTGTGTGTGCATGTGTGAAGTGTGAGAGAGAATAGAGTATATGAAAGACTCTATGTGTGTGCATGTGTGTGTGAGAGAGATCAGAAAGAGAGAGGGGGGGAGGGGTGAAGAGAATTGATTATCAGAGCCTCCTGTCCTTCATGTCCGATGAATAGAGGAAGAGAGAGAGAAAGAGGAAGTATTTCTGTCCTTTATAGTGAATTTTCTCTAGCACCTCCCTTTGAGGTCTGCTATTGTTTCTAGCACCTCCCTTTAAGGTCTGCTATTCTTGATTTAGCAAGGAGGGGCTGCAGACCAATCTCATCGGGCCCGGAGACTGACATCACCAGGGGGTCAGAGTTAATCTCATCTTGTAAACTACCCTCATTAACTTTGGAGACTGATATCACCAGAGTAACAAAGCTGCATGAAATCCAAGGTCTGGGGAAAAAGCCATGACACCTATGCCATGCTGATGTATGCTGACACCTGCCACACGGATCACACTCCTGGATCGATTTTTTTTACATCTCTAGTAGCTTCGGTGGGAGAAGTGAGAATATGTAGCACCGCCGTATCTGACCATGCTACAGTAGCTTTAACCTTGGCAGCAGGTGAGGGGCCTTTGTGAGGTTCGGGCTGGTTCTTTCATAGAACAGTACTAGAAGATCAGGCCTTTCGTGAAGAAATTAAGGCGGCAATTAAAGATTTTTTTTCCATAAACCTTCCAGCAGATATTGCAGGGTGGGCCTGGTGGGAGGCCTTTAAAGCCTCTATGCGGGCCAAGATAACTGTTATTCTGTAAAAGATTACAGACAAAGGAAGGCAAAAGTGGCTGGACTTGAAGCCCAAATACTGGCGGGCGAGAGACTCTTGCGGGCCAGATCGGATCCCTGCATTCTGCTCCGTTTACAAAAATTAAGATATCAGTACAATAATATACTAAGCTCAAAGGCTGAAAAAATAATACACAGGCAGAATGAGAGATACTATTTAGAACAAAATAAGGCAGGTGGTTTTTTGGCCTCTACATTAAAACCCCAAGCTGAAAAAGCAAGGATTGAAGCACTTAGGAATAATCAACATGGCCTTCTTACCAAGGCCACTGATATAGTTGATGCATTTAGGTCCTTTTATTCTGATCTGTATTCCTCTGCAGGAGAGGATAACGAAGCGGCCTGTCAGGAATTCTTAGAAAATATACTGCACCCTGTTCTTACAGTTCAGCTAGTTGAAGATCTCAATAAGCAGTTCACGGAAAGTGAAATAAGAGCCGTTCTTAAGAAGGGAAAAAAGGGCAAAGTGGCTGGCCCGGATGGCATTCCTATAGATTTTTACCAAGTTTTTCAGGATGATATAGCTCCTTATTTAGCAAGATACTTCTAGCTTCTCTATGAGCAAGCCCCGTCGGTAGGAGCTTTCAGTGCCGCAACAATAGTGGTATTGGAAAAGGCTGGCAGGGATCCATTCAAAGTCTAGAACTACAGACCAATTTCGCTTCTAAATGCACATTACAAGATATTCGCTTCTGTATTAGCGGATAGATTATCAAAAGTTGTATCAGATCTAATCCACCCTGATCAATGTGGGTTCATGGCAGGGAGGTCGACATCGGATAATGCACATTTACTCTTGGATCTTTTTTCAATAGCAGAACACTTAGATTCTCCAATGGTCGGACTGTCCTTAGACGCTGAAAAGGCCTTCGACAGGCTAGAGTGGGCCTTTTTGATCCAAACGTTAAGATGGTTCGGCTTTGGTGATACCATTATCAGAATGATACAGGTGTTATACTCTGCCCTTAAGGCTCGTATTTTGGCCAATGGGCTACTGTCTGAATCCTTTTTGCTGCATCGGGGAACTAGACAAGAGTTGCCCACTTTCCCTGATACTGTTTAATCTGGCACTCGAACCTTTAGCACTAGCACTTAGGCAATCAGAGAATATCCAGGGTATTAAGGTTGGGGATTTGCAGATAAAATTGTCGGCTTTTGCAGATGACCTTTTGCTATTTGTTCAACCTAAACTAGTGGCTGAGGTGTTAAAGATTATGGAGTTATACTCGACAGTATCTGAATATAAGAATAACTGGACTAAATCCGTGGCATTCCCCATGGACAGGATCAATAAAAGAATACCCCTTTGTGTGGGAAGCAAAAGCTATTAAGTATCTAGGGGTCAAGTTCTGTTCTTCCCTAGAGGAGACAATACACCTTAATTGTAAAAACATTGAGAAAATGATCCAGTCTTTCACGCTAAAATGGTCCCCGTTACATATAGCGTGGTGGGGCAGGTTTGACGCTATAAAAACGGTCTTGACTCTTAAGGTGAACTATATATTGGAAATGCTGCTGGTTTTCCTAACCCCAAAGATGTACAAAAGGTGGAACGTTGTGATAAGGAAGCTTATCATAGCTCAGGAAGGGGCTATAGAAAAGGTGAAGTGTCTCTGAACAAGCAACCTGTCAGTGCTGGTAGAAATGAGAAAACAGAATTTTGCCATAAAAGACTACCATTCCAAGAATGCACCAGGTTTCCAACAGCCATGAGAGGAGCTGAAGTGAGAAAACGTGTGTTCAATCAAAAGGGCTATGAGGTAATCCCCAAGCACTCATTGCAAAGGGCAGGGCTTGATTCAGCACAGCTACGCTGTGCTAGGATGGAACACTCATCTCAAAGGGCAAGGCCTGATTCAGCACAGCTGCGCTGTATTAGGGAGGAGCACTCATCTAAGCAGAATAAGAGTAGAGTTTATTCTACAGATGACGATCTTCATGATCACCTTGGATATCCAGAGAATTGTCCTCAGTATCCTGAGAATAAGCTTGAGTTTGATCATCAGTTTCATCTGAAGGATCATCAGAAGCAGAAGCCAAACCGGACAGACAGAGAGGAAAAGAGAGCCTTTGGAAGAAGGAAGAGAAAAGCCTTTGAGAGGTCTAGAAGAGTCCAAAGCAGTACGTATACTGGGAGGTATTCCAAGGGCCAGCATACACCATTGGACTGGGGAAAGCCAGAGGAATGGTGCTGCAGAGCTAGGAATCACCAGAGGCTACCTGTGAGGGAGACGGCTGCACGTGGAAGGGACTCTAAGACCTGTGCCAGAAGGTATGTGAAAAGAGATCCAGTGTCCAGGGATCTGGATTGGAAGGCTGGACATTAGAACTGGACTACATACTGGCCAGGCTATATAGAGGGGAACTCTAGCAGCAATGGAAGCTCAGGTATGAACACTGATCTATGCCCTAGCTCTATAACCTTGAAAGACAGCAGGGAAACAAGTATTCTCCTGAAAGTGCTCCATTGAAAGATTCATCTGTGCCAATCCATGATATTGAACCCATGCTTGTTGAACAAGGGGGAATAATAGCAGATGAGGATCCTATTTATATGGACTGTTCTCTGTCTAAACTCCGTTGGTAACTTTCTGTTATAAAGTACAGCAACCATCATAAAGAAATACAAATTTGTTCTTTAATCTACTCAGAAAAGCTCCTGAAGCAGGATTTGACCCACACAGTGGAAGGCAAGCCAGCTAAGAGGTTTCAGCTGGTGACTGTTAGCAATTAAGCCTTACCTAATTGCTTGTGAGCTAGGAGAGAATCACTTCTGTATCCATTGGGGAAATAATCAGAAGTTAACCTGAAAAGAACAGTTTGTTTCTTGCTTTGTGGCTTTTCATTTGTTGTTTTCCTGATTTTGACTTTGTTTTTCCAAGTTAACACTGAAAGCAAGTTACCTAATTTATGTGCTACCAAGCATATCTGTGTTGGGAGAAATAACCCCATAAATAAATATCTTATTGGCTTTACCCAAGAGCACAACTAAATTATTGTCAGCAGCTGTTTCTGGTGTGAATGAACTACATTGCCCACAATACCTTGCAAATCATATTGAAATATGCACTTGCCAAGAGTGTGAAGATTCTTACCCAGGCAGCCGTCTGACAAATGGCGTAGTTTTTCGGATTGCTTTTGCACAAAAGGGGATTTACTTGCTGAGGATTACAACTAAAGTTCAAGTTTAAAGCTGGAAAAAAAGATTTTCCCTCAACTACACTTTGGAGGAAAAGGGGTTGTTCCAGGAAGCTGTCCCAGGAGGAAAAGACCCTGTGCAGAGCTGGATTCATCACTGAGACAAGGTAATAAGTACCTGGGCATGTCTAGTGGTGGATGGGAGTAAGCACACGGTAATTGAAAAAAAAAAGAGTGTAGAAAAAAATAAACACCTGTTTGAAAGGTGGTGCACTGTGTTTTTTCTTTTTCTTACAGGGTTCAAGATGGATCCAAAGGAACTAGCTCAGTGGATGGCAGCCCAGTTCAGCAGGCAGCAGGAGCTAGCACAGCAGGCTCAGGACACTGCTATGAGAGCCTTAATGGACCAGCAGAAGCCAGTGCTTGATCTGGTGCAAGCCCTAGTTGAGCTGAAGAACCAAAGTGGAACAGATGCAAGACCAGCAGTAAATACTGGTACACCACATGTGGACAGTGTGGGACTCAATCAAGGGATTGGGGCATTTAGTTTTGGGAAGCTAACTCCAGATGATAATGTTGATGATTTTCTAGAGTCTTTTGAAAGAGTGGCACAAGCATTAGCATGGCCAGAGACCCAGTGGGCAGTAAGGCTGGCAGCCTCATTAACTGGAGAGGCGCTTGCAGCTTATAGAGCAATGCCAGCAGCCCAGGCTTTGAATTATAAGGAGGTAAAGGCTGCTATTAGAGATCGCCTAGGGTTGTCTATTTCAGAGTATAGGCGAATGTTTAGAGCTACTACATTGAAAGTGGGTGAAACACCCAGGGCTCTGAGTCAGAGAATCAGAGGTTTAGCTGTAAAATGGTTGGAGCCTGAGCAAAAGACAGTAGAAATGTTATTAGATATTATAATGCTTGAACAATTTATGTCTGGGGTGCCTAAAGATTTGCACACTTTCCTTATACAGCAGAATTGCCAAAATCTTGGAGAGGCAACCATGCTAGCAGAGAGATTCTTCGGAGCCACGCAGGCTTGCCATAGAATGGGTGGCCCTCTGGAGATTGGTGCTGAGGCAAGATGTGCTGTATCAGAAAAGAAAATAATTAAAAATGTTTCTGATAATGAATGTACTGTATCAAACCAGATGACACAGTGGAATAGAGAGAAATGTTTCAAGTGTGTAAAATGGGGACACTTAGAAAAAGGATGCCAGTCACACACTAGCTTAATGGGTCTGGATTTAAAACAGCCCAAAGAAGGATTTCTTTTGATGGTTGATGTGCAAGGAATTACCATAAATGCTTTGTTAGACACTGGGGCAGACCAGAGTATGATGTCAGAAAGGCTTTGGAAGAGAATAGAGGCCCAAGAAGGATTTGTGCCTAGAACCCCTGAAAGCCAAGTTCACATCGGATGCATTCATGGTGCTGCAACATCACATCCCACCTATAGGCTAAAGGTTAAGTGCCTGGGGAAACAAGAGGAAGTCCTGGTAGCAGTGGTGCCTAGGCTACCCTTTGATTTGGTTCTAGGAAAGGACTGGCCAAGATTTAAGCAGGGTCTAGTGGAAGGGCTAGGAAAGAAGGAGGGAGAAGGTTTAATAATGGAAATAGCTCCTGGGCCTTTCTTTGGAAGTCCTCAGTCCCTAGCTAAAAAGATGGTTCAGCTTCCAGAAGGCCAAACTATGGGTAATAAGAGGGGCCTTGTATCCACCCACTCGCAGGCTAAGATAGAGAGCCAGGAGGAGGGGGAGCAGGCAGAGTTGTTAGGAGACTTACCCTCTCATGATGATTTAATAACCCCATCATCAGGTAAAGTAAGAAAGTTGAAAGCACAAAAGCGGCGTGAGAGACTTTGCAGAGCACAGGGTAGGGCTGAGATGTTAGCTGGTCAAAGTTTACCCTGGGTGCCAGCTGAGTTAGTGGCAAAGTTTCCTAACTTTCCACAAGAGCAGCGAGCTGATCAAGCTCTCACCCGAGCTTTTAAGTATGCTCAGGAGGTCAGGGAGGAATTGCCCAGATTCAGACTAGATAATGACATATTATATAGAGAGAGTCAGGACCCCAGGAATGGGACCATACGTAAACAATTGGTGGTACCCACAACTTTCAAAGGGCTAGTACTTAGATTAGCACATGATCATCCAGTTGGAGGTCATAAAGGGATGCAAGGAACGCTGGATCAAATACTTAAGCATTTTTACTGGCCAGGTATTTTCAAAGAAACTGCCCAGTTTTGTGCTGCGTGTCCAGCGTGTCAGCGAGTTACAGCGGCTCACCCACCGGTGGTGCCATTGATTCCCATGCCAATTATTACAGACCCAATTGGTCACATTGCTATGGATATTGTAGGCCCATTAGTCAAAACGCCCCGAGGTTTCCAATACATCCTAGTTATGGTAGATCAGGCAACAAGGTTTCCCTGGGCCATACCATTGAGGAATGTTTCTGCAAAAACAATAGCTTTAGAGCTAGTAAAATTGTTTTGTGAAGTGGGATTCCCAAGAGAGGTGTTGACTGACCGAGGGTCCAATTTTGTATCCAAATATTTGGCCCAGGTCTGGGATGCCTTTGGCATTCATCACGTAAAAACCTCAGCCTACCATCCACAATCAAACGGTTTGGTGGAGAGATTCAACCAAACTCTCAAACAAATGTTGAGAAGGGGGTTAGCAGGAGAGGTAAAAGAATGGGATATGTTATTGCCTTTTGCCTTATATGCCTGCAGGGAAAGAATTCAGGTGTCCCTAGGTGTAACTCCCTATGAATTGATGTATGGTAGGGCTCCACGGGGTTTGTTAGACATTTTGAGGGAACAATGGATTGATCCTGAACCAGGAAGTCAGGAGGTGCCACTGTTTCTACGTGACTTGAGAGCACGTTTGAAAAGGACGTCGCAGGTTGCTGAGAGGAACCTGCAGGACAGTCAAGTGCGCCAGAAAGGGTGGTATGATAGGAAGGCCAAAAGCCGCCAATTAGGCATTGGTGAAAAGGTTTTGGTTCAAGTAGCAGGTACAGCCCCAAAATTTGAAGTACAGTGGAAAGGGCCATGGAAGGTTGTTAAACAAGTGAGCCCAGTATCTTATGTAGTAGAAAATGCAAGAGGGCGTAGGCAGACCTACCATATTAATGTACTTAAGTCTTGGAAGGAGAGGCCTGTAAATAATAATGTCCCTGAAGCCAGTCAGGAAGTAAGTGAGCTTCAAAATGATAACACTCTCGTAGGTATTACGGACTGTAGGAAAGAAGTTTCACCAGTTAAACCAGTCCGTAATAACTTCAGCAGGGGGGTATGTGATAAGGAAGCTTATCATAGCTCAGGAAGGGGCTATAGAAAAGGTGAATTGTCTCTGAACAAGCAACCTGTCAGTGATGGTAGAAATGAGAAAACAGAATTTTGCCATAAAAGACTACCAGTCCCAGAATGCACCAGGTTTCCAACAGCCATGAAGAGGAGCTGAAGTGAGAAAACGTGTGTTCAATCAAAAGGGCTATGAGGTAATCCCCAAGCACTCATTGCAAAGGGCAGGGCTTGATTCAGCACAGCTACGCTGTGCTAGGATGGAACACTCATCTCAAAGGGCAAGGCCTGATTCAGCACAGCTGCGCTGTATTAGGGAGGAGCACTCATCTAAGCAAAATAAGAGTAGAGTTTATTCTACAGATGACGATCTTCATGATCACCTTGGATATCCAGAGAATTGTCCTCAGTATCCTGAGAATCAGCTTGAGTTTGATCATCAGTTTCATCTGAAGGATCATCAGAAGCAGAAGCCAAACCGGACAGACAAAGAGGAAAAGAGAGCCTTTGGAAGAAGGAAGAGAAAAGCCTTTGAGAGGTCTAGAAGAGTCCAAAGCAGTACGTATACTGGGAGGTATTCCAAGGGCCAGCATACACCATTGGACTGGGGAAAGCCAGAGGAATGGTGCTGCAGAGCTAGGAATCACCAGAGGCTACCTGTGAGGGAGACGGCTGCACGTGGAAGGGACTCTAAGACCTGTGCCAGAAGGTATGTGAAAAGAGATCCAGTGTCCAGGGATCTGGATTGGAAGGCTGGACATAAGAACTGGACTACATACTGGCCAGGCTATATAGAGGGGAACTCTAGCAGCAATGGAAGCTCAGGTATGAACACTGATCTATGCCCTAGCTCTATAACCTTGAAAGACAGCAGGGAAACAAGTATTCTCCTGAAAGTGCTCCATTGAAAGATTCATCTGTGCCAATCCATGATATTGAACCCATGCTTGTTGAACAAGGGGGAATAATAGCAGATGAGGATCCTATTTATATGGACTGTTCTCTGTCTAAACTCCGTTGGTAACTTTCTGTTATAAAGTACAGCAACCATCATAAAGAAATACAAATTTGTTCTTTAATCTACTCAGAAAAGCTCCTGAAGCAGGATTTGACCCACACAGTGGAAGGCAAGCCAGCTAAGAGGTTTCAGCTGGTGACTGTTAGCAATTAAGCCTTACCTAATTGCTTGTGAGCTAGGAGAGAATCACTTCTGTATCCATTGGGGAAATAATCAGAAGTTAACCTGAAAAGAACAGTTTGTTTCTTGCTTTGTGGCTTTTCATTTGTTGTTTTCCTGATTTTGACTTTGTTTTTCCAAGTTAACACTGAAAGCAAGTTACCTAATTTATGTGCTACCAAGCATATCTGTGTTGGGAGAAATAACCCCATAAATAAATATCTTATTGGCTTTACCCAAGAGCACAACTAAATTATTGTCAGCAGCTGTTTCTGGTGTGAATGAACTACATTGCCCACAATACCTTGCAAATCATATTGAAATATGCACTTGCCAAGAGTGTGAAGATTCTCACCCAGGCAGCCGTCTGACAACGTTTGCTCACAGTGTTTCTATGGCAGGGTAAGCCCCCCAAGATAGCAATTAACAAATTAAAGGCAAATAAGAATAAAGGAGAGGTACAGTTCCCTGACTTTAGATGGTATCATCGGGCCTTTTTGCTGCACAGAGGTGGTCAAAGGGTGGAGGCCAATCTTGGTAGAATTGGAGGCTAGAGTGACTTGGCCGATCCCTCTGCCCTTAGTAATTGGCATGAGGTTTTCTGACTCCTCCAAGGTTCCCAACACGGTAGTAGCAACGCAAGCTTTTAAATTCCTAGCAGGTATATTGGGGGAAGAAAACCCGCTCTCTTTATCACTGCCTATATGGAACAATCCCAGGTACAAAATTGGTAATAGTATAGTTTCCTGTAAAGGGTGGCAGAGGAAAGGGATCTGGACACTGGGGCAGCTTGTCCGGACTGGATGCTGGAAGACCTTTGCAGAACCTCAGGTGGAGTTCGAATTGCCCGCCAGCTGCCAGTTTTAGTGGCTCCAGCTAATGAGCTGCTTAGTAAAATCTAAGATTGATGTTTGCAACCTTTCGAAGGACTGGGGCCTACAGAAGACGGTAGTCTCTTGTACAAGGAAGGTTGGTGCGATTTCAAAATTATATGCGCTACTAAGAGATGGCTGTTTAAATCTGATACCAGGACCGGGGAAAAGATGGGATGAAGAGTTGGGTATATCTATCTCTCCACAGCAATGGTCCCTACTATGGACCAAAGTGAATAAAGCTTTTAGAGCAGCGACCTTAACCCAAACACTATACTTCATGACTCACTGAGCATACGTCACTCCCAGCCGACTTTCTAGATGGGCCCCCGAGGTAGGAAACAAATGTTGGTCGTGTGAGGTACACTTGGGCACCTTGAAACACATGGTCTTTGATTGCATTTACGTTCAGAGTTTTTGAATATTGGTTTGGGAGAAGATCCAGTGTATTCTTCACTTCCGGGCACATCTGTCATGGCAGTTTGTGATTCTATGCTCTGCGTGTGGCAATCTTCCACTAGAGAAAAGGAATCACTTTTTGTACAACTTCATGGTTGCCATTGCGTTGAAGTTGATCATGATTTTTTGGAAAGATTCCAGCAAATTGGATGAGCATTATTGGTGGAACCTGGTTTGCCTATATGCCAGTTATGAAAAAGTGCAGGATGCAGTGTGCAGACAGAGGTGTCCGAAAAGATGGATGGGATCTCCGCAAGAAAACTCGCAGAACAGCACTTTGGGGCTAGTAGATCACAAGTGGAAATGTCTAGACGATTATGTGGCAATAGCAAGAACAAATGTGTGATAAGTATACTCTGTACCCAGGGCTTGAAAACCAAAGGGTGTATCATACTGTCAATTGAAGATGTTGACCACATGGAGACGGGGTGGGTGGGGGGAAGGGAGTGTATTGTTCATATAACATTATGTGTGAAGTGTTGATGTTGGTTGTAGTTGAAATTATTAAATAAAATTAAAAAAAAAAAAAAAGAATTAAAAGAACCACCGCAGCCCTGCTCGCTCCCACCGTTTTATAAACACCACCCTTTCCCGGGGAGGAAATTCCTCAGTATGACATAGTGCCCTCATCACGGAGAACAATGTATCCCCCCCACCCTCCATCCTCTTGCACACCTCATCCCACGCCCAAAGGACGTGCCTTACAAAGGGGTTCCCCTTGGCTGGCAACGCCCATTCTACATTCTACCTGGCTCATCCAGGGTAAGCTCCTCAGTGGGCTCCCCCCCCCCCTTTCCCTCGATCCGTTCTAATGCCACAAAACTTTTCATCTCTCCACCTTTTCGCCAGTCCTTAAGTTGATGGATCTGCATAGCCCAATAATATGCCTGAAGGTTGGGAACCCCTAACCCCCTTCTTACGGTTTTGGGAGAGCCTGGAAAAAATGAGGCACCTGTGACAGGATAATCATTTTTACTGTGGCCACCCTTCCTAGCCATGATACTTCCAAACCCATCCACTCCCGCAGGTCTTTCGCCCACTGCCCGCCAGAGAGCTGAATAATTGGCCTCATACAGAGTCACCTGATTCACTGTAATACGAACCCCTAAGTACTTAACTGCCTCTGGGGCCCACCTAAAGGGAAAACTCTGCTGCAACCGTCTCAGGAACTCCCAATTCAAATTGATGTTCTGCAGGTTCATCTTGAACCCAGAGACCACCCCATACCTCTGCAGCACTTCTGGCAGAGTCTCTTTGCGCTGCATTACCATAAGCAGTATGTCGTCCGCAAAAAGGGAGATCTTGAGTTGCTTCCTGCCAACCTCCACTCCCCCCCCCCTCACCACTCATTCACTCGCACTGCCTGTGCTAGCAGCTCCACCATTAATGCAAACAATAGTGGGGACATGGGGGCACCCCTGTCACATGCCTCTTTCCAACTAAAAGGGCTCAGTGTAGTGATCATTAATCTTTACACATGCACAGGGATCACAATATAGGGCCTGCAGCCATTCCACAAACAGGGGTCCAAAGCCCATCTTGCTTAACACTAAAAACAGAAAGTCCAGTCCACTCTATCGAATGCCTTTTCACTGTTGATAGATAATAGCATCTCTTCCTCATGTAGTGTCTGTGCTGCCCAGACCTTATTCACCACATGCTGAATATTATCTGAGGCCTGTCACAGGGGGTGGTCCAATCCTATCAGTTCAGGCATTCACCTGGCCAACTGATTAGCCAGGAACTTAGCCAGTATCTTTACATCTACATTTAATAATGATATTGGATAAAAGGAACCACACTGCAAGGGGTCTTTACCTTCCTTGTGCTGAACCGTGATCCCTGCATGTCTGAGGACAACTGACCCCCTCCCATACTGCCCCATTAAAGAGTCCCTACCCATTATTTCCTACCACAAGGTATTGCTCATCCTGCTTCCGGGTGGATGTCTGCTGCCGGGTATACAGCTCCCGGTAAAATTGTTGAAACCTAGTCTCAATAAGCTTTTCCATCCGAAGAATCTCTCCCGATGCCCCCTTAATTTGAGAGATGGTGGTGTAGCAGCAGATAAGCATGCAATAAATAAAACCAGGAGTCGTTTCAAGGATCCAAGCCAGTTTAATGTGCACAGGCTCAAGCAATAAGCAATTTCAAAATGGCTGAGCAATGGTTTCTAGCAAAACAACAACTTTTATACCGTTCTTCTCCATTCTAGACATAGGCAAACTTTTCATTGGTCCCAGTAACCCCTCTCACCCATCTATTGGTCCCGGTACTGATATGGCTATCCAATTGGGACTCTGGTCTGGGCTCAGCACCTGCTCACCCCCCCTCTAGTCCCAATTACAATGGTCAGTGTCTCTAACTTGTTACATCTCTCCTCCAAGGTCGCTCAGCTAGTTAAAACATATGGGAAGCAGGGCACTGTAACCTTTCTTTCAGCACAGTTAATTAATTCCATAGAAGCATAGCACACCTTATCAGTACCAATTAAACTTGTTTTTCTATATTTTCTAAGTTTCGTTTCTGCTTAGCTATGTTCAGTTAAGCTGAGTTAAGTTTCAATTCTATGGTGTCATCATTCAGGGGGGTTTTCATTCCTCTGGGCCTAACTACAGGCTTCAGTTATAGGTCAAGCTGCTTAGGCCTGTCTGTTTAGTTCAATTAGCATAGATCATAGGCCTTCGCCTACCACATTCCCCCCTTTGATTATTCTCACCCGCAAGTGAGAAAGGGTGAGAATCAAATCACATAATACTAGGTAAAGGTATCACTCTGTGGTATAGGGTAGTAAGTTCACATAGCTAGTATCTTTGTAGCTGCCTTATGCTCTACAGTGTTATTAATAACTGAAGTTATCATTTGCATACAAAGTGGCAAGAAACAAGGGAGCACAAGCAGATAGTCAAAGTCCATAGTTTGGCAAGAGTGGGAAAAAGAACTAAAGGATTAGAAGGTTCAGTTGCATCTTTGTTGTGCTGTCGTAAAGCTTCTGATTTAGACAGACCAGCTGTCCGATCTTCATAGCAAATTGTGGTCCGGTCCGAACAAAACACAAACTGTCAACAATGGGGTGGGCCAATACCCACTCCCTAGTAGTATTATGTAAATCAGTCTGATTGTATAGGAATAGAGTAATTCAGTTCTTGCATCTCCCAGAGCCACTGATCTCCCATCCTAGTTCCTCCACAAAAGAAACAGTCAGAAGTGTGGAGACTAGATGCTATTGCTCCAGCAAGTTCAAGAAACAAGTTCTGGGAGGCATGAGGAGTTGCAACGGTTTGCGTGCATAGCCTTGTAGAAAGTCAAGATCTAGAACAACTTTTGGATCAGAGAGTATACCAATGCAAGTATAGGAAGAATGATAAAACAAGGTCTGAGTGAACTTCGGTCCAGTTCATGTTGTACTTATACAGGCTGCCCAGGGAGATAAGGCAAAAGTCATCTCAAAGCACCCCAAGGCTGCTGCCAGAATAAAGCAATAATAAGGATTCATAATGAGCACAGTTTCTGGAAAAATTGGTGGAACTGTCGACTTCCACAACAGATAATAGATGTAGGGTTGATTGTAAATCCTCAAGCTTCTGCCGTACGTAGACCTACCAGCTTTTTGGCAGGAGTAGGGCTGTAGATTCCAAAGTATCACTGTCCTCTGGGATGTCTCAATTTCTTAAAATATCATAGCATAGTCTCTTAGGCTATTATTGCTTCCTTAGAGCAGTTCACTCTTTAGAAGATCAAAACAGTCTTTTCAGAGTATTTAAACACAGTCTCTTAGAAGATTCAATTTCTTAACACAACACAGTCTCTTCCTGATGATTGCAGTTTTCTCCAGATGCGAGGCTTACCTTCAGATAAACAAACAGTCTTGAAATAGTGCAGTGTCTGAGGGACCAATAAGTCTTAGGTCCGTGGCTGTTGTCGTAGGGTGAGGTGCAATGGTGTCTCAGGATGCTGTACAGTAGTCCAGTGATCAGGTTCAAGAGCAACTGCTGGCTTCCCTTGATTATGATGGATCCAAGGTTCAAATTCTGCGACTTTTACTGCAGTTGGAGTTGACAGGATGACGACATAGGGTCCCTTCCAATGCGGGGCTAACAGTGTCTTTCTCCACTCTTTGATCCACACCGAGACTCCAGGCTTGAAAGGATGCAGGGGTTCAGGCAAATTGATGAGTAATCGATTTTGTACCCAGGTATGGAGACTCTGCAAAACAGAACTTAAAACCAATAGTTCATGTCTAATAATTTCAGATCCTATCTGTCTCATATCTCCTTTTATTTCCTATACAATAGGCAGGGGTTGCCCATACAGAATCTCAAAAAGGGGAAACTCCTAAAGACTTAACAGGGGCTAAGTATATCCTAAGAAGGGCTATGGGAAGAACCTGGGGCCACTTCAGGTAAACCTCTTGGCAAAGTTTGGACAACTGAGATTTCAGGGTTCTATTCATACATTCTACTTTTTCTAAATTCTGAGATCTATAGGCAGTATGTATCTGTTAATATCAATATCTTGGGGCTATACTTAATGGACTTGCTTCCTAAGGTTATCCACCCTCATTCTTTGTACAGGGCCCCATGTGCATGCAAGGTTGTAAGGGCATACTTGGAATCTGGGTACACATTTAGACAGGGCTCTTTTCCTATTGTTAGTGCTCTAGTGAGGGCTATCAGTTCAGCTTTCTGTGGTGAAGTTTCTGGGGCCAGGGCTGAGGACTCAACTACCAAATCAGGGGTCACCACTGCATATCTAGCACAACAATGTCCATTGATGATGAAACTGCCTTCAGCCACAAAGAAAGTCTGTTCAGGGTTCTCCATAGGGACATCAGTCAAATCCAGGCGGCTTGAGAATACAGTGTCCATAATTTCTAAACAGTCATGATCAGGGGATCAAGACCAACTGATAACAACATAGCAGGATTGAAAGCTTGACTGACCCTTCAGTTGTATCTGGGGTTTTCACACAACATACTCTAATACTTCAACATTCATAGATTTGTTAGCTAGTAGTTTCCTTTGTATTTCATATTGGTTAGAACAGAGTGTGGTACAGTAACTTGAAGATTCTGTCTCAAAGGGATTTTTCTTTTAGTTTTTGCTTACTAGGAAGGCTGTAGCTGTAACAGCTTCTCAAATAAGGTCCAAGAGATTGAGTCAACACTCCTAGAACATTTCCTTGTGACTCATGAACATAGAGACTGAAAGGTTTTCTGGACATCTGGTAGACCCAGAATTGGTGACAACATCAGAGTGTTTTGTTTTTTTCAAAGATCAAAAGGCTGCATCCTGTTCAAGTCCCCATTCCAATGCAGACTTTTCCATTCCTTTGATAGCTTGATACAACGGTTTTGCTAGCAGCGCAAAATTGGGGATCCATATACAACATACTCTGTGGCACCCAAGAAGGCTCTCACTTGCCTCCTGGTGGTTGGAGTAGGAATACTGCATACAGCTGCTTTGCGTTCTGGTAAGGGTCCCAGGCGTCGAATTCCGCTGGACAACTGGAATCCTAGGTATTTAACTTGTTTGGCATAATTGCACCTTAGCTCTTGAGACTTTGTATCCAGCCTCATTAAGAGGGTGCAGAAGTTCACTGATGGCTTGTAGACATTCACTTTCTGAGTTGGTGGTTATGAGCAAGTTGTCCACATATTGAAGTAGAATTTTTTATTTTTTTTTTTCCCTGGAGTTTCTGGATAACTTGTCAAATCCTTGCTGAGTGAGGCGAGTTCTTGAATCCTTGAGGTAATCTTGTCCAGGTGAGTTGGCCCCGCCTCCTTGTAGTGGGGTCTTGGGCTAAGCGTATGCAGAAAAAGGCATCTTTTTAAGTCCAGAATGATGAAATGTATAGCTTCAGCAGAGATCAGTTCCAAGAGAATATAAGGATTTTGGTACCACTGGTTGTATAGTTTCAGCTGCATCATTCATTCTTCTTAGATCCTGCACTGGGCGGTAGCCACCTGTCCCAGGCTTCTTGACTGGCTTGAGGGTGACAATGACAGGGGCTATGTTCTTCGCTAGGCCAGGTGGATTATCTTCTGCCCATTCCTTCTCCTACTAGAACATTGTGCTTGGTTTATTGTTTTATGACTCTGCAATCAAGTACTCCCTCCTCCCCTCCTGGGTGGAGTCAAGATACGGGCATTCACTTCTCTAATGTCTTTCTCCTCTGTAATGGGCGCACTCACACCCAGTTTTTCACTTCCTCTGCTCCTTTGATTAGGAAAACCTCCTCCACATCATTCAAATAAATATCAGCAAAAAGATCTGTTCTCTTTTTCCATCTTACAATTTTTACTTTCTCTGTCCTTCTTCAACAATCCACATACTTTTCTGATCAACTTTCATTTAACTATTATGCCCGCAAATTCATCCAGTTTTCTATAATTTCTGTCCATTAGTTCAATCAAGTCCTAAAACTTCTCAGTGTATAATGCAGTTTTTTTTTTCAGTTCTAAACAAGTCTGGTCAGCTGACTTTCACTTCTGGTCCAGAGGGGGTGCACATCCCTCTGCTGCGGAGGTGGCTGGCAAACTAGGGAATCTACAGGGAGGAGTCCCCCCCCCCCCCCCCCTCTCCTGGGTTCTGTTTCTCCTAGCAACGCTCTATCCAGGAGGTTGATTTGTTTTTTTTTTTTAATGTTCTACTTCTCTGCTGTGGGCACATTAGTTCACGCCTACCGGGGGGTGACATCATCGGTGGACTGGGCTCCATCCCCCCCTTAAGCACTCTGAACGGAGCTACTTACAGAGAGAGAGAGAGTGACGAGACAGGATATCTAGAGATTCTGGGGCAAAATATGGTGAACTAAGGAAATATGGGCAACTAGCAGAAGCCACTCCCTTTCACATAGCATTCCTGATTGGGACAGAGACATTTCATAGTCTTCAGTAAATCCCTTACTGAAATTCTTGATCATACTTGAAAAGACACTTATTATTTCTGTAAACATAGGGCAGGCAGGAAACACTTAGATTGAGCACATACATCCATTATGCTTATTGCAACTTATTCCAAACAGGAACAATTTAGATACAGTTAAAACGATTATTTTGAACAACAAATCCAATAGAAAAAGTTACTATGGCTCTTAACATGACAATCACATTACTTAGCATGGAAACTAACTGCCAGCCGTAATCTGCATGTCTCTGCAAAAGAAATTATTATTTTTTTAGTTCAGAAAGCAAATATTCAAAAGACATTCCGGATATTTTTCATAAAGTACAGTACACCTTTTCCTTTTTTTTCAAATACAGAAAAACAGCTTACAGTTTGGGGAAGCATGCATTCAAATGACTTATACTTGTTCATAAAAAGGTTAGTGCAAACACTCCGCAAGATAAACTTTTTTTTTTTTTTTTAACTTTGATTGAATGAATCCTTTATTTTAAATAAACGGGAGACCTCTCAACCGAGAGTTGCTGTCTCTTAAAACACATTTTTTTCCTTCTCTGCAAGCTGCACCCCTCTGCTCGCTGGGAAACAACTGAACTGTGCTCATAAAAAGAGACTTCTCATTCACACGCACAGAGAGATGCCAGAAAAAACAATTTAAATCAGTGTCAAGTCGTGATCTAATAATTACTTTGTAGATCAAAGGAAAAACAAAAACAGTTCTATATCATTTCCTATTTAAACTATTACAGTGCTTATTGAAAATTTGAACATACAGCCGACAGAAATTCTTCTCACTTGGTCCGCAACCCGTAAGGGATTAATACAAACTTAACCCTTTTCAGGCTAAGCCCAAAAACTATCGGGACCCACAATCCTGACTAAACATTCTTATTAAATGATATATAAATGATATATATTACATAACCATAGCAGAAGGAACATTACTATTAAAAACATATTGAATAATACAGGTACAATTGTCCTGAAATAAGCACAAACTAACAGCATTGAGATTTAAGCCTGCACAGGGTTAGAAAGACACTGTACATTCTTTCCTCCAGACACGCCCCCTGTCAGTTTTTTTCACTGTGCAGTAGGAAAGCGAACTAGGTCAGACCAGCTTTTGGATTTTTAAAATGACTCTAAGTGTTTTGCGTCTTCGTTCTGCTTTATTAATACAATTTCTTAATCAGTGAACTGTCACAAATTACTCAACAGAATAATCTCACATAACAAAAGGGAAACTCGTGGTTTCAACAGAGAACAAAAAAAAACAGATACACAGTAGGGCAGACAATACACATCAAACGCTTCACAATCATGCTAGCAACATATCCCAAAAAACCCAGTCCTGTCTGTTCTGACTAGGCTGAATCATGATTTTTTTTTTTTTAACAGCTGTACCTCGGGAATACTCATGCAAGGATTTTCAAACAAATTTTTCCCCACGCATACTCATGTAGGGACCTCGCGAATACACATACGAGGTTGACTTAAGTCTTACCAAACAAGAAGGACGATGGCTTCGCCTTGCGCATACTCATGCAAGGGTAATAGGACCGTCCTTGAGAGGGGATCAGTGCTCTCATTACCAAATTCCAAGTTCTCGAGATTACAAGTTACAAGTTTCAAATTCTTACCAAAGTTTCACAAGTTTCAAACTGCAGTTCTAACTCATCTGTCTAGACAGGTTTTCAAAACTATACTTACCGGATCCGGTCCCCGATACTTCACTAGCTTCTGAGTTGGATCCTGGACTCCCCCGGGTCGGAGGTGTTGGCCAGCTGGACCCAATGCCCGCCGAGGCCAGGCAGAACCCCCTCCGATACAAGAGGATCGGTGGGCCCAGGGAAATTCCCCTGCGTCGGATTGGCATGGTTCCAACTGGACCAAACCTCAAGGCGAATTACGTGGATTTATTCACTTGAACACCATCCACCACTCGCACTTCCAGGCCGAACGCACCAAGAAATGTAGCAGCAGATAAGCATGCAATAAATAAAACCAGGAGTCGTTTCAAGGATCCAAGCCAGTTTAATGTGCACAGGCTCAAGCAATAAGCAATTTCAAAATGGCTGAGCAATGGTTTCTAGCAAAACAACAACTTTTATACCGTTCTTCTCCATTCTAGACATAGGCAAACTTTTCATTGGTCCCAGTAACCCCTCTCACCCATCTATTGGTCCCGGTACTGATATGGCTATCCAATTGGGACTCTGGTCTGGGCTCAGCACCTGCTCACCCCCCCTCTAGTCCCAATTACAATGGTCAGTGTCTCTAACTTGTTACATCTCTCCTCCAAGGTCGCTCAGCTAGTTAAAACATATGGGAAGCAGGGCACTGTAACCTTTCTTTCAGCACAGTTAATTAATTCCATAGAAGCATAGCACACCTTCTCCAGGACCAAGCAGGAAGTCAGTCCTCACATATGGGTGACGTCGGCGCCGACGGAGCCCTCGCGGAGCAATTTTCCCCAGCTTTCAAAGAAAGCCTTTGGGAATTGCAGCGCGCATGCGCGTCCCCTTCCCGCCCAAGGGTGCCATCTTAGCCAGTCTTCTTTTTTCCGCGGAGCCCTACAGACGTGCCCGTCTTGTCCCCGCTAAAAAGTTGATTTTTTCGTGATTTATCTCTTTTTTCTCGGTCGGTTCGACGCCGGTCCTTTTCCTGCCCGGACTCGCGACGCCGTTGCGAGTCCTTCTATTATTTTTCGGTTTTTCTGATTTTCTGTCAGTTTCTTTTTCGGTTTTTCGCTGGCAGCCCGGTCCTTTGACCTTGCAGGGGCCCTTTTTCCCCCGATGGCTGCCAGTGGTTTCAAGCGGTGTGTTCAGTGTGACAGAAATATGTCACTCACTGACACACACGATAATTGCCTCCGCTGCCTCGGCCCAGATCACGAGGAACTGATCTGTGGGGCCTGCAGCAAGATGTCCTCCAAAGCGTTAAGGAGTCGGCGGCATCAGCGGGAACGAATCTTCGCTGATCCCGCCCGTACCCGGACCTCGTCGGAGGCCTCGGCGTCCAGAGGTTCCAGCTCTGACCGTCGCCGGAGTTCCTCCGACAGGGGTTCTCCCTCCGGGGACCGTCATCGGAAGGTGAAACCCGTGAGGGCGGCGTCGGTGGACGCTCCTGGTTCCGCGAGGGCCAGGTCGCATAGCCCCGATAGCCGTCCTGGGTCTTTGGAGAAGGAGCATCTGCCGAAGCGACCTCGTCTGGAGTCGGAGTTGCCTGCTCGGGTAAGTCCTGTAGTCCTCCTGGACTCGCCTCCGAGGGGTCCGACGTCGGGCCCGACGCCGTCGGGGCCTGAGTCGGGGGCTGCTGGGTCACCTGAGGTCGGACTCAGGTTGACGGCCTTGGAGAGCAGACTCTCTGCCTTCATGGACCAGCAGCGGGCACTGATCGCTAGCCTCGCTGGCGCCACTGCCCCGACCGCCGGGACGTCGACGTCTAAGTCGACCCCGGAGACCGAGCCGATCCTCGAGTCCATGCGGGCTCGAGTCGATCCTCGGTCGAGGTCACCCTCGGCCTCCCATTCGGGACCGAGGTCGTCGACGCCGACTCCCTCGGCGTCGGGGCGGCCGACGCCTCCGCCCGCCCGGGCCGACCCCACCGATTCCTCCTCGGAGTCGGCCTGGGAGTCTGAAGAGGAAGAGTCACCTGATTCATTTCGGACTCGGTGTGTCCCTTCGGACTCGCCTGAGTCCGAACCTTGGAAACAGTCCCCCCCGGAGGACGCCCGGTTCTCGGACTTCGTCAGGGATATGGCCAAGGCTTTGGCCTTCCCTGCGGATCCCGAGGAGGAGCCCCGAGCCGAAGAGCTCGATGCCCTTCAGTACGACTCTCCCGCCAGGGAGCACTTTACTGTACCGGTTCCTCCCATGCTGGAACGACTACTCTTCCGCATGTGGGAGAGTCCGGCATCGTCGCCGGTATTAAGCAAGCGGGTCGATTCCATTTATCGAGTCCGCAAGAGCCCTGGCTTCCAAAAAGCACAGCTACCACACCATTCCATGGTGGTGGAATCGGCCATGCATAGGCTTAAGAGCCAAAAGATGCACTCCTCGGTGCCTCCTGGCAGGGAGGCCCGCAACCTGGATGGCCTAGGTAAGAAGTGTTTCCAGGGATCTATGCTTGCTTGTCGGGTCCAGACCTACCAGCTCTACATGGGCATGTATCTCAGAGACCTGGCTAAAGAGATAGCCGGATTCTCCGCTGGGCTGTCCGAGGAACCTTTGCGGAGGTTCCTAGCCTTGACAACTGGTATTCGGGAATGCTCCAAATTCATGTCTCGAGCAGCCTATGATGGCTTTGAAGCATCGGCACGGGTGGCCGCAGCCGGCATCGGTGCCCGCCGACAGGCTTGGCTTCAGTCGTCTGACCTTGAACCCTGGGTGCAGGACAAGTTGGTCGATGTCCCCTGCCGAGGTGAGAACCTCTTTGGCAAGCCCATGGCTGAAAAGGCTGCACAAATCGAGACGGAGACTCTCACCAGAACTAGGCTTTCTAGGAAGACCTCCGCCCCTTCCCAGAAGAAGAAGGGCTCGGGAAAGAAGTCCTTTTACCCGAGAAAGGCGGCTGCCTACAAACACTACCCTCAATATCAGGCCTCCGCAGCTCCCCAACAGGGTCAGCAGGCCAAGGGACGGGGTAACGGGTCCCGTAGACAGCAAACCCCCAAGCCTGCACCACCGGCCCCTGCTCAGCAGGGTGGGGGTTTTTGACTTCATCAGCATAGCCTCTCCCCCTCAGCAGGTTCCTCCCAGCACAGGAGGCCGGCTGGTTCACTTTGCCCACAGGTGGTCCAACGTCACCTCAGATGCCTGGGTGCTTCAGGTGGTGAGAGAAGGCTATCTTCTCCACTTCCACCAGGTCCCTCCCTCCTATTTCCCGGGAGAACCTCCACGACTCCCTCTGCACAGGGACTTACTCCTTCAGGAGTTAGCAAGTCTTCTTCAGGAACAGGCTGTGGAACCGGTGCCCCACCACCTGAGGGGTCAAGGCTTCTATTCCAGGTATTTCCTAATACCAAAAAGAACAGGAGGCCTCAGACCCATCCTGGACTTGCGCAACCTCAACAAGTTCCTCGTCAGGGAGAAGTTCAAGATGCTTACCCTTGGAATCCTTCTGCCCTACCTCCAGCAGGGAGATTGGCTATGCTCCTTGGATCTAAAGGATGCCTACACGCACATCCTCATCCACCCAAGCCACCGCCAATACCTAAGGTTTGTGGTGGCCGGAAATCATTACCAGTACAGAGTACTGCCCTTTGGCCTATCCTCCGCACCACGAGTCTTCACAAAATGTCTCGCGGTGGTGGCGGCTTATCTCCGGCTTCACGGCCTCTATGTCTTTCCGTACCTGGACGACTGGCTCATCAGAGCATCATCCTCTCGCCACGCCACGCACCGCACTGTGACTCTTCTACAGTACTTGGGCTTTGTCATAAACTTCGCAAAGTCCACTTTGCTCCCCTCGCAAGATCTCGAGTTCATCGGCGCAAGATTGCACACTCTTCAGGCACGAGCTTTCCTGCCTCTCGACAGGGCTCAACGGCTCATGGACCTAGCCGGCCCCTTTCGCAGCCAGTCCCTGGTCTCCGCCAGGCGCTTCCTGAGACTACTCGGCCATATGGCTTCCACCGTCCACGTGACCCCCAATGCCCGCCTGAATATGCGGCCTGCTCAGTGGTGCCTTCGCAAGCAGTGGCAACAGGCCACGGGCGGCCTAGCCGACTTAGTGCGCATCTCCGACCCGCTGACCTCTTCTCTACAGTGGTGGCTTCATCGGCCGAACCTGGTGCTCGGAATGCCTTTTCAGTCTCCTCCGCCGGCTCAAGTGCTGACGACCGATGCTTCTCTCCTGGGATGGGGAGCGCATTGCCAAGGGGCATGTACTCAAGGTCTCTGGACCACGTGGGAGTCTGCGCAGCAGATCAACTTCCTGGAGCTCAGAGCAATCCGTCTGGCTCTCAAGGCTTTCTCCCACCTGACTTCTCACCAGTCCGTCCTTGTCCAGACGGACAATCAAGTTGCCATGTTCTACGTGAACAAACAGGGAGGCACGGGCTCCTTCCTTCTCTGTCGAGAAGCACAGAAGCTCTGCTCTTGGGCCGTCAGCCACGGCATTCTTCTCAAGGCCGTTTATCTCCCAGGCCAAGAAAATTGCCTGGCGGACAAACTCAGCAGAATCCTCCAGCCGCACGAGTGGCGCCTGGATCCCTTGGTGGTTTAGAAACTTTTTCTGAAGTGGGGCCTCCCCACGCTGGATCTCTTTGCCAGTCCTCTCAACCGGCAACTTCCTCGCTTCTGCTCTCGGCAGCCGCATCCCCTTCGAGTAGCGGCGGATGCTTTTCTGCTCTCATGGTCGAAAAGCCTTCTGTATGCCTTTCCTCCGAGACAAAGCTTCCATGATCCTGATAGCTCCTCGCTGGCCCAGACAGCCGTGGTTTCCACTCCTGCTGCAGTTAGCGATAGAGGATCCGTTCCCTCTGGGGTTTCAACCAGATCTCGTAACACAGGATCAGGGGTCCCTGCTACACCCCAACCTCAGATCTCTACATCTGATGGCCTGGCTGCTGAAAGGGTAGTCCTTGCTCCCCTTCTTTTGCCGGCAGAGGTGGAAGAGGTCGTCCTAGCTTCCCGGCGACCTTCTACCCGCAAATGCTACGCCCTTAAATGGCGTCGCTTTTCCACTTGGTGTGCCCAGCAGTCTCAGGATCCCTTCTCCTGCTCGGTGTCGGTGATCTTGCAGTACTTGCTCTACCTCTCTAATCTGGGACTTAAGTCCAACTCCGTCAAAGTTCACCTCAGTGCTCTCTCAGCACATCATGTGCCGGTGGACGGCAGACCTCTTTCCAGCGACCCTCTCGTGGCGAGGTTTCTCCGAGGTCTCCTTCTACTTAAACCACCTCTGCGCCCGCCAGCACCTGACTGGGATCTGAATGTGGTTTTACAGCGGATCACCTGTCCGCCTTTTGAACCTATGGCTACCTGTTCTCTACGTTTTCTTTCTTGGAAAACCTTATTCCTGATAGCCCTCACTTCCGCTAGACGCGTAAGTGAATTGCAGGCCCTCGTGTCTGATCCCCCTTACACTCGGTTCTACAAGAATAGGGTAGTCCTACGGACTCACCCAAAATTTCTTCCAAAAGTGGTCTCCCCTTTTCACATCAATCAGGAGGTGGTACTTCCGACCTTCTTTCCCAGGCCACACTCCAGCCGAGCTGAAATGGTCCTGCATACCCTGGACTGTAGAAGGGCATTGAACTTCTACCCTGACCATACGCGGGAGCACCGTAAAGCTGCTCAGCTTTTTGTATCTTTTGACCCCAATAAATTGGGGCTCCCGGTCTCCAAGCGTACTCTGTCCATCTGGGTTGCTGACTGTATCGCTTGGGCTTATGGGGCAGCCGGACTCTCCTTAGAAAGTCGAGTCATGGCTCATTGTGTTCGGGCGAAGGCTACGTCAATGGCTTACCTCCGCTCTGTTCCATTGGCAGACATCTGCCGGGCCTCTACTTGGTCTTCGAGCCAGACTTTTGCGGTCCATTACTGCCTCGAGAGGGAGTCCCGCAGGGACAGTGCTTTCGGACAGGCAGTCCTCCGAAATCTCTTCGAGGTTTGAGCAGCTCCTACCCTCCATCCCGGATGGGGGCTACCGGTGGGTAATAATTCAGCGAAGATTCCTTCCTTCTGTACTGCTGAGCTAGAGGGAGCTCATTTTGTGCTTAGGGTCTCCGGTAGCCTTAAGCTTGGGAGTCCCATATGTGAGGACTGACTTCCTGCTTGGTCCTGGAGAAAGCGTAGTTACTCACCTGTAACAGGTGTTCTCCAGGAGCAGCAGGAATCATTCCTCACAACCCTCCCTCCTCCCCTTGGAGTTGCAATTATCTGCTTTAGTTTTTTTGCAAATTTTTAAGCTGTCTTTTAGCTATGTCATCTGACTGGCTAAGATGGCACCCTTGGGCGGGAAGGGGACCGCGCATGTGCGCTGCAATTCCCAAAGGCTTTCTTTGAAAGCTGGGGAAAATTGCTCCGCGAGGGCTCCATCGGCGCCGACGTCACCCATATGTGAGGACTGATTCCTGCTGCTCCTGGAGAACACCTGTTACAGGTGAGTAACTACGCTTTATCAGTACCAATTAAACTTGTTTTTCTATATTTTCTAAGTTTCGTTTCTGCTTAGCTATGTTCAGTTAAGCTGAGTTAAGTTTCAATTCTATGGTGTCATCATTCAGGGGGGTTTTCATTCCTATGGGCCTAACTACAGGCTTCAGTTACAGGTCAAGCTGCTTAGGCCTGTCTGTTTAGTTCAATTAGCATAGATCATAGGCCTTCGCCTACCACAGTGGCAAGCATTTCCAGTTTCTGCATCATTCACACTAACAACTTCCCTGCCCTATCCCCCTGTTCATAGAACCGCTGCTTAACCCTCTGCAGCTGAAACGCAATCACTTCTAGCTGTAATTTTTGCAGCTCCATCCACAACTGGTCCAAATGCCATAGCCCCTGGATAGTTCCCTGTCTTCTATACTGCTCCGCAGCCTCCTTGATGGCCCACTGCAGCTGCTCCTCTTGCCCCATCTGTTGCTGCTTGAGTCTGGCTGCCCACATCACCAGCCAACCACACACCACTGTTTTTATTCCCTCCCACAGCACCACATCCCGCACCTCTCCCGTACAATTCAGTTGCCAGTACTTGTGGATACAGGCCCGCATGTCTTTTACCACCTCCTCCTTTTTCAGTAAGCTTTCATTCAGTCACCAGAAACATGTTGTCCCCCCGTCCCTTCTAGAGTCCCCCACATCCACCCATACTGGTGCATGATCATACCAGGTGAAGTTCCCAAGCTCAACCATACATACCCGCAACTCCCAGATCCAACCCACCAACACATAGTTTGTTCTACTATAACTGTTATGAGGGTGCGAAAAGAAGGTATAATCCCGTTGCCCTATGTTATGCACCCTCCACACATCCACCAAGTGGAAGCACTTCATAACCACCTGTACAATCCTCCTACTTTGCCTGCCCCCGTCCCCCCCTCCTTTAGCCTGCCTATCCCTTCGAGGGTGTAGCATCAAATTGAAATCCACCCCCCTCCCCCCCAAGGGGACATAGGATGAGAGTGAAAGGGGATAGACTCAGGAGTAATATGCAGAAATATTTCTTTACGGGAAAGAGTGGTATATTCATGGAATACTCTCCCAGTGGAGATGGTGGACACGAGGACAGTATCTGAATTCAGAAAAGCATGGGACAAACACAGAGGATCTCTAAAGGTAAAAAGGGGACTATTGTAGTTGATATGGAAGGGCAGACTTAATAGGCCATGTGGTCTTTTTCTGCTGTCAAGTTTCTATGTTTCCCCTATGTAGATTTCTCTAACAGAGTTCATACACTCCACCAAAAGGAGACATGCCCCCCATTAGGAGCATATGTAGGGTGGCCCAAAAAAAGTGAGAACATCTCTTAGCATATAAGTTATTTAAAAATTCAAAAAGATAGATGTAAACGATTGACAAATTAAAAAAACAAAGATGGCAACCGGAAATTGTCGAAATAAAGACGTTATATAACTAAAAAAGGTAAATAAGTAAATATTTAAGCTTTTAATTAACGAGATGTTCTCACTTTTTTTGGGCCATCCTGTACATTCACTACTGTAAATGTTTCTCCCTGCAGTTCTTCCTGCAACATTAGCACCCTACCCTCCCCATCCCAAACAGTGTCCTGAATCTCTATTGGGCAGCTACACCCAATCAGGATAGCCACTCCTCCATTTTTCCCCCCGCCACCGCTGGGTCCCCCAAAGTACTGCTGTGGGAACAAGTTCCACTGCAACAATCCCTCACCCTTTTTGCAGAAATGGGTCTCCTGCACGCATGCTATGTCCCAGCACAGCCACTCCATCTCTCAAAAAAACTGCTGCCGTTTCATCAGGGTGTTAAGCCCCATGGCATTAATGGAGCCTATCAGTACCATATCTCCAATCAATTAATGAATAGCATGCTTCCCCTTCTCCTCTCCTTCCACCTGCCCTCCTCCCACCTGCCCTCCCTCCAGAGTAAGAAGTACTGGAAGCCATAGCTTGGCTCAGGATCCCGCACTCGCCGCACCCTCACCTCTCACCTGCCCCCTTCGAATGCCCCCTTCGAATACTCCCTTCCCTCTCCTCCACCCTCCTTTATCCCACACCCTTCCATCCTTACAATCCCATGCACCCCTCCCAACACATACTTCAGTCATTCCCGTTCCCCATTTACATCAAACAACTGAGAAACAACCAAACAGCAGCGAAACAACTGCTACATTTTAACTCGGCTGTAAACCAATCCAACTGAGGGCATAATTTATTTATTTATTTTATTTAACAGTATTTCTAAACCGCCTTATCTTAATAATCAAGGTGGTATCACAGCAAACAATCGGGTAAGGTGAGTGTGTTATACATGCAGTGAGGGTGAAATTTAGTTGGGTGAGTGTTGTATTGTGTGCTAGATTGGTATGAGCTATGTACAACGTGGGCTATATACAGTGGTTCTAAATACATTTTCTATACATACATTGTTTAGGCGGGGTTATGTGCTGTTATACATTCTCTGGGGTTATGTGATGTGTCCATAGTGTTCTATGAACAGCATGGTTTTCAACTGTTTTCTAAAGTCCTTGAGGTCTGTGGTTGCCCTCAAATCGTCTGGTAGTTTGTTCCATATTGTTGGAGCAGCCATGGAGAGTGCTCTGTCCGTAGTGTCTTTGCGTGTGTTTTTGTATTCACTTGGGGTGCTGACTCGGTTGTGTGTTTGTTTCCTTCTAGGACGAGTGCTGGTGTCTGGTTGTATGAGGGTGTGCAGGCTGTTGGCTGATGTGTGCTGTTTTATCTTAAATAGGTTTATGATGGTTTTGTATCTGATGCGTGCACCGATTGGGAGCCAGTGTAAGTCCTTTAAGGTGGGTGTGATGTGCTCCTGTCTTGCGGTTCCGGATATGATTCGTGCTGCGGTGTTTTGTGCCAGTTGGAGTGGTTTGAGGGCTTGTTTCAGTAGTCCGAGGTATATTGGATCGCAGAAGTCCAGTAGTGGTGTTATCAGGGCTTGACAAACGGTTCGGAAGTGATCTGGGGCGAGGAGTGGTTTCAGTCTCCTGATGATTCGCATCTTGTAGTAGGCCTTCTGGATTGTTTTGTCTATGTGTGGCTTGAGATTGAGTTGATTGTCCAGAGTAACTCCGAGGTATCTCACCTCTGACCTTATTGGTATTGTGGTGTTTTGTATCTTTATATTTGGTGGGTGTATGAAGCTTTGGTTCCGGGTGATGATTAAAGCTTCGGTCTTGTTGTAGTTTATTGCGAGGTTGTTGTTTTGACACCAACTCGTCATCTGGGTGAGGCAGTCTGTTATCTTAGAGAAGTCCGGGTTGTCGATTGATATCGGGGTGTATATCATGATGTCGTCTGCATATATTGTGTATTGGATGTTGTTCTCTTTCATGATGTTGCATATTGGTTGGATGTATATGTTAAATAGGAGTGCTGAGAGTGCGGATCCTTGAGGTACTCCTTGTCGGACATTTATGGGTCGGGAGGTGTTGTGTCCCACCTTGACCTGCAGTTGTCTTTCCGTTAGGTACGAGTGGAACCATTTCAGTGTGATGCTGTGTATACCGGTGATCTTTAGTCTTTCCAGGAGTGTGTTGTGGTCCACTGTGTCGAAAGCAGAGGAGATGTCGATGAAGATCATTATGATTCCATTCCTGGTGTTGTCAATTATTCTCAGGATGCTGTCGAAGAGGTATATCAGTAGTGTTTCGACTCCATGGTTGGGGCGAAATCCGTGTTGGTTGTCGTCAAGTGTTTCGTGTTTGTCGATGTGTTCCTGAAGTTGAAGTTGAACCGTCTTTTCGATGATTTTTGCGAGGAAGGGTATGCTGGAGATTGGTCGGTATGCTGCTGGATCTTTTTTGTCGAGTGTTGTTTTCTTTGCGATTGGTCTTACTGAGGCAAGTTTTAGCTGCTTTGGCATGAGTCCTTGAGTGAGTGAGTTGTGTACTATTTTATGTATGGTGGGGATGAAGCTTGATTTGGTGGCTTTGACCCATGACACTGGGCATGGGTCTGTAGGAGCAGTGCTTGTGTTGATTGTAGAGATGATGTGGGATATCTGTTCTGTTGAGGGTGAGTAGAATGTGCCCCAGGTTCTGGGGTGTACGTCCGTCAGGGTGGTCCCGCTAGGTGTTGTTCGCTCTGTGGAGTGAAATTTTTCTTTGATGTGGTTGGCGAATTCCTGTGGATCAACTTGTACTTCCCCTTCTGTTGTTTGCTCTTTTGTGAGGATCTTTACTATTTCGAACAGCTCTCTGGGTTTGTTGATGGAAGTATTTATCATGTTTGTGTGGTATTCCCTCTTTGATTGGTTGATGTGGTCATTGTATTGTTTTTGCTTTGTTAGGTAAAGATGCTGGTCGGCGGTTGCTTTGTTTTTTCTCCATCTCCGTTCGATCTTCCTGAGCTCCCTCTTTTCCTGTCGTATTTTTGCTGAGTACCATGGTTTGTTTTGTCTCTTGTTGTGATGCTGTTTCTCGGTCCTGCCATCAGATGTTTTGGCGGCGTTCGCTAAAATGCTGTTCCAGCTGGAAACTTGTTCCTCCAGGTCATCTGTAGTAATGTTCAGGTGTTGTATTGTGTCCTGTATGAATTCGTCCCTGTCGAAATGCTTGAATCGTCTTTGTGTGTATGAGAGATTTGCTCTTTCGCTTGTCTGATCCTCTTGTGATCGCAGCTTTGTCTCGATTAAGTAATGGTCAGACCATGGCACTGTGGTGATGGTGGGGGGAGAAATTAGGTCTCTTGATGTTAGGTAATTAGATGCGAAGATGAGGTCTGGGGATGATCCATGTCTGTGCGTTGGTGCATTGATTATCTCTGTGAATTGAAGTGAGGTCATTGCTTGCAGGAAGGCCTCTGCGTCTTTGGCATTGGTGGACTTGAGGTTGAAGTCTCCAATCAGTAGTGCTGGTTTGTTGTTTGTCGTTATGGCACAGGCTTCTTCGAGTGCGAAGGCTAGTTCGTCGGGTGGAGCTCTGGGTGCTCTGTAGGTTAGGCAGATTGCAATGTTCTTGTTCTTGATGCTGATTGTGTTACATTGCTGTGTATCGGTGAGGTTCTGTGTCTTGAACTTTAGTTTTGTTTTTGCTATTATCAGGACTCCTCCTCCACGCTTGTGGGTGCGTGGGCAGTTGTACGCTGAGTAGTTGTCCGGTACGAGTTGGTTGAGTAGTACATTGTCGGTAGGGTTGAGCCATGTCTCTGTGATGCATATTATGTCGGGCTGTCGCTCTTCTATGTGGTCTACAAGAGTGTGTATCTTGTTGCGGACGGATCTGGCGTTTATGAGCTCAATCGTTGTTGTCTTTGTTGAGGAGGTTGCTGTTACCTGTGCTTCCTTTGTGCAGGTGTGGGGGTTTGATTTGTGTTTGATTGGTCGCTTTGTCTGGGATGTTCTGAGTGTCTCTTTGTGTGTGTGCTGTGGTACTAAATATTGTAACGCAGTTGGGGGGTGCCATGTTGTGTTTGCTTGTGGGAAGTGTAGGTGTGTGGTTGGTGGGGTGAGTTGTGTGACAAGCAGGTAGAGGGGGAGAAAGTATGTGGGGTGCATGTTGGTTTTTTGTGATGTTCTGTTAGGGTGATGTCTGTTTTCTTAGGTCTTCGTCTGTCGTCTGTTGTCTGTTTGAGGAGAGCTGAACTTGGTGCGGGAGCCTGTCCCGTGGAGGGAGCCTGTCCCGTGGAGGGGGAGCCGGATCTGCGGAGAGCGGCTTGGTATGGGGGCCTGTCCCGTGGAGGGGGAGCCGGATCTGCGGAGGGTTCCTTGGTGCGAGATCCTGTCCCGTGGAGGGAGCCTGTCCCGTGGAGTGAGAGCCGGATCTGCGGAGGGTGCCTTGGTGCGGGAGCCTGTCCCGTGGAGGGAGCCTGTCCCGTGGAGTGAGAGCCGGATCTGCGGAGGGTGCCTTGGTGCGGGAGCCTGTCCCGTGGAGGGAGCCTGTCCCGTGGAGTGAGAGCCGGATCTGCGGAGGGTGCCTTGGTGCGGGAGCCTGTCCCGTGGAGGGAGCCTGTCCCGTGGAGTGAGAGCCGGATCTGCGGAGGGTGCCTTGGTGCGGGAGCCTGTCCCGTGGAGGGAGCCTGTCCCGTGGAGTGAGAGCCGGATCTGCGGAGGGTGCCTTGGTGCGGGAGCCTGTCCCGTGGAGGGAGCCTGTCCCGTGGAGTGAGAGCCGGATCTGCGGAGGGTGCCTTGATGCGGGAGCCTGTCCCGTGGAGGGAGCCTGTCCCGTGGAGTGAGAGCCGGATCTGCGGAGGGTGCCTTGGTGCGGGAGCCTGTCCCGTGGAGGGAGCCTGTCCCGTGGAGGGAGGGCCGGATCTATTCGGGCGTGTGTAGTGGAGGTGAGAGTTTGGTGGTGGTAGATGTGTGATGTTCTGTGAGAATTCTACTTGCGGTTCTGTCGTTCTTCGTCTCGGTCTGCTTCTTGTTGGGTTCTGCTGTGATGCTGTCGGCGTTGCTGTTTCACTTGGTTGTTTCCTTCTGCTCTGCTCGCCTTCGTGCCGTGCCTGTGTTCTTGGGGTGGTGAGGTCTTGTTCTCTGCGGGGTTGGTGGTGGTGTTTTTGGTGGTGGTTGAGGTGTTTTCGCTGTTGGATGTAATGTGGGTCCTTTTGGCGTTGGGCTTGTCGTTTCCCGTTTTTTGTTGGTTTTTTTTTTTCTTGTTTTTTTTTTGCGCCTTTGTGCCGCGCCTAAGGGCCACGCCAAAGGGCCACTCAGCCAAATAACTAGAACCAACATGAGTCCCTAACCATCCGACTCAGGGCATGCCTGTGTCCTGGGGCTCCTCTGAGCTTTGCTTTTTAGAGAGACATTCCAGCTGCTTTCCCTTGGTTGCCACTCTTCTGCCATTTCAACCCTGGGTCCTTGGAGGCCACCTTCATAGAACTTCCCTCCCAGACTCTGGAGGGCTCGGGTAGATTCTCCAGTCTCATATCCGCTCAGGTAGATTCTCCAGTCCCATATCCTTAAGTGCCTGCCAGACCTTCCCGACAGTCTTAACTCTCCGGGAGACACCTGTTGTCAGGAGTACAGACGGAAATAGCCATTTGTAGTGCAGTCCTTCTTTCTGAAGCAGGGCCATTGCCTCCTGCATCTCTCATCACCGCTGCATTGTCCCTGGAGAGAGATCATTCTAAGTCCACAGTGCAGCCCTCCCACTTGAATGGCCCATGCTTTCTCGAATTGATCAGCAGTCTCTCTTTCATTGTATAGAACCACATGCACATCACCATATCCCTGAGGTGATTCTCCCAAACCGGCCCCAGGCCACAATGTGCCCTCTTCATATGCAGTAGTGCAGCATCATTGTCCCACTCCTGCCCCAAGAATGATAACAGAGCCCGGAATAAGTGGTGTAACTTTTTTTCACAATCCTTAAATTGGGCCTCCTCCAGGTTACCCTTTGCCCCATAAATTACACCTACATGATCTGTCCTCCAGATCTTCTGTCTTTTCTTGAAGCAGTTCCTGTGCTTCCTTCAGAGATTCCCAACCTGCATGCAACTCAGTAATGGGCTCCTTGTGCCCCTCCGTATCCTCCGCCATATATCTTGCCTTACAGCCAAAAGAGTCTCCTTCAACTCATGCTTAATTCCACAAATTTCCACTTTCACGCCCTCTCTTAGGTCTCCCAGCCAGGCCTTCAAGGTCTCTGCCATGCCCGTGCCCCACTTGGCATCCAACCCAGCATCACTTGAGCTGCCGGTGCCCATCTTTGCTTCCTTCTCGGCACCCTGAGCTGCGTCGGCAGAGACATATGAGAAGCAGAACTCTACCAGCCGCTTCTTTACAAAAACCTCCCAAGCTAGTATGGATGTTCCCTCAACTCTGGGGTGGTGAAAGGTGAGCCCCTTGCCTCACTTTTTTAGCCCTGATGCGGGAATGGCTCAGAGCTCCTTCAAGCTGCGGCCATCCTGGCTTATGATGTCATGTCCCTGACTGCCATCAAACTTTTATCAGTTCTTAAGACTTACCCAAACCAGGCTGTTGCACTTTCAAGGCACCTCTGGTTTTTGTCTGAACATGTGGCGGGTTTAACCCTTTTTGATGACAGTCTCAGCAGAAACAAAGAAAAAGATGGCGCAGAACCTTCAGCAGCCACCGTTATCAGACATTCCAGTTGTCTGTTGTTTAGTTCAGATGACATAAAAACTGCCAAATAGAATGACCTCTGAATGTTGTTTATTTTCATTAAAGGTTTGTGTGTTTGTTGTTATAAATATGATAACAAAAATGATCCTGCTATTCATGAAGAACATGTATTATGGGTATACCATCACCTTCTGGCTAATTGTTGTTGGCGCAATAATCTTTTTGGCTGTAGATTACAGAAACTTGTGATTTGGGAGGTGGTAGAAAAGTATGTTCCTCTTTAAGACTGACCTATGGTTAAGCAGCTTTTTGTATTTATAGCAAAGGATTTTAAGTGTAAGTAATCTCTGTCTTCTGAGCTGGAAGTTCCACCTCTAATAGACCTTTTATTTATTTATTTATTTAGCTGTATTTATATCCCGCTTTTTACCGGGTCAAAGCGGTCAATTGGGGGATACATTTAACACGAGGGGATATGAGACACATACGCTAATACTTACAGGGAACATGGGCAATGGAGGGTTAAGTGGCTTGCTCAAGACCACAAGGAGTGCCTATAGGACTAGAAATCCCAGTCCCTCCGGCCTGAGATTGCTGTCCCCAGGTGGGACTTGAACCCCCGGCCCTCTGGCCTGAAGTACCTTGTCCTAACCACTAGACCACTCCTCCCTACCTTTTACAATCAAGAGCTAAAGATGCTGTAGTGCACAGCAGAAGAAATGTAAAAAATGGATAAGCTCCTGACCTTAGTACTCGGTTGGGGAAAAAGTGGAAGGAAAACTGCAGAACATTTAGTTTGCATGCACTCAAACCTGCCTGAAGCTGAAAGAGGCACATCCTGCTGGTGAACTTTGCGGCTGTGATTTTCAAATCCATGCCAAAGACCCACCTCTTTCAGGCTGCTTTTGGATCTTAATCCTTTGTTCTCCTTCTTTCTCCTTCCCCTTCCCCTTTGTACCCTCGTTTTCATCTTTTGTACTGTCTGTCTTGATTAAATTGTAAGCTCTGATAGCAGGGACCGTCTTATCATATGTGTCTGTAAAGCGCTGCATACACCTTGTAACGTTATGTAAGTGATTAATAGTAGTAGTACTACCTCCCAAATTTTTTCCATAGATACCAACCTGCCTGCCCTAAAACCTTGAGTGACCTCTGCTTGCTTATGAACTTTGCATATTCTAGCGGGTTCCTGAATATTTATTGACCCTGCCATTGCCACTGAGGAAAGATAGTGATACTGAAGAAGAGTAGATCATTTTTATTCTAATGTTAATTCCCAAGTTACCAAGAAACGTATCTGTGTGTATAGATTTTGATAGTATGTAATGAAGTTACAACTACTGTATTTTATCATTTTATCATTAAATAACACCTTTTCTCCAGGAACAAGCAGGAAGTCAGTCCTCACATATGGGTGACCTCGGTGCTGATGGAGCCCATGTGGAAGTATCACCCCAGCTTTCAAAGAAAGCCTTTGGGAGATGCACCATGCATGTGAGGTCCCCTTCCCGCCCAAAGGTGTCATCTTGCCTCAGTCTCCTTTTTTCTGTGGAGTCCACCGGACATCTGTCCTGTTTCCCTGAAAAAATGGTCTCTCTTTTTCACCTTAAAATTATCCTTTCCGGTACACGTACCGGTTCCTCTTCCTGCCCCTGAGCTAGCTTGCCTCGACGTCACTCCTCTGGTTCATTTTCTTGTTTTTTTCTCAAGGTGTCCCTTGACTGGCACTTTGCATCCTTTTGGGCCAGTAGGCCATGGACCTTTGCCTGGGTTGAAGGGCCCAGTTTTTCCCATGGCCTCCAGTGGCTTCAAAAAATGTGATCTGTGCAGTAAGATGATGTACCTCACTGACCGACATGACTGCTGCCTCCATTGCTTGGGCCGGACCATGACAACTCGAGCTGCAACCTTTGAAGTCCATGTCCACAAAGGCCATAAAGAACTGTCAGTCGCAACAGGAAATGTTGTTCCATAGATCCAACTCTGCATCGGAGTCCCAGTGATGCCACGCTCCAGGGCCGCCTCTGGTACCTTGGTGCCCCACGATGCCCGGGTGGTAGCTGAGGTTTCTGTGAGAGGAATTCCCCGAAGGTGAAATGCAAGAACCGCTCAAAGATCGCCTCAGAGGACAGGCTTTGGAAAAGTGGGTAAATCCCCACATCGGGCTCTGCAGTCCCTGGCGTGAGTGGCCTCACATACCGCCCCGGAAAGAATTGTCAGTATCAGGCGACCAGCCCCGGACCCCCGAGGCCATCCTGATTGAGGAGGATTCCTCTACAGAACTGGGCCTGAAGCCATCTGTGCCCACGTCAAAGACTGCGAAGCCACCTGGCATGGAGACCAGGATGGCAGCCTTGGAATGCAGTATCACTGCCCTCCTGGCACAGCAGCGGGCACTGATTTCCTGTTCCACCGGTTCATCTGCCCTGACAACCGGACCCTCGACTTCAAGGGCTTCCCTGGTCATCGAGCCAATCTTCGAGCGCCACCGGTCTCGAGAGAGCCATCAGCAGCAGACAGGGTCCCAGTTCCATTCCTCGGGACACCGGTCCTCTCCGGCGAGTGCACATGGCTCGGACCACAGGTCCTCCAAGGGTTGCAGGCCTTCGGGCTCAGGGCCCTGCCATGGAGCCTTGGGGCCCGATTTTCATCTGGGCAGTGCTATGCACCGCATCAGCGCATAGCCTGCCCGCCATCTGTCTAACGTGGATTTTCAATGCCGAGGTCATATGCAGCCCCCACATTGAAAATCCAGGTCTTGCCACACAACACAGAAGCTGCAGGAACTAGCCAGGTAGCACCGATTTTTGATGCTACCCACTTAGGCCCTGCGCCTGATAGGCAAGGAAAAACCTCGCCTATCTTTAAGGTGCAGAGGGCTAAGCGGGTAGCATCGAAAATCAGTGCTATCCGTTTAGCCCTTTCCTCCATCCCCGCTCCATCCCAGAATGCCCCTGACATGCCCCAATGCTAACCGCATAGCATCTGGGCGCATTAGGGACATCATGGGATTTTCGAAGGGCACTACCCATTTAGGTACCTTTTGAAAATCCTAGATAAGACATTTACATGGGGCAGTTAGTCAGGTAGCCATGGTTCTCGCTGCTTCTCTGTCTGTCAGCGGCACCTCCGATTCCCCTGGGCCACGCCCCAGGACTACTTTCACAGGAGGAGGGTTCTATCCTGTACCCCCAACCTGGGATTTCTGTCGCTCACAGCTTGGCTGCTGAAAGGGTAGCTCTAGCTCCCTTCAGCATCCCACGAGACACCTTCAAGTGGCATTGATTTTCAATATGGTGCACCAAGAGGCAGGCAAAACCGTTTTCCTGCTCGGTGCAGCTGGTGCTCCAGTACCTACTCCACCTGTCCCAGGTGAGACTGAAGTCCAACTCAGTCAGAGTGCACATGAGCACTATCGCGGCACACCACCACTCTGTCGAGGGCAAGCCCCTCTCGGCTCAGCCCCATATCTCTTGTTTCCTGCAGGGCTTTATGTTGTCCAAGCCTCCAGTCCGCCCATCAGTGGCAGAGTGGGATTTCAGTGTAGTGCTCTCACAGTTCACTAAGCCACTGTTTGAGCCCCTGGCTACTTGCCACCTGCGATATCTTTCCTGTGGCACTCACATCGGCTCGCAGGGTCAGTGAGCTCCAAGTTCTGATGGCTGAGCTGTCCTACACAAGATTCTACAAGAACAGGGTGGTGCTCTGCACGCACCATAGGTTTCTGCCAAAGTTGGTGGATCTCTCCACCTTCTTCCCGAGGCCTCACGCCAGCAAGGCGAAGATTGTTCTCCATACTCTAGATTATAAGAGGGCCCTATTCTTTTATCTGCAATGGACTCAGGGCCACTGCAAAGCACCTCAGCTTTTCGTCTCCTATGACCACAGTCGACTGGGGCTTCCAGTGACCAAGCGAACTTTGTCCACTTGGGTGGTGGACTGCATTATTCTTGTCTATGAGCAGGCTGGGATCTCACTAGACCACCGGGTTATGGCGCACCACGTCATGTGCCATGGCCACATTTGTGGCAAATATGTGTTCCATACCTTTTACGGAAATCTGCCGGGCCGCCACCTGGTCTTCGGTCCATACCTTCGCAGCTCACTACTGCCTAAAGAGGGAATCCCGACGGGACAGCGCCTTCGGCCAGTCCATGCTCGATAATCTCTTTAGGGTGTAGGCAACTCCTGCCCTCCGTGTTCAGACTACCAGAGTGCTGGTTCTCCACCAGACACTAGGGTCTTGCAAGAGCCTCTCAGTTGGGACTGAATTGATACAGCTCACGGCTCACCTTTTCTGGTCGCCCGTGGCATTTTGTGCAGGTTCTCGGTAGCCTGTAGCTGGGGAGTCCCATATGTGAGTACTGACTTCCTGCTTGTTTCTGGAGAAAGCGTAGTTACTCACCTATAACGGATATTCTCCAGGAACAGCAGGAATTATTCCTGACAACCCTCCCTCCTCCTCTTGAAGTTGCTTCTTTACCGTATTTTATTTTTGCTGTCTTAGCTGTGTCATTAGACTGAGGCAAGATAACATCCTTGGGCAGGAAGAGGACCATGCATGCATGGTACATCTCTCAAAGGCTTTCTTTGAAAGCTAAGTAGATGCTTCCGCACGGGCTCCATTGGCACCCATATGAGAGTGAGAGTGAGTTATAGGTGAGTAACTACGCTTTATCTTCTTTCAGGTTCTAGGTCCCAATTCTACTGCAAACAGTATCACAGCTTCTTTCCAGCAGCATAGATCTGTTACCACTCCATTTCAAGGTTGGTTGTAACTGGCACTAATATGCATCCAGAAGAGAGGCCAATAACTAGATGGTTGTAGAGATGTGACATGATGAAAAAAGGCCAGCCTAATTGCACTGTTACATCAATGTGTATTTGCCATATGGAAGACAAAAGTTTAATTGTTGAATCAAGTTGTTGAAATCTAGGGAGGTTAACATGCTCATGAGCTCAAGCCTAGAGAATGATGTATTTAAAAACTGTGGCACTGGATGTTATTTATTTTACATACAGTGCTTCTGTAATACTACTATTACAGTTGTGGTCAACGTTATTGGCACCCTTGCAGTTCAACACCTTAATGTCCAATATCTCCTAAAAAATTGTGGCCAGTGAAATGGCTTTGGAATATATATGCACACATGTTGTTGTTAAGTGCCGTCGAGTCGGAGTCGACTCATGGCGACCCTCTGGATAGCTATCCTAAATTGTGTTCGGTCTTCAGTCAGGCGGCTCATTGTTGACAGACTGGTATCTGTAGCTGCTGTTATTGTATCGATCCATCTCATTGCTGGCCTTCCTCTTTTGCGTTGACCTTCTATCTTGCCAAGCATGATGTCTTTCTCTAGTGATCTCTCTCTTCGCATGATGTGTCCAAAGTATGAAAGTCGAAGTCTTGTCATCTGAGCTTCTAAAGAAAGCTTAGGTTTGATCTCCTCTATTACCGACTGGTTTGTTCTTCAGGCAGTCCATGGTATACACAGTATTCGCCGCCAGCACCATAATTCAAAGGCATCAATTTTCTTCCTGTCTGTCTTTTTCACTGTCCAGCTTTCACATCCATATGATGTTATTAAAAATACCATGGCTTGAACAAGTCGAATCTTTGTATGGAGAGAGACATCTCTGCTCTTGAGAATCTTATCTAGGTCTTTCATAGCCATTCTGCCAAGAGCAATACGTCGTTTGATTTCTTGACTGCTTGTTGCTTCTTTATTGATAGTTGATCCAAGTAGGTTAAAGTTGTTCACAATTTCAATTTCTTCTCCTTCAACAATGAACCTGTTGATTATGCCAGTTGTCATGATTTATTATTTATTTATTTATTACAATTTCTTATATACCGCACTATTGTCAGCGCGGTTTACATACAACAAAATGACCATAACAAACTGTTTGGCTTCACATAGAACAGGAGAAAACAACTTGGGTAACATGCTTATGCTTTACATAGAACAGGAGTAATAACTTGGATAACATGCTTATGCTTTACATAGAACAGGAGTAATAACTTGGATAAACGGGGAATGCAAACTAAACTACTTACATATGTACAATGAGATCGAGTATTGGGAATTCAGTGTGAACATGTGTACAATAGAGTTGATATATTAACTTGAGGGGGTGAGGGAGAGGCAATTATGTAGCGGTAGGGTTAATCTGGTAGTATTGAGTAAATAAATGGGATTTGAGAGCCTTTCTGAATTGTGATAGGTCAGTAATCGCACGGATGCCTGGTGGTAATGCGTTCCAACATTTTGGGGCATAGATACTGAATGCCCTGTTAGATGTTGCGGTTGTGTACTTTGTTGAAGCCTTTGGAATTACTAGCACATTTGTAGATGGGGTTCTCCTTGTTCTGTTGGGAGGAGCTGGCTGGATGATGTTGGTTAATGAGGGGGAGGTGATGCCATGGATAGATTTGAAGGTGATCTTTGTCTTCTTTACATTAAGGTGCGGGCCCATTTTGAGACTATGTTCTTTGATTGTGAGAAGCAAATGTTTCAGATCATCTTCACTTTCAGCCACTAATGTAGTATCATCAGCATAGCGAAGGTTGTTGATGAGTCTTCCACCAATCTTCACACCTCTGTTGTCTTCATACAATCGTGCTTCTCTGATGATTTGTTCTGCATATAAATTAAACAGGTAGGGGGAAAGTATGCAGCCTTGTCTTACACCTTTGCTTATTTTAAACCATTCTGTTTCTCCTTGTTCCGTTCGAACTGTTGCTTCTTCATCAATGTACAGATTGCGCAAGAGAACGATCAGGTGTTCTGGTATACCTATGCTTCTTAATGTGGCCCAGAGTTTCTCATGGTTTACACAGTCAAAAGCCTTGCTATAGTCGATAAAGCACAAATAGATATCCTTTTGGTATTCTTTAGTCTTTTCAAGGATCCGTCTCACATCCGCAGTGATGTCTCTCGTTCCTCGCCCTTTCCTGAACCCTGCTTGCACTTCAGGTAGTTCTTGTTCCAGGTATGGTTGTAGTCTCTTTTGAATAATCTTCAGTAGAATCTTGCTGGCATGTGGGATCAAAGCGATTGTTCGATAATTTCCACAGTCAGTTGGATCACCTTTCTTTAGTATTGGTATAAACACAGATCTTTTCCAGTCAGTTGGCCATGATGTTGTCTTCCATATTGGCAGAGCCTTGTAAGTATGGTAACAGCTGCATCAGATTGCTGCAATACTTCTATAGGAATGCTATCAGTGCCTGGTGCTTTGTTCTTTGATAAGGCTTTCAATGCTGCTTCAACAACTTCTTTCATCACCAATGGTTCCCGATCATAAGGTACAGGTTGAAACGGCTGTTGGTCCACTTGATCTTTATCATCTAAAAACTCTGTATATTCCTTCCACCTTTTCCTGATCTTCTCAGCATCATTCAACATAGAACCTTGAGCATCTTGTAACATTCCAATTTGAGGCTGGAACTTTTTCTTTAACTCTCGTAGCTTTAGGAAAGCTGATCTTGTTCTTCCTCTAATAGTTTCTGCTTCTATTTCCTTGCAAGTGTCAATGTAATACTTTTCCTTGTCCTGTCTTGCTGCACGTTGGAAATCTCTGTTTAGTTCTGCGATTGTCTTTCTTTCTCCTCTGGCTTTAGCTTCTCTGCGTTTCTGGGCAATTTTCAGAGTTTCTTCCGTCATCCATTTTGGCCATTTTTGTTTTTTCACCTTTGTAGAGACTTCTCGCTTTCTTCCAACACAACCTTCTTGATGTCATTCCATAACTCTTCCAGAGCTCTGTCATTTGTATCTAAAGCAGCAAATCGATTTTGCAGGCAGTCTTTAAATTCCAGTGGTATATTCTCAAGGTCTTTTTCAACTTTAGCTTGAGTTTGCATACTAGTAGTTGATGATCTGTACCACAGTCAGCTCCAGGTTTTGTCTTTGTTGATGTTACAGAGCTTTTCCATCGTTGACTTCCACAGATGTAGTCAATTTGATTTTTATACAATCCATTGGGTGAAGTCCATGTGTACAGTCGCCGCTTGTGTTGCTGGAAGAAGGTATTTCAGATGAATAGATCGTTGGTCTTGCAGAATTCTATCAGTCTTTCTCCAGCTTCATTTCTGTTGCCAAGTCCATATTTTCCAACTACTTTGCCTTCTTCTTTGTTGCCAACTTTTGCGTTCCAGTCACCCATGACTATCAGGATATCCTGTTTGCATGTTCTGTCAATTTAAGCTTGTACTTGTTCATAGAACTCTTCAATTTCATTCTCTTCTGCAGCTGTTGTTGGGGCATATACTTGAATTATAGTTGTGTTGATAGGCAATCCTCTTAGACAAATAGAGATTAAGCGTTCGCTGACTGCATTGTATTTCATTACAGTTCTTGCAAGTTTCTTCTTTATTATAAATGCAACACCATTTCTTCTTTGTCTTTCATTTCCAGCATAGTAGACCATGTGATCATCTGATGCAAAGTGCCCCATGCCAGTCCATTTCAGTTCGCTGACACCCAACAGATCAAGTGCCCATGAGGGAAGGGTTAGGACAGCAGTTATAGTTGGTGATTCGATCATTAGGCATGTAGATAGCTGGGTGGCTGGTGGACGTGAGGATCGCCTGGTAACATGCCTGCCTGGTGCGAAGGTAGCGGACCTCACGCGCCACCTAGATAAGGTCTTAGATAGTGCTGGGGAGGAGTCTGCTGTCTTGGTACATGTTGGTACCAATGACATAGGAAAATGTGGTAGGGAGGTTCTGGATGCTAAATTTAGGCTTTTAGGTAGGAAGTTGAAATCCAGAACTTCCAGGGTAGCATTCTCCGAAATGCTTCCTGTTCCACGCGCAGGACCCAAAAGGCAGACAGAGCTCCGGAGTCTCAATGCGTGGATGAGACAATGGTGCAGAGATGAGGGGTTTGGATTTGTTAGGAACTGGGGAACATTCTGGGGATGGAACCAGGCTGCTGGCATTAACCTTTAAAAAGGAGATAGAGCAGCTTTTAAACTAGATATTAGGGGAAAGCCGACAGTCACCCAAGAGCAGATAGTTCAGAAGAATGTATCTTTGAAGGATACTACCAAAAGCAGAGAGGTTCCACAAAAGAGTAAAGTAGCCCAAATGCCCTCAAGTATGGAGCAGACAGAGCTTAAAGATCCCAAATTACTCATGTCTAACAGACAAATTAATATGGATAAAATACATTCTCTAAAATGCTTGTATGCAAATGCTAGAAGTCTAAAAAATAAGATGGGAGAGTTAGAATATATAGCACTAAATGAAAGGTTAGATATGATTGGAATATCAGAGACATGGTGGAAGGACGACAACCAGTGGGACACTGTGATACCTGGGTACAAACTATATCGTAATGATAGAGCTGATCAAATTAGTAGAGGGGTTGCTCTCTATGTTAGAGAGGGCATTGAGTCAGAAAGGATTAAAGTTTTGCAGGAAACAAAATCTGCTGTAGAATCTATATGGATTGAAATTCCATGTAAAAGGGGGAAGGCAATGGCAGTGGGGGTGTACTATCGAGCGCCTGGCCAGAATGACCAAATGGATGATGAAATGCTCAAAGAAATCAAGGAAGCTAACAAAAGTTACAGCACAGTAATAATAATGGGTGATTTCAACTACCCCGGTATCGACTGGGTCAGTGTCACGTCAGGACATGCTAGGGAGATAAAGTTCCTAGATGAAATAAATGACTGCTTCTTGGAGCAGCTGGTTCATGAACCGACCAGAGGGGAAGCCATATTAGACCTAATCCTTAGTGGAACACCAGATCTAGTGCAAGAGATAAGGTTGTTGGGGCCACTTGGCAATAGTGATCATAGCATGTTCGCCTTTGATTTAATTAGTGGAGGAGGGATAGTAAGGAAATCCACATTACTACCTTTTAACTTTCGAAAGGGAGACTATGATAAAATGAGGAAAACAGTCAAGAAAAAACTAAAAGGAGCAGTTGCAAAGGTTAAAGACGTACATCAGGCGTGGCTGTTGTTGAAAAATACTATCTTGGAAGCCCAGACCAGCTGTATTCCACGCTTTAAGAAAAGTGGAAAGAAGTCCAAAAAACTGCCAGCATGGTTTAAAGTTGAGGTCAGAGAGGCTGTTGTTGCCAAAAAAGCATCTTTCAGGAAATGGAAAAAAGAGCCAAACGACGAAACCTGGAAACAGCACAAGCACTGGCAAGTCAAATGCAAGGCATTGATAAGGCAGGCAAAGGGAGAATTTGAGAAGAAGCTTGCTGCAGAAGCAAAAACGCGAAGTAAAGACCTTTTCAAGTACATTCGTAGCAAAAAACCTGTGAGAGAGTCAGTTGGTCCATTAGATGATAAAGGGGTTTAAAGGAGCACTAAGAGGCGACAAGGCGATAGCGGAGAGACTGAACGAATTCTTTGCTTCAGTCTTTACTGAGGAAGATGTAGGGATGTTACCCATGACTGAAGTGGTATTTAAAGGTGCAGAAGAATTGAAGGAAATATCGATACATCGAGAAGATGTATTACAACTATTAGATAAGCTGAAGAGTAGCAAATCACCTGGGCCGGATGGTATACATCCAAGGGTATTGAAAGAACTGAAATATGAGATTGCAGACCTGCTATTAGTAATCTGTGAACTATCATTAAAATCATCTCTAATACCTGAAGATTGGAGGATCGCCAATGTAACACCAATTTTTAAAAAGGGTTCCAGGGGTGATCCGGGAAACTACAGACCGGTGAGCCTGACGTCAATACCGGGAAAAATGATAGAAACCATCATAAAGAATAAAATTACTCAGCATGTAGATAGTCATGAACTAATGAGAGACAGCCAACATGGCTTTAGACAAGGAAGATCTTGTCTTACTAATCTGTTATGTTTTTTTGAAGGAGTGAATAATCAGGTGGACAAAGGTGAGTCGGTTGATATTGTGTATCTGGACTTTCAGAAAGCCTTTGACAAGGTCCCTCATGAGAGACTTTTGGCAAAACTAAAGAGTCATGGGATAGGAGGCAGTGTACTATTGTGGATCAGGAACTGGTTAAAAGATAGAAAGCAGAAGGTAGGGCTAAATGGCCAATTTTCACAATGGAGAAAGGTGAATAGTGGTGTACCCCAGGGATCTGTGCTGGGTCCGCTGCTTTTTGACATATTCATAAATGACCTGGAAAGTGGAATAACGAGTGAGGTTATCAAATTTGCAGATGACACAAAACTATTTAAAGTTGTTAAAACCCAAGAGGATTGTGGAAAATTGCAAGAGGATCTTGATAAATTGGAAGACTGGGCATCAAAATGGCAGATGAAATTTAATGTGGACAAGTGCAAGGTTATGCACCTAGGGAAGAACAACCCAAACTATGGTTACACGATGCAAGGTTCCACATTAGGAACCACCACCCAGGAAAAAGATTTAGGCGTCATTGTGGATACCATGTTAAAACCCTCGGCCCAGTGTGCAGCGGCGGCCAAGAGAGCAAATAGAATGCTAGGTATGATAAGGAAAGGAATGGAAAATAAAACAAAGGATATTATAATGCCTCTATATCGTTCCATGGTGAGACCGCACCTTGAATATTGTGTGCAATTCTGGTCGCCGTATCTTAAAAAGGATATAGAGTTATTAGAAAAGGTTCAGAGAAGAGCCACCAAAATGGTAAAGGGGATGGAAGGATACTCCTATGAAGAAAGGCTAAAAAGGTTAGGGCTCTTTAACCTGGAAAAGAGGCGGCTGAGGGGAGATATGATAGAAGTCTATAAATTAATGAGCGGAGTGGAACGGGTAAACGTAGATCGATTGTTTGCCTTATCAGAATATAGAAAGACTAGGGGACATGCAATGAAGCTACAGGGTAAACTATTTAAGACTAATAAAAGAAAATATTTTTTCACTCAACGTGTAATCAAACTCTGGAATTGGTTACCGGAGGATGTAGTAAAGGCTGTTAGTGTAGCTGGGTTTAAAAAAGGTTTGGACAAGTTCCTGGAGGAGAAAGGTCCATAAGCCATTATTAAGAAGGGACCCAGGATATCAATGCTTGAACCAATACAAGCATTGTGGAACCTGTGTCCCTTGGGGGAAACTGCTAGGTACATATGACCTAGATTGGCCACTGTTGGAAACAGAATACTGGGCTTTGATGGACCTTGGTCTGACCCAGTATGGCATATCTTATGTTCTTATAAGTTGTACACGTTCCATTTCATTCTTGACCACCTCCAACTTCCCTTGGTTCATGCTTCGTACGTTCCATGTTCCAATGTGTAAGACATCTTTACAGCTTCTGACTCTCATTTCATGCGCAGCTACATCAGCAGTCAGACTTCCCGAGGGCTTTGATCCAACCACATCATAAATGCTGGCTTTACTCTGAAAAGTCTTCAGCTCTTCCCCAGTAGCTAGTTGAGTGCCTTCCGACCTGGGGGTCTCATCTTCCAGCACCATAGCACAATTTGTTTTGTTGTAACTGTCCATTGGGTTTTCTTGGCAAGATACAGAAGTAGATTGCCGGGCCGTTCTTCCGCGCAGTTTAAGTTTGGTGGTGTTGCCGTTGTCACAAAAATGTGATCCTCTGCCGTCAACACTATCCCATTCTGCTGCTGCCCAGATGGATGGTCTGGCACCTCAGCTGAGACCTGTCCATCTTGGTAGACCCTGCCAGTAGTACAAAACTGTATAAAAACAGGGATACTGCGAGGACATGATTATTGGCACCATTGTAAACAATTCAAATTAGTTTGTATAGAAGAACCACATTGCCATTGCAGTAAAATTAGATGCACCTGTGATCAATTGTCAGTACTCGCATAACTTGAATCAACCAATGAATGATGGCTCTAATGTTTAAAATGGCCACATTCACTCCCTGTTCCATTTTCACAATGGTGAAAGCAAGAGAGCTGCCTGAGACAATCAGAAAAGCCATTATTACTAAATATCAAACTTCAAAGGGGTACAGGTCCATTTCTGAAGACCTTAGGATTTCTGTTCTACAGTTCGCAATGTTATTAATATTTTTTTCTGCACATGGAACTGTCAAGAACCTCCCAGGACGTGGTGGAAAGAGGAAAATTAATCCAAGAAGTCTTCGAAGGTTAGTGCGAACTGTTGGAAAAACACAACATACAACATCCAAAAAGCTTAAGGCTCACCTGGAGCAGTCTGGAGTGGTAGTTTCAATCCACATCATCGCTGTGCACTAAACAAAGAAGGACTTCATGAGCGAAGGCCATGAGGACACCCCACTGCTCAAAGACAGACATAAAAAGGCACACCTGATCTTTGCCCAAACCCACCTTGAGAAACCATAATTCTCGGAAATTATTCTGTGGACAGATGAAACCAAACTTGAGCTCTGTGGCAGTGCAGACCAGCAAAGAGTCACAAGGAGCAGGAGACGTCGGATGAACAAATTCTTCTTTATTGTATGAAACCCCAACGCGTTTCGGCAACGCCTTCTTCAGGGGGAAGGGCTACAAATATAATTTAATGTACACAATAAATACAAAAATAAAATATATTAAATATTAAATAAAGGTAAAAAATGTTAAAATAACAATGTTAAAATGACACACCTGGCATGTTACGTACTAAAAAAGACAAAAATTCTTATAACATAAATAGTGAGCACACCTTAGGACATGTATACTTGATGATGAACATATAGTTAAACACTTATTCAAAATTGATTAAAAATCACATCAAAAACAAAACAAACAAACGCAGGGCTGAGCAGAGAACAGATAAAACCATTGTTAAGAATACCGGATAAACTAGATGGAGAGATAGGGGAGTTAACGTTGCTAATAAAGCAATAAAATGAAGAACTTTAAAGAACATAGAATAATAAATAATATTCATTAAAATTAACATCAAAATGACATATAAATAAATTATATAAAGGAATATATATAATTACTTAGAAAGATCTTGAAAAGCATAACATCATGCATTGTAGATAATAAGGGGCAATTAATAATGTTAATAATGCTAATACCGATAAAAATGCATAAATAAATAATATTAATATAATAAAACATAAATATGATAAATAATAAATAATATAAAATATCTCATGGTGAATAAATTAGCTGAAACATTTTGATGTGTGATATGTTCAAGGTACCTTGAGAACGGCTTCTCCTGAGGTTAAATACCCAAGTACTGCGTGAAAAAATATATACGAAGTTAACTATTAAAAAAGTTGTTACTGGAGACTTCTTTTTAGAAAAAACACACAAGTTATACTTTAAAAGTCCAATTGAAAGCATATAATGTTGAGCGGCTCAAAAAGTAAAAAATATCCGTAGGGGAGAGGAATAGTAGAAACGCACTGAAATGTATCTAGGAGAGGAGAAAATTTGGGGGGATGCTTCTATAGCCTGACGGGCATTATACAGTTCTGCCACCAGAACGTGAGATAAATGTTGATATAAAATGAGAACGAGATGAGGAAATATCATTAGTAAGGCCACGAAATGTTATCAAGGCAAATCAGTATAGAGAAGGAAACAGAAATTTATGAAACGGCATTTAACCGTACCACATGCGGGTGCGGGCCGCATGCATAAATTATAACCATTCAGAAAAAGCCTGTGAGTGGGACCTACAGACGGCTTTCAAATCGTCATAATGTAGCAGTGTACAAAGCAGAATATAAAAATGTTAATAAGGTGGTTTTAAACATGTCATTTGCAGATATGGATTCTAACGGACCATAGCACTAGTCTTAAAACCGATAATATCACCAATCGGGTAATGTGTGTTGTACCCCGTAGGAGGAAGTAAAGCCCCACACTTGAGCTTAGGTGAACTGAACCAGGATTCTGATTAAACCGTGAAATGCACATAAGCATACATTTTAAGAGCATAGCACTTACCCAAAGGATATGTCGATTGTGCATATGTGATGAACAGGTAATTTAAAAACCAGTAAAATTGTCGGCACTGCAACGACAGAGTCAATTGAAAATGATTAAAAAATTCAACACAAGAAACTGCATTCATGGTGTGGGAGAGCCGAAATGAATATATGTATAAATAAATGACAGAAATCTTTTGAAAAGGTTGCATATCCAATAGAGATCAAACCTGTGAAGGGAGTTCCGTTGGTAAGACTAATCCACAGCAGAGATTGCACACAAATGAAAGGAGGGGACAAGTGAAGACAGATTCTCTTAAGAACGCCGATTTTCCCGCCAAAAGGAGAGTAACTCGATACTGTGGGAGGAGCTTCAAGTGAACAAATTGCGACTACTCTAGATGACACTTCTACAAAAAAGTGTGTAAGAACCAACTTACAAACATTGTATATGAGTAATGGTGTGAATATCTCACACTTTGAATTGATGTAGAGGGAGAAAATAAATGGATAAAATAGTTGCATTGAATGTGATGAAGAACCATAATGGATTACTTCTGTATGTGCATAGAATACAGTGTATTGATCAAGTTTACTCCAAAAAACCGCGAGATCAACTTCCTGATTTAGTCCATGTGGTTCTAAAGTGTTCAACTCATAAATAAAGCGTTGCTCAAATTTCAACAAAGTTTGATCAATATTCCCCCCTCTCCAATGAGGAATAACTGTTTTAATAACTGCAAACTTTATGTCACTAATGGTATGTTTATATTCTAACCAGTGTGAAACTAATGGTTTATCGGCCTGACTCCTCTGTATGTTGCTTCTGTGTTCTATTATACGTGTGCGAATCTGTCTAAGAGTTTTGCCTATATATAAATTATTACAACATGGGCATCGGATGAGGTAAATGACATTAGGGGTTTTACAATTAGAGTAATTTTGTAAATACAGTTTCCGTCCAGAGGGAGCATGTATAAAAGAATTTTTGACTGTAATAACATGTGCACAGACTGAGCACTTGCCACAGCTATAATGACCCTTGACTATGGGCGACGGTTTGGGAGCTGGAAGCGCAGAGGGGACCAATAGATTAGTTAAATTGGAGGAACGTTTATAAGCAACCATTAGTCGCTTGGTAGCAAAAGAAGGTATAGTGGTAAGGAGGTGCCACTCTTGTTTTAGGATATCCACAATAGCCTTGGACTGTCCTGAAAAAGTTAAAGCACAGACAATTTTATCTGTGTGTGAATGTGTTGTCTTAGTCAAGAGTGTAGAACCGATCAGTCATACGTGCTCTCTGGTAGGCCTTCTGTATACAGGATTGAGGATAACCTCGTTGTTGAAACCTGTATTTCATATCACTGGCATGAGTTTCAAAATCCTCATTATTTGTGCATAGACGTTTAATCCTTAAGAATTGGCTAATGGGCAAATTCTTCTTGAGAGATGGATTATGGTGACTATCATACTTGAGTAGTGTATTGCGGTCCGTTGGCTTACGATATAAGGTGGTTAAGAAACCTGTGGAGGATTTCCTGATCAATATGTCTAGATATGGAATCTCTTCCGTACTGTATGTACCCTCAAACTGTAAGTGTGGATCTAATGAATTGAGCCAGATGTGAAAAGAGTGAAGTGTTTCGACCGTACCATCCCATACTACAAGAACATCATCGATGTAACGCTTCCAAAGACAGACATTGGATAAATATGGATGAAAGTTCAAAAATCTGGCTTCAAAATCAGTGACGTATAAATTTGCCACGTCCGGTGCCATAGGAGACCCCATGGCCACCCCTTTTATCTGTTTATAAAAAACCCCTTTAAAACAAAAATAATTTTCTGTCATTGCCAAAGATGCAAGTTGGGTGAGAAATAAGTTGGTGTACGTACCGGTTTTGGTCTCTTAATTAGAGTGTTTGCTAGTACCTCTAGCGCAGCACGTTGAGGGATATTTGTGTACAGAGATCTAATATCGAATGTAACTAAGACCATCTGATTATGAAAACCTTGAAAATGCTGAAGAATTTGTATAATGTGGGTGGAGTCTCTGACATATGACGGTGCCTGTGTGACGAAGGGCCTCAGATATGCATCTAGAAGTTTTGACAGAGGTTCAAAAAGTGACCCAATTGCGGACACAATTGGTCGTCCTGGGGGATTTTGTAGGGATTTATGAATTTTAGGGAGCATGTATATAGTAGGTATGATAGGGTGTGACACAGTAAGAAAAGAAATTTCTTTGGGGGTCAAATAGCCAGCTTCTTTGCCTATGTACAAAAGTGTATCCACCTTTTGTCGCAATGATTCAGTGGGATCGTCATAAATTTTCAAGTAATATTCCTGATCATTTAATTGTCGCAAGACTTCTGCAACGTAGGAGTCTCTGTCTTGTACAACTATGGCACCACCTTTATCTGCTGGTTTTATGATAATGTTCTGGTTGGATCGTAGGCCTTGTAGGGCTGATTTTTGTAGGCCTGTGAGATTATGGAAGGAATGCTTATTGGAAGATTTATATAAGACATCTAATTTGTTCAAAACAATGTTTTCAAAAGCCGATATCATGATATTGGGTTTGACTGGCGGTATCCATGTGGAGGGTTTTTTACGATGGATGGATCTATTGTGTCAAACTGATGGTGATCAAAGTAATCGATAATTTTTAATTTACGGAAGAATTTATAGAGCTCGATATGAGTTGCAAACTTGTCATGGGATTTGGTGGGGATAAAAGAAAGACCTTTATTGAGAACCTCTAATTCCATATCAGTTAATTGGTGTTTGGAGAGATTAATAACTACATTTATAGGTCCCAATCCAGGTGTCTTTTGGCCATTAATCCCTGGCTGTGCGTTCTTACTCTTTTTGGATACTGTTTGCTTGGTGAGTATCGTGGTTGATTTTGTCGATGTTGCGGTGACCTTGGGGACAAATCTCGTTTTCCTTTCTCCCATAACTTGTCCATTTGAAAATCCCGTCTAGAAACTTGGTTATTAACCTTAGGAGAGCGTCGTTCATTCGAGAATAAAGAAGCTGATGGGTTAAAATCTTCACGGGAATGACGCCGTGTTCTTTTGTTATTCCTTTCTATTTCTGGAGTTGTGGATAGGGATCTATGTTTTGCCTTATCTCTAAAACGGTCTTTTTTAATTTGTTTCGGTGAGTAGGCTCTCTTATATGAAACACTGCGCTTCCTATCTCTAAAATCCGACTTATTATAAGTCCAATAATAGACTGTATTCGACTTATAGTCTTCTTCATCCCTTTTCAATTTTTTAATCTTTTTTTCTCTAACACCTTTTCTATATTCTACTGTATTCTGATCAAATTTTCGTTTTTCAAGATCAAATTGAACATCTTTCTTTTTTAGAACTTCAATCTTTTGTTCTATTTGAGGTTTTAAAACCTCAGCCCTGCGTTTGGAAGTGTTAATTAAAAGAATCATCAAGTCCAGGGAACATTTGTTGAGTATCTTAATCCAGTTGGACATAAATGTAACATCATCTTTGAACATGCCAGGTGCCTTCTGAACTCGTAGTCCTCTCGGAATGATCTTCCTTCTACAGTATTCTAAAAGAGATGCTGCATGTAATTCTTCTCTGATATGACGTTGTGTCATCCAGACATAATCTCTCCATTCTTCTTCCAAATCAGGTAAATTCTCTTCTTCTGTATAGAAGGGGTCCTCAGGGAGCATGGAACGTAAATCATCCTCCAAGGCCTACGATCCAACCAGAACATTATCATAAAACCAGCAGATAAAGGTGGTGCCATAGTTGTACAAGACAGAGACTCCTACGTTGCAGAAGTCTTGCGACAATTAAATGATCAGGAATATTACTTGAAAATTTATGACGATCCCACTGAATCATTGCGACAAAAGGTGGATACACTTTTGTACATAGGCAAAGAAGCTGGCTATTTGACCCCCAAAGAAATTTCTTTTCTTACTGTGTCACACCCTATCATACCTACTATATACATGCTCCCTAAAATTCATAAATCCCTACAAAATCCCCCAGGACGACCAATTGTGTCCGCAATTGGGTCACTTTTTGAACCTCTGTCAAAACTTCTAGATGCATATCTGAGGCCCTTCGTCACACAGGCACCGTCATATGTCAGAGACTCCACCCACATTATACAAATTCTTCAGCATTTTCAAGGTTTTCATAATCAGATGGTCTTAGTTACATTCGATATTAGATCTCTGTACACAAATATCCCTCAACGTGCTGCGCTAGAGGTACTAGCAAACACTCTAATTAAGAGACCAAAACCGGTACGTACACCAACTTATTTTCTCACCCAACTTGCATCTTTGGCAATGACAGAAAATTATTTTTGTTTTAAAGGGGTTTTTTATAAACAGATAAAAGGGGTGGCCATGGGGTCTCCTATGGCACCGGACGTGGCAAATTTATACGTCACTGATTTTGAAGCCAGATTTTTGAACTTTCATCCATATTTATCCAATGTCTGTCTTTGGAAGCGTTACATCGATGATGTTCTTGTAGTATGGGATGGTACGGTCGAAACACTTCACTCTTTTCACATCTGGCTCAATTCATTAGATCCACACTTACAGTTTGAGGGTACATACAGTACGGAAGAGATTCCATATCTAGACATATTGATCAGGAAATCCTCCACAGGTTTCTTAACCACCTTATATCGTAAGCCAACGGACCGCAATACACTACTCAAGTATGATAGTCACCATAATCCATCTCTCAAGAAGAATTTGCCCATTAGCCAATTCTTAAGGATTAAACGTCTATGCACAAATAATGAGGATTTTGAAACTCATGCCAGTGATATGAAATACAGGTTTCAACAACGAGGTTATCCTCAATCCTGTATACAGAAGGCCTACCAGAGAGCACGTATGACTGATCGGTCTACACTCTTGACTAAGACAACACATTCACACACAGATAAAATTGTCTGTGCTTTAACTTTTTCAGGACAGTCCAAGGCTATTGTGGATATCCTAAAACAAGAGTGGCACCTCCTTACCACTATACCTTCTTTTGCTACCAAGCGACTAATGGTTGCTTATAAACGTTCCTCCAATTTAACTAATCTATTGGTCCCCTCTGCGCTTCCAGCTCCCAAACCGTCGCCCATAGTCAAGGGTCATTATAGCTGTGGCAAGTGCTCAGTCTGTGCACATGTTATTACAGTCAAAAATTCTTTTATACATGCTCCCTCTGGACGGAAACTGTATTTACAAAATTACTCTAATTGTAAAACCCCTAATGTCATTTACCTCATCCGATGCCCATGTAATAAATTATATATAGGCAAAACTCTTAGACAGATTCGCACACGTATAATAGAACACAGAAGCAACATACAGAGGAGTCAGGCCGATAAACCATTAGTTTCACACTGGTTAGAATATAAACATACCATTAGTGACATAAAGTTTGCAGTTATTAAAACAGTTATTCCTCATTGGAGAGGGGGAATATTGATCAAACTTTGTTGAAATTTGAGCAACGCTTTATTTATGAGTTGAACACTTTAGAACCACATGGACTAAATCAGGAAGTTGATCTCGCGGTTTTTTTGGAGTAAACTTGATCAATACACTGTATTCTATGCACATACAGAAGTAATCCATTATGGTTCTTCATCACATTCAATGCAACTATTTTATCCATTTATTTTCTCCCTCTACATCAATTCAAAGTGTGAGATATTCACACCATTACTCATATACAATGTTTGTAAGTTGGTTCTTACACACTTTTTTGTAGAAGTGTCATCTAGAGTAGTCGCAATTTGTTCACTTGAAGCTCCTCCCACAGTATCGAGTTACTCTCCTTTTGGCGGGAAAATCGGCGTTCTTAAGAGAATCTGTCTTCACTTGTCCCCTCCTTTCATTTGTGTGCAATCTCTGCTGTGGATTAGTCTTACCAACGGAACTCCCTTCACAGGTTTGATCTCTATTGGATATGCAACCTTTTCAAAAGATTTCTGTCATTTATTTATACATATATTCATTTCGGCTCTCCCACACCATGAATGCAGTTTCTTGTGTTGAATTTTTTAATCATTTTCAATTGACTCTGTCGTTGCAGTGCCGACAATTTTACTGGTTTTTAAATTACCTGTTCATCACATATGCACAATCGACATATCCTTTGGGTAAGTGCTATGCTCTTAAAATGTATGCTTATGTGCATTTCACGGTTTAATCAGAATCCTGGTTCAGTTCACCTAAGCTCAAGTGTGGGGCTTTACTTCCTCCTACGGGGTACAACACACATTACCCGATTGGTGATATTATCGGTTTTAAGACTAGTGCTATGGTCCGTTAGAATCCATATCTGCAAATGACATGTTTAAAACCACCTTATTAACATTTTTATATTCTGCTTTGTACACTGCTACATTATGACGATTTGAAAGCCGTCTGTAGGTCCCACTCACAGGCTTTTTCTGAATGGTTATAATTTATGCATGCGGCCCGCACCCGCATGTGGTACGGTTAAATGCCGTTTCATAAATTTCTGTTTCCTTCTCTATACTGATTTGCCTTGATAACATTTCGTGGCCTTACTAATGATATTTCCTCATCTCGTTCTCATTTTTATATCAACATTTATCTCACGTTCTGGTGGCAGAACTGTATAATGCCCGTCAGGCTATAGAAGCATCCCCCCAAATTTTCTCCTCTCCTAGATACATTTCAGTGCGTTTCTACTATTCCTCTCCCCTACGGATATTTTTTACTTTTTGAGCCGCTCAACATTATATGCTTTCAATTGGACTTTTAAAGTATAACTTGTGTGTTTTTTCTAAAAAGAAGTCTCCAGTAACAACTTTTTTAATAGTTAACTTCGTATATATTTTTTCACGCAGTACTTGGGTATTTAACCTCAGGAGAAGCCGTTCTCAAGGTACCTTGAACATATCACACATCAAAATGTTTCAGCTAATTTATTCACCATGAGATATTTTATATTATTTATTATTTATCATATTTATGTTTTATTATATTAATATTATTTATTTATGCATTTTTATCGGTATTAGCATTATTAACATTATTAATTGCCCCTTATTATCTACAATGCATGATGTTATGCTTTTCAAGATCTTTCTAAGTAATTATATATTCCTTTATATAATTTATTTATATGTCATTTTGATGTTAATTTTAATGAATATTATTTATTATATTCTATGTTCTTTAAAGTTCTTCATTTTATTGCTTTATTAGCAACGTTAACTCCCCTATCTCTCCATCTAGTTTATCCGGTATTCTTAACAATGGTTTTATCTGTTCTCTGCTCAGCCCTGCGTTTGTTTGTTTTTGTTTTGATGTGATTTTTAATCAATTTTGAATAAGTGTTTAACTATATGTTCATCATCAAGTATACATGTCCTAAGGTGTGCTCACTATTTATGTTATAAGAATTTTTGTCTTTTTTAGTACGTAACATGCCAGGTGTGTCATTTTAACATTGTTATTTTAACATTTTTTACCTTTATTTAATATTTAATATATTTTATTTTTGTATTTATTGTGTACATTAAATTATATTTGTAGCCCTTCCCCCTGAAGAAGGCGTTGCCGAAACGCGTTGGGGTTTCATACAATAAAGAAGAATTTGTTCATCCGACGTCTCCTGCTCCTTGTGACTCTCTGATCCCCTGCAGGAGCCCCTGCTCCCTTTGAGTGCAGACCAGCAATACATTTTTCAGGCAAAGAAATGAAGCTTATAAGGAATAAAAACACCCTTCCTACGTGGAGGTTGGATAATGTTGGGCTATTTTGATGCCTCAGGAACTGGAGGCCTGGAACATATTAAAGAAATCATGACGTCAGCTGACTACCAAAGCATTTTGTAGCAAAATGTGCTACCTAGTGTCAGAAAGCTAGGTCTGGATCGAAGGTCATGGGTCCTCCAAGACAATGACCCAAAATTACATCCAAAAGTACAAAAGAATGGTTAAAAAGGAACAAATGGACTGTTTCAAACTGGCCAGCAATTAGTCCTGATTTCAGTCCAATCAAGAACCTTTGGAATGAGCTGAAATCTTCCATTGATAAAAGGAAGCCTGTAAACATTCATGAGCTGAAACAAATCACAGTTGGAGAAACTACTAGCAGACAGATTATGAAACTTAAAGTTGGCTACAAGAAACGTTTGGAAACTGTCATCACTGCCTAGGGTTGTGCAACCAAATATTAGTGAAAGGTGCCATTAATCCTGTCTAGGTCATATTTCATTTTGTTTTTTCTCAGAAATTACTACGTCTATGTTGCACGGACATCTTTTTTTTGTTGTTGTAAACTTTTGAACATACTATTAAAAATATTATGTTGACATACAGTTGGAATATTTCCAATTATTTCTCAAGATATTGTACATAGCACACCTAAAATGCAAGGGTGCCAATAATGTTGACCCCAACATTTTTATGTATTATTGTAAACTGCTTTGCATGCTGTAGCATATGGTGGTCAATAAATGTTTTAAAATAAGTAAATAATAAATAAATAAACTGTGCTTTAGTACTTATTTTTATAGTGCTACTGGATGTGTACAGCACTGTATAGTAGTAATGAGTATTGAGGTACAACCTAAGAGGCTGATGCAGAAACATTAGCGCACAGTCTACGCATAGGTAGCACAACATCTGCAGAATGCAGTACAGAAAAGGGACAAGAGCATATGTAATTACTGTGTAAATACCAGCGCCAATGTTCACACACAGACCACATAAATGCATTCAGATTACATGATAATCAAGCAATTAGCTATTCCACCCAATGCAAAGAAGTGCACAGAAAAGCAGAGACTGAACTTAATGCTGGAGCTGTAATGCTTACTCGAAAGTGATGTAAAGGGTCTGCACTTGGTACCAAGGAGGAATGTGTCTGTTTTGTGAGGCAGACAACCTTTTGTAGCATTTTCTGGACTTTACAGAAATGAGTTCTGAAAAATGCAAAGGCTGGAAAAAATGTTGTGCATATCGATTGCATGTGACACGTGACAACAACCATTCTGCTCAGAATATTGGTGTTCAAAGATACTGATATTGTTCAGAGTAAAACTTCTGAGCAGAGATATCTGCCACATAGAATTCCAACACATGTGCACAAGTGCCTTTTTGTACACAGGATCTAAGTGCTACTAATGCAGATGCCCGTGCACATGCTTCTACCGGTTTAGTCAGGGCTGGCCCAAGGGTTTCTGCCGTCCTAAGCAGAAGTCCCAGCCCTGAAACCCCCCACCCCCCAAGTCATGCTGCGCCCCTTGTGCTGAGCTGCACTACTGCTGATTCCGGCGGTGGGGTTGAGGAGTGGGCACAGCTCGACTCGGCGGCAGGCTATGTGTGCCAAAGCACATGGCCTGCAGCCAAACCTAGCTGTCCGCCCCCCACCTCCTGCTGCCAGTATCAGCAGCAGTGGGGGGCGGCTCAGCACAAGGGGGAGGAAGACGGTCGGCTCGGCGCATTGGGGGAGTGGCGGCCCATGTGTGCTGAAGCACATGGCATAGAAACATGATGACAGAAAAAGACCACATGGCCTATCTAGTCTGTCCTTCCATAACAACAGTCCACTTTTTACCTTTAGAGATCCTCTGTGTTGGTCCCATGCTTTTTTGAATTCAGTTACTGTCCTCATCTCTACCACCTCCGCTGGGAGACTATTCCATGGATCCACTACTCTTTCTGTAAAGAAATATTTCTGCATATCACTCCTGAATCTATCTCCCTTCACCCTCATCCCATGTCCCCTCGTAGCAGAACTTGCTTTCAATTGAAAGAGGCGCTCTCCCATTTATGCCACGGAGGTATTTAAACATCTCAATCATATCACCTCTATCCCGCCTTTCCTCTAAGGTGTACATATTAAGATCCTTAAGTCCTCATATGCTATAATGAAGCCCACTAATCATTTTAGTAGCCACCCTCTGCACCGACTCCATCCTGTTCACATCCTTTTGAAGGTGCGGTCTCCAGAATTGCACACTATACTCCAAATGAGGTTGCACCAAAGACTTATACAGAGGCATTATCACCTCCTTTTTTCTGCTAGCCATTCCTCTCCGTATGCACCCAAGCATCCTTCTAGCTTTTGCCGTCGCCTTTTCTACCTGTTTACTACTTTAAGATCATCAGACACAACCCCGCCTAGGTCCCGCTCTTCTTTAGTGGACAAAAGTACTTCACCTCCTATACTGTATTGCTCCCTTGGATTGCTGCAGCCCAAATGCATGACCTTACATTTTTTTAACATTAAATCCCAGCTGCCCACAGAGATCTGCTGCCCTAGGCGGCCACCTAGCTTCCCTAGTGGACGGGCCAGCCCTCGGTCTAGTACAGTTTTTCTGTGCCTATGTCATTTACTTGCTGCATGCAGGCATACAATTTCTGAGTTACTCTAATGCCAGCTTTCTGCATCAGCCCCTAAGTGAGTACCTGCGTCAGTTGGGGATAGTAGCCCAAGGTCACAAGTAGTGGTAGTAAATGAAAGACGATTGAACTCTGCTTCCCTTGTTCTCTGGAGACAAGCAGGGGGATGCTGGCACACTCTGAAGGGGAAGTCGTGACTGAGCCTGAGTTGCCCAGATCTTCCATAGCTCTGAGAAGCTTTTGAGCCTTCCCTTGTTCTCAACTCATTGCTCTAACCACTGTGCTACTACTTCACCTTTTTGCTTCTTTTCATGAAGAATTACTGTGATTCAACTCATGGTGTGATTGACTGAATATATATCGTGAGATCAAAAATAGGCATTTCACATAATTCAAACTGTGCTTAGCCATCTCTCGCTCTCTTTCTGGAAAATAATTTTATTTTTTGGGTTACATTGCATGAAAGAAACCTTGTGACAATTGTCTTAACTGTTTTCTACAGGTTGAGTAATTAGATTCTCCTTTTGTTTCATTTGGTTTTGCTGGGATCCTGACAGCAAATCACTTTGTAGCTAGTTATGCTCCAAATACAAAATATATCCTTTCTTCACTGCTAAGAAAGTGATGAGAATAAATTCCCTAAATTTCAACTAGTAGTTGTAGTACTATAAATTTTCTAGAAACTCAAGTCTACTGTTAAAATTTTATTCATGGAAACATCTATTCTCCAGGACCAAGCAGGAAGTCAGTCCTCACATATGGGTGACGTCGGCGCCGACGCCGACGGAGCCCTCGCGCGGAGCATTTCCCCAGCTTTCACAGAAAGCCTTTGGGAATTGCAGCGCGCATGCGCAGTCCCCTTCCCGCCCAAGGGTGCCATCTTGCTCAGTCTTCTTTTTTCCGCGGAGCCCGACGGACGTAGTTCGTTTTTCCCCGAGGAAAAAGTTGATTTTCTCTATTTTTCTATTTTTTTCTCCGGTTCGACGCCGGATCCTTTTCCCGCTCGGACCGATACGCCGGTATCGAGTCCTTTTCTCTCTTTTTCGGTTTTTGTCCTTTGTGACTGGCGTTCATGCCTTTTTTCTTTTTTCCCTGGCAGACCGGTCTTTTGACCTAGCAGGGGCCCTTTTTCCCCCCATGGCTGCCAGCGGGTTTAAGAAATGTGATCGGTGTAAGAAACCTATGTCTCTTACCGACACACATGACTGCTACCTCCATTGCCTCGGACCCGATCATGACCCGATGATCTGTGGTGCTTGTGGCAAAATGTCCTCGAAGGCGTTGAGGAGTCGGCAGCACCAGAGGGATAGGATTTTTTCTGACTCTGCGTCCGGCCGGGCCCGGACCTCGTCAGAGGCCTCGATGTCTCGGGACTCCGGCCCCGAGCAGCGTCGGGGTTCCTCTGAGCGGGGGTCTCCTTCGCGGGAACATCGCAGGAAAAAGAAACCTGTGAGGGCGGCGTTGATGGACGCTCCTGGTTCCTCGAGGGCCAGGTCGCATAACCCCAATAGTCGTCCCGGGTCTTCGGAGTCGGAGAGGCCTGCGAAGCATCCTCGTGTTGAGATGGAGTCTCCTGGACACGTAAGTGCTGTTGTCCTCGTTGACTCTCCTCCGAGGGAGCCGACGTCGGGCCCGACACCGTCGGGCCCGAGTCGGGGGCTGCTGGGTCTCCTGAGCTCAGACTCAGGTTGACGGCCTCGGAGAGCAGCTTCGCTGCCTTCATGGAACAGCAGCGGGCATTGATCGCCGGTCTTACCAGTACATCTGCCCCGACCACCGGGACCTCGACGTCCAAGTCGACCCCGGAGGCCGAGCCGATCCTCGAGTCCATGCGGGCTCGAGTCGATCCTCGGCCACGGTCTCCCTCGACCTCCCGTTCGGGGTCGATGTCGTCGACGGCGATACCCTCAGCATCGGGGCAGAGGGCATCAGTGCATGCCCGACCGGAGCCGCTCGATTCCTCCTCCGAGGAGTCGGGCTGGGAGACGGAGGACGAAGAGTCACCCGACAGCCATCAGACTCGGTGTGTCCCCTTGGACTCACCCGAGTCCGAACCTCGGAGATGGTCCCCACCGGAGGATACCCGGTTCTCGGACTTCGTGCGGGATATGGCCAAGGCCTTGGCCTTCCCCGCGGATCCTGAAGAGGAGCCTCGAGCCGAGGAGCTCGAGGCCCTCCAGTATGACTCTCCCCCAAAGGAGGCCTTTACTGTTCCGGTTCCTCCGATGCTGGAGCGGCTACTTTTCCGCATATGGGAGACCCCGGCTTCGACGCCGGTGTTAAGCAAGCGGGTCGATTCCATCTATCGAGTCTGCAAGAGCCCCGAGTTCCAAAAGGCACAATTACTGCGCCACTCCATGGTTGTGGAATCAGCTATGCATCGACTGAAAAGTCAGAAGATGCACTCCTCGGTGCCTCCCGGCCGGGAAGCCCGGAACCTGGATGCCCTCGGTAGGAAGTGCTTCCAGGGCTCTATGCTTGCTTGCCGTGTCCAGACATACCAGCTCTACATGGGCATGTACCTCCGAGATCTGGCAAAGGAGATTGCCGGGTTCTCTGCTGGTCTCTCCGAGGAACCTTTGCAGAGGTTCCAGGCCTTGTCCACCGGTATTCGAGAGTGCTCGAAGTTTATCTCTCGAGTAGCCTACGATGGCTTCGAGGCTTCGGCCCGAGTAGCTGGGGCCGGCATCGGTGCCCGCCGACAGGCTTGGCTACAGTCATCCGACCTCGAGCCATGGGTCCAGGACAAGTTGGTCGATGTCCCCTGCCGAGGTGAAAACCTCTTTGGCAAGCCCATGGCTGAAAAGGCTGCAGAACTCGAGACCGAGACTCTGACCAGGACTAGGCTTTCCATGAAAACCTCTGCCCCTTCTCAGAAAAAGAAGGGCTCGGGAAAAAAGATCTTTTACCCGAGGAAGTCATCTGCCTACAAACAGTACCCTCATTATCAGACCTCTGCAGCTCCCCAACAGGGTCAGCAGGCCAAGGGGCAGGGTCAAGTGCCCCGTAGGCCGAAGACCCCCAAGCCACCAACACCGGCCCCTGCTCAGCAGGGTGGGGTTTTTTGACTCAAACAGCATAGCCTCTTCTCCTCAGCTGGCTTCTCTTAGCACAGGAGGCCGGCTGGCCCACTTTGCCCACAGGTGGTCAGTCGTCACATCAGATACCTGGGTTCTTCATATAGTCCAAAAGGGCTATCTTCTCCATTTTCACCAGGTACCTCCCTCCTATTTTCCAGGGGAGCCTCCAAGACTCCCTCTGCACAGGGACCTACTCCTTCAGGAGTTGACAGGTCTACTAAAGGATCAGGCTGTGGAACCGGTGCCCTACCACCTGAGAGGTCAAGGCTTTTATTCCAGGTACTTTCTGGTACCAAAAAGAACAGGAGGCCTCAGACCCATCCTAGACTTGCAAAACAAGTTCCTGCAGAGGGAAAAGTTCAAGATGCTTACCCTGGGAATCCTGCTGCCCTACCTCCAGCAGGGAGACTGGCTATGCTCCTTATCCATCCAGACCACAGACAATATCTCAGGTTTGTTGTGGGAGGAAACCACTATCAGTACAGAGTGCTTCCCTTTGGCCTGTCATCCGCTCCCAGAGTTTTCACCAAGTGCCTGGCAGTGGTGGCGGCCTACCTGAGGCTTCAGGGTCTCTTTGTGTTTCCGTACCTGGATGACTGGCTCATAAGGGGCCACTCTTCCCAGGACGCCAACCAGGCCACCCTTCGCACTGTGGCTCTGCTTCAGCACTTGGGGTTTGTCATAAACTTCGCAAAGTCCACTTTGCTCCCGTCCCAGAACTTAGAGTTCATAGGGGCCAGACTAGACACACTTCAAGCGAAGGCTTTTCTGTCTCTGGACAGGGCCCACAGGCTAATGGATCTGGCCAGCCAGTTTCGCAGCAATTCCCTGGTCTCTGCCAGGCAATTCCTGAGACTACTCGGCCATATGGCTTCCACGGTCCATGTCACCCCCAATGCCCGCCTGCACATGCGTCCTGCTCAGTGGAGCCTTCACACTCAGTGGCATCAAGCCACTGGGGGCCTAGCGGACTCAGTGAGGATTTCTGACCTCCTGATCTCCTCTCTGCAATGGTGGCTTCATCTTCCAAATCTGGTGCTTGGAGTGGTTTTCCAATCCCCTCCGCATACTCAGGTGCTGACAACCGATGCCTCTCTTCTCAGTTGGGTAGCACATTGCCAAGGGGCATGTACTCAGGGTCTCTGGACCCCTTGGGAGGCTACTCAGCAGATAAACTTCCTGGAGCTACGGGCGATACGCCTAGCTCTGAGAGCCTTCTCCCACCTCGCCTCTCACCAGTCTGTACTGGTGCAGACGGAAAATCAAGTTGCCATGTTCTATGTGAACAAACAAGGAGGCACAGGCTCCTTCCTTCTTTGTCAGGAGACACAACGCCTGTGCTCTTGGGCTGTCAATCACGGAATCCTCCTCAAGGCAGTCTACCTCCCAGGTCAGGAAAATTGCCTGGCAGACAGATTGAGCCGGATCCTGCAACCACACGAATGGAGATTGAACCCATTGGTGGTTCAGCAGGTCTTTCTCAAGTGGGGCCTCCCCACCATGGATCTTTTCGCCAGTCCTCTGAACCGGCAACTCCCGAGATTTTGCTCCAGACAACCGCATCCTCTCAGAGTAGCAGCGGATGCGTTTCTGATCTCGTGGTCCACAGGCCTACTGTATGCGTTTCCTCCCACACCACTAGTGTCCAGAACGCTGTTCAAAGTCCTCAGGGACGGGGCTTCATTGATTCTCATAGCCCCCAGGTTGCCGAGGCAACCGTGGTTCCCGCTCCTGCTACAGCTGGCGGTGGACACACCTATTCCTCTGGGGTTTCAACACGATCCCCTGTCTCAGGATCAAGGGACTCTCTTGCACCCCAACCTCCAGTCCCTTCATCTGATGGCCTGGCTGCTGAAAGGGTAGTCCTAGCTCCCCTACTACTACCTCGAGAGGTGGAAGATGTAGTCTTGGCCTCTCGGCGTCAATCCATCAGGAAATCCTACGCTCTTAAGTGGCATAGATTCTCCGCATGGTGTGCTCAGCACAGCAAGAATCCCTTCTCGTGCTTGGTAGCGGTAGTATTGCAATATTTGCTCTACCTCTCCAATCTGGGCCTTAAGTCTAACTCTGTCTGAGTTCACCTTAGTGCTCTCTCAGCACACCACTCGCCGGTGGACGGCAGGCCTCTTTCCAACCACCCTTTGGTGGCTCGTTTCCTCAGAGGCCTTCTTCTGCTTAAGCCTCCTTTGCGTCCACCGGCCCCTGAGTGGGTTCTGAATGTGGTCTTACAGCGGCTTACTTGTCCGCCTTTTGAACCTATGGCTACCTGCCCTCTCCGTTTTCTCTCCTGGAAAACTTTATTTCTGGTAGCTCTCACCTCTGCTAGGCGAGTGAGTGAACTGCAGGCACTAGTGTCTGATCCTCCTTACACTAGGTTCTACAGGAATAGGGTAGTCCTACGGACTGACCCTAAGTTTCTTCCTAAGGTTGTCTCACCTTTTCACCTCAGTCAGGAGGTGGTTCTTCTGACCTTCTTTCCCAGGCCACATGCCAACCGGGCTGAGATGGTCTTGCATACCCTGGACTGTCGGAGGGCGTTATCCTTCTACCTTGACCGTACACGGGAGCATTGGAAGGCTGTTCAGCTTTTCGTTTCTTTTGACCCCAATAAGTTGGGGCTCCCTGTCTCCAAGCGTATGTTGTCCATATGGGTCGCTGACTGTATCGCCTGGGCTTATGGGGCAGCCGGCCTCTCGTTGGAGGGTCGAGTCACGGCTCATCGTGTCAGGGCGAAGGCTGCGTCAGTGGCTCATCTCCGCTCTGTTCCGTTGGCAGACATCTGCCGGGCCGCTACTTGGTCTTCAGGCCAGACTTTTGCAGCCCATTACTGCCTTGAGAGGGAGTCCTGCAGGGACAGTGCTTTCGGACAGGCAGTACTCGATAATCTCTTTGGTGTTTAGGCAACTCCTACCCTCCGGCCCTGGTGTTGGGCTACCGGTCGGGGGCGTTCTCAGAGAAGTTTCCTTCCTTCTGTGCTGACGAGCTAGAGGGAGCTCATTTTTCCGCTTGGGGTCTCCAGTAGCCTTAAGCTGGGGAGTCCCATATGTGAGGACTGACTTCCTGCTTGGTCCTGGAGAAAGCGTAGTTACTCATCTGTAACAGGTGTTCTCCAGGAGCAGCAGGAATCAGTCCTCACAACCCTCCCTCCTCCCCTTGGAGTTGCAGTCATATGATTTATTTTTGCTAATTTTTTGCTGTCTTTTAGCTATGTCATCAGACTGAGCAAGATGGCACCCTTGGGCGGGAAGGGGACCGCGCATGCGTGCTGCAATTCCCAAAGGCTTTCTGTGAAAGCTGGGGAAATGCTCCGCATGAGGGCTCCGTCGGCGCCGACGTCACCCATATGTGAGGACTGATTCCTGCTGCTCCTGGAGAACAGCTGTTACAGGTGAGTAACTACGCTTTCTGCAAAGTTTCTGAGCCATGTAATTGGCCAAATATCTGAAGATATATGATCCAGGGCATGTACATGTAGCTGGTCTACAGGATATAAAAGCATTTCCCATGCAAGAGTGATCACCAGAAGAAGAGATATAACATCAGCAGTCCCAACAAACAAGATTGCTAATGAAGGATCTGTCACCCTCTTTGAGGGTAATTTTATAAGGAGGTGCTTACTTTTCTTTATAAAATACTAGCATAAGTGGTCCAAAATGCATGTTAATTTAAGGCACAATTGCTTACACCAGTCCTAGAGCTGCTTAGGTGTCTGCACCTACATTTATAAAGAATACGTGAAAATTATAGTATGTTCTAATCTTACACATGTAACTTTGCATTCCTGCTTGTTCCTGGAGATGCAGTCTTCACATATGGATGAACTTCACCGACGGAGCCTGCGCAGAAACACTCCCCAGCATCCAGTAGGAAAGCCTTTGGGAGCACACCACTGTGCTGTGTGCCTGTCTTCCCAACTCCTCTCCTCAGTTCTTCGTTTTCCGCAAAACTAGTAGGACTTATCATCCTGTCACTGCCGAAAAACTTTTCATTTTTATGGAACATCATGCTTCTGCCTTCCCGTTGACACAGTCCTGATAATTCTTTTTTTTCTTTTCAAAATTTTATTTTTTTTCTATTCATTTTCACCGTGGTTTTCACCACTAAAGTAGGCCTTTAGGCCTCCATAGCCTTATCTTCAATCTCGAAGACAACTTTTTAAGGCATGGAAAAGCCAGTCACTGGTTTTAAAAAGTGTACGAAGTGTGCTGGCCCACTTTGGCCACTGATAAACATGACTGGTGTCAAAAATGTTTGGGTCCTTAACATGAACTCAGTTCTTGTCCTTTGTGCTAACAGATGACAAAGAGAGGTCTCAAGATCCGAACCAGACAATTTGGATCGTTGTTTGCGTCGCACTCGGTTTCAATGTCTTCTACTTCATCGACTTCCTCTCATAGGTCTCAGGTTTCTTCAGAGTCCAAACACAAATCTAAGTCCAGTGTGTGGCTTTTTCCAAATCTTCAGCATTGAAGACCAATACTGAGGCAGGGGAGAAGTCCCAGCATAAGCATCGAGACTGCCCTAGAGGTGCTTCCAATGCAGGCCGGCCAGCCAAACAGCCCCGGCAGGAGGATCAGTCCTCCAAAGCACAAGTGTGGGGCTCCAGAACTCTCATGAGGCATCGACCTCCGGAGAGCTACTGGTTCTATGTTCTCGGATGGTGGCTCAGAGCCCTGTAGGTGATTCCACCCAGATATCAGCCATCTCCCTAGACCAGGGCATACTGGCTCTCGAGAGGAGTTTGGCAGCACTCCTGGCAACCTAGGTACCGAGTGCAGGCTTCAGCACCGAGCCTACAGCCAGGTATTATGGCCCAATGCCGGCCCTCAAATCGGCATTGTTGGAGCACCCAAGGTCGATTCCTTCATTGGAACCAGTTGATGCCCCCTGCATCCAACAGACTCAGACCACCATGGCCCTCAGTTTCAATACCTCTGAGTATTGGTATCAGCATCGACCATCGACTTCCAAGAAGCATTGAGGTCCAGACCAAGGCCACCGTTACTTTGATTTCTTACCAGACTCTGATTCAAGTTCTTCAGAATCAGACGGGAGGGGTCACTCAATTCCAGAGAAAATTCCTACATTCCCTCAGACCCTTTGCCGCCTCAGTAACAGCGTCGATCCCAACCAGAAAAAATGTCCTTTCAGGACTTCATACGTGACATGGCAGCAGGGCTCGCCATCACAGTAGCCTTCGAAATGAAACCGAGGGCAGAGGAATTGGAGATACTCCAATACCCTCCCACGCCCAAGGAGGCGCTTACATTACCAGTGATCATATCCTGCAGGATCTTATGCTTCGCATGTGGAAGGCCCCGCTCACAGTTCCGCTTGTCAGCAAGAGACTCGATTCCATGTTCAAAGTACCAATGTGCCCAGGCTTCCAAACACCTCAGCTCCCCCACTATGCAATGATGGTGGAATCGGTGATACACCGAATAAAGAGCTCAAAGAACCATTCATCCATGCCTCCTGACAGGGTCTTGAGGACACACGATGCCTTTGGGCGTAGATGTTTTCAGGCATGCATGTTAACCTCCAGAATCAACTCTTACATGCTGTACATGGGCATGCTTTCGAAAGATGTCACCAGGGATCTGGAGACTTTCACCCCCCTGCTTCCTGAAGATAAGCACATTCCAGACCCTCTTCAAGCAAGATCAGAATATTTTAAGTTTCTTACCCGGGCCTCTTTTGATGCTTTTGAATCTACAAGCAGAGCTTCAGCAGTCGGCATTGGAGCTCAGAGAATGGCCTGGTTACAGGCATCAGACCTCAAGAAATGGGTCCATGATAAACTGGCCAATATTCCATGTACTAGAGAAAACATTTTTGGCAAGGATTGGAGGGAAAAAGCAGGGAAGATTGGAACAGATGATCTCGCCCTAAAACGCCTTTCCAGGAAAACAGCTGACCCATCCAAAAGAAAGGCTCTTCCCAAGAAGTCTTTTTATTCTAAAAAGAAAAGATACTATCCATCTTACCCGCCTTCTGCTGCCTATCAAACTCAGCATTAGAGGTCCTCACCAACCCAAGAACCCCAAGTTTGATAAGCCTCAACCAGCTGCACATGGGGTGGCAGTGTACTATTGTGGATCAGGAGCTGATTAAAAGACAGAAATAAGAGAGTAGGGCAAAATGGCCTATTTTCCCAATGGAGAAAGATGAATAGTGGAGTACCCTAGGGATTTGTGCTGGGGTCCGCTGCTTTTAACATATTCGAAAATTATCTGGAAATGGGAATAATGAGTGAGTTAATCAAATTTGCAGATGACACAAAATTATTCAAAGTTGTTAAAACTCAAGATGATTGTGAAAAATTGCTAGAGGACCTTGATAAATTGGAAGACTGGACTTTCAGATGGCAGATGAAATTTAATGTGGATGTGCAAAGTTATGCACCTATGATAGAACAACCCAAACTATGATTACACGATGCAAAGTTCCACATTAAGAACCACCGGCCAGGAAAAAGATTTAGGCGTCATCATGGATAACAAGTTGAAACCCTCCTCCCAGTGTGCAGCAGTGGCCAAGAAGGCAAATAGCATGCTAGGAATTATAAGGAAAGGAATGGAGAATAAAACTAAGGATATTATAATACCTCTTTATCATTCCATGGTGCGACCGCACCTTGAATATTGTGTGTAATTCTGGTCACCATATCTTAAAAGGGATATAGCGGAATTAGAAAAGAGCCACCAAAATGGTAAAGGGGTTGGAAGTATACCCCTATGAGCAGAGGCTTAAAAGGTTGGGGCTCTTCAACCTAGAAAAGAGACATCTGAGTGGTAGATATGATAGAGGTCTATAAATTAATGAATGGAATGGAACAGGTAAATACAGATTGATTGTTTATGCCATCAAAAGTAGAAAGACTAGGGGACATGCAATGAATCTACAGTGTAACCTATTTAAGACTAATAAGAGAAAATATTTTTTCACTCAATGCATAATCAAGCTCTGGAGTTTGTTAAAGGAGGATGTAGTAAAAGCTGTTAGTGTAGCTGGGTTTAAAAAAGGTTTAGACAAGTTCCTGGAGGAAAGGTCCATAAACCATTATTAAAGAGGACCCGGGAAATTCACTGTTTGCTCCATTACAAGCATTGTGGAATCTGTGTGTCTTTTTGGAAAACTGCCTGGTACTTGTGGCCTGGATTGACCACTGTTGGAAACAAGATACTGAGCTTGATGGACCTTGGTCTGACCCAGTATGGCATTTCTTATGTTCTTATTTTCACAACCTGCACTTTGTTTTTGACTCCTTCATAGAGAGCATTACCAGTCTGCCCCTGGAAGGTCCTCAGCCCCTCCATACAACAAGCAGACAGGTGGCACCTCATAACATCAGAGCAATGGACCCTCCAGATTGTCCAAAGGGGCTATCAGCTTCATTTCAAAACCTTACTCCCCCCCCCCCCCACAGCTTCACAGGGGATTATCCCACCCAACCCTTTCAAAGCAGTCTCTTAAAAGAAGAGGTAACCACTCTGTTGTCCCAGGGTGCCATAGAAAAAGTTCCTTCTCCTCAAGAAAAGTTGGGCTTATAAATCAATATTTTCCCATTCCAAAGAAAACAGGAGGCTTCAGGCCCATCTTGGATCTCGGAGACCTAAACAAGTTCATCATCCGAGAAACATTCAAAATGATTTCACTAGGAGCTCTTCTAGCATACCTTCAGAGACACGATTGGCTATGTTCTCTAGACCTAAAAGAGGCATACACGCATTTACTGATCCATCCCTTGCACAGACAGTATCTGCGCTTCATGTTTCAAAGAAACCATATACCAAGTTCTCCCCTTCGGTCTAGCCTCTTCTCCAAGGGTCTACACAAAATACATGGCATTCGTCCCTGCCTACCTACACACCTTAGGGGTATTCATCTTTCTCCAGGACCAAGCAGGAAGTCAGTCCTCACATATGGGTGTCATCGGCGCCGATGAAGCCCCAGCGGAGCATTTCCCCAGCTTTCCATGAAAGCCTTTGGGAATGCTGGCACGCATGCGCGGTTCCCTTCCCGCCTAAAGGTGCCATCTTACCTCAGTCTCTTTTTTTCCGAGAAGCCCATCGGACGTGTGTCCTGTTCTCCCAGATTAAAGTGATTTTTTTCTTCGGCGATTTTCACTGTTTTTCTCTGGTTCGACGCCGGTTCCCCTCCCGCCAGGTTCGGTACACCGGTATCGAGCCCGTTTTCTTCATTTTTCGGTTTTTGCCCTTCATGGCTGGCGTTCGTGCCCTTTTTTCATTTTTTTCACTGGAAGGCCGGTCTTTTGACCTCGCTGGGGCTCTTTTTTCCCCGATGGCTTCCAGTGGTTTCAAAAAGTGTGATCAGTGTAAGAAAATTATGTCTCTCACCGACACACACGACTGCTGCCTTCGGTGCCTCGGCCCTGACCACGACCCAAAGTCATGTGGACCATGTGGGAAGATGTCTTCCAAGGCACTAAAGAGTCGACAGCATCAAAAGGAAAGGTTTTTCTCTGACTCTGCCTCCGGCCGGGCCCGGACCTCATCTGAGGCCTCGACATCTCGGGATTCCGATCCCGAGCGCCATCGAAGCTCCTCGGACAGGGGGTCCCCCGACCGGGAACGTAAGAGGAAGTAGCGGCTCACGAGGGCGGTGTCGGAGGAGGTCTCTGGTCCCTCGAGGGCCAGGTCTAAGACCCCCGACCGCCGTCCCGGGGCCGTGGACCAAGAGAAGCCTGCAAAGGTTCCTCGTGTGGAGCCGGAGTCTGCTGGACACGTAAGCCCCATAGTCCTCGTGGACTCTCCTCCCAGAGAGCCGATGTCGCGCCCTGCGCCGCCGGGGCCCGAGTCGGTGGCTGCTGCGTCTCCCGAGCTGAGTCTCAGGATGACAGCCTTGGAGTGCAGACTGTCTGCCTTCATGGAGCAGCAGTGGGCACTGATGGCCAGCCTGTCTGGTGCATCTGCCCCGACCACCGGGACGTCGACTTCGAAGTCAACCCCGGAGACCGAGCCAATACTCGAGACCCTCGCGGCTCGAAGTCGTCTTCGGTCGAGGTCTCCCTCGACCTCCCGTTCGGGACCGAGGGTGTCGACACCAATGCCCCCGGCGTCGGGGCGGGTGCCTCGGGGCCCCGCGGGGTCGGACCCTGACTCCTCCTCGGACGAGTCCACCTGGGAGACGGAGGACGAGGAGTCTCCCGATACTTTTAAGACTCGATGCGTCCCGTCAGACTCACCGCAGTCTGATCCCCGGAGTAGATCCCCTCCGGAGGACACTAGGTTCTCGGAGTTCGTCCGGGATATGGCCGCTGCCTTGGCTATCCCTGCCGATCCCGATCCTGCAGTACGACTCTCCTCCAAAGGAGGCCTTTACTGTCCCGGTTCCTCCGATGCTGGAATGGCTCCTCTTCCGAATGTAGGAGGCCCCGGCCTCGGCGCCGGTTCTAAGTAAGCGAGTCGATTCCATTTATCGACTCCGCAAAAGCCCTGGTTTCCAGAAAGCACAGCTACCACACCATTCCATGGTTGTGGAATCGGCCATGCATCGTCTGAAGAGCCAGAAGATGCACTCTGCGGTGCCACCCGGCAGGGAGGCCCGCAACCTCGATGGCATCGGTAGAAAGTGCTTCCAGGGGTCGATGCTTGCTTGCCGTGTCCAGTCTTATCAGCTGTACATGGGCATGTACTTGCGGGACCTGGCCAAAGAACTGGCCGTCTTCTCTGCTGGTCTCTCCGGGGAACCCTTGCAGAGATTTCAGACCTTGTCCTCGGGAATTCGGGAATGCTCGAAGTTCATTTCCCGCGCCGCTTACAATGGCTTCGAGGCTTCGGCCCGAGTAGCGGCTGCCGGATCACGGCTTGACGCCAGACGTGGCTGCAGTCATCGGACCTCAAGCCATGGGTTCAGGACAAGTTGGTCGATGTCCCCTGCCGAGGTGAGAACCTTTTTGGCAAACCTGTGACCGAGAAGGCCGCTCAGCTCGAGACAGAGCACCTTACCCGGACAAGGCTATCGAGGAAGACCTCTGCCCCTTCACATAAGAAGAAGGGCTTGGGTAAAAAGTCCTTTTACCCGAGGAAGGGCACTGCCTACAAACAGCACCCTCAGTATCAGGCTGCCCAAGCTGCCCCCCAGGGTCAGCAAGCCAAGGGCCAGGGTAATGGGCCCCGTAGGCAGAGGACCCCCAAGCCTCCGGCCCCTGCTACCACTCTGCAGGGTGGGGGGTTTTGACTCCTTGAGCGTAGCCTCTCCTCCACTGCTCTCCCCACCCTGCACAGGAGGTCGCCTCGCCCTCTTTGCCCACCAGTGGCCCCTTATTACCGGGGACAGTTGGGTGCTGGACATAGTCCACAATGGCTATGCCCTCCATTTCCACCAACTGCCTCCGCCACATTTTCCAGGGGAGCCTCCAAGGCCTCCCCTGCACACCGACCTTCTTCTACAAGAGCTTCATGGTCTGTTGGTGGACAGGGCGGTGGAGCCTGTGCCTCCCCACTTGCAAGGTCACGGATTCTACTCCAGGTATTTCCTGGTACCCAAAAGAACCGGTGGTCTTCGACCCATTCTGGACTTCAGAAACCTCAGCAAGTTCCTAGAGAAAGAAAGGTTCAAAATGCTTACTCTTGGGACCCTTCTGCCCTACCTCCAGCAGGGAGATTGGCTATGCTCCTTAGATCTAAAGGATGCGTACACTCACATCCTCATTCATCCAGACCACAGAAAGTACCTCAGGTTCATTGTGGGAGGAAACCATTATCAGTACAGAGTACTACCTTTTGGCCTGACCTCCACTCCCGGGGTCTTTACCAAGTGCCTGGCAGTAGTTGCGGCCTACCTGATAAATCAGGGCATCTTTGTCTTTCCCTATCTGGACGACTGGCTCATCAGGGGTCAGACGTCCCTGGAGGCCAGACAAGCCACCCTCAGAACCATTGCTCTGCTATAGAACGTGGGTTTTGTCATAAACTTCGCAAAGTCCACTTTGCTCCCCTCCCAGAACTTGGAGTTCATAGGGGCAAGGTTGGATTCTCAACTGGCAAAGGCATTCTTGCCAGAAGACAGGGCTCAAAGACTGATGGACGTGGCCAAACAGTTTCTAAACAGGTCCCTGGTCTCCGCCAGACTCTGCCTCAGGCTTCTGGGCCACATGGCTTCGACAGTGCATGTGACTCCCAATGCCAGGCTCCATATGAGGCCTGCACAGTGGTGCCTTCGGACTCAGTGGTCTCAGGCCACTGGCCGCCTAAGAGACAGGATAAGGATGTCCAGACCCCTTTTGGCCTCCCTCAGCTGGTGGCTACATCCACCCAATCTGCTGAAGGGGATGCCCTTCCAAATGCCAGAATCCTCGGTGGTTCTCACCACCGATGCCTCTCTAAAGGGCTGGGGTGCTCATTGTCTGGACAAGTGCACCCAAGGCCTCTGGTCTCCCTGGGAGGCGACCCAACAGATCAATCTGCTGGAACTTCGGGCTATCCGCTTGGCTCTCAGAGTTTTTTCTCCAGCCCTGGCTCACCGCTCAGTCTTGATTCAAACAGACAACCAGGTAGCCATGTTTTATGTGAACAAACAGGGCGGGACTGGATCCCAGATCCTTTGTCGAGAGACTCAGAACCTTTGTTCCTTTGCCCTGAAGCACAACATGCTTCTCAAGGCGGTGTACCTCCCAGGTCAGGAGAACTGCCTGGCCGACCGGTTGAGCAGAATTCTGCAGCTCCACGAGTGGCAGCTGCATCCCTTGGTCGTTCAAAAGATCTTCCTGAAGTGGGGTCTCCCTTGGATAGATCTCTTTGCCAGTCCACTGAACAAGCAACTGCCCAAGTTCTGCTCCAGGCAACCCCATCCTTTGAGGATAGCACCAGAGGCTTTTCTGATGTCCTGGTCTCAGGGCCTCCTGTATGCGTTTCCTCCCACGCCCTTGGTGGCCCAGACTCTCTTCAAGATTCTTCAGGACAAGGCCTCTGTCCTGCTGGTAGCTCCCAGGTGGCCGAGACAGCCTTGGTTTTCACTTCTGCTTCAGCTGGCAGTGGATCCCTCACTGCCTCTGGGGTTGCAACCCTACCTTCTCTCTCAGGATCAAGGATCCCTTCTGCACCCCAATCTCAAAGCTCTCAATTTGATGGCCTGGAGGCTGCAAGGGTAGTCTTGGCTTCCTGGGGCCTGCCTCAGGAAGTTGAAGAGGTTGTCCTAGCCTCTAGGAAACAGTCCACTAGGAAAACCTATGCTCTCAAATGGAAAAGGTTTTCTGTGTGGTGTCAGCTACGTGCAGAGGATCCTTTCTCCTGTACTGTGCCAGTAGTGCTTCAGTACTTACTGCACTTATCGAATCAGGGACTTAAGTCCAATTCTGTTCGGGTCCACCTCTCAGCTCTAGCAGTTCACCACTCACTGGTGGAGGGACAGTCTCTGTCAGGTCACCCCTTGGTGTCCTGCTTTCTCAGGGGCTTGCTTTTACTCAAGCCTCTCATCCGTCCTCCTGCCCCTGAGTTGGAGTTGAATGTGGTCTTGCAACGACTGACTCGCCCACCTTTTGAGCCAATGGCTACTTGTCCACTACGCTTCCTCTCCTGGAAGACACTCTTCCTGATAGCCCTTACCTTGGCTAGGCGAGTGAGTGAGCTTCAGGCCCTGGTCTGTGATAGGCCTTACACCAGGATTTATAGGAACAGGGTAGTCCTCAGGACTCATCCCAAGTTCCTCCCAAAGGTTGTCTCCTCTTTCCACCTCAATCAGGAGGTGGTTCTTCCAACATTCTTCCCTAGGCCTCATGCAAGCCAGGCTGAGGCAGTCCTACATACCCTGGACTGTAGGAGGGCCCTATGCTTCTACCTTGACCGTACGCAGGGGCATAGAAGGGCTACTCAGCTCTTCGTATCCTTCGACCCCAATAAGTTGGGGTTAGCTGTGTCCAAGCGTACCTTGTCCATCTGGGTGGCTGATTGTATCACCTGGGCTTACAAGGCGACTGACCTTCCTTTGCAGGGTAGGGTCACGGCCCATCGTGTCAGGGCAATGGCTGCATCAGTGGCTCATCTCCGCTCTGTGCCCTTGGTAGACATCTGCAGGGCTGCAACTTGGTATTCAAACAAGACTTTTGCGGCCCATTACTGTCTGGAGAGGGAGTCCCATAGGGACAGTGCTTTTGGCCAGGCAGTACTCCGGAATCTCTTTGAGGTTTGGGCAACTCCTGCCCTCTGTTAGGCTACCGGTGGGGATTGTGTCCTTGCAAAGACTTTCTTTGATGCTGGGACTAGAGGGAGTTCTCTTGTTTAGCCTGGGTTCCTCGGTAGCCCAGAGCTAGGGAGTCACCCACATGTGAGGACTGACTTCCTGCTTGATCCTGGAGAAAGAGTAGTTACTCACCTGTAACAGGTGTTCTCCAGGAGCAGCAGGAATCAGTCCTCACAACCCTCCCTCCTCCTCTTGGAGTTGCAGTTGTACATAGTTTGTTTATACATTTTTGTGTGCTGTTCTTAGCTATGTCATTTGACTGAGGTAAGATGGCACCTTTAGGCGGGAAGGGAACCACGCATGCGTGCCAACATTCTTAAAGGCTTTCATGGAAAGCTGGGGAAATGCTCCTCTGGGGCTTCATCGGTGCCGATGACACCCATATGTGAGGACTGATTCCTGCTGCTCCTGGAGAACACCTGTTACAGGTGAGTAACTACTCTTTCCTTACTTAGAAGAATGGCTGATCAGGGGAGACTCCTCTCAAGAGGTAACACTCTCCCTTCATTGCATCATCACAGTGCTCCAACACCTTTGTCATAAACTTCTCAAAGTCCTACCTCGCTCCAACCCAAGTCTGGAGTTCATCGGAGCACTCTTAGACACTTGACAGGCCCCAGCTTTCCTTACACAGGATCGCTGTGCCCGCTTCATCGAGCTGGCAAAAGGGGTATAACAGCAAAGCTGAGTAACAGCTTGAGAGATGCTATGACTCTTAGGACACATGGCCTCCACGGTCCATGTCATCCCCTTTGCTCGTTTGCACATGCTACAAGTGCAGTGGACTCTGTCTTCTCAATGGACGCAATCAAAGGGTCATCTCAGAGACAGAATCCACATCACCCCTCAACTGATCATCTCCCTTCAGTGGTGGTGTCTCCAACAAAACCTACTCGTTGGGTCACCTTTTCAGATGCCTCCACCTCAGTGTACTCTGACGACGCATGCTTCAAAGCTGGGCGCATCTGAACTACCTGACCACACAGGGACTGTGGACACAATAGAAATCTGCCGCGCAGATCAACGTGCTCGAACTACGGACGCTGACAAATACTCTTCAGGTTTTTTACCCCAACTATCGGAGCAAACTGTTCTCGTCAGAACGAATAACCAGGTGATCTTGTGCCTTCAAATGGAATAGGTTTGCCCTCTGGTAATCTCCAAAGGACATTGACCCCTTTTCTTGCCTGGTGGAGTGATTTCTGCAGTACCTGCTTCACTTATCATTAACAGGTCTTAAAACTCAGTGAGAGTTCACCTTGGTGCCATTGCGACCACTCACAGACCAGTGGATAGACAGCCTATCTCCTCACACCCCTTAGTAGCACATTTCATGCAGGGTCTCCTGCTGTCCAAGCCACCCATTAAGCTGCCTCCGGTGGCCTGGGATCTGAATGTGGTTCTGGCGCAACATTTAAAGCCACCTTTCAAACCTTTAGCCACCACTTCCCTGAAGTTTCTCTCTTGGAATGTCATCTTTCTTATAGCCCTCACTTCAGCTCGCTGCAAGCTCTAGTGACGGATCCCTCCTATACTCTTTTGCATCATGACAAGGTGGTTCTTCGTACCCATCCACACTTCCTCCCGAAGGTGGTTTCCTCTTTCCATCTAAACCCAGTTATCTTCCCTAGACCACATACATCTTGAGCTGACGCAGTGCTACATACTTAGGCAGCACTACACACATAGGCTGCAAGTGAGCGTTGGCTTACTACTTGGATGGAACTAAAGATCACAGAAAAACCTATCAATTATTCATTTCCTTTGATCCTAATCACCTGGGTTTACTGGTGACGAAACATACTCTATCTAGATAGGTACCATAATGTGCGGGCTATGGCAGCCTCCATTGCTAATCTCCATTCAGTAGCCAGTGAGGATGTCTGCCGGGCAGCTACCTGGTCCTTCATTCATACTTTTGCTGCACACTACTATCTGGATAGAGACTCCCATCGGGACACTGTCTTTGGTCAAGCTGTACTCCAGCACCTTTTTAAGACTTAAACTCAACTTCTACCCTCCGTCCTGGATTTCTACAAGATTCCAGACTATCACTGGGGGAGTATTGCATCCTGGAATCGAGTCCAATGGCCCACAACTCTTCCAGACTCTTCGGCTACATGTTTTTTGCTCAGAGATTGCAATATTCTCCCCTCCATACCAGTCTGGTACCTGAGAGCTAGTGAGTCCCATATGTGAAGACTGCATTCCTGCTTGTTCTTGGAGATAGTGGAGTTAGTCACCTGTAACGTGTGATCTCCAGGAGCAGCAGGAATCAGTCTTCACAGCCCACTCTCCTCCCCTAGGAGTTAAAAACATAGAAACATGACGGTAGAAAAAAGACCACATGGCCTATCTAGTCTGCCCTTTCATATCAACTACTACAATAGTCCCCTTTTTTCCATTTGAGATCCTCTGTGTTTGTCCCATCCTTTTTTGAATAGAGATAATGTCCTCATCTCTACCACCTCCACTGGGAGACTGTTCCATGGATCCACCACTCTTTCCATAAAGAAATATTTCCGCAAATTACTCCTGAGTTTATCCCCTTTCACCCTCATCTTATGTCCCCTTGTAGCAGAACTTGCTTTAAATCGAAAGAGGCTCGCCTCCTGTGCATTTATGCCATAGAGGTATTTAAACATCTCAATCATATCTCCTCTGTCCTGCCTTTCCTCTAAAGTATACATATTAAGATCCTTAAGTCTGTGCTCATATGCTTTATAATGAAGACCACTAACCATTTAAGTAGCTACCCTCTGCACCAACTCCAACCTGTTTATATCCTTTTGAACGTGTGGCACACAAAACTCCAAATGAGGTTGCACCAAAGACTTATACAGAGGCACTATCACCTCCTTTTTTTCTAATGGCCATTCCTCTCCCTATGCACCCAAGCATCCTTCTAGCTTTTGCTGTCGCCTTTTCTACCTGTTCAGCTACTTTAAGATCGTCGGACATAATCATGCGCAGATCCCGCTCTTCTTTTGTGGACATAAGTTTCTCCAGGAACAAGCAGGAAGTCAGTCCTCACATATGGGTGATGTCGGTGCCGACGGAGCCCTCATGAGGAGCAATTCCCTAGCTTTGAAAGAAAGCCTTTAGGATTGCATCGCGCATGCGCAGTCCCCTTCCCACCAAAGGGTGCCATCTTGCTCAGTCTTCCTTTTTCCGCGGAGCCCAATGGACGTAGTCCAACTTCCCTCGCGGAAAAAGTGTGTCAAAACTCCTGAAGATGCTCTTCTTCGGCCCAGTTTGACACCGGTTCACCTTCCCGCTTCGATTCGGTACACCGGTATCGAGTCCGGTCACTTATTTTTCGGTTTTTATCCTTAGTGACTAGCGTTCGAGCTTTTTTCTTTTTCACTGGCAGCCCGGTCGTTTGACCTCGCAGGGGCGCTTTTTCCCTCAATGGCTGCCAGTGGGTTTAAAAAGTGTGATCGGTGTAAAAGATTAATGTCTCTCACCGACCCACATGACTGCTTTCTTCGCTGCCTCGGGCCCAACCATGACCCAAAGATCTCTGGCCCGTTTAGAAAAATGTCCTCAAAGGCACTTAGAAGTAGGCAGCAACTGGATGAAAGGATTTTCTCCAAGTCCGCATCCACCCGGGTCCGGACCTCTTCAGAAGCCTCGACATCTCGGGTGCTATCTGACTCCGAGCATCATCGGGGGTCTTCTGAGTGGGGGTCTCCCTCGCGGGAACACCGGAGGAAGAAGAAACCTGCGAGGGCGACATCATTGGATGCCTCTGATTGGCCTGGGTCCTCGCGGCCCAGGTCGCGGAGTCCTGACCGCCACCCCGGGTCCTCGGAGACGCCAAGGAAAGTAACTGCTGTTGTCCTCGTTGACTCTCTCCACTGGGAGAACCGGCCATCGGGCCCGAGCCAGGGGCTGCAGAGCCTTCTGAGCTCAGACTCAGAATGGCGGCCTTGGAGCAGCATGTCTGCCTTCATGGAGCAGCAGCGGGTGCTGATGGCCGGTCGCACCGGTCCATCCGCCCCAACCACCGGGACCTCGACGTCCAAGTCGACCCCAGAGGCCGAGCCAATCCTCGAGACTCTTCGAGCTCGAGTCGATCCTCGGCCGATGTCTCCCTCGACCTCCCATTCGGGACCGAGGTCATCGATTGAGACCGAAGCCCTCACGACTGGAGCCCATCGATTCCTCCTCGGAGGACTCGGCATGGGAAACGGAAGACGAAGAGTCCCCGGACACCCACCGGACCCGGTGTGTCCCATCGGACTCGCCGGGGTTCGAACCTCGAAGAAGGTCCCCCCGGAGGATACCCGGTTCTCGGACTTCGTCAGGGGCATGGCCAAGGCTTTAGCATTCCCGGCGGACACCGAGGAGGAGCCTCGAGCTGAAGAGCTCGAAGCCCTCCAGTATGACTTTCCCCCTTGGGAAGCCCTTACGGTACCGGTTCCTCCAATGTTGGAACGGCTGATGCTCCGCATGTGGGAGTCACCGGCCTCAATGCCATTTCTCAGCAAGCAGGTCGATTCCATCTATTGAGTCTGCAAGAGCCCTGGGTTCCAAAAGGCACAGCTTCCGTACAACTCCATGGTTGTGGAATCAGCCATGCACAGGCTCAAGAGCCAAAGAACGCACTCCTCGGTGCCTCCTGGCAGGGAAACCCAGAACCTGGATGCCCTCGGCAGAAAGTGCTACCAGGGCTCGATGCTATCATGCCGTCTCCAAACATACCAGCTGTACATGTTCATGTACTTGCAGGACCTGGCAAAGGAGATTGCTGGGTTCTCAGCTGGCCTCTCCGAGGAGCCCTTGCAGTGCTTCAAGAACTTGTCCACTGGGATTCGGGAGTGCTCAAAGTTTATGTCTCGAGCAGCCTATGACGGCTTTGAGGCTTCGGCCCGGGTAGCTGCAGCCAGCATCGGGGCCCGACGCCAGACGTGGCTAATGTCGTCGGACGTAGAGCCATGGGTTCAGGACAAGTTGGTTGATGCCCTTGCTGAGGCGACAACCTTTTTGGCAAACCCATGACTGTGAAGGCTGCTGAAATCGAGTCCGAGTACTTGTCCCGGACAAGACTCTCCAAGGAGACTTCTGCCCCTTCTAAAAAGAAGGGCTCGGGTAAAAAGCCCTTTTTCCCGAGGAAGAGTGCTGCTTTACCGCAACTACCCCACTCACCAGGCCTCCCCGGCTCCCCAACAGGAGCAGAAGATCAAGGGACAGGGGCAGAGCCCGCATAAGCAGAAGGACCCCCAAGCCCCAGGCACCGGCTCCTTCACAGCCAGTAGGGCGTTTTTGACTGCCACAGCATAGTCTCTCTCCAACCAGGGGTGAGGCTTTGCACAGGAGGAAGGCTGACCCTGTACGCCCACAGGTGGCCAGCAATCACCTCAGATACCTGGGTCCTACAAATAGTCCAAAAGGGCTATTTGCTTCACTTCAACCAGGTACCTCCCTCCTACTTTCCGGGAGAGCCTCTCAGACCCCCTCTACACAGGAACCTCCTCTTACAGGAGTTGGCCGGTCTTCTAGAGGATGATGGAGCCGGTGCCCCACAGCCTGCAAGGACAAGGCTTTTACTCCAGGTATTTTCTGATACCAAAGAGAACAGGAGGCCTCAGGCCCATCCTCGACCTGCGAAACTTAAATAAGTTCCTGGTGAGGGGAAAGTTCAAGATGCTTTCCCTTGGAATATTGCTGTCTTACTTCCACCAGGGAGATTGGCTATGCTCCTTAGATCTGAAGGATGCCTACACACACATCCTCATACATCCAGACCACAGACAGTATCTCAGATTTGTAGTGGGAGAAAACCATTTTCAGTACAGAGTACTTTCATTTGGCCTAGCCTCTGCCCCCAGAGTGTTTACCGGCGGTAGTGGTGGCCTTCCCCAGGAACCAGGGAATTTTCATCTTCCCGTACCTGGACAACTGGCTCATCAGGACCCCGTCGTCTCAAGAGGCCCAACAAGCCACAGCTCGCACTATCAACATACTGCAGCAACTAGGCTTTGTCATAAATCAAGCAAAATCCACTTTGCTCCCTACTCAGAACTTAGAGTTCATAGGTGCAAGACTAGACACCCTTCAAGCGAAGGCTTACCTGCCAGAGGACAGGGCACAGAGGCTTCTGGAGCTAGTACATCAAATCAGCCACAAGTCTCAGATATCAGCAAGGCACTTTCTGCACCTTCTAGGATACATGGCCTCCACGGTTCATGTGACCTCAAACGCCCGTCTCCACATGAGGACAGCTCAGTGGTGCCTCCGGGATCAGTGGACGCAAGCCGCAGGGTGACTCAGAGACAGGATCAGTGTGTCCAAACAACTACTGAAGTCGTTGAAATGGTGACTTCAGCCATCCAACCTGCTCGAGGGAGTGCTTTTCCAGCCTCCCTTGTACACAAGAGTGCTGATGACAGATGCATCCCTGCTGGGCTGGGGAGCCCACTGCCAGGACTCATGCACTCAAGGGTTGTGGTCCCCTCAAGAGAAGATGCAACAAATCAACCCTCTTAGAGCTTTGGGCGATACACCTAGCTCTTCGAACCTTCTGTCATGTTCTCTCACATCAGTCGGTCTTGGTGCAGACAGACAATCATGTGGCTATGTTCTACGTGAACAAGCAGGGAGGGACGGGGTCCCATATCCTGTGCCAGGGGACACTGGACCTCTGCTCCTTTGCAGTCCAACAGGGTATGTACCTCAAAGCAGTTTACCTGCCAGGTCAGGAGAACTTCCTAGCAGACAAGCTAAGCAGAATTCTCCAACCTCACGAGTGGCAACTGAATCCGGAAGTAGCCCAGCGGATCTTCCACTGTGGGGGACATTCATCCATAGATTTCTTTGCCAGTCCGCAGAATCATCAGTTGCCCAACGTTTGCTCCAGACAACCACATCCCCAAAGGATGGCTGCAGATGCTTTTCTAATCTCCTGGTCTGTGGGCCTCCTGTATGTGTTTCCTCCCACGCCTCTGGTGGCCCGAACTCTATTCAAAATCCTTCGGGACAAGGCCTCAGTCAGTCTGATAACCCCCAGATGGCCAAAACAACCTTGGTTCCCGCTTCTCCTCCAGCTGGCAGTGGAAACCCCACTCCCTCTGAGGATTCAGCCCGACCTCCTGTCCTAGGAGCAGGGCTCTATCTTACATTCCAACCTCAGGTCCCTCAACCTGATGGCATGGCTGCTGAAAGGGTAGTACTGGCTTCTCTCCTCCTGCCTAAGAACATAGAAGAAGTGTTACTGGCCTCAAGGAGGCAGTCCACTAGGAAAACCTATGCCTTCAAGTGGTGTAGGTTTGAGGTGTGGTGTAACCAGCATAGTGAAAACCCTTTCTCTTGTCTTTTACCAGTGGTGTTGCAGTACCTGCTTCACCTCTCAGAATTAGGCCTCAAGTCTAACTCTGTCAGGGTCCACCTGAGTGCTTTGTCAACATACCACTCTCCAGTGGAAGGACAACCTCTTTCGGTTCACCCTTTGGTGTCCAGATTCCTCAGAGGTCTACTTCTACTAAAACCTCCGGTTCGTCCTCCGGCAACCGAGTGGGATTTGAATGTGGTCTTGCAACAGCTTACTCGCCTACCTTTTGAGCCAATGTCCGCTTGCCATCTGCGCTTTCTCTCCTGGAAGGTGCTCTTCCTGGTGGCACTCACATCTGCCAGACGAGTGAGTAAACTACAAGCTCTTGTTTCAGAAAGACCGTACACACAGTTTTATAGGAACAGGGTGGTCCTTCGCACCCACCCCAAGTTCCTACCGAAAGTGGTCTCTCCGTTCTACCTCAACCAAGAGGTGATTCTTCCAACATTCTTTCCCAGACCGCATGCTAGCTGGGCAGAGGCGGTTTTGCATACCCTTGATTTTAAAAGGGCATTAGCCTTCTACTTTGAGCGTACACAGGGACATAGAAGTGCTACTCAGCTCTTTGTCTCTTATGACCCCAGTAATCTGGGGCTACCTGTCTCCAAGCGCACGTTGTCCACCCGGGTGGCAGACTGCATTGCCTGGGCGTACAGGGCGGCCGACCTCCCGTTGCAGGGTCGAGTCACGGCCCACCGTGTCAGGGCTAAGGCCGCATCAGTGGCTAACGTCCGCTCTGTTCCGCTGGCAGACATCTGCCGGGCCGCCACCTGGTCTTCAAGCCAGACTTTTGCAGCCGATTACTGCTTGGATGGAGAGTCCCGACGGGACAGTGCTTTCGGCTAGGCGGTACTCCGTAACTTATGTCATTTGACTGAGCAAGTTGGCACCCTTGGGCTGGAAGGGGACCGCGCATGCGCGATACAATCCCAAAGGCTTTCTTTGAAAGCTGGGGAATTGCTCTGCACGAGGGCTCCGTCGGCACCGATGTCACCCATATGTGAGGACTGATTCCTGCTGTCCCTGGAGAACACCTGATCTCCAGGAACAAGCAGAAATGTAGTCTTCACATATGGGTATCGTCAGTACCGACGGAGCCTGCGTGAGAACACTCCCCAGCGTCCAATTAGAAAGCTTTTGGGAGCATCCCACAGCACCTGCGTGCTGCCTTCCCACCTTTCCCAACTGCCTCTCTCCAGTTCTTCGTTTTCCGCGGAGCCAACAGGTCTTTGTTCCTGTCATCGCAGAAAATCTTTTCCTTATTCTTTCTTTTTGTGGTCGCGTCTGCCTTCCTCGATGCTATACCGGTACCGCCGGTTCTTTTTTCTTTCTTTTTAAAAAAATATATATATCTAGGTTTTTTTTTCCAAACTTTTCCTTTCCAGGTGCACGCGCAATTTTGGGCCTTAGGCCTTAGGCCCAAAATTTCCTCCACTATGGAAAAACCCGCTTCAGGTTTCAAAAGTGCACCAAGTGTGGCGGTACCATCTCCATCACCGACACCCATGAGTGGTGTCTTAAATGTTTAGGTCCTGACCACTCCATTTCGGAGTGTATGGCTTGTGCCATGATGTCCAAGAGGGGTCGACAGAACCGAGCTGCTAAGCTCAGCACTCTTTTTCCCTCCGATGCAGCCTCTGTGGCATCGACGTCTTCCAGTGCTTCGTCTTCCTCCCATGGATCTCAGGTAACTAAACATAAGTCTAGCCGGTCCTCAAAGGGTAGATCTCCTTCCAAGCATCGAGATACCTCTGGCGTTGCCCTTGAGGGTTCTGTACCGGCAAAATTGCCCCAGCGGTAGGCTTCAGCTTACAAAGCATTATCCGGGGCTCCAGGATGTTCTCGAGGCCTCGACCTCGCAGAACTACTGGTGCCATGCTCTGGGGTACCGGCTGCTTTCTCCGGTACCGATACCCAGGCATCGGCAGTGTCGATAGACCAGAGGTTCCTGGCTATTGAACGCAGTCTGGCGGCTCTCCTTGCGGCATCAACACCCTCGGAACCACGTCAGACAGCTCAACCGGTATCGGTACCGGTACCAACGGTATCGACATCGGTGTCCGCTTTGCCGGCACCCAGTCTTGCTATGCCTTCTGGTAATGATACCCCGTTACCGATCCCCCCCCCGGTACTGACTTTGGTCGGTACGGTTATCGGGCTCTACAAGAGCATCCGGACAGAAGGTACTTTGAATCCTCGGAAGAATCTGAGGATTCTGATAGCTCTGTTGGTACCGGAGTACTTTCCCAGAGGAGCCTTCCTCTCCTAAACGCAGGATGTCTCCTCCAGAGGATATCTCCTTTCAGGATTTTATCAGGAAGGTGGCTCGAGGTCTGTCCATTACTGTGACTCCTGAAACAGAGCCCAGGGCAAAGGAGTTGGAGATTTTACAATATCCCAAGGCTCCTAAGGAGGCAGCTACCTTGCCTATCCATGAGATCTTACATGATCTCTTGTTGAGAATGTGGGAGACACCTCTTACCACCTCTCCTCACTCTCGCAGACTGAATACCATGTATCGAGTCCCTCCTTGTCCTGGTTTCCAGAAAACTCAGCTTCCTCACCACTCTATTGTAGTGGAATCAGCTACAAGAAGGATCAGGAGTGCAAAGAGGCATGCCTCTAATCCTCCATGACGGGAGTGTAGAACTTTGGATGCCTTTGGACGTCGTACTTTCCAGGCTTCCATGCTTTCTGCCAGGATCAGTTCCTATATTTTATATATGGGAATGTTCCTTAAAGAAGTCACAGGAGACTTGGAGATTTAAGCCCTCTCCTTCCTGATGACAAGAGGCAGGATTTTCTCACACTGGTTAAACATGCCCAGGATGTTTCTAAGTTTGTCAATCGTGCAGCTTTTGACTGTTTTGAGTGCATAAGCAGAACCTCTGCCGTTGCCATAGGTGCACGTAGAATTGCCTGGCTCCAGGCATCCGATTTGGAGCTCTGGGTGCAGGACAAACTGGGCAATATCCCTTGTACTGGTGAGAATCTATTCAGCAAAAATTGTCAAGAGAAAGCCAATGAGTTGGATGCTGACAACTCCACTTTGGACAGGTTATCCAAAGCCACAGCTGAACCTGCAAGAAAGAAATCTTTCAAAAAACCATTCTTCTCAAAAAAGAAGAGGTTTTATCCCTCTTATTCCCAGCAGGGACGTTCTGCAGGTCAGCCTGCCCGAAAGAGTCAGCAACCACCTAAACAAAGGAAAGCGAAGACTGCTAAGCCTCAACCGTTTCAGCTGTCTCAGCCTCCACAAGGCCTTTGAATTTCATCTAGAGAACTTAGCCTTCCTGGCCCTCAATGGACCAGAGCCTTCCACTATTCCAGGAGGTTGTGTCACTTTGCCCCCAGATGGGGCAGATAACAGCAGAACATTGGACACTCTCCATTATAAAAGAGGGGTACAAGCTTCACTTTTTGTGCATGCCCCCTCCCATAATGGTAAGACAGTTCAATTCTCAGACCTCTCTCATCAACCTGTTAGATCAACAGGTCACTATGCTTCTTGCCCAAGGGGCAATAGAGGAAGTACCCATTCATCAACAGGGTACAGGTTTTTACTCCCCCCTATTTCTTTATCCCAAAGAAAACAGGGGGACACAGACCTATTTTAGACCTCAGAGGATTGAACAAATTCCTTTTCAAAGAGAAATTCAAGATGGTTTCTCTGGGAACTCTGCTGCCATACCTTCAGAGTCAGGATTGGCTTTGTTCTCTAGATCTCAAGGATGCGTACACTCATGTTCTCATCCATCCAACTCACAGAAAGTTCCTTCGGTTCCTTTTTCAAGGAAAGCACTACCAATACAGGGTGCTTCCTTTCGGCCTGGCCTCAGCGCCAAGAGTGTTTACGAAGTGCATGGCTGTGGTAGCACCATTTCTCCGCACTCTAGAAATATTTGTCTTCCCCTACTTAGACCACTGGTTCATTCGAGCCCCATCAGAGTCTGAGGCCAGGATTTCTCTGTCTTGCACAATGCGTATCCTCCAGTATTTGGGTCTGGTCATAAACATCCCAAATTCCAGTCTAACTCCCACTCAGTCTAGAGTTCATAGGAGCTTTGCTGGATACCAGAAAAGCAAGGGCATATCTTCCTCAGACCCGTTGCCTTCGCATGGTGCAGTTAGCTTCTCAAGCAGTGCTAAAGCCTCATCTCACTGCCCAAGAAATGTTACAACTACTAGGCCACATGGCATCTACAGTGCATGTGGTTCCTTATGCTCGCCTCCATATGAGAGCAGCCCAGTGGACTTTATCCACTCAATGGACCCAGGCATCAGGGTGCCTGGCAGACAAAATAGCAAACACAGATCGCCTTATTTTGTCCCTCCAATGGTGGCAGTCCATTCAGAACCTGTTGCTGGGGTCCCCATTTCAACAACCTTTACCCCAGGCAACTCTCACAACAGATGCTTCACCAGTGGGTTGGGGAGCTCATCTGCAAGACCTCTCCACCCAAGGCACTTGGACTTCACAGGAGACTCATCTTAGAACTCAGAGCAATCTTCCTTGCTCTTCGAGTGTTTCACACCCTGCTCAGCTACAAGACAGTCCTCATTCATACGGACAATCAAGTAGCCATGTTCTACGTGAACAAGCAGGGGGTAGAGGCTCTCTGTCACTTTGCAACGAAGCTTTGCGACTATGGGCCCTCGCCAGAGAGCATCAGATTCATCTCCTGGGCAGACAGACTCAGTCGAGTTCTGCTTCCACACAAATGGTCTCTACATGCAGACCAGGTGGCCAAGATTTTTCAGATTTGGGGAACCCCGGACATAGACCTCTTTGCAAGTCCGTTGAATGCCAAACTTCCCCGGTTCTGTTCCAGAATTCCGGCTCAGGGCTCTCAGGCCAGGGATGCTTTCCTCCTTCACTGGGGTCAAGACTTTCTTTATGCCTTTCCACACATTCCCCTAATTCCCAAAACCCTGTTCAAGCTTCAGAGAGACAGAGGCCGTATGATTCTCATAGCTCCACATTGGCCACGGCAAGTGTGGTACCCTCTGCTTCTACATCTCTCTCAAGCTCCCCCTCTGGAGTTAAGGTCTGCTCCAGATCTCCTTTTCTCAGGAGGACGGAATGTTATGGCATCCCGATCCCCCAGTCTCTGCATCTCAGGGCTTGGTTGCTGAAGGCCTAGAGCTCCATGATCTTAACCTCCCTCAGCAAGTAAAGGATATCCTTTATGCTTCCAGGAAGCCTTCCACAAGATGCTCTTATGCTTTCAAGTGGAAAAGGTTTACCATATGGTGTTCACAGAAGGGTCTTAACCCCCTTGTGATACCTCTGGAATCATTACTGGAGTATCTCCATCATTTATCCAATGCAGGACTTAAAACTAACTCAGTAAGAGTCCATTTGAGTGCTATTGCAGCTTCTTTCAAGCCTCTAAATGGACAACCTATTGCCTCCCATCCTCTTATAGCAAGATTTATGAGAGGCCTTCTTCTAACTAAGCCTCCCATTAGGCCACCATCGGTGGCATGGGACTTAAACCTGGTTCTTGGTCAGCTTATGAAGCCACCTTTCGAACCCTTAGCTACTACCTCATTGAAATTCCTTTCTTGGAAGGTTATCTTTCTCATTGCAATCACATCAGCACGCCGCATCAGTGAGTTGCAGGCACTAGTAGCTGATCCACCTTATACAAGGTTCCATCATGACAAGGTAGTCCTTAGGACTCATCCACACTTTATGCCAAAGGTGATCTCGCCTTTTCATCTAAACCAAGCGGTCTACCTGCCTGTGTTTTTTCCAAGGCCTCATGCATCTAATGCAGAAAGGAATCTTCATACTTTGGACTGTAAAAGAGCTTTAGCCTTTTATTTGCTGAGAACACAGCAACATAGAAAGTCCTCTCAACTCTTTGTTGCTTTTGATCCTTCTAATTTGGGACTTCCAGTCTCCAAGAGAACACTGTCCAACTTGTAAACGGGGGCGCTAGGTGAGAATGTCCACAGTCTTGGCAAAGGCAAATATTAATATGACTTGCAAAGGATTGTGGGAAATGTAGTCCATTCGTACCAGACTCAGCCGTTCACAATGAATTAGTTGTGCTTGCTCAAGGGTAAAACAAAGAAGATATTTTATTTATGGGGTTATTTCTCCCAACACAGATATACTTGGTAGCACATAAAAAGGAATACTTGATTTCAGTATTATACTTAGAAAAACAAATAAGGAAAAACAACAGCTGAACTTGTTAAGCAATCAAATCAAAGCATAAAGACCTGGATGGGAACAGACAGGTCTTTTCTGTAGGCACCTGCTAATATCTTCTTAGCAGTGCTTCAAAGAACAAACAAAACCCTCACAAAGTAGGAAAAAAACTGTTCTTTTTCAGGGATAACCTCTTGTATCTTCACACACACTCAGAAGTGTCCCTTCAGAGCTCACTGGCAATTAGGCAAAGCTCAATTGCTAACAATTACCAGCTGAAACCCTCTTGGCTGGTTTACTTTCTATTACGTGGCTCAAATCCTACTCAGAAGCTTTTCTGAGTAGATTAAAGAACAAGTTTATATTTCTTTGTGATGATTGTTGTATTTTGTGACAGCATATTACCACAGATGTTTAGACAGAGAGCAATCCATGTATTCAACATCTCCCCCTTCTTCAACTATCATAGGTTCCATATCATGGATTGGCACAGAGGAATTTCTCAATGGAGCACTCTCAGGACAATACTTGTTTCCCTGCTGTCTTCCCAGTGAAGAGCTAGGGCATAGATCAGTGTTCATACCTGAGCTTCCATTGCTGTTAGAGTTCCTCTCTAAATATCCTGGCCAGTATGTAGTCCAGTTCTTATGTCCAGCCTTCCAATCAAGATCCCTGGACACTGGATCTCTCTTCACATACCTTCTTGCACTGGTCTTAGGGTCCCTTCCAAGTGCAGCCGTCTCCCTCACAGGTGCCTTCCGGGGATTCCTGGCTCTGCAGCCCCCCTCCTCTGGCTTTCCCCAGTCCAGTGGTGTATGCTTGCCTCTGGAATGCCTCCCAGTATACGTAGTGCTATGGACTCCTTTAGACCTTCCAAATGCTTTTCTCTTCTTTCTTCCAAAGTGTTTCTTTCTCTCTCTGTCCGTCAGCTCTGGCTTCTGCTGATGATGGTCAGGATGATCAAGGTGCTTGTGATGATCCAGATGAACATTCTCTGTAGAATAAGCTTTTCTTTTATCCTGCTTAGATGAATGCTCCACCCTAGCACAGCGCAGCTGTGCTGAATCAAGCCCTGCCCTTGGAGATGAGTGCTTGGGGATTACCTCATAGCCCTCCTGATTGAACACACGTTTCCCCACTTCAGCTCTTCTAATGGCTGTTGGAAACCTGGTGCATTCTGGGACTGGTAGTCTTTTATGGAAACATTCTGTTTTATTATTTCTACCAGAACAGACAGGTTGCTTGTTCAGAGTCACTTCACCTCTATTATAGCTCCTTCCTGAACTATGATAAGCTTCCTTATCACATACCCCCCTGCTTAAGTTATTACGGACTGGTGTAACTGGTGAAACATTTTTCCTACAGTCCGTAATACCTACGAGAGTATTATCTTTGTGAAGCTCACCTACTTCCTGACTGGCTTCAGGGTCATTATTATTTACAGGCCTCTCCTTCCAAGACTTAAGTACATTAATATGGTAGGTCTGCCTACGCCCTCTTGCATTTTCTACCATATAAGATACTGGGCTCACTTGTCTAACAACCTTCCATGGCCCTTTCCACTGTACTTCAAATTTTGGGGCTGTACCTGCTACTTGAACCAAAACCTTTTCACCAATGCTTAATTGGCGGCTTTTGGCCTTCCTATCATACCACCCTTTCTGGCGCACTTGGCTGTCCTGCAGGTTCCTCTCAGCAACCTGCGAGGTCCTTTTCAAACATGCTCTCAAGTCACGTAGAAACTGTGGCACCTCCTGACTTCCTGGTTCAGGATCAATCCATTGTTCCCTCAAAATATCTAACAAACCCCGTGGAGCCCTACCATACATCAATTCATATGGAGTTACACCTAGGGACACCTGAATTCTTTCCCTGCAGGCATATAAGGCAAAGGGCAATAACATATCGCATTCTTTTACCTCTCCTGCTAACCCCCTTCTCAACATTTGTTTGAGAGTTTGGTTGAATCTCTCCACCAAACCGTTTGATTGTGGATGGTAGGCTGAGGTTTTCACTTGATGAATGCCAAAGGCATCCCAGACCTGGGCCAAATATTTGGATACAAAATTGGACCCTCGGTCAGTCAACACCTCTCTTGGGAATCCCACTTCGCAAAACAATTTTACTAGCTCTAAAGCTATTGTTTTTGCAGAAACATTCCTCAATGGTATGGCCCAGGGAAACCTTGTTGCCTGATCTACCATAACTAGGATGTATTGGAAACCTCGGGGCGTTTTGACTAATGGGCCTACAATATCCATAGCAATGCGACCAATTGGGTCTGTGATAATTGGCATGGGAATCAAAGGCACCACCGGTGGGTAAGTCGCTGTAACTCGCTGACACGCTGGACATGCAGCACAAAACTGGGCAGTTTCTTTGAAAATACCTGGCCAGTAAAAACGCATAAGTATTTGATCCAGTGTTCCTTGCATCCCTTTATGACCTCCAACTGGATGATCATGTGCTAATCTAAGTACTAGTCCTTTGAAAGTTGTGGGTACCACCAATTGTTTACATATGGTCCCATTTCTGGGGTCCTGACTCTCTCTATATAATATTTCATTATCTAGTCTGAATCTGGGCAACTCCTCCCTGACCTCATGAGCATACTTAAAAGCTCGGGTGAGAGCTTGATCAGCTCGCTGTTCTTGTGGAAAGTTAGGAAACTTTGCCACTAACTCAGCTGGCACCCAGGGTAAACTTTGACCAGCCAACATGTCAGCCCTACCCTGTGCTCTGCAAAGTCTCTCACGCCGCTTTTGTGCTTTCAACTTTCTTACTTTCCCAGACGGTGGAGTTATTAAATCATCATGAGAGGGTAAGTCTCCTAATAACTCTGCCTGCTCCCCCTCCTCCTTTTGGCTCTCTACCTTAGCCTGCGAGCGGGTGGATACAAGGCCCCTCTTATTACCTATAGTTTGGCCTTCTGGAAGCTTAACCATCTTTTTAGCTAGGGACTGAGGACTTCCAAACAAAGGCCCGGGAGCTATTTCCATCATTCCTTCTCCCTCCTTCTTTCCTAGCCCTTTCACTAGTCCCTGCTTAAATCTTGGCCAGTCTTTTCCTAGAACCAAATCAAATGGTAGCCTAGGCACCACTGCTAACAGAACTTCCTCTTGTTCCCCCAGGCACTTAACCATTAGCCTATAGGTGGGATATGATGTTGCAGCAACATGAATGCATCTGATGTGAACTTGGCTTTCAGGGGTTCTAGGCACAAATCCTTCTTGGGCCTCTATCCTCTTCCAAAGCCTCTTTGACAACATAATCTGGTCTGCCCCAGAGTCTAACAGAGCATTTGTGGTAATTCCCTGCACATCAACCATCAAAAGAAATCCTCCTTTGGGCTGTTTTAAATCAACACCCATCAAGCTAGTGTGTATCTGGCATCCCCTTTCTAAATGTCCCCATTTTCCACATTCAAAACATTTCTTTTTACTCCACTGTGTCGTCTGGTTTGGCACAGTACATTTATTTTGAGAAACATCTTTAACCATTTTCTTTTCTGATACAGCACAGCTTGCCTCAGCACCAATCTTCAGAGGGCCACCCATTCTATGGCATGCCTGCGTGGCTTCCAAGAATCTCTCTGCTAGCATGGTTGCCTCTCCAAGATTTTGGCAATTTTGCTGTATAAGGATAGTGTGCAAATCTTTAGGCACAGCAGACATAAATTGTTCAAGCATAATAATGTCTAATAACATTTCTACCGTCTTTCCTTCAGGCTCCAACCATTTTACAGCCAATCCTCTGATTCTCTGACTCAGAGCCCTAGGTGTTTCACCCACTCTTAATGTAGTAGCTCTAAACATTCGCCTATACTCTGAAATAGACAACCCTAGGCGATCTCTAATAGCAGCCTTTACATCTTTATAATTCAAAGCCTGGGCTGCTGGCATTGCTCTATAAGCTGCAAGCGCCTCTCCAGTTAATGAGGCTGCCAGCCTTACTGCCCATTGGGTCTCTGGCCATGCTAATGCTTGTGCCACTCTCTCAAAAGACTCTAGAAAATCATCAACATTATCATCTGGAGTTAGCTTCCCAAAACTAAATGCCCCAATTCCCTGATTGAGTCCCACACTGTCCACATGTGGTATACCAGTATTTACTGCTGGTCTTGCATCTGGTCCACTTTGGTTCTGCAGATTAACTAAGGCTTTCACCAGATCAAGTACTGGCTTCTGTTGGTCCATTAAGGCTTTCATAGCAGTGTCCTGAGCCTGCTGCGCTAGCTCCTGTTGCCTGCTAAACTGGGCTGCCACCCAGCTGGCCATTTCCCTTGGATCCATCTTGATCCCTGCAAGAAAACAAAGAAAAAAAAACACACAGTGCACCACCTTCCAAACAGGTGTTTTCTCCTAATTTTTTTTTCAATTCTTTCAATTACCCCTGTGCCTTACTCCCATCCACCACTAGACATGCCCAGGTACTTATTACCTTGTGCCAGTGATGAATCCAGCTCTGCACAGGGTCCTTTCCTCCCAGGACAGCTACCTGGATCAGCCACCTCTCCTCCAAAGTGTAGTTAGGGGAAATCTTTTTTTCCAGCTTTTAAACTTGAACTTTCTTTTTTTCTTCAGAGTTTAGTTGTAATCCTTAGCATGTAAATCCTTTGCGCAAAAGCAATCCGAAAAACTACGCCATCTGTAAACGGGGGCGCTAGGTGAGAATGTCCACAGTCTTGGCAAAGGCAAATATTAATATGACTTGCAAAGGATTGTGGGAAATGTAGTCCATTCATACCAGACTCAGCCGTTCACAATAAATTAGTTGTGCTTGCTCAAGGGTAAAGCAAAGAAGATATTTTATTTATGGGGTTATTTCTCCCAACACAGATATACTTGGTAGCACATAAAAAGGAATACTTGCTTTCAGTATTATACTTAGAAAAACAAATAAGGAAAAACAACAGCTGAACTTGTTAAGCAATCAAATCAAAGCATAAAGACCTGGATGGGAACAGACAGGTCTTTTCTGTAGGCACCTGCTAATATCTTCTTAGCAGTGCTTCAAAGAACAAACAAAACCCCCACAAAGTAGGAAAAAAACTGTTCTTTTTCAGGGATAACCTCTTGTATCTTCACACACACTCAGAAGTGTCCCTTCAGAGCTCACTGGCAATTAGGCAAGGCTCAATTGCTAACAATTACCAGCTGAAACCCTCTTGGCTGGTTTACTTTCTATTACGTGGCTCAAATCCTACTCAGAAGCTTTTCTGAGTAGATTAAAGAACAAGTTTATATTTCTTTGTGATGATTGTTGTATTTTGTGACAGCATATTACCACAGAAGTTTAGACAGAGATCAATCCATGTATTCAACATCTCCCCCTTCTTCAACTATCATAGGTTCCATTTCATGGATTGGCACAGAGGAATTTCTCAATGGAGCACTCTCAGGACAATACTTGTTTCCCTGCTGTCTTCCCAGTGAAGAGCTAGGGCATAGATCAGTGTTCATACCTGAGCTTCCATTGCTGTTAGAGTTCCTCTCTAAATATCCTGGCCAGTATGTAGTCCAGTTCTTATGTCCAGCCTTCCAATCAAGATCCCTGGACACTGGATCTCTCTTCACATACCTTCTTGCACTGGTCTTAGGGTCCCTTCCAAGTGCAGCCGTCTCCCTCACAGGTGCCATCCGGGGATTCCTGGCTCTGCAGCCCCCCTCCTCTGGCTTTCCCCAGTCCAGTGGTGTATGCTTGCCTCTGGAATGCCTCCCAGTATACGTACTGCTATGGACTCCTTTAGACCTTCCAAATGCTTTTCTCTTCTTTCTTCCAAAGTGTTTCTTTCTCTCTCTGTCCGTCAGCTCTGGCTTCTGCTGATGATGGTCAGGATGATCAAGGTGCTTGTGATGATCAAGATGAACATTCTCTGTAGAATAAGCTTTTCTTTTATCCTGCTTAGATGAATGCTCCACCCTAGCACAGCACAGCTGTGCTGAATCAAGCCCTGCCCTTGGAGATGAGTGCTTGGGGATTACCTCATAGCCCTCCTGATTGAACACACGTTTCCCCACTTCAGCTCTTCTAATGGCTGTTGGAAACCTGGTGCATTCTGGGACTGGTAGTCTTTTATGGAAACATTCTGTTTTATTATTTCTACCAGAACAGACAGGTTGCTTGTTCAGAGTCACTTCACCTCTATTATAGCTCCTTCCTGAACTATGATAAGCTTCCTTATCACAAACTGGATTGCTCAGTGTATTTCCTTTGCCTATCAGAGTAAGAATCTTCCTCTGGAGGGCCATGTCACAGCTCACAATGTGAGAGCCATGGCAACTTCAATGGCTCATCTGCACCCTGTGTCTACCGATGACATCTGTCGAGCAGCCACTTGGGCCTTGGTTCATACCTTCACAGCCCATTACTGCTTGGACAAGGACTCCCGCCAGGATGCCTTGTTTGGTCAGGCTGTTCTTCAACACCTGTTCCATACCTCATCAACTCCTACCCACCATCCCTGGTTGGATGCCAGAGATCCATGGGGGGAAGTGGAGCCCTTTCACAGGGACGCACAACTTCTGGGGTCTCTCCCTGGCATCTAAAGCTAGGGAGTCCCCATATGTGAAGACTACATTCCTGCTTGTTCCTGGAGATAGCATAGTTACTCACCTGTAAAGGTGATCTCCGGGAACAGCAGGAATTTAGTCTTCACAACCCGCCCACCTCCCCTAGGAGTTGTATCTCACTATCTGTCTCTTTCTCTTTCCCTCTCTCTCTCTTTGTCTCAGCTTTAAACTTAACTGTAGAGAGGCAGTTGGGAAAGGCGGGAAGGCAGCACGCAGGCGCTGTAGGATGCTCCCAAAAGCTTTCTAATTGGACGCTGAGGAGTGTTCCCGCGCAGGCTCCGTCTTTACCGACGATACCCATATGTGAAGACTAAATTCCTGCTGTTCCCGGAGATCACCTGTTACAGGTGAGTAACTATGTTTTGCAGGTGAGTATCTACACTATTTCACCCCTACACTGTACTGCTCCCTTGGATTATTGAAGACCAAATGCAAGACCCTGCATTTTTTAGCATTAAATCTCAGCTGCCAAATTCTCAACCATTCTTCAAGCTTAGCTAGATCCCTCCTCATGTTATCTATTCCTTCCTGGGTGTCTACTCCATTGCAGATTTTGGTATCATCCGCAAAATCACTAACAAAGATGTTAAAGAGAATCAGGCCAAAGACAGATCCCTGGGGCACACCACTTGTAACTTTCTTCTCCTCAGAGTGAGCCCCATTTACCTGTACCCATTGTCGCCTCCCACGCAACCAATTTCTAACCCAATCAGTAACTTTAGGGTCCATCCCTAGGATGCACAGTTTGTTTATGTCGTCTGTGCAGAACGGTGTCAAAGGCTTTACTGAAATACAAGTACACCACATCTGCGGCTCTCCCTCTGTCTAACTCCCTGGTCACCTAGTCAAAGAAATCAATCTGATTTCTCCGACAAGACCTGCCTCTGGTGAATCCATGCTGCCTCCGATCCTGTAATCCATTGGACTAGAGAAACCTCATTATTTTCTCTTTCAGCAGCGTTTCCAATAATGTACTCGCCACAGAGGTTACACTAATCGGTCTGTAGTTTTCAACCACACCCTTGCTTCTGCTGTTGTATAAAGGGACCATATGTGCCTCTCTCATTCCTCTGGTATGAATCCCATCTCCAAAGAGGCATTGAAAATGTCAGTGGATTTGCTATAATGTCCCCAAGTTCCTTCAGTATTCTCAGATGTGTCCCATCGCTTTGTCTACTTTTAGTTCAGCTAATTCCTCATGAACACAGTCTTCTGAAAATTGTTCAAGATGCCCCTCACTTCTGTTCCTGATTCTGGATGTTTTCTGAGGTCTTGCTCCTGACCCTTCATCTGTGAACACAGAACAGAATTACTTGTTAAATAATTCATTTTTATCCTCATCAGCCCTTCACCCTTGAGTCTGACAATACCACTTTTGCCCTTCCTCCTCTCACTAACATATTTGAAAAATGTCTTATCCCCAATTTAATTGTATTGGCTATTTCTTCTTTTTGTATTTTTGCTTTCCTAACTACTTTGCTAGCTTATCTAAGGTTTTCCAAATATAGATGCTTGTCTTCCTCTCTTCGTGATCTCTTGTATTTCATGAAGGCCTCCTCCTTTTTCTTCACCTTTTCAGCTTCTTGAGAACCACAGCAGCCTCCTTTTTCTTTTATCTTTATTTACCATTCTAACAAAAAGGATGGTTGCCCTTGAAATTTCCCCTTTCAGTTTTGCCCACTGTTTTTCTACATCCTCCAGCTGTTCCCATCCCACTAACGACTCCTTGAGGTATTGTCCCATTTTGGCAAAGTTACTTTTCCTAAAGTCTAAAACCCTTGCTTTTGAATGGATTTTATCAGCCCTAATCCTAATACTGTACCACACCATCTGGTGATCACTGTATGTGAGATGATCTCTCATTATAACATCAGAAACACTTTCAACATTGGTAAGCACCAAATTCAGCATGGTCCCTTCACATATGGGTTCTGTTATCAGTTGCCTGAATAGTTCTCCCTGTAGAGAATCCAGGATTTTCTTACTTCCAGATGACACCGCAGCAGGGATATGCCAAGCCACATCCGGCTTATTGAAATCGCCTATCAGTAGCACTTCCCCTTTCCTGGCAATGCTGCATATGTCTTCTATTAAATCTCCATCCACTTCTTCTTCTTGTGAGGAGGGGTCTGTATATCACACCAATGCAAATGGATTTCTCTTTTCCTCTTTCTAGTTTAATCTCTTTTAAGCCCTGTACTTCTATAGCTTTAATATTATTTTTTACATTTAGTGCCACTCCTTCTCCCTTTCTTCCTACTCTATCCTTCCTGAGTAAAGTATAGCCCGATATTATTTCATTCTCCAGAAACAAGCAGGAAGTCCGTCCTCACATATTGGTGACGTCGGCACCGACGAAGCCCTCGCAGAAGCAGCCCCCCAGCTTTCAAAGAAAGTCTTTTGGAGATGCCACCACTCATGTGTGGTCCCCTTCCTGCCCAAAGGTGCCATCTTGCTCAGTCTCCTTTTTTCCATGGAGCCCTTCAGACGTTCATCTGGCTTGTCCTCGGAAAAAGTTGATTTTTCTCTCCGAGTTTCATACTCACCTCTGGTATTGCACCAGTACTCTTCCCACCTACTGACCTCGTTGCCTCCGCGTTGAGTTTGGTCTCTTTTTGTAGTTGTTCATTCTTTTCCTGGTGTCTTTGCCCCTTTTTTCTCCCATTGGCAGCCCGGAGAGTCTTCCACCTCGCAGGGGTACATTTTTCCCCGATGGTTACCAGTGGCTTTAAAAGTGTGATCGGTGCTCTAAAATTATGTCTTTCACCGACACACACTACTGCTGTCTCCGCTGCCTTGGGCCAGACCACGACGCGGCAGCCTGCGTTCTCTGCAAGAGGATTCCAGTAAGGCCCTCAAGAGCCACCAGCAGCAGCACGATAAGTTTTTCCCTGAGTCCCCGGTGCCTCTGAAGGCCAGGGCTTCGTTTGAGGCCCCGACATCTTGGGCGGAACCTTCCGAGCCCGAACCTTATCGTGGGTCCTCAGAAAGAGGGGTCTCCCTCAAGGGATCCCAGGAAGAAGAAACCCTTATAGGCGGTGTCCTTGGATGGTTCCGACAGGCCGGGTGCTCCCCAGGCCTGGTCCCGCAGTCTGAGACATTCGTCCGAGGCATTGGAGAAGGAACAGCCTGCGAAGGTCCCCCGGAAGGATCGGACTGTAGACCGGCCTCAGTCCCCAGACACTATCCTCATTGAGGATTCCCCTTCACACTAGCCGGATTCGGGCCCGAGTTCCTCAGTGCCCGCGCCAAAGGCTGCGGAGCCTTCTGGTCTGGAGTCCAGAATGGCAGCCGTGGAGAGCAGATTGTCTGCCTTCATGGACCAACAGCAGGCACTGTTGTCCAGCACGACTGGTTCATCCACCCTGACCCGGTGGCCCTTGATGTCCAAGATGTCCCCAGAGGCCGAGCCAATCCTCGAGGTCCATCAGCCTTGAGTCGATCCTTGGCCGAGGTCACGATCTGAGTCTTGCTTGACAGGACTGCAGTCATCCCCGGCAAGTTTGCTGGGCACTGGCCACAGGGTGTCAGGGGCTCAAGACCTGCAGAGCAGCCCTCCTACGACTATGACTTCTCAATGCACTACTCCGAGTGGGAGATGGAAAATGAATAGTCCCCCGATACCCATCGCCACCACGACGTCCCATCTGACTCTCCTGTCTCGGAACTTTGACAGCATTCCCCGCCCAAGGATATGGGCTTCCTTGATTTTGTCAAGGACATGTCTAAGGCCCTGGCTTTCCCGACTGAATAGGAGGAAGACCCTCGATGAGTTGGAAATCCTCCAGTACGAGGCCCCTCCGTGGGAATCGCTCACAGTGCCTATCTCTCCTATCTTGGGACGGCTGATGCCCCGAATGTGGGGGACACCAGCTTCTGTGCCGGTGGTGAGCAAACGGCTCAACTCGAAGTATTGAGTCCACTGGAGCCCGGGTTCTAAAAGTCACAGCTGCCGCATAACTCCATGGTGGTGGAATCTGCCATGCGTCAGCTGAAAAAAAAGAAGATGCACTCTTCGATGCCCCCCCGGCAGGGAGGCCCGCACCCTGGACGTCCTCGGCAGAAAGAGCTACCAGGGCTCAATGCTCATTGGCCGCATCCAGGCCTGCCAGCTGTCCATGGGCATGTACCTGAGAGACCTGGCGAAGGAACTCACCGAGTTCTCAGCTCGTCTCTCCGAGGAACCCTTGCAGTAGTTCAAGAACTTAGCCAAAGCTTTCCGTGAATGCTGTCAATTCATGTCTCGGGTGGCCTATGATGGGTTCGAGTTGGCGGCTCGAGTAGCGGCGGCTGGCTTCAGTGCATGCCGCCAAGCTTGGTTGCAGTCGTCCAACCTTGAGCAGTGGGTTTAGGACAAATTGGTCGATGTCCCCTGCTAAGGAAAGAACCTCTTTGGCAAACCCATGACCGACGAGGCTGTCGAGCTGGAGACCGAGTTCATGACGAAGACCAGGCTCTCCAAAAAGACGCTGCCCCTTCTCCGATGGAAGGGCTCAAGTAAAAAGTCCTTTTACCCGAGGAAGGGAGCTGTTTACACCTTATCAGGCCTCCCCAGCTCCCCAAAAGGTTCAGCTGGCCAAGGGACATGGGCATGGCCCATGTAAGCAAAAGGCTCCAAAACCCCAGGCGCTGGCCTAGCCAGGGGGGAGGTTTTGACTCCTTAAGCATAGCCTCTCTACCTCAAGGAGATCAACCGCCCACAGGGAGACGTCTGGCCCTCTATGCCCAGAGGTGGGTGACCATCAACATCGATTGCTGGGCACTACGGGTAATCAGGGAGGGTTACCTCCTCCATCTGACTCAGACATCTCCCCCTTATTTCCTGGAAGAGACCCTCAGGTCTCCCCTCCACTGGAAAATTCTTCTGAAGGAGTTGGCAGGTCTTCTTGAGGACAAGGAGACGGAACTGGTGCCCCATCACCTCAAGGGCAAGGGGTTCTATTCCAGGTACTTCCTCATGCCAAAAAGGACGGGGGGGCCTCAGGCCCATCCTTGACCAGCGCAACCTCAACAAATTCCTGGTGAGGGAGAAGTTCAAGATGCTATCCCTTGGAACACTGCTGCCCTACCTCCAGCAGGGAGACTGGCTATGCTCCTTAGACCTCAAGGATGCTTATACCCACATCCTCATCCACCCCAACCACAGGTAGTATCTGCAGTTCGTAGTGGGGGGCAGGCATTTTCAGTACAGGGTGCTCCACTTCAGCCTAGCCTCTTCCCCAAGAGTCTTCACAAAATTCCTGGTGGTCATGGCCGCCTTCCTCTGGCTTCAGGGGGGATCTTCATCTTTCCCTACCTGTCTGACTGGCTCAGTGTCTGGAGCTCATTGGGGCAAAGATCCAACACTCTCCAGTCGAAGGCTTTCTTGCCCAGGGACCGAGCCAATCGTCTCTTGCTCGGGACATATAGTACTGTCTCTCGGTACTCACTCGGCTTCTTCTGCCCCTCCTCGGGCACATGGCCTCCACGGTCCATGTCACCCCTGAGACACCACTGTGCCGCCCTCTTGTAGAGGCGAGTGTCTGGGACCAGTGGTCTCAAGCCACAGGCTGCCTCCGAGTTTCTGTGATCTGCCAGCTAGTGGATTCTCTGGTCTGGTGGCAGTCTTCCCAGCATCTCGAGGCGGGCATGCCTTTTCAGGCCTCAAGCCCCTCAAGGGTCCTCACCACAGACCCCTCCCTGCTCGACTGGGGAGCCCATTGCAGAGATTTCCGCACTCAGGGCAACTGGTCACCAGATGAGAGCGCCCAACAGATCAACCTTCTGGAGCTCTGAGCCATACACCTAGCCCTGAGGGTTTCCTGTCACCACCTGCGTCATCAGCCAGTGCTGGTCCCGATGGACAACCAGGTGGCGATGTTATACAGGAGCAAACAGGGGGCACGGGGTCTCGTACCCTTTGTCAGGAGGCACTGGTCCTCTACTAGTATGCAATCCAACAGGGCATCCTCCTGCGGGCAGCGTACCTGCCAGGCCAGGACAACCTGCTGGCCGACAGGCTCAACAGAGTTATCCAGCTGCATGAGTGGCAGCTGGAACCTAGGGTAGCCATTTGGCTTTTCCTGCCCTGGGGAGTAACCCGTGATGGACCTGTTCACCAGCCTGGACAACTTTCAGGTGCCCTGCTTCTGCTCCCAGCAGGCCCATCTGTCCAGGGTGGCAGCGGATGCCTACCTGGTCTCATGGTCGGAAAGCCTCATGTACCCCTTCCCTCCTATGCTGCTGATTGCCAAGACCTTGTTCAGGACCCTCCGCGACAGATCCTCACTTCATCCTGATAGCTCCTCGGTGGCCCAGGCAACCATGGTTTCCACTGCTTCTACAGTTGATGGTGGAGACCTCCATCCCCTTGGGGACCGCCCCAAGACTCCTTATCTCAGGAGGGGGGCTCTCTCCTGCACCCCATCCTGGCTGCTGAGAGAGTGACTCTGGCACTTTTAAACCTTCCGGTTGAGGTGGAAGACATTCTCTGGCCTCTCGCAAGGCCTCTACTAGGAAGGTTTATGCCCTCAAATGGTGATTTTTCTCTGTTTGGTGCATTGAACACGGGGCTGACCCTTTTTCCTGCCCAGTGGCTCTGGTGTTACAGTACCTTGTCCACCTCTCTCAGTCCGGGTTCAAGTCTAACTCTGTAAAAGTGCACCTTAATGCCCTGCCGGTGCACCATCATCCAGTGGATGGCAAGCCCCACTCGGCCCAACCGTTGGTGACCTGTTTCTTTCAGGGCCTGCTCTTATTGAAGCCTCTGATTTGCCTTCCGGCAACCGAATGGGATCTCAACGTAGTGTTGGGGCAGCTCACACACCCGCCCTTTGAACCTCTGGCTACCTGCCACCTTCGCTACCTGTCTTGGAAGGTGACTTTCCTAGTCGCGTTTACCTCCGCTCGCAGAGTTAGCGAGCTTCAGGCCCTTGTGGCGGAGGCGCCCTATATCAGGTTCTACAAGAACAGAACGGTGCTTCATACTCACCCCAAATTCGTGCTGAAGGTAGTGTTGCCCTTCCACCTCAACTAGGAAGTGGTGCTCTCTACCTTCTTTCCAAGATCTCACTCCAGTTAGGTAGAGACAGTCCTTCACACCTTAGACTGTAAGAAGGCTTTGCCCTTCTATATCCAGCGCACTTAGGTCCACCACAGAGCTTCTCAGCTTTTCATCTCCTATGACCCAGTAGCCTGGGGGAGGCGGTGGCCAAGCATACGCTGTCCATACGGGTGGCAGACTGTATCGCCCTTGCTTATGAGCAGGCGAGGCTACCACTGGAAGGCTGTGTCATGGCATACCGTGTCAAGGCCATGGCGGCCTCGGTGGCAAACTTGTGGTTTGTCCCGATGGTGGACATCTGCCGAGCCGCCACCTGGTCTTCAGTCCTTACCTTTGCAGCCCATTACTGCCTGGAAAGAGAGTCCCAACGGGATAGTGCCTTCGGCCAGGCTGTGCTCTGTAACCTTTTTGGGGTTTAGACAAATTCCTACCCTCTGACCCTTCTGTGTTCAGGCTAACGGAGTGATAATTTCATTATTCTCCAGGACCAAGCAGGAAGTCAGTCCTCACATATGGGTGTCATCGGCGCCGATGAAGCCCCAGCGGAGCATTTCCCCAGCTTTCTATGAAAGCCTTTGGGAATGCAGGCACGCATGCGCGGTTCCCTTCCCGCCTAAAGGTGCCATCTTACCTCAGTCTCTTTTTTTCCGTGAAGCCCACCGGACGTATGTCCAGATTTCCCGGTTAAAATTAGATTTTTCAGCAATTTTTGCTATTTTTTCACCCGGTTCGACACCGGTTCCCCTCCCGCCGGGTTCGGTACACCGGTATCGAGCCCGATTCTTTTTTTTTCGGTTTTTGCCCTTCGTGGCTGGCGTTCGCACCCTTTTTCCCTGGAAGGCCGGTCCTTTGACCTCGCGGGGACTCTTTTTTTTTCCCCGATGGCTTCCAGCAGTTTTAAGAAGTGTGATCGGTGTAAGAAACTAATGTCTCTCACCGACACACACGACTGCTGCCTTAGGTGCCTCGGCCCCGACCACGATCCTAAGTCGTGCGGGGCCTGTGGAAAAATGTCTTCCAAGGCACTACGAAGTCGCCAGCAGCAAAAGGAAAGGCTTTTCTCGGACTCGGCCTCCGGCCAGGCCCGAACCTCGTCTGAGGCCTCGACATCTCGGGATTCCGATCCCGAGCACCATCGAAGCTCCTCGGACAGGGGGTCCCCCGACCAGGAACCCAAGAGGAAGAAACGGCTTGCGAGGGCGTTGTCGGAGGAGGTCCCTGGCTCCTCGAGGGCCAGGTCTAAGATCCCTGACCGTCGCCCTGGGCCCATGGAACCGGAGAAGCCTGCCAAAGTTCCTCGTGTGGAGCCAGAGTCTGCTGGACACGTAAGCCCCGTAGTCCTCGTGGACTCTCCTCCCAGGGAGCCAACGTTGGGCCCGGCGCTGCCGGGCCCAAGTCGGTGGCTGCTGCATCTCCCGAGCTGGGTCTCAGGATGACAGCCTTGGAGAGCAGATTGTCTGCCTTCATGGAGCAGCAGCGGGCACTGATGACCAGCCTGTCTGGCGCATCTGCCCCGACCACCGGTACATCGACGTCGAAGTTGACCCCGGAGACCGAGTCGATACTCGAGTCCATCGTGGCTCGGAGTCAACCTCGGTCGCGGTCTCCCTCGACCTTGCGTTCGGGACCGAGGGCATCAACGCCGGTGCTCCAGGGCCCCGCGGGGTCGGACCCCGACTCTTTCTCGGACGAGTCGTCTTGGGAGACAGAGGACGAGGAGTCTCCTGATACCTTTAAGACTCGGTGCGTCCCTTCAGACTCACCGCAGACTGAGCCCCAGAGTAGGTCCCCCCCCCCCCGGAGGACACCCGGTTCTCAGAGTTCGTCTGGGATATGGCCACTGCCTAGGCTATTCCGGCAGACCCCGAGGAAGAGCCTCGAGCTGAAGAGCTCGAGGCGCTACAGTATGACTCTCCTCCGAAGGAGGCCTTTACTGTCCTGGTTCCTCCGATGCTGGAATGGCTCCTCTTCCGTATGTGGGAGGCACCGGCCTCGGCGCCGGTTCTTAGCAAGCGAGTCGATTCGATCTATCGACTCCAGAAGAGCCCTGGTTTTCAGAAGGCACAGCTACCACACCATTCCATGGTTGTGGAATCGGCCATGCATCGTCTGAAGAGTCAGAAGATGCACTCCACGGTGCCTCCTGGCAGGGAGGCCCGAAACCTCGATGGCATCGGTAGAAAGTGCTTCCAGGGCTCGATGCTTGCTTGTCGTGTCCAGTCCTACCAGCTGTACATGGGCATGTACTTGCGGGATCTGGCCAAGGAGTTGGCCGGGTTCTCTGCTGGTCTCTCCGGGGAACCCTTGCAGAGATTTATGTCCTTGTCCTCGGGGATTCGGGATTGCTCAAAGTTCATGTCCCGCGCCGCCTACGATGGCTTCGAGGCTTCGTCCCGAGTCGCGGCAGCCAGCATCGCGGCTCAACGCCAGGCATGGCTGCAGTCATCGGACCTCGAGCCATGGGTTCAGGTCAAGTTGGTCGATGTCCCTTGCCGAGGTGAAAACCTTTTTGGCAAGCCCATGACCGAGAAAGCCGCTCAGCTCGAGACGGAGCACCTCACCCGGAGAAGGCTGTTGAGGAAGACCTCTGCCCCTTCTCATAAAAAGAAGGGCTCGGGTAAAAAGCCCTTTTACCCGAGGAAGGGCACTACCTACAAACAGTAGCCGCAATATCAGGCTGCCCAAGCTGCCCCCCAGGGTCATCAAGCCAAGGGCCAGGGTAATGGGCCCCGTAGGCAGGGGACCCCCAAGCCTCAGGCCCCTGCTACCACTCAGCAGGGTGGGGGCTTTTGACTCCTTGAGCGTAGCCTCTCCTCCACTGCTCTCCCAACCCTGCACAGGAGGTCAACTCGCCCTCTTTGCCCACCAGTGGTCCCTAATCACTGGGGACAGTTGGGTGCTGGAGATAGTCCACAAGGGCTGTGCCCTCCATTTTCACCAACTGCCTCCTCCATACTTTCCAGGGGAGCCTCCCAGGCCTCCCCTGCACACAGACCTTCTCCTTCAGGAGCTTCAGGGTCTGTTGGTGGACAGGGCGGTGGAGCCTGTGCCTCCCCACTTGCAAGGTCACGGATTTTACTCCAGGTATTTCCTGGTGCCCAAAAGAACCGGTGGCCTTTGACCCATTCTGGACATCAGGAACCTCAACAAGTTCCTAGTGAAGGAAACGTTCAAGATGCTTACTCTTGGAACCCTTCTGCCCTACCTCCAGCAGGGAGATTGGCTATGCTCCTTAGATCTAAAGGATGCGTACACTCACATCCTCATTCATCCAGACCACAGAAAGTACCTTAGGTTCATTGTGGGAGGAAACCATTATCAGTACAGAGTGCTGCCTTTCGGCCTCACCTCCGCCCCCAGAGTCTTCACAAAGTACCTAGCAGTGGTGGTGGCGGCCTACCTGAGAAATCAGGGAATCTTTGTCTTCCCCTATCTAGACGACTGGCTCATCAGGGGTCAGACATGTCAGGAGGCCAATCAAGCCACCCTCAGGACTATTGCTCTTCTACAACGCCCGGGGTTTGTCATAAACTTCGCAAAGTCCACTTTGCTCCCCTCCCAGAACTTGGAGTTCATAGGGGCAAGGTTGGACTCTCTCCTGGCAAAGGCATTCTTGCCAGAAGACAGAGCCCAAAGGTTGATGGCCTTGGCAAATCAGTTTCTCTGCAGGTCCCTGGTCTCCGCCAGACTCTGCCTGAGGCTTCTAGGCCACATGGCTTCAACAGTGCATGTGACCCCCAATGCCAGGCTCCATATGAGGCCTGCACAGTGGTGTCTTCGGGCTCAGTGGTCACAGGCCACAGGCAGCCTCAGCGACAGAATAAGGGTGTCCAGACCTTTTCTGCACTCCCTCAACTGGTGGCTGCACCCACCCAATCTACTGAAAGGGGGTGCCTTTTCAGATTCCAGGGTACACAGTAGTGCTAACAACAGATGCCTCCCTGCAAGGCTGGGGAGCTCATTGTCTGGGCAAGTGCACCCAGGGCCTCTAGTCTCCCTGGGAAGCTGCACAGCAGATCAATCTCTTCAAACTCAGAGCTATTCGATTAGCACTCCAAGCTTTCACTCCTACCCTGGCTCACCAGTCTGTCCTGATTCAGACATACAACCAAGTTGCCATGTTTTATGTGAACAAACAGGGCGGGACTGGGTCCAGGATCCTTTGTCGAGAGGCTCAGGACCTTTGTTCTTTTGCCCTCAAGCACAACATGCTCCTCAAGGCTGTGTACCTTCCAGGCCAGGACAACTACCTAGCAGACAGATTAAGCAGAATACTGCAGCCCCATGAGTGGCAGCTGCATCCTTCAGTGGTTCAGAAGATCTTCCTGAAATGGGGTCTCCCTTTGATAGATCTCTTTGCCATCCCAACGAACAAGCAACTGCCAAAGTTCTGCTCCAGGCAACCGCATCCTCTGCGGATAGCAGCGGATGCTTTTCTGATATCCTAGTCTCAGGGCCTCCTCTATGCGTTTCCTCCCACGCCCTTGGTGGCCCGAACTCTCTTCAAGATTCTTCAGGACAAGGCCTCGGTCCTGCTGGTGGCTCCCAGGTGGCCGAGACAGCCTTGGTTTCCCCTTCTACTTCAACTGACGGTGGATCCTCCACTACATCTGGGGTTGCAACCCAACCTTCTCTCACAGGAGCAGGGTTCCCTTCTGCACCCCAATCTCAAAGCTCTCAATTTGATGGCCTGGAGGCTGCAAGGGTAGTCTTGGCTCCCTGGGGCCTGCCTCAGGAGGTTGAGGAGGTTGTCCTAGCCTCTAGGAAACAGTCCACTAGGAAAACCTATGCTCTCAAATGGAAGAGGTTTTCTGTGTGGTGTCAGCTACGTACAGAAGATCCTTTCTCCTGTACTGTGCCAGTAGTCCTTCAGTACTTACTGCGCTTGTCCATTCAAGGTCTTAAATCCAATTCTTTTCGGGTCCACCTCTCAGCTCTAGCAGCTCACCACTCTCTGGTGGAGGGACATTCTCTGTCTGGTCACCCCTTGGTGTCTCGCTTTCTTAGGGGCTTGCTTTTGCTCAAGCCTCCTATCCGTCCTCCTGCCCCTGAGTGGGAGCTGAATGTGGTCTTGCAGCAACTGACTCACCCACCTTTTGAGCCGATGGCTACTTGTCCACTACGCTTCCTCTCCTGGAAGACACTCTTCCTGATAGCTCGGCTAGGTGAGTAAGTGAGCTTCAGGCCCTGGTCTGTGATAGGCCTTACACCAGGATTTATAGGAACAGGGTAGTCCTTAGGACTCTTCCAAAGTTCCTCCCTAAGGTTGTCTCCTCTTTCCACTTCAACCAGGAGGTGGTTCTTCCCACATTCTTCCCTAGACCTCATGCAAGCCAGGCTGAAGCAGTCCTGCATACCCTGGACTGTAGGAGGGCCTTATCCTTCTACCTTGACCGTACGCAGGGGCATAGAAGGGCTACCCAGCTCTTCATCTCCTTTGACCCCAATAAGTTGGGATTGGCTGTGTCCATCTGGGTGGCTGACTGTATCACCTGGGCTTACAAGGCGACTGACCTTCCTTTGCAGGGTAGGGCTACGGCCCACCGAGTCAGGGCAATGACTGCCTCAGTGGCTCATCTCCGCTCTGTGCCCTTGGTAGACATCTGCAGGGCTGCAACTTGGTCTTCAAGCCAGACCTTTGCGGCCCATTATTGCCTAGAGAGGGTGTCCCGTAGGGACAGTGCTTTTGGCCAAGCAGTACTCCAGAATCTCTTTGAGGTTTAGGCAACTCCTGCCCTCTGTTGGGCTACTGGTGGAGGTTGTGTCCTTGAAAAGCCTTTCTTTGCTGCTGAGACTAGCGGGCGTTCTCTTGTTCAGCCTGGGTTCCTCGGTAGCCCAGAGCTGGGGAGTCACCCATATGTGAGGACTGACTTCCTGCTTGGTCCTGGAGAAAGAGTAGTTACTCACCTGTAACAGGTGTTCTCCAGGAGCAGCAGGAATCAGTCCTCACAACCCTCCCTCCTCCCCTTGGAGTTGCAGTTGTACATAGTTTATTTTTAATTTTTGTGTGCTGTTCTTAGCTATGTCATTTGACTGAGGTAAGATGGCACTTTAGGTGGGAAGGGAACCGCGCATGCGTGCCTGCATTCCCAAAGGCTTTCATAGAAAGCTGGGGAAATGCTCCGCTGGGGCTTCATCGGCGCCGATGACACCCATATGTGAGGACTGATTCCTGCTGCTCCTGGAGAACACCTGTTACAGGTGAGTAACTACTCTGACATAGGGGTCCTACTGTGGTCTGTGGTTACAGACACAATTGCTGCTGCTTGGCGCTCTCCATGAATGAGCCCTGTTTTTGCTATGGGCTTTCGGTACCCTGTAGCTGGGGAGTCCCATTTGTGAGGACTGACTTCGTGTTTGTTCCCGGAGAAAGTGTAGTTACTCACCTGTAACAGGTGTTCTCCGGGGACAGCAAGAATCAGTCCTCACAACCCTCCCTCCTCCCCTTGGCGTTGCTCCTTTACAATCTTTTATTTTTGCCGTCTTTTAACTGTGTCGTCGGACTGAGCAAGATGGCATCCTTGGGCGGGTAGGGGACCATGCATGCATGGATGGGTGGCATCTCCCAAAGGCTTTCTTTGAAAGCTGGGGAGATGCTTTTGCGAGGGGCTCTGTCTGTGCCGATGTCACCCATATGTGAGGACTGATTCCTGCTGTCCCCAGAGAACACCTATTACAGGTGAGTAACTACGCTTTCCAGTCATGGTTGTCCATGAACCATGTTTCCATAACTGCCACTAAATCCACGTCAGCCTCTTCCATTAAAGCCTCAATATCTTGGATCTTATTTCACATGCTACAGGCATTTATACGCACTGTTTTCCATATGTTGTCCCTTTTACCCATTGCTATAGAGATATTTGATGTTTCACTTACCTGGGGACTTTCGTCACCCATCCCCAATGAATCTAGTTTAAAGCCCTCTTTAGTATGTTCATCAGTCTGCTACTGAAGACATGTCGATCCTTCTTGGACAGATTGGTGCCATCTTTGCTTTGCAGCCCTTGGAACATCATCCCATGGTCCAGGAAACCAAAACATTCTCGATGACACCATCCACGCAGCCACGCATGTATCTCCAGGATGCAAACTACTCTGCCTTGGCCTTTACCCTCAACAGGGAAGATTGAAGAGAACATCACCTGCACACCTGTCTGCTTCACCCTCTGTCCCAGAGCCATGAAGTTACTTTTGATATGCTCAGAGGGTACCTGGCAGTATCATTTGTGCCGACATGGATGAGCAACATCGAGTAATAGTCAGTAGGCTTGATGAGTGTCGACAAACTCTCCTTAACATCTCGGATTTTGGCACCTTGCAGACAGTAGATCTCACTGGACATCAAGTCTGGTGTGCTGATGGATGCCTCAGTACCCCAGTACCCTCAGTTGAAGGGTTCTTGTATTTTATTTTCTTCTTCTTCTCAATTAATTCAACTGAGGAGTTGGGAAGGCATGCACGCAGGTACAGTGGAGTGCCTCCAAAGGCTTTCCTATTGGACGCTGGGGAGCGTTCCTGTGCAGGCTTCGTCAGTGACTTTCATACATATGTGAAGACTGATTCCTACTGTTCCTGGAGATAACCTGTAATAAGTGAGTAACTATGCTACTCTGTGCATAGTCCACCCCTGTGCACACCCACAGTGGAAGAATGCACTATTACATGTACACACGTACTTACAGAATACGGCACAATGCTTGTTTACATAACAAGTGGCCTCTTATACATATAAATGACTAAAATACCCCCTTTAAATGTATCAGAATAACTGGAGCCAACGATGAACCTGCTTCAGGAATTTTGATCAATTTAAGGCTCTTAGAATGAATTTGGGGGAAATTCATTTGAGGCATGAATCATGTGTGCTCTCTTCTGAGGGTATTCATGGTCATTTTTACTTTTTAATTTTGTGAAATTTGGATGTACACAAAACATTATTCACAATTGTAAATCTCCTGAGCCATCTGGCTGATCAGGAATGTCTCAGTAGAAAGCATAACCTTTTTCTCGGTTCAAATAAGCCCTTCATTAATTGAATTTGATCATCTTCATTCTAAGACTATATATATGTATATATACATATTGGCTAAAATTAGCTCTATCACTAGCAGTCTTATTATTCTAGGATTGCTGATGTTGTATGTCTTCTTCCAATGGTACCTTCAAGAAAAGTAATATTGTAGCCTGTACAATGGTTGTGCCTTTGACTTGGAGAACACAACTGTAGACGGACTTGCAGTTCTGTACAGCGGACAAAGAGGAAGTGCAGATTAACTCGGCAGTAGTTTAATTTATTTTATTTATTTATTTAACAATTTTTTTATACCGTCTTATCATTTAATCAAGGCAGTTTACAATAAAACTTCAATTTTTACAGAGAACTTGTATGTGGAAACAATAACATTAAAAACTTAAAACAATCAAAGATGGATTTCTGTGGTTAATTTATTAATGTGGTTTAATAAAACATGGGAGCATGTACAGTGTGAGAGTTTTAGATTCTCAGATTTTTTGTATTGTAATTTTTTTAAATGTGTGGTGTTTTTTTTTTATTTCAGATGCAGAACTTTTTATGGCACCAAAGATTAACAAAAATTTCCAGTGGAAGTTGAGGGTCCTAGAGTAACTCATCTAACAGCGAATCTAATGTATAATATATCTTTGTAAAATATTTGAAATGGTCTACATAGCATCTGCGTTCACAACTACATTGTTCAAACTACTGTGCTTCTGAAATTTAAAATCCTTATAACTATTCAGCAGTCAACAGCGTGTCACACATAGCGTATTATGCAATCAAATGTAGGAATGAGTATGTCAATAGCTGTAGTTCAGACAGAAGATGTGTGACTTTATGATTCCAAAAATTACTTTCTACAGTGTTCTCAAATGCCAGTTTTTTATCTACATTTTTGTGTATAATATTTTTCCTAGTTTCCAATAATTATAATAAAGACAATGATGCTTCCAGATGTATTTCTGTTTGCTGTCGGTGAATCTTTAGCTCTGGAATAAGTGTGCCCTGTACTCCCTCCCTCCTCCCCCCCCCCCCCCATGAAGCTGCAGCTGAACTTGCCTTTTCAGTACTGTGGCAGGTTTTAAAATGCATGCACACATTTACAGCCTGCTGTTCCTGCCACCTGCAACAGGAAGTTGCCTTGGGGGGAGGGGACAGGAGTGGCAGGCCATAAGCGCATGGACGCTTTAAGACCCGGTGCTGTACTGAAGCAGCAGTTCAGCTGCTACTTAAGAAAAGGAGTGATCACTGTGCCGTCCTCCCTCCCCATGTGAAAAGCTGGATGCCGGGGTAGGGGGGAGCAGCACGGAGGCCCTGCTGCTAGTGATGAAGATGCATGCTGTTATAGCAAACGCTGTGAAAAGCTCTTATTCAATCACTCACCCACAGAAGGAAAACTCACAGACAGGCTGGAATGCAAACAGGATCTTTAATGTGCACAGGTTCAGACAGAGAGCCGGTACCCTCCACAAAAGAGTCTGAGCCCCGAGGGACGTCCTCCAATGCCTTATATACAGTACAATTTTAAACTCATTCTATAATCCCATTTGCCACAGGTATTTCCTGTCCACCAATCAGCAGCCCCTGGGGAAGGTACCTGGGTGACCCGTCCAAACCGGTGTGCTCTGGTCTGTTGATTTCTGGGCTAGGGGATATTGTGCTCAGACCTGGAGTGGAGGAAGGGTATCTACTGAAATCTTAATGTCTTCTCTTAGCAGGCTGATTACTTTATGTAAGAGCCTCATGGCTTGGGGGGAAGGGTCAGGCTGATCACTTGTGTAAGAGCCTCATGGCTGCCTCACTCCCCCCTTTTTAAGTGAGACCTCAACCGCTAGAAGCGGTTGAGGGCTATATTACTGGAGGCAAGCCGCAGAGGGGTGTATTGGGTCAGGGCCATGACAGTGGTAATCGCCTTGCGTTCTACCAGGGTATCAAGGGTGGTGGTAATGAAGCGGTAAAGAATGGGGATACAACATGGCAGAATGGCACATAGCAGTAAATAAAAAGAACCCCTACCACTGGGATTTTTAGTCCCCCTGGCCAACTGAACTACTTCATAAACCACCCAGGACCCATGGACGGGTCAGTAATATGATTAACTAGATCACTTAGATCTTGGATAGAGTGTTCAATGGAAACACTTGCATCAGTGAGTTTAAAACAACACATACCCTATACCCTCTATAGCAAATCCTGCACAAACGTTTTTGTTCCGTGTGCAAAAGTTGCTGTTCTGACTGTAAAAGGTTGCAGGGCCTGCAGAGGCCTCTTTCCTTTGGGACAAAGGAGGGCCGTGTGCAAAAAGTCTGCAGAGGCTTCTTTCCTTTGGGGCAAAGGCTCTTTCCCTGGGATCCACCCTTATCAGCATATTAATGGCTTTTATTCTTGCTAGTGTTGAGTCATTCTGGCTGCACCCTGCCATTCCCTTTGCTTCATTAAACACTGGCACTGTAGTCTTCAGGGCATATGAGTACTTTGTATCACCAGCTTTGTTTGGCCTGTTTAACTTGTCCAGGCTTGCCCAGCTTGCTCAGGCCTGTTTAACCTGTTCAGGCCTGTCATGTCTTTTCTTGTGCTGGGTCCATTTTCTGTGCACTTTCAGGCCTGACCTGTTTCTTAGCTAGGTCCATTCTCTGTGCACTTCTGTTCAGAGTATGGTTCCCCCTGGCTTTACTCTTGTTGTGCTGGGCTCTGGGTACTCATTTTCTTAGCCCACATGCTTTTTCCGTGCCATCATAATGTATTACAGCCTCAGGCAAGGATGCAGCCATACTAGACATACCTATCAGCCAATTTCCCTTCATTCCCAATTTTTCTTTTTCTTTTCTTGTTTATGGGGCAAAGGTAATCCCACTAAGGGCAATGGACAAGCAACAATTTGAGACAGATATTGAGACAGATAGGGGTCATCAGAAAAGCAGCTTCTGGTACTGTTCCCTAGAGACAACATACATTGTAACGTCATTTTCTTGCAGCTGGTCAATAATATTGAAATCACATAACATGAAAGTATGTCAAAAGCAGCAGTGCTTAATAATGTGATAAAGAAAGTTCTGAGAATAGTACAGCAAAAACTTGAGCTGGTGTGGGTATTGCAGTTGCTGAAGCCGAAATGGCTTGTAGATTTCAGTTACTTTCTAAGAAAACAATATTAAAAGGATAACAATACAATCATTGACAGAAGCCCCCAAAACCCCCCCCAGTCAGTCCAACAGTTCTTTTTCCTGCCTCTCAGCAGTTCCCCAGGACCTCGCAGTGTGCTTCACCTTTCTCTGAAGTTCAAGTTCTGTCTCTCTCAAAATTTGAACCTCTCATTCTCATAGGCAGACACCCTGGCCCGTTTTCAATTGGACACACTGATCCAGATAGGGACTCCTTCACACATCTCAGCGGTGGGCAGCTCTGAGTTCTCGGGATGGTCTGCTCCATCTGGACCCCGGCCACTTCCCTCTGCTGGACTCTCTGGATTGCAATTGGTGACATGGCTCCAGGCCTTATTCAGAAAAGCAGCACCAATATTGAATGAAAAAAAAACTAAATATGCTGGATTAGATTTCACAATGAAATAAACTTAACTTCCTCCACATTTACCAAGATCCCATCCTACAAATATTGCTGTTTAAACTTTCAATGGTCTATCAGTAACTATCTCGTATGGTGTCAATTTTTATCTGGCAGTTTGATTAACTTCTTGTCTCTCTGTCACTGGAGATTCACTTGCTGGTAGTGAACATTCCATTATGCCCTTGACTGACCTTTACATGCTCCCCCTTTGCCCATGCATGCCTGGCCAGGACATGCAGAGGCAAAAGGAGGCAAAAAAAGCATCTGGAAGTACCACGTGGCCAGTGTAGGTCCTCCAAAACCCATCAGGGTGCACCTAGCCTGTCTCCAGGTGTCCATTTCCAATTATTGAGTATGTGTTGGGGCCTAGATGAATTCCTAAATTGAATATTCTGGAGATGGCATAGTTGAATAAAGTGCTCATCATTTTTTTTTTGTTTACATATTCATTAGCCAGATACATCACTTCACATCATTGAATTACCTTCATCAGTTTACTGTCTATCAGAGTCCTTCCTCTTAATATCCCACTTCATCCCTCAGAACACTCCCCCATCACCTGCATCATTCCACCAACCACATACTCCCCCATTACATGCATCATTCCACCAACCACATACGTAGGTCCCTTTCATGTTTTTATACCATACTAATGTATCCTTATTTGGCAAGGCTGCTAAGAACATTAAACAATTGTTTAAAAACTTAGTACAGTCAAACCTCGGTTTTCATTTGCCCCGGTTTTCATACGCTTCGGTTTTCAACGTCTTTTCTGACTGAGATTTTGTCCCGGTTTTCATGCATTGCTTCAGTTTTCAACGTCTTTTGACTGAGATTTTGTCCGGGTAGCAGGGAAGAAAAGCTGTCAACGTAAGCAGGAGATGTTGCATGAATGTGGGAGGCAGTTCTTTCTCTTGCAGGGTACGTCTGAAGCTATATCATTAAGATTTTCTGCCATTCTGAAGCATTGAGCAGATAATGTAAAGGTATTTTAATGGACTGAATTCAATGTGATTCCGAAGAGAGCTGGGCACAGCAGCTTGTCAGGGGTGGCTAAGGCCAGATGTTAACATACTGTACTGTACAGTACTGTACTTAGCTTGCTTTCAGTGATGTTAAATGTTCATTTATCCATTTCATTAGTCATTTATATTTATTTCTCATTGTTTTCTGTATGTAAAAATATAGTTATTCTCTATAAAATGTATTTTTTGTGAATATTTTTGGGTGTCTGGAACGGATTAATTGGATTTACATTATTTCTTATGGGAAATATTGCTTCAGTTTTCATACATTTCGGTTTTAGTCAGACTTTTTCGAACGGATTAATCATGAAAACCGAGGTTTGACTGTATTGTTTCTTTTCTCTCATTCTTTTTCTTAAACCTCTCCTGGATCATTGCTGACAAGCAAGGTTTGGTTTTGTCCAATCAACTCATGTTAATGTTATTGTTACATTTGTAAATAACTTTACAAATATTTCCATATTTTTCTGGGAACTCAGTTCCTCTTCCCAATAAATTTGAAAATTGGAAAGGGCAGTGTAATTGGCAGCCATGGTGCCACTGTCCTGTTCAGCAATCATCAGCACTGAGCTTAACAATGCAAAGTAATTACCTTAAATCTTACAGTTCATTGGTGGATATCTGGAATGCAAACACTTCCCTTTTATATATTTTTTTTAACCTAAATGTACTTTTCATATTTAATTTAAAACCTAATAATACCTGAGACTGGCATCAAACTGATCTGAAAACCCTCTATGAGGTGCTTGCCACAGGATATAAAATCCCTTTTAATTTTTAATTTTGTATATGCAGTCAAAACCAAATATATGTACCAGAGATAAAATTCAGGCTTTAAAAGACAAGTAAAAAAATCTTCATTTCTTCATAATCTTATAAGGATTTTCTCTCCCCTTTTTTAAGTTCTAACAAATGTGTTGCAGCTAATTTTCACACATCAGCTTTGCCCTACAGATATTGCTAACAGTAATTTGACAGTCCTTCTTCAGCCTTACACAGTCAAGATGCTGCTCAAACATTTGAGGATGCTCAAAGGAGGCACCCCCCATGGTTCCAGAAGCTTAAAACTCTACAATCTAAATTGATGAGAGGATTGTTTGGAGGCTAGGTGTGGCGTTTGCTAGGAGAAAGACTCCTAGGTGATTTTTTTTTCTTTTGTACTCTCTAATGTGCCTCCATTTATCTGCTAGAAGAAGGAACTCCTCCCAGTATCTTTCTATAGCTATGCAAACTATCTCAGCAGTTTTCAACTACCCCTTACTCACTGCTGAGAGGTGTGATTAAAAAAAAAAACCTGGCTCCCTGACTATTGACTATGCATGAAACATAGCAATGAAACTGGATATGCATTAAACAAAGCAATTGTCTTCCTTCACTGCTACACCAGTACAACAGTCTACATACTGTTCCCTTTTATTTACAGGGAACAGTCCCTTTCCTGCAATCAGTAGACCTGGTATTTTTCACTGTTTGGGGACACAGGGGCGATTTGTTAATAACTTCACCTTTTACTGATAGAGTATCAAAATCAATCCTGAAATATAAAGACCTAATGTCTAGATAAAAACTTTCTTTCCCTTATCTTTCCCTAATGTCACAACTAAACACAGAGACACTAAAGGTTTTTACATAACAGCACATTTACTATATGGGCCAGCCATGAATCTATATAGGGAAGCTGGTCCGGATACTCCTTCACTACAATTTAGCCTCCTGACCCCATGCTCTAATCACAATTTGCAAAATCACAATTTACAGTGCAAATCTTGTAATCTCAATTCTAGGAATGCAATGTTCAGTGTAAATTTTCTAATCTCACTTCTGGGAATACAATATACAATATAATCCAGGTAACAGGCAGAGTTTGGTTGCACAAAACACACAGGACCACAAAGGGAAAAAGAAAGAGGGAAAACAGAAAACAGAGACGTCTCAGCAGCGAATACGTTACAAATACACATTACACATTACACACACTAGCATAGGATTTAACTTTTTCCATGAGGATAATAGCAATGAGAAATATAGCTAGCTATTTTCTAATGTCCACTAGATGGGGCTCCAGGATCACTAGCACAAAGAAGCCCCCAACACTATAGGAGCACATGGCAACACAAAAGAAACCCCAGCAACACAAAAAGCCCCCAACACTATAGGAGCACATGGCAACACAAAAGAAACCCCAGCAACACAAAAAAGCCCCCAACACTATAGGAGCACATGGCAACACAAAAGAAACCCCCAGCAACACAAAAAGCCCCCAACACTATAGGAGCACATGGCAACACAAAAGAAACCCCAGCAACACAAAAAGCCCCCAACACTATAGGAGCACATGGTGCAAAGGCTCTAAATAAATCGCCCCGATCATCGGAGAATTGCGATCAGCGCAATTATTCTTGAAAGGCACACTTAAGGGGGTTAATACTAATATCCTAGGCAATTTTTCTTCAATAGCTTTGGCAGCGCTGCACTTTAAATACTTTTAAGGGGCCCAAGGTAGCAAAATTAATTCATACTGCAGTTATCTTACTGGTACTCTGATTTCTACTCAAAACTGGACGAACAGTGGCTTCAGAAAACCCCCCCGGGGTCCCTACTAGGACCATTCGTTGCGGGTGATTGGGCCGCTACAGGTTCACAGAATTTACTACCCAAAACAGTAAGGCAGTACTTACCAGACCTCTGATCAGGAAGAGTTTGGATGCCAGTCTATCCAGCCGGTTTTCAATCGGGGATTCAGCCGCAGGGACCGACTGACCACACAAGTCAAAGAGTCCTTTGGAGCACAAAGGGGCCCCGTGGCGCCAAGGATCGTTATTCACCTGGAGGGGTCGGTCCCTGACCGGTGGAGGCCCTGATCCTGCAAAAAGCAGTAGTCTTCCCACCGTGGGTGTGATGAGAGAGGCTTTTCTTTAAAATTTCCCGGCCAATGCACCAGAAATGTTATAGCAAACGCTGTGAAAAGCTCTTATTCAATCACTCACCCACAGAAGGAAAACTCACAGACAGGCTGGAATGCAAACAGGATCTTTAATGTGCACAGGTTCAGACAGAGAGCCGGTACCCTCCACAAAAGAGTCTGAGCCCCGAGGGACGTCCTCCAATGCCTTATATACAGTACAATTTTAAACTCATTCTATAATCCCATTTGCCACAGGTATTTCCTGTCCACCAATCAGCAGCCCCTGGGGAAGGTACCTGGGTGACCCGTCCAAACCGGTGTGCTCTGGTCTGTTGATTTCTGGGCTAGGGGATATTGTGCTCAGACCTGGAGTGGAGGAAGGGTGTCTACTGAAATCTTAATGTCTTCTCTTAGCAGGCTGATTACTTTATGTAAGAGCCTCATGGCTTGGGGGGGAAGGGTCAGGCTGATCACTTGTGTAAGAGCCTCATGGCTGCCTCACTGTAGCTGCTATTTTTATGTTCTCTGCTGGCTGGTAAAATATTGGCAAAACCATGCTAATAACCTGCTTGCTCCCTCTCACCAGAGGCTGAATGCTACAAGAACACAATATTTACCTGGGTGGGGAAATTCTCTGTATTTAGTTGTAAATGAATTAAACCTTAGCATATACCGTCTGTTTACTTCTGCTTAAGTGTGTGATGTTAATAATTTTAGACTGTTTTATGGAGGGGGGGGAGGAATGCACTTATGCGTTTGTGCATCTGACATTATGATACTGATGTCATAGGTGGGGATATAATAAAGGGTAGGCAGACAAATCTTTAATACAAGTTTGGATGGGAGAGTATCTAGCATGCAAATTGATTCACTTGTGAAGGGCTGTCAAGTAAGGTTTGCCACTTGAATGATGAGTGACACCCAGGAAGGAGTACATAACATGAGGAGGGATCTAGCTAAGCTTGAAGAATGCTCAATAATTTGGCAGCTGAGATTTAATGCTAAAAAATGCAGGGTCATGCACTTGTGCTGCAGAAATCTAAGGGAGCGATACAGTGTAGGGGGCGAAGTACTTCTGTCCACGAAAGAAGAGCAGGACCTGGGCATAATTGTGTCTGAATACCTTAAAGCGACTAAGCAGGTAGAAAAGGTGACGGCGAAAGCCAGAAGGATGCTTGGGTGCATAGGGAAAGGAGTGGCCAGCAGAAAAAAGGAAGTGATAGTGCTTCTGCATATGTCTCTGGTTTGACCTCATTTGGATTAGTGGGTGCATTTCTGGAGACCTCTGCTTCAAAAGGATATAAACAGGACAGGATGATGGAGTCAGTGCAGAAGGTGGCTACTGAAATGGTTAGTCATTTTCATTATAAAGCATTGTAGGACAGACTTAAAGTTCTTAATATGTATAAGTTAGAGGAAAGCGGGATAGAGGAGATATGATAGAGATGATTAAATACCTCTGTAGCATAAATGCAGAAGAGGAGAGCTGCTTTCGATTGAAAGCAACTCTGAACATAAGATATGCCAATACTGGGTCAGACCAAGTTTCATCAAGCCCAGTATCCTGTTTTCAAGCCAAGTCACAATTACCTAGCAGATTACCAAAAAGATACACAGTTTCCACAATGCTTGTCCCGAGGCAAGCAGTGGTTTTTCGGGGTCCTCTTTATTAATGGTTTATGGACCTTTCCTCCAAGAACTTGTCCAAACCTTTTTTAAATACAGCTACACTAACAGCTTTTTACTGCATCCTCCTCTAACAAATTGAGTTTGATTACGTGTTGAGTGAAAAAATATTTTCTCTTATTAGTCTTAAACAAGTTACAATGTAGCTTCATTGCATGTCCCCTAGTCTTTATACTTTTTGATGGCATAAACAATCGATCTATGTTTACCCATTCCACTCCATTCATTAATTTATAGACCTCTATCATATCTCGTATCTCGCCTCAGCTGTCTCTTTTCCAAGTTGAAGAACCCTAATCTTTTAAGCCTTTCCTCATTGGGGTATCCTTCCATCCCCTTTACCATTTTGGTGATTCTTCTCTCTTCCTTTTCTAATTCTACTATATCCTTTTATAAGATACGATGACCAGAATTGCACACAATAGTCAAGGTGTGGTCGCACCATGGAACAATACAGATGCATTATAATATCCTATCCTTATCGTCCCTCCAGAATAGTCCCGAACCTCTGGGGCTTAGCTCCTCCTCTAGCATCTTGGAGACTGAGAAACGTCATCTTTTTGATGACACTGGTATAAAACCACAGGAACCGCCTCCTCACACCAGTTATCTGGAGTGAGGAGTGGAGGAGTGGCCTAGTGGTTGGGGCAAGGTACTTCAGGCCGGAAGGTCAGAGGTTCAAATCCCACTAGAGGACCGCAACCTTGGGCCGGAAGGACTGGGGTTTCTAGTCCCACAGGTGCTCCTTGTGGTCTTGGGCAAGCCACTTAACCCTCCATAGCCCATGTTCCCTTTAAAATAGTTATCTCCAAGTTATAATGCCCTGTTCAATGTAATTTCAGTTTGTTCAATGTAAACCGCATTGATGCGGAATAGCGCGGTATATAAGAGAATGTAAATAAATATAAATAAATAAATAAATCTCAGTCTCCAAGCAGCTGGAGGGTTGGTGAGCCTGGAGGTTCGGAGCTCACTTGAGGAACAATTAAGGAGAGTTAGTGTAGAACAGTTAGTTACAGATTGTTTTTAAAAAAGATTTTTAAAGATTGGTTGAAGTTGAAAGATTGCTGTTATCCCTTTAAATTTGTTGTGCTGAGGTGCTCCTCTCCCCTCCCTGGGGGTGAAGTTACGTTATTGGGAGAGCAGGCTTGTGGACAAGAAAGGCTCCGGTTCCCGATCCCACAATAATGGGTGAGGAACCGGCAGCATAGGCACACCGGCGCATACAGAAGACTCGGAGGTCGACAACGGGGGTTCAGCCGGATCACTTTAGCAGTTTTCCTCAGCTCTGTCTCCTTCCTCCGCTGAAGCCATCAGTCTGCGGTCGAGCACGGAGGGAGCAGGGCGAGATGAGCACAGTCGGCAGTGAAAAGGTAAGGGGGCTCCGGATAAGCAGAGGGAGTTAGCACTGTGAGCCGCGCCAGACGGCCGGAGCAGGGCGAGCCGCATGTCAACTGCACGGGAAACTCCATTAGGATCTGTAGGCCTACAGAGGCTCGTCGAACGGCCTGAAGCTTCGTTTTCAGATGATTTCTTCATAAATTGTCTTATAGGGCTTCAGTGAAGACTCCACATTATTTAGAAGAAAAAAATAATTAATTAAGCCGCGAGGGTTCTCTCGACCATGGGCAGACAGTCTCAGTCAAGAACTACTTTGGGTGGCAAATACATTGCTCAGTTGGTGATCCTGGTTGACAACAGGGCATAACCGATTGAACGGGATGCCTTCTAAACCATAGTGCTTACTCTGTGGTGCTAGAAGGGGAGCGGTTTCTGAGGCAGGTGTGTGTAGGGGCTGCATTCAGGCTTCAGCTTCAATGGAGCAAGAATTAGAAACCGGAGATGAGAGTCATCCCGTAGTCCTGCCGGAACCAGTTTCCCCCACTTTGCCACCTCTGGAGCCCATGGCAGGGACGTCTTCCACTCCGGATCTTCCTACCTTTCAGCCGTCTTTGCCAGGTGGGCTGGCGGCGATTTTTTCCCCAGATTTTGTTACGCTTATCCAACAAGCATTCGAAGGCAATCGTAGAAGGCCCACATCTGGTTGCGTGGAGGCGAAACTAGGGGAGAAGAGATCAGGGATGCTTCTGACTACGGGGACATCAGGAATCCTGACAAAGAAGCCCAGGATAGAGAAGGAGCGACCTGATCAGTCGGTGGCCTCAGAGGGTCTTCACTCCGAAGATGGAGATCCTGACCTAGAGCTAGACGGAGGAAGGAGAGATCATGGAACAGGAGGATCAGGCTAGGGTGGTTCGAGTTTTCCGGAGAGACAAATTACCGGCGCTCATTTCAGAGACACTCAAAGTGCTTAATATGCTGAGGCGGATTCTACCTTGGAAGACCCGTTGTTACAAGCCTTTCGGAAGACTCAGAGAGCATTTCCAGTACACAGAGTGGTTAAGGAAATGATTCAAGGAGAATGGTACATGCCCAAGGCAGGGCTTAAAGGGTCCAGGGTGATGTCCCGTCTTTACCCACTGGTAGACCAACATAGAGAACTGTTTAAGTCGCCGAGAGTGGATGCAGCCATCTCGGCGATCACCAAAAAGACTACCATTCCAGTAGAGGGTAGCGCAGCTCTCAAGGATGCCCAGGACAGGAAACTAGATACCTTGTTGAAACAGGTTTTTGACGTAAATGCGCTGTCCATACAAGCGTCTATTTGTGGAGCATGAGTGGCAAGAGCCTGTCTTCGCTGGACGCAACGAATCCAAGGGGAGCAGGTGGAGGAGGCGACAGGAGAAGCGTCTAGACTGGAGTCCAGGGTGGCTTATCTGGCCGATATTCATTATGACCTTATTCGAGGTTTATCGAACAGTATGGCTTCGGTAATAGTGGCACGGTGGCATCTTTGGCTGCGCAATTGGGCAGCAGATGGTTCTTCCAAAGCAAGGCTGAGTAATCTTCCTTTCAGGGGAAAGCTCCTTTTTGGAGAAGATTTAGATAAGCTGGTAAAGGATCTAGGAGAGTCCAAAGATGGAAGGCTTCCGGAGGACAAACAGAAGCAGGGACGATCAACGCCAACTTCCAAGATTCAACAGAGGGAGTTTTGTTGTTTCCGTTCCCCGAGATTCAGCCAAGGTCAAAGAGGGTGTTTTCCTAAAAGAAACCAGGGGTTTCGGGGCTTTCGAGGGGCGGGCAGGGGATTTGCTGCCTCCTCCTCAAATCTTAGAAAGTCGCAATGAAGTCAGGGGGACCCAGGTAGACCTGGTGCCTGTAGGAGGTCAGCTACGGGATTTTTGCCCTGCCTGGGTCCAAATTACATCAGACCAGTGGGTACTGGAGGTCATTCGAGAAGGTTATGCTTTGGAGCTTCACCAGCCGGTGACCGGTTCTTTCGTACAGTCTCTGTGTCCAGCACATCTCAAGTACAAGGCGGTCAAGTAGACGGTAGAGAGACTGCTAGCCCTCAAAGCCGTAGTACCGGTTCGAGACCAATGCGGTTACGGTCGGTACTCCATTTACTTTGTAGTTCCAAAAAAAGAAGGGCCCTATCGGCCAATTTTGGATCTCAAAAGGGTAAATCACTGTCTCCGCGTGTCTCATTTTCATATGGAAACCCTGAGGTCGGTCATAATGGCCGTAAAAAAAAAAGGAGAGTTCCTTACGTCCTTGGATCTCTCGGAAGCGTATCTGCACATTCCGATTCGGCAAGAACACCAAAGGTTTCTCAGATTTGCAATGCCTATGGGACATTTTCAGTTCTGAGCGTTACCATTTGGGCTGGCTACGGCGCCAAGGACGTTCACCAAGGTGGTGATGGTAGTAGCGGCATCATTGCGAAAGGACAGAGTACTGGTGCACCCTTATCTGGACGATTGGCTGATTCGAGCAAAGTCAAGAGCCAAGAGCAAGGCAGCTACAGCCAAAGTGGTCGCATTCCTACAGAGTCTAGGTTGGCTAGTCAATATGTTGAAAAGCAAGTTGATTCCGTCGCAGAGTCTAGACTATCTGGGGGCTCGATTCGATATGGATGTCGGCAGGATCTTCCTGCCACAGCACCGAGCGCAAGGCTTAAGGAAGTTGGTCCACGAGTTTCTGGGCAGGTCTCATCCCACGGCATGGCATTATCTACAGTTGCTCAGTACCATGCGGCGACTCTCGAGCTGGTTCCGTGGGCGAGGGCCCATATGAGGCCATTGCAGAGAGCATTGCTCAGATGGTGGTCACACCAGGGCGAGCTTCTGTCTCAGAAGCTACCCTGTCCGACAGAGACACGGCAGGCACTTCAGTGGTGGTTGCATCCAGGGTGTCTGGAAAAGGGGATGCCCTTGGAAACGCCTTGTTGAATACCTCTAACAACAGAAGCCAGCCTACTAGGCTGGGGAGCTCACTTCCAAGGAAGGTTCGCCCAAGGACAGTGGACCGATCAGGAAAAGATAAGGTCAGTCAACAGGTTGGAATTGAGAGCAGTAGCACTGGCATTACAAGTTTTTCAGCCTTATCTCCACGGAAGGGTGATTGAGTGTTTTCTGACAATGCGACCGCAGTAGCCTACATCAACCGGCAAGGGGGCACCAGCAGTGTTGCACTGGAAGCCGAGGCCGAGCAGTTGTTCGTTTGGGTCGAACAAATCCTGGTGGCTCTGTCGGCAGCGCATGCGGCAGGAGTGGACAATGTGGAGGCCGACTTCTTGAGTCCGGGTAAAGGTGGACCCAGGAGAGTGGGTTCTTCATCCGGAAGTGTACGAAATGGTGGTGCGTCACTGGGGTTCACCAGTAATGGATCTTATGGCAACTTTCCAGTCGGCAAAGGTCAGTCGCTGCTTCAGCAGAAGACGGGAGAGAATGTCGGAGGGCCTGGATGCTCTCATACAGGACTGGCCAGAAGAGCAGCTCTTGTATGTGTTTCCACCTTGGGTGTTAATAGGCCGGGTGGTGCAACGCATCGAACTACACAGAGGATTGGTGATATTGATCGCACCAGATTGCCCAAGAGGGCTTTGGTATATGGATCTGATGAGGCTCTTGGTAGAGCAGCCATGGCATCTTCCAGTCAGGAGAGATCTGTTGTCTCAGGGTCCGCTGTACATGCCTCAGATGAATCGATTCTCGCTTATGGCTTGGCTGTTGAGAGGGCAAGGCTGAGAGCAAAGGGATACTCCACAGCAGTGATTGCTACCTTGTTGAAGGCACGAAGGAGATCTACCTTGTTAGCGTATGTTTGCATTTGACGTATTTTTGAAGCTTGATGTTTAGACAGGGAGTTAGAAGCGTTAAGAGTTTCGATACCGCAAATTTTGGTGTTCTTGCAGGATGGATTTCAGAAAGGTTTAGCGGCCGCATCCTTAAAGGCGCAGTTGGCAGTGCTATCCTATTATAGAGGAAAGATCTTAGGGGAAGCGCTGGGTTCTCACCCAGATGTTAAGCGTTTTTTAAGGGCAGTGTCTCTTTTGAGGCCACCATGTAGGCAGGTAGTTCCGACGTGGGATCGCCATTTAGTTTTGGAAGAGTTGGTGCGTGAGCCCTTTGAACCATTGGCTAGATCATCTTTAAAGGATCTTACTCTCAAGGTGATCTTTCTGGTAGTTATTTGTTCAGCTAGGAGAATCTTGGAGTTGCAGGCTTTGTCGTATAGGAAACCTTTTCTGTCTTTTCACGATACAAAGGTGGTATTGAGACCGGTGCTGTTAATTTTGCCAAAAGTGGTGTCAGCGTTTCATGTGAATTAGGTAGTGTCTTTGCTGGTTTTTGGTAACGGTGTGATAGGCGATGGCCTAGTATGTAGCAGAGCTAGGTCTGAAGCCCTTTTTTCCTATTTTAAAATGTTATTGCTGATTTTGGAAAATTGCAGAATGCTGTTAGCTGTTAGAAAGAAATACTGTTCTATTCTGGTTTGATAACATGTTTTGCTCTCTTGGAGATAAGAGAATTAAACCTTGGTACTGTTTATTGTTTAGAAGTCAGATGTCTCTTTCAGTAGAATGCCGCGCCACTGTATCTTTGCTGATTGTGCACTGACCTCGTAATTAGGATGAAAATATAGCAGAGAAACTGAACAGTGTAAGAATATTTTGTCTAGCATTATGAAGATTGTTTAGTGTTTTGAGCCAAGGCTAGAGATACATTTTAGCCTTGCTATGTTTGGCCTCGCTTTGTTTTGCTTTTGTTAGGAATGCTTCTGATATGCTTTCCACTATCTTTGTGGCTAACTGACCTTGCAAGAATAGCGAAATATACTGTATACTTTAGCGAAAGTATTATGTTTAATGTTATGTCTAATTGCTGACCCGTGGCTAGTGTGACCCAAGCAGGGGGAGCGAGTCCTGGGCCCGGTCAGAGATGTCTATTGGATGAGAGTAAGTGGGCCACTGTGGCCAATGAGGAGTTTTGCCTGTATTAGACTGGAGAAGAAAAGTATATAAACTGTCATTTTTCTGAGCTCTGGGCTCAGACTATTTTGAATGCTACTGCAATCTGAGTATGTGCACATTAAACCGGCTTGAATCTTTGCCTGACTCCGGGTATTATTTATTGCATTCTTATCAGCCACTACATATTTCTGGTGCGTTGGGCCGGGAATGTGTGAGTGGGAGATGGTATGCAAGTGAATATGCCCCGACATCTCGCCTCACAGGTTTGGTCCGGCTGGAGCTGAGCCTGACTGACCGCAGGAGGGTCTCTGGCGCCCCTGGTCCTTTTGTATCAGAGGAGACTCCTCCTTGCCTCCGCAGGTTGCTGCTTCTGGCCGGCCAACACCTCGAACCCGAGGGGTGTCCAGGATTCAACCCAAGGAGGGATTGGTTGCACAGCGCATTAGCTACCGGATCCGGTGAGTATTGATTTTTCTGGTTCTTAGTCAGATAGCTTTGGGAAGTCTCGAGACACTTCTGGTACAGTAACAGGTAAAGGAAGTCTGATCAACTTCCACGGGCGATCCTAGTACCCCTGCAAGTAGTGCGCGGGGCGAAACCATCAGCCCTTTCGGTTTCAGTAATTCTGGTTTGTCAGTCAGCCCGGGAATTCGGAATTTGGAAAATGCTAGCATGTTTGTCTGTGTGATGAATGCTTGTGAAAAGGAGGAAGCGTTGGGAGTTTGTCTTTGTTATCTGTTGAAACCACGAGTTTCCCTTCTAGTATAAGGGTAGGATTATATTCCGTTGAGTGATTTGTGACACTTTACCTCATATGAAATAGTAAAAGAAAGAAACACCTAGAGTCACTGTAAAATCACGAAGCTGTCTCTCCCTCATTCAGCTGCAGCGCAGAGTGAAACTGACAGGAGACGTGTTTGTGCAGAGGAATTCCTGTGCAGATCAAGTGAGCAGAAATTTTGTAGAGCTCAGGTTTCAATAGGAAAGAATGCTTGATTACGTATACTGACAGGACTCTGCAGCTTCGAGCCAGCGGTACTAGATCGCAACTTGAAAGTGCTTTGAATCCTGAGTGAATGAGGGGTTAATCGTGTATGAGTTTTAGTTCCTGATACGGCAAGCGCCTCATAGAAGACATGCTTATTGTTAATAAAATTAACTAGGAAGGAAAATGTGTATGTGTATTTTAGATGTCCACCCGCTTTATGGAAAATGTATCCAGAATGAATGTCTTTTTGAATCTCTGCTTCCTAGAAAACTGTAAAATTGAATGTAGTTCTTTGCCAAGTAGTTTTATTCCAGTTATACGTAACAGCTATGTAGTCGTCATGTTATGAACTATAGTTCTTTCTGTTAGGATTTGTTATTATAACATGTTGCAGAAGTGTAGTTTTCTATTGTAAGGACTCTATCTAGATTGTTCCTCTGTCTGTTGACAAGCACATGTGGGGGCTACAGTCCACCGCTGACACTGCAGGCAGGGATTCGTTTTACCAGTTCAGAGTCACCCACAGTCAGCGCCCGAGAACATGAAGTGGAATCCCAATAGTGCAGGCAGTCCTCACTATATGCCCCATGAAATCCAGCAGCCCAGGAGAATTTGTGCATGGTAAATGCAGTTTTTGTCAAGTCAGTCCCAGGGAGATATAAAACAGAACTTACAGAAACGGGATGGATTTGCAGGCATAAATGACAGCACGATTAAGTTGTTTAGAATGTCTGTGAATTGTGGAGATAATGTAACAGAGAAAGTGAATGTAAGATGGAGAAGAGAGCAGTTCTTCTTGCTGATACTTTAGTTGAATGATGTGGAGGAAGTTTTCCTAATCGAAGGAGCTGGATTGATAGTGCTGACTGTTCCCCGAGAAGAAGAGTAGAGGTTCTATAGTGCATCTCCAATCAGGCCAGCAAAGTTCCTGTATACTTACCAGCATTGCAGAGAATAATCCAACTGGCCTAGCAAAGAATATAGCTCCTGTACTTGTTACCCTTAAGCCAGGAGCAGAACCAGTGCATGTGCGTCAGTATCCCCTCCCGAGACCAGCAATTGAAGGCATTCATCGCCATTTGAAGAAATTATTGCAGTATGGACTTCTAAGAGAATGCCAATCACCCTGGGGGGGCCTTCTCCCAATCAAGAAGCCTGGGACAGGTGACTACCGCCCAGTGCAGGATTTACGTCGAGTAAACAGTTCAGTTGAAACCATACATCCAGTAGTACCAAATCCTTACACCCTCCTAGGACTGATTCCAGCAGAAGCCACTCACTTTACTGTTTTGAACTTAAAAGATGCCTTTTTTTCTGTATACACCTGACAGAGGCCAGTCAGTTTTTGTTTGCATTTGAATGAGAAAACCCTACCACAGGACGGCGAGGGCAACTTACTTGGACTCGATTACCACAAGGATTTAAGAACTCACCCACTATCTTCAGTGCAGCCCTCAGTCAAGATTTGTCAAGCTACTCTGTGATTCCGGGAAGAAGCATTTTGCTTCAATATGTAGATGATTTGCTCATAGCCACCAGTAACAAATCTGATTGTATACAAGCTACAAGTGACCTCTTGCACCATTTGAATGAAGCTGGCTACAAGGTTTCCAGAGCCAAGGCGCAGCTGTGCCAGACAGAAGTGAAATATTTAGGATTCCACCTGTCTAAAGGAACCCGGACTTGAGCGAAAAGAAGCAGTATGCCGCATACCAACCCCCACTACTAGGAAACAGGTGCGAGGTACTGCCACATATGGATACCAAATTTTGCGCTCATGGCAAAATCCTTGTACCAAGTCACAAGGAATGGAACGATCTCCCCTGGAATGGGGCCCAGAACAAGATAAAGCATTCAAATCATTGGAAACAGCATTGATGTCATCCCCAGCTTTGGGCCTACCGGATGTGCAGAAACCATTTCGTCTGTATGTCCATGAATCAAGTGGAAACGCATTGGGAGTCTTGACCCAGCCTCTTGGGTCTTGGCAGCGACCTGTGGCCTACCTGACGAAACAATTGGATCCTGTTGCCAAAGGCTGGCCACCTTGCCTGAAAGCTGTAGCAGCCACAGCCCTCTTAGTGAGCGAAGCTGACAAGCTCACCTTAGGACAAAATCTTCAAGTTACTGAACCACACTCTGTTTTAACCCTGCTGGAGCACAAAGGAAGCCATTGGCTCACCAACGCTCGATTCTGTAGCCTATTGTATAGAGAGTAAAAGGAGATGTGTGACAGATAGGATCTGAAATTACTAGATAAGCACTATTGGTTTTAAGTTCTGTTTTGCAGGGTCTTCACGCGTGAGTACGAGACCAGCCCATCCAAACCCCTGCATCCTTTCAAGCCTGGAGCCTGTGGGTGACAGAGTGGAAGAAGACACCGCTGGCGCCGTATTGGAAAGGGCCATATGTCATCTTGTTATCAACCCTAACAGCAGTTAAAGTGGCCGAGATCGACTCCTGGATCCACCACAGTCGAGTGAAACCAGCCACAGTTCCTGAGAGTCGTCCCTGGACTTCGATCGCCAATCCTGCAGCACCATTGCGACTCACGCTGCGAAGAAAAGATCCGTCATCGTAAGAACTTTACCAACTTGCTCCTGGACATCAAGGGAACAGACATCCACCAGTTTTGCATTCCAGCAGCCGCTTCTGAACTTGGTCGTGGATTTCCATAAATGATCCTGAGACTCCATTGCGCCTCACCCTACGACAACAGCCACGGACCTAAGACTTATTGGTCCCTCGGAAACTGCACTATTTCAAGACTGTTTGTTTATCCGAAGGTAAGCCTTGCATCTGGAGAAAGCTGCAATCATCAGAAATAGACTGTGTTGTGTTAAGAAATTGAGTCTTTTACGAGACTGTGTTCAAATGCTCTGAAAAAAAAAAAGAAAAAGAAAAAACTGTTTTGATCTTCTAAAAAGTGAACTGCTCTAAGGAGGCAATAATAGCCTGAGAGACTGTATTATGATGTTTTAGGAACCTGAGACATCCCAGAGGACAGTGATACTTTGGAATCTACAGCCCTACTCCTGCCACAAAGCTGGTAGGTCTACGTACGGCAGAAGCTTGAGGACCTACAATCAACGCTACGTCTGCTACCTGTTGTGGATGCCGACAGTTCCACCAATTTTCCAGAGACTATGCCCATTATGAATTCTTATTATTGCTTTGTTCTGGCGGCAGTCTTGGGGTGCTTTGAATTGACTCTTGCCCTACTTCCCTGTGCAGCCTGCAAACCTAGTATTTGCACAACAGGGAATACCCGGACTTGTCTCAACCCCCGCCAGAGTCTTTCCCCTCCTGTTATGGGAACTGCGATTTTTTGGACTTTAGTACATGTGTTGCTAATTTTCAAACATGTGCTACCTACCTTTGTGACATGTACTGCTACCGACCTCTGATACAGGTGCTGCTATTAAATAGGAATGGTTCTTATTTTTGTGGGTCATGAGAACGGGCCTATTGCTATGATGAACAGTGTATATGTCATTTGTTCCTCCTATGTCTCCTGCCCCTCCGCTTATACACTAGGTATGCTATATGATTTCACACGACTTTTATGGGTCTATTTTTAAGACGGTAATCAATCCGTGGTGTAGTAGGTGCCCTCAACGTTTGACAAGAAGCTTAGCTCAATAGGGTATTTATTATCTCGTCGTTGCCTGCAATCTTAATGACTATCTTACCATGCAATATAATTTTTCATTTATTTTTTCTTTTGTTATTTTTTGTATGTGTTTTTTTTATATTATTTACTTAGACTCTCATACTCATCAACTTCAATGGTAATAAATATCAAAAAACAGATAAAGTGCAGGTCTCAGACTAACACTGGCAGCGCTTATTGTACAAATCAAAAAGCAACTTGCCTTCACGCATCAATGACCTTAATCGCACTTATCTATTCGTAGAAGAAATTAGTAAAGAATAGCAGGATTTCAACATTCCCTATTAAATTTTTTCTTCAGTCATTTCCAACAGAAAATTCTTGACGTTGTCAATAGTGAAAGATTGTGCTTATCTTTTCAATTTGTAGGTGATTCTTCTCCCCGACGCCACCAAATGGGTACCGCAAAAATGCGTTTCGTTTTCTTCCTCAGGGGGGATAGATTGTATCACAGCACGATCTATAAAACAACAGGAGAAAAAATAGACATGCCATTGTGTAACTCACAGTTGCAGATACGATACTCCACTATGTGGATCCAACTACTACCTTGGAATAGAACGCGGTTATTCGCCGTCTGCGTCTTCAAAGCATTAACATTCTGAAACTTTTTTACTAACGTCCCGCAGAACGCCGCGCATGCGGATCTCTCGATCAAGGGGTTTAAATAATGATGTCATATTCTCCAACCAATCAGGAGACTAATATGGTGATCTTCACCATCACGCTCACATCTCTTAATAAATGCCGAGACAAGACTAGTGCACATTATATGCAAGCTCTCCATTCTATTGAGTTATTCAAACCCATTGGGCACCAGATATAATCTAGCAATGGTGGGTGACGGTTCATAGATTATATCTGGTGCCCAAAATACATAAGGATGCCATGAACCCGCCAGGTAGACCAATTGTCTCCACCAAAGGGTCATTGTTGGAGCCTCTATCGATATATATAGATTCCTTTCTAAGACCTTTAATATTGGCAATACCGTCATATATAAAAGATACTGCTCATTTTTTAACCATTTTAGAGCAACACTCTGAATGGGCATCAAAAGCTGATGTTATCTTAGTAACGTTAGACGTGGCCGCTTTGTATACGAACATTCCTCAGAAAGAAGCCCACACGGTGATAATGACCTCTTTACATGAACAAGGGAGCCTGTCTTCAAGATTGTTAGCATTTATTGCAGAGCTGGCAGATCTTACTATTTTTCACAATTATTTTGAATTTGAAGGACAAATTTATCAACAGATGTCCGGAGTAGCCATGGGCGCTACGTGCGCCCCATCAGTGGCTAACTTATATATGCAGAATTTTGAACGCCAGTGGCTAACCAGTTTTCCTAATCAACGACATTTAATAGTATGGCAAAGATTTATAGATGACATCTTTTTGTTATGGGGAGGCTCGGTTGAGGAATTACATCAATTTATGGAATGGTTAAATCGTAGAGACCCCAACATACAGTTTACATTCACATACCACATGCACAAAATTGCCTTTTTGGATGTAACAGTACAAAAGGGCTTGTGGGGTTGGCAGACGTCTATAAGAAACCAACAGATAGAAATACTATTTTACATTACACCAGCCATCACCCAAAGCAGTTGCGCGACAGCTTGCCTATATCTCAATTTATCAGATATAGAAGAAACTGTTCAACAGTCAATGAATATAAACTACAAGCAAAGAGTTTAATAAAGGATTTTCAAGATAGGGGTTATCACCCCACTACAATACAGAGAGCATATAAGAGGGCATTACACTGTAATAGAGCACTGTTGTTTCAAACTAAATCTCGCGGCATAATGGAAGACGAAGATATCATCAACTTTGTGACAAAATTTTCCCCATTGAGTGGAGCTATTAAAAAAATTCTGCAGAAGCATCGAAATGTTCTTACTACAGTACCAGCGCTACGGAATAAATCCATCAGATGTGTTTGGAAGAGAAACTCCAATTTGAAAGATAAGTTAAGTCCCAATCGATTAAAACCACAGTCAGTATCATCTCAAGCAGCAATAACAGGTCATAAAGCGTGTGGGAATTGTACCGTTTGTGCGGTAATGGAAGAACGCACTAGTTTTATGCATGGTGGGAAAACATATGCCTTAAAACACTGCACTACCTGTCTTTCCGATCATGTTGTTTATGCAATCAGATGCCCTTGTGGCTCACTTTATATTGGCAAGACAGAGCGCCAATTGAAGATCAGACTGGCTGAACATCGCAGTAAACTGAAGTGCAGAACACTAGAAGCTCCAATAGTCGCCCATTGTGTCACTAAAAAGCATAGCTTTGAAGAATTACGCTGTTTTGCTATTGATATGATCTTGACAGGAAGTAATGGAAAATCACGAGCACAGTTTTTGTTAATACAAGAACAAAAATGGGTTTTTAGATTAGCCACCACGGGAGCAATGGGTTTGAATAACTCAATAGAATGGAGAGCTTGCATATAATGTGCACCAGTCTTGTCTCGGCATTTATTAAGAGATGTGAGCGTGATGGTGAAGATCACCATATTAGTCTCCTGATTGGTTGGAGAATATGACATCATTATTTAAACCCCTTGATCGAGAGATCCGCATGCGCGGCGTTCTGCGGGACGTTAGTAAAAAAGTTTCAGAATGTTAATGCTTTGAAGACGCAGACGGCGAATAACCGCGTTCTATTCCAAGGTAGTAGTTGGATCCACATAGTGGAGTATCATATCTGCAACTGTGAGTTACACAATGGCATGTCTATTTTTTCTCCTGTTGTTTTATAGATTGTGCTGTGATACAATCTATCCCCCCTGAGGAAGAAAACGAAACGCATTTTTGCGGTACCCATTTGGTGGCGTCGGGGAGAAGAATCACCTACAAATTGAAAAGATAAGCACAATCTTTCACTATTGACAAAGTCAAGAATTTTCTGTTGGAAATGACTGAAGAAAAAATTTAATAGGGAATGTTGAAATCCTGCTATTCTTTACTAATTTCTTCTACGAATAGATAAGTGCGATTAAGGTCATTGATGCGTGAAGGCAAGTTGCTTTTTGATTTGTACAATAAGCGCTGCCAGTGTTAGTCTGAGACCTGCACTTTATCTGTTTTTTGATATTTATTACCATTGAAGTTTATGAGTATGAGAGTCTAAGTAAATAATATAAAAAAACACATACAAAAAATAACAAAAGAAAAAATAAATGAAAAATTATATTGCATGGTAAGATAGTCATTAAGATTGCAGGCAACGACGAGATAATAAATACCCTATTGAGCTAAGCTTCTTGTCAAACGTTGAGGGCACCTACTACACCACGGATGCTATATGATTTGACAAAGACACTTGTATCACATGTATTATTGATTGTGGCTGTTTATGTATCCCATGTTTCCTCCCCTTATGCTTACGTATATTAAACTTAATGTAAGGCAGCTACACGAATCCTAGCAACGTAGGGCTACTACCCTATACCACACGGTGATCCCTCTACTATAGTCTGAAGTATTTTGCTGTTTGTGTGATTAGATTCTCACCCTTCCTCACTTGCGGGTGAGAATAATCAAAAGGAGGGAATGTGATAGGCGATGGCCTAGTATGTAGCAGAGCTAGGTCTGAAGCCCTTTTTTCCTATTTTAAAATGTTATTGCTGATTTTGGAAAATTGCAGAATGCTGTTAGCTGTTAGAAAGAAATACTGTTCTATTCTGGTTTGATAACATGTTTTGCTCTCTTGGAGATAAGAGAATTAAACCTTGGTACTGTTTATTGTTTAGAAGTCAGATGTCTCTTTCAGTAGAATGCCGCGCCACTGTATCTTTGCTGATTGTGCACTGACCTCGTAATTAGGATGAAAATATAGCAGAGAAACTGAACAGTGTAAGAATATTTTGTCTAGCATTATGAAGATTGTTTAGTGTTTTGAGCCAAGGCTAGAGATACATTTTAGCCTTGCTATGTTTGGCCTCGCTTTGTTTTGCTTTTGTTAGGAATGCTTCTGATATGCTTTCCACTATCTTTGTGGCTAACTGACCTTGCAAGAATAGCGAAATATACTGTATACTTTAGCGAAAGTATTATGTTTAATGTTATGTCTAATTGCTGACCCGTGGCTAGTGTGACCCAAGCAGGGGGAGCGAGTCCTGGGCCCGGTCAGAGATGTCTATTGGATGAGAGTAAGTGGGCCACTGTGGCCAATGAGGAGTTTTGCCTGTATTAGACTGGAGAAGAAAAGTATATAAACTGTCATTTTTCTGAGCTCTGGGCTCAGACTATTTTGAATGCTACTGCAATCTGAGTCTGTGCACATTAAACCGGCTTGAATCTTTGCCTGACTCCGGGTATTATTTATTGCATTCTTATCAGCCACAACAACGGTAGGGATACTACTTCCACAGAGCAGGTACATCTGTTGGATGTTCGTCGGGCATTAAAGAAATACATCCGATGGACGGCTGACTTCCGCAAGTCTGATAGGCTACTTTTTTGTTTGGTGGTACGAAGAAAGGAGAAGCAGCGTCAAAGGCTTCCATTGCCAGATGGATTAAAGAGGCGATAGCATCAGCGTATGTGTTGAAGGGTAAACCGGTACCAGAAGGGCTTAAAGCTCATTCGACTAGGGCACAAGCGGCTTCATGTGCTGAGTACAGGATGGTGCCAGCGGTAGAAATTTGTAAGGCAGCTACCTGGTCATCTTTAAATTCCTTTGTCAAACATTACCGTCTGGATGTTCAGGCAGAAAGGGATACCTTTTTTGGATCAGCGGTGCTTCAGGCTGGTCTAGCAGGTCCCTCCTGTTGATTTGTTTCACTGCTCTGTTACATCCCCAGAGGTTTGGTACTAGACTGGAGGGACGATAAGGAAGGTGAAAGTAGACTTACCTGCTAATTGTTGTTCCTTGAGGAACTCCAGTCTAGTCCCGCATCCCTCCCTGGTTTTTTTTCTTTGGACTAGAGCCTGAAGCAAACGATGTATCACAGGTAAGATGAAGATAGAACTGTGTGGGTTATGGTCCATAAGGGGAGGTTCTGGATATGTGGATTATAATGGTGTGGTTATCCTCCATAAGGGGGGAGGGCAGGCCTAAGCAATTCTAACAAAGGTTAGTATGGCGTAGGGGGAGAACATAAAAAGAGATATTTTCTCCCTTAAAAGTTATTAGTTAAGTTAATGTACAGTTTGTTGGTAGTGTTTACTACTTAACCCTTTGAAGGCCTACTTTAAAATTTTAATCCACATTCTGCAGCCGGGTTAATTTTTGCATATTTCAGGAAAATTGTACCCGTCTTATTCAATATGTTCCAATAGTGATTTTTCTTCTGCTATGATCATGTATTATATGCCATTTGATAGGAATATTTAGTCATAATTTTGGATCACGAGAGTTTTGGGCTCGGCCTGGAAAGGGTTTTAATTGTTGCTCCGGTGAGTCTGCTTTGTCAATAGGTTACTGGAGTGAGGAGGCAGTTCCTGTGGTTTTTACCACTGTCATCAAAAGGATGATGTTTCTCAGTCTCCAAGCTGCTGGAGCAGGAGCAAAACCCCAGAGGTTCGGGCCTAGACTGGAGTTCCTCAAGGAACAACAATTAGCAGGTAAGTCTAATTTCACCTTGTTTTATTCTCCATTCCTTTTTTTATGATTCCTAGCATTCTATTGGCTTTCTTGGTCGCTGCTGCACACTGGATGGAGGGTCTCAATGTGTTCTCCAGGAACAAGCAGGAAGTCAGTCCTCACATATGAGTGACGCCAATGGAGCCCCGTGCGGAGCATTTTCCCAGCTTTCAAAGAAAGTCTTTGGGATATGCCACCACGCATGTGTGGTCCCCTTCCCGCCCAATGGTGACATCTTGCTCAGTCTCTTCTTTTCCGCAGATTCCAACAGATGTCTGTCCTATTTCCCCGGAAAAATCCTTGCTAAATACTTAAAAGTTGTGGTTTTTCCCTGTTGCATACTGTTTCTCAGTCTCAGCCTCTCATTTCTCTAGATAATAGAGGGGTAAAAGGGGCAGTAAGAGGAGACAAGGCTATAGCGGAGAGACTGAATGAATTCTTTGCTTCGGTCTTTACTGAGGAAGATGTATTGATGTTACCCAAGACTGAAGTGTTATTTAAAGGTGATACTGCAGAAGAACTGAGAGAAATATCGCTACACCGGGAAGATGTATTACAACTATTTGATAAACTGAATAGTAGCAAATCACCTGGACCGGATGGTATACATCCAAGAGTGTTGAAAGAACTGAAATATGAGACTGCAGACCTGCTATTAGTAATCTGTGAACTTTCATTAAAATCATCTGTAATACCTGAAGATTGGAGGGTCGCCAATTTATTTATTTATTTTTTATTTATTTATTTAACAGTTGCTTATATACCGCTACCTTCCACAGATCAGGTGCGGTTTACAGTGAACAAGGAATGAACAGATTAACAGGTCTGTTTTACATGAAACATTAATTAACTAGGTACAATTTTGCTAAATACATGAAACATTAATTAACTAGGTACAATTTTGCTAAATACATTAAACATGATTGGACTAAATATGGTAAATTTGTTAAATAACAATTTAACTATTTACATATTTTGAACTATTTACATATATATTTACAGGATTTACAAATAGTTATTTAATCGACTTTAATTGTAGTTAGATAGAGTAATTGGAGTTGGTGTACCCTGAGGTCGCTATTAACCATTTCCTGTTAGTGGTAAGGTATTTTCTAGTTTGCCGAAATGGGAGATGAATAAATATGTTTTTAATTTCTTGCGGAGTTCCTTTGCATCATTTAGTGCTCTTATTTCTTCAGGGAGGGAGTTCCATAGGGTGGGAGCTGCATGAGAAAACGCTTTTTTATTAGTTGTTTTTTTAGTAGTTGTGAAATCTTTCGGGATCCTAATTTTATTCGTGTGGCCTTTCCGTAGTGCAGTTTGGGATGTGTCTTTAATGATAAGTTTTGTTAAAGAGACTGGGGCCATTGTATTTAATGTCTTAAATGTAGTGATAATCAATTTATGATTTATTCTGGATTGAATTGGGAGCCAGTGAAGGTTTGCTAGTATAGGGGTAATGTGTTCAAATGGTGGAACCTTCATTACAATTCTTGCTGCTGCATTTTGGGCAAGTTGGAGTCTTTTAATGTTTTGTTTTGTTGTTCCTAGTAGGGTGAGATTTGCGAAATCAAAGTGTGGTGTGATGATAGCCTGGATAATGCTCAGAAAATCATGTAGGAGTACAAGAGGACGTAATTGTTTTAAAATTTTAAGTTTAAAGTAGATTTTCTTAGTGATGTTTCTAATATGTGTGTCCATACTAAGGTGTGAGTCAAGGGTGACACCTAGGTATTTTACTTCATTTTTTATAGTAATGTTGTGATTTTGGAGAGTGATGTGTGTTGGAGGTATGTAGGATTGATTTTTAGTTACTATTAATATATCTGTTTTAGAATGATTGATATGGAGATTGTGGTCTTTTAGCCAGATTGTTAATTCAGAGAAGCATTCTGTTAACAGTTGTAATGGGAGTGTTGGGATTGTAAATGGTATGTACATCATCATATCGTCTGCATATATGTGATAGTGGACTTTAAATTTCTTGAAAATGTTGCAGACTGGTTGAATATGTAAATTAAATAGGAGGGCAGAGAGGGCGGAGCCTTGTGGGAGACCAATTTCCTGTTTATATGTTTTAGATGTTTCTGTGTTAGTTCGGACAGTTTGGGTTCGATCAGTTAGATATGAGGTGAACCAATTATATACAGTTGAGTGTATTCCTATTTGTTTTAGTCTGTTAAGCATTACAGCATGGTGTACACTGTCAAACGCTGCAGAGATGTCTAGAAAGAGGAGAATGAAAGCTTGTTTAGGGTTATCAATACCTCGTGTTAAGGTATCGAGGAGTACTGTTAATAGAGTGTCTACACCATGATAGGGGCGAAAGCCATATTGTTGGTCATCAAGGGGGGCTGAGGTTTCTATGTGATCTTGTGTTTGAATTTGAACGACCTTTTCAATCAGTTTAGCCATAAATGGAATGCTAGAGATAGGTCTGTAGGAATTGGGTGATGTTTTGTCGAGGGTGTTATTTTTGATTATCGGTCGGATTTGTGCATGTTTGAGGGAAGGTGGTAAGTATCCTTGGCGCAGCGACAGATTGACTATAGGAAGGATAAAGGGGGATAGTGTAGAGAGGGTATGCTTGATCCAGTTTACCGGACATGGATCAAGTTGAGAGGTCGTAGTGTTCAGGTTTGAAATAGTCATCTTAAGAGTGTCTTTGGTTATAGAGTGGAAGTCAGACCATTTTTCTAAATGATGTTGGTGGGAAAGTGAAAGAGGATTTGGTGTGAATGCAAATGTTTTTGATTTATTTATATAGTGGTTTGCTAGAGTCTGGGCAGAGATATCAATAGTATCGTTGCTGGTCCCATATGAGTTATTAGTTAAGTTTTGGACGATACTGAAAAGTTCTCTTGGTCTATTAATGGATTTGGTTAGTATAGTTGTGTGGTAGTTTTTCTTTGCGCCGTCTGAAGCTTCTTTGTACTTTTTAAGGTGGCTGTGATAAGCGTCATAAGAAGAGATGGATTTGGATTTGCGCCATTTAGATTCAATATTTCTCAATTCTCTCTTCATTCGTCTTAAGGTGCTGTTGAACCAGGGGGCATCTCCTATTCTAGAGTAGCTTTTCTTCTTGATGAATTGTTTATATGCCGCTGCATTGTTAATTGTATTGTGCCAAGTTGCGACTGCTTCATCTAGGTCAGTTGGTGCAAGGGTGAGATAGGGAATAGTTAGATCAATGAATTCATTTGCGTTAAATTTTGTGAATCTAGGTGGAGGGGTAATTAGTAGGTTATTTTTGTTGTTTCTTCTTCCAGTGTAGGCTAAGGTGAATTTGATCAGGTGGTGGTCTGACCAAGGAATGGGTATACACTCAAGCGATGACTGGTTAAAATGTTTTTGGAAAGCTTCTGGTAGAAAGACTAGGTCAAGGGTTCCACCTTTCTTATGTGTCTTTGTATTAATTATTTGGAGGAAACCCATATCTGCTAATGATTCCAGGAAAAGAGCTGAGTGTGAGGGGGGCAGGGATGGGAGGTTAAAATCTCCTAGTGATATTATAGGGTTGGAGACTGTGGATGAGCTGAGGAGTTCTATTAGGGCGTCTAAGTTTTCAGATTTTTGATCCGGTGGTCTGTATAATAAGCAAATTTTGAAATGAGCTATTTTTAAGATGAGGGTGTCAATGTTATTTGGGAGATCAGATGGATGTGGTTTAGCCTTTAGTTCTTTTTTTGTCATTATAAGGACACCACCTCCTTTTTTAGAGTTTCTGTGTGTATGGGATATGTCATAGTTGTTCGTGTTGAGTTGGTTTAGGTAAACAACATCAGAGTCGGTTAGCCAAGTTTCAGTAACACATAGGATGTCTGGCTTTTGATCTTTTAGTAAGTCAATGAAAATAGGTAGTTTATTTTTCATAGATCTTGCATTTATTAATATACAGGACAAAGTTTGAATGGTTGTCGGTTGAGTGTGTGGATGGGCGAGTGTAGTAGGTTTTATATGTATTAGCCTGTGATGATTTATTTTTGTATTGATGCCAATATGTATTTGAGATGAAGGGGGATCTGGGCGGATGATTCTTTGTATTATTGGGATTGGTTTGTAGATTTTGTTGTTGAAATCAAAGTGTGGTGTGATGATAGCCTGGATAATGCTCAGAAAATCATGTAGGAGTACAAGAGGACGTAATTGTTTTAAAATTTTAAGTTTAAAGTAGATTTTCTTAGTGATGTTTCTAATATGTGTGTCCATACTAAGGTGTGAGTCAAGGGTGACACCAATGTAACGCCAATTTTTAAAAAGGGTTCCGGGGTGATCCAGGAAATTACAGACCGGTGAGCCTGACGTCAGTACCGGGGAAGATGGTAGAAACCATCATAAAGAACAAAAATTACACAGCATGTAGATAGTCATGGCCTAATGGGAGACAGCCAACATGGCTTAAGATAAGGAAGATCTTGTCTTACTAATCTGATATGTTTTTTTGAAGGTGTGAATAAACAGGTAGACAAAGGTGAGTCGGTTGATATAGTGTATCTGGACTTTCAGAAAGCCTTTGACAAGGTCCTTCATCAGAGACTTTTGGCAAACTAAAAAGTCATGGGATAGGAGGCATTGTACTATTGTGGATCGGGAACTGGTTAAAAGATAGAAAGCAGAGGGTAGGGCTAAATGGCCAATTTTCCCAATGGAAAAAGGTGAATAGTGGAGTACCCCAGGGATCTGTACTGGGTCCGCTACTTTTTGACATATTCATAATGACCTGGAAAAGGGAATAACTAGTGAGGTTATCAAATTTGCAGATGACACAAAACTGTTTAAAGTTGTTAAAACCCAAGAGGACTGTGGAAAACTGCAGGAGGATCTGGATAAATTGGAAGACTGGGCATCCAAATGGCAGATGAAATTTAATGTGGACAGAACAACCCACACTATGGTTACACGATGCAAGGTTCCACATTGGGAACCACCACCCAGGAAAAAGATTTAGGAGTCATTGTGGATAACATGTTAAAAACCTCCGCCCAGTGTGCAGCGGCGGCCAAGAAAGCAAATAGAATGCTAGGTATCATAAGGAAAGGAATAGAAAATAAAACAAGGGATATTATAATGCCTCTGTATCGTTCCATGGTACGACCGCACCTTGAATATTGTGTGCAATTCTGTTCACCGTATCTTACAAAGGATATAGCGTTATTAGAAAAGGTACAGAGAAGAGCCACCAAAATGGTAAAGGGGATGGAAGGCTACTCCTATGAAGAGAGGCTACAAAGGTTAGGGCTCTTCAACCTGGAAAAGAGATGGCTGAGAGGAGATATGATAGAGGTCTATAAATTAATGAATGGAGTGGAACGGGTAAATGTAGATCGATTGTTTACGCTATCAGAATATAAAAAGACTAGGGGACATGTAATGAAGCTACAGGGTAAACTATTTAAGACAAATAAGAGAAAATATTTTTTCACTCAACGTGTAATCAAACTCTGGAATTTGTTACCGGAGGATGTAGTAAGAGCTATTAGTGTAGCTGGGTTTAAAAAAGGTTTGGTCAAGTTCCTGGAGGAAAAGTCCATAAACCATTATTAAAAAGGGACCCAGGATATCAATGCTTGACCCAATACAAGCATTGTGGAACCTGTGTCTTTTGAGGATACTGCTAGGTACGTATGACCTAGATTGGCCACTGTTGGAAACAGGATACTGGGCTTGATGGACCTTGGTCTGACCCAGTATGGCATATCTTATGTTCTTATGTTTCCTTTTCCTGCCTTGAGACGGCACCAGTCCCGATACTGCTCTCGGCTCCTTTCCCACTTTTTGATCGAGGCTCGTCTCGACCAACATTCACACCCTTTTTCGCCCAGGGTCGTCATCCCCAGCCGGGTGTCTCCCACCATGTCTCCTAGTGGGTTCAAAAAATGTGACCGATGCAGTCAAACCATGTCAGTAACCGACACCTACGACTGCTGCCTTCACTGCCTGGTACCGGACCATGACAGCACCTCCTGTGACCTGTGCCAGGCCATGACTCCAAAACCAATAATAAGAGGTTGGAGTTGCAGGAGAAACTGTTCCCAAAGTCCGACTCGGCACCGGCCTTCCTGACACCAAGCTCCAAGCACAGTACTTCCCGTGAGGCCTGAGCGTCTTCTGAGTCCCACGATGATGGCTCCTCTGAGAAGACCCCAGATCCCAAGAGAGAGAAGAAAAAGATCTCATCAAGGCACCACTGGAGAAACCTGGAAAAATCTCGCGGAGGGACTCAGACGATTCCAAACAGCACCCTACCAAGGTCCTCAAAAAGGATTCCTCAGCCAGTGGAGACCGTGCAATGTTCCTTGAGGCTGTAGTACTCATCGAGGATGCACTCTCGAGAGTGCCGGCACCGGGCCTGAGATCCTCTGTGCCCATGCCAAAAGTTGCAGAGCCTTCTGGCTTGGAAACCAGAATGGTGGCTCTGGAGCAGAATATCTCTGCTATCCTGGCCCTACAGCAGGCAATGATGGCTGGTTTGTCCACATCATCTGCCCCGACAACTGGGCCCCTGACTGAACCGAGCTCCGAGTGCCATCGGCCTTAGGTAAGCCCTCAGCACCGGTCGAGGTCTCGGTCCAATTCCTCAGGCATCCGATCCTCCCTGGCCAGTTTCCAGGACTCAGACCTCAAGTCCTCCGGAGCCCCTCAGCGCGGGCCCTGAGGCAAGGAGCCACAGGGCCTCGAACTCATCGTCACCCCTCGACTCCGAGTGGGAGACTGACGACGAGGCCTCCCCGGAAACTAGTCAGCACCGAGACATCCCCTCGGAGCTCTCTCCCCCAGCGCCCCGACAACATTCTCCTCTGGAGGACTTGGCCTTCCATGACTTTGTCAGGGGCATGGCTAGAGCCCACTTGGTGCAAACCAAGGCAGAGGAAGACATGCACACCGAAGAACTGGAAATCCTCCAATATGAGTCCCCACCCAAAGAAACTCACAGTGTCAGTGCAGCCGATCCTCGAGCGGTTGCTACTTAGGGTGTGGGAGACCCCGGCATCTTTGCCAGTGGTCAGCCGACACCTTGAACTGCGTCAGGAAAGGGCCTGGGTTCCAAAAACCCCAACTCCCACACAACTCCATGGTTGTTGAGTCAACCATGCAAAAATTTAAGAGTCATAAGATTTACTCTTCCGTCCCCCCTGGGAGGGAGGCCAGAGCCCGCAATGCCCTCGGGCGAAAATGCAACCAGGGTTCAATGCTTGGGTGTCGGATACAGGCCTATGAATTGTACATAGGTATGTACCTCAAGGCTCTGATCCAGGAGTTGTCTGGGTTTTCATCAGAGCTGACTGGGGAACCTCTTCAACGGTTCCAATCTCTGACCTCTGGGATCAAGAACTGCTCCAATTTCCTCTCCTGGGCAGCCTATGATGGATTTGAGTCAGCGGCTAGTGTAGTAGCGGCAGGCATCAGGGTCCAATGCCAGGCCTGGCTGCAAACCTTGGTCCTCGAGAAATGGGTCTAGGAAAATCTGCTCGATGTCCCCTGCACCAGTGAGAACCTATTCGGCAAACCCAGGGCCGACAAGGTGGCCGAGATAGAGGCCGACATGGTGACTCGGCAGAGGCTCTCCAAGAAGACCTCATCCCTTCCCTGAAAGAAACCCTTGGAGAAAAGGCCCCTTTTCCCGAAGAAAAAAGGACCTTTTCATCAGAGTCTCTACTACAGCCCTTCTTGGGCCAGCAGCAGGGTTCTCACCCCAAAAGCCAGGACCATGGAACCCGAAAGCTTAAGGCACAGAAGCCCCAGGCCCCAGCCTCCCACCCAGCTCGGGGGAGCTTTTGATTCCCGGGGCAAGGTGTCTCCTCCCCCAGGAGACCCTCAGCAGCCCACAGGGAGCCATCTGGCACTCTGCCCATAGGTGGGCTGGGTTCACCTCAGACCAGTGGGTACTGCAGGTGGTAAAGGAGGAGTATCTCCTCCACCTATAACAGGTACTACCCAGATTTTTTCCAGGAGAGCCAGTGCGACCTCTTTTTCACCAGACCGTCCAGCTCTCAGAGCTCACAGGTCTTCTCAGGTACAATGCAGTAGAGCCTGTTCTCAAACACCTATGCGGAAAGGGCTTCTACTCCAGATATTTCCTGGTCCCAAATAAAACTGGGCGCCCCAGGCCCATATTAGACCTGTGAAACTTAAACAAGTTTCTGGAACATTGATGCCAGAGAGATTGGCTGTCCTCCTTGGACCTAAAAGATGCATATACACACATCCTGATCCATCCCTCCCACAGGAAGTATTTATGGTTTGTGGTGGGAGGAGGGCACTACCAGTACAAGGTGCTACCCTTCAGCCTGGCTTTCTCACCAAGGGTCCTCACCAAGTGCCTGGCGGTCATTGCCGCCCATCTGCATCTACAAGGAGCCTTTGTCTTCCCATATCTGGACAACTGGCTCATCAGAGGCAGCATGGCCTTAGAAGCCAGCCAGGCTGCAGACCGTGCAATTCTTCTTCAGCACTTGGGGTTCATCAGCAACTACCCCAAATCCCATCTCTCTCCAGCCCAAAGCCTGGAGTTCATAGGGGCCCAGCTGGACATGTTACTGGCCAAGGCTGTCCTCCCAACAGACAGAGCAGAATGCCTCAAGCATCTAGCAGAATAGGTACAGCGCCATCAGTCAGTGCCGGCTCGCCACCTCCTCCGCCTACTGAGCCACATGGCCTTGATGGTCCACATCACGCCCTCAGCCCGCTTACACATGCGGACAGTCCAATGGTGCTTCCGCTTGCAGTGGACTCAAGCCACGGGCAAACTATGGGACAGGGTCAAGGTTACCTGCCAGTTGGCAGAGTCCTTCAGTTGGTGGCAAAACCTATGCCACCTCCAGGCTGGAATGCTCTTCCAGGCACCCACACCACAGAAGACCCTGACCACAGATGCCTCCTTCCTGGGTTGGGGGTGCATTGTGGAGGCCACTGCTCACAGGGAAGCTGGTCTCAGAAGGAGTCCCTTCTTCAGATCAATCTTCTGGAACTCAGGGTAATCTTCCTGGCCCTGCGAGCATTCCGCCACTGACTGTGTCATCAGCCTGTACTGATCCAGACAGACAAACAGATCGCCATGTTCGATATCAACAAGCAGGGGAGCATGGACGCCTACTCCTTCTGCCAGGAGGCAGTGGCCCTCCTCTCCTTCGCAGCACGCAACCACATGCTGCTGCGAGCGGTGTTCCTCCCAGGCCAGGACAACTGCCTAGCGGACAGACTAAGCAGAGTCCTTCGCCCACACGAGTGACACTTAAACCCCAGGATAGTGCAACAACTCTTCCACCTCCGGGCAACCCTGTACTGGGCCTTTTCGCCTCTCCAGACAGCATGCAGCTTCCTCACTTCTGCTCTCGTCAACTGCACCCGGAGAGAGTGGCGGCGGATGCTTTCCTGATCTAATGGTTGGCGTGTTCTTTGCATTTCTACTGACCCCCCTGGTCGCCAATTCTTTCTTCAAGGTCCAGAGAGAAAAGGCCTCAGTGATACTGATTGCCCCCAGGTGGCCCAGGCAACTTTAGTTTCCTCTGCCGGTCCATGTCCATGTCTGTGGCACTGCCGGTCCCCCTGAGCAGAGCCCCAGACCTCCTATCCCAGGAGGAGGGCGCACCCTCCTGCACCCCAATCTGGGGTAGCTAACACTAACAGCGTAGCTGCTGAAAGGATAGCCCTGGCCCCTTTCATTCTCCCAGTAGAAGTCGAGAAGATCCTCCTGACCTCTTGGAAGCCCTCCATCAGATAGGCTTATGCCTTCAAGTGGAGAAGATTTTCAGTCTGGTGTGCTGAGAGGGAGGAGAACCCTTTCTCATGTTGGGTCCAGCTAGTGCTGCAACACCTACTGCACCTGTCACACTCCGGGCTGAAATCTAACTTGGTGAGGGTACATCTGAGCGCCAGAATCGCTTACCACCACCTTATTGAGGGAAAACCCCTCTCAAGCCAGCCCCTGGTCTCCAAGTTCCTCTGGGGCCTCCTGTTATCCAAGCCCCCTCTCCACCCTCTGGCAGCAGAGTGGCACCTCAACATGGTACTCTCCCAGCTCACCAAACTGCTGTTTGAGCCCCTGGTCACTTGTCACCTATGGTACCTGTTTTGAAAAGTGGCCTTTCTGGTGAGCGAACTCCAGGCTCTGGTGGCAGATCCACCATATAGAAGGTTCAATATGAACAGGGTAGTGCTCTACACACACACCAAATTCCTCCCAAAGGCAGTGTCGCTTTTCCACCTCAACCAGGAGTTGGTCCTTGCCACCTTCTTCCCACGGCCTCACGCCGGCAAGGAGGAACTAGTATTTACACACTAAATTGCAAGCGGGCCCTGTACTTCTACTTACAGCGGACCCAGGGCCATCAAAAAGCTCCTCAGCTTTTCGTGTCTTACGACCCTAGCAGACTGGAGTTTCCCATTACTAAGCGAACTCTATCCACTTGGGTGGCGGACTATATTGTCCTCACCTACGAGCAAGCTGACCTCTCTCTCAAGCCCCGGATCAGAGCGCATCGCATGAGGGCGATAGCTAATCTCCACTCAGTGAGAACACAAACAGCGAATGATATGTGGTGGTCACAAGTGCTTTATTAATTCAACAAATACCCCGACGCGTTTCAGCCGAAGCCTTCTTCAGGGGGATGAGAACGGCAAATATGAATAAATAATAATAATAATTGTCAATAAATACATTAATATTAAAATCAATAAATAACAAAACATAATTAAAAATAAATAAAATTGAAACCAACACGAAAAGAACACATTAAAAATATACATGAAAAAATATTATGGAATGCAAGGAAGGGGACACCATAAATAGGGTAAGATAAAATAAAAACAATAAAAAACAAAAACCATTTAAGACAATCTTGTCAAGCCAAGAGAAGAGAGATGAGGAGGATCAAAAAACAAAGTAAAAGGCACATCTACTGATATGTTAGTACTTACAGTTGCACACAACGTGTGTTGTATAACAAACTAAGAGTGACCTTTGTAAGATAGCAAAATAATGAAAACATAGTTAAAAATGGCAGCAGTTGGTAAAAACAGTAGTTGCAAAAAATTAATTAATTTATTTTAATTTATTTTTATTTAGCATACATTTGTATACCGCTACTTCCAGCGATCAGTGCGGTTTGATTAACGAAACGGATTTGTACAATCATGTCAAAATTTAGAAATATACACACATTGATTTGGCGGAGAGAGCACAGCACACGTGGGAAGGTCATAAGGGAATGATTCAGACATTACATATTTACATATTTACTTATTTACATAAATTGCCACCATGTTTCATTGGGGGTATCATTTCTACCCCTGGGATTATAACAGATTGTATTGGCACTGGAAAAGATGTGTCTTGAGCTTCTTTCTGAATTCCATAAGGTCTTTGACAGCTCTTAGCTCCGTTGGTAGTTGGTTCCAGATGGACGGGGCCGAATAGGAGAATGCTCGTTGGCTAGTAGTGGTATTTACAGATCTGATATCTGGGGGAACATGGAGTGTATTTGAGTGGACTGTTCGCCTGCTTCTGTTGGGTGGTTGCGTGCTGATAAGGGTGGAGAGAAAGGATGGTGCTATGTTATGAATCAGTTTGAAGGTGGTTACTAGTATTTTAAATTAAAAGGGGTTACATTGGGACTAATATGCAAGCAGTGAAAAACAGTGATAATAGCAGGAAGCCCATAGTAAGACACTACAAAAAAGTTGTGAAGTACAGTTTCAAGGTCACAAATGTACCGATTAATCTAATTAGCCTGACACAGATTTACAGCCTATTGAACGTATGGAACTCGGACACAGTGTGTACTCACTTAACGGTACTGAACAACTAGAATTAAAACACTAGAGACAGCATCAGAAACTTTAAAAAGATGATTGCAGGAGGGGCGAGTTACTTTCATTAAAATACAGAACCGGAGCTATGTGTAACTGTCAAGACACTTCATATTCCAACAACCAATGTACAAAGTAAAATAATAAATGAAAAAGTAATAATAATAGTGTTAGGACTAACGGTGCAAATAAAGGTAAAAAGGACAAACATGCAGGAGCCATAGATTGGCATTTTTACCTGTAATAAAAACGCAGGAGCGAGTAAAAAGAAAATCAGCCATAGCACTTGAAACTGATTGGGACGCCGAGGCTTTTGTGCCTTTTAATAGGTCAAAGAACCAAATCGTCTGCATATGCATGAATATGTATGAAGCAGTGACACCACACAGGCTTAGGACCAATGATGGAGTGTAAAAGTGAGTGAATTGGTGAGCTCTGAATCGTAGCAATTCCGAGACCTAAGGAATCGGGAACTAAATAAAACAGAATATTAAAATCAAGTGTCAACTTTGTAAACGGGGGTGCTTGTTGTGAAAGTTCCACAATCTTGGCAAAGAGAGGAATTTACTTGACTTGCAAAGGATTGTGGGTCTTGTAGTTCATTCACACACATCTAGCCATTTAACAAGAATAATGAATTGTAGTTGCTCGAGTGTAAAGCAGAAAACAGATTTTATTTATGGGGGGTTATTCCCTTGCACAGATATGCTTGGTAACATCAACAGGATAATTTCTTCAGGAATTGTATTCAGGAAACAAAACAAATAAGGCAACTGAATTACTTATGCAACAACTTAGTAAAGACCTTGATGGAACAGAAAAGGTCTGTCTTCTAGCCCCTGCTAATAAACTTTCTTAGCAGTGCTGGAATGAAAAATAAACCCAAAAGGAAAATTCTCTTTATCAAAAAAACAACTTTCTTCCTTTCACACAGTGAAGAAGTTTTTTTCCAAAGTCCCACGTGCACTTGTGCCTTGCTCTAATCACAGGTGCTTAACCAGCTGCAAACCATTGCTGGTCCACTCTCCACGTGGCTCCAACTTTCCCCAAAGCTTTCTCTCAAAGAAACTTTTCTGGGAAGATAAAAAAACAGTACAGTTCCTTTTGGTGTTTGATGCTTAACTAAGGATTACTTTAGAACAGCAGCTTAGAAAGAGAGCAATCCATGCATTCCACTTTCTCATCTGATATTTCCCCTTGCTCTTGAAATATCATAGGATCACTTTCATACACTGGCTCAGAGGATTTCTCTAACTGATCTCTACCAGGATAGAAACTGTTTCCCTGCTGTCTTCCTTGTGCAAAGCTAGGGAACAGATCAGAGTTCATACCTGAGATCACGTTGTCATTAGGTTTCCTCTCTGGGTATTTTGGCCAGTAGGTAGCAAAGCTTCTGTGCCCAGCTCTCCAGTCAGAATCCCTGGACTTTAGGTCTCTTTTCCCATACCTCCTTAAATAGGTATTAGAGCTCCTTCTCTCTGTAGATGCAGCCGTCTCCTTTACAGGTGCTCTCTGGGGGTTCCTGGCTGTATATCTCCAAGCCTCTGGTTTCTTCCAATCCAATGAAGAATGCTTGCCCCAGGAATCTCTCCCAGCATACGTACTGCCTTGGGCTCCTTTCTTAGACCTCCTGGACGTCTTGCTGTTCTTCCTTCTACTCACGATCCGTCTCTCCTTCTCTTGCCGTTGCTGTCTGTGTTCTCTTTGCTGTTCTCTTTGCTGTCTGTCTGAAGAATTTCTTCTAGCTTTAAAGTGCCTAGATGGACACTCCACCCTAGCACAGTCCAGGTGTTCTGAATCAAGCCCTGCCCTAGGAAATGGGTGATTAGGGATTACATCATTGCTTCTCTGATTAGGCACACGTTTCCCTACTTCAGCTCTCCTAGAGGCTTTCTGTAAACCAGTGCATTCTGGGTCTGGGAGTCTTTTAGGTAAACACTCTGTTTTAGTGCTTTTACCAGCCAGCACAGGTTGCTTATTCAGAGCCAATTCACCTCTTGTATTATTTCTTCCTGAACTATGATAAGCTTCCTTATCACAACTTGAGCAATAAAAGGCCGATCTCATGAAAAGATTCCTACGAGGGGAACTATGAATATTGAAAACAGAAACCTAAAGAGGCACGAAACGAGGGCGGAACTGGCAGTGTGTCCGACAAACTGGAATGGCATAAGAAGAGGATGTAGTTTAAAAGAGGACATTGTAAACAATGGAAGCCATTGCAGAAAACATATTGTAGGGGAAGGGAACCTAAGATATGAGCGATAACGTTGTGGGTAAGAACATCGAAGGGCATAAATCAAGAAGTTAATCAGCCACAAAACCATATGCTCAAAGGACTAAAACAGATATGGAAATTACAGGAGGCTTAAAAATATAAAAAATACAGTATATATAAAAAAATAGTTAAATAAAAAGGATTAAAGAATATATAATAAAATCATATACAACGTAATGATATAGCAGAAATAAATAATAGTAAAATAGAGTAAATAAATTAATTAAAATAGGTAAAATAAATAGATAAAACATGATGCAACCAAAAAAAAATCGGGGAGGGAGGGGAAGAGGAAAAGGGGGATAGGGGAGGAAGGAAGAGGGAGGGGGAAGGGGGAGGGGAGGGAAAGAGGGAGAAGGGGGGAGAGGAGAAAGAAGAGGGAGAAGGGAGGGAGGGGGAAGGGGGAAGGGAGCGAGAGGAAGGGGAAGAGGGAAGGGAAGGGGAAAAAAAGGGGGGAAGGGAGCAAGAGGAAGGGGAGAAAGGAAAGAACAGCCGGGGGGAGGGGGAAGGAGAAAATGAAGGGAGGGGGAAGGAGAAAATGAAGGGAAGGGGGAGGGAGGGGGAAGGAGAAAAGGAAAGGAAGGAGAGGGGAGGGGGAAAGGGAGGGAAAGAGGATAGGGAAGGGAAAGAACCAAGGGGAGAGTACCTCAAAAATATTAAAACTATAGTATAAAAATGTATTATAAAAGGACAGCAAGATTTATCTCCTGATTCAGTCTACGTGGCTCTAGGGATTGGAGTTCAAAGATGTATCTTTGTTCCAATTTAAGGAGAACCTTATCAATGTCCCCACCTTTCCAATGGGGTTCAACAACTTTCAAAACAAAAAATTTTAAATCAGAAATGCCATGATTCTTTTCGGTCTAGTGTGAGACCAAAGGTTTGTCCTGGAGACGTCTATTTAAACAATGTCTGTGTTCAATGATCCTAGTCTTGACCGGCCTAGTGGTTTTACCAACATAAATAAGATTGCAGGGGCATAGATTGCATAGATAACATTTGCGGTGTTATAATTTGAGAAATGCTGCAAAAAGAATTTTCTATGTGAGGTTGTGTAAAGGAGCCTTTTGTCAGTAGATCATTGGGACATACTGAACAGCGGCCACACTGGAAGTGACCTTTAACTTTACAAACTGGCTTGGGTTTTAGAGGGCAGAAGGGACAAGAATATATGCCAAATTGCGATTTCTCTTGTGGGCTATAGTAAGTTCCTTCTGTGAGAAAGACGGAAGAGAATTAAGAAGATGCCATTCTTGACGAAGTATACTGGCTATATCTTTAGAAAAGGAAGAGAAAGTAAGAGCACAGGCAACATGATCTTTCTTAGGGCGTGTAGTATTTTTCAACAGAATGGTCCTGTCTGAGAGTTTAGCCTTTTTGTAAGCTTTTTGAATAATATTTGTGGGATAGCCCCTGGCTGCAGATCTTCTGCCCATATCCACAGCATTACGTTCAAAATCAGATTCTAGAGTACAAAGTCTCTTGATTCTAAGAAACTATCCATAGAGTAAATTCTGCTTGAGAGATTTGTTATGAAAACTATCATACCTCAATAGAGAATTCCTGTCAGTTTTTTTACGATATAAATCAGTAATGAAACCTGCCTTATCTTTCTTGAAGGTAATATCCAGATATGCCACCTGATCTAGACTAAAAATCCCTTCAAATTGTAGATTCTCGTCAAGGGAATTAAGCCAGTTGAAGAAAATATGTAAATCTGCCTCCGAACCATCCCAGATCATAAAGACAACATCTATATATTGTTTCCACATTTTGACGTGTCTCTGAAAAGGGTGGCAACCTAAATACTTTTTCTCAAAATTTGCGACATATAGATTGGCCACATTGGGCACCACTGAGGAACCCATTGTGGCTCCTTTGATCTGTTTGTAAAAAACGCCACAAAAACAGAAAAAAATTCTCAGACATAGCCAAGGGAGGCCATTTGGGTAAGGAAAAAGGTGGTAGTGCGCACCGGTTTCTCTCTTTGTATTAGAGTATCCGCAATGACTCCCTACCTTTTTTATTTTTACTACCATCCTAGCTATATCATCTGACAGAGCAAGATGGCACCCTTGGGCGGGAAGGGGAGCATGCATGCCTGGTGGCATATCCCAAAGGCTTTCTTTGAAAGCTGTGGAAATTTTCTGTGTGGGGAGTATCTGCGTCGATGTCACCCATATGTGAGGACTGATTCCTGCTGTCCTTGGAGAACACCTGTTATAGGTGAGTAACTACGCTGTTTCAATGGCATCACTCCTGTGTTTCTATTTGCCTCAGCTGCCAGAGGTCTCTTCAGTATTTCTTTGTCTCCAGCAGAGATGGTGGATGGCATCTAAATCTTTTTTCTGGATGCTGGTTTCTAATGTGGAATCTTGCATTGTGTAGCCATAGTTTGGTTGTTCTTTCCTAAGTGCACGTCCACATTAAATTTCATCTGCCATTTGAATGTCCAGTCTTCCAAATTATCAAGATCCTCTTGCTATTTTTCACATTCCTCTTGTGCCTTAACAAATTTGAATAATTTTGTATCATCTACAAATTTGATCATCTCACTCATTATTCCCATTTCCAAGTAATTTATGAAAATGTTAAAAAGCAGCAGACCCAGCACAGATTCCTGGGGTACTCCACTATTCACTTTCTCCATTTGGAAAATTGGCCATTCAGCCCTAACCTCTGCTTTCTATCTTTTAACCAGTTCCTGATCGACAATAGTACATTTCATCCAATCCCATGACTTTTTAATTTGACCAAGAGTCTCTCATGAGGGACTTGGTCAAAGGCTTTCTAAAAATCCAGTTATACTATATCATCTGGCTCACCTTTATCTACCTGTTTATTCATACCTTTACTAAATTATAACAGACAAGACCTTCCTTGGCTACATCCATGTTGGCTTTCTCCCATTAAATCATTTACTATTTACATGTTCAGTAATTTTGTTCATTATAATACTTTCTACAATTTTGCCCGGTATTGATGTCAGCCTCACCGGTCTGTAGTTTCCCAGATCACCCCTGGAACCCTTTTTAAAAATTGGCGTTATATTCACTATTCGCTAATCTTCAGGTACTACAGATGATTTTAATGATAGTTCACAGATCACTAATAGTAAGTCTGCAATCTCATATTTATGTTCTTTCAACACTCTCAAATGTATACCATCCATCCCAGGTAGTTTGCTACTCTTCAGTTTATCAAATAATTGTAATTCATCATCTCCAGGAACAAGCAGGAATGTAGTCATCACATATGGGTATCGTCGGTACCAACGGAGCCCGCGCGGGAACGCTCCCCAGCGTCCAATCAGAACGCTTTTGGGAGCATCCCACAGCGCCTGCGTGCTGCCTTCCCGCCTTTCCCAACTGCCTCTCTCCAGTTCTTCTTTTTCCGCGGAGCCAGTAGGTCGTGTTCCTGTCACCGCAGAAGAATTTCTTTTTTCTTTCTTTCTTTTTGTGGTCGCGTCTGCCTTCTTCGACGCTCTACCGGTACCGCCGGTCTTTCTTTTCTTATTTCTGTAAAAAAAAAAAATTCTTTTTCCTTTTCTTCAGGTGCGTGTGCCTTTTTTGGGCCTTAGGAGTGGAGGAGTGGCCTAGTGGTTGGGGCACGGTACTTCAGGCCGGAAGGTCGGGGGTTCAAATCCCACTAGAGGACAGCAACCTTGGGCCGAAAGGACTGGGGTTTCTAGTCCCACAGGTGCTCCTTGTGGTCTTGGGCAAGCCACTTAACCCTCCATAGCCCATGTTCCTTGTAAAATAGTTATCTCCAAGTTATAATGCCCTGTTCAATGTAATTTCAGTTTGTTCAATGTAAACCGCACTGATGCAGAATAGCGCGATATATAAGAGAATGTAAAATGTAAATGCCCCCTCACACAATAGTGAAGCAGTTCATTTCTCCGACCTCTCTCATCAACCTGTTAGGTCAAGAGGTTGCCATCCTTCTTGCCCAAGGGGCAATAGAAGAAGTACCCCTTCATCAATAGGGCACAGGGTTCTATTCCCCTTATTTTCTATTCCAAAGAAAACGGGGGGGGGTTACAGACCTATCTTAGATCTCAGAGAATTGAACAAATTCCTTGTCAAGGAGAAATTCAAGATGATTTCTCTCGGAGCTCTGCTACCATACCTTCAGAGTCAGGATTGGCTTTGTTCTCTAGATCTCAAGGATGCGTACACCCATGTCTTCATCCATCCAACCCACAGAAGGTTCCTTCGGTTCCTTTTTCAAGGAAAGCACTACCAATACAGGGTACTTCCTTTTGGTCTGGCCTCAGCACCAAGGGTGTTCACGAAATGCATGGCTGTGGTAGCAGCATTTCTCCGCATTCTAGGAATATTCGTCTTCCCTTACTTGGACGACTGGCTCATTCGAGCTCCAACACAGTCAGAGGCCAAGACTTCTCTATCCTGCACAATGCGTATCCTTCAGTATTTAGGGCTGGTAATAAACATCCCAAAATCCAGTCTAACTCCCACTCAGTCTTTAGAGTTCATAGGAGCTTTCCTGGATACGACAAGGGCAAGGGCCTATCTTCCCCAGGCCCGTTGCCTTCGCTTGAAGCAGTTAGCTTCTCAAGCAGTGCTAAAGCCTCATCTAACTGCTCGAGAAATGTTGCAATTGCTAGGCCACATGGCATCCACCGTGCATGTAGTTCCATATGCTCGCATCCACATGAGGGCAGCTCAGTGGACTTTATCCACCAATGGGCGCAGGCATCAGGGTGCCTGTCAGACAAAATAGTAAACACAAGTCACCTCATTTTGTCCCTCCAATGGTGGAGGTCCACTCAAAACCTGTTGCTGGGGTGCCCCTTTCAACAACCCTTACCCCAAGCAACTCTCACAACAGATGCTTCTCCAAAGGGTTGGGGAGCTCATCTGCAAGACTTCTCCACCCAGGGCACCTGGTCTCCGCAAGAGAGTTGTCTACATATCAATCTCTTGGAACTCAGAGCAATTTTCCTGGCTCTGCGAGTGTTCCACTCCCTGCTCAGCTACAAGACAGTCCTCATTCACACAGACAATCAAGTAGCCATGTTCTATGTGAACAAGTAGGGGGGAACGGGCTCTCTGTCGCTTTGCAATGAAGCTTTGCGACTATGGGCCCTCGCCAGAGAGCATCAGATTCATCTGTTGGCAGTGTATCTTCCAGGCATTCAAAACTCTTGGGCGTACAGACTCAGTCGAGTTCTGCTTCCACACGGGTGGTCTCTGCATACAGACCAGGTGACCAGGATATTTCAACTTTGGGGAGCCCCCGACATAGACCTCTTTGCAAGTCAGTGGAATGCCAAACTTCCCCGGTTCTGTTCCAGAATTCCGGCTCAGGGGGCTCAGGCCAGGGATTCTTTCCTCCTTTACTGGGGTCAAGACTTCCTGTATGCCTTTCCACCCATTCCCCTAATTCCCCAAACCCTGTTCAAGCTTCAGAGAGACAGAGGCCACATGATTCTCATAGCACCACATTGGCCACGGCAAGTGTGGTACCCTCTGCTTCTACATCTCTCTCAAGCTCCCTCCCTGGAGTTAAGGTCTGCTCCAGATCTCCTATCTCAGGAGAACGGAATGTTATGGCATCCCAATCCCCAGTCTCTGCATCTCAGGGCTTGGTTGCTGAAGGCCTAGATTTCCAAGATCTTAATCTTTCGCACCAAGTGAAAGATGTTCTTTATGCTTCCAGAAAACCTCCCACTAGACACTCTTATGCTTTCAAGTGGAAAAGGTTTACTATTTGGTGTTCGGAAAAGGGTCTTTACCCCCTTGCGATACCTCTGGAACTTTGCTGGAGTATCTCCTCCATTTGTCTAATGCAGGCCTTAAGACAAATTCAGTAAGAGTCCATTTGAGTGTTGTTGCAGCTTCTCTTAAACCTCTAAATGGACAGCCTATTTCCTCTCATCCTCTTATAGGAAGATTTATGAGAGGCCTCCTTCTAACTAAGCCTCCCATTAGACTACCTCCGGTGGCATGGGACTTAAACCTGGTTCTTGGGCAGCTCATGAAGCCACCTTTCGAACCTTTAGCTACCACCTCCTTGAAATTCCTCTCTTGGAAGGTTATCTTTCTCATTGCAATCACATCAGCGCGCCGCATCAGTGAGCTGCAAGCGCTAGTAGCTAATCCACCTTATACAAGGGTCCATCATGACAAGGTAGTCCTTAGGACTCATCCACACTTTATGCCTAAGGTGGTCTCGCCTTTTCCTCTGAACCAAGAGGTGTACCTACCTGTCTTTTTTCCAGGACCTCATGCATCAAATGCAGAGAGGAATCTTCAAACCTTGGACTGTAAAAGAGCTTTAGCCTTTTACTTACAAAGAACACAGCAACATAGAAAGTCCTCTCAACTCTTTGTTGCTTTTGATCCTTCTCATTTGGGACTTCCAGTCTCTAAAAGAACACTGTCTAACTGGATTGCTCAGTGTATTTCCTTCGCCTATCAGAGTAAGAACCATTCTCTGGAGGGCCATGTCACAGCTCACAATGTGAGAGCCATGGCAGCCTCAATGGCTCATCTGCACTCTGTGTCTATTGACGACATCTGTCGAGCAGCCACTTGGGCCTCGGTTCATACCTTCACAGCCCATTACTGCTTGGAAAAGGACTCCCGCCGGGATGCCTTGTTTGGTCAGGCTGTTCTCAAACACCTGTTCCATACCTAATCAACTCCTACCCACCATCCCTGGTAGTATGCCAGAGATCCATGGGGGGAAGTGGAGCCCTTTTTAGGGACACACAACTTCTGGGTCTCTCCCTGGCACCTAAAGCTAGGGAGTCCCCATATGTGATGACTACATTCCTGCTTGTTCCTGGAGATAGCATAGTTACTCACCTGTAACAGGTGATCTCCGGGAACAGCAGGAATTTAGTCCTCACAACCCACCCACCTCCCCTAGGAGTTGTATCTCTCTATCTGTCTCTTTCCTTTCCCCCTCTTTGTCTCAGCTTTAAAACTCAACTGGAGAGAGGCAGTTGGGAAAGGCGGGAAGGCAGCACGCAGGCGCTGTGGGATGCTCCCAAAAGCGTTCTGATTGGACGCTGGGGAGCGTTCCCGCTCGGGCTCCGTCGGTACCGACGATACCCATATGTGAGAACTAAATTCCTGCTGTTCCCGGAGATCACCTGTTACAGGTAACTATGCTTTCCCAGTATAGCGATATTACTTTCAAGTCTTCTGATGCATCGCCTTTAAGTAACCATTTCAGGCACAGATAACTTCCCTGTATCTTCTTCAGTAAAGACTGAAACAAAAAATTCATTCAGTCTGTCTGCTATGGCCTTGTCCCCAATTAATGCCCCTTTTAACCCTCTATCATCTAATGGTCCAACTGACTTTCACAGGTTTTTTTTGCTACTAATGTACTTGAAAAAAATTTTATTATGCATTTTTGCTTCCACAGCAAGCTTCTTCTCAAATTCTCTTTGTCTGCCTTATCAATGCCTTGCATCTAACTTGCCAGTGCTTTTGTTGTTTCCAGTTTTCGTCATTTGGCTCCTTTTTCCGTTTCCTGAAAGATTCCTTTTTGTCTACAGCAACCTCTCTGACCTCACCTGTTAACCATGCTGGCAGGTTTTCTGCCTTCCTTCCACTTTTCTTAAAGTGTGGTATACATCTGGTCTGCGCTTCCAAGATAGTATTTTTAAACAAAGCCCATGCTTGATGTAAATTTTTAACTTTTGCAACTGTTCCTTTTAGTTTTTTCTTAACTATTTTTCTCATTTTATCATAGTCTCCCTTTTGAAAGTTAAAAAGTAGCACTGTGGATTTCCTTGCCATCCTTCTTTCATTTATTAAATCAAACATGATCATGCTATGATCATTATTGACAAGTGGCCACAATACCCTTATCTATTATACCAGATCTTGTGTTCCCCTAAGGACTAGGTCCAAAATGGCTTCCCCTCTGGTTGGTTCATGAACCAGCTGCTCCAAGAAGCAGTCCTTTATTTCATCTAAAAATGTTATCTCCCTAGCATGTCCTGCCATGATACTGACCCAGTCGATACTCAGGTAATTGAAATCACCCATTATTAGTACTGTTTTCTAACTTTTGTTAGCTTCCTAGATTTTTTTCAGAATTGCATCATCCATTTGTTCATTCTGGCCAGAAGGTCAGTGGTACAACCCCACTGCTATCACCTTCCTCTTTTTACATGGAATTTATATCCATAGAGATTTTGTAGTGTATTTTGTTTTCTACAAAACTTTAATCCTGTGTGACTCGGTGCCCTCTCTAACATAGAGCGCAACCTCTCCACTGATTTGTTCTTCTCTATCCTCGTGATATAGTTTGTACCCAGGTATCATGGTGTCCTATTGGTTGTTCTCCTTCTACCAGGTCTCTGAGATACCAATCATATCTAACCTTTCATTTAGTGCTATATATTCTAACTCTCCCATCTTATTTTTTAGACATCTAGCATTTGCATACAGGCATTTTAGAGGTTGTATTTTATTCATATTAATCTGGTTATCAGTAGACGGGGTTAATTTGGAATCTTTCAGCTCTGTCTGCTCTGTAAAGGGCATCTGGGCTACTTTTATCTTTTCTCCAGGAACAAGCAGGAAGTCAGTCCTCACATATGGGTGAAGTCGGCGCCGACGGAACCCCCGTGCGGAGCAATTCCCCAGCTTTCAAAGAAAGCCTTTGGGATTACATCACGCATGAGCGGTCCTCTTCCCATCCAAGGGTGCCATCTTGCTCAGTCTTCTTTTTTCCGCGGAGCCCAACGGACGTGGTCCTGTTTTCATCGTGGAAAAAGTAGAAAAGTTGATTTTTTTTTTCAGCTTCCCGGTTCGACACCGGTTCCCCTTCCCGCCCTCGGCTCGTTACACCGGTATCGAGTCCGGTCATATTTTTCGTTTTTGTTCTTCGTGACTAGCGATCGCGCTCTATTTGTTTTCACTGGCAGCCCGGTTGTTTGACCTCGCAGGGGCCCTTTTTCCCCCAATGGCTGCCAGCGGGTTTAAAAAATGTGATTGGTGTAAGAAGTTGATGTCTCTCAACAACACACACGACTGCTGTCTCCGATGCCTCGGCCCCTACCATGACCCGGTGGTCTGTCGGCCATGTCTTCGAAGTCTTTGAAGAGCAGGCAGCAGCAACATGACAGGAGTTTTGCTGAGTCCGCATCCGGCTGGGCCCAGACCTCGTCAGAAGCCTCGACATCTCGGGAATCGGAGCCCGAGCACTGTCGTGGATCTTCTGAGCGGGGGTCTCCCTCCAGGGAACACCGGAGGAAGAAGAAACTTGTGAGGGCGGCATCGCTGGACGCCTCTGATCGACTTTGGCCCTCGGGTTCCAGGCTGCGGAGCCTGGACCGCCGCCTCGTGCCTCGGAGTCGGAGCGGCCGGCTAAGCAACCTCGCAGGGAGCCAGAGACGTCGGACAAGGTAACTTCTGTTGTCCTCATGGACTCTCCTCCTTGAGAGCCGTCGTTGGGCCCGACAATGTCGGGGCCCGAGCCAAGAGCTGCAGAGCCTTCTGAGCTCGGTCTCAGGTTGGTGGCCCTGGAGAGCAGCATGGCTGCCTTCATGGAGCAGCAGCGGGCACTGAAGGCCAGTCTCGCCGGTCCATCCGCCCCTACCACTGGGACGTCGAAGTCGGAGGCTGAGCCGATCCTCGAGTCAATCAGGTCTCGAGTCGATCCTCTACCAAGGTCCCCCTCGACCTCCCATTCGGGACCAAAGTCGTCGATGCCGGTCGGGGCGATCGGGCTCGAAGCCCTCGAGGCCGGAGCCCATCGAGTCCTCAGAAGACTTGGCGTGGGAGACAGAGGAGGAAGACTCCCCAGACACCTTCCGGACCCGGTGTATCCCATCGGATTCTCTGGGTTCGGAGCCTCGGAATAGGTCCCCTCCGGAGGACACTCGGTTCTTGGACTTCGTCAGGGACATGGCCAAGGCTTTGGCATGCCCTGCGGATGCTGAGGATGAGTCTCGAGCCGAAGAGCTCGATGCCTTCCAGTATGACTCTCCCCCGAAGGAGGCCCTTACTGTACCAGTGCCTCCGATGTTGGAACGGCTGATGCTCCGCATGTGAGAGTCCCCGGCCTCGATGCCGGTGCTCAGCAAGTAGGTCGATTCCATCTATCGAGTCCGCAAGAGTCCTGGGTTCCAGAAAGCGCAGCTGCCGCACAACTCCATGGTTGTGGAATTGGCCATGCAACGGCTGAAAAGCCAAAAGACGCACTCCTTGGTGCCTCCAGCCGGGAGGCCCAGTACCTGGACACCCTCAGCAGAAAGTGCTACTAGGGCTCGATGCTGTCATGCGGTGTCCAAACTTACCAGCTATTACATGGGCATGTACTTGCGGGACTTGGCAAAGGAGATTGCCGGGTTCTCGGCTGGCCTATCCAAGGAACCCATGCAGCGCTTCAAAGCCTTGTCCACGGGGATCAGAGAGTGCTCGGAGTTCATGTCTCAAGCAGCTTATGACAGCTTCGAAGCTTCGGCCCGAGTAGCCGCGGCCGGTATCGGTGCACGCTGTCAGGCCTGTCTCATGTCGTCGGACCTAGAGCCATGGGTTCAGGACAAGTTGGTCGATGTCCCATGCTGAGGAGACAACCTCTTTGGAAAACCCATGACTGAGAAAGCTGCAGAAATCGAGTCCAAGTACTTGACCCGGACAAGGTTGTCAAAGAAGACATCTGCACCTTCTCACAAGAAGAAGGCCTCGGGGAAAAATACCCTTTTTCCCAAGGAAGGGTACGGCTTACAGAAACTACCCCAATTACCAGGCCACCCCAGCTCCCCAACAGGGGCAGCAGGCCAGGGGCATGTCCCACGTAAGCCAAAGACCCGCAAGCCTCCAGCTCTGGCTCCTACCCAGCCGGGAGGGGATTGTTGACTCCCAGTGCATAGCTCCTCTCCCACCAGTGGTTTGGCCCTGCACAGGATGGAGGCTGGCCCTGTACGGTCACAGGTGGCCATCCATTACTACCGATGCCTGGGTTTTGCAAGTAGTGCAGCAGGGCTACTGCCTTCATTTCATCCGGGTGCCCTCCTCCTTTTTCCCAGGAGAGCCTCTCAGGCCCCCTCTTCACAGGAACCTCCTTCTGCAGGAGTTGACAGATCTGCTGAAAGATCAGGCGGTGGAACCGGTGCCCCACCACCTGCAGGGGCAAGGCTTCTACTCCAGGTATTTCCTCATACCAAAAAGAAAAGGAGGCCTACGCCCCATCCTGGACTTGCGAAATCTAAACAAGTTCCTGGTGAGAGAAAAGTTCAAGATGCTTTCCCTTGGGATCCTACTGCCTTACCTCCACCAGGGAGACTGGCTATGCTCCTTAGATTTAAAGGATGCTTATACTCACATTCTCATACACCCAGACTACAGGCAATACCTCAGGTTTCTGGTCAGAGGAAACCACTTCCAGTACAAGGTGCTTCCCTTTGGCCTAGCTACCACTCCCAGAGTATTTACCAAATGCCTAGCAGTGGTGGCAGCCTCCCTCAGAAGCCAGGGTGTCTTCGTCTTTCCATACCTGGACAACTGGCTCATCAGGGGCCAATCGGCACAGGAGGCACAGCAGGCCACTGCTCGCATAGTCATCCTGCTCCAGCACCTAGGGTTTGTTATAAGTCATGAAAAGTCCACTTTACTCCCCACTCAGAACTTGGAGTTCATAGGGGCAAGACTGGACACACGTCAGGCAAAGGCTTACCTGCCGCTGGACAGGGCAAGGCGGTTGCTGGACTTGGTACAGCAGGTCCAGCACAGGCCTCAAGTCTCCGCAAGGGTCTTCCTACGTCTCCTGGGCCACATGGCCTCCATGGTGCATGTGACTCCATATGCTCGTTTGCACATGCGCACAGCTCAATGGAGCCTCAGAGACCAGTGGACGCAAGCCACTGGCCACTTCAGAGACAGAGTAGCAATTTCCAAGCTACTGGTGACAGCCTTGCAATAGGGACTACCACTCCAACCTCCCTCTCACACCAGAGTGCTGACGACAGATGCCTCCTTGCTGGGCTGGGGAGCCCATTGCCAAGGTTCATGCACTCAGGTCAGGGTCTGTGGTCCTCGCAAGAGGCCGCGCTTCAGGTCAGTCTTCTAGAGGTTCGAGCCATCCGCCTAACTCTTCAAGCCTTCTGTCATCTTCTGGCACATCAGTCAGTGCTGATACAGACAATCAGGTGGCGATGTTCTACATCAACAAACAGGGGGGCACAGGATCTTGCATCCTATGCCAGGAAACTCTGGACCTCTGCTCTTTTGCAGTGGCACATCACATGTCCTTAAAGGCAGTTTATCTGCCAGGTCAGGAGAACCTCCTGGCCGACAAGTTGAGCAGGATTCTTCAGCCTCACGAATGGCAACTGAACCAGGATGTAGCCCAGCGGATCTTCAACCGTTGGGGTCTCCCATCTATGGCTCTCTTTGCCAGCCTGCAAAACCGTCAGTTGCCCCGGTTCTGCTCGAGGCAGCCGCATCCGCTGAGTGTGGCAACGGATGCTTTCCTGATCTCGTGGGCACAGGACCTTCTCTATGCGTTACCACCCATGCCCCTGGTGGCACGCACTCTGTTCAAGGATTCGGGACAAGGCCTCGGTCATCCTGGTAGCACCCAGGTGGCCCAGACAACCTTGGTTCCCTCTTTTCCTTCAACTGGCAGTCGAAACTCCACTCCCACAGGGGGTGCAGCCCGACCTCTTGACCCAGGAACAAGGTTCCTTGCTACACCCCAATCTCAGATCCCTCAACTTAATGGCCTGGCTGCTGAGAAGGTAGTACTTGCTCCTCTACTCCTTCCCAAAGAGGTTGAGGAGGTGTTGCTGGCCTCTAGGAGGCAATCCACTAGAAAATCCTATGTGTTCAAGTGGCGTAGTTTTGAAGGGTGGTGTGCCCAGAATAAGGAGGACCCGTTCACTTGTCAAGTACCTCAGGTATTGCAGTACATGCTCCACCTCTCGGAGTTTGGCCTCAAGTCTAACTCTGTCAGGGTCTACTTGAGTGCGCTATCAGCTCACCACTCTTCAGTGGACGGGCAACCTCTTTCAGCTCACTCTTTGGTATCCCAATTCCTCAGAGGCCTCCTACTCTTGAAGCCTCCAATTCGCCCACCGGCTACAATGGGACTTAAATGTGGTCTTGCAGCAGCTTACTTGCCCACCTTTTGAACCAATGGCCACCTGTCCTCTCCGCTTCCTTTCCTGGAAAGCACTCTTTCTGGTGGCACTCACGTCTGCTCGACGTGTGAGCGAGCTGCAAGCGTTAGTATCGGATAGGCCGTATACTCGGTTTTATAAAAACAGAGTGGTCGTACGTACTCACCCCAAGTTCCTCCCAAAAGTGGTTTCCTCATTTCACCTTAACCAAGAGTTGGTTCTTCCAACCTTCTTCCCCAGGCCACATACCAGCAGGGCAGAAGCGGTTCTGCATACCCTAGACTGTAAGAGGGCGCTTGCCTTTTACCTGGAGCATACGCAGGGACATCGGAGGGCTTCCCAGCTCTTTGTCTCTTATGACCCTAGTAAACTGGGTTCTACCTGTCTCCAAGCGCACGTTATCCACCTGGATGGCAGACTGCATCGCCTGGGTGTACAGGGCAGCAGACCTCCAGCTGCAGGGCCGAATCACGGCCCACTCTGTCAGGGCTAAGGCCGCATCAGTGGCTAACCACCGCTCTGTTCCGTTGGCAGACATCTGCCGGGCCGCAACTTGGTCTTCAAGCCAGACTTTGCAGCCCACTACTGCCTGGAGAGAGAGTCCCGGCGGGACAGTGTTTTCGGTCAGACGGTACTCCGTAACCTATTCGAGGTTTAGGCAACTCCTACCCTCCGACCCTTTGGTGTCAGGCTACCGTGGAGGTTCTGTTCTCGGAGAAAAATCCTATCACTGCTGCTGCTGCTCTTCTAGAGGGAGCCATTTTCAGCTATGGGTTCTCGGTAGCCTATAGCTAGGGAGTCCCATATGTGAGGACTGACTTCCTGCTTGTTCCTGGAGAAAGCATAGTTACTCACCTGTAACAGGTGTTCTCCAGGGACAGCAGGAATCGGTCCTCACGACCCTCCCTCCTCCCCTGGAGTTGCAGTCCTTTAATTAATTTTTTTCTCATTTTTGCCGTCTTTAGCTGTGTCATCTAACTGAGCAAGATGGCAACCTTGGGCGGGAAGGGGACCGCGCATGCGCGATGCAATCCAAAGGCTTTCTTTGAAAGCTGGGGAATTGCTCCGCACGAGGGCTCCGTCGGCGCCGATGTCACCCATATATGAGGACTGATTCCTGCTGTCCCTGGAGAACACCTGTTACAGATGAGTAACTACACTTATTGGAACCTCTCTGTCGGAATACCCTAACTTCCTTCTTTTGCTAGTATCCTTCAAAGATACATTCTTCCGAACCATGCACTCTTGGGTGACTGTCGGCTTTCCTCTGTTATCTTGTTTAAAAGCTGCTCTATCTCCTTTTTAAAGTTTAATGTCAACAGTCGGGTTCCGTACCAGTTAAAGTGGAGCCCATCCCTTTGGATAAGCTCCTCCTTTCCCCAGAATGTTGCCCACTTCCTAATAAATTCAAAACCCTCTTCCTTGCACCATCGTCTCATCCACACATTGAGATTCCAGAGCTCTGCCTGCCTTTTGGATCCTCCTCGTGGAATGGGAAGCGTTTCAGAGAATGCTACCCTGGAAGTTCTGGATTTCAACTTCCTACCTAAAAGCCTAAATTTGGCCCTCAGAACCTCCCTACCACACTTTCCTATGTCATTGGTACCAACAGGTACCAAAACAGCAGAATCCTCCCCAGCACTATATAAATCCTTGTCTAGGCAACACATGTGGTCTGCTACCTTCGCACCAGGCAGGCATGTTACCAGGCAATTCTTGCATCCACCAGCCACTCATCTACATTCATAATGATTGAATCACCAACTATAACGGCTGTCCTAACCCTTCCCTCATGGGCACATGGCCCTGGAGAAACCACCTCGGTGTCAGAGAGTTTTACATCACCTGGAGGATAGGTCTTAGCTACAGGATCACTTCCTGTCACAACAGGGTGATGCTCTCCTGTCATGTGACCTTTCTCCTCCATGGCAACAGGGATGCTGCCAGACTGGAGATGGGACTTCAGTACTACAACCCTGTAGGTCTTCCAGGTCTGTTACTCTAGCTTCCAGAGATCAGATTAATTTCATAGTGTATGGTAGGGCAGATAAAGACCAGTATGGTCCATCTGCCCAGCAAGGCAGCAAGAGTAGGTGCACTTGCCGCTCCATGCAGGTCAGCTCTCCCCATGCCTTGGTTTAGAGGTGTACCCACTGCTCTGTGTAGGTCACCCCTATTTGTTCAGATATAAGAGATAGTTATGCTTATTTGGTCATAAGTCCCCTCACCAACTAGTAGAAAATCATACATGTGACACTCAATGCAAAAGTCTGGATAGCCCCTATCTCGCTGCTGTCTGCATCTTAGTTTTAAGGTTTTGTTTAGCTATTTAAATTGTTTATGTACTAAAGTTTACTGTGAGTTCTTGTACTAATACAACTATACCTAATACGTTTAATGGACTTTGTTCACCTCAAGATTAATTCATTTTGGTTCCTTAATTAATCTAGTCCTGATGAGGATACCCAGCTGAACCTGAAAGTGAATTGGACTATCTCCTTCCTTTTAATAGGTTTAAGAACTTATAAAACTAAGATTATGCCTGGGGTGTATGGCAGGGAAAGAAAACTTAATAAAACCTGGCTGGCTACACAGTGTCCTAACCTGTGCTTCTAAGGTAATGTCTTAACAATGTCCTGGGTTATTCACACAGCTCTTGGTTTGATAGAGGAGGCTTTTCAAATTGCCTCTTTGATTTGTCACTTGTCTTTAGCGCCTATTTAAGACAACTTTACAGATCTTTTGTCGCCTAACTGGAAGGCCTTTTTGTAAAGGTTTCTAGAAACAAATGTATTTATTTCTACTCAAAAACTATTCTTACGAGGGAGCAGTGGCCTAGTGGTTGGGGCAAGGTACTACAGGCCGGAAGGTCGGTGGTTCAAATCCCACTAGAGGACAGCAACCTTGGACCGGAAGGACTGGGGTTTCTAGTCCCACAGGTGCTCCTTGTGGTCTTGGGCAAGCCACTTAACCCTCCATTGCCCATGTTCCCTGTATTAATGTATGTGTCTCATATCCCCTCGTGTTAAATGTATCCCCCAACCGCTTTGACCCAGTGAAAAGCGAGATATAAATGCAGCTAAATAAATAAATTCTATTTTCTCTGCTAAACGATACTCTGATTTGATTTCAATAAAAAGCTCTCTGGTTACACTAAGATCTGACTGACTCCATAAAAACACTAAATTCTAAAATACACAGATTTATCAGCTTTAAACTAAAGAATTTCCTTTTCTCCAAAATTTAAGAGTATTTCCCAGAAGATAAATACTTACAAGTGCAGATCTTTTTCCAGCTGTAGCAATCCCTTTTGGTAGTCCTTCAAGACTGTAACGAGGCGACATAGGATAAGGGTGAAAGGGGATAGACTCAGAAGTAATATGGAGCAAGCAGGAGCAAGCAGGAATGTAGTCCTCACATATGGGTGATGGCACCGACGGAGCCCGCACAGGAACGCTCCCCAGCATCCTATAGGAAAGCCTTTGAGAGCATCCCACTGTGCCTGCACTGCTGCCTTCCCGCCTTTCCAACTCTCCCTCCTCAGTTTTTTGTTTTCTGCGGAGCCGACGGAGCAATTCCTGTCACCGCAGAAAATCTTTTCTTTTTGTGGTGCGTCTGCCTTCCCGTCAACGCCAGCACTGGTATCTTCGGTGTTCTTTTCTTCTTCTATTTTTTCTTGCTAAAAAAAAAAAGGTTTTTCTTGGAGGGTCTTTGCCCTCTTGGTGCTTAGGTGCCATTTTGGACCTTAGGTCCCTTTGTTCCTCAGAATGGAGGAACCAACTAGTGGTTTCAAAAAGTGTTCCAAATGTAGCAGTCCAATAAACCAATCTCTTAGTAAACCAAATACAATACCAACTAGGGTTTCATTCAATTCTAACTATCTATTAGCCCTTATTACACAAAGGGCAAGGAGATCTCGGTACAGCTATATGCCCTACATCTGGCGAAAATGTCACCATAGGGACTAGCAGATGCTTACATCACGGATCTCCAACCTCCCACCTTAAATTACCTTAAATATTATTGCTAATGTTAATCCTGATAAGTACTGGTCAGTATTTCTATAACCCACTTAAAACCCACTATTAACTATTCCCCTTTACATACAGCAACTTAGCAGCATCTCTTAATGTACTTTAAAACAAGTTTCTTTAAAGCAGCCAAACAGTCAGCAACAGCTGCTAAACTCCAATGCGATTTTCTATGTTTTCATAAGCTAAACAGGACAGCACCAAACAGCAGACATCAGCATCTATAAGCAAGAAGAGCCACGTATTAAAACAGCATTTAAACAATGTCAAACAATAGTATTCAATAACTTATCTGCTTAATTGCAGCTGTCCAAGTTCCATGCAGCTCACAGCTTCCTTCTTTATAAAGACATGTGCTAGCAAGTCTGTTCAGCTTTCTCACTCTACTGCACACTCCCAACACCCAACAAAGATCTCTGTTTCACCGAAGGCTTCTTCAGGGGTTTCAGAGCAGAATCAGCAGAAAGAGCTTTTGAAAGGTTTCAGAACAGAGCAGCAATAAAAGCTTAACTCAGCCCAAGTCCCAAATCGCTGAAAAATGGCGTCTGACATCACAGACTATAAAGAAACCATCAACCTATAAAAACAGTCTCTAAGCCAACCAATCAGTGGAGGAATAGTTCTGAGCCTCAACATTACACTGACCCAAACACTAACACAACTAAAAGCATGCTTTTAAAGCTTCACATTACACTTAACAGAAAACAGATCTCAGTAAAAAAGTGTCCATTCATTCTTATCATTTAAGCCACAAGGCACCAAAGCATTAAGTTTGTAAATCCAGTGGTGTTCTCTCTGCAATAACAGACGTCCTCTATCACCTCCTCTAATATTCACTGGTATATGTTCCAATACACTGTAACGTAAATCCCCAAAGGTATGTGACAACTCTGAACAATGTGCTATCAGTGCAGTATCAGCATTCATCTTTTTAATACTGTACTTATGCTCTGCCAATCTCACTTTTAATGGACGAGTAGTTTTGCCCACATATATTTTCATGCATGGACAGCGCAAGACATAAACCACAAAGGAAGTGGTACATGTTGTGGTACTTTTTAATGAATACTTAATATTCTGATATTGGAAAAAAATTTTCTTCTGCCATTAATGGGCAAAATACACAATGTCCACATTTCACATATCCCAAAACTTCCTGTATACAAGATGACCGAGGAACTGCTGAATACAATCTATCTCTGGAATTTCTCCTTCTACTATACGCTATACGTAAAGGGCAATGAAAAACTTTGGATGCGTTATTATCAATTTCCATCTCTTACGAATTGATGCTGCAAAATGGCTAGATAAAGTCGAATGCTGCAATACACATGTCACTGGGGAGGGAGACCGAGATGGCATCACTACATGTTGCGCTTTAGATTGTAATAGCCACTCCCTATGATTATAACGTGCCCTCCTATATGCCTTATGTAATATTCCATCAGAGTAATCCCGTGAACGAAATCTACTTAACATGGCATTAGCCTGAATCTTAAACTCATCATCTGACGAGCAAATACGACGACATCTCAACAATTGAGAGTAAGGTAAACTCTGTTTTAGATGGTCCGGGTGGAAACTAGAAAAATGCAAAATAGTATTCTTATCTGTAGGCTTTGTATAAACAGTGGTAAAAAAAAGAATTCAAACCTTTAGTAACCTTTACATCCAAAAAATGAATAGTACGATGCTGAACATTCATTTCAAATTTAATATTCACACAATAGTCAAAAAATTAATTTAAACATTCACGTGTTCCGCTCCACAGCAAAAATATGTCATCAATATATCTGAGCCAACCTTGAATAAATGAAGCAAAATGGCAGGAATAAATCTACTGTTTCTCAAAAGCAGCCATAAATAAATTAGCCAGCGATGGCGCAAACGTAGCACCCATTGCAGTACCTGAAATCTGTTGGAAAAAATCACACTTATAAACAAAATAATTCCTTTTCAAGGCCAATTCTATTAAAGAAAGTAAAAATTTAGTTGGTACTCTGTCTTTTCAAGACTTTATACGGGATGTGGCTTAGGGCCTCTCGATTACGGTGACCTCCGAGAAGGAACCGAGCTGAAGAACTTGAAATTCTTCCATATCCAGTAGCCCCTAAGGAGGCCACGACCTTACCCATTCATCGGATACTGCATGACCTCATGCTTAGGATGTGGGAAACACCTTTAACGGTGTCTCCACATTCTCAAAGGCTCGATACCATGTACCAGGTACCGCAGTGTCCCTCTTTCCAGAAGATGCAGATACCACACCATTCCATGGTTGTGGAATCAGCAATGCATCAAATTAAAAATGCTAAGACACATTCATCTAATCCCCCGGGCCGTGAGGCAAGAACTCTCGACGCTTTTGTCCGTCGATGCTTCCAGGCCTCCATGCAGTCGGCCAGAATAAGTTCATACATACTCTACATGGGTTTGTTTCTTCGGGAGGTGACTAAAGATTTGGAACTAATGGCTCCTCTTCTCCCAGATGACAAGAGGGCTGATTTCCTGACACTTGTTAAACATACCCAGAATGTTTCCAACTTCATGAATAGGGCAACATTTGATTGTTTCGAGTGTATTAGCAGGACATCTGCTATTTCCATCAGTGCACGTCGGATTGCTTGGTTTACAAGCATCTCATTTAGAACAGTGGGTGCAGGATAAGCTGGGGAATATTCCTTGCATGGGAGAAAACCTCTTTGACAAGGATTGGCAAGACAAAGCTTCTCGGCTTGAGTCCAAGAATACCACCCTAAACAGGCTCTCTAGGACCACTGCCAACCCAGCTAAGAAAATGACGGTTAAGAAGCCCTTTTTCAACAAGAAGAAGTTTTATCCTTCTTAACACCCATGCGGTCCACTGTCCAGTCCATGCATCCCAGAAGGGACAGCAACAACCGAAGCAACAAAGGAAGGCTCAGGCTCCCAGAGCTCAACCAGCTCAGCAGACCCAGCCTCCTCAAGGTCTTTAACTTCCTGCTAGAGAACTTAGCTATCCTACCCCTGGAAATTTCAGAACCAGTCAACATCCTATGCAGACTGTGCTACTTTGCCAAAAGATGGCACCAGATAACATCAGAACATTGGATTCTCTCCATAGTGACAGAGGGCTACAAACTTCACTTCCAAAGTATGCCCCCTCCTTCCACTCCAAGAGAGTTCAGCTCCTGGCCCCCTCTTACCACTCTCTTGTGCCAGGAGATCACCACCTTTCTCGCTCATTGTGTGATAGAGGAAGTGCCACTTTCCCAACAAGGTGTGGGCTTCTACTGGTCTTTATCTGCCATCATTTACTATGTTACTCCCCGTACTTCTTTATACCAAAGAAAACAGGAGGATGCAGACCCATTCTGGACCTCCGAGAATTAAACAAGTATCTTCTCCAAGAGAAATTCAAAATGATTTCTCTTGGAACACTTTTCTCTTACATCCAGAGTCAGGATTGGCTATGTTCTCTAGACCTAAAGGATGCATATACACACATCCTTATCCACAAAGAACACAGGAGGTTTCTTTGGTTCCTCTTTTAGGGAAGACATTACCAGTACAGGGTTCTACCCTTTGGCCTGGCTTCTGCCCCGAAAGTCTTCACAAAATACATGGCAATAGTAGCAGCATTTCTTAGAACTCTAGGGATATTTGTCTTCCCCTACTTAGACGACTGGCTCATCCGAGCGTCGTCAGTTCCAGAGGCCAGCTCTGCTCTCTCCCACACAATGCAGGTTCTTCAACATTTGGGGTTTGTAATAAATCTTCCAAAATCCCAACTCACCCCTTCTCAAAACTTAGAGTTCATAGGGGCTCTTCTAGAGAAGCAGCAGTCAAGAGCTTTTCTGCCACAGGTACACTGTGCTCGAATAGTTCAACTGGCTTCTCAAGCAGCTATGAAAGCCTCCCTAACTGCTCGAGAAATGCTTCAGTTGCTCGGTCATATGGCTTCCACTGTACATGTGGTTCCCTATGCTCTTCTTCACATGTGGACCTTAGCTTTGCAGTGGACTGAGGCATCAAGTCATCTGGGGGACAAAATCAGGAACTCTGCACACCTCATTTCGTCCCTCCAATGGTGGCAATCACCAAAAAACCTACTCATAGGGTCACCTTTTCAGAAGCCACCATACCAGTCCACCCTGGCGACGGATGCATCCAAATTGGGTTGGGGAGCTCATCTGGACAATCTCTCCACTCAGGGTCTTTGGACTCAGCAGGAGGCTCAACTTCACATAAACCTGCTAGAACTCAGAGCCATCTTCAATGCTTTCAGAGTGTTCCAGAACTATCTCTGTTCCAAAACAGCTCTAGTCCAGACGGACAGTCAGGTTGCCATGTTCTATGTGAACAAACAGGGTGGAACAGGTTCTCAGGCGTTGTGCAACGAAGCCCTACACCTATGGTCCTTTGCCATACTCCTTCAGATACACCTACTAGCAGTGTATCTCCCTGGCAAGCAGAATCTCCTGGCAGACAAACTCAGCCAAGTACCTCTGCCACACGAATGGTTTCTCCATTCAGAGCAAATTGGTCGAATCTTTCAAATCTGGAGAACCCCAGATATAGATCAGTTTGCAAGTCCTCAGAATGCCAATCTTCCCCACTTCTGTTCCAGAATTCCTGCTCGGAACAGTCAGGAGATGGATGCTTTCTACCTCCATTGGGGTCAGGACTTTCCTAAATGCCTACCCACCCATTCCCCTCATTCCCAAGACTCTGTTCAAGCTTCAGAGAGACAGGGGCTATATGATCCTCCTAGTCCCACGTTGGCCATGACAGATGTGGTATCCACTGCTTCTGTGTCTCTCTCAAGCCAAACCTCTGGAGTTGGGATGTGCTCCAGATCTTCTATCCCAGGAGAACAGGATGCTTCTGCACCTGAATCCTCAGTCTTTGCAACTGATGGCATTCTGGTGAGAGCTTAGAACTCCAGGATGTCAACCTCTCTCAACAGGTTAAATATATCCTTCTGGCCTCTAGGAAACCTTCCACAAGGCGTGCATATGCTTTTAAATGGAGAAGGTTCTCAATTTGGTATTCAAAAAAGGATCTTAATCCTTTTTCTGTTCTAGTAGAGGCGTTACTTGAGTATCTCCTCCACCTTTCATCCTCTGGACTTAAAACTAATTCAGTAAGCGTTCACCTCAGTGCTATCGTGGCTTTTCACATGCCCTGTGATGGACAACCTATCTCCTCTCAGCCGCTTGTAGTGCGTTTTATGAGAGATCTACTCTTAACTAAGCCTCCCATTAAGCCACCACCTGTGGCATGGGATCTCAATCTTGGACAGCTCATGAAGCCGCCCTTCCAAACCCCTAGCCACTACATCCCTGAAGTTTCTTTCTTGGAAAGTCATCTTCCTAATTGCCCTCACTTCTGCAAGATGCATCAGTGAGCTCCAATCTTTAGCGGCTGACCCGCCTTATACGCGGTTCCACCGTGATAAGGTAGTCCTTAGGACTCATCTCCACTTTATGCCGAAGGTGGTTTCGCCTTTTCATTTGAACCAGTTGGTTTACCTGCCTGTTTTCTTCCCTAGGCCTCATGCCTCTAGTGCCAAAAGGAATCTACATACTCTGTATTGCAAGCGTGCTTTGGCCTTTTATCTTCAGAGAACTAGGCAGCACAGAAAGGCTTCACAGCTTTTTGTTGCCTTTGATTCCAGTCACCTCGGTCTACCAGTTTCTAGAGAACACTCTCCAAGTGGATTGCAGACTGTATCTCTTTTACCTATGAGAGTAAAGGGCTTTCTCGCGAAGGTTATGTCACAGCACACAATGTGCGAGCAATGGCTGCCTCTGTGGCAAATCTAGGCTTGGTAGCGATTGATGAAATCTGCAAAGCAGCAACCTGGTCCTCTGTCCACACCTTTGCGGACAATTATTGCTTGGACAAGGACTCCCATCGGGATGCCTCGTTTGGCCAGGCTGTTCTCAAGCATCTCTTTCAGACTTAAAACAACTCCCCCCCCCCCCCCTTCTCAGGTTTCGAAACCAGAGATCCTTGGGAGGAAACATGTCTCACTTCAACCTGGGTTTCACTGCTCTCTCTGGGGTCATCTCCCTCGCATCTCCAAGCTAGGGAGCCCTATATGTGAGGACTACATTCCTGCTTGTTCCTGGAGATAGCATAGTTACTCATCTGTAATAGGTGATCCCCGGGAACAGCAGGAAGTGAGTCTTCACAACCCTCCCTCCTCCCCTAGGAGTTGTATCTCTCTTTCTCTCCTTTTATCTCAGCTACAAACCCAACTGAGGAGGGAGAGCTGGAAAGGCGAGAAGGCAGCAGGGCAGGCGCAGTGCGATGCTCCCAAAGGCTTTCCTATAGGATGCTGGGGAGCGTTCCCACGCGGGCTCCGTCAGTGTGACGTCACCCATATGTGAAGACTCAATTCCTGCTGTTCCTGGAGATCACCTGTTACAGGTGAGTAACTACGCTTTATAGAAAGAGTTGTAGATGTGTGGATTAGTCTCCCAGTGGAGATGATAGAGACAGTATTTTAATTCAAGAAAGCTCTAAAGGGAAAAAGAAGACTATTGTAGTTGATGTTCAAGGACAGACTAGTTAGGCCATGTGGTCTTTTACTGCTGTCATATTCCTATGTTTCTGAGGCTGCAGCCACTGCAATAGAATCTCCCGCTGCTCCCTCTTTCCCCTCAGTCTACCACCTGAGATTTCACTAGCAACTCTGACCGTCCAGCTTTCTCAGTGCTATGAGAATAGCCTGCCCACAGAAAATAAGCTCCCCTCTATCTCTCTATGTCCCGTCTTCCTTGGAAGTACCATCCTGAGTTGTAAATAATTCTCTTTCACAAACCCTCACCCTCCTTGAGAGTATTATGAGCTCCTTTCTCATTCTGTGGTGGAAGGAACAGCTAGGTGGAAAGAGAAAGGCATATCCTGCTGTCAAAAAATTGGAAACGCTAGCTGGTGAGCAGTCACAGGAAGTTGAGGGAGGGGAGTAGGGAGCCCAAAGGGAAGGAGAAGGGGAAAGAACATGAAGGGGAAGAAGAAGTGGGGAGGGATCATAAGGGGAAGAGTGAGAAAAGGTGAGGGGGAACTGTGTGCCCCACATATACTTTGGCCCCCCACACACACATGCTCTCAATTCCCCTTACACAAACATGTCACATGTGTTTCCAAAGTAATATATTTATTGTTGAAGGTAATTTCTGGAGTGCCCTTGGAAGACCAGTCCAGACTCTAGGGTTAAGTCTCCCAATCAGCAGATGTGAGACAGAGAAAATACCAGAAGAGTTCAGTGACAGCATCAGTGCCACCTTCTCCAGTACAGCTAGGGGGCCTCTTCAGTAATTTGTCTCAGCAGATGGTGATTGCTTTTTTGCTTAGCTCTGACACATCTCAGCTATTTGGTAGTACCTGGGGGTATGAGGCCTCCTGCTAGTGACTGCTGCTCAGGGGGGGGGGGGACAACATCTGATCACGAGGGTCAGTTCCGTTGTCCAGGAACATAAGAACATAAGATATGCCATACTGGGACAGACCAAAGTCCATCAAGCCCAGTATCCTGTTTCCAACAGTGGCCAATCTAGGTCATACGTACCTAGCAGTTTCCCCAAAAGACACAGGTTCCGCAATGCTTGTACTGGGTCAAACATTGATATCCTGGGTCCCTTCTTAATAATGGTTTATGGACCTTTCCTCCAGGAACTTGTCCAAACCTTTTTTAAACCCAGCTACACTAACAGCCTTTACTACATCCTCCGGAACAAATTCCAGAGTTTGATTACACGTTGAGTGAAAAAATATTTTCTTTTATTAGTCTTAAATAGTTTACCCTGTAGCGGAAAGCCGCTAAATGGGTGTCTATACCTAGGGTCTTGGTCTTTTATTATTTTTCAGTATACAAAAAGAAAAAAAAAGGCCTAGACTACAGCTGAAGCAGGCATTGAATTCTCATGTAGCGTTCTTTCCTCTCCCCCTCCCTCACTATCCCCTGAAGGCTTGAGGTCGGGGTTGCAGTGCAGTGCTCTGCGCCGGAGTTCAGCTGGTAACTGAGTAATTGGGGTGCAGGCCCTGCAGCGTGCAGCCATTGTGATCACCAGGGCACTTCCCCTTCTCAGCTCTAGAGTCTTTCCTCCTGCTGTGACTGAATCTAGGGCACCGGACTTCCCACGCACTCCTCGCAACCACGGCTAACGCTCAGGCCTACTTCCTGTTGTTTTCTCAACTCTGGCAACTGACGAGTGCACACATGCCCGACAAAGCACCATGCTGCTTAGGCTGTGGAAAGCGGCACAGGGGGCTGGTTCAGCGCATATGCACGACATGTGTGGCGGATCCAGGCCAGATGTCAGAAACTGGGGAGGAGTGGTCTAGTGGTTAGGACAAGGTACTTCAGGCCGGGGGGACAGCAATCTCAGGCCAGAGGGACTGGGACTTCTAGTCCTACAGGCACTCCTTGTGGTCTTGGGCAAGCCACTTAACCCTCCATTGCCCATGTTCCCTGTAAGTATTAGCGTATGTGTCTCATATCCCCTCGTGTTAAATGTATCCCCCAATTGACCGCTTTGACCCGGTGAAAAGCGGGATATAAATACAGCTAAATAAATAAACTGCTTCCTCCGACTATCGGCCCACCAGGATAGCGCAGGCCAGCAAGGTTATAGCTCAGCTGGCCTCCCCGGCCCCCATGCACCGCCAAGCATCTCGGTAACCTCAGGAGTGGAGGATGACTGGGCTCCACAAGCACTTCTTCCACAGGGGGCAGATCATCCAGATGGTGGCTCTGGGGAGACACCAGCACCTGGGGGAGATGCAGCAGAGTTTGCTGTGTTTTTTCACCAGGTGTGGGAGCTCTGGAAGAGCACGTGGATGTGCGGATCCTCCCTGTGGACAGACTTTGGCGCCAGAGCCCCTCTATGAAGGGACTCTGGCGTTGGCACAGCATCAAGGAAACAGAAGCTTGATGATAGCGCCTCAGTGGGGGAGTAAGCGCAGACGCAAGATGCTTTCTTGGGCATTTGGGAACACTGATTTCTCTGAGGAGTACCAGACTAGTGACCTTGATTCCTTCTCAGCATCTTTATCGTCTCGAGGAGGGCAAATTTTCGCAAACCGAGGAAGAAGACTTCTCCCACATCATTCACGTGTTTTGCAAGGAAGAGCTTGCAACCCTCATTAGTCAGGTTATAGCTGAACTCAAGACCCCAGAGCCAGACCAGCCTGCACATCAGTCTAGGTCAGATCCCATCTTTCGGGGAGTGCAGGCACCTAACCAGGCCTTCCCATTCCCACTGGAGCTACAACAGTTCGTCTCGGAGGAGTGGTAGGCGCCCGATGCTTGGGCAGAATTTATGCCTGGTCCCAACAGGGTCTGCAGCGCTGGTTGCATTATTCAAAAGTGAACTCCTTGGTCATAGCAGTGACGAAAAAGACCACTATCCTGGTGAAAAGGGACGCTGCCCTCCATGACCCTCAAGATTGCAAGGTGGAAAACCTCTTGAAGACGGCCTTTTCTGCAGCTTCCCTGTGGCCTGCGGTGGTCTAGCAGCATGTGCCTTGCTACGCTGGCTACAACTGCTGCCCGAAGACAATGATGCTGCCTGCCTGGAGTCGGTGTCTGCCTTTCTGGCAGACTATTTCTACGACTTCCTTCGGTTGACTGTATGGGCGGTGGCGGCCCCTAAAGTATCATGCCGGTGACTCTAGCTTCAAAACTGGTCGGCAGATGTGGCCTCCAAGACACGTCTTGCCAGTCTGTCCTTCAGAGGTGGCCGCCTCTTCGGGGAGGACTTAAAGAAGCTGGTGAAGGATCTCAGCAAGGTCAAGCCACAGCGTCTTCCTGAGGGTCAAGCCCAAGGCATCATCTAAGTGGCTTACATCCTCCAGCTTCACTCCTTTGTCCTTCGCATATTGCGACTCGCACTGGTATCGCCCCACCTGCCACTCTTCCTTGTATCAGCCTTCAGGGAACCAGGGGCAGTCCTTTCGCAGAGCATGGCGTATTCAAGGGGCGGGCCACCACTCAAAGCAGGTGTCTGGGCCCTCCTCTCGCTCCTCCCACTGACAGGCAACGAGCCCATTCTGGCGTGCCGCATATTGGCAGGCGCCTTCGCTGGTTTCATCAGGAATGGGCTTTCATTACGTCGGACGCCTGGGTGCTGCAGGTCGTCCAGTTTGGTTATGCTCTCAACCTCGCTTGGCCCATCCCGGGCACCTTTATGTTTTCTCTGTATGGATCCCAGGTCAAGCAGGATGCAGTGCACAGCACAGTCCAGTGGCGGCTTCTCCTTCACGCCCAGGTGCCTGTCCCACCCGCAGAACACGGCTAGGCCAGTACTCCATCTACTTTGTGGTACCCAAGAAGGACGGCTCCTTCCATCTGATTCTCGACCTCCATGGCATGAACAAGTTTTTGCACATCCCCTGCTTCCGCATCGAGACACTGTGGTCAGTCATCCAGGCCGTCAGGTCTGGGGAGTTCCTCACTACAATGGATCTCATGGAAGCTTATCTGCTTATTCCCATTCATGCAGACAATCAGCGCATCCTGCGGTTTGCCATACTGGGTCAGCATTTTCAGGTTTGTGCCCTAACCTTCAGGCTGGCGACCGCGCCATGCACCTTCTCCAAGCTCATGGTCGTCATGGCAGCAGCGCTTCAATGCGAGGACATCTCTGTACCATCCATACCTGGATGATTGGCTCATCCGTGCCCTGACATGTGTGGAAGTGGAGTGCTCCATTCAGCAAGTCCTGCAGCTGCGTAGTCAATTACAGCAAAAGTTGCCTGGAGCCATCCCAGTGCTTGCAGTTTCTCTGGGCCTGCTTTGACACCCACAGGACCACCATGGCTCTCACGGAGAAGCAGTGGCGCAAATTTCACAGCCAGCTCTTTGCATTCCTGCAGCGCCCAGCACCACAGGCTTGGGACTATCGGCAGCTACTGGGGGTGATGGCGGCCAACCTGGATGTGGTACCCTGTGCCAGGGTGCATATGCGTCCCCTATAGTGCGCACTTCTAGGGCACTGGTCTCCTCTCTCAGAGGATTATGACTAGCAACTGTGCCCCTACCTCATGCGATCTGTGGCAGACTCCGCTGGTGGGCGGTGCACACGAACATCCTAGGGGGGATGCTGCTAGACCAGCCACAGTGGGTGATAGTGACCAACACCAGTCTCCCTGGCTGGGGAGCCCACTGCCTCCATCACTCTGCACAGGGGTCTTGGTCACCCAGGGAGGCGCGCTAGCCCATCAACCGCTTTGAAGCTAGGGCCATACAGTTGGGCCTGCGTCACTTCCAGTAGCTCCTCCATGGTAGGGCGGTGCGCATGAAGTTGTACAGCACGATGGTGGTGGCCAAAGTCAATCACCATGGCAGCACAGGGTGGCATGCGAAATGCAGTTCCTGTTTTTATGGGCCGAACGACATCTGCAAGCTCTCTCAGCACAACATATTGTGGGCAAGGACAATGTTCAGGCCATTTTCCTCAGCTGCAATCGCCTCATCCCCAGCGAGTGGAATCTTTCCCCATGGGCCTTCAACAGCATTGTCCGGCATTGGGGCTGTCCGTTTCTGGACCTCATGGCAACCCTGTTGAATGTGAAGGTCCCGGATTTCTTCTCCAGGCGAAATTGACACAGGGCGTTGACGTCTTAGTTTAGCCATGGCTGCTGGGGCCTCTGCTCTCCATTTTCCCACCATGGCTGATGATACCCAGAGTGATTCGCTGGCTGGAACGCCACCCTCATCAGATGGTGCTGGTGACACCCGAATGTCCTCAGTGGCCTTGGTATGCGGACCTCATCCAGCTGCAGGTTGGCCAGTCATTTCCCCTCAGCCACGGAGGAGGTTATTGCACCAGGGACTCATCCTGCTGGACGACCTGGGTCCCTTCTTGCTTACGACCTGGCTCTTGCGGGGAAGTGATGAAGGCGCAAAGTGTCCTTACCAGTGGAGGTGATAACATTGCTCGAGGCACATCTCCACTCTACCTCACTAGTCTATACCCGCTTCAGGCGCCTCTTTGAGCGTTGGTGCCATCACTTCTCCCTGTCTCCGTGGCTCGCCCACCTTCCGGCCATACTTGCCTTCCTACAGGAGGGGTTCCAGAAGGGCCTGGCCTGTAACTCTCTCCAGATGCAGGTTGCAGCCCTATTGGCCTTCTGCGGGCCCGTGCAAGGCTGATCATTGGCATCCCATTGGGATGTCAGTTGCTTTCTCAAGGGCGTGCATGCCTTGTGACCTCCAGTCATAGTGGTGGTCCCGCCTTGGCAGCTGCTCATTGTTTTATGGGCGTTGGGCCAACCTTCCTTCAAGCTATTACAATGAGCTTTGCTTAAGGATGTCACCTTGAAAATGATTTTTCTGGGGGCCATTACCTCCGCTCGTCAGATTTCTGAGCTGCAATCTCTTTCTTATCGAGACCTGTTCTTAGCGGTTCAGCCGGAAGGAGTTTCCTTTCGGCCAGTGCCTTCCTTTCTGCCTAAGGTCTTGACCCTATTCCATGTGAATCAAGAGATTTTCTTACCGACCTTTCGGCTCTTGGATCATCTCCTCTTTCTTTTTGCAGGGCCCCATAAGTGGCATGCAGCTGCCAGGGTCACCTTGAGCTGCTGGATTAAGGAGGCCATTTCCTCGGCTCATCACCTCACTGGGCAGCCGGTGCCTCCCAGGTTGAGAGCACATTCCACCCGGGTTCAGGCGATGTCTTGGGCGGAAGACTCTGTGGTTTCACCTTTGGACATCTGTAGGGCGGCCACGTGGTTCTCCTTGTCCACCTTTGTGTGGCATTATCACTTGGATGTGCAAGGGTGTGATACTGGCTGGTTCGGCACACAGATGCTCACAGCTGTGATGTCAATCCACCCAATGGGGGAGTAGCTTGGGCACTGCCCTATAGTCTGGACTGGTCTAGCAGGGGCGCTCTGGAAGGGGAAATTTTACTTACCATTAATTTCCTTTCTTGGAGCACTGCTAGACTAATGTAGAACCCCCCCCCCCCCCCTCCGTGGGAACTTTGCCAGTGGCTCCCTGCAGTCTGGTCAGGCTCTCTGTTTCTATATAGTTCCCTTAAAAGAGAATTGGCACTGGGGATAGGGGCCCCTTTGTTGGACTTCCTCTGCTTGTTACTGAAGAGGCCCCCTAGCTGTACTGGGGAAAGTGGCACTGGTGATGTCACTAAACTGTTCTGGTATTTTCTCTGTCTCACATCTGCTGGTTGGGGGACAACCCTATAGTCTGGACTGGTCTACATTGCTCCAGGAAAGGAAATTAACAGTAAGTAAAATTTCCCCATAACAGGAGGAGATAATCAACCACTCTATCCATCTTACTGGGCAGACTAGTTGGACCATACTGGTATTTAACTGCCATTATATATGATGTTGCTATTTACAAAATAGTAATAACAGTAAAATAAACTAAATTGAGAAATATGCACTTGCAATATGATACAATAGCGTGTTTCTCCCATTTGCAGAATCAAACATGTAGGGGATTCATATGTGTGTCTCATAGGACGTTTTGGGAATGTGTGTATGTGAGATGGGGTGTGTTGGGGGCTGCATGTGTGTGTCAAGAGGTGCATGTGTGTGACTCATGGGGTGTTTGCGCGTTTGTGTGTCGGGGCTGGGGCTGTGTGTGCACGTGTGTTTCATGAGGAGTGTCGGGGAGCTACATGGGTGTGTGTTTGTCTCTCTTTCTCATGACACCTCCCTCCCTCATCAGTTTTCTCTCTCATATATGACCCAATTGCACAGATTGTGTCGGTAGTCCCTAGAGAGATACCCCCTCCTCTTTAAGATGCAAGGGATGCTACTGATCTTAAACCCAATTGCTGGCTGCAGTATAAGTGGAAATTAGAAAGAGAATAGTTTCCTAAAATAATATTCTTAGTAAAGTACTATAACGTTAACAGTGAATACCAAACTGATTGTCAACACTTCTCAAGTGATACATTTTTCTCCAGGATCAAGCAGGAAGTCAGTCCTCACATATTGGTGACGTCAGCGCCGACGGAGCCCTCATGCAGAGCATTTCCCCAGCTTTCAAAGAAAGCCTTTGGGAATTGCAGCGCGCATGCGCAGTCCCCTTCCCGCCCAAGGGTGCCATCTTGCTCAGTCTTCTTTTTTCCGCGGAGCCTGACGGACGTAGTTCGTTTTTCCCCAAGGAAAAAGTTGATTTCCCTATTTTTTCTCTTTTTTCTTCGGTTCGAGGCCAGATCCTTTTCCCGCCTTGGACCGATACGCCGGTATCGAGTCCAATCTCTCTTTTTCGGTTTTTGTCCTTTGTGACTAGCGTTCGCGCCATTTTTCTTTTTTCCCTGGCAGCCCGGTCTTTTGACCTCGCAGGGGCCCTTTTTCCCCTGATGGCTACCAGCGGGTTTAAAAAGTGTGATCGGTGTAAGAAACTTATGTCTCTTACCGACACACATGACTGCTGCCTCCGCTGCCTCGGACCCGATCATGACCCGATGATCTGTGGTCCGTGTGGCAAAATGTCCTCGAAGGCGTTGAGGAGTCGGCAGCACCAAACATCCTCGTATCGAGATGGAGTCTCCTGGACACGTAAGTGCTGTAGTCCTCGTGGACTCTCCTCCAGGGGAGCCGACGTCGGGCCCGACGCTGTCGGGGCCCGAGTCGGGGGCTGCTGGGTCTCCTGAGCTCGGACTCAGGTTGACGGCCTTGGAGAGCAGCATTGCTGCCTTCATGAAACAGCAGCGGGCATTGATCGCCGGTCTCACCGGTGCATCTGCCCTGACCACCGGGACCTCGATGTCCAAGTCTACCCCGGAGGCCGAGCCGATCCTCGAGTCCATGGGGCTCGAGTCGGTCCTCGGCCACGGTCTCCCTCGGCCTCCCATTCGGGACCGAGGTTGTCGACGCCGGTACCCTCGGCGTCGGGGCGGATGGCATCGGTGCCCGCCCGACCGGAGCCGCTCGATTCCTCCTCCGAGGAGTCGGGCTGGGAGATGGAGGTCGAAGAGTCACCCGATACTTATCGGACTCGGTGTGTCCCATCGCCGGAGTCCGAACCTCGGAGACGATCCCCACCGGAGGATACCCAGTTCTCGGACTTTGTGCGGGATATGGCCAAGGCCTTGGCCTTCCCCGCAGATCCCGAGGAGGAGCCGAGGAGCTCGAGGCCCTCCAGTATGACTCTCCCCCGAAGGAGGCCTTTACTGTTCCGGTTCCTCCGATGCTGGAGCGGCTGCTCTTCGGCATGTGGGAGACCCCGGCCTCGACGCCGGTGTTAAGCAAGCGGGTCGATTCCATCTATCGAGTCCACAAGAGCCCCGGGTTCCAAAAGGCACAATTACCGCACCATTCCATGGTTGTGGAATCGGCCATGCATCGACTGAAAAGTCAGAAGATGCACTCCTTGGTGCCTCCCAGCCGGGAGGCCCGGAACCTGGATGCCCTAGGTAAAAAGTGCTTCCAGGGCTCTATGCTTGCTTGCCGTGTCCAGACCTACCAGCTGTACATGGGCATGTACCTCCGAGACCTGGCAAAGGAGATTGCCGGATTCTCTGCTGGTTTCTCTGAGGAACCTTTGCAGAGGTTCCAGGCCTTGTCCACTGGTATTCGAGAGTGCTCGAAGTTTATCTCTCGAGCAGCCTACGATGGCTTCGAGGCTTCGGCCCGAGTAGCCGGGGCTGGCATCGGTGCCCGCCGACAGGCTTGGCTACAGTCATCCGACCTCGAGCCATGGGTGCAGGACAAGTTGGTCGATGTCCCCTGCCGGGGTGAAAACCTCTTTGGCAAGCCCATGGCTGAAAAGGCTGCAGAACTCGAGACCGAGACTGACCAGAACTAGGCTGTCCAGAAAAACCTCTGCCCCTTCTCAGAAGAAGAAGGGCTCGGGGAAAAAGGCCTTTTACCCGAGGAAGTCATCTGCCTATAAACCATACCCTCATTATCAGGCCTCTGCAGCTCCCCAACAGGGTCAGCAGGCCAAGGGGCAGGGTCATGGGCCCCGTAGGCAGAAGGCCCCCAAGCCACCAACACCAGCCCCTGCTCAGCAGGGTGGGGGTTTTTGACTCAGCCAGCATAGCCTCTTCTCCTCACCTGGCTCACATCAGCACAGGAGGCCGGCTGGCCCACTTTGCCCACAGGTGGTCAGCCGCCACATCAGATACCTGGGTACTCCATATAGTCCAAAAGGGCTATCTTCTCCATTTTCACCAGGTACCTCCCTCCTATTTTCCAAGACCCCCTCTGCACAGGGACCTACTCCTTCAGGAGTTAGCAAGTCTGCTAAAGGACCAGGTTGTAGAACCGGTGCCCCACCACCTGAGAGGTCACGGCTTTTATTCCAGGTACTTTCTGGTACCAAAAAGAACAGGAGGCCTCAGACCCATCCTAGACTTGTGCAACCTCAACAAGTTCCTGGAGAGGGAAAAGTTCAAGATGCTTACCCTTGGAATCCTGCTGCCCTACTTCCAGCAGGGAGATTGGCTATGCTCCTTAGATCTAAAGGATGCTTATACTCACATCCTTATTCATCCAGACCACAGACAGTATCTCAGATTTGTTGTGGGGGGAATCCACTACCAGTACAGAGTACTTCCCTTTGGCCTAGCCTCCGCTCCCATGGTGTTCACCAAATGCCTGGCAGTGGTGGCGGCCTACCTGAGGCTTCAAGGTCTTTCTGTGTTTCCATACCTGGACGACTGGCTCATAAGAGGCCAGTCTTCCCAGGAGGTCAGTCAGGCCACCCTTCGCACTGTGGCTCTGCTTCAGCACTTTGGGTTTGTCATAAACTTCGCAAAGTCCACTTTGCTCCCGTCCCAGAACTTGGAATTCATAGGAGCAAGTCTAGACACTCTTCAGGCGAGGGCTTTTCTGCCAGTGGACAGGGCCCTCCGGTTGATGGATGTAGCCAGGCAGTTTCACAGCAATTCCCTGGTCTCCGCCAGGCAATTCCTGAGACTTCTAGGCCATAAGGCTTCCACGGTTCATGTCACCCCCAATGCCCACCTGCACATGCGACCTGCTCAGTGGAGCCTTCGAACTCAGTGGCATCAGGCCACAGGGAGCCTTGCAGACTCGGTGAGTGTATTCACCCTGCTCGTCTCCTCTCTACAGTGGTGGCTTTATTTATTTATTTATTTAGCTGCATTTATATCCCGCTTTTCACCGGGTCAAAGCAGTTAGGGGATACATTTAACACGAGGGGATATGACACACATACACTAATACTTACAGGGAACATGAGCAATGGAGGGTTAAGTGGCTTGCTCAAGACCACAAGGAGCACCTGTGGGACTAGAAACCCCAGTCCTTCCGGCCCAAGGTTGCTGTCCTCTAGTAGGATTTGAACCACCTACCTTCCGGCCTGTGGTACCTTGCCCCAACCACTAGGCTACGCCTCCCTCCATCTTCATCTTCCGAATCTGGTACTCGGAGTGGATTTTCAATCCCCTCTGCATTCTCGAGTGCTGACGACAGATGCTTCTCTTCTCGGTTGGGGAGCACATTGCCAAGGGACATGTACTCAGGGTCTCTGGACTCCTTGGGAGACTGCTCAGCAGATAAACTTCCTAGAGCTACGGGCGATACGCCTAGCTCTGAGAGCCTTCTCCCACCTCACGTCGCACCAGTCTGTACTGGTCCAGATGGACAATCAAGTTGCCATGTTCTACATGAACAAACAGGGAGGCACAGGCTCCTTCCTTCTCTGTCAGGAGGCACAACGGCTCTGCTCTTGGGCCGTCAATCACGGAATCCTCTTCAAGGCTGTCTACCTTCCCGGTCAGGAAAATTGCCTGGCGGACAGGCTGAGCAGGATCCTGCAACCACACGAATGGAGATTGAATCCCTTCGTGGCTCAGCGGATCTTTCTCAAGTGGAGTCTCCCCACCATGGATCTCTTCACCAGTCCTCTGAACCGGCAACTCCCGAGATTCTGTTCCCGACAACCGCATCCTCTCAGAGTAGCAGAGGATGCCTTTCTGATTCCATGGTCCCAAGGCCCGCTATATGCATTTCCTCCCACGCCACTGGTGTCTCGGACACTGTTCAAAGTCCTCAAGGACAGAGCCTCAATGATTCTGATAGCCCCCAGGTGGCCGAGGCAGCCGTGGTTCCCACTCCTGTTGCAACTGGCGGTGGACACTCCCCTGCCTCTGGGACTTCAACACGATCTCCTGTCTCAGGACCAGGGGTCTCTCGTGCACCCCAACCTCCAGTCCCTTCATCTGATGGCTTGGCTGCTGAAAGGGTAGTCCTGGCTCCCCTACTCCTGCCTAGAGAGGTGGAAGACATTGTCTTAGCCTCTAGTCGGCAATCCACCAGGAAATCCTACGCTCTTAAGTGGCGTAGATTCTCCACATGGTGTGCTCAACACAGCGAGAATCCCTTCTCGTGCTTGGTGGCGGTAGTATTGCAATATTTGCTTTACCTCTCCAATCTAGGCCTTAAGTCCAACTCTGTCAGGGTTCACCTCAGTGCCCTCTCAGCGCACCACTCGCCAGTGGATGGGAGGCCTCTTTCCAACCACCCTTTGGTGGCTCGTTTTCTCAGAGGCCTCCTCCTGCTTAAGCCTCCTTTGCGTCCACCAGCCCCTGAGTGGGATCTGAATGTGGTTTTACAGCGGCTTACTTGTCCGCCATTTGAACCTATGGCTACCTGCCCTCTCCGTTGTTTCTCCCGGAAAACCTTATTTCTGGTAGCTCTTAACTCTGCTCGGCGAGTGAGTGATCTTCAGGCCCTAGTGTCTGATCCCCCTTACACTAGGTTCTACAAGAATAGGGTAGTCTTACGGACTCACCCGAAGTTTCTTCCTAAGGTTGTCTCCCCTTTTCACCTCAATCAGGAGGTGGTTCTTCCGACCTTCTTTCCCAGGCCGCATGCCAACCGGACTGAGATGGTTCTGCATACCCTGGACTGTAGGAGGGCGTTGTCCTTCTAACTTGACCGTACGCGGGAGCATCGAAGGGCTGTTCAGCTCTTCGTTTCTTTTGACCCCAATATGTTGGGGCTCCCTGTCTCCAAGCGTACTTTGTCCATATGGGTCACTGACTGTGTCGCCTGGGCTTATGGGGCAGCCGGCCTCTCGTTGGAGGGTCGAGTCACGGTTCATCGTGTCAGGGTGAAGGCTCCGTCAGTGGCTTATCTCCACTCTGTTCCGTTGGCAGACATCTGCCGGGCCGCTACTTGGTCTTCAAGCCAGACTTTTGCGGCCCATTATTGCCTTGAGAGGGAGTCCCGCAAGGACAGTGCTTTCGGACAGGCAGTACTCCATAATCTCTTTGGGGTTTAGGCAACTCCTACCCTCCGGCCCTAGTGTTGGGCTACCGGTCGGGGGCGTTCTCAGAGAAGATTCCTTCCTTACGTGCTGACTAGCTAGAGGGAGCTCATTTTTTCGGCTTGAGGTCTCCGGTAGCCTTAAGCTGGGGAGTCCCATATGTAAGGACTGACTTCCTGCTTGGTCCTGGAGAAAGAGTAGTTACTCACCTGTAACGGGTGTTCTCCAGGAGCAGCAGGAATCAGTCCTCACAACCCTCCCTCCTCCCTTTGGAGTTGCAGTCATATGATTTATTTTGCTAATTTTTTGCTGTCTTTTAGCTATGTCATCAGACTGAGCAAGATGGCACCCTTGGGTGGGAAGGGGACCATGCATGCGCGCTGCAATTCCCAAAGGCTTTCTTTGAAAGCTGGGGAAATGCTCCGCACGAGGGCTCCGTCGGCGCCGACGTCACCCATATGTGAGGACTGATTCCTGCTGCTCCTGGAGAACACCTGTTACAGGTGAGTAACTACTCTATCTTGGTGTATCAATATTTCAGAAGTATAGCTCACTAAATAATGGTACTAATTATGTGGCTACTTAATATAATGTAAAGAAAAGTGCACACATTGTATATTATACTCAAGATGCATGTAAAATAAGCAAAGTGATGTATATAACGTGACACGAGGCACACATGCTCTTACTATACCCCAAGAAGGTTAAAAGATTTCATGGGGAATCATTGCTGAGACAAAGACTCTACATAGTTCTGTAAACATAGCTCTTGGGTGTCCATATGTCCTCTTACTATGTAGAACAAAGCCCATATCAATCAGACATGGTATACTGATGCAAGAAATTGAAAGACAGAGAACAACAAAAAGAAGAATAACATAGTTTATCACAATCAATTTGTAAAATGTTCCTATCACTGGAATCAAGGTTTTAGTCTGCAATCTGCATGTCCTTGTTAACAACAGAAAGTTCAACAGTATGTGAAGCCTTATAGTCCAGCAAATAATTCAAGTTCTGATGGAAGTCTATTTTATGTCCTCGGCACACATCCAAGATCTCAATCTCAGTCTCAGTTGGCAGAGGCTCAGGTTCCAGGTAGTATAAGGCTGCACCTTCAATCTAGACACTGGAGTTGTGGAGCACAACAATTAAACATGCATTCCATATCGTCCTGCTAGACCAGTCCAGACAACAAGAGAGTTGTGTTCCCTTACCAGCAGATTGACAAAGAACCAATCAAAACCCCAGTTCTCCAGGAGCAAGCAGGAAGTCAGTCCTCACATATAGGTGACATCAATGCCGGTGGAGCCCTGTGAGGAAGTATCTCCCCAGCTTTCAAAGAAAGCCTTTGGGAGACGCCACCATGCATGCGTGGTCCTCTTCCCGCCCAAGGGTACTATCTTGTTCAGTCTCCCTTTTTCTGCAGAGCTCTACAGATGTTCATCTTGTCCCCATGGAAAAAAGTTGATTTTTCTTGTACTTTTGTACCTTCTTCTAGCTTGCACCAGTCCCTTTCCTTCCTTCGAGCCCCGCTACTCCGGTATCAGGCCTTGAGACTCTTCTTAAGTTCTTTTCCATTCCAGTACATTCACGCCTTTTTCAACCGCTGGTCGCGTTGAAGGTCTTCATCCTTGCCTGGGGTCCTTTTTATTTGTTTATTTGTATCATCATTTGATATACCGCCTGGACTGGAGCATGAGGCGGTTTACAATAGCATAAAACAGCTGCAGAGAAAGAAAAGAAAGGAACGCCAATAAATTCAGGAAAGGTACAGTAAAGGACAGGAGAGAATAAATACAGAAAGAAAACACAAATAAAGACATGACCTAGACACTGCAGACAAAAGGCCGCAGACAATGCAAATAACTGGACTAGGCTAATGGGCACGGGTGGATGACCAGGAGGAAGTGTCAAAGGCCAGTTGATAGAGGTGCGTTTTTAGGGCTATTTTGAATTTAGGAAAGGAGAGTTCTGAACACAGTGAGAGGGGAAGAGAGTTCCAAAGAGCAGGGCCTAGGAAAAAGAAAGCAGCATGACGGGTTCATTCTAGATGGGCTTGGGAGACAGAGGGGAAGGCTAGGCGGTACATATGGAGGGCACACATGAGCCGGGGGGGGGTGGGGGGGGGATAGTGAAAGCGTATGAGGTCGGCCAGATAGCGAGGAGTGGAGGTATGGATTATTTTGTGGGTCATGATAAGAATCTTGTATTGAATTCTATAGTGAACCGGAAGCCAGTGAAGGCATGCCAGAAGAGGGGTGATATGGTCAAACCTGGAGGAGTGCATGAGGACATGTGCTGCCGTGTTCTGTAATAACTGTAGTCTGTAAAGCTGTGTTTGGGGAAGGCCTGCCAGAACAATATTGCAGTAGTCGATATGTGATATGACTAATGACAACAGGAGAGTAGAGAGGACTTCGGTAGAAAGAAAGGGGTGAATCAAGCAAATCTGACAAAGATGGAAGAAGCCGTGCCGGGAGATAGAAGAAATATGTTCATAGAAGGGACAGACTGGAGTCCAGAACAACTCCCAGATACCGAAAAGAAGAAACCAGAGGGATAGGAGTAGAGGCAATGATGGGCTAGTGAGGATGGGGGGGCATAAAAAGAGATCCAAAATGCCGCAGTAATGTTGTTTAAATAGCTGGAAGGAACACGGCTGCGTCATTTCCAGGCAGCAGGAAATCAGCTGATTGGCAAATTTGAAATGTCCAGGGAGGTACCTGCAGCAGAAAGATAGGAGCACAAACAACCATAGGAGGCAGCAACAGTGGCAATAACAGCACACAACAGCAGCAGCAGACAGGAGACAGTACAGGCAAGTGGGCAGCATTTTTGTCCCAATGGCCACCAGTTTCAAGAAATGTGATCGGTGTTCCAGGAATATGTCCCACACAGACACCCATGATTGTTGCCTCCGGTGTCTGGGCGCCGACCATGACCTGGAGGAATGTTCCCTTTGTAAGAAGATGTCTGCAAAGGACATCCAGAGCTGCCAGCTCAAGCAGGACAGCATCTTCCACAAGGAAGACTCGACCCCAGTAGCCTCGCGCTCGAAGGCCCCGCACGAACCATCGGAGTCGCGTAAGGTTCCCGCAGTTCTAGAGCGGGCTCGCAGACATTCTGAGCAATGCCCACAGAGTGAGAATGCAAGAAGAAAAAGAAGACCTCAAGGGTCTCATGCTGGGAGGCAGACAACCACGGAAAATCCCATGTGTGGTCCCTCAGCCCCTGACAGGCATCCGAGGAGTCTGAGCTGGAGTGTCCCCGAAAAATATCCAGGACTAATGTCAAGGTCTCCAGCGATGGATCCCAGTCTCCCGAGCCCTGTACCATCAAGGACCCCCTCTCCTCCTCGACACCCGACCCGCTCATCCCGGCGTTTGTGTCAATGGCTGTGTCCATCGCCTCCCAGCAAACATCGATGCCTGGCACCGCCGGTGCTCACCCTGAGACCACAGGGACCTTGATGTCATGCCATCTCCGAGAGCCAGACGCCTCGGGCCAATCCTCAGTGAGGGTCTTGTTCTCACTCCTGATCCTCAGGGGGGAGGTCCTCACAGGCCAGTGCCTCTGACTTCAGCCTTGCCGAAGCCTCAAGGCACCGGAGACCAGAACAGACAATGCTCTTGGAGCCCTCTAGTCTCACGTTTTCCTCGGACTACTCCTACTGGGAGTCTGATGTCGAGACATCTCCAGAGACTTGGGCCCACCAAAATCATCCCTTGGACTCATCTTCACCAGCCACGAGGCGCTGATCCCTGCCCGAGGATACTTCATTCCTCAAGTTTGTGAGGGATATGTCTCAGGCTCTCTCCTTTACTACTTAGTCGGAGGAGGACCCCCCATACAGAGGAACTCGACATCCTCCAGTATGAGTCACCGCCAAAGGAGACCCTGACAGTCCCCGTCCCCTCCATTCTCAGCTGGCTCCTTCTCAGGATGTGGGAAAACCTGGCATTGGTGCCAGTTGTCATCCGGTCCTGAATACAATGTACCGGGTCCAGCAAGCTTCCAGAAGGCGCAACTCCCCCACAACTCCATAGTGGTCGAGTTGGCTAAGTACCAGCAGAAGAGCCTGAAGACTCACTTGTTGGTGCCCCTGGGCAGGGAGTCCCATGCCTTCGACACCCTCTGGTGAAAATGCTACCAAGGCTCGATGCTGGCGTGCCGTATCCAAACTTACCAACTGATAATAGCGGAAGGGCTGTCAGGTAAGGTTTGCCTCTTTGCAGATGATACCAAAATCTGCAATAGAGTAGACACTTAGGAAGGTGTAGATAACATGAGGATTGATCTAGCTAAGCTTGAAGAATGATCTAGAATTTGGCAGCTGAGATTTAACGTTAAAAAATGCAAGGTCATCCATTTGGGCTGCAGCAATCCAAGGGAGTATTATAGTATAGGGGGTGAAGTACTTTTGTCCAATAAAGAAGAGCGGGACCTAGGCGTGGTTGTGTCTGATGATCTTAAAGTAGCTAAATGGGTAGAAAAGGCGACGGCAAAAGCTAAAGGATGCTTGGGTGCATAGGGAGAAGAATGGCCAGCAGAAGAAAGGAGGTGGTAGTGACTCTGTATAAGTCTTTGGTGCATCCTCATTTGGAGTATTGTGTGCAATTCTGGAGACCTCACCTTCAAAAGGATATAAACAGGCTTGAGTCAGTACAGGGGATGGCTACTAAAATGGTTAGTGGTCTTCATTATAAAGCATATGAGGACAGACATAAGGAACTTAATATGTACACCTTAGAGGAAAGGCAGGATAGAGGTGATATGACTGAGATGTTTAAATACCTCCGTGGCATAAATGCACAGGAGGAGAGCCTCTGTCAATTGAAAGCAAGCTCTGCTATGAGGAGACATGGGATGAGGGTGAAAGGGGATAGATTCAGGAGTGATATGCGGAAATATTTCTTTACGGAAAGAGTGGTGGATCCATGGAATAGTCTCCCAGTGGAGAGGTGGTAGAGATAAGGACAGTATCTGAATTCAAAGAAGCATGGGACAAACACAGAGGATCTCTAAAGGTAAAAAAGGGGACTGTTGTTGTGGTTGATATGGCTCCACGCCAACCACTCCCATGCAGGGGAAGCCCGGCCAGGGCCACCATAAACCAAAGGGCCTGAAAGCCCAGATGCTGGCTCCCCCACATCCCCTGAGGGGCAGGGGTTTTGATGCCAGTGACATAGCCCCTTGCCCTCTGGCGATACAGCAGCCAGTGGGGGGACACCTGTCCTGCTTCGTCCCGTCATGGGCGCTTATCACCTCAGACACCTGGGTCCTCCAGGTCATCTGGGAGGGCTATCGCCTCCACTTCAACAGGCTTCCACCCCCTTTCTCCCCGGCGGAGCCTCCTCGACTCCCCATACACCAGCTTCTGCTGCAGCGGGAATTGCATTCCCTCCTTGCCCAATGGGTAGTCAAGAAGGTCCCTCCCTGCCTTCAAGGTCGGGGCTTTTATTCCCAGTACTTCCTTGTCCCGAAAAAGACGGGGGGTCTGCGGCCCATCCTCGACCTCCGCAGGCTAAACCAGTTCTTGGTGCGGGAGAAATTCAACATGTCATCTCTTGGCGTGCTGCTGCCCTTCCTCAAAAAAGTAAAAAATGGTCAGTAACAGAGTGCTAAGATCAGAAAAATTCAGGAACACACTCAATTAGAACAACAGGTATATAGCTCATAGTTTTCTAATTACCACAATGTAATATCATGAACTAAGAAAGGAGAAGATCTCAGTATTCAACGGGCTCGGTGCATACCGTGACAACAAAAATCATCACAAGCACCTCCATCAATTTTGCCCAGGTAACATCAACGACGTTGTCCTATAAGTTCCCAATTGAACAATATTCAGCAGTTCAGCAGAAGAAGAGCTTTGTATAAACAAGCTTTGTATAATAATAGATCTTTATTATTGCAGGTTGGTAATAAAACTGCTCCAGATGTGGATGATCAGATTAATTTAATTTCAAAATATTCTCCGTTTAGTTCCCAAGTCCAGTGTATTATTAAGAAACATATAAAGGTGATTAATACTGTTCCTGGTCTTGAAAAGAGGGCAATTAGATGTGTCTGGAAGCGGCAGTGTAATCTGCAGGATTTGTTATGCCCTTCGGTGTTGCGCCCTCTTAGTGTTCAGAATTTAGGTCACAGTCCTTGTGGTAAATGTATAATTTGTGGCATCACGTTGGCAACCTCGCATTTTGAATATAAAGGAAAACTGTTTCACCTGAGGAAGCGCACATCATGCGATTCCTGCTTTGTGGTTTATGGGGTCTTTTGTCCCTGTGGATTGTTGTATATTGGGAAAACTAATAGATCACTTAAGAAATGGATCCTGGAACACAAAAGCAGGATTGCTTGTAAGGTTCTGGAGGCTCCGATTGTAGCCCATTGTCAGGACAAAGGTCACCAGTTTGCTGATTTGCGATGTTTTTGCCTTGATCAGATATTGGCAGGTCGTGCGGGTTGGACTCGTGAACATTTTTTGGTGATGTGTGAGAAAAGATGGATTTTTTCAGTCAGTACTGTTATTCCTGATGGACTTAATACCCAGATTGATTGGAGCAGTTGTATATGATGGTTGGAGGTGGAGTAGGCAAAAAGTTGTTGGGATAGTGGATTGTGGGCTTCTGATTGGCGTAGAGAAGGTTTAAAAGGTTTCTGTGTTGGGCGAGGAGACATGCGCACTGTTTTGAAGCTGACAGATGGGTTGTGCAGCTGGTTTGTGTGTGGCGTATCAGGGTTAAGGTAAGAGTGATAAAAGGGATTCTTTATTATAGGTAGGTTTTAGCAGTTAAGTTAATTTATGGGTAATGGTATGATCATGGTTTGTATTCTTTGTTTTTAGCATTGAATGTCCTCCTGAGGAAGCAAGATTATTTGATGTGTGGTGTTGAGGTTTGGAGAAACTGCAGGATAAGCATAATGTTTGCGAGCTAAGTGTACTCTTTGCTTGGTTCTCTTCTTCTGCTGAACTGCTGAATATTGTTGAATTGGGAAATTATAGGACAAGGTCATTGATGTGAACTGGGCAAAATTGATGGAGGTGCTTGTGGTGATTTTTGTTACGGTATGCACCGAGCCTGTTGAATACTGAGACCTTCTCCTTTCTTAGTTCATGATATTACATTGTGGTAATTAGAAAACTACGAGCTATATACCTGTTGTTCTAATTGAGTGTGTTCCTGAATTGTTCTGTGCTGCCCTTCCTCCAGCAGGGCGACTGGCTATGCTCCTAGGATCTAAAGGACGCTTACGCCCATATCTTGATCCACCCCCAACACAGGCCCTGTGCTCTCCCTGCATTTCAGGGTGCAGGGAGAGCACTTCCAGTAAAGAGTGCTCCCCTTTGGCCTTGCATCCGCCCCATGGGTCTTCACGAAGTGCCTCGTCGTGGCCGCCACTCACCTTCGGCACCGGGGCATGCCAGTGTTTCCCTACCTTGATGACTGGCTCGTTATGGACTCCTCCATCGAGGGGGCCTGGCAAGCGATGTTGCGCACTGTCCTCCTCTTGGAGAGCTTGGGGTTCTTGGTCAACTACTCAAAGTCTCACCTCAAGCCAGCACAGGCACTCAAGTTCATCGGGGAGCATGTCGATACTCAGCAGGCCATTGCCTTCTTGCCAGTGGATCTGGCAGCTCACTTCCAAAGCGCCCACCAGGTCACTGCTCGGTCCCGACCTTCGTTTGTCCCTGAACTGGTGGCAAAACCCACGCAACCTCCTGCGGGGATCGCCCTTCCAGGCCCCACAGCACGATATCGTACTGGCCATAGATGCTTCCCTGTTAGGGTGGGGAGCCCATTGCGGGTCTCTCTGCACGCAGGGGCAGTGGTCGCCTGTGGAGGCTCAGCAGTAGATAAACCTGCTCGAGCTCTGGGCCATCCGATGGGCCCTGAGGGCCTTCAAGGATGTCCTCAGTGGGAAGTCGGTTCTGGTGCAGACTGACAACCGGGTAGCGGTGTTCTACATCAACAAAGAGGGGGGCACATGGTCGTGCTCCCTTTGCAGGGAAGCAGTCCTCATCTGCTCTTTTGCCGTCCGATGGAGGATGTCCCTCAAGGCAACGTACCTCCCGGGTCAGGAGAATGGCCTGGCGGACAGGCCCAGCAGAATCCTTCACCCCAACGAGTGGCGCCTGGATCCCAGAGTGGCAGACTGGCTGTTTCTACGCTGGAGCACTCCAGTGATGGACCTCTTCGCCAGTCCCCTGAACACACAGCTCCTTCGCTTCTGCGGCACGGTGCCGCACCCAGGCAGGGAGAACCCCAATGTATTTTTCCTGGACTGGTCCTTCATTCTCCTTTATGCATTTCCTCATTTCCCCTTCATTGCGAGGACTCTGTTCAAGGTTCAACGGGACAGGGCATCGCTGATTCTCGTGGCCCCGGCAGCCTTGGTTCCCACTCCTGCTCCGGCTGTCGTCGGAGTCTCCAATTCCCCTGGGTTCTGCCTGGGACTTGCTGATGCAGGAGGAGGGTCGGGTACTACACCCATACCTACCCTCCCTATCCCTCACGGCCTGGCGTCTCAACAGTTTCCTATAGCCTCTCTGCCCTTCCGGAGGAGATCAAGGAAATCTTCCTTGCCTCGAGGAAGGGACTGCACTAGGCGAGCTTACGCCTTTAAGTGAAAACGCTTCTCCGTCTGGTGCTTGGAACACCAGATCGACCTCTTCTCGTGCCCGGTTTGGTGGGTTCTGCAGATACCTCCTCCACCTCTTGAGGGAAGGGCTGAAGTCGAATTCTGTTAGGGTTCATTTGAGCGACATATCATCTCCCTATCGAGGGAAAGCCGCTCTCAGGGCAACCACTAGTCTCCCGCTTCATGCGGGCCTTCTGTTATCCAAGCCGCCCATCCGTCCCCCTCTGACAGAATGGGACTTGAACGTGGTGCTCACATAGCTCACTCATCCACCCTTTGAGCCAATGGCGACGTGTTCGCTCCGGCACTTGTCCTGGAAGGTGGCTTTCCTGGTGGCACTGACCTCGGCTCACCGAGTCAGTGAGCTTCAGGCGCTCGTGGCTGGCACCCCTTACACCAGGTTTCATCGGAACATGGTGGTCCTCCGGACGCATCATAAGTTCTTACCCAAGATCGTGCCGGCCTTTCATCTCAACCCAAACAGTGCTCCCGAGGCCCCACGCCGATTAGGTGCTGGCAGCTCTCCACACCCTCAACTGCAAGCGGGCCCTCACCTTCTACTTGCAGCGTACCCAGACTCTCTGCAAGTCTGACAGACCTTTCGTGACCTATGATCCCAATAGGCAGGGGCAAGCAGTCACCAAGCTCACCCTCTCTGTTTGGGTGGCGGACTGCATCGCGTTCCCCCATGCGAAGGAAGGCATCCCTCTGGATCATCGAGTCACTGCACATAGGGTCCAAGCCAAAGCAGCCTCAGTGGCCTCGCTGCGTTCCGTGCCCCTGATGGACATCTGCCGGGCGGCAACTTGGTCTTCTATGGATACTTTCGCCGCCCACTACCTCCTGGAGAGGAAGTCCTGCCGGGACAGCGCCTTCGGCCAGGCTGTACTCCGCAATCTGTTCAGGGTATGAGCAACTCCTGCCCTCTGACCCTTCTACACGGCTACTGAGGACCCAAGGACTCGGGCTCCTTCGGGCTTCGGCTTCTGCTCAAGGCCTCATAGAGGCATTTTTTGGTTACAGGTTCGGTAGCCTATAGCTAGGTAGTCCTCACTGTGCCTCCACCTCTGATTCCTCCCTCCCTTCCTGCCCAAACCTTGGCTGAGTTCTTTCATGACAAAATTCACAAGATCACCCTCCAATTCCCCACCACCCTTACTCCCCCCCCCTTTTTCCCAGTTCTCCTCCCTCACTTCTGCTACCCTTTCTTCCTTCCCTATGGTCTCTGATGAAGAAACATCACTCCTTCTTTCTTCCTCTACTACCTGCTCGTCTGACCCCATCCCCTCCCACCTCCTTAGTTCCATCTCCTCCAGTATCGTCCCTTCCATCTCTCATATTATCAACCTATCGTTATCCACCGCAACTTTCCCTTCTGACTTCAAGCACGCTGTGGTCACACCCCTTCTCAAGAAATCCTCACTTGATACCACCTGTCCTTCTATCAACCCATCTCTCTCCTTCCCTTCATCTCTAAACTACTTGAGTGTGCAGTCTATCGCCGCTGTCTCGACTTCCTCTCCTCTCATGCTCTCCTGGATCCTTTACAATCTTCCTTCCCCTACATTCCACTGAAACAGCTCTTACCAATGTCACTAATGATTTGTTCCTGGCAAAATCCAAAGGCCTCTATTCTGTCCTCATCCTTCTTGATCTCTCTGCTGCTTTCGATATTGTTGACCACAACCACCACCTTATCACCCTGTCCTCACTAGGTTTCAAGGACTCTGTACTTTCTTGGTTCTCCTCCTACCTCTCCCATCGCTCTTTCAGCATGTGCTTTGGTGGCTCCTCCTCCTCTTCCACCCCATTACCTGTAGGTCTTCCTCGGGGTTCCGTTTTCTCTCTCTCTACACCCAGTCCCTTGGTGCCCTTATCTCTTCCCATGGCTTTCACTGTTATTTCTATGCTGACGACTCTCAAATCTACCTCTCTACGCCTGTTATCTCTCCAGAAATCCAGGCTAGGATCATGGTCTGCCTCTCTGACATTGCTAGCTGGATGTCCCTCCACCGCTTAAAATTGAACATGGCCAAGACTGAACTCCTTATCTTTCCCCCAAATCCCTCCCCTCCTTTTTCCCCTTTCTCTGTCTCTGTGGATAACTCTGTTATCCTTCCTGTCTCCTCAGTGCGTAACCTTGGTGTTATCTTTGACTCCTCTCTCTTTCTCTCTACATATCCAACTCATTGCTAAGTCATGCCGTTTCTTTCTCTACAATATCTGCAAAATTCGCCCCTTCCTCTCTGTTAACACTAATAAAATGATTGTCCACTCCTTAATCACATCCCGCCTTGATTACTGTAACCTTCTCCTTGCCGACCTCCCCACAAACCACCTCTTTGCCCTTCAGTCTATTCAACATTCTGCTGCTCATCTGATTTTCCGCCAGTCTCGTTTTTCCCACATCACTCCTCTCCTCATGTCACTTCATTGGCTCCCCATCCGTTTCTGTATCCAATTCAAGCTTCTCCTACTGACCTATAAATGTATTCACTCTTCTGCCCCCAGTACCTTTCGTCTCTTATCTCTCTTTACACTCCCTCTCGGTTACTTCGCTCTTCTAATAGTCTTCGTTTATCTATGCCTTTCACTCGTATTGCTAATTCTAGACTTCGCTCCTTTCACCTTGCTGCACCCTTCGCCTGGAACAGCCTTCCTGTCTCTGTGCGCCAGGCATCCTCCCTGGCCATCTTCAAGTCCAGGTTGAAATCCCACCTCTTCATTATTGCTTTTCATTCTTGACTCTTGTGTTGTGATATGACTATTTTATATATGCTGTGTTTGCTCTCTGTAACATTAGATTGTCCTCTTGATCTGTAATTTGTATTATGTAATTTTCTGTCTTGACTAGATTGTGAGCTCTGATGAGCAGGGACTGTCTCTCTTATTTGTGTGTACAGCGCTTTGTATGTTTGCAGCGCTTTATAAATGCTTAATAATAATAATAATAATAGTCCCATAAATGAGGACTGACTTCCTGCTTGTTCCTGGAGAAAGCATAGTTACTCACCTGTAACAGGTGTTCTCCAGGGACAGCAGGAATCAGTCCTCACTATCCTCATGCCTCCCCTGATGAGTTGCTGAATTTTTGTCCTTCCTTTGCCATCTGCTTGGTAGGGCTCCAGCTAAGGGACTTGACTGAGCAAGATGGCACCCTTGGGTGGGAAGAGGATCAGCATGCATGGTAGTAATCCCAAAAGCTTTCTTTGAAAGCTGGGGAATTGCTCCGCGCGGGCTCCATCAGTGCCGACGTCATCCATAAGTGAGGACTGATTCCTGCTGTCCCTGGAGAACAGCTGTTACAGGTGAGTAACTACGCTTTCTCCCTGGAAACTGGGATCCTCAGAGTCTGTCCTCAGATTTGCTTGCGTTGGCTCATGGCTGGGTCGTGTTTTCTACAGGTTCTCAATAGCCTGTAGCTAGGGAGTCCCATATGTGAGGACTGAATTCCTACTTGTTCCTGGAGAAAGTGTAGTTACTCATCTGTAACAGGTGCTCACCAGGAACAGCAGGAATCAGTCCTCACAACCCTCTCTCCTCCCCTTGGAGTTGCTATACATTTTGGCCATCTTCTTTGTCGGCTCTATGTCACCTGATTGAGCAAAATGGCACCCTTGGGCAGGAAGGGGGGACCATGCTTTCATGGTGGCATCTCCCAAAGGCTTTCTTTGAAAACTGGGGAGATGCCTCCGTGCAGGGCTCCGTCGGCATCGACATCAGCCATATGTGAGGACTGATTCCTGCTGTCCTTGGAGAACACCTGTTAAAGGTGAGTAACTACTCTGTTTCAATGGCATCACTACTGTGTTTCTATTTGCCTCAGCTGCCAGAGGTCTCTTCAGTATGTCTTTGTCTCCAGCAGAGATGGTGGATGGATTTTCTCTTCTCTGAAGAATTGAAAGGAAAAGATTGATAAAAACACTATTACAGACCACTTTGAGGGTGACTCTTTCACTTGAGCTCCCTTCCTCTTCCTCCTCCTTGTAGAAGCTCTTAGTGGAATCTGCCTGCCAGTCACCATAAATGCAGTGCTGTCAAGCCAGAGAAACTGTTTCAGGGGAGTAGAACTGAGCCTGGCATGGATCTTCTGAGTGGGAATCTCAGGGAGTGAGTACCAATGCTTGACCTCATCATTGTCCTTGTTGGGAGCTTCCGATTCCGTCTGTGTGGGATGCAATTCAAGGTGGCCTGTTGGTGGCTGTTGGTGCTGTGTAGGGATTATCTGCCATTTTTTGCACCTCTTTGCCAGCCTGCTAGTAGTGTTTTTAATATTGTACACCTGGCAGTCACACGGTCCTTATATGCGTTCCTCCGAAGCAGCTCTGCTGTGCATTCCTACCCTAGCACCTGTAATGTATGCTGCAATAATAGTGTGGTAAACATGCACCTTCCAGGTTGCCACAGTTTTAGCACCCAGTTTTGTGATACTTGCCTTAACTCTGTCTTCTTCCAGGAAATGTTGTTTGGCCTGTGGCAAGTAAGGTGCCTCTTTTCGAGCTTCAGGATTCTGCCCTTCTTGCATGGCTGCTTCTGAATTGTCCCTGGAGGGCCTATTCTCCTCTTTCAGCTGGGGGACGATATTAATCCAACCTTGCCTGCCTCAGGGCAAGAGATGGCAGATGACGCTACAGGTAAGGATATTCAGCTGACCGGAGGTTCCGGCGACTGTGCTGTGGGCCTCTCCCCGTCCTCTAGGGGATCGACGGTGACTATTCTCCCTAGTGTAGGAGGGGTATTTCCACAAAAAGAGCCTTTGAAGCCTAAATTGTCCTTCCTGGGATTCTTTTCCTTTTGCAGCAGACCTGGTCATTCTGTTGTGGAAGTTCAGACCCTTAGGCAGATCCTAACCAAAGGTGGAATCAATTCAGGGGAGACACCCAACACATCCACTAAATATTGCTTAAACATATCTCTAGGAGAAACAGAAATCAACTTTGGAAAATTAATTAATCTTAAATGAGCCCTAGATTTATTGTCCAACAGTTCCAACTTAGCTTGCACTGAAGAAAAGTTATTTTTAAACGCATCTGAATGTTCCTCCAAGTCAGCAACTTTACTCCAAACTTCTTCCACTGCGGGATGTAGTACTGCCACTTTCCATTCTAATTCTTCCACCTTGGCCTCCAAATTATTGATCCTCCGGGCCAACAACAAGACGTGAGGTACCAAAGTTTCTCCCAGGGAAACAATAGCCTGCCAGATAGACTCCAAAGTAAAGTTATCCGGCCACTGTAGTGGTCTGGGGATGGGATACCGGCTTCCATTTCCATTTCCACCGGCATCTCTTGAGCACACTGCACAGGAAAACCCTTCCCTGCGTGATCCTCCCCTTTCAGTGCCGACAATGTCAAAGGGTAGCGTTGCTCAACGGCAGCACCCACCAGCTCCAATGCCACCTCCTTTCCGGTCCCTCTCAAGCCAACAGCTTCCCCCTTCAACGAGGGAGAGCTGAGCTCCAGAAACCCCTCAGGGGGAGAGGCTGTCCATGGAGCACTTTCAGAGCAGGGCTCGCAGGGGAAAAGATGGAGCCGAAACAGCCGCCGAGTCATCTGACTCCGGAAAAGCTGCTAACCAGCGTTCTTCCCTTATTGCAGCCGGGTCTCGAGGAGCATGAACAACAAAAGCGTCCAAAGGACCCAAAGAAATTGGAGTAGAGGTATGAGAGGGCAGCGACCCTCCTCTACCCTTTTGCTTACGACCCATGAAGAAAAAATGTGCTCACTCCAGGTTCGGTTAACTCTGGGGGAGTTCAGGTACCAGGAGATGTTTTGAATGTAACAGACCTATTGGAAAATTCAGGCTATGAATCTCAGGTTCCTTCTACTTTATTAATTACCTTCGCTTTGCTCTTTGATAGAGAATGGTTATTAAAACTTTTTTTCCGGAAACGGAATCTCCTGTTTAGAGGGTTGCTGGTTCGTATACATCCGGACTTAGCAAGGGAAACCCAGAGACGTCGCAGGGATTTTCTCCTGCTTTGCCCTAGAGTTCTTTAGTTGGGGGGATTATTTTTCCTGTAACATCCTTGTAAATGTTTAGTGAAGTATCACTCCATTTCTTATATTTTTATGACCCCACCCAACTGACGGCTTTCATTAACGCTCAGTGTCTAGAGTCCTCTGTTGATTCCTCTCCTGGGCTCGCTTAATTTTCAGATGGCTGATGTATGGTCTGCTGTTTCTATTTCTTTTCATGTGGTGATATTATTTTGTGATGTCCCCTTCTACTTTCTGGGCTAGGGAGGGCAGACAATGTTTGTTCTATTATTACTTGTGTTATTATTGCTTAGTTTTTCTGTAAAAGAGAATTTCTGTTTTGTCTCCTCTTTTTCTTCAAGAATGTTCGTTTGAACTATCTTGATTTAATTTGTAAATATTTTCATAAATAAAAACAAAAACGGAAGTTCAGACCCTGTGGCCTCTAGTTTCCCCTGAGCACAGTCTCGTGAGGGGCAGGCCGAGAATGGAAACCCTGTTTAATTAATGGCTAAACATCCCCAGCAAAGGGCGCCCCTCTGGAGGGTAGGGATCTGCTGAGATCTGTCAGAGATTTGGACTGTGGCTTGGATTGAGATGTTTGATGTGGATGAAGAGGTATGCTTGCCTTCAGAGGAATGTGAGGAGGCTGATGCCTGGTCTGGAACTGGAGGCAATGATCCCAGAATCTTATCCACCTTGAGCTGAGCGGATGTTCCAGACATGGAACAGGAACCAAAGAGTCATCTACTCCTGCAAGGGGTGCAGAAATCCACTGCTGTCTTCCTTTTCCTGTTCTGGCTAAAGGTATATAAGAAGATACACGCTCTCCTGGAAGAGTGCATTGTGTGGTTTGATATTTCCAAGGTGGATGCACAGATCAGGGGGTTCCCAGTCAGACCACCATTCCTGTGGAAGGTGGATCCATTTTAAACGATACTCTGGACTTAATGGTGGATTTGTGTTAAAGAACCTGTTCACTGCGACTGTTGCTATTCTTCAGTTGGTGGTATGAGGTTTCGAGCCCTGCTCCATTGGTCTTCAGATGATTCTACTCCTCTTTTGGAGTCTGCTACGGTCTTCCTTTTTGATGCCATGTACGACCTGGTACCTGCCAGGGATTGTGTCCTCTCGATGGTGACAGGGCGATGGTTTGGCTTTGACACGGTGCTACAGACTCCTCTTCTAAAACCGGGTTGCCCATCTGGCCTTAGAAGGACACTTCTGTTGGGTCTAATTTGGAGAAGCAGGTAAAGGACCTGGGTGAGACAAAATCTTTCCACCTTCTGAAGGACAGGTCCCAGGGGCCTGTGTAGCAAGATTGAGCTCCTTTCCGTCAGCCTCTGCCTGCTCCTTGCAGGAGCCCTGCTCGGACTCCTGGTGGCCTCGGGAATCTCATCGCTACTGACCTGGAGAGCCTTTCTTCCTCTTATGGACTTTGGGCTCGCTCTCAGTCCCTTCATGAAGCTCTTGGGCTCAGGGACCCAGTCCCATCTAGAAGAGGACCCTTCCAGGCTGCGTAGTGTAGGTTTGAGGGCCCATTCTCTGGTCCCTCCAGTTGGGGATAGGCTTCACCTTGTTTTTCAAGAAGTGGCCCAAATCAACAAGGATCGTTGGGTACTAGTTCCCGGTCAGTATGGCTGTGTCCTGGAATGCAAAGAGCCTGTACCAGGTGTTTTCTTCTTCTCCCCTTGTGGGTCTGCGAACAGCAGGGTCACTGTGTGGATCACCTTGAACAAGTTTCCTCCCCTGAAGGCAGTGGTGCCTGTTCCCCTGGACAATCTGAGCAGGGGCAGGTATTCTGTCTTTCGTGGTGCTGACATGGAAGGAATATTGCGTCCCATTCTGGACCTCCAGTGTCTCAACAAGCACTTGCGCTTCATGTTCTTCTGGATGGAAACTATGTGATCCATGATTCAAGTGGTGCTGCGAGGGGAATTCCTGACATATCTGGATTTGGCCTAGGCGTATTGTCATATCCCGATTTGGGAGATTAGCAAAGTATTTGTGCCACCAGAGCAAAGTATTTGTGTTCTGCTGTGTTTGACTCTCCCCTTCAGTTTGCTGTCCTCCCATTCAGGCTCTCAACTGCCCTAAGGACGTTCTCCAAGATCATGGTGGTGACAGCTATGGTGCTATGGAGCCCCAGGGATTTGTGTCCATAGAGATGTGTGTATCTAGACTACTGGCTCCTCCAAGCCCATTCTCCTTCAGAGGCTCTTGGGTAGCTCCCCGGGTGGTGTCCTTCGTGATAAGCCCCGACTGGGTAATCATTTGGGAAAAAAGATAGTTGTTGCATTCCCAGTCCCTGGAGTTCCTGGGAGCACCTTTTGATTTTGTGTGCAGAGTCTTCCTGCCTGAGGAGAAAGTCAAGGGCTGTTGCATTGCCTGGTGCTGTTCTGTTTGCAGCAGGCTCATATAGTTCAAGTTGATCTTCAGTTCCTCAGATTGACGGCAGTGGCAATCAAGCGATACACTTGGCTCCAGTGCCAAGTGTACCACTCCTTCAATCACAGCATAAAGATGAGGTCCAAGGACATCATCTCCCTGACCCAACTTTGGCCCCTGGTGGGACATGTGATTTGGCCTATAAAACTATGCCGACGGCATTATTCTGTTATTCCGCACTAGCCCTCTTTTCCCAGACCTTGCCCCATGAATTCCTGCCTTGCGCAGATCTCCTCATGGCTGTCCTCCAATTACTTGCACTTTACTCCTGCTAAATCAGCAGCTATATGGTTCACCTTTGGTGCCCCCTGCCCTTCAGTAGCTCCCGTTCTGTCTGACAGTCATATACCTCTCACTTCATCCCTTTGGTACCTTGGTGTCCTCTCCTTTCATCAACATATTACCTCATTTGTGTGCCACTAATTTATCACGCCAACTATGGGCAGGCAGTGTGCTCCATTCTCCCTCCATCCTCCCTGACAACACTCGTAGTGTCCCTTTTTCTGTCACACCTTGACTACTGCAATGTTGTCCTAGCAGGTCTACCTCAGTATCGGTATCAGCTTCACTGTCTACAGTTACTCCAAAACACGGCTGCCCGACTCCTCACTCACTCTTCATGTGCAGATCATGTATCCCTTCTCCTTATTCACTTGCACTGGCTCCCCCTCAGATTCCGGTTTCAATACAGGATACTTAACACCGTGCACAGGGTTATTCACACTGACAGGCCTCAATACCTTGCTGACCTCCTTGCACATGCATACTCCTCCCCATGCCCTTTGCTCAATTCATAATGAGCACCTGTCCCTCCCGTCCCCTGCCCGTGTGTATTTGGAGCTCACCCGTCACTCTGCATTTTTTTTCCTTGGACCACCATTTTGGAAGTTGCTCCCAGCTTTATTCTGCCTGAACAGTCCTTCCCGAGGATCAAAGTAATGTTGAAGACTCATTTCTTCGGCCTTGCTTTTGACCTCTCTCCAAACCCGGACTTTATTCAGAAAGGGACAGGGTAGGAAGAAGGGGCAGAGGAGTGGCACTATATGTAAAACATAATATTAAAGCCTTGGAATTACAGAGCTTAAAAGGGAGAGAGGAGGCACTGTGGGTTAAACTAGAAAGAGGGAAATAGAAATCTATTTGCATTGGCGTGATATACAGACCTCCTTCACAAGAGGAAGAGATGGACAGAGAGTTAATTGAAGACATATGCAGTATTGCTAGGAAAGGGGAAGTGCTACTAATAGGGGATTTCAATATGCCACATGTTGAATGGCACATTTCTGCTGCAGTATCATCAAGAAGTAAGGAAATCCTGGATTCTCTACAGGGAGAGCTATTCAGGCAATTGGCAACAGAACCCAAACGTGAAGGGGCCATACTGGACTTGGTGCTTACCAATGGTGAAAGTGTTTCTGATGTTATAGTAGGAGATCATTTTGCATCCAGTGATTACCAGATGGTGTGGTTCAGTATTAGGACTAGGGCTGTTAGAATCCATTCAAAAGCGAGGGTCTTAGACTTTAGGAAAACTAACTTTTCCAAGATGGGCCAATACCTCAAGGAGTCGTTAGCGGGATGGGAACAGCTGGGGGATGTAGAAAAACAGTGGGCAAAACTGAAAGGGAATATTTTAAGGGCAACCAACCTTTTTGTTAAAATGGTAAATAAAGGTAAAAGGAAAAGGAGACCGCTATGGCTTTCCAAAGAAGTAGCTGAAAAGGTGAAGAAAAAGAGGGAGGCCTTCATGAAATACAAGAGATCACAGAGAGAGGAAGACAGGCATCTATATTTGGAAAAACTAGCTAGCAAAACAAAAAACTAGCAAAGTAGTCAGGAAAGCAAAGATTCAAAAAGAGGAGGAAATAGGCATTGCAATAAAATGGGGGGATAAGACATTTTTCATATATGTTAGTGAGAAGAGGAAGGGCAAAAGTGGTATTGTCAGACTCAAGGGTGAAGGGGAAGAATATGTAGAAGCTGATGAGGATAAAGCGGAATTGCTTAACAAATATTTCTGTTCTGAGTTCACAGTTGAAGAACCAGGAGCAGGACCTCAGAAAACACCCACAAACAGTAATAGAAGTAAGGGGCATCTTGAAGAATTTTCAGAAGACTGTGTTCGTGAGAAACTAGCTGAACTTAAAGTAGACAAAACGATGGGACTGGATGGGATACACCCTAGAATACTGAGGGAACTTGGGGATGTTCTAGCAGCTCCACTGAATGACCTTTTCAATGCCTCGGAGTCGGGAGTGGTGCCAAAGGACTGGAGAGAGGTTCATGTGGTCCCTTTACACAAAAGCGGAAGTAAGGATGTGGTTTAAAACTACAGGCCGGTTAGTTTAACTTCAGTGGTGAGTAAATTATTGGAAACGTTGCTGAAAGAGAAAATAGTGAGGTTTCTGGATCCGAGGCAGCATGGATTCACCAGAGGCAGGTCTTGTCAGACAAATCTGATTGATTTCTTTGACTGGGTGACCAGGGAGGTGGACCGAGGGAGAGCCCTAGATGTGGTGTATTTAGATTTCAGTAAAGCCTTTGACAGCGTTCCTCACAGACGACTTATAAACAAACTGAGCACCCTAGGGATGGACCCTAAAGTTACTGCTTGGGTTAGAAATTGGTTGAGAGGGAGGAGGCAAAGGGTACAGGTAAATGGAGCTCACACTGAAGAGATGGGAGTTACCAGTGGTGTGCCCCAGGGATCTGTCCTTGGTCCAATTCTGTTTAACATCTTTTTTAGTGATATAGCAGAAGGGCTGTCGGGTAAGGTTTGCCTCTTTGCAGTTGATACCAAAATCTGCAATAGAGTAGACACCCAGGAAGGTGTAGATAACACGAGGAAGGATCTAGCTCAGCTTGAAGAATGGTCTAGAATTTGGCAGCTGGGATTTAATGTTAAAAAATGCAAGGTCATGCATTTGGGCTGCAGCAATCCAAGGGAGCAATATAGTATAGGGGGTGAAGTACTTTTGTCCACTAAAGAAGAGCGGGACCTAGACGTGGTTGTGTCAGATGATCTTAAAGTAGCTAAACAGGTAGAAAAGGCAACAACAAAAGCTAGAAGGATGCTTGAGTCCATGCGGAGAGGAATGGCTAGCAGAAAAAAGGAGGTGATAGTGCCTCTGTATAAGTCTTTGGTGTGATCTCATTTGGAGCATTGTGTGCAATTATGGAGACCGCACCTTCAAAAGGATATAAACAGGCTTGAGAGACACAAGGAAGAGCACTGACTCGCAGAGAGTCCAAAAAACCAATGGGAGCAAGCAGAGTGTGGGTCACTTGCGCTTTATTGAATAACCAAAACCCCGACGCGTTTCGGCGAAAGCCTTCATCAGGGGGCTAGAGGACTGCAAACAAATACAAACAATATATAACTCAATAAACCATAATAAAAATATAAATGTATAAATTTAAAATAAAAATAAATAGTTTAAAAGGACAAACATCAAAATTATGTATATCATATTATACTTACACATTGTATTAAATCAATACAATAGATGAAGCGCATAGGAATGTATAACCAGTAATGTAGTTAATAATGCTGAACAACAACAAACATGTTAAAATACGAATGCAAAATAAGATGCAAATAGTAGACCAATGATTGAACAGTGCAATAAAAAAAGACAGATGGGAAACCCAGACCTAGAACAGCAAAAATACATACATTTAAACTGCTAAAAAATGGAACAAGAACTAATACATATATGTCATTAAAACATAAAAACTTTAAACACGTCACAAATACATAGTGAATTTTAAAAAAATCTTAGTAATGTAAAAAATAAATTAAATTGAATTAAAAAATTAATTAAACAAAATTAATTAAAAATCAGAGGATGGTCACTAAATCAGACTTAAATGGGAGCCAAGTTACCATGTTGTAAACGAATTCAAAAAGAGTGTAATGTGTAAAAGGTAAGTGTTAAAATAACCTGTCTGTAAACCAATCAGTTTTAAAAAAATGGAAAAGACATAGATGTCATACTGGGTAACATAAAATGTATGAAATAAAAAACAAAAACAAAAATGGAAAGGTACCAATTAAAAAACTGTGCATAGTTTAAAAACATATACATTTAAGCCATATTTAAAAAACGAATGCTTGGTTGATTAAACAGCCAGAGATCAGCATATATTGAATATACCATGTAAAATAAAGAAGATCACTAAAAAAAAGGGGGGGGGGGCTACACGTCACATGACAATTATGATCTAATAAAGCAGTAAGATTAACCATTCTAAAAATATATAGATAAAAAAATATAGATAAAAAAAACAACAGGTATGAATCAAAAACTAAATAATAGAGAGTACTCTGTATAGCATAACTCCATGCGAACAAACGCAATTTAAAACCAGTGTCAGTGTACAGGAAAAAGCTGACAAAAAACCAAAACGTCATCAGACAAGTAATCCAATTATAGAATGTGCTGGTAAAAAAAGAAAACCCAGTAATTTGTTTGTACAATGATACGTTGAAAAAGTGGGAACTGCCATCCTATAATACATGACGATGCGAACCGGCAAATCCTACTCAAACATAAAGAGAAAAGTCTACCATTCAAAAAGAAAAACTTCATCCAAACATGTTTAAGGAGGAGGCAGCGCTGAAGGAGAGTGTAGCGCTTGATTCTACTCTAGTTTGCTCAGCTTAGTCGTCCTAACCATATTATTTTTATTTCTCTGCCTCCTCCTTAAACATGTTTGGATGAAGTTTTTCTTTTTGAATGGTAGACTTTTCTCTTTGTTTGGTTTTTTGTCAGCTTTTTCCTGTACACTGACACTGGTTTTAAATTGTGTTTGTTCGCATGGAGTTATGCTATACAGAGTACTCTCTATTATTTAGTTTTTGATTCATACCTGTTTTTTATCTATATTTTTTTATCTATATATTTTTAGAATGGTTAATCTTACTGCTTTATTAGATCATAATTGTCATGTGACGTGTAGCCCCCCCCTTTTTTTAGTGACCTTCTTTATTTCACATGGTATATTCAATATATGCTGATCTCTGGCTGTTTAATCAACCGAGCATTCGTTTTTTAAATATGGCTTAAATGTATATGTTTTTAAACTATGCACACAGTTTTTTAATTGGTACCTTTCCATTTTTGTTTTTGTTTTTTATTTCATACATTTTATGTTACCCAGTATGACATCTATGGGGTATGTTTACTAAACAGCGCAATTGTGCGGGGCGCACCTGAGCGTGCGCTAAGGTACCTTAGCGCAGGTTAATAGTGCGTATTTTGTGCCCCGCATGTGTGCGCTGCGGCCGCACATGTGCACGCTGGCCGCAAAAGTGCGCGGCACGCTGATGTGCGATAGAGGCGTGGAAAGGCATTGCGAGGGCGGAGGAAGTCTCCCGAGGGGCGGGGGGACGGGGTCAATGAGTGGAGAGTGGGTGTGGAGAGGCTCCCCGCACAGGAGCGGGGCTGAAAACCAACCTAAAAATTACCGCGAGTGAAAACCTCGCGTTAGAGGCGATTTAAAGGGAAGAGAAACCATTTCTGTCAGCAATGTACAGCAAATCTAGGGAAACCTAAAAAACGTGAGCAGTGTGATACATGTTCACAGACCAAAATTGCAAATAAAACAATGAAACTGACCGCAACAAAATTATTAGAAATTGCCATACAGCTGGGTAACATTGATAGTTATAGAAAACATCACAAATCACTCCCAAGAAAGGGGAAAAATATAAATATGAATTTTAGAAGGGTCTACATGCCATCCCCATACAAGGTGAATGATCCCACAGTGAAATTGTGCAAAGCAGGGTTTATTGCTCCTTTTGCCAGGTTAACCAACTCAAGCGAATGCACTGTCTCAGTGGCTACAGTGTGGTGCAGTGAACACAGAGATTATGTTCAAGAGCCGAAGGTCTGCAAGTTCAAGTCCCAGATGGGTCTCCTGCAAATCCAATTCTCATATTTTACCCAGCACTAAACCATGATAGTAAAGATCAACCTGTTGTGCAGAGAACATAAGTATGCTCCAAACAGCTATATTTTACCCTACAGAGCGCAGACATCACAGGCATGCGTATTACCCACACCACAGTACCCTCAATACAGTCCTGTAGGGCCACCTATCATTCAGCTGTGATGCTGTCACCAATAAAGGGCCATGTCAGCATGGTGTCTGAGGGGTAGAGTTGGTTGAGGGGGCAGTGGATGTTGCTCACAGCAGATGGTGGCCTAGCGTCCGTCATATGGGTGTAGTGCACATCAACAGACAGGCCCTGTCTGACAAACAGCCATGGAATTCCCAGGGAATGCTCTGCTGCTGTGCTAAGATGGTGGTGCAGCAGATACAACCAGTGCCTTTAGGACCAGAAGGTCAGAGGTTCAAATTCCAGCTGGGGTTCATACCAAACCAGTTCCCTTATTTTACCCATGAAGAAAACATGGTAGTAAAGACTGAACCATTATTGCAGAGTACATACGCATGGTTAATATGCCTATATTTTACCCCACACAACACAAACATCATAGAAATGTCCAGTACCTAGAGCATAGTCTCCCAAATGCAGTCCTTGAGGGCCTAACACCATTCTGTTTCCATGCTGCCTCTAATAAAGATGCCTGTGCTGCATATCTATGGAACACCCCCATGGTATGCAGATGTAGGTCATGCATATTCATGAGGGACAGCATGAAAACCCGAACAGTCTTTGGCACAACAGGACTGGAGCGGGGAACCTCTGCAGTAAAGCAGCAGCCAACAGGGGCAGACACACCCACACCCACACCCACAGGCCCCATTGGCCAATGCCCCCTGGAGAGGCAAGACTTTGGGCCCTGCGTGCATCCCCTAATACTAGCACCTGCATACCTTAGCAATGCCACCCTACACCTGGTTATACGGTACACAGCTATCAAACGTGTGCTATGAGTCATGGCAGATAGCAATTCCTATGCTAAGCACAGTTTGCTGCTTGAGCTCCATCATAACAATCTATCTGATGTCTGTGGTGTGTGCTGCAGGTCTGGTCTCTGACAGTGCTTACCACTGTGGTGAGTGACCCCCAACAGTATTGGGTACCATATCTATGTGTGTACTGTGCCCAGGACTGGTGTTTTGGCCAGGGCTGCTTAACCCCTCAATAGTAGTACAAAAGATGCCAAAGCTGAGCAATGGTGACAGCAATGGGAAACATTACGAAGCACTCCCAATAAAGCCCTGAAAAAAAAGATATGAATGTGCGAAGGGTCCACGCTCCTGCACCATACAAGGTCAATGATCCCACATAGACATAGGACAGAGCAGGTTTTCACTCTCCATTGGACAGGTCTCCTATGGCATGCACATGTTCCACAACAGCATGGCGGTGTTGGGGAGAAGTGCGGACGACTATGGCGGCACCCCAACCCCAGAATGTTCAGCATAGGCAGTTGCCTACTTGCACACTGTATGCCCTAAAACTGTGCACCACCAGCATCATCAGCAGAAGCGCATGCAGCATGTTGACAGAGGGGGGTACTGGTGTTGGAGGGGGGCAGTAGCAGCTGCTCAGAGAAGACGGTGGCATAGGCCCCTTCATGTGGGTGCACTGCACTACAACAGACACACTGTGTGTGACAAACAGACATGGTATCTGTAGGGAGCACATTGTCTCTGTGGCAGAGGTGTGGTGCATTGCACACAGCCAGTGTGTCCAGGAGCCAAAGATCACCAGTTCAAGTCTCAGCTGTGGATTACGCCAACCCAGTCCACATATTTTATCCACCACTAAAACGTGATAGTAAAGAAAATCCTTTTTTGCAGAGAACAAAAGCATGTTCCTAACACCTCTATTATACCCTAAAGAGCACATACAACTGAAAAATGCGCAACACCTACAGCAGAGTCCGCAAAATGCAGTCCTGGGGGGCCACATATCATTCATCTGTGATGTTGTCACCAACATAAGCCAATGTGTGCATGGTGGCGGGTGGCTACCGTTGGCAGAGGGGGCAGTGGCTGCTGGCCACAACAGATGGTGGCCTGGCCCACCCCACATGGCTGCAGTGCACTCCAACAGACGGGCCCTGTGTGAGAAACAGCCATGGACTCCCCAGGGAATGTACTGTTGTTGTGCCAAGGCGGTGGTGCAGTGAACACAGCCAGTGCCTTTAAGACCAGAAGGTCACAGGATCAAATACCAGCTGTGGCACCTGCCATCCCAGTCCCCACATATTACCCATGAAGGAAACATGGTAGTAAAGACTGAACCTTTACTGCTGAGGACATACTCGTTTTTGAAAAGCTCATATGTTACCTTAAACAGCACACACAACATAAACATATGCTTCACCTACAGCAGAGTTGGCCAAATGCAGACATGGAGGTTCACAAATCACTCAGGTTGGATGATGTCTCTAAAAAAGATGTGTGTGCTCCAATGTAAGTTACCGCCCCCATGGTATGCAGATGTATCATAGGCATATTCATCAGGGACATCATGAAAACCCGACCAGTGTTTGGGCCACCTGGAGTGCAGTTGGGAACCTCTGCCCTAGAGCAGCGGCCAACAGGGCCAGAAACACCTGCACCTGCAGGCACCATTATGCAAAGACCAATGCAGAGGCAGGATGTTGGGCCCTGTGTGCATCTCCCAATACTAGGATTTGCATACATGAGCAAACCCACTCTAGGCACGGTGGTACGGTACACAGATATCCAAAGCTTGTTTTGATTACTGTCAGATAGAAATGCCTAAGTTAAGCAAAATCTTTTCATTGAGCTGTATCATACCGATGTCTCTGATGTTTGTGGAATGTGTGACAGGTCATGTGTCTGACAGAGTCCACCACCCTCGAGAATGACTACAACAGTTGTGCCTAACATAGCCATGCACGCACTGTGCCCAGTACTGGTGTGGTGGCCAGGGCTGGCAAATACCTCTACAGCTGCTCAATGCTGTTATAGGTGTGTGTGTGTGTGTGGGGTGTCTGTCTGTCCAGTGTGTGGTGGTTGCCAACACCCTACGCAGACCACACTGATAGTAGTGTTGCCATGATTGGGATGGCAATGTGCATAATGAGGAGCAAAGTACTGTGGGTATACACCAGACAGGGTCGTGTGAGCAGGATGCATCTGCACAGGGCATAGTTCAATGGCTGGGACATTGTAGTGGGTGGCCATCACCTGCATAGACATGATGTCCACAGCATGTCCTGCTGGGAGGTCACTCTCACCCTGACCAAGCAGTCACCACGGCATGGCTAGGTTCCACCATAGTGCCATATAGTAGTTCTCTCAAGTGATGTATATGGGTTCTGTATTTCTGGGGCCTAATCACTGAGTTAACTGCGTGGTGGGTGTGCTCATATCCCAGTTATGGGTGCACACATTTCCTCTGGTACCATGCACAATGGACTGGCTAGTGGCCTGTCTGCAGTTAGCGTGCGTCTGGCTGGACCACCTTGCAGGGTTCAGTAGCTGGGAACTCACTGTGCTTACTGCTGGAAAATGTCTGATGGTGTTGGGGGAGCTGGGTGTTTCAGGCTCCACTGTGTGTCCTCTTGTGCAATATGGATGCGTAGAGAACTGCAGCGAGTGCCCTGTAGGTTGTCTCTACTCCATCTGGCCCGAGTTTGATGGCCATGTCTGCTGCCACCACCATTACTGGGATATAGAATGTGGATCTGTTGTTTGGTGAACTGGGGTTTCAGAGGACAGGTTTTGGGGTCCAACACACTCCGCCTATGTGACCAAACAGCTCCTTCCCTCCCACACCCACCACACATATATCATGTGGACAGGCCACACACACAGGATATGCACTACTCCGTGAGCATTGCAGTCAACAACGGTAAGATGTGACTGGGAGATACAGATGTTCAAAGGTGTTCTGCAGGTGTGTCTGATGGGGGAACCTATCAGACATCGGCAGAAATTTTAAACTGATGCATAGTCCATCTCAGCCAGGACAGGTGCTGTGCGTTCCACCTCACCCTCAGGGTGAGCACAGGCCACACACACTTTGACGGTCTGTAGTGACTCTTTACCAGCAACACAGAAGGTCAGTACCCACTACTAGGCCTAGGTGCTGTGGGGGTGCACACCCCATCTTCGGACCATCTGTAGACTGTTGCTTTGCATGTGCAGTGCATCATGGGTGCGAGTGGACTAACCCTACCCTGTTAACCGTATCACACAGTCTGCAGAAGTTATACTTCAGCCAGCCAGACCTTTCTCCATAGCTATAGAGCTGTAGCCCACTGGTGACTGCAATGCCTGTGAAGCAACAGGTTGTTGTTTCAAATTCTTATTGTCTGTGTTCAAGAAAAGTAATTTCGATATGTACATTGGCACATATACTGCGCTTTTCAGCATCAGTACTGTTCACATTGCACAAACTGGACATACATTGAACAGGCCATTGTAAAGTGCTGATAAGTATTTTACAGGGTACATGGGTGCTGTCTGGGGCAGTATGTGTTTAATGTCATGTTCTACTGGCAACAGAGAAAACAACACAGTTCTGTAACCTTAGGGTGCCCTATAAGGTCGCTTATGGGGCACCTGAAGATTACAGCACTGTGAGGGTGTTCCAGTTGCCACCACTATTTTACATTACAAAACCTGCCATCGGATGCACTCACAAATACCGCCACTGTGTAGGGAAACTCACTACCTCTGGCGTCAGATGCAGCAATGTAAGCTGTGTGCCACAGCTCCATAGCTGAGAAAATATGCATGGCTGGCTAACGAGGCAAACCAGCAGACTGTGTGCTGTGGTTATCAGGGTTGTGTTGATCCATTAGTAACAATGCTGCACTGCACATGACGTATATAGCACTGTAAAGGTTTTTCTCCTGGCAGTACTACTGAAATGTAGAAAGGAGACTGCCGCAGGTAATAATGTTGTAATGTAAGAAGATGTATGCCTCACGCACCACTGATGTACTTTAAACGCACTATGGCACTGCTGTATAATAATGTGTGTTGCGTGAGACAGGTAATGCTGAACCCCACTGGGGGTTTGAACCTATGATCCTGGGTTCAGCAGTCCATGTCTCAACCAATGTGCTACACCTCTGCCACAGGGACTGTATGTCAGCACACATACTAAAGGATAAATATGCATTATGGTGACATGACGACCTACATTGTCACATAATGGACACCACGCAACCTATTGTGCATGTCCAATGGTCAGATATGAAGCACCCCCTACCCCCCTATGGCAACATCCACATCATTGCTGGCCACACATCGAGATGCACTACTAAACATACTCCAGTGGCACACACAACCCCATAACACCAGGGTGACTGATAGCTGATGCTGATGGTCTGTCAGCACCCCCTGTTGTAATTATCTTGGCAGTACCTGCTATGTGACACACATAGCACACATCATCAGACAATGCACTAGGAATTAGTGGATATGTTTTCGGAGGTTCTAACACACACTGTGTAAACATGAATAATTCATAGCAAGCGAAGACATCTTGTCCACATGAGAAACACATCGGTGCTATGTGTGTCTGCAGAGCTTCGTAGATGTACTGTTGGTGACACCATAATCTGTGCGGTACAAAGATGAGTGCATTTCCAAATTGTTTCTTGCGCAGCCATGCGGAGCGCAAGAGCGCCATTGCCTCTGTCGTGCAGCCATGCTGTGCGCAGGACCACGAGTGCCTGTCGCACAGCCATGCAGGATGCAGGACCACGCGTGTCTGTCGCGCAGCTATGCGGGGCGGAGGACCACAAGTGTCTGTGGCGCAGCCATGCGGGACGCAGGACCACGAGTGTCTGTCGCTCAGCCATGCGGGGCGCAGGACCACGAGTGTCTGTCACACAGCCATGCGGGATGCAGGAACAGGAGTGGCTATCGCGCAGCCATGTGGCACGCATGTGCACGAACTGATATGCGCATGTGCGGAAATTGCATTGCGTGCATCAGCGCGTCAAGAAGCCCATACCGCAAAATGGCTACCCGCACACGCAAGCCTTCCTTCAGCCACCGTGAGCTGTGCCACCTGGCTAGGCTCATTGGCCCTAAGCTGCACAGGCTGTTCCCTGGGGCCTCCAGGCGAAGGGACATGGGTAAAGTGTGCAGGGCGTGGGAGCGACTCACCAGACGCTACAATCGTGTGGCAGACAACCCCCGTGAGGTAAGTGTATGGCCACAGGTCTTAATCAACATATACACAGACAGGGTTGATTACAGATGTCCATGCTGCTGTGTGGAGCTAGTCCATATCATGAAAGTGCAGCAGGTGAAACCACATGCTATATTGTTTCTGTATCACATCTGAGTGGTTTGGCCTGTCCCGAGGTGGTGACGGATGTGGTCACAGAGGGCATGATGCCATCTTGGGGCCATGGCATCTGCTGTTGTAGATGTGCTACAGCACACTGTAACAGAGGTAGTCCATAGATCTGTGGAGCAACCAGAAACATACTGTGCTGATGGTGTAATCTGCATTTACAGGGTAACACATATGGTCCACCATCAGGGGTTGTGAAACATTCATCACATGGTCTTTCAGTCATCCTGGTGATATGGGGTTGTGTGCCAATGTTCTGCCATACATCCTCCCAATCCCCAGGAGTCCTGGCAGCCCATCATAGTGGTTTCTCAGTCACCCTGGTGATATGGTGCAGTGTGGCTAGACTGTTCAATCCATTCACCCTATCCCCAAGAGTCCTGAGAGGCCAGCAGAGTGGCCTCTCACACACCCTGGTGATATGGTGCAGTGTGGCTAGATTGTTAAATCCATTCACCCTATCCCCAGGAGTCCTGAGAGGCCATCAGAGTGGCCTCTCACGCACCCTGGTACTATGGTGCAGTGTGCCTAGACTGTTCAATCCATTCACCCTTTCCCCAGGAGTCCTGAGAGGCCATCACAGTGGCCTCTCACTAACCCAGGTGGAGCTAGTCCATATCATGAAAGTGCAGCAGATGAAACCCTGGTGATATGGTGCAGTCATCCTGGTGATATGGGGTTGTGTGCCAATGTTCTGCCATACATCCTCCCAATCCCCAGGAGTCCTGGCAGTCCATCATAGTGGTTTCTCAGTCACCCTGGTGATATGGTGCAGTGTGGCTAGATTGTTAAATCCATTCACCCTATCCCCAGGAGTCCTGAGAGGCCATCAGAGTGGCCTCTCACACACCCTGGTGATATGGTGCAGTGTGGCTAGATTGTTAAATCCATTCACCCTATCCCCAGGAGTCCTGAGAGGCCATCAGAGTGGCCTCTCACACACCCTGGTGATATGGTGCAGTGTGGCTAGATTGTTAAATCCATTCACCCTATCCCCAGGAGTCCTGAGAGGCCATCAGAGTGGCCTCTCACGCACCCTGGTACTATGGTGCAGTGTGCCTAGACTGTTCAATCCATTCACCCTATCCCCAGGAGTCCTGAGAGGCCATCACAGTGGCCTCTCACTAACCCAGGTGGAGCTAGTCCATATCATGAAAGTGCAGCAGGTGAAACCACATCTGAGTGGTTTGGCCTGTCCCGAGGTGGTGATGGATGTGGTCACAGAGGGCATGATGCCATCTTGGGGCCATGGCATCTGCTGTTGTAGATGTGCTACAGCACACTGTAACAGAGGTAGTCCATAGATCTGTGGAGCAACCAGAAACATACTGTATTGATGGTGTGATCTGCATTTACAGGGTAACACATATGGTCCACCATCAGGGATTGTGAAACATTCATCACATGGTCTTTCAGTCATCCTGGTGATATGGGGTTGTGTGCTAATGTTCAATGTGCAGTGTGCCTAGACTGTTAAATCCATTCACCCTATCCCCAGGAGTCCTGAGAGGCCATCAGAGTGGCCTCTCACTCACCCTGGTGCTATGGTGCAGTGTGCCTAGACTGTTAAATCCTCGCTGCACATCCCCAGGCGTTCCTGATACCTGCGTATGGGTTCCTGGCAATCACCCTGCTGCTACGCTGTATGTTGCTGACGATGTGTCCTAGGACACCCAAAACCCAGGGGGCCTGAGAGCTGTTTGCAACAGAGGGTATGTCACTCACATTTGTTCTTACGGTATGGTGGGTAGGTAGCACATCTCCCACAGTCCATGAGGTCCACAGCTCTGCACACATACCATTAATGTATCCAGAAGATTTGTTAGGCGCAGATGTGGATGTGCGTAATGAACACCTCACCCACATCAGCTATAAGATCCAATGGTGAGGGTCTTTAATTGATACATATCCCCAGATATGCATGCTCAGTCTTGTCACACATCCGCCCATCCGCCAGGTCTCACACATGTGTTTGCAGATGAACATCACAGATGCTGTTTGATGGATACATGCACCTGTTTAGGTTTCACACCACAGCCTGAATCAAACACATGAGCACAGGTGGCAAAAGTCCATACCCGTGCATTGTCCCCTGCCCCCAGTGTGGCCAGCCACAACGGCCAAACCCATCCAGGGCCCAGGTCCAAGAAAACTACCAACAGCACATAGTTCAGAATGGGACAGATGCAAGTCCACTGAGACCAGTATGCTCCGTGCAACAGACAGACACATCACACCACGCTTGTATTCAGTACAAAATTGCTATCCATGGTCCTTTAGAAAGCCACATGTCATGGACGTGGGCCATGGTAAGGTGCATAGGTTCGCCCAACAAATGTCACATGTATGTACACAACAACCAGGTGTGCTGGGATATCATGTTGCCATTGGGTGAGGGTTGGATGACATGTGTAGCTAAGGTCAACACAAATGTGGGAAATATAACACATACTGGGTTGAGGGGGGGTAGACGGGACGTCATCATTGCCAACCCAACCGTGCTACGTCCATGGCATGTCATTGAAGGGGGTCATTGAAGGGGGTCACAGAGGAATGGAATGGTGAGCTCAGGGTGCCACACACAATGCACATAGGTCTTACTGCACACATGCCCTAATCCGTAGCTATGCATGCAGCTGGCACTGGCAACAGTCAATCTCCAGGAGCAAGCAGGAATTTGTTGTCACATGTTGCTCTTGTGTGCCCTGTCTCAGCCTGCGTGTGACCGCTCTCCAGCGTCCAAGAGGAAAGCATATGGGTCCATCCGACAGCGCATACGTGCCTCCCTGATGCTTCTCCCAAATGCTGCTTCCCAGTTCATGTTACACAGAGTCATCAGTTCATTATCACTGTCATTGAAAAACACCTCTATGGTATCGCAAATCCTGTGCCTGCACCTGCTGACGTCTCCCTTACCGGTAACACTGTTCTACTATAACTGCCACCTGTAGAATCTGTGTTGAGCTCTCACCAACAAAATAACACAGGAAGAGTTTAAACATCCTTGCACATCTTCCCACAGTTTGTGCATAGGCCCTAAGTTGGCCGTCATTGTGTAAGGTCACTCCCGCTATTAGAAGACATGTTAAAAATGTGCCTTTACCTCCACTGTAACTTATAGCCATGCTTGTTGTCCCAAATGCCTAGGGCCCATTCACTCCATGTGTGGCTGTTTGGCCTGTGGGATGGTATGCAAGTGGGGATGGCCGAAAAGAACAGCCAAGCTCAGTACCCGCCACCCCAGAGACGTGGCTGTGCTGGCATCCATTTCCTCAGGGGACCTATTTACATTCTGTGGATCCAATGCAGACAAACATAGAACGGGCCATTTCGGAAAGCACCCATCCCCCTCCAAACATGGGGATGCCGTGGTGTTGGCTCTAGAGAACGTACTCTTGCCAAACTATCCTGGTGTGATTCCCCAGCCTCCACAAGGCACCTTGTGACTACAGCCAGGTCTTGTGGCCGCACCCTCCACCGAAACCCTTGAACCTTGCTTTGGGGCACTGGCTGTGGCCATTACTAATACATAGGCATAGCCAGTGTCACTGGACCAGAGGATGGTGGCCAGCAAACGCAGTCATGTGGCTATCTATGTGGCATCAAGGTCGTCGTCACCAACCCACCCCACACACATTGTGCCTCCGGTACACACACAGATTGTGGTCCCAGCATGGGGAAATAGTCAGTAAGTGCTGATGGGTGTTGTCTCCAAAACACTGGAACCAGGTTATCCCTGTACACACGCTCATAGTTTTTCAAAAAACACTAATCCTGAGCCCTCAGTGATAATATGCAATCAGTCCTCTGAGGGTTATGTTGACTGTGACAGCTCAGAGGGTGGTAATGCACCTCTTCAGGAGGGGCCTGCATATCCCAAGAGGATTTTGTTGGTTCATCAGACATGTATTTAGGGTTGTCTTTGTTTAAGTGGCAACTGAAACTGAGTACAGCCCACAGAAGCCATTCCATCAACAATACCCCCAAATGCCAAAGGAGGCACCCACTCTGACCTGACATTCTAACGTGCAGGATTCTCTTCTGAAAAGGATGGCACACACCTCTCACCACCTCTCCATATGCCCAAAAGCTGGATACTATGTACCCTGATCCATCTGTTCCCTGCCTCTAAAACAACAGAGCTCCCTCAGCACTCCATTGTGTTGTAGTCTGCTATGGTGTGAGTATAATGGCACAGATGACATGCCGTTAAGCTGTCTGGTAGGGGCGTAGGGACGTAGATGTTTTGGGTCACCGTGTCTGCCATTCCGTCATGCTGTCAGTCAGGATATTAGTTATTATCCTGTACATGGGAAGGGTCCTGATGGATATCCCATGACAACTCTAACATCCAAGTCAGCCTCTGAAGTATGACATAGGACAGGTATATGTAACACCTGTCAAACATGGCCAGAAAAGGCCAAACGGTGTCAACAGGGTCGCATTGTATTGTTGTGAGGGCATAGGCTAAGCCTCCACAAGTGACATCGTGTCAGGGACGCGTGCCTGGCTGTCATTCACCAACCTGGAACACTGGTTACAGGATAGACTGGTGCAAAATCACCTGTAGCTATTGAAATGTATCAGAAACAAGGTGTCTGCAAACATCAAAACTATAGGAATCTGACAGCTCAACCATAACCAGCCTGTCTGAAATTTGTGATGCTGCAAAGAGGGAAGATGTCAAAGAGCTGTCCATGTCTATAGCGAACGGATACCAGCAGTCATATGCCCAGCATGGACCACCTTCCGTCTGAGCTGATAGAAAGGGTCAACAATCTCCGAAGGCATGACATCAGAGAACCACCCAGCCGCAGCATACCCAGCAGCTGCTGCCCACACAGGGCCTTCTCATCATCAATAGAGTACATGCCCCCTCTGGCCATCCCCATCATACATATGTCTAAAATGACGGCACGTTTATATCACCTTATCCACGGATGGTGTGACAGAACATAAGAACCCTGGAGTCTGTCCATCATTGAAGGTGGTACAGGCCACATTTCCCAAGCCTCCTTCCCCACAAAACCTTACGGACGCCAAATTTGGTCAAATGCACGCCAACTAGCTCAAAAGGGGAAGCGTAACCTAGCTCAGGGTGTAAACCAGTGGGTATACCTCCTTAACAGTGTCATGTGTCTTACACACCCTATTACCACATAACAGATACAACAGGAGTTCATAGACACATATGTGATCCCTGAGGATTGCACAGGTTATGTGACCAACAAACCTAAAAATGCAACTACATAGGAAATGTACCTCTGTTGCCCCACAGGCTGGCCTGGCCTCCCTTCCCAGATCACACGGATGCCTACAGCTATGTTCTCAGCCACCAATCATCACGTAGGTCCCACGGGGTCTGCTATCAGGCAGGGCACTATCACTACAAAGCTTTCCCCCAACGCCTAACCTCAGCCCCCCGAGCATGCACAAAATGCATGGCTGTGGGTGCTGCTGTTCCCCATACCAGGGTAACCTGTGTCTAACAACACCTGGAAGAGTGAACCATCTGGACACAGTCACAGTCACATGACCAGGCCTCCCTCCCACTCACACACTCATTGTACTCCAATATGTATGCCGTCACAGATATCTCAGAGAATCCTCCAGACTCCCACGCAATTGATGGAGTACAGACAAACAAGGCAAAATAGCACACTGACTCCCACCTATCTGCTGCAGCCTCGCTCTACCTGCATACCTGCTTTCATGAACACTGCAAACAACACAACTCTTGGACAGAGTGATTCCCCAGCAGATGGGCACATGTCAGCTACGGTGCATGTAGTCCCCCATACACGTCAGCACAGGGATGTGGGCCAATGGTGGCTCACCACCCAGTGGACTCATGTAACAGTCTATCACTCAGATTTGAGAATGTTCTCAGACTGTCCCACCCAGTCCATCGACTGCTGACTTTCAGCACCATAATGTTAGGAGGTGCAAGCTGTCCTGCAAACCTCACCTCTGTTCACCTTGACAGCAGCCCCATCCACCTGGAGGTTCAGGGGTGTCAATCACGCACAAATATTTAGGAGCCAACAGCAATGTGGCTGGCCCCCTAAGTATGCCATCCCCCTTGAAAGGCAACACACGACTAGGTCATGCAGACAATCAGGTACCCATGTTTTAGGTGTAGAAATTATTGGAAGCAGCCTCCCGGTCACTTTGCAACAAAGCTCGTAATATGTGGCCATTTGTCACTAAGCATCGAACCCACCTCCGTGTGGTCAATAACCCTGGCAATTTCAAATAATGTTCTGACAGAATCATTAATGCTGTGCATAGGCAACACTGGTGCCGACACAAGGAGCAGCTCCCCTGAATATCTGGACTTTGTGGAACCTCACATATATACTGCTCTGCAGCATCATCAAATTCCACAAGTACACAGTTAATTCCACTAATCCTCATTCATGGCTGCATAACGAGGGATGCCTCCTACACACCTGGGGCCAACACTCCCTATATGTGCCGTCTGACATTCCCTGGATTGATAAGACACCAGGCAAGGTGCAGGGGGACAGAGACAACAGTATCCACATAGCCCCATGCTGGCAACGCTAGGTGTGCTGCCCTATGCAACCATGTCTGTCACAAGTATCACATCTGGACAGTTGGTCTGCCATAGACCTAATGTTGCATGGGGTGGGGGCACTATGGCATAACAAACCCCAGTCTACATACCCCAGAGCCTGCTAACGGATGACTGAAACGTGTATGCCCCACCACCCTAACCATGATGTGTGATATGTCCTTTATGTTCCCACGAGACCTGCCAAAAAGCGTGTCCATGCGTGAACGTGGGAGAGAGTCACCAGCTGTTGCCAACAAAAGGGCGTAGACCCCTGTGCCATCCCTCACACAGCATTGTAGGGGTCACACTCTAACCCATCAAACACTGGTGTACAGCAGAGCTCATTCCATGACCTTTGAAAGGCCATTGCTGCGCCATCTCCACCCATCAATGGCCTAACAGTTACCTCCCATCAGCACAAACCATGGGTTGTGGAGGGTATGCCCCCAATGACACCTCCCCTGGAACCAACCACAGTGGCATGAGCTCCCAATCATGTTGTGGGCTAGCTTATGCAGTGGCTCACATAGTCCCTAGGCACTACGTCCATAATGTTTCTGTCCTTGATGGGAACACTCATTATAGCAATCAGATCTGCAAGGCGTATCAGTGAACTGCAAGCTCTAATGCCTGATCCAACATACACCGGGTCTCACCATGATAAGGTCATCCTACGGACACAGACACATGTCATGCCTATCGTGGTTCCATACATCCATTAGGACACAGAACTTCAGCTATCTGTATCCGTCCAACAGCCCCATGCCCCAGATGCAAGGATGAAACAGTATACTGTGCAATGTGGAGGAGCCCTGGCTGTCTATCTGCAGGGGACCCAGTAACACATACGTTGCCCTTAGCCATCCCCACACTCTGATCCGTCCCATGTGAGTACAGACGTTTAAAAGACAGCAGAAACCTACTGGTCTGTTAATGGTCCCACATACATCTGTCATGGCAATACACTTGCACTGCATGCCCATGTCACCACTCACAATGTGAGAGCCATGGCAGCCTCTAGGGCCCCACGCCACACCACCTGTGTGAAAGACATCTGACGAGCAGAGCCATGGTGCTCAGTTTACACCCTCATGGCCCACCACAGCTCAGATAGAGTCTCACACAGGGATGCAATGTATGTTAAGGCCACTTGAGCACACCTCTCCCATACCCACCCAACTTGGCAACGCCACCCATAGTGGATGCCAGAGATCCATGGTAGGTAGTGTAAACCTTACACAGGGCCCCAACTCTTCGTGGACACGTACCTGCCATCTACAACTGTGGGGTACCCACCAGTGATGACTATGACCTGCTTGTTTCTGGGGATTGCATAGATACCCACCTGTATCAGTTGATGTCAGCCAATAGCAGGGATGGGTCCATACAAACAACCATCTCACCTAGGGAATGGGTTACCCCCTCATCCTCTCTGACTCTCACACTCGCCCTCTTTCTCCCTCTCCCTCTCTCTCTCTGTCTGTGTCTCTTTGACCCACCATTTAACTCATGTGTAGAGCATAATAGGTTATGTGGGGCAGAGAGCATGCAGGCGCTGTGCAATGCTGCTACCTGATGTCTTCTTGGGCGATGGCTGTCATACCAACACAGGCCCCGTTGTTCCCGGCCACACACACATGTGCAGACCTATTCCTGCATTTTGCAGAGACCAACTGTTTCAGGTGGTTACCTATGCTACTCATGCCACACACAGCAGTGGAGAGGGAGAGGTATGATACTTCCCACACAGGGGTAAGGTTATGTTGTCCACACACCTGAATTAACCATTCATTGATGACAACACCCATTGTTTGCATATCCACAGGTGGAGGATCTGAGAAAGAAGGGGCGTGAGTTGGGGCAGCACCATGGTTCTTTTTTGGAACGATATGCCAGAGGGTCACAGCAACAACATGATGGTGAGTACTGACAGACATGCTTCACGGGTTCTAATGTCATATTGGCCCACCAGCTTGTGTGTTGCCTGCATATGTACATGTGTTATGTGACACACATGATATTGTCCTAATGTGTGTCTTTTTCAACAGAGGGTGATGCTAACGTGGAGGACCCACACACCTCCGCATACTCCTTGCATAGGCCCACCACCTACCGTGGAAGGGCGGAGGTGGAGGTGGTGCTGATTGAGGAGAAGGAGGAGGAGGAGGAGGAGGAGGTGGAGGAGGTGCTGGAGGCAGAGGAGGAGGAGGAGGAAGAGGGGGCTACATTCTCCCCTGAAGAGGACAGCAGCGCGACAAGGGGGGAGGGGAGGTCAGGGCTGTGGGGGCCTGTGGGCCATGTGGGTGTGGTGCCTGGCGCTGAGGGAGGGAGGGCGCTGGAAGGGGTGGGGGGGAGGGTAGCAGGGTGGGTGGAGGGTTGTTCCGAACACAGCCCAGCACAGGGCAGTGTGGTCTGCCGTCAGACCCGGCAGATGTCGTCAGGGGATGGGCGCTGTCCCCTTAGTGCACCATCCACTGCCACACACGTCAGACGTGCACATGCCAGCACACAAACAATGGCCAGTGTTTGTTTGTGTCCTGGCATGTGCATACATGATTTGATGGAGGCAGTGGATGGTGTGCACAGGGACGTGCGTCTGATGCTGCACAGCTGCCGGTGTCTGAGGGCAGTCGTTCAGCAGGTGAGTGATGGGATGGAACAGCTGTCCCGTCGGTTGCCACCTGTTGAACGTCATCACAGGAGTCAGTGATGGCTCCTGTGTCGACCACATGTGCCCTGTGCTGACCTGTGTTCCAGCCACAACCAAGGCCAGGGGGTTCACAGGCATGTTGCCAGATGGTTGTTGTTAAAAATAAAGTTGTGTTGTGTATGACACAATGGTCACATGTTTCCCTTAATCACTCACTATGGATGCAAGCATGGGACATGTGTGTGGACCTGCATAAGCAGCAAAGGTAGACATGGGTATGATATGTGGACTAGCTCCCCATTAAGTAATGGGGGCTAAACATGTGTGTGGGAGCGTGGGATGAAGGTAGACTCATGTGATGCTGCATTGTAAGGGTGCCTCGGGAACATCCATGTCATAGGGATGGCTGCTGTGTAACCATATGTTGTTGCTGCCATCAGCTGGTGACATACGCATGACACCCATGTCTGTGTGTACCACATGGATGCCTAAGGGGGGGGGGGTGCCGACATATAATCAGTGTTACTGACAGGGAACATGGTCCCACATATGCACTCAATGTTGGGTGTATGAGGGGGTCAACACTGTGATGGATCCGAATAATGTCCATGCCACCTCGGAGCAGTCTCCCTGTCGCAACATGGGTGTCTGTGTAAACCACCCCGCTGCAGCCAAGGGTCAATGAACACACACTGTGCAGGTCACACATGGCATGTGCTTGTATGTGTAGAGTAATAACGGCCACAGCAAACAACCCACCAACATGGGACAACGGTAAAGGTCATATGGTCATGACCAAAACATGCATGTGCACACTACCTAGGGGATCACAGGGACACATATTTGAAACACACGTTGCATGTATGTTATCTCATATGTTTAATATCACATTTATTTACGGCGTGGCCGCCCACGTCTGCCACGTCGCATACCCCCCCCCCCCCCGTGCTGCACCCTCCTCCTGGGCTGGTGGTGGTGGTGGTGTTGGTGGTGGTTGTGCCGGTACCGGTGCCGGGACTGCTTGCCTCAGCACAGCTAGAATGCCCTCCAGTGCGTCACACATCCTATTGAAGGGCAGGGCCCTGACCTCCTCCGTCAGCTGGCAGAGTTGTCGTGTGTTAGCATCTAAACATCGGCGTATATCTTGCATGGCTTGACGATTCCCTGTGGGAGGAAAACAGGGTGGGCTGTCAGATACCTCACTAGTAATCAACCGGCACACACAAACATGTCACACACGTTCCACATGCTTTTCATTGAGATACGGAAGCCTGTAGTAGACACATGGATAGGGTTACCTAGCATAATTGACACAGTAGTATACGTCAAAACCACACACAGGACATGGTGCATTACTATGATGTGGATGGAAAAAACAGGGATCCACAGGCTGGCCAGAAACATCCACATAGTGCAGATGTACCAAAAGCCTTTAGGACATATAGCAAACACATGTCCATTGTGAATGGGTGCTGGAGCCTTAATGACCGACAACAACCACACCTGGTGAGACACATTGGTGAACATAGGTAGGTCAACAACAACTATACCAGGTGGGAACACATTTGGATGGATAAACGCAGCTGAGACAGGTTACAGTTGCAGCGCTACTGACTCAGAGGGATGTAGAGGTAACACCAGGATAAAGTCCCTTACGTGGCCAATAGTGCTGCTGCTTCATGTGTTTGATGGCAGAGGGGTTCACATACACCTTGTGGCCTAAGAGGAAGCAGTCAGATAACAGTGCATGTACACCTTGATAAACACAGCATGGGGGGCAACAGAGGGTGCAGCGGAGTGGGGTAGTCCCCAAAAGTGCATAGTAACGGTAATGTTGTGGAATCACCAGCAGATGGTAACTCCTAGCGAAGGGCGGTGATCCCAAGAGGTTGGGGGGGGGGGGGGTTTCTGTGATGACGCTGGCATCAGGGGTGTCAGCTGTGAGGTGTTGAGTCATTTCAAACAAAACAGGGGTCAAAAGCAGACCTCTGTGATCATGTGGGTGAGTCCCAACCCATGCAATTAGGGGATGCATTGAAAGAGATACATGGAGGGGACATGTTGATGGTCGTGTCTGTATGTCAGCCAGGCAATCCTAGTCATGGACCTACAGGCAGTCTCCAGGAACCTATACCTCTCCCACAACATAACAACATGCATTTTGACCCTGTCATCTCTGTTAATCCTGGTTTATGGGTGTGGCACCACATTATGACTGCCAACCTCATGTGTTATGATTGTATTACACCTGGAGATGCAGACTGGTGAGAATGGGGTCTGTGTGACGTTTACTGACATACCATCCTTAGGTTTGTGTATGTCAGCTCGGATTGTACAAGGAGTTTGGGACAGGTGGCAACCTGTTTTCTGTGAGACGTCTGGGCCTCTGCAATGAGGCAGACTATTGCAAGTGCTCTGCAGCTAAACATTTATTGTCTGAGAACATGCTGTTCCTTAAACAACATACCTCTTATGTCTGCATCTATAGGTGTCAGCTTACCATGGACTGTTCAGCTGTGTCTCACAGTAACATCATCTATCAAACACCATACCCTTTTTTTCCAACAATATATACCGTCTATGGGATGTACACATATCACAGCTGTGGAGGGATGTTGCCACATCCACCACACCCTCCCCTTAACAGAGACGACTGGTTTTTCCATTGCGGTTGTGACAGTCTGTTGTCACCACTGTTACCTCTAAGCTGTGCGCGTGTGTGCGCACACACCTTGCTGAGCAACCGCACAGACGTTATGACTGAGTGCACCTCAATTATGTTTCAGATCCTGATAGACAACAAGAAATATGTCTCTGACTTTAAAGATTATTGTGGTTTTTATTGTTTTCACATGGAAAACAATATTTTCAAGGTGCAATCAATGTGGTGTACCTACTGTATTCAGACGTGTCATCAAGCTCTAAAGTATAAAACCTAGAGTGTGGTTCTGTGGAGTACACACATTTGACATTCCTGCATATGCTACACAGCTGATTTCATCTCGAGTATGGAGCAGGAAAGAGCCCTCACATATGGGTATGTTGTTAGAAATGTAGCCTGCGCGGGACTGCTCACCAGCTTGCCAAGGTATTATAGATTTTGGAAGTATTCCACAGCGCCTACGCGCTGCCCTCCCACCTTTCCACCCGCCTCTCTCCAGTTCATCTTTTCCACAGAGTCAGCAGGCCATGTTCTTATCACTGCTAAAGAGGATCTTTGTGCTAATGTTTTCTTTTGTCTCGTGTGTCTGCATTCTTTGGCGCTTGAACGGTACCGCTGGTCTTTCCGGTCCTGTCTTTACACCATACAAATATTTTATTATATTTTGGCACATTTAGGGTGCATTCCCTATTTTGGGCCTAGGCCTCTCTGGAACTTTCCCACAAGGTAATGCAAGCCTCCAAGTGTTTAAAATGCACTAAGTGCAGCGGTACTCTTTCTATACCTGACACGCATGCCTGGTGTCTCACATGTTTGGGGCCTGCCAACGTCATTTTGTATTCGTCATCCTACTCCTTGATGTCTACACGCGGCTTACAGACCTAAGCAGACAAACTCAATGACCTGTTTCCCTCTGATGCAACTACAGTATCTATGACATCTCTCATGGCATTGTCTGCCTCCCATGGATCTCAGGTAACCAAACATAACTCCACACAGTCCACAAAGGTTACATCTACGTCACACCATCAAGATGGCTCCAACATTGCCCTTGAGGATCCTGCACCAGCCAAAGTACCCCAGTGTGAGGTTGCACCGTCCAAAGCTCCAACTATGGGGTCACAGGTTGACATTGATGGCACGGCCTCCACTGTTCAACTGTTAGACTGCTCTGGGGTACTGGTACAACCATCTGGAACAAAGTCCCAGACATTCATGGCATGGATGCATCAGATTGTTTTGTGCATGCGGCAGGCCATCACAGCCTTTACACAGGCTGCGACACCACTGATAAGGTAACAAATGCCATTATCTGTGCCGTCCAACGTATCAACACCAGGGCCGGGAATGGGAAATATGGCATCCACATTGTCCACGGTGTAGAATGCATTGGCTCCCTGTTGAGGGATGCCATTTATGATCCAATCGGTAACATTAGCTGACACTGTCAATACAGCCCCATACACGTATCGAGGTTTAAAAGAGCATCCTGTCAGTTGATACTTTTTATCCGCTGAGGGCTCTGATGCATGAGAGGCGTCTGCTGATGTATCAATAACCCATCCAGAAGAGCCTTCATCCCCAAAAATAATTGAGCCTCATCCCGAAGACCTGTCCTATCAATACTTCATAAGGGAAGTAGCTGAGGGCTCCCTATTTCAGTAGCCTTTGAAACAGAGCCTAGGCCTATTACACTACATATTGTAGGTTATCCCAAGGCTCATAAGGAGGCAGTAGCCTTGCCAATTAATGAGATTTGTCATAATGACTTGTGTGACCTCTGGGAGACCCCTCTCACCATCTCTCTTCATTGTCATAGGTTATACACCATGTACCGTGTCCCTGCATGTCCTGGAATGTTTTAAAAAACTCCTTCCTCAACATTATATTGTGGGTGCGTCTGGTCTGACAAATATAAAGAGTACAAAGAGTCACTCCTCTGCTCCTCCAGGTAAAGGGCCAGTACCTTGGTTGCTTTTGGTAGGAAAGTCGTCACAGTAAGGATGTTCAGTGCCAGCATTACCTCCTGTAGTGTCGATATGGATATGTTACCTAAGGTCATTGCCAAAAGACTGCACACTTCACACCCTTTGCTTCCACAGGACAAAAGGGAGGACTTTCTTCTCTGCCTCAGGCATACGCAAGATATTTCATGATTCCCAAACCGTGCAGCCTTTGACTCCTGTGAGGGTGGCAGCAGGGCTTCCGCCATTGCCATAGTTGCATGAATAATTGCTTGTTTTTAAACCTTTGATTTATAATTGTCTGACTGGATTGGTTTGGCTAATCTCCCTTGTACAGGAGAAAACCTGTTTGGCAAAGACTGGAAATTAAAAGCCACAGAAATGCATGCAGAAAATGTGCTCGCCCTTTACCTTCAAAGTCCACCTCCTTTCCTGACAAAACGCAACCCTTTTACAGATTATCTTTTCCTCAGGAAAGGAAGATGGTGTGCATCTAGCCAGCAATCTACTACAAGTCTTTCTGCTGTTCAGCGTCAGCAACCTAAGCAGGCGTCGACGACGTCTGTAGGGGCTGGTACATCTCAGCAGCCTCAACGTCCTCAGGGTTTTGGACCTGCTGTTTTATAACTTGTTTTTATCAGTCTCAGGAACAACCAAAGCCTATCACCATCCCAGGAATGTAAGGTCACTTTGCTCCCAGGTGTGAGCAGATCACAACAGAGCAATGGAGCCTATCCATCATAAAGGAGGCCTACAAACCTCATTTTCCAAACCTGCCAACATACACCATGATGATATGTTTCAAATGTCCAGCACCTCTCCTAGACCCTCAAGGTCAGGGGAAGGCTACCCTTCTTGGCCAAGGGGCAAAAGAATAGGTGCCCCAACCTCAACAAGAGTCAGGGGTGTAGTCCCCATATTTTCATATCACACAGAACACAGGGGACTGCAGACACATTTCAGATCTCTGAGATGTGACCACATTCCTTTGCAAGGAGAAATGCAAAATGATGTGTCTGGGTACTCTGCTCCCATACCGTCACAATCAGGATTGGCTTTGTGCTCGAGATGTAATGCATGGCTACACTCATGTGCTCATCCATCCATCTCACAGAGGGTTCCACCAGTTCCTTTTCAAAGGGAAGCACTACCAATACAGGGTGCTTCCTTTGTGTCTGGCCTCTGGACAAAGAGAGTTGACCAAATGCATGGGTTTTGTAGCTGCATTTGTACGCAGTCTGGAAATATTTCCATTCCCATACACGGATGCCTGGCTCATCAGAGCTCCATTGCAATCAGAGGGCCAGACGTCCCAGGACTGCACACTGTGCCCTCTACAGTATCTGGTACCTGTGTAAAACCTTCCAAGGTCCCAACTTACCCTTACTCAATCCGTGGATTTCCTAGGGGCCATGCTAAATACTACCATTGTAAGGGCCTATCATCCTCAGGGGCGTTGCCTATGCCTGGTGCAGTTAGCATACAAGCTTCTGACACATAACCAGTTTACTGGCAGGGAGATGTTACAACGACTAGGCCAACTTCCATCCACAGTGCAAGTGGTGTCCTATGCTTGCCTTCACATGACAGCAGCTCAAGGGGCAATGTCCACCCAGTGGACTCAAGCATCAGGCTCTGTGTCTGACCAAAAAGCAACATCCAAGCGTCTAGTTTGGATTCTCCAGTGGTGGGAAGCCACCCACAATTTGTTGCTTGGGTCCCCCTTCCAACAGTTGTTTCCCCACGCAACCCTCACAACAGCCGCCTCTGCAAGGGTTTGTGGAGGTCATCTCCAAAACCTCTATACTCAGGGCATTTGGTCTCCACAGGTGACTTCTCCACATATCACACAGGTGGAGCTCCAAACACATGTACTAGCTCTCAAGGTCCTCCATACCCTGCTCAGCTACAGGACATTGGTTATTCATACCGACAATTAGGTAGCCATATTTTACATAAACAAGCAAGGAGGGGCTAGCTTTTTGTTGCTTTGCAACAAAGCTTTAAAATAGTGGGCCCCACCAGAGAGCATCAGATCCATCTCCTGGACGTTTGTCTTCCTGGAATCCAAAACTCTGGAACTGACAGACTCTGTTTGGTTCTGCTTACACACAAATGGTCCTTACACATGGATCAGGTACTCAGAATCCTTCAAGAGTGTGGTACCCCGGACATAGATCTTATTGGCAGTCCATGGAATGCCTAAATACCCCGGTTCAGTTGCATAAGTCCATGTCAGGGCGTTAAGGACAGGTATGGCTTTCACCTTCACTGTGGTGATGCCTTCCGGGATGCCTTTCCAACCATTCTCCTAATCTGTCAGACTCTTCTCAGGATCCAGAGAGATCACGGATCCATGATCCTCATAGATCCACGCTAGCCACGCCACGTGTGGTAACCTCAACTTCAGCATCTCTCCCAAACTTCACCAGTAGACTTGGAAGCTTCTCCAGACCTCCACTTCCAGGAGCAGGGAACGTTGTGCCAGCCAAGCCACAAAGCACTTCACCTCAGTACTGTTTTGCTGAGGGCCTAGATCTACAAGATTGCAATATCTCAGCATGTGGAGGATATCCTCCATGCTTCTAGAAAGCCCTCTACTGGACGTTGCCATACTTTGAGATGGAAAGGGTTTCCGAATAGGTGTGATGAGAAGGGTGCTGACCCTCTAGCAGTACCCTTGAATTCCCTATTGAAATATCTCCTGCATCTCACCATTGCAGGCCTTAACACAAAACCTTTACGAGTCCACTTGAGCGCTATTGCAGCAGCCTTTAAGCCTCTCAATGGACAGCCTATTTCCTGTCAGCCTCTTCTTGAATGATTCATGACAGGCCTACTGCTAACTGAACCTCCCATTGGAGTTTCTGGTGTGGCATTGGACGTGATTCAGGTTTATTGGTCAGCTTAGGGGGCCACCCTTTTAAGCCTTAGCTACCACTTCCTTTAAATCACATTTACAGAAGGGTATTTTCCGTATTGCAGTCACCTCTGCTTATTGCTTCAGTGAGATGCAGGCCTCATTGCCAAATCCACCTTATAAAGGGTCACATCATGATAAGAGAGTCCTCAGGAGCAATCCACACTTTTTGGTTACTGTGGTTGTACCCTTTCATTTGTATCAGGATGTGTATTTACCTGTCTGCTGTTCATGTCCTCATGCATCACGAGCAACATCGACTCTTCATACCCTGGTGTCTTACTTCAACAAAGGCTAACACCTTGTAATGAAGACGTGCAGTTTATTTACAAACAAAGTAAGGAAACATTTAGAAAGACAAGTAATTCTCTTAGTTACACATGAGTAGTTAGAAAAGATAACTAGAATGCACACTTAATTACAGTACTGAAAGAATTATGAGAGAATGCAGCTATGTACAAAGAATATACTTCACCAAACTTGTCATAAGCCCTTTACACATCAGCTGGGAGCGCTCAGCGAGAGGAACTGATGACAGTCTAGGATACTTCATGCTTGGCCAAGCAGATCTACGCTCTGTCTGTTCTGGATATTCTCTGTACTTATATAGGCACAAATGTGTTGCAGCCAGCTCTCACCCATGAGCTTCTCTCCACCCCATCCACCTTTTTTGCTTCGGTTTCCGGGCAGGCTTTTGATTACCCCCCTTGGTGTTAGAAGCTCAAACTTACACAGTCAGACATGGTCAGACATCTGAGAATGCTCAAAGGACACATCCTCCATGGCCTAAGTGTTCTTTTGTTATCATTAATGGGTCTCTGTCAAGGGAGACACCCAAAAGCATCTCAAAGCTTTTACATTATAATTGATGAATTCTTATCCTGTCCAAGAGAATTGTTCAAAGGCCAAGGGAAGAATTCTGTCTCCCTCTCTGATCTCTTAACACTCCCCAGGCTAGATGTGTAAAAATCTCTCATCTCTGGAGCAAGTTGGCTCAGATAAAGTACAATATCCTTTGCTGATCCAAAAATCCATATAAATCTTTAATTAGTAATGCATTCCACCCTTGGATCAACAAGGATATTGTACGTAAGCAATGGCTGAATCGCATTTGTAATTCATTTAGAAATACAATAATAACAACATGGGCTTAAACATAGTGGATAGCATTAAGGCAAACGCTGGAGGGGACAAGCCTCAGTGTAATTTGGGTGTTATTTTCCATTTCCCCCCCCCCTCAGCATTACAATTGTCAAAGCCAAATGGCTTGTAGGTCTCAGCTATCTTTATCAGTTCCCCATGCAGTGGGGGACTCATTTCACCTGCACATTCAGAACTTTTTCCCACTGTACATCTGCCCCATAGACTCTAATAACTAAAATCTGGGGAACAGGTGACATAAGCAATTGGGCACATGATGTTCAGCAGAAAAAATCTGAGATACTAAAATTACAGTTACTTTCCAAGGAAACAATAACAATACATAAGAGAAAAAAAAAATCATTCACAAAAGTCCACAAAAGTCCAATAGTCCTTTTCCTATTTTCAGATAATTTGGCCTGCTTCTCAGCAGTTTTTCAGGACTCCGTAGCGTCATTTTCACCTTTCTCTGAAGTTTAAACTTGGCCTCTCTCAACAGTTGAACCTCTCATTCTCGTAGGTGGACATCTTGGCCTTTCTTTCATTGCGACACATTGAAGTAGATAGGGACTTCCTCACACGTTTCTGCGGTGTGTAGTCCAGATCTCTCGGGATGGTCTGCTCCATCTGGACTCTGGTCAATTCCCTCCGCTAGACTCTCCGGCTTGCAGTTGGTGACATGGCTCCAGGCCTCATTCAGAAGAGCAGCGCCAATATTAAATGAAAAGACTAAAAAAATTCTAGGTTAGACTTTACAATAAGACAAACTTAATTTCATCTATATTTACTAAGATCATATCCTACAGATAATAAATATTGCTTTTATAAACTTTCAGTGATCTATTAGTAACTATCTCGTATGGTGTCAATCTTATCTCGCAGTTTGATTAACTCCTTGTCTCTCTATCACTGGAAATTCATTTTGCTTGTAGGAAATATTCCATTTTGCCCTTGAATGACCTTTACATGTTTCAGATCAGACAAGCTGCACATACGTGTTCTGCAATTTTGACAAGTTTTAGAATTATACACAATTGTGTGAGAATTTGTCATCAAATCATCCCCCTTTGCCTCTGCATGCCTGGCCAGGACATACAGAGGAAAAGTGAGGCACAAAGCATCCAGAAGTACCACATGGCCAGTGTGGGTTTTCCAAAGCTCATCAGGGTGCAAGGTGCACCTAGCCTGTCTCCAAATATCTATTTCTTCCCATTGTTGAGTATGACTTCCTGAATTGAAGCTTCTGGAGACGGCATAGTTGAATAAAGTGCTCATAATTTTTTTTGTTTACATATTCATTAGACAGATACATCACTTCAAATTACCTTCATCAGTTTCTTGTCTATCACAGTTTCCCCTTTAATATTCCACTTCATCCCTCATAACACAACACTTTTTCATCACCTGCATCATTCCACCAACTACTTACATAGGTCCTTTTCCTGTTTCTTTTATACCACACTATTGTATCCTTATTTGGCAAGGCTGCTAAGAATATCAAACAATTGTTAATAACTTAAATTTAGATTCTTCTCAATAAGATAACAGTATGAGTAAACAGTGTCCCTTTCCCCATCAACTTAATTGGTCCAGTGCTAAGTAGACATATACTCATTCTAAAATAGGAACAATCTGGGTAAAATCCTTACAATATAAAACTATTATTTTGCAGCATTCTATAACATCAACCCCAATAGAAAGAAATATGGCTCACCTCTCACGTATAACTAGAATCTATCGTATACCCTGTCCTCAGTGAGAGTGCTGTTAGACTGATTTTAAAATTGCAGTGTTCACAAGGATTTGTATAAGCTACTCATTAATTATGGTGTCAAAAAGAGATCCTTTTGAGGTGAGAGATCTAAGAGGGTACAAGGCATTGGTGGCTAGGCCTTATCTTCAGGTTCTTCTTGGATTGCAAGGCTTGTGGCTGGGCCTCATGACTATCCTCGGGTTCTTCTTGGCCGATTCCACCCTGCCTATTCATGTCTCTTCAGAGACATAAATATGCAAGGTTCCGGTTCTTCAGGCCTTCTGTGTCCTCGAGGCGTCTTAGTGCTTGGTAGCCCAGATCATCACACTGGAAGCAGCACATTTAGCCTAGGCTGTGGCCTCACCTTTCTGCCTCTCTCTCTCTCTCTCTTATTCTTTTTCTCAAACCTCTCCTGGATCATTGCTGACAAGCAAGATTTGGTTTTATCCAATCAACTCAAGTTCTCATTTTCTGGGAACTCATTTCCATCTTTAATCTATATTTGTTCTATATAGCTTGAGAACAGAGCAATTTCATATCAGCCTCTGTCTAAAATTTCATCAAACTTATTAATATTTTAATTGCTGTGTGTGTACTGGACCTCTGCGTAATGTACTATTACCACAAGTGTCATAAGTGCAAGTGTATAAACTACCAACTTAATATCTCACAATGCTGCAACATATATCTGTTTTATATCTATTTTCTCAGGAACTGTACTGAAAATGAAATATAAACTTTTAGAACAAAGTACACTTTTTCTCTAAAATTCAAATACAGGAAAAAACAGGTGTCCCTCAGTCGTTAGCACAAAGCTTAAAGTAATTATCTTGAAGCTCACAGTTCAGGCTCAAGTGAGGTGAAACTTCTAAGAGGTGAAAATTGTTCTTGGTTACATTTAAATTAACATGTTATCTTCAACACAGCCAGTAGAACAAACCATTGTCTTTTGTCCTTCTGGCAGATGTGACTGAACAATTAACCTATAGTTATAGCTGTTTATGTTTAACTATGCCCCCTGGGGTGCTTGCCACAATTAAAAAAAAAAATCCTCCTTTAACTTTTAGGTTTGCCTGGTAGCATATACAGTCAAAGACAAAGAACAGATGCATAACATATTAATGATAAAGATCACCCTCTCACTTACTCAGGATTCAATGCCCCACCGTCCTGTCAGGATTCTCAACCTCCACTTTGGAGGAAAAAAGTTTGCCTTGTTTATTTGAGCTAGTCCCTTCAGCATTCAGGGACTATAAAATCTACTGGAATAGCCAGTAATGAAAGAAAAATAGTTTTTTTTTAATACAAACATTTGAATACAGAACAAATCAAAGCTTACAAGTGCATTATACCTGATCTTGTATCAGTGGGTCAGAACTAATCAAACAGAATTTCTTATCACCATGATCTATCATTAATCTCTTGTTGATTAAAATCCTCCACAGTATCTTCTAGATTAACTCCTCCAGGATTTTGGGGAGTACTCAGCACTTTCCTCCTATAAATTGCTTAGCAATAGACGTGCATTTTCTTTTTCTTTCTTTTTCCCCGTCTCCTACGGTATTTATACTGAGCCACCCTCTCAGCAACTTGCTGATAAATGTCTATTTTATCTGTCCATGCAATCAAATCTAATTTGCTAGAATTTGTCTGATGCATCTTACAATATGCAGACAACAAAAGCAATCTCCTTCTCCCTAAGGTATGCAATTCTGTTCCTTTTTCAACAGGTATTTTTTGCAAGCATGTAAGGGAATTAACAGGTTCATCATCTTTTAAAACAGATTCCGAATTCTCACTTAGTCCTGACCCATAATAACACTCTCTAGCTAATATTTCATAAAAAGCCTGATACCCGCTATGAATATTTACAATATTCACAGTATTTACACTATTTTCTTTTCTTTTCAACATTGTCCAAGCCTTTTTTCCATACCCACTTCTGGTACCAAATGTCTTACTTCAACAAAGGCTAACACCTTGTAATGAAGACGTGCAGTTTATTTACAAACAAAGTAAGGAAACATTTAGAAAGACAAGTAATTCTCTTAGTTACACATGAGTAGTTAGAAAAGATAACTAGAATGCACACTTAATTACAGTACTGAAAGAATTATGAGAGAATGCAGCTATGTACAAAGAATATACTTCACCAAACTTGTCATAAGCCCTTTACACATCAGCTGGGAGCGCTCAGCGAGAGGAACTGATGACAGTCTAGGATACTTCATGCTTGGCCAAGCAGATCTACGCTCTGTCTGTTCTGGATATTCTCTGTACTTATATAGGCACAAATGTGTTGCAGCCAGCTCTCACCCATGAGCTTCTCTCCACCCCATCCACCTTTTTTGCTTCGGTTTCCGGGCAGGCTTTTGATTACCCCCCTTGGTGTTAGAAGCTCAAACTTACACAGTCAGACATGGTCAGACATCTGAGAATGCTCAAAGGACACATCCTCCATGGCCTAAGTGTTCTTTTGTTATCATTAATGGGTCTCTGTCAAGGGAGACACCCAAAAGCATCTCAAAGCTTTTACATTATAATTGATGAATTCTTATCCTGTCCAAGAGAATTGTTCAAAGGCCAAGGGAAGAATTCTGTCTCCCTCTCTGATCTCTTAACACTCCCCAGGCTAGATGTGTAAAAATCTCTCATCTCTGGAGCAAGTTGGCTCAGATAAAGTACAATATCCTTTGCTGATCCAAAAATCCATATAAATCTTTAATTAGTAATACACCTGGATTGTAGACGGGCTATTGCCTATGACTTACAAAGGACTCAGCAACATAGAGGATCTTCCCAAATGTATTTGTGTTTGGATCCTTCTCTGTTGTGACATCGAGTCTGTAGGCAAACATTGTCCAGTTGGATTTGCAAGTGTGTTTCTTTTGCCTAACAAAGTACAGACCTTTCTTTGGAGGGACATGT